>OZ057415.1:68930027-71588848 GCA_964056705.1 Troilus luridus | reverse complement strand
TATACTTTTCACAAAGGTATTCCAAGATTGTCACAAATTATTTCTAAAAATTTTGATTAATTTTCTATGTTACTGGTTCAAAATCATATCGTATTTTTAATGGACTGGAATCATTTGTAATAGAGATAGTTAATTTTACTTGTGTTCGTGAGAAACGTCATCAAGTCATTTAAGGGTAGTTAAAACTGTCTCATTTAAAACAGTTGCATAAATTAATATCGAACCAGATAGAGACAAGAAAAACCAACACAACCTACCAAAGGCTTTGGTTCATGAGCTACCAGGAACTGTGCTGGTTTTAAGCCAATCGTTATGCTGGAAGGTAATTTGATCTAGACCACACTCAACCGTTTTGTGGCCCCCCCCATAAGAGTTATAATTGTAGAGGCTGGATGAGCCCCAGAAGGGTCAGCATCCCACAGTGTCCATTTACGGATTTTAAAACGATATTTTAAATTTGTTCTGCCACAGCCAGATTTGAACCGAGGGTCCTTGCAGCAAATCAGCGTATTATACACTGAACTATCAAGAGAAAAATAAAATAAATAGGATTTATGTATTTGTTTTAGAAAAAACAGATAAACACCAATGAAAATATTGAAACACACACCATTTTAATTTACACTCACACTCCTAGAACAGGTTTTCCCTCAATAAAGGGTACCCACCTTTTTGAGATCGGTTGGTCCACATGTGCCAAATGTGGCTCATACTCCACAGGGTCTATCTATAGCTAAAAGGTTAAATGATTTATCAGTCTTTGCCGGAATCGAAACCTACCTATATCCGAGTTATCCCGCTCAATTAGAGAGTACACGAGGGGGAGTTAGACAGTGATTGAGCACACATCGGGGCGTCACTGTATTATATAGAAATTTATTGAATAAAAACAAAAATTATTCCGTCGCTCTTGTATTGAATATTTCGTTTTCTCGCTATCAACCGTTTTCAGATTCTAAGGAACTGTAAAGCAAATAATAAATAGAATCAAATTATCGTTTCGAATATTATTACTGAATAATGTGATTATTTAATGTTTCTTTACTTAACAAAATAAGTGAAAAAATATATAATTTTATTTGTTTCAAAATAAATAAAAAATTGGTTTAAAATATTTCCTCACTAATCTAAACGTTTTATCTTGAAGAAGGGAACTATGATTTCTTCATTACTTGTTGTGTTCAATATCGCCGCTTTTAACCTTATCCAGGTGTTAGGTTTATAACTTAAAAACTTTTATTCTGAATATAAGCCATTGTGTCTGTATCATAAATCTTAACTGAGAGTAGAAATATAAAACAAAATGTTGCCCTGATGACGATACGAACTCTTGCATCCTGCCTGTAGTTTTACTTTCCTACGTTTTACGTTCCTCTCTATGACCATCAATGGAACTAAACGATCCCATTGGTAAGTAGAACACTGAATGGATTTTGAAGCAATATAGGATTAAAGCCGTTGAGTTATTAGTTGGGTAGTAGCGTAAGCGAACTATATGCTTAAATATTACACCAAATGACCTGTAATAAGCTCTTACATCACTATAAGCTTAGTAATGTGAGTGAAAATACAAATGTAATTAATGGCGTAAACACTTGCTTGCTTCGGCTGACACTCGATGGTACAAACTAGCTCAGGTGCGAAGTAAAAATCGCCGCCCTGCTTACCATTACCACGTGCACACTCTTTCCCCGACCAATTATAAATTTCGTAAATAGGAAATAAGGCTATTGAATTTAATTCAATATTTTAATTTAAATATTAATTCATACGATTATTGAAAATAATATTCAAACTGTCACTGTTATCTGGTAACAAATCACGGGGGCCCGTATTGTAGTACACAACCTCCTTTTTTTTAAATAAACTTATTCTTTTTCATTAATGTTCTATAAACACTTTTTCCGGAACATCGCAGAATGAATACGTAATTGTTATTCTACAGAATAAACAAACCACCATTTAGATTTAGAATTAATTCAGATTCCACTTAGTTCGGTTTGAGGATTCCAACAGCGTTTTCATTTACTTACAAAATAAGCATATAATTCTGTTTGGGTGCCGCCCATTTGTTGTTATTGTTCATGAACCAGTCGGGATCCTCCACTACATTGAGCGTTTCGTTGAGGGAGGTAAAAATTGACGCTGTCGAAACAATGGCGTCGAAGTGGGCAATTAACGGGAGGATGGAGCGATGGAGTGTTAAAACAAGGAAACCACCCCAATCCGTGCCCCCTCCCCCCCACGCTCTGCTAACAATCGCCCGCTTCTCTTTGTATTTATGTTTCATTTAAGGTTGTTAGTTGTTAGTCGCCTACGAACGGTAACTGGTTAGGAAGTTACTGGTGTTGGGAAATAGAAGAAGCAATAGTGCTAATATATAAACTTTAAATATGGAATTATTCTTACAGATAATGTTGATAAAATAAAAATGAAAACGAAAAATGAGGCGATTTTTACAACTTCAGAGCATGGCTGTATATACATATAAACTGGACAACCTATATCTCGATAACTAGTACTTTAGGGCCCGATTCACACCTGTGCTTCTTCCTCCAACGTACACTCGGGTTCAAGGATAGTGTAAAATCGGTTTAGATCCAAGGATTATGGCTGCTCAAGGTCAGCAGGGGCACTAAATCTTATACTTAACCGAAATAGACCGTCCATAGACCAAAACTTCGGGTGGACATCCCTAAAAAAACAAACATGATGCATGATACTGAATACTGGATACTGAATAATGATATGAATACTGAGTAGAGTTATCACCAGCGATATTTTTAAATGTGGGAATTTCGTTATCAATTAAAACAGTTATTACAAATTGAATATGTATTACTTTTATTAAATACAAATTTATCCATTTCAGAAAGATACAAGTCTACTTGGAGGAAATTCAAAACGGCACTCAAACATTTTTGGAATTTAAAGACTTTTTTACATTATTTACCTGTAAACCCTAAACGGTAAATAATATTGAAAACCTTTATTGTAAATTAAATAAAAATAAAAATATATATCTAATATATAGAAAATATCAATAATTTGGTTAATTGGAGTAGAAAAAAGCCAATATTTTTTCGATGTGATTTCGAAGTTGATGACCGAATACCTCATAGAAAATATTTTATGCTACATAATGATTACTGATAAATCATAATACAATATTTCATTACTGGCTATTTTATCGAACAGATATCTTTAGGAAAAATCTAACCTTCAAGAGATGAATTTAGCAATATGTTTAGAGAACAGTATACCGTCCACATACAGTTGGTATTCCGAAAATACCAGAGCTTGTGCATTTCCCTCATACCAATAAACATTGTTCCACTCTCGTGGTAATGCCATGTTCTGTGATTTCACCCTTATCCTCTTTCAAAGATAACACAAAACAAAAATCTGGTCCTTATTCAAAAAAAATTTCTTATATTTTTATTGAAATAAATTTTGAAAGCATAAATATTGTTTCTACACATATAAAAGTAGGCACTCTTAACCATCAAATACTAAGAGGAATGGTCTCTGGGACCTTGTGGTGCCCATTACTTGAAATTTCCCACCCTACCGATTATGGGAAATCCCCGTTCGACTCAGTAGCCTATCTTATCAGCACCATATTGAAAATGGTAGTGGAAGGTTGGTTTTAAGGTTTGGTAACGGAATACAAACAACCAAACCTGTGTGAGACTTATTTGATTTTGTGAAGGTAAGGTTTCATTTAATGTTTTACTCTTATTAGTTAATATTAATCAATGATAATTTTAAATTTAAAAATATTATTAAAATATAAACTATTCATCGTAATCTTTTCCAATTTATATATTATTTTCTTAATTGTGTTACAATTATGGAACCCCAACCTAGAACATCAAAATACTTGTATGGAATAATGATCCGCGATTTTATAATACAATTCGGCACTTGTTAGATGACTTGAAGAAAAAAAAATCTGACAATTTCGAATCAAATCTTTATAACGGAAATCATCGAAGGTGATCACGATACAGCGCCAGAGCTGTAAGACACTGATGAGAAACATAAATGATTCCAAATGTTAGTGGCTATTTTAATATAAATAGGAAGAATAGATTCAAATGGTCTAAAATAGAATATTCTGAAATAACCAAAACGGCGAAATCAGAAACCAACTTACCTAATGAATTGGCATAAATGAAATTACTCATTCCTTGAGGACCTGAGAAAACTTCCAAGAAACAAGCGAGAGGTTTGTTACATATGCCCAACAACATCAATAAAATGAAGAAAAAATCTTCCTTTGTAGTTTTGGTGGTTTTAAATTTTAAAATCAAAATTAAACATACTGTAATTAAATTTTTTTGAATACACAAGTTTTAAAACATGTAGTTTTTATTTTTTACTAATTAAATTACCATTTGTTTTTATCGCCCATCACATCTCTGCATTTTTATTTCCGGCTATTTTTAATATATGCAGTCGGGTTTTCTTCCTCCTTCTGCTAAGTAATTAATATTTATAAATTCTTTATTACCACTTGTAATGGGCATGTTTAAGAGAATTTAATAAATAACATTAACGGTGTCTTATATTGTTTCATCATATTTTCGAATTCATCATTTAGGGTCCACTCATTTACAATTGAAGGGCGCAGGGGAATAATGAGTTAACTTACTTTTTCCTTAATTTTCAGGAGAACAAAATTAATCTCAGTACAATTTATAGCCGAACCAATTAGAATAAATCGAAGTATAGATTTAAATGGTCTCCTGCGACGTAGAGCATGATCCAATTTTTAAATTTGTAAAAAAAACAACATTGAAATAAAGCCGTAGGTGACTTAAGTGCCAAAAGGGCTGTGAGGTGGAGGTGGTGCCTATTAATATATACTATATGATGAGCTTTTGTTTATTTAATGTTTAAATAATATATTCTGTTTTGTTTCTTAACAGAGATATTACAACGGTGAATTGTTGTTAACATTCATATATTAATTCATATGTCATCATTACTAACGATATATTAACTTCGATTTTTATTGAAAAACTGAAATTTATAATGGTAAAACACCAGCTTCATAGTTTGAATTTAAAAATTGTTCTCTGACAACCGTTGTGTAGGTAAGTGATTCGTCCAAGATCGCGCTCAACAGCTAGGACCCCTATGTTTTTTTACAGAAACAAAAAAAAAAGGAAACGTATTTTATTTATGTATGTTTGGTTTTTTTTTTTTTTTTTTTTTTTTTTACGTGGGCAGGTGGAAATCTTCAAAAGACGCGGATTGGCCCGTACCTATCCGTGTGTGGGATTTTTACCCACTAAAACCACCTCCCTACAACTGTTTTCCACATTCCACGGGACAGCTCCGGGGATAGCCGTAGGCATTACTTCGTGGAGGGTGTGTGTGTGTGTGTGTGTGTGTATGTATAATATTATTTTTGGTACTTGTGTACATAATGCACGCCCAAAGTAGGCCAATGTTGTGCGCATGCCCAAGCGGTTACATTTTATAACAGTTACATTTCTAGCAGTTACCTTGGATAACCTTACATTTTTGACAGACATCATTATTTGTTTACTACTGTGTTCGAGAGTTGTTGTGTTGCTTGCTCATTTGTTGTTTGTTTGGTGTTTTAATGTACATTTTTTGTTGTTTGGTGTTTTATAATTATACGACAATGCTTATTTGGGATTTGCCAAAAACCGAGGAAGATGCAATTTCTTTTTGTCAGGAGAGATACATTTTACAGAAAAAGAGAAAATGTAGCAACTCCCATAAAATGAAGCTATACCTTGGAAATCATAAGTTTTGGAGATGCAATATCAAAGAGTGTGCTCTTTTTTAGCAGAATTTATAAGGCGACAACATTAGGTGGATGGAAATAGAGACTGTTTTCAATCCATGTTAAACTGTATATCAACCCATTTTCCACCCAAATGCGATTGAATGTTATGTTTTTAAATAATTATTTCAATTTTAAATAGTTTATATATGTTGCATTATTTATTTATCTCATTATTATATTTGTTTACATTATATCCTTATTATTTATTTATGTCATTATTATATTTATTTACATTATATACTTCATTATTTTATTATATGTTATATATTCAATTATATTATTATTACTTCGATTTATTTATTTCCATTATTATAACATTCCATGTTTTATTTGAATCTAATAAGTTCGGCCTTCGGATATATATAGAAATATATTTGGCCAAACTAAAAATAAGGTACTTGTGTACATAATGCACGACCAAAGTAGGCCAATGTTGTACACATGCCCAAGCGGTCACATTTTATAAGTTACATTTCTAGCAGTTACCTTAGATAACCTTTTAAAATATTTTTATTTGAATCTAAGTTCGGCCGAGATCGCCTCCCTTCGGATATTTTGAAGAGAAAAGATTTGCGGCCGGCCGGCTGGGTTTGGGCAAATATATTTCTATTAATTTCGGCACAAAATTAGTCAGAATATAAATAAAATTATTTTTCTATTCTACTTATTTCATTCCCGTTACATATTTAGTCAATTATTGTAATAATTTGCTATTTCTCTGTGCAACAGTGGGTACTGGCGATTGGTTTTAACATGTCTTTTCGCTATAATTTTTGGAACGTAAAATCAATATGAATTTATATTAATACATTAGTTTTATTTTTAATTTCCTGTTTTAGTTTAGAGACTTAAGGTTTTTAGTTGGAATTTTTCCACTAATGTTCTAACATTTATTTAGTGTCTCTATTGCTCCCTTTTTCAAAATTAATTTATATTAATACAAATTGTGATTTTAATATATATATAGTCAAATGTTCCCAACGGATCGAATACTTTTTAAAAAGCAGTAAATAAAACAAATACATAAAATAAATATAAATCAATAGCGATTTGAACTGTACAAGTGACCACGGACAAAAGCCCCCCCCCCCTTCCCTTTGGTCTGGGGCGGTTAAATAGGATGAGCCATGCTGATACTATTTCTCTAGAATTGTTTATTGTTTACTATAAGGAATAAAAAAAGAATAAAAAAAGAAGGAAGGAATAATTCATACCATTTGATGTATGAGCCCATTTTAAAACACAAAATTTATCATCCCAATTCACTTTTATCTCTTTATGGGTTAAAAAAAAATATATATATATATATATATATATATATTTATAAATTATATACTTCCAGGAAAAAAACATTAAAAAAGAAAGAAAATTTAAGATGAAATGATTCGCACGAGTACTAGTTTAACACAGACTGTATGTCCGTCATGATCCACTATATATAGTGTTTACATATTAACAGCTGTTACAATGGACAGCTTGATCTTAACTTATATATATATATATATATATATATATATATATATATATATTTAATATATTTATAAATTACCAGATCAATGATGATGATCCTCTATAGTGATATGTGAACACTATAGAGGATCATGGCGGAAATACAGTCAGTGTTAACCCAGTTATCGTGCGAGTCATTTCATCTTAAATTTTCTTTCTTTTTTTATGTTTTGTTCCTGGATGTATATAAGTGGTGCCGAAACCCGGGAACTTTAAAGATAATTTGTTTTGTTGGTGTAAACAAAAAAGGCCTTTATCATTTTTTTCTATTTCTTCTCTCTCTAGTTGCCGTAAGTAATAATGACATAACCGAGACAGAGAGACGTTCTAAGGCCAGCTTCATTATCGCTTGCGCCACCGCCGCAACCACCGACACAGGCGGAATCGGTGGACCCTGAGTTCTGACTACCATATAACATTATAAGAAGTAATGTTATTAGTTATTAGTAAGAATATAAATTTTTTAAAAATAAAATTATTTTTCTATTCTACTTATTTCATTCCCGTTACATATTTAGTCAATTATTGTAATAATTTGCTATTTCTCCGTGCAACAGTGGGCTATTTGTTTTAACATATCTTTTCGCAACAATTTTTGGAACGTAAAATCAATATGAATTTATATTAATACATTAGTTTTATTTTTAATTTCCTGTTTTAGTTTAGAGGCTTAAGGTTTTTAGTTGGAATTTTTCCACTAATGTTCTAACATTTATTTAGTGTCTCTATTGCTCCCTTTTTCAAAATTAATTTATATTAATACAAATTGTGATTTTAATATATATATAGTCAAATGTTCCCAACGGATCGAATACTTTTTAAAAAGCAGTAAATAAAACTTTATTATGAATGATACACAAATACATAAAATAAATATAAATCAATAGCGATTTGAACTGTACAAGTGACCACGGACAAAAGCCCCCCCCCCTTCCCTTTGGTCTGGGACGGTTAAATAGGATGAGCCATGCTGATACTATTTCTCTAGAATTGTTTATTGTTTACTATGGCCGCCTGCATCTGAAAGTGCATAACAATTTTAGGTGTTTTATTATCATCCTAGGAATTGTTTACTTGGGAGCCACCTGTAATTCCACCCAACTTTAAGTTTGTGACAAAAAGACTCTTTACGCGTTAACATTACTGACACTACTTCCGATGATTCGGGTGATCTATGTTGTAGATCTGACTGAATAAATAATATGGCTCAATAAATAATATTAAAGTCATTAATAAATTTTATGAAACATATCACTTTTATAATTTAAGTTTATAGTTTATTACAAAAAGACATTTCAAATATTACTGATATTACTGTCGATTCCTACTATCCTCAAAGCGTCGTCATTGTTTTGTGCAAATCTATAGGATAAACCACTTTCATCAATTTTTTTTGATAATTCGTTTACATCACTGGAGGTTTTAGTATAATTGAGTAACAAATTTGGCATACTGAGTTTAGGGACAATAAGAGAAAACCGATTAAGAGGGTTGAAACAAAGGAAGAGGGATTTTTGAGGAATTCTTTGACAAGAAAGAAAAAATGTTGTCAAGTCGATGAACAAGAAACTGTATGTGCCCAATTTGAAGCATTTAGTACTAGCCATGGAACCGGACAATGTATGATCAGTCATACATCCCGGGAACTTCCAGGAAAATTAAAAAAAAAAAGAAGGAAGGAATAATTCATACCATTTGATGTATGAGCCCATTTTAAAACACAAAATTTATCATCCCAATTCACTTTTATCTCTTTATGGGTTAAAAAAAATATATATATATATATATTTATAAATTATATACTTCCAGGAAAAAAACATTAAAAAAGAAAGAAAATTTAAGATGAAATGACTCGCACGAGTACTAGTTTAACACAGACTGTATGTCCGTCATGATCCACTATATATAGTGTTTACATATTAACAGCTGTTACAATGGACAGCTTGATCTTAACTTAAATATATATATATATATATATATATATATATATTTAATATATTTATAAATTACCAGATCAATGATGATGATCCTCTATAGTGATATGTGAACACTATAGAGGATCATGGCGGAAATACAGTCAGTGTTAACCCAGTTATCGTGCGAGTCATTTCATCTTAAATTTTCTTTCTTTTTTTATGTTTTGTTCCTGGATGTATATAAGTGGTGCCGAAACCCGGGAACTTTAAAGATAATTTGTTTTGTTGGTGTAAACAAAAAAGGCCTTTATCA
This sequence comes from Troilus luridus, assembly GCA_964056705.1. Lineage (NCBI taxonomy): Eukaryota > Metazoa > Arthropoda > Insecta > Hemiptera > Pentatomidae > Troilus > Troilus luridus. The sequence goes on along the minus strand of OZ057415.1, from coordinate 71,579,283 downwards.
TTTTTGTTGCGTGGTTTAGGGGCTCAAAAAGGGCCTTTACTTTTGTCCAACGCAAAAATATATGATGTCTGGATAGTGCAAAAGGCTATTTCTGAATGACATAAAAACAAACTATGAAAAATCAGAATTTTATACGAAAAATAACATTATTTATTTATTATGCGTGAAAGTAAAAATTTTCTTTAAAGTACAATATAAAGCAATGTGGCATTCTATGCGTAAAACAAACATAAGTTAAAAATAAATTATAATATGATGCATATGAAACATAAAAAAAAATACAAAAGAAACTGCTGTGAGTCCTGCAAACGAGCCTGCGAGTCTACAAAAGAGACTGCGAGTCCTGAAAACAAAAAAAACGACATCGCATCGCCTGTTCCACCGTGGAAAGATGCTTCCCGTTGTTTTGATGAGATGAGGACGTGGTCCCGTAATTGAGGCAATGTGTGCACACAATGAACTGTAAACTGTAACACTAGGCTGGGGACTCTGCACTGCCGATAATCCCGTCAGCCGGCGTGTGTTGTCGTTATATATACGTAATTCGTTTTTCGTTAATGCATAGCCAGCTAGTGCATAAAATAAACATGGTGCCCTATCTTAATATCTAGTTCATAATTACATAATAACCATAGCATTCAAGTTTTTGGCCTCAACATCCCGCCCACCAAAATTGAGTTAAATTTTATCTGAATCTGTGTCGTTGATTGGAGTTAGTGTCACGAGTTTGGCCACCGGCCTTTTGTAAAGACCTGTGGAGGTGCGGATAGTGGCTACTCGCACGATTCCGTCCTTTCCAAGGTGGGTTTCAGCCACTCGAGCTAGTGGCCACGAGTTTAGGGTTGAGACTGGCTCCTTTACGATGACCAGATCACCGATTTTGAGATTTGGACGATCCATCGTCCATTTTTTCCTTTGCTGCAGTAGATTGAGGTATTCCATCCGCCATCTTGTCCAAAAGTGCTGAGCCTTTTGCTGTATAAGCTTCCGACGCTGAAGGATGCCTGCCTTGTCCTGGAGTTGTTCCTCTGGGATAGCGATCAGTGGCCTCCCTATCAAAAAATGACCTGGTGTCAAGCAATCAAAACTAGTTGGATCGGATCCTTGGGGAGCTAAGGGTCTAGAGTTTAAGACTCCCTCTATGCGGCAGAACAATGTTGTCAGTTCTTCGAAGGTAAGAGGTGTTTCTCCTATTACTTTATGTAATATTGTCTTGCACGACTTTATGCCAGCCTCCCATAGACCGCCAAAATGAGGAGCTGCGGGCGGATTGAAGGACCATTCAATCCCTTGGGGAACAGAATGTTGGGTGATTTTCTCTTGGGCCTCAGAGGATCGTAACAAAAGCAAAAGGTCCCTGAGTCGATTGGCTGCTCCGGCAAAATTAGTGCCGCAGTCTGAGTGCATATGAGATGGTTTCCCTCTTCGGGCTACGAAGCGCTGAAATGCTGCCAAGAAGGCGTCCGTAGAACATTTTGAGACCACTTCTAAATGCACGGCCTTGGTGCTCATACATACGAAGAGGCAGAGATATGCCTTTCCTAAAGATGCCTTTCTTCGCTGTGATTCCTTGATGAAGAATGGTCCGCCAAAATCAACTCCCACATGAGCAAACACTTGACCCCCTTCAAGCCGACATGATGGCAAGTTGCCCATAATGGGAACTTGAGGTGAACGAGTGGCCTTAAAGCATGTAATGCCGAGAGCTAGTGAAGTGTGGTCAGGGGGAAGTAGTCGCTCCGTATTGCTCAGTGCAATCGCTGCTTCCTTCCTGAGCCTCTTCTCGCCTCGTATTAGCACGATGCTACGTTTATTTTGCACCCCTGTACCATGTACCAAAAAGGGGGTACGAAAGTGGCGAGAAGAGGACACACTTCACTAGCGCTGGCTCCACATTAGGTAATTACATTAATTTCATAGTCATAATAACATTTTATTGTTCTTTTTATAAATAAAAGTTTCACGTTTCTTTCACCTAATGTGATTTTTTTCTTGCGGCGGTCCGTGCTCAGCCTTTCAACCTTGGAAAGGCAGACGGCCGTCACATTTTCTTTTAAATACCCTAACCTGCTGGCACCGGCCAAATCAAACATTTTTTCTTTCGGCGGTCCGTGCTCAACCTTTCAACCTGTGAAAGGCAGACGGCCGACACATTTTTTGGTCATCCGGCCCGGAGGACCAAAAATGTTGCGTGGTTTAGGGGCTCAAAAAGGGCCTTTACTTTTGTCCAACGCAAAAATATATGATGTCTGGATAGTGCAAAAGGCTATTTCTGAATGACATAAAAACAAACTATGAAAAATCAGAATTTTATACGAAAAATAACATTATTTATTTATTATGCGTGAAAGTAAAAATTTTCTTTAAAGTACAATATAAAGCAATGTGGCATTCTATGCGTAAAACAAACATAAGTTAAAAATAAATTATAATATGATGCATATGAAACATAAAAAAAATACAAAGAGTATTGTTGGAAGTATAGAAATAGTACCATGATTCATAATAAAAATTTATTCAACATTTTTATAGGACTTTTATCATTAGATTAGGTATTTTACAGCACAAATTTTTGTCTATTTCCGAAATCAGTTTTCAACCTCATAAACTGAGATCTAGAATAAATGACGTGATATGATGGATGATTTTCCAGCCCCATGAAGTTGTAATGAATCGACTAATTGGTTTTGATTCAGAACTCGTCGATTCATTCAGTTTTCATTAGCTTGCATTTCTTCAATCAGTTACTTATATTTTAATTGCAAATAGTAAGTAATTCTCAAATTTCTTTCTTAATTTGGGATTATCGGACCGAAAAGTTATAATTATTTTAACTCAAACTTGGTCACAATTTATATTTTTTACAGATTCGTTAAGTAGGCTACTGAAGTTTATTTTGTTAACAGTATTCATAGCAATATGATAAATTTTTATCATTGGTAGTTTAATTATTAAATAATAAAACGTGGTATTTTGTTTACTTATATATCACTTAAATATTATCGTATAACATCATGATCATATTATATATATATTTTAGATCTGTATATATACAGATGATTATTAATTATTTAAAAATAGTTACTTTTCAACCAATAGTTACTCAGCCAGTAAAAGAAACTGACGTGTGAATCCAGGAATAATTAGGATAGGGATCTTTAACGAGTAGCTGTCATCTCACATACTAGGAATCTCCATTTTACATCTCAAACGAAGGACGGCATAGCCAAGGATTTTTTACTACCTAAAATATCTTAGGGCAACCTTGAGGTTTTATAACTACCGAGCTTGGGCATAAAAGGTTGTTATAACCGACTACACCAAAGGTAAGCCCTTATTTCATGCTCTTCTTCGAAATTTGAACATATGAAATGATAAGGAAGAAGATAAATATAACAAACAATTTAAAAACAATAATAAAAATAATAATAGTGATGTAATGACGAATAATAAAAACGTTTAGAGGATGTCGATATCGATAGAAACAGTTGCTCTTCTGTTCCACAGAGACTTCTTTCTCTTTTTTGTTTACTTATGAAAAAAAAAATACAAGGGACCGGAAACCTGGCTATTAATTGAAAAACAGTTCAACTGCCGTTAATTAAAACAGTCCTACCTCCACCGCTCAGGTAGGATTGCCTTATTTCATTTTTGAATATCGCTGGTAGACGGCAAATGATATTTATTTACCAACAATTTCGAAAATAATGGCATGGAATAAAAACGAAGTTTTTTTATTAAGCTGCAAAAATTCAATAATGTCCTCTCATTTCTGAATATAGAGTAATAACAAAACGCAAAACATAACCCTTTTGACTGTTATTAAATTAAATTGAAGAAGCAAGTGAAGTATCTTAACCTATTCTGTAACATCCATGAATGTTACAGAATAGGTTAAGATAGCTTTAATGGCAAATTTCTAAACGAAATGAACACATTATATCGTTATTCCCACTCTCAATAAATATTTTATATGTCTTTTTTTGTATATATATATATATATATATATATATATATATATATATATATATATATATATATATATATATATATATATATAAATGCATCTCGATAACCAATGAAACGTGGTAGACACTACACCGTTGTGCAGTTCTGTAGGACAACGCTCAACCACCAACTATACCATTTTACATTAATAATATATTAAGGGTGTCTAATTTATAGACGCTGTGTGAACCTTTATGAACTAGCCTCTATCCATCTTCATTATGTGTCATTGTATTATAAACAATTCATATATATATCCTAGTTAAGATTTTAACAACAGCTCTATCTTTTATCAATTGTTAAATTACAATGATAATGCATATTCAGAAAACGTACTGCAGTATGAAGAGGATCATCTGACCTCCCGTTCCAAAGAACTCCTTTACGTATGTGACGCTACCTAGAACATCGGGAGTACCTAGATTAATAGGGTAAGGGGCCTACAGCAGGTAGTGTCCCTGAGGGTTTATTACCTTCTCTCTCAACATAAGGGCGGCAGTGGTTCGGAAGGAGTGGGCAACTCGAGGTGCAAGGGACTGGATGAAGCAAAGGTCGACAACTACCCAGTCGACAAATCACATATAGGTCCCCCTTTCTTTGTAAGTAATTTTATAAGTTATCTTGTGACCATGATCAGCACAAATAAATAAATATTATTCATTAATTATTATTAATTAATAAACAACTCCTGGTGAGTCAACCTTTGGAAAAGAGAGGGATATGTATCGTATTTATTAATGATATAATTACTTTATATTAAGTATAACTATCTCAGGGTGGAATTCAGATGAGATGAATTTTATATTGCTGACAGGTTATTATAGTTTCTTCAGTATATTTAAAAAAAACTTAAGCCCATTACAAAGCATGATGCGTTGATTAAGGCGTTGTTCCAACTTACCTTCAACTAATGTAACTTAAAGGGACTTAACTCAATCTGGTTTAAGTTAATGACTTTGGATAAGAAACAACACAGAATTAGTCATTGAGTCTAAACTTCCTTTGCCTACTGTCATGAAATTATATAGAGCATTAAATGGTATAACATAGAAGTCCTCATTCCCTATCTCTTAGTAATTCCTGGATTCCTTTACTTCCTATGAATGTTTTATGAAACATTGTATTAAAAGTTGTAAGAAGCAAGAATAACTCTTAGAGATGAAGAACTGCTTGATTTGCCTTCAACTGCAAGGGCACCCAATGGTATTTCCATCATTAAATCTGTAGACCATTACAGATAACTTTAAGCAGGAAACGATGATTCTCGGCATCATATCGTACTATATCGTAAAAGACACAAATCAATGTCGTATACTTACGAATACCTTCTCTAAACTGGGAATAACCCGTTATTTGAGGTTTTCCTAAAATTAATATCTATTGATTATTTAGGATCATTCTGCAGATTCCTGAAACGATGGGGGATAATTTCATTTCGGTTAAATAATTTCCAGATATTTCAATTCGAAATCAATCGATCTTTTGAAAAGTGTTACTTCGGGTACAACTTTTATACCATTTTTCCCGAGCTGTGGAATGTACATAACACTTAAACATAATTAACAAAGCAACGGAGACCACAGGAAACAGGAAAATTGGGGAAGAAATATAAAGACATTCTCAAAAACGTCTCACCAAGTTTCAAATTGTTTTTCATTATCATCTACACTTCGTAAGTTATACCACCGCGAGATCTATTGGCCTGTGACCGAAGCTCTTACAGTTACAGTGGGACGCCAACAGATAGCGCACTAGAGCAATGTATCTCATACGATATGATAAAACAAAAACATTAATAATAAACTAAAGGTTGTAACCATCCGGAGCAATTAACAGCCGCAGAAATGAGATACCTGAGGAGAGTGGCTTGCCGAACCAGAAGAATAACGTTTGAAAAGAGGCAGCTGAAATGGTTTGGCCACCTTTCTCGAATGCAGGAAGATCGGTACCCGAGAAAGTTCTTTGAAGCTAAGCCAACTAGACGACGTTCCCAGGGCAGACCTAAGCTAACATGGACGGACCACATCTTTCAGCTTGACAAGAAAGAGGACAAGGGGGGAATGCCACGAAGGCCCTGGCCAGGGACCGGGATGCGTGGCTGGCTTGGATGGGGGCACCTTTACGCTGAAAGGCACAAAGAGGAAGAAGAAGAAGGTTATAAATAAAATGATGAAGGTTGAAAATAAAACGCAATTGGCAAATAACACATACATATTCGGACAAATAATTAAGAATGATGGTTCGAATCTTGAATAACATTAAATTATAATCACACTAATTAAAATAATAAAAATTATATTTATTTATAAATTATAAATTAAAAACAAGTATACTTCTCGATGGCCAAAGGTGATAGTCTGAGCCCTCTGCTCTTCATCATATTAATAAATATAAAAAATAAATATGAAAGAGAAGAACAGAAAGTGTATCGATTGGTTATTGAGAAGACTCCAGGGGACGACGAAGATTGGGAGGGACAGAGAAAAATGCAGATCCTGGGGTAGAACAACTTGAAGCAGAATGGAACTGGGAGGAAGTAAAAGAAGAAGAAGTGTTTAGAGATAGGCAGGATTCGACCCAGGCCATACTAATCAGACCCAGGCTCCACAGACAGGGCACACCCTGCCATACTAGATATCCAGGGAGAAAGGGTGAGGCTGGGTGAGGAGGTCAAGTACCTGGGTGTGAAGTTCAGGAGAGGCTTCGACGCCACCCCTCACCTGGTGTACCTGAAGGATAGGGTGACCCTGTCACTCAATGGCCTATCAAGAATAGGGGGTGCATTTTGGGGCCTCAGGTACCCGGCAACGATGACCATTTATAAGGGCGTGGTCCTGGGTATCTTGAGGTATGCATCCCCAATGTGGAGCCGAAACCTCACGCAGCTACAGAGGAGGAGATTGGCCACCATCCAGAGACTGGCTCTGCTGCGAGTCACGAAGGCATACCGAACGGTGTCGCACGAGGCGGTGCAGGTGCTGGCGGGAGCGATGCCCCTGGACCTCGTCCTTAAGGAGGACGGTGAAGAGGCAGGGGGTAGCGGCGCTCCCGGAGGGACTCTGAGAAAGGATCGGCGAGACCCCCAACAGATGGAGGAGGATTGTTAGGGAGGACTCGATCGAGGAGTGGAACGGACGGTGGGTGGGAAGCCAGAAGGGCTCCACCTTGAGGAAGTTCTTCCCCACCGTCCAGTCGAGAATGACTGCGACATGGGTCCTCCCGGACTACTGGGTCTCGCAGATGCTGACAGGACATGGCGGGTTCCGGGGAAAGCTCAGCGAGCATAAGAGAGAAATCGACCCTCGGTGCCCTGCCTGTGGAGTCCCTGAGACAGCGGGGCATGTTATTGTTTCCTGCACCGCGATGGAAGGACACCGTGCCAGGTTGTCGCTGAAAACCGGGGTCTTCGCCCTCGCCGAGGAAGACTTCCCCCGTTTAATGGAGGAAGGGAATTACCCCTTCTTCAAGGATTTTGTCTACGGGTGGAAGGAAGTCGTCGGGCCTGCGCATTTCACCATTAGTAGGATCCGCCCCTCGGCGGAGACCGGACGGATGCAGACGGGACAGATGACCGGACGGATGCGGCGGACCAGGAGGGCTGGACGGCATCCGGACGGATGGAGACCGCCCAGGAGGCGTAAAGGTGCTGCCCCAACAGTAAGGTGCACATCCGTGCACCGGGCAGCACCACAGATTAAAAAATTTATTATAATGTACCCTAAAAAATAAATGGTACCCCCCATTATTTAGTGTATAATTTTTGAAATAAAGATTAAAAAAAAAAGGTTGATTTATTGGCAGTGACGAGTGTGCGTAAGGCCAACGCATCAACCCGTCACTGCCGAGAACCCCGTATGCCAGCAATGGCAGGAAGGGGGCCCAAAAAAAAAAAAAAAGATAGGCAGGATTCCAAACCACCCACGAGGTTCTGCCTGTGGCTTCGTTACCCATTGTTTTTAGTGGATGGTTCGCTTCACTGAATCCAGTAGCAGGATTGGCTGCCTGCTAATAGAATAAGCGAAGCCCTATGCAACCGCTCGGCCTTCAGTCCCTGCTCCCACGTCATTAATCCGTCGTCCTCGTTTCTTCTTCCCTCCTGTTCATCCTTTCTTCGACAGTCTGTTAGGCTCTATTCTCTCCACTAGCTCAAGAGTTCTATAGTCTTGGAGGCCATGAATTCTCTGGAAAAGGAACCCTGGTTAAGGCTCAAAACTGTGGTAGAAGGATTTCTAGCCAATAACAAGGACCCCAATTACCAAAATTTGGTGGAACGCTTGCTGAAAACTTTCCAGAACCTCGGCTTCCTCATGAGCGTAATGGGTCATTTTCTTAATTCTCACATTCACTATTTCCCCCAAAATTTAAGGGATTACAGTGAAGAACAAGGAGGTTCCGCCAGGATTTAAAAGTGATCGAGCAACGACACCAAGGGGAGCGTAATACCACCATGATGGCTGACTACTGTTGGAACCTAAAAAGGGACTATGAAGGTGAAAGATCATTCAGAAGATCAAGAAAAAGAAAATTCTACAGTGACTAATTTGTATTTCAACTGAACCAAAATTTGTTTAAAATATAATATATATAATAAATATTGAACCTATGAAATATATAATAAATATTGAACCTAAATATTGTTTTTTCATTAAGAACTTATGTTTAATTAAAGATTTGAGTTTGTATTTTACTTCTCATTTTCCTTTAAATTTACCTTTGAATCCAGGTCCCGTGTTTCATCTGATAGAGAAAAACTGAATCTAAAATTGAATTCAGCTTGAAAAAATATGTTGAAAACACAATTTAAGTTTTAAACATCGATCAAGAATTTAATAAATGCAGCATTGTGTTATAAGGAAATGAAGAGGTTACTATGTTTGAAACTGTGGGTTGAGTGGGAATGAAGTTTGTCATGAAAAGAATGATATCAGATTCTGTTCAAATCAGCAACCAATGGGACATTAAGGCCATTATGGATTACTCTGTTCATAACAAACTAAGGAGCATTGAGGATTTTACGGAGGATTGTATTGTAAGGGTAAAATCTACTAAAAACTCGCTTTTGTTCCTTGCCGAACTAAAAATTACAAAATGAATACTAGATTAAAATCACGCTTAAATATGAAAAATAGCTAAAAAGTAGGAAATAATTCTCTTTTCCTAGATTTTGGAATATATCTTGCTTTGCACACTTACAGCGGAGGCAAAAAGTATTTGCACACCTAGTTTTTATGAAACACTCGGTCATAAGGGAAATAATAATCCACTGAACTTCACGTTCATAAAAAGTATTTAAAACTAAAACAATTGTATATGTGTAAAATAATTAAAATTTTAGATTAATGGGGACAAATAAAAAAATAATAAAATCCTCTGGCAAAAAGTATTTTCACACTTTGTGTACTATCACTAATATCCTTTGTTTACTTTTCATTAATTCTTACACCAGTATTATCTATTCTATCTAATGTTTTCCTACACTACTAAACCATTACGAACTAAATTCTTTAGTCACTGATTAACTATCATGCCGAAAATAAGTGAATTGAGTTTGGGAACTCGCGAAAAAATTAATTTGCTGCGGGGTCAACAAAAATCATATCGCGAGATTGCAGATTTTTAAAGTATTTGTTTACGGTCAGGTAAGTCATAAAGAGGTATGAGGAACGCGCGATAACTAAAAACATTGAGCGAAAAGGCCGTCCGAAAAAGTTGAATTTCAGGATGAGGAGAAAGATAAAAAATTAAGCTATGAACCATCCCTTAGTAAGTTCTTGAGATCTGGCTAATATGGTCCATATAACTACTGGTGTTCAGGTTAGTGACAGGACTATCAGATACTGCCTGAATTCTGAAGACCTGCATGGTAGAGTACCTCGAAAGAAACCTTATATAAATGAAATCGACCGTAGAAAGCTTCTTGTTTTTGCCGATGAATATTTACATAAGCCGCATAGCTCAAAAGCTACAAAGTAACAAGATATTTTGATGATTCAAAACTGTTTTTTAAAACAAATATTTGTTTTGTTCTTATTTTTATAATGTCTATATATTAAAGTACATTAGCTGAGATGAGAAGAAAGAAAATCAAGACTCCCAAAGAAGCCTAACCAATGATATTCACGTGGTCCTTCCTTAGTGGCCGGTACGTGATAAAAAAAAAAAAAATACTTTACACAGACAAATTATGTAGGCACAGTATGGCTTATTACCCGAGCAAAGCTGGGGTGGGTCGCTAGTTGTTATATAAATTGATACTGTAATTTGCTTGCTTGGGTTTTTAATTTTGCTTTGCGGAATGCTTATTAAACCCTCAACTGATTTGTTCCTAAACTTAATTTTAAATAAATATTTAAATAAAATGGTCACTGTTGGAAATATTTATGAATACATTTAAGGCTTAAATGGCTAGGCAATTACAAAATATATGTTTTGAGTAATAATTATAATTCTTAATTCATCAAATTATAAACGTCCTATAAAACCTTTTTTTCAAGTTTTTAGAGATTGCCAAAAACTTCTCAGAGCCACTCACATTAGTATTTTTCTCAGAGATCTGTTGGGTAAATTCCACAACAGTACATGAATGCCAAGTGACAGACAATACTGGCATGACTGTATTGTTTGCGTGTGTTGGTTATGGGAATACTTGTACACACAATTACATATTACAACCAACTCTATTTTTACAATTAAACCTTATGAATAAGCATAGGTTTTCATTATTTTCCATGGAAGCACCAGAAGACGAATCTGACTTTAAATTGCAGAAATAAGAAATGTATACTCAACTTGTATAACTAAAATGGAAACTAAAATTTTGAATGATGGTGAACACTGCTTGGCATTTTTTTGGGGGGGGGGTTCTTGTTATTAATTTGATAATTTATGTAGAAAAAATATTTGTTAGGTTAACCTATTATAGGTTAAAGACTATAAAATAGTTAGGGAATAAAACAGATGTACTTTGAAGTATTAAAAGTTAAAGTTTTATAATATAATAATAATACTGAATATTATTCATGTAGATAAAGTATTTTATTGTTTTCATAATAATGGCAGATAGAAGCCTCAAATATGTGAACGCGCTCCATATATTAAATATAATATTTCTTATCACTTTTTTTTCTTAGAATGCTCAACTAAACACTTCGTGTTCATGTATGCCAGGAGTTTTGCCTGATAGCTTAAAAATTCTGACGAGGCTTGTTGTTAATGACTTTGTCTGTTGGGAGGCTGTTGGTCTTTCGTCCCCCGATTCATCTCGATCAGATGACCCGTCGTCTTGGTGATCTGCACCGCCTTCTCCTTTTTCGTCCGGTGTCTGTTACCGCTGGCAAGTTTGGATATATCTGCAATGTTCCCATGTACTCGACTCATTGCGTTAATTTGAAGAGCTCGCGATAGCCAATCCGCTACAATATTTTCCCTTCCCGGCATGTACACTACTTCCATGTTATATTGACTGAGCAACTCCCTTTCTAGTGCGCTATAACGGGCTTCCGTCTCCTTTAATCGTCTACTGGCGTATGCTACGGATTGCTCACCACCGTTACCTTCCTGTGATACCACCTTATATTTAAAATAAGATATTACACTAAAAACCTTTTTTTATATAATATTAACAAATTTTAAATTATTTGTACTAATATATGAATCACATTTCATTGTAAAAACAGCAGTGACTAAGCCTACGAGTGAGCAGGGGAGAGATAGTTCACGTATTCGACTATGCGATATGAAACTAACTTTGATTCATTGTTTTTAAAACTTTTATTTTTTTTAACTATACTTAATTTATTAATAATTATTTTATTCGAGGAATTATGAGATCCGAATCCCGAGGATAGAATGATAAAAGATGCGGGAAAATGGAATATTTCGGGCACGGAGAAATATAATACTGAATAATGCTGGGAAGCTCCTTAGTATTTTAATAACAAAACTTAGCATAAATAACCAACAGTTGATGAACACCGATACATGTCGATTTGAGGTGGGCAAGGTACGAAGTGGACAAGAGCTTGTTCTTCCATATTATTTTTTATATTTAATTCACTCATTTTAAAAATTTTAATATTTACTTTCTTATTAATTTTCATACCCTGATAATTGGTTTTCCCTTTTTCCTTATAAACGATAAGAAACTCGTTGCAGATAATTTTCTTGGTTTAAAACACAATGTGGGGTCTATCTAGCACACTTTTTCCTTCAATTACAAATATTTCAGAAAACTTATAGAATCTCTACTGTGAGTGGTCTGAACTTAAAAGAACTATAATTCACCAAAACAGAGAGCGCTCTGTTAGTTCATTTTCCGGATCTGATTCAAGAACTAGTTCGTTCACGTAATTCTCATATCTAATGTGAACATATTAACATGCTAACAAATTTTTTAAGAAAAATTACACCGACATCGTGTGGTGTCTTCGTTACGGTCCGTCCTACCTAGTCTCCGTTACAATATCAGAGAAATATAAATATTATATAATACGCATAGTGAGACACACAAGATTAAACAAAACAAAAACGGACCTCCTACACACTACTCTCGACATACCAACAGTTACAGACTTCATTAAACGTAGACACATTAAATTTTTCGACAGCCTGAAATACTGTACTAACCCTCTTTTTCGGACACTCACCGTAGCAGGACGGAAACAAACGTGGCAAGATCACGTACAAAGTCTCAGCCTGAACTGAGAAATTAATAAAATCAACAAACAAAAAGAAAAGGACACGGTGAGCCCCATCACCGGAAAAATCTAAAGTTAATAAATTAGAACCTTCCACCTTCTCATCCTCCTCTTATAACGTGCATCGTACAGTACAAGAGATACCTCTCCGTCCCATCTTCAATTCTACTTAGAAATCTTCAAACCCAAAGGGGCTAAGAAAAAAAAAATATAAATAAAAAAAATATATATATAATATGATATACAATACTTTGTATATGATATTAAATATGCTTATATTGTTGTATATTACAGACAAATAAAATCGATGAAGCTGACAAAATGTTTCAACTACAGTTTAAAGATAAAAAAAAGAAAGAAATAATAATGCTGGGGTAAACATTCTGAAAATAAAAAGTGAGGTAGCTTCCTGCAGTCCGTCCACCATGTCTGCGTTACAACTGTAAGAAAATATTACGTAGTCGCTAAAAACTTTTTAAAAATAACAATGTAGGCCATCTTCAGGGCAAATGGTGGGTGGGGTGACTTGTCCCCACCCTTACAACTGTCAACTATAGTTGACTGCACCCCCTGACCAGTTCAAACCATCATTTGAATCATCCAGTCATCTATTTTCCACTCAAACATAAAATTATATATTGTACCTTAGTAGGTATATTCATGTACAGAACTTTTTTTATCTCATAAAAATGAGCATAACCTCAATATAAAGATCAAATCCATCCTGTATATGATGTCTGAGAGTGAGATTGTCTCTCATGTGAGGTGTTCTGGATTCGATATTTAATAATGAGAATTTTTCTTTTTTGTGTTCATTTCTATGGAAGTATGAACTGGCGAAACGTTCACTTGGTGGTTATTTTTCAGTATTTTAGTGACTTCAGGCTTTGTTTTTTTCCAATTACATTTCGATAAATCATTTTATTTTTTTTGTCAACAGAGGACTTCAGAGAATTAATTAAAAGACTGATGAATTCTTAAAAGAGTGATATTCTCTCCTTTTAAGGGTGTCTCTAGTATGGAGCTGATAACAAACCTTCAAAAGGCCATTAAAGAAGAAATAGTTGAGGAAGTTTAGTGAACAAACTAAATAATGGACGAATAAATAGGATATGGTAGACGGTTACAATGACCATTGATTTTGTTAATGATTTGGAATAAATGTTTGAAACATATATTTTTTAATCCATATTAATTAAATATTCTATTATTATGAGTGTAAGGTTTGCTTTTCTCTGCTTTAGATTCCAAGTATTGATTTTTTTAATATTTTACCACGCCTATAGTTTAGGAGTGTTTTTTCTGGTAAAATATCGTAAAAATAATGCAAATATGTCATTAATTTAAGAATAAACTAAAATCGGCTAGCAAGCAATGATTAAGTACAGTAGAGCCTCGGTTTTCCGAACGATTATTATCCGAATTCTCAATTATCCGAACTGGCTTCGTGGAGAACATATAAGGGGAGATCGCCATTGCCATTTCTATAAAATAAGCTTGAAAACTAATTTATCTGAAATTTGATTACCTGGGAATATTACTTAATTCTCACTATTATATTTAATAGTGACACTATAATATTTATATTATATTTAAAAGTACAAGTTACGTAGCAGCCAAATTACAATTGGAATAATATCAAAATCTAAAATATTGTATCTTTGTTTTTATTACTACCATAAGTCTTGCTTAAGTAAGTACATATATTTATTGACGTTTAGTTTTTTAACTACGTTCATGAATTCTTTTAAACTTTGCTATACGTGACCCTGGAGAAGGGTCATTGAAGTACCTTCAGGTAGTTAAGTGTCCCTTAGGGTTTATTACCTTCACTTTCAAGATAAGCCGCCTCGTATCCAATCTTTATAATTCAAAATCCTTCTTAAAATCCTCAATGCTTCATATTATGTCACAAACAAACTCATCCATCATGATCTTAATATCCCATATGTTACTGATTTGGCCCAAACTAGATACCTATCCTTCCATGACAAGCTCCATACACACTTGAATCCGCTAGTCTCTCAACTTGCTTCCCATACTATTCCTGATAACCCTCCGAGGCGTCTGAAAAGAAGATGGCCTCGAGACCATCTACTATAGAACTTTATTGAAGTGCTACCGATGGGTAGTTTCTCCATAAGTGTTTTTTATGTCATAATGTACATATCATCAGATTTACTGGTTATAATAGTATTATAGTTGTAAATTTCAATAAATTAAATTAAAAAAAAATCTTAATCAATTCGTTAGTCTGGTCTTCACATATATTGACCCTCAGAACAATAATTAATTTTGAAATAGTTTATATATTAATCAAAATACATGATAGATTCCACAAGCTCGATAAAAAATATCAATAATTTCATTGAAATAATAATTAGTATATAGTTATAGTTATTTTTAAAACATGCATAATTAGTATATAAGAAACAGCATTTCTATATTCATCATTCTAAATATCATTTATATTTTACTGTTAAGTTATAAAAAAAATTATTATTATTAATACACTTATGTACTATAAATATTACTTTGAGGAAAAAGATTATTTTTATCATATGAGGAGGTGAGTTGCAAAACTCGTTTGTTCCACAGTAACACGTTTTTCAGGAAACTCAAAAAACTTACCTCGTCTCGTAGAGTGGCCAGATAAAAAATTTTTTTTTTGCTTTCGAAAGGTACAGCTTTCCTGTGGAAGTGAACTTGGAATGAAAAAAATTACTGATTTAATGGTAACAAAAAAAAAGTAACAAAGTATGAAATTAGACAGTTTTGCAACAAAATGTTTAAAGGAAAGACTTTTGCTACACACCACACTGGAAGGAACGAGTTTTAATTCACACAGCATAAGTTGCTCTTCCAATAAGGATAATAATATGAGCTGAAGAAAACAAAAGAGAAGTTTTTTTTTAATAAGTAATATTTATTTAGCTTCACAACCATTTTATTAATAAATTCAGGAACATTTTACAAAATAATATCACTACCGACTTAAAACATTTGACTGAACATTTTTTTTTATGAATTTTTCAAAAATATCAGCGTACTGACATAAAACATCCGACTACAAAAAAGTTACAAAAAGACTAGATCCTAAGGCCATCGTCTTCTTCAATAATAGCTACTTCATCATCCTGTTGTTCGTCGTTTCCCTCGTCTGTGGCAGATATATCGAGAACTCGTGTGTAATACTTCAATGAATCATTGGCCCTCCACTCATCACCAAAATGCTTTCTCAGCAGATTATCAACGTCTTTCAGCTTCTCTTGTTTAATACTGACTTTGTTTGCTAAAGGCTGTGGCTTGATTTGGCTTAATCGTTTTCCTTTCTTTAATATCCCTTTTGCAACTCCAAAGTCAGACCTATAATTGACTTCTCCTTGCACCAACACAATACCTCCTCTTTCACTGAAACTAACTAGTAACGAACCAGTTTTGAAACACAATGGGCTATGGAACGAATCAGTTCTGCAACAAACCTCTATTTTTTATAGCTAAAATCCATATGAAATAACAAGTTTTGCTCCAATCTGGTAACATATATTGAAATAGCATTAAAATATCTTTTAGAATCCACTGCCATCTCAATTTTTCAAAAAAATGGAACGAACGAGTTTTGCACCTCACCTACTCATATCTTAAAGAAGGAATATCCATGTCTTATCTTACAATTTTAGTTTTATATAGAATTTTTAAAATATTAAAATGATGTTCCGGCCATATGGTTCCATAAGCCATATGGCATTAAGAAGCCTAGGATTATATCTTAATCATATGGTAACCTGTACGAAAAATCCTCAAGATTATTTATCTTTTGGCTAATATATATATAGAGCCCCTTTATGTCTCTGCTGATTGTAATTGTTTTATTTGATAGGTGTGGATATAAATATAAAGAAAAAAAAAATATATATATAGAGCCACAATTAGACTTAGTCAGATTTCATTATTATTAGGATGTTACTCTGTCAATTCGATTGTTATATTTTGCTAAGCAACATAGACTTTCGTTATTAATTTAACTCTCGCAAATGTTATTTTACATGAAGGCTTAAAACGGCAGTTTTGAGGCTCAATTGTAAATACTTATTTCAATAAACGAAATTTAAAACTTTAAAAATCAAGACATATATCGATGCGTTATTTCACTAATGTGTAAGTGCAAATGATTTAAAAATGGTTTCGTTATAAATAAATTATAAAATTGTAAATTTTTTACCAAGAGGTCTTATATCATTTCGCGGGTCCGAAAGTATAATGACAAAATTCCAAAAACCAAAAGTACAAATCACAACTGAACAATGAATCGTTATTCTGCCTGAGAGAAAGGTAAATAAGCATGCAGGTTATAACAGCCGACCTTCCCTCCCGTGGTGAATTTTGTACATTTATGTCGATTTACAAACATCTAGTAAATGCATCAAACTCTTCAATGCATAAAAGTCAATTTGCAGATGCGTCATTATACTTCCGGAGCAGCGATTTGTTGTGTTAAATTATTATCAAAGTTGACTCATATAAAATCTTGTTTTCGACACTTAACACATGTGTGTGAACTGACTCACCGATTAATGAATGCTAAAAAAGAAAATCCTATAAACATTGAAAAACATCAATTTATTATATATAGAAAGGAAAGAAAATCATCAAAATTTGAAAATCTATTCGGAAAATACGTTTTAGACTCATCATTTATCTACAAATTGGGCCAAGGCTAAGATTGGTATCCAATACATCGAACCGGTAGAATAGAGCCCCCCTAGTATGGAACTGTTTGTCTCTGTGTGGCAATAATTATAGACTCATCATTTATCTACACATGGGCCAAGGCTAAGATTGGTATCCAATACATCGCCCCTGTAGAATAGAGAGCCTCCCTAGTATGGAACTGTTTGTCTCTGTGTGGCAATACTTATAGACTCATCATTTATCTACACATTGGGCCAAGGCTAAGATTGGTATCCTATACATCGAACCGGTAGAATAGAGAGCCCCCCTAGTATGTAACTGTATGTCTCTGTGTGGCAATACTTATAGACTCATCATTTATCTACACATTGGGCCAAGGCTAAGATTGGTATCCAATACATCGCCCCTGTAGAATAGAGAGCCTCCCTAGTATGGAACTGTTTGTCTCTGTGTGGCAATACTTATAGACTCATCATTTATCTACACATTGGGCCAAGGCTAAGATTGGTATCCTATACATCGAACCGGTAGAATAGAGAGCCCCCCTAGTATGTAACTGTATGTCTCTGTGTGGCAATACTTATAGACTCATCATTTATCTACACATTGGGCCAAGGCTAAGATTGGTATCCAATTCATCGCCCCTGTAGAATAGAGAGCCCCCTCCTAGTATGGAACTGTTTGTCTCTGTGTGGCAATACTTATAGACTCATCATTTATCTACACATTGGGCCAAGGCTAAGATTGGTATCCAATTCATCGAACGGGTAGAATAGAGAGCGCCCCTAGTATGTAACTGTATGTTTCTGTGTGGCAATACTTATAGACTCATCATTTATCTACACATTGGGCCAAGGCTAAGATTGGTATCCTATACATCGCCCCTGTAGAATAGAGAGCCCCCCTAGTATGTAACTGTATGTCTCTGTGTGGCAATACTTATAGACTCATCATTTATCTACACATTGGGCCAAGGCTAAGATTGGTATCCAATACATCGCCCCTGTAGAATAGAGAGCCTCCCTAGTATGGAACTGTTTGTCTCTGTGTGGCAATACTTATAGACTCATCATTTATCTACACATTGGGGCAAGGCTAATATTGGTATCCTATACATCGAACCGGTAGAATAGAGAGCCCCCCCTAGTTTGGACTGTTTGTCACTGTGTGGCAATAATTATAGACTCATCATTTATCTACACATTGGGCCAAGGCTAAGATTGGTATCCAATTCATCGCCCCTGTAGTATAGAGAGCCCCCCCTAGTATGGACTGTTTGTCTCTGTGTGGCAATAATTATAGACTCATCACTTATCTACACATTGGGCCAAGGCTAAGATTGGTATCCAATTCATCGCCCCTGTAGAATAGAGAGCCCCCCTAGTATGGACTGTATGTCTCTGTGTGGCAATACTTATAGACTCATCATTTATCTACACATTGGGCCAAGGCTAAGATTGGTATCCAATACATCGAACCGGTAGAATAGAGAGCCCCCTAGTATGGACTGTATGTCTGTGTGTGGCAATACTTATAGACTCATCATTTATCTACACATTGGGCCAAGGCTAAGATTGGTATCCAATACATCGAACCGGTAGAATAGAGAGCCCCCCTAGTATGTAACTGTATGTCTCTGTGTGGCAATACTTATAGACTCATCATTTATCTACACATTGGGCCAAGGCTAAGATTGGTATCCAATTCATCGCCCCTGTAGAATAGAGAGCCCCCCTAGTATGGACTGTATGTCTCTGTGTGGCAATACTTATAGACTCATCATTTATCTACACATTGGGCCAAGGCTAAGATTGGTATCCAATACATCGAACCGGTAGAATAGAGAGCCCCCCTAGTATGTAAGTGTATGTCTCTGTGTGGCAATACTTATAGACTCATCATTTATCTACACATTGGGCCAAGGCTAAGATTGGTATCCAATACATCGAACCGGTAGAATAGAGAGCCCCCCTAGTATGTAACTGTATGTCTCTGTGTGGCAATACTTATAGACTCATCATTTATCTACACATTGGGCCAAGGCTAAGATTGGTATCCAATACATCGAACCGGTAGAATAGAGAGCCCCCCTAGTATGTAACTGTATGTCTCTGTGTGGCAATACTTATAGACTCATCATTTATCTACACATTGGGCCAAGGCTAAGATTGGTATCCAATACATCGAACCGGTAGAATAGAGAGCCCCCCTAGTATGTAACTGTATGTCTGTGTGTGGCAATACTTATAGACTCATCATTTATCTACACATTGGGCCAAGGCTAAGATTGGTATCCAATACATCGAACCGGTAGAATAGAGAGCCCCCTAGTATGGACTGTTTGTCTCTGTGTGGCAATACTTATAGACTCATCATTTATCTACACATTGGGCCAAGGCTAAGATTGGTATCCAATACATCGAACCGGTAGAATAGAGAGCCCCCCTAGTATGTAACTGTATGTCTCTGTGTGGCAATACTTATAGACTCATCATTTATCTACACATTGGGCCAAGGCTAAGATTGGTATCCAATACATCGAACCGGTAGAATAGAGAGCCCCCCTAGTATGTAACTGTATGTCTGTGTGTGGCAATACTTATAGACTCATCATTTATCTACACATTGGGCCAAGGCTAAGATTGGTATCCAATACATCGAACCGGTAGAATAGAGAGCCCCCCTAGTATGTAACTGTATGTCTGTGTGTGGCAATACTTATAGACTCATCATTTATCTACACATTGGGCCAAGGCTAAGATTGGTATCCAATACATCGAACCGGTAGAATAGAGAGCCCCCTAGTATGGACTGTATGTCTGTGTGTGGCAATACTTATAGACTCATCATTTATCCTACACATTGGGCCAAGGCTAAGATTGGTATCCAATACATCGAACCGGTAGAATAGAGAGCCCCCCTAGTATGTAACTGTATGTCTCTGTGTGGCAATACTTATAGACTCATCATTTATCTACACATTGGGCCAAGGCTAAGATTGGTATCCAATTCATCGCCCCTGTAGAATAGAGAGCCCCCCTAGTATGGACTGTATGTCTCTGTGTGGCAATACTTATAGACTCATCATTTATCTACACATTGGGCCAAGGCTAAGATTGGTATCCAATACATCGAACCGGTAGAATAGAGAGCCCCCCTAGTATGTAAGTGTATGTCTCTGTGTGGCAATACTTATAGACTCATCATTTATCTACACATTGGGCCAAGGCTAAGATTGGTATCCAATACATCGAACCGGTAGAATAGAGAGCCCCCCTAGTATGTAACTGTATGTCTCTGTGTGGCAATACTTATAGACTCATCATTTATCTACACATTGGGCCAAGGCTAAGATTGGTATCCAATACATCGAACCGGTAGAATAGAGAGCCCCCCTAGTATGTAACTGTATGTCTGTGTGTGGCAATACTTATAGACTCATCATTTATCTACACATTGGGCCAAGGCTAAGATTGGTATCCAATACATCGAACCGGTAGAATAGAGAGCCCCCTAGTATGGACTGTTTGTCTCTGTGTGCCAATACTTATAGACTCATCATTTATCTACACATTGGGCCAAGGCTAAGATTGGTATCCTATACATCGAACCGGTAGAATAGAGAGCCCCCCCTAGTATGGGACTGTTTGTCTCTGTGTGCCAATAATTATAGACTCATCATTTATCTACACATTGGGCCAAGGCTAAGATTGGTATCCAATTCATCGCCCCTGTAGAATAGAGAGCCCCCCCTAGTATGGGACTGTTTGTCTCTGTGTGGCAATAATTATAGACTCATCATTTATCTACACATTGGGCCAAGGCTAAGATTGGTATCCAATCCATCGCCCCTGTAGAATAGAGAGCCCCTTCAGATTGGACTGTTTGTCTCTGTGTGGCAATAATTATAGACTCATCATTTATCTACACATGGGCCAAGGCTAAGATTGGTATCCAATACATCGCCCCTGTAGAATAGAGAGCCTCCCTAGTATGGAACTGTTTGTCTCTGTGTGGCAATACTTATAGACTCATCATTTATCTACACATTGGGCCAAGGCTAAGATTGGTATCCTATACATCGAACCGGTAGAATAGAGAGCCCCCCTAGTATGTAACTGTATGTCTCTGTGTGGCAATACTTATAGACTCATCATTTATCTACACATTGGGCCAAGGCTAAGATTGGTATCCAATACATCGCCCCTGTAGAATAGAGAGCCTCCCTAGTATGGAACTGTTTGTCTCTGTGTGGCAATACTTATAGACTCATCATTTATCTACACATTGGGCCAAGGCTAAGATTGGTATCCTATACATCGAACCGGTAGAATAGAGAGCCCCCCTAGTATGTAACTGTATGTCTCTGTGTGGCAATACTTATAGACTCATCATTTATCTACACATTGGGCCAAGGCTAAGATTGGTATCCAATTCATCGCCCCTGTAGAATAGAGAGCCCCCTCCTAGTATGGAACTGTTTGTCTCTGTGTGGCAATACTTATAGACTCATCATTTATCTACACATTGGGCCAAGGCTAAGATTGGTATCCAATTCATCGAACGGGTAGAATAGAGAGCGCCCCTAGTATGTAACTGTATGTTTCTGTGTGGCAATACTTATAGACTCATCATTTATCTACACATTGGGCCAAGGCTAAGATTGGTATCCTATACATCGCCCCTGTAGAATAGAGAGCCCCCCTAGTATGTAACTGTATGTCTCTGTGTGGCAATACTTATAGACTCATCATTTATCTACACATTGGGCCAAGGCTAAGATTGGTATCCAATACATCGCCCCTGTAGAATAGAGAGCCTCCCTAGTATGGAACTGTTTGTCTCTGTGTGGCAATACTTATAGACTCATCATTTATCTACACATTGGGCCAAGGCTAAGATTGGTATCCTATACATCGAACCGGTAGAATAGAGAGCCCTCCTAGTATGTAACTGTATGTCTCTGTGTGGCAATACTTATAGACTCATCATTTATCTACACATTGGGCCAAGGCTAAGATTGGTATCCAATTCATCGCCCCTGTAGAATAGAGAGCCCCCTCCTAGTATGGAACTGTTTGTCTCTGTGTGGCAATACTTATAGACTCATCATTTATCTACACATTGGGCCAAGGCTAAGATTGGTATCCAATTCATCGAACGGGTAGAATAGAGAGCGCCCCTAGTATGTAACTGTATGTTTCTGTGTGGCAATACTTATAGACTCATCATTTATCTACACATTGGGCCAAGGCTAAGATTGGTATCCTATACATCGCCCCTGTAGAATAGAGAGCCCCCCTAGTATGTAACTGTATGTCTCTGTGTGGCAATACTTATAGACTCATCATTTATCTACACATTGGGCCAAGGCTAAGATTGGTATCCAATTCATCGAACCGGTAGAATAGAGAGCCCCCCCTAGTATGGAACTGTTTGTCTCTGTGTGGCAATACTTATAGACTCATCATTTATCTACACATTGGGCCAAGGCTAAGATTGGTATCCAATACATCGAACCGGTAGAATAGAGAGCCCCCCTAATATGGAACTGTTTGTCTCTGTGTGGCAATACATTATAGACTCATCATTTCTCTACACAGGGCCATGGCTAAGATTGGTTAGTCTGGTAAATTATATTCACTTAAACCTAGTAACCTCTTCAATTCCTGATAACACAATGCTGCATTTATTAAATTTTTATCGATGTTTAAAACTGCAATTGTGTTTTCAAGAAAAGAAGCAGGACTTGTGAACAGGCAGTAATGCTCACGTGGTTTCATAGGGCTTCACTAATTACATTAGCAGGGAGCTATTCCTGCTACTGGATTCAGTGAAGCGAACCATCCACTATAAAAAATGGGTAACGAAACCACAGGCAGAACCTCATGGGTGGTTTGGAATCTTGCCTATCTCGTAGGTAAGTATTTTCGTTTTTCCTTTACTCCCTCCAAGTTCCATTCTGCTTCGAGTTTTTCTGGAGTCTTCCCAATAACGAAGTGTTTCGATTTTTATTTTTTCAATTTATAAATAAATATAATTTTTATAATTTTAATTAGCGGGTTTATAATTTAATATTATTCAAGATCCGAACCATCACTCTTAATTATTCGTCCGAATTTTTAATATAATATTTGCCAATTTCGTTTAATTTGCAACTTTCATCATTTTATTTATAATCAGTCTCGCGTTTTTGTCTACTTCCCTCTTTCCAGCAACTAATGCACTATCGGTAAACGGACGCCCACTTTTTTCCAGAGTCTCTGCTACCCTGTAGCTCGCACGAACATTCGATTCGCTGTTGTCTGCCTCAAACTTAAATATGTTTTGTCGATTTTTTAATGACGATTTTAAATTAGAAATTTTCCCTTTTCGTACTTCTCCTTTAAGACAGTCAAATTTAGCTTTGCGCTCAGTGTCGTATTGCCGCTTCAGATTATATACCTTTACTACATGAATACTCTTTTGACAAATCAAGCATAACGGCTTTCCATTAAACTCGATAAAAAACATTTAATTCCATCCATTATTTCACCATTAATCCTAGTGGATTTATAATGTCTTTTGCTTCGGTATTTTTTTCTTGCGGGCTTCAGGCTTGCGGGCCCTTATCGAGATGGTCCATGGCCGCATGTGCCGGTATTTTAAAGAGAAAACCTTAATTTTGTATCAGCAAATTAGAAAGTAACAGATGAATCTGACTTGAACTCCTGCATTTTGTATTAGGAGAGTACAATGTAATATTAGGTGAACAACATTTCTGCCGATTTCTCAAGGTTTAGAAAAGAGTTTCTATATTTTAAATCAGAATAGTAGGAAGTAACAGGTCCTTAATATTCCTTCCGACTACTCAATGTTTAGAAGATTCTTAAAAGATTTTCTATATTTTGTATCAGTAGAGTACGAAGTAACAGAAACTCAGGTTTTATCTGTTAGTGTTGGTATCTTTGACATTGTTAAATAAAATTGCAACCCTGCAATGCGCTTTCTACATACATTCTGAAAAAAACTATTTAATTCCCGCTTATTAACTATGGATTAATTCCAACCCCCCATATTATTAAAGGTCTCCAATCTGCTAAATAACATAACAGCGACAAATTATGCGCCTTTGTTTTGTATTTATGCCAGACCCGTAATACAATATCAGCCTTCAATCAAGTAGATACCAAACCTGTAAAACATTTGAATAAAATTAATACTGACCCCGCAATACATGAGTCAGGTTTTGTATTAAAGTCAGACCTTCAATACAATATACATACTTCTTTTATACCATCGGGAAATAGAAGATTATAGTATTTTGATGTAATTGTATTATATTAATGAAAAAAGAATAGAATAGAAAAGTAACTTTATTCTGAGATAAGCCCCTTCAAAATAACAGATATGAACAGGAAAAAAATTTATCTGGCCAGGAAGCTAAATGTTACAAATCATAAACACGCATATCATCAGATTTACTTGTTATAATAATATTATAGTTGTAAATATCAATAAATTAAATTTCGCAATAAATAGCTCGGAAGGAGGAAATGACAGATATATATTTGAAGTCGTCAGCATATATATGGTGGGAACAGTGGTGAGCAGATTTAGGAAGATCATTGATATATCAGTTGAAAAGAAGAGGAGAGATACTTGAGCCCTGTCCCACGACTGAGGAAAGAGGAAAGGGGATGATCAGGAAACTGCTTGAGATCTATCAGAGAGGAGGGATTGGAACCAGCGGATAGAACTGTTAGAAAATAGCCGGGTGTCACATCATTATGATGAGTTAAATTGGCTCTTCCCACCCAGTCGTAGACATTATTTCCTTAGTGTTTTCCTATAATCAATCCATTAACTCTCAACACCCTTCATATATCTATAGTCCTCGCCTTTCCGATCTCTACATTCCATCCCACAGAACTAAGGCATTCGAGCGTTCCGTCCTCGCCCGCTCCACCACTGTGTGGAACTCAATCCCTCCTTTCATCTGCTGTGACACCCCCCGGCTTATTTGGAAGGGAATGGGGTTGTGAGAGGAAGGAAAGAATGGTAACACATAAGAAAATAAAAAAAAATTAGGAGAACGTACTCTGGCTAAGAACTAAGCAATATAAATAAAATGACTATATTTATTTTTATTTAATAATAAAACCAAATTATTGAAAAATATAAAAAAAAAATGTTTAATAAATTAATAATAAAACCAAATTGTTGAAAAATATTAGAATGGTTAAAAATTCTGCAATTACTACACTACTGGTACAACCAGTTCCCCCACTTATTTGCTAGGACAAGAAAATCAAAAAAAACAATAAGGGAATATTATATGTCTCAGAACAAAAATTATAGCCTGGTACTCCACGGTAATCAATGAGTCTATCCCCAGAAATTAAATTGTTCACATGTACCTTGTATAACGTGTAGCGATCCTCCCATCTGATCGGTTCAGCAGTAACCAACACCAATTGTCTCAAAACTCTCACACTGCGACGTTACACCTCTTCCAACACGGGACCGACTGCCCGACTTCTAAGCGATCGCGAGGTCCCTGTCACACGCGGACCACCGTCTAGACGCTACCTCAGCATCCTTGACGGTCTCAGCCTCGCGATCGCTCGACTAAATGATTTAATTAAACTTATTTACGGCCAGTCCCGCCACGGTTCTGTTACATCACCCTCCCCTTTACAAAAGAGTGGAACCACGGGGTCCTCTCATACAATACGCCGTGGAGTACCAATGGTGGCTGAAACTTAATCCTACACTACACTGTATACACTGCCACTATATACACTCCTGTCAGTTGGTGCTGGCTTCTGTGCGCCCACCGGGTCGATGTATGGTCCTGGTTGTCAATTCTTCCAGAGCTCTGGCATCTTGTGTTCGTTGAATAGCCTTGGACTGTTTGTTTCCCAGCCACTTGCGTAGGCCCCATGTTCCAAGGGCACCCAGCAACAATAGCGCCAAGGTCGTTGTGGCACTCCACGTCCACCATCTTCGGTTAACCCGTTCTTCCTGTATCCTTTCAAGCGCACGGTGAAGGGCCAAGACCCGAACTTCATCAGCGGCCCACTGACCCGCTCCCAGGTCTCCTTGCTGCTCCAAGGACTTCCAAGCCTCTGGTAGGTCTTCCCTCCTAATTGTCGTTTTTTCTGACCCTATGTGTAGAGATATAGGGTCCACGATCTGTATTTCCTTCTCCAACGTCGTGTACGTCGTCCCTCTGGAGCGGGGGAGCAGCCAGTAATCTGCTGTTTTCAGTGTACAAGACTCTGTTGCCTCCCATTCTCCATCACCGTCCAAAGTAATCTCTCTGGGTTGCTGATTCCTGCAATTTATCGTTGCCTTGGTTGGCTCGTTGATACTAAAGAGCCATTTCTCTCTTGCCTCGTCCCAAATCCAAGTATCCAGTTGCGGGTCACGTAGTGCCCTCCATTTACACAGCGGTTGACCACTCTGCTCATCCCCAAAGAAGAGAGTGCTTAAGCAGGTCACTCGTCTCCGCACCATCAACGGAAACAGCGCGGGGCACACCCACGGCTGGGATGTCCGGCACCGTGACAGGTCCCCTTTCTGCAGAAGTGCATAATATTGTCTATCCACTGACACAAGAAAACTGTCCACTGACGTCTCTAATACCACCTTGTGCGGCACATCCACACTCCGTATCGGCATAGGTTGTACCCTATAGAGCTTGAAGGCTTGACCTGACCTAATCAAAGGGAGATCTATAACAACATGCACCGAAGTGGATGTGGCCACTCCATGGACTGCAGCGGCCTGGTAATAATGGTGGGCATCCTCGGGACGAGTACCTGTGAACAAACCAATTCCTGAGGGCAGTACATTGACCACCGTTTGGAAAATCTCACTCAAGGAGTGGGGAGACAGAAGGGCCTGACTCACTGCCCCCCATGATACCCTCTCTAATCCCAAATACAATTCCCTCAAATCACCACTGGCTTTCAGAGCCGTCACCTCCATATTTCGGAGGTTGGATATCAAGGTTAAGGATAGGTTAGTATAAAGGGAAAGCCGGTCTACTTGTGTCTCTAGGGTTAACAACCGCCGGTGGGTAGCTTCAATTTCCTTCTTCAACATTCCTGCGAAGCGTACTAGGTTCCTCGTATTTTCCTTGGTTCGTTGTCCCAAATTCCGTGTGACTGTGAGGTGCTCCGTGGCCAAGTGGACCAATCGCCCTTGTTGCATTGTTAGCTTCCCCAGATCGTCCCTTATCCCTTCTAAGTCGTCAGCATCCGGATTACCAAACACCGCTTTAATCACCTTCCCTCCAATGTTTAGCAGCCCTCTACTCCCTCGTTGAACCGGTAGCAGATTCCTGATGGACAAAACAGCTTCATCCACTTCTGCGACCATCTCCTTGGTCCTCTCCACCTCGTCCCAGTACCCCCTTAGTTCAGGGATATGGTTCAGTGTCCGTCGGTACTCAGCTTCTATTTCCTCTATTACTTCCCTCATCCGTAGTGCTTCACCACACAAGCGAGTCACGTTCACTTCCACTATTACCCGCCATCGCTCACTGC
Organism: Troilus luridus; assembly: GCA_964056705.1. Lineage (NCBI taxonomy): Eukaryota > Metazoa > Arthropoda > Insecta > Hemiptera > Pentatomidae > Troilus > Troilus luridus. The sequence goes on along the minus strand of OZ057415.1, from coordinate 71,551,352 downwards.
TCACTACTACGTCCCTTTCATCCAAAAACCTCACACCGCTATGTCCCAGGGCCAACTGCAGCACCAGCCATCCTGCGAACACTGTCGTCTAACATTAGATTACTTTCTTGGCCTCAGCAGTATAGGGGATCGTGGGGTGAAAAGGGAATCATCCTCCTCCGGGGCCCACGAGGTGTCACGTGGGTCCTCAGGTGTACCTGGGTCATCTTCTGTGCGGGCCCAGGTTGTTTCTTGGGTGTCCTCTGGTGAACTCGGGTCATTCCTCATCCAATGAGGAGTAACGTGATCGACTATGCCCCGGGGGGTTGACAATTTTTCTGGCGTCCTTCGCTCCGTTACCGGGGGCTCCCTGCGGACAGTTGAATAAGCACCGTCGGCTTGACTCTCCTCTTGGTTGTCGTCCTTGACTTCTTCCATTTCATCCTCGCTGTCCTCGTTCCAGTGTGAGGGACATTCCTCCTCACTCTCATTTTCGTCCCGATGTTCATGTTCCTCCCAGTCACTCTCGTCTCCACTCTCCTCCTCCTCCCTTCCTAACTCAGTAGGCCTATCACCTATAGCTGGTTTCAACCGATTGATGTGTACCACTACTTTTCGGCCCGATCCCAACTGTAACTCATACGTGACTGGGGAGATCTTCCTTATTACCTCATACGGTCCCGTCCAAGGACGATGAAATTTCTTGCAATGTCCCAGCTTTGTAATGGGGACATGCAGGAACACACACTCCCCCACTTCGAGTTCTCTGTGTTTTCGCCCCTTGTTCCATTGCCTCGTCCGACGGGTCCACGCCAATTCCATCCTCTTCGATGCCTCCTCATAAGCCTGACTTAATCTCTCCTGCAGCCGTTCCACGAACTCTTCTGCTGGCGTTTCACCGTCCAGTGGCATGATATTGAAGCCCACAGGCATCTGCACTTCTCGTCCATACAGAAGGTAGTTTGGCGAGTATCCCGTTGACGAGTGCGGGATTGCCCTATAAGCCATCAGGGCATAGGGTACCCATTGATCCCAGTCACGACCGTCCCGTCGTACATAATGAGCCACCGACTCAGCCAGAGTTCGGTGTAATCTTTCAACCATTCCATTGCCCTCTGGATGGTAGGGGGTTGTCTGAATTTTCTGTGTCCCCAGCAGCCGACATGTATTTTTCAATAGGGAGGAAACGAAATTTCTTCCCTGGTCAGTCAGCAATCGATCGGGGGCTCCGTGCCGGGTTACTATTGCCTCTACTCAGGTCCTTGCCGTCTCGTCCGCTGTGATTTCCTTCAAGGGTATTGCTTCGGCGTACCTCGTGAAATTGTCGATCATGGTGAGCAGGTACTTATAACCTCGCCCGCTCCTGGGAAGCGGACCGACGATGTCCATTGAAATTTGCTCAAACGGTCTGGTCGGGAAGAAAGGGGCTTCCAAAGGGGCCATCAAACCTGGTGGGGATTTCCTTCTCTGACAGCTATCACACCTCGCGACGTATTCCCTTACGTCTGGACCCAGTGTTGGCCAGTAATACCCCTGCTGTACTACTGACGTCGTACGTTCTATACCCGGGTGTCCAGCCCATTTGGCTTCATGGCACTGCTGTAAAACATGGCCCCTCTCAAAACTGTTGGTACTGCCAACTTCCAGTCCCCCATGCTGTCACTACCATTTTTCCAATACAATACGCCCCGTGCATCCTTTCCTCCTGATCCTGATTGTTGTGCTAGATCTTGGCACCACGAATCATCCCGCTGGGCTATCTGTAGCTCGCTCTCATTAAACCCCGGTGTCTTCACTCGTACTCCCCGCACCGCCCTGCTCAAGGCATCAGCATTCGTATGCCTCCTCCCCGCCTTGTGCTCTACTTCATAATTGAACTCCTGGAGCCTTAGTGTCCACCTCATTAACCGAGAAGAAGGCTCCTTTAAGCTTAGCATCCATCTTAAAGCCGAATGATCAGTAACGAGCTTGAATTCCCTCCCAAGTAAGTAGCACCTAAACTGGCGGGTTGCCCAGATGACCGCTAGCAGTTCCAATTCGGTGGCCGAGTAATTTTTTTCTGGGCCTCGTAATTGCCGGCTGGCGTAGCATATGGGTCTTTCTTCCCCATCGCGCACCTGAGACAACACTGCTCCTAATGCCATCGAGGAGGCGTCGGTTGCTAAGATGAACGGGTCATGGAAATTGGGATAAACTAGAACCCGGTCAGACACCAAATGCTCTTTTAGCTCATTGAAAGCATCCTCTGCCTCCGACGTCCATCTAAAAGTGCCATTCTTTTTCGTGAGCTCAGTCATTGGTTGAGCGATTCCCGCGAATCCCGCTACAAACCGGCGATAATACCCTGCTAACCCCAGGAAGGACCTTACTTCTCTCACGCTCCTTGGCCGAGGGTAGGCTCTCACTGCCTCCATCTTTGTGGGATCTGTTCTTACCCCATGCTCACTTACCACATGTCCAAGATAGGCAACTTCCTTCCGCACAAAGCGGCACTTCTCCCTGTTGACCTTGAGGTTAGCCTCTTGCAACTTACTGAATACATTCCCTAATCTACGTGCTTGCTCCTCAATAGTCGCACTGTAAACAATGACGTCATCCAGGTACACGTAGCATTCTACCCCTTTCAGCCTACTTAATAGGCAATCCATCAATTTTTGGAATGTTGCAGGAGCCCCAGCCAACCCGAAAGCCATCCTACGGTACTCGTAGTGGCCACCTTCTGTGGTGAACGCCGTCTTTTCCCGATCTTTTTCCGCGACGGATATTTGATGGTAACCGCTTGCCAGGTCTAGCGTCGTAAAGTACCGGCTTCTCCCCAATTGCTACAACGTTTCATTTATCAATGGCAGTGGATAAACATCCACTTTTGTAACCGCATTGAGACCACGAAAATCAGTACAGAACCGAAACTTGGTTTCCCCATGGTACGACTTCTTTCTAACCAATACAATGGGGGCCGACCAGGGACTCGATGATGGCTGGATGATCCCATTATCCAGCATTTCCTGGATGTTAATGTGTTGTTTAACAATAGGTCTCTGATGGAAGGGTACTGGATACGGTCGTTTTGCTACTGGTGACGCGCCGCCTGTTTCAATGGAGTGCTCGACGCCTAGGGTGCAACCCCTCTCATCTGGTGGGTCGAACAACATCCCATACCGCTCTAACACCTCTTCAATAGTCGATCTATCGTTCGGTGATAAATGACCAAGCTCAGCGTCCCAATTCCGCTGGTCCACTTTCTCTTTAGACTGGTGTAGTCCCACTACTCCTATCACGGTCTCCTCCCCGTCCCAGACGTCCGCCTCAACCGCCCTCCCCAAGGTTTGTCTGCGGTCAACCACGATCGGTTCTCCGGTCAAGTTGACCACCCGGACGTTCACCATCCCCTTTTCCACTCTGCCAACGCCCCTCCCCGTTCTTAACCCCTTCTGCGGCTGGGTTTCAGGTTCTACCATGACCACTTTGCCGTTCATCATTGCCAGCTCCCCAGCTATTATGGCTTCAGCGTACTTTGGGATTATAGACCTCGCAACGGCCCGTACAGTGTATTCCTGCTGTGGCTTCTGAAGCGGTTCTGACTCACTAGGACTTGGCTTCACCCGATGACACTTCTTCCCTGTCTGATGCTTGACTGCCTCAGCCGTCACCCCTCTAACCAGTACAGTGTTAGACCGAGCGTGAATTTCTATATCGACCTTCTTCATAAGGTCCAGCCCCAATATCCCGTCGTACGCCATTTCAATGTCCGCGACTGTAAACCGATGGCTTACTTTTCTCCCTTTTATTTGGCATTCAACCTCCTGTTCCCCTCTTATACACAGGGCCCTTCCCGTTACTCCCCTGGCCTTCAGGTTTGACCATCTCACCTTATGACCTTGGACCGGTTCCCTTAACAAGGAGATCTGAGCCCCCGTATCCACCAGCAGAATTTTCTTTTGCCCGGCTATCACAACCTCAAGACTTAACCCGTCGTTCTCCTGGCCAGATATACAGGGAATTAAACCAAGCTTACCCCTTTTGTTCTCCTGGGGCCTCCCTTCGGGGCAAAAGGGCGGCCTTAGGCTTTTGGGTCACTCCCATTTTGAGCGGCGGTGGTACAATGGGAAGCGAAGTGTCCTATTCTTCCACATCTGAAACAAGCTCCAGGGTAGTCTGGTCGTCTCCCGGTTCGCTGTGGGGTCTGGCCACCTCTGTTAGGGCAATTTCTCGCCAAATGCCCCCTCTTAGCACAGTTAAAACATTGGACCTCCGAAAGTGGTGGCCGAGCGTTTACCCGCCCCGCGTTCCTTCCGGGCTGCCGGTAGTTTGCGCAAACACATACGGATGGTTGCACCTCTTGTGCGCCCGTCATTGGCTCTACCTGTGGTTCTCTTACCACATATATGTTTTTTCCCCGTTGATGCTCCTGTAGGGCCTGTTCCAGCTCCAACGCCATTTTCTGGGCTTCCTTTAAGGTCTGTGGGCGGCCGAACAATACTTGCTTACCTACCTCCCCAGTCAAACCCCTAGTGAACGCCTCTAGCACCTTCCTTTCTACCTCCCTCGCCCACCACGTCCCCTCGTCTCCGGCTAAGGTTGGCCTGGCCATCTTTCCACCCACCGTAATACATCGGTCGGCAAACTCTTGTATCTTCTCCTTAGACTGTTGGCTCATGTCCTGCAGCACTCTGCCGTAATATTCGAAGGTGTTTGGATCGCCAAACCGCTCCTTCAATACCTCCGAAAGTCGCTGGAACGTAACCTCACCCCTAAGCTCTTCAGCGCCCCTTACGAACGTCGCCGCTTGTCCCTGAAGTTTTAATCGACATATCCTCACTCTATCTCCGTCATCCCAAGCCCCACAAGCCGCTACCTCCTCCAGGTAGTCCAAAAACTCCTCCACTGGCCGCGCAGTCGCTTCCCCTCCCCATGGCTTCACTAGTGACTGTAACGATAGATCTCTGCGAGGTGGTTTAACAACCAGTTTAGCATCTGGTTGATTTGTCTCTAGTTCTACAATCTGCTGCTTGAGTTCCCCCTCCCGCTTTTGAAACTCCTCGTTTAGTTTTAACACCTCATCCAATTTAGCCCTTAATTGACTCTCAGCCGTCATTTTAAAAACGTGAATTTAGTTTGTGGTATTTTTGCAACTACCCCACACCTGACACCACTGTGACACCCCCCGGCTTATTTGGAAGGGAATGGGGTTGTGAGAGGAAGGAAAGAATAGTAACACATAAGAAAATAAAAAAAAATTAGGAGAACGTACTCTGGCTAAGAACTAAGCAATATAAATAAAATGACTATATTTATTTTTATTTAATAATAAAACCAAATTATTGAAAAATATAAAAAAAAAAATGTTTAATAAATTAATAATAAAACCAAATTGTTGAAAAATATTAGAATGGTTAAAAATTCTGCAATTACTACACTACTGGTACAACCAGTTCCCCCACTTATTTGCTAGGACAAGAAAATCAAAAAAAACAATAAGGGAATATTATATGTCTCAGAACAAAAATTATAGCCTGGTACTCCACGGTAATCAATGAGTCTATCCCCAGAAATTAAATTGTTCACATGTACCTTGTATAACGTGTAGCGATCCTCCCATCTGATCGGTTCAGCAGTAACCAACACCAATTGTCTCAAAACTCTCACACTGCGACGTTACACCTCTTCCAACACGGGACCGACTGCCCGACTTCTAAGCGATCGCGAGGTCCCTGTCCCACGCGGACCACCGTCTAGACGCTACCTCAGCATCCTTGACGGTCTCAGCCTCGCGATCGCTCGACTAAATGATTTAATTAAACTTATTTACGGCCAGTCCCGCCACGGTTCTGTTACATCACCCTCCCCTTTACAAAAGAGTGGAACCACGGGGTCCTCTCATACAATACGCCGTGGAGTACCAATGGTGGCTGAAACTTAATCCTACACTACACTGTATACACTGCCACTATATACACTCCTGTCAGTTGGTGCTGGCTTCTGTGCGCCCACCGGGTCGATGTATGGTCCTGGTTGTCAATTCTTCCAGAGCTCTGGCATCTTGTGTTCGTTGAATAGCCTTGGACTGTTTGTTTCCCAGCCACTTGCTTTGACTGGCCTCATTTAAATCCCTGCTTTTCCATCATCTCTTGGCATCCCAAAAAGATGCTCTCCAGGCAGGCCAATCTTCGGCTTGAATTAATTTGTATCGAATACTCGAACTCGTTACCTACGTGTTTTGTTTATTTTTCCAATAACGAAGAAGATACAGACTTTGTAAATACTTTATCGCATGTTAGACCATTCATTTGCTTTATTTAGCAATTCCTTTATTAACTATTATATTAATGTTATTTATTATTATTTTGTTAATATCTAACCTCCATATATAATTTTTTTCGACAATTAGTTTAAATCCTGTAAAATCTAGTACTTTTTAATCATTTATTTATTTTTTTCTATTTCTATTATGTTTTGTCACTCATGATGAATTCGTGATTTGTATCATTATGTAGCCTCCTGGCCAGATAAATATTATGTTTATTTTACTTGTTCTTTATTGTTATTCTAAAGGGACTTTGTCCCAGAATAAAGTTTGTTTTCTATTCTATTCTATTCTAAAATCAAGAAGGATAAGCACTTTTAGTTTTTTGTCGTCCATAGCGGTATGTATGTCATCGGTGATTTTGGTAAGTGGCGATTGTGTGGAGAAACCGGGACGAAAACCTGATTGAAGTGGGTCAAGGAGGTTGGACTGTTTGAGGATATTTGACATTTGTGACTGGACTATTCTTTCTAGAGGCTTGGAAAGGTTGGAGAGGATTGAGATTGGGTGGTAGTTTTTGAGTGAGACAGGGTTAGAGGATTTATTGATAAGGTGGACGATGGCTTTTTTCCAGGAGGTTTGGAATACTCCGTTTTGCAGTGAAAAATTGTATATAAAAAGTAGGGCAGGTAAAATATCGACATACATATATATAGGAGAGGGTTTGGGTTAAAATCGATTTCAACAAGAGAATATCCCAGTATTAGAGGAGAAGATGCAGTGAACAATTAATTTTAGCAGGTCGATTAGGTAAAAAGCTATTAAATGTTCCAGATAGTTAAAGACATGCAAGATAAAACAAAAAAACAGATAAGAATATTAATAGTAAAGAAATGATAATACTTTTAAAATATGTAAAAAGAGAAAATAATGAATAAATAATGATAAAAGTAAGGTAATAGAATATATATAGCTGCTTGAACATGAACAAACTTAAAAATATAGAACACAAGATCCTAAGAAATAAAAATATGGACCAATAAATAGTGAGTAATTGTATAGAGAGGACGTGAGCAAAATCTTAAATTCCGTGGTGAGCACCATACGTTGTAATTGAGCAAGCGGGGAAACATCACTTTAGTAGTCACCCGAAGACGTCTAGATCCTGGGAATGATTTATGAAGACCACCTGGTGACCATCTTCTTTTCTACAGCGCACTCTGCCCGCGGAAAATCACACATAATTTTTCTTTCCCGCTGCCGTGCTATGATAGGTGGGGGTCGCGGGTCATTATTTCTGGCTCCCCTTCTGTGCACTGCGTCCATGTTCTCCAAATTCAATTTTATACCTAAGCCCGCACCGCTGCTAGTTAATAGGCCGGAAGGTGTCTCACCGGCTCGGACTGGGTTCCCCCGGATCTCTAGGGAGTTAGATAATAGGCCCTGTTCACTTTTGTTTAACCGCTCTTCGAGATCTCTTACCCGGGGCTTTAGGGCTTTATTTTCCGCCGATACCTCTTCAATAAATTTTGATTCCTCCTCTAGGTGCTTTTCTATTACTGTTAGTTTATCACTCAACTCAAAGGTCCCCTTGTCCGTCAATAGCCGTTTTGATATTTTTAATTTCCTCTTTAAAGTTGTTGTAAATTTGTTTTAGGGGCGTTAGGATAATAAAAACAAATAAAGGAGGTTTAGAAAAAAAATAAAATATTCTTCTTCAATAAGATAAATGCCAAATCTGCAACACATTCTGCGCCTTCAATCAGATAGATGCAAGACCAGCAGTTCTTTGTGCGCTTTCAATAAAATCAATACCTAACCCGCAATGCATTATGTGTCTGGTTTTTAATTAATTAGATACAACTAGGCCGTATGCTTGGTTTAAGGTAACTTTATTATGCTATGCCTACAGTGGAAGTCCTAAATTTTGACTATCCAAGCCCCATTCTGTTTCTTCTTATGATCTCTTGCATTTCATCGTTTTCACATTATATTTCAAACAGCTTGTATTTTTTTAACGCATTTAAATATTTAAACAATATTAAAGATGCCAACACTTTGGGGAAAAAAATCTGTAGGAAGTTATTAATAGAAACATCGACTAGAAAACTATCAGAAACATAACTGAATTGTAAAGATTTTGTAAGTTTTATGTAAGTTGTGTAAGTTATGACTATGGCCAGTTTCAAGTTATGGTTGATCCAAAAAAATCCCTAAATTATAGTAAACGCGTGATACGGTGTTATGGTCTTTAATAGATAAACCATGAAGAAATAAAGAAAAATAGGTTTTTGTAGCCATCCGAACCAAAAAGTAGAAAATAAATAATAGTTTAGAAAACTAAAAAACACGCTTTAATAGGAAACGAAACTAAAAAGCAGAAAATAATTTTCAATAATTTAGAAAAAAGAATAGAGATGAACAAAAAAAAAAGTCATTTTTGTATTGTTTCTTATTTAAGCGTGGTTTATAGTTTTTTCAACTATTTTTTATTTTAATCAATAAATAGTAACGACAAATCAAACTGTCTACCGTTTTGTATTAATTTATATTTTTTGTTTATTGCCTATTTTCTTAATTGTCAATACCAGAGGTCATGCAGTGCAAATAACAACTAGATATTTTAAAAACCTCAAAATTTCACCAACCTAAGGCTGATCGTATTTTAGTTTTGTAAGACACGGACGTAAATACATCATAATGAGTTAGTAATTTTTTATGAAATCGGAAAAAGAAAAATTACGATGGTTCATTTATCGCGTACGGGAAAATTAAATGTTTTTTAACTGAGACAATGATTTGCGAAATATAGCTGTGAGATTAGGGAAACGAAAAAATAATACCAACGTCATTAGATTTAATGTCAGTGTACGTCGATACTTCGTCATCATAAATCAATACCAAATCGTTCACGAGGAAATCTTTTTTTCAAACTTCCATCGAGGTCACACATTTAAACATTATTGTTGTTAATAACAAGATACCAGATCTTCGTGCAGTAAAAAGAGGGGAAAACGTGCAGTAGAAGACCTAGGAACGTGCAGGATGAAAAATAAAAAACTATCATAAAATAAGTGCTGTAAAATAAATTAAAATAGTACAATAAAAAGTTTAAAATTTGTCTAGAACAATGAATTTTTTTTTTTGTTTAATTTATAAAAATAAATACAAAAATAAAAATAATAATAATAGCCTATTATATAATACATATAATAACATGGCTGGAAGATTATATAAAACATTTTTATTCCAATTTTTCATTTTTTTATAGAATTTCATGCATAGGAAGGATATAAACCAAAATAAAAATTGACATCAATGAAGTTCTAATAAATCACATCTCACAACAACAGCAAAACAGACTCGTCGGTCAAAGACAGCAACATCGTTCCAAAATGTTCAACAAAAAACCTCTTTTTATTTTTTTTGGAAGTTTGCCCAAACTTGAGGTTTTCTCCCACCAAATTACGGGATAATATTTTTTTCCAGGTCTTCCTGTCAAGAGCACCTTGTTCATGGAGACGGTATCCTGCCATGTCTGAGTTGGATATCCTTTCACGCCTATACATTTTTTTAATTATTATTTTATATTATAACGATATCTGCAATAATTCAGTTCCTTAAAACATCGCTTATGTTGTCTCCCTCCTTCTGTTTTAGAACGACTTATGCCTTTAATATTTTTTTTCTTATTGATTAAATCAGAATTAAAAAAAAAAATAATCATTTAAGGAATCTCTAACCATTAACGATTATAATTCTCTATTAAATAAAAAAACCTTGTTATTCGATTATCCATTATTCCTTACAAATGAGTGTGTATAAAGAATTTGTAGATCGATTTGTTATTTATTAAATACATTAGTTGAATATTTAAATTTAACTGTGCTATTTTTTTACTCATTTTGTTTATAAGAAACAATTTGGAAAAACAAAAACATAGCATTGAGTCATCCTGAAAAATCTTAAAATCCTAAAAAAAAAATAGAAAGATGTTTTTTGTTGGACGTTTTGAAACGATGTTGCTGTCTTTGACCGACGAGTCTGTTTTGCTGTTGTTGTGAGATGTGATGTATTAGAACTTCATTGATGTCAATTTTTATCTTGGTTTATATCCTTCCTATGCCTGAAATATTGTTTTTTTAGAGACTCCAGTAACTTTTTTTTATTGTTTAAATTGCTTTTAAATGGTTACTTTATGTTTATTTTAGACATAGTTTATAATTAGAGTCTTTACTTATTTGTATTGATTATAAAAAATATTAGTGATAAATACAAAAAAAAATCAATAGGATATTAATAGTTTATAAACTATCGGATAAATAAACACAAGTGTGAGAGGAGTTTTGAGTTTTATCTCGGGAAAGCAGATAATAAAGTTTCTGAATGAGGTTGAATGTACAGCTGCATTCACTATATATATACTACTTGACGTTGAAATTTCACATTTTCATCTTAAAAATTATTTAAAATTATATTATCTCGTATAAATTTAAAAAAAAAAATTATATTCTGCAAATAATATAAATTTATATTTATAAAAGAAAATAAATATTTATTTATAAAACTTTTATGTAAAAGACATTATATTATCATAGACGTCACTGTCTGTCACTATCCGAGGTTCAGAATAATACCAGTCAAAGCTGTATTTTGTTTTGTTTTTTAATAACAAAAGTTGTCACTTGTAATGCAATATTTAAATGATCAGTGATTGGCTGAGAGTTTAGTGTAGTATTGTGGGTTGTATTTTTTAATTACGGCCTCAAAGACCTAATTGGATATGTTGAAGGTTCCGGGACCAAATCCAGCTGTAGTAGGTAAATTATTTAATCTGTTAATAGCCACGGATGAACCCTGTAGGACTTCCAGGGCCTGGGTGTCATCCAGCCCCTACGAAGTGGTTACTCTTAAATGGGGAAAAACTTGACAGATGAGAGTGTTCACGGACAGATTAACTCCATGGACAAACGTTGCCCTGGAAAATTATATTCTCTATCAGATACAGAGTTTTTTTATTATTTAATAAATACTAATAATCGATTAATTTACAAAAAATATACATATGTCATTAAATACAAAATAATGAACTAGGATTAAAGCAAAAATAAAATTGGAAGCTGAAAACATTCACGTAGTTAATAGCTCATCGGTAAACCGGCCAACTTAGTTCATTATGGTTGGTTAAGCAAAGTTCTAAGCCCGACTCTGTAGCTTACTAAGCAAAGTCGAGCTTGTAACAAAGTAATAACTTATGCTTCAGGGAAAGTAGTATTTTTAATGAAAACGAAAGGAAGAAGGCTACCTTTTATTTTAAAAAGGGGGTGTCCATAGGGTGGAAAATTTCAGAGGAATTTCCTTCATTGATGTTACCACCAAACTTTTGACTGGTATTTTATTGGCAAGTTTGTGGAGCTGGTTGGACTTAGGCGCTGTATGGAAGAATCGGAGAAGCAAAAGAATTTCGATAAGTGTCTGCAATCTAGATTTAACATGTATGCAGGGTGGGTAGCCCTAACTACAACTTATCTTAATGATATTCTTGACCTTAGGTCGATACGTTCAATTTTCCGCTGCAGGACTGAATTACTAAACTTAAGCTCAAAACCGTGGGCTCAAGAAAATTCGGGCAATTGTCCAGATAGCAATTCCGAAGAAAAAGAAGACACTCCTCATTTCTTGGGAACCTATCATGTATATGGTGAAATCAGAAAGAAATACTTTGGTAGCGAAACTTGTGCCACGGAAGAATTAGTTAGCTTACTAAATGGCGCCAATTGGAAAAGGTTAAGTCAGTACGTGCAGGAGGCCATGTCCCGAAGATCGCGGTTAATTAGCCAATAGATAGATTGCTAGATGTTGATCCAATCATAGATTTGTGGGGTAAAATACAAAAATAGGGAAGCATAGGTAATAAAAAAAAAAACAACTGAATTATAATATATATTTTTTTTTTAAATTATTTTATTGAATTGTACAACTGTAATATATACATCTAGTACAAAGGCTGTACGAATAAATAAATGCATGAAAGGACGTGTAGAGGCACTACTCATTGGCAGCACTCTAATTACATTTCTATTATAGAAGGTCTCGAGGCCATCTTCTCTTCAGACGCCTAGGAGGATTGTCCGGGATGGAATGTAATAATTTAAATATGAAATGTACCTTAGATGGACTGTTAAAGGCTTTAATTGAATTGAGATATTACTTTTATTATTATTGGATGTTTTAATAGAATTCATATATTAATTTTTAAATTGCTCTTATTTATGTATCTATATTTATGTTTATTTATTAATTAGTACTTTAGAGATAAGAAAAATAAATGAGATTGTTAACACAGACCTCGACATACGGATCACCCATTTTCTAGTGTTCTAGTTAAGTTTTAATGATTTTTTACTGTATATATATTTCTTTCTATTTTTTCCAAATAAAATCGTTCATTTATAATAAATTATAAGACATAAAATAAGGACGTAGAATCTGTGTCGGTTATCTCTTAAAAGAAAATGGGATATCAGTATTAGGTTCTCATCCTTAATTTAAAGTTTTGGACGTTATTAATAAATTATAAGATATAAAATAATATGGGATATAATTTCTTGAATAATATTAGTTGAACTGATATGGTGCTTAAGCACCGGTGAAAAGTGGTTAAGCCGTATTGTATACAATATAAGTTTCTTGTACTTAGGGAAGCGGAAACGTGTTATTTTCTAAGAGAAGAAGGGGCTAAGTTAGGCATTGGCTTGAAAAGAAGCATTACTTATATTACAACTCCATTTATGTCAAAAATTAGGAGAATGAGACGATTCCGATTCCCTCATTACAGCTAACTCTCTCTGGACGAAATTCCACTTAGCCTCTTATTCACCGGGGTCGCATACAAATTTACACATATATTTCGACTTGGCGGAAAAGAATAAGTTATATGATGTTATGCTTTTTTTTTTATCGTACTTTTAACAACTATTAGTCTAAATATCTTCTTCTTCTTTCCCATCGTCCTTTAGTGCCTCTCAGTGACTGGCAAGTTTCTCGGATCTCCAGTCCTAACTTACTAATAAATACTGTAATATAAAAATATTGTACAAAAAAATGTATACAAACATGTATAATTAACTATGGATTATAATAAAGTTTTACTGTAAATTGTTTGTTTTTTGTCTTGATTACCATTGGGGAGCGTTCTTGTTCTTTTAAGAAAATTTCAGCTATCCGAACTTTTAATTTTCAGAATCACATCAGACAAAATTAGTTCGGATAATTGACGCTCTACTGTATATAGTATAAAAGTATGGTGAAGTATAATATAAAAGTTCAAAGAATTGACTCAGATATTGAAGAATTCTAAAAACATTAATTCTCTCTTGAGGGTTCTATAATTATCTCGAGCCTGATAAATAAACCCCTACCTTGAAGAGAGAAATAAAAAATAAATATTTTTGATCATTTAGTGAAAAACAATAACTGCTAATTGTTCTTTAATTTTCTTTATGGTAATATCCTTAATCGATCTGTTTACCGGAACGATGACGTGCCTAAGCACTGCCAACTTTCACGGCACTAATGACTGACCACATCACACTTTCTAACATTAAACTTAACAGTAACAATTATAAAGATCGGCAGATAATGTTCTGTAGCGGTCACATGAGTCTATTAGTTTCAAAATCTCATACGTTGTGTTAGAAAACCCTTTTATTTTATATACATTTTTTTAATAGTCTTAAAAACTTTATTACATCAACATTATTACACCACACCACCAAAGCCATATTGACCATTACAGAACAATGAAGGGTTTTTAAATTTTCAATCCTTGTAATCCTAAGTTTGCCGTAAAACCCCTCGACCTTCCTTACTTTGTTAAGAATAAAGTCTTCCGTAATAACCTCAATGTCTCATTTGTTGATGATTTGGCTCGAACCCGATATCAATCCTTTCATGACACTATTTCCCAATTCAAACAGACTAATTTCAACCTTGCTACCTCTTTAATTCCCAATAATCCTACGAGGTGCCTGAAAAGAAGATGTCCTTGCGACGTCCAATGTAATTTGTTTTTTGAATACTATCCAGGTGTAGTTTCTCTGCTTGCCTATATCCATGCTATTATGTCTGCTTGTTTGTTCCTTATGCTGATATGGCTAATCAGGCGGTGCTACAGTGGGAGCTCTGAATTTTGCCTATCCAGATTTAATTTAGATAGGGGTTTTAACGAGTACCTTATATCGTCCAGACCGTTTAACTTTAAACCGTTTAACGTCCCTTCCGAAGGACGGCATAACTAATGATTTTTTCTATTTTTAAAAAATCCTAGGGCCACCTGCCAGGCTACCAACCCGCGATGTTGGGCTTGGTACTTTGTTATCCTAACCACTAGACCACAGGTCGCTCCCTGCCATTATGTATCATTCATGCCATTATCTGTACTTGTTGTATTGTCATAATACAATAGTAAATTTCAATAAATACATTTTTTTTTAATTCTCTGATAAATGAGGCTATAAGTTCTGAAGTACCTTTACTCACAAAGTCTTGGTAAACTATAATTTTTTTTTTGGTCGTAGAGTACCCGCCTGGGGGTCACCCAACCTCTAAAAGTGGATTTCCTTAAATAGGGAGAAAACATTGCGGTTGAGAATGATCTTGGCTAAGTAACCTCAACGCACAACCGTTGTTTTAGAAACAGTACAGTCTCGAGCATGTACTGAACCCAAGGCCATTCATGCATAAGTAGTAGCGGTGATGATTTTTTTGTGTATAGAGTGCTCATTAAATCAGTCCCTATATATGCAAATCTGACTGTCAAATACAAAGCTTGACAAACGATTATAATTTACTTACATATAATTAAAAGAATGCTGATTTTAGTCGAAATGAAATGCCTAAGTTCATGGCCTAAATGTGGGGTTGACCACGATGTTAGAGAAAATGCAATTTCTTAAAGTTACAGTAATAAAAAATGACTGTAATTTGAAGTTGTATAGCATAATTAATGACTACCCAATATAATTGTAATTATAGGGAATCATTCCAAATTACATTATTGGACAAGAGCGCTTAATTAGATTGGAAATTCCAATTTGTTCAACACAGTTTGGCTACTAATACTCTCATGGCGCAACAATGTTCAGTTGTAAATATTTTAAAAATTGCAATGAGCCAGTTTAAAAACTAATCATCTCATTTCTACTCACCAAAATCAAACCTACGTTTTTTCACGAGCATATTTTTATTTATACATTTTTACAACACTTCTCTAGAAAAAAATATACGTGTAAAAAACGTTTCATTTGAATGCTACTGATTGGGTTACACTGTTACCAGCTGTGAGGAAAGAACTGGGAAGGTAATTCGGATTTGTCTCCTGTTTTTTAGTTTAAAGAAAACAGTTTTTTAAATAGTGCGGGAAATGTTAACTTTAAATGCTGTTTCTTTTTTTACAGACTATGTAGTATATTGAGTTTGTAAATCAGTTAGAGGTAATTATTGAGATAATGAAAATAAATTTCCCTTTTTTATGACACTCGAAACAGAATAACCCGATTCTTCTCTTACAGCTGTTAACATGGTTACCGTATCAGTAGCATCTTAATGAAAGACGTTTAGTGTACGTATTTTACAATCATACGCAGCAGTTGTTAATCCTGAAACATAAAATTGAACATTCCAACTGATTGAAAATTCCAATCAGAATTATTCAGTGCGTATCCTAACAACATATTATTTGTACAAGCTTTTGCCCGCGACTTCGTCCCCGTTGATTTTAAATAGAAATTTATGTTGAGTTTAAACGGAGAGTGAATTTTGAATTCCATAAATGAGCTCCATATTATGAAAAATGACTTAAAGCATTTGTGAATTCAGCCAGCCAACCAATGCTTATCCCTTTGTTGATAGATTTTAATAAACTGTCCTATTAAATTGCATAATTACAGAACTATCGATAAGTTTTCTATTGAAATCCACCATGCACTATCAAAAACTGTAATATCTGGGGGTTGATTTAGCAAAATCTTGAATACAATTATTATTATATTAAAATGTAAAGTCTGCTCACTTATTTTTTCATTTCTGACTTAACATATTACGATTTCCAGTATTTTACACTTTTAGGGGTCGTTTTTCAAAAAATAAAAAGCACGTATTGCTTTATTTCTATTGTAGAAGCTAAATCTAAAATTTCATGGTACTATAATACAAAAGTTTGTCACCCTCTTAGGGGAAGAATTTTCAAGAATCCTTTCTTAGTGTGCGTTGGCCTTGCTATTTTTTAACGCCGTTTTGGCTCTGCAATGGTCTTTTGAATGAGGACGAAGACTTATATATATAAATGTATATATAAACATTTATAGATTGCATAGTATATTATTTTAAACTTGTATATATCCCATCTGAATTATGGGCATACAGCCCCTCTACAGCCCCGGGGAATAAGTGGTTAAGTCGATTTTTCCCCAATACGAGTTTCTTGTACATAGGGAAGCGGAATCGTGTTATTTTCAATAAGTGACTTAGTTAGTAACTGGCTCGGTCCCATGGTGGACGCCTGCCCTGACGCTCCTCAAGAGGGAGTATTACAGGGCCAGGCGCAGGTACCAGGAGTGCAGGGACGAGGAGAGGAGACCTGCACTTCGACAGGAAACGAAGGGTAAGTATAGGGCATACCGAAACGGCGTGCGTCACCAGAAGAAGGAATCCTGGGACGAGTTCATCGTCAAGGAGTCTGAGAAGAATCCCTGGGGCATTCCGTACAGGGTGGCACTGGGCAAGGTTAAGCCGCTGACCATGATGGCGGCTATCAGAGTTGGAGATACCCAGGCAACCACCTTGGAGGAGACTGCATCTATGTATATAGACTATACATACCCCAGGGATGATCCGTCCCAGGATACGGAGGAAGACCAAATGGTAAGACGCACCACGGTGTGCCCTCCCGGTACCGAATTTTGTCCACCATGGGATATATGGGACCTACGTCTTGCCGTGGAGATACAGAGGATTGGCCGAGCCCCAGGACTCGACGGGATAGATGCCGCGATCCTGAGGAAAAGCGCCCCCCTCATTGAGGATGACCTTCTGGGCATCTTCAATGAGTGTCTGGACCAGGGGCGCTTCCCGAG
Source organism: Troilus luridus (assembly GCA_964056705.1). NCBI lineage: Eukaryota > Metazoa > Arthropoda > Insecta > Hemiptera > Pentatomidae > Troilus > Troilus luridus. The sequence goes on along the minus strand of OZ057415.1, from coordinate 71,533,994 downwards.
TAAGTGGAGGATCGCGGACCTGAGATTGCTCTACAAAGGAGGAGGCAAGGATAAGGAGTCGCCTAAGGCGTACAGGCCTATATGCCTCCTCCCAGTCGTCAGTAAAGTCCTGGAGAGCTTAATAGTCACCAGCCTAAGGCCTGTCCTCAGTGCAGCTAGCCATCCACGGCAGTTCGGCTCGACCCGTGGCAAGGGAACCACAGATGCGCTGGAAGGGAGGGCGGAGAAGTACGTAATGCTCGTACTGTTCGACATATCCTCCGCCTTCGACAGTGTATGGTGGCCCTGCGTACTCCAGCGGCTGCAGGAGTTTAACACCCCCAGCAACCTGTACTCCCTCGTAAGTAGCTACCTGAGTGACAGGAGTGTCAGGGTAAGAGGTAGCTACTACGAGGTGGAAAGACGAATTGAGAGAGGGTGCCCACAAGGGTCGGTCCTCGGGCCGGCCCTGTGGAAGCTCGTGTTTGATCAGTTGCTGGGGGAGCTAGAAGACGAAGGATTCCTTGCCACGGCCTACGTTGACGACCTGGCAGTCCTAGTGGCCGAAAACAGCAGAGCCAGATTGAAGACTCAAGCAGAGAGATGCGCCAGCCTTGTAGCGGAATGGTGCGTGAGGCGGAAGTTGAGTATGGCCGCAGGGAAGACCCAGGCCATACTCCTAAGAGGCTCCACTGACAGGGCTCACCCTGTCATATTAGAAATCCAGGGAGAAAGAGTTAGGCTGGGTGAGGAGGTGACATAACTTGGCGTGAGGTTCAGGAGGAGCTTTGACGCCACCCCTCACCTAGCATACCTGAAAGATAGGGTGACACTGTCACTTAATGGACTTGGAAGAATAGGGGGTGCTTTCTGGGGCCTCAGGTACCCGGCAACTATGACCATTTACAAAGGCGTGGTCTTGGGTATCCTGAGGTACGCATCCCCTGCGTGGAGCCGTAACCTCACGCAACCGCATAAGAGGAGGCTGGCGACCATCCAGAGACTGGCTCTGCTGAGAGTTTCTAAGGCCTACAGGACGGTGTCACATGAGGCGGTGCAGGTGCTGACCGGAGCTATGCCCCTGGACCTCGTACTCAAGGAGGACGCACTGAAATATAAGGTGAAGAGGCAGGGGCTGGCGGCGCTCCCGGAGGGACTCCGAGAGAGGATCGGCGAGACCCCTAATAGATGGAAGAAGATAGTGAGGGAGGACTCGATTGACGAGTGGAACGGACGGTGGGTGGGAAGCCAGAAGGGCTCGACCTTGAGGAAGTTCTTCCCCACCGTCCAGTCGAGATTGGCGGCGACATGGGTCCTCCCGGACTACTGGGTCTCGCAGATCCTTACAGGACACGGCGGGTTCCGGGGTAAGCTCAGTGAGCATAGGAGAGAGATCGACCCCCGAAGCCCGCATTGTGGGGTCCCTGAGACTGCGGAGCACGTGGTGCTCTCCTGCATCGCGATGGAAGGACACCGTGCCAGGTTGTCGCGGAATACGGGTTTTTTCGCCCTCGCCGAGGATGACTTCACCCGGTTGATGGAGAAGAACAATTACCCCTTCTTTAGGGATTTTGTCTACGGCTGGAAGGAAGTGGTCGGGCCTGCGCACTTCACCATTAGCAGGGTCCGGCCCCTCGGCGAGCCACCGGACGAAGAGCCACCAGAAGAGGAGGCGCCAGAGGAGAGAGAAGAGGTAGGAGACCGAAGGGATTGAGACTGGCTGGATGACCGGACGGATGCGGCGGACCAGGCTTGCTGGACGGCGTCCGGACGGATGGGGACCGGCCAGGAGGAGTGGTAAGGTGCTGCCCCAACAGTAAGGTGCACATCCGTGCACTGGGCAGTACCACAGAAAGCTATAAATTGTCCCCAGTTATTAAACGGAACCCCCCCCAAAGGATGTAATGTTTTATTAATAAAGATTTAAAAGAAAAGAGTAGATTGTTGGCAGTGGCGGGCGTGCGTATACCCAACGCACTAACCCGTCACTGCCGAAACCCGTATGCCAGAAATGGCAGGTAGGGAGTATAAAAAAAAAAAAAAAAAAAAAAAAAAAAAAAAAGTTAGTAACTGGCTTGAAAAGGAGTTATTGCTTATATTAAAACTTCATTTCAACGCAAAAATTATGAGATTGACACGATTTTGTTTCCCCCAATGGAATGTACATATTGCTTATATTACAACTCTATTTAAAGCAAAAAACTACGAGAATATCCGGTTATCTGAAAGCAGTTAACTATCTCTGGGCCAAATTCGACTTAACCACTTATTCACCGGGGCTGTAGGATATCTAGACTGGAATAAATTCAGAATTCTCAAGATTTTTATGGACCTCAAGGTTTCATTAGACCCTAAAATTTTATTACAATTTATATATTTATTTACTTATATTATATTTAATTACTAGATATATATTATGTTTCTTTTCTGTTCATATATGTTATTCTAAAGGGACTTAGTCCCAGATTAAAGTTAGTTTTCTATTCTATTCTGTTATTCTATTTATTTATATTTATGACTTATTTATACTAAGTATTTATTTCATTTTAATAAAAATGAATTTTGTGGTTTTAGGTCTTATTTAAAATATAAATTTGTTTATTGTATCTTGTTTATTACAATTATTTTTGTTTTATATCTATTTTTGTATCTTGTTTATTCAGGCCTGAAGATGACCTGCAATTAGGGCCGAAAATTCGGTATACAATAAATAGTTTCACAGTTTAAGTAATTATGTTTTTATTTCCACCCTGGCCCTTTTCTTCACCATATTTTTAAGGTCAACTATGAAATATGCAATATAGTTTATTTATATGCATATAAATACATATTATATGCAATACGTTTATTTATTTATTTCGCATATATTAAGTTCTTCAGGAAGTATCAACACTTATTAGGCACTCATGTAGGAAATACACGACAACTTAATGTACGAATCCCCATTCTTGTAACGACTCGAAAGGACAGAATGTTGCTGTGTAATAATGAGTCTTATCAAGGACATGAATGACATGGGAAACTAAGTTCTTTTTTCTTCACTAATAACTTAAGTATGATTAATATACGTAATAACAGAATGATTCCTTCGTGGGACAAAATACATGATCGCACCTTGTTAAAAACATTTCGCTAATTTTCCTTTCAGGGGAAAAAGCGCCGCCCTCTCCCTAAGGTCTATAGGGTAGCGGGACGTGAAAACAGACCAGCGAGCAGCATAGTCTACTTAGGTGTCACCCTTGACCGGCACCTTAAACTAGCCTACCACTGTAGGAAGAAACTTAGATCGGTTAGGATCAAGTCTTACAGACTTAACCACCTGCTTACATCTCCTAACTTATCCCTCCGCCTCAAGTTGACCATCTACAAGAGCATCCTAAGACCGGCACTCCTTTACGGAGCTATTAGGTAACATCACGCCGGCAACAGCGAAAAAGCTCCAACAGTTTCAGAATGGCGTACTGCAACGCATAGTGAGACACACAACATTAAACAAAACAAAAACGGACCTTCTACACACTACTCTCGACATACCGACAGTTACAGACTTCATTAAACGTAGACACATTAAATTTTTCGACAGCCTGAAATACTGTACTAACCCTCTTTTTCGGACACTCACCCCAGCAGGACGGCCACAAACGTGGCAAGATCACGTACAAAGTCTCAGCCTGAACTGAGAAATTAATAAAATTAACAAACAAAAGGAAAAGGACACGGTGAGCCCCATCACCGGAAAAATCTAAAGTTAAAAATAGAAATGAATAAATTAGAACCTTCCACCTTCTCATCCTCCTCTTAAAATGTACATCGTACAGTACAAGAGATACCTCTCCGTCATATCTTCCATTCTACATAGAAATCTTCAAACCCAAAGGGGCTAAGAAAAAAAAAAAAAAAAAAAAAAAAAAAAAAAAAAAAAAAAAAAAAAAAAAAAAAAAAACAACCTGCCAAAGCTGTGCCAATATAGAAATAACGGAGAACCATCTGTTTGAATGCAAGAATCATCAAATACAATAGAAAGAACAAATTTGGGCATTGAAAGGTGCCAACCGTTTAAAGATAATAAACTAGAGAGGACTCTGATGTACTTAAAACACACGAAGTTAATTGAAGAAATGTGAGAATAGCAGCCGTTACTAATGGTCTCAGCAGTCGAAGAAACGTTAAAGAAAATCAAATAAAAAATATATATATGTTGGGTATATCTTGAACAGAAAATATCGATATCTGGTTAGTTTATGATTGATAAAAAAAAAAAAATAGACATTTTAAAGATATGTATACATCTGTTGATTTATTATAGATCAAAAGTGTTCATTTGATGTGATGGATGTAACCACTTTTGATAGGAAATGGAATCTTTTGGTATTGATTTTTGAGGGATCTAGACGGTTCTAAAACAAACACATCTAATACATCATTCCTGGGATTAAAAACTTAAAAAAAAAAATGTTAAATAATAAAATAAGTAAATATTATGAATAATATATAACAATAGTCTATAATAGTAATATAAAATAGTAATTATTATGATTGATACATATGATACAAGTATAGACTCGGAAGATTATCGGAAATTACAGTGGAAGCAAGAGTTGAATCTAGTGGGTTTGAGTAGGAATAAAGTTTGTCATGAAAGGATTTATGTCGTTTCGTGCCAAATCAGCAACAAATGGGACAGTAATCTCGTTAGTAAGTATGGGAGTCCATTTGAATGGGATAAAATGTTTCAGTTATGGCTCCCCCATGTGACCACGCCATTCCAATGTATCTGCTACGGCTGGATTAACTTACATTCAAACATTATTATTTTTTTATGTATTAAATAATAAACCTCTTCCTATGTGAGATTAAAAGGCTATAACAGTTGTAACCCGTTACGTTATTGGTGAAATCCAAGTAAACAAACGTGTAATTTCACATAAAGTTTAAAATTTTAATAACAATTATGTTTTTAAAGAAAACTTAAAAAAAATATACTATTTTTGCCTAAAAGAAAAAAAAAATTAATAAAAATGATGATTGATCAACAACAGAAGTAACTTGGCTATGTTTTATTTTTTTTTTTTTGCGAATTTATTTTTTTTTTTAGTCACCCTCTAGTCGTAGATAGATGTTATCGTTTGTTTACTTAACGCCACTTTATGCTGCTATGGCTAATCGGACGATGCTACAGAGAGCTCTAAATTTGGCCTATCCAGTTTTAATTAGGATCGGACAGCTGACATCCCAACCCATCCTAACACCTTCATCTCCACGTATGCTGATGACACATGTGTGTTATCAGTTAATAACGACCCATATATTGCATCCCAATCCCATCAATCACATTTATCAAGCCTCAAAGAATGGTGTCGGAATTGGAGAATTAAAATCAATTCCAAAACGTCCCGTCAAATTATCTTTACCCTTCGCCGAAAACCCATGACTGTGTAGTGTACTACTGAATCCTTTAATAGTACTCCACGTATCCCTGTTGAACAGATTCGCTACCTAGGACTCAACTTAGACAAACGCCTTACTTGGAACCCTCACACAAGACTGAAAAGACAAGAAACAGCTAGACGCTTCCGACTACTTCAACACATACTAGACAAACGCTCAAAGCTTCAGATCAATTACAAAAGACTTATTTATGTGACTGTTATAAGACCTATATGGACTTACGGAATTGAACTATGGGGCTCCACCAAACCATCGAATTCCTCTCGTATTCAATCCTTGCAATCCAAAATCCTTCGCAAAATCCTAAACGCTCCATATTTTGTCACAAATAAAACCATCCATAATGACCTTAACGTTCCATATGTTACCGATTTAGCCCATTCCAGATACCTATCACTCCAGGCCCATCCAAACCCACTAGTTTCCATCCTTGCATCCAATTCCATCCCGGACAATCCTCCAAGGCGTCTGAAGAGAAGATGGCCTCGGGACCTTCTATTATAGAATTAGAGTGCTGCCAGTGGGTAGTGCCTCTACATGTCCTTTCATGTACTTATTTATTCATTTAGCCATTGTACTAGATGTATATATTACAGTTATACAATTCAATAAAATAATTAAAATTAGGATTGGGATTTTTAACGAGCACCTGAAATCGTAATGGCTCGGGACCCCCGTTTAGCGTCCCTTCCGAAGAACGCCATACCCAAGGATTTTTTCTCCCTTTTATAAAATCCTGGGGCCACCTGCTGGGCTACAAACCCGCAATCTTGGGCTTAGTAGGTTGATATGCTTACCACTAGACCACAGATCTTCCTATGCTATTCAAAATCTGTGTTTTTGACTTAGAAATAAATTATTTTACAACGAAAACGTTAGTTGCATGACGGGTCCCCAGAAACCTTCTTATAAGTCAGCCTTATTTCTTTTTAGGACATGAGTGTTAATATTTTTTGTTTAACCTTAATGTCTAAACCTTTTTTTTAAGTTTTAGACAGTATATATAAAATATTCTCCATGCCAGTGAAGAATACCACCGAACTACAAGGCTGAACAGACTATTCAAAATTCATTTATTTCTTCTATAATAAATTAGTCAAAATAAAAAAGTGGTTAAGCTTAAAGGGTGTAATAGTCATTCTACTTTGAGTATTATAAATAATAATAATAAAGTATTTATTTGTGAGTACTCAGATGTCATTTGGCACAAATTGATTCTGTGTTCCTTCTTCGTGAACCTCCCATTTGGGATTCACTTGGAAACTGGGATGGAGAAACCTGCCATTGAAGGCAATCCTATCTAACGTGTTTGATCTCTCTGTAGTAGATCCCTGCTCAAGAGACGTTTCTGTCTCATTGTCGGATTCTGAAGTAATGGGTCTGTCAGTAATCTTTGTACTAGCAAGCTCGGATATCCTGCAAATGCTTTTAATGTAATATGATTATTTCGCTAACACAGACTCATTTCATTTATATTTTCAATATAAATTGAGACATTTGGTTACAAAACCGGTTATATCCATTTTCAAAAAAATTGTCAATACTGATCAAAAAGATTCAATTAAAAAAATAATCAATTCAACATTTTTGTTTTTGATTATTTTTCAATTCACTTCAAACAATAATTACTGAAAATTTTGTATGATCTTCTCTTTTTTCAATAACTTAATATATAAGAAGTATGTTGAGTATATCTTGATAAGAAAATGTCGGTATGTAATTAGCTAATGGCTGATAAAAAATAAATAAATAAATAGAATAAGCATTTTTTAAAACAAATCTCTCTCTCTCTCTCTCTCTCTCTCTCTCTATATATATATATATATATATATATATATATATATATAGACATCTACAATAAAAAGTGCATGTCCGCACACACAAAGATCAGAGATTACAACACAGTGATCAAACCAGGTCTGTTTGTGAGTGAAACTCAGATACTCAACAGGAAAGGCGACCTGGAAAACACCCTGAAGGAAGATCGAAAGATCCTGAGAAAAAATGTTGGCCCAGAAAGAACAGAAGAAGGATACAGACTAAAATCTCGTAAAATAACTGAGAAAGTATCTAATCTTGCGGCAGACATCAGAAAACGAAGATTGAAATTTTATGGACACGTTCAGAGACTCCCACCAACAAGGCTTACACGCAAGATCATGACTTGCGCAGGAAAACTGAAGAGTATACCGTGGATCCAGCAAGTCAAACAGGACCTAGAGAATGTCCAGATAGGACCAGCGGAAGCACTGGACAGTAACACATTCAGTCAAAAAGTAAACTTCTTAAGTTGCAAAGAGACCAGGAACCAAATGGACTGAGGAAAGGAAGGGAACCCACGGAGAGAGAATGAAAGCCATATGGAAGATCAGAAAGGCGAATCATAAAAGCACTGCGTGATCTATCATGGCCCATACATCTTCTTCTTCATAGGCACGACAGACGCACAAGGCGGTCCTTGGCCTACTCAATCACTCTTGGCCAGTCTTGTCGGTCTGTAGCAAGCCTCAGAGACAGGTTAAGATTTCGGAGGTCCTCTGAGACACTGTCCTTCCATCTGCCTCGTGGCCTCCCTCGAGCTCTCACTCCTTCTGGACAATCCTTATGCAGCCCTTTGACTGTTCTGCCATCATCCATTCTATGGAGGTGACCCAACCACTTTAGACGTTGTATTCTGACATAGTCGGAAAGCTTCACATTGTTCTATAGGGAGTATACTTCTCTATTCTTTCTAAGACGGTATACCCCATTTTCTTTCACGGGTCCCAGAATGCGCTTTAATATTTTGCGTTTAAAGATGTCCATCTTTTCAGCTGCTGATTTCTTAAGTACCCATGTCTCACATGCATATGCTGCGACTGGTCTAATGATGGTCTTACATAGCCTTAACTTGGTCAAGCGGCTAACTACATCAGGATAATGCGTATGAATCTCCTCCTCTTATAATGCTTAATTAAACTGTGCACCAAGATACTTAAAACTATCAACACATTGGAATGGTCAGGGTCAGGGTCCATACGCAAATAATAATAATAAGTATATACATAGTTTTGATTTTTCATACATAAAAAATTTTCATTTGATGTAATGGATATAACCACTTTTGATAGAATCTTTTGGTATTGATTTTTGAAGGATCTAGATGGTTTTGAAACAAATACATTATTTCTGGCATTAAGAACTTATAAAACATAAAAATATTTTTGGAAAATTATACGATGCCGCTTCTTAAATACAATAAAATCATTTTTGACAAAACTCGACTTAACCACTTATTCTCCTAGGCTGCAGATACACCTGTAACAAATTGAAGCATTACATCACATGAAGCGTTCTGGGCTCAGTACACGGTAGAGATAGTACCGTTTCTAGGACAACAGTTGTGCAGGGTGGTGAGTTATCCTAGATCACGCTCAAACGCCAGTTGAGTGTCTCTCCTACCACTTGACTGTTGAGGATATTCTGGGTATCCACTTTATAGGGGAAGGGTAGGCTTCAGATCCTACAAGACATTAATAAATTATCTGCCACTGCTGGGTTTGAACCGGAACCTTTGACACCTCAGGACTCTACAACTGAGCTACCTCGCTCCCACTCCAGCTGTAGATATAAATTTTCTTTATTGCTTCATCATTTTATATAGTTGTGTATTTAAGTTTTAAGCGACCGTTATATAATTAAAATATGTAAATTCACTATTTTTTCTAGCAGACTCCATTAGGATTCTCATCTCGGATTATAAATATTAGACAACCTTCGAAACGAGCTAACGAAACTGTGAAAGTCATTAGCAGCAAAGTAATTAAGTTTGAGGAGGAAATCAGTAACTTTTATTGACGGGTTTTGAGTTAATGCATTATTGTTTCTTTTCTTTTCCTGTTTCTGTGCTGCAGGAATTCCTTGTAGAAAAGTGAGAGAGATCCATTTATGGTAAATCTTCTTTGCGATGTCACAGAAGTATCTCATTTCAGTGCTAGTGATGTGGTTACTGAAGCTGTTACACAACCTATATATCGTCAGTAATATTATGTATATGCCTGCGTATGGTTGTTTCTGAACTCTCAATGCGGCATCACAAATGTTTACTCGTCCGTACATCCACTTTAAACAAATCGTAAAGGTGAGGCTTATCAACAAAATAGTTTTATATCCTAAGAAAGCAATCATTTCTTTTATTTATTAACTATTGCCCATGTTTGGTCAGATTATAACACGTGAAGGCAATTTCACATCATTTAGCTCCATTTGCTTTGTAACAATATAACTTGGTGCTGAATATTTTTTATTCTATGAATTTATTTAGGGATTTGGTTTCAAAATCAAGTACATCCAATTTAAAAAAAAATGTTTTTATTTTTTCTAAGTGCATAGTGCCAGAACTGGTGTATTAGATGTGGCGTTTTCAAAACCTTCAAGATCCTTCATAAATTAATACTAAAAGATTCCATCAAAAGTGGTTACATCCATTACATTAAATGAAAATTTTTGATGTATGAAAAATCAGCACTATGTATACTTAATAATTTAATTGGATTGACAAAAGTGATTTGTTTATTTATTTTTAACAGCATTAACTAACAAGATAACGATATTTTCTGATCAAGATATATCCAAGAAATTTTTTTTATAGTTAATGAGATATATAAAAAATGTCGGTAATTATTTTTTGAAACGAATTGTTAGCAAAATAACGAAAAGCAATTAATTTTTTTTGTAAATTGATGACTTTTTAAAAATAACTCTTTTTTGATCAGTACTGACAAATTTTTAGAAATGGGTGTAACCGAATTTCAATTCGAGACCCACAGCTCGGCAACTCAGTGCTCTACCACTCAGCTTCCCAGAGCGTTAAGGACATTGCCATATTCATAGCTAAAAAAATATAAATTATTTTATGTTATCGTACGAATTTACGTGAAATAACATCCATTAACTGACATCTTTTTCTTTTTCTAAACAATTCTATGTAATATTTTAGGCATACATTTAATTTTTTTCGTTTTTTTTAATTCTTCCTTACCAACACCATATATATTGTATAACAAAGATTTTAGTGATCCCATTGCTATAATTTTATTTATTTATTTTTACCTTTCTCTACTCTCGATCAAAAATCATTTGAATAGTTTTTACGGTTAGGCAACATACATCTTGAATTACAGCCTGTATATACTAGGTGGTGCTAAAATCGTTCTCGGAAAATTCTATTCACTTTGAATCATTGCTAATGGGATGTTATTGATTTTTTCTTGCCTGATACTCATCTTTAAATCACACTTGCTTGAAAACATTATCCTTGAGATGCCACTAAAGAGCAATCTATGGAGTGGGAAATTCACAGGTGATATCATGTCTTCCAATCAAATACGCCCCGAAAAAAATTGGTATACTCTTCTCAACAAGACCAATACAAATTATTGAAACCATCCAGGATGTCCTTGAGCAGTGCGAGTATATGCATGTAATGTTCAGAAGATGTAATATTTAAAGCTTAATGAAGAATGAATAAGAGTGTAGAGTACTGAGTTGCTATTGAGTTGATGGTTCCGGGTTCAAATCCGGCTGTGACAGATAAATTATTTAATCTGTTAACTAGATTTGGGATCTATAGACCCGAGGGGGTGGCTTACCCATCCTCTATTATGTGGCTACCCTAAATCAAAGACAAAACTTGGGGTTCACGCTCAAGATCTCCGACTAAATTTTATAAAGCAAACCTTAGATGACTTTGGGGTTTTACGCCTTTAAATAAACAAACAACAAATACTTCATGTCTAGAAGTTAGTATTTAAAAAAAAAATAGATATTTAATGGTTAACTATTGGATAAATAATTAATTTCCTTTAATGCTGTCTAAAGTTTCTGTAAATTAAGGTTTAAAACTTCAACTAAAAGGTTTTTATAGTTAGTTTAGGATCCTATTTTTTTAAATTTTTATGTTTTTTTTTTATTTTTAACTATTCAACATATTTTTTTAAATATAAAAGTATGTTCCAGGTTCAATAATGTGGGTACTCTAAATTGGAGAAAAACCTGGTGGTTAAACATAATCTCGAACAAAAAACCTTCATGCACAACTGTTGTCCTAGAAAAAGTACAACTTGTATTCCATATTGAACCCAAGATTCTTTAATATGAAATGCAGTATGAATAAATTTCAATAGACATTTTAAAAATAAAAATATCGCTTATTTTTTTTATATGGGGAGGACGTCCTTCAATGTTACATTCATTTTTCCCTTTTAGAATTTCTCATATTAGCTTTATTATTTTGTAATTGCATAGACAAGTAATGTAGTTGGATTATAAAAGGAATATTCGGCTCAAACCTGAACACCAAGCGTCATACGGCACGACGTAAACGTAAATGGGAGGATTGCGTAAGGATTGACCTTGAGTGCTGGAATTCAATGGAGGAAGTTTTTGGGCAAGAAGAGTTTTTATCGGTGCCATCGGCATCGAACCTCCAGGTTTAAATAAAAGCCTTAGATTCTTTTATAGCTGATATTTTTTATTTTCTCTTTACCAACCATTATAGATTCATCTATAAACCATGAACGATAATGAAGAGTTAATTGAAGTGGTAATGACAAAACATAGTTCGGCTAGCTTCGGTTTCTTCCGTAAGGTAGAACCGACCAGTCGATACCCCGAAGCAACCCTGGCAGTCGACCATCAGCTGTTGTAGAAGTGATATCGCCAGTCATGCCGCAGGTTGTAGTTCGCGATCTATCAGACGATCAGAGAATGGCCCTCATGAAGGTTAGTAAATTATTTAAATTATATGTATATGTAATGTTATATAACTTGAATTCCAATATAGATAGATCGTCATAGACTTAAATACCGACTGTCAAAATCTAATTATTATTTCATGAGCAGTTCATGTACAAGATTTCATGTAAATTATTTTTAAAAAAACTTTACAATTATGTTATATCACTTAAACAAATAATTTTTCAAATATCACTTTTAGAGCAATAATATTTATTCGATACAATAACTAAAAACAAACATTTAACCATTGTGTTTATCAGCATTCCTTACAATCATTGTCATAATGAGTGTAATTAAATCATAACGCAAGAACTTTGAATTGATAGGGATAGTAGATGAGAATATAACTTTTAGCGCAATAATTATTATTAAACTAAAAATTGTAATAATTAAATTAATCAATTACAAACACTTAACAACTGTGTTTTTAAACAATAGTGTTGTTTAAATTGAAAGGTATAGTTGGTGAAAATGCAACTTCTAGTGCAATAATTTTTATTTGTAAAAATGATTAATGAAGTTAATCAATACTAAACAAAATAATTGTGTTTATAAGATTGACTTATTGTCATAATCTAACGAGTCTTATTAGATCTCAATTTAAACAACTTAAAGGTCATTTTTAAATCGCTATTGATTAATTTAAACTACTAGACATCATAGACGAGAATATGACTTTTATTAAATGCAATAACTTTTATTCAATATAATTAATCAATAAAAAGCACATAACAATTGTGTTGGCAGGAATCGAATATTGTCATAATCATAATGAGTATTATTAAATCATAATTAGAGGACTTTAAATTAAAAAGCACAATAGATGAAAATAGAACTTCTTGCTAAAAACATTTTATATAAAAACATATTAATGAAATTATTACTACACATAAAAAATTGTGCTTAATTCATTGTCGTTTTCATTGTCGTTTTAGGTCATAATTCAAAAACTTGGAACTTTAAAATCCTTTTTAGATCATTACTCAAGGAATTTAAACTATTAGGCTCAGTAGATGAGAGTATAATTATTATTAGGCTCAATAATTTTTATTCAATATGATTTATCAATAACAAACACTATACAATCAGGTCTATGCTTTGACTTATTTACTTATTGTCATTGTCGTAATGGGTCTTATTAGATTAAAATAATAATTAAAATTATGTATATTATTATATATATGTAATTTCAACTTTTTTTCTTCAATTTAGACTTATATAGCAACTGTCGAATTTTTACTATTAACACATATGGAGCTCATTTACAAGATTTTATTTAAATAATAAAAATACTTAACAAAGATTCTGCTTATCTGCTTTACTTATTTTCAGAATGAATCATATTCAATCATAATTAAAAAACTTTACACTTACACGTAATTTTTATATCTGTATTCAAGAAATTTATACTAATAGGCATAGTAGATCAGAATATAATAATTAGTAGGCGTTATAATTTTTATTCAATGTAATTGATCTATAAAAACACTAAATAATTGTATTTATACTCTTGATCTATTGTCATTGTCATAATATGTGCTATCAACTCATTATACCAAGAACTTAATAATAGATCGCAATACAACTTTTAGGGCAACAATTTTTATTGACAAAAAATATAAAATTGAAATTAATGAAAACTAATTAACAACTGTTTCACACTCGCTTGATATTTTTCCTTCTCTTAATGACCTCCTAATTTGACCTTAATGGAAGAACTTCGAAGTTAATAGCATAGTACACGAGCATACAAATTTTAGCTTTTATATTAAATAAAAGTAACCAATAAAAATCACTTAAAAATTCTGTTTATAACCTAAATTTATTGACAGTCACAATATGTTTAGTTATGTCATAAAAAAAAACACTTTAAACCTAACTGCATATATAGGAATAATTTCAAGAACGTTAAACTTAAAAAATATAGTATGAAAATATATCTTAATATAGGAAATATGTTTATTAATGGAAATCGTATTAATAAAAATAAATAATAATAAAGACTTAGCAATTGTGTTTATATTTCTTGGATTAATTATGATTAAGGCATTCTTGAACATTAAAGCATAGAATTTGCAAATATCATCGATTATAAATCTCAATTAATAATAATTGAAAATAAAATTATATTAAAGAAAATGGTACTAATAGAATTAATCAATAACAAACTATAGAAGGATATAATATTAAACCAAAGTGAATAATTTTTAATACAAATAAATGTTTACTCGAGACATATTGAAATACATTAGCAAGATATAAAGGTATACAATAATAAAAATAAGTCGGAATTGTAGAACAAATTATGATACATGTCTCGCCAAATTAAGTTTTAATACAGAAGATATGTTAACATAGTCGAGTGTGCAGGGTTCAATGAATTCAAGATTAAACTGATAGCGGTTTTACTCAACGCATTTATAAGGCTCGAAATACATTTCTTATAGAATATTAATAATTTCTATATTAATTCTACATTAATATTCTAATGTTTAAATCGATTATTAAATATCATCAATCGCTCCCGTCATATAGCAGATTGGCCATGCAGCTCATCTAATTATTTATTTATATATTTTTTAAAAGAATAAATGAAAAATAGATTGAATATATTTGTGGATTATTTATCGCAGAAATTCGCTCGATTCGTTGCGATTAACAAAAAGGTTTTCAACATTGACAAGGAGTTCATAACAAAAATTAACTGTCAAGTTAACTTGTTGACTTTTGTATAACAAAACACAAATTTCAAGGCAAGTGTTGGGGAAATGAGTACGAATGATAAAGAAAAACAAAATAAACAAAAAATCATGAAAAAAGTTAAGAAATTTAATGGTTTTGAAAGAGAGTAAAGAAGAAAACAACCATTAAATAGACTGATGAAAACAATAAGACGCACAAGGAAAGAATGAGTACAATTTTAATAAATTTGAATTAAAATTTATGTTCATATGAATATTAAAAATATTAGCGAAAAAAATTCAAATTACCATATTACGTTTTTTATTGTCAACTTTTTGCTGTCAATTCATAGAGTAATTAAAATAAAATAAAAATCAAATCATTTCATTTTATGTAAAAGGTACATATACCGTGACATGTAAAGGCATTTATTAGACCATTACGGGATACTTGAGAATTATAATTAATAAAACTATAAATAAATAAAAATATGTACATATGTATTTATGTGCAATGTATGCTATATTCGTATTTTGTTATAATTGGATTATAATTAGAATTACATCGCTTTTTAATTATGAATTTACTTTGACGTATTGCATATTTTATTTATTTATCAATATAAATTCCAGAAAAGCTGTTGGTATTTTTGCTAAACTTAACAAACACACGAAGTTATGAGACAATAATTTAAATCGTGGGAGCTTGGGAACGATCATATCGGTTTTTTCATTAGAAATTTTATAATAGCAATTAATGTTATCATTAAAATATTATTTACTATTATTATGTAAATAATTAATATTGATATAAATATATTTCAAATATAGGTAAATATATTTCAAATATATAAAATGTATGTGTAAAGCATTTTAAATACATATTTTGTTAATTTTTTTCTCTTATTACGTTATTATTTTTTATGTATTTTATTAGCTTTATTTTTTCATGACAAGACTCACTTTTTGTTTTTTATTTGCTCTTTAAGTTCCTTTGTAAATACCACTGATTTATACTGTATAGCATCTTGGCCAGGTGTATGTTCTGATATTTACCGTAAACATTTATTATTCCTTAAGGATCCTAGTCCCGGAATATAACTATTTTTCTTTTATATATGTAAGAAGGAGAGGGATAAATATAGACTTGTTACAACAATAAATAAAAATTATTTTGAAATTTCTCGCAGAACCCGTTAGTTCGGGACTGAAATACCTCGTCTATAAATATTCTATTTAAACTTTCACTCGAAATACGGAGTTCGAAACCAGTCAAAGTAATTCCCTATTCAGGTGTGCACAAAGCCACCGTACAAACATTTGGTTTGGGAAGTTTTAAGTAGCTACCGACTGTGCTGAGCTAAGTTCAAACAGTGGGCTTAATTCTGTTAGCTATCTAGTTTGAGGATTGAATTTAATATTTGCCAACTTACTTCGGGATGCTTACTTGTAAATTATTGATACCTTCGTTCCCACTGATGTATTTCATTGTTTAATAGAATAGACTTTTTTCAGTTTTAAAACTTTCGGGCTTCAATAGCTATATGATTTTGTTTATATTTGAATTTATCTTTGGTATAAATAAAAACGACTCACTATCTTATTTTGGATTAAAAAACAAATATATTGATTGCGTATTGAATGTTGAATGGGTAGTTCATTTTAATGAAAACATTAATCAAATAACCCAATACTGGAAGTTTTTAAATTGTAATTTGGTGAAAAGTATGTAACCGTTGTTGACGGCATATCGAGAAAAGATTGAAGTTAAAACTCCATGACAATTCTAAACGCCAAATTATTATTTATCAAATAGTTAACCATTCAACCTATATTTAAAAAAAATGACTAATCTCTAGGTATAAATGTTTCAAACATTTATTACTATTTTGTTTTTATTTATAGTAAGATTAAAAATATATTGTGTTTTAAGTTTCGCTTCTATTAAACTTTTATTATAATTTTTTAATCATTGCTTTAATTTTTAAATATTTTTATTGTGAAGAGAAAATATAAAACTTTTAGATCGCTTCCATCCATCGAATAAGCAAAACATTTAAATCGTTTAATTAAAACATTTAACTTTATTTATAATTTATGACTATATTCATGATATTCCCAAATTATCAGATCTTATCACTTCAGGGTCAAAAATAACGATGAGAAGCATTTAGAAGAATCGTTAATAATTGGATTTGTTTTAATTGTTATTATTTTCATGGGGAACAATTTTTTTTAGTGTACAATATTTCGCAAGGGAATTAAATACCTCTTATTATCATTTTAAAAATATAATCGTTACAGTTTAAGATTTTATTTTGTAGAGGGGCAATAATTCCGAAATCCTAAAAAAAATCTTTCCGTTTGAGTTTTAGGATGTATCAAATCGATTATAACCTAAAAGGAATTAACTCTTTCCAAAATGTAAGATTCTGTTGTGTTTATTCGCAATACTTTTTAAAATAAATAAATAAAAATCATTTCGAGATGAGTTGAATTTAAGCCTCTTAAAATTAATTTATGATTTTTCATCTACAGAGTGATACGTAATTTGTGACAGAAGAGGTTTTTCTATATTTGTTAGAAAAAGGAAATGCCAAGTAAAAAATATATTTAAGTATCGGATCGTGTGGCCTCCCTAAACCGGTATTTTAAATATTCTCTGCATTTTGATATATTTTTTTTATATTTAGAGAAAAGATAGTATCGGACCTATTCGTGATCCTTGGATAACCAATTCCTGATAAAAAAAAGGAAACAAAACATAATCATTCATTTTTTTCGTTGTGGGGTTGATTATTGATAGACAATTTATTTTTCCTATACAAAAAAAATTATAAAACTACTGGAAGACTTCAATATTTTATGAAACTGATGCATTAATTGACTGGAGGTGTAATAACCTTCTTAGTTCATTATAACAGACATTGCGAATTGCAATTATTTCACTAAGCAAAAGATTTAAAAAAAAATTTAATGGATTTAAAATAGAACAAGAAAGGAGCGATCGTTTATAAATGTTCCTAAAAAAAGAAATAATAATAATAAAAATAAATTTAAAAAATGCCAACTAGATGAGTAAAATAGATTTTCAATTTTTTAAATATTCAAATTTAATTTCAACATTGCATATTGAGAAAAAAAAATTCGGTAACTCCTTATTCTTTTTTAATCAAAGTTGCGTCTAAAAAATTCACTATGAACTCAATAGAAGATTATCGGTTACGTCTGGAAATAAAATAACATTTTAATTTTAATAATTGTCAGTTTTTGTATCATATTAAATTTACAAAATATTTCGCCACACCTGAAAAATTTGACATTTTTAATTATAATTAATTATTAATTAAATTAAAAAATAATTTAATTCGAAATATTTACCTTAATTTTCTATTCGGTTTTCCCTTCGTGCTATGATATTGCCAATGCAAGAACTGAAAAATTCTGGTTTATGTGATGAAACAAAGTCTAAAAATGCTTTTTTAACTTAAGAATCATCCCCAAAAGTTTTACCCCAAACGTAGTTTTACAAATTTCTAAGCAGATGGAAAACTGATAAGTCTGGCAAATGAGGAGGGTGTGTGAGGACTTCTTAACCCCGATCGTTTAGTTTCTTCGTGGTCTGTCGCGAAACATGAGGTCTGGCGTTGTCGTGTAAGAGTATAGGTTCCTTCCGATCAACCAATGTAGGCTGTTCTCGTTGCATAGTGTAGAGAACCCCTGCAGTAGGTGCCAATATCTCCTCAGGAGAAATGAATTATTTATTTACAAATTAATCATTGCCTTCTGCTGAAAATTTCTCAAGCCTACGGCGAATTAATAACGGCTCATTACAATCTTTAAACATAAACATAGTAATCAACATAATTTGAATTTTAGAAATAATAAAAGAGGATATTTCGTATGCAATAAAGCAATAAATAAGTCATAATAATAAAATTAGAACTTAGTATGTTTTCTTATTATTTTGTTTACTTTTAGATCGATTATATAATTATAATTTATATTTGTTCAAGTTGTATAGCGGACACTTGTATAGCGGAGTGTTGAAGGCACATCTTATTTATATATAGGTTTGAGTTGAGAGATATTGACGAGTTTCTTGTTTTTGTGGTCACGAAGATGTGAAAGTTGATAGCGTCGCTCATCTTTTTGCCTGCCAGGGCTTGTTTCGAACATTCCAAAGGTAGATAGGTTTCTTAGTTGAAGGAATTCTGCCTTACTGTCACTAACGGGTACGCTATTTATTATTTAAGAGTCAAACCACGAGTTTGGAAGTTATGATCGCTCTGTCTTCCAAATATACCTTGAAACAATCACTCAACTCTCACTTGTCTATTATTATGAAGTATTAATAAATAATGGTTAAAAAACTTTAAAAGCACGTATGCCCCAGTCCACGCCATAGTGCTTTACTTAAGACATTACCGTATCATCGAAAAGTCGCTAATACTGAAGATTCTGGTCAGGATAATGATACCAACTTATTAAATTATTGTATTTTCACCGGTCCTTGAGATATTTGAAGAGTTTCAATTTAGTTCAATTTTTTGAAATGGCCCAAAATCGAGCTAATAAATTCCGTTACTTAGATAAAGTTAGCTCCACCTTTTCAACACGCCTTCCAAGGCGTGTTAAAAATAAACAAATTGAATTAACAAATGTTTTATTTAACATTAATAAACATTTTCCCTTTAAGCCGTCCATGGGATATTACATAATACATGCCCACCTTTCAGCCAAGTCTATTCCTTATTATCATAAGCAATTTTCAGAAAGCACTCATCTCTATGTTACAATGCAGAGCACGTATCGTATCCGCATAGATACATTACGTTAATATTTATTATAAAATCATATAAATATTTCATTGAAGAATAGAATAGTTGAAATAGTTGAAGAAACTATTTTTTTTAATTTAACCAATGTGATCGTTGATATATAAAGAAATAGGGACATTTTGTAACTTAATTGCCTTAAAATTTAAAATCCCATCATAAAAAGAAATTGTAAAATAAATGAGCTACTTTATATTTATTAATACATTTTTTAAAGTAATTGATGTACATATCAGCAGATTTACTTGTTATAATAATATTATAGTTGTAAATGTCAAATAAATTAAATTAAAAAAAAAGTAATTGACATAAATACTAATGAATTTAATACCTTTGTTAATAATTATCACAGACTTTCGCTTTCACATACATTTGAAAAAAATCTTTACAAAACTGATTACAAAGAAAAGAGAATTACAAGTCAAGTTGTCCTATTCGTAAATTGTGAATATTGATTTATTTTTACTTATTATTTAAATATAGCATTGCTCATTCTGTTATAATGGTCACTGTTATCTAATAGTTGTTGATGTTAATTATAAAGGTCGGTGATTATTTTTTTCAAATTTGGAAATTTTGCTTCCTCGTGGGCTTTTACCTGACAAACCTTGAAATACACGTTTGGTTCTTCCGCTTCCCCCAAAGGCTTGAAGGATGTTTGGAATTGAAATGATATAGTCTCAATATGATTATGACACATTAATTTTCGACTGCGAATAACCTTCACTGCATTACACTTCATTCGTTTAGTTTATTTATATTGTAATACAACATCATTTATTTCTATTTTGTTGGATTTACTGGAGTTTTTCTATAATAATTTTATTTTTGGAGTTTTGATTATTTGCAGAAAGTTTAGTTTGAATTACCGTTTAGAATAGATTTCCCTTTTTTTTGATTTATGATTTTCTAATGACTGAAGTATAACAAACATATTTGAAAGGAAAAAGTATTTCCGTCCAATGCACGGATCAAGTTTCTTAGGACGCTTCATTCATTTTTTTATTTTATTTTCATTATTGGTATTATTAATATCAGGATAATTTATTTTAATATATGTTTGCGGGGTCACCTTTGGTGTAGTTGCTACTACAACAACACACTATGGCAGATAAATTATTTAATCTATTAACCTTTAGGGATCTGCAGACCCTACCGTGGCCCACCCAACCTCTATAAAGTGGGTATACTTAATTGTGAGAAAATCCTGGCAGTTGAGCGCTATCTCGGACAACCTACCTTCACAACACTTATCCTAGAAACACTAGTCTCTACCATGTACTGAGCCCAAGATGCTTCATGTTGCTTGCTAACGGTACAGGAACAAACATGACATTTGACTAGACCAATATTTAATTGAAATACATGGATCATTTTTGTAGAATGTATTTTTTTTATTATTATTGCTGTTATTAATATTATACTGTTTTTTTAAGATAATGTTTTTGATAATGACGCCGTGATGATCTTTTTTTTTTATAACATTTTAAAAACTATTTACATAATATCAGGGGTTCGGTTAGCTGATTCTACCAATTTAATATTTTATTATTTTTATTTTGATATTTAAAAAAATTATAAACGTAGTTGGAGATGTGGTGTTTCTCAAATGATTGACTAAACGATATGCTATCAGGTATCAAATAAAAGGTAAAACAATTCAAATTATTAATAAAAATCAGTATTTTATTTTTCAAATAATATATACACATTTTCCAATCATGCTTAGTGGATTTGTCTAGCCTCCACCAACAAGTTGATATGTCTAACTCAATTTTGGCCAAAAATGGATATGAAGCGTTTCTCAAATGACTGATTCAATTCTAAGATACCATCGACATAAATTCGAAGTATCGAATGCGAAAACACATTTTTCGTTTTCAATTTATATCGATTGCTTAAGGATTGATAATTGATTATATAATCAAAGGAAAAAAATATATAGTCATCTATAGGCCGTTAAAACAACGTACAATGATAGTACCTACGCACTAATTTCGAATGAACCTTGAAACAGTTTGTTACTTTCCTGAAAAGCGGTCTTTTTCGATTTCTATAATTTGTGTTTGTATCGACGATATTGGTTTTATAATGTCATCTTAGGCAACGTTTCGACCCACATTACTTCACTTCGATATGGTTAAAAACGTTGTCTGTTGGTCGAAAACTTGTGGATTGAAACGATGGCTTTCCAATAAACAGTTCTCCCTACTTATGAGATTTTTTGTTTACCTCCACCCGGACCATCTTCTTGCTCACATATATAAGGTCGACAGTTAGCATTCTAGTTATCTTGTATGATTTGAAGATATTTATAAAGACGAGAGTGACACCTTAGAATTTACACTTGTTGGGACAATTACCATTCCTGCCACTTGTATTATCCAATAACCTTTTAGATTTATCAGAATCGATTCTAATAAACCCGTTTGAGAGCGGAACAAGTCTTCCAGAACTGGTCGATGTCTCCCCTCATCGGGGAGTGTTCGCGTAAATCAAATAACTTCATCGATCTCTCCAAGTACTGCAGCAGCTGCGATTTCTTGCTTTATTGAAGTCCGACTACTTTGTTAAATGTCATTGAATGGATTTAGAAAAAAATATAACTCGTAGGAAAATAATTCTCACATAACGCTTTCTAAAAATGTTGGCTACAAAAATGTATTTACTTAAATGCTAGACTAAGGAAGATCTGAAAAACTGCCGATAGGATAGTTTCGTGAAAATATAAAATATAATTGATGTGGGAAACGTAAATATTTCCAGTTTATCTTGAGAACTTCCTGAACACATTCGCCCCACACTATAAATAAATTTATGATTTATGTATTGAAATATAAGTCTTACAATCGAAAGGGTGAAATAAGATGCTGGAAGTTTAATTATTTAAATCGACACAATTTTTTTTAAAAGTGTAACGGCTTAGAGAAGTTAGAGGATTGGCTTTGTGATTGGCCAATTTTTTATATATTTATAATTTAACTGATTTATAATGTTACATCACTAAAAAAAATCAAAAGGGAGCATTATTATTATTTTTTAATATTATCTGCACAAAGTAAAAGAAGTACAATTACCACAAAATGTTTCGAGTATCACATTTAAATTCTTCCCGAATCTGAAAAATTTCTTTAATGAAATTTTTATGTCCGTATGCTTGCACTTTTGGAAATTCGCTGTCCCTAGTCATTTATCGTAAAATAATCTAAAACATACAGACATTACAAATATACAATATCAGGGTACTTATATTTATAGTGATCTTCAAGATTAACTAGAGAAGATCAATATGGAAATAAACCCTGACAAAACAAAGGTTATGAGAATTGGCCGGATGCCTCACCGAAAAATGAGAGTCATAAGAATTAAGGACAAGCCCATCGAACAGGTGAGAACCTTTAAATATTTGGGAGCACACCTTGATGAGAATGGAGTCATGGACAATGAAATCCGGGAGAGGGTCAACTCAGCTGGTAAATTGTTCCATGCACTAAATAAAAGGTTCCTGAATAAAAGAGAAGTATCCAAGGACACAAAGTTGAGGGTAAATAAATCTACTTTTCTCCTCATATTAACATACTTCTCGGAATCTTGGGCGTTGACCACCAAATATAAAAGTAGGGTCCAGGCTTCAGAAATGAGATTCCTCAGGAAGATAGAGGAGAAAACAAGACGAGACCGAATTCGCAACTCGATCACTAGATCATGCCTCGGAGTGGACCCTGCGGAAAAAGTCATTGAAGAAAACAGTCTAAGATGGTTCGAACATGTTTTGAGAATGGAAAATAACAGACTGGCCCAGATGACATACGAGGCTAAGGTTGAAGGAAGAAGGTCCAGAGGAAGACCCCGGCGTACCTGGGAAGATGGTATTAAGGAAAGGTTCGCAAAGAGAAGTCTGCAATGGAATAGAAGGCGAGAAATGGTAGAGGATCGTACGGTGTGGTCCGGGCTTTACAGAAAGAAACCTCACACTGCAGAGCGGTAGAGAGGAACGACTTTGATGATAATCTAAAACAGTGAGCTTGAGAAATTCGAAATTTAGTAATTACGATGTTTGTATTATTAAGCTGTGTGTGAGATGGTCAATGGTCCAGAGGATAAGAAAGTTGATAAGCCTTATCAGTTCGAGTCTTTTTAATTTTATGTTTTTGTTCTGTCTGAATCTTTTGTCTTAGTAACTCTGAGGTGTAGTGATTAGTCAAATATCAGTTCATAACGGGTCTTGTAATATTAATCTTAATCTCTATTAACTTTTTATCTTGTGCCAAATTTTATCTTATCTTTTTAAAGTTATTTCTCGTTATTTTTTATATCTTGTTTTTTTTGGCCTAGAAACGCTAAATATCTTCTCAATATTTTCTCCTAAAATGTTTAACGGATATATCATAGAAGTAAGTGGAAGAATTAATTAGTGGGTGCACCAGGCTTTGATCATTTGTGCAAAAAAAAAAAAAAATTGTTAGCATTTATAGTATTCGTATCTATGCAAAGTCTCTTTTCTGTTTTTTTCATTTTATAAATATCCTCAGCCCTGTAAGTGACCTTAGGAATTATTAAATAGCCAGTAGAATTATTAAATATAAATAGAAAAAAATAATAAAAACATTGATTACCATAATTGCATATTATTATATTATACTGGTATAATTGATTAACATAAATAATTTAGTTGTCTTAATTTATGCTATTAAATATTAAATTAATTCTTAATTAATTAATTAAGAATGAATTTAACTGTTTGTTTTTTTACGATTGAGCCAATTTGTATACGTTTGTTTTCAACTGTTCCTTTCTTCCCTTTCATTAGTTCTCCACGGTTTCGCTTTCTTTCCTTAGTTCAAATTGAGTTTTCTTTTTGTTCTTTCTTTAAAGCCCTAAGGATTCTGAAGTTCCTTCCTAAGTGAATAATGTCCATCAATGCCATCCGGTAGACATCCTAGACTTCCATGTCCTTTTCAGTCTCCTTTCTCCATGTTTTGGCCATTTTACTTTTCTTTTATTATTATATTATTTATATATTCTAAAAATAAATTAATTTATTGTATTGATTGAGTAATTTATTTTCCTGGCGAACTTTAATCATAGGTAATGGAAGTCATAAATATTGTATATATATTATATTAAATGGGAGTACATTGAAATCTGAAAGTGTAGAAAATGCTGATTTTAATTAATACAACAGGCTATCTATTTCAGATTTGTAACACATTTAAGATAAAGGCACGCATATGTTGCAAAAAAATTTTTTTTAGTATTTTTATTGATGTTATAGACTTTTCCCTCAAGAGAAAGTTACGAAAGTAACACCTTTATGGAAGCCAACACCATGACAGGGCTTCCACCTCTTCGGATTGACGGACGTCTCTTAGATCCTGTGGAGTAGCCGATGACATGGATACGCAGTTAACCTCTGAAGTCAGGAAGTAGGGAGAGCTTTGTCCACTCCGTTGTGTGGAATGCGGGTTGAAGGAAATCACGGTGTTGCTAAACTTTCACTATCCATTGCCGAGTCCTTAGCGTCCCACTTGCTCGACTCTGTCCATTATCGCTTATATATTTGTATTTGATCACTTTCGGCGAATATAAGTATGTAATATAGCTTTATAAAATAGCGAATACAGGGTGACGTTAGTAAGTTTGGTGTTTTTTTTTGGTCTGAATGCACTTTCATAATTAAAAAATAAATTTATTTGATTTTTTTTTTTTTCGTGTAATGGAATACTATTTCTGAATTCTGCTTAAAACTTTAATTCATGAAGTAAGTATTCTCAGCGTGTGTCTTAAAATTGTGCAATTGTCAATAAATTACACGTTTATTACTGACACGCGATTCAAAATTGACTAATATTACACCGCCATTAAAGTCATTACCAATTAGTTTGGGAATTCCCAAATTATTTATTGCACGACAGTTTAAATTATTGATCACATTTTAATTTTAGTTTTTTCATAAATAGTTGTTACTAAAAACGATTTTTTCATATCAGAAATACGCCAAAGAAAACCAAACCTTTTAAATAATAATGTTCAATAGATATCATTATAACTTTTTTTACGATTTAGTCACTCTGCGTTGCTTTTGATTCAACTGTTCTTTTCTTTTTTTCCATCCTCTTTCATTCGTTCCCGTAATTTTGCTTTCTTTCCAGCGTCTGAATCACGCCTGTTTTTCTTTTTGATCATACTTGAAAACCCTGAGGATACTGAAGTTTTTTCCAAAGTATAGAACATCCTTCAATGCCATCTTGAGAGACCTCGAGCTCTTCAAGTCCCTTTACAGCCTCCTAAATCCACGTGTAGACCATTTTCAGCATATCATTATTAGGTACTTTTTCTACTATTATTTCATAGACAACGGAGGTCTATGAATATCTACTATATTTCAATACTTTAGTGTTAAAGCAGTAATATTTTTTATAATTTCTTAATGCTGATGATACATGTGTATTTCAGTCAACACCAATCCAGTTATTGCATCCCAAAGCCTCCAATCCCATATCACTCATCTTGAAGAATGGTGTCAAAACTGGAGAATTAAAATAAATTCTCAAAAATCCCACCAAATCACTTTTACCTTACGTCGTAAACCAATGACTTCCTGCCCTTCAGTATCCTTTAATAATAACCCACTTGTGCCTGTAGAACAGATCCGATACTTAGGGTTGCATCTCGACAAACGATTAACCTGGAATCCTCATACTAGACTGAAAAGACAAGTAACCGCCTGACGTTTCAGGCTACTTCAACACTTACTAGACAAACGCTCTAAGCTCCCAATTAACTACAAAAGACTCATCTACATGACCATCATTCGACCTATTTGGACTTACGGAGTAGAGCTTTGGGGCTCCAATAAGCCATCGAATTCCTCCAATCCCTACAATCCGAAATCCTTCGTAAAATCCTCAACGCTCCTTATTTTGTTAAAAATAAAGTCATCCATAACGATCTTATTGTCCCATTTGTTGCTGATTTGGCCCTAACCTGGTATCTATCCTTTCATAACAAACTTCATTCCCACTCAAACCCTCTAGTTTCAAAGTTCCTCTTCAATTCCCGATAATCCTCCGTGGCGTCTGAAAAGAAGATGGCCACGTGATCTTAGTTGAACTAGTGATTTGAGTACCATCAGTGAGTAGTTTCTCTACTTGCCATTAACTCATGTCATTATGTATCGCATAGCCTTATATCGTATTATTGTAATACAGTTGTAAATATCAATAAATATACTAAAAAAAAAAAAAATAATTTCAATAAATTAAGATCTTATTCTACTATTAGAATACATTACTGCCATCATTACATTAAATACATAGATGATCATCACTCCACTAGGCCGCGTCAAGTAATGGGATCCATTCCTTTCTCTCCTGCACCAGGCTCGCAGGCAAAATTAAAGGTTGTGGTACTGTTGTAAAATCGTAACATAAAAATGTTTATAAATACTATCGCCTATTTACTTGTTGCTTTTTGTTTTATATTCAATTCTTCGACGATGGTTTTGCTGTTTTCATTCACTACCATAATGAAGCAATACAATTTGCCGCCTTCTTAAAACGCAAACTTCAAACTTAGCCACTCAGGGCAATTCCTCTAAATGCCCCCCTCTCCCTCTAGATCCAGCTCTAACCAGATATATACTGGGGAGGGGCGACATGGAGAAATAACCATCACTTACTTAATTGGTTGGCACACGCCAAACCACAAATATACCAAAAAGCATTGCTAGTTTCAATCTATTCAACGATTCTCTTAAAACCCCAACAAACATGAGGAATCCATGGTTTAACCAAATCTCCACTAAGGAGATTTCACCTTTTTTCTGGAATGAAAAAGTCAAATAACCAAACATTTAACGATATTTGTCTACTGTCTGATGCATTTCCCTTGTATTTTATTTTTAATAAATTGAAAGGAAAAAAATGTACGCCTGCACTGCTTTCCTATAATCTCCAAAATATGAAATCACCTCTACAAAGTGTGAGTAGTAGTTATTTTTAATCCCATATAAACTACTGGCAACGCAACGTCATTCCAGCACTGAATTTTACGCTGACCGAAAATTATGCCTATTATTGTGCCTTTTATCAACTCATATATGTGACCTATGCAACCTACATGTGACCCTTCAGACTCGATTCATAGTGCTCTGTTGTTCCGTGTTCTCAAAACGCTCATAGGGATCAGAGACATGGATACGTACGGATGTTTCAAGTAAACGTCTACAAAGCATTCGAGATGTGGTGTTATCGGCGAATATAAAAGCCCCTCGCGATATAGGACAGCTAGATCTATAGATCTAGACAAGTTATAAATTGGCGTACTTGTTGGCGTTGATCATGTGATGCGAAATGATAAGTATCGCTTGTTGCAGTTAATCATAAAAGGCAAGATTGAAGGAAAAAGAGGCCCATGTCACTCCTGGTTGTAAAACCTCAGCTAATGGAGAGGATAAACATCGATAGACTTTTTTCGTCTAGCGGTGAGTAAACTAAGATGGGCCGTTATAATCTAAAGAGAATAGCCATTTTGGTAGAATTCTGCTGATGAAATGGTAAGAATATTCATAGTGATTTCCGTGTCCATAAAAAAATGGAGCTACTTTTTAAGCAGGAAACATTTTATCTTTTGTTGTAATTAATCCACGTGGATTGAAGATACCATCGCGCCGGGCCGGATAAAATGGAGTTTTTAATTTGTTTTTATCTTAGATAGCTTAGGCTTCGAGGAATTACTTTAAACTTTTTTTCCACATCGTATTTATCCTCGGCTCCAGAGCCTTTAATTGCTTTACAGTTCATATTGTGCATTCCATCTCATTTCTTGTATATCTTGAAAATTTGTTCTGCTGTTTGGAAAATCGAGGAACCACCTCTGCTAAAAATTGTAAAAACATATTCTGTAATTTTTATTTTTATGTAGTGTTCAAATCCGGCTATGTCAAATAATGTAAATAATCTGTTAACGGCTATTTCATCACGGATGGACCCTGCAGTATATTGGTAAGTGGATACCCGAAATTGGGAGGGAAAACTTGGCGGTTGAGCGTGATATCGAACAAAATCACCACCCACAACGGTCGCCCTAGAAGTCTCTAGTAAAATATTTCTTTGTGTGATTTCTAAGTATCTTTTTATATTTAAATATTTTCTCTTCAAAACAAAAATATTTAAAAATAATTACCATCAAAATAACAATTGATAAAAAATCTGTCTTATAGTTTGCTGTAGTTGCATTTGTGCCTCGCTGGTGGAGAAGTGCTTTTTCTGGTTTATGTCTCAGACTATAAGATTCAGATTTGCTGAATTTATTGTTTTATTTATTTTTCTCTTTCAGTCTTGATGTTGCCTGAATCAACGAAATATCGACTCTGTTAATCTATATCAGAGATAATTATCTTATCTTAAACTAACCTAACTTTGGTTTGGGGATTTCCATTAGTCATGTAATTGTAGTACACTGTTTACGCAGACATTTTTCCGAGAATATACCTCTTGTATCATATTTAGTTATCAGCTATCATTTCTCTCAAAGAAAACATTTGCTTGTACTTAGTAAGTATTGTATGCACTTAATATACTTAAAGCTTACTATCATTTCCGAGATCAGTTTTTCAAATCGATGGGTTTATTATTTTTAATAATGAATCATTGTTAAAAATAAATGAAATCCTTCTTCAAAATTTGATGTTCTACATTTCAAGATAATTGAAATCCAAAAATCTAGGTGTCACCTATGGTCTAGTGGTTGGCATAACAACCGCATATGACAGTGATGGCGCGTTCGCAGCAGGGCAAGTGGCTTTAGGGGTCTTGAAGAGAGTAAAAAAAGGTTAGTATTGCTGTCCTTCGTAAGTGGCGTAAAATGACGGTCCCTAGTCTGTGCGGTGTTAGGCACTAGTTAAGGATACCATCCTAATTATATCTGGGTAGGAAAAATTTACAACTCCCCTTGTTGGATCGTCCGATCAGCTATATCAGCATAAAGTCACTTTAAACGAATAAATAATCCAAAAATCCAATCAATAAAAACTTTTGCGGAAAGTTAAAAAATGTAACATGTACCTATGACACTTCCCTCCTCAGCCTAAGAAAATGTTAGGGATAGAAAGAAGAATATAAAGAAGAATTTACGGCCCAAAGAGGACTCAAGAAGGATAGAGGTTGAGACCTAATGTATACAAAGAAGTGAATGATTTGGAAACGGACATTAAGAATAAGAAGATTAAGATGCTACGGACAAATGGTGAGGATGCGCCCAAAGAGTTTAAATAGAGAAATCTTCTATAAAATGAGAGGATACAAGAGTGCGGGGGGGTATATAAAACAGATAAAGGAAGAAACTGAGAGACTGAAAATAACAGACCAAGACTGTTTCGATAGGGATGACTACGGGAAGAGACTAAAAGAAATTAAGGTCCCTCGGGGAAGAGACATGCGATAAAGGAATAGCGTGATCCGAGGAAAGAATGAAAGAACAATCGGAAAGAATAAGGAAAAGGTGTGAAGAAAGAAGGAAGGAGAGAAGGGGGTATGAAAAGAAGTGAAAATAACTATATTCCCGTGGTTTCTAAGGCTTTCCGTGAAAAAACAGAGTTTGCAACCAGTGGATTTCATACGAGATTAAAGACATTTTTTTAGTTTGGCAAAACGATATAGTATACACGAATATGAACCTAGAAACTTGACTTTAGTAACGAATAGAAAATTAATAAGTCACTACTACCAGATGGATTTTCAGAGTAATAGAACTCTCTTGACATTCGTACATTCCTCCACATCAAGAGTCGAGCAGCGCTTAGGAATAAAAAGCTCTAACCTGGAGTACTACTTAGTCCCTTGATGTCTCTCTGGAGCAATCCTTGCTCAACGTTTCAAAATAAGTTTATGTTACAGATGTTTTCAGTCAGAAGTCAGGCTTGAAAGGTTTTGCAATTTATTCGGTTAAGATACTCCTTTCATACCAGACTAGCTTCTTTACTTTTATAAGGGAGATCTGAGAAATAGTTCAACGAATAGAATTCCGAACTAAATAAACCATTGTATATGTATCCGTCCTTCCCATAGTATTCCATTCATGCCAGTTAACAGTAAATAATTAATCTTCCACTGCCGGGTTCGAACCCCGGACTTTTGGAACAGCAACTCAGCTACTCCGCTCCCTGGCAGTAGGAAAATAAAAGTAA
Organism: Troilus luridus; assembly: GCA_964056705.1. Lineage (NCBI taxonomy): Eukaryota > Metazoa > Arthropoda > Insecta > Hemiptera > Pentatomidae > Troilus > Troilus luridus. The sequence goes on along the minus strand of OZ057415.1, from coordinate 71,503,083 downwards.
GAATTCAGGATATGGCTCAAAATCTTTGTTTACAATTTTTAGTCGTGAATATTTAACTCAGAGTATCTTAAAAATATCATTTCTCTGTCGAAAATTCGGTTTAGAAGACTCCGAACTCGGACTTTCTTTCCATATGTTTTATGCATAAATAAATGATAGTAAAATAGCACCTGGCTTGATGCCCCAAATAAGATTTTCGGTATATATTTTGTTGTTTAAATAATCGAATTCGATTGTCGTGTTTAATCCTATAATGTTGATTCACATAGTGGATTAAATTTTGGCTGGTAAACGACAAGCAGTACTTGAAGTAAAAAATATAGTATTAGTCCATAAGTATAAAATCTTTTTCAAATTTAGCATTTAACAGTAAATATGAACTGCAATAACATATTTACTTTTCTACAGAGAGATGTGTCAGAAGCAATAATTTACATGTCATATACCGCGCCTGATATTCGTTTATTTTTATTATTTTATTTGCTCCATTTCCCAGCAACACAACATTTCAGTTCATATATTGCAACACAGTAATAAAAAAAAATGTATTTATTATTTAATTTTCATTTGCACCTACCCAATTGTGCATCCAGAAAATTTGATCCAAGTGTCTTTCTTTTGCTTTTCTACATGATCATCGAGTTTTGGAATAAAACTATCAATAGTTGGGTAGGTCTCTTGGCCAATGTCTTTTTAATCTTTTCTTATCAAGTCCAGGTAACATGGAGTAGGAAAGCGGAAAAACGAGTGGGTTTGGGTGATATTGTTACGGGCTACTGGGTGTAAAATGGACTAAACTATTACTTAATTCAAGAATTTAATATTTATTAACAAATTAACAAGAATACAATGAGATTATTTAAAACAGTTAAATTATTAAACTAATATCAATATACAATAATAATATTCTACTAAATTTTATCTAATTTCTAAGATAATATACAAATAATATAAGATATTGTTTATACTAAGTAACTAAACTATTTATATAAATTTGTACAAATACAATAATATTACACTATAGTTTACAATTACAAATTAACACTTACAGTTCGCTAACTAAAGTCCACCGACCGTAAGACTCTTCAAATATGACAAACTGTCACACAGTTTATTACACTTATTACACGGTCACTAATTGTCACTGTTGCTCACTAAGCACTTATTACAGACTGATACTAATACTAACTAACTCACACACACTGCCACTAGTTAACGACTGCTACTCACTGGCTTATTACAGACTCGTCTTATTACTACTGCCGCGGCCGAAAACGCTGTCCTTTTTATATAGGCAAGGTAGGTCGTGGTGGGGCATTACTCGGAACACGGACGAGGACCACCTAGACCGATCTAGAAGGTTCTACGCCATTCTATAATCCCCTCCGCTTAATCCCATTGTTTGCCTAATCCGCTCTAGGCAGATCAGAAGCCGGTCCTACTTTCCGCTCTGACCGTAACACTGCCCCCTCCTTAAAAGTGCTCTGCCCCAGAGCATAGTCCGGAGAAATCGGGCGGTCATGAGCTTCCCTCGATGGAGACGCATTTCCTTTCCAGGGGTTGAACGTGCACACCAATATGGCGACTCCAGAGTTGGCGAATATCTGTTCAAGCATGTTCCTGACAACCTTCCACTCCAGGCCGTCATATCCACAGCCCAACTTAGGGATCGCGAGCTTGGTGACACGCAGTCTCAGAAGCTTACTCCGCAGGTCGTCGAGGCTTCGCCGCAGTGCGTCATATGTGGGCTTCTGATCAGTAGCACACTTGGTAATTAAGTAGAACAGGTGTCGTCCTTCGTGCGTATGGTGGAGTGCTTTCCCGACGCGTGGTCCTTGGCGTTCCAGTTCCTCAGTTCCAGCAAACTTCTTCCTGAAGACCGTTGCAATCCCTCGGGAAGTCCTCAGATCTTCGGCTACACAATGGGCCAGAGAATAGTCCGCGGGTAACGAGAAGATATCTCTGTATACTGCCTGAGTTACTCCACGGGAACCTTGTACCTTAGGTTGTGCAACTGATACCTTACTGGCCTCCACGTTGTTGAGGTACCTGACTTGCTGGTCTTTTGTCGGGCCATGGTCTCCTTTGTATGGGGCCAGTCTATTAAAATGGACTACCCTGGGTTTTCCTTTTGGCTGCTTTCTGATCCTATAGATGACGTCGTTTATCCTATTGATGATCTCAAACGGGCCAACCCAGGAGTTCTGAAGTTTAGGTGAGTAGCCTCGCCTTCTTCGAGGATCATGTAGCCAGACCAAATCTCCAGGTTGGAATCCACCTTTCTCTGCCCTGATGTCGTAACGCTCCTTCCTTCTGTCACTGGCTCCCTGGATGTTTGCACGAACCTGCCGAAGGCTGACTTCTTCGTCTCCCATCGTCAGCACACCTCTCGACATGTCCAGCTTGATCCCGTATGCCATCATGAAGTCCATGCCCAATATGACATCTTCATCGATCTCTGCCACGAGAGCGCGGTGCTTCAGATGTTGACCCCCGATGATGAAGGTGGCAACTGTCTCCCCGTAGACCTTGGCTGGCTGTCCCGTGGCAGTCCGTAATGCCCAAGTTGTTGGTAAGATCTTCTCAGCTGGAAGTGTCTTGGAGTTCAAGATTGTCATGCTCGCGCCGGTATCCACTAGAAGGCTTCGCAAGCCGCCCGTTCACCATCCCATCAGCGTAGAAGCTGTTCGTTCTGCTTCCTATCGACGCAACTCTGATGGCCTTCCTGGGGGCTTTGACGTTACGGGTTGGACATTTGCTTCTAGGATGTCCAAGCTGGCCGCAGCCCCAACAGCGTATCTCCTTCTTATGGGTCCTGAGAGCCTCCAAAACTTTCGTCACTATGTCCTCGACGCTGGGGTACGCATTTGGCTCCGCTTCTGCTGCTCGTACTCGCGCATGGCCCCGTACAGACTGCCTAACAGCTTCAAACTCCATGGCCTGAGATAATGCGTCTCCCAACGTTTTCGGCCGGGCGAGCTTCACCGCTTGTTGTGTCTCTGGGTCCCGCAGTCCATCCAGGAATTTGTCGACAGCCAAACTCTCGTAGACATAGTCAGTGACCGATGGGTAGGCGTTCCTCACCAGCCGGGCAATATCCGCTTCAAATTCCTGCAGGTTCTCGTTGTCCTTCTGGACCCTGTTTCTTAACTGTGAGCGATATAGCTGGTCCATGTGGCGGTGTCCGAAACGCATTTCCAGTCTTCTAATCAGCTTCCCGTAGTTGGACCGCTCCGACATGGGCATCCCCTGCAGCACTCTCAAGGCGTCTCCACGCAAGGCCAGGCACAATGCTGAAGCTTGGGTCTCCTGTGACCACCCGTGGATCGAAGCCGCTGTCTCGAAGAGAGTCATGTAGTCCTCCCACGGCGTCTTTCCGTCGAATACTGGAATGGTGTTGTGAGCTGGTGGCGTCCCATTATTGGCGGGCAGAATAGTTTTATGAAGACTGGCCTCGGGGGAACGGTCGGTGTCGTTCGTCGGTGGGTTGCTCATACGTCCCTCTAGAGCCTCTACTCTTTGCCTAAGTTTGCTTTCAATTGATTTCAATTTTTCTCCTAACCTAGATTCTACATCAGCTACTTTATTATCTACATTTTCCATTAACTTAGTTTCTAATGTGCCTAATTTAGACTCTAGCCTATTTTCTACATTGCCTAGTTCATTTTTAACAGTGCTTAACTCATTTTGTAAATTACCTAGCTTATTATCTACATTGCTTAATTCATTACCTAGCTTATTTTCTACATTGCTTAAAGTTGCAGACAACTTGCTTAAATCGGTTTCAAACAGAGCGTCATCTGGATTCTCCCCTAACTCTACAAAAAATTGACGCAAGCGATGTTGCAGTACACTTTTATTTCCGGAAGAATCCAGATCACGTTCTTCTAATTCCCGTTTTAAATCCGCAACTTTTAAATCCATCAATTTAAGACTTTGAGAAGCCATTTTTCAAACAGTAGCCCAATTATTACAAAATGCTAGACAAAATAACAATTACACAAGATATCCCACTTCTGACACCAATTTGTTACGGGCTACTGGGTGTAAAATGGACTAAACTATTACTTAATTCAAGAATTTAATATTTATTAACAAATTAACAAGAATACAATGAGATTATTTAAAACAGTTAAATTATTAAACTAATATCAATATACAATAATAATATTCTACTAAATTTTATCTAATTTCTAAGATAATATACAAATAATATAAGATATTGTTTATACTAAGTAACTAAACTATTTATATAAATTTGTACAAATACAATAATATTACACTATAGTTTACAATTACAAATTAACACTTACAGTTCGCTAACTAAAGTCCACCGACCGTAAGACTCTTCAAATATGACAAACTGCCACACAGTTTATTACACTTATTACACGGTCACTAATTGTCACTGTTGCTCACTAAGCACTTATTACAGACTGATACTAATACTAACTAACTCACACACACTGCCACTAGTTAACGACTGCTACTCACTGGCTTATTACAGACTCGTCTTATTACTACTGCCGCGGCCGAAAACGCTGTCCTTTTTATATAGGCAAGGTAGGTCGTGGTGGGGCATTACTCGGAACACGGACGAGGACCACCTAGACCGATCTAGAAGGTTCTACGCCATTCTATAATCCCCTCCGCTTAATCCCATTGTTTGCCTAATCCGCTCTAGGCAGATCAGAAGCCGGTCCTACTTTCCGCTCTGACCGTAACAATATTGTGTCGATGAGTGGAATGTTATGTATTTGATTTGAATATATGATTTTATAGTGGGAATGTTCATGTCGTTGTGTATGGTGTGATTCGAAATATACCATGGTGGATTAACAATTTTGGACTGTGTTGTTTGTATCTTGTGTATGTGGACTTTTTTTGTTGAACCCCAAAGTTCTGCTCCATATGTCCAAATATGTTTTAGTATACTATTATAGATAAGTCCTTTGTTCCGTAAGTCAAGTGAAGATAGGTAGTCTAGAAGATGTGATAGTTATTTGTACCGTCTAGTCAGTTCTTGTGTTTTTAATTTTGTATGCACGTTTCATGTAAGTCTTTTGTCCAAGTATAGTCCGAGATAACGTTCAGAATTTTTGGAAGGTACTTCGTCGTTGTCAATTTTACTGCTGGACACGAAGCTTTGCGCAGAGAGAAGCTTACATGTCTCGATTTTGAGGCGTTTATTCTGATTAATGGAACCACTTTTCTAAATCAAATAAATGATTTTGAAGAGCTATAGATACTAGGTTTGGGTCTCTGTGAGAAGAAATAATAAAAAATAAATAACAAATAAATAGAAAGAAATAATAAAAAATAAATTATAAAAAATGAATTTTGAAATTTTACTAACAACAATTTTTTTATTGTTTTTACTTTGGTTTCCATTATTATTATTTCTCATCATTTATTCCATAATGCATTAAGGCGTATTAAGTTCTTTATTTTTCTCACAAATTATCTCATAATTTATTCTTTATCTCATAATTATCTCACATCTTAATCACAGTATTTCTTTTTTTTATTCTTATCATTTCTGCTTATGCATTACTGTTATACTTCCTATATTGGAATGCTTTATATTTTATGGTTCTTTTTCTAGGGCCCGTAAGATGGTATATATAAGCCATATATATGCCGAAACGTAGGCATGGTAAAATAAGTCATTCTTATTTTATGTAATGATTGACCGCAGTATTTAGTGGTATGATAATTTCATACCACTCTTAGAACTATCCAGTCAACTATTTTCCCCTAGAATTTTATAAAAATAAATGTTTATAACACTGAAGGAGGCTTTAACATTATTTGATAACCCAATTCCCTATTTCGCACTCATATCCTCTTTCGAAAGTTTAGAAACAACTCGCCCGATGTTTCAATAAGGTTGCAGTTTCTATATTATCTACCCAGAACCGGCTTAGAAATTCCCTGATAACGAGACAGACTAATGATGGTAGATGGTGGTGCAGCATAAGGGCTGAATGGTGCGGGTCAGAGCCCTGCTAAGGGTCATACATAATTATTTGATTCCCAGCCGCAATCCCTTGTTAGCGATATTTTGCAACTCGCAATTTGCCAACGCTGCACAATTCCATACTGCTCATCGATGGACACGATACATCTCCACATGAAGATATTGTATTTGATTTAAAATGAAACTACACTATTAATTCTACAATATACATATACAGGGTGTTTCACAATCCTATAAAGTAGATATTAATTTTTCTACATTATATAAATATATATATATATATATATATATATATATATATATATATATATATAGTTATATTTATTATAATATCCTTCTATCAAAATATATCAAGTATTATCATACTATGTAGAATTATGACGTTAAAAACGCCAATCTTTTGTGAAATGAAGTTACTTGCATTATATTTTATAATACCCTTCTTTATATAGTGGAAACAGGGCAGCTCAGCGTATCTCTATATGAGTGCAATACTCAAGATTCCGGGTTCAAATTCTGCTGTGGAAGATGAATTACTTAATTTATCCCTGTGTTATCTGCAGACCCTCCTGGGGCACCAACTATATTAAGTGGAGTACCTTTTATTGGGAGGAAAATCTGACGGTTGAGTGGGATCTCGGACAAAAAAGTCCCTGCACAATCGTCAGTGTCCCTGAAACTGTCCCCTGATCTACTGAACCCAACACCTGCACAACAGTTGGCTTGAAAGTGGCAGTCTCTACCAACTACTGAAACCATCATAAGTTGTAGTGTTATTACAATGATATAAGATTTGTTTTGTGGTATTTTTAAGCTGGTTTGAAGTAAGACGTGTTTGAATAGTAGGTTTTGGCGTTCTTCTTGATTTAATTTCCTTCCATGTTCCCGAGCCAAATAACAATTTACTGCAACATTCCGAAATAACCATTATTTTTTACTTTAAAATATTCTTTGTATAGATTAGTTTTTATATCTTAGTTTTTTCTCTCTTAAGAGTAATTTTCATTGCTAATCGCCCCCCATGTAAGGAGCCATTCCAATTTGGAAAAATATTATATATTATAATGGTGTTGCATATTTTACTTTCTGTAATAATGCTAACAGTTTCACCTTAGATATGGTGTATTCAACGTGAGTTACTGTGGAATAACAAAAAACATCGCAGTTTGATAGAATAAAACATACAAAAACAACTTTGGTTTTTTAATGTAGACAGAAGAATACTTTTTGAAGATCCACACCCATGGACTTAATTTCGACCTTCCCTGTCGGCTTAAAAAGGTTGTTGATGAACTGTAATGTTAGTTGAAAATTACGCGATACCGATTTATATGATACCAAGAGTCTTTCCGAGGTTGTCGGAAAAAAAAGGGGGAATATTTCTGTAATACCCAGACCTACGGGCTTAATCTGAATCTTTCAGGTCAGATTACAGAGGTTGGTAACCTGTAATAGCACCTCGTTCTCTTTATCGCAACAGAAGTAGCAAAGGACGTAAAACTCCAATAAAAAAAACTATTATCTCGCTAAGCTTTTGTCCTAGAGATGACTCGCATAAATAGTCTTCTTGTCTCTGTATTCAACTTTTTAAAGAAAATTCTGTTTCAGAACCGTGGTGTTTTATTACTTTACTTAAGGAAATCATTACGTTGTGAAATTCACTTCGAGAAAAATTTAATGTGTTTTACATTTTTTTACTACGTGTTTGTTTTTTATTGCATTAGAGATTATAAGCGAAAAGAAAACTAATAAAAAAATGTTAGGATAACATTTTCAACTCGAGGGTTAGCCGGGTTCAAATCCGGATGTGAGATATTATATAAATTATTTAATCTGTTAACAGCCACAGATGAAAATCTGTGGGATCTATGGGATCTGAAGACCCTCCAGGGGATTACCCAGTCTCTATTATATGGTTTCTCATATTTAGGGGAAAACTTGGAGGTTGATCGTGATCTCGGGCACATACAAACCTTGCACAACCACTGTCCTAGAATCAGTACAATCTTATGTACTGAAGTAAACACTCTTCATGGGTTGTAGTGGTACATTTTTTTTTTCCTACGCGAGGAAATAGTGTTAACATTTTTGATTTTTCCAAATTCTAAACAAAACATAAAAGCATCTATCCTACCTTTTGCATGATAAATCTCCCGAGTGTCATGTTAGAATTTAAATAATCGTAAGTATCCTTTTTTTTTTTTTTTTTGTTGAAACCCAGATGTGATTTTAATTGCACAAACATTGCTTATTCATGATCACTTAGATTCAAATACAGTGCATCCTTGGTCATGATTGATTACTGTATTTAAATAACCACTCACGTTTTCACATTGTTTCATAGATGTTTTTTTTTTGGTGTATTAAAAAATTGTGCCGGGGTTTTCCGACAGAATAATTAGTTGAATATTCTTGAAAATTGTAGACATTACGTATACAACTGGGAATTTATTGATATTATAGTTGAATTTTAAACGATTAATGACTTCTAATATGTACACATGAACATATAGACCTATTACGTACTCTAAAACATACCCTATATTTATTTTATGTAATTCAGATCACCAGTTTAAGGGAGAAAAAAATCCTCAGTTGTACCGTCCTTCGGAGGGGACGTATAATAGAGGTCACGAGCTATTTTAGTTTCAGGTTCTTGTTATAGATCCCTATCCTAATTATACCTGGATAAGCAAAACTTAGGACTATCACGGGCATCGTCCGAGTATCCATGTTAGCATGAAGTTACATTACATAATAAAACAAACAATATATATTTTAGAGTATCTAGGTGGAGAAGAGTTAGTACTTAGGTACCTCAAAAAAAAAACTGTACCACTACAACCCATGAAGGGTCTGAGGTTCCGTACATGGTAGAGACTGTACTGTTTCATGGACAACGGTTCTGTAAGGAGGTGACATGTCCTAGGTCACGCTCAACCGCCAGAGTTTTCCCCCCTATTTTGGGTACCCTATTAGTATAATATTTTATAGTTGCTGGGTGGGCCCCAGGAGGGTCCTAGATCCTATATGATCCATCTCCCGCTCCAAACAGTCTTAATAAAAGTCATGGCCTGCAGCGGGATTTGAGCCAAGATTTCCGGCATGGCAACTCAGTGCTCTACCACTTAGCCACTCCGCTCCCAGTACTTAGGTACACCCCCTCATAAAATAATAAAAATTTCTGAATCAACCATTCAGTCACATCTATATGTTACTACAAGTATAAGAAAGAAAGTGTAGATTTCGAAGCTAAAACTTGTAATTATATTGTACACTAAGACATGATAGCTAATTTATTAATACCTTTGTTGTTATTCTTAAAGGACTAGTCTCAGAATAAATAAAGACTTTATTATTATTATTAAAAGCATCAAATACTGAAAGCCTAACGTGATCACCTCCTATCAGAACTGATAAAGTGATCCTCATATCACCTCCCTGCAGAACTGAATATTATAGAATGTTTATTCATTTACAGGTAAATGCTGCAAAATATGGATATATATAAGATTAACTAAAAAAAAATACATTTGAACTCCGAGTACAGATAATGTTAATGATAATAAAATTACATTTACATTAATAAAATTAATGTACAAATGGGTTATTTTTCGAAATATAAATGCAAAAAAATCTATAGCCACACCTTTTATTTTCTAAAGCACATGCTTTGTCAAGAGCTCTAACACGAACCACTTGGATAGCAAGAGGCTAGATTAGGATGCGATGACATGACGAAAATAAAAAATAAACAATTATAAAATAAAACAACAAACAGAAGAGATGTGATCAGTTTTAATTCATCGATCTCAAACGAGTAAATCATATTCCCTAGAAATCACTGCTGCACATTCCGATACAAAAATAAAATAATCTACTTTTACGACCAATTAAGGGTATTGGGCTCAGTACATGATAGAGACTGTGACCCCACGATTGTGCAGAGAAGTGATTTGGCTTTTCCGCAATAAAGCCTGGGTGAGACCAAGAAGAGCTTGCAGATCCCAAAGAATCCTTCCTCTTAACAAATTAAATTATTATCCTGTCATTCTAATACATTTATATGTGGAAGAAAATGGTCCGGGTAACACCGAGTGTTAGTGTAGCTTCCATAAGACTCGTTTGGGCTCAGGCCCTGTGCGACAGCCCTGAAGAAGACCTACAAAGTAGGTCGAAACGTTGGCTTCTGAATAAATATTTCTAGATATTCAGAGAAATTTATTGACCTCTACCCGGACCAGTTTCATCCACATATTTCATCAAATTCAACAATATTCATTCAAATTAATACATTTATAATTTTAAAATGAAGACATGTCTATATTTATAGCGTTCTCCTCAATCTTCTTGCCATATTTCATAATTTCAACTCAAACCAGTATTAGAACATTTAAAAATTAACATTAAAAAAACTTGAGGTTTGAGAACACGATAAAAGTATCGACAGCAAATACTGAGACCAGTTGCCATTGTTGAGCAGTTTTTTTTTTTTCGCTTTCTCTTCCTGAAACGAAGTAGATTACTCAATTGTATTGATCCGTCAATACAAGACAAGATGTGGTTCTTGCGATCTTCTTGCGAAACTGACGGTGGTATCTTTTCTTGATTGCCAAAGCAAAGAAAAAAACTTTTTCTCTTTAGCTACCAGAGCCTAATATACTTACAGATTTTGATATTACTAACAACGTATATTTACAAAATTATTTTGTAGTTTCACCTATGGTCTAGTGGTTAGAGTAACAACCTACTAGCCCCAAGGTCAAGGGTTCGTAGCTCGACAGGTGAGCCTAGGATTTCATGATTGTAAAATTAAGTGATTATAAAATCCTTGGATACGGTCTCCTTCGGAAGGGACGTTAAATAGGGGTCCCTAGCCTCTGCGATGTCAGATACTCATTAAAGATACCTATCCTAATTATTCTTCCACAAAATTTAAGACTCCCACTGCAGTATCACCTGATTAGTCATAGCAGCATAAGGTGACGCTAGACGAATGAACAAAATAATTTTTTCTTAAAAAGTTTAGAATTTTCTCTTATGAATAAGTTCTTCTATAACCTATGTAGTACAGTAATGTTGATATAAAGACCCGATGCCGAAGCCACACATCATCCAATGAACTCCAACAAAATACCAATATTGACACGCATAAGACTTTCTGCCCTTGGTTAACTTGTAGGACGTTTATCGACCTTTTACAGAATACGATGTAGCCTTTAAAAATCCAAAACTTTATAAAGATAACTGGCAGATTATTCTCACCATTCTTCAAATTATTTATGATCACGTTCGTGGGAAGTATATTTATAGAGGAACTGGCTATGAAATAATTCGCGGTATATAGTCGCAATAAATAGAAAACTTGACTCTGTGGGATCTGAAGCAACGCAGCCCTGTCCCAGTGACCCGCACTTACGCAAGTAATAAATTACAAATATTTATTACCTGAACATGTCATCCAAGATCTTCATGACCGTGTAATCCTAAACTGTTTTTTAATGTTCTTACTTTGAGTTTTTATTACCATCATTAATAATTTATATATTTTCGGAGTCCAGCCGGACGTGGGATCATACGGTATGACCTTTTGAGGGGATACTTTCACCCAAGTCCTTTCCTCTTTTGATCTTCACTACCATGAACTTGGATAAAATTGGAAATTATTAGAGAACCAAATGGATTTAAACTTTTTAAACTCCCATATTTGTGAGGAGATGATCGATATAACTAAACCTATTTTTCAACTTTTATAACAATTTTATTCATTATGAAAGATACGTAGGATATGAAACGTGGCCATTAACGTTGAGGGATGAGCAAAGTCTAGAGGTATTCGGAAATAAGGCATTGCTTAGAATATTTGGGTTCGAAAAGATATGAGACTACTGGATAATTTAGGAGGTTGCACAACGTCGAAGAGTATGCACCCAGTAGCCTCACGAATGTTGTGATTGGCTTGCAAAGTTACTAAGCATAGTAACGAACGAATTATGAAACAGTTAATAAACGCTTAGACCAATGTTAAACGTCCGAGGCGTCGGTAGGAGGATTAAGATAAGAATGATGTATGCGGAGATTAGTTTTGTCGGCATGGAACTTTCCGGCTCGCTATGCCGTATTATAATTACACCATGAAAGATAAGTATTAAAAAACCATGATTTAATTGTGGAAAGCAATTCTTTAAATATTTTAGTGAAATATCTCATTTCATGTCCCATGTTTTAAAACAATTTTTTTTTAAATATTTTTATTTTGAAGGGAAAAGGTTTGCACCGGCCGGGAGTAGAACCCGGGTCGTCCGCCTCTCCGTGGCAGCACTCTTACCATTTGAAATCTTTTCTCTTCAAAATAAAAATATTTAAAAATTGAAACGATTAATAAAAAATTATAAAAAAGTATTGTTTTTTAAAATTCGATTTATCCACATCTCAACGTTTATCTCCAAAAAATTAATAGGAAACCTTAATTACATTTATAAATTTAACTCTTTCATTTAGAAGAGACATAGAAAAAACCTCCAAAGAGACATCAAATAATTATCAAGACAAGTTTGGAAACATAACAGGAATTAAAAAAATCTGTCAATATTTCGCCTATTCACAGAAAAGGTGTGGAGGAATATAGGGTATAGTAAGAAAATGCAGCAGGGCAGCAACCAGATGAAACATCCCATCATCTCCAAGGTCCTGTACACAACTACTGAATCACAAGAAGGTTTCTGGAAAACAGTTGGAAAAGGATAAATGAAAACAACTGGCTTAATTAAAAATCTCTAAGAAGGAATTGTTGGTTACCTTTAAGAATTTCTCAACACGTATCCTTTAGACTAGATTAACATAGGACGATATACTAAAAGATTCGCCTCAATCTTAGGCTACACCTACATTGGATCCGATTCTGTGCGACGTGATTCTATCACATACGATGCTGGGGTATATACATTATACATATTTTACAATACCTTATAGTAAAATATAAATGTATTAAAAATAATCTTAAATTTATAAATTTAAAGAACCAAATGTTATAACTCTCGATATATTTCAGTCATTTGGTTTGCTAGCGACGTCTCATCGTATCGCACCGGATCCAATGTAGGTGTAGCCTTAGTTGTCTCGGAACTATTAAAATCACTTGCTAACAAGAAGTGTGTCGACCGTGTGATTTGCCTAGCCTTTCGAATGATAAAGTTAATGTAATATAATTGCGATTGCGAAGTTATCTCTCATAAACGAGACCTTTCACTCGTGATGGCTAAAATCCACACCGTAGCTAGGAATTTCTCAGAGATAATTATCGAAATATTCACTCATCTGCAAGATTCATGTGCAATATAGTGCAAGTCACTGATGGCACCTTTTTGAACATTAGGAGTAGTTTCACATTTTTATTGTTCACTTTTTTACTGTTCAGATTTTTGTCTCCACTTTCTCTCATTGGAAACATTTATTTACAAATTTATACATATATATACCAACTGCGTGCGGTAGTAACGGAATTTAATGTTCGCATATTTAATTTATATAAATGAAATATTTATATAATTCATTAATTAGGATTTTCTCAAATATAATGCTATAAATTTATTAATATAAAATATCAGTCTATATTTTTTTTATTTTACCTGCATTCTACCAAATATTATTTATGTAAATTTTTAATAAATAAAATTTCTTTCTTTTATTATTTCGAAAGCTTTGATGTAATATTTTTCGGTAGATTTTTAATTTATCGACGAAATAGCTGAGAAAAGAACTGACGTGCCAGAACGATACAGCTATGCTTCCATTAGGACTTCTGTTTTTATTTTTCCTGATTTTGACAGATCACATGAAATGCCAGAAAAACAGCGCTACATTTAGTGGCCAAACTAAAAGAAAAACAAAAAACAAAACAGAACGGTTCACCTTCGCCGAAAAACAGCTGAGAATATTTGGACGAATGAAGTCATAATATTTTTATTCAAATTTGGTCGTAAAAATCTTAAATTCTTGGAACGTAAAACTTTTGAGTATTTAATAATTTCTGGTTCGGTAAATGAGAGTTCATTATTATAAATAATTAAACAAAAAACGAAATAGTTAAATAATAATACAACAAATAATAAAACCAAAAAAGGATACTCGATCGTAATTACATCGATGTCGATTGTATGTTGGTGAAGGTATATATCTGTAAATAAAAGTATATACTTATAAAAAAAAGTCCGAAGAGTCTTGGAACGTAAAATATATATATTTTTTTTTCTTGGCCGATTAAAAATGCTTAAAGTTTAAATAAAATAAAGAAAAAGTAAAGAATTAATAAAATAATTTAAAAGTTTTGAAGATCCTATGCGGTTTACAGAAAGAATTCTACAATTTTTCGACCGAAGTAACCTCTACCAAGTCCTGAGGAATAAGTAGAGGTTTTAGCAAAGGAAACGATAGAAAAAATTTCCTTGAATCTTGGAAATAAGATTATAGAATTCGAGGGTTTTTTCTTTCTATAGAAAATATAGGAATAAGAAAAAGAAAAAAATTGAAAAATTACATTTATAAAACTTTTATAAAAATTTACGAAGACTGTATGGACAGGAAGAGAACGATGCATGGGCATGGGAGATGGAAGGAGGAGAGAATGCGAGATTACGAGAGAATAGAGGATTGTTGGATGAGAAGAAAGAATGAGTGAAAACATGTTATCTGCATGGTATTTCGTTAGTCGGCTCGCAAAAAAAAATAATAATAAAAAAAAATAACTGAAGTGAAATATGCGGTTTTCGGAACTTCACAACCCTTTTCAATTTTATCGCATAAACAAAAAGAGAAGGACTACGAAACTGAGTATAAAGTTTGATATGATCTTTGATAGAACCAATCATTCTCATGCAATTCTCTTCAAAACATATCAAATTTATTTGTCATGTACATATGTCGCTCCTTCATAAGAACATAACTCAAATATTGGCCTTCTTGAGTTAAGCTTTCAGTAGCAATTCTGTTAGTTGATGCTTTTTAATTAAGGAACGACATATTATGTTAGAACTTGAAGTTTTTTGGGAATAATGACATAAAATAAAAAAAAGTTCAAACTTAAAAAAAATTTCCAATCTTTAATAAAATAATTTGGAAACCATCATTACAATGGAAATTCTTTGCTTTATCATTACCGATTTCTATAATTCACAATGAACTTTTAAATACTTCTATTGAAAAATTAGTTTGATTTATGACATTGTGTTCATATTAAAATAAGTAAATTAAATTACTTAACATCGGAAATGTTTCATTTTTATAGACATATTTTTTTTTATTGGTTATACAAAATGTTTTCATCGATTCTTTTTTTTTTAGAACTGCTCTCCTCTTTTAAAATATGTTGATTTTTCTTTCTAAGTTAGAAATTTAGAGGAATAAAACGAATACAACTCATTGCAATGTTTTAGCATTGCATAACGAAGAACAATCCTTTCAGAGCGCTGTAATACAAGACTGACTACATTGTGTATGTCTAGCCAACCCATCGAGGCGAGGAATAAGCTAGTATTCATTTCAGGGGAAACCAACAGCAAGTAATCAATGGTCCAGGGCAAAACAATGAAACCCTTTCGTGTTATTGTCAATAAAGTCCCTAAAATCATTATAAAACGAATTAATAGGATTTGTAACGGCGTTATTGTTTGGGAAATGTATAGAAGGGTTTATTTACTATTCTGAATGCTTTGAATAGGTTTCTTATATTTTCTATTATTTTTTTCCTGGTTTAGCCCAGTGTAGGGTAATGAGTTGTTATACTGAAGGCTAAGGAATAACCCAGTATTAATTTTCTCTTTAACATAAATTTTAAAAATATTCAAATTTATTTATTATATATTAAAAATAACATATAAGTAGATATTTAAAATAAGTAAATTATTAACATCGGAATTCTTTCATTTTTCTATTTTTATTTTTTTTTTATGGAGGGGGCGGAGTGGCTAAGTGACAGAGCGCTAGGTTGCCATGCCGAAGGTCCTGGGTTCAATTACCGCCGATAGCAAGACGTTTATTTAATCTGTTAGCAGCCAGAGATGGATCATATCTTATCTTATCAGCATCTTTAAAGTGGGGGAAAATCTGGCTGTTGGGCGTGATCTAGGACAAATCTCCACCCTGCACAACCGTTGTCCAAGAAACAGTATAGTCTCTACCATGTAGTGAACCCCAAACCCTTCACGGGTTCTTGTGGTACAGGTTTTTTATTTTATTTTTACTTTAGTTGTATAAAGTGTTTTTATCGATTTTTTTTTTAAGCGCTGTTCTGCTGTTTTTAAATCTGTCGAATTTTGTTTGCTAAATCAGAAATCCTTTAGAAATTTAGAAGAAGAAAACGAATACAACTGACGCTATAGTGCTGAGTTGCTAAAGGTTCAGGGATAAAATCGAGCTTTGTCAGGAAAATTATTTAATCAGTTAAGAGCCTCATATGGACTCTGTAGGATCTACAGACCCTTCTGGGGAACAACTAGCTTCTGTACCCGTAATTGAGGGGAAAACTTGGGAGTTAAAAGTGATCTCAAACAAATAACCTATCCGGACCATGTACTGAACCCCTTCATGGGTTGTAGTGGTGCAGTTTTTTTGTTTTGTTTTTTCAATCCGAGGGAAATGGTGTTAGCATATTTTTATTTTTTTCGAATTCTAAAAGATAAGAGCGTTTATTATGCCTTTTGCACGATAATTCTCACAAGTGTCATGTTAGGTCTTAAATACTCGTAAGAATACTTTTTTTTTTTGTAAATCCCAGATGTGATTTTAATTGCATAAAGATTGTTTATTCATGATCACTTACATTCAAATACAGAGCTTAGTCATGATTGATTGCTATATTTAAATAACTACTTACGTTCTACTGTTGTTTTTTTTACGTACAATTATATTTTTCTGTCTTGGGTGTTCCGACAGAATAATTGACAGGAAGTTTTAGAAAATTGTTAGCTTTACTGATTGAACCTGGATATTTATTGATGTTATAGTTTAATTTCGACCGATTGATGACTTATATACAAATCTTGTATACACGTTACAAGTCAACTAAATCTACACCCCCGGTGAATAAATTGTTTAGTCGAATATTCTCCATAATGAGTTTCATGTAGATATTGAGGGGCTAAGTCAGATATTGGCTCGAAACGGAGTTATTGCTTACATTATATCTTCATTTGAAGCCAAAAGCTAAGAGAATGACACGATTCCGCTCCCCTCACTACAAGGAACTCTCTGTGCACGAAATTCGGCTTAACCATTTGTTTTCTAGGGCTGCCGATATATTCTTAGTACACAACGTACCTATTTGCTACACAACTTCGTGAACAAAAAGAAATAATTAAGGCTTAACTTGCTCGTAGTATAAGGAAGATGAATCTAAACAAAAGGAATAACAATTCAAGGTGTATTTTTTTTAGAAACAAGGACAGATAGTTAACTGTGATAATTCCAGTAATCGAAGAAACCCTTGAACGATAGGCATAATTATTTTAAAGATTTTGTCATGTATCGAAAACCTTATCGTAGTTTGTTTATAGTTTTATCCCATGAGTCATTTTATTACGTAGAAAAATATTATATATTGTATATATAACGGATAAAAAATATTTGATATAAATGATATTAAAAATTTTGATTTATATAATTAAATATTCAGTAAGTGGAAAAGTGCATTAAAAGTTTGACACGAATCTAAGGAAACTCAATATCATTTTAGTTTAGTCTACCTAATAAAAAGCATAGGGTCATCTGTGCTGCAGTGGTTAGTATAGCAACCACCTACTAATAATCCCTAAGCTCGAAGATTTGTAGCCTTGCAGGCGACCTTAGGATTTTTGAAAGAGGGTAATAAACGCTTTCTTGTGCCGACCTTCATAGGTAACGTAAAATGTTCTCGAAACTGTGCGGCGTCAGATACTCGTTAAAGATGACTATTCTAATTATTCCTGGTTGGACAAAGTTTACAATAGGACCATCCGATTAGCCATAGCAGTGACGTTAAATGAAATAAATAAGCAAACAATAGTTACTGTAGGAAAGTGTCACTTTATTACACCCGAGTGAATTTTAAATTAAGTAATTAAACGAGGGTGTTATAAGCACTCACGTGTTAAATATTACATTTTTCCTGCAACCATTTAAAAATTAAGAAATTAAAGGTGAAACTTTAGATTTGTTAAAACTGCACTAGCGCTATCTCTTAAATTTTCTATTACTAACCATGCAAATTATAACTCTAGGACGGTTCACTCATTGAAACATTTATTTATTATTATTTGGAAAATTTATATTATATAGAAATATATTATATTTATATTATATAGAAAATATTTTTTGTTGCATTTTAAATTATTTAAAATTAAATTTAGTAACTACAAAAAAAAAGTATTCATATTTTCATTTTGTTCTTTTATTTTTTGTATTCTTGATCTTAAAAAAAGTTTGGAAATAGGGACGACTTGTAATCTAGTTGTTAGAATAACAGAATACTATGCCCAAGAACGTTACCAATTAGGTTCGTATCCCGACAGGTGGCTCTAAGATTTTTTCTAAGATCCGTCCTTCGGAAGGGATGTAAAACAGGTGTCTCGAGCCTGTAGGATGTCAAGCACTCGTTAAAAATCCCGATTATACCTAAACCTGGATAGGAAAAGTTTAGAGCTCCCACTATACCATCGTCCGGTTAGCCATGAAACCAAAAAGTGACGCTAAATAAATAAACAAACAAACAAAATTTGGAAATTTTAGTTGACAGGATTCTAACCTTATGAAAGTTGAGAAATCCCTATTTTTGTTGGCTTATATTAGAACAATAATATACTAATGCCATACCACTAGAGTTATGACAAATAATTTACTTTAATAATGCTGTAAGAAATCGTTTCACAAAAATTATTTCTTACGAAATTAACAATGTTCATAAAAAAAGAAAGAAATTTTATCCTAATCAATATGATAAATATTTCTAATAGAAATAAGCAATTGCTATCCTAATTTTGGCTTCAGGGGTGGTGATATTAATACAGGGCTGTCTGGAACTGAAGGGCATCATAATATGGTCTCAGAGAGTAAACATAACTGGTACATAAACATCGGATCATGTGAATTATTTAGGATATTCCATTCCCTGCTATATCCTATATTGCGTTCGGCAGGCATCACATATGTTATTCCGTCATAAATCATGTCTATGATTTATCGACACTGAGATAGAAAACATTTATGTATACGAAGTATGCATTTAATGGAGGCTACCTATGGAGTAGTGGTTAGCATATCAACCTTCTGTACCCGATATCGCGGATTCACAGCCAGGCAGGTGGGTGGCTTTGGGATTTTTCAAAGGAATTAAAATATTAAAGTTTATGTCGTCCTTTGAAGGGAAAGTTAAATGGCAGCTCCGTACCGTTTCAGGAACTCGCTCTAATTCAAATTATACCTGGAATAATAAAGGTAGGTAGAACTGCTTATGGACACTCAACATCAAGGGTCTTCAGTGTCCGTCGTTCAATCTATATATATATATATATATATATATATAATTTTTTTTTTTTTTTTTTGTTTTTTTTTTTTTTTTTTTTTTATTTGATTTTTTTTTTTTTTTTTATTTATTTATTTTTTTTTTTTTTTTTTTTTTTTTTTTTCCTTTGTCCTTTGTCATTTTTTAAATTTCTTTGTCATTTTTTAAATTTTGTCAAAAAGGTTATATTTTTTTAGAAACTTGATGGCTGAGTCTATATTTTTATTATTATCGCCTAGTATAGTTGGGAGGAATCTTTGTAATTGAGCTTCCTGAAAATAACTATCCCAGAGGGGGCAGTCCTCCAGTATGTGTCTAATTGTTAGTTGTGCGTTATTACATGTTGTGCACTTCGGTGGACTGTCCTTTGTTATAAGGTAACCATGGGTAAGTCGGGTGTGGCCTATTCTAAGTCTTGTTACAACGACCTCTTCCCTTCTGTTACTGCGGTTGGAACTTTTCCATATTTTTAATTCATTTTTTACAGCTTTAAGCTTATTTCGTTCCTCGGTGTTTTCCCAAAGCTGAATCCAATCTTGTTTTACTCCATATTTTAAAAAGTGGCATATATCTGATGAGGTGTAGATACTTGTAATATCAATCGATGACAATGCTGCTTCCTTGGCAGCCCGGTCTGCTGCTTCGTTACCATCAATCCCCACGTGTGATGGAATCCAAACCAAAGATATGTTCTTATTCATATCTTTTAACATTGATGCATAAACTTGTGCTTTCCTTATAAGATGGTCTTTACTATAAATGTTTTTAAGTGCCATAAGAGCAGATAGGGAGTCCGTGTATATTACGAAGTTTTCTTCTTCGCATTGCATAATATAATAGAGTGCCGCGCAAATCGCATAACTTTCGGCAGTGAAGTTGCTGGCCAGGGAGGGAAGTTTATACTTGCCGATCCTGGAGTCTGATACAAATGAACAACCAACATTATTATTTAATTTAGAACCATCTGTATAAAATTGTTTTCTATTACTATATTTTCCTTTAATTTTTTTATATTCTGCTAAATACATGTGTCCTGTAGTGGTATTTTTAGTGAATTTTTTAAGCGTTAAATCTATTGCAGGTAGTTTTGTAGTCCAAGGTGGGTAATTAAGTTCATTAGTTGTTGGTTCCAAGCAGCTGATTTTTTCTATATATTTACCAGCCCTAATACCTAATGGAGCAGGTAGTCTACGGTTTTCTTGAAATCGTCTATTATTCGGTTTGAAAATGGGTTTCCATGCTGGGTTGTTATTACTATTTTTTAGCCTTCCAATGTATCCACAGGCGAGTTGGTGTCTTCTCAAAGCGAGAGGAGCAATACCAGATTCAACACATAAACTAATCACTGGACTGGTTCTGAAGGCTCCAGTAGCAAGACGGATGCCTGCATGGTGGACTGAATCAAGAGCTGAAAGCAGATTTTGATTCGACGATGAGTAAACAAAGCTACCATAGTCCAGCTTTGATCTTATCAGACTGGTATATACCTTAAGCATGCCTGATCTATCCGCTCCCCATGAACGTCCAGCCAGAACTTTTAAAATATTCAGTCTCTTAAGTGTTTCTTCTTTTAGACATCTAATATGCTCTTTCCAGTTAAGTTTACAATCAAGAGTTAGCCCTAGAAATTTAACTTTTGTTTCGAAACGTAAGTTCATGCCTCTGTAGGTTAGCGTTGGAAAAGGAGTAGGTGTCCTGCGTTTAGAAAAAAGTAGACATTTAGTTTTTTCGGTGGAGAAATTTAGACCAGATTTCATAGACCATGCTTCTAAATTCGCTAAACAATTTTGTAGTAATATTTGCATTCTATTTACATTTTTAAATGACAGTAACAGAGCAAGATCGTCTACAAATAAAAATGTTTTGATTTGTTTAGGAATAATCTCTGTAACTTTGTTTATAGCTATTGCAAAGAGAGCACAGCTTAAGACACTTCCTTGTGGGATTCCGTTGGTCATTTCTTTTACTGAAGACAGGTGATTACCTATTCTAACTTGGAAGGTCCGATTTCGTAAAAAGTTACAGATCAGCATGAGTCAGCATACCTCCAATTCCCCATTCACGTAGCTGTTGCAGGACGAGAGATCTTTTCAAATTATCAAAGGCTTTTTCGATGTCGAAATATATACCTATACATTCTTTTTTCTCAGCAAAGCTGTTGAGAATTTCATATTCCATTGTTACCAGATGATCTATTGTAGAGCGTCCTATTCTGAAGCCACTTTGTACATTCGATAATAAATTATTTTTTTCTAGTACCCAACTTAGCCTTTTTAAAACCATCTTTTCTAGCAACTTGCATATGCAGCTTGTGAGTGAGATGGGCCGGTAACTTGAAGGAAACAACCTATTTTTTCCAGTTTTTAATAATAAAGAATAATAAAGGATGAAGGAGGAATAATAAAGATTCCCGCTGTAGCATCGTTCGATTAGCCATAGCAGCATAAAGCGATGTTAAATAAATAAATTTGAATATGCTTTTTTAAATTTTATTAACAGATGTTACTTAGTTGCTTCCGTTATTTAGCTAGGTTTGATAGCTAAGGTTGTTCATGTTACCTCATGCATTATGAGATGCGACCCAGTTTTGAGATGACGATACACAATTGAAGACATAAAAAAAAGCATTAATGTAAATAAAAAAACCTTTATGTTATATTATAACGAAGCGATACTACGTTGGGCAACGTGGAATACGATTTTGGTGGGCTTAGTTCGATTAAGCAAAAGCTTTACATAAAGCCAGTAACATTTTGTAACTAAGAATTGCGGCAACGACGAGATATACTGCCAACGTTGGGCAAGCAAGCATCCTACATCCCTTGCCGATAACAATTCAATTATAAAACATTTCCTTTCTTCATCCTATCGTGTGTTTCAAAACTTCCTTTAATCCTTCAATTTATATTTAAATTAATGATGTCGGAGTATTAAAAAAAAAATTGAATAGCACTATTGCCAATATTTAAAATTTTTCTTTTATTATAGTTGCTCATTGTTCATTCATTTAACAGAATTTTATGGTGATATGGCTAATAGGGCGATGCTACAGTGGGTGCCCTAAATATTACCTACTCCCGCATAATTAGGACAGGGATCTGTAAAAAGTACCTGACATCGCCCAGCCTCGAGTATCCCATTTTACGCCCCTTCCGTACAATATAACCAACTAGCTTTTGCCCGCGACTTCGTCCGCGTTGATTTTAAATAAAAATCTATGTTGATTTTAAAAGGAGAGTGAATTTTGAATTCTATAAATGAACGCCATATTATAAACAATGACTTAGACCATTTGTGAATTGAGGCAGCCTACTAATGCTTATCCCTTTGTTGATAGATTTTAATAAACTGTCCTATTAAATATTAAATGGCATAATTACAGAACTATCGATAAGTTTTTTATTGAAATCCCCCATATAATATCAAAAACTGTAATATTTAGGGGTTTATTTTTCAAAATCATGAATATAGTTATTATTATATTAAAATTTAAAGCCTGCTTACTTATAAACTTGACATGTTACGATTTCTCGTATTTTACTCTTTTAGGGGCCGATTTACCAAATATAAAAAACACATATTTCTTTATTTTTAATGTAGAAACTAAATCTAAAATTTCATGGTGCTCTGATTAAAAATGACCTTTTTTTATTACAAACGTTTGTCGCCCTCTTCACCCTTTTAGGGAAGATGAACGGCCAGGGAATCGAGGGAAAGAAGTGAATAGGGTGGGCGTTTGGATGAATCATCCTTACCTGGTAGCTAAGCCCTCCCTCCTTAGGGGAGAAAAAAACAACAACAAAAAATGAAAATAATTACTATGCTTATAACTCAAGAACGCCTGGACCGATTTCAATTTTTCTTTTTTGGCCGGAGACCAGTCCTAAATGGTTCGAATCATCGAAATCGGTCCAGGCGTTCTTGAGTTATAAGGTCAGCCACTAACGCCACTCTCTTTTATATATATATATAGATGATATCTTATTCCGTTTTAAAAATCCTAGGTTATGAACCCGCGATAATCGGCTTAGAAGGCTAACCACTTCACCACAGGTGACTCTATAATTTCTTTATAAGTTAGAGCGATAATATAAACATTTTTGAAATATTCAGTCTCTTGCGTGAGTACTTGTCTCGAGATGATTTATTTGACCATTATTTGAGTTCTTGGTGAAGATCCTTTGTATGTAACTTTTCTCGAAGGTAGAGAAATGCGATTGGAAATTAAGTTCCAACTTGGATCGAAAGTTGAATGTTCTTCAAAGTATTGTGACATTATGATGATAGTTATAATTATTTATAACTAGATAACTAATTATAATTAGTTTAATTAATTTGTTTATAATGGTATATTGTATTATAATATAATTAATAACTTTATTGGGAGCGGAAAGGCTCAGTGGTAGAGCACTCAGTTGCCATGCCGGAAATCCTGGTTCAAATCGCGCTGTACCCAGTACTTTTATTTAGTCTGTTTGCAGTGGGAGATGGATCATATGGGATCTAGGACCCTCCTGGGGCTCACCCGGCCTCTATAAAATATTATAAAAATAGGGTACCCAAAATAAGGGGAAAAAATCTGGCGGTTGACCGTGACCTAGGACAAGTCACCTCATTGTAGAACCGATGTCCATGAAACAGTACAGTCCATATAAGACCAGTTCACGGGTTGTAGTGGTACAGGTTTTTTTTTTTAATAACTATTAATAATGACGAAAAAATACTCATTTTCCATGCCATTTCTAAAGTTAGCAGTATGTCATATAATAATAAGTTATTAACGTATTTCTTCTGTAATGAACCAATTTTCCCTTCTTTTTTTGTTATATTCTGATGGATTTGCAAGGTACTGATTATCTATCTGTTCCAAATTAGTATGTTAACGTAAGTAAATAAGAAATGGAAAAAGTCCTTCTGCTCATAGAAAACACATAACAAGGAAAAACTAAAAATGTTATTTTTATTAATTTTTTTTGTAAGCCAAGACCAATAGATACGACATACTTGATAACCGAAACTTCTCCAATATTCGCAATCCTAACTGATGTCACCACTAAGCTAGTACACTTGATCACGGAGATCAGGAAATTGCCAATTTCCAAGGTGTATTTGGACCAATTTCAATCTTTCATAATCTGCGATAGCAGATTTGAGTTATCTTCAACTTTGTATAAATTGTTTTCATAGAGAATCCGTGTCCAAGCTCCACACCCTTGTGGGTTTCTTTCACAGTTTTTGACAAAGTTGAACACACAACTTATGATCTCGCTGTTCAACTAATACGCTGCAGTAATGGTCACAGAAAGTATAAAGTTACGGTTGTCGTTTCGATTTAAGTCAAACTTGTTTAACTTTTCATTTGTTCGTTATTTATTTTAAAATATTTTAATACATAAAGTTTTAAATTACAGTAAAATATAAAGTACATAATTATATACAACTCATCTTTTACTTCATAGATCGAAGTTTAAATCATTTTTATATTAACAATTGACCATGGAGGATAGCTGATCCCCAAGAAAAAAAAAATAGACATTAAAAATGCACTTTATGAGGTATCTCTGCTTGATTTTTCTAATTGTTGGAACATATTTTTTAGAATTATGTGTTTTTCTTATTATAATTGTTATTGTTTTTTTACTTGTAGCTTTTTTAAGTTATAAATGATTGTTGCAGAAGACTTATTAGAAAGATTGAAAGTGACATCAATTGTCGAAACGTCTCAATAATTTTAATAAATTAAGATTTCATACGGGCTGGATTATGGTTTTTCCCGTTTTTAATAACAAATTCTGAAGATTTATAGTCCAGTATTTTACATGTTTTTTAAAAAATGAAATTCGTTTTTTTTTAATATGCTTAGTTTTCTTATGAAAAAGAAGAGTGCATTTTTGGGAAATGTGTATATTTCGGTATTCATTTCATTAAGGAATCAGAGTTTCAACTAACATTTGGAAGTACAGGCGATGATATGTTCGTTGAAACGTTCATTTCTTGATAAGATTATTACCAAAATGTACTCATTTCTCATAATTACTCTCTTTTTAATCTCAGGATTATTATCATTTTTGAGAATATGTGTATGGGGCTCCACCAAACCATCAAATTCCTCTCGTATTCAATCCTTGCAATCCAAAATCCTTCGCAAAATCCTAAACGCTCCTTATTTTGTCACAAATAAAACCATCCATAAACACCTTAACGTTCCATATGTTACCGATTTAGCCCATTCCAGATACCTATCATTCCATAATAAACTCCAGCCCCATCCAAACCCACTAGTTTCCATCCTTGCATCCAATTCCATCCCAGACAATCCTCCTAGGCGTCTGAAGAAAAGATGGCCTCGGGACCTTATATTATAGAATGTTATTAGAGTGCTGCCAGTGGGTAGTCCCTCTACATGTCCTTTCATGTATCTAGTTAGTCATATAGCCCTTGTACTAGATGTATATATTACAGTTGTACAATTCAATAAAATAATTTTTTTTTAAAGAAAAAAAAGAGAATATTTGTGACCTTATTTTATTTAATAAAACATGATTTTTATTGAACGTATTGATTAGAAATTACAGGAGTCCAATCGAAATAATATGTTTTTTAATAATAGTAAGTTCATTAATGTTTTTTCACTATAGTAAGTTCACCTGAGGCTATCGCGTTTTTTTTTAAATTTATTATTTTTACATGCTTTTAGAGTTATAACAAAGTTGAAGAAATAAGCGCTCCTACAATTCCATTAATCATTATCCTACAATTAAATGGACCTTAGAAATCTTCTGCTCAATGGCGTATTAACACTGCTATCAATTGCTGTCCCTGCGTCTCTATCATGAAAGTGTATCAAGTTCATTATTCCTTTTGTGGAAAATTCCCTTTAGAGGATCATAGGGCGGCCACAAAGGGTGACTGGTCACAGATCGATGGCTCTTTGACTTCAGAGAACGAGGGTAGTGGATAGTTATAATAGTCCTATAAACCAATAGTCTCAAAGTCAACGTTCTCAAAGACAACAAAAAGTGAGCCGCTCGACTAGTAGATAGGAAATACATATAGTAGATAGGAGGCTCAGCATTGTGGGTATGTGGGTGGTAAGATGAGCATTCGTAAGCAATTTATTATTTGAGAGTTGATAAATAAGAAAACGAAAACAAAAATGTCCAATATAAATGAGGTGTCAACCAAGAACTTAAATGTCCTTTCGTGGTAGAGACTGTACTGTTTCTCGGACAACCATTGTGCAGGGAGGCGATTTGTCCTTGATCACGCTCAACCGCCAGATTGTTCCCCTATTTAGTTAGGGTACCCACTTTATAAAGGCTGGGTGAGCCCCAGGAGAGTGCTAGGGCACATAGGATTCATCTCTGGCCGCTAACCGATCAGATGAAAGTCTGCCAAGCAGCGAGATTCGAACCCAAGACCTTCGCTATAGCAACTCATCGCTCTACTCCTCAGCCACTCCGCTCCCTAGGAACTTATTTATACATGTACGTAGTGCACAATATAATAAAATATACGTAAGACCTGTTAGCTTTCTAGAGACATTACATAAAAACCAAGCGTAAGAGTCATGAATCGCGTTTTGTTTTCCACGGTGCCAAACATTCTTCCGCAGGTACAGTCTCGGGAATTCTATCTTCCAGTGCCATCTTCATCCAGAAGTTCGGAAATCATCGGGGCTATTCAAATTTTGGATACGGCAAATCTGAAAAGCTGTTTTGTTGAGTACTCGAACCATTCTCTTAGTCTTCACAGCCTGGAGTGTCGTCTCTTCCCTATACTTCTCCCTTGTACTTTCCCTGCATTGTCAGCTGCAATAAGACATGTTTAACTCCACTCTTTATGTGCCATGGACATTGCAGTTATCACTACATCTGTTTTCTTCCCCACCTTCTGTACACAATTTCAATGAGAAAGAAAATAATTCTTGGTTCGATTTGTCACTACCCCCGAACCTAATTGCGATTTGATGGAGGACTCTGGTAAGTCGGCCTCTAAGTTACTTACTTACTTAAGTAACTCTAAGTTTTTTATGACGCCTGGTATTGGAGAATGGAAACTAATGATTCCAATTCACATAGGTTAGTGTGAGGATCCCAAACTGTTTGCTCTCCTACAAATAATGTGGTGGTTTATAGCGGTGCGTTTTAGTTTTAGTATTGGCTGTCACGAATTTAATAAATTAATACGGACCATTTTCTATGATTATAGGCTCATTAGAAAAAACTTTGGTAATAACTGTCGAAGCAAATCCGGTTTTGACCGTGGCATATATTACCTGCTAATTATCATGCCACAGTGATGTCTAGTTAAAAAACATAACAATCTTACTGTTTTTTTGTCTTTTTAATCATGCCCAATCCGGGTTATTCCCGTAATTCAGAACGAATTTATGGTATCCATGTACGAGTCGTTATCTAATTTTCTTGAATTGCAATTATAATAGTTTCTCTCATGTGACTGGCATTGCATTAAACAATTATTGCGGTTTTCCATATTTTCGTGTCATTCTTGACCTCCATGAGTTATACTTGCCGTATTTCTTACTGAAGACACAGTTACCAAAGTATTGTTCATAATCATCTTAATACTAATTTCGTTAAACTATCATTTTTTAATATATTAATTGAAATTAAAAGCGTACTATAATAATACAGTAGGGAATTAGAACGCATGATACGTAATGGTATGAGGTAAAGGCAAGTAGAGAACCTACCCAGTAGTAGTACTCAAATAACTAATCCAACTTAAAAGGTCACGAGGTCATCTTCTTTTCAGATGCCCCGGAGGATTATGGGGGATTGAAGAGGTTGCTGGGTTTAAAACTAGTAGGGTTGAGTAGAAATAAAGTTTTTAAGGACTGATATTGGGTTCGGGCAAATCAGCAAATGAGACATTGAGGTCATTATGGATGGCTTTATTTATGACAAATAACGAGCATTAAGGATTTTGGATCGTAAGGCTTGGATACGAGAGGAACCTGATGTCTTAGTGAATTATTCAAAGACAATTTAAAGGAAATTTCTGCGTTCAAGACATTTACTAGCGTCCCGAGAATGACATAGAGTCCAGTCTTGAGAAAAAAGGAAATCTCTTGGGATTTGGCCAATAAGAGACAAGACCCATTTACTGGACTAGTTCCATCTCCTCCCGACGAATACTCCATGTAATTGGGATAATTAATGGCCGGAACTATCAAAGCAACAGCTACAATTTATAATTGATTTCATAGTTTAGCCAGACCATTACACTCCATGCGGAGCACTTATCTATATTAGGGTCATAACTGTTAACGCCGGACATTGGTGAGATGTCTTAATGAAATGGTCGAAGGATTTGACAGAGCGGGCTGGCTTTCTCTGTTCCGATAGGCTTGCTCCTCTATCGCGCTTTCTAATTGCGACTTCATGAATTATTCGGGAAAAGTGGCCAACAGGGGGGGGGGGGGGAGGTGCGAGTTAACATGTGTAAGTAGTTAAATTAACATAAATAATAGTTGAGATTAACATTAGTTGCATTAACCAATGGATGTGATACATGGTCCATGACGCCCCACGAAAACTCAGCTGATAACAGCCAAAACTGATTTATACTTCTTTCCACAGCATTACAAGATAATTCTGATATTTAATTAATTAGGAGATTAGGCCTCAGGAAACATTTTAAATAAATAAATGCACATCAAAAGCCAAATAATTCTATCTTAAAATTTAAAAAATCTGATCTGAAACTGGCCGGTATCACACCAGAGGATATCCATAATGAGACTAAAAATTAATGAGTGTCTTGTTGACCAAGAGGAGTAATCAAAGATGCCCGAAACAACATGGTCCCAAGTGAAGAAGGAAGTTCACAGGAAAAATAACGAAAAAAGTATGGGTAAATGAAAGGCAAATATAGGCATCTAAATAATTTGCGTAATTCTCTTTGGCGCATTTAATAATAATAGTACATTAAAAGGTAATTATTCGAGAGATTGCCGCTTCGAGTTGAGACACTAGTTTTAACTTTTCATTCGTTCACCTTTTAATTTTTTCCTAAAATAGAAGTTAGCTTAAGCATGGAAAAGGAGCGGAGTGGCTCAGTGGTAGAGCACTGAGTTGCCATGCCGAAAATCCTGGTTCAAATCCCGCTTCTGGCAAGCCTTTTATTTAGTTTGTTAGCAGCCGATGGTGGACCCTAAGGGATCTAGGACACTTCTGGGGCCCACCCACCCCCTATAAATTGAATACCCAAATTAAGGGGAAAATACCTGGCGGTTGAGAGTGATTTAGGTCCTAAAAACGTCCATTTCATGTATGACAACCCAATAGTTTTGGAAAATATTAAAAATGAAACGAATACATTACTGAAACTTGTATCTCAACTCGAAGTGACAAGCTGTGGAAGAGATACCACTTAGAATATAAAAAATAACAGTTTTTTGAATTAACTTGCTGTTTTTTAAAATAATATTTCCGAAATACTTTTTCATGTTTGAATCATTTCATTGGGAGGTAATTTTAAAAGAAAAGGATGGTAATTTTGTATTACGAGAATAATCCTTTTGTAGCGATATACTATAAAATTTTGAAGGAGATTTAATTTTTCTCGATCGATTACAAAGATCCTTCTTCGAAAATAACAGACAAAAACTGTGGGGAATTGTAATGAAGTAAGGCGGTCAAGGTTTTTAAAGAAACTTTTAATAAATATCAATTTCGGTTTGTTACAAATAAACTATTAATATTGCAAAGTATACTCGAGTTACAGATTGATTGCTTCAAGTTGGCCAATACCTTTCTCCACCTAACAATTTCGATGGCAAATTGCACTAATAACAGTGTCACAAAGTGTGGGAACCGGATTCGGTGTTTAGTACCTACTACGTTGCATCACGGAGATGGGATTGGAAATGTTTTTATGGTTAGAATCCAATAAGCTTGAATTTATTTAAAAATAATAATAATAATATATATATATTAAATGATCTAACTTAAGCAAATTATTTATTTATTTCCAAGAATCGGCCTGCAAGGACCACGCGAATATCACTGAAATCTTCTTCACACTCTCCGCCTTCCGTCGACTCCAATACTTTCTCATCTTCCTGGACTGTTCCTCTCGCTCCTCCTTAGTCCATTTTCTCCCTCATCTCTTCTTCCTTCCCGCAAGAACCCCAACTTCTTTTAGTTTTTTCACGGAAAGCTCTCTGTCCAAGGAGTCTTTATTCTTGATTTTTAGCTTATCCAGCTCCTCTTTTATTTGCTTCACATATCCACCTATACCCTTGTAGCTTAATATATATCAAAGATTTTTTTGTTCAGTCTCCCATTGTTCATTCTGACCATGTGGCCGTAGAACCTCAGTCTCCTGGTCCTGATGACTGTTTCAAGATCTTCCAAATTTTTGTATATTTCTTCATTGGATTTTCCCCTATACCCCCTTGTGTTACTTTGGGTCCCTAAATCCTCCTCAGAATTTTTCTCTCAATCTTCAAGGCCTTCTGGAACTTGGAAGGCTGACTATGTCCATACCATACAGTATTACTGGTCTTATTACTGTACAGTAGTGTCTTATTTTTGCATTGGAGGACAAATTTTTCTTGCTATACATGCAAAGTTCAGTCTTTCCAGTTTGGCTATTCTTTCTTCCCCGAATGCCCTATCTGTTTCGTTGTTACATATTATCTCCCCTAGGTATTTAAAGTTAAGCAAATTATATAATATCAGTCAACATCGTAAGTTACTAAGGTACAAGTCTGAGTTGCTCCACGCTTTGACCCTACGGCTTCTATAGACCCTCCTGGGGCTCACCAATCTCTATAAAGATGAGTACAGACTCTGCTATAACCTAAGACCCTTAATGTGTTGTAGTGATACACGTTTTTATAATTTTATTTTTCATACTCCTCTAACAATGTCATCGTCTTCTCTTCCTCGATCGTTCCCAAATTTTTTCTAACTTGAATTTCCATGGATTTATTTATCCAGTTCCCAAAGTATCAAGAGCCCTCGAAAGATAAAAAATGATATTATAAATTATTAAAGCATAAATACTCCGTAAATATACTAAAGGAAGGATAATAAAATAATGAAATAAAAACCGATAGAAGAGTTGTAGTAAAATCTAACACATTTATAAACCTTATCCAGCTCAGTGACTACTAAAAAAAAAAACTATAAAAAACTTTTGCCCCAACGCCCAACTCTGTGATAACCTGTATTGTATTATCGCTCTAGCCAATAAAAATAATTTACTGATTTTTTTGTTTAAACTTTTTATTCACGTAGCAGTTGTTTGATGTTAGAGGCAAGTACATTCGAGCTAGTTTGCAAGGCAAATATTTGGCAATGACACACTTTGATCTCTTTACTTCTCTAACTCACTTCTGTTAGCCTTCAGTACCTCTCGACGTTTTGTACGAAATTGGTATGTAAATATACTTAGAAGAATGATATGAAATTATGAATATTTTTTTTTTATAAATAAAATCATTGCGTTGTATATGACATTCTACTATTTACTTCATGATAAATCTAATCTTTTTTTTTTCTTTTTTTACAGGTGAGTCAAATATTCCGACCAAATATACAAGCATTCAAATCGTAAGTTATTTATTATTACGTTATTTATTATGTTAACTGAGGGCTTCAGTATCAAAAGCAGAAAAACCCAAATTAAAAAAAATTGACCGTTTCACATTTTGCACTAATTGAGCAATGCGTCAAGCAATTCTTTCTGAACCATTCATGTCTTTACGAATGTCTTACTCCACTTTTACGAATCCCAAAATTTCATCTTCAGAACCGGGCTAAAACATTGAGAAATAAGATGGCAAAGTTATTAAAGTTTAGAAAAATGTGATTGATTAAATCAGCGAGAAATGTGAACAAGAAAATTTTTGAAATTATGGAGTTATCCGTTTTTGATTCTGAACGCCTCAAATGTCATACCTGATTATCAATCTGGCTTATCACTTTACCATTAAATTTGCATTGCATTTAAATAATTATATATTTTTAAACATTATAGTAATATTAATTTTATAATTATTAAGCTAAGTATAAACCGAAAAAGAACAACTAACGATTAGAATTTAGACAAAAATAAAATAACCATTAATAAAAAAAATTGTTTACGATATTTCATAATGTGACCAACGACAGGATGTTTTTTTATGATTCAGTAATCGTATATCATCTTCTGATTACACAACCGAAATGGTCCCGTACAGATTTTATGAATAATATTTTTATACATAGGACGGACAAACTTATTCTCTTTTCTTTTTTTTAAACTCATTCTTGTTTTATTCGTTTATTTATTTTATGTTAATTCACGGTTTAAAATAAATAATTTAATGGAAATGATAATATTTTTAGATGTAGCTCATTAAAAGGGTAATTTTACCTCAATTGAAACAATCATATTCTGCCTGGATTTCATTATAATAATAAAGACTACATTATTTAATTAAAATCTATGATTTTCAAACTTTATTGTTTAATATAAACTGTAATGAAATAAACATTTTTTTATGCATCTTAATGTCCTAATAATATTTTTTAAAGCAAATGACATTTTTTAATATTTATTTAAATGAATAATTCTTAATGTAATTAACAATAATCCAGGCATGTTGAGAAACACTGGTATATTCCGTATTTTATTTTTTCATTTTATTATTTATTTTATTAAATATATACTAACACTAGCAAGTTAAAGTATGCATTAGTCAGGTGAATCCATCATTCATGTCTTAGTTTGGATACATAAGAAAGTATCCTTATAGTATTCCATTAAAAAAAAAATAAACATTAAGGAAATTAATTTATACTTAAATTATTATTAATGATAATAATTAAGGGCACGCACATTATAGAGGCTAAGTGAGCCCCAGGATGATCTACTGCTATGCTAACCTAGTTTATCCAATTATCTCAGGGAATGTTAAGATCGATTGATCGAATTCATTTTTAAATAATAATGAAGGGATGCCACCCTAAGATCATTACAACTGAGGTACAGCAATACTATATCATTATTCTTTATATCCCATATCCCATCCATACCCTCTTTTCCAAAAGTGGACGTGGTTACTTGGTGACTGGGAGTTGCTTAGTAAATAAAGATCCTTTTTTATCTTATTAAATAAGATTATTACATGGTGATCATAGTTACAAAAATATATATCGCTATGTATTGACAGGCGGCATCATGAAAGGAATTGTGTTTAGTTGCGTGAAGTATGTCACGCAGGTACTTGGGTGCCCCTTTGGCTCCCTTATGGTCAAGGCGACTGAAGAGATAAGAAAAGAGGGGTCGAAGACTCCACTGAAAGAGTACTCTCTGGCAAGATCCCGAAGAAGGAGGAAGGTGTGAAGATCCCGCGGAAGACGGCGAGACCCGAAGACACACCCCACCAAGAAGAACTATAGATGTACCCCAGTATCGCATATAAGTGTAATTTAATTCCTGTAATGTATTTTATGGCAATCCTCTCATCCTAAATGATTACTGTGGCATCTCAAAAATAAATTAGAATATTCAAAATATACTTAAGAATAGAAACAGCAATATCCATTCACAAAAAAGATCCTGTTCGTTATAAATAACTGCTTACATCTTGAGCGTCTCCCTTCCTGCCTACAACTGTGTCATCTCTTCTTTTTCAGATACAGATGTGGTAAACCTTTGAATAGAGATACCTGGAGACACCTGCTCGGTAACATTGGAAATGTGTATTTAAATATACCTAGCATTCTCTGTAGTGTCGCATATCCTACAGACCCCGTAGGATTCATCCATTGCTGTTCACAAGCTAAATAAACTATCTTCTATACCCGAACCGAACCCGAGACCTATAAAACAGCAATTTTACGCTCTACACCCTGAGCTGCCTCGGTTTTCTCTTAAAAACAACCTTTAAAAATCATTATAATAGGAAAATGCAAAGTTTTGACCAAGACAATTGATATAGACTCATCTATTTTATAAGCCCACCAAAACATTAATTTGCCCATCATAAACATCCATCATGGGTAGATACTGAATTTTCCTGTATCTTAATACAAGTGATACTGATACTTTTCTGTATCTGATATTTTTACTTGATATTTTTGTATCTGAATAGAGTTATCCCGACTCTCACTCTTCTAATACGCTACACAGAAGCCTTTCTTGGAGCATCAGTTTTCGTTATCATTTTTAAAGGAAAAATTCAAATGACACAAGACATCAAATGATTAAAATCATTTTTTTATTCGTTAATTATTTTTGAAAGCTATGGATTTGAACAAAAAAATAGTTGTTAACCCTACCTCAAACGTTTGCTATTCTCGTTCCAAGACATAGAATTTGGAATATAATACAAAGTTTGTCTGTTCGCTGCCGCATGCTATACTCTTAAAAAAAGCTACAGCTGTTATAATACTCGTCATATTCCGTTGCTGTTTTTCAATTTCGTGAAACTATTTTTTTTCTTTAAAACGATGTAATATTTGTTAGTGTTGAAAGTAAAAAAATGTTACAATTTTTTATGCACCCGATTTCAATCATCTGTTCTTGTCTGTGAGATGAGATTATCAATGTCGTTTTATTTTCAACCTTCACCATTTTATTTATAACCTTCTTCTTATTCCTCCTTGTGCCTTTCAGCGTAAAGGTGCCTCCGTCCATGCAAGCCACGCATCCCAGTTTCCTGACTTGGAGATGTGGTCCGTCCATGTTAGCCTAGGTCTGCCCGGGGACGTCTTCTAGTTGGACGATGCTACTGTGGGAGTCCTATCTTCCTGCATTCGGCAAAGGTGGGCAAACCATTTCAGCTGCCTCCTCTCAACGATACGATACGAAACAATACCAAGAGAAGTGGAAAACCATCATGATGGCTGATAACTGTTGGAATCTAAAAAGGGACTCTGAAGGTGAAAGAACATCCAGAAGAAAAAGAAAATTCTGCAGTGACTAATTTGTACTTCAATTGAACCAAAATTCGTTAAAAATATAAATAATATATATCCCTATAATGAATATAGAACCTAAATATGGTTGTTTCATTAAGAACTTATATAATTTAAGATTTGAGTTTGTATTTTTCTTTAAATTTACCTTTGAAGCCAGGTCCCGTATTTCATCTGTGTTTTTGGATTTTGTGGAAAATCTGTAGGTGATAGAGAAAAGCTGAATCTAAAATTGAATTCAATGTTATGAATGTTTTGAACATCGATCAAAAATTTAATAAATGCAGGATTGTGTAATCAATTGCATAAAGGGACAATTGTGATCTCACCATGCTAAATTCTCGTTAATGCTCAATCAGTAGAGATGACTAATAAATTCAAGTTTATTCAGTACCACCGATGACTCTACATTCACCAAACCTTAATAATTGCTTGTAAAATTCTCTCAGTTTTGTTTGGTTTGTTTGAAACGGCTATAGAATATGAATATTCTATAGCGTCGCTGTGAATAATGTTAAAATTACAAATACCAAAGAAAAGCAAAGTATCCTTTATTCCAAATACTTCCCTATTACCTCTCATCACGTGTTTTTTTTATCAAAACCCCTTTTAATTGGAAAAGAAAATGTTTTGTTGTTTGCAAATGTAAATACTGTATATAATTTTTAATGCCATCAATAAAATTTAGAATATTTACCCCATTAATATGCTCATAAACTGCTTACTCTTGAGATGGACTTTTTAAGACGTAGCTGCGGCATCTCAAAGCTCCACCACATACCCCATAGTGTTATAAGAGAAACTATAGGGAAGGAGAAAAATATACTATATGAAATAGAGACCAGGAGGCTTCATTGGTTTGGGATCCTGATGAGAATGAACGACAATAGATGGCCAAAGGAACTCTTACTATATAAACTAAATTGTAGAAGAAAACAGAGGAAGACATGGATGGAGGATGTAAGAGAAGGAATGGCAGCAAGAGGGCTGAGAGAGGAAGAAGACGAATGGGCCGATAGGAAGGATTGGTGGGAAAAGATTTTGGATATCGGGGTACATCAATTGTTAAAAAAAACGAATAAATAAATACCCCATTAATTACATCATTATAAAAAAAGGTCACCTAAGGTGTATTTTTTAGTATCACAACCAAATATACCCTTGATAGCGAGTTTGCAGCCCGCTTAGATTTTTAAAGTGAATAAAAACTCCTTAGCTTTGCCTTTCTGTTAAAGATCCCTATCCTAATTATACCTGATAGGAATAAGTTAGGACTCCCACAGTAGCATCGTCCGGGTAGAAATAGAAGCATAAATTGATGTTAAATGAAACAAAAAACACCTCAAAAAGTGATGGATTTTAAATAAAAGTTAACTATGTTATTTTATAAAATAGTATTTTTTAAATAGCAGACAAAACAATAAATCAGAAGTATGATTTAAGTGCGGTAATTAAAATAATTCCAACAATGTTTGATTGCAACAGAAACATTGTTAATTAAAAAATATGACAAACTGATTTATCAAGTGTAAAGTTTTGTAGCTAGGAAGAATGAATAAAGATTTTGAAAACGATCGTAATAAATAAATAAAATAAATGTTACACATTTTTTCATATTTTTATTTTTTAATATAGAACCTAAAAACGTAGATATAACCCGCTGTGGTTGGTTTCTTGAGTCTGAATTTGATTTTTTATTAATTCTATTTATCACTTCAGCAATGGAGAATAACCTTTTAAAAAATATTTTAAATGCAAAACGCCTCATCTTGAGTGATCATATTTTAAATTATTTCTTTGTACTTATTAATATCTTGTAAGTATCTTTGCAACAGTTCTCGTAAGTCCTATTAATTTTTTTAATACCAAAAAAATGTTGTTATTATATTGTTGTACACTTTGATGTACTTTTCTAACAGAGTAATAGTCTTTGTTAGTTAAGTATTGTTTTGTTTTTTTCTACTTTGATTAATTTTATCTTGATGAACTTCTGAGTTGGCTCTGGCCAACTTGAGCGCCTTGCATAGTTAGACATAGGGTTGTTGTTGTTTGTTCATTTAACATCACCTTATGCTGCTGTGGCTAATCGGACGATGCTACAGTGGGAGTCATGAATAGTGCCTATCCAGTTATAGTTAGGATGAGGATCTTTGACGACTGCCTTACAACGTGAAGACTAGGGGCCTCCATATCACGGCCCTCACGAAGGACAGCGTAGTCAATGTTATTTTTCCCCTTTTAAAAATTCTATGATCACCAGCTGCGCTGCGAACCCACAATCTATTTCATTCTTAGTATCCTATCTGAATTTAATCCATCTCTATTGTTCTAGTTATTCTGTTTAAGCTGGAATTCTACTTTTAATCGACCGTTTTAGCTAGTTAGGGACTATTTAATGGCCGACTCAAATGCTGATTCAAACTTCCTGAATGTTTTATTGAACCCTGAGTGCATTATCCAGTTTGAATTCAACCCAAGAGGCGGGAGTATAATTTGTTAGCACTGCTAGAATGTATGCAGCTTCCGCATAACAGCTCCCACCATAACTGAAAAGGCAGCGTGTAATAAATAAACCGTGTTCTTTAGGAGGATCCTGCTCATCCTATTGATGAATATTCAGGGAGATGATTTCAACTCTTCCTAAGTATAAACTCTTGATTTCCCACTATTTGTTCCAACAAACATCTGCACAGAAGTATACATAATATCAGAGGAAGAAAATGATCCGGGAGGAGGTCAAAAATTCTCGTTTCGACCCACATTGGAGGTCTTTTTCACATACAGTATATACACTAGACTATACATAATATCATTTATATATTATAAATTCGTCATTGAAGTGGATGAGAAGACCGCTCCCGCTTGTATTTTCTAGTTATTTAACCTCATTTCATGCTACAATGGCTAACATCGGGAGCCCTAAATTTTCCGTGTCCAGGTTTAATTAAGACAGGTAACTTTAAGGCGTACCTGACATTGCACAGGAACGGACCTTCAATTTTACGTTTCCTGCAAAGGATGCTCTAACCAAAATTTGTTTAAGAATAAAATTGACAACTACTAAGTTTCAAAAAGTGTTAGTACTCCTTTTTAAGGGAAGTTTGGAGTCATTTAATGGATTTGTATTAATGTTATTTTATATTTAAAAAGAACAAAACTAGTAGTCTTCTGTTGGTACGCCATGTTAGGGTGATTTTACCTTGTTTTCCGGCGGCAATGTATCATACATTTGTTTAGAAATAAAAAAGCCTCCCGGTATCCCCCCCCCTCTATATTCCTCTGTTCTTATTTGGTAATTCATTTAACACCACTTTATGATGCTATGGCTAATCGGACGATGCTACGGTAGGAGTTTTAAATTTTGCATATCCAGTTTTAATTAAGATATGAAACTTTAAAGAATACCTGACATCGCACAAGTTCGGGACCGCAGTTTTACGTCCCTTGCGGAGGATGGCATAAAGAATGAATTTTTCGCTCCTTTTAAAAAATCCCAAGCCCACCTGCCGGGTGCTAATCCAGCTTGGCGTGTTGAAATTTATTTCGTAGAGACTCCGGCCGTCTCACTATGGTAAGATGAAATTAATAACTCAACCTGCTTAAAAAATATAAGAAATATATAAACAATCGTTAAGCCCCAATAAAAAACTTATAGAACGCTTTTGAAACATTCATATCTTCTAGAATAATTACTTAATTTGCTTTCTATCCACGAGCTGCTTTTTAGAAAATAAAAAACAATATACTGTATTTTCATCCCTCGAAGGGTTATATTTATTTAAATAACTTCTGAATTGGATAATTAAAAACAAAGATACGCTCAGTTGAATATAATAAAATATTAACAAAAAGCATAAATCCATTGAGCTTGGATTTAAATGTCTCATTTTATTCATGCTTCAAATCGTGAAACGAACAATATAATTTTAAGGAAAATGTCAATCATAATTTACTTAAAATATAAAAAAAGCTCTCAAATCTGTTATTCGAAAAACTCATAAATGATGCAAACATCTTTGTTTAAATATTTAAAAAAGTTCTGTACTCAGAATTAAATTTGTTTTACAATCCAGCATCTCTGGGAATTTTTTTTGTATATTTCTTCTTTATTAATAATTAATAAATGTGAAATCCCTTAGGGGAGGTTTTTGAAAGATCACAAATACAAATGTGCCGAATGGCATTTGTGTAATATCTGTCAATATATATTTATTTTTTTGTTACGGTCAGAGAGCGAGAAAGACCGGCTGAAGGGATTAAGACGAGCTGAAAGGGTTAAGACGGTTAGAACGGCCTGGATGAGGCGAGACAATTCCTGGAACCTTCTAGGGCTCCCTACCCCCTGTAGCCTAGAACATTAGATGGGCCTTTATATGCCGCCCGCTTCAGCAGTTAGGACAGTTAGTATCAGTCAGTGTCAGTGTGACGAACTAGTCAGTGATAAGCCAGTCAGTGATAAGTGATAAGAGAGTCTTGCCAACTCAGTGTATCAATGAATTGTGACAGTTAGAGAGTGTAACAAACTGTTTCTGCTTATTACTGTGTGTCAGTTTGTCATATTTGGAGAGTCTTACGGTCGGTGGACTTTAATTAGAGGACTGTAAATGTTAATTTGTAGTTAAAAACTCTAGTTTAGTCTTATTGTATTTGTACAAATTTATGTAAATAGCTAAGTTATTTAGTATTAGTAATATCTTATATTATTTTAGTAATTAGATAACAGTTAGGCCTAGGTTACAATCTTTAGGAATTGTTATTGTAAATTTATATTAGTTAAAACAATTTAATTGTTTTAAGTAATTTCATTGTATTAATTTTAATTTGTCAATAAATATTAGTATCTTGAATTTAGGACTAGTTTAATTCATTTTACACCCAGTAGCCCGTAACATTATTATAATTGTGAAATCCTTACATTATAAAAATCCAAAGAGATTGGCGTCAAGAACGGTTTGATCTTGGCATCTACTAATAAGTATATCATAAAGACAACGTTAAAAAATATTATATATATATATATATATATTGCCAATCGTCTCAGGAGTATCACAAAGCATTCTGACGTCGTTTCTTTCATACTTTCTTTCATGTATTCTTTATCTCTCTTTTGTCCATTTTTCCCCTGGTTTCTACAATATTTCCTTCTCTGACATTACTCTCCACTTTTCTATCTTATTTGCAAATATTGTTTGTCTATAACATGTATTGGTTCTATTTTCGCTTTTTGTAAATATATTTTAACTTGGCTCACCTTTATCCTCCGACGTAAAACAATGACTTCCTGTCCTCCTTTATCGTTTAGTAACGAGTCCTGTAGAACAGGTCCGGTACTTAGGACTACACCTCGACAAACGCTTAACTTTGAATTCTCAAACTATACTGAAACGACAAGAAACAGCTCGCCGTTTCAGGCTACTTCAACATTTACAAACGCTCTGAGCTCCCAATTAATTACAAAATACTCATATACATGACAATCACTAGACCCATCTGTACTTACGGAGTAGAGCTTTGGGGCTCCACTAAGCCATCGAATTCCTCTCGTATTTAATCCTTAAAATCCAAAACCATTCATAAAATCCTGAATGCTCCTTACTTTGTTACGAAAAAGAAATCCACAATGACCTTAATATCCCATTGGTTGCTGATTTGGCCCGAATTTGATATCAATGTTTTCATGTCAAACTTTATTTTCACTCAATCTTACTAGTTTCAAACCTCTTCAATTCCTGATAATCCTCCGAGACGTCTGAAAAGAAGATGAATTCGTGACCTTTTTGAGTTCAAATTTTTATTTGAATACTACAACTGGGTAGTAGTCTTTATCCATGCCAATATTTACGATTCATTCTATTTACTTGTTGAATTAGTATACTATACTACAGTTGTAAATTTCATCGAAAATAAAAAATTTAACTTGGCTTTTTGAGGGAAGTCTTCTTCCAAAAAAGTGCAATCCACGATTTCTTGTGTCTGTGGTTCTCGAGCTTTCGATCAGTTCCTTAAACTTCAGTGAGTACACATAATTCGTTCTTACTTTTACCGTAAATGGTGATTCTGAATGCCTCTTATTTTAGATTTATTTGTTTATCTGCATAATATTCCTGGTTAGGGATGAGAAGTTTTAATTGAATGAAGAAGATTCATCAACTATTATAATCAATTCTAAACCTCATTCTGCATGAAAGCGCCGAGGTTGGGAGGATGTATAGTTAACGCTCTTGCCTCGGCGGGATTATCCAGTGAAAAGTTTAGACGAGCTTCGATCGTGAAGTTGGATGCTTTGAACTTTATTATAGCTCGAAAGGCCATTAAACATCCGCAAGTGCCGAACCATAAACCGTTTCTGGTCATAACTGATGGGCTATAAAATGCTGTTCGGGTCTTTACTTTATGTAGTCATATTTATCTCTACAACTGTATGGTGCCATCGAGAGAATAAAGTGAATGTGCCCATACGACAAAACACCCATTAAACAAGGTAGCAAATTCTACTAAAACACAAACATTCACATATATACCGGTCTTGAGTGCACTATCTATATCTAGAAAGGTCGTTATCTCGTTATTTTAAAAGATTTTCCCCTATTCATCTATTAATCATATATATATATGTATATATGATTATGAACAGGATATTTAAGTTATCCTATTAAATAGGACAAGTATATTTGTATTTGGATTTTCCTTGTATAAAGTACAATCTACAGAGATATTGAGAATTAACCAGAAAATTCTTGTGGTTGATGTTTACTACATGAGCTTCAAGGACGTTTAGGGAATAGTCATTATCGTTTTCCATTAGTTTCTCAGAGAACTTATCAGGATATCGGTGCCTTATCAATGCACGTGAAGTTCGTATTTCACAGAACTCGTTACGCGATGACAGTTTCATATTGTGGTAGTTTTGTCACAATACTGAGGTGCTATGACAAGGCAACGACACCCTTTTGACGATTTTGGGGGGGGGGGGATTCGTTTCTCTTGCTTTTAGGAATGTTTTATCATTTTTCTCCATTCGTATCCACTTTAGGAGGCTTGTCTACACCTGATGCTTGATCTGTAGACCCATGTCATCTATTGAAAACCAACAAATACCTATTTAAAACAGGATTATTTATTTATAATTGAATGGAAGAATCGAGACCTTACATATCTACCATTTCCTTACCAAAATATGCTGCATTTCTAGTTCAACTAGAAAGTTATACTCCTTGTGAGTATTCTCTAGAATATAATAGAATCTGTTTGTCTTAGGACTTCCTTGACTAATTAAGTCAAAATGAAAAGATCTTCTACGTTTATTTTCTTTTGTTATATTGTTCAATCCTTGGTCAGCGCTCACCAACCTCAACTCAACATAAAAATATAAAGTTCGAGGTTTTGGTAATAGATGAAGGTTAATAACTACTCCTGCCTTAATATGGGGAAAACCCAGTAGAGATAAATATCGGAAAGATCACCTCTCTGCGCAACGGTTACCTTACAAATAGAACTGATTATATCATGCACTGGACTCAAGACCCTTCATGGATTTTAGAGGTACATTTTTTTAGGTGCCGATTAAAGGTTGAACATTATAAGAAAAAATAATATTTTTTTTTAAACACATTTTGTCAGCTAATATGTTTTACAATCGAACACATTAATTTAAACTCAAATCCCAACAATAAATCATTGAAATAAATCAGAATATACTTCTATGATAAAACGCCTCTCATTTATTTTTGGATAAATGTCTTCTTGCTAATTAAGAAAAATAATTGTTGATTGAACTTTCAAGGCCATAACATGATATAAGATTAATTAAAAACGATAATTACAATAGTAAAAACAATAAATGAAACCATCGCTACGTCTAATAAGCTTAATATCACCTGAAACTATAACGAATGCGCATCGTAGACATGAAGATAACAGAGGTCTTCACTGAAGGCAACTGCTCGAAAGATGTTTATCGTTCTAATAGCCAACGCTAACTTTCCCTTACCTATTTTCCCTTCACCGCAATTCCAAACGTTTTCTATGAGAACTAACGATAACATCAAACGACCGAGGAATCTTGTTTGGTGAATTATATTGATGACATAAAAAACAAATAAAAATAAAAACCCAAAAGTCTTTCTAGGCCTGGTGCCCAGTACATTCAAGGGGCTTGGTGACCCCAAAGAGGGTGTGTAGATCCCACAGATTACATCTGGGGTCGATTAGAGATTAAATAATTCATCTTCCAAGTCCGAGTTTGAATATTGATATCAGGTTAAGGTACATTGAAGATTTAAACTGTAGTGTTTAGACAGACATCATGGACCTGAAATAAGTAGGAGCACCCCTTGTAAAGCCTATTTTTTGAATATCTCTGAATTTGGAATATTCTTGATGATACATTTTAATATTTACATTATCTTCAACTTTATTTTTTTCCCGTAAATTTATTTCTCAGTTCAATTGTATCTGACTGTAAATATTATATGAATTAATTATTTAATATTACAACTTATTGTGTGGGTCACTTCAAATGTCGGTGATTTATTTGAAAATGAACACATAAATTAAATATAACACAACGAATTAAAACAATATATATACAGACTTTTGAAACTGTTTAGACTTCTCAAAATTACGGAAATAATGCTAAAATAAGGAGAAACTTACGAATGGACATGCAACAACACTTTTATCCTTAAGTATGACAGAATATATTATATATCTCCATCAACGAAAATAGTTTTCGAACCAAAAAGAACTAATATTTATAGAGTGATTTTTACGTTTTGGAATGAAATTGTAAATCAGATGACAAGATAAAGGAAATTATATCACAAACCTTTAACATTAAGAATAATTCATGCGTTCTCGGTTTAGGAATTTGATGAACTTGTTTATAATCATACAATATACTCCAAAAGTGAATTATGGAGGTATAGATTAGCATAACAATCAATCCCCCAGTTAACTGGTTCGAAGCATGGCAGGCGACCTAGGATTTTTTAAATGGAATAAAAAATTCTTGGTCACGCCGTCCTGATAATGAGTTCCCGAAAATGACTATGTAAAAACGCGGCGCGAGGTACTCGTCGAAGGACTCTATCCTAACTGTGTACATGGATTGAGAAAATTTAGGACTCCAATTGTATGCGATTAGCCTATGCATAAAGTGACGTCAAATGAATAAACAAGTGGAT
The DNA here is from genome assembly GCA_964056705.1 of Troilus luridus. Classification (NCBI taxonomy): domain Eukaryota; kingdom Metazoa; phylum Arthropoda; class Insecta; order Hemiptera; family Pentatomidae; genus Troilus; species Troilus luridus. The sequence goes on along the minus strand of OZ057415.1, from coordinate 71,458,446 downwards.
TATAAATAGGCTATACAATAAGTAAACTTTACAAGATTGGAATAGTAAACAAAACTTTCCAGGCAAATATGAAATAGAAAGCTGGCCAAACTCCATTTACTACATTGCGTTCCAGGATTCCAGGTCCGTCTTAACCTTGGTGAAGTAGCTAATTGAGAAAGTCTTCTTGAGCTTTGAATTTAATTACTATAACATAAACTACAACTATAACCATCAAGTTTTTTAATTTCTCTTCTGGTATTTTAAACATTAGTTTTTTAATGAGTCGGTAAGTTTCTATTGGGTTGTGAGATGAAATGTCAGTGAAGGTGTAAATTTAAATTATTAACAAAAATAGGATCCTTCTCGTTCAATACACTTTTCCCAACGTGAAACAAGCATTTCTATCCCCGATCTGTAGAAATTAGGTGTCAAGGAAGAAGCGAAGTCTTGGATGGCCGATTTCAGGGCATTTTCGTTGTCAAATTTTTTATTTCTTAAAAAATTATCCAAACAACGGAAAAAGAAAAAATCTGTTGAAGAAAGGTCCGGAGAATATGGGGGCGGAGGAAGGTGCTCCTCATTTCTGTTTAGCACAGAAACAGAAGTGAGGAGTGCGTTTCCAATCGGGTGAGCTGCTGGGCCTCGGTTAATTCATCTGGTACCCATATTCCCAACTTTTTTGTCATACCAAGCTCATTAAGGTGCCTGGAAACAGTCATGGCACTTGCTCCAAGATGTGAACATAATTCACCAGTGGTTTGGGAAGGGCCCCGCTTGGGCCAGCTCTTTCAACTTTTCTTTGTCCAACTTCGTCTTCGGCCTACCACGTTCTTTGTTGTCAAGGTGATAATCCCCAGACCCAAATTTTTCAAACCAACGGAAGATTGTTCTTTCGCTCACTGTATATTCACCGTAGACAATATTAATGTTTCGGGACGCCTCCGTGACGCTATGGCCAAGTTTAAATTCGTAGAAAAAAAATTATACGAATTTCCGCGGAATACATAATTTTATTCTTATTTATTTTTAAAATGTTGCTTCACTTTCAAAAGTAAAAGTAAGACTGATTATGAAAAAGGATTAAATGATCTTTCAAACGGTAAACATAACATAATTGTTTGTGTACAAATAATCAAATCCCTAATGAAAATAAACTGTAAATAAACGAAACTGACATTTCATCCGTTACGGCCCGGTGTATATTTTTCGCGGGTAAGAAAACACTGAAGTGGATCCGTTAAAGATATGACATTTTTTTCTTTTATACAGATCCTTGTGTTATTCGGATTTTTTTCCTATTTGCTTGGTAAAACAATAACGATTTAGTTTAAATTTAACAGGGAATATCTGTTTTTCTAACAAATATTGAAAGTAATTTAAGAGGAATAAAAAAAAAAAAAATCGGTTTTATTTTAATTACTTTTTTGGGTGTTACGTTAATAAAAATCTGATGATTTTAACATTAATAAATCATATCTTCCTGAATGTCCCATATATTCCTTCTCCGCCAGGGAATAATTTCAAAAGCTTAACCATAGGGTTGGCCGTTTATGATGATAATTGACAAGGTGAAGAAATAAGTGGGGTTTCAACTTTGCTTTATGAGATAAGAATGTTACGGACAGAAGTAGGGAAGGAATAGCCGAAAACTATATTATAATTAAGTATAAAAGTGCAAGTAGAGGGAGGGGGAAAGCTTGGCATGTTGAACATTGAGTTGCTGTAGTTGTAGAAGATAAATTATTTTCATAAGCAGACACGCATGAGCACAGTAGGATCTCCTGACTCTCCAAGGCCTCTGTAATTGGGGGAAAACCAAGCAGTTGAGCGTGTTTTCGGACAAATTACCTCCCTGTACAGCATTAGTCCTAGAAATAGTACAGTATTTACCATGTATTGAGCCCAAGAACCTACATGGGTTGTAGTGGCACAGCGTTAGTGAAGAACAAGTACGACTTACTGCGCCTATGATAAGATTAACAATGTTGGACGCCTCAACATTTTAGATCTTAAAATATAAATTTTATTAAACATTCAAACTTTACAAAATTATTATTACATATCTGCAGCTCCGGCGAATAAGTGGTTATGTCGAATTTTACCAGTTAATTGAAATTTAGGGAATTATTGAGGGAAGTGGAGTTTTTGCCTTGAAATGGAGTTAAGCAATATTATTGCTTAACTACATTTCAAGCCAATGCCATACTTAGCTTATTATTCACAAGATAATAACAATATTCCATTTTCCTCAGTACAAGAAACCTATTTCGGAGAAAATTCGACTTAACTACATATTCATCAGGACTGTTGATATAATAACAAAATATTAATCGTTCCATTTTCTTTCCCTATTTTATTACTAATACCCTAGGCGCGATTGGCTAGATTCCACGCAAATAAAGGAAGAAGGGAGCATTACAAGAGGTTGTTTGTGGTTTATTTTATAATTTAAAATTCGAATAAAGGACAGAGGATGAAATAGTGAATTATTTTATTATTTTTAAAAAGACAAAAAATATTGCCGTCGAAAATTAGAGTAAAATCACTCTTACAAGAAACACTTGAAGTAAACAACTTATTTTTAATCGTAAAATCGTATTAATTCAAATTAACTAAATGATTTCAATATTTCTTCACCAAAGTTCATCAAACGAGATACTAAAACTAAAACTGAAAGTTGAAAATAATAAATGATTTGTCAGCCAATAATTGATTCCTTGGCTTCCTAATCATTCTATAAATCGGTCATTGCCTCCTTCAGCGGACAGAAGGGACGAAGTGGGACACCGAGGAGTAGGACGCAGAAAAGAGGCCAAGTTTAGAGGAACTTAAAGTGACTCGCGAGGGAAAGTTGATGTAGCTGAGGCTAGGTGCTGAGGTTTGCCTCATCCAGACAGCTTGCTTCCTCATATCTTAGCCTCATTCAAGATCATACGCAGCATATGATGCCCTAGTAGGATCATGCTTTGGGAGATATTCTTCTGTAAATTTCCCTTGTCTAAAACATGTGTTAAACGATTTAATGGATCTAACCATGACATAGGGTCTGGACCGCCCTTGACATGCATATCAAAAGATATATATATATATATATATATATATATATATATATATATATATATATATATAGAGAGAGAGAGAGAGCATGATCTCGGACAAATCACTTTTCCTGCACAACCGTTGTTTTAGAAACAGTGAAGTCTCTACCATGTATTGAGCCCCAAAATGGGTTATCGTGGCACAGTTCTTTTAGTAGTACAGGACTTTACAATTCATAATAATTCTTCCCTCGGTCGTAAACCAGCGACTTCCTGCCCCCCAGTATCGTTTAATAACATCCCTCTAAGTCCTGTAGAACAGATCCGGTACTTAACTTGGAGTTGACAAACGCTTAACTTGGAATCCTCATACTAGACTGAAACGACAAGAAACAGCTCGCCGTTTCAGGCTACTTCAACATTTACTAGATAGACGCTCTAAGCTCCCAATTAACTACAAGAGACTCATATACATGACAATCATTAGACCCATCTGGACTTACGGAATAGAGCTTTGGGGCTCCACTAAGCCATCGAATTAATCTCGTATTCAATCCTTACAATCCAAAATCCTTCGGAAAATCCTTAATGTTCCTTACTTTGTTACGAACAAAGTAATCCATAATGACCTTAACGTCCCGTTTATTGCTGTTTTGGCCCGAATCCGACATCAATCTTTTCGTGACAAACTTCATTTCCACTCAAACCCACTAGTTTCAAACCTTGCAACCTCTTCAATTCCTGATAATCCTCCGAGGCGTCTGAAAAGAAGATGGCCTCGTGACCTTCTAAGATGAACTTTTTATTTGAGTACTACCACCGGGTAGTTTCTCAACTTGTCTTTTCATGTCAATGTATTCACTCATTTTATTTACTTGATGTATTTTGTATACAGTTGTAAATTTGAATAAATAAATTAAAAAAAAAATTCTTATTAAAAATAATTTTTCCTCAGAAGTTTTTTATTCCGTTCTATTACTACTGATTTCTGCTTACAGGAGCGATACCACTCCCCCCATAGCTACGTATAAGCAAAAGATGGTCTCATATTTCTTTTGGCGAGAAGTTGTCAAAATAAATAGGGAACGTGTTCGGAACGAAATTCTTCGATCCAGAAGAATGAAAGAGCGGAGCTGAAAGATACTGATATAGAGAAGAAAGGATAGTTGTTGGACTTTACTTCTAAGCAACATGTTTTTGTTTTTAAGCACTACGTTAAAAGTTAAACTTTTTTCAGTTTTATTGGGTAAAAATATTTCTGAAACATATGCTGACCAGAAAAAGACTGAATTTCTTAAAAAGTCATGTAACTGTTTCAGACATTATATCTCTATGAACGTTTATGAAAATATCTCTAGCTTATCAATAGTACTAATCACGTATATTGGAGAACTCTGAGGAATATAAAACATTTTAGGTCATACAATATTCCTGTATAGTTATTCTAAAGGGTCATGTCCTAGAGTAAATAAAGTCTTTATTATTATTATTATATTCTCATCCATTATTTTATTGATAGTAAAATGCAAATATAACATGTTGCAGGCATTTAATAACATTATATAACAAAGCGATATTATTATTTATAAAATAACCTATTTTAAAAGGATGTAAACTGGACTGAAATTTATCTAATATTTCATTCTCACAATAAAAACCTTTATCCAGTCATTTATGTTTTTAATATAATTAAAAACATAAATGACTGGATAAATTTACTGCATATTGACTGCATAAATTTTAAAACCTTAAAATAATCTATTTTTTCCACAATCGCATTGATTGTTACCTCTTTGGGCTAAAAACCTACACAAAAAATATTTCATAAATCTCCGATGATATTACCAGCTGGATTATGATTTCTTAAATATATTTAATTGAAATTATATATTTAATATAATATTTAGTTGTAATTATTATTGAATACATTATTTATTTATTTTGAATGGATTATTTATTTATTTTTAATGCATTATTAATTTTGAATACATACTAAAAATAATTTATTTTGAATACATTATTATTTAATTTAAATTATCATTGAATTCATAATTTAATTGAAATTATTATTGAATACGTTACTAAATTTATATATATTATTTAATTGAAATTATTATGTTAAAGATTATTTATTTTAAATACATTGTTTAATTATTTAATTTTTTAATTAAAAATTAACCGAAAAAATATAAAGTGCATCGTTTACTTTAAATAAATTACTTAACTAATTTGAATACATTATTTAATTTAAACCATATATTGACATTATCTTTTTAGCAAGCAACTGGAATGTCCAGGAAGTTTATAGTTTTATAGTTTTAAACCCTGACCCAAAAAAATTCTATATATGAAATCATTGTTGGCAAAGATTTTAGTTACCTGTGAGACTACTGGAAAAAAAATTTGTCTGTACTCACTAAGTTCTTCAGATTGTCCACATGGATTTTTCATATTAATTTCACGTTTTAAGAAGTTAGTTTTGATAACTTCAACATTCGTATCAACTAATAGATCCGTTGACATCTGTATGTCAAAAGTTTGATCTCATCACAATACCACCTTTATTTATGTGCTGAGGAAAGCGAAGAGAATTCCTCGCTGTTACCGGAGCCTAAAAGTATTTAGAAGTCTCTGAAGGGAACTTGCAGTCATTAACACTAATGAAGGCCAAGGACAGGTAGCTCCGTGGTTTCCATCAAACCCTGAAATCAACAACAGTTGGCAAGTTATCAAATGCGAAGCAGGAAAATAGGCTCGTCGAAACAATAAACAAAGAGTTGAGATGCTTCCAAACAAAGACATTTCAAAGGCTATCCAGAGACCAAGAGTTGAGGTCAACAAAAACGCTGATAAGACAAGAGAATACGAAAAATCACTTAGACTTGGAGGGATTTAGAACAATTGTCGAGTTGAACATTGGTTTTTCTTGTAGTCAAGATCTTAGCAATATACGATTATTTGCAAAACAACAAAGAGCTTCATATTTTTGTTTAATGCTAATTTCAATCATTTACAAAAAAATCTACAACTGTATTATAAAAATAAAACAAGGAAATATAATAAATGATACATAATGGCATGGATAAAGGCAAGTAGAGATACCATCCAGGGGCTAGTGATCAAATAACAAATTCAACTTGTGAGGATGCGAAACCACCTTCTCAGGTGCCTCGGAGGATTATTGAAACTAATGGGTTCGAGTGAGAATAAAGTTTCGTATGAAAGGATTGATATCGGTTTCGGGCCAATTTATCAACAAATGAAACAGTAAGGCCATTATGGATGACTTTATCGGTAACAAAGTACGGAACATTACGGATTTAAGGAAGGATTGGGAGGAATTCGACGGCTTAGTGGAGGCTCAAAGCTCTACCCCGAACGTCCGAATAGGCCTTATAATAATCATGTATATAAGCCTTTTTCAGTTAATTGGGAGCTTAGAGCGTTTTCCAGTTAATAGCGTTAGAGCGCAAAACGCGCTATTTGAATTTTACTAATCTGAATTCTATTTGCGAAAATTTCATTCCTTTCCAGATAAGAAAATATACGTGAAAAAAATGTTTAACCAGCTTTTTGGGCACTAGCTTATAGGTATCAAAGATTAAGGCGCTAGTTTTGCCACCCGAGGCAGAATTATAATAGTGATAATAAGTAATAAAAACTATTATTATTGTGGAAAAAATATAAATAATATTTTTTTCAAATATTTTGACTGAGCTGTAGTCACTCATTTATCACTTAATGATTCTCCACTAACGTGAATTATGACTATTACTGTCAATGGTATTGCTGCTATTAATTTTATTTTTGTTTCCTACTTCAACATTATCGTTGTTATTAATTTATTTTAAGGGAAATTAATAACTTACTAATAACCACCAATCGAAACCAATTCGTAATTTAGTTTATTTTGATAATATACTTATTTAACGAATAACATATACTTCACAATATGAACTATAAGGACTTCTAGTGCTGCTTTGTAGGCTTCCTCCTTTCCAGAAATTCCATGGAAACTGGAGATCCAAAAGAAAGTTTTTTGTTTTTTTGATAAATCTATATAACAATATTTTCTTTCTCTCCGGAGTACTAGAACAGGAATCATCTGAACAAGAAAAGAAACAAAGCCGAAGGTCTCTCGGTGTTTGGCCTAGCAATTGGTACCTACCAACTTTCACACGGCAATGGAAGCTAGCGTGAAGAAGAGAAACAACCTCTTTGATAGAAGGAACACTCCAAGGTTGTCTCTTGGACCTTGCTTTGAGTAATGATGGTTCCTTCTCAATTAACAGCCGCCTTTAATGAACGTTTATTTTCCTTGATGAGTTAGATTTTTTAATTTTAACTTTGTTTTTTATATTCGTGTTAAGTATTTAAGCGTCTTGCATATTTAGACATAGGGTTGTTGATGTTTGTTTGTTTAACGTAACTTTATGCTGCTATGCCTAATCGGACGATGCTACAGTGGGAGCTCTAAATTTTGCCTATCCAAGTTTAATTAGGATAGGGATCTTAAAAGAGTACCTGACATCGTACAGGCTCGGGACCACCATTAACGTCCCTTCCGAAGGACGTCATAACCAAGGATTTTTTTCTTCCTTTAATAAATCCTAGGGTCACCTGAAGGGCTACAAACCCGCGATCCTTGCTTAGCAGCGTATTAGGCTGAAAACTAGACCACAGGTCGCTCCAACATAATGTTAATTGTCATACAAAAGAGTTTAAATCTAAATTTTTTTATTTACTACACTCATCCTCTTTACTTATATTAGTATAATAAAGTTTTAAATTATAATAGTATAAATTATTACAGTATAATAAAGTTGTAAATTTCATTGAATAAAATAAAAAATAAGTACAAAAAATGAACGAAAAATGTTATTAATTCTAAAACAAGTAAACATATTTTTCTTGGAAATATGCACTGGAAATCAAACGCGATTTTCCTAACTTCTAGTTTCAGAAGATTTAAACAAAAAAATAATGAAACTTACAACTGTATTGTAATAATATATAAAGTAAATGGAATGACGGGTACGTAATGGCAAGTAGATGAGATAAAGGTAAGAAGAAAAACCTCGGGTAATACACAAATAAAAAATTCAACTTAAAAGGTCACGAGGTCATCTTCGTTTCCGACGCCTCGGAGGAAGAAGAATTCAAAAGGTTCATTTCGATGTTTGGGTAGGATTAAATGTTTGAAACTTATTTAGGGTACACCTACATTGGATCCGATGCGATAAGATCAGATGTCCGAAGCAAACCAAATGACTGAAATATATCGAGAGCGCCTACATTGGATCCGGCGATTTTCACATTTCAAAATCATTAGTTTTCAATTCGATAAACCAGCCATTACCATGTGTGGCAACTTAACCTTTATTGTCTAAAATGTTTATTAAAAAATATACATTGTTATTTGATAGTTACATAACTATTATATAAATATCCGTCATAAATCAAAATTAAATATTGTCAATTCTCATTAAAATATTTTATTACTGAACTTCATGATCCATTAAATATAGTAACATTTAGCAACATTGGGAGTAATCGCATCTCACCAAATCGGATCCAATGTAGGTGTACCCTTACTCAGTTTTCCACCTAATGATCATGATTTATCAATTTTAATTTCAATTATTTTGGATTTTGTGGGTCTTTAGAGGGTTTGGGATAAAAAAACAGGGTTATCTAAAATAGATATCCTATAGTTATCTAATTTCCGTTCTAATAGCATTGCTGCTTCCAAAACATATAACCGAGAAGTCTATGATGGGCTGAGGAACCGAAGAATAATAAAAATAAAAGACTTAGCGAGCCCGAATATTCGATGCCGATACAACAAACCTCTGATAACAAAGATTGCCATTGAATATTAAAGTACTCCGTTTCAATTAAAGTTCTCAAATCCAATTATGGAAATTAAATAATTTTCCTATTATATAATTAAATAAAATATTTTCTTTATTACCTTAGTCAGTGGTTCCATATTCCTAGCCGTAGCAGCAAACAGACTCGTATTCTTTGAAAAAGCTTATCTTGTCTTCATGTAATGGACAACCAAGATTTTTTTTTAATTAAAATTAAATGAATTTTTTATTCACCATACTGTAACTTCCACAGAAATATTTATTTTAGTTTTAAAAGATCATTTTTCGTCGAAATAATCGCGTTCGGATAATGAAAAAATCGACGCGGGAAATGAGAAACTTTTAAACCTTTCATTTTGGCTTGGTGACGTCATCAGACTTGTTTACATTTTTGTGATTAGAAATTGATGTGATGTTTTTGCATTTTCGTATAGAATATTGTGTTCATCTTCAGAAATAAAGCAATTGCTTATTAATTAAAATAACTTATTTCAAGTAAAGAGTCAATTTTTGTTATTATTGGCATCTTTTTATTATGACTATTAGTTTTATCAACATAACCTATACATAACAAAGGTTTCTTTATGATCTTTTTTTGAGTGTGCTTAAAACTTTGTACTGCAGAAAAACTTTCTTTATCACAATCACTTGGTTCATTCAAAGACAAAGTAGAGAAATCTTTGTAAGTTTTATCATCAACACATGATGAAATGTTATCTGAATCAGCGGAGTGATATTTTCTACCATTAAAATAGGTGATGATGCCCTATCTTTCAAACATGCCTTTGTTTTAATAGCTTTGCTTCTGATATGAACTTTTCTGTGTGTTTCTGATGTCCATGATACTTGTGTTTCTGCATCTATTTTTGAAGAACATGTACGGATTTCCAATATAGGTTCTGAGACATTCAATCCTGAGTTTTCTAGATTTTCGTTATTCAATATTGATGGTTGCATAATATCACTGATTAGTGATTGTCTCATCCTTTTGACACCAAGAGGTCTTGGTTGAGATGAATGTGCTAGGGTCCTCTTTGTTTGGCAATAGAATTTGGTAGGCATTGCTTCTTTTTTCAAATTTGTTGGTCCCCCTACTAATCTAACTTTAAAGATATTGTCTACTGCTTCTTCTACCTGGAACAGAAGAGGAAAAAATAGATCAAACTCACTGCATCTGAAAAAGGTGTTTGTTTACGAGAGAGTTAACAGCCACCATACATTGACTAGTTACTGCTGAAACTATTTTAACTTTACACTTTATTCAATGTAGAAGATCTATAATAAGAGTACAAAGCTTAAACTTGCTTAAACAGGCTATCTTTTCTTCTCATCAGAGAAAACCACTTTTTTCTTCTTATTGGATCCATGGGAACTTTTAGGAACAGTTTATCTGGGGTTGATTTTGTTCACACATTGGCACACAACAGTATTTGTAAGACATGATAAGTTATTTAAGCTAAAAACGTTAAAAAAATTACAAGGAAAACTGACAAAGATGCGAGACAAGCCTGATGACGTCACAATATGTCTTATCAAAACTAACCGTTTTGGCGCGAAATTCAAACAGAAAATTTTCGAAGTAAAAAATTTCTTGTTTAAAAAAATATTTTTTCATTAAAATTAGCGGTAGCCCATTATTTAAGGTTGATAGACTTCATAAAAACGATTTTTGAAAATCACCTTGGTTGTCCATTGGTCTTACTTTCTTCTTCAGGTCATCTTTTGATGACTATTTAATAAAACCCAAAACCGTTAAAAAAATATCAGAAAATAGATGAGATAAGTATACAAAAAAAAAGCTTTCAGCATTAGGAACAGAAAAAAAACAATCAAGTGTTTAAGTTAAAAGGATTAGAGGTTTATAAATTTTATGTTTTAAGTTCGTGAGAATTGCAAGACAGAAAAATAACAAAAAAGCATTTCCTGCCTTGATGAATATATGAATAGAAAGGTGATAGCACATAATTTTTCAAAAGATTTTTTTTCTTTTAAAATGAAATGGAGCTATAGAATTTTCTTGGTGAGAGATTTTTCTAAAATAACCTCGGAAAAGGATGAAAAGTCTTGAGGCATATTCAAGCACTTCCCCATCTTGAACCTTTATTTCGCAGCGGACCTTAGCGAACCCAATTACTGGAGTAATTTATTTTCTAAGGTTCGAGTTTTATGAAACTCGTCTGCTTTAGAAAACGGTGAAGAATATAACTAAAACTTGTGAGTTGATTTCCAACAATAGTTAATAATACAAATTTAAGACCTAGGAAAAACAGCGTAATAAGAACGAAAACAGAAATCCAAAAGTGAAAACTTTAAGTAGTATCTAGAAAATTAAGTAAATATTTATAATTTTTATTTATTTACATTGACAATAATCCTGTTAAAGTTTTTTTAAAAAAGTCATTGGAACACACAGCAATAGCTGTGCGTTATAATTATCATTTGTAATGTATGTCACAATAATCGCCTAATTAATTGTGCGTGTTTCTTATTCCACATTTCTTTATTCTGTCTTTTGATATATTCAATTATTCACTTTCGTTTTTCTATTTATACATTATGTATTCATGTAAAAAAACTGGCGTTAGTCCGTCGGAACTGTTTTAGTATCTGTGTGTATGTGTTACAGTGATTACTGTAAAGTTGATAACCGTGGAAGGAAGTTCACCGCATAATCTCCTACCAGAAATATCTCATACCTTCAAAAGAACTCAAAACGTTTGTCTTAAGCCTTCAGTAGCATTTGTATCGGTTGAAGCTTTTTGATTCAGATACGACGTATCTATCATTCCATGATATACGTAAACATATACTTTAATAAAGTCATATTTTGGGTTGTACGAGTATCTTGTTTGAACTGAAGTTTTATGGGAATAATAATATAACTTGAAATAAAAAAAGTTTGCTAAATTTTAAAAATTATCTGATGATCAATAAAATAATCTGCTTAACTGATTAATAAATGCTTAACCGATATCGAAATTTCAATTTTTTTTTAAGTCATCTGATTTAATTTGGCCAAGACATTATTTATAGACATAGACTAATTATATTCACTCGTGAGGGACAGTTTTATATTTGTATGGGGGGGGGGGAGAGGCGAAAAAAGTTACTACTCTCTGTAGTTTTGCAAAACAATAACCATGAAATCACTAACGTTTTCGGAAAAAAATAGTGTCTGAGTGTGTATACGTTTGTCAATGTGTCTACTCCAATTTATTATTCCCTTTTCTTAGATAAATTGTAGTTTTCTGTTTATTTTTTAACTGTATCACTACAACCCGTGAACGGGTCTGGAATGCAGTACCTACTTGATATAGACGGTATTGGTTCATGGACAACGATGTGCAGGGTGGTGATTTGTCTTAGATCACGCTCAACCACCTAATTCTTCCCCCTTATATTGGATACCCACTTTGTAGAGGCTCGGTGAGCCCCAGGAGGGTCCTAGATCCCAATATGATCCATCTCTTGCCTGCAGCGGGATTTGCACCAGGATTTTCGGCATGGTGGCAACTTTTATTAATAAATGTTTTTTTATTTAACGTCACTTTATGCTGCTATGGCTAATAGGACGATGCTATAGTGGGGATTCTTAATATTTCCTAACCTGGTATATTTAGTATAGGGATCTTTAACGAGTACCTGACATCGCATTGGTTCGGGACCGCAATTTTACGTTCCCTCCTCTGAAGGATGCAATTATAAAGGATTACTTTACAGCTGAGTAAGTTTTATGCTAACCACTACATCACTGAAGACTCTAGATACATGCAAAAGAAAATTCGTTCCTGGACCATGAATACTAACTCCCATAGGTTAACACGGTGCTTACGTAAAGGATTGGATAAGTCTGGAATAGATCCTAGAGTCAATTACTAATCGACCATTGAAGTTTCGCAGGAGCACTAACAGTGGTGCCTTTGTGATGGCTATAGTAGGCCTGGCTACTCGTTATGAATCTTAATGGCAGATCTCTATTGAAGGCGGCCGCAACCGCATGAGTTCTCATGAGCAATTGAACGAGTGAGTTACTTTCACCTCCAATGGCTGAAGATAATTGGTAGGTTCATTGCAAAGTGGTAGGGATTACAATGAGGTTCAGGCCTAGTGAAAAACGGGTTAACCCAGCATGCGTGGAGCAAAGATAGAAACAGCCTAGGCGATGTAACGCTAATAGTCACAGAAATAAAAAACAATTGAAAAACACATTTACAACTAAAAAACTTAAGGTTCTTGGGTCTGAGACTGCACCTTTTCTAGGAAAACAGTTGTGCAGGGAGGTGACTTGTCATATATCACGTAGATTTTTCATCATATTTTGTGTTCTCACTATATAGATGCTGGATGAGCCTCAGAAGGATCATTAGATTGTGCAGAATCTTCTGTCCTGCAGTTTGACCTTTATATTTCTTTTTTATCTTAAGGATCCAGACGCTAGACATTCCATTTTTTATTTGGGAAAAAATATATGTTCCACTATGAGCCATTCAGTCTTGGGTTCAGTACGAGGAAGAGAATGTTCTGTTTGTAGGACAAGGGTTGTGCAGGGAGGTGTTTTGTCCGAAATCATGATCAACCACTAGATGCTTTTTCTCATTAAGGGTACCCAGTTTATGGGGGCTGGCTGAGCCTCAGGAGGGTATGTACTTGTAAAAGTTTATAAAAGATAAATAAATTAATAATTTGCGATAGAGAGTATGGACATGCGGAGGGTCTCCACTTCCCACAGGATCCTGCTTATTTTCCACAGCAGGATTTGAACCCGGGACCTTGAAAACAGCAAATCATTGCTCTATATCCATTTAGCTACCCTGCTCCAACATTTTTATAAAAGTATTTTATAAAATAAATAATACGCACCACATGCTATTTGATTCTCGAATAGAACTAACAGCAGAATATATACGACCTATAATGGGCGTTACTTTGGAAAATTGAAAATGTATTTAATATTAGGAGGACAAAAGTCCACAATATTCTTCGGGATCTGCTCAAATTAATCTCAAATAATTTAGGAGCCTACTAGATACAAAATATTATTAAATCTTGTATTGATTTGAGTTATTAATAATATATTTCAAGATTTCCGTTGGGCCATTAAAACGGAAAGCTTCATTGATTTATAACGAAGGCGGAAATGCCAGTAGGATAATATATGTAACATATATAGCATTTAATTTATTAAAAAACACACCCACACATGTGGCATTTGTATTTCCTACAAATAATCAGGATGAATTAAAATGAATTATGTATATACAAGTGCTTGTGTGTATATATACATATATATTTTTTACCTTCAAAATTGACAGTTCACTTATCCAGTTAGATATTAAAAAAAAAGTTATCTTAGTTGATATTGCTTGTACTTTTCTTTCATTATTTTTTTTATTATTATATTTTTTTTGCTTTTCTTACTTGGTATAATATTTTACATACATATGTAACTATCAATTATTTTTCTCTATATATAATTATTGTTATCTTATTTCTATATTATTTTAATTTCATTTTTATTTATTTCTTATTTATTTATTAAGAATAAAAAAACAACTTTAAATTCATTGGACGATATTTGCAATTTTTTCCATTAATTATTTCTAATTTGTTAATTTAATTGTATTAATTAATTAATACAATAAATAATAAATTTTCAAAACGCTATTTTAGTTCTTATCTATGAGAATCACATTATTTAGAAGCAAAGAAAAAATATACAAAAAGAGAGATGTAAGATTTCTCTTATTGTAATCCTTTTCGCTACGGTTTGTTGAACAAAATTAAACGAAGCTCAATATCTAAAAGTACTGTATGAAAGCTCTCTACTGTTTCTGAGTTGTACTGAGACAATCAATTTATTATTTTGTCATGCAAATTTTCATGAACATTTTTTCCTTTTTAGACTGATGTTCCTCTTTAAAAAAAACTATGCAAATATATTTTTCTAAGTTGTTGATTCTATGTCTATAAAAAGTTTATAACTGCGTTCCTTCGACTAAAAAATTATTGATAAATATTTTTTTAAGTTATTCCTGTAGCTGGAAAGATTGGAAATGACTATACCCAGGAGGTAAAGGACAGCCTGTCACATTTTTCTAATTTTTGTATTTGTTCTGGAGAAGCAATTTTCCATAACTTTGAACTACTAAATTTTTGTTTCCTCGTTGTCGTAATAATTGTTTTATTTTTGTTATTAATTAGTTGTTTATAATTTAGTTAATATTAGTAACTTCATTTTCTAATTATAAAAACGTTTAAATTGTACTTTAATTTAATTAATTATTGGTTTTTTTCATTCTCAAAAGTATTAGTTATTTAATTTATGAAAATTGATTTATGTTATTAGTTTAATAAAAGGTTACAATCAAAATGACATGCGATCTGGTATAATTGAATCAGAAATTTATTTTCCTTATCCATTTCGGAGCTCTCATCGAAAGGTCCAATAAATATTTCGAGGTTGCTCAAACATATATATATATATATATATATATATATATATATATATATATATATATATATATATATATATATATATACACACATGAAAATATAAAACAACAAAGCAGGTGTAATTTACTGCTCATGAGCTTTCCCTGACAAAGGAATTTTTATTTATTTATATAACTCACTTTCATGTATTTTTTTATTTTAACTTAATTTTTTTATTCACTATATATTTTGATTAAATTCAATACTTTCAATAAACGCAAGTCTAAATTAAAAATATAAAAAAAACAGTTTCCTAATGTTAATACTAATAAAATTTGGAATTATTATGTTATTTCGGGCAGAGTAACTGCACAGTTTTCAGAATAGAACTAAACTTTTCCTTTCTCTCCAGTATATCAAGTTACATGATTGTTTATATATGTTTAATAACAATCTTAATCCTAATACTATTAACTTGACCTACGGTCTATTTACATAACTTTAACTTATATATAATGTATATATGTATATATATATATATATATATATATATATATATATATATATATATATAAATATATATATAGAGAGAGAGAGAGAGAGAGAGAGAGAGAGAGAGATTCTATTTTAATAAGGTTGATGGGAGCATACCTTATATGTTTTTCCTCATATCCCAAAGAAATAAGGAAATGAAAATAAGTACTGGAGGCGAGAAAAACGATAAAACTTTTTATAGCTATTGAAATTTATGCCTGTGGATCATCATTCGCTCCAAGAATGATGAGGAAGAACTTGAAAACAGCGATATTGCAGGCAGGTCGTGTATCTCATTTATAGCAAAGGTGATAGTTTGATCTCTACTTACCCACGTAGAGGTCTTGAGTACATACGAAAGTGCACGTATTATGTTGGATAGGTAATAGGTTCGTATTCCTTCACTTCTGAGGGCTTACTGCTACTCATCTATTATTTATTATTTATAAGTATGTGTGTGTTTATGTTCTTATTTTTCTCTCTCTTATTTTTTACCTATTCATGATTATAATAGATTTATATAAATGAATAAGTCATATTTTTCCTCTAAAAGCAGAAGGAAAAAAATATTTTTCTTCATGAAAAAAAAAACAACCTGTACCACTACAACCCGTGAAGGGTCTGGGGTTCAGTACTTGGTAGAGACTGTACTGTTTCATGGACAACGGTTCTGCAAGTGAGTGGTTGTGCTAGGTTACGCTCTACCGCAAGATTTCCCCCTCCCTTATTTTGGATACCCTATTTTTATAATATTTTATAGAGGCTGGGTGGGCCCCTTGATCCTATATGATCCATCTCCCGCTGCAATCACACTAAATAAAAGTCATGGCCTGCAGCGGTTTTGAACCATGATTTCCGGCATGGCAACTCAGTGCTCTACCACTAAGGCATTCCGCTCCGCGTTTCTTCTAGTTTGTTCTTGTTTTCATGAAACAACTAATAAAATTATCAATGAAATATGTATAAAAACATACATAAGAATGTTAGTTTTATTGTGAATAATTAATAGTTGACCGTATAATTATGAAGAAAAAAATGTTAATAGTGAAACTATTTGTTAGGAACCTAAGTTTCGACCAACATATTAGGTCTTCTTCAGGGATCATTGGTCTCAAGTATGGGAATACCGTTCCTATTAAAGTACCTACTGTAAATCAAGTACCTTCTATGTGTACTTGATGTCCCTAAGCACTGAAGAAGACTTGAAACAGGTTCGAAACGTCGGTCCACCATTTCCTTCTCCTTATTCTATTATATTCATGTATTCTTCATGCTTTCAAGTTTTCTTCAATCGGATTTCTCGTAAAGCCTTTTTTTCTGCCCAATGTTTCCATTTCTCTCAATTCCTGTCAATCATTGCTTTTCCTCTACTTATTTTTTTCATTTTATTGCATCCCTACTTCTCTTCCTACATGGATTTCATGATTTGATTCCATCCATTTAAAGTGGCCATCCATCTTAGTCTTCTTTCTCCTATCTTTGCCAATTTTTTTTTTTACTTTTCACTGTTCAATTTCTTGGAAAATTTGTTGGAGCTTCTCCAGCATTCCAACTCTTCTATTATTTATTTTATTGTTATTCTGTTGATAATACTTTAATGTTCCAGCAGAATTTTATATATAATTCGTACATTTGTTTTTAGTTTTATAGACTATATGGAATATTCGGGTCTTTTCTAGAAGACCCCCACCAGTTACTTTTATTGATAACTGTTATAACCTAATAGAAATAATAGAACATATGTTTGTATTTATGTTTAATTTAAAACACAACAAATAACCAAGACAATTATAGATATACATTTTCAATTTGGAGGACAAAAATCCACAATATTCCTTAGGATCTGCTCAAATAAATCTCACTCTCTCAGCACTCCCTGATACATTAGAAGTAATGGATAATTATTTATGAATTAATTGTAATTTACTATTAAATTATTATTGCAACTAAAGGAAATCAGAAAAATATGAGACTATGCTGAACTTTTCTTTTACGCGAAAATCCACAACCCATTGACCACAAACGTTTCTAAATCCCTAAAAAAAGTCATGAAAATACCACATTATTCCAAAACTTAACCACCCGGTAATCGTGTGGTACAACACAAAGACCTACTGAAAGCAGGGTAACCACAACGTATCCTATGTTTGAAAAGATTGAAATCATAACGTGGTTCACCTTCTACCCGAATGTTTGCACAAAAACCTCATTTGCCCGAAGTGATGAAGTTCTATGTTGACATATGATAGAGTAATATAGTGTAACTAAACTGTGTAAAGAATTGTTTAACCCATTCGAGACCGACTGCACACCGTGCAATCGATTTCCTATGCTATAAGGCGGCCTGCACACCGCGTGTGGAATAACAGTAATGTGCAATTATCTGCTATTCTGAGTAAACTAGTCGTCGATACGCTTTGCGCTCCGAGGGTATAGCAGTTCTTGAACCTTATAGCACGCTCCGGTGGCTGTCGGTTTTTGCCCGAGCTGGTGAATGGGTTCAGGGTATCGCTACTAGTTTAGACGATTCGTGTAACATGAACCACATTGTGCACTGGAGTAGGCATACAAAAAATGTCTACTTGGATTACTACTTCATCAAAAGTATCCAATATTATGGAATTATATGGTAGTAAATTATAAGAACAGAAATTTGAAAGAAGATCCTTGGAAGGAAATTGGATCGGCGACGATCCAATAACAGTAATTAAGTATTAACACACAATAACACCACACATACAAAACAATCTATTTTCCACCGATATAGAAGGAATAAAACAGTGTACTTCGAATATTCCTCCTTAGGCTGTCACAACAAATACATAAAAAGAAAAAATAGCAACTGTACTATTTTCACTAAGAACAAAACACTAAGTTACAAGAAACAATAGAACTGTACTACTCGTTGCACCATTACTACTTTTGTGACTTTCCTCCTTAGGGTGTCACAACCAAAACAACACTAACATTACAATCCTATCTTCGATTGTCTTAGGACACATTCAGATTGGAACAATTAACAGTTTACTGATTATTACTTTTTGTTTGTTTTTTAAATAACATAAAATTAGCCTGCAAGGAATTTTCGTGCCTTAGCAGTAAATTAAATCTTGATATAAACTTAAAGAAAATGAGAGTTCAAAGTTAATATTAAGTCATGTTCGAAGATTGTTGAAAGCATACAACTTGAGTATTCAATTTTTAAATGTGGCCGAACGGCGCTGTTTTTCTTTATCATTGAGAAATTACTTAATTTTTCTATTCGAATTCAAATCTTTTTTTCATGTCATTATTGATGACTTTCTTTGCACTTATTTTTTTTAATGGGCGCGTACCCACGCTTTTACTACCCGTGCTCTTTTCTTGAACTAATGAAAATTTGGCATTGGTTTTAATGTGTACCAAAAAATCTAAAAACCTTTTTTTTTTAACTTCTCTCCAGTCCTCCCTATCAGCAGCTCGACCTCTCCACTGTCCGATCTCCATCCTCTGCAGATCGTTCTCCACATCACCCAGCCATCACAGCCTGGGGCTTCCTCTTTTTCTTTTGCCTCCTGGTTTGGCATATAGTAGTTTCTTTGGGTATCTATGTTCTCCCATTCTTTCTACGTGCCCAAGCCATCTTATACGGGTTGATTTGACGTGGGTGACTAGGTCTGGTTCATTGTATAGGTCCTGAAGCTCTCTTTTATTTCTTTACCTCCATTGGCCTTCATTACATACTGGCCCAAATATCTGCCGAAGCACCTTCATCTCCCAGATCTGCAGCATCTTTTCGCATTCCTGGGTCAGGACCTACGTTCCACCAGCGTACGTGACAATCGGTCTTAAGATTGTTTTATAAATCTATAATTTTGCCTTCCGTGACAAGTTCCGAAATCTTAATGCTTTTCGCAATGCAAAGAGACATCTGTTGCCTGCTGAAATTCTTGCTTTAATTTCTGCAGTGATGTCATCCTTTCGTGTCACTAAAGCCCCCAGGTACTTGATGCTGTCCACTTTCTTAAATGTGTGGTGGAGCAGTTGTACATGACTCTGCTCTTCCTGCCAATCATTATTTGTGGAAATCATGTATTGGGGTTTGTCCTTATTTATCACCAGACCCAATTTTTTCCCAGCTTCTTCAAAATCCTGCAAATCTCCTGAAAGAGCCGCTTTTGAACTTGCTGATATCACTACGTCATCAGCATACGCTAGGTGTTGGGTCATCCTGTTACATATCGTTCCTCCTGAGTTGGTCCTGATTGATCTCGCAGCTTGTTCGAGTGCTATGCTAAATAGTACAGGTGAGAGGGGATCTCCTTGGCGCAGACCATTCTCCACCTCAAAATCTTCTGATAGCATATTTTGGATCTTTACCCTACATCTGGTGTTTTCCAAGGTCATCGCACTCAATCCGACTATCTTTTCTGGGACCCCCAGAGTTTTGAGCAGTTCATTCCTGTCAAGACTATCGTAGATCTGGCAGAAATCTATGAAGAGGTGGTGGAGGTCAACATTGTACTCATATGCTTTCTCTGTATATACATTATACATTTTTTAGGGATGTATTTTCATTTCACACACGATGTTCAATCCGCTCCTCGCAATAAAAATTTTCCGAGAAGCGAGCTGCACGTATGCAATGGTCTTATTTATGTGGATTCATTTACGAATTGGATGATCCATAGTAATCCGTTGTAAACATGTATTTAAAAAAAATTAAAAATGAACAATATAAAGAATAAAAAAATATCCATTAATGGCTAGTTATTTATTTAACGCCACTTTATACTGTAATGGCTAATCGGACGATGCTACAGTGGGAGACCTAAATTATGACTAGCCAGGTATAATTAGGAAAAGGTTCCTTAGGAGATTTAGGAGATTTGTCTCCCTTCGAGGGAGAATTTTTAGAATTTTAGAATTTTTTACTCATTCGGATTAGTAAAATATCGTTTTGTTCTTTATTTAGACATAAATAACTTCTCAGCTAGTTCTACTAAAACAATAAATTACATGTATTTTAAATATAATTTATTTTTATTTTATTTTTAATTATATCGATTATATATGTATAACTTCAATATCTTCTTTTATTCGAATATTTCATAAATAATATAATTAATTTATTATTAAAATCAACCAGGAAAAAGTAACTGCACTTGTACGTTTTTATTAACCTAGTTAAGACTGGTATTTCGTTGAAAATTTAATTTTTCATCCCATTTCATTACATTTATGCTAAAACTTTGTTCCAAGGGAAAAGTTTGCACCATTTTAGTTTAAACTACACTAATGGCTAATACTTTTTAAAGTTCATATATTATATAAACTATATTATATCTGTGTATATGTATACACAGATACACCAATAAACTAGATTGTATGTGTATACAGATTAAATATATCTTAATATTAGTAGCGTATATTAATCTTAATCTTTGTTAGAAGCAGACATCAATTTTTTGCTGCTTTATTTCTTTTTCTTTTTAGTACATATTTATCCCACCTCACACTAGACTCTATTATTTTATTTAGTATCTTTAATTAAGTTGCTATTGAAATTGGTTATTAGGTTTAAATTGTTTACTTCAGTGTTCTAATCTTCATTCTTTTTTTTTCAGGTGAGTCTGATCAATGATAATCATTCAGATGTTTCAAAATGAATAGATGGAAATGCATTCACCGTAACATATAAGCAAGTATAAATAATTTAAAAAAAAAAAATCTTTCCTGATTTAAAACAAAGTGCATATGTTGAACAACTAACTGTAAATCGAAATTTCGTACCATTAAGTGAAAATGCGAAATTATAAAATAAAAAACTACTTTTTCATGATCGCTATTTTCGAAAGTTGGTTTGAAAAAATAAATATCTCTACGTTACAAAGTGAAAGAAAAAGAATTTTCTTTGGTATAGAAATATTTGTCGGAAAATGTTAATACTATATAATGATATACTATTATAAACAGGTATATTTACTTGGTTTCTTTACAAAAGATCAATTGTATCTAAACTGTGCAAAAATTAATAGGGATACCACTAATTCTGTTGTATTTACTTTGCCTAGCATTATAATATTATTTTTATTATAAAAAGGATTAATATTTATTAGAAATTATACTACCTATAATATTGTAAAGTGTGAAAATTTCCATAATAATATAAATGGATAGGCAAAGTACTTACTACAAAATTAGCAATATCCATATTCATTTTTGGACCGTATATTTTTTGTAATAATAATGAAGACACTAATCATTCATATAGTATTAATTTTATAAAAGTACGAATTAAACAAACGTGGATCGTGAATAAAACTTTCCCTAGCTTGAAAAGGCATTATTTCAATTCTAGATTATGGCAAATTTTCAATGCAAAAATTTATTAGGCAATGCGATGTCTCCCTTAACTCAACCTTGTCAACTTTCCAAAAACACCTGTCAATAACCTTCTACCAATAAACAATATTGAAGTTTACAGAGTTAAGTAAATATACTTTCTCGATAACAGTTTTAAATTACGACACTTTCCTGGTTTTTGGTGTATGGCTTACAACACCTTGGGCCTGTGATGTGTCTGAGATGTGTAATCCTAATGATGCTCGTATTGGTTTCAAAATCGTCAACTTCATTCCTTGTCAATCCAGATCTTATGTCAACCGCAACTTCGATGTAGAGCCTAACTCGTTAATATCTT
Organism: Troilus luridus; assembly: GCA_964056705.1. NCBI lineage: Eukaryota > Metazoa > Arthropoda > Insecta > Hemiptera > Pentatomidae > Troilus > Troilus luridus. The sequence goes on along the minus strand of OZ057415.1, from coordinate 71,435,905 downwards.
TTAAAAACGTGCATTTAATGTTTCCTTTGTACGATGTAAGGGTATCCCTTTGTAAGGGTACCAGTAGGAGCTAGAAAATTCACAAGAAAGCCAAAGAATCTTTTTGAGATTAGAGATATTTATTAATTTATACTGACGAATACTAAAAAAAAAAACAAGTATGTTTATTAAAAAATTAATATTAATTAAAATTGTAATAAAAAAAACCCTCCAATTAAGGGTACTCACTTTATAAAGGCTTAGTGAGCCAACCACGGCTGTTAACAGATTAATATAATATTTTAGGTGTTAATAATAATAAATAGGTGTAAATAATAATAAATAGCCGTTTACCATTTTCAATCTATTACAAACTATGATCCTGACTGCATTATTGATTACTTTACACCATTTTCCCCTGCACACTCTTTTACCATGACACCCTTGCCAAAAGATGCCTATCTTTTTTCTCGTACAACAGAAAAAAAAACGTGGTAATAGATATTTTTTTTATATTGGCTCGCGTTAATTAATTATATTAACACTTGATGTAAATGAAATTACTTATATTGACTAGTAAGTTGCTTTCCTACGATTACACTCGTCCCCACAGAACCAAAACGTTCTTGCGCTCCTATCTCTTCCATGGAACTCAGTCCCACCAAATGGAAGGAAACCAATGTTTTACGAATATCTCATCTATTCTGTAAATAGATGCTTTTAAATAAATATTAAATAGATCGGCTATAACTAATGACTCACACCCATAAGAAGTTACCAGTGACTTTTATTGCAGATTTTCTTCACTTATATAAAAAATAATAAAGTTATATAATAAACGCAATTAAAATGTATGAAAAATAATGAAGTTATATTTTAATTGCGTTTATTTACTTGTTTTAATTAGTTTTAGTTTTATGTTTTTTTGCATGACAAGATCTTACTTTTTTTTGTATGTTCCATTATTGCCGTACACATTTGTTATTCATAAAGGACTTTCTCCCAAATTAAAATTATTTTTCATTCTATTCTGTTCTATGCTCTGTTTTTGGGCTAGAGTTATTACCAAGAGGCGATTTGGCCATAATAAATTATTTTATTTTTTCAATATTATGGGAAGTAGCTTTACAGAGACTGGGTGAGCCTCGGAGAGGCTATTTATACTATCAGAATAAATAATTGTATAGTATGTAACCAGCCTTTCATATTATTTTTATGAAGAGCTCCGGTTTTGAAATTTCGAATGCAGACTTTTGAATCGTTTGGGCTAATCCAGGGTGTGGCGTGCTGAGTTAGTATGCTAGAACCGGGTTCAAATCAAGCTGTGCTAGAGGGCTTATTAAATCTTTTAACAGTCGAGGTTGGATCATTTTTGATCTGTAGACGGTTGCCCTAGAAACAGTACTGTCTTTACCACTCACTGAACTCAAGACTGTCCAGGGGTCGAATCAAATCTGGATACTCGAGGGAAAAAAATATGAAGGTCAAACCAGAGAGACGGAGGTCCTGCGTAATTTCCAATACCCTCGTGAAATTATCTGAGAGATGGTAATAGCCCGATGATGAGGCGGAGTTTTATCGGTATGAGGCGGTGAAGGTCACGGGCGGGGACTAATGACGATTGACTAACGATCGGGAGACCTGTCAGTTCGGCTCCTAGTCGAGTTAGCTGGTGAGATATGATTGTTCGACAGGCCATTAGCGTTAATTATAGAGGAAATAAAAGTAGCAATGCCATGGTGGACGTAGGTAGGATCGGTTTGATGACACCTGGGGAAGTTGAGGGCAGGATATTGATTGGGATGAGGAGGCCTGGAACCACCAGTTAACCGCTTGGTTCGGCCCATCTCCTAATCACTCTTTACAAGTATTGGCTCGTTCCATACGAAATAGTCGTCTAGGACTACTATTTAGTCTAGGAAATATGACTGTCTATTTGTAAAACAATTGTAAGAAATCGAAAATAATCTGTTTAAAATACTTACCCTCATTTTCTTTATATTCTTCCCAACTTATCAGAATTTCAATCCCAGAACTGAAAAATTCGTGTTTTTTTTTGAAGAAATTAGTCCGAAAATACTTTTTCTATCAGAATATAATTTTCAAAAATATTACTCCTAAGGAAGTGGTACGACTTTCTGCACAGATCGAAATCTGTTGGGGATAACTGACACCAGCATTTATAAAAGACATTGATCAACTATACGAACAAAGACGGGCAAATGACTAGTTAAATAGATTTTCATGTTAATTAATGTATCTTTTATTTTGTAAATTAATACTATCTTCAAACCTAATATACTATGTTTATAAGTTATATTAATTTTTCTTAATATTTTTTATTTCATACTTCATATTTTTATACTTGTACTTTTTTTTTTTACTTAGTATGCTTAAAAATTTAATTTAATTTTTTATATTTGTAATTTTATTTTATAAGTTGTGATTACGAATTTAATCTTAATTAACTCTAATTACTCTACCATTGCAATTAATTTAGTCCACCTGTTAATTTTTAATTTCGTACATTTTAATAATTACGATGTATAGTAATTTATACCTAAATGAATTTCAGTGCAATTCTATAAACTGAAAAATCCCATGTAATTTTACATGTAATATGCTTATTTAAACATAGTATATGTCCTAATATTAATAAACGGTTCCTCCATGGGGTTACCTTGGGGGGAGGAAGAGAGATAAAACAAAGTCTGGCGAATAAGGCGGATCTGGGAGGACCGTAACCCCGCTCGTTAAGTTTCTTCACTGTCCGTCGTGTGACAGGAGGTCCGGCGTTGTCGAGTAAGAGTACATGTCTCTTCCAATTAACGATTGCAGGTGTTTTATGATATGTTTTTGTTGCATTATGTCAATACTTGGGCGGTACAGTGTGGATGTGATGGTTTCATCTCTGGGTAGACAGGAGAAATGAATTTATCTGTGTCACCAGCTGAAAATTACTTAAACCAACGGCGAATGGTCCATTTGTTATAACATCCTTCCCGAACGCGGTGGTAATGTTTCTTACAGCTTGGGGTGCCAATAGTTCAAACTCATAAAAAAAAAAATAAACGAAAACCACGTAGTACTATGGTCATATTTGAATGAATTTATGTTCGTTCAATTGAAGTGACAGTTAAAAAGAAATTATTAATAACTGGACAATAATAATAAGCATAGTAAACAACAGAAGTCCACAATTCCACTTTGAATTTTAGAAATAATAAAAACGAACCATTTTCACTGATCAGGAAATAATTTTAGGCTTTAGATGCCCTTAGTAATGTGGATAGGGTCGTGGGGTCGATCAATAGAATCATACATCAGCAAGCTATGGCGCACATTGTAAATATGTTTTAATTGTTTGTATATAATTAATGCTACAGACCGCCCCGTCCTATTTCTACAATATTACATTTACCGTTTGTAATTGTACTTGATTACTTCATGGAGACTTAATTTAGTGTCAGTCAAAACCTTAGTTTTTTTTTAAATTAATATAAAATTAAAAATAATTAAATATAGAAACTCGTATGAATTAACTTTGAGCCACTCTATGTTACCATCTAAGGCTTTTAAAATCGTTAACTGGACATTAGTATTATATTGTACATCTTAATTGAGAAATTTACAATTTCAAGAGTGCTAGAAGGTTCAGAAAGTCTTGGGTTGGATTCCTACCTCGGTTGGTTAATTAATATTTAGTATGGCCCCGAGGAATGAATCTTGGCTCTCCCACTCCGATTACTATACAAGATAAAAACACATAAGCGCAAAGATACAATATACCAATAGTAATCGCCTAAGGCTTGTTTCACACTTATAAGTTTTGGTTCGGTTCGGTGCGTATTCGATTCCGCTAGCCGCTGAAAACGAATGAAAACTCTTCACACACACTCGGTTAGTATCAGTTCGGTTTTATTTCACAACCGAATCATCGAATACGCAGTCGCCCACTATGTCCATTATGTTTTTGTCGGAAAATCAATTAAAAATATAAAACAATTATTTACAATGTACCTATATTCTGTTATCGGGGGGGGGGGGGGGCGGGGGATCATAATACCTACTAACAGTAGCTTAAACTAAAATCAAATCATAATTATAAATCTGGAAAGTACTCATAATATATTATAAAAAATATCAATATCAAGTGAATCACTCATTTTTTATTAAACAACAAAATTTAAAATAAGAAAATGAATATGAAATAATATTTTCGTTTTCCGAAAATGTAATTAATCGAAACTAAACCGTATATGTGTGAACGACCAATTGTTTTTGTGAACCTTGGACCCGAATAGAAACCGATTCGTGTCGAGGGGGCTTTCGGTTCTATCAGTCCTATATTAGGTACCGAACACACACCGTTTTACACTTGTCATGCGGCTACCGAAAACGAATTGAATACGCACCGAACCGAACCAAACCGTATAAGTGTGAAAGGAGCCTAATACGTGACGGTTTGGTTATTCCTATTTGTTTCTTTCATTTTGTATGTTCGAAAGTAATTAGTTTCAGATGGATTTTATTGGCACCATAAACATCATTGATATAAGTATGAATTAGATTTCACATAAAAATGTTCTTCAAGATTTTTTAAAATTTAATTTTAGCGAATGGTCGAATTCAAAATTGAACTATGCCCATTTCTATCAAATTATTTCCTCTCTGCTCACTACACTGATGTAAACATTGATTAAAAATTTACAACATCTATTTTAACTATCCTATTCCAAAATAATTTCATTTATTTTGGGAAATAAAGAAAAAAAAATTATATTCGTCATTATGTGTTGACAATATTTGTTTTCCCTAGTGTATAGTACATATGTTGACATTTAAAAACAAATTAATTCAGTGGAACATTCCTTCTAAAAATTTTAATTTTATAAATATTCAACTCAGAGAGTTAAAACCATTCCCAATATTTATTCATTTATTCCAGTGGTTTCAATTAAAAACATGGGAAGCACATTTTAATCACTAGTAATTGTACAGACATGGTTAAACACAATAAAATGCAAATATTAATAACTCACATTGTTGAAGATAATTTATTTTCAGTCCCAATGAGTAAGTGGTAGATTTTTTTCAATGTGAGATAAATGTATAGAGGAAAACTGAATCATATCATTCACGAAACCTTTGGCTTGAAATGGAGTTATAATGTAAGCAATACCTCCATTTAAAGGGAATCTCTGATTTGGCTGCTTACACACAACGAGAGTGACACAACTCCTCTTTCCTAACTACAATTAACTCATTTTGAAAAAAAATCGACTTAATCACTTATTTCCGATATAAGTATAAATCAACGAATAGAAATAATTAATAGGTAATTGTTATCCATAAAATTGTCTAAAACACAAGACAGTAATAAAGCCACAATTTAAACTGTTTTGGATGTTACATTATAACATTATTAATGTAAGTAATTATTACAGCTTTGGTATAAATTGCTTGGTAAGGCTATGATAAAAATGTTATATAACATTCAATAACCCTAAAATATCGTCTATGCATTCGTATCTATGATTAAAACCATAGATATGATTTTCATGATCCGATATTATAATTTCAATAGATTCCAGTTGTATAACCGAGACAATTCATTACTGAATAGATGCTCATATAATCTTAGATACTGAGAGATCCACAATAATGCTGGATTTGCTATACCGTATATTTGTATAATACCGTAATATTTATAATTAGTTTATTATAATTTAAAAGAGTATCTGTTAAAACGAATTATAATTTCTAATTCATGGGCTCTTAAAATCCTTAAGAAAATGTTTGTATCTGAAATAAAATATATTCCACAAAATTCCTGAAATACCGCACACTCTTTATCCAAATAAGTTAAAAAATAAAAATAAAATGGTTCTTCAAGGAAAGTTTAGGGCTAACAAGGCAGTGGATTTAGTTGTCATGATTAAGATTTTTTTTTTAGTTGAGTTTAGAATTAAACTAGATTAAATTAAAAATATTGTTATTTAGAGAATTCTGAACCTACAAACAGCATTAAAAAAATTTTTTTAAGCTAAATTAGTATCTTCCTTTCTTTTAGCTTTGCTGTATTACTGCTGTCTTGCTGAGATACGTTAAGAAATAAAAAAACACTGTAAAAGGACGAAGTTTTCCTTCGGATTGTGGTACGAGGTAAAGGGAAAGAAAAAGTTTGAGAAGATCTAAGTGAGCTATATTTCTTGCGTGTCTCTTATATTTTATATATCTCTCCTCTTATTATGTTTTGGTTGTTATCTCTTTTCTTATTTTATGGGTAGTTTCCGTTTTCGCCCCTTCATATTATTGCAATATTAATGACTATTTAAAATTTTTATTTTATATTGTCTAACATAAACTCATCATCTTTATATGACTAATTATATCTAGCAACAAGTGCGCCATATCTTCGAGGATTGTCCTAGGTACAGTGGAGTGATGGAAAGGTGTGGCGTACCTCGGCAGTTGCAAAAGGCGTTGGGGGATAACGAACAATGTTTAAATAATACGTTAAAATTTATTAAAAACACCAATATATACCAGTCAATTTGACATATACATTTACACGTTTATGTGTATGTGTGTATATGGGTTTATGTATGTGTGTATATATATATATATATATTCTCGGTGTGTATAATGTTATATAGATAATATAAATTTTATATTATATCATAAATCTTATATAATTATGTATAACGTTTTATTTTAATATGAACAACTTCATATAAGTTACATTTCTATCATATGTTTAATATGTTAATATGGTTTTACTATGTGACTATTATAGTCATACTAAGTGTAATAAGGTAACTAGAATATATAAATGTAATTATGTAGGTAATGTAAATATGTATATTCTCTAGTGGTAATTATGTTGATACTGTAAATATTTATATTCTCCAGTAGTGAGGGCAATAATAACCATTTGTAGTTGTTTGCCCTTAAAATAAAACAACAACAACAACATTTCCTCATTACAATTGTTAATTTTTACAGATGTATGACTTATAACTTTTTCAAGTTATATTTGATTGTTAAAGAATGGAGAAAAAGTATGTAAAAAGATTGAATATAAGCAGACTGGATAATTTTTTTTTTTACACATTTTATGAATATCTAAGATATATAGTCCAGTTTTACATCGTATTTAAAAAATATCTAGCAGCAATTAAAACTAGCAACCTCTTCGATTTCCGATAATACCTTCCTTTCATTTTTAATATATTCCAAAAAAAAAAAAATATCGCGAACTTTAATATGAGAAAGAGAATTTAATTATGGGTAAATAGTAGATTTCGGTAATCATTTCATCAAGAAATGATGAATATAAAAGAGATGATATATGTTTGTTGAAACCTTCATTTCTAGATGAAATGATTACAGAAATATGCACATTTCACATAGCTACATTCTCTTTTCTATACTAAAGTCATGATGAGTTACATTTTTCGAAAATATTAAAATGGAAATGAATGAAAAGTTTAATTCTGTGACTCAGCTAGAAGCGACAAATTACGGAATTACCATAAATAATTGTAAACAAAATTAATATTTTCATCTGTTGTGTGCCTCATGTGGGTTACTAGAATTTTGTTTTTAAAATTCTAACTACGATAATAACCTATCAATAAAATTTGTAACTGTACCTCCTAGAGCTTGTGGTTTTGTAGGTCAATTGGCAAAACGCCTAATTAAACATGTGAATCGACTTTCTCTAGCTTTATGCCTTTCGCCATGTTGCCCTAATACATCACGGTATAATTTTTAATTAATGGCATTAGCTGACATTTAATCACTTTTACTACTACCACTTTTCGAAAGTATGTTTGCTGTTGATTGACATTGATAAGCAACCGCGTATCGGATCTTTGGCAGTGTTCTTTTCCGCAATTACCTGAATTAGGAGTGCCTCGTAGAGTTTTTTTAATACGGTTCGCTTACAGCTATAGAACTTTGACGTATTTTAAGGAGTGTTAACCGAATTGAATCGATGTATTAAACTAGATGAATAGCATTTAAAAAACTAACCTGTATGTTAAACAAGCCGTGTTATGTGAACATTCCTACATTGAACTACGTCGAGATATAATGCATATTACTAAAGAGGTTGTTTGAACAGCGTACTTTCTTAAGCTGATAATTGGCACAGGCTAAGAAAATGTATGACGTCGCCTTCATTCTTCATGGAGGCTAGCGTGGTTTAAATATGGAACAGAAATTTACAAGGATCAACTTTGCAGGACTTTAGTATCTTTATTTTTTAAATTTTTGAGCAATATGAGTTGACCTTATACATGTGGGAGGAAATGGGTAGGGTGTAGGTCAAAGAAAAAATTTCTTAAATATTGACTTAACTATTTATTAACTAAAATAAACAAAATAAAATGAATATTTTAAACAGACATTTCGATCCACATTGCAGGTCTTCTTCAGGGCAAAATATATAGACAGTATAAAAACGAATATAGACAAGATAAAAACGTATTTGAAAATGAAAAAGTAGAATAGAAAAAATTATAAATAAAGTTGAAATAAATAAAATGATCTAAAGAAAAGAACATATTGGAGTAAACTAGATACAAATGTAGAAGCTACCTTAAATTTTAAAATAAAATAAAAGTCTTAAATAAAATTTTTGAACAAAAACAATAGTATATAATAATATAATATAGTACCTATATTTTCATCAGTATTGTCATACTTATACCGCATTTGTTTCAGTTCAAAAAAATTACAAAATAGTTTTCTTTTCTTTTATAATTTAAATTATTTATACTTTTATATATGTTTTACTCCAATAGTATCAATTTCTATATATTATTTTATTTTTATTATAATTATATCCTATTTCAATTATTTGATTTTGAATATGTTTGTATCTAGTCTATCCAGTCTCGAAGAAGACCTGCAATGTGGGTCGAAACGTCAGGTTCTAATATATAGCTTATCTCTATTTAAAGAATTAATTTTTTGACCTCCAACCTTACCAATTTCTTCCCATTATATACCTACAGCCCCGGTGAATAAGTGGTTAAGTCGGATTTTGTCTAGTGAGAGTTGACTGCTTTCAGATAACCGGAATCGTATCATTCTCGTTGTTTTTGGCTTGAAATGGAGTTGTAATATAAGCAATAACTCCTTTTCAAGCCAATGCCTTACTTAGCCCCTTATTCACTACGAAAATAATTCGATTCCGCTTACTCATTTTGGAAAAAATTCAACTTAACCACTTATTCACCAGAGATCTAGATACGAGGTCGCCTAATAATATTCAAGAAATATTTTCGAAGTATCTAGTACGAACTTATCCCATCTTTAAGGGGTTACTGGGTACTCGTTATCCAAGCTCAGGATCTTATAGACAAAATAGTTCGCTTCCAAAATGTGATTATGATGTAATAAAATATTAAATTCCTAATCGATAAAAAAAGCGGAATTTGGAATATATTTATTGAAAAAAGAAGAAGTTTAATTTCGATTAATTTTATTTACTATTTTAATTCGTTAGTGAAGAATTTTCGCGGAAAAGAAATGCTGGAATTAAGTATATACCGCACGGTCTATTCTCACGAGAGACACATGCATTTATCCCTACTACCGTGTCTGGCCGAGCAACACTTTTACTTGCCCATATGAAAATAGAAAAAAACATTAAGAAATGATAATCACAAATTATTTCTAAGAACTGCTTCTGAAGATTCACTTAAAATAAAATAAATAAAAAAGTTGAGAAATCGCAATCTGAACAGCAGAAATTGTAAGTCCTTCTGGACCTCTTCAGTCACCCATCAGAGTATAAAGCATGTTCATTTTTTTTTTTTTTAAGTTTATTTATTGAAATTTACAACTATATAATAACAACTCATCAAGTAAATAGAATGAAATATATATAATGGAATGAGATATTTTTTCAAATGAGTTAATTTAGCATTTACTGTTCCTCTTGATATCTTCAGTTGTCTAAACTGCTCTTCAGGTTCTGCTTCCATACTTTATCCCATCCTCGTCGTCAATATTGTATACTTAATAAATAAACCTGTTAACACTTTTAACCTTTATTTAAGACTGAATCATATATATATATATATATATAAGTTGGATAATAACTGATTTTATTAATCTGAAAAGATTACATATTAACGTTTTAAAAGATAAACAAGACATATTAATACACTATTTATATAACACAACTAAACAATACAAACCTGAAAAGATTAATTAAATTACAGGTTGAAATCCAACTAATAAAGTTACTCTGATTGTGAGCTATTAGCACCAGGTGATCTATTATAAATATGAAGGTTCCATAACCTCAACCAATGCTAACTAAATATCCAGTACTTGGATTTTACATATATATATATATATATATATATATATATATATATATATATATATATATATATATATGTATAAATATAAAATATGTACCACTACAATCCGTGAACGGGTCTGGGGTTCAGTACATGGTACAGACTGTACTGTTTCATGGACAACGGTTCTGCAAGGAGGTGACATCCTAGGTCACCCGCCAGATTAGTCTCCCTTATTTTGGGTGCACTATTTTTTTGTTAATAATATTTCATAGAGGCTGGGTGGGCCCATGGAGGGTTCTAGATCCTATATGATCCATCTCCCGCTCCAAACACACTAAATAAAAGTCATGGCCTGCAGCGGGATTTGAACCAGGATTCCCGGCATAGCAACTCTGTGCTCTACCACTGAGCCACTCCGCCCCCCTTATATATATATATATATATATATATATATATATATATATATATATATATATATATATATATATATATATATATATATGTATAATCATATGTTTTAATACTTACAACTGGCTGACACGTCACGAAGCCATCATCTTTTTAGACGCCTTGGAGGATTATCAGGAATTGAAGAGATTTCTAGGTTTAAAACAAATGGGACATTGAGGTCGTCATGAATGACCCTGTTCTAACAAAATTGGGGATTTTACGAAGGATTTTTTACTGTAACCCTTGTGATTGCTCTGTATGAGTATTTTGTAATTAATTGGATGTTTCGATTGTTTTTCTAATAAATGATGAAGTAGACTGAAACGGTAAACTTCTTAAATAATTAAAAAATAATTTACGAACTATTGCAAATGACATATAAAAATCACTATTTTAGGAGTTAGTAGATTAATAACGAAAAATTTATATGATATTAATAATATAACTAAATCTCATAATAAAGAGAAATAAAATCTCGCCAGAGCAAAAATTATAAATAATTAGAAATTAACTCCGGGTCGCAAAGTTATCTCCGTTGCGTCATTAGATTAATTGAGGCCATTATTACTTTGTAATAAGTTTCATAACTCGTTAAAGTGCTTTATTAAATAAATTAAGTGCTCGGTTAATTGTCGACATCAGAAAGAAAATGAAGCAGTAAAGTAATTAAAAACGAACAACTGTTTTTTTTTTTTTTTTTAAATGTCGGGCTCTTTCCATTATAGGAGAAGCAGTCTTTAAGCATACAACGCTTCAAAGAATTTTCTTTTTCTCTCTCTCTTTTTTTTTTTTTTTTTTGCAAAGCAATCTTTTAACCGTTCTTTAATCATTTTCCTTTAATCAAGTTCCTGCCCGTCTTATTATTTTTCTTGTCAGAAAAGCTGGAAAATATGATAAAGGACGTTTTCCCTTCGTTGTTATCCCTTTTGATTCCTCGCCCTTAGAGCGAAAGGAGTTTTATGAAATAAGAGCTTAATTGGCAGTATAAAGCTCTTTCAGGAATTCCCGTTTCATAATTAGCTAAACTCTTCCTTGACAACCGAAATCGGGGGTGATTTGGCCGAGATCAAACTCAATCGCCAGGTTTTCCCCCAATTAAGTGTGCTCATTTTATAGAGGCTGAATGAGCACCAAGAGACTCCGCAAATCCCAAGATGACCATATATGGTTACTAAATAAAAATATAATTTATCTGCCACAGTCGAATTTGAATCCGAGGTCTTCAGGACAGTAAGTCAGCACTCCACACTCAGCAACTCCGCTTCCCTTATATATATATATATAAACACTGTAAAGAAGTATATAGGCAGGTATCTAAAGAGTAAAAATTGGACTTAATAATTTTGTGGTTCGAAATGAGTAACTGCCATATTGGTAAGCCCAAGATTAGAAATTAAAAATTTAACTTATTGAATGCCTTTTGTGTGTATTTTTGGTAGACCTGAGAATAGGATGTAAACTATTTTCCAAATCAATTAAATGATTTATGTCGGCCACTATAATTGCTTATGCGTCGATCGTAGCAGTGACGCTTATTCTTATCATTTTGCTTTCTCAGTGCAACTCTCATGTTAAGTATATCCTCAAAGTGAATGCATCATCCATTTGCAGTGCTAAAATTATTTATTCCCATTTTGCTCAAGATAGTTCTCACCTTCAGTTAATGAAGTAATCTTATATAAATCAATAGTTTTCAACACGTGTCACGAGCTCTCGCCAATAACAACCATAGTCGCACTGAAAGTAATCTTTGTCCAACTTAAAATGTAGGCTCTATTTTATTTCGATTAATGACGGCGATATTTTTATTACAAAATTTGTTTTTTTCCTAAACGTGATGCTTATCTGCTTATATGCTTATATTTTTTGTTTTTTTGCTATTTTAATTAATTAATAATCATAATTACACAGCACCATGACAATAAGTTAATTAATATAAATTAAAAATAAAATAAATAAGCGCTTCTATAAGGTATAGCATGTGTGAACAAACGTAAATAAATGAACAGGTGTAAAATAAATTGTAATAAAAAAAAAAAACATTATCAAGAAACCAGTGGACTTATGGCTAATCTACAAAATATATTGAAAAGTAAAAAGTAAAAAGAGACCTTACATAAATGTTAAGACCGTGGAAAAATAGATGGTGTCAAGATAGTGGAAAATATTCCACTGGATTTTTGATAATGTTCTTTTTTTTTTTGCACTTTTACTGTCATTTTTTTATATGGTCTTTTGTCTTATATATTTTCTGTGTTGTTTAATACTATTATTTATTTTATTTTCCTGTTGTGCTTTTTAAAATTTGGTGGATGTTTCTTGGGTGGATTATTCATGTTTTGCTTTGCTGTTATTCTCTTTCTACCCTGAGGATGCCTGAATAGGCGAAATATTGGACAGACATTTTCAATTTCTGTTTTTAGTTTCTGGAGACTTAAGGGCTTTTCGTTGGAAATTTTTCCACAGTCTTAACATTTATATAAGATCTCTTTTTACCTTTCCCTTTTCAATATTTAAAAAAATATTATTCGCCATAATTAAAATTCAACCATGATATACCTCATTTATTAAACTAATGTTTATATTTTATCAGTTAAGAATTTTGTATATTATTTATTATTTATATACTATACTTAGACATAAGATGAATAAAATGTTAAATCAAAAATCTATTTAATTCATTTTTTGCATTCATTCATCGTTTCTTAAAAATTAAATGTTTAACGTAATATTTTTTAACACTATTACAACAGCTACAGCAACTCGTGGCCGGGTCAGCTAGTGTGATATAAAAAGATTCATTTATTTAACAACTCCTAGTCAATCAACACTCTTGCCTTTGTCAAGGGAAAGAATATATTGTTACGGTCAGAGCGGAAAGTAGGACCGGCTTCTGATCTGCCTAGAGCGGATTAGGCAAACAATGGGATTAAGCGGAAGGGATGGCGTAGAACCTTCTAGATCGGTCTAGGTGGTCCTCGTCCGTGTTCCGAGTAATGCCCCACCACGACCTACCTTGCCTATATAAAAAGGACAGCGTTTTCGGCCGCGGCAGTCAGTAATAAGCAGTGAAGTAATAAGCAGCCGTTAATTAGTGGCAGTGTGTGTGAGTTAGTTAGTATTAGTATCAGTCTGTAATAAGTGCTTAGTGAGCAACAGTGACAATTAGTGGCCGTGTAATAAGTGTAATAAACTGTGTGGCAGTTTGTCATATTTGAAGAGTCTTACGGTCGGTGGACTTTAGTTAGCGAACTGTAAGTGTTAATTTGTAATTGTAAACTATAGTGTAATATTATTGTATTTGTACAAATTTATATAAATAGTTTAGTTACTTAGTATAAACAATATCTTATATTATTTGTATATTATCTTAGAAATTAGATAACATTTAGTAGAATATTATTATTGTATATTGATATTAGTTTAATAATTTAACTGTGTTAAATGATCTCATTGTATTCTTGTTAATTTGTTAATAAATATTAGATTCTTGAATTAAGTAATAGTTTAGTCCATTTTACACCCAGTAGCCCGTAACAAATTGGTGTCAGAAGTGGGATGTTGCTGGCATCTGTGTCAAGTATGAACTTGCCCTCGGGGCGTGGATAGCTCAGAATAGGAGCACTAATCAATTTGCTCTTCAGCTCCTCGAAGGATTCGCTAACATCGCAAAACCTCTTACCAGACTTACCGAGGAGAAAAGGACTTTCCATTGGGATCACGAGTGTCAGGCATCCTTCGAGGAGCTGAAGAGCAAATTGATTAGTGCTCCTATTCTGAGCTATCCACGCCCCGAGGGCAAGTTCATACTTGACACAGATGCCAGCAACATCGCCATTGGAAGTGTCCTCTCTCAGCTCCAAGACGGAGAAGAAAGGGTGATTGGATATTTCAGCAAAGCACTCTCAGCTCCGGAACGAAACTACTGTGTCACAAGGAAAGAGCTTCTGGCAGTAGTAAAGTCCATAGAGCATTTTCATAAATACCTATACGGAAGAAGGTTCCTGCTGAGAACGGACCACGCGGCTCTAATGTGGCTGCTGCGATTCAAGTCACCTGAGGGGCAAGTGGCGAGGTGGATTGAGCGCCTTCAAGAGTATGACTTTGAATCTGCTCATCGTTCTGGAACGAGCCACAGGAATGCGGATGCACTGTCAAGAAGACCTTGTGAAGAAGGCTGCAATCATTGTTCTCGACAAGAGGAGAAGCAGGCAGCGGTATTGAGGACTACAGTTGTCATCGACAGTTGGCAAGATGCAGAGGTGTCAAAGGAACAGGACGAGGACCCGGACTTAAAACAAATAAAGGAATGGAAAATATCGGGGCGAGGAAGACCGGCCTGGCAGGATGTTGCTCCAATGTCGAAGAATGTAAAAACGTACTGGGCCCAATGGAACTCCATTTTAGTGGACAACGGGCTGCTGAAACGGGCATTGGAGAACGCGGAAGGAGATCAGCGCAGGCTACAGCTCATCGTTCCAAGGAATAAAGTGCCCGAAGTGCTTAGGGAACTACATGACGGTGTAACTGGCGGCCATCTTGGAGTTCACCGTACATTGGAAAAAGTTCGTGAACGCTTTTACTGGGCAAACCTTAAGGACGATGTGTTGGACTGGTGCAGGCGTTGTGCGACTTGTGCGGCTTCTAACGGACCAACAAGAAGAAAGAAGGCCCCTATGAAGAAGTACAACGTGGGAGCACCGTTCGAGAGGATAGCGATTGACATCGCTGGCCCTTTCCCTGTGACAGACGAAGGCAACCGATATATTCTCGTGGCCATGGACTATTTTTCTAAGTGGGTGGAAGCGTATGCCCTTCCGAATCAAGAGGCAGTCACGGTTGCAGACGTACTTGTGAAGCAGCTCGTCAGCCGGTTTGGAGTACCCATGGAACTTCACGCTGACCAGGGAAGAAACTTTGAGTCTGCAGTCTTCTCCGGGATGTGCGAAGCACTGGGAATACGGAAAACCAGGACGACACCTCTTCACCCTCAATCGGATGGCATGGTGGAGCGCATGAACAGGACAATGGGTCGATATTTGTCTAAAGTGGTCTCCGAGCATCAGCGAGACTGGGACCAGTATCTTCACTTGTTCTTGTTAGCCTACCGGAGTTCAGTCCATGAAGCAACGGGGCAGACCCCCGCAAATGTGGTGTTCGGCCGAGAACTTCGTTTGCCTTGTGATCTGAAATTCGGGTTCAAGCCTAATGAGGAAGTGGCCGGAGAGGAGTACGTCACGAATCTACGGAAGCGGATGGATAATATCCACGAAAAGGTTCGTGCAAACATCCAGGGAGCCAGTGACAGAATGAAGGAGCGTTACGACATCAGGGCAGAGAAAGGTGGATTCCAACCTGGAGATTTGGTCTGGCTACATGATCCTCGAAGAAGGCGAGGCTACTCACCTAAACTTCAGAACTCCTGGGATGGCCCGTTTGAGATCATCAATAGGATAAACGACGTCATCTATAGGATCAGAAAGCAGCCAAAAGGAAAACCCAGGGTAGTCCATTTTAATAGACTGGCCCCATACAAAGGAGACCATGGCCCGACAAAAGACCAGCAAGTCAGGTACCTCAACAACGTGGAGGCCAGTAAGGTATCAGTTGCACAACCTAAGGTACAAGGTTCCCGTGGAGTAACTCAGGCAGTATACAGAGATATCTTCTCGTTACCCGCGGACTATTCTCTGGCCCATTGTGTAGCCGAAGATCTGAGGACTTCCCGAGGGATTGCAACCGTCTTCAGGAAGAAGTTTGCTGGAACTGAGGAACTGGAACGCCAAGGACCACGCGTCGGGAAAGCACTCCACCATACGCACGAAGGACGACACCTGTTCTACTTAGTTACCAAGTGTGCTACTGATCAGAAGCCCACATATGACGCACTGCGGCGAAGCCTCGACGACCTGCGGAGTAAGCTTCTGAGACTGCGTGTCACCAAGCTCGCGATCCCTAAGTTGGGCTGTGGATATGACGGCCTGGAGTGGAAGGTTGTCAGGAACATGCTTGAACAGATATTCGCCAACTCTGGAGTCGTCATATTGGTGTGCACGTTCAACCCCTGGAAAGGAAATGCGTCTCCATCGAGGGAAGCTCATGACCGCCCGATTTCTCCGGACTATGCTCTGGGGCAGAGCACTTTTAAGGAGGGGGCAGTGTTACGGTCAGAGCGGAAAGTAGGACCGGCTTCTGATCTGCCTAGAGCGGATTAGGCAAACAATGGGATTAAGCGGAAGGGATTATAGAATGGCGTAGAACCTTCTAGATCGGTCTAGGTGGTCCTCGTCCGTGTTCCGAGTAATGCCCCACCACGACCTACCTTGCCTATATAAAAAGGACAGCGTTTTCGGCCGCGGCAGTCAGTAATAAGCAGTGAAGTAATAAGCAGCCGTTAATTAGTGGCAGTGTGTGTGAGTTAGTTAGTATTAGTATCAGTCTGTAATAAGTGCTTAGTGAGCAACAGTGACAATTAGTGGCCGTGTAATAAGTGTAATAAACTGTGTGGCAGTTTGTCATATTTGAAGAGTCTTACGGTCGGTGGACTTTAGTTAGCGAACTGTAAGTGTTAATTTGTAATTGTAAACTATAGTGTAATATTATTGTATTTGTACAAATTTATATAAATAGTTTAGTTACTTAGTATAAACAATATCTTATATTATTTGTATATTATCTTAGAAATTAGATAACATTTAGTAGAATATTATTATTGTATATTGATATTAGTTTAATAATTTAACTGTGTTAAATGATCTCATTGTATTCTTGTTAATTTGTTAATAAATATTAGATTCTTGAATTAAGTAATAGTTTAGTCCATTTTACACCCAGTAGCCCGTAACAATATGTCGTAATTATTACCATTATTTGTAATTGCTATAATGCAAGTATGCAGTAAATCCCTATACCTCAGTTTTGGCGATCTGAGAGAGGGAACTAACTATTATAAGTTATTTAATTGTATTCCATCCGATCTCTACATTCCATCCCACAGAACTAAGGCATTCGACTGTTCCTTCCTCGCCCGCTCCACCACTGCGTGGAACTCAATCCCTCCTTTCATCCGCCATTCATCTTCACTGGCCTCATTTAAATCCCTGCTTTTCCATCATCTCTTGGCATCCCAAAAAGATGCTCTCCAGGCAGGCCAATCTTCCGCTTGAATTAATTTGTATCGAATACTCGATCGCGTTACCTACGTGTTTTGTTTATTTTTCCAACAACAAAGAAGATACAGACTTTGTAAATACTTTATCGCATGCTATGCCATTCATTTGCTTTATTTAGCAATTCCGTTATTAACTATTATATTAATGTTATTTATTATTATTTTGTTAAATATTTTATTTTTATTTTTTTTCGACAATTGGTTAAAATCCTGTAAAAATTCTCATACTTTTTAATCATTTATTTATTTATTTTTTCTATTTCTATTATGTTTTGTCACTCATGATTACTTCATGATTTGTATCATTATGTAGCCTCCTGGCGAGATGAATATTATGTTTATTTTACTTGTTCGTTATTGTTATTCTAAAGGGACTTGGTCCCAGAATAAAGTTTGTTTTCTATTCTATATTATTTGATTAAATTATTACTTAATTAAATTTATTAGACTAACTTAAGTCTTGATCGTTCCAGAGATTATTTGATTCAGCAGAAATGGATCTAACATAAAAATTACTTTGAGCAGTTCAACATTTCTCAGTACCAAACTCGTTATCATTTATTTTGGTTTGTTTGTTACTTTAATGTCAATAGCATTTGGTAATACCCTCAGTATCCTGAGAATCGTACAGTTCAAATTTTATGTGAGCCGATTAATTTTGACCATCTTCAATTTTTACCAAACATATTGTTATGTATTCTTAAAATAAACACAAATCTTAAATGTAATAATTGAAACTATTGAGTTTTTAAATGTGACCTTCGGTAAAAAAATCTTTTTATTTTTTTTAGATTTATATTCAAATGTTATTAGAACATAAATTTAACATTGGCAGAACTGCTATGCTAAAGGTTCCGGGTTCAAATCCGTCTGTGGCTGATAAATTATTTAATCTTTAAATGGGTACCCTTAATTGGAGTGTGTGGTGATTGTGTGTGATCTCGGATAACAATGGCTTAAAAACAGTCTCTACCATCTAATGAGCCGATGAGTTTTTTTATTTTATTAAACTTATTAATTATCGGTTAATTCATTAACTGTCACTAACATAATAATTCCCGACAGCTTAGCTACAGATTATTCGATTTATTTCCAATGATGCTTCTAAAAAAAAAAAAAAAAGAGAAAAAAAACTCGGAGAGCATTGGAACAGCTGAGAGGTGAACACGAGTTGATTTCTCCTTATAGAAAGGCACGTGAGGTCCCGTTTCATCCCGGTGTATGTTACTGTCGTCCATGCTTTACAGCAAGTTTCTCCAGCAGGTTTCTCCAGCAACGGGTGTTGATCTTGACAACTCATTTAATGGCGGCGGCAATAATACAGTTGGTTCATAATTTTACAAACTTTGCAGAAAAAATAACACTTATGATCATAATAAAAAGTGCATTTATCATAAACATATAAGTGCGGAACGATAATAATAATATTGATTAGATATTTGAGCTGTAATTTTTAAAAGTGATTATTATAAAACAATGATAATGATATAAGCGAAATCTATTTGGATCTAAAAAAATCGTCTGTTCTTTTTAAAGACTTTAATGATTATATTATAAAATTTATAAGGTGGCTTTAAAACGTCACTGTCTGCTAAGTGATAAAAACATTTCCCGTTTACCCATCATTTTAAAGGAATTCAAATATGGAAATTAAGAAAAAATGGACTTATACCACTTCTATTAATAACAGCTCATTTTAAAAGGACAGTTTTTATAAATTTGTATTTGTTATATTGTGGTTGTTGTGTTTGATAATTTACAGATAAGTGACTTGTAACTCTTTTCAAGATGATGATAAAGATGAAATGATAAAAAAAATAAGTTCTTAGGTGGATTGAAAATGACATGTTTGTCGAAACGTTTCATATAATAAAGTTGTATTTCATAAATTACTGGAAAAAGGTTTTCATTGGGAGAAGGAATTATTAGAACAGCTCATTTAACAACTGTAATAAATAAAAATATTACGATGATGCAATTTAAACATAATAATAATAATTTTTAAGCTAGTATCTTAGAATTAATAGTCCCGCAAAATAAAAAAGCTGAAAAAATCAGGAAGTGCCAAGAACTTGCGTTACGGTTGAAATCGCCTCATCAATGAAAAGGTTACTTAATGCCACTTTGGCTAATCAGATGATGCTACAGTGGGAGTCCTAAATTTTTCTTATATATGGATAAGGTATACAATAAGATTCTTGTACCTGATACCGCACAGGCTCAGGACTTCCATTTTACGCCTCCTCTGGATTTTCAGATTCTGGCCCAATGATTTTAGTTTACTGCCCTTAAAAATTCCAACAACCACATTACTCTGCGAGCTCGCCACCTTGGGTATTGATGGTTTTATGCTAAACACTACACTACAGATGGCCTCCTAACTATATTGTTCTTAAATCATTGAAATTATTAAAATTATTACTAGTTTAATTTGACATCTATAGATATTATAAAACAAAGTCCTCGGCCGCGTTTGTTCGCGGTAAACTCAACAACTTTTGTACGGATTTTTATGCTGTTTTCACCAGTAGATAGAGTGATTCACCAAGAAGGTTTAGGTATATAATTTGTCGAGCTTTGTGTAAATGGGTAGGAATATGGATGGGTTTCACCGAAGACGCTGCCTACTCCCGTGCAATTATCTATCGTGCAAGATAATAAATTCGTATATAGATAAATATTTTGTTTTGTTTTTATTTTTGTATTTTCTATATAATAAAGTATATTAGCTGAGATGTGAAGAAAGAAAGTCAAGACTCCCAAAGAAGCCTAACCAATGATAATCACGTGGTTCTTAGTGGGCGGTACGTGATAAAAAAATAAAAAATAGTCCCAGACTAGCGATCTAGAAGACCCGGGTTCGAGTACCGGTCCCCGACATATCTTTTCTTTTCAAATAAAAATATTTAAAAATTAGTAACAAATAAAATAAATTATAATAATTATAATGACGTAAGTCAACTAGATCCAAATTAAAATATGTTCAAAGGACATTCTTCCCCTCGTATACTTTCAAAATGCGAGAACGCAGGGACTTAAGATGAGTGAAAGGAAGGGATATGACCATGACCAGGGAGCGAGCCTGATACAGCCAGGATGGCTCAGTTGGTAGAGTCCCAGACTAGCGATCTGGAAGACCCGGGTTAGAGTCCGGGTCCTGGACATATCTTTTCTTATATAATAAAAAAACAAACTTTACAGTGACAAATTATGTAGGCATAATATGGCTTATTATTATTGAGCAAACCTGGGGTGGGTCGGTAGTTATTTATAAATTTTAATGTAAGTAACTTCCGTTGGTTACATCAAGAGATAAACTGAACCCAAGAGATATTTCCGGATATTGATCGAGGCCTTTCTGTAATTTTAATCATTGTTGCATTAATTATATCACAGCTGTCGAGTTCCCTTCGCGAACTCTCAAGGGATCTTATTCAGTCGAGATCGGGCTCTAGCAATTATCTAAATTATTACTGATTTAAGCACAACCTCTCTAGACCAGAGGGAGACGGCAGGTACAATGATTTTAAACAATGTCAAATTAAAGCTGTAATAACTTTAATAATTTTAATGATTATGAATTTTAAAATTGAATAAATGAATTGTTAAGAATTCTACTAGAAAGCACTACTGTGTATAACACGGTTAAACTTTGTGTCATACCAACAAATTTGTGTACCACGATATGTACGAATATAAAAATTTTATTGTTATTTATTCCGTTATTAAGTACAGTGACAGATTGTGATAGAGCGCTTTAAATAAAAATATGATAAATAATTAATGGACATTTTGAAACTTTATTTAAGAAAGAATGGCAATCTTCTGATTATCAATTTGTTGTATATGACAGGTGTGGATAAATATATATATAAAAAGCAGTACCACTACAACCCTTGGGTCTTGGGTTAACGTACGTGGTAGAAACTGTACTGTTTCAAGGACAAAGGTTGTTCTGGGAGGTGATTTGTCTTAGGTCACGTTCAACCGCCGGGTTTGGCCGTTTCACCCAATTTAAGGTTACCTGCTTTATAGAGGCTGAGTGCACCCCAGGAGGGTCTTTAGATCTTTCAGGATTCATGTCTGGGTACTAACAGATTAAATAAATTATCTATAACAGGCCGATTTGAACCCGGAACATTCGACATAGATTGATAACAAATATATTTAAAAAGAAATTAAATGGTAAACTTCTAGAAACATCACACCTGCGCGCTAGTATAGCAATGACCAACTATGCTTATCAGTTGTTTTTTTTATACAGAGACTACATGCGTTTGAGTTGTTCACTCCTGGCTGCGAAACCTATGAGCATGGTTCAGTTACTCCACTAAACCGCTTTTCGATCTACCGTATCCAAAATCCAATAGGCTTGATGATTGCCGAATATCGGAACGATGATGGCACTTGAACAAGAAGAAGAATGATTTTTTACTTTATTCAAATAGCCTGTAATTGACTGATGGTATGATGAGTATCCAAGAATATTAGATCATACTAAAAAATAAAAACAAAGGTTTCAATAAATATTCAGGCGAATGGCAAACCAGAAATTACTAAAAATAATAAAAAAATTGTGTTATTAATTGAATCTCAGAATTTAAACTGGATTTCCCAAATATATTATATATTTAATTTTTTTCCGACTCGTTTGAATTTGAACTTTTCATTTACCTATAGTGAATATGGGTAGAAAATGTTTCTTTTCAATCAAATTATGGTATCAATTACGTTTCAATATTTTACATTAAAAGGTTTTATATTGCCACTAAATTTAAGGAGAATCTTTAGTAAGTTTTATCACAATTCTAGCAGTCCTAGGTAGGTTCTTCAATGTCAAATTTTCGGAAGTTTGTTTATTCATGTTAAGTCATTAAAAGCTAATCGAACGATACTACAGCGGGAGTCCTAATTTTTTCCTATCTTCGTATAATTAAGATAGAGATCTTTAACGGGTATCTGACATCGTATAGGCTCGGGACCCCCAATTCGTTGACTCTTCCGAAGGACTGAGATTTTTTACTTGGTTTGAAAGATTCTTCGCCCACCTGCCGGCCTACGAACCCGCGACCTTGGGTGTAGTAGGTTGCTACGCTAACCACTACACCACTGTAAATTTTGTTTTTTCCCTTTAATTGGGAAAGATCGACGACCTCTGTCCCACCTGTTGCCTTTCCTGTTGCGATGGCCCTGTTCACAATCCAGTTGTCAGAACAGGTATTTTAATCCCTGTGACCTTGGCATTTATTATGGAAACCCTACACTTCCTATATGATTCAGGAAAAAAAAACCCGTTAAGTACTGTAAGGAAATGAAATTACGGCTTTTGTAATGAGGAAACAATGACTTATTATTTTTAGTAGAAAGGGAGAACTAATGTGAAAGCGGGAAAAACAGTTCTTTCTGCTCCAATGAACAAAAAAGTGCTTTAAATATTTCAGTACATAGACCATGAAGAACTTTGGCAATCAGGAATACAGGCCCGGGATTCGAACAAACTTTGGTTTAATAATATGTTATTCACAACCCTATACAACCGTTGTCCAAAAAGCAGTACAATCTCTAAAACCCCAAGGGGGTTGAGAGGTACAGGAAAAAAATATGGCATTCCAGCATTAATTGTATTTTCAAATTTTAATTCGTTTAGAAGATATATGGAGTGGTTAATGCCTTTTCAAAACAGATGTCTCCTATATCTTCCTTTTTTTATATATATATTTATTTGGGCGTGTGTATGTATATCAGAGGCGTTCAGGACCAAAACCGGGTAACTCAAACTCTTCATAAATATACTTTTCTTTTTAAATTTTACACTTGTTTAATCAAGCGATTTATACCCCCTAAAATTCAGCTTCAGAGCCGGACTTTAATCATGGAAAAGAGTCAAGTTTGGACAAAACTAGCTTAAAAATGCGGAAAAGTCTTGTTTTGAAATTATGGAGCTATCCGCTTTTGATCCTGAACGCCTCATTTAAGAAGAATTCTGAAGTATAGGAGGAATGATATTTTTCTGATTGGTTTGAGGGATATGAATATTTAATGAACTGCTGCAGGTTAGTAGACTTTGGAGTTGATGAGTTGGAAATAATCCAAGAACTATTCTCTACTGATCAATAGGAAAAAGCCAGTTTGATTCGAAGTGAATGTGAGCGTACATGTACGAATAACTATCACCATAATATATATGCATTCTCCACCAAACAGCTCATCAATTATTTACTAAATTAATTAAATAGTTCAGGGAGCGGATTACCTCAGTGGTAGAGCACTGAGTTGCCCTGCCGAAGGTCCTGGGTTCAAATCCCAGACTTTTATTTAGTCTGTTAGCAGCCGGAGATGGATCCTATGGGGTCTAGGACCCTCTTGGGGCTCATACAGCTTCTTTAAAGTGGTAACCTTAATTGGGGGGAAATCTGACGATTGAGCGAGTCGAACAAATCACCTCCCTGCACACCCGTTGCCCAAGAAACATGGCAGTCTCTATCATGTGCTGAATCCCAGACCCTTCACAGGTTGCATTCTTACAGGTTTTATTAGTTAAATAGCTCGTTAATTAAAATCTCAATTTTAACTCGACCTTTCTTCACAATAATAATACGTTGTATACATGGCCCTTCTTATCATCGTGAATTTTAACCAATTATATTCCTCTTTTTAATTATTTTGTAACATAACTGAACATGAACTTAATTGTTCATGTATTTTATACATTGTATGGCCATATTATCGCCATTTTATTTGTATAAAGCATATGGCACATCAACTATTAAATTTAAGAATAATGTAGACTTTATTATTACAGGGTTTGAAATTGTCTCACTCTGACACCCCCAATATACCTTCCCTCCAATATCTACACAATCCTTCTCTGTCATACACCTAGCTACCATTTCTACTTTCTCTATACTGAGTAAAATAGAAAAATAATGAGAACAATGTTTTCGTTTAAAAAAAAAACGTGATTATGAGAAGTACATGTTTACACAAGATTTTTCAGTGCATAGGACTTTACATAATTAGGAGAGTTATGTACATAAAGAATGCATGGTATCCGATGGGTTATACACTGCGGCATAACTGCATTTTTACGCCTGGGTGCGAGCAGCGGAAAAGAGTGCCCCTTTTAAATTCATAGACCGCAAAAAAGAGGAAAGGGTGAAGGAAAGAGGGATTTTTCTTCATGCCATAACAAAACATAGGAAAATTATGCGATAAAAAACTACAAAAGCAGAAAGCTGGTAAGTTAGTGGACGTACGAAAGGGGAAAGTAGTATTCATATTGATAAGGAATCGACAAAGCTGGCCGCCTCCAACGGTTTTTAAGAGTAGTAAGTTTTGCAACATCATATAAAAAAACACAGAACAAAAACAGTACGCATAAAATTTAATTTATCGATGAAGTAATGTGTTTTTTTTTTAAATATCAGTATCAATTGATAAAAAACACTTTATGCTGTAAGGGCTAACAGCTAACAACGGTAGTCGTATAGTTTTCCTATCAAGGCGTAGTTATTATAAGGATCTCTAACGAGTGTTTGACACAGCACAGACTCTGGGCCGCCATTTTACGTCCCCTCCGAAGCATGGCATAACCAAGGATTTTTCATTCGCTTTAAAAATTCCTAGGGGCACCTGTTGAAATGGAACAATTGTTCACCCTTTACTAAGGTGTAGATAACTTGGGTAACATCGGAATTTTGGAAGGATGTATCCATTTGGTATCTTATGCGTATAATACTGATTACGCATTCAACGGTACCACATGAATTATACCAATGTTGAAGGTGGGAGTTTTAAACATTACTTTTTTTAAAAAATGGTATTGAGCTGTGCCCGAATTCAAAGAAAAACCCTGTACTACTTCATCCCATGAAGGGTCCTGGTGGATACTGTTATGGTACTGTTAATCGAAAAACGGTTGTGCAGGCAGGCGATTTGTTCGAGTCGCTCAATCGTCAGGTTTTCCTCCAATTTAGGTTACCACTTTAAAGAGGCTGGAAGAGCCCTAAGAGGATTCTCAGATCCCAAAGGATCCAACCACTGATTAAATAATTTATCTGCCATAATCCGATTTGATCCCGGAACCTTCGGCATAGTGGGTAGACCACTAATCTACCTCACTCCCTTGCCCAAATTTAGGTATCCATTAATTCCATTCCTGTTGGCCATTTATAATTTATAATTTAGAGCAGTAACTATTTTGACAGCTAAATTGTCTAACTTTGGGTACTTGTCGTAGTCATGACAACGGTATACCCGTGGAATCCATTTAATAACAAAATTATTATAAGCATTAATTTTTTGATAACCTTAAATAAATATAAATATATTAAAAAATCTTGGTTACGCTGTCCTTCCAAAGGGACTTAAAATGGGGGATCCCTGCCTGTACGATGTCAATTGCTCGATAATGATCCCCACCCTAATTAAACCTGTGTAGGCAAAATTTAGGACTCCCACTGTAGCATCGACCGATTAGCCATAGCAGGATAAAGTGACGTTAGATGAATAAATATATATCTTATACATGAGGGTAGTTAGTTCTATTTTTATTGTATTTAATTATTTCTGAACAAACATTGGCTATTGAAATGTGTTTCCAATGCTTTTTGCTGAAACCATTGGAATAAATAAATAAACATTGGGATGAGTTTCAACTCTCATATATTTATAAAATTAAAATACTTTGAGCGAATGTTCCACTCAATTTTTTTTTTGATGGATTAAAACACACATGTTGATGTCAGTGAAAAGTCCGCATTGAGGAAAAGTAAATATTAGCATACGCGTCAGATGAAGTTTAGAGAGCTTTAGGAAAAATAATAAAACTCAGTGTATTTACCAAGCTGCTTACGATTTCAAGAAATTCATAAGTTGGCAGAAGATGAGGTGAGAAAATCAAATAGTAACAATAATGTACATAATCATTTGTCCATTTATAGTCCATCGGTTCTGTTTTTATTCATCCCTTTCTAATTCAATACTAATTTCACTTGTTTCTAATAACCTCTTCATAATCTGAATACTGATTGTCGTAGAGCGCAGCTAAATATGAGTTAATAGTTGTATGTTCTGATGATGGTAATACGAGTATATTTCTAAAACTTAGGGCTCATTAACATAGGGACACAAAGAAGAATTTCTAGCTAAAAAGCCACATCTCACCCTTTTAAGTAAAATCTATAGAGAAACCAAGGTTACCGGGGAAGTTATATCTATACATCTATCACAGCAATTTTGTAAAATCTGCGGCGTATGTTTGAATCCGGCCAGGGTGAATTAAACTTTGTTTAGCGAAGGATTAATTCCGGTTAAAAAGGGTTCCTATTTTCGTTAAAGGTTTAGGAAAAAAACATAAAAAAAGGGTAAAATTTGGGGTAAAAAAGAGTGTTATAATACGTCTATATTACGTGTTATTATACGTTTAAATTATAATAGTTTGATCTTACTGAATTTGTATAATAAAGACACACAGGAACAACAGATTTATTTTCCATAAAATGCATATTTTCACATATTAGTGTTGTTCTGTTATTTTTTAAAAGTATATACATTTTATTAACATACTTATTTTTTTTTCTCACGTTTTCACATTTTGTATCATTTTCCTTGCCGTGCTCCAACATTGTAGCCAAGCGTGCTTCATCATCTTGGCTGTAAACGCGGGCCATGCACGGGAGAGACCGGCCGTAAGATCCGGTAGCCATCTTCCGAAGTTCCGTTTCGAAGAAGAAAAGACGTTACTTCCATCACCACCTGTAGTCGCCAAGAGGAAGAACCTCTCGATGCCGCAGGTCTCCTCCCACTTCCTGATGCAGCACAGAGCCGACATCTGTACTCCAGGCCTGGGATCCCCGACCGCCCGGAGCAAGGGAGGGAAGAACGTTTTGATATATTCCTCCGAAGACGAACCCATCGAGACGATTAGCGATTCGACCAGAAATATCGCCGTGAGAGAAATTTCTAAACTGCAATCGGAAATACGTTCCGCAATTATCGACGCAGCTTTCTTCAAGGAAGAAGAATTGCTGTCGATCGGGCCCGGAGCAGAGTTGACTAAGAACTGAATCCTTTCTAAAGAAAGCCTTCGCAAGTTCAAGTCCTTATCGCTCAGATTCCTCATCAGTCCATTCGAAAAGACCAGTTCTGTTTTCTTTTGATAGCCTTCTTTTGGACATTGGTCGTCGTTGGATATATTACCGAATTCGAAGTTGTATTTGCGATATAAGTTCTTCAACAACTGGTCCCTGACGAAATTTCCAGTAGATCTCAGTCTAATTTTCGGCTTTATCCTCGATTTAATCCTTTCGGTAATTTCCACATCGGTATAACCTTCACTATCACTCTGTTTAATGTAGTCCTCCCATCTTGGATAGTCCAGCAACAATTCATTCATTTCGTCATCCAAATACTCCCAATAACTCCTTGATGCCATTATTTCGCCAGTTAACCCAAAATCATTGCTCTTCAATTGTTCGTTTTTATTTTCCGGGGAGCTGTAATTTTTTTTCTTAAATGTGCAGATTACATTATCAGCATTTTCCCCTCCAATAGCTTCATTAAAACTATCTACTTCCTCGTCTTCATCCAAATAACTGGATTTGAAATGAGCGTAATCAAGGCCACAATCGTCATCAATACTACTTGATTCTGGATCACTATCGATATATTCATCTTCAGATTCACTCAAACTAATTCCATACACCTCATCATATTCCTTCTCGAAAGCAGTACAGTTCTCCACATCTTGGCTCATTAGGTTTAGTTCTCTGCAAGAGTCAGGACAAATATCTTCTTCGTCAGGTAGTACAATACTCTCAGCGTACTTTCTTATTTTCGTCATCATGAACTGTTTGACATGGCCTAGGTGTGGCTCCATTGTCTTCTGATCGACCATCCTCATTACCGTACCCAAAGCTTCAACAGCACTGCGCCGGATATTAAAGTATTTGCTGTCCAGATCCATAGTCAAGCAACTGTAGTACGTCTTCATGCAGTCCTTTGTCAATTCCAATCTAGATTTCGAGAAACACCTGATTAAAAACATATTGATCTCTATCTTGACTGACGGATTCCAATTTTTCGTATATATCGAACTCACCGTGTTTTGAAGTTTTTCAAGATTTGTACAATCAAATATCGAGTCAATACACTCTCTTACGTAACTCGTCAAATCCCCTTGTTTCACTTCGAATTTGCGAAAGAGAAGGGGCATAGAAACCTCAACGTACGGTTCGAAATCGCTCTTCAACGTCTTGGCACAGAATGTAACGCATTTCACCGAAGTACAGTTAACGTCTAAGGGAAAATCTTTGTTAGCCAAATACATCAACAACGAATCAATCCAAAGAGAGCAATTGTTTTCTTCCATGAGTCGGTGAAGAATATTTTGAACATAAAAATCCAGTTCATACCATTTTTCGAAACTGTTATCTTGTATGTAGAATTTCTTTTTGAATTTTTCAAGAAGGTTGAAAGGGTTTTGGATGTAAGGTACAATATTATTCTGCCTTATTTTAGTAGTTACTTGCAGTTCGCCATTAGAACTTATGCTCGATTGTGTGATGACTACAGATGATTCTATATGACACTTATCCAACTCCTGGCCATTCAAACAGACATCTCTCTCGAATATTTCTGTCCTTGTGATGTCCCGATATTCAATGACCGTGTATGGATCAGAGTCTTCATTAGCCAATAGCAGTTCTGGTTCTATGCCTTCATTTCCATTATAGTGGATCTGGCTCATATTTTCAGTTTTAGCGATATCAACATCAGTTCTTTCCTTGATCTGAAGCGTATTATATGCAACAAGTTTATTATTTTCTTCCTTGGCCAATAGCTGCTGTGACGGCAATACTTTATTCATGGAATTCAGTATCTCCGGTGTAGCCCATGAAGTCAAATATTCGAATAGTTTCTCCACTTCCTTTCTTAAATCGCTTCCTCCGCCTTGTAGAAGAGGTGTTAGAGCTGATATGAGACGCTTAAGTTCCAACGCAGTGATCCCGAACTGTTTTATTCCTTCGCCGATGAGGTACAGGCAAATCTTCGCTCTTCTCTCATCCCCAGATTGCTCTAATATGATATCCGTTAGTTCTCTATTCACAACATGCTTTTGACCGATTTTGATATAACATAGAATAATGTCAACTGCTAACGTAAAAATGCAACTCTGACTTGAGCCAAAACACGTCTTGGCAATACCTCTAACAACATCTTTTGTCGTCTTCGCGGCGTCAGCGCACTTTTTAACAAATATTAGGACAGCTAAAAGTCCCTTTACTAAACAGTTCGGATTCTGATCTGTCACGAAATTCTTCACGATTCCTGTAAATCTGTCCCAATGTTGAGAGTTTCCATCATCGATCTGGAGAAATATCTCGAATGCTTTTTGATAACCCAACAGCCTAACCTTCCAGTCATCGTGAATGCAGGCAGATTCCACAGACAGGTCGAAAAATTGCTTTTGTAAGGCCATGGATTTAACTATAATAATTTTAATTTGAGTTGCGAAGATACCCTACACAAATTTACAAAACGATATTTACGAAACCATGTGACTGGTATTTTATTTATCAATAGCGGTTATTCGAAACAAATGATTTATTGTACCATATCAAATTAACTTTATGGATTATTGGAAACTCGTTGGATGGAAGTACAATTATAAATTACATATATTCCTTCAACACGTATTTTGGTAAAAACATCGCATATCCAAAATGTAAAAGGCAGAAATCAAACTTTGTGATAAAAAATCAAATAGTTGGACACCCGTCATCCAAAAACCAGTATGCCCTTAACTGCCAAGTTTGACTAACATATAGGATACATGATTTAAAAATGATATATGTTGGAGGAAACATGTTTGTAGCTTTAGTGTAGAACTTGAATTGCATCTAATATTCGTTCCAGTAACATGAGTAGTGTACTTCAGTACGACACCACAAGTCTGATATATCTTAACAAGATTGGGTTTCTGTTGTATATTTCTTGGCATTCATACCTTATAATATGTGTCTAGACTATACTAGACGACAAAATTTAACTTTCTGTGTGTTAAATGAATTACAATGGCTGTTTCTAATAGAATTTGGTGCTCTGATTCCAAGTTTGAAAAGCATTTTTGTCTCAGGGGAAAGGATTTTGTGTAATTTCAAAATTTAAAAATAGATATAGTGTTAAAACAAGATATTTTATTTAATCAGCTTTCATACCTTAATTTAAATCAAAATGTAGCCTTTGATGATTTCCTGTTGTATTTTGTGGCTGGTACATCTCTTTTCAAAGACCAACAATAGTCTGCCAACATATTTGGATTCCACTTTCCTTGGTATCGTTTCTCCAGAGTAGATATTTCTTGATGGAATCGCTCACCGTGTTCATCACTCACAGCCCCAAGATTTTCAAGAAAGAAATCCAAATGCGAGTCAAGAAAATGTATTTTTAGAGACATATTACATCCTAAAAGCCTTATAATTTTGTAGAAGATCAGAAACTAGCTCTCTGTAGTTTTTTGCTTTTTTATTTCCAAGAAATTCTTTCACAACATTTTTAAAAGAAATCCAAGCTGATTTTTCGGCTCCATTCAAACATTCCTCAAAGTCTTGATGCTTCATACGCCCCCTTATTTGTGGACCAACAAATACAACTTCTTTTATTTTTGCATCACTGATCCCAGGAAATGTGGCTTTTAAATATAGAAATCCAGATCCACTTTTATCCAGTGCCTTAACAAAATTTTTCATCAAACCGAGTTTGATGTTCAATTGTGGAAGATAAACGTTTTTTGGGTTTACTAGTGGTTCGAAAAGTACATTTTTTTCCAGCTACAAGATTTCTTTTGGGCCATTCCTTCTTTATATAATGATTTTTGCGATCTCTGCTGTCCCACTCACACAGAAAACAACAAAATTTTGTATAATCTGATTGAAGACCTAACAAAAGTCCTAAAACCAAAGTAGACCTCAAAAGGTCTCCACACATGTGTGGAATGTCCCAAGAATGATTCTGGTATTGTTTCTCGGACAGTAAAATCTTCATATTGTCATATGTCTCTTTCATATGGCCTGCATAGGCAATGGGGATTGAGGGCTTGTCATAGCCTATATGAAGGAAAACGGCTTTTAAACTAAGTTT
This sequence comes from Troilus luridus, assembly GCA_964056705.1. NCBI lineage: Eukaryota > Metazoa > Arthropoda > Insecta > Hemiptera > Pentatomidae > Troilus > Troilus luridus. Next base: position 71,403,835 of record OZ057415.1, on the reverse strand, counting down.
GGAGGAATCTATGAACAGCCTCCATTCTTTAGGATTTTGATTATATCCTAATTCACCCATTAATGCATCAATATCTGTGCAAAATATTAAATGATCTTTTGCAGAGAAAAACCGATGGATTTCTTGTTCCCGTTGGCGATAAGTAGATATTTTGGTTCTCAAGTAGGTTCCAACCTTTTAATCTAGATAGCAACAAATCGGCCTGACTTTTTGATAAATTAAGATCTCGAACTAGATAATTGAGTTCAGACTGATTGATTCTGTGAGGTTCTGAAGACTCCACAGGAAAATCTGGGTCATCAGTATCATATGTTTCAGATCTTAAGGGTGTACCTTCCTCACTAAAGTTTTCTGAATGTAAACTCCAATTTTCAGGTGGCACTGCGATTGGCATATCTTCGTTGTGAGGAACAGGCCTAATAGCTGAGGGGAGGTTGGGATATTTAACATTCTTTTTAGATTTACTTGTTATTCCAGTGATTTTTGTGATGCAGAAATAATAATTACCATAGCACAATACAAATGAGACAGCCACATTTACCCTTTTAACAAAAATACTGTTGACCAGTGCTATCAAACTCAGATTAATAAAAGTTACAAGTATATTTAAAATGCTCTTCCTCCGTTAAACGAAATAATACAAAAGTAGCCAAAGGTGAAACTCTTTCTCTACTACTTGTCTCTGATTTGCTTTAGCTATAAATACCAAAACCATATCATTAGGTCAATAACCAAATAGTTTATAGGAGAATACCATGGTATAGATGTGGAAGTGTACTTAACCAAACATTGCTACTTCAAACAGACTTCCCCCATCTTTGATGTAGTGGTTAGCATAACATCCTCCAAGCAGATAGTAAGCGAGGTGTTGGATGAAGAAAAACCATCTTCTTTAAAGATATTTGACACTGGCTGGGCATCAGGAAATCATTGGCCTTAATCAGAAGGCTGAGGACTGCAAAATATTTAAAAAAGCAAAAAAGAGAGGAAGAGAGACTCTTTGGTTACTATAGGGTGATCCCAATAAATTTTGGTTTTATGTGCTATCGTTTTAGTTATCAGTTTGATAATTATTGTAATATGATTAAAGGTGATTGGCTGTGTACATAAAATTTTATTATTCTCATAAGCAACATTAATAAATGTTCCCTGAATCAGTCTAATTCATTATTTATTTTTCTTTCAGATGAGGCGCAGTGTTGCTGATTGTATGACGCTTCCTTACCACGATGATTACTTTCTACTCCGCTGGCTGAGGGGTAACATTATTTTTTAATAAATATAATTTATTTAAGGTTTTATGATGTAATAGCAATCGAGTATTTTTTAAATCTTTTTATTAGGGTTTAATGTCCTTTTAGAATTCTGTTATGACTAACTGGAAGGTTGAGATTCTTTTTTGTGGGACTTACACGAAATAAACTTCAATACTTTCAATGCTGGATTCGAATCAGAGACGCAGTAGTAACGAAGGTGCTAAGATACTGCATTGACAAGGATACAACATGGATCTGGAGTAGTTAGTACAAAGTGATGACATATGAAGAAAATTAAAAATATTAGTTCAGTTTCAGTAAAAAAAATTCAGAAAAATGTTTTTCAACCGTAATCATAAAATGGCTTAAACATTAGAGCAATTTTTCACTGGGGTATATCCTCACACAGAGCTGCTCTGGAACCTCATTTTTACAGAATATAAGTGGTATTCGACACAAAATTTCCCTTGCTTCGAATTAAATGATATTCCTGAGAAGCGAGGAGATAGTTGACTGGTAGATCTGAGTAAGGAAGGAAATAGTTGGGGGTGCAGTCAAACCTAAATGATATTCCCTTAATTCGAACGGTTGAAGCTGCCAGCATGGGGGAGAAGTGCTGGATACAGTGCTTGGTAGGTATTTTTTGGAATGAATTCGTCTGGGAAAATAATGTTCCTAAAAAAGACATTCAATGTAGGAGCAGAAAATTAACCATTTAGAGACCTATAGTGCTGTAGTTGAACAGTTATTTTTAAAATTATTTATTATAGTTATTTATAATAGCAACTAAGAGAAATATTCCACTCAAAACAAATTTAATTCATTAAGACTGCCAATAAATAAAATTTAATTGGATCAATCTAAATAGGAAAAAATAGCACAATTAGTAAATAATACATATCTATATATTTTTTTCTTTTACAGCAAGAAACTTCGATCCTGTAGCAGCTGAAAAGATGTTGAGGGCTGTAAGTAATCGTTGTTTGTTTATCCTAAAATAATACATCAAATAATAAAAGCGAAAACTATTATCTTGAAAGTATCTAATTAACATGAATTTCTATAAAATACTCAGGAATTAGTAAGATGTTTTTTTTCAGTCCATGAAATGGAGAGAATCGTGGGGTGTAGAAACGATACAGGATTGGCCGACTCCAGAAGTGTTCAAACACTATTATCCATTTGGTATATGCGGTTATGATAAGGATGGATCTCCTGTTGTTGTTATCCCCTTCTCTGGAGTAGATATCTGGGGTATGCTGCACTCGGCGACTAAGGCAGACTTCATCAAAACAGCTATTAAGTAAATATGAATAGCAAATGGTTTAAATTACATTTTGTATAAAAACAAAAAAGCATATGGATTAAAAGAAATTAAAAAAAAAAATGGATTGTTTAAGTTTCTATAAAATTAACAAAATACATGGATGAAAAGATTACTCTACTGTTCACTGTAATTTTATCATATTTCCTAGTTATTACAAAGAAAATCGTACGAGTAGAGGTAAAAAAAATTCTAAACGAAATTTATTTTAAAGTCAACGTTTCAGCCCACATTGCAGGTCTTCTTGGCATTGCTACATTGCAGGTTGAAATGTTAGCTTTAAAATAAATATTTCTCTTTGTACAAGAGAATGTTTTCCGACCTCCACCCTATTTTCTTCCTCATATATATATATATATATTATATATATATATATATATATATATATATATATATATATATATATATATATATGTATATATATAATATGGTGAACTAATATTATTAAAAAAAATTACTAATTATATTTATTAATGTTTATAAACAGTTAGTATCGATCCAGAAGTACAATAATCTTTATGTTGAAAGACTCTCCAACCATTAGTGCCAAGCCAGTGTTAACATCCATAAAATTAGATTTCAGTTTGAGAAAAACAGTCGGGCTATTCATAAATAAAAATATATTACTTTTATGTTTGTCAATCACTAAATGTTAAAAAATATTTTTCTATCAATTCTATACGACATTATTATATAATATGCAGAGTTAAATTACAGTGAGCCGACCAACCTCAGGGGTCAAGAAAAATGGATTTTTTAAATTTAAATATTTACAATCAAATTTCTATGAATTGAAACAAAGATATACAATTTATATCAAATGTTTAGATGTTTATTTTGTTTCTAAAGGAAAATTAATAATTTAAATTGAAAACAAATATTTCAAAATTCCACCAATAAATAAATAACGAGAGGATGATGAGAATCAATTTGTGCATTTTTTCACTTTTTGTACACAATAGAATATAAACAAAAGCGCTATTTAGTAGAAATCACACAATTTTCAATCTTGTATTTTTAAATAACAATTTATTCATTTGCCATTCATTGTTTCTAATTATATCATAAATAATTATTCTAAAACATCTTCCACATATCAATTTTCGTCACTCTAAAAATTAAATCTGATGGTTTTTTTATTCCAGAACATTAGAAAAAACATTAGAAATAGCGAGAGAGAAATCTGAAATACATAATACATATGAGGCAACAAAACTAGTAGGAATACTAGATATGTCTGAGTTCAATCTAAAACAGTTTGCATGGAGACCAGGTAAAAAACAAAATAAAATAAATAAAACTTTCCTTTGTTTTTCCTTTTAAAAACTATGATTTAAAGGCAACTATAATATTTTAATAACAGAGCATAAATTAAATTATATTCAATGGTGGGAATGTAATTTATATTAATTATTTGGTTTGAAAACAAGTATTGCTAATTTTATTACATTGTTATAACTCTTCATTCCCGGAATCAGTCATTCAAATGCTTTTCATTATTTTACAGCTGCTGAAGCAGTTATCAGTTTGATCCAGATTTATGAAGCAAACTATCCTGAAATACTTAAAGCTTGCTACATCATTAATGGTAAGTGTAAAATCAGAAATAATGATAAAAACACGTTTTATATTCTAATTTCAATTATACAAAGATTTTTTTTATAAAACAATTTTACAACTTCTATTGATTTTTATTCCCAAAAGTTCATGTTAGAGCTAGTCTTCCTCTAAAGGCACCAGCTGCTATACTCTCCTCCACATCCTGCAACCTTCTCTTCTTGGGTTGTCCTCTTTTCTTCCTCTTTGACAGGCGATAGACAAGTCAAGTCAAAGCAGGCATAACCATCAATAATAAAAACCACTTCCCTTGTCCTCAATTTGTGAATTAGAAATATATGAAATGACTGGTTCAGAAATGAATGAATGAAATTCATTTGGCTTAAGATTTATAAAAGTTCACTTGAAAATTATTGTTATTACAGAAATGATTATAGTTAACATCCATTTGTTCAACTTATTTTGAATTAAGTGAGGGAATAAATGATGCTAACAGAAATTTTTTTGGAAAAGATCATTAAATCAAATTAAAGTATCATTAATAGAAATGGGTAAAAAATTCCAAAAATATATAATATGAATAAAGAAGGATTGGCTGAAGAAATCAATTTTTAAAGGGATAATATATAGATCAGTAAGATGAGATTTGTATGTAGGATGTGAATAGGGGAACAAAGTGGGGATTTCAAAGATGCATTAACTATTTTTGATGGTAATGACTTCATAAATAAATATTACAAATAACTTAATCTATATGTAACCATAAAACTGAATCCCACAAAAAAACTATCTTCACTATCACATTATTAATTAGCATGTAAAATAAAACTAATTTTTTGTTTTCAAACTTCCTTCCAGTTCCCAAAGTATTTTCACTGGCATTTTCTGTGGTCAAAAACTTTCTCAACGATTATACACTAAGTAAGATAAAGATTTTTAAAAGTGATCCTAATAAGTGGAAACCAGTAATCCTAAGCCACATACCCCCAGACCAACTGCCCATGATGTACGGAGGCACTATGTGCGATCCAGACGGAAATCCTCGATGCCCATCAAAGGTTTGATTATGTTATTTATTTACGTTTAATTAGGAATTAACATAAAGACTAAAAAATAAAAACAAAATTTGATTTAAACTTACACTATTTACCAAGTAATTGTAGTTTCATTGCATACTTAAAAGGTATTGTAAATACTGATAAAGGTATATCAATTGGCTGGTGATTGATTAAATATTTGTAATATTCTTAACAAGTTTTGATTCCAGCTCTCAATTTTAACTATTAGAATTTGAATTAAATACACTAATAACAATATGTGTTAACAAACGCAGGTAAATCAAGGAGGAAAAATACCTAAATCATTTTATATTAAAAATCAGAACGAGAAAGATAAGAATGAAGAATACTCTTCTGTAACTGTCAAGAAAGGCGACAAATTGCGCTTGGACTACAGCGTTGCAGAAGGTGGTTCTTTCTTAAAGTAAGTATATTCATCACTTTAACAATAAACCAGTAAAGCACCGTTCAATTAAAATTCGGTATTTTCTATTTTTGATAAACACCATTTTTTATTAAAGAAAATACATCTTATTTAAATAAATTAAAGTATGTTAGTAGTATTTTCCTTCTAAATAACTATATTATGATTTAAAAAGAAAAAAGTTTAGGTATAACATTGATATTCACCAGCCTAATAGGTACATTTTTGTTTTATTTCTAACAGCTGAAAATAATGCTAATATAATAAAATATTAAATGTAAATAATATAATCTCTCTATTATATACAAAATTTCTTAGTAGTGTAATATTTAATCGACATTGCCTAGCAACGGATCGAGGAATTAACTTTTGTTTAGTCTTTTTCATGCTCAATCAGTTAAATTGTAAATATGTTCCTGATTTTTTTAAGCTGTTACACAAAATAAAGCTCTATTTTTTAATTTAAAACAATTGGAGTGTATCAATTTAAAAAATAAAACAAGCCACATCTTATTTTAATATTTCGATTTATTGTTCATCATTAAAACAAACCTAACATAAAAAAAATCATTATTTTATTTATTACTAAATAATACATATCTCAAATAATAAATACCCAATGTCTCAAAACAATATTAAGTGATTAGTCATATTATAATAAGCTTAATAGGGGGGAGGGTACAAAATAAGCAATAAACGGAAGTTTAATTTCTTGAATAATATTGGCTTACCTCTACTTTTATAGTACCTACTTTAGTACCATAAAATGGCATTTTACTGCCATTCTGGCCCGTAGGCCAGAAATGGCAGGTAGGGAGAAAAAAAAAAAAAAAAAAGTACCATAAAATGAACAGTTATATAATTTAATTTAATTTAAAACGGTTTAAATATAAAAATGTTAAATAAAAAATCCCAAGAGTTTTAAGTTTTAAGCAATCAAAGTTCTTCATTTTATAGGTGGGGATTTTATTCAGATGAGCATGATATCAAATTTGGAGTAATAGTAAAGGATGAAAAAGGAAAAGAAACTTCAATTATTCCAGTACATCGGGTAACCTGCAATGAATCTGAAGAAATAGGAGTCGTTTCATGTCCAGAGCCTGCTACATGTAAGTAAACTTAAAAAATTAGTAAGCAACCATTAACTTCGAAAACTTTCTTTCGTTTTCTCTACTTGTTCTACCATCAGGCACTAATGATATTCCATAATAATTTCATCAGTTATTCTTAAGAAATCTGATGATGTCATAAGTTCCTCCCACCATTAAGAAGTACATTTTCTGTGCAAAGTCCCTGATGAAATAAGTAAGCATTTGTCATAAGTCCGAATATCACCAATGGAATGTAAACAAAAAGTGTATACCTGAAGCTAGATAGATAGAACACCTATACAGGGTATTTTAAGACTGCTCAAATGTATTGATGAAAAAAGAAATATCAGGGAGAAAAACCATAACAGTAAAAACAAATTTAAAGCATACATCTTCCATGAATATGCCCATTATATCAACTTTAACACCACTTATACACCCAATATATGTCCCAATTGTGAATTTGCAGATGATAGCGTTGACATCATTTTAATGAATGATAAAAGTTAAAGTAAATGGTTAAATTTTCAAATGTTTTTTGGTCCATGGTAACTAGAAAAAACAAAATTCAAGAGGAAATAAGGGCTGGTTATTATTCCCTCTCGACATTATTAAGTTTTGTGTCTTCCTTCCCGAAATCTAAAAATCAGAATTTATAAAACCACCATCCTTATTCTTCTTTATGATTATGAATACCGTCTTAGGGTATTTTAAAATACGTTGTTGCATAGAATATTCGGTACAAACAAGGATGAGACCATTGGAGACATTAGGAGATTATGGAATTGCGAAGCATGCTTCCGTTTAATATTATTCGAGTGATATCATCACGAAGATTAAGCTGGGCTTGTAAAGTTGCAGGGCTTAGTAACAAACTAATTCCCAAAAAGTTAATAAGCACAGAGCCGACTAGGATGCATCTGAGGATTAGACCGAGACGTAGGTAGGAAGAAAGCATTAAGGATGATCTGGCAGATTTGGGTTTGGATAATGGACCGTGGACAGAAGCCTTTCAGAGACTTGCGTTATTGCCATCTAGCATTCGGGTCCATTTAGCCTTATTATTATTATCAATTTAAATTTTAGTATTAGCAAAAATATTATTCCAACTGGCTTCATCATATTATTAATAAGAAAGGGTAAAAAATTATGTCAGAATCATGTATCATCTTTTTGTATCCCTTCTCAGCTTGAATGCAGGTTTTAGGAAACAGTAAAAATAAAAACCAATGGTACTTCCATATAATGGATGGCTGTAAAAAATATTGTATACTTCTAATAAAATGGCACACTAAAAATGCTTTAAACTGGCAAGCATCTTCATAAAATTTACAATTAAGAGTAGGATCCATTTCAGGGGGTATCTGTTAAGAAATTTTAAGATAATCTAATGTAGAAAAAGTGGTATGGAATAAATTTAAACAAATTAATATAATATTAATGAATTTATCAAGTATTTTTTTAAACATCTGTTTTTGTATATGTAATCATAGCATTTGACTTTGTTGAAAAATACTATCAATAAATATCCATCATATAGCAATCAACTTTGAATGGGCAATATAATTTTAAAGTGACAAGTAGATTGCCAGAACCATTTAGTACAAGATAATTAATTTTTCTTTATTTTCTTATTTTACAGATACTGTTATTTTTGATAATAGCTACAGTTATTTACGAAACAAGAAACTGCATTACACAATAAATGTCGTTCCACCAATCAATGGTACAACAGATGTTGCAGTCATGAATAGTGAAGAACAAACAGTTTAAAGTCACAATTTAAAATATTATCAGATTATCTGATTTTTAAAGAAGCTACATTCATTTAATAACTATCTTAAATATTTGGAATTGAAAATATAATGTACCATTATTATTTTAAGATTATTTTTAGATGTAGCAAGTCTAAGGCTGTGATATTATCCTACTACTCATTTAAAGATTTTATGTAATTCTTTCTTAATCGCTCTTGAAAATAGTTGTAATAGAAACTAAATAACTGTTTTTACCATTGTTTATATATTAAGATGTATAAACATAATTATTAATTTTATGTACTATATTATTAAATGTATTTGTATGTACAGTATTCATTTTCATTCTTGTCCTCATAAGATGTGTTCCAGCCAAAAAAAAAAAAAAGGTAGGACATAATATTGTGAGAGATGAGTTTGAAATAGACAAGGCTGTAGAAAACATTTTCTAAACTCAAACTGAATTGACTATGTGTCTTTTGCTCACCTAACCTGTTTAATGTACATTTTTAAACATTTTAATAGCTGAATGGAGTGTACAGGAATCAGAAATATTAGATCCAGCAGATAAATATTATTAATAAATTCAAAAATGGTTACCAGGGGTCTACAGGATATATTTATTAGTAGACAGATATAAAATAAAATAATTTTATTGAAGAATATTTCCTGTAGACTCCATTGTATAAGAAAAGGCCAAATTAGTAGACCTTTTTCCAAGTATTATGAGCTTAATCTATTACTTTTTACATAACACTAAATTTGTAAAATTATCAAATAAAATCAGTAAAAAAATTACCAAAGGCAGCCATGCAATTTATTCATATGTATATTTTAGACATCTTCATTTAATTGTAGAAAAAATATGTTAACTCTTTTGTAAAGTTACTATTTCAATATATATATATATGTATGTTGTTTATGACATTTATTATTCAACCCAACAAAGGGAATGTAATAAATGCATGTTTCTATTAGCTGGTTGAATTTTTTTATACAACTAATTTAAGATGCTTTAAATAAAGATTGAAAAATTGGAACTCATAAATTAAACTTGAACTAAATAATTTAAAGGCATCTTAATTTGTTATAAAATCATTTATATTAAGTTATTAGTATTGAAAAATCGAAATATTTTAATTTTAATACTTCGAAAATTTAGCTAAATCACATGACCCAGTGTTGTAATATAGAATATTAAAATGAGAACAAGATTAGATTACATTTTGCTCATCTGTAAAAGAATCATTAAGTCTTCTTAGCCTTCTTCAGAACTGATGATACACCCTAGCTCACAGGTTAATATATACATAACGAAATACATGAGTTGGTGACAATATATTAATAATGCTCAGTATATTTCACAGAATAGTTTAAAAATGACTCTAACTATTCTAATTGTCTTCTGGAGAAAGGATTGAAAGTAACTTATTAAAATTAAAAAAAAAAATACTACTTTTATTTTATTTATTATTGTCAGATAAGACGATTCTTAATTGGGTTAAGAGACCTCCAGATGTACACTGCTACAGTAACTTTCAGAGCACGTAGTAAGGTTCTGACCTGGGATAAAAGGAAAGATGAAAAAAAAAAACTGGTCTTACTGTTTTTCAATATATTCTCCTCTAAATTCAACATACTTAATACAACGCTTTGGCAATATTTATATACCATGAAAAAAAAATATTTTCTTCTTTGTTAAAAAAATGTTCTTCCACTGCTGCTTGGAGCTCTTCATCGGTGTTAAATCTCCAAAATTCATTGCAGCAGTGAACTCGTTCCTGTTTATGAGCAGCTGAAAGAATTTTTGGAACCCATCTTGCACTAACCTTGTTCATCTGCAAATGTTCTTTGATGATTCTCAAAACAGTTGTTTTGAAAGCCCCAACCTCGCTGCTATTTCCTTGGTTTCCAGTCGCCAGTCAGACAGCAATAGCAGATTCCACAAGTTGGTTTCAGAAGTGACAGCTTCCAATGGGCGAGCGGGAGGTGGGTCATCTTCTAGACGTTCTCTCCCTAACTTAAATAATTTTGCCCATTCGCTCTCTCATCCAAGCGCTCTTTAATTTGCGCAGGAGTAAGACCCTCTTTACAAAAGAATTTAATTACCGCACGGTACTCGAGTTTCAATATTGTAAAAATGGGGAGTTTCCTTCAAGGCTGGACAGTGACTGACAGGACTAAGGAAGTGCGGGGGATGGGTATGTAGTGAGCAGGCATGGACCTGCATGGCATGCAGGTCCCGGCACATTTGAAGGAGGGGAAGCAGGAAGGCCGGAAACTTATGGACCTTACTAAGTACTTGAACAATAAAAAGCTACAAGCAAAAATGTTGCTTATTACTTAAAAGAAGATGATTGTGTCGAAAACATTTTAGGGATGGTCATTTTTATTTAATAAATAAAATTAAATAATTGCTTTATCTATTAAATACTTTGTGAATATAATATATCTGAATAAATAGTTTCCTATTTATAAAAAAAAAACACCTAAAAGAGTAATATTTGCAGATGATAAACTGTTTGTTGGATATTTGAAAAGGCAACGACTTGGCTATATGCATTTTAAAGGAAATAATAATTCTTTTAAAATGTTTATTCATAAAAAAAATATTACATATATATTTTACAGTAATTCAACTTAAAGAACTAATATCACTTATGGGACATAGCTTGAGAAAAAAATGAATCCAATTTATTTTTATCCATACATTCACGTTCTACCAACCGTGTGTGAAGAGAAGGGTTGAGTAAGGTTGGAACCTTCATAACATTTATTGAATCATCACTTTTGAATTTGCAGTCTGGTCCTTTAAAACTAGAAAAAATATGCATAACTTGTATAAATTATAAATCTCACACAATCCCATGTTTACATAAAATAAACATGTAAAATAAAAACATACAAATATCCACTAAATAACACAAAATGTTGACCTCTGATGATTATTAGTCATCTTGGTAGTCAGTGGCTTTAGTGCTAAATCTTGCAAAAAATAAATAAAAAAATGATCTAGCAGTTTTATAGAAAAGCTGCAGAATGGACGTTTAGTGGACTCATTAGGATCATATCTATCTTGAAATATTATGTATGCGAATTCAGGTATGATACATTATTATTGGTAAATGTTTATATAGGTATCAGAATTTATTTATGCTATTTCTAACGAACCTCATCAAATGTTAGTTATAAGTTTCATACAGTCAATAACCCTCAAATATCAAATATTGATGGAAACACCTATAATAAATAAAATTTTATTGGTAATTTCAATTTGATTGATACAATTATCTTGTGACAATACAAGGAATTTTAAATGACAAGACAAATCACATTTATACTGTAAAAGTTTATTTATTTTTTCATTGAAAATTTAATACAGATCTATGAAAAGGTAACAAAAATGAAACATCACAATGACGATAAATATATAGTAAATTTACTATTATTTATATCATTGCCTCGGTAAAATATTTATTGGTTATCCCACTTGTTAACTATATATGGTTGTAGAAAAAAATATTTCATAGTTCATTGCTTAGAATGCAATGGTACAATAAACAATTCATAGATCTTCATCCAAAAAAAGCAGACTAATGCTATTTACAATAATTAGTTTTTGTAATAATATGATCTGATTAAATTAAATCTAATTTTTACAACAAAATCCTAAAAACAACCTAAACTGTCAACATGTTGAATAAATAACTAAAAGTAAAATTTTTTTGTTTAAGAGAAAAGATATGGCCAGGGCCGGGATTCGAACCCGGGTTCTCGCACTTTGCAATGTATACAATGGGAAGAATAATTATTATTTAATTAGGATCTTGTTGACTTGCGTCACTATATATTATTATAATTTATCTTATTTTATTTGTTTATTAATTGTTATAATTTTAAATATTTTTATTTTTGAAGAGAAAACATATGTCCAGGGCCAGGAGCTTTTCTCTTCAAAAATAAAAATATTTAAAATTATAACAGTTAATAAAAAAATAAAATAAAATAAATTATAAAAGTAAAATAATTTCACTAAGTGAATGGACTGACAAATAGCAATCAAAGGTAAATAATTCCTCAAACAGATTGATAAACCAAATTGTAATGGAAGATAAATCACATCATCAAAGAGATTGATAGCCAAATAATAATGAAAGGTTGATAGAGATATTTTTTTAAAAATGGATGAACTGGTAAAAAAGTCAGATAAAATTACGATAGTAATAATAATAAATATATATTCTTGATTTATTCCAGGACAAGCAATTCAGAGTGAAATTACAATGTTGTTTCTTTAAAATTTAAATTTTAGAAAATGTTAACGAATCAAGGAATGTAAACAATGTAAAGATAGCATTTAACTTTTTAGAAATTTGAAAGTTTTGGCGTTTAAAATTCAATTCAATTGTTTTAAATCAATCAAATAACAAACTTTATGTAATGCTCCAGAAGCGAGTTCAAAATTATAGTAATATTAATAAAAAAATGAATATTAATAAAAACTAAATTAATAACAAAAAAATAAACTTTATCAAAACTAAAATATAGGTGAAAAACCGATAAGAATAATAAATAAAAAATATGTAATTAATAAAAATGATCTGGTTCATTTATTCACACTACTATCCTCATCACTTTGGATGTAAAGTAAAAAAAAAAAAAAAATTGTTCGCTGAATCTTCACTAATTAATTAATTTTAACTCTTATCACTGTTTTTGTTTCTTTTTATATTTGTATCCCCACCTGTCAAAAACTAAAATTGACAACCAGCAGATTGACTGAAAAAATATTTTTTAAATTTTACTTGTTAAAATCCTGGTATTCTATACAACACGATCCATGAGTTTTCTTGATCTATTAAAAAAAGTCTTCAATAAATGTCAATTTTTATCATACCTATTAAAATCATTATTTGAGGTTGTTGTCTTTTTTTTAATTTTTTAATATTTTAGAATCTTCTTCTAAAATACCTATCCTATCTTATTTTACTGACCTCAGGACAAAACAACTCTATCGATGTTAATCCTGCTCATTGCCTGAGGTTTTTCATACAGGTGTGATGCCTACGACCTGGGCCTCTCTTTCTTTCAATCTTGCCCTAGTACTTTTCTTTAAGCATTGCATGACCAAAGTAGGTCAATGTACATCTTCCGGTGCTGTTCAATATCTCTAGAGGCTTCTGAGTTCTTCGTAATATGGTTATGTATCTGACATGGATCCATGAAACTCACAATACAACAATAACACCACATTTCAAACGCATGTTGATGTTTACATGAAGCATCCATAAGTGTCCATCCCTCATATCCTTTTAACAATATTGAGAACATGTAACATCTGATTCAAATCTGCAAGATCAAATTGCGGCGAGTAGGTCGCTTAGCACCTTTTTAGTTATTTCATTTCAGAATTTAAAAAAATAAAAAAATCTGTAAACATAATTTTAACATGTTTTTAAAAAAGAAACTGCCAGTTGCATTGAACCAGAGGTTGAGAGTTTTTACCCACAGTTTTCTACTAGCTGTATTTTTCTAATACCTAAGTCAATAACTGCAATCATTAAATAAATAAAATCAATTTATTAAGACATTAGCTACTTTACATCAGCAGCCACAATTAAAAAACCAACATTCTCAGTTTTATAGGTAACACTAAAAATAGAGTGATTTATTTAAAGACCAACATTTAAACAAATAATAAATCTTTCATACTCACTCTTCACGTTCAATTTCAACAGAGACAACATTTATGTCTTGTTTTAATTTCAAACAATTCAAACAATTTTTTATAACTGGTTCACCTGCAACAAATTATAATTTTTAGTTTAGTTACATGATTTATTATAATTTTTGAAATTGAAAATAATGATGCGATTGATTAGTAAAAGAAGTAATAATAATCAGTTACTGATAAAAATTGTAAAATCTTTTATAGATATAATTTTAAGACTTTTATGATGAGACAACATGCTTATAAATAATTGCTACACCATATGATGGACTGGTAAGTCAGATTACAAAACCCAATTATTTTATTAAACATTTTTATACTGAAAACTGGGCCAAAGTCATAAATTATTATTGAACAATGTTTTAACACAATAAGAAAATCTATAAAGGGGTAGGAAAGCTATCAGCTGTTTAGCCAGCACAGAGTTAGGAGACCCAGGATTGCAACGCGGTGACCTAAGACCCAGGAATTGGATAGAGGCAGCACAGAATCAAGATACATAGCGATTGCTACTGGAGGATTCCAAGCTTGCAGGCTGTCGAGTTAAACTAATAACAGTAAGAAAAGATATCAATTTTGCCTTAAATATCAATAACTTCATTTTATCCTAATACATTAATGTAAAATACTGAAACCTTGCAACACATCTGACAGAATTGACAAATCCAAGCATAATAATACTATCCTTAAAAGATAAAACGGTAATTATTTTGCAGGTTGTCACTTCGAGTTAAGTCATAATTTTAACTTTTTCATTTGTTTTCCTTATATCATCTATACTTAAAAATGTTAGTTGAAACTTTTATTTCTTGATGAAATCTACCCATTACCCATAATTACATTATCTTTTCCAAACTAAAACTTGAATTTTTCCAAAATAATAAAAGTGAAACGAATAAATATTAAAACTTGTTGGAACTCAACTCAAGCGGAAACCTGTGGAACTGATTCCCAATTGTTTCTTAATGTACATGGAATAAGCACAAATATATAAATTCATGAGAAAAATAGTGTTGTGACAGTAATAACCACTAGGAAAATTACAACTGCTTACCCTTATTATAAACAAATAAATAAGGTAAATAAATAAACTTAAATTTCCAAAAAACGGGTTTGATAAAAATCCAAATTTAGTTTTAACTAAATATTGTTATAGAATAAGTTAAAAATCAGATGAAGTAGTAAAAAAAAAGTTAAACAATCACTCACTGTCACGACAATCTCCACACCAACTTTGTCCATTCACTCTAGCTCCTATAAACCAGCAGTAAAGAGGCTCCTTTAAGTTCTTCAAACTGTTAAATTGGTTTTTATAATCATTGTATCCTTTGACTTCGTGAATTTTCACCGACATTTCGTAAAAATCAGGAATAGGATCCAACAGGTGAATGCCAACAGTTCTGAAGTCTCCTTATCTTATCAACAGAGTGAAAAGAGGGAGGTTTTTTGATGGTTAGTTTGATTGGTGTGCTGATAAGGATTGGAATGGTAGGAATCGTTAAGTAAATATTTGAAGATTAAAAGCATTTTACTATTATAATATCAATCGGATTAGCTATTTCAAGCTTCATTAACGACGGAATTAAATTGTGCTTATCTATATGTTTTTTTTTTACAAACAATTGTTTGTTTGTTCATTTAACGTCACTTTATGCTGCTATGGCTAATCGGACGATGCTACAGTGGGAGCTCTAAATTTTGCCTACCCAGGTTTAATTAGGATAGGGATTTTTAACGAGTACCTGACATCGTATAGGCTCGGGACCCCCGTTTAACGTCCCTTCCGAAGGGCGGCGTAACTAAGGATTTTTTGCTCCCTTAAAAAAATCCTAGGGCCACCTGCCGGGCTACGAACCCGCGATCTTAGGCTTAGTAGTTTGTTACGCTAACCACTAGACCAAAGGTGACCTTTTTACAAACAATGATAATGAAATTTATAATTTAAATTACAAGATATTTTTAACAATAAATATAATTTTGACTTTTACATGGTTGTAATTAATAATGCCAATATAATAGAAAGAGGGCTATGCAAAACTGGGAGTGGTTTAGTTTCTATGGACAGTGGTAGTTACTATTTTATCTATTAAATTTCTCTCTTCTAGTTGTCAAAACAGTAGGGATGGGTGGATACTGAATTTTCCTGTATCTGATACAAGTGATACTGATACTTTTCTGTATCTGATACTTACCCATCCCTACAAAACAGTTTTGTTTCTACTGTAAAATTATCTCTTCATGACTTACAACCTTTTCCATGCCAACGCCTCAGTTGTCTAAGATGAACGCAATGTTTTATTCTCAACATTTAAAAATAAAATATGATGAGAGAGATAACATACATTCGTAGCGTCGGTATTTATTGAAAAGAAAAAATCATCCAATTCCAGAAGCCAATAAAAACACAGTATGATACTACATTGGAAGCCACCCGGCTTTGGTAGATAAATTGTTTAATCTTTTAACAGCCATAGCTCGACCCTGTGGGATCTACAGACCTATAATCCAACCTCTGTAAAGTGGGTACCACTGATTGAGCCAAATCACCTCCTTGCACAACCGTTGGGCCAGAGTCAGTCCAAACTCTACCATTTATAGAGTCCAATACCCCTCATGGGTTTCATTGGTATAGACTTTTAAGCCATCATGGATGAGAAATTCATTAATAACAATGTTAGCACTACCTAATGAAACTATTGTATAAAACGAAATATGTATCGATTTATAAATATTTTTTGTTTATTCTGTAAAATTTATCAAAACTATAATTTATTATAATAATTTATGTTGTTATTATAAAAATTTACGTTTTTTTTATTAACCTCTTCTACTGTTCTAGTAGCTATATCTGACAGAATCATAAGAAAAGGATCCTGGCAGTTTCGCTGACGTACCATAAATTCTTACATATACCACTCCGGTAGAGTTCTTCTGGTGTCAGATTCTACCTTTATTCGCCTATTTACTGAATTATTGATAAGGAAACGATGACGTAGTACGGGTTTGTATATTTTAATGGATTTAATTTGGTGAAAATATGATCCAATGTAAAATATAAATAAAGTGTCCGTTATTAGTGAAGATTAACTGGAGGGTATATAACGAAAGATATTTTATTTTTGTTCTAAATTCTTGTCGAAGAGTAAACATTGATTAGAAAATGACACCAGAAGAAGTAAAGATATTATAAATTTTATTATTATTGAAGAGAAAAGTATGCCCAGGGTCGGGATTCGAACCCGGATCTCCCACATTTCCGTTGTGGTGCTCTACCAACTGAGCATTCCTGGTTCGTACCTCGGTCAGACAGATCTATTCTCTTCACTGATCTCATATCCCCGTGTTTTCGCAATTTTCGATGTATACAAGGGGAAGAATGTCCATTGAACATTACTTTAATTAGGATCTTGTTGACTTACGTCATAAAATAAATTAAAATTAATAAAATAAAATTATGATGATTTTATAGCTACTTTACGGAAAGTGTGGAATTTCAGCTTTATTGGCATTGTTTTGTATGAGATACATCAGAAGAATTCAATCATTGAATCATTGTAATGTATTGCTGCGTCGGCTCCTTTGTAACTTTTTAGGGTAATACAATTTTCTAACGAAGCGATGCAGTTTGTTTATAATTAGTAGTACGTTTTAATTAAATCAATTTAATATCAGTCATAAAAATTATATTTTAAAAAAAGATAAAAATCAAGATTGTCATAAATAATTAGAAGGTTTCCATCAAAACAATTTTTAGTTTCTTAACAAAAGCTCCAATATTATCGTGGATAACAACGACGATAGCAATTTATTAAAATTTCTTACTTATTAAACTGATAAGAATCTCCCATAGATTTTCAAAATGGCAACTTACAAAATGAGAATATGCTTTATATAGTTATTAAAACGGTTGGTTCAGTTTATAAAAACATCATATGGACTATTGTTACAAGGCACGTTAGTTGAAGTTCATCATTATTTATTGTAGCTCTACGTTTGCATTAACGAAACAACTACCAATTTTATTCTAAGATGGGGGAGGAGTTAGAGAAGAAAAGATACCTCAGTAAATTGAAGAGACATGTTGAGAATACTTTTGCAATGAGATCAAAGCATCCCAACCGTCATATAATCGCAAGCAGTGACCCGAGATTCCCTTTCAGGGTCATCGAAGACGGAAAAGATGTAACACCTTTGCCGCATTATATCCCGGGGGAGGAGTACCTGAATGACGAAGAGTACCTAGAATCATGTAAGAATATCTACGATTTGAGCTGGGAATTATTCAACAAACCTGATGAAGACTTCTTTGAGGAGATAGGAACTACTGAAATGGCTAAGCAGATCGAGAATGCAGTTGATGGAATCGGACGTATGCCAAGGTTGGACGTATGGATCAATCCTCATCAATTGAAAGAATGGGAGGAGAAGCGGCGCTTGGAGAGAGTACCCTCCATGTACTCCCTTAGAGGTGATCCTAAAAAAGAGGTAGCTGAAGTGTCGGAATTTCCATTGAGACTCCATGAAACTCCAATGTTCCTACTCTTGGACATAATGTCAGACCTCGCCCCTGTTGGAAGTGAGGAAGAGAAAGTTTTGATGAAGGCTAATCAAAGAATCATTGACAGGGAAATCAAGAATAAGTACCTAGTCGTTGAACCCTGGCAGACAGGAATTTCACAAACATATGGGAAACTTGTTAGAAATGAATCGACACAACTATCACCGCCGTTGAGAGCGAATGCTTCAGTAGATGCTTATGATTTTGACAGGATGGTGACATACGTTGATTTGGGATTGTCTTATGCTTTTCCAAGAAGGACTAGCAGGCTTATTAGCTTATTAAACTATCAAAAGGCTCTAGATGAGAAGAATAAAAAACCAGATCCGATGGATCTCAAGTATCAAAGAAAAGATGATGGAAAGCCGGAGGAGTTGAAGTGGTTAGAGTCTTACAATTTCTTGTACACTACAACAATTGTTGAAAGATTGTTGGCGGCTAATTTATATTCAAACTCACAATTTATGTACCGTGACAGACTCTATTCTCCAAAACCTGTCGATGATTTTCAATATATTCCACAATTATTATGGACTTATTCATGCCCAAGAACTTATGCCAAAGCTGTGACATC
This sequence comes from Troilus luridus, assembly GCA_964056705.1. Classification (NCBI taxonomy): domain Eukaryota; kingdom Metazoa; phylum Arthropoda; class Insecta; order Hemiptera; family Pentatomidae; genus Troilus; species Troilus luridus. The sequence continues at coordinate 71,384,505 of OZ057415.1, read as the reverse complement.
CATTTCGTGGAGTAGCGTCATACCTGAGATTTTCGCCGTCAGCTATGGGAAGTATTTATTTGAAAGCAAAGTAAAAAATGGGCTCATTTGTGTATGGAATATTAAAAATACTGAATTTCCAGAAAGGATGAGTATCTTACCATCTCCAGTCACATTTGTCGAGTTTTCAAAAAAATATCCCAGGATCGCTGGAATAGGTTTTTGGGATGGGACCGTCGGTATTTTGGATACGGTACTAAGGGAACCCGAATTACTGGTAAAATCTGAATTCATTGTTGGGTTGTTACATCCGATCTGGCAGGTAAGATGGTTACCGTACCTTGATGAAGAAATTCTTCTGACGTGTGGAGAAAACGGGCAACTTCACCAATTCGAACTCAATCGTAAATTTCGAAACAAAAAGCTGGTAACTGTACGCAGGGTCGGGAATACGGCGAGAAAAGGGATTAAAATGCCGCAGATAACACCAAATTATGAAAGAGACAACATTTGCCCGGGGATCATGTTCATGGTACAGTACCCGAAAGATGAGAAGATACTGTTCTTAGGTACGAACCAGGGCTACGTCCAGGTCCATTCGCTGTACAAGCCTGAGCATCCTCTGGAGGTTTTCGGAGCTCACATAGGTCCTATAACCACGATCGAGTTCAATCCAGTCGACAGTAGAATATTTCTCACGGCAGGATGCGACTATTACATCAGGATTTGGGGCTACGGCATTTACGAAACATATCTACTTGAGCTGACTTACAGAGATCTTTATGTGGAATACGCTGCCTGGAGCCCTGTTCATCCTTACATGTTCGTGAGCCTTTCCGGCTGCTACGTGGATGTTTGGAACCTGAAGAAAAAGTTTTACGAACCCATGTCATCAGTCGAGAATCCTCACCAGAACAGAAATCTCGTCGTAAGTTTTAACCCGACTGGAGCAAACTTTTTAGTTGGAGATATGAAAGGTTTCGTGTACGTTTACGGTTTGACTTCGATACCGCGGCCTCCCGAAGATCCGTTAAAGAAATTGGCTGAAGCAATATTGTTCCCCATCTCCTGTGATGCGGAACGCTTGAAGTTGGTGGCGCTGAAACTAGGACCGCCGTATGTCCAAGATCAAGTTAAAGAGTTATTTTCTACAAAGAAAAAGCAATTCAAGTTATAATATAGTATTTTCCTTTACCTGTAAGGGGAGTAGGATTCATTTTTACTAATGAAAACCTTTATTACCTGTAATCTAATTAAAACTAGTCATTAACACGTTGACTGCCAACTACGAGATAACTCGTAGATTGCGTTATTTTCTAAGACGCCAACTACGAGTTATCTCGTCCTGTGTTTACTGGCCATTTTTTTGCAGCTACGATTAAACTCGAAATAAATCAGTGCTAATAATGGCTTCTGGGAAAATAACAAAAAATCAATGCTGTCTTACATGAATAGACAATTAAAAAACGAACAAGAGATTTCCGTCACAGAAGTCAATTACAAGATAATTCGTTAGATCTTTTTTTTTTTTAAACAAATTTTTTATGCTTTTCGATGATAACTATGCACTAGAATTAGAGTTTTTAATAATATAATGAGACAGAATCAAATTGTCAATTTAAGCCAGATTTCTGAGAATTGCCGTGGCAGTCAACGAGTTAACTAGAAGAAAACAGAGGTCTAAATTGACTTTTATCAATAATTTAGTATTATATTATATACCAGCTTTAGTCGGGTAATAAGGCATATTATACCTGCATAATTTGTCTGTTTTTTTTTATTTAACTAAGGAAGCGAATATCATTGTTTAGGCTTCTTTGGGGGTCTTGATTTTCTTTCTTCTCGTCTTAGCTAACGTACTTTATTATACAGAAATCATAAAAATAAAAACAAAACCAAATATGTATTTTATATACGAATTTATTGTCTTTCACGTTAGATAATTCCACGGGATTAGGCAAGCAGCGTCTTCAGTGAAACCCATCGATATTCCAACCCATTTACACAGAACCTCAACAATTTATATACCTAAACCTTCCTTGTGAATCACTCTATTGGTGAAAACCGCATGAAAATCCGTGAAGTAGTTATTGAGTTTACCGCGAACAAATGCGGCCGAGGACTTTGTTTTATAATTTGTATAGATTGTGAACAAAATATTTTAACACCTGAATTACGGTTTTATATTTTTTTTGTTTTAAACTTTTCCATCCGTTTTTCATTCTCCTAATATTCATGACTTTTTGTGAGTCTGTGAGTCGCCTATGTTATTTAACATTTAAACAACATCCATCATCAGGAAAGGTAGTGACTGTTGACACAGAGTATTTTTAAAAATACCCATAATAACCATTGAAGGTTCTTCGGATTTATTTCAAGGACTGTACTGTTTCTATGACAACGGTTGGTCAGGAATGTGATTTTGTATTACGCTCATATGCTTTGATTCTCCCCGCCCTTCAATTCAGAGTAAACATTTAACCAGGAGGATTTAGAGATCCTACTGGGTCGATATGTGTTCGGAAACATAATTAGGTAATTCTACAGCCGTTATCGAATCATGGAAACCCAGAAGATTGGACGGTGCACTTATGAACTGAGCTATCCTTCAGCTCAATATATTTAAAGAAAAAAGAGGGAAAAACAGCTAGAACTCGGTAACTGAGTTTTCATTTTCACTTAAATACGAAATGGCAGGGATGGGAGAAACAAATTGGAATCTCCAACTTCTCTAAACACCATTCCAATTGCCAAGGTACAAATAGATATGAAGGGACTGAGCATTACAAAAATAATAATAAATCACAAAGCTGGTTAGTTTCTTAAAAATATTTGAAATTCCGCCTGAATATTAATCGCACTATGGAATGTTATCACTGGATAACAACCATATACGATGCATTTAGTATCATTCCGGCCGGGGGGAGGGGGGGGGGGGCAGGATGCTAAGTATTCCATCTCCGCAGATATCGCAGGATGCGGAAAAATTCCATTCATACAATTTAATAATATGGCGAAATTTATAATTTGGACGAGATCGTGCTCATCCATCTGGTTCATCCCCAATGTCGGGTACCTAATTTAAAGCGCTTGTGTGAACTCAAGGATGATCAGCATAACCCACAAAAGTGATATACGGAATATAGTCTCTCCTGTTGAAATGGAAGCCTTCTATGCCTAATAAATTGTATGAGCATATATTGTATCAAATAAATAAAACTATTGCAGTGAAAACAAAACATTTAGTTTGACGTCCATAAGATACTTAAGATAAGGAAGTACTTAAGAGAAAAAAAATAACAAAAACTTAGTGCAAATTTTCAAATGGTCTCGCGTCCCCTGACTTCTCTTCACACCCCCTAAGTTAGGAACCTCTATTATATGGCCTCAGGAGACCAAATGACCATACTTAACTGTCTTGGGTAGTTGATAATAATAATATAGCTTAGCGAACCCGAAGGTTCGATTCCGATGGAACCGATCTCTGCTTAGAAACTTCCGTCCACGGACCACCAAAACCCAAATCTGCCAGATCACTGTTAACGCAATCTTCCCACCTACTCCTCAGTCTACCCTTCGGAAGCTTCCCATCACTTGAATAATATTAACCGTATGTAAGCTTTGCAATTCCGTGCTGTTCAACTCCTAAATTCACCAGTGGCCTCATCCTTTTTTAATCTGACTATTCTACGCAACATCTTATTTTCGAATACCTTAAAACGTTGTTCATCCTTCAGTGTTAGCGGCTGAGTTTCACAACCGTAAAGAATTGTTGGAGCGATGATGCTTTTATAAATTATGATATTTATATTTCGGGTCAACAATAGACACTAGGGAATTGACTTATTGCCTCCTACAACAATATCAACAAAATTTCTCCCTTTTCTGCTACTAACCATATACTTAGTCTTATCCGTATTCACTTCTAGCTCTATTTTCTTACCTGTATTCATCAATGTTTCTGTGTTTAGCTTTATAGTTTCCTCGCCTTCGCCCGACATAATCTCGCAAGATGCAACATTATTAGCTTAAATTTAAGATGAAGAAGTACTTTTAAGAGAAAAATATCTAAAACTAAATGAATATTTATTTAATTTTCAACTTTATCGATATCCTCTCTTACTGGTCTTAACGCTCCTATGCTGGGAACCCTGTTTCATGTTTATGGCATCAGGACACCAAACGACCATACTTAACCATCTTAACGTAGTTGATAAGGTTAAATAAATGTGAGTATGCAAAAAAAATAATAATATAATTATATAGCTTGTGTGGGTGAGATACACATTTGGGTAGATTCCTGAGAAAGCGTAGCCCACGACTACACGACCCCACATTGGATTCCTTCGGGCCAACAGAGGAGAGTGTAGTGGACCTCCTCCTTCTGGTGGAGTGCCGCGAGCCCTCACGTCCGGCTAAATACCGCCTTCCCCAACATTAATAACCCACCGCCTCTTTTCATTATTTCAAAATGATACCCGCAACGTGACCCAACTTCAATTTTGTTTACACAGAATCGGAAGGGGGATAATGGGCCAATGGTGATCTATCGGCTTTGGCCATCTTCGGCGTTCCCTTGTCTTCTCGGGTACGAGTCCGGCGGGGAAAGGAATTTCATACGAGTAGTGGCTCCAGGGAAAAGGTCCTCTACCAGCTCCATTACCACACCACAATAAGAGTTTTCAATTTGAATGGTTTTCACATGCATTCCTCGGTATAATTTGCTGTATATACTTCATTTACTATAATTAATATATAAAAGCTCTAATTCGCATTTTATAATTTTATTTTGTTTTCTACTCTATTTTGGGTGATTCCATTCTAATAATGTTTATTAATGTATTGCACTGTTGCTCCCACTGATCATCCATTAACAATCCAATTATAATTTTTTTGTGTCAACATGATCCTGTTGGTTTTTTCGTTTAACGCCACTTTATGCTGTTATAACTATTGGGACGGGGCTACAGTGGGAATTCTAATTTTGTTTTTATCCAGGTTAATTGGGATAAGCATCTTTAACGAGTACCTGACATTAAATATTACACTAGGTACCTCCGATTTACGTCCAAGGACGGGACACCTAAGTATTTTTTACTCCGTTTAAAATCCTTGCGAACTCGCGAACTTGGGCATAGTAGATTGTTTTCCAAACTACTAGACCACAGGTGACCGTTCAATAAGTTCCTCATGAACATATTTCATTATGTACTTGTTAATTTTTTTTCCCTCACAATAAATGATCCAACCTACTTACTTAAATCATAAATGTCAATTTGTCTACCAAATTTATTTTATAATTTGAAATTTGATTATCATTTTCGATATTTTGAAGTTGCAACGAAGTGCTCTCCACTTTCATTTTTACAATAAAGTAGAGTAATAATATGTACTAAAAAAATTAAATCATAAAATTTATGAATATACATTGACAAAAGTAAGAGAACAAAATCATTTTTCTTTATATATTTGCTCCATATAATTTTATATAGTAATTGCAAGGTATTATTTGCAGTATATAATTTTATTTTTACATATTTTCCTTTTACCTTACAATTTATATGATAAAGATGCATTCATTACATAAACTGTTAAAAACATTTATTATATTTAATTAAAATTGGGAAGGATAGAAGATAATTTATCTATAACGTCATTTATTAAACAATTTGTATATTAGAGGGTTAATAACCTGGATATTCTCAAAAATTGTTGCTATCTGTATTGCCATTGTATGTAATTGTCTTTGTACAACAATTGAAAAAAGTAGCATGGCTTGAATTTTATAAAAATTGGGACGGACTCTCTCCAATGCCAATTTATATTTATCACCTTTAAAAATGTTTTATGTTAATAAATTATCGAATAGTAGTAAATATATAACAACACAATAACATCACATAATTATTTCGGTGCTTGGAAAAACGAAAAATTTATATACGTAACCCCAACTTTAAGTATGAAGGAAAAAATGGCCACTCAGGCGAGCATGAGAGGATTACGAAAACGCTATCACGGCTTTTAAGGTTTATCATATTCTTCGTCAGTCCATTTAATTTTTGTTCGGAAATTAATATGTAAAATAATTAATATTTCATACTTATATTAAAGTAAAAAATAAAATAATTAAGCATTTTTAAATACTTAATGCCAAATCTGCAAGAATAATTTTAACGATCACTTGCTGCAATAGACCTAGGAGCCTACAACTACATATAAATTTCGCATACCTGAAGTCATACACCTAAGATTCCTTTTAGATTGTAGATGTTCATCATCAAGATTTTCTAATGGTCGTATCTCATGCCTTTTCTACACGAGATATCGCTAGAATTTTAATTAGTTATTAATTTATGGCTTGGAACTGAAAGTATTTACTATGAAATCTTTTTAGATACATCATTTACGACCGTGTTTTGATATTAAAAGAATAGGAATGCAATCGTAATATAAAAATTTCATAAAAAATTACATTATCCTAAGTAGGGGGTTGCTAAGTACTCGGTGTATTTTCTAAAATTTTCTTAAAAAAAAGAAAAGAATAGAATTGATAAACTCTTAACTTTTAAACCTAAACATATAGGTATTGGTTTAAAAGATTGGTAACTTCTAGATTTAAGTGCTTATGGTAGGTTCTAAATCTATTTTTTTTCGTCGCTTCAGGCTACTTCACCACTTGCTAGACAAGCACTCTGAGCTCCAATTAATTCCAGAAAATTCATATAAATCACAATTACAAGATCTATTTGGACTTACGGAGTAGAGCTTTGGGTCGAATCCTTACTGTCTGAAATCCTTCGTAAAATTCTCAATACTCCTGATTTTGTTACGAATAAGATCATTCATAATGGCCGGAATGTTCCATTTGTTGCTGATTTGGCCCGAACCCGATATTAATCCATTCATGACAGACTTTATCCGACTCAAACCCAGTAGTTTCAAACATGGCTTCCTTTTCAGTTCCCGATAATCCGTTAAATCTGTTATCTGAGTAATACCGGTGGGTTAGTTAGATATAGTTTGGTGTATTTGTCGTAATATATCATTCATAATATTTACTTGTTTTATTATTTAATACAGGGAGCGGAGTGCCTCAGTGGTTGAGCACTGAGTTGCCATGCCGGAAATCCTGGTTCAAATCGAGCTGCGGGGAGTTACTTTTATTTAGTCTGTTTGCAGCCGGAGATGGATCATATGCGATCAAGGACCCTCCTAGGGCTCACCCAGCCTCTATAAAATAGTTTTTTTTATTTAATACAGGTGTAAACTTCAAAAAAAAAAATTAAAAAAGAAATCCGGTATAAGTACAAGACACGGAAAATTATATCAACTGTAATTTGCAGTCCATAGGCTAATAATTCGAATGAAAAAAATCTGGAAATAAAATGCATCTGTTATACATTACATTGTTAGAAAATTAATTAAGAAATCAGAAATATTCATAAAAAATAACTCTCTAAAGGTATACCCTTTTTCAAATATTTAACATGAAGACTTTTCCAAATCAAGGGACTCTTACACTTCACTAATGATATACGTATAAAAACAGCATGTTAGGTATTCAATTCGATTGTATATTGGTAGGATTTGGCAATCCCCAGGCAAGGACTATATGTTCGGATTTAAATTGCTAGCAATATTTTTGCGAATGTGCCAAAATATTAGCGTTTTGGGATATTAAGGGAATCCGATAAGTGGAGCCGGATTCCGCCGAACGGAGAAATTTATCGCTCTAGTGGAACGCAACAATTTATGGTCCTTTACAAAAACAGAATATAAATTAGGTGTTGTTGGATATGGTCTTTATTCTCGCCTAGGCCGCGGGATGGCATAATGCCCATTAATATCCGAGATTTGTGTAGGGAGATACTCCACAAATATTTTCTTTATCCGGTTCAAAGTGACCAGGAACTAAAAATAAAAATAAATAACAATAAAGTAGGATAAAAGCTAATCCCATCACTCTCTTCTTATCGCAGTAAATCTATTAAAGAATAAGCTCAACATAGAAATATAAGCATATAAAGACTCCTTGCTCTTTTACAATCCTACATTTAAGAAAGTTTTTTCTAATGGTGGTCGTTTCGAACAAGTATCAATAAACATACCATTTTTTTATTTTAAGGTAGCAAGCCGATTCATCGATTTTCCCATTCTTTCCTCAATACAAGGGTGTAACTCAAGGCAGTGTTTTAAACCCTTTTCTTTATTCCATTTATACCTCAGATATTCTACCACCACCTACACCTAAGCATTCGCTGACTATACAACCCTTCTTTCGTCCAACAAAGATTATATAGTATAGCTTCTACACCCCTCCAAAATCACCAAACTGATTTATAAAAAAGGTTTCACAAATGGGGAATCAAATTAAACTCAACAAAATCGAGGTACTTAGAGTCTCACTATGGAAAACTTCGTGTCCAACACTCAAAATTGATGACTATGTAATTCCTAAAAACAATAAACATTATCCTGGACGACACCTGGAACAAAGACTAACATGGAACATACATACAGAATTAAAAAGGACAAGAACTTACAAAACGCTACAAACCACTACCACATCTCCAGGACTGATTTTCACTTGATTTAAACGAACGACTAATCTACAACACTGTACCAACAGGTATTTTTTATATATGGAACAGAACAGATACAAATAACACAATCTGAAATCCAAAATTGTTTAAGGTTTATTTAGAATCACACAAAACATGAACGTTCCCACTGTGGAATTATATATTCAACAAGAAAACATTTCTCACATCACCAAAATCCCATCGTCATTTCTCTTTCTACTCTCTGTTTTCCGGCATGTATTGAACTTATGCAGCCTATCATATGCTTTGATTAATAAATAAACTACTTTAAAATGTTGATAATTATTGCTCGGAGGGCCATTAGAAGGTAAAATCATACGAATGTTAATAATTCCGATTTACAAATTATAAATTAAATTATTTAGACTATAAATGATTTAGGAATTCAAAATTTATTACAGAGTTTTGACTTTCCACTTTTGTCGGCAGTGAATAATGAAATATAAAATGTTTGTTATATTTTATTTAAAAAAACTAATAATTGAAATTTAAAACTGTAGAATGGACGATATATAATGGCATGACAACAATGCAAGTAGAGAAACTACACACAGGTAGTACTGGAATATCATATTCAACTTAGAAGATCACGCGGCCATTTGCTTTTCAGACGTGTCGGTGGATTATCAGGAAGTGAAGAGATTGCGCTAATTTCGAAACAAGTGGATTTGATTGGGAATAAAGTTAGTCATGAAAGGATTGATATCGGGCTCGGGCGAAACCATTAATAAATGGGACATTGATGTCATTATGGATGGCTTTGTTCGTACAAAAGTGAGGAGTACAGAGGATTTTGAGAAGGACTGGATACGAGAGGAATTCGATGACTCAGTGGAGCCCCAAACTCAGTCCAAAACGGTCTTATAATAATTATGTATATTTGTAATTAACTGAGAGCTTTCGAGCGTTTGTTTAGCGTAGGGAGCGGAGTGGGTCAGGGGTAGAGCACTGAGTTGCCATGCCGGAAATCCTGGTTCAAATTCCGCTGCAGGCAGTTACTACGATTTAGGACTATCCTGGAGCTCATCCAGCATCTATAAAATATTATAAAAATAGGGTACTCAAAATAAGATGGGAAAATCTGGCGGTTGAGTGTGATCTAGGACAAGTCACCTCCTTGCAGAACCGTTGTCCATGAAACAGTACAGTCTCTACCATGTACTGAACACCAGACTCGGTCACGGGTTGTAGTGGTACAGGTTTTTTTTGAGCGTTTGTCAAGCCTAAAACGTTGAAGTAGCCTGAAACGAGGAGCAGTTTCTTGTCGCTTCAGTCTAGTATGAGGATTCCAAGTCAAAAGTTGTAAAGATATAGTCCTTAGTACTTGATCTGTTCTACAGAACTGTCTATTTTAGTGTTTTTTTTAAGATAATGTGTACTTTAATTGGAGAAGAATACACAGGAGAATTAAATACAGCCCAGTTAGTGAGGGAATTGACTACAACGTTTGTATTATAAATAATGAAATCATACTCGAGCTTATACTTGTTAATTTCCAGGAGATAATGAGTGGTTTCGGTAGCTGTGTTAATTGATGCAACTATATTGAACGAGAACTCGGCGGACCACTCGGATCAGGGACTATCATTCAGTCCTTTATTACTGTGTTTCCCTCCCAGATGGCACCAGCCTCTTCCTGATAAACATCTCCATCCCAAGCTTACATTGTTGTAAATAATAAATGGCATAATTTCTGTGTGGTCCTCTCCCCCGGGCTCTCTGGTCTGCTTGCGAGGCAGTCGGTGCCATTTATACGGATGATTTAGTGTATTTTATATTAATGGCCAATGTGCCCAACCGGGATTCCTATAAAATAAAAAATAAAAAAGATGCATCAATTATCATCTTCTCATGCATCAAATATCATATCATCCTTCATATTACTAAATGGGCCCTTTCATTGATTATTTGTTTCAGGTATATCTGATGATTTATTAAAACTAGATTACTTATATATTAGTAAATATAATGTTACTTGTATTGTCATAAACTTGCACCAATGTAATCCATGAAAGGTTAGGGGTTTAGTATATGGTAGTATACTGTTTCTTGGACAACGGTTGTGCAGAGAGGTTATTCGTCCCAGATCACGCTCAACCACCAGATTTTCCCCTTTCTTTGGATACCCACTTTGTTGAGGCTGGGTAAGCCACAGGATCCTGGATCTCATAATATCCATCTCCGACTGCTAACAGATTAAATAAAAGTCTTAGCAGCAGTGGGATATGAACCAAGGACTTTAAGGATTTTAAGTTTCGGCCTACTTTCTTGAGGAATACCGGCTGAAAGAGTGATTCTACAATAAAAATCAAGATAGTAAATTTAATTAGCTTTAATTTAAGCACAGACTAAGGCCTGTAGGTGCAACAGATTCTGAGTTACGCCTCTTTGAAAATTTTCCATTTTTTCACACACACACTTAAAGACAGCCAAAACTTAAAATTGGACTTTTTGTAAAAAAAAGACCAATTTTCAAAGCCTAACGCAGAATCTATTAGACCTATAGAAATGCGGTTGGATTCAAATTGTAGCAAACTTAATCTAATTTAAAATGGTTACTCATGGGTTTTTCATAAATGCACCGATTATGAGATACATGCCAAAAACTGAAATAACTCCGAAAATTTCGAGGTTTTTTGCCCACCAAAACTTTTCCCACCATTTTTTCGGTTGAAAATTTGGATTTATACTACTCAGACATGCCTTGACAACATATCAAAAATGCAACTCTCTTCGATTTTTCGCAACCCTCTAACTCCTGGGGGCTGGACTATTATTTGGACTATTTGGAAAATGACCAAGGGTTGTAATTCAGCATCTATTACACCTAAAGGCCTCGGCCTGTGCTTAAATTAAAGCTAAGTAAATTTACTACAGCTTCATTTCCCTTGCCTTTCATCGTTGGATCCCTCCTTCTGCCGGTGTTCCTCACGAAAGTCGGTCAAAACTTAAATTTGGATTTTTTGGAAAAATTACCAATTTTCAAAGGGACGTAACTCAGAATCTATTAAAGCTACTGGGCTGCAGTTGAGCTCAGATTATAGCTCATTTAATCTACTTTAAAAATAGATACTATTTTATTTTATTTTATCAAAAACGCACCGATTACGAGATATAGGCCAAAAACTGAAATAACTCCGAAAATTTCGAGGTGTTTCGGTCACCAAAAGTTTTCCCATCCGATTTTTTCGGTAGCAAACTTGGATTTCCACTAGTCAGACATGCCCTTACGACCAATCAAAAAGGCAACTCTCTTAAATTTATTGCAACCTAAAGCCCTTTTTTGGTACCTGGCCGCTGGCCTATGAGTGTAAATAGAAAGCATAAATTTTTAATTCAATATTGGAATTAAAAAAGTAATTTTTAAATATTTTTGTTTTGAAGAGAAAAGATTTGTCCTAGCCGGGATCGAACCCGAGTCGTCTGTATCTCCGGTGCAGTGCTCTAAACCACTGAGCTACCAGGGGTCGTATCCAAGTCAGACAAAAAATTCCGAGAACAAGGGGATATAGGATCGGTGAAGAGAACGGATTTGTCTGACTTAAATACGACCCCTGGTAGCTTAATGGTTTAGATCACTGCACCGGAGAGGCAGACGACCCGGGTTCGATTCCCGGCCAGGACAAATCTTTTCAAAACAAAAATATTTAAAAATAATCACCATCAAAATGACAATTAATAAAAATAAATTATAAAAAAGTAATTATTTTACAGCTTCAACCGACCACAATTAAAAACGCTTCGTTCCTAAAACATTATACCTGACTAGGTTTTTTTCCTTCTTGGGCGGACGAAAATTGCTGGTTTGGTGAAGGAGAGACGAAGACCGATGGTTATCAGTTGTCACTGATAGCGTTGCCGGGGAAGTCGTGAGCGGAGGGCCTCCAACCTCGTGTCAATATCTTGCCCGTGGTTCCCACGTCGGCTACACACACTCCTCATTTATCTCCCTTTGGTACCTTACTGATGCACCTCCCTCTTCGGGGTACCTCGGGGTACCAGTGCGGCATCGCGCCTATTAATTACTTGATGTGCTCTGCCTTTTTCGATGATGGGTTTTTCAACGGCACTGGGAGTTAGTGTGCTTTCACGATGTTGGAACTCAGGCAGATGAAGTTTTATGTACTTTTTATAATTGAGGAAAGGTTTTAATGTATTCAAGACTAAGTATATAAGTTGGCACTTTTAAACGATAGTTTGATATTTATTGGATTTAAATCTAAAACGCTTTAGACGCATATATGTATCCAGTGAAAGCAATCGGTTGGGACTATGAGCGTATATATGCGTCTGTTGAAAGTCACCAAGAGGGATTAAGAGGCACATACAAATGTGTTTTTCATGTAATAATCACATGGAATTATAAAAACATTATGTATAACTTTATACAGTATATATGTGAGACAGATATATACGTATAACTTTAGCTACGCCATTAAAGAAATGGAATTGATCATGAAACCAGTCACCACGAACAGTCACTCACATTCGCCCTGAAGACTGCCTACATTGTACATAATTGTGTGTTATCTTTGACTGCACCCCTGACCATTTCAATCCATCGTTAGAATTATCCAGTCAACTATTTTCCACTCAAAAACTATTATAGTACGGAAGGAAATTGTTGGGGGTGCAGTCAACTTAAACACTAAATAAGTGGGTAGTTATTTTATTTTGTTCCAACGTTTCGACCCACTTTGTAGGTCATCTTTATGGCTAATGGAAGCTGAGGTTAGACTAGATAACGTTGGCACAAAATAAAATAAGTACCTACTTATTTAGTGTTTAATTTGACTGCACCCCCGAACTATTTCCTTCCTTACTCAGATCTTCCAGTCAACTATCTCCTCGCTAACATAATAAACTATTATAATTTAGTATTTACGCATTGAACTTTTAATCAAGCTATAGAGCTGAAACGTATTCAATCCACAACGATGGTAAGCTCTGAGAGTGCGCAGTCCCTCTGGATGCAACGCCCGAGAGTCACCCCATAAGGGTTAAGAAATGCTTTGTCGAAGCTTCTGATGCTGGTGAAAAATCTATAATTGACATTGATGAAATGGTAATCAACGACACATGAGGCCTATAATAGGAAAGGTAATTTAAACCATTATCGCAATATTTGGTTTTATTACTCATGAGTCGACTCGTGGGGTCTCAAGTCTCTTGCACAGTTACTAGTGTCCAAAAAAGCAAGTTGAACAGTCAGTTAATAAAATCAAAGATACATCATGGTGTATCTCAAGGTAGCCTTTAGTGCTTTTTCTTCAGTTCTACATATAAACGCCTCCTTGATTCCTGAGGACAATCGCACCAACTTCAGCTGCTTCTAAAAACTACTTCAAATATCCCACATAAATTAAGCAAACGGTTAAAAATGTCTTCTCATCTATTCAACTTTGAATTTAAAATATTAGAGTGCTGCCAATGGGTAGTGCCTCTACACGTCCTTTCATGTATTTATTTATTCAGCCCTTGTACTAGATGTATATATTACAGTTGTACAATTCAATAAAATAATTTAAAAAAAAAAAAAAAAGAATTTAAAATATAATCGATATAACTGACACAAATAAAAATCCAGTACTTTTATTCTGCTTACTATAGGATTTTTTTTTTTTTTTTTTAGAGAGTTTCCCCCTAGTTCAGATTTTCGCCAACCAAAATTTAGAGTAACATTTTTTCCAGGTTTTCCTGTCAAGTGCATCTTCTTAATTAAGGCCATATCCTACCATGTCTTCCTGGGCGTGGTTTATCCATGAAGGTCTTGGTCGTCCTCTTCTTCTTCCTTCAGGGCATTGTCATTTTGGGTATTCTATTACTCTCCATGCTCAGTAGATGTCCAAACCATTCTAATCGCTTTATTGTATTTTTTTCGAGAATAGTATTGTTAGTACCCATTATCTCTCGGACAACTGAATTGGGTATTCTATAACGCCTAGAAAGTATGATAGGACTATACTTGTGGAAAAAAATAACCTGGAAAATAAAATGACGAAAACGGACAATCAAATTCATCATATCGCTTAGTGGAAAGTCAGCCATGATATAACAAAACAGTGATTTATCTAAAATTAACTACAAACTGGATGAATCTATATCGAGGAGGCATAACATGGCTGAGCTGGCCACTCAGTTTGCAAACAGATCCAAATTAACAAAATACTAACCATACCAGAAAATCCACAACAAATCGATTTCCCACTCACTTTTATCATAATTTACACCGCTTATGGCATGAACATATTGACACGTTAAAAATATAAAAATAATATTTATCTTATAATCACCTATATCCGATTGGACAATCTATCTCTTCTCTAAGTCAAGTGGCAAATCTAAGCAAACGTTTTGAGATAATAGAAGCTCATGTTGAGGACAGCAAAAAAGGATTTGTTTGATGTATTGTTAAAATAATGGTAGGTTATAAAGATGATTGGATGACTAGTTAATAACGTGTCACTACTCAATAATGTGTTCATAGCCTTTTCTTTGCCTCACAATGATTTTTGTTGGAGCTTTCACTGAGTTCAATCTGTTTAAGGATTTTAACTTGCGGAATCTCACTGGAAAGTTGAACAATCTAACCGACTAATAACCAGAGAGCAGCTTGACTCAAAAGGAGCTGCATTGAAGTAGTTCTTACTAGAATATGAGATAATGTTGATAGTACTCCCTCCGTAGAGGAGTACCCTTATATGCAAGAAAAGGCCATTAAAAAGATTCTTCAGCATAACTATTCCATCAGCAAGAGGGGAGGTAGGTTGTTTGTTTTTTCTAAGTTAAAAATTGTAAATTCCCTGAGTTGTAATTGTAATTTAATCCAGGGTCACCTGTGGTCTTTGAGTAGCTAGCCGAGTCTTTGAGTGTCTAATATGCCGAAGATCGCGGGTTTGCTCTAATGTAGATGGCTTTAGGATTTTTTATAGGTAGTAAAATCTACTTGGTTAAGCCGTCCTAAGGAAGGGACCTAAAATGGGGGTCCTGAGCCTGTGTGGTGTCAGGTACTACCTAAATATATACCTGGATAGCCAACATCAAGGAATCCCATTACTTCCTACTACTACTAGCATCGTCCGATTTGCTATCAGCATAAAGTGACGTTAAATAAAGTAAACAAACAAACTTTCTATAATTGTACGAAGTAGGATAAAATGTCGGACATCATACAGACAAAATGTCGCCCATATCTACCAGATAGCAACACGATAGCGTACGGCGAAAGCTGTGGTTCTGGAAATGTGGTCCTGGTTTATACAATAACGATAAGGAAAAGAGAGTTGATTTAGATTTGTATTTCTGTGTAAGGTAGCAATAAAGCACGGAGGCAAAAATAATGTAGTATTCAGCAAATTTAGTCGATAAACAATAGCAGCATCAACAGATAAACAAGTAATCCGATACCGTAGAAAATACAATGTTGTTATGGCGACATCTTAGTGTTGTTTAGTCATTTAACGTCACTTTATGCTGCTATGGCTAATCGGACGAAGCTACAGTGGGAGTCCTAAATTTTGCCTATCCAGGTATCATTAGGATTGGGATCATTCACGAGTACCTTACATCGTACAGGCTCAGGACCCCGCTTTTTTCCGTTTCTTCCGATGGACGGTATAACTAAGACTTTTTTACTCGCTTAAAAAAATTCTAAGGTCATATCTTGTTCAAAGGTAAGTTATGCTAACCACATGTTACCATGTGTTGACACCTTCACACTCTCGGACATAAGGCCCTTTAATAAATGTGTTATAAAAACTACTTTGGCTTAGAAGTTACAGCTTTGTTGATGCAACAACGTTCCTCCGAATTTCGCTAATAAAATATAATAAATGACTGGTGACCCCTGTCGAATAACGTTTCTCATTTAAGCTATCTTCCTAGAGGGATCTTCGATTCCTGTAAGCCACCACCACCAGGTATCCTTGAGATTCCTCGACTGGAAGGAGGGCAGAAGAGCCGCCCGGATTGTGAACTAGGCAGAGGATGGAGGATGGAGGGAGGCGAGCCGTGACCCGGGGGTCAGCACGCCAGCCCGGCAATTAGGAGATGACGCCCCCTTCCTCTTTATATATGATTACATTTAACTAAAGAGCCGCGCTCTGGCGCTCAAGCGCTGTATTCCTCCGTCCGGATCTAACAACGCTTTCATTATACCTCCGATGCGCTCAGTCGGTGTCAGTAACCAATAACCCTCAGATATATTATCTAAATTAAACATAACTCTCTTATAGATTTCCTATAATGTTTCTACATCTCAGGTCTGTTATTACTCGTTTCGGAAAAATAAATTATGCCCTTTATTGATTTACAAATTCTGTTTTGATCATAAGGTAACCTTATGGGGAGTGGGGAAGCTCAGTTTTAGAGCTATGGGTTGCAGAGTTGAGGGTTCGAATCATGTGGATCAGGACGTCATCCTGTGTTTCCCCCATCCTCCATAGAGTGGGTAGGGAGCGGAGAGGCTCAATGGTAGAGCACATCCCGGAAATCTTGGTTCAAATCCCGCTTCGGGCTTGTTTTATTTAGTCTGTTGCAGCTGGAGATGGATCATATAGGATCTAGCATCCTCTTGAGGCTCACCCAGCCTCTATAAAATATTATAAAAATAAGGGAGAAAAATCTTGCGGTTGATTCACCTCCTTGCTGAACCGTTGTCCATGAAACAGTACCGTCTCTACCATGTGCTGAACCCCACACCCGTTAACGGGTTGTAGTGGTACAGGTTTTTAAAGGTTTTTTCTATAGAGTGGGCACCCTCAATATGAGAAAAAATTAGAATGCGATTGGACAAGCATTTGTTTTCAGTTACCCTAATGGTTCCCTCAACTAGTACTGTATGCAATTATGTTGCATGCAACAGTATATATAAGGACGTCCGAGCATATGCTAAACCAATAATTCTATCTCTTATCCCAACGAAGGTTTTATCTCTTCTAGCACCTCAAAACTCAATTAGCTGAAACTTCCTACCCTTCGCTATTCAACTGAATTCATATTTTGATCATAATTCTTATATAACATGATAGACATAAAATTAATATGTTGCAATGAATCCGATTTTATTTATTAGTTATTATGGCACTCCATACTGCAAGAAACCGGGCCTTCGCTACCACTGTTCAACAATTTCTGCAATCCTGCGCTATTTTTCTGGAGCCCTGGTTTATATCCCTGGATTTTTCGATTCGTGAAGTCATCGGATGGTTGATGATCTGCATAATTATGGGTTTATGACCCAGACAGTTATCATTGCTTTCTTGTAATCAGCAATATAAACTACCTTGACCTCCCCTCCTCTTTTGCATGCAAATATACACCAGCATTAAAACATTGTATGACAGATAAGAGAAGGGAGAGAAGGTGGGATGACAGAGTATAGTATGAATAATTGAGAGTAGAGATAAGAGAGTAAAGCAGTCGCTATGTTAGTTGATAATTTTTACATGCAGCTGATAGTAAATCTAGTAAATTATAATAAAAAATGAATTGTATATCCATGTAGTAATATATCAATAATACTCAATTCCTACAGAATTATTTCTTTAGTCACGTCAAGTCTGTGTTGGTCAACTGTAGACAGTCATTACACACTGAGATACCACCACTTCTCAATTTACCTCCCCCCTGATGAAGTATAC
Organism: Troilus luridus; assembly: GCA_964056705.1. Lineage (NCBI taxonomy): Eukaryota > Metazoa > Arthropoda > Insecta > Hemiptera > Pentatomidae > Troilus > Troilus luridus. The sequence goes on along the minus strand of OZ057415.1, from coordinate 71,366,282 downwards.
ATGTACAGCAGGAAATAATCAAACCAGGATATTCTACAACTCCTTCCAGCTTACAGCAAGAAGAATGCTCAAATTCTTCCCCCTCATGCTTTTCTTTTGAAAAGCAACAAAATATTTCAAGGTGTGAAAGCTCTACCCATGAAGTCATACCAAATAAATTTCATGTTTGAATTAAAGTTATCATCGTACCTACGTATAAATTTAGTTGGGCATAAATATTTATTAAGCTACATCCGACCCCTGAATCGGGCACCTACGAACTCCTTCCTCGAGAACCCGGCCGTAGAAGGGCAAAGAGGGCGAACTGGGTCATTGAGCTCCGATAAATTCGGTGAGAGCGGAAAAAAAGTCCGGGAGAAGTCGAGCGTGTTGTGTAGATTCCTTCGATAAACTCCATATTGTATTCTCTTTGCTATATTTCAAACTGGAACAAACTTACGAGCGTTTCTTTAAGTTTTTTTTATCTCGACTCTAGAGGGACGTAAGTGGCCTCCCACAAGGACCTCTATCTCTGGACAATAATGAAGAGATAGAACATTTGCTAATGTCTCCGCCGATTTATCGTTACATTATGCCACCGTTGAGCCCTATCGTAAACTTCCTTGCTCAGAGATAAGGGCTGCTTCTACGATATCATGACATTTTGAATTCAGAAGAAATTTCAGGAAATTTCGATTTTAACAGAGCCGCAGATTGGAAAAATATTTGGGAGTCAGCCCGCTGCTTCTCTGGCTTCTGAAATTTATTAAAGAGATTTCAAAACGCTAAAAGCATATTTGAGGTGTCTGTATTAAATTTTGATTCCATTTCGTGTGTTTATTTATCTTCTGCTTTCTACGTGAGCGGAGGAGTTCGGTCTTTATGGAAGACATAATGATACTAGCCCAAAAGTGGTTTGGAGTATTGCACCAAGAGGTGAATTGTGTTCAGTCCTGGTGAAAAATGTTTTCCATATCAGGCATTCCAATGTAAAAGTATACATCTGCTATCTGCTATACAAAACAGAAATCAGATAACAGAATAGATAACTCAATAAATAATAGTTTAAACAACTAATTGGCTTTAATGGGTTTGTTTGTTTGTTCATTTAACGTCACTTTATGCTGCTATGGCTAATCGGACGATGCTACAGTGGGAGCTCTAAATTTTGCCTACCCAGGTTTAATTAGGATAGGGATTTTTAACGAGTACCTGACATCGTACAGGCTCGGGACCCCCGTTTAACGTCCCTTCCGAAGGACGGCGTAACTAAGGATTTTTTTCTCCCTTAAAAAAATCCTAGGGCCACCTGCCGGGCTACGAACCCGCGATCTTGGGCTTAGTAGTTTGTTACGCTAACCACTAGACCACAGGTGAATAGGAAACAAAACTAAAAAGTAGAAAATAAGTGTAGAGTGATGAATACCAAATTCATTTAACCGCAAAAAATCTGGGGTACATACAAGTTCATTATTTTTGTTACAAAATATACGAAACTCTCCAAGTCGATCTTTCTAGTAATCATATGCTTGTCTCAAAAGAAGCGAAGTGGCTCAGTGGTGGAGCGCTGGGTTGCCATGCCGAAGGTCCTAAGTTGAAAACCCGCTCACTGGCAGACTTTTATTTAATCTGTTAGCGCCCGGACATGAATCCTATGTAGTATAAGACTCCCTGGGGCTCACCCAGCCTCTATAAAGTGAGTATCCAAAAAAGGGGGAACCTTAAGCGTGAAATCGGACAAATTACATCCCTGTACAATCATTGTTCAAGAAACAGTACGGTCTCTACCATGAACTGAACCCTAGACCCTTCATGATTTTAGTGGTGCAGTTTTTGTTGTCTCAAATAGTAAGTCCTATATGGCTTACTAAACGCCTTAATACTTGGCCCAAGATTCAACCGTGTCTTCGGATATGAAAAATCGCTTATCCTGTAGATCTTGGTGAGGATAATGAGAAAAACTTATTAAACTATTGTTTGGACATCGTTCCTTGAGAAGTGTGCTTTAAGTAAGTTTTAATTTAGCCCGATGTTATGAAGTATAATAAAAAGAGTGGATAATTTTAAATATTTGGATTCTTCAATGGAAAGGAATGGGAACGTCCGAAAAAAAAGGAGATGAAGCAAAGGATAAATACAGCCCGAAAAGCAATTGGTATTGCTTAACTGTCCTTTGGAATAATAGTGTGCCGAAATATACCAAGAAGCTCATAAATAAGTCCATAATTGATAGCATATTATATTGCTATATGGAGCAGAGACATGGACGATAAGCAATTCTTTAGGAAAAAAGCTACTTGCTATTGAGATGGATTATTGGAGGAGAGCTGCCAGCGTGTCTAGGCTAGAAAGAAGGTCTAATCCCGAAAATAGAGAGCGAATTCAAACTCAACAAAAGGCTCTCCAAAATAAAGAGGGAATCTCAGAAGAATAAACGAATAAAGATTCCCCAATTTAATTTTCAATTGGAGTGCTGAAGGAAGGAAACGGCGAGGAAGACCACGAAAAAGATAGATAGAAGGAATTCAGGAAAGTATGGACGGCCATGGTCTGAGAGAGGAAGACATACAATATAGTAGAAAATGGGATAACGAATTATAGGAAATGTTTGGTTTAAAGAAACCTCAAATTGGGGAAACAAAAGATAAAAAATGAAAGAAGTGGAAATAATTTCATATCATGAATTATTTTCTGTTTCCTTAAGAACGACTCAGTTGAACTTTAAGAACGACCCAGGTTCCGACCCGAGGAGAAAGGTCGGATGCCAAAGATCGGAGCAAATGAGTAGCTGTCAAACAAGACCTGGTTTGATTAATCCTACATTTGTTGAGGCTTGCCAATAGATGTTGGCGTGGGGCCGTGCAAGATATAGGCACAATGAGCGAGTCTTGTGCATTATCCTCCCTGTCAAAGACAAATCTCCCCCATCCTTCAGGGAGGACCCTCGGGCGATCTCTTAGTCATGGATCTCTAGTGGGTGTTACCGCCTCCTCCGGCTCCAATGCATGCCAGGCGTTCCATCACGGACCGAACGACTCATCAGACCGCCTTTATTGAGATGGACGAGCAGCGAACTAAAAGAGAAAAAATATGATGAAACAGCCATAGATATTTTTCGCAATCCATCCATAAAGTTTAGGAGTTGTAACAACTTTCGATTTTACAAATGTATCATCACCACCATACTTCAGACTTTTCCATCAGCCTTACGTAATTCGAAATTACATTGTAAAATAGTTAAGAACATTAATAATTTTGGAATGCTTAACCTTTTAACTGCAGTAACGCTAAATATGAGTTCAGCCTATTTATTTTGAAGCTAAGGAGACATTTAGAGAAATCTCGGTTGAGTGAGTCATGATCATTCGAAATTAAGCTCAATACAAGATAAGGAATTTTAATGCTTGAGTGCCAAATGGTTGCCTGAGCTGCAAAATAATTATGGGTTGCATTAGTCAGGGGTCGCTGCCAATGATTACACAAAATAAGTTATGCTTATTTTGTGTTATCATTGACTGCACCCCCTGACCAATTCAATCCATCATAAGGAATTTTAATTCTTATGTACATAAATGACAATTCTTTATTATATTAATTAATAAACTTATTGTCATAAAAAAATATTTTGCGATCGTTATTATGAAATTATGGGCGATTGGTAGCTTAGTACATTAGTAAATTATTAAGCTTCAAGAACCGATGTAACAAATAATATTTTAAATTCTGCTCTCAGTAGGTTCTATAGAATGTGGATGCCCTCCTGGGGCTCACGTTGCCTCTTTAACGTGGGTACCCTTGATTAGGAGAAATCATGGCGGTTGAGAGAGATAAGCAATCCCGAAGGTTCGATGCCGATATCACCGATATCAGCTTACAATCCTCTTTCCACGGACTACTGTGGGAACCCTAATTGAAGTTACTTGGCTTCAAACACAAACCTCCTTCTTACGCCGTCGGATGTTTACCTGTCGTCTCAGTCCTATTTAGGAATCGTTTGTTGCTCAGCCTAATAACCTTATAAGCCTATATCAATATTTGTAACACTATCACTTCAATTATATTCAATTAAATTATGTTAGGAGAGGAGTAACATAATGTGCTGTTGTGTTCCCTGACTTGCCGGGATTTAAATTCAGCCATGGCAGATAATTTATTTAATATGTTAACAATAGTGGATGGATCTTTTACTATCTGGAAACTCTTTTGGGGCTTACCCAGCCTCTATAAAGTGAATACTCTTAATTCAGGAAAATACCTGGCCTTTGGGCGTGATCAACGACAAATAACTTTCTTGCACAAATGTTTTCCAAGAAACAGCACAGCCTCAACTACGTAAAACTCCACTATGGGTTTTAGTGGTACAGGTCTTATATCTAATTAAACAGGTGCACACTCAGCGATTTCCCTTCTTGTACAATCCCCTAAATTTTCCAGTTGATTCATGTTTTTCCGAACATAAAATTCTAAGCAATGACTTATTTTGGAATAACTTAAGAGCTTGTTCATCCTATAATCATAACGGCCGCGTACCATATGTTGTTGTAGAATCTAAAAATAGTTTTTTTATAGTTATACAGTAACTTTAGCAGACCTAATGCTATTGATGAAGTCGCTGTAATCGCCTCATTACCTAAATTACCTAATAATCCAAACACCTAGTTACCTCGCCCCTAACTAACCCCCAACCCTCTGGTAAACACCCCATTATGAAAGGGTTTGAGGTCGAGTGCCTCAAAAAAAATCCCTTTTTACATCTCCACAAGCTAATGGCCGACTATTAGATACAATGGGCGGCTAAGATCCTTCTCACGGCTCGCCTTCAATTATCGACGTTTAATTTAGATACAGATCGAGGGTTGCATTTTTTCTTCATCGACGGGGCAAGCGGCAGTTAGTTATCTCCACCCGCTTAGTATACACAAACGGTTATCCATGGCGGTAATTAAACCCATTGTTTTGTACTGAACCGAACCCCAGCGATGAGGAGAGACAAGTTGCCGAAAAATTATAGATAATACTGAGATAGCGTGTAGGTCGTGACCTCTTCTAACCTACAATTAAGGGTTGGTGCATGGAATAACTTTTCCAAGAATGTGATAGTCAGAAAAATATCTGAGATTATCTTAAGGAGAAATTTTTATTTATGATACGAAGCTTATACATTCATACTTGCTGATCCCATCTTTGAAACTGGCTAATGTCTGAAAATCCTCCCCCCCCCCCCAATAAAAAAAACTTTACCAGTAACCCAGCTGTAATTGGTATTAGCAAGAATCTAATTAATATTATATGGGAAATCCTGTTCAAAAGTACTTATTTGAAAACGTAAGCCATTACCAACGCCGGAAAAAATGCATTTGAAATAGCTGCAGTTTGACCAAAAATATTATTTAAATTTTTTATTAATTATTTTAATTTTTTATTATTTTTTTATTTTGAAGAGAAAAGATTTGCCCTGGCCGGGATTCAAACCCGGGTTGTCCATCTCTCCGTGACAGCACTTTGAACTACCAGGGGACGCCTCACAGCTAGGACAAATCCGTTCTCTTCACCGATCCCACATCCCCGTGTTCTTGCTATTTTGCAATGTATTGTTGCGATCTTGTTTATTATAATTTATTAATTATAATTGTTTATTATGATTATTAATTATAATTTGATCCCGGCCAGGGCAAATCTTTTCTTTTCAAAATAAAAATATTTAAAAATTAAAACAATTAATAAAAAAATATAAATAATAATATGACGTAGGTCAACAAGATCCTAAAATTAAAATAATGTTCAATGAACATTCTTCCTCGTGTATACATCGCAAAATTGCGAGAACACGGGGAAATGGGATCGGTGAAGAGAACGGATTTGTCCTGACTGTGCGGCGGCTCTGGCCAGGGCAAATCTTTTCTCTTCAAAATAAAAAAGCCTCTAAAATACTGGAGAAATCAATCAACCAGTTGACATTTCACCAATTCAGTCATTATTTAATTTGTGCAACGTCTGAGATCAAGGATCTCGTTTCTGTTAGAAGAGTCTGTTTGGACTGTTGATGTGAGAAGTGCTGCACTTCTTCTTCTTTGATGTGATTTTTCTTTTTGTGAGTGAACTCCTGAACCATCAATAGGGAAAATGTTGACTGGTTAGTTTTTTCCAGTATTTTAGAGGGATTTTCCTACTGCATTCTATTTGTATCCAATTTATAGGGTTTATTTATTTGTTTTTCCTTTAATCTGTATATTAAATACCTCTTTAAATATTTGTATTTGAAAAGAAAAGATATGTCCAGGGCCGGGACTCGAACCCGGGCCTTCCAGATCAAAGAACATTCTTCCCCTCGTATACTTCGCAAATCGCATTTTTGGAACGCGGGGACTTAGGATCAGAGAAAAGAAAAGATTTGATCACGACCGAGAAGCCTGCTTGATTAGGGACCAGGATAGTTCAAATGGTAGAGTCCCAGACTATCTATATGGAAGACCCGGGTTCGAGTCCCGGTCCTGGACATATATTTTCTTTTCAAATAAAAATATTTAAAAAGTAGTAATAAATAAAATAAAATAAATCATAAAAATTATAATGACGTATGTCAACTAGATCCAAATTAAAATAATGTTAAAAGAACATTCTTCCCCCCGTATACTTCGCAAAAATGCGAGAACGCGGGGACGTCGGATCAGTGAAAAGAAAAGATATGACCGCGACCGAGAAGAGTGCTTGATTAGGGCCCAGGATAGCTCAAATCACTAGCGATCTGGAAGACCCGGGTTCGAGTCCCGGTCCTGGACATATATTTTCTTTTCAAATAAAAATATTTAAAAAGTAGTAACAAATAAAATAAAATAAATCATAAAAATTATAATGACGTTAGTCAACTAGATCCAAATTAAAATAATGTTCAAAGAACATTCTTCCCCTCGTATACTTCGCAAAAATGCGAGAACGCGGGGACTTAGTATCAGAGAAAAGAAAAGATATGACCACGACCGAGAAGAGTACTTGATTAGGGCCCAGGATAGCTCAAACCACTAGCGATCTGGAAGACCTGGGTTCGAGTCCCGGTCAAGGACATATCTTTTCTTTTCAAAATAAAAATATTTAAAAAGTAGTAACAAATAAAATAAAATAAATCATAAAAATTATAATGACGTTAGTCAACTAGATCCAAATTAAAATAATGTTCAAAGAACATTCTTCCCCTCGTATACTTCGCAAAAATGCGAGAACGCGGGGACTTAGTATCAGAGAAAAGAAAAGATATGACCACGACCGAGAAGAGTACTTGATTAGGGCCCAGGATAGCTCAAATCACTAGCGATCTGGAAGACCCGGGTTCGAGTCCCGGTCAAGGACATATCTTTTCTTTTCAAAATAAAAATATTTTAAAAATATCATTAAAATAATTTTCTTATTTTCAGATTGTTGCAACGCGATGCTCTTCTAATTCGGTCTTTACTCGATATGAGCTGCTGTATCAAAGTTGCCTGTATCAAGCTCCTGTCCTAAACATTTAAGTCTACCAGATCTCTTGGTGCTATTTTCTCTGTTTTGTAAATCCACATTACTTTGACTAATACAAACAAAAAAAAACAAAGAAACTTTATTTGCCATTTTGCATATGAAAGCAGCATAAGTGTGAATACATGTTCCGGACTTCCTTTACATGTATAAAGGACATTGATTTTAATTAATTAAAGTTATCTTTTATAAATACGTTTTACAATAGCAGGGTTCGAGTCCCGGTCCTGGATATATCTTTTCTTTTCAATTAAAAATTAGTAACAAATAAAATTTTTAAAAAAATCTTTAGTTTGGCAGATAGAAGTGCTGCGGATTCAATCAGCAAAGGCCATATTCTGACGTAGATATATTTAAAATCATATTTTCATAGCTTTAGGTAATGATAGACTATATAAAATACTCGTAAATCAGAAGTGCAACATGGTTTTTACGTTTGCATAACTACATGCAGCTCTGAAAACATTAGACCTCCCAAAAAAAAATTAAAAATCCTATCTTTAGATACTACAGGATGGATTGCTGAGAAGCCGAGTTGCAATCAATGGATTGCCGTCAATAAGTCAAATATATTACGATTTTTAAAATTGCTCTATGATGTTTTTGCAAAAGTGATTGTTACAAAAGATTTTTGATGACATAAGTTTAATGAAACAACCTATTGATTATTCAACTTACTACAACTATTGATTATTAATACTCAATTTTAAGGATTCGGAGACCGTATTCTAAATGTCAAAAAGAATATTTATTTTTGCTATGATTAGTAATGAACTGTGCTACTAATCTCTAATTCTCCAGCTGAGATCAGATAGACAATTTATTCTTTTTATCAGCAATGAAACGGCCCTGTAAAGATCCTAAAAGATGGATGAAGGTGATTCTTCTGAAATTCACCCAACCTTTGTCGTCTTGTGTTCAGTATGATGGAATAAATTTCAATTCTAGACATTCAACTGCCATCTTCCCGATGGCCGGTCTAAGAAGGCATCGAGGATTCGGGACGGGTTAGAAATCGATAATTGAGCATATTGGAATGGGTTAGTAGTCGCCATTGGTGGGCGGGGGGTATACCGCTAAGTTTCCACACTACGGGACCTATAATGAGGAGTCTCTTCTTCGTAATGACTCAACTTTGACACGCGATTGACGATCGAGGAATCCCAGCTATGCTAAAGAGGAAGGCACTTTCTTCTAATCCTACACGTGCTTTACAGTTCCCTAACCTCCAGAGATTTCACGAACACATGCAACGCTAAAATCAATTAATATTTTAAAAAATAAATAATTAAAAATAGGCATTCAATAGGACTGCAGTCAAAAGTGAAAACGAAAAACATAGGATTATGTTTTTCGTTTTCACTCTTAAGGATGATAGTTAAAAAAAAACTATGTTATTTTTTAAATTATCAAATCAATGACACTGTTATATTTTACTGTTTATAGTCTGAATAATTTAAAATTCAAATCTGTAAATTTAAATTTTTTAAGATTAGTCTGATTTTGTCAGATACTGATTCTCCGAACAATAATCATATAGATTTTCAAAATTTATAACCATCTTCTCTGTTGAAATTTCCGGGGTGCTTTACTATTTAGATTTGTTTTTAATATCTTTCTTTCTGTCTGGTTACAACTCTTTTTGACCACTCTAATTTCGCCAAACTTGATGACAAATGATTACTAAACAATTGAAATTTAAAATTGAAGTAACCAAAATAGAAGACGGTTTGTGGCTCCTTAATATACCAGTGGTCAAAAAGAAACCAAAAAGCCTGAAAGAAAAGGCAAACCGACTAGAAGTCAGCCAGTCGAGGCCCGCCACTAAATATAAGTAGAAATTATTATCTAAAAACTATAATGGACACAAATATTTAGAATAAAAATTGGAAAAAAAAACATTCTCTATCTCTTACACTTATTGAAATAAGATGTAGTATTTTAGATTATAAATTAAAATTATTAGACTTATGAATTACAATTTAAATAATGTTGTGTCTAGAGAAAGTTAAATGAAAACGGTTATTTTAGTAATGTTCAATTACAATTTAAAATTTAATTATTATAGGTTGTTTTATTTCATGATCTCTTCATAATAATTCTGGATTACTGTTGCCTAATGGACATTTAGCTTCAACAATTTATATTGAATGATCTTGTGATAGAGTAAACTACGTGAAAAACAAATTATTTTATCATTGGTTAATCTGGAAACTGCTTAAACAAGAGCCGGTTAAATGAGATTCTATTTTAAAAGTAGATAAACGGTTATTGCTGTAACTACTCCAACACAGATAAGACATGTTGTAGAGATATGCACGTTTCATAGCAGTAGGAGCAAGATTTATTTTAATCATCACTAGAATATCTTGGTGAAGTATTTATATGTAAATATTTTGATATTTAGCATATTGCAGTGCATTGATCTTACCCCTATTGCTAAATTTATCTAAAATTGAGACATTGAACTATACACTTGTTATTTATTTCGTTTTGTGTTAAGAAGAATCTGAGCTTGGTAGCTTACTGTATAGAGCTCTGAATTGCTATGCTGAAGATATCGGGTTCAATCCGGATGTGGCAGGTAAAAAATATATATATTTTTTATCTGCAACGAATAGACCGTGCCCGATCTACAGACCATCGTGGGGGTAACCGATGAGATTGGGGGATAACTTCGAGATCCCGAAAAATTCACCCCCGGTACAATGTTTTCAAATAATCTAGTAGAGTCTCTACCATTTACTGAACCTATGACCTCTCGTGGATAAATAAAAATACATACAACATATTTAATGGAGCGGAAAGCTCAGTGGTAGAGCGGGTGAGTTGCCGTTCTGAAGGTCCTGGATTCAAATCCTGCTGTGACAGATAATTTCTTTAATCTGTTAACAGCCAGGGGTCAACCCTTTAGGATCTGCAGACCTTCCTGGACCTCACTCATCCGCTATAAATGGTCACCTTAAATTGGGGGAAAACTTGGCGGCTGAGCAATCACCTATCTAAAATCTAGAACAAATCACCTCCCAGCACAATCTTTATACAAGAAACAAAACAGTTTCTGCCACCTACTGAACCCCAGAACCTTTAGGGGGTTGTAGAGGTACATTTTTTTTTAGTTTAACAAAATATTTGCACATATTTATTTCTCTAATATTTTAATATTAAGTTTTTAAAAAATTTAACACAAACTTTCTATGAATTTATAAAAAGGAATTGATGTGTTATGGTTAAAATAGTTTCGATAGTTCATATACATGTATTATGTAAAGCGAATAAATAAAAATCATTCAGAAAACTCACTTTCAGTTAAATCTAAAATGAATTTAGCACTTATAAACCTATGTATATCTTCACCTAACCTGTCTGTTAAAAATATCTACTTGTGATTCGTACTATTTTTCCATTATCACTCTTGTACAAATAACAAGGTTTAAAATAAAATCAAGTATATACTCTAAATCCTTCCTACATCTCTCGAAAGAATTCGGATAGAGCACAGATATAGATCGTTCTGACCTCCGCAAAAACCCCTGTTATGGAGAGATTTTCCACATCCGATTATAAAAAGATTTTTATTATCATAAAGCGATTTCAGTTTACAAGTTCCCTGATATAGCCGTATAATCCGAATACGATAAGATATACGATTCGTAATCCTACACGTGGCAGGAGAACTGTGTCCTTTTTTTCTCCCGTACGAGGGACCACATGTTTGGAACATGTCAAACATATGTTATTGCTTGATGGTATCAAAAGGTACAGACAGGGGATGTAGTACTCCCAGTCGTTCGGGGTTATATATGGTCGTCCAATAAGTTCAGTCCGGAGACAGGAGTTACCTTATTATTAGAGAAAAATTGATATGTCTGTGTTAGGAAGAGATAATGGTTCGATTGAGTTATAACATGGTGTTGGAGCCCGCATGGCCTCCTCAGCTCTTCTATTTCCAAGCATAGTTACTCCGACTCGTCCGGTGTTGAGAATCCGCATCGCAAATTGATTTACATTTTTTATACATCAAAGACTAGTCCGTGCTCTCGTTCAATCAAATATCATTGCGCCCAAACCTGTTTCAGTGAGGCGGGTAGGAATTGCAAAAAAAAAAAACAAGTAAATAATCTTCAGCAGTACCTGGGTATACAACTAACAAAAGTAAATAACATAACCGAATAAAATTAAAAATTGAAATTTCATTATAAAAATTCAATAAAAGGTAGACGGATTCAAATACCATAATAATGCTAAATAAAAATAACAAAGTTTTATTCCCTTAACGAAAGTCTGCACTCAACTATTTCGACTCTTTACAATCCACATAACTAAGCAGGGATTTTCTAGCATCTGATTTGGAATACAACATAAGACTATTTTATACATATTTGTAATTCTTAATTAAAAGTGAAGTCAACTACACACCATGTATTAGTCTTTCTGTCCGAAACTATTTAAAAACAGGCGATGGCATCCCTGTACAGGTTATACAAAATCTAAGCAGTAAAACCATCCACCACATAAATATTTAATTCAATATTAAGGTTTAATTACTTTCCCCCCGCTTGGAAAATTTCCAAAACAATCACCATCCCAAAACCTAATAAAAATCCAAATAATTTTACAAGTTACAGACCTATTAGCCTGCTAAACATTTTATCCAAAATACTGGCTTGCTTTTAAAACGAATTCTTAAGCATGTAAATCAGAACAAACTGATTAAAGATCAGAGAGATAGAAGACAGAGACTGATTAAAGTCTGAAACAGTTCGGTTTTAGAGAACACCACTCCACTGTCGACCAACTAGCTCGTCTTACCGACTTTATGACACAAGGATTCAAAGATAAAAAACATACTGGCGTGCTTATGTTAGACACAATTCTAGCTCCAAAGCACTTCCCGTACCCGCCGGACTTCCTCAAGGCTCCCTCCTATCCCCGAACCTATTCAACCTGTCCATATCAGATCTCCCAAAACACAGAAAAGTAACCTAATCGCTTTACGCAGACGACACCGCTTTGTACACATCATCATACCGAATCGATACAATAGAAAATCGATTACAACGATCCTTTAAAAAAATCCATAAATATAAAAAATGTTTGTGGAAACAAAAACCAAACCAATAAAATCGGGCGCCATAATCTTCACAAAACGCAGACCGAACATAGTTCAGCACATCATCTTAAACTCCGAACACATCCCCTGGTCTAAATCCGTAACATACCTCGGTTTAAGTCCTTAACATTCACAGAGCACATCAACAGGAAAACCGAAAAAGCCCAATGTATCCCTATTTTAATAAAAAATCCAGGCTAAGCCCCAAAAACAAACTAATCCTTTACAAAACCGTAATTTGCTCATGATAACCTATGGCTCACCTGTCTGGAGTTCAACCTGCGCCACAAATTATAGAAAGATTGAAAGGGTACAAAACCTATGCATGATTATTATCAATAATTATACCCCCTACACGAAAATATCGTCTATGCTTGGAGATCTTGAACTTCCCACTATAAAACAATATGTTTCACAAAAGCATACTTCGATAAAACTCCAGCTTCCGAAAGCCCATTAATCCGAGAAATCGTTAACTATGATAAACATTCGCTACGACAGTACACGCACAAAAGAAGAAAACATATACTTCTTACTTAACAAATCACTATTTGCAGGTATTGTAATCTAGTTATCTGTATTTAATTGATAGTTATTTTTAATTGTTTCTTTATTTTCTATTTAATTATTATTATATTTATTTACTTTATTATTGTTACTTTTAATTATTCATTTTAATGTTTTTCTTCTCAGCATTGCTGGTTGATATATCTTAACCGGACCATGGTCAAGGTCAAGCTTAATCGTCTTATTTATCGATATTTAGAAATTTCCGTACAATACTAGCAGTTCCCAACAACACTGCTTTTTGTAGTATTTCAACTTCCTTTTTCAATTCAAGGATTTTCAAGGATCTTATTGTTTCCTCTGGGATAAGTCCATTCGTAGACACTACAATTTATTATAGTTATTCATTTATTATTACTATTATTATTATTATTTATTTATTTATTATTATTATTTTATTTGTTTTTTTAAGCGGGTTTTTCCTACATTTTCCCTACTATTGTAAAACGTATTTATAAAAGATAACTTTAATTAATTAAAATCAATGTCCTTTATACATGTAAAGGAAGTCCGGAACATGTATTCACACTTATGCTGCTTTTATATGCAAAATGCCAAATAAAGTTTCTTTGTTTTTTTTTGTTTTTATTAGTCAAAGTAATTTGGATTTACAATACAGAGAAAATAGCACCAAGAGATCTTGTAGACAGAAATGTTTAGGACAGGAGCTTGATACAGGCAACTTTGATACAGCAGCTCATATCGAGTAGAGGCCGAATTAGAAGAGCATCGCGTAGCAACAATCTGAAAATAAGAAAATTATTTTAATGATATTTTTATTTTGAAAAGAAAAGATATGTCCAGGACCGGGACTCGAACCCGGGTCTTCCAGATCGCTAGTGATTTGAGCTATCCTGGGCCCTAATCAAGTACTCTTCTCGTTCGTGGTCATATCTTTTCTTTTCTCCGATCCTAAGTCCCCTCGTTCTCGCATTTTTGCGAAGTATACGTATATGCGAAGTAAGAGGGGAAGAATGTTCTTTGAACATTATTTTAATTTGGATCTAGTTGACTTACGTCATTATAATTTTTATAATTTATTTTATTTTATTTGTTACTACTTTTTAATTATTTGTATTTGAAAAGAAAATATATGTCCAGGACCGGGACTCGAACCCGGGTCTTCCAGATCGCTAGTCTGGGACTCTACCAATTGAGCTATCCTGGCTACATCAGGCTCGGTTCCCCGGTCATAGTCATATCCTTTCTTTTCACTGATCCGACGTCCCCGCGTTCTCGCAAGATTTGCGATGTATACGAGGGGAAGAATGTTCTTTGAACATTTATTTAATGTGGATCTTGTTGACATATGTCATTATAATTATTATAATTTATTTGATTAATTTTTAAATATTTTTATTTGAAAAGACAAGATATGTCGAGTCCCGGTCCTGAACATATCTTTTCTTGCATTAAAAAAAGTAAATGACAGAAAAAAGTAGCCTATAAAACTAAGTCAAGAAGCGTCCATTGAGTTATAACCAAATAAATATTAATAGTATGTATTTATACACAAAAATTAAATAAAAAAAAAATTATGTAATGAATAAATACAAAGAAGATATAGGCAGGGCATATACCTAGAATAAAATATTTTTGACTTTCAAATTAACTCGTAATAGGCGTTTTAAATAAAATAATTAAACATTCAGATAATATGATTGATGTTTTCATTTAGTAAAGTTGATATGCGGTGATAGTGGCTAAGTGATCATTTATTATTTTCTTAGAACATATCGATGCCTTAGTTCACAAATGTGTTAATTGCAAATTTTTAAAAATGGGTTTTGTTATATAAATAATATTGTAAAGTTGTAATCAGAAAGTCATGGATCAAATTTTGACATAAAATTAATAGAGAAGCTGTAAAGGCTACAAAAATATATTGTGTTGTTAAACTTGAACTGTATTTCTTGTGTTAAATTATTATCAAAGTTGACTCATGCAAAATCTTGTTTTCGGCACTTAACACATTTGTGAACTAAGGTATCGATATTTATATGTCGTAATGTTGATATAGATTTAATATGTTATATTAGACTACGGTATGCTGGTAAATCATTGGATAGTCCCTTGCACATTGCTAACACATCAACACATGCGACGAACAAATTTATGTAATTATAAATATAAGAAATTTAATTTAAGTTAAAAAAATTCGTTTAAAGTGTACATTATATTACACTTTTTAAAATCATTCCGTTGATAACGGAATTTTAATACCATTTCTCATATAACGGACATAAAACAATTCTAGAACACTGTCCTCCCCATAATAACTGTAACTTAAAAAGTCACCATCATCCATTAATCTTGAGCTTAAGTAGTAATCATCAATTAATCATAATTCCCCTATTAATCATCCTTCAATTATGTCTTACATGAATGATGTCAGATTTTTTAATTTTTTTTTATTATTAATTCATTTCGATTCTCTTTAACATAAATATAAACAGCGATTATATTTTTACATTAAACCAATAAATTATAAATAATAAATTCAGTAAAAGAAAAATTATCTGATTGAACGGACAGTCTAACTTTGGCCTCGTTTATATGTGTTTGTACTGAGGAGTTAATAATTAGTAGCTTAATTTATTATTTATTTAATGAAATTTACAACCGTATTATACTAATACAGCTAGTAAGTGGAACGAATAAAGACAAGTTGAACCTAGTGCTAGTATTCAAATTAAAAGTTCAACATAGAAAGTAAAAAGGCCATCTTCGAGTGACGACTTAAATTTAAAATTTTGTATAAATAAATTACCTAATTAATAATACTAAAGTAATTAAGTAATTAAATATAAAGTGCCCAATATGAAATAAGAAATTTATAAGTAAAGATAAATTCTAAGCCCCTACAGAATGCCTGATGATGGGTACAAACTTGGATTTTATGTCTTGTATGTGGTACCAAGGATTTTATGACTAGTTTGAAGTATTTGTATCATTTTGAGAAAGTGGATATTGATGTTTCATGGTCATATTAAATGGTTGGGGGGCCGAGATGTTGGCTAAAAAAACTATTAATCTACCAGAGAAATGTAAAGTGCTTTGTGTGAGAAATGTAAAGTCCCTTCATGGGTTCAGAAGGGACTTAAGGGTCTCGAAGATCTGAAAAGGAAAAACATTGGAACGACCGAAGTGTGGTACAGTAGTGGATTTAAACATAGAGTTACAGGTGTGAAGGATTCCCAAACACCCGAAGAAAGACTACGCTTTCTGTTGATGAACGATCGAGGAGTCAGAGGTTGAAAGATCTCTAGCAGGAAGCAAAGCGGAAAGGGAAGTACAACTGTTGTTGGTTGTTTTGTATTTACAGTCTTGTATTAATAGTCTATAGGTAGCTGTATCAAACAATAAATAAGAAAAAATAAACTAGATCAAAAGAACTGAATAAGTAGAAAAATATAGACAACTACCGAATAAGAAACTACAATTTGGAGATGAAATTTGAACCGTCTTGGAAATGTAATAACTCGTACGCTTTTGATAACGCGAAGATTCACACTGTTATATCATAATTCAAAAGTATATGTAAAATATATTACATTTTTCGTGTTTATGGATCACACCAAAATGAATGCACCACAATTAACAGCACTGAAATTTGAAGGATTCTTGTACAGTCAGCCTAATCCAAGTCTCCTTTCTCTCAACCAGTTCTCATCTCTTTGTTCCTCTTCTTCTATACCTCCTCGTTTACTTCCTTCAACACCTTTCTAGTTCTTTCCTTCGGTTTTCTTACTTCCTTTTCAACTTCATATGCCGCGCTTGCACTTGTCACGCGTTCCTCAGGGATCCACAAAACGTGACTAAACTAACCCGACTTTGCAATAATTATTCTTATCACATTTCTTTTAGCCTAAAATTTTCTCAAATAACGTGTCTTCATAGATTGAATTATTGGCATTGACGAGAGGTAGGTGTTCTTGTAGAATATTATATTTTTGCGCCTGGAGATCTCTCTTATACCTTCCTTTTTGGAAAAAAAAATGTTTGATGATAGACTCGAATTATCTTCCTACTGACTTTGTCCTTTCCTTCATGTTCTCAACCAATCCCACCCAACTATGCGCCTAATTATTTGAAAGACTTAAATAAATAAATCTGGCAGATTATTTATTTATCATGGTAAATAAGATTGATAGGATCATAAATATCATTTTATTGATAATTTGATGCACCAGGTGTAGTTTTTTTCGATAATGAGAATAGGGCTCTAGTGATGGGGCTCACTAGATGACACAAAATCATAGCATCATATAACCCACTGGAAACCACAAGAACAGTATTTGATGGGCTAACAGATAAGGCTATCTTGCTTTCCGAAATCTCCTCAAGCAAGCCGCACCGAGATAAGATTGGGTAACATTCCAAGGAATTGCATATAAGATAAAATTTTGGAGGATGAGAAGAATATGACCAACAATTCAAGCAGCTTTGATACTGAAGAAATGTATAACGACTAAATGCTTTATTAGAAGGCAAATTGAATTTAATGATATTTTTATGACAATTTATATTCGATCTTTTAACTTTAATCTCCTGGCAACTACTAGAGTTGAAAAATTGAACAAGGAGAAAGGAAAGCGTTTTTCCAGTCGTAAAACTATATTTTATCGCTTCATAAAATAAAACTGTTAATTATTGGTAAAATTTATATTTTTAAAATTTTGTAATGCACACAGGTAATTATAATGACTGAATTAGTCCACGGTTGGCAGAATTAGTTACTTCATTAACTAAGTAAAAAAATAACAATTATGTTAGCTATAATTACCATTTTATTAAATACTAAAAATAAAATATAAAATAAATAGGCCACTGAGCTGTTGATGTAAGAGTCCGGCTATGACATATAAACTTTTCATTCTACTGATACTTCCATGGGATCTAGAGACCCTCCCGGAGCTCTTCCAGCCTCTATACAATAGAAACTGTTTATGGGGGGGAAAACCAGGCGGTTGTGTGTAATCTCCCCTAAAGAAACTCCTTGCACAACACTGGTTTGTTTTCACTGAAGGAAAGCAATTCTTTATGCTAACGACACTATGGTTCAAAACTGGACTGAAACCATGCGAAATAAAGCGACACGACACTCAACAGAGTTAGACAAGTTGGCCCCAGTGGAGCAGGAGTTAGCATAACAACCTACTATGCTCAAGATCGTGGGCTCGTAGCCTGGCAGGCGACCCTTGAATTTTTTAAGGGAGTAAAAAATCCATGGTTATGCCCTCTTTCGGAAGAAAGGTCAAACGAGGGTCCCGAGTTTGTACGATGTCAGATATTCGTTAAAGATCCCTACCTAATTAAACCTGGATAGGCAAAATTTAGGACTCCAACTCTAACATCATACGATTAGCTATTGCATTATAAAGGGACGTTAAATAAATGAGTAAAAAAACAAGCAGTGAATTTTTAAAATGTTGGAATTATCCACTTTTCATCATAAACGCATCATGCACTGCAACTGAAAGAAATAGACTACATTTTTTTCTTAATACCTGTCTTCAATACCGGCTCTTAATGAACCAAAGAACATTATTTATTTTATAACTGTTTTTTTTCGCTGCAATTATTGCTTTATCATAATATGAATGATAAAATACGTATAGCTAAACATGAAGCGTGTCGTCAAGGATCGGTTAAGTTCGGGTAAGATCGGCCTCCAGTAGCTACGGATCCTGGAGTCCAGCCAGTAGTGTACAAGGTGTCTATCTGCTAGGGTCCTGTGGGTAAGTACTATAATTTTATTTCGTATTTTTCGCCAATTACTGTTGTAATTAATAATTAATATAAGCGCTAGTCTATAATAATCAAAACTTCACTGACCATAACTGGCATGCAGGGGATTATTACATTTGTTTTGGCAAAAACTTACGGGGGGAAAAAGTTGTTTTTTTGGGTTCATAGATATATAATTCTGTGACCCGGTGGTAAAGGACACCAACCCCACAAAATTTTTAATATTTTAGATAAAGTGTCATAGATCAACATTATGATTAATACTTATTAATAACCTGGAACACCATGAACAATTATCCGAAGGCTGTTCTATACTCAACAATGAAATAACTTTTAATATTTATTGGAAAATCGGCTCTCCTGAACGAATTAAAAAATGTGACATTGGGTCCTTTACCTCCGGGGGACAGTAATGTAAAGCCAGTAATTATTGTTTATATAATTTTCTTAAAGTATTTCGAAAACTATGTGCTCAGTTTTTCACGTAATCAAAAACATGATAGCAAAGCTGTTATTTTTAAATTGTTCAATTAAAATTATAATTTTACAACTTCCCAGGCCCTTTTATTTATTATTTACTTTTCTATAAAAGTTTTTTTTTTAGTTGTTTAATTCCTACATGACGAAAACAGTGTCATATTTTTGTAATTTTTTTATTTGTTCAGGATAGCCAAATTTTCATAACTTTTAACTATCAAAATTTGTTTCTTCGTTACTTACAGAAACGGCTTAAGAAAATTGTTCACTTTTTTATTGACATTCATATGTAATTGTAAGTATTTATGGCAGTGACTTAAAATATTACCTATTTCGCGGACGTGGTTTCTGTTACATCTGGAGGACAGAAAATATAAAATATTTTTTCATGGTAAATACTGTTATTCAGGTGTTATACTGTTTAATATTTGTTTACAATATAATTTTTCTCTTATCCTTTATGTTCCTAATGATATCATCCAATTTAATGTTATGGGAATTTTTCTCGTACTCAGATAAAAGGTTTTTTCGTAATAGAAGGAATCTAGAGCTTCTAGATCGACACAGATTCTTGGGATGTTGACATTTTTCTATGTCGCCGCGATGGTGAAAACGCCTCGGAATTCGTGGTTGGTGTTTTGTCACTTGCTCCTTGACTTGAAAGCCTCGAAACCTCTCTTCCTCTTCCACGGAAGAACTCCCAGAAGAAGAGATTCCTTCGGACACAGCTAGTTCTATTCCTCCGAGTCCCATGCGGTCTTTCGGGCATATCTGATTTTTAATCTTAACGACGAGGCATTTCTCGTCCTGTCAATGTTGCCGTTCAGGTTCTGTTCACTGCTCCATCCCTCCGTTTCTTGTTTTGAAACACGAGACCATCCGATATAGGAAAGAAATGCGGTTTCTATTTTACAAGATCTACAACTTCATTAGGGATAATCGCACAATCGTGTCTTATAACTACTAAGCTATAACTACTTGCGTGACTTTTAGAAACAACATTGTCTAAAAAAGTAATGTTTGTTCACATTCAATCGATTAAGGACTTTATTTTCCTGCATAAACTTCATAAAATATTGATTATTTACATATAGGCCATTCATATGTTAATTTATATGTATAACATTATAATAAAAAAATAAACTTCATCAAACAATCGTTATGCATCATAACTACAAATATCATACTACAAGTTCTGGACTGATTAGAAACAACATTAACTAAAATAGTAATTAATGTTTCTTCCAACTCAATCGATTTACGACTTTACATTCCCTCGATTACATTCATAATAACATTAATCATTTATACAAAGGCTATAAATTGATACGTTAATTTATATCAATAATAAAAAAAAGGAAACAAACTGAGAATTTAATGTTGGACAACAATATAGGCTTAAACAAAAACTGAAAAATGGATTATAATAATTAATTATTATCCAATCAAAATAACCTAAAAGTTTTATTTATCAAAAAATAATTAAGGTCATAAGCACTGTTTAATTGCCAATCAATTTAAGGTTTTAAGTCCATAAAAAAAAATTTGAGAAAAAACTGTACCACTAGAAACCAAGATGTTCAATAGATGATATTGTATCCCTTTTAAGCCAACGGTTGTGCAGGAAGATGATTTGGCCGAAATCACACTGATATGTTCTTTCCCCAATTATAGGTGCCCTAGGCGAGGATTATTGGGCCCTAGGCGAGCCTGTAGACCCCACATGGTTTAATTATTTCATCAACTGCAGATAAAAATTGAATAATTTATTTGACACAGCCGAACTCGAACCCGGTATGCTTAGCACAACAGCACGGCGCTCTCCACACTGAACTAAGGTTTCATAGGACATCTCTAGTCTTCTTAAACATGATCAGCATTGTTCAGCTCCTACGAAAATTAAAAAACACGCATAATAGTTTTGGCATTATAAGTTATTGATATAAAGAACCTATGTCATCAATTAAAAAAAAGAAGTGAAATCCTATTCACATAACAAACATGATTGTTTCCTGGATAATTTGTTATTTTGTACAATAGAGGTTTATTTAGATCTCAAGACATCTGTAATTACAAACTATTTTTAAGGCATCTATTCTTATCTACAAAAACCTTAGAAACTTCAAAAATACTGCTAAAATCAAAATACCCCACGCTTTAGAAATGCGTGCGTATAACATTAATATTACCGCTATTTATTCTCGAAAACAATGAAAGACAGTCTTGAATTCCTACCATTTAATTGTAATATAAACCAGATGTAAAGATCTTATTATGTATCCTGAATTTTTTTAACGATATCACTAATACATAGTCTCAGATCTAATCTGAATAAAATATAGAGGACAAAAAAACGTACTTCATTTAGTATTTTTTTTTTTTTTTAATTCAGTTCTATATCTCTTCAAGAGGAGAGATAGGTGTAATTTTAAACTGCGTAGCCTTCTAAATTGTCTTTATTTTCATAAGTGATACCATTACTTAATAAAATGAAAATCATTATTATCCTAAAAAAATTTGAGTCAAACATTTTGGACCAACACAACCCGGTTAAAAAATATTTGTCCCCAATTGAACCTTCTAGCAATCTAACATTTTTTTAATTTAAACCTTTCAAGCTGTGATGTTAAAAACTGATATAAGTGCCTTATTATATACATAATTTAAATAAATGACTATTTTATAATTTTGTTCTTTTATACTGGACTCATTTGCTTTATAATTTATATTAGGAAAGGGGAAAAAAAGAACATTTTCCAGTCGATTAAATTTTCTTTGATCCTTATTTATCTCTTGAGACGTTTCGACAATGTGTCATTTTAAGCATTATTTAATATATTTAATTTTAAAAATGCTCAAAATTACTTAAAAGTGATATAGTCTTTCAAAGATCAAAGTTTGGTTTTTAATGTAATTTCTTGACCATGGAGGATAAATGATCCCCTAGAGTTTTTATTTAAATAATATTTAAAATGATTTTAATTTGGAGGTATCTGTACTCAATTTATTACTAGTTATTTTGGACACTATATTTTTATAATTGTTGAATCACATAATTTAGTGTAGATGTTATTGTTTTTTCCACAGATATTTTAGACTTGTAACTACGATAAAGTTATGAAAATGGTTGTTTACCGATGCAGAAAACAAAATGTGAAATAAGATTGAAAATGGCACATTGTCGAAACGTCTCAAGAGATAAACAAGGATCAAAGAAAATTTAATCGACTGGATAATGTTTTGTTTTTTTATCTTTCCCAATATAAATTATAAATAACTATATTTAAAAAGACATCAAGATTTTTTATTATTATCGCTAGAAAAGTTTATTTTGTCGTCCTTATCCCAAGCACGGAGTCCCGATGGATCAAATGCTGTATTTAAGTATTTATATGTTTATTTTTATTTAAGTTTTATAATTTATTACAGAACTTGTCATTATTACCACAACAAATGTATTGATTAGTCTCATGATATGACAATATTATGACGCCTAAAGGTAGACATCATTCACAGGATATGAACGACTAAGATAATTTAAAATAAATAGTCACTATTTAGTGTTAAAAAACGATGTGTTGAAAAATTAACAACAACCACTCACCGCAATGATATAAAAAAATAAGTTATATCATTTCTATATATAAACAATACCACTATACGTTCCTAATAGCATTTTATTGGGAACAATTGGTCAAGTACGCATAGGCCGAGAGTGAAGAAAATAAATTTCTTCACGTGAGTGCGGTGAGGCAGTTGGTACCCCTGTCGGAGGCGATGGTTAATTCTTGTTGCGACCGCAGTACGTGGAGTTCGTAGCACCGTAACCTTCCAACGCTTCGTTATGTTTACTAGTTCACATCTTGTAACCTCGTTTGTGTTAACAAGTACTTCCATAGCATATGAAGTGTATTAATACATGCTAGAGACTTTGCTCTTTCCAAGCAAACGGTTCTTTAAGGAAATGATTTGGCCAAGATCATGTTCATCCGTTAAAGGTAATCAGTTTGTAGAGGCTGGATGAGCCATAGAAGATCCCAAAGGATCGATTCGTGACTGTTATTAATAAATAAATAATTAATTATTTATCTGACAAAGTTAGGTACCCCGAACTCCTAACAAAAATATTGTAGATTTAAACATATTTCCTTTTTTATCTATCTACACTTAGTCCTAGATGTGTTTACTAATAGCTACTTATATTTATTTACTTATTTCGATACCCATAAGTTACTGGCTTTAACGCTGTTATATCTAGCTTTATAGTTTTCAACAGTTCCAGGTTACAAATTTCTTTCAAACAAGAATAATACCTTTTTCGGTGCGCGTCGCTTTGTTAAGTACATATTTCATATAGTGTTATATTTAACAGGATAGGGGGAAGGGTATTGCGTTTTCTATAATCCCAATATGACATCATTGATAGATTATTACTGAATAAAGAAAAAATACGTATGATTATCTGTGATAAAGCAGAAAAGTCTATTGTAATATAACCTTGTTTCATTTCATTTAAACAGGTTTAAAATTAATCTAGTTATCAAGTGCCTATTCAAAATAAATAAATAAATAATTTACTTACTATTATTACATAAATTATAAATAATTATTAGTTCGGTACCAATTATGAAATATCTGCATTATTAGAACGGCTAAAATATATGCTTTAATTAAGCAGATTATTTAAGAGGGAAAGTTTGGCCACTATCTGAACATGATCTATATAAAACATTTCGACCCGAATTCACTAAGTTTATTTACAGTATCGATTTCGAAAAGTTGACATCTATTTAAGGATAATCTTACAAACAATGTAAAACATAGATAATCATTATATAATTATTGATATTTTAATTTATTAAACTATAAATTAAAACTATTAATTAATAATTAATATTTAATTTAATTTATTAATAGTTAATGTAAGTATATAATTATTGTCATTTTAATCTTATTAATTTGTAACAACATATAAGTAATAATGTCTTTTGTATATACGTTAGAATTACCTAATTGTTGTTAATCCTTATTGTAAAAACCAATTTAAAAGGCACATAGTATACTCAAGTATGGAATGCGCCAACAAATAAACAGCTCTTTTCTAAGGGTTACTTTGAAAGGGAAAAAATGAAAAGATATCTGCATTATTATTTGTAACATGTTTATGAGAACATTTTAAGTTATTAAATGATCATAGTTGTTATTAAAAAAGAATGTTTGTAACATAAGTAAAAGTTCAGACCTAACAACGGTAAATACAATAAAGAGTAGATAGTGAACTATGAAATTTGTTTTTTAAATCAGAATGGAATTTATTGGAATTCCCTCGCTTTGTAAAAAAAAAAAAAGATCTTTAAAAAAAGGTTTTAAAACAGACAAATGGCATCTGTATTTTCAAAAAAATAAAAAAGTAAGTAATACTATCTTATTTTAGGATACTTCAGCAAATATACAATCATTCTCCCCTATTTGAGTCCTTAAGAATAATATTGTAGTTACTAAAACTGTAAAAAATGTCAAGAAGTTGTTGTTTGGGTAGTATAAAAAATGTTAAACTGAGAAAATTAAACACACAAAAGGCGTCTGTGTGAAATTTCAAAAATTAAAATAAAATTATTTTACTTTTCGTTACTTCTTAGCCCCTGAGACTAGTATTATAATTGTTTTGAAATTGGGTTATGTATACTGTATACCAAATTCTACTATGAGAAAAATAATGCGCCTACAACCTTGATGACGTAATGAAAAATATCAACTTAAGGAAAAGAGAATGTTTAGTTTCTCAGCCTCAAAAACCAAGGGAAGGAAAATAATTTTCTATAATTTTTCGATTTCTCTTTACCCTCCGTAACCATTTAACACAAGGGATATGCCAGGAGTTCCAATATCAACATAATCATTGCGACAAACAAGGTTTTAAAACCCTAAGATAAATCAACGTCTTTTATTTTTATGTACTTCTTTTTAAAATATATATATATATATTTTTTTTTCTTCTAACATAACATAAAACCTGCACCAGTAAAACCCACAAAGGAAATTGGGTTCAAGTAGGGACTTCGCTGTTTCCAAGTCAAAAGTTGTGCAAGCAATTGATTTGGTCTAAATTACGCTCATTCGCCAGGTTTTTTCCCTGACTAAGGATTCCCACTTTAATGAGACTAGAGTTTTTCAGATCCCATAGTCAATTCATGACTGTTAAAGAATAAATAATATATTCATCTGTTATTCCATTCTCGACTGGGAATCGCATTTCGGTCATGATCAAACGGTACTGAAAGAAAAAATAAAACTCGATTTTTTTGCATGCAATAAAAAACTATTATCAGCGAATCATTGTAACCAATTAATTTTACTAAAAGTCTGTAGTAAAGTTATAGCTACCTGAGACGTAATAGTAATATTACTTTCTTGCTATCCTTTAATATGTTCCCTTGGATGCGATCTCTGTGGTTCTTTCACCCTGCTACCGTTCTCCCAGGGATTCAATGCGGTCGATGTGAAGCCTAACTAGCTCTGACGTGTGACTAGTCAGCTAAGAATAGGGTAATTATTCAACTAGTGAATTCCTTAAGTGTGTAGACCAAGATAATGGCATACTCCGTGCAGTAGAGTAATAATTAAATAAAATAAATATTACCAATTACGAAGAAGGCGAGAGTAGAACAAAAAACCTGTACTACTACAACCCTCGAAATGTCTAGAGACCACGTACATGGAAAATACTAAACTGTGTCTAGGGCATCGGTTGTACAGGTGATTAGTTAAGATCGGGCTAAACAACATGTTTTTCTCCCAATTAAAGATACCCACTTTGTAGAGATTGGGAGACCTCAGGAGGGTCCTTAGATCCAGTAGTGACCATGTATGGATGTTAACAGGTTAAATAATTTATCTGCCACAGCCGGATTTGGGATCTTCAATATATATTTCTGCGTTCTATCACTGGGGTACCAATCCCCATCTTAGACCAAGGCAATAATAATTTACTTTTATTTAATAGCATGATTATGCTATTACTAACATTATTACCCTAAATCAATTTATAGAAGCTGGGTAAGCCCTAAGAAGGTCTCTAGATCCCACAGGGTCCATCCGTGACTGATAACAGTCTAAATAAATTGTCTCGATTTACAGCTGGATTCGAACCCGGGAACTTCAGGACAGCTATTCAAGACCCTTCAAGCTGAGCTAAGCCATGTGAGAGGAGAGGTCACCTGAAATAGTTTGTTATCCAACGAAAGTAAGGAGATAAAGCGGACAACCCAAGAAGAGATGTTTAGAAGAAGTGAAGGAGGTTTGAAGTCAAGACCTATTGGAATCAAAAAAACAATTTTTTTTTTTTTTTTCCTTTTTCCCCAATAGGGGTGGCATTGGTATATTCCATACAGCCACATCTGAAAAAAACAATTGAAACTATAAAATAGTAATTATAAGTATAGTAATGAGAAAATAAGTAATTATTTCAATTTTCGTTCAGTTCATCGTCAATGGAAATATTTATCTACTTCAGGGTTTTTCAAGCCAAGACGTTGACCAACTGATTCACAAGATGTTTATTCAGGCATGGATACGTTAAAGAAAAAAATACTGTATGTTTATTGTTGCCTGAAAACACTTATATGCTTTTTGATTTCGATTCACTTCATTCGTTTTTCGATGTATGTTAGTATATTGAAAAAGTATTACTTATCATAAAAACTTGTCATAAACCATAAAAATATTGAAGAAAGTGATTTAACGCTCTACCGTTTAAGGATTGCCAATAGTTTCTTTTAATTCTTTAAGGAGATTTTTCAAAACTCTTATTTTACATATATTTGTTTTATATTTAAGCACTTAACGACACTTTATGCTGTTATGGCTAATCAGAAAATGCTACAGAGGGAGTCCTAAATTTAGCCTATCCAGGTAATATTAGGAAAGGGATCTTTTAGGAGGACCTGAAATCACATATGCTCAGAACCTCTCTTTTACGTCCCTTCCGAAGGAGGGTGTAACCAAGGATTTTTTACTACCTAAAATAAATCCTAAGGCCATCTGCCGAGTTCCGAACCCGCGATTTTGAGCATGGTAGTCTATTATGCCAACCATTACATCACCAGTTATCCTATCATTTCGTTTTTACCCTTTTACAAGGAATATTCATGATCAGCATTGGATTTCCTCTAGAAATCCATATTTATATTTTCCTTACACATGATATACTGTCTCTTGTTCAAAAGTTCTATTTTCTTTTAATTAGATACTAATTATAATAAAGTATGCCCTCTTGGGAAATTTTCACATGCTATATAAATATCACATGTCGTTCCCAAACTAAAAAAAAATAAAAAGAAACGCGTAGAACAATAGAGAAATTAACAGCTGAACGACGAATGAAAAACTATAAGTATTTTTATAATTAAATTTATTATTATAATCACCATCAAATAAAAAAAAAAAAATAAATTGAAAAGCTATAAGGTTGCTGTATAACACCCTTTGTACTATGTTAACCTAGCTTCCTCTTCAATTATATTTCTCCCATGTATTTAAATTTTGAAACCTTTTTTACTCTGTTTCTCCGGGTACTTTAAGGCCTCTTTCTCAATAGACATTTTTTTTTCAAAGGAAATCTGTAAACAGGATGCACATTTTGTAATGTTTATGTTTGTTTAGCAAGTTACATGGTTTTCGCATAAACTAATCAGTCAATTTCTAGATTATCTTATTTTCTCCCAATTATCATATTTTAATTTCTTCCTTTATAGTTCCTTCCTCTATTCTCTTACCACATTGTCCCAGTTAACAGTTCTGACAATTGTTTTGATTTCCAAAAGATGTGAACTTTCTCTTGGTCATTTAACCTGCGATTTGGTATCAGTTTTTTTTTCATTTACAAAAAAGCATAATGATGAACCTGTTATTTTTTAAGTATTCATGGAAAACTGTCGAAAAACGTTTTTTGGGTTTGTTTTTTTTAAGTCACTTCCCAAGAATCATTATTTATTTCACTCTATTAATTAATTCACTTTTCCATTAAACATATTTTAATTTATTTTTTTTACCGCCGTATTTTAATCAAATTGAGAAATAGATAACAGGACTTGGTTTTTTAACAATTAGTTTAGTATAGCTGTTTTATTTTTCATTAATTAAATCATATAATATTTTTTTCATAGTTAATACCATTTTTCATGTATTATAATGTTGTTGTTTTTTACAAGCTTATTTTCGGTCAATATTTTTTTTTCTTAATGAAAGCATCCAATCTTTTAATTTGTTTCTAATCTTATGTCAATTTTCATAGAACGCCGGTAAAAAGTTTCTCAGTGATAGAAGAAATTCAGAGCTTGTATATTGACACAGATTTTTTCAATGTTTTTATTTTTCTATGTCACCGCGATGGTGAAAACGCCTCGGAAATCGCTGTTCGTGTTTTGTCATTTGCTCCTGAGAGACTTGGAAGCCTCGAACCTCTCGTCTTCTTTTAGGAACCCTTACTATTCTTCCGAGGAAGGGTTAATTTCATGATCGCTACCATCATGTCATTCATTCCAAATTCTTTTTGTGTGTAGAAAATAGTTTCTCTATGGATGTAGT
This sequence comes from Troilus luridus, assembly GCA_964056705.1. Taxonomy (NCBI): domain Eukaryota; kingdom Metazoa; phylum Arthropoda; class Insecta; order Hemiptera; family Pentatomidae; genus Troilus; species Troilus luridus. The sequence continues at coordinate 71,337,301 of OZ057415.1, read as the reverse complement.
CATACGATTTTTTGAAGTCAACGAAAACTATATGGATGTTTTTATTTCTTATTCTTCTATGTCTGATGATGCAGCTCAAATTTAAGAATTGTTCTACCAAACCTACCTTCCTAGAAATCGGCCTGGAACACCCCTGTGTCCCCTTGGCTGTCTGATATTTCCACAATTTTTTTTATTGAATTTAAATTTAAATAAATAAATAGATAGACATCCAGAAGGTACAGGCCTTTTCTTATTCGTAGCCCATGAATATTTGATGGTTGAAGAGAGCACTCGAGAGATCTGTATCAGGGTTTGGCAACGGATCTGTCGTTTCTTTTCTCCCACAACTTTCACTTGATTGTTCTAGAATGTGTGAAGCGCTGAGGCTATTCTAATTTGATAAGAGCTCAACAAAACGTTTCATCACTCTAACTATAATTTAATTTAAAGTATATTTTATTTTTTATAACTGAAACAAAATCGTACGAAGAAAAAGAACATGTTCCGATGTCGAACTTAAAAGAACCATCTTCTTTTTTTAAAACTCCCCAGAAATAAATCTCACCTACCTTTAAGACGAATTTCTCTCCTAGCTTGGTTTATAGTTATAGTTTATACATCTACAATTTGTAATGAAGTTGCACAAATTTTGCACATTTTTCTAATATTATTTCGCTTTAACCTCTCCACAGAAGAAGAAATTAATTTTGTCCCTTTGCTTTATTGCTACCTAACAGAGAAATGCAAATTTAAATAAACTTTCTTCTCCTTATCGTAAATGTACAACCAGGCTAGATATTTCCAGTACAGCAGCTTTCGCCTTGCGCTATGTTATTATGTTGCTATTCATTTGGTGGATATGGGCGTCATCTTGTCTGTCCAATCTCTCCTCCATTTCATCCTACTTCGTCCAGCTATGGAAAGGTATGCACTCCAGTTATGATTATCGCATCTCATTTTTCGTAGAGTGATGGGTTCATGATCTGAGGAATTAAGTTGGTAATATGGATTTATAACCCAGGAAATTATGACATTGCTCTCATGCAGTCAACACTGTAAACTTCCATGACCTTCCTTGCTCGTATGTACATATGAAACCTTTAAATATTGTAATACAGAGAAAATACAAGATAAGAGAAGAGAGTATGGACAGTTAGGAAGAGAGCATTTCTAGATGGTTTCGTGGGTCCCACCTTTATGATGAGCGCCTTTAGCTATTCCTTCTATCCGTAATCAGTATTTCCTCAGTTCATTCTTATACCAATCTATTAACTTTCAACACCCATGGTATATGTACGTTTTCTTTAATTCAAATCATCAGTCCTTCACCAGAAAATATTTCGCCTTTCCAATATTAATATCCGTCCAAACAGAACCAAAACAGCGTTAAAATAATATTAAGTGACAATATTTCTTTTCCAACTGGTGTCGCTCCCCCTGACTTTTACTCACTCCACTGACTGCCCTAAAGTACCAAAATAAATTTATTTTTCTATGATATTCTAATTTCTCTCTCACTCTCTCTCTCTCACTCTCTCTCTCTCTCTCTCTCACCCTCTCTCTTTAACTCTCTCTCTCTCCCTGAATATAGATCTTAACTATTGCGATTTTATGTCATTTTATGAGATATTGTTTATATGAGAACAACAACCTATAGAGTATTTGCAACAGTTTTGTTTATTCCAACATGCTTTTAAAGCTTTCCCCTGAAATATAACTCAGATCAGATTACCTTAATAGCCTTAGCGCAGTTTATATTCGTTGGGATAGATCTTCAAGAAGAAAAAAAAAAAAGAAGAAAATAAAGAAAGTAGGAGCGAGCCCTAAATAAGCGTGACATCTGCCCGGGTGGGAGCTTTCAGATTTGGCCAAAACCAGTTAAGGGAAGCGAAACAGACTCAAAACGACTCGAGCATAATTTATGTTTAATTCGCTGGACTCTGGAATGGTTTAGTACCGGCTTCCGGATCCCGACACAGTATTACTCCATCTCCACATCTCTTCGTGTACCCGTGCTTAACGGATTATCATCTGACAGAGCCTCACCACTGGAGCAACGCTGTACATATAAAACAATACATGGAAAATATGTCATCGTAAATCTAAAAAAAAACTCTATATGTTTTGTTTTCTAATGAGGTATTCCATATTCATGCTCTAAAAATCGTAGTTCATTTGTTTATAATTTTGATACAAAGAAAAATATTACTAGCTGAGACATTAAGCGAAACATTCCAAACAAAAAGCTTTAAGTGTCTGAACTAAAATAGGAAATGAAAATACCTGCAAGTATTTCGTCCACTAACTTTCGTCTTCGTCCGTTTTTTTGTCTTCAATCGCGCTCGGAGTCTTTGGAACAACCGTTGAACAGTGCACTCCCAGACAGTGCAGAACATACAGCCTTTACCCCAGACCCGACGAGCCGAACCTAATAAGCCTTCTTAAGTTGTAGTTGTACAGTTTTTTCTTTTAATTATTGCCTTTTTCGTCTCTTATAATAGCAACAACTTCAGCCTCCTGGGTTTTATGTTTTCTTTTAAATACCCCTACAAATAGTGATCGTTTGTGTTTGTTGTACTTTTGACTTGAAATAAAATAAACACTTATAAAATATAAACACTTATTACTCCTCTTTCAAACAAATGATGTTCCCCCAACTATCAAACTTTTTTACCTTCTCCTTCGAAATGGACATTGAGGGTTGATTTGCTGACTTGGGGGGTTCTATGCCAGTCCTCGAAGATGTTCTGGGATTTTCTTCCACCTAGAAAAGTTCGGAGAACATCATCAAGAACATTTCGACTTTTCGGGCATTTTCAGGAAATAAAGAGAATAATAATAAACAAAAAAACGAAAGTGCAGTCTAACCGCGTTTAAGAAGTTCAAAATGAACTTCTTCTACGGCCTTCTTTGCCTTCAAGGCAATCAAAATCCCTAGAAACACCTTAGAACAGTGAACTCACTTATACGGCCTTCGCCCCAGACAGACATAGATATTTCTGTCCGTTTGGGCCCCGAGTTAGGACTCGTAAAACAAAATTATGCAAAAACTTTGACATCTTAATAAATTCTGAATTATTTCCAAATTGTTAAATGTTACAGAGGTAGATAAACAAACATTTATGTTTGGAAGGGGATTAATAAGAGTTTACATTCATAAAAGTCAAAAGTCCATCAAACATAAGCACTACTATATGGGGATGTATTTTCATGAAAACATAATCCTAGATTATTTTCCGGACAGCCCGATACAAATACAATTTGGGACAAATTGTAATTCTGCTCTTCTGATCAAGGAGTGGATAATGAATCCTACCATTGTAGGGATGTCATAGACCCTTAACGAGCTTCCATAGGTGTTTAATGCCAGTGACGCGGCTGGGAAAGGGGGCAGGGGCCTCCCGGACTTCTGCTTCGCCCTCATTCCAGGGGAGGGAGCTCAGTTAGCGGACCCCAGGTAAATTGTAAATAGTGTAATTATGGTATGAATGAAAGCAATTATATACTTTTTAGACTTTATTTCTATTATCCGTTTCGCATTTATTTTGTTTTTATTACCGCATGTATATATTTTTCTTACATTTATTTATTTTATTTTTGTTTTGTTTTATGGAATGATTGTAAACTACTTAGCACTGTTACTTATCCCATTGTAGGCACTTCTAGCGAGGCTTTGTAATAGAATTTAAAAAAAAGAATATTATGAAAGTGGTATATAACTCCACTTTTATTTTCTTATTTACAAAAAAAGATTATGAACAAGTCTTATGAAAAAAATATAGAAAATTTGGTGTGAAAATTCGACGACAATATGCATAGCATTTACATATACATGAATGCATAAGGAATGCTATGTAGAATTCAAGCCCCCATGTTTAAAACATAGGCATCTAAAGTTAAATTTTACTTAAATCCATTTTATCTATCCAACTTTAAACAAAAAAATCAAATCATCTGTTTCATAGTGCACAAAACGAGTGAAAAATGACTGTTAAGATGATTCGGAATCTTGAATAATCTTCATAGCTTTATAGGACTTTTGCGGATCGGTGGCAACGAAAGGATTATCATGACTGTCGGAAAGCAGCCCTATAAAGAAAACCGACGATTTCCCTCAGTTCCTGTGGCTTCCACCGGGCCGGAACTAACGGGCGCTGATAGTAGAACGTCCCGGAGGATCGCGCAAGAACAATAGTGCTCCAGGGATCGAACCTGCCCCAGGTGATACCATCCTCCACCTGATGGGTGTTATTAGTCCAATCGCATCGATAATGACTATGCCTCTAAAGCCGTCATTATCGGCCTAGGGTATACACCTATGTGCACGTCCCAATTCGAATCACCTGGGCTCACGAGTCATTGTTTGAGATCATGAAACATCTTGACCATGATTAAGATTTTTAAGGAGGTAGTATTGGTACCAGAGTGTTATCTGATCTTCGTGTCTCTTCAATAGAACACCAGAATTGGCATATAATCAATATATTTAAAAAAAAACTCTTTTGAATAACTAATTAGGTCAACGAAGTAACTGCAACGGGCGAATGCTGGGATGGGCACCAACAAAATAAATAATAAATAATAATAATAATGATTCCAGAGTTCAAAAGTCTGTAAATATTTTAATGTTGTTTATTATTTACCAACACTCAATAATCCCTTTAGAGCATTCTCTAAGCTTGTTCACTAACACTGGGCTTCTTCAAAAAAAGCCTCAGTTTAGTTATTTATTTCAAAGAAGAAACATGACAGTGTTCTACGAAATTCTCGTAATTTTAAGACATTACTGGAAAAATAATTTCACAGTCGCTGAAATCGCTGAGCAACTCGTGAAATTATTAAATATGAAGGGGAAGTTGTCCTTGACGCAAAATTTAAATTGAAAAATTTATCAGTCGAGATACGACGTTGGAATGGAAGAAGGGCTCCGGGCGAACATTAATGGATATTGATGAGGTTCTGAAGGAAGCTGTTGACTCAAATCCATCCACAAGTACTCACAAACTTGCCAGGGTGTGTAGTGTGTCGAAAGATACTGCTAGTCGCCATCTTCTCTCCATGGGGAAGGTGAAACGGTCATTTTTTTTTTTTATACACCCCATTAATAATGTAACACATTGCACATTGGAAATTGAAAGATTTGCTATGTAATTAGAAAAACACTTCATTTTGATTATCCACATTTCAAAAGCAACACTGAAACATGAAAAAAAAAACCATTGGAGTATCTAAAATTCTGTATTTATGAGATTGACTGATTATAACTGATTATAAGAAATTACTTATAATTTATCTACGTATATATAACTAACGATATATAAATGAATAGGTAAATGCAAGTCCACTTTTCTAAATTTTACAAAAGAGACAAACACAGGGATCTTGTCCCTGACAAGTTCCTTATCTGTACAAATCCTTCATATGAACAAAATATGAAGGCGTTGTCAAGATGTGCTATCTTGGGGGCACGTGTTTAATCTTCAGTAAACGATCCGTTCTTTCTCTGGTAAACGATAAAAGTTTTAATAACGAAAATTTCAAAATTTGGACTTATAGCCTATCTGAAGTAAACGATTCAATTGTAACTCTAACGAACTACAAATTAATGCAGAGGTAATAGAAATGTTATGAGGTAAGTTTTAATCGAATCGTATTTTTGTGATTAAAATAGAATAGCTATAGAACATTCTAAAATGATCACTTCTATTCCCTCTCACCTAAGTACTATTTCCTAACTACTCTATGAAGGATTTTTATTTTAAATGGCGACTTCATTCTGATCGACCCTAGAAATATTCTCTTCTGAGGTTTTCATATTACTTCTTCAGCTCTACGCATTTTACCTTCCTTTGCCTTAGTATTTTACTGATCGTTTTGGAGTGAGGTTCCCGTCTCTGATTGATTAGCCTGTTTCGGACTGTTGATGTGAGATATCTACATTTGCTTTACTAGATCTACATTAATGTCATTTCTTATTTGTATGTCCTAAAGATGCCTTATTTGGCGAAACACTGACTGGTTAGAGACTTAAGGATTTTTTTTTTGAGTTTTCCAATTGCATTCTACAATAATAATTATATCATCCCTCTTTTCGTGTTTTGCTCTTTTTTATTCATTCTCCCTCTCTTTTATCCTTTCCTTCTTTCACTAAGGTCAATAACAGACGTTCCGGAGCTAGGGCGTGACGTGAAGACAAGTCAGGGGGCGCGAGACCAGTTTAAAAAAAATCTACAATTCATTTTATTTATTTTTCTCTTAACAATATTTCTTTTGTCTTAAATTGAAACTCACAATGCTGTATCTTGAAACTGTCTTGATTTCAATGGAGTATTTCTTGGTTTGTTCATTTGAACCGGGGGAGGGGGAGGGAGTGGTACAAAAGAGGTTGGAAACCCCTCCTCTATATAATATCGAAGAAACGGACGCAAATAGGATAGATATTTTACATAATTTATATTATTTTACACATTTATATGTGTATGTATATATATATATATATATATATATATATATATATATATATATATATATAAATATATATGTATGACTTCGACTATCTGCAGTTTTTTGTCCTTAAAAGCAAACACCAACGTCAGCTAATGGCTGCGCAAGGAATGATGTTAAAAAGCGATGAAACAAGTCGCACAGCGCTTAATCTCTGTGTTTATAATCTCATTCACTCGTAAATACAATGTTCCCCCGCTGATAAAAACAGCCCTGTGCTCGGAGAGGAAGAGCCCACTATCAGATTCCAGGGGGGGGGGCAAGCTTCTCTTCGCAAGAGATTGCGGTGAAAGTAGCAAGCACCGTAGTACCGCCGATATTTTGCGGTGGATTGCCAGCAACCCTAATCTTGATTTAATAACTGAATTTCAATGCGCTATACCAGGCCTGGAATATTTTAAGCTGAATTTATAAATGCATTATGTAAACAGGTTGAGGACCGAATCGGAAATTCTCAGTCTAAATCGAATAAGAGAAAGTAACCTACGTAGGTAGCCTAAGGACTGGGAAATTTGCAAACAATCTCCTATGATTCGGAATTTAAATACAATAAAAATAAAAATTAATAGTAAATAAAAGAATTTTCGTAACAAGGAACATTTTCGTTTTTAGTAAACATAAACCCCTAAAAACCTGAACAATCTTGGGTTCAATACAGTAGAGACTATAGTGTTTATAGGACAACGGTTGTGCAGGGCGGTGTTTTATACTATATCACAATCAATCACCAGGGCTCCCCCAAGAAAAGGTACCCACCTTATAGAGGCTGAGTGACCCACAGGAGGGTCTCTAGATCCCACAGTGTCAATCCGCGACTGTTAACAGATTTAATAAAATTATCTAATTTAATAATAATTTTCAGACGACTCATCTACTCAGCGCTCTAAACATTGAGCTACTACACTCCCCAGATAAATCTAATAACAAAATATAAAACTGTACTTTGTTCAATGATCAATAAGGTTAGCTATTGCAACAAAATGAGTTCAGTTACTTTAATTTTTTAGGTGCCGTTTCAGGCTACATCAACACTTACTAGACAAATGCTCCCAATCATTTACTTGACTATTATAAGACCTATTTGGACTTGAGGATTAGAGCTTTGGAGCTCCACTAAGCCATGGAATTCCTCTCGTATCCAATCCTTACAATCCAAAATCCTTCAATCCGAAATTATTCGGATACTTATTTATTTCCCAATCCAAGTGTCTATTACTAATTGTATGATAGCATGAATAATGAATGAGGGTTTTTATTCTTATTTACATTAATGAATAACATCCCACCGATTCCTGTAGAACAGGTCCGGTACTTAGGACTACACCTTGACATACGTTTAACTTGGAATCCTCAAACTAGATTGAAACGACAAGAAACAGCTCGCCGTTTCAGGCTAATTCTAATATTACTATCCTTACGCTCAAAGCTCCCAATTAATTACAACATACTAATATACAAGACTATAATAAGACCTATTTGGACTTATGCAGTAGAGCTTTGGGGCTCCTCTAAGCCATCGAATTCCTCTCGTTTCCAATATCTGTATAATCCTCAATGCACCTTACTTTGTTACGAATAAAGTCTTCCATAATGTTCTTAATGTCAAATTTGTAAGTAATTCGGCCCGAATCAGATATCTATCCTTTCAAGATAAAGTTTATTCTCACTCGAACCCTCTGCTAGTTTCTACTCTAGCTTCATCTTTGATTCCTATTCAATAATCCTCCGAGGCTTCGTTATTTTCTAAGTTGAATTTGTGATTTGAGTACTAGAAGTGAGAAGTTTCCTATACCTCATGACATTAAGTATCAATTATTCTATTTACTCGTAATATTATAATACAGTAGTAAATTTCAATAAATAAAACAAGAAACCTGTACATCTTTTGTTATTCCTTTATGTGATTCACAAAAGGTGTAATATAGGACAGATATAAGTTTAAATTGTTAATTTACAAAGGAAGGTTTCCTTCATCTATGATTCCATAAGGACTATCCAGTGATGATACAAGATTAAATGATAAATCTGATATCAGCGAGAGAATGAGAAATCAGTAGCAAAGCTCTTTATTTACTGAGCTGACCACTTTTCTTATATATATACAAAAAAGAACTAACATTACAACCCATGAAGGGAATTGGATTCAATGCAAGGTAGAGAGTGCACTGGATCTAGGCCAACGGTTGCGCAGGGAAGTGGTTTAGCAAAGATCAGGCAAACCGCCATGTATTCCTCTGTTATAAAAGCTTGGTGAGTCCTAGCACACTGAACGCTCTAATTAAGATTAAAAAATCTCAGTAACAGACAGTAAACAGTTCTTTTTTATGCATTACTTTACTGAATCTGTTCATCAAATATTTCTTCTCATTTCAACCGAATCGTCACATTCTTTTCCAACGATTCGCTTCCTCAGGGCTTAATCTGAGACTGAAAATTTTCAAATTTCTGGATTGAATGCGTTAAAAGTGTTTTTTTTTTCGTTTTGCTTTTTATTCCATGTAATGCCCATACGAGTCGTTGTAGTGCGTCTTCAGGTTGCCCACATTTATTACAGCCATACTGTAAAGTTCCAGGTTGATTACCATTACATTAATAAATAATTATAACCCAATTAGAGCCGGCGGATTCGAACCGGCCCGCTTCCGACTCTAGGGTCCTGGAATGCCAAACCAACACGATCCGGCAACACGACTTCATTTAGCACTCCAGCCGGAGCCAAAATGGGGTACTCAATTTAGGAAAGGGTTCGAATGCGAATTACGAAATAGTACGCCATTCTAGGTCAAATGAGCCTTCTCTGCCATTCCTTACCCGCTAGAAAAAAAAGGCGGCTATGTTCAAAACTAAAAATTGATTAAGCCCCAGTCTCAGAATCTTGCAGTATGGCCAGCGAAACGTCGGCAAAGAATTTGACTACAAGGTCGAAAACAGAAGAAACACCTGTAGAATATACTAAAAATATTAGCGATGGCAGTTTAAGAGAGTATTTAACATTTCTATTATCTATCCTTTACAATTTCTCTATAGCATTATTATTTCTTTGTCTGTTTTACGATATCTACTACATTAATTTGTATTACCTTATGTAAACTTATTTGATAACACTCTATAATTATTCCCTTTGCTTTGTATATTTATACAATTAATAATATATATATATAAATATATTTATCTATATACCTTCATGTTTTATCACTCAGATACCTTGATGACTTTTCGACTTACATTTCAGGTCTTCTTCAGGGCTAGTACGATGGGTGGTTGACACTAGAAATTTTTTTTATCCCATCCGGACCATTTTCTTCCTCAATTAAAAAGAAGGTTAGACAAGTATTTAATGCATTTAAATGATTTCAAAATCGACAAACGATTACAAAATCGCTTCAGAAAATTGAAAACTAAATCTGTACTTCCATTATTTTTGCCTCAACAAAATAGCCTTTGATCAACTTCGAAATATTGAGTAGTTTCATATGAGTAAGGTTATTTAGTAAAACATCTTTTTGGAATAAAAACATTTTTGTTCAAAATATTACCCGAATTTTCAATACCAGAACTGAAATATTCATGGTTTTGTGATGAAAAAAGGTCTGAAAATGTTTTAGAAATGTTTGTACTTGGAATCATTTTCAAAAATTTTACACTTAAGAAAGTCCAAATTTCTTAAATCTCTTCAGTCTGGTGATAAGACTGGAGTGGCAGGACTTCGTTGCCCTGCGCGTTGAATTACTTCACTGTCTGTCGTGAAACATGAAGTCTGGCGTTGTCCTGTGTGTTGCGTTGCCCTGCAATATATTATGAATATGATGGTTTCACCTCTAGTTAAAAAGGAAGAAATGAACTATTTATGAATTAATTATTTATTTATTAATAAATCTTTGTCGTCGGGTGAAAACTTCTCAAACCAGCGGCGAATGGTCCGAATACTCCTTAAACTAGGTGGTAATGTTTCTTGCAGCTTGGGCTGCAGAGTGTTCAAGTTTAAACATATAAAAAAATTGATGAAAATTGATTGATAACAGGTCATTAAAATCTGTGAACATAAACATAGCAAACAAAAAACGACCAATAATTCTAATTTTAATTCTAGAAATAATAAAAACGGACTTTTAATGTAGACTTAAAAATGCCGAGTACTACGGAGTACGCAGGCCAGGCTTATGTGTGAAATACCTCCTGGCTCGAAGTGATGTTGAGGTCAACGCGGTTCGTACACTTTCATGCTTGGAATAGCCTTGATGCTCTCTCCGGATTTAATAACATAATTCCCAGAACGGACACTTGTTCTATCCTTTATTGCAGGTAGTATATACATTTTTTGTTAGATGGTGCAAATTGAAGCTGTTTGTTTATTCGTTTAACGTCACTTTATGTCACTAGGACTAATCTGGCTGTGCTACAGTAGGAGTCTTAAATTTTGCCTATCCAAGTATTATTGGGATGGGGATATTAACAAGTACAGTACACCGTACAGGCTCAGGACACCATTTTACGCTCTTTCTGGACGGCATAACTAAGGATTTTATTCCCCTTTAAAACATCCTACTCTTCATTACGGATGTGAAACTTGACCACTAACGCTGAAGGATGAACAACGGTCCCAGGTATTCGAAAATAAGGAGTTACGTAGAATATTCAGTCCGAAAAAGGATGAGATCTCTGAGGAAATATAGGAGATTACATAACGTGGTATTGCGGAGCAATCATCCTGTAAATATTATGAGTGATAGCGTCTCGAAGATTAAGAAGAGCCTATAAAGTTGCTGGGCTTAGTAGCGAAGGAATTCCTAAGATTTTAATAAGCGCTGTGGCGACTGGGAGGTGTCTGAGGTGTAGAAGAGCCATAGGTAGGAGGATTGTGTTAAGAGTGATCTGGCCGATTTAGGTAGTGTACCGTGGAAAGATGTTTGTAGTTATCGGTGGTATAGGCATCGAGCCTTCGGGAACGCTAAGCCTCATTATTATTAAAACATCCTAGGACTTACTGTCGCCCTATAAAACCGCGTTCTTCGGTTCCCCGCCTATAGTAGGTTCTTGGCTAACCGCTAAGCCAAAACTGACTCTACCAAATTAAAGTTCTTGTATCACTAAAGTGCCAAGTCAGGCTTTAGGTTAGGCTTTACGTTTGGCATGTGCCGAGAGTATCGCAGGTTTAGAAGAGAGAATGATGAAGACGCAAACAGAGACAGAAGAACACAGGTGCACCCGCCTCAGCTGTCAAAGATATATATCGAATATTATTTGGCGGGATCGTGACAGGAGGGGGCGGAGCCGATAGAGCGCGCCTCGGTCACGGAGCGACCATCAAGCTCTCTTATATTTAGTTCTTACATCGCAGATTACATGGTCCTTTCGTCTCAACCTCTTTGCCGTCCGAGTCCTTTGGTGCACGCCAAGTCGGGGTAATTGCGGTTGTCCGGCTGTGTCTGGGGTGCGGTACGAAACGTAGGGGATGGCGGACAACTTGCTGAATCGCTGCCAGCAGCGAAGTACATTCCAATGATTAGTGTCCAAAAGAATAAAACATTAAAAAGTTACCCGGCTATTAGTTAGTCCGGAAAATAAAGCAGGATTTTATTTTACCTTTAAAATACCACTCCAAAGATAAACTGTTTATCTTTCTTGGACTTTTGGGTTTCATAAAAGTAAACACTCATTTTACTTCGTAACATTCTGCTTCTCGGAAATAATTCGGTCTTTACTAATATGTCAAAGAGGGATATTTGGGTGATATTGTTGTAGGAGTGAATAAGTTTGAACCTCGATTTTGAACTTTGAACCATCATCCTTCTAACTCTTCTTTACGGATGTGAAACCTGGCCGCTTGCGATGAAGGATGAACAACGTCTTAGGGTATTAAAAAATAGGGTGTGTAGAATATTTGGTCCCAAAAAGAATGAGACCACTGACATTACATAACGCGGAATTGTGAAGCATGCACTCGGCTAATATTATTGAAGTAATAGCATCACGAAGATTAACATGGGATTGTAAAGTCAGCGCTGTACTGACTAGAATTCCGGTAGACCGAGCCCCAGGTCGGTGGAATGCGTTAAGACTGATCTTGCGGATTCGGTCAGTAGACGGGTTCGCTAAGCTTATTATTATTATTGCGAGGATTTCAAAGGGTAGTTGGTGGGGGAATGGGGCTCAAACGGCCAAAAATATCCCGACAAATGCACATAAAAGTTTGAGGCAAAGGTAGTAATACGTAGGTGCACTGTACACCGATGGTTCTAGAGACTTCGAGAGGAACATTTGGGTCTTAAAGACAAACAAGAACGTGGTAGAAGTTACGAAGATGTTCTCTGAACTTTGGGGGAAGAAATCACCGAAAAACTGTTCGAAAACTGGCAGGGAAACTAAGATATTCAACCGCCTATGACCATATCAAGTTGATTGGGAAGGTGAAAAAAATTGTAAACTGGGAAAACCTCTTTTGTTGGAAAGAGGATTAATAAGAGTTTATATTCATAAAAGTCCAACAAACAACAAACATGTTTACTACATGGAGGGGTATTTTAAAGAAAACATAAAATCTTTCCGAACAACCCAATGCATAGGGTATGTACCTATGTGTGTGTGTGTGTGCGTGTATGTCTATATATACATTTTTTTTTTCTTTACATTTTTATCTACACCTGTCAAATACAAAACAGCGACAATGACAGTGACACTAAAAACATGATACAATGACTTGAAAGGCATGAAGAAGAACAGTAGCCAGCGGTACCTCTCCCTTGGCTTAATTCAATTTCTATGATAACAAATCCCTCATCCACGTTCTTTTAATCTCCTCCTAGTGTTCTCTGGCATGAGAGTAGAGGCCATTCGTTCTATTAACGGGTTTGGATGTCCGTGTAGTTTTTCTTGAAAGCGTTTGTAGTGTGTTCGTCAACAGTTGGTATTTTTAAGTCAATATGCAGAGTTTTGTTATTGACGTACCATGGTGCTTTGGTGATAAGTCTTAGTACTTTTGATTGAAAAGTCTGCAGTCGTTTTCTGTGAGTCTGTTTAGCGATCCCGTAAATTTGTAATGCATATGTCCAAACTGGTTTTAGTAGGTAAGTGTACGTGTTTAGTTTCTGTCTTATATCTAATTTGGAGGTTTTTCTGAATAGTGAGTACATTGAATTGAGCTTATGGTTCAGTGATTGGCGTTTCATCTTAACGTGAGGACCCCATGTCATTCTCCTATCAAACGTTAGTCCAAGGTATTATACTTTATCTGTCTGCGAGATAGGTGAGTTGTTAAGGTAAATGGTAGGGCATGTTTCACGTCTATGAGTAAAAGTGATGTGTTGTGACTTTTCGTGGTTCCGTCTTATTTTCCATAGTTGGCAACACTCATTCAACTTTTGTAAGTATAGTTAGGCTTGCGTCGCGTCTAGATGTTTGGAGCTTTGTGGAATATCGTGTGTATATGTTATGCACAACAGCGGTGCCAGTATTGATCCCTGAGGCACGCCGGCTATATATATACATATAAATTCTGATTCTTGAACTCCAGTAGGTTCTTAAAACGTAGAGTGTACCAACACAAATATACTTGTAATTCTATGGTAAAACAAGCCTAATAAACCAGATCAAACAACTCCCTGTGCACATTTTAGAAAAACACAACCTACATTTAAATTTGATAAACCTAAAATAATACATCAAGGGAACAATAGTTCACAACGAAATATAAAATAAATTATTACTATAGAGAAGTATAAAAATCGGAAAAAATCACAAAATACACAAAACATCGGATGATCAAGGTCTACTTAGTTCGTGTGATGCAAATGTAATTTATTCGTAATAAAATAATCATAGAAATAATCTAATATGATTCAAGAATCATATAAACCTGCTGTTCCTAAAAATAGATTTCTAACTCGTTAATCATAACTACCTCGATATTAACATTATATAGAATATTGTAAGTAGCTGATTGATGATTAACTGATCGATTCTTTAAAACTTGCGAGTACAACTTATCCAAATAACATCTTACAGGTGTCAATTTATATTTACTTTAGTGTGCTATTTAATGTTTTTACTCAAAGCTCATTTTTTCACTGTTAGGGCATGAGTATGAAACCAACCTAGTCTCGAAACGTCGCCGAAGACAGTTCTTAACGTCTGGAGCTCAAGAATCAGAACGTATACTTTCCATAATAGTCAAGATAAGTAGAAACCAACATATATAAGTACCCATTACAACACTTCCTACAAGAGCTTGAAGTTGTTGCCACCATATGAGACTTTTTTAATAGTAGTTATAGCTTATAAAAAGTTATTAGAAATAAGGAAATATATTGCGAGGCAAATTTCGAATCATCATCGAATAATATTTCGTAGATCACATACCAAATATTTATTACTTTTTTTTGGCATGGATTATATTTAGTGAAGGCAATAATATCCATTTTACTGCCATTATAATACGTGCAAAACGCCAATTTATGGTGTCGTAAAAAGAAATAGTTTTTTTTACTACCGCAAAATGAAATTTAAAAAAAGTTCATAAAACACTCTCATAATATAATAGTTCTTTAAGCGGTTTCAAGGGCGTAAAAAACTCATATTTTCGTTAAATTAAGCTTAATACAAGAGAATTCTTCCGTTTATCCAGTAACGGTCACTGGTAAATGTAGTGTCAATAATCTACAGTCACCTAAAGTGAGGGAGTAAGCGAGAGAGCTGTAAGCTATGTAATAGCAATTAATATTTTTTATTATTTTTATTATCTAACTTTACTAACGAAATAAATACTTGAGTCTGAAATTGTAAAAACCATTCCACACCTGTTAACATCTCTATAATTTCCTTTTAGTTTCATATATTATATGCATTATTAACTAATTACTTTTTTTTTATATCACTTAAGTATTATTAATTCGGGATCGTTCTTATTCTAAATTTCTTCATTTGCATTCGATTTCTTTGTATTATACATCATTATATGTACACGATTTTTATTGTAATAATACAGATCATGTTGTTGTAGAAAGGTCTAAACGATCCACATAGCATACTATTTATGTATAAATGTTCATAACATGCTTGATAAAAAGTCTGTGATATTATATAATTAAAAATTATGAAAATATAACGTGTTAGTGCATCTATTACACTAACGACTGCTCTGTTTGAGGAGAAAAAAAGAAATTTTTTTTATAGTACAAAGGCAAAAAAAATAAAAATATATGAGAAGTTTTCAATAAGAAATTTATATTCTCAAACATTTTTTGACGAACTTTAATTCTGAAAAAAAAAATCTTCGTGGTTTCTAAACCGATTTTTGATTTTAATACCTCATTTGAAAGGTAATGAAACGTAGATGTTTTGTAACTATTACGTTAGTATTATTAGCATTCCTTATTTACGATATCTTTGTTACAAAACAAACAAAAAATGGGCCAGAAAGACCAATTTTTAGGATTTATAGCTATTTTAAGATTTTTAAAAGGATATTTTTGTAAAATTCTTTAAGTAGGAATATCTTTCTTGGAAAGGGTTAACTTTAGGACAGTAGGTCTCATAGTAATATTGACTGGAATTGCCCCAAACTATCACAGCTTAACGGGGCCACCACTAATTACCAGTCACCCTGTATATATATATATATATATATATATATATATATATATATATATATATATATATATATATATACTATATATAATGGAAGGTAGACCACAGTTATTTATTTAAAATAAAAATGAGAGATTTAATTACAATAAATTTTATATTTAATAGTTGATTTAGTTAATTTATATATTTAATATTTAACTATACAACGAAGTATATATCTTTTTTTTTTCAGACGAATAAACTGATGTAAAATTGTTTTAACAGATTTAATTGTTTTATTGTGAATATAGCACGGACAGATAAATAGAATATAACGATTTATTTCAGTTAAATTTGGCAGATTGGGTTACTTTAAAATCCAAAATACTATATTAAAAAGCTATTACATACATGAATTATAAGCATATCATAGATAATAATAAGCTTTATTTATTTATCAGGTCTCATTCAATGTATTTTTTACTAATGATAGCGTTTCGACCCAACTTAAACAGGTTTGTATAGTAAGGGCCAATTAGTTATAAATAGGATTTGTATCAATAAGTTAATCGGATTTGATACTAATGATATATCTGTATGGTATAACTTGTGAAAATTACTGAATGAAGATTACATTATAAAATATATTTTTTAGATAAATACCGACATTATAAAATGAAAGTACTAGAAAAGATACAATTGAAAATTCATCTAGTTAATATACCTTGGATTCCATTAGGTTCTGATTAGAAAGCCAGCTGAGTTAACGAATGGGGCTAACTTGCCGCCCGCTATCTTAAAGTAGATAGAAAATTTGAAATAAAATTAAAAAATACGAAAGGAAAAGGTTAATCCAGCGATCTCTTTTTGACCTTTCCGAGATATTTACCGGTTCGAATCCTTTAGCAGCTGGGTTGCGACATGTATACACAGACATCCATCACTGAAGAAGAACTATTTCCTAAGCTCTGGAATTAGACGAGCTCATGAGGGTGAATCGTATGGTGAAACTAAACCTCTGGTGTAATAATAAACTTCGAAATGTGACAGATCTGATCAATTATTATATTTTTATTAATATAATAATAATATTAATATGATAATAATATCAATATAACAATATATATATATATATATATATATATATATATATATATATATATTTATATACGTATGCAACGTATATATTTATGGATGCCTCGTCAAAGCATCGAATTAAATAGAAACTTTCCACACTTTTCAAGGAGTGATGACAATACAATAATTTAACCAGGAGAAGAAATGGAGAAAAGGATCCGGATTTAGGTCAAGGAAAAAAATTCTTAAAAAGAGATAAACTATTTATTGTACACCGACGTTTCGAACAACATTGCAGGGTCTTCATCAGGACTGGATAGACAAGATACAAACAAAATGAAATGAATTTAAAAAAAAATGAAATAATAATATATTATATAAAAATAAAACAATTGAAGTAAACCAGTTACCAAAGTAGATGATGATTTAAATCATCAAATAAAATGAAGGTGGTATTTAAAATATATATATTTATATAATATTATATATTATATAATTATATATAATATATAATTTTATATATATATATATATATTTTAATCATTTAAACGTAAAAAAAAGTGTGGGATGCTTGGTGTTATTTGTTGGCTGATATTGGTAAAAGTAGATTCATCATGAAAATATTTTATAATGCACCTCAAATTTTTTATGAGAAAATTAATTTTTTTCTTGATCATTGCATTATTATTTTAAACTTATTAAAATTACTTATAATTTATTTTTATTAATTTTTATTTTGAAGTGGTTTAAAGCACAGTACCGGAGATGCAGACGACCCGGGTTCGAATCCCAGCCACGACAAATCTTTTCTCTTCAAAACAAAATTCTTTAAAAATTATTAAAATTACGTTTTAGTTTTGTTCCTCATCTAAGGGGGTTTTTGATTTTTTTTAACTTTTATTTATGTTTTACTAGAGTTGAAAAACAATTATTATAAACCGCGCTTCAGAAGTCTCATTTGTTACTTCCATTTGGGGTAAAGTGGCCATTGCCATGAACATGCTTGAAACTATTCCAATCTGTTATACTCATACTTACGCCACGTACCCTGTTTCCTGTTTTAATTGCTGTTCTTAGAAAAGCAATAATCTCGAGAAATTCAATAGTTTCTTCTCAGTTTAGGGGCAATATCGTCAGTTAGTTACCTACAGCTCGGAGAGGATATTATCGCCCGGCAATAAAGAACAGAAGGTTTTTATAACAAACCCGAGCACAGGTATCTCCGAGGCTACCCTGTTTTAAACTTAAGCCGTAAAACTCCAATTTTATACTGTTAGCACCTAATTCATGCTGGGTCAACCCAAATTTAATTTTTTTTTTCTTTTCATCATTTTTTAAGAAAAATCCTCTTCTTGTAACTGAATGAATCCCTATGAATAACAATTAAATACTACCGATTTTTTTTTTAATTTCAATTTATTTACTGAAATACACAACCTTATAAAAATTCAACAAGTAGATATTATGAATAAAATAATAAGGCAAAAAGAAAAACCCACTAACAGATTTTAGTTTGAAGAACCCGAAGATATATTTTTTCGCTATTACATGAGTCCTGAAGCATCAAAAGTGGACTTTATCAAAATTTTCGTTGAACTACCAAATTAGTTTAACAGGACATTTTTCCGACTCATTACTCATGAAACGTGATCTGTTTCTGAACCTTATATTTCGGGAACACCGAATTTGTTTGACTAAACTAGCGGAAAATGATAAAAAGTCAATTTTGGAAATTTCGGAATTATACACATTTGATCCCAAATACCATATATAAAGAAAGATTTCCGTCAATACAAGTAGTGCACGATGGTTCCACAGCGCCGTGAAAGCTTTAATATAGAAGAACCTGGAAAAGCTATTTAAGCCTTTAGTTGTTTTTAGGTAAATGTCACCACGCTCTACCATTCATTCTCCTTAATGTCGTCAATCTTTTTAGAGAATAACAAGTCATTGATAATTGAGAACATCCATTTCATTCTAATTATAGGTTTTAACACAGTAAAGAAAGTACTATAGTCCCGAACATTTATAGATAGATAAATTTCGACCACCTCTCAATACAATTTGATTTTTTTTAATTAGTATTAGATATAATTTTTGTGAACTTTTTATTAATAAGCAATACTGTAAATACTGTTTTCTGTATAATTATTAAACAGCTAATAAAAATTCATTAATTTTATGATGATGACGAGTAGAAACTAATATTGTACATAAATTACACAAGTAGAATATTACAGGGCTAAAGGAAAATTTCTTTGTGTAATTATTAACGGTACGAGCGGCAAATATAGTCGACGGCCAAGTATTTTTACATTAGTTCTAAAATTGCATTTTGTACAGTCAGCTAGACTTTTTACAACTCTACAAATGTCGTAGAGGAGAATTTTCTATAAAAATTATGTCAATTAAAATATTGTAACATGACCCAGTGCAGAGATATTCGAATTAATACTCCATTAGAATTATTTCCTCTTTTTCAAAAATTTCATATCTTTTTTCACAAACAGATATCAGTTTTATAAAAATTAAGTAATTATATCCAAACACATATGTAATATATAAAACGAGGAACTGTAGTTAAATGAACGAAACAGATCTCGTATTTTGGCAGGTTGGCCGTGGGGATGGAAACGTGGCCGACGAGCGCCGTACCGAAGTGGTTAATGAGAATAAAGTGTAATCCATGGAAAGAGTAATTATCGTGGGAGGCGAGAAGTCAAGAATTACCCCTCTCAGGTTGCGTTTCTATGACTACTAATATCTCCAAGTGTAACTTATTATCCAAAACAATCTACTGCGTAATAAGCTAATAGAAATTTATGGAAATTGAAAAAAAATGTTAATGCCAAACGTGGAATGCCATTAGAAACAAATCCGTAGCCTTATTTCGTCTCTAGTCTGTTTCAAAATTTTATTTTTAGTTAATATGTATCCAGTACTTATGTTTAATTAAACGAGATATTAATTATTTTGATTTAGAAATAAATAATTTGATTATTATGAATGTCTGTTCATCAACAAGTAGTCTAACAAGTTAAGAAAGAATATTGCTACTTAAAAAGGTAGCTGAGTTGCTCAGTAATAGAGCGCTGAGCAGCAATGCCAAAGATCCTGGGTTCATATCTGGCTCCTGGCAAGACTTTTATTTAATCTGTTGGAGATAAATCCCGCGGTATCTAGGACCCTCCGGGCGCTAACCCGGCCTCTATAAAGTGGGTACCTAAAATGTCTGGTGGTTGAGAGTGATCTATGAAAGTCATCTCCCTGCACAAACGTTGTCAAAGAAACAGTACAGTCTCTACCATGTACTAAACCCCACGTTGTAGTAGTACAGGTTACAGGTTGCTACTTAAAAGATTTTTTTTTTTTTTTTTTATAGCATACGGATAATTCTCTATTATAATAGAAGGGATCTTTTAGATTAGATCTGTTCAACTTATTGGTCATTCGACGGTTTAAACCATATCTGTAGAACATGGAGAAATGTGTCAACACCGTTCGAAGCACTAGAAGTCTGCAAGAACGGGATTCACTCGGGACAACGAAAATACGAAGTATATGACTGCATCTAACTAAAAACATGAGCAAGAAGGTTATGTCGAAACAGCTACTCACGATTTGTGTAATAAATTTGTGCGGGTCCAAGTCAATTCTCAAAGTAGGATCGAAAAATATTTAAATAGACGCATATTCTAAACATTTCCGTGAGATTCCGGGACTGATGCCTGATGAGGATTCTGCTTGGAAGGCGGCATAACTTGATAGGGAAAATTTGTTTTGGATGCTGGAACAGGCCAAGTCTCAACTTTGGAAACAGAGTCAATAAACTATTGATTAATCACAATAGTTGTTAATTAATTAAGGAACGATAAATATATAATCAAGGATATAATTCAGGCGGTAAAATATGTTTCCAGTTTTAACGTTCACAACTACACATTTATCCTCTATCGAATGTGTCAATACACCACTTCCTCTTCGACCTTTAACTAAAATAGGAATTTCGTTTCTCGTTCGTTACTGACAAACCCATTAGTCTGATGGAACGCTCGGAATGTTTCTGGGTCTTTTGAAAGTTGTATTGAAACAATTTTAAGAGCTGAGACGTATTGGCAATGCGAGTTCACTAGATCGTTAAAGGAAATAGATTGAAGGTTCAATGAGAAAATGCAAAAATAAAAACTCTGTTATAAACGCAATATTTTTTAATTACCAAACGTCATTATTATTCTTTGAGCCTCAGACATTGGTTCTCAGATATTATTATTTGATTTGAATAAACTGTTTTAAATACATACTTAGAGCGTTAGAAACTAGTTCCTATTCTATCGATTAAATGCCAAAGACCTCAATAAATATTTAGAAAAAAAGTGTGAACCATCGACAATTAAATTCCATGTTCTAAAAAGCCGTCACATTTGTTACGTCCCACTGGTGGATATCAAGACATCAGGTTATTTCTTCACAGATAATTTATTTTGTTACATTTTTTTATTACTTCAAACAATTATTTGCCTACTTTTAAATTTTAATTCTGTAAATTATTTTTGTATCCTATTTTGAGAATCGGAATGTTTTAGAAAATCGGGTATTACAATATACAGTGGATGAGGTTCATTATTACCTTAATAGCTCTTATATTATCATTTTAGCCTTGTTATGTATTGTACTTTTTAGGACCCACTAAACTTCGTCTTTCAACATTTTTAACTCCAGTAATAAGAGCCTTTCTGATTGGCCAGTGCTTAACATAGAGTTGTTTCCTGTCATAGCTATCCCATTCACAGAGGAAACATGGAAACTTTGTGTAACCACTTTTTTGACCTAGTAACATGGAAATGAAATGAAATGAAAATAGCCTTTATTTATGCGTGAAATATACAATTACTATAATGTTACGGGCTACTGGGTGTAAAATGAATTAAACTATTACTAAATTCAAGATACTAATATTTATTAACAAATTAAAAAGACTACAATGAAATTATTTAAAACAATTAAATTATTAAACTAATATCAATTTACAATAGCAATGTTCTACAAACTATAACCTAGGCCTAACTTTTATCTAATTACTAAAATAATATACAAATAATATAAGATATTGCTAATACTAAATAACTAAACTATTTATATAAATTTGTACAAATACAATTATATTACACTAGGGTTTACAACTACAAACTAACACTTACAGTTCGCTAATTAAAATCCACCGACCGTAAAACTCTCCAAATATGACAAACTGACACACAGTTTATTACACTTATTACACGGCCACTAACTATCACTGTTACTCACTTAGCAATTACCACAGACTGACTTATCACAGACTGATACTAACTGACTCGGCCGAAACAGCTGGCCTTTTTATATAGGCAAGGTAGGTCGGGGTGGGGCACTTCTCGGAAGATCGAGAATTGTCTCGTTTCATCCAGGTTGATCCAGAAAGTTCTACACCGTTCTTTGATCCCTTCCGCTTAATCCGACATCTCGTCTAATCCTCTCAGCCGGTCCTTCTTCCCTCTCAGACCGTAACAATAATATAAGTTTACCAACAGCATAAAAACAATTCTTTGCTAAATAAAAAAACAAAACAACTCTTTACTATATAAATATTTATACACATTTTTCTTTTTCTTGCATAGGGATTCCTATTGGAGTAATAGTCATTAACACTTCCCTGACTAGACTAGCCCTACTGGGATGCGGGATTTGTAAGGGCCGACCATTTTTTCCTCCACACATCTCTATCCTTAGCTGCTCTCCACCAGAGGGGTTCTGCCAAAATTCTAAAAGGATCTCTCCATCTCTTGAATTGTCTACCTCTCATCCTTTTTCGGTCATATGGTGTTCATTCCATGACTATTTTCGGCCATCTGTTGTCCTTCCACCGCAGGAGATGTCCAGCCCATTTCCATTTGCTTTTTATTATCTGCAAGGGTGTGCCTTTGAGCCCTGTTTCATTTTTTAACTTTTCACATCTGATTTTGTCCCTTTTCTTTACTTTCATTATACTTCTTTCGATGCTATTCTGCCACACCTTGATCTTCTTCTCTTGGGCTTTTGTCAAAGACCATGCCTTGGGAGCCATAGGTCACCGCTGGCATAATACATCTGTCGAAAACCTGTCGTTTTAGGTCAATACTTATGTTTCCTTTCATTATGTACTTCAGGGACCAGAATTTGTTCCAACCAAATGCTATTCTTCTCTGAACTTCTTTTGTTGCTCTATCTGAAAAGGAAACTAACTGGCCCAAGTATACATATTCCTCCACGTATTCCAGGGTGAATTTGTTCATTTTTATTTCTTCCCTTGAATCATTGGTAATTAGTTAGGCCTTGTTATAATTTGGGTATAGACCAATTTCGTGGCAGAGTTTTAGAAGCTATTTAAGCATTTCTTGCATTTGGTGGGTATCATTGGCAAAAAGTACAATATCGTCTGCAAACAGTAGGTTACTTAATCATCGACCATTTACTTTTATGCCTGCTTTTTCCCATCCAAGAGACCAGAATATCGTCTCCAACACCAGAATAAACAACAGGGGAGATAAAGTAACATGGAAATAACTTTCAAATCAGCATAAATGGTCCATTTATGGTCAGAGTAGCCGAGCTTATTAAGAACAAACTCAAGATTTTCGTAACATTCTTTCAAATGGACTGAGTGTCCAACAGGCACAGAAGCATATCGGCTACCATTGTGAAGAATTACAGCTTTCAAACTCCTTTTTGATGAATCAAATAAAAAATGTTTATATGAAATTTATGACTTATCTAGGGGTGATGAAATTTGTTCACTATTATTTCCGTAATCAGCACAACTTTTTCATCGCAGACCTGTTATTTATTTCATTAAAACCAACACTGATCTTATTGCTACTTGCCACTATTACGTATTGCGTGACAGATTGTAATAATTCAATAAAGTGTAAAAGAATTTAAAATAAAAAAAACAATACTGTGCCGACCTCGCCTCTATACAGTGGTTAGCCTTAAAATTTAAAGGATCTTATAATATTTTTTTTAGTTTTAAGTTTCTCATAATACAATTTTAATCTAATTACTGACTGATTAATACTACAACACAGAACCCCTCGTCGTAAATTTCTAATCAATATAAAATATGATTAACTCCATCTAAGAAGTGAAAACACATGATATAATAATATTCGAACCAACTTATACCATCTATTCAATTTAATAAAAATACACTAAGTATTAGGCACTTATTATTGATATCTATAATGATCAATTTCTAATTGGGTTTTGATTAGAACATAGCATGCTGGGTACTGATTTCTAGATTTTATTGAGCGCAACCGTCGTACTGTAAACGGTACAGTCCATACGATTTACTGAACCCAATACTCATCATGGATTGTTCAAGGGAAAATAGCCCTTTCTTTCTGTCCATTGTTGGAGATGCTGCTTGAGTAGTGAGTTGATAAGGATCGGATCGAATCCGAACACGGAATCGTAATTAATTTAGAATTTTAGATTCCTGAAAATTCGAGGGCTGGGATGGGAGGGTATTTTAAAATTCGGTTCTGAAAAAGTGGAAGTAGACATTTCCAATTCCAACTATTCCCCGGGCGCGGTGCGGATGGTAAACGGGTAGGAGCGGAATCTCGTATTTAACAATCTCACTCCGATGGCGAGAGGTGGCTGTTGTTAAGATATCCTGTAATGCCGAAGAGGAAATACGCATGCGCGGCAGGAATTCTAAGTGCACTCCAGTTCCTAACGATCTTTATGTCCAAGTCGTTTCGAAATACTGAACCCCCCCCCTCCAATACTGAACCTCCCTGCTGCCTCTATCACTTCCAACCGCCTACTTTGGCACTAACCCGTTATCATCACACGATCTTTTTTTATTTATTCATTGAAAAATACAACTGTATAATAATTATATAACAAGTAATGGTAAGAGATAAAGTCAAGCAGAGAAACTACCCACTCGCTGTACTCAAATTCAACTTAGATGTTTTAAAAGTAGTAGGTTTGAATGTGAATAAAGTTTATCGTGAAATATTGAGATAGGATTCGAGTCAAACAGCAACCAATGGGACATACAGGTAATTGAGGATGATTTTATTTGTAACAATGTTAGGCCAGCGGCCAGGTACCAAAAAAGGGCTTTAGGTCGCAAACATTTGAAGAGAGCTGCATTTTTGATATGTTGTAACGGCATGTCTGAGTAGTGTTAATCCAAGTTTGCAACCGATAAAACGGAAGGGGAAACTTTGGGTGGCCAAAAAACCTCGAAATTGTCGGAGTTATCTTCTAATCGGTGCGTTTTTGATAAAAACATTGGTAGCCATTTCTAAAGTAGATCAAATTTGCTATAATTTGAACCTAACCCTCTATGGATTTAATAAATTCTGAGTTACGCCCGTTTGAATATTGTACAATACAATTAAAGTTGTACTGAATTTAATAAGCTTTAATTTAAGCACAGAACGCAGTTCTGTAGGTCTAATAGATTGGTCATATTTTCCAAAAAGTGCAAATTTGAAGTTTTGTCCGACTTTCGTGAGGAGCACCGGCCGAAGGAGTGATCCTACAATGAAAGTCATAGGGAATGAAGTTGTAGTAAATTTAATAAGCTTTAATTTAAGCACAGACCACAGCTCTGTCAGTAAAATAGATTCTGAGTTAAGCCCCTTTGAAAATTTGTAATTTTTTCTAAAAAGACCAAATATAGGCCAGCGGCCAGGTGTTTGAAGGTCGCAAAAAATTGAAGAGAGTTGCATTTTTTGATATGTTGTAAGGACATGTCTCAGTAGTGCAAATCCAAGTTTGCAACCGAAAAATGTATGCGAAAACTTCTGGTGGCCGAAACTAGTACTACCATTATTTTTTGTATAGGTAATTTACAAGTAAATATTTATACTTTACATTAAACAAGCTGTTTTGGATCGATTCGTGGCGTACAAGGATCGATAAAGGATCGATTCGTTACACCCCAGAAAAAATAAGGTCATTTTCTTAAAACACCCACTTTCCCCGATTTTCCTTTTTATTTTAATTAACAAGAGAAGTATAACACCTACAGGCCTTATTTTGTGCTTGAAATAAAGCTAATTGAATTTACAGGTGACCCTAGACCTGCCGGGCTGAGAATCCATGATTTTGGACATAATAAGTTTTAATGATAAATACTACACCAGAGGTGACCAAATTAAGTATTATTTATGTCATCTAGATTTGCATCTACACTTTTGGTAACTACATGCTCACCCGGATTAGTAATTTACTTGAAGTTTATGATAGATTTTATGAGGAATATATCCATACTTTATACAAAAACCACCCATATTTGGTAAGTTACACTCATATGAGTTGTTATTTTTGAATATGGTATAAGTCAATTTGGATTATTAAAAATTCGTTTATTCTTTTAAATTATTTTAATGGTTATTATTTCATAATTCACTTTAAAAGATTTAAAACGTCACTATTAGCGCTAAGTGATAAAAACATTTTCCCATTTGCTCGTATTAGTAAAGTAATTACAATTTTTAAAATATTTATGAGAAGCGAGGGGATTATTTAATTGTTATATGGTTACTTATTTAATTTAAGGTAATTAAATAAGTAACCACTTATTTAGTGTTTTTATTTTAAATATTTATGTTTTGATGCCAACAATTAAATCCCAAAGCTATTTTTTCTCCTATTTGATACTAGCCATTCTTTGCACATTTTTAGTAATATTTTGGGTAAGAAATGAACAAACAACAATGTTTCAATTTTTCTTTCATATAATCGCTTGTTTGAAAAAAAAATCTTAAATTATTTTGATACCTTGTTTAGAAATTTTTTGTCTATCTCGATTAATGATCTTTTTTCTTAAAATTAATTTTCTTGTAATGAATACTTTAATTTTCCGAATGTTTTATTGTCAATATCAGCTTCCAAAATTAGTAATTATTTTTTAATTGGTCCCAAGGATAATATATCTACTTTTAGAAATTATCTCTCTAAGCAGGCACGAACCCATTAAGCTTATCAAGTTTTGTTTAAGCGTTGGAGATTATCTTTTTATTTCATTAAAGAGAGTAAAATCGTGATTCGTTTCTTAAAATTTAATTTTTAATGAGATGAATGGTTGTGTTCCAACAAGAACGAAACATGTGATTGTAATAGAACAATAAATCAATGTACAGTTAGACCTACAATATTAAGAACCTAGAAAGCAGGAGTTACTAGGAGAACCTGATTATCAAAGCTCATTATTTGTTTAGTTTTTATACATACCAATATAATTAATATTTGAGGAATATATACTCAATACTCAATACTCACCTAATTAAATATTCGTTAAGGTATAATATAATACTGCCTTATCTGCCTAGGTCTCAACACTGTATTTTTTTTCAATTTGTCTAAAAAAAAGTGCGAAAAATAGATGTATTATAAGACATTTTTCATGAACTGACTCATATTCATGAAACGTAGAGAGATTTTTTGTTACTTTTGTTTTAATTGACAATTATTCATATTTGCTAACGCTTTATAGTCGATGAAATGTATAGTTCTGTTTATTACATATTTTGTTTATATTAATTAATTTTGATATAAGTTTCTGATTTCGCGAATATTGAGGCATCACATATATAAAGCATATGATGTTATATACTATATATCATTGATCGCTGGCGCGTTTTTCGAAAAATTACTAAAATTCACCAGATTTCAGTGAAGGGGTTAAAACAGATAACGACTATTTGTTCCTTGCAAATCTGGACTAATTAAGCTACACCGCCTTCAATGGCACTAGATGGCTAAAAACAAAAACCTGTACCACTACAAACCATGAAGGATCTTGAGTTTAGGACAAGGTGAGACTATTCGGTATTATTGGAACGGTTACGCAGCGAGATGATTTGTCCAACGTCATGCTTAGACATTTTTTTCCTCAATTAAGGGTAAAGTCATTTTCTATAGCCTGGTTAAGTCCAAGGAAGATCTGTTCATCGGTACATCCATGACTGTTTACAGATTAACTAGATGGCCAAAATTAACCTTATTTCATAAATTAATCTACCTCCTAATACGAATACCTATAGTTAAAATAATGAAATATTTTTATATAGGCTTGTGTAACGAATAAAAATTTATGCTTTTTGTCTTTAGTGTTACGCTTAATTTTTTTTAGGACTTTATCCAGGTATTAGCTGGCTGGACTCCTACTTCTCCAGGTGTTGGGTGTCAGCTTATTGGCTATGAGGATATTAAATATACATAAAACTGTTTTCCATTTGACCGTCTTGGATCGGCTCGTATTCAACTTTTATAGAATAGTGTCATTCTTCCATCAGGTTTAATGTCGCCGAAATAAAATAGCAAATGTTCGCAAAGGCGTGGGATGAATTCCTATGAGGTTCATCGTTTACAATTTAACGTTGAACTTATCTACGTCTCGTAAACCTCTGAGTATCTTCTCTAATCCGAGGAGTGTTAACAAGTGCGTTCACCCTTAGAGTAATATAATTTTATAGAAGTCAACTCCCGCACCGAGAGGATGTGCTTTGATATCGGCGATTTGGAGATATAAGGGTTCGGCTCTTCCGAAAGTACCTACTGACCTTTTCTAGACACATAAAATTCATGGGGTGGATAAAATATGAGGGGATCTACGTCGCAAATGGTTTTTGCTTTTATGACAGTACGCTTAGACGTTATTTTCTGATACCATACTAAAAAAATAGAATCCTTTATTCCACAAAAAGATGTCAATAGAGGATCATAGATTAAAAATATTGCTACCGATAGAGAGCAAGGTACCTCAGTGTAATAGAACCCGGGTTCATATCCAGCTGGGGCACATTGTCATCATCAGCACCATACGGCACTATGGCCCATGAAGGATTTGGGCCTCCTCGACAATTTTCGTCTATTTTGACCGATCTTTCGCGGCTCTTCTCCATGTTCTCATCCCCCAGGAGCCTAAGGTCTGCTTCCAGGTAGAGGCTTATAATGCGATGACTGGACGATGGCCTAACTCTTATAGGCCTAACTCTTCCTCGTTTTCCATCTGCTCTTCCTTCCATGATCGGCTTTGGGAGCTTTTTTTTATCCATTCTGTGTACGTGCCCCAGGCATCTTAATCTTGCTTTTTTACTACAAGAAACTATATCAGGGACACATAAATAATTTTATTTTCTAACAGACTCTGTTGGATCTGCTAGCTCAAACTGCCTCTACTAAGTGGGTACTCTTGATATGGGGAAAATATGGATGATCTCGGACAAATAACCTGCCTTAACACAACCATTGTGTTAGAAACAGTACAGCTACTGAATTCACACAGTGCCGAATCGGTCTATATCTAAGGATCATAGTTTCTTGTGGTCATCAGGCGCACGAAGACCTATATTACTTTTCCTGAACCAAACCGTTCCTAGATTAAACCTCCAGGTGGCTAGTGCCACCATGGATAACCGCAACGGTATATATCAGATCGCTATTCCCATAGACATACTCGATGTAGGACCAACAATCTTACGCCTGGTCTATGTGAGTTACCTCAACTGGGCTGACGGGCCTAAGATATTCAGTAGGGATGTACGTATATAAATCAAAATTTAGGTATATAAAGCAATAATAATATGATTATATTATTCTTATTAGGGAGCGGAATTGCTCAGTGGTAGAGCACGTTGCCATGCCAATGTCCTGGGTTCAAATCCCATTCGCTTGCAGGCTTTTATTTAATCTTCAGAGATGGATCCTATGGGATCTAGGAACCTCCCCCAGCCTCTATAAAGTGGATACCCAAAATAAGGGGAAAATCTGGCGGTTGAGCGTGATCTATGACAAATCACAAGCGTTATCCAAAAAACAGTACTGTCTCTACCATGTACTGAACCCCAGACCGTTCACGGGTCGTAGCATTCACGGGTATAGGGTTTTTTTTAATTTCATTTTTTTATTTATTTATTTTTTATTAATCTATCTTCAATTAGAATTTGTCGATGGTGTATGCAGAATGCACGTAAGGGTGTAATCATAAGAACGCCTCATATCATAATAACCATAAGAACCTCATTTGTCCAAAATCGTAGCATCGCAGCTCAGTAGATGGCCTTACAGGATTTTTTAAAGGATTTTTTTAATGGGAATAAATAATCCTTAGTTATGCTGTCCTTTAGATGGGAAGTAAAACCGAGACCCAAGCCTGTGCGATGCCAGGTCGTTAAAGCAGCATTAAGTGACGAAAAACGAAACAAACAAACGAACAGAGTGTACGTCAAGTACTTGCATTTCAATTTACCGCATTTCAACAGCTGTTTATATTTTATATTCAGAATATTTTTCTGAATAAGCTAACGCCAATAACCCGTACGGCAAAATAGCTGAAGCATGTAAATCAATAGGATTAGTTGGGAGGAGGCCAAGGCTATAAAACTTGGACGGTTTCTTCTCAACCGGGCGAGTTGGGGCTGTATTTTTTATTGCTCATAGACCAACAAGGGTTTTTATAGCTCCCCACTAAACTTAATATATTAGCTCCTTTTATAGCGAGGAACCCGAAAAATAATTAACCCACTGCCTAAAATGTAAATATAAATAAACATTTAATGATCTCAAATACTTCCTCGCCTTCCTCAGCCCATCTTGTATATATAAGGAAGGATTTTTAAACGCTGCATTCAGTTTTATTTATTTCTTAATATTCTTCGAATAAACATTTTAGCGAACACTGGAATACACGAGCTTTAAATAAACCGAACAAAATCATGTTATATTTCTCTATTCATTATATTAAAAAAAAAAAATCCGGCCTGCAGTGCTGTGCGGGTAGGGTATTACAAAAAGCCCCGATCTAGAAAAGGAAAATAGTATTCAAATAAAGTTTAAACAAAAAATACAGGGGTCTTGGGTGACATGATACATGATAGAGACTGCACTTTATAACAACAATAATGCAAGGAGGCAATTTCCCCGAGAACACGCTCAACCGGTTTTCCCACAATTAAGGGTACCCACTTCATAATTGTTGTGTGAGCCATAGGAGGGTCTTCAGATCCAACCGGGTCCAACAATGAATATTATTAATATTTATAATATAATACTAATATTTTATCTGCCACATCCCGATTCGAACCCAGAACCTTCGGCTTAGCACCTCAGTGCTCTACCACTGAGCTACCCCACTCCCTAAGGTTTTAAATATTGAAAAAAATATTTGGTAGGGTATAACCTATAGTCATGGCATAAAAACCGAAAAAACGTGACTTAAAAAAACAAAATTATGCAAAAATTAGAACAAAAAAATATGAATTTGTTTAATAAAACCTAAAATTTAATTTGACTCATGTATGACGTCAGCAACGTTTCAGAAGTAAGAAAGAAAAATATACAATATAGCAATTATACAACAATAGATGTTGGAGTGGTTTGAACAATTATCCAAGTGGACTATGGGAGGTGATAGTATTCCCATAATGGATTAATGGATACTATTACTTTTTCTTAGTCGTTTTTTGTTCATTTAACGACACATCATTCTGCTATGGCTAATCGGTCGATGTTACAGTGGGAGACCTAAATTTTGCCTATCCAGGTTTATCCCTAATATCAGGGATGCCTAGATACGAAATTTTCATATTATGAGTTTTTAAATTAAAATTATGCTCATATATAATTAATTAATAATTAAATTATATTGGGCAGTGGGTCTAGACTGACATAAACAACTTTTTCAGTAAATATTTGCATATTGCGTGATGTAGTGGCATCATTCTCAATCAAATATGACAAGAGGTCTTAGAATAAATGAATAATTTATGAAACTGATACAATTGTTGTGGGCGTACGACTATACGAATTAAAAGTAAAATAAAAATAATTTTAAAAAAGAACTAATTTGAATTATCAATAATTTAATGACATAATAACTTGACGTGTAATTGATTCCCTATAATGCTGTTCTCGGATTGAACTTCTTCAAACCTTTTTTTCCATACGTTTCTCATTAATTTTCTTAGTCATGATTATTTTTAAGTCCAGAACTACATCCCACAGCCAGAACGAAATAAATTGAACGCGTTTCTCCCAAACAACCTTCCTATTGCATTACGTATAAGTTTTTTCAGTATTGCTTATTCTGAGTGATGCTTCAACCTGCCATTAAAAATTGCAACTAGCCCTATATTTGAATAACACGAATTTAGACCTTGTATATCCAAAGTTTCGTTTAATATTCCTAATTTTTTTTATACTAATAATTTTTTTATTGATTGTTTGGAGGTCTCAATCTTCTATAAAAGAAAGCAGGAAACCTGAAGATTAAGCAATCACAACGAAGCTAGAAATCAATGACAAGTAAACAAGATAATGTTTTTCAGATGGATAAAACAAGATCTTTTCCAAAAATGAGAAATGAGAGCTTTGCAGCTTGTCATACCTTCAATCCACAAGAAATAAAGAGGCACGGGAAGAAGAAGTAAAGAACAGAATTATACGGAGGAACAGAGCATATTTCGGCATGTCTACGATTCTGAGGAGTAGGTTGACCAGTAATATCAATAAATTCTCAATGTACCAAGCAGTAATAAAACAAAGATGCAACAGGAACTTGTGTAATGACTAAAAAACATTAGTGATCTACTCTACCAGT
This sequence comes from Troilus luridus, assembly GCA_964056705.1. Taxonomy (NCBI): domain Eukaryota; kingdom Metazoa; phylum Arthropoda; class Insecta; order Hemiptera; family Pentatomidae; genus Troilus; species Troilus luridus. Next base: position 71,304,540 of record OZ057415.1, on the reverse strand, counting down.
TTGAGAGAATAATTCTATTTTACGTAAAAACATGTAAGGTCCAACAGGTGAAGATGGAACATAAAGCCTACGAAAAGGTAAATATCTCGAACAGAATGAGAATTAAGAGACTGAGTTGGTTCGACTAACTGAAGAGGAAGGTAAAGAGAGGTAGGGTGCCAAAGAGGCTTCACGATGAAAATACACAAAAGCCGCTGATGAGGTAATGTACTGTGCGTGTATATGTATGTATGCGTATGTATGTGCATATGTACTGAGACAATGGAAAATAAAGGTTAAAAAGCAGGGACCTGCAAAAACAATGGGGGTGGCCTGTGATGCAGTGGTGAGCATTACAACATTCCATACTCAAAGTATCAGTTTCACAGACCGACAGGTGTAAGGTGGCCTTAGGAATTTTTAAAGTGAGTAATCCTTAGTTATGCCGTTCTTATGATGAAACGTAAAATGGAATTCCCGACCCAGTTCAATTTCAGCCACTCGTTAAAAATCTGTCCTAAATATACCTAGATAGGCAAAATCTAGGACTCCCACAGCAACATCCGAAAAATGCTGATACATCTTTTTATAGATTTTGTTTGGACAAAAAAAGAATAATTTAACGTCTAATTATCGCACACACGTGTTTTTTCGCTTTGCTTATACATCCCTCAACTGTTTTTCAAATAATTAAGAGATTAATTTCAATTAAATTGTTCTACGAATAGTAACCTTTTTATGACCCAACCTGTTAGATCATTGCGTGAAACAATTAAAATTACCAAACCTCTTTCATAACTATGATCTAGAACACAGAACTGTTACCATCAAATACTATAAATTTTTCTCATGCCTACGTTTTTTAGGCAACGTTTATAGCTCCTGAGATATAAAAATCTTACACAATATTATTCAGTTATTCAGTTTTATTTTTTAACATTCTTCTGGTCAGATATTCTAGCATTCTGCCATATTTGTACCGCCTCTTTCTACCCTATTGCATGTATAGCCTCGCATTGTTTAGGAACATTATGTGCTTAGGAAGAAGAGAGAGACGGACAAGAATGGAGGAGATTACCATAATTTTCTGGATGATTCATTGCAAAAGGAAGGGGGATAATTTCCATCCACGAATTCTCAAACTTGCGGTCACGTTCTATCCCGATGTGGGCAATAGGGCCCCTAAAGAAATATTCCTATCTTAAAAGTATGATAGGACTTTTAAAATAACACTGCGGTAATAAATAAAAATAAACTAGCGGAACCAACAGACGTTTTCTGTTCAAACGATAAATCCGAAAATTATTTATAAAAAAAATAATGAAGTAAAAATTTTAAATAGATTGTAATTATTTGGACCGTTTTGATAAAATATATGCAATAAAACAGCTATAAAATACCTGACGTCATTTGAAACTATCACATCTTGACCTGTCAATTACTTGTGAGTATATCTGTATATTCACTTGAACATACGAAAAAAAAATCATCAAATATAGTTAACGATATCTATCATAATCACATGCAAAAAGGGGAAATTCTCATACTGCAAACATCTGAATAATAAAATCTGAATTTTAATGATCTTTTAAAAAAATAATGTAATGAATTTGATATTGTAATTATGGGGCAAAGCTTGGTTGCAAGGTAATGACGATGATTCAGAGAAGCTCTATTTAATAATGATACATAGCCCTATTTAATTATGAAGTAATTAATAATTAATAAATGTTCAGTTTATGTTGTTTAAACGTGTTTTAGATTATTATTAACTAGTTATGTTGATTGTTTATTATTTGACATCGCTTTATGCTCTATGGCTAATTAGATGATGCGACAATGGGAGTCTCGAATTTTGTATATACATGTAAAACAACGAGTACCTGATCCCGCAAAGGCTCGGGTCCAGCATTTTACGTCCCCTCCGAAGGTCGGTATAACTAAGGAATTCACCTTCTTTCTCAAATCCTTATCCACTACCATTGCAGTGCGTGAGTTTAGATAAAATCCCATTTTTCGAAAGATTAATGAGAATTAAAAAAAAAAACTCATCCAGTATCCATGATAACACATAATTAGGAATAGACAGTTTGATTGGAAAATAATTAAGTACCCGAATAATTTCTACCGATACGTCTTTCAAAAACCAACCGTTACATCTCGATAAGATCATATCAATTAATTTTAGAAAACAAATCACTACTATACCGAAGTTGAAGGCAACAGTACTCAATGTCTCAATGTATCTTGGTACTTTCTACCAATAAGGATATTCTCTGTGGAAATGTAAAATATATAATTTAGAAGAATTTGAGCAATGGCGGATTCTTGGGAGCTATCGGAGTGAGCACATGAAGCGTGAGCCCTGGGCCCTACCTACCTCCAACCGCTAATTTCCCATACACCTATCTTCATTTCTTCCGAGGATAAAGAAGTAAAAACGCTAAAGGTACCTATTTACCTGTCTAGGGGGTAATGGGCCTCGGGGGAGGAGATCAGATGGAATCTTAGAGATGCCGCACTGTGTAATGGTAATATTTTTTGTATATATACATGTAATCAAAATAAAATTCTGTACCACTACTACCCATGAAGGCTCTAGGGTTCAGCACATGGTAGAGACATTTGACAACGGTTTTCCGGGAGGTGGTTTGTCCTAGGTCACGCTCAACCACCAGATGTTCCCCCTTATTTTAGGCATCCTCTTTCTAGAGGCTGGGAGAGCCCCAGAAGGGTCCTAGATCACATATTATTCATATCCGCCCGCTGACAGATTATAAAATAAAGATTATAAGATAAAATACGGCAGTCATATCATCCCTTTTTCTTAATGTCATGGACCGGGATAGTTCAAAACGAAGGTTGCTGGGCAACTGATCTCTAGATCCCGAACTTCGGGACCTTCTATAACTATTCAATTAATTTTTTTTTTTTAACAACACGTCTACAAAGTGGGTATTCTCAATATAAAGAAAAATGTGCCATGTCTCGGACAAATCGTATTACGCCCTGCACAACCGTTGTATTAATACCGTGAATTGAACTCCTTCATGGGTCGTATTGATACTATACAGCTTTTTAAATAATAAAAAAAGGTGTATAATTCCTTATAAATTAAGTTTTTATTTTTACGCTCTTTTATTTATAAACGTTCATCTGTAAGCAGCCGGAGATCGATCCTTATGGGATCTAGGACCATCCTGGGGCTCACCCACCCTTTATAGATTGGGTACCCATAATAAGGGTGGGGGAATCTGGTGGCTGAGCGTGATCTAGGATACATCACCTCCCTGCACAACCGTTATCCAAGAAACAGTATAGTCTCTACCTTGTACTGGAACCCTCTGAGTCTGCCCTTCACAGGTTGTAGGTTTTTTTTTTTTTTTTACAAAACTAAGAAGTTATCGTTCAGATCTTTGAACTAATACAGTGTCATACTTTTTTTTTTACATTTCGGAGTGGTTCAGTATTTAAAGCGCTGAGTAGCAGAGCTGAGATTCCGGGACTCAGATCCGGCTGTGGCAGAATTAATCTGTTAAGAGCCATAGGTGGGTCCTGTGGGGTATACGGACCTTCCTGCAGCTCACCCATCCTCTATAATTAGGGTGAACTAATTGGGAAAAAACCTAGTGGTTGAGCATGATCCCGTCCAAATAGTACCTACCATGTACTGCGTCTAAGACCTTTCATGGTTTGTTGTGGTACTGGTCTTATTATAATTAAATTCTTATTGGTTTTCACTCATGGGGTGGGTTTTTTCCCTCCAAACCTACAATCATGGGCATCGGGGCTGGATTATTGTAGTGATCATATTGTTGCTATAGTTGTGACTTTTAGAATGTTTTTATTCACATAAGCATTAACATGCTATGTTTATCATCATCTAATAACACCTAATTTTGTCTAATCCCAACCAAGTACTGAACCCTATATTCTTGTATTGGTACACGTTTGTTGTTGTTTTTTTTTACAGAATTAATAGTAAGATATTTTTTTTTTTTTAATAGTAAGATAGAGGGTCCAAATATCATCCAGTTATTTTTATTAATTAGAAATATAATTCACAGATTTTGTCCGAGCTAACTAGGTGGTTTTTCTGTGCAGTTAGGAACACAGAAATAAAATTCTAAAGAAACATACTTACATTCTGCATTAATGTCACAAATTTAATGCAATTAATATTTTAGGAAAATGCTAGTACTCTGTTAATAAAAACCTATAGAAACGTGTAGAAGTTTTATTTTTACTTTTTATTTCGATATTGCCATATCTTATAGTTAATATATTCGGGGTTTTATATTTTTGTAACTATAAAAAATTCAAATTTTACAACCACATTTGGGGAGAACTGTTAGGAATTTTCGCTTTTAAGGCTAGAATTCCATCGGAATCCGGACAGGAAACTGTTCATAAATTTTTCAAAACAGAATGGCAATGGGATTTCATCTATTTATTTTTAATTTAAGATCATGCCTAATTAAGAAATCTTGGATAAAATCGCACTTAAATCCAATTGAGTTCTAATACCATTCATTACCTTCTGAAAAATATTAAAAATATCTTAAGACAAAGTTTATAGAAAATAAAATACATTTATCACAAGAGAAAATATAAACAATGTTGAGGTAAAAGCCACTGAGCCAAGAACAAGAAACAATATTTTGTAATTTTTCATTTAATAAAAATATTTTAATTATTTCATTTTAACGTGTTTAATCAAATCTGTCACTGACTTTTACTGGCGTTGAAAAATTTACGCCTCTAATAAAGGTGAGTGTAATAGACCATACTGATTAGGAATATATCAGAGATATATGGGAAAAATCAAGGAAAGAAAGGTTATAATGTTTTAGGCAAAAAAACATTTCAATTTTCTTCAGGTGTCAGTGAAATTATTAACACTATCATTCAGCAAGACGCCAATAATGTTACTTTGTTTTTAATACTATTTAAATTGAAATATAAACTTTAAGCAAGGTATTTAAAAAAATAATGAACAATATAGCCGTTACAGACATATACTACAATATTTTTTTACCTATATCATGTGGGGTACGGAGAATAAATGCATTTTTTGCAAAATTTACCGCAAATAGTCCGCAAATGTTAAAATACAGGGACATTTTTTTTATTGTTGATGCAATTTTTGTAATATGTTAAGGAGAGAGGGCATATAATTAATTATTTAGTCTATTTCACCCGCCGAAAGCATAATATGTAAATGTGAAAAAAAAACTGAAATCGAATCCGCTTAATAAGGCCTATTGGACTATAATGTATTGAGATAAAAATTCATTATTTTTTGTTTTTCATATCGTATGTCAAAATTATAAATTGTCATACTTTTTAATGAAAAAGAGAATAGTTGTTTTTAATTAAAACACTATTTGCTCCATGCGGTTTAAAATTTTGGCGCCCAAATCTAACAAGGCTATCTACGTAATATATTTCCCACGACCGTTTCACATTTTGAAGCAGTTTATTATTGATGTGTTAATGTGAGGGTAAAGAGAATAAAGGTTATGAGTGACATTAGTCATCATGATCGAGATTCGGTCCCTCCCACTCGAGGACTCTGTACCCGCGGACGGTTTCCCAACGGCACGGCAACACCCTGCCTTGAAAGATGGCCGATAATGAGAGGCCAATCAAAGGCCAGGATATTACAAGCGCGGGCTAGAGACCAGCTGTCGGCCTGTGATCGCCGTGATTTGTGACCTCGGATCTCCTTCACAGATCCGGCCAGATTTATATTCCTGCCAAACCTCGAATTAAGACTTGGAAACGGAAATGTGGGGAAGACTATGAGGACTTGGGGGGGAGGGCGGTATGTAAATAATACAGAGCTATTAGGGAGCGGGTAATGGCCTGTACGTCGTGGGAATCCCGGCCCACGCTCCGCTGTGCCTTACCGTTCCTCAGATTATCCTCCATCACGGGGAGGTAGTTACTCCGGAAGGTTCCTCGTCTTCGGAGGAGACGCCATTACGGCCGGAGTACCATCCATGGAGTACAGGTATGGATCCCTTCTTCTAGTTAATGGAAATGATTGCTGTTAGTATTAGATTCAATTTTCACAGGAGCCTAAAATTACAGGGGAAGCAGGTTTTGAACTTATAACCGGTATTAGATCGTAGGCTAAATTGAAAAACCTCTTCAGGCACACAATAAATAATAGTTTGGAAAACACACGTTAATTAAAAACAAAAATTAAAAAGTAAATTTAAAACAAGAAGAGAGGGATGAACAACCAAATTAATTCTATTGAAAATAAACCCTGGGGTACTTGATGCTAATTGGTTTTAATATCTAATTGACTGACATTGATTAAACTTTCACTATGAAAATATCTTTAAAATCACTTTATGTTTTTTTACGAGAACATAAATTTTCTGTCCATCACTGTGTTCTTACAACACTGCTAAATTTATGAAAAGTAATCCATTCATCAAGTGTATCTTCTGGTATTTGGTGTAGTTTCGACCGTATAGTCAAATTATTTCCCGACGTTTCGCTGGCTTACTGCCAGCTTTCTCAGAGTCTCAGACTGCACGGTAAAAGCCAGAAGAAACACCTGATGAATGGATTAAAAATATTAGCCTCGGGAATTTATGAAAATTATTTTCTACATTTTAGTTCCGCTAGCAACAAAAGCGTGTTTTTTCATTTTTCAAGCTATATTTTTTTTTTTTAGCAAAATATACGGAACTCCTAATTTGATCATGCCGGTAGTCATTTGTTTGTTTCAAAGATAAACGTTTGCACTAACATTTTTAAATTTATTTTTTTTGTGTGGTGTTGACTTATAGATCATAGCACCGATAAATATTGCTTCAAATTACAGACTGGCAATTAATAAAACTAGTGTATATGTAAATATTTCATTTATTCTCAGATTTATAATAAAGTAAAAAAAAATCAGTGTACGATATATTTAGCCAAAATAAGAAAAATGGGCACAACAGCAGCAGGTGAATGAAGCAACTCATCGACCGGCGAAGACATTGACGTGCCCGAAGACCGGCCTTCAGGAGCCGAAGACGTGGCTAAGTAGGCTGTAAAAAGATGGAGCGACCAGCTGGGAAAAGATCTTCGGTTTATTACCATAATAAAACTGTCCATTGTCCACGCCGGTTTTAGTGCCTTTCTGTCATTAATATATAACTGGATTCCTCTTCAGTGTTGGGCCTACTGTTTTGTAGCAGGGAAAGGATTTAATGTTATCTTCCCGTCGACTTAAGGAATGATTTAATCTACGGAGGGAGGTGCTGTAGAGTTGTATGTAAGTTATTAGGCCGATTCACAAAAGTACTATCTTAGTTGGCATATAACACTATTTTCTATTCATGTTAAGGCAAACAGGACGGGTTTTTTTTCTATAGGTTACTATCCAGCCGATACTTAAGATGTAGTCACATCTTGACAATCGTTTAACTTGAGATTTTCATACTAGACTGAAATGAAAAGAAACTGCTGGCCGTTTCAGGGTACTTCAGCACTTACTTGATATACGCTCTAAGCTCCAAATTAATTAGAAAAGACTCAGATAAATGATTATTACAAGACCTATTTGCACTCAGGGGGAGCTTTGGTGCTCCGCTAAACTCCAAATGGAATCGCTTTCGTATTCAATCCTTACAAACCAAAATCATATCACGATCATTCGTAAAATCCTCAATAATCTAATGTTGCTGATTTGGCAATCCTTCCTACCAATCCATCGATATCATTCCTTTCATGATGAACGTTTTTCTTATTCAAACCCAATATTTTCAAACCTCGCTTCCTCTTCAATTCCCGATACTCCTCCAAAGCGTCTAAAAAGAACATGGCTTCTTGACCTTTTAAGTTTAATTTGTTATTAGAGTGGGTGTTATTCATTCTATTTACTTGTTGTATTAGTATAATACAGTTATGAATTCAATATTTAATTTGTTATTAGAGTGGGTGTTATCCATTCTATTTACTTGTTGTATTGGTATAATACAGTTATGAATTTCAATATATATATATATATATATATATATATATATATATATATATATATATATATATATATAGTTATGAAATTCAATATATATATATATATATATATATATAGTTATGAAATTCAATATACATATATATATATATATATATATATATATATATATAGTTATGAAATTCAATATATATATTTTGTTTTTTTAAACTATCCTATTCAAACCAGTATGAGGAAGTCCAGTTCTATGGTTTCGCCACAAAATAAAATTTATCCTAGTCATTGTTTTAAACCAATCTAAGGTGAAGACTTAAAACTCTCGGTTACGACAGTCTCGCAAAATACCTTATGGGACGATTTGGCTAAAATTGAAACCATTGTTATGATCAAATAGAGAAAATATCTGCATCTGTGGTAATTTACTGACCTCTAGTTGAGTTCAAATATTTCTTCCTCGGATAAATAAAGAATAAGAATGATTATATGAATTAGCCAACGAAGAAATTGACCTTCAGAGCAGCAACGCAGCGCTCTACTCTCGGCGCTACCTCCTCCCTAAATGAATCCTAGAGCTAAAGTTTAAGAGCAAGTATCTCTAAGAAAGATTTAAATTAAATATGTATTTTTCACCACGAATCGACCAGCAAGGACCACGCGAATATCACTCAAATCTTTTTCACATTCTCTGCCTTCCGTCAACTCCAATACTCTCTTATCTTCCTGGACTCTTCCTCTCGCTCTTCCCTAGTCCATTTTCTCCTCGTTTGTATCTTCTTTCTTCTCTCAAGAACCAAAACCTCTTTTAGTTTTTCCCCGAAATGCTCTCTATCCAAGCAGTTCTTATCCTCGATTTTTTGCATATCCAGCTCCTATTTTATTTGCTTCACACATCCACCTATACCCTTATAGCTTAATACTTTTTCAAAGATTTTTTTGTTCAGCCTCCCATTGTTCATTCTGACCATGTGGCCATAGAACCTCAGTCTCCTGGTCCTGATGATTGTTTCAAGATCTTCCAAATGTCTGTATAATATAGATATTTATTAGAAATAAATTAAATACAACAAATGAATTTAAAAGATAAAGCTTATTAAAAAACAATTAAATTAAAATAGATGATGATCAGAATTGGGCCATTTTACAGAACTCCATATTTTTTATTTTATTTGCATTTATACATTTTATTTTTTATCATTTCATAGCTGTAGAGAACGGACTCATCGAGCACTGGGATACAATTCTCAAAGATTCGAGACCAGCTATGCCAGATAACTATTTTGAAGTTATAAGCTTTGAATCCATTCTTTGAAATCTGCAGACCTCCTCCTTGGACTCACTCCTCCTCTATAAAACGGGTACCGATAATAGGGAGGGGGGCGATTTGGTGTGATATCCACCAATTCACCTCCTTGCTAAACCGTTTGTAAAGTCCCTACTCAGTCTTGAACCCAATGCCCTCCAAGGGTTGTAGAGGTACAGGCTTTTTTCGTACTAACTGTAAATAAAAGTGAAATAGGCGCACGAGGTTATGAGAGATAATAGTAAGGTGCTCAGACGTTGGCAGTAGAAGCGGAAGAAGATATATGATAATAGCTAATCATTATTATTCTTATCTTCCTACCATCTCTTGTTGGCAGCTCACTTTCCAACCTCATAAAATCATGTCAGAGCAGTAATGTGCAACTTTATGACAGCTACCTATAAATACTCCACAGCTCACTTGTTTTATACATTCTGAATTTCTAAATTGCCATAAGATTATTTTAATTATTTCATAATTATCCTTAACCTTGGGAATATCATACAGGAAATATTATGTAAAATCATTATTGAAAGTGACTTTCAAGGTAATTCATTTTTGTCGATTTCGGAGACCTTTGGACCTCATACAATCTGTTATTTATGACACGAAAATATGTCAAGGAGTTCTTCGTCTTTTTCTTCTTCCCTTTTCTCATTACTTTTTTCAATCTAGCACTCTTTTTTATCAAACATGTTACACTCAATATTTTTATAATATATATTAACAAATATAATGGATAACGGGGGTAGTTAGTCATTAATATTGAGTGTTGAAGATTCTGTGTTTTATCCGAATGTGGCAGATAAATTATTCCATATGTTATCAACCACGAATGAACCATGTAGGATATGGAGGTAACCCTCCTGGGGCTCACCCAGCCCCTATAATTGAATTCCCATAATTAGGGGGAAACCGTGGTGGTTGAGCGTGATCTCGGACAAACCACCCCCTACACAAACGTCCAAGAAACAATACAGTCTCTACCATATACTTAACTCAAGATCCTTCATGAGTTGTTCTGGTATAGGTTATTTTTTATCACTTTCATAAAAATTATTGAAAAATCGAGAACAGATTAATTTGTTTCCCATTGTTCTCGATTTCCTGACTCGAACTCATTTCCTATTCAGCATGACATTAATATCATCTTCACCTAAAATCTCTAGAAAAATGGTATTTTAAGTGCGTACATACATTGAACGCTTTTAATACTTTCCTCAATAAGCATTTTTAAAAGGATTTTTCAAACCTTACCGTTAGTTCGTAAAATCACTTGCTTCAAACTCTCATTAGCTATAAGTGGTAATAATACTAGATATAAGTGAACTTTGATAAATAAAAAAGTTATAATAGTGAGTTGCATTTAGGTACTAATAACCGAAGAAAATAATATTTTTTGATTATTGTTTTAGTCACTCAGTCTTCTTTCATGGAAAAAAATAGTATCCAAAATAGTGGTGATAAGTCTATTTTTTCATAAGAAAAATTCAATTTAAAAAATATATAATTAATGATATTTAAGTTCACCCTATTTCAGAGTCCCTCCTTTGGAGACGTATTAAAGTAGCATTACCAGCAGGTATGCGCATATAATAAAACTAAGGTATTACTAAACCCATAGCCTACGTGTAATTTATGGGCCCATAAAACCATAATGATCATTAATTCAATATATCTTTAATTACTGATTTGTATCGAAACAGATACCTGCCTAAGGGCAATAAAATCCTTATATGAGAAAGACCATTATATGCTCGCAGTTTTGTTTGAGGATGAGAGTGGAAAAAAATGTGCATCTTTCTTCATAGACGCGTACATAGGACATGCATTAGAGAACTAGTGATTGCTTGCTTCTTATCGAGTGGGATATTTCAAAATTAGCTATTTCGTTTAGTTCATTGTAAATACAAGAAATATAATGGTTTATAGTTTAAAACTTCTCGCAGTCAGCCATAATTTGTATTTAAACAAACAACAAATATCACGTCAGCCAATGAAAGGTTTAGTACATAGAGAGGTGGCTTGACTGATTTCACGCTCAAGTATTAATCCCAATTTAGAGTATCCATTTTAAAGAAGCCGGGTGAGCCCGAAGGTGGCCTTTAGACCTCACAGGGTCCATGTTTGGGATTTAACAGGTTAAATAATTAATCTGTCACTGCCGGAGTTAAACCCGAGGTGTTAAAAATAACAAGTCAAGGCTCTACCACTAAGTTACTCCCCTCCCTACACTTTAAGCCAAGTGGATAATAATTTGTTTTTAATGTTATGATAACATTACTGTGCTATTAATAACATTATGCTAATTTTGAGTTTTGAATTAGTACAAAAAATATAGATAACAAATAGAGATAACAGTTTTTTTTTTTAAAGTAATACTTGTTATAAACTGAAATAGGCAAATAACAATAACGTCTGTTGAAACTTCTAACAAAATAACGATTTATCCTATATCTTTCTGTATCCATATTTGTTTATTTATAAATTAAATGTTTTTGTATTCTGACCAAAGCATCATCTTGCGCCGGGGTAAACAAGTTTACAATAATTTAATCCTGCTGTTAAAAACAACTTCTTCAACAAACGATAAATGCTAAGAAAAACATTTCAATTGCCGTGTTTTTTTATCTATTTCTAGGTTCAGAAGCAACATATTTCAAAGAAGATGCTTCGAGGTAATTTTTAGGCTGCAATAACAGTCATAAATGATTGTCAGAATTGTCTTCATTCAACAAACATACATTGTGTTGGATATTATAGGTATGAAAAAAATAACAACACAAACATAGTTGCCTTACAAAGAGAAAGCCAGACATTCTTCTGTGCTATACAACAAAAGAGTTTAACAAACAAAACGACCTTTTGGAAGCTGACGACATAATTATTTTTTATTTTAAATACTCCAGTCGAGTTACTACCTTAACGAGGTAAGATACAACTTAATTTCAAAAAGAGGAAAAGGAATGAACTGAGAACTTGTATTTCTGTCTGTTATCAGTAACGTGTCACAAAACCCCCTTTGACTTGGCTTACACTAACAGAGAGATAAAGCGAGTAACGACCGATGTTTCCGAGAGTATTGTTACACGGAGCTGGTAAATTAATAAATAAACAGATAAAGGAATCTAGAGATCTGATAAAGTAACTCAACACTCGAGGGCCCGTGGGTTTTTGAAGGCACCAAATCAACGGTAGAATAAACACCACAAGTGGCTGATAGATCGTCTTTTCTTTCTTTGAGATAAGACCCTGAGGGATTTAAAACAGTAGATTATGTAGATAAACCTAGATGAGGGCTTTTATGTGGGTAATAAAAGCATCGAGGATGGGGACAGAGTTGAATAGGTAGCATCGTTCATTAAGTTTACAACTCTATTAACATATCATTATCGACTGGTTTCTATTAATCAGGGTGTAATAAAAATTTCAAATTGTCCATGAAAAGGATCGATTCTCTTCGATATAAACTCGGTAATTTTTATTTACTGATAAAAAAACTGATCAGTTAAGTTGAACCCTTATTTTCAACCAATTGAAATCTGAATAAATAAATAATTCATTATACAATTTTATTGCTGAAGTTGATATTCTTATGTATAGTAGGGAGTTTCAGTGTTATGATATCAAATTGAAATTTGAATTGAGGACTTCAAAACAAGAAAAAAAAATCCTGGGGAGGCATGTTTACAAACGCATTGTTTAGGAGATATTCACGCCTAAAGATATTCATTATTATGAATTTTGTTTTTTAATTTTTTTTTTTTAATTATTTTAATGAATTGTATTACTGTAATATATAAATCTAGTACAAGGGCTGTATGAATAAATAGATACATGAAAGGACGTGTAGAGGCACTACCCATTGGCAGCACTCTAATTACATTTCTATTATAGAAGGTCTGAAGGCCATCTTCTCTTCAGACGCCTAGGAGGATTGTCCGGGATGGAATTGGATGCAAGGATGGAAACTAGTGGGTTTGGATGGGCCTGGAGTTTATTGAATTATTTAGGCATAGTAAATAAATATAAGTATATACGAGGCATTTTATTTGTTGTTTTTTTATATTGAGGGAGGAGCAAGCCCCCTCATCAACTCCCAGCCTGGAGGACCAGAGTATTGTCCGCGACAGCTTATTATTATAGAACTGGTGCCCTCAAGGAAGAAGAAGAAGAGGACACCCGCGAACTTCTTGGATGAACCAAGACCAGGAAGACATGGCAGGATATGGCCTTAATGAAGAGGACACATTTGACAGGAAAACCTGGAAAAAAATGTTACTCTAAAAATTTGGTTGGAGAAAACATCAATTTGGGGAAACTCTTAATAAATAATAAAAAAAAGAATATAACTTATTTTATTTGTTCCAACTACTTTATTTATTAAATGTAAACGTTAACATTCATATAAATGTTGTTCAAAGAGATTTCCTTGAACATCAAGACAGGCTCGTCATCTTTTTACATAAGCAGGAGATGCAGAACGTAGCTGGATATGTTACTGTTTCACAAGATTCAATTACCCTTCTTTCTAAAGAACTAAGGTCTTTGAGGTCAACGATAATGGCCAAATGTTAATTATCCCAACCAATTGATTGGCCGTGCAGGAGCAGTGGCTTGGCCTCCACGCTCTCCAGTCAAGAAACCACTGGATTTTATTTGTTTGGGGTGACTTTAAACAAAAAGTCTAAGCAAGGCCGGTCAATAGCCTGAAATCTTTACGAGAAAGGATAATTGAATCTTGTGATACTCATATCCAGTGCCGATCTGCATCTGCTGCTATTGAAGAAAGATGCCGACCCTGTCTTGATGGTCAAGTAAATCTGTTTGAGCAACATTAATATGAATTGTAATGGTTATATTTAATTAATAAAGTAGTTTGAACCAATAAAATAAGTTTTACTTATTTAGTATGCCTAAATAATTAATAACAACGAAAATCTGTAAGAAATAGAATCCAATTTTTAAAAGTCTAATCGCTCCTAGACTTCTAAAGATGTTAAAACCTATTGATGGGAGGTTGATGGAGACTTAGGTGAGGAGTAGCGGGCGAGGTGAAGCACAACCCGATGGTTCATTATCAGGAGGCTATGGTCGGCAGTGCTTGCCTCTTCGCGGCGCCTCTTACGAGGAGGTATGCATTTGAGCTGAGCCATCCCCTAACAACTAGCGAGCAGATTTAATCTGAAGATAGTTGATACAACAATGAGGGAGAGATAACCCGCGGGTTAGCCAGCAGCCCTCCATGTCTCGCATCTCGCACTTCCGCGACTTGGCAACTTTCCAGGAAATTAATTTGTTTTTTAATTGGTCGACGGTACTAAGCGCTGACACCAAACAACCGAAGAATTCGATTCTCAGGTTTAAAAATATAGATGTTTTCTGTTCGACAGGGACCTGAAATGTTCCTAAACTTTGCCTATCCAGGTGTGATTAGGATAGGAATCTTTAAGGAGAGCCCGACGATCGAGCTGGTCAGGCTCGGTAGCGACATCTTATGTCCCCTTCGAAGGAGGGATAATCAAGGCCACCTGCCGGGCTACAAAACCGCGATCTTGTGATTAGTAGTTTGTTATATTAACCACTAGACCAGAGGTCGGCCCGATTCACCTACCTTGGAGCGGAACTTAATGCGTGAGGATGTAGTTAGGCGTGTGAAGTCAAAATGAAGGAGAATTTCCTTGGAAAAAGGAAAAAAGTCCGCCCAACAACAAGCTGGGTGAATGATCTAGAACAAGATCTCTCCAAACTAGAAGTGACCATGTGGACGAAGGCGATAGTTTTTTAAAAATCCAAGATTCATACTGGGCTGTAACGCCGGATAAAGAAAGAAATAGCCTAAAAATATTTGTATTTGTTTATTTATTTAACGTCACTTTATTAGACAATCCTATAGTTTAAGTCCTAAATGTTGCTATCCAGATATAAGTAGAGATCTTTTACGAGTACCTGTCGCCAAACAAACTCGGGAGCGCCATTTTACGTCTCCTCCGAAGGATAGCATAATCGAGGATTTGGTACTCTTTTTAAAAAATCCCAAGGCCACTTTCTGGACTCAGAACTCAACCATAGCTTGATCAAGTCTTCTCTGAGGGTTCCTTCCTAGTTTTTAAATAACCAAGAATCATTCCAATAAATGTCTCATTAATCAAAAAAAACTATTTAATGTATTGTATAAATCCTAACAAATCTGGTCTTTTGTGAATATTCTATCTTTTTTTTTTATAATGATTTTCTACGACCAAACAATTAAACAGCCAGGCCTATTTGTAAATGTGGTTACATACCAGAATTTCTGAGCGTATCTCTGAAACTCTTTTTTCGATTATTTTCCTTAGAATGCCCTTGAGGCGAACCGTCGAAATTTCATGACTTTGGAGTGATAGGATTCGACATTCTAAAAGTACGAAGGTGTTTTTGCCCACGTTTGACCTTTTAACATCTTTGACAACCGGCAATTTTTAGCTTTTGTATTCTGACTTAGGCGATCATTAGTAGATGATCAATTTTGTTTCTCAACAAAGATAAGCAAAGATTGTATTTAGCTTAAACACTATGGCAGAGCGCGGCTTGTCGGCAACACGTTTTGTTAAAACTCGGTTGACGTGTGAGAAATTTTCTTGTTCTCTTTCAATACTAAGCCAATGAGGCAATAATGTTGTATATTTTTCAAATCTTAATGTGAAGTGATAAATTCTCAGGAGAACCCCCGAATTAAAATTTCGAGGTGAGCCAACCAACTCTTACTTCGAGTTCGGAAATGCTCTCACAAGATATTGATCAATGATTATCTTAGATAATAATCACAGATTTATTTTTAAAAATTGTACAGTAGTTATATATCTGCAGCCCCGGATGAATATATGAACAAGTAGAATTTTGTCCGAAATCAGTTAATTGTACTGGGAAAAGTGGCATCAGGCCGGTCACATTGCCGTTGGCTTGGAAGAAAGTTCTAATCTAAGCATAACTCCATTACAAGCCAAAGCCTCACTTATTGTAGTACAAGAATGATGACACCATGACCCTCATTCTCATTAAATTGTGCCTACTTAAAAAAAAAAAATAATTATAAGGCTTAGCGAACCCGAAAGCTCGATGGCGATACCACCAATCTCTGCTTACAAACTTCCACCCACGGACTACTAATCAAACCCAAATCCGCAAGATCACGTAATCTTCCCACCTAGGCTTCCCATACGACACAGCGTTTATTAACTTTTTAAGGATTCGTTCGTTACTAAGCCCAGAAACTTTGCGAGTCCATCTTATATATTTATATTTATATACATATATATATATATATATATATATATATATATATATATATATATATATACAAGTTACAATTAGACTGAAAATAACGCACTTTACTTGATAATACCTCTACATTTTAGTAACAAAAGTTTTCAACTAACTAATTCTAATAATATCTCGAAACGAAATAATAAATAATTGAACATATGATTCTAAATTACATTACAACTAAGCTGACTTACATATACTTTTCTATCAAACAAAAACCATTTTATTTAAATGGAAAATAGTTGACTGGATAATAATAACAATAATGGATTGAATTGGCCAAGGAGTGATTACAAAGATTACAAAAAATAACCAAAGCAAGACTAAACAAAATTCCAGAAACTCTGCGTTTCTTCTTGTTCTGATATTTGGCTGACATTTGATAAGATGGCCATAATAACAAAATTTTTTGTAATCTTTGACTTCGCCCTCATACCAATTCAGTCCATTATGAGAATCATTTTAGGCAACTTATTTTTATAAACTTATGTTTTGTAATGATTAAATCATACTCAGAGTATAATCTATAAATCGATATTTTTTTTAAAGAATCTTCCATTAGTCCTTGAGAGGATATTTTCGCTAAAATGTAGACAAATCCATGAGATAGGCATCGTACCGTTGGTACTCGCCAAACGCGTGGGAATGGATTCTGCAAAAAACCTTTCCGTGTTCCGACAATCCAACGGAATTTCCTTCAGCCACAATCATGAAATGTCTTCAAAGCTCACTTACTGTGGGTATTTGCCGTTTTCGTTATCTCTACAGAACAGTTGTACGGATTCCAGGAATAGTATTGAAGAACTAATATAATTAAAGTATAAAAATAAAATCATTATTAATAAAATATTAAAAAATTAAAATCATAAAAATAAATAGTAACTAGAATAAACTACTGTGATTCTTTCAATTTATTATGTTCATCAAGGGCAAGTAGCAATCAAAGAATGAATCTAATGTTAATCGTAAAACAGTTACACAACTTACTTAAATTATTATTAAATTTATGAATAAAGGGTCCTAGATATTTAGGTGATGCACATAATAGTTAATTTTTGGAGAAAAGAAACAAAACAACCTGTACCACTACAACCCATGGAGGGTCTTTTGTATTCAGTAAATGGTAGAGACTGCCCTAGGAGTGTCTCCGAATGCCACATGACCCATTCCTGACTCCTAACAGCATAAATAAATTATATGCAACTACCGGATTTGAACCCGGGAACTTCGACATGGCAGCTCGGTTCTCTACCATTGTGCTACCACACCCTCTCAGTTAGCGAAAAAGGCAGTGTATAAGTAATTATAATGTTAATATTATGACAAAAAGAAATTTAATAATGTTTTTACAAAATAAATCAAGTGAACCAAAGTAACTTATCCATTAGTGAGATTGGATTCTGCTGTGAATCTATCCTTCTTCATGTCTTACATATTACTTCACAAGGGTAGATTGCCCTTGTATATATATATATTTATATACCTGATGAACCATCGGCTTGTGCTTCACCTCGCCCGCGCTACTCCTCATCTTAGTCTCCAGCAACCTCCCATCAATAGGTTTTACATCTTTAGATATATTAGACTTTTAAAAATTGGATTCTCGCTAACCGATATTCCTGAAAAACTTTAGCAATTAGATATATTATCATAATGGGTTTTCGTTCTTCATCAATAGTCAAACAATCGGGATACAGTTCAGGACCATGAAGAATAGCGTGGTGAACCATACCTTTATCAAGTACTCTCAAAGTGCTCTTTCCGGGGCGACCTATGGTCTAGTGGTTAGCGTAACAAACTACTAAGCCCAAGTTCACGGGTTCGCAGCCCGCCATGTGACCCTAGGATTTTTTAAAGGGAGTAAAAAATCCTCTGTTATGCCGTCCTTCGGAAGGGACGTTAAACGGGGGTCCTGAGCCTGTACGATGTTAGCTACTCGTTAAAAATCCCTATCCTAAATAAACCTGGATAGGCAAAATTTAGAACACCCAATGTAGCATCGTCCGATTAGCCATAGCAGCAAAAATAAACAAACAAACAATATTTTGGTATCCAACATTAAACATTTCAACAATAACAAGTCTTGAACAATATTAAACGTAGTACATGAACAATATTAAACATAGTAAATGGTAATATATTGGTAAAATCCCGCTATGGTCATTTATTTAGTCTGTTTGCAGCTGGAGATGGATCATATGGGATCTAGGACCTTCCTGGGACTCACCCAGCCACTATAAAATATTATAAAAATAGGGTACGCAAAATAAGGGGGGGGGATCTGGCGGTTGACCTAGGTCAATTCACCTCCTTGCAGAACCGTTGTCCATGAAACAGTACAGTCTCTACCATGTACTGAACCCCAGACCCATTCACGGGTTGTAGTGGTACAGGTTACTTTTTTTTTACATGGTAATATTGAACAGCTGTTTTTGTGTTTAATGTAGTAGTAGCATTTTGTCATCAATTTGTAAGTATTGTATTTGTAGAATTGACACTTATCGGATGTTATACATGAATGTACATCGTACAAATGTCAATTTTATATTTATACTAGTATATTATTTAATATAATTCACTTAAAGCCTTTTATTTCACTTTTAGGGCACGATTTTGAGAACAAATTGGTGTCGATTGGTTATTCTTTGTTGCTGCTCATTTATTTATCTTTTTATATCTTTAAGATCTACTAACGTCCTGCCATTTGGCTGACTAGTTTGACATGATGTCCATAATAACGAATTTCTAAGCAAAAACGTAAAGTATTCAGATTCGGAATTTTATGGTTCCGACATGACCAGGAGGAAATAAAAGACAATCCAAGAATAAGCTAGGATTATAAAGCAGCATGGCCGTTCCATGAAAAACGCTGGATCTGCGATAGCAAGGTCCGGAGGCTTCCAGTGCCTGGAGAAGTTGAAGGCTGGAGGACCCTACCGTTAGTACCGGATCCTGGAGGACCCTATCTCGCAACTACTACACCACCTTTGCATACTTATTGCTGTTTGCCGCCGTAGCGAAGGTCCGTTCTGAACATCAGTGCAGTCTATTTAAATATCTAGGGCCAGGCCGTTCAGTATATATTGTCAACCACATGCTTTAGCTAGATAAAACTCGTTCTCTACTTCCCTATGGTATCATTTGTGAGGAGTATTTCGATCGGTGCATTAAAACGATTTACAAGATTTTTATTTTTCTGTAAGGCATATTAAATTTCACATATGCATTTTAATACATTTTAAAACCTCGATGGTTTTATTTGATTATAAACCGGTGTTGTACCTTAGTCGTAGCGTTTTATTATTCCTATTTGGTCTATATTGAAGCTGTTCACCCATTTGCTCTGGGAAACATAGATATTGGAGTTCTAAGTATAGTGAAGTGATGTTTAATAAGCTGAGTGTGGTAGCCCAGTGGGTAGAGCACTGAGCTGCACTGCTTTGATTCCCAGATTCTGTTAATCTCTTCAAAGTCACGATGGGCACTGTTGGATCTACAGACGCTCCTGGTGTCCACCAGCCCATATAACCTGGGTATCCTTAATTGAGTCTCTATGATGCAGTCTCTACCGCGTTTTGAATCAAAATTCCTTAATGGGTTGCTGTGGTACAGATTTGTTTAATTAATTCATTAATTGTTCATTTGTTCATTCTTGTTTGTGGAATAATACAATGAATATAATATATTTCTTTTATTTTATTGTTAGATGTTATAATTTTTTAAAATATTTTATTTGAAAAAAAAAGATTTGGCCAAGGCCGGGACTCGAAACCGGGTTTTCCACGTAACCGTCGTGGGCTCTAGCCACCTCAGCCATCCTGCTTCGCTTCTCGGTCAGACATATCCTTTCTTTTCACTGATCCTATATCTCCGTGTTCTCGCAATTTGCGATGTATACACGGGGAGAATGTTCATTAAACATTACTTTTATTTTAGGATCTTGTTGACTTGCGTCATTATATATTACTATAATTTATTTAATTTAGATTATAATTTATTTAATTTATATAATAATTATTTTTAAATAATGGTCTGAAAATGCATTTCACCGATAAATTATTTTGTACTATAAACCACGAATACTTTATTTATTAATAACAATTTAAAGAATTATTTTATACTCATTCAAAGATATTATTCCTATATTTTTAAACGTTTCTAATTCTAAATTTATATCTTTGTAATTTGGAAATAATTTGAATCCTTACTAAGACTATATGAGATAGTGAGAAATTCCAGTAAATAATGTTTAGAATGTTTCAAAGCCACAGATTCTCAGTAAATTATAATTTTATCTTAAATGGAAATCTTGGATGTTCCATCAATAGTTAAGGTAGTACTATAATTATTTTTGTGTATATTATGTTATATGTGTCTTACAATAAAAATTAATGAATTTATAACATTTGAGTGGGATGGGTCAGTATGTAGAGTGTTGGTGTACTGAAAATCCCGGGTTCGAATCCGACTATAAGTTCTCCCTAACTTTTGGGATTCGAGAACCTCCTGGGATTCACCCTGCCTCTACAAACTAGGTAAGCTTAATTAGGTGAAAAATCTAGCCGTAAGCGTGATCTCGGACAATTAACCTCTTTGCACAACGAGGGTCTTGGAAACAATACAGCCTCTACCATACAGATTTAGTGGTACAATTTTTTTTTATTTTATAACCAATAAAATAAGATATTTCTAAAGAAATGTAAAAGATGTACTAATCTAATTTAACATAGTAGATATGTGAAAAATCTGTGAAAAAAAAGTATTTTCTAATGTTAAAAATTTACCATTGGTTTATTCAATTCAATTCATTGGTGGAAGAGGCACATGTAATTTCTAACATCCCAAATTTATAGTCCACAATGTTCAATAAGCTTCATGCACGTTAACGACAGTATATTTGTCAATTTTAATATTTAAATTATATAAACTATACAAATAATGATATAATCATTGTGGAAATAAATAGAGTCGATCAATTAGTCCTAATATTATACAATATTCTCACGGATTCAACACCCCACGATATGATCGTACGAGAAACCTGACAAATGGATGATATATTTCCTCGCTAACGACGCGCCGAAAATCAGTAAAGCGTGGACATTGTAAATCCTGCTCGCCGTGGGTGTAACGCTACACCTTTATATGCAAATGGAATCTCGATTACAGAAAATCACGCAAACATTCACATAAACAATGCTAATATCTACAACCATATTATATGCAATGCTCGCAGGCACACGCTTCTATGCAAAATATGCGCTTTATTGGTCTTTAGCTGCGGAGATGAGCTTAATTTATGATAAATATATTTTTATCTTAATCATCAAGTCTTCTCGCTTTCGTTTGGGCATCATTAATCTGATATTTAGGATATAATTTCAGTTCAATTATAAACCTCGGTGTCATTTTTTACCAATCACTTTCCAGGAAACCCCCACATCGCCCAAATTTCCCGATGGTCAATAAGCTCCCCAAAGTTATTCCACCACCCCTGGCATCCTCTAACCCCACCTATCCGCATTCTCCTCATAACTTCTTACGTCTTTCCACACTTTGCTCACTGAGGTTTGCTTCGATGCCCCGAGGAAGTATCATGAGTCCCACCTCTATGATGAGTTAAAGTTGCTCTTCCCTTCCACACGTAGACATTATTTCCTAGGTTCTTTCTTGTACCAAACCATCAACTCACAACATAACATCTGGAGTCTCATACAATTCAAATCCTCTATCCAATCCCAGTGCACAAGATCTCGCCTTTCCGACCTATACACTCGTTCTCACAAAACCAAATCTTGCATACTTTGGAACTCACTCCCACCTAATATCAGTCATGCTTCTTCCTTATCCACATTCAAATCAACACTTTTCCTAAATTTCCTAAATTCCTAAATAGATGCACTCTAATCAGTTATAATCAATAGCTCATATGCATCAGAAGTAATATATTTATTACAGATTATATAGATGTATTTTTTTCACGTATAACGATATTATTTTTTATAATGCTTTGTGCTTTTATTTATTTTCTTCTCTCAGCTTAATTCATGTTATTTTAGATTTTTATTCTATTTTTTTTTTTTTACCAGAACATACCTTTCAAGCAGTTATATAATATTGTGTCATTCTTATAATGTAGCCCCTTGGCCAAAATATATATTCAATTAATTCTGTACACTTCTGTTATTCCTAAGGGACCTTAGGAGATTAGAGAATTAAATTATTTTTCGATTCTCTAATTATTTCGGATATTTGATAAAGTTTAACTTAGCATTTGGACTAATGTACCAAATAGCGGAATTTTCAGAAGATCATTTCATTTAAATTAAAACTTTGAATTATCTTTTGGAATTTACACTTATTTTCAAGTATTTAAATGAAGAAATCTGGGTAAAGAGCCTTGGTCCCGGTACATGCTAGTGACTGTACTATTTCTAGGACAACTGTTGTGCAGCCAGGTGATTTATCCGATACCATGCTCAACCGCCATGATTTTCACATTACAAAGGGTGCCCACTTTGTAAACGCTGATGAACCTCAGTACAAAACACTTCGTGAAACGCCCCTGTATCTTATCACACATTAAAAAAGTAAAGTCGGTACGAACGGGACACCGTTGCTGTAATGAGACGACAGTTAGCTATAGTGAGGAGGCAAAAATACCAAAGAGTTTCTCTAAGGCAGGTTGAAGAGAAAATAATAAAGGGCAATTCGAGTCCGGGTGTGGGATATCCGTATCATTTTACGCTTGTCTAAAATTTTGTAAGTGGAACAGTGATTGGAGAATTTAGTTGAAATATTTAAAAATACAGCAGAGTTGCTATGATTGGCAACTTATAAGAAATAAAGGACTTAACGTAGTGACTTATATTGCACGAATGTGTCTACTAACTACTCAGAGTATGAATTTTATACTTTGTTATAAAATAATTTTAAATAAAGAATTTTAAAAATAATGGATGGACCTAGCCGAGAGGTGTTTGTATGACAGTCGAGTTCATAGATCTCTTATCTGTTTTTTAGGGTTTAATAGAAGCTTCTGGGGTTTAATATCCTTCCATTCTGCAGACATGGGCATTCCACTTCAGATGTCCTTTCTCGAGTATTCGTTCCAATGGCTCGACGTCTAACTCTTTTCTTAGTCATTCGTTTCGTATGCAGTCTCGTATTTCCTTTCTCAATTTCCCTCTTGAAATTTAAACTGCATATTAAAAGAGATTTCATAAAACTCTTTTCCCAGTATAAAAACCAAAAAAACCCTAAGGGCTAAAGGGAAGAAAAAAAATACTCAAACCTATTAGTATAATTTGAACTATGGATAACTTCAAATAATTTTACAATTCTCTAAAATAACAGTGATTGATTTACAGTAGGACCAAATGGATGCTTCCATAGTTAGAGTGGTTTGAATTTTAATTCAAATTATTAAAAAATTATTATTTTCTATTAAGTCAGAACTCTTCTTAAACCCTGCTTGATAAATGCGAGTATGTCCTTATGAAAAATAAAAAATGAAAGCTACTGCTAAGGCTAAGATTACACTAAACAACACAGATAGAAGCACGGACAATAGAGAATTTGCGACGAAACTATCAGGATATAATGGGGATGGGACCCGAACATCCTGGATCATGTAGCAATAACGGAAGCGTTTCTGTCCCCCTCGGACCGTGACTACAACCGGGTCGTGTCATTGATACAACCTGCGCCAACTCGAACACGTCTCCTCTACTTTCTGCCGTGTAACAGGGTATCTTTACAACGGTTTCAAAGGGTCACTAAGGGAAAACAACGTGTTATCACATATGAACATATATTACGTAGTGGTTAAAATAAGAACCTCCTATGTCCAAGATCGCGGGTTTTCAGCCAAGCAGGTGATCTGACAAAAAAATAAGAAAAAATCCTTGGTTATGCCGTCCTTCCGAATGAGCGTATAATGGAGGTCCCGGTCCTGCGCGGTGTCAGGTACTCTTTAAAGATCCCTATCCTAAATATTCTTGGGTAGGCAGAATTTAAGGCTTCCATTGTAGCATCGTCAGATTAGTCATAGCAGCATAAAGTGGTTTTAAATGAATAAATAACAAACATTTTCAAAACGTGCCACCACCATTTCCTGAACACCTTTTGTTGCTTGAATTTAAGATTCGTGGAGTCACATCAATCATCGCTATCACCTTAAATGATGATGGATTAAAATCGATATATCAATGTTCAATCGAATGTAGATGGTTTAACTCATTATTTGTCCTTTTTAAATTAAGAAGATAAATAGTTAAATATCTTTATTATACTAATCACTTTTTAAAAAGTACTTTTATTAAAGAATACATGTACATTCAATATAGACTGAAAACAAAGAGAGAGAGAGCCTCCTCTTGGTCAGAGGTCCTATATAGGATTTGCTATTGCTGATTAATTCCTAGCATTGTTTACCAGTACGGCAGCTGCAATCTGCACCTGCATAATAGTTCTTAGAATTGTTTACTATTTCATAGTTGGTTTCCACATTTAACTAAATATTTCAGGTGAAATTCGTCAGGCCTTATCAATGCGATACGTGATATAAAGTTGTGTGTGTAATAAAGTGAGGAAAACATTTTCAAGGATATCTTTTTATACCATTTTCAAAATTTATTTAACACTGCCATTTTACTCATGGAAGCGGAGTGGCTGAGTGGTAGAGCGCTGTGTTGCCATGGCGAAGGTCTTTGGGGTCAAATCCCGTTGCTGGCAAGACTTTTATTTAATCTGTTAGCAACCGGGGCTAACCCACCCTCAATAAAGTGTATACCCAAATTAAGGGGAAAAATCTGGTGGTTGAAATTGATCTAGGATAAAGAACCTCCCTGTACAATTGTTGTTCAAGAAACAGTACAGTCTCTACCATTTACTGAACCCCAGACCCTTCACTGGTTGTGAAGGCACAGGTTTTACAGGTTTTTTACGCAATACGTAAAATGACCTGTAAAACCTGTATGTATAAAAATTATGTTAAAAAAATTATATTATGCATAAAAACTAATATAAAATTATAAAAATTATTTATAAAAGCTCTGAAGTTTCGACAGAAGTGATTAATGTGGTTCATTGATGGATTAATCCATCTAATCCATGGATCAAGTAAATTAAGCGTCACCATATTTGGGGTTGAGGGCTAAGCTAATATATTTAATATGTAACAGGCTACGAAGCAGTGAATTAGACTCCAAAATAATAATAATTGAATTTTGAACTGAAATTTTGGTAATAAAAAAAAATTACTACATTTTCATCTACAGTATCTAAAATTAAAAATAATAAAGATTTTTATAGAGTCGCTGGCAGAGAAATAACTTTACTTTCCCAACCATCTTGCGTGGAAACTATCCCATGATGAAGGTCCGCGGCGCGGTAAAAGTGTGACAGATGGAACTAGAATGGGACAGTTATCCGAAGGCAAGAAAGGAGAGCTCGGAGCGTCGCTCCAAACGGAGCGATCACGAGAGAGCAATTTGCCGCATGACGCGGTGGCTTGCACAAACCTGGGGGCTAAATCACCGGAGGTTCGGCACTCACGATCCGTCATTGCGGCAGCCCCACGCTCCCCCGCTTCCAGCTCCAACAACGGTTAAGAAAGGAAGCAGATCGATGTTTATTGCAAAACTAAAAGTCGATAACTGACCTAGTGCTGGGCCTCTTCATCTAGTGCAAAAGAGAATAGGTGGTCATTACGAAAAGAACATTATTGTCACGAGTATTTGATGAGAAGGACAGATCTACCTTTGTATACTCTGTGTGAAGTAACACTTACAGTAAATATCTTTCAGGAATGTCCTAGGAACAGTATAAGCCATGACGGGTCTAACCTGGAATCATCCGATAAAGGACAATCTTCTCACCCCAGCAAATGGCCTTAGCATTTTTCAAAGGGAGTAGACAATTGTTAGTTATGCCGTCGTTCGGAGGGAACATAAAATGGCGGCGTATAGCCTGTGCTGAGTCTGATAATCACTAAGGATCCCTAGCCTAACTATACCTGAATAGATGTAGGATAAAAAGGAGAATTCAGGACTCTCACTGCAGTATTGTCTACTCGAGCATATATCGCTGTTAAATGAATAAACAAATTATTAAAACTTGAAAATATTGTTTTTATTATTATAAAAGGTTACCCCCGAGGGTTCCTTCAACCAATCTTAGTGAAGCAAATACTTCTTTTAGTTATTTTTTTTCATTTCCTTCTGTCCTGTATATCTTCCTTCTTCAGACCATGATCGTGTATGCTTTCTTCAATTCTTTTTATCAAGCTTTCCTGTAGGCTTTCTAGCTACCTTAAGCATTTTAATTGAAAATTAAATTGGATAATATTTACTCCTTCACTCTTCTGAGATCATTCCAATCATCTTTTCATGACTTTTTTTCTAAAGAAGGTTTGGAGGGTTTGCATTCGCTCTCTATGAAGATATGTGTAATGCGAAATTTGTTATTAATGTATAAATATTTTCGCAAGTAGAAACCAAGTAATGAAAAGAGTCGTGATCATAGAAGTTCGGTTATTTAAAAGTTGGGTAAAGGATCGACGTAGCCTTAGGCGAATATAAAATATTTGCCCTTTGGAGTTGCCGAAAGAAGTATTACGAGGTAGATTTGGATGGGGGTTCACGAAGCTAGATCAGAATCTTCTATTTTTAGTCGCTATTAGCCAACTGATTTCAAACCGACGATAAACGCAATAGGAATTTCGCATCTTAAAAATTTTATGAATATCGGGAAGTACTATACTCAAACAAATATGTTATATTTAGAAAAAATAAACAAAAAAATAATAATTCGGAAACAATCATTTAACAATTTCGATTAGTACTTGAATGATTCTCAGATCATAAAATAAATAAAAACGTATGTTTAATCAACAATATTTTTATTTTAAAAACTATTGTAAAAATATCAAAATTGAATGTTACATTTTTTTTCTTTCGCCTACCTATTTATATTTGTATATAGTTATTAATGATCCATACCAGATAATTCGAAAACGAGATCTCTTAAGTTGGTACAACCTCGGAAAAGACCGATAAAATAAAAAAATATACAAATATTTTAAAATATGTAGTATTCCGATCCGAAAAATATTGATTGGGTCCAGTATATAGGAGAGACCATGATGTTTCTAAGGCAATAGTTGTAAAGGGAGATGATTTACCCTTAATGACTGGTCATGATGACGACATCATGAACAGTCGTTAAGGGTACCTATTTTGTAGAACCTGTATGAGTCTTGAATTTTATATATACTAACATATGTATAAAATTTATCTGCCAGAATCAGTCATGAACCGGAAATAAAGAGATTAATAGCACATTACGTTGGATATTCCGGTTGTCATTAATTGCTAAAAAAATAAATCAAAATTGCCGATAGTAAAAAATGTTGTTTATAACTAATCATTACTTTTATTGCGGGAATACGTTTCTTTTAAATAGTTTTTTTGTTCAGTTAAAAATTTTAACTACCTTAAAATGGTTATGTTCTTATTGGAACCGTATCCATGTTAATCTGAACAACTTTTAGGGTGTTTCTCAACATTTAGTAAAGACCATTATTTCATTATATTACAGAAACCCGCCCCCCTCATATAGATATTCACTTATAGTAAAACTGGTGTTATTTAAAAATGAATACACTTATATTATAGCTGAGGGAGCGGAGTTGAACAGTGCTAGGCCGCAAGTTGCAGTGCCGGAGGTACTCGGCTAACATTCTGCTGTAAGCAAGATTTTATTGTATCTGTTAGTGACCAGAGATAGATCACAGGGGATCTAGGACTGTCTTGGGGCTCACCAAACCTCTAAAAAGTAGGAAAAATCAGCCGGTTGAAATTTGTTCCGTGTACAACCCTTGTCCAAGAAACGGTTACTCTCTACCTCGTACTGAACCCAAGACCCTTCGAGGGTTGTAGTGGCACAGGTTTTTTTTGTTTTTGTTTATACTTTAACCAACGGGCAAATTATAAGTGCTTCAGCATATGCATAATGCTATATTTGGTATTAGTAAATGTATATATTTAATTCATTAAAGGAGATCTAGTTATAATTACAATTATAATAATAACTATATTTTTATTTGTTGCAGAGCTGGATATTCCTAAATGAGGAATGGGTTGAAGTGGCTGATGGGTATTCGAGCATCCTCTCTCTCCAAGCCCA
This sequence comes from Troilus luridus, assembly GCA_964056705.1. Taxonomy (NCBI): domain Eukaryota; kingdom Metazoa; phylum Arthropoda; class Insecta; order Hemiptera; family Pentatomidae; genus Troilus; species Troilus luridus. Next base: position 71,275,786 of record OZ057415.1, on the reverse strand, counting down.
AGGTCTCATTAACTTGGGTCTTAAAAACTGACCAAGCCAAGCAGCGGTGAGATATTAACATTATTTTTATAACAGTACGAATTTCCATAGATGTAAAATAAATATAAAGACCTTAAGAAACAACTAAAAATATGCTTCGAGATAAATACGCAACACGCTTATAGCTGAAGTTTAATAATTGTACAACTCCAACTCCTTTCATGTAAACAGGGTGGAAATAAAAAACCAAGAAGGCATCAAAAAAACCTAATTTTAAATATTTTTATTTGAAAAGAAAAGATATGTCCAGGACCGGGACTCAAAAGCTGGTCGCCCACGTTAAATGGAGTTAAACTGAGAAATTTATTACGTGGGCGACCCGGGTTCGAGTCCCGGTCCTGTACATATCTTTCTTTTCAAATAAAAATATTTAAAAATTAATATAATCAATAACGAATAAAATTTTTAAAAACCTGATTCTTTGGGCGATATAAATAATTTATACATTTTAACATGTTTAATTATACAGTGCAAATCAATAAAACAAATGAAGTCAAGAGTAGAAAAATTCCAATGAATAATCCTCAAGTGTCTAAACTAAACACAGGAATATGAGGGTTGGATGTTTTAAAAGTTAATGGCCAATATCTGGACAAGTAGTACATTCTAATGTTTAACTTTATTTTATTCTCCCAGAAAATATTTAATTTGATCCTGAAAGTTCTTTTCATCTGACGTACAGGTTAATCATAGTGGTTGGTAACAATATATTGTGTACTCTCACATTAAAATCTCATTACTTTATTTTGGGGCCTGCAAGAATAGTATATTGTAATGATGTAAAAGTTAATACTATTGAGATAATAATATTAATATTAATAGGCAGATAGATAAATAAATAGCTAATCAGTGATCGAGGCCTATTAACCAATCAGTTTCCACGCCAAATTTTTGTAGAATTTGCAAAATCGTGTAAAGGAAACCCAAATTCTTTTGTCTTGTTTTGAAAGAGATGCTCACTCGACCGAAAGAGGTTAGCCGAATTGCTCCGATAGAGCGCAGCAAAGGACATGGATAAAGGAAATCCTAAAGGAAAAAGAGGGAATTAGTCAGAGTCGGTTTGCAGCGACCCATTACATTTAGCTAAAATAAGCAGTTTAATGTATTAGAAAAATAAACCGATTTTTTCTAATAAAACAGAGTTTGAAGACATGCACTCGAGGTAAGAAGAGTTCCAATCGGAGCTGAAGATAAATTCTGAAAGTAGGGATATTTAATACTGTAGTCACACTATATTTTGGGGGTTGCAAAGTAGCACTTTCCTTTGATAATAGAGGCAATTTGTTAGTTATGACAATAAAATATTTATTTTTTTGTACGACCCGATAACTAACCAGATGGGATTTTGTTAATTGAGTATTGGATTGCTATTTATGCTATTATGGTTGTAATTATTGACAGTTGTTGGGTGTATATTTTGCTTGATTATTGTAGTATTTTTTTTTTTATGTTTGGGATTTGTTGCCTTCCCAAGTTCATTGTGTGCTCTTGACCGAACCTTCCCACCGAGCCCTTTCAATATGTTAACGTCTAAGGCTACACCTACATTGGATCCGGTGTGATACCAACCAACTGACCAACCAAATGACTAAAATATATCGAGAGTTATCACATTTGGTTCTTTAAATTTATAAAATTAAGATTATTTATTAATTATATTTAATACATTTATATTTTACTATAATGTATAGTAAAATATGCATAATGTATACATATTTTACTATACATTATAGTAAAATATAAATGTATTGAAAATAATTAATAAATAATCTTAATTTTATAAATTTAAAGAACCAAATGTTATAACTCTCGATATATTTCAGTCATTTGGTTTGCTTGCGACGTCTCATCGTATCACGCCGGATCCAATGTAGGTGTAGCCTAAGAGAGGAGACGCAGGTAACAGTATCATAATTTTTTTGGCTATGCCATGCTGTTTACACTACGTTTATTATAGGGTGGACAGCCCGGTCAAGTGTGAGCCGACTGTTCCACGAGGAGTCCGGGATGAGAGCTGGGCTGGAGAGACTAGGAGGTGCAGAAAGGGACACAGGAGAAGCAGGACACCTAAGCACCAGAGGTTCGGCTACCAGATAACAGACCTCGATGCATTCCTCACCAAGGTACGTTGGCAGTGTTGAAAGAGTACCTATATACATTGATTAAGTCTATAACTTTAAGTATTCGTGATTTGCACAGAAGGGCACTTACCCTGAGAGTGTTTATATTCCTTTTTGAACTACTCTTGTTAAAAATTGTTAAATAATCTACAAAACTACAACTATCAAGGTTCATGGGGGTGGCACTTAGTGAAGGTATACTGTCTCAAGAGTAGTGGTTCCCGATATTTTTTGTACCACGCCCCCTTTTTCTAATAACAGCCTCCCAAGCCCTCCTTGCACAATAAATTCTATGGGGAAATGAAAGAATACACTAACTATAACATTAAAAACAAAAAAATTAGCATCAATGTCACAAGATACAATATTATAAGTTTCAATTTAAGATAAAGAACTACTGGTCAAAGAAAAAACCCCGAAACTAAGTGAGATTTTTTTATTTACAATTGCTCTTGCGCACCCTACCTTGTCTTCAGGTCCCCTCCGGTTGGGAACCACTGCTCTAGAGCAACGTTCAACCGGCAGATTTCCCCATGATCAAAGACATTTTCATTTTATATTTAATTCCCATCAGCTGTATTTATTTAACCCTTTTGAGCACTTGTCCGGTAATTTGTTAAGTCTCTGAATCATTGACAGGTGAGTATAAGAATCATTTGTTCAATCCACCCTTAACCAATCCTCTTCTTCTTCTGACAGGACAAGATGCTCCTGAAGCTGCCCTTGTCGTGCTCAACCACTGGCAATTATTTCTCCATTTCTTCAGCAAGGGTAACCGGGATTTTCAGTTGCCGCAGATCCTACTACCCCACATCTTTCCACTGACTTTTAAGTCTCTGTCGACGCCCTATACCAACCTATCATCCCCAAATTTAATTACGGTTTGTTAAATCAGCATTCTAGTTAATATTTGAATTTTTCAAACATTCGCTTACCTTACTATGCTTTTAACCAATGGATCGTAATTCACGCACCTGAAAAATAAAAGTAAATTATAATTCATTGTTATTGATCATTAATAATTATTAAATATTAAAGAACGTTAATTAGGGCTCAATCAAAATAACTTTCTTGAAATCCGATTGATTCTGCATAACACAAATCAACAATCGTAATTTGATCAAAACTCCGTTGATGGCTCAAAAAAAGGAATATTTGCAATTTATTAATACTTTTGTACCGGATATTCTACACATTACCGTATTTTCGAGAAAAATTTACCCCTATATATCTAATAGCATATGAACCATATTCGCAGTTCAATACTTTTTTCAAAATATGAATGACATTCGTTTAATTCATAAATATTAAAACAAATTAATAAGATTACCAAACTTTATTAATTAAAATCAGTAATTAAGATCGTAAAGAGGTGGTTAGCATAACAGCCTACTACACACAAAATCGCGGGTTCGCAGACCGCCAGGTGACGTTAGGATTTTTTAAAGGTCGTAAAAAATCAGGTACTTATGTATTAAGTCTATATCTAAAATTTTTGCGACAAATCATAAAATAAAATACTTTTGAAAAAGGGAAAGGTCAACAGAGACATTAAATATACGTTAATACATTAGTGGAAAAATTCCACCTAAAAACCTTAAGTCTCTAAACTAAAACAGGAAATTGAAAATACCAGTACAATATTTCGCCTATTCAGGCATCCTCAGGGCAGAAAGAGAATAACAGCAAAGCAAAACATGAATAATGCACCCAAAAAACACATCCCACCACCTCCAAAACAAAAAACAAACATCCCACCACTTTTCAATTTCCTGTTTTAGTTTAGAGACTTAAGGTTTTTAGTTGGAGTTTTTCCGCTAATGTATTAATAAAACACTTTGTTAATGTTGTTGTTGTTGTTAATAGCCATCCAGGAAATATATTTATTGGGGTTAAAATTATAAATTTTTTAAATAATCATCAACAATTAAAAATCGAAACACTTTATTTAAAAACAAAGTAGTCAATTGGATTTCGGTGGAAAATGGGCCGATATACAGTTTAACATAGATTCAAAACAGTCTCTATTTTCTTTCACCTGATGCTGTCGCCATATGAAATCTGATAAATAAGATTCCAAATAATTTCTTGATGTCTCCCTAGGTCTCTTGTTCCTCCATTTAGCACTGCCCCACATTCTCTCAACTGTTTGTGTATGAACTCCTGTATCAGGATCAATAAAATTCTATTTATGATTAACTTTAGCATGTAGGAATCCTGCATCTACATATTTCTATTTTATTTGTTTGGTAACCTTTCCAACTTTCAGAATAAATTGTGCTACCATCTGCAATGTTTTCAATATTTTTATCAAGAAGGGTAGAGCCAGTTCTATCAGCAACCGTGACAACAAACGAATCTTTTGTTTCTCTACATATACCACCAAACACCCACTGTTCGGTTAATACTCGACCACAATTATTTGAAACAGTATTCTGTTTTGGCAAAATACGCATTTTCGTAGCACTAAATAATGGCGTCAAAAATCAGCAAACAACAAGGAATCCAAAAGATAACTGCGTGCGCGTATGAACAAGACTGCTATTTATTGGCGCATTAGTGCTACTTCTCCTGCCGTGGCATTAATACACAAGTACCAAAAATCATTAGTTATGCCGTCCTTCGGAAGGGACTAAAATGGAGGTCCCGAGGTTGTAAGATGCCCGGTACTGGTTAAAGGCAAAATTTAGGACTCCCACTGCAGTATACTGCTTAGCCATGACAGCATAAAATGACGTTAAATGAATAAACAAAATGATTGTAAGCAGATGGTCTTATCGTATATATTGCGACTAAAGGAACATTGTCAACAGTAATTGACGAAGGTTTCTCCGTATGAGAAATATTTACGTTGCTTGTCTTCCAAGTACGTTGGAAATTATGAGGGGACTAAAACGGTATGGACGACGGATCGGGAATGAAAAACAACACTGATATTTTTTTTTCAAAATTTCCATTTTTCTTTCCTAGATCTTTTTTTTTTTCCTATTTACAGAAAACCATGCCAACTTGATTCCTAGTAGTATGTTTTTTTTTTATTCTCAAGGAACTGTCCGTGTGATGAATGTCTGCCTGCAATCTCTGTACTGAGGTAGTTCCTGAAGAAAAAAACTTGCAAAAAGGACCAGATGTCGTGCCATTTATTATTATTTTTTTTAGATACAGGAAGTGGAAATAAGTTTAATTGGATCTATATTAGGTTAAATACAACTGAAGCCAATTAAAATAGAAACAGTTTAATTATTTTAAATAATGTATAAATATAAAAGTAAATGAATAAGCTTATATATCTGGAGCCCCGGTGAATATGCGGTCGGTCGATTTTTTTAAAGTACTGATTCAATTTTCGGCCCGAAAAAAGATGAGTCTCTTAGAAAAGGCAGAGTAGACTTTCTGTAAATATAGTTGAAGTGACTGAGATGGGCCTGTAAAATCGTTGGCCTTAATAACAAAAGACTCCTTAAAAATTTAATCAGGATCCGCTGAATAGTAACGTCAATGATTAGAACTAGGCGTAGGTGGAAGGACTGCGTTACAGGTGATCTGAGGGACTTGAACTAGAGTTATCAAAGGAAGTTTGTGAACATGATTGGTGGTATTTGGAGTTGCTAAACCTTATTAATATTATTTGAAACTTCAGATCTGAGATAATGCCTAAGTCCACCCACCTGCAGTTGTTAGCATCTTCAAACATTAAGAGGTTTTCTCACTATCCTGGGAGTGTGTAGAAGAACTGTTTGTTGAACTTTCTGTAAGACAACAAACAGAAGTCTCAGATTCATAGAGCTCTCCATAGTTGATTTAAGGATCAGCCCATTTGTAGATATTACACCACACCTTCCAGGGTGTAGAGTTCTTTTCTGTAGATTTATTGTTATTATAAATTTATTTATAAATATTTATTTATTCTTATAGTTGATTTGAACATAATTTATAAACCAATTTCAGGCCTCTATTGAGACACCAGGAAACATACCAGTTGTTTTGTCAACCCCATGCCTCCTCTACCAGACCCAAGCAGGAGGCTACCAGGAAGAGGTGTCTCTTCCTTTGGGGATGGTTGTGAATGCGGTCTTCAAGAACCAAGCGTGGCTTTATGTCCAAACACCACATGGCGAAGAGGGATATGTTCGCTATGCTTCCTGCTTACCTCTTGGGATTCTGCCTCCTGAGTCTTCTGCACCATGGGAATCACAATCAGATATATTTCCTAAGCCTACAGGGAATCGGATAGAAGAGAAGATTGGTACAAGATCTGAATGTGGCAGCAGGTCTGGTCACAGGTAGGCAGGTGTCTTCAGTTTTATAAATTTACCTATATTAGATAAATAATTTTTAAATATCTAAATATACCACATTCATTTTAACATTAATAATAATAGATCACTATTTAGGCTAAACTTTTACTAAATACTAGTTTTCAAACAGTTTGGGGAATGGTAAAGCTAATTGTTGCCCTTACTGGTGTTAAGATTATTTTGGCTTACCATAATTATCTTATTTTCTTAAATAAGTACCATATTGATGCAACTAATACCATATTGATGCAACTAATGTCATATCATGGCTAACTGTAGAAAGGCAAGTAGTCCACTTTTGTAAATTATATAAAAAGGGGTCTTGCCCTGGAATAGTTCCCTATCTGTAATATACAAAATATTGAAGGCGTTTTCAAGACTACTATATTTCAGACAAGTGCCCTTTCTCTGTACTAAACGATGTGATCTGTGTCTAGTAATAGTTAAAAGTTTTAAAAACAAAAATCTCTAAGTTTGGACCAGTTACCTTTCTGCAGTTAGTGATTCATATATATATATATATATATATATATATATATATATATATATATATATATATATATATATATATATATATATATATATATATATATAAATTTGGCTATAATGTTTGCTAAAGTCTTTCAAACAGCTTTAAGGAAATTAAGATTACCTAGCTGCAGATAGTATTTAGAATTTCTGTTCTATGGTGCAACTTTGGAATTTTAATGGGTTCAGACTAAATTCCTCAACTAATTTCAGTCTCAAGTCAGAAATGTTCACTGATAAGAATCACACTACCTTACATATTAAAATAATTAGTGAGCATTGTTAGAACTGTGATATCTTGTGGACAAGTGTTTTTTTCCCAAGTAAACAATGTGTGCTGTCTCTGTTTAAGGGTAAAAGATTTAAAAACAAAATTCTAAAAAGTTGGACTGGTTATCTTTCTACATTTAGCAATTCATATAAATTCAATCTTATGACTATGACCCACATTTAGACAATACTACTATTATAAATTGTTGTCGCTACAATTTTGTTTGTTGCCCCTCTACTTGTTGGAAGAGTTCATTTTATAATTTTCCAAACTTAATACTTGTATACAAGTCTCCACAGTCTTGACTTGTTTTTTATAAATCTACTATCTTAAACGGTTCTATTACATTAATCATAAAATATTTTTAGGTACAAAAGAAGGGGCTGTGGAGAAGAAAGCGTGGATTCCCTCTACCTAGCAGCACAAGCTAAAGCCAAACGACAAGTTCTGATAGTGGTCGCAGCAGATTACATTGGAAAAGGAAGAAACACGCTAAGTGTCAACAAAGGAGATGTTGTCACACTCATCAGTTCTCACCTCAGGGATTGGTTTTGGGTCAGGACAAGGGACGGAAAGGAAGGGTTCATTCCAGCTGTTGTCGCTGGACACGGTTTCTTATAGCAGCGATTTATTCGACACAGTAAAATCAGTAGTCATTCAGATACAGTAATTTGTTCCTTAGTAAAAGGTACAAAAATTCTGATTCTTAGATCATTGTACCATTAGGATCGAAGTGCATAAAACTATAAAAAGTGTATATAAATATAAAATGTTAATATCTATTTTTCAACCTTATTGAGTTGTTTGTAGAGCAACGCTAAATAAGTTTGTAATAATTAGTAACAAAGTTCATGATATTTTGTAAAACTAAGAAGTTACATATTAGAGAGTATTATTTATTTTTTGTAAGTACATATATATATATATTTGATTACTATATTGCTTTTGAGTAACAAAGCTAGAGGTACTTTAGCTAAACTGTGTTTGTTTACTCAAAAACAGTGTATTTTGTTTTGAATAAATTTTAAGAAAACATAATTGAAGTTTTTTGGATATAAACTCATATCTTTGATTTCTTCCACAATGAAATTTAATAGAAAAGTACCTAAACTAACCTGGTAAAATTTGAACCATGGATATAATAGAGGGAGACACCCAAAATACTTTTTAGATTAAAATGTTTGAGCTCCTACTGTTTTAATTCAATTGTATTCCTCATCTGCTTCTAACAAAGCAAGCTGCCACATCTTTGTTAGCATATTATTCCTCTAACAATATGATCATAATGATGTTTACATTCCTATTTTGTTAAAAATTATGACTAATATATCTTTCATGAACTGTTCCTAAAAAATGAATGGCTCAAATTCATATTTTTATTTTGAAATAAATCTAATTATAAAACTTATCATAAAGTGAAGAAGCTAAAGCCATTGCATAAAAGAACTTTTTCTGAGCATAATAGTGCTTAAATTTTAATTTAACACCCTTCATACAATTCAACTTTAAGTATGTATTCAAGGTTTGTATTTCATATTATTATCATATTTTAATTATTATACTTGTTTGAGCAACCTCGAAATAGTTATTGGACCTTTCAATGAGAGCTCCGAAATGGATAAGGAAAATAAATACCTGATTCAATTATACCAGATCGCGTGTCATTTTGATTGTAACCTTTTATTAAACTAATAACATAAATCAATTTTCATAAATTAAATAACTAATACTTTTTAGAATGAAAAAAACAAAACAATTAATTAAATTAAAAGTACAATTTAAACGTTTTTATAATTAGAAAATGAAGTTACTAATGTTAACTACATTATAAACAGCTAATTAATGACACAAATAAAACAATTATTATTTAATCTTACGATAGTAAATTTTTTTTTTTTTTTTTTAATTTAATTTATTGATATTTACAACTGTATAATAAAAAAAATACGGTACTTAAGTATATAACGCAGGGCACTAGCAGGCCAATGTTCTGCGCATGCCCCAGCGGTTACATTTTATAACAGCTACATTTCTACCAGTTACCTTGGATAACCTTTTAAAATATTTTGATTTGAATCTGAGATCGCCTCCCTTCGGATATTTTGAAGAGAAAAGATTTGCCGGGCGGCAAATCTTTTCTCTTCAAAATATCCGAAGGGAGGCGATCTCAGATTCAAATCAAAATAGGAATGTAATAATATTGGAAATAAATAAATCGAAGTAATAACAATATAATTTAATATATAACATATTATAAAATAATGTACCTAAATAAATATAATAACGAGATCAATAAATAGAGTAATAATAATGGAAATACATAAATCGAAGTAATAACAATATAATATAATATATAACATATTATAAAATAATTTGGTATATAATGTAAATAAATAAAATAATGAGATCAATAAATACTCCAATATATAAACGATTTAAAATTAAAATAATTATCTAAAACTATAAGTATAATAAATAAATAATAAGTAAATTTAATCATAAATAATAAGTGTAGGATGTAAAATAATGCAACATATATAAAATATTTAAAATTCAAAAAATTATTTAAAAAGTTAACATTCAATCGCATTTCGGTGGAAAATGGGTTGCTATACAGTTCAACATGGATTGAAAAGAGTCTCTATTCCTACATTTCCTATTTTTCTGCAAAATGTTTTTCTCCTGGCAAAAATGAATTGCATCTTCCTCGGTTCTTGCCAAATCCCAAATAAGCATTGTCGTATAACTAAGAAACACCAAACAACAAAATATCGACATTATCTTGTATTATTAACAAAGAACAACTGAGCAACAAACACAACAACGCTCGAACAGACTAGTAAACAAACAATGATGTCTGTCAAAAATGTAAGGTTATCCAAGGTAACTGGTAGAAATGTAACTGTTATAAAATGTAACCGCTGGGGCATGCGCAGAACATTGGCCTGCTAGTGCCCTGCGTTATATACTTAAGTACCAAAAATACATCCAGTAAATAGGCTATGTGATACAAAATGGCATGAGTAATGGCAAGTTGAGAAACTACCCACTGGTAGTACTCAAATCACTAGTTCAACTAAGAAGGTCACGTGGCCATCTTCTTTTCAGACGCCTCGGGGGATTATCGGGAATCGAAGAGGAAGCTAGGTTTGAAACTAGAGGGTTTGAGTGGGAATGAAGTTTGTTATGAAAGGAAAGATACCGGGTTCGGGCCAAATCAGCAACAAATGGGACATTAAGGTCGTTATGGATGACGGTATTTTTAACAAAATAAGGAGCGTTGAGGATTTTACGAAGGATTTTGGACTGTAGGGATTGGATACGACAGGAATTCGATGGCTTAGTGGAGCCCCAAAGCTCTACTCCGTAAGTCCAAATAGGTCTTATGATGGTCATGTAGATGAGTCTTTTGTAGTTAATCGGGAGGTTAGAGCGTTTGTCTAGTAAGTGTTGAAGTAGCCTGAAACGTCGAGCAGTTTCTTGTCTTTTCAGTCTAGTATGAGGATTCCAGGTTAATCGTTTGTCGAGGTGCAACCCTAAATATCGGATCTGTTCTACCTGCACCAGTGGGGTATTATTAAAGGATACTGAAGGGCAGGAAGTCATTGGGATACGACGTAAGGTAAAAGTGATTTGATGGGATTTTTGAGAATTTATTTTAATTCTCCAGTTTTGACACCATTCTTCAAGATCAGTGATATGGGATTGGAGCCTTTGGGATACAATAACTGGATTGGTGTTGACTGATAATACACATGTATCATCAGCATACGTGGTAAGGATAGTATTAGGATGAGTTGGGATGTCAGCTGTATAAACTGTATAAAGGATTGGGCCAAGGATACTACCTTGAGGACGATAGTAAATTTAACTCTATTAAATGGCAAATAAATAAATGTTCAAATGAAATCGATTACAATCGGGTTTCTAGTTGAAATGATGTAATAAAAGCTCTTATCTGCCTGACGAAGTAGATTCCAGTAGATAGTAGATTCTCGGCAGGGCGAGCTGGATGTTAAGGCTACACCTACATTGGATCCGATTCGGTGCGACGTGATTCTATCACATACGATGCTGGGATGTATACATTATAGATATTTTACTATGAATTATAGTGAAATATCAATGTATTAAAAATGATTAATAAATAATCTTAATTTTATAAATCTAAATAACCAAATGTTATAACTCTCGATATATTTCATTCATTTGGTTTGCTAGCGACGTCTCATCGTTTCACACCGGATCCAATGTAGGTGTAGCCTTAGACGACAGAAGATATTCGTCGGCAGGGCGAGCTGGATGTTGAGACATTTCGACGATTTAATTCGAATTGGTCGAATAGATGACTAATTTAAACTAATTACACCTGCAGTTTAACTCTAACTTTAACACTTACAAATTAGTATCTCCTTCAAATTCAAAATGCAACTTTGGGCTCCAATAGATCATACAATGTGCACGTCAAGAGGCTCGCGCGAACACTGTCTGCTCGGTCTCGCCGGAGCGAACACAAGCCGCTCGACTCTTGTTTTTCTCTCTTCACTTATAACATTTGTTTTCACACTTACTACAAATATTACAGTTATAACTAAACAAATAAAATTACTTTTTAAATTAAATTATTCTAAACAATTATGAAATTAAACGTTTAAATTATTATATTAAAAATAAAAATGTGAAAAAAATAAGTAAAGAAAATGCTCTTTCTTTCACGAAAAAAAATTATTTAATTTTTATGATTAAAACTAATAATATTTTATAAGGTTACTACTTCATCTGGCCTTAACAATACTCATTTATCAACTATTACACTGACATGATCGATAAATTGGTTAGATCAATAACCTAATATTATTTATATTAATGTCATTTGAATTTTTCTGACCACTAACTAGAAGGGTAATGAAATATACCACACATTAATAAAAATATCAACCAATGTATATATTAGTATGCTGTTCTCAGCTAAACCAAATAATGATCTCAGGGAAAATAAAGATTCATTAACAAATCCATTTTTATATGAGAAATATACACCTGTCAATGAAACAAATTGACAATCAGCAGAATTTTGGTCTGCAAAACCGTGAAGAACGTCTCTCATGCTATTTTACAGCACCCAGTGATACCTCTCCAGTGACTTGATTGGATAATCTTATGATAGCAGATCCCTCATCCAAGTTCTTTTTAATCTCCTCCATGTTTCTCAGGCATGAAAGTCGTGGTCATTTGTTCCATTAATGGGTTTGGATGTCCGCGTAGTTTTTCTTGAAAGTGTTGGTAGTATGTTCGTATGTGTTCGTCAACCGTTGGTATTTCTGGTAGAGCTTTGTTATTGACATACCAAGGTGCTTTTGCGACAAGTCTCAGTATTTTTGATTGGAAAGTTTGTAGTCGTTTTCTGTGAGTCTTTTTAGCGATGCAGTAAATTTGTAATGCGTATTTCCAAACTGGTTTTAGTAAGTAAGTGTACGTGTTTAATTTTTGTCTTGTTTCTAATTTGGATTTTTTGCTGAATAGAGAATACATTTGGTCCAGTTTAAGATTTAGTGACTGGCGTTTTTTCTTAGTATGAGGAGCCCATCTCATTGTCCTATCAAATGTTAGTCCAAGCTATTGTACTTTGTCTGTGGGATGGGTGAGTTATTAAGGTAAATGTGTGAGTATGTTTCACGTCCAATAGTAATAAAAGTGATGTGACTTTTCTTGATTAGTCTAATCTTATAATGCAGGTGGTCATTTTATGTAACAGGCCACGCGTGCTGTTTTCTAGGAGACACGTCATTATTTCTGTTATATTACAAACAGTGTAAAATCTAATTTTGAGACCTATCAGCTCATTTAAAAAAAATAATTTTGTATTATAACCAAGCCCTTATAGATTTAATCCCATACCAAAATGATAACATTTCGATCTATAATTCTCCTGACAAGAATAAAGCGATCTTTATTCACAGTTTACTATCTTTGTTTTCTTGCAATTAAAGAGTAATAATTTCGTTTTATTACCTTCTTTACAGTGATTAGTAGTAAAAAACATAAACCCATTATCACATTGCTGATTTTTGTGATTACCCGATTTTGACTGACAGAATATTCTAATATTATCCTGGAGTAACAGTAAGAAATAACTCCCAGAAAACGAAATGAAAATTTTCTTCTTAAATTTAATTACGATAGGCAATAGATGAAAAAATAATTGAAAAAATACTCCAAATTAACAGTGTTGCCATGTGGGACAACAGAAAACATATGAAGTATAATAAAACTTAAGCACAATCAAGCAACCCAAGTACAAGTAACAGCACACAATATACAATATGAAGGAAAACGTGTAAATCCAATAAAAATATCATCAAAATCGGAACTTGAAAGGCACAATGGGGAAGTGTGTGGCGGGAAATCTTTTCAAATCGGTATTCTATCCCCGAAATTTCGCAATCCAGATCAGAAGGTATTTGTTTTGGGATATTTTTTATATTTATTAGTTTTAAATATGATTATCCCTGCTTCTCTGAATGTTACTACAAATCGGTGAGCTCACCAAAATTTGGTTTTCAGCAAAGTATGTGATCGCCAGCAATATCTCGCCCCTAAAGAAGTGGCTGAGAAAAAGACATGTTGGGATCAGGTAACTGCCATATATAGCAGCAATACAAAGCCTGTAAGTCATGTCATTATGGACTTGGATGGTGTCATACTTGGTAAGTGAATATCTTTAAATTGAAAAGGACTCAGTCTTAAATATATATTATATATATTTTTAATGGTATAAAATAATCTTACTTATAATAACTTGAGAGGAGGGTAGCTCAGTGTGTAGAATGCTGAGTTGCTGGGCTGAACATCTCAGGTTCAAATCCGGTTGTGACTGATAAATTATTTTATCTCTTAATGAGCATCGATGGATCTTATGGTATCTGCAGACCCTCTTGGGTAACATCCAGCCTTTATAAAGTGGGTAATCTTAATTAGAGGAAAAACCTGGCGATTGCGTGTTCCCTGACATATCACCTTCTTGGACAACCATTGGCTTAGAAACAAGTCTCTAGTGTGTACTAACCCCTAGATCCTTCATAGATTGCAATGATATATTTATGCTTTTATTTTTTTAATGATTTAAAACTCTTTTATATTATTAAAAACAAGAATTAGCTATAGGAAAACAAAATATGCAGTTCCAGATCTTAGAACTGTTTACGTTATTGTATATACATTAAACATTGTACATAAATTGTCAAAGAACAACTGCACCAAAAGCAAAATGGTTATTTTTTAATTGGCGAAATTTGGTCTTCCTTGCTTTGAATAGCAATACAATGCATATAAATAATTTCATTTACTTGTCATATAGATTTTAAATACTACCGAAATCAAAAGCTATAAAATATTTGTTTTCCATTTTTAATTAGTTTTAAATGTTTGGGAATCAGAGATCATTCTAGCTTGGGCATTTAGTCCAGGATCCATGTTCCATTTTTTCACTTGATTACTATCAAGCTGAATCTTCGTGAATAGCTTTGTTTCGATGAGACGCCCAACAATTTCCTTTTCGAAAATTCTCAATTGTGGTAGCTAACAGAGGTAGCAAGGATAAAATATGTCGATTTGATGATTCTCAAAGATTTATTACTAACTGGGTTTTTTTTTGTTAAATCTCGAGATAATTATATAAATTATTTGAAAAAATATTTGTCATAAAATGTATGGTTTGATCAAAGAGTTCCCTCCTTCCAACGTTCATCGATAACGAGGTCATCAAAAATGATTACTAACCAGCTTTTTTTTTTACTTCTTCTTTTTTGACTTCGTTATTGATACATATTGGAAGGAGGGGACCCTTTGATCAAACCATACATTTTGTAGGACAAATATTTTTTCAAATAATTTAATTAATTATCTTGATTTTTGACCAAAAAAAAAACCAAGTTAGTAATAAATTTTTGAGAATCATCAAATCGACATATTTTATCCTTGCTACCTCTGTTAGCTACCACAATCGAGAATTTTCGCACAGGAACTTGTTGGGCGTCTCATCGAAACAAAGCTATTCACGAAGATTCAGCTTGATACTAATATGATCTGTCAGACATGGTATTTATTTACAAAAGAACGACTTAAACTGATTAACCCATTATTTCTTTCAAATTATTTATTTGTAGTTTCTCTACTTGTCTTTCTCCGTGCCATTATGTATCATTCCTCCCATTTACCTGTTCTATTGTTATAATACAGTTGCCTCCCTGATTAGCAACTTTTCCTTGAAAAGTTAAAAAAATAAAAAGTTAAATGGTGTTTTAATTGTCCTACATTTAATCCTTGTTGGTGTATGTACTACTAACAGTAGCTGATATAAGAATCAAAACGAGGAAGAAAATTTCAGGGTTCTTCATTTTCTTGCTCATAAGGTCAACTATTATTATTTAAAAAAAAATTAATAATTATGATATACCCTAAACAGTGAAGCTTTTAAAAAAAGGAAAGCAATTCAACAAAGGTGGTCATATATGCAAATGATCAAATGAGAATACTCTCTTGTAAGTAATTATAAAGATTTTATTTAATGAAAAACCTAATTTTAAATTTGGTAATAATAAATATATTAAAAAATAATATTCTTTTGACACTATTTTTATTATTAAATTTTATACTTTATTTCAAATCGTCTATAGATTCCAATCGCTATAACGCCATTGCTCATGAAAAATACTTGATGAAATGGAAGAAAAATTTAAAAACAGCGACAAAGTATAAAATACTTGGTCTGCGCAATTTAGATGCAGGAAAAATTATAACAGACGAATATAATATGCCATTCAGTGAAGAAGTATATGCACATGGGGTTTGGCAGATCCAAAGGTCATTGTACCATAAGGCAAAAGTAACAAGAGGTAAAACTATTTCAATACACTTATTTCCTTCTTGCTTTCTTTTATTCCATTTATTTTGTATTTCTTAAAATTTTAAACGTTTATTCAATTTTTGTTTTATTTGTCCCAAGTCATTATTATTGACATCGATATTTTTTGTTTAATTCAATTCATATATACAAAAATATAGATAACTATAAATTAAATAGCATTTAGAGTAATTTGTAACCAAATAAAAACAATAGGGGATTAATGTTCAAAATTGGAAAAGAAATTTGTGGAATTTAAAATTCTTTTAGTAAGGTCAACATGAGAGTTGTTCAAAAAATAAATTGAACGGGAGGTGTAATGAATCGAATCTTCACTGTTTCCTAATGCACCTATTAGATTGCTCAAAATATTTTAAAGTTGATTAACTAATATATTCGGTACTTGTTTATTAGCCGGTTTGCACGAAACCTATCTCCTTACCTCATGTAACCTCTTCTAATTGCTCATCTCATTTGAGTCAATTGAGTGAGTGTTACTTTCTTTATAGTCTATTTAAATTTTTATATCATTTATTAAATTTAATTTTGTGTTTTGCCTTATTTCTTTTGTTATTGCCTGTTTAAAATGAACAGAATAATACTTCAGGAATAGCCGTCTTTAAATGAAGAAGCTGTGAATTCTTCCAAAAGTTCGGAATAATTCTAAAGATGAAGTTATGTGAATTAGAGATTTTGTCAAAAGCGTAGGGAAAACATTTTAATAAGAAGAAGAACATGACTAGTGGCTTCTGGAATTTTATTATTTCATTTTGTATATTTCAATTTCCATTAATATGAATAAGATGGTAGGTGTTATCAGTATCTCAATTATCTGTATTCAGGTTATAAACAATGGCGGATAACAGTCTCTGTAGACTGGCTAATACACATGTACAAAATAAATTAATGAAGCTGACTTTCCATGTTTATTTATAAATACACAATATAAAGATAACTAAAAGTAACGGTTCCCTAGAATTTTCCTGTTAAATTTCATAGGTTTGCGTATTATATTTCTTTGCTGTCAACTGGAGATTTGAATCAATTATCCATAATTTCATTTAAAAAAAAAAACGTTATGGCACAGTTAAAAAAATAAAACATTTGATGATTTCCTTGCATACCTACAATTTATATATTACTCAATAAAGTAACTAAAAATTATAAACTAATTATTTCACAGGAGTTGATGACCTTGTTTGTTATTTTATACAACAAAAGATGCCAATAGCATTGATCTCAAGTGTACACCCAAAAGCATTCAAAACTTTTTATAGGAATCTGAAAGGATTAGAAAAGAACTTTTGCCATGTCGTACGTTCAGATCAGGTGGCAAATGGTAAACCTAATCCTGAGATGCTCATTAAAGCAGCAAGATCATTTTATGGCGGGCCTCAGAATTTGTCAAAGGTACTACTTTTAACATGAATAAGCATTCAATAAAAGGAAAACCTCAATAATAATAATTTAATAGTTATTTCAATTTTTTTTTAATGACATTTTGGCTAGTTTAGTCAACCAATTTAGTCTAACACTTCGCCACCTAATTTCTCATGGTTTTAACCCAGTTCTGAACTTGAAGTTTCGGGAGAATATAGCATTTTTTGACTAAACTAGTGAAAAAGTCAATTTTTGAAATTCAGTGTTATCCGCTTTTGATCCTGAACGTCTCTTATACTCTCCTCAATAAAATTGTGAGTTCAGTTCATAATTTTTTTTCTATCGCAGAACTTAAATTTGTTATTGGTTTTGTGAAATTTGAATTTATCTAATAACACATTGAGTATGAATAATAATAATTACCTTATATTTACTGCTTTCACATAGGCTAAATATATCACTTGTCTTAATAGGATTCTCCACTTACATTCTTAGTGATTACCTTCAGAATTAATAGACTGAAACCACATGAAACAGCTCGCCATTTTAGGGTACTACAACATTTACTAGACAAACACTCTAAGCTCTCAATTAATTACAAAAGACTTATATACATGACACTCATTAGACCCATCTGGACCTACGGCGTAGACCTTTGGGGCTCCAATAAACCATGAAATTCCTCTCAAATTCAATCCTTACAATCCAAAATCCTCAATGCTCCTTACTTTGTTATGAACAAAGTAATCCATAATGACCTTAATGTTACATTTGTTGCTGATTTGGCCCGAATCCGATATCAATCTTTTAATGACAAACTTCATTCCCACTCAAAACCACTAGTTTCAAACCTACCAACCTCTATAATTCCTGATAATCCTCCAAGCTGTCTGAAAAGATGGCCTCGTGACCTTTTAAGTTGAACTTGTTATTTGAATACTACCACTGGGTAGTTTCACAACTTGTCTTTCAAGCTAATATGTACCAATCATTCTATTTACTTTCGGGAAGGTTTTTTTTTTAAATAATAAAGTATTAAAAAAAAAAACCTTCAGTCATTTATTGCCATTACAGCAGATCATTCAATTCCAGCTAAGGAATTTACCTTGAAAAAACGTATACTGAAATTCCTTTTTTACTCTTGGTTGGACTTTAATAATTTTATTTTATCCTTATGAAATTCTTCATTTAATTACCTCATCTTTATCCATCTCCTATCTCTCTACAAATAATTATCTTGCTTTATATATATATAAAAATTAAGTTATGCAGGATAGTAAGTACCAACTAAGTTTTATTATTAGTTCAAACATTTAATTGTTAATTGATATTTAATGAAGAAATTATTAAAGTAAATAAGTATTGGATAAACTATTTAAGCCACTATATTTTATATTTAACTTATTCTAAAGAGAACCAAGCCTAATTTTTGTTTTATGCTACTTAATTCAATTATACTAAACAGAAAACTGTTGTTAAAAGATTTGTATTTTAAAAGAGAAATGGCACAAAAATTGGCTAACTGTCTCACATATATTGATGAGTTGGTATTATGTACACCATTTTATGTACACAAGTGTTATTTGTTATCAATCTAGCCAATAAATAATTACCAGGCTGTGTTCCCTGGTTTGATGTAGAACATCTGATGCCAATTTGTCATTTAGATGATGTTGGTTGATAAGTCTATTTAAAAAAATACATATAATTTACAATAGAACAAGCAAATAAAGATTTGGCTTTCAGGAAACTAATTTTATATTTGTAATTATTAACAAACAGTAGTTTCCTAAACAGTTTTAAAAAGCTCTTACCTGAAACTGTTAAATATTGACATTGGTTGTTTTATCATTTACCCATAAATATTAATAAAAACTTTAAGATCATCATAAAATAAAATTAGTATAACATTTAAAGATGTTTTTATCAGAAATATATAATACATATATGTATATATATATTTTATGCTGCCGGGTAATAAAAGGCCCAAAATGAGTCAATTTAGATATATGTTTTATTATACATATACCTGTACCACTACGGCCCGTGAACAAGTCTGGGGGTTCAGTACATGGTTGAGACTGTACTGTTTCATGGACAACGGTTCTGCAAGGTCCTAGGTCACACTCAACCGCCAGGTTTTCCCCCCTTATTATGGGTACCCTATTTTTATAATATTTTATAGAGGCTGGGTGAGCCCCAGGAGGGTCCTCGATCCTATATGATCCATCTCTGGCTGCAAACAGACTAAATAAAAGTAACTGCCCGCAGCGGGATTTGACCCAGGATTTCTGGCATGGCAACTCAGTCCTCAACCACTGAGCCACTCCGCTCCCTTATTATACATATACTTTTGAAAAAAATATTTTACTATAAAAATAACTGAGTATTTTCCCCCCTAATTCTACTAACATACAGGCTAAATAAAATATTTTTGTAATATAAAACATTTACAATTTTCTTTTACTTCTAATTAATTAAAAATGTTTTGTTTTTTTACAAAGAATTATTAAATTTTTTGAAATGAAGATCTCTGGAATTAATTATAAATGTTCTTATTGATTCTGTGAAGAAGTTCATACTTAATTTACACTATCTAGATTAGATAAATTATTTTTATTTATTGTTCTTTTGATGGTGATTATTTTTATGTATAAAAATATTTTTTCTTTTGTTTAAATGTGTAATGTTGCACAATCAGTATTAGCTAGAGCCTCCCTTCTGAACTAGCCTGGAGGTGGTTAAACATCAATCTTCCAACAAATGGAAATCAAACTAAACTGGAGACTTCTCGCTCAAGAGGTAAACAAAACCCAAACGGATCCTTTTCAGTTGAGATCGAGGCCTTACCAAACATTTTAATTATTTATAGCTTAAATTAGATTACAGTTTTTGGCATCTGTTCATTTCATTAGATTAAAACACTCAATGGAGGAGAGATTTACCTTAATTCAAACTATTACTACTTATGGTAAAACCTACACAAAACAATAACACTCATTATATAGTACAATAAAAAGCAAAGTCCATCAACAGTTCAGGATCAGGGCCACGCTAGCTGTAATAATGCGACTACAATATAAAGTTAACTTTTATTTAAAAATAGTAGGTTAAATAAATAAATAAACTAACATTAATATTTTATCTTTTAGTTCTTGGTCATAGACAGCAGTTACCAGGGTGCATTAGCAGCAAAAGCTGCAGGTATGCAAGTAATTTTGTACGCAGATGATAAAATGCCAAAGGACATGCAAGCAGAAGCAACTATTGTGTTGCACGATATAGAAAAATTCGACCCTACTGAATTCCATTTGCCGCCTAAGAAAAAATGAGAATTTAAAACTGTGTCCAATGTTTCCAATAAAATGTGTCGATCAAGTGATTTGTCTATTTCTAATAACATTATTGTTAAAAACCTCGACTATTTTATATATTGTGAAATATAAA
The DNA here is from genome assembly GCA_964056705.1 of Troilus luridus. Lineage (NCBI taxonomy): Eukaryota > Metazoa > Arthropoda > Insecta > Hemiptera > Pentatomidae > Troilus > Troilus luridus. The sequence continues at coordinate 71,254,801 of OZ057415.1, read as the reverse complement.
TTATTAGTAACAATAATGAATAATTGATTCATTAAATGTCTGTGGGGACCGCAAAAGAGGCATAAGCAATTGAAGAAATGATGGTTGAAGAAGATATGTAACAAATGTTTGGTAATTGTTTATGCTTAAACTCAAACAAAAAAAATATATATATATTAAATCTAAAATAACGAAGACATCTTCACTGAAAGAAATAATTTTTTATTTAACGATTTTTTACCACTTAGTTGTTTTTCTTATATAAAAGGTCTCCCACAAATCTCGAATTAGTCAGTCTCCTCTAAGACCCCTTGCTACCATGCTCTCCTCCACATCCTGCAACGATATTTTTTTCGGTTGTCCTCTTTTCTTCCTTTCCGTAGGGTAATAGTCGGAAATTGTTTTTGGCCCTCTTTCCTCTACCATTCTTTTTAAGTGGCCATATCATTCCAATCTTCTTGTTTCTACTACGAATAGGATTGTTGTTTCCTGATCTACCAATTGCCTTATTGTTCTATAAGAAACGTGTTAAATTTTGGAAATAGCACTATAAGGTCTCCAGAAGTCCATCTCCACGGCTAACAACTTCCTTTCCTTCTTTTTCGTAATTGTCCACATTTCGGATCCGAAGAGGAAAACATTTTCAATCATCGAATTGAACATCACTTTTTTTGTCATGAGTGACCTGTATACTCCTCAAAATTGAGTTGAGACACCCAATAATTTTTCTACCTTTCACTATTTTTTCTGTTATGTCTTTGTTGGATCTTCTATCGTCTGTGAGCCATTTGCCATGATATTTTTGTATAATTTATACACAATAATTATTAATTATGACATTTTTTCTTTTTTTAATACTTCGTGAATATAAGTAAATATAAATGGATCCCATCCATAGTTAAATATTTTTATTATATCCTAGTTTTCTTCAAAATTCCTCTTTAGCATGACTTCTCACTAATGATATGTATGAGTTCCTGTATTGGCTATTTTCGCCAGTCTCATTGTTAAGCTTAGTCCAAATTTGTATATCACTTTGACCAAAAACAGTATTATTTCGATAGGCTAAATAGTTTTATCAACCAGTATATTCAAAAATTAACTTTGCAAATTAATTAATGTTGATTTGTTTAGTAGTTGTTCATTTAACGTCACTTTATGCTGCTATGGCTAATCGGACGATGCTACATTGGGAGCTCTAAATTTTGCCTACCCAGGTTTAATTAGGATAGGGATTTTTAACGAGTACCTGACATCGTACATGCTCGGGACCCCCGTTTAACGTCCCTTCTGAAGGATGGCATAACTAAGGATTTTTTACTCCCTTAAAAAAATCCTAGGGCCACCTGCCGGGCTACGAACCCACGATCTTGGGCTTAATAGTTTGTTACACTAACCACTAGACCACAGGTGACCGTTTGATTTGTTTAAATCGACATTAATTAATACTACATTAATGGTACATTTAAATAAAATCATCAAGTTCATGAACTAGAACTAATAAAATGATAAAACAAAAACTTAAAAGATATAAAGTTCTGAAGAGATAGTCTTATACAACATTAATGATAATAAATTATTTTGGTAATACTGTTTTTCAACTATTAAGTATCAAATAAGAAAATAACCATATTTTCCATATTTATTATCATGGCAGTTGATAAAAGGATGATATACACAATAGCCAAAAGTGTAATTCTGTAAGAAATATGCTTATTAGAGCAAATTTAACATAGAGACTCAGCCATTGCACATATTCATCTATGGGACTGCGTTCTAAAAGTATTGTTCCTCAATCCTACAACTATCGATCTAAAAAATGGGTAAATTTTAAAATGTGATACTCTAAAATTGTGAGGAGCAAGGGTGGGTATGACTTAGAACTCTCCTGGGGTTCACCCAGCCTCTATGAAGTGGGTACCAAAAAACAGGGGGAAACATTTGGCCACTGAGAGTGATCTAGGACAATTGACTTCCATGCACAAATGTAGTCCAAGAAACAGTAAAGTCTCTAGCACGTACCAAACCCAAGACCCTTCATGCGTTGTAGTGGTATAAGAAAAAAAATGTGAGGATAATAATTATGAGATAAGAACTGAAACAAAAATTCCTGCGGATAACAGCATCAATATGGTAAAGTTATGACATATATTAAGTGTGAATTTTCTTTATTATTACTTTACTTACTAAGAAATGAGTCAAGACCAACTTAAATCAACAAGACCTTAAAAAAAAAAAATATTACCTAATCAACGAAAAAGAAATATTGTTTAATGGGTTTGGGGTAGATATATAGTTTTTACACTCAGTCTTAACTTAGTTTAATTTAAATACTATTAACAAATCAAATCTAACATATTATACATGAGATATCAAATCAAATCTAGCATATACATATTCTATGATCATTTATTGAGAGTTGTTATTTCACTCATAACTTGGTCTGCTGATTTATTTGAGATATCACGACAGACTTCCTTCCCAAATTCTAAAAAAAAGAAACACACATATAACAAAACATTAAAAAAGAGATAAATGATCGAGCGGATTATAGTAAATACAGTATCAGTCCCGCAGGTTGTCGCTTCGAGTTAAGTCAAAACAAGTTTTAATATTTCATTTGTTTCCTTTTTAATATTCTCAAGAATAAAAATAATTTTAGAAAAGTGTAAAATGGTCAGGAGGTGTAGTCAATAAATTACACAAAATAAGTTAAGACTTATTTTATTTGTGCCTAAGTTTCAGCCTGATTTTTAAGCTATCGGTAAGACAGGTGGATAAATAGTCCCATCTGTCTCATCTTCATGAATAAAAATATTACTGACTGTATTTAGTAACTATTACTGGCTGTATATAGTAACTAATACTGACTGCATATAGATTATAGAACCGACTTATACAAACTGTTTAGTATGTATCATCAAATATACATCGAAATATTTGTTGAAATCCTAATATCTTGATGATAACTGAAATATACACATTTCCCAGAATTATACTCTTTTTTCATATTTAATATAATGATTATTTTTATTATCAAGAATATTATATAGAAAACAAATGAAAAGTTAAAATTGTTGTGACTTAATTCAAAGGTTCTGCAGATTGTACCTTAGATCAAATTGAGGAACTGATAATAGTGATATCAGATTGGACTGATGCTGAATTTACAAATGGCTAAGGAAAAATAAAAAAGTAAATACCATATCTAGCCCAAAGTTTAGGCTGGATTCCAGTACATTCACGTACAAGTATGGGAAATTTCGGGTTGGCTTTCTTTAGACATACATACGATTTTTCCATAAAATCACTGGAAAGAAAAATACGATTAAACACTGTTCGAAAGAGTAATTCAAATAATTGTTGATTTGTATCATGAGATCCATTGTTGGTCGTTAAACTCACCGTACTCCTTTGCTACTCTCTGATCGGGAACATAAATGAACCCTCAATTCTTTTAGCCTGGGAACAAACTTCACAGCATTAGCCATGTTGTAACCTCAGAATAACCTCCTCCATTACAGCTGATGACCTTAGCGAGAACTAGGAAGATCCGACCAATCAGATGAAACCACGAAAGGTTCAGTAAATTCGGAGTGTAGATAATGTTATGTAGGGGGATAAACTTGTCTCTTGTCACTATTGTTACGTTCTGGTTCAATGCGAATGTCTTTGCGGTTATAAAAAAATTCTAGCCATGGAATACTGGCTGTCATCTCCTTACAAAATATGTTCTACGTGGTTTTTATTTATTATTTTAGACGTCGTTCATGGAGGTAATACTGTGCTGATATTAATGCTTACTTAGGAACTCAAATACTTTAACTCATATCAATATAATATTGATCAATTAACTAAGAAAAATGACAATCCTTACTTATATTTATAGTTCTTCCTCTAATGAGTAATAATTTTAAATGCAAAAAAAATCATAACAGTCTCCCCAGGACACCTTTCAATAATTATGATTGAAACGTTTTGATTCCATCTGTTAATTTTAGTTAATCGAGGAACGAATCAAAATGAAGTTGATAAACATCTCGCAATGGGAGGTGATTTTCTTGCCAGAGGACAGCTACAAGATGCACTGTATCATTTCAATGCCGCAGTTGGTAAGTTAATCACTATTATCTTTCTTAGTTCTTTATAATCTCTTACACGATGCTTATTAAACTATTTTATTTTAAAGAGGGTGACAAGAACAACTACCTCACTTATTTCAAGAGGGGTACGGTTTATTTGGCCTTGGGAAAAGCCAAATTTGCAATTCTAGATTTAAATAAAGTCTTGGAATTGAAGCCTGACTTTTCTGGGGTAAGTGAAATTTTATTTCGGTTGCGGAATAAATTGTTTATTTATGCGGTTGCCTAATTTGTTTGTATTGCTCAATGGTGTTATGATTCCAGACCATTGTTTAGCTGTAGTTTGTCAAAAATGAACAGAACTGCCTTATTTTTTTTTCCGGTCATTTATTATAAGTGTGATTGCCTTGATATAAATACCATTTGTCTGTTGGTTTTCTTTTTTTACCTTAAAATATTTTCCAGGCAAGAAACCAAAGAGGCCATGTTTTGATGAAGCAAGGAAGTTTAGCTGAAGCTATTAAGGATTTTAATTACCTTGTAAGTAAATTTGTATTTTGTATATTTGAAGTTTTCAGTATTTAGTAATACTTTGATTGGTGTAGGAATAAGGTTACTGATCAGAATAACTGTTTATTTCAGCACCAAATTGAACATAATGGTGACGCGTACCATAACCTTTTACGAGCTGAAGCTTTAATGAGCGATACCCTTCTTGCGGAAAGTCTTGTAAAGGAGCATCAGTACAGTACTGCCGTAGATCTCTTGTCATCGATCATTGAAGTGAGTGTGGTATTAGTAACCATTTAAATCCATTGTAATGATATTGTAAACCATTTCAACATCTATATTTATTTATTGGTTTAATCTTTGTGCAAAATTTTATAAATTATTTCAAGTTCATATTTTTATTCAATGGCTTGTCCTTTAGGCCTGTCCATGGTCATCGTACTTGAGAGAATTGAGGTCGAACTGCTATGTCGCACTGAACGATCCGATGTCTGCTATACTTGATCTACGATCGACAACAAAACTTCAGTCTGACAATACCGATGGGTATTTTAAACTATCGATGCTCCATTATCAGCTTGGACAACCTTATGAGAGTTTAAGGTATGTATATTTTCTTTGGTTTGGATCTGTAAATTAGGCATTTGAAGTTATTTGGAAACTGGTTAATTTATTATTAAATAGTGTTAATTATTTTGTTATCACTAAAAGATAATCATATCAAGCATATGTCACTACTTCACACTTACTGTTATCATCTGGATTTGGTCCCAGAAATTCCAATAGTTATGCAAGTAATCCATTCATTTCTGCAGAGGTTCTCTAAATAAGAATAACATGATAATAAAAATTCCAATTTTTAACTTCAATTCAATATTAAATTTTACTTCATCCCACATTTTCACATTTCGCAAAAATTATTCCATTTTCTGAACTTTCATTCTTCTCTCATGATATCTTTTACATTTTATAAATTCACTACATTTCCAGATGGCAAAACTATCATAAAAATGTGACTTCAAAAATAAATACAAGATGGCCTCGGGACCTTCTATAATAGAAATGTAATTAGAGTGCTGCCAATGGGTAGTGCCTCTACATGTCCTTTCATGTATTTATTTATTCATACAGCCCTTGTACTAGATGTATATATTACAGTTGTACAATTCAATAAAATAATTTTTTAAAAATAAAATAAAATAAATACACACTTGACTTAAACGAAAATAAATTTTAGTCATAGGTCCAGTTTATAAGTTTTTTTTGTTTATTTATTCAGCGTCACATTTTGCTGCCACTGCTAATCGAGCGATGCTTAATGCTCTTTAACAATGCTAAATGCTGTTTAATGAGTACCTGACACCATACAGATTTGAGACCTCTATTTTATGTCTTCTCTGAAGGGTAGTATAATCAAGGATTTTTTACTCTCTTTAAAAAATCCTAGGACCAACGACTTTGGGTACAAGAAGTTGTTATGTTTACTACTACACTACAGATGTCCGTAACCTTATAACAGAATATTAAAAAATATATAAATGGTCATTTCCAAGAGTTTTGATTCAAAGACATATAATAACAACATATTTTATATGAAGTTTTCAATAATTAACTAATCACTTCACAATTTTGTCAATAATAAAGTCTAATCATACTTCAGGCAAAGGTAAATAGCAATAAATTTTTACTTTCACAAAAAAATACAGCTGTTCACTTTTACTATCAAACTAACGATATCATTATAAATAAGGTTTGTAAATAATTATTTATAAAAAGATAATTACAAATAATTATGTCATAATCTTTAATATAATTGGATCATAATTAATATTAAGTCTGTGCCCTTCATGGTATAGTTGTAGTTCAACACTGGTATCCTTGACACAGTTTTTCCCGCTGATTGCTTCCACTATTCTGGTTATAAGCTAAATAAGCTAATTGATCATCGTTAATAAACTTTTTTGATTTTTTTTTAAACTATTGGAATCTATCATTCATCGATTCTTAAATTTTAATTAAAAGAAATAAAATAATATATAAATTATCAAAACAAAGAGTACACTTCTATTATTCTTTAGGCTTATTTTTATATCGAAATGTGCATTGCACATTAGCAAATTTTTGTTGTTCTCCTTTCTTGTCTTAATACAGCAAAGAAATTTCTTAAATAATTTTTATGATTATTTCAGGGAAGTACGAGACTGTCTCAAACTTGATCCTGAGCATAAAGACTGTTTTCCACACTATAAAAAAGTGAAAAAAATAGATAAATTTTGGAATGACATTCAAGATGCCATTAACTCTCAAGATTATGACACTTGTGTCAGCTCTGCAGAGAAGGTTTGTATAAACCCAATTTCATTTTAAGTTTATTTATTATTAATATTATGGTACTAATTATGCTTTAAAATTTAGATTTTAAATACAGAAACAAAAGTTCCTATGATCCAATGGCTGGGACATGCTAAGCTGTGTAAATGCTATATGGAACAAGGGAAGACTGCTGAGAGTATTAGTTCGTGTAATAAAGCTCTCGAAATTAATAAAGACGCTGATGTTCTATGCGATAGGGCTGAGGCTCATATTAATTTTGATATGTTTGATGATGGTAATATATTTTTGAATTTTTTAAAATATATATTATTTGTCTTAAGAAAGAAAATGGTCTGGGTGGTGGTCATCAAATTAATAACTCAAATAGTGATTAACTATTTATCAGAAACTGATATTTCGACCCACTTTGCAGGCCTTCTTCAGGGCTGGATAGACAAGATACAAATATATTTAAAATATAAATAAAATATTTCAGCTCATTAAAATCCAATTATTTCAGTTTTAATTATTTTTTTATCTTGTCTATTCATTCCTGAAGAAGACCTGCCATGTGGATCCAAACGTCTAATGTAATATATTATAATTTTTTAATCATTGCTTTAATTTTTAAATCTTTTCTCTTCAAAATAAAAATGTCTAATGTAATAAATAGTTTATAACTATTTAAGTTAATAATTTTTTTACCTCCACCCGGACCATTTTCTTTCTCGTACATATATATTCAACTAATAATTATTAGTAATAGTAATTTTAATTATTCAATATTATTTTACTTCTTTATAAGAAAAATTAAAACATATGTATATTTATTACAGCTATCAGAGATTATTCGGAAGCATTAGAAATTCATGAAGATTATCAAAGAGCTAAAGAAGGTATTCAAAAAGCTCAAAATCTTCAAAAGCAATCGGAAAAAAGAGATTACTACAAAATTTTAGGAGTCGGTAGGAAAGCTTCGAAAAAAGAAATAGTCAAAGCTTACAGGTAATGTTCTTTTCAAGTATTTTTTTTTTTAATTAATTAAATAATCTTATTTTAAATAAAATATTATTAGCTGTATAGGCATAGGTTTTATTTGTGCTACTCTCCTGGCAGCTCTTTTTTAAATAATTGTGTATTTGGTTAAAATAAAAACCTGACTAAGGTATGTCAGAGAGAGACACTGATTTTTTTCCCATTTTCTCATTATATGTATTAATTACTAGCTGTGCCCGCGACTTCGTCCGCGTGGAAAAGTGACTTTGGGCAGCATTTTTAATTTTTTAGGCTAATTATTTTGCAAATAAAATTCATACATACATTAAAATAAGTGTTTTAATGCAAATAGCTTATTTAAGTACATTTTTATAAACGTTTTTTGTTTTCCCATCTTTAGCCAAAACATAGAAATTTTGTGGGTTTGATACACGTGAGCATGCCACATAGAGTTGCCCATGGGAAAAACATTTTTTTTCTAAATGAACACCTGCGACTTTAAGCGTCTGTCCTTGAGCTTTGTTTATTGTTATTGCAAATGCTGTTTTCAAGGGAAACTGTACTCTTTTAAACTGAAATGGCAAATCAGTCTGAATTATAGGAATACGGGGAATCAAAACATTCTCTCCTTTTGCCATTCCAGTCGTGATTGTAGCTTTTATAATGTTTTATCCCAGATGTGTAATTTGTAGCCGTGTACCATTACAGAGCCTTGGCGCGTCACGATCATCTGTGTACCATTTTTTAGATCATCTGTGTTATCGACAATTTGACAGAACTCACCTTTCAGTGTAATTATGTCGTTACTGTCTGTTGGCATACTATCTTCTCCAATTTTTAGAAGAGCAGCTGCATATTCTCCTGCTTGAGAATCATTGTGAAGTTTTACTCTCATATATGTAGTTTGACAAAACTTTTTTACCCATAATACAGATGGTTTCAAACAGGCATTTATTTCATCTGCCGGCGTACCTCTAGTCATAACCGGGAGAGTCCGTCTAAAGTCACCAGCTGAAAGTACCACCATCCTACCCATGATACCCTGGTTGCCTTAAATATATTTCATTTTGCGATCCAGTCCTTCGATTGCTTTTTTATGGGACATCGTACATTCATCCCAAACCAACAGCTTACACTGCTGTAACATTATTATGCGCTCACTGATTTTGCTAATGTTACATACTGGTATTTCCTCATGAGCTAAGTTCAATGGTAGTTTTAGAACTCAGTGCACTGTTCGTGCCCCACTAAGTATAGTAGTAGCAGCTATTCCAGAGGAAGCTACTGCAACAGCAACTCCTTTATCTTTTCGTTTGTGGGCTAGTAGTAAATTTAAAAGGTAGGTTTTGCCAGTGCCTCCTGGATCATCCAAATAGAACAAACCTCCTTCGCCACTGGCAACTTTTTGAATAACTATGTCAAAAACTAATCTTTGTTCCGATTTTAAAAGTGGAAGGGCTTCTGTTATTTTTTGCATTAAAGAAACAATATTGTAATCTAGTTCTCGCATTAAATCACTACTAACTTCTCCAATTCTTTGTAGTCTGCTCATTCCAAAATCGGATAAATTTTTTCCAGTAATAGTTATCACTTGGTCTTCAACCTTTGTTAGCGTGTCATTGTAGATTAAATCATTGTATGAAGTATTCGGATTCTTTTCTTGTAATCTGTGTAAAATATCCTCCGCCATGTCATTTGTATACTTTTCCCACAATTCTTGAGGGTTTTAAAGTCCACATGTCGCTATTAATATAGCGAACAGCTCTCTCACCTTGGGCGCAGATTTGCATTGTGCAGCCTCTTCCAAAGTTGTATCCCAATAATTATCATTCTCTAATAACCTTCTTGCCTCACATGCCTCTCGAAATGTTGAAACTTTTTGAGATCTTTGAAAGAGGTTGGCCCACGCACATGGTCTAAAAGTATTCTTAAACAAAAGCATTACATATTACTAACATGGACCATGTAGCTCGATCTAAAGCGTCTCCAGATTTGACACCAGGCCAATTCTGAACAGGTGCTCCTTGAATTCCGCGTTTCCATTCTCTACTTGTTGTGTTCCAACTGTTATATCTCGGTACCTCAACATTGAGAAGTGTTCATGCCAATTCATCTTTTGTACAGAGGCCAAAAATAGCGGTAAGTGTCGTTTTTGGATCTTTCAATTCCTTGAATATTTTGACACCTGCGATCAACTTAGCTATTTTCGTCTCCCATAAAGTAATTCTGCAAAAATTTTGGCTGATTGTCTGTAGGCAGTAAACAGCCAATCCTATGATAGACCTGCCCTTGGATTGTAAACGTAGTGGAAAATCCAAGCATAACAATCTCATTATCTACTCTAAACGACGTCATTTGAAAACAACAATTGTATTTCCTTATTCTGTTAAAAAAATGCAGCGAATTATTACTGTCGTTCAAAAATAAGGATTTTAGGGGCTCCTCTGGCTCACCAAGGGAGTTGAAACTTTACCACTAGAACAACGCATACCCGGAGTTTCCTCCTTCCATTTTAGTGCTTCCGTTTAAATTCGGTCTTCGGATTATATGTGTACACTTTTTATCCATCCGCCCTATAAGAATCAATCAATGATTAATATAATCAATCGATCCAAGGGTAATAATCAAAAGCAGCATCTTGAAATGCCTCCCATGTACTATGGGTAAATGCACTTCTCCTTTGTGACTGCCGTTCTGCATTTAAAACACGTCTTCTTTAATATTCAATATTATCAATTAACGATCTTCTTCTTTAATATTAACGATCTTCTCCAATTAAATATCTTCTTCTTTAATCATTATATATTACTATTTCTTGTATATTATTTATTTGCATTAAAAACTCGAAATGCAGCTTTCTAACTACCTATTAGTTAATCTAATGATTAATATTAAAATATTGATTAGTACTAAGTTGTGACCTACCTAGTACAAGTTATTACTAAAACTTTTTAATAAACTAAAAATGAGGATACATTTTAAGGGACACAGTTTTGCTGCCAGGGCCAATATCTTATGTCTAAAGTTTTCACTAATTTATATTTGATTTTTGTTCTAGTATTAAACTTTTAATTATCATGCAATTTTAAGTTTATGTTCATTTTATTTATTTATTACAGGAAAGCTGCACAGCAGTGGCATCCTGATAATTTCCCCGAAGGTCCTGAGAAAAAGAAAGCCGAAAAGAAATTTATTGATATCGCTGCAGCCAAAGAAGTTTTGACAGATCCAGGTAAATAAGTCAAATTTCAACTCTTTCATGCCCTTAACAACATATATCTTGGCCAATTGACAAATAATAAAATAAAAAAAATCAACTGTTCTTTCACTCATGAACTATTGTCACCACCAAAGATGTTATTTTATATTCTGCTTATATTCATGCACCAAATTTATAGCTGCATATAGGTATCACAGTTCTAGCATATCTTATTCTATTCAGCTTTACCTATTGAGTGTGTTACCTATAGACTAGCAACTAGTCTTGCTCCAGCCTCCTATAGTCCTGAAGATCACCCACAAAGAAATTTGTTTATTCAGATATATTAAAACCCCATTTATATATTATATAAGATAGATATATTAAATACTCTTTTTATATATATATATATATCGGTTTCTACTTATCTTGACTGTTATGGAAATATTATGTTTTGGTTCTTGAGTTGCAGTCAGTTTATTTCAACTTCAATAAGTTGAACTGCAACTCAAGAACCAAAACGTAATATATATATATATATATTTATTTATTTCTGTGGTTAAAGATATTCTCAAGTACCAGATGCTTTGAACATTTTTGATAGCCAAAATCTTTCATTAATTCAACATAGCATAATTTTGGTTGTTAGCAACACATTATATAATTTCAATGTACTTAACCCTATATTTTAAAATCAAATGAGGAATTCAACATCAAAAGCAGATAATTCCAAGTTTTACAAAATGACTTTTTCAATGCTTTACACTCCTGAAACTTCAGGTTCAGAATCGGACTAAAACCATGAGAAATAAGGCGGCAGAGAGTTGTATCAGATAAACTTGTTTGACTAAACTTGCAAAAAACATGAAAAAGTGAATGTTTGAAATTAACCACTTTTGAATGTCTCAAATATGTTTTGTTTTAATTATTAAAACTTCATATTTTTTTATAAGTTTCTAATTTTAGTTTTATAAAATATTTATATCTCTTTAATAGTTTTGATGTTAATTGTATATTTACTAATATACTATTACAATTTGTGTTTTAGATAAAAGAAAAAAGTTCGATCTGGGAGAAGACCCATTGGATCCAGAATCTGGTAATCATCAAGGGCCGTTCAACCCATTTCAACAGTTCCACCATTTCTCTTCCGAAACCCCGTTTACTTTTAAATTCCATTTTAACTAGTCTATTAATCGTGGAGGCTTTATCACTTTCATTGACCTCGGTCTTGCCTGCAGCTGTGATTTAAGCTGAGAAATCCTTCCGCGTTTAGTGTAGCAGAGACTTGTTAAATTAAAGATATATTTATCTGAAGTATAATGCTACGCGCTCTCGTGGATGGTGTATTTTTTTTTCATTCAGAATGTGGCTGCATAAAAGAAGTCGGAGGAAATTCGGAAGACATTTTATTGAATTAATTCTACTAAAAATTTGAATAAAATATTATAAAATTGTTAAAAAGTATTATTAGAATATTTGAAATGTTTTACTTTTGCAGTTAAAAAAAGTGGTTATTTATTATTTTCTCTTAATCTATTTAGACCTTTTAACTTCAATTATTTTATTTTTTTCTAGGCCATGGTAGTCACCATAGTTTTAGATACTTTTCATATATATTTTTTTTTTTATTAGCATTGCAGATTAGTAGAGGCTGTGTAAAATAGCTATGTCTTAAAATTTCTATAAAAGACTTAATGAATATTTTGACTATTTATTTGTAATTTATATATCAAGCCTATTTACTTTTTTCTGTCAAAGTCATCATCAAATAAATGTTTTGTCCGAAACTTTTGCAGCTTTGAAACTTGTGATTAAACATAAAATGTTTCAGTACAATTTTTTTCCTGTGCATACATATCTTCAAATTTAAAAAAAATTATATTTATTTTTAAATTATTAATGTTACCATAGTAATGCAAAATAACATTTGGGGGAATGCAAATAATGAATGACTTATTGTTATTACGGTATTGAAAGTACTTTATTATTTGTTTAATTATCTGTTTGATTTTTTTTTTTCTTGTATAAAACTATGTATTATTTTATATTAGTTTTCTATTTTAAAGAATTATTGTACAGTTTCGGAGAGAATCTATTCTTACAGCGTATCTATGAAGCTTTAAGGAAGAATACTATAATTTTAATAAAGTGTCCGATGTATAGTATAAAGTACTCTACTGTTGAGCTCTTAATACCGAAGAGTTTTCAATCTAACTCTAATTTTATCCTTGTAGATATTATATGGATAAAATGCTGTAAATAAATTATTGAAGTATACCCGATTTCGGGTTTGTAAATCAAATTAAGTAATTTATTATTCAATTTAATAAATAGCTCAAATTAAAACTCAAAAATAGGATTTAGAGAGTAATATAAAATTAAAAATAATTTGGATAATATTGATACTAGAATATATTTAGTCAGGTAATAGAGTTTTATACAATGTACAAATATGAAATACTCTTTCAATAGATGGTTATTTACGATTGTTCTTTTGTTATGATACTTATAACAGATTATTTACCAACTTAATTTGCCCGTATTTACCAACTTAATTTGCCCGGAATAGAAAGTTCTGCTTATTGAAGCATCATGTAACTAGGTTCAGCTTATCTTATTCTGCATTTATAAATACTTTCATTAATAGTTTTAATTTTTTTTGTTTCAATTATTTGTTTGAACATTAATTTTTCTTAAGCTTACCTATGAATATAGGAAATTAGAATATTTCGTTTTACCATCTTTCAACAGTATTAACATTAAGATAAATGTTGAATATGGAAAAAAAAAAGAGTTGGCAGTCAGTCTAGAATGGGCATCTCATGAGCTGCTGATCTAATATAAATTATGGTGTATTTGTTTAGATCTTTTGGAATTCAGGGATTCACTGTCATTTGTGTTCAAGTCAACGGTCAATCCATGGTATCGAAAATTTATTGGGAAAATATACTATAGTGTTACCAACTTATTTAAAATTATTTTGTCATTGTCCTGGGATGTACCGCAAATGATAACCGAGCCTTTATTGCGAACTATTCAGAGTAGAGAATTTAGTTAGTATATTATGTTACGACAAAGAATTTAATCGATCTTATTTAATGTCGGGCATTATTTTTCCTCCTTGTTGGCTCTGTATGATAGACCAAAACTTTTCATTTAAATGTCAAACATTTGCATTGTGATGTAATCATAAAGTAATTTGATTTTACAGAGAAACTAAAGGTTACCAAAAAAAATAACAGATCTATATCAAACCTTTAGCACTGCCAGAACCTACTTTATTGTAATGTTATAACCCAAACTAATCGTTTAACTATTAATTACATCTCTAATATTTCCATTATGAATTTTTTATTATTACTCTTTAAAAACCCTAGTCGATTTAAGGATTTAGATTTTTTTCCTTTTAGATTAAATTAATGTATAATTAATAAAATATTATCATGCTTCCTTAGTATGTTTATTGTTATTGTTATTATGATCTGTTGTGGATGAAAATATTTTTTCTTGACTGATTTAGTATAAGTTGTCAGTTTTCGTTATAAATTTTTATTTTAAACACTGAAAGGATCTTTAAATTTATTCTCTAATATTCACCATCAGTCCGACATTAGTACAAAGTGTATTACGATACTTTTGAATGACCTGTTAGAAATTTTTAAGCAAATATATTATATTATTTTATTGCTAATTTATAAATATTAAAAAAATTATTTTAGTTTCCGTTGATGTAAAGGAAAAGAGTAAAAAAACAAACTGAAAATATGTGATTTCATTAATTTTTTGTATAAATATAAATATATCTGTACAAATATATATAATTATTTTTTGTAATATTTACACTGTTTTCAATCTGTTGCCATGTCGTGATAGTATGTTTGCAAATAAAGCAAACATAAATTGTTTGTATATATAATAAATATTGGTGCACTTTGTAATCTTTTCATATTTAAATTTCCTTGGCAGCATAGATTTAGAGGAATTAGACAATATCAAACCTCTGGTTAATATAAATTTTTAACAGAATTTTAGAAGGAAGGAAAGAAAGAACTAATAGTTTTTAAGTAATACAAGGTCTTACATTGAAATAGTATTGACCTCCAGCTAATCTGTTATGGGGAGGTACTTTGAAATTGTAGAAGAATACACCTACTTGGGGACAATCATCAACAGCAGGGGAAAACTGACCCAGAAGTAGCATATAGAGTACCCAAAGCCATCCAGGATTACTACCCTATCAGCAACAGTATAGTTGGGCATAGGGAAGTTGGTAAGGAAACCAAATGCACATTTACAAATCAATTTACCTCCAAACCCTCCCTTATGGAAGTGAAAGCTGGATTATGCTGGACAAGCAAGCTAGCTAAGTGGCAGCTGCAGAGAGTCGTTGAAAAGACCAGGAGGGACCGCATTAGGAATGAGAGGATTTGAGAAGAACTAAAAGTGGCCGAGCTAAGGGATTGATTAAAAAACCGACAGCTAAAGTGGTTTGGTCATGTCTGTCGGATGGATGAAGAGAGATCCAAGGAAGGTCATGGATGCTAGACCCATTGGGAGGAAGGCTGTCCTAGAGTTTGCTATCAGGAATACATTCAGTGCATCAGAGGGGAGAGAGGCAAGACCCTCCAGGAAATGAGGCAGCTGAGTAGGGATCGAGAGGCATGGTTGCATTAGGTGGAGATTCCTCGATACTAGCAATGGCATTAGAGGAAGTCAAAGAAGAAGAGTTTATCATATAGGAAAGAAATTCGTTGACTGGTAGATATTATAATAGGATGTAATTAGTTGGGGGTGCAGTCAAGAAAACACAGCAAAATAAGTGAAACTTATTGTATTTTATATGTGCCGACGTTTCGACCTACTGTGTAGGTCATCTTCAGGGATCTGAAACTAACATCCCGTTAGTTTATCATATAATTGATTGCTTTGTCTATGATTAATATGATCTTAAAGTTAATATTTGTTCTTATCTGCATCAAGAAAAAAACACCAGTCACAAGAAATATAAATATAGTTATACATTATAAATTATAAGCAATATATACTACAAATCTTATAATATGTGGTACAAGAATAAATAAGTTCACTATTCAGTACTAGCAGTATAGAGTTGCCCTTGGATGAGACATGCCTTGAATCATGCTATAGTAGATACACGGAAATGTGTGTACCGTGTGCAGATACATATCTTTTTTTTCTTTAAAAAAGTACAAGAAATTGAGACAAATTTATTTATTTATATAACTTTAAAATTTTGTCAATACATCTTAGTAATAATCATCAGAATCTGCATAAATCACAAAATAATATGTAAATTACTCATCCTATTATTTCTTGTAGTTAGGTGTTAAAATGTTTAATTTTAAAAAAGTTATTACTTATATACTAATTATTATTATATCGGCTCCAAAGTCCTACAAGAACCAGGGCCTCTTCCTCCATAACCAACCAGTCCCTGCAATCCTGCGCTATTTTCCTCCATTCCTGTACACTCGGTAGCTTTAAGCCTTCTTCCATATCATAGACATCTAAAGCGACGACGTCCTCTACTTCCTTTCTTTGGTTTATCCTGAGTTATCTTTGGTATCCTGTGATCCGGCATTCTTTCCACATTTCTTCTTCTTCCACAAGTTCTGATTTCTCGGTCAGGGGCCATGCCTCGCACCTATACATGGCTACCGGTTTTACTATGGTTTTAAATATTTGTAGTTGTATTCTTTTGGAGAAAGATTTAAACAGCAACACTATTTGCGGTGAGGAGTTACACCTATTTCCTGCTGTTATCATGGGTTGTATTTCACTCTCTACTATGTTGACAACTGTAACCACCCTTCCCAGGTACTTGGATTGTGTTACAGCTCTGAAACTCACTTTTCCATTCACCAACTTTATTTGAGCTAAAAAAACAACAACTTAAAATCATACTTTTAAACTAAACTATACAGAGTGTCCTGTAAGCCATGGAGAATATTCAAAGAGGTGATTTTAGACCTGTAGAGCAATAAAATTTTCTATAACAGGACATTTAGGTAATTTTTTTTTAAGTATCAGGTTTTTTGTTGAAAAGAATGCTTATTACGGACAATATTAAATTGTAAAATAGTTATACTCTTTTTAGAGGATGGTTGAGCCCTAGGGAGGGTCTCCAGATGTTTTAAAACTTTTCATTCGAATTATATTACGAAATTGTAAAATTAGACGAATTTCCTTGCCTTAAAGATAACTTTAAATCAGAACTTTTTATAAAAGAGTAAAGGTAATGTTAGATCTGTTTGAAAATGAATATTTTCAAACAGATCTATAAGGCACATCATTGTGTTGTGGGTTTTGCACAGTTTTAAACTTGTTCAGCTAATAAATTATGCAAGGGAATTATTTATGCTAATCTTTGTTAGTTTTAGTTTAAAAACAAATTAATAATTTTTTTAAAAAATCGCCGAAATCTGTGACATATGCATATAACTTCTTTCCCATTCGTGCATCGTTGAACAGGCATAATACCATCAATTAGCAACGAAAAAAAAAAATATTAGTATTTATAATCTTCATAACTTTCCAATGGATTTATTTAATAGCTCAAGATGTGAGAAGATGAAAAATCCTTCAGACTTATCACAAGGTCGGCGGGTGTGCGTGATGGATCATTATCTTCAATTTCTGCTTTTACTTAATTTCTAAACCGGTTTAACCGGAGACAGCCATCAGGAAATTGCAAACTTTCCTTTCTTAACCGAAAAGATGATTTATTATAATTATAAGTTTCAAAAAAATGTATAAAATATACAATAGGAATCAATAATAGGACGGAGTAGGCTCCCATATAAAAAAAGTGCCGGTGTATTAATTGGGGGAGCCGTGAATTATAAATGAACTATTGATTAATTGACGATTACATTTAAATATTAAAAGCTATATTTTTGTCTACATTTTAAATGCTCAGAATTGAGGGTCTTTAACGTTCTAAGGTCTAGGGTAAATTTTTTTTTTCGTATACAAATATATTAAGATTGATAATAGTCGGGTGTTAATATTCAATTTAACTTCGTATTTATACTTTTATTATTTTGTGGGGTAGGCTGATGGTGTTGAGTACTGAGTGGCCACGTTGAAGGCCCCAGGTTCAAATTAGACAGTGATAGATAAATTATTTAATATGCTAACAGCGATAGAAAGGACCTACAGGAACTGGAGACTCTCCCGGGGCTCACCCAACCTCTATAAAGTGGTTGAATAAGGGAAAACCTTGTGGAACTCAATGAAACCTTCTCGACCAAATCACCCCCTCCCCCATGTACTGAACCCTAAACCCTCCATGGATAGTAGTGATTATATATTTTAATATGTGTTTGGTGAATATAAATGACGGAATTAAATAATTTGAAGTTAGACTTTTTTTAAATTAAAAAAAAACCTTTTACTTAACTTTTAAATATACTGAACAATTACTTCTCCCATACGATCATTTCTAGATACTCAACCCTACTCAAAAATTCACCTGTCATAGATTGTCTCAAACTTTACTTACCCCAACAATTATATTAATTGATGCTTTTATGTTCTTTCAATTAAGTAGGATTTATCAACGGGGTATACTTATATACCACATGTGTCACGGATTCAGTCTTGGGTTCACTATATGGTACAGAGGTGGCTTGGTCGATATCAAATTTACCCACCAGGTTTTCCCCGATGGTTTTCACTATTCATCAGAAGCTTGGTGAGCCCCGGAAGGGCAGCAGATCCCACAGCACATCAGTGGCTGTTAATAGGCCATTCAGTAATCAGTTACTTTAATTGTTTAAATTGGAGAATTAGATTCTTTCATTTAACCGTTTTTCAACCGGAACGAAAGCATACATTGCCGCAACACTTAAAAATATACAGTTTAGCCAAGATATGTCAGCGAGTTCACACCAGACTGTGTCAGATATCATGAATTAATTACTCAGGTCGTTTTATTGTGGGACTGTAGAATAGAATTCCTTCTTAATCCTGGGAAAGTTGCGAATGTGTTTTCACTTAAGGATCTTATGGTATGGTGCTTTCCTTTGCAACCACCTTGCAACTTGATGTTCTTAACTCCACCAGTTTAGTAAAATAAAATTATAATGTTTGCCATATGCATTTGTTATAAATGGAAAAAACTGACTGAAGATAAATAATTGATAAAGGGAAAGGTCAACAGAGACATCAAATAAATGTTAATACATTAGTGGAAAAATTACATTAGTGGAGGACAGGTATTTTTAATTTCCAGTTTTAGTTTAGAGACTTAAGGTTTTTAGTTGGAATTTTTCCACTAATGTATTAATATAGATAATTGATATTGATTTGATGATAATTGATAGGGCCGTTTAAAATTATACGTTTACATACGTTTTAGTAAATATTTTAAATCTTTGCACGGCTTTAATTAAACGATAAAGGAATTAATACTAAGTGATGTAGAATTATAAGTGTTAAAACAAAACATTTATCTAACTTTTTAGTAAAACAACTATTGAAGCTCATTGAGTCAATGACAGAAGATATCAGAGGAATTTCAAATGAAAGGAGAGAATATTTTCAAAATAATCCGCAGAAGTGCCAAAACGTCTACTAAGGAAGGCGTGAATTGTAAATGAAATGGGTTTTTGAATATCTTTTTTTAATATTGTGAATTAGGTTTTGCCAAACTTCTTATTTTCGCTATTTCTAAAATTAACGAATTCCATTTATTTTTGCAATTTTTTATATTAAAATTTTTTTTTTCTATTTCATTTATTCGACTACTTTTGCGGTTTTTATATTTCGGGTATTTTTCGTAATTTCATATTTTCGCATTTTTAAAAATATATTTTCGTATTTTTTCCTACTTTAGCAATTTCACTAATTATTGAAATTTCTACAATTTTGAAACAGTTTTTCAATAAATTACGATGGTAAAAAAAAAAATGGAATTCAGCCATGTTTTGAACTATAACATATTTTTGATAAAGAGGAAATTGTATCCTTCATTATAACATATTTTGTTAAATAAAGATGCAATTCAAAAATTGAAAGTGTTGGTGGGTAAATCATATTATATTTTAAACTTTATACTTGACAATTTAGAAGACCAACTGCTTAGCTCACTGAATATTCGTACTACTTTGACTAAATTCTTCTTAGTATTCTCGACTAGTAATCATATAATAATATATACTTTATATAAAATCTATTAAATGACTTATTTAACTATTAGTTAATTCACGATTTTTCATCTGAATCTCTTAAAAAGAGTATAATGATATTCATGTTTGAGAGAATAACGCTACAAGGCCGCTGGGAAATTATAATAGTAAATGACTGATTAAAAAATAATTAATGAAGATAAAAAAGAGAGAAAATTGATTGAATAATCTCGATTATTATTCATTTAATTAATAGTCAATTGTTCTTTAATGGGTAATTAGCATATCTCTTGAGTCATTTGAAAATAAAATTTAAATTAATTGAGTTGGGAAAATACAGAAAATTGAGGCCAGACTCCTTTATAAGTGCAAACTTTTTAGCCTTAATTAATTTTCAATGAAAACTTTCCCAATTAATTGAAATTCACATTGAATACGCAGTTGTAATTAATTGTAAATAACGACGATAAGTCTTAATATGGATGTTTCAAGTATCAATTCTTTATATACAGCCCCGATGATAAGTGATCAAATCGAATTTTGTCCAAAATGTATTGTGTTTTTGATCGTCGTCATGAAAACTATAAATTCGTTGGAGATAATTAAAAAATCCACACTTTTTTAGGTTAACGATCATCAACCTGCAGATATATTCTATGCAACTGCTTTATTTTATCGATTAATGATTAAAATTTATTTTTAATAAATTAAAGAAACACACAAGCGACCATTTTTTGTTTGTTAACTTTATTACGTCCAAACACGTATATCATTTTTTATATTTAAAAGGCATATTTGTGGTTGTTATCGTCGAAGTTCTCCGATTACAAGGTTCGTTGTAAACGATACACATTCCCTATACCTATGACGGCTCTATAAAAAAGTCTTAATATGCCCACAAAGTTTCTTATTATTTCAAGAAAAAAGTTGAAAAAATTAATCAAGCTATATAATGACCTATTATATAACTAATTAAATGATATATTTCAAAAAGAAGGAGCTTGTTGTTCATATCGTATATCCCTTGCTTTCAATTTACGGATGAACATGAAGGCTTCAAATATTTATTAACTGTTATTAATAAACTCCAAAAACATAAGGAGAGTTACCACTTCCTTAGAAAATGCTAATATGTATTGAAAGTAAATATGCCACAATGTTGGGATATGTAGCAATTATTATTTTGTATTAACGTAGTTATTGAAAATACTATATGATTTTTATTATATTTGGGATTTGTTATTCTGGGTCCCCTGGTTCCAGAATAAAATTATCTATTCTATTCTAATATAATAGTAATAATTTAATTTATTCATTTCGCACTAACGCCGTAAACCTGATTGAAAATATAATTTCAGCAGCTTTAAAAATAAGAGAAATAAGAAATAAAACAAAAATAAAGGGGCTTAGGACTTTAATAACCAACTCTACTAAGGGGAGACAAGCCATATAAAAATTATTTTAAAACATTTTTGATTGTCATTGATGAGTGAAATTTATTGGATTCATGTAAATAATTTAATGCATAATGAACCTAGGTAATCGCAGAATGATTTTTTGGTTATATTATTTAATGAAAAATAAATATTTTCATGGAAACTCAATGTTGTGTGAGGAGCATACCGTACGATTTTTTTTTTTTTTTGGGAGTTAAGTTTAAACTGTCAGGTTTGTCATCAAAGAAGCTGCAGTTACACAATAAGCTGCCAGAATATCTTTTATAAAAATAACTTTTCATCGATGTCATATTTGATTACATATTTTATATTATAACAATTATTATTATTATTTTATATAAATTTTTGTTGCAACCTTATTGAGCTGCTGTGGACTGAGAATCAACTGCAATGTTCAATTAATTACTCAATTAGTTGTTATTTGTAGTAATTAAGGCATTGATGATATTGAAAAAATAATCATTTAACTAGTTAGACGAAAAAATGATTGAAATAAGGGTTCATTGCACTTTATTTTACGAAGATGATTTCACATGTTTAAGCAATCCGCATTTACAATATATATAGAATGGAAACCAGCTATTATTATGGTTATTACTATAATGGACAATTCAAATGACTTTAATAGATATGATGGGCATAACAAGTTAACTGGGCATAAATGCAATTTAATGTCGCCTTCACGGCCCTGTTTAGGCGCCATATGTTCCGCTATAAATCTCCTAAGGACAAGGCTAGGCTAGAGCAGTTTCGAAAAAAAAATTTTGCAATAGAGACTGGTTCCCTCTAAGGGGCCCTGGAAAAGGGAGCTCGGTTGTGCAAAAGCATTCTTCGTTCGGAGGCCCTTGAGGGTGCTTGCACAACGCCACTGGTTTGTTTGGGTTCGTTGACTCTGATTGGCACAACGAGAACCCCCTCGCCTCAACCACATATGCCACTTCAACATCATTGTTAACCCTCAACGGCGATTGAATCTGTTATATGGTTGAACAATTACGGTCCATTATGTTGCCATATAACCGGCTGGTATTGGAGCGACCCATCTTCTTCGCAACCTTAATGTTCTCGATAGCTATTGGATCTTCTTCATGGCCAGTGGTGACTTTAATACCACCACCCGTAAGGTGGTAATTTACCTCTACGTTAATAGTCAAGATTAATGGATATGTATCGCGTTTCACGTATTTAATATTATTATTTTTAAATCTGAAGGTGGAGAGGATGCCCTATCAATAAAAAGAATTGCTTTTTATTTTTTATCACAAGTAATTTTTTTTTTTAGGATGAGTATTAGTTCCATCCCAATACTCGGCTAACTCAAATGTCGTAAAACATAATACTTGTGTATATTTTATTTTATCACAAGAAAAAACAATCGGTGAATCCTTATGTCACTAAATATTTAAATAATCGATATTAATATTAAATGATTGATTAAATAATGACATTTTATAATCAATTTTAAACTCATTTCAATATGCAATATTAAATAATTAAATTAATAAATAGCAAATATATTAACATTATATCACTTAATTATTAATTAAACATGCTTTAAAATGTATTCAATGTATTTTAATGTGCTGGTGAGGTTACAAATAAATGTTATAATCGTGATTTTGAGAACAATCGTTATAAATTACTGATTTTTATTTTTTTATAAAATTAAATATAGTATTTGGGTGGGAATCGTGCATTAAGTATCAGACATTATTTTTTAAAAAATGGCCAAAAATCATTTTTTTCAATTATTAGTTTAAGTAATATTTTCTTATTTTCAATGAACTTTACCTTTGAAAAAAACTGAAATAAATTAACATTTGGGTGGAAAATAGTTGATTGGATAATTCAAATGATGGATTGAATTGATCATTGGTCACTGTGTAATCAATGACTGCACCCCCTGACCAATTCAATCCATCTTTAGAAATAAATTATCGTTACAACATCTACTTTCCATGCGAACATCTTTTCAGCGATTCATATTTTTTTTCTCAAAGATAATGCACATTAAAAAGAACAAAATACAAATTAAATTCCTTGGCTTTACTTCACCTTACTTTACATGTACCAATCAAAACAAAGTTTTCGATAGCACTTCATTTTTCAAACATTTTAATTTTAATTTTCATACGACTTTATAAGCTTTAAACATTTATTTATTAGTTTATAAACTTATTTATGATAATGTATTCTCGAAAGTAGTTTATGTGCTAATTCAAGGGAATGAAATGAGACGGTAGCCATGAATAAGTGATATTGGGCACCACTGCACCTGATACCCTCCCATCTACCTCAAGTCTTAGAGATTATAAATTTATCCAAACCGCCTGGATGTCCATTACCATTTAAGATCTGTAAATAGGGTTTCAATATTTAAAGAATTATTAATTTTTATATATATATTTTTTTAAACTGGACTCATTTCTTTAGAATTTGTATTGGGAAAGAGAAAACCATTTTCCAGTCATTAGATTTCTTAATGCTTATTGCTCATTTGAGACGTTTCGACTATCTTGTGTCATTATCAATCTTTTACATTTAGTATTCTGGATCAGTACAATTCATATACATTATTTTTAAATTATATATTTTAGTAGTTATTATATTTTTCCACACATTTGTAGACTTATAAGTGTTATAAAGTTATATATGAATTGTACTGAAGCAGAAAACTAAACGTATATGATTGATAATGACACAATATTGTCGAAACGTCTCAAATGAGCAATAAGGATTAAGAAATATAATGACTGGAATATGGTTTTCTCTTCCCCAAGAATTATTAATCTGTAATGAAAAAATTAAGGTTGGAACACGGATATTCTAGATTTTTTTTCAACTTTAACGTCCGATTTCGAGTGTATTTTATTTTCATTTATCGATTTTATATTGAATAAACGAGGCGTTCTGGGTCAAAAAAACAATGAAATTTCAAGAATTGATTTTTTTCTTATTTGACAAGCAGTTTTATTTTGTTGCTGATTTAGCAATTTTATTTCATTGGTGATTTTGACAAGATTTTTTTAATTTTTTGATAATTAGGCAAAACAATTTTATGTTCCAAAAATACGTTTTCAGAACCGGACTAAAACCTTGAGAAATTAGGTGGAAATGTGTCGTATTTAACGAAATAATTTGACTAGCGAATAATATGAAAAAGTAATATTTTTTAACTTTTGAAGTTATCCGTTTTTGTTCCGGAACGCATCAAGTATATATGAATATGTATTGGTTACATTTCTAGGTCCTAAATGTTATTTTTATTATTATAATAAACAACAAAAATAAAACAATTATCTATCCTTATCCGAAAACCAGCATCACTACAACCCTTAAAGAGTTTTCAATTCAATGCATTAAAGGGACTATCCTGTTTCCAAGGCAACGGTTGCGTAGGGAGGTGATTTATTATAGAGGCTGGGTGAGCCGCAGGAGGGTCCTGGTTCCCATGAGATCCATCTCCAGCCACTATCAGAATCAATAAAAGACTGCAAGCTAGCGGGAATTGAACTCTGGATCTTCGGCACTGCAACTCAGCGCTCTACTACTGAGCCACTCCTCCCTTATTTATCTAATTATACTAAACCTACGCCGTCCTTACAAAGCTAAGACAATGAAATATTTTTTTACGAATAAATAGTATTGTTATTGAAACGTATATTTTTTTGTCATCTAACCCTACGAGGTCTCATAGTTGCTTCGCCGTCAATCAGGTTCTTACACTTTTTAATTTTTATATCTTACCTTCATCCTTATCTTTCCCCATTCTTAATACCCAATTCTCTCTTCATCTCACGGCATCCATTTTTTTTTGCAACAATACATCACGATTTTATAATTTATCTTCATTTATAATCCATAATTATATATATTTACTCTCTATACATTTCTTGTATAATTATTCTATGACATTTTTATTTTCTTATTGAAAAAGGGAAAGGTCAACAGAGACATCAAATAAATATTAATACATTAGTGGAAAAATTCCAACTAAAACCCTTAAGTCTCTAAACTAAAACAGGAAATTGAAAATACCTGTCCAATATTTCGCCTATTCAGGCATCCTCAGGGCAGAAAGAGAATAATAGCAAAAGCAAAACATGAATAATGCACCCAAAAAACACACATCCCACCACCTCCAAGGCTTAAATGCAACTACAAAATCAAAGGGAAGGTTAGTAGATTCCCAGCTGGCTAAGGTTAGATAAAAACAGCTGATACATACTCCAGATTCGAAACATCAATATACACTCACCAACCCCCCAAAAAACCCAATAGGAAAACAAAATAAAATAAATAATAGTAACAAACAACACAAGAGCAGAAGACAAAAAAACATATGAAAAAATGAAAGAAAATTGCAATTAAAAAACAGAGAATTTATAAAAAACCAGTGGACTTATGGTTATTACACAAAATATATATTGAAAAAGGGAAAGGTCAACAGAGACATCAAATAAATATTAATACATTAGTGGCAAAAATTCCAACTAAAAACCTTAACTCTTTAAACTAAAACAGGAAATTAAAAATATCTGTCCAATATTTCGCCTATTCAGGCATCCTCAGGGCAGAAAGAGAATAATAGCAAACTAAAAGATGAATAATGCACCCAAAAAACACACATCCCACCACCTCCAAGGCTCAAATGCAACTACTTAATCATAGGGAAGGTTACTAGATTCCCAGCTGGCTAAGGTTAGATAAAAACAGCTGATAAATACTCCAGATTTGAAACATCAATATACACTCACCAAACCCCAAAAAACCCAACAGGAAAACAAAATAAAGTAAATAATAGTAACAAACAACACAAGGGTTTGGTGAGTGTTTATTGATGTTTCGAAATTGTATCAGCCGTTTTTTAATTTCCTCTTTTAGTTTAGAGACTTAAGGTTTTTAGTTGGAACTTTTCCACTTATGTATTATCTTATTTTTTATTAATATAAATTCAGTATATTCATATAATTATATTTTCTACATTTTACATCACTGCCTGTTATTGAACGAGAGTCCCTTACAATATTTTCGACTTTTCCCTACAATAAATTCTTTTGTATTTATACTTTAACATCATTCATCTGTACTTATACTTCAACGTCATATTTTGTATTTAATTTCATACATACTTCTAATATATAAAATTATCGTGTCACAATGTTTGTAACAAAACTCCTCCGAAAATACTTGACCGATTCTAATGAAATTTTGTGTGTATGTTCAGTGGGTCTGAGAATAGGATGTAAACCATTTTTCATACCCCTAAGTAATATGTGTCGGCCATTATTATCGATTATCCTTTGATCGTAGCAGTGACGATTGATGATGCTTTTTGATATGTTGTAAGGGCACATGTCTGAGTAGTGTAAATCCAAGTTTTCAACCAAAAAAACGGATAAGAAAACTTTTCAATACACAATCCATAAATTCCGTGAAAATGTCAACACTGTATTTCAGCCAAAAATTAATTAGGAGTGTCTTCCCGGATGCACAAAATAATTACATTGGCCATAATTGGCAGGGAAAAATGCTGATGACGAAACTAACTTTAAATATAATATTTATTACCAGGTGATCCAATGTCCTTTAAATCAATCGATACAATTGTCGATGAAAACTAAGCCATTTTTGACGTAAAAGTAATTTTCCAACTGAATTTTGTGAACAACATCATCAAAGGAGATATCGTCCTGTAGCTACGTATTTCCATTGATACCATCAGAACCCATAATACCGTATAAATGATTTAAATTTGATATACGCTTGGCTTTTGCTATGACCATCAACAAGTCTCAAGTCCAGGCAATGTCCATTCGCGGTTTGGAACTAAAACATCCATGTTTCTCCCATGGACAATTATATGCTGCATGCTCACGTGTTAGTAAACCATCTAATCTATTAGCAAAGTACAGATTAACAAAAAATATTGTGCATCGATTAGCGCTCAAATAAATGGAAATAAATAGTTATAATTAAAAAAAATATTATTAGCCATAATTAAAAATCAACCATGATATACCTCATTCATTAAACTAATGTTTATATTTTATCAGTTAAGAATTTTGAATATTATTTATTTATTATATACTGTAATTATAGTATATCACCTGTAATTTAACTAGGTTTTTTCATACTTTTTTATCTCACCATTTTACTTTTTCTTTATGCTCATTTTGTATCTTACTGTATATCTTCTTTTTTATCATTGCTTGGGAGTACCACCTTTCTGTACTCTTATTCTGTAATCCTCTATTCATATATATCCTTAATATTATATCCATCGCTAATTTTCTTTACTTTTCAATGTTTGATATTATTATATTCATTCTCGGCAATGCAATGTTATTTTTGTTTTTCTCTCATACCCCTGATGGCCTACAACGTAGGTCGAAACGTCGGCACTTATAAATAAGTTTGTCTTATTTAGTGTTATTTTGACTGCATCCCCAGACTATCAATATCCCACTTTTGTTTTTAGTTTTATGCTTGATACACAATTTTTTAGGACTCGAAAAATTCACAAATTTATCTATCATAACTGGATTTGAACCCGAACCTTGAGCATAGCAGCTCCGCGCTCTAAAAATTAATAGTATCGTGTAATGATTATTAGTTGTAAATAACCTGTATTAATACATCCCATATGAATACCACTCATATATCTAATCATTTGGCTATTTCTTCTTGGTTGCTACTGGTAAGGGAAAATTGTTGTTCTGAAATTTAGTAGACTCCAACCTGAGCAAATAAGTCAACCAGAAAAATTTGACAGTCGGAATTGTACAGTCAAAAACTACGCTTCCTCCCAATTTTCTGGATTTAATGACGCCTTATAAGTCAAAAAGCATCTCGAGTGATTAGAATCATTCGAAAAACGTGATGCGTGCTAAACACCGTGGCTCACCTTGGTCCTTCCCTGGCCGGGCAATCATTGTGTAAATCTCGCCGAAGAACTCCCGGCAGATTTGAAGATTATCTTCTACTGATTACTGTTCTTTTTCAAGAGTTTTAATTAGAGTCATAAAGAACTGAGTGGCGCCGAAAACATTGTAAATTGCCGGACGCTGAGACGGCGAATTGATTTAACCAACAATCCGTATAATTGTTATGCTGATAGACATCACAGGGTAAAATGAATAATTGTCGTGTCATGGCGACTAATAGCGAGTATTTTGAATAACAGAAGAATAAAAATTGCTTTGTGTCCATTGTCATCATTGTTTGATTACCGTTTGGAATGCATGAGGATAATCAGGCTACTTGGGGGCGTTAAAGGCGAAATAAAATGAATAAGTTCTTTGATAAGAGCTGTAAAAGCAGTAGTAGTAATAAATATATGTAATAAACTGATAAAATATGTAATAGATGTCAGGTTTAGAAATCACGCTGTTCTCTATAACATTAACTGCTACTAAACGTTGGCTACTGAATAAATATTTCTAGATTTTCAGAGAAATTTATTGACCTCTACTCGGACCATTTTCCGGTTTTCCAAGTCAGTATACTTTTTACCTAAATAAATAAATCTCCCAAAATCCAAAAAGCCTTCAGAACTCCCATCCCCCTATCGTCCTATCTCCTTCTTACCCATAATGGGCAAGATCCTCGAAAAACCCATACTAAAACGTCTGTAACCCATCCTAGATAGTAACCACATAATCCCAGACCACCAGTTTGGTTTCCGAACATCCCACTCCACTATCCAGAAATGTCATTGTGTGGTGGATATTGTCTCTTCTGCATTGGAGCGTAGATTGTACTGCACGGGAGCCTTTCTCGATGTAGAACAGGCTTTTGATCGAGTCTGCAAACCAGGTCTCCTTTACAAAATCCGACAATTCTTTCCTCCTACATACTTGTTAATCATTCGCTCCTCTCTAACTGGCAGAACATTTAAAGTAAGTCATAAAGGTTCCTACTCGTACCTCTACCCCCAGTCTGCTGGGGTTCCTCAAGGTAGCATCCTCGGTCCTATCCTCTACACAGTACATACATCTGACATTCCAACCCATCCTAACACCTTCATCTCAACGAATGCTAATGACACATGTGTGTTATTAGTTAATAACGACCCATATATTGCATCCCAATCCCTTCAATCACATTTATCACAAACCATTGAATTCCTCTCGTATTCAATCCTTGCAATCCAAAATCCTTCGCAAAATCCTAAACGCTCCTTATTTTGTCACAAATAAAACCATCCATAATGACCTTAACGTTCCATATGTTACTGATTTAGCCCATTCCAGATACCTATCATTCCATAATAAACTCCAGGCCCATCCAAACCCACTAGTTTCCATCCTTGCATCCAATTCCATCCCGGACAATCCTCCTAGGGGTTTGAAGAGAAGATGGCCTCGGGACCTTATATTATAGAAATGTTATTAGAGTGCTGCCAGTGGGTTGTGCCTCTACATGTCCTTTCACGTATTTATTTTTTCATTTAGCCATTGTACTAGATCTATTTATTACAGTTGTGCAATTCAATAAAATAATAATAAAAAAATAAATAAATGTCCAAAGCCAGCGATAGTCTATATCTGCCAAATCCAAAGACCACGTCGTGGCGAACAAATATTATAATGTTGATAATAGCTCAAATATTAACAAATATATGTCTGAGAATATATAAACATTTCGTAGCCATAAAAGAAATTTTTTTAAAAATACGGCGCTTTATTTAGTTTTAGATCAAATTCGGAAAAATGTTCACATATCTAAGTTAACGGGCACTCTATTATCAAACGCTATTGGTAAACTCTAAATTTGGTTCTGTAATTTGCTTATGGTAGGCAGTTAAAATTTTGACAATCCTAGTATGTTACATATCACTCCAGAATGATTATTTCAAATGAAAAATGTCAAATAGTTAAGATTAAATTCTGATTTGGAATATATAGTAATTTTATTTATGTATATATTTCTAATAGACCCAGCAGTAGTTAGTGTCCGTAGTAATAGTATCCACCGGTATGAGTCGTTTAGATGGAAAACGTTTATTTCCAATAGTTTTATTTACATTGTTTCAGCTAAAGTCCTAATAAATTACGAAATTATTTTGATAGATGATTCTTAAATAATATTTCAAGACAAAAAATTGAACAATTATTAATATTATAACTAGGATATGGTTGCGCCAGTAGAGGTAGCTCTTCCGATAGATTCTAACAAGGCTAACTCCGATCGATGCAGTTGAACATTTACTAAGACCTTCAGGTAACGGTAAGGAACTTGTTTTTATCCATACTATCGTAGCTATAAAAATATTTACCTTACACCGCACTAGCTCAAGAACCCCCTTTTATGTCCCTTCCGATGGCATAACTAAGGCTTTCATATAAAGTTTTCATACTTCCTAATTTTTACTTCCACTATTCGAGAGAAATATATTAGTAGTAGAATTTTTAAAAATGTTGATATCACGCAAATACTTGTTATCAAACCGGTGTCATTATGTTGTCTGCATTCATTGCTATAATGTATTGATTAGATGCTACTAACATCACACGCCTGTCAGAATTAATTCGAAAAACCAATCTAGTTTTAATTGAAAATTTGTTTTGACGTGCACGTAATCTCAGTTACTGCAGAAGCTCCCATTTCATTTGTTTTATTCCAAATTCATTATAGACCAGTACAGAAGCCTTTGAAAATGGTAAAAAGTGAAAAAAAATTATAGTAGAATGAAACCCATTGGAAAAGGAGAGAACATAACTAAAATGAAAGGAAAAATAAATTACGGGGGAGGGGTTTTAAGGGTAAAAACGGTTTATCTCGATTTCCGGCAAAACTATAAGTCCTATGGAAAAAAGTAAATTCGCAAAGTTGTAGGTAATAAAAAGATCTACAACTTTTGTATTTACACTTTTTTCACCTAACCTCAAAATGTATGTGAAAAATTCAAAGAAACAAGTTTTTGGTTTTTTATTTTTATCTTTTAAAAAAATTAATAATTTTCACGAAATTTGGTGAAAACTAACTTTCTTATGTCCCAAACACAATGTATTTTTTAAATTTAAAATATTTATTTGTTCACCTTATTTTGATTTAATATCGAAAAAGCAACCTAATTTTCAATCGAAAATTCTAACGTCAAAATATCTGCTTTCTTAAAAAAGTCGGTGGGCTATTTGTTTAAAAAAAATTAAGATTAATTATTGAAAATTAAAATCTCTACCTTCTGATGGTGTAAGAAAAATATACATCATTATGGTAAATGGTCTCAGAAAATGCAAAGAAACGATAAAAACCCAAATCCGAAATTTTTTAAAAATCATTATGTACAGTTTTGAGATATTTATTAAAATTTACACTTTAATTACTCGAAAAACGTAAGATTCCGTGTAACATTGATAAACAAAAAAGTTGCGAATCGAAATATACTACTATAATTTGGCAAATATTTTATATAAAAAAGATGCAAACAAAGAAGATATCGAAAAAAATGGATTAAAATTAATCAAATCTATTTATAAATGTAAAAATGATAATGTAACACTGAATCAATTAAGATTTCGAAAATATCAATTGGCACAAATCAAATCATCTTTCATATTGGCAGTTTTGAGCTATTTATTAAAATTTACACTTTAATTACTCAAAAAAAGTAAGATACCATGTTACATTGATTAACAAAAGAATTAAAAATCCATGAAACATAAAGATTGCAAAAACATGCGAAGAAAGTTGTTTTAAATATTAAATATAGGATTTAAAGGGGATTTCATCCAAAAAATGTGACTGCTGAAATTTATTTCAGTAAAAAAGTTGATTTTTTTAACTTTAATTACATTAATGTCATAGAAAATCTCATAATATATAAATATAAATGTAAATGGTACTATTGAATTTAGATACTTTATAGTGATTACGTTATTAATTATAATACTTTTAAATACATTAATCTTTTTATTTATAAATACTTTATCTTGAATTCTAATCATTTATCCATTAGTTTTTGTATTTTTGTCTGTGAAGATACTTTGGTTCAATATACGGTATGTGTATATATGTACATGTCAGAACATGTCCTGTTCTACTATATAGGGAGATGTGACGGAGATCGTGGTCAACCTCCAGGTTTTCTCCTAACTTTCGCTCTTCATCCTGATCTGGTGAATAATAATGAATCGAAGCATTAGGAAAAATAGTTGTTCAAATACAAGTTAATTAATTTAAAATTTAAAAATCAGAAATAGGTTAAATACATGGTCTAATACTTTCAATATACTTTGAACATATCTACAGCCGAGGTGAATAAGTGATTAAGTCTAATTTTCTCCAATATGAGTTTCAGGTATTCAAGTAAGCGAAATCGAGTTATTTTTGTAGTGAATAAGGAGCTAAATAAGGCATTGGCTTGAAAAGGAGTTATTGTTTATATAAAAACTCCATTTCAAGCATAAAACTACGAGAATGATACGATTCAGGTTACCTGAAACCAGATAACTCTCTCAGGACAATATTCACTTATTCGCCGGGGCTGTAGATATAACCTGTGTCTATTTTTCTATCCCTGTGCTTCGATCATATTTTTTTTCCTCATGATATGATTAGAATTTAGGATATAAACTAAACAAAAAAATTTTTTTTTTAAATTAATACAGACTAACAGATTTACAATAAATATGACATATGGCTTCCGAATTAAAATGCTCAAAATACTGGTCGCAATAATGCTCAAAAACATGGTCGTCTTCCAAAGAGACTGGATGAAGTATTCTAAGGCTGTTAACAACTGGACTCCAGAAGAATATGCGCATTACTTTATTTTTAGTGTAATAATGGGATGTTTTACAAAATAGTTCCTCTAGCAAGTAAACGGGAATACTAACCTGATTTTTCATAAAATATACTATACATTTACTGAAACTGATTGGAACAGCAACAAGAACTTGATGACATCATTAAAGGGTCAAACTAACCCTGGTAACAAATATTCATCAATGACTAGAGTGACAACCAGCACGAAGTCAACAAGTATCTCCAACTGAAGGCTGAGTCCAAGTTGCGCTGAGGAAAATCAAAGGAGTGGTTTTTCCGTCAGTTATACGGTCGAGAAATACTTCGGCCTTCCGGTGAAAACGGAACAATAACGTCATCCGTTTGTCTTCATCTGATGCAACCATCCTAATTTTAAGAAACTTGTTGACAAAAACAGGCCCATGTTTCTCACTAAAGAAGTCTATTTTACTTAGAAATGTATTAGCAATTACATATCAAAATTATTAAATGATTCTGTTTTGTTTGGACAAAATCTGTAAAATTTATTGATAATTTGTAAATTTACAAAGTTATTTTATTTAAAACTCCCGATGGCCGTCTAAATTTAAGTACATAGTTTACCATTAGTTGTATACATCTCGCGACCCCCAGTTTGGTCTTAAACCCTAGGGTATAAGTGTCGACGTTTCGACCTACGTTGTAGAAGCCAGAGCTCCATATCGCCACTTACAATAAATAAGTTTTTCTTAATTAGTGTTATATTGACTGCACCCCCAGACTATCTATACACCAAATTAAATAAATTAAGATAACCAATTAAGGAAAACTTGAGTAAATAAATAAAAAAGTTATTTATACTTAAAATCATAAAATTCACAATAATTATGACTTGTAAATTAATAGTTTCACAGGAAAAATTTAATTATACAAGTCATTGTAATTTTTTAATGAAATTCTACTCTTGGAATAAATTTTTTTTTTCTCAACCATTAAAGCAACAATTAAATTATTAATTATTTCATGAAATTCTGATGAAAGGATAAATTGATGGCTCAATCCTATTATGTCTCCTTTTATTGTTTAAACGAAACTAATTAATAGCGGTGATAGAGCCGTTAAATTTTTATAACTTTATTTACCTGCCATTTAGAAATAATTAACAATTAAAATGCAAGAACTGAAATATAGATATGATAAAGAATTATTGAATTTACTATCATTCTGTATTGTTATATTATCTTTAGTATTATATCAGATGCCAATACTGATATTCTTTCCAAACGTTTTATAATATTATTGTATCGACCATGAGATATTTATTTTTTATACATCCAATTACTTAGTATACACGGGGAAGAATGTTCATTGAACATTACTATAATTAGGATCTTGTTGACTTACGTCAATATATTATTTATAATTTTTATTTTTATAAATTGTTAATCTTTTTAAATGTTTTTGTATTGAAGAGAAATACATCCCAAAAATTGCGAGAACACGGGGCAATAGGATCGGTGAAGAGAACGGAATGGCCTTATTTGGATGCGACCCCTGGTAGCTCAGTTGGTTAGAGCTCTGCTACGGTAAATCTGACGTCCAAGGTTCAAATTCCGGCCAGGGCAAATCTTTTCCCTTCAAAACCAAAATATTTAAAAATAATAACAATGAATAAAAAATAAAAATTATAAATAGAATAGCGTGTAGGGGATAAAAATTATCTTGTCAGATAACAGGTTAAGAAAGAATAAACAACTTTCACTTTTGTACATGAAAAACGTAACATGTTTTACAGCATATATTTTTAAAAAAGCCACTCCCAAAACGGAGAAAGGAACAAGAGAAATTACGTAATTTGGGAGTTGTTCGAATTGTGGGAGTACCGGTTTAATTGGGAGCAATATTCTGTAATGTCGACAGCTTAGTTTATTGAAGTCCTTACCTAACAGTGGGATATACAGGGGACTTAAAATACTTTAAGTTAAAATATGTAGCCTAAAAATATACTGTACCACTACTACTTATGAAGGGGCATGGGATTAGTATAGGGTAGAGACCGTACTAGGACAATGTTGTGGAGGAAGGTGATTTGTCCGAGATCGTGCCCAGATTTATCCCCCAAATAAGGGTACCCAGATTATAGAGGTTGGCTAGGCCTCAGGAGGGTATGTAGGTGTAATATTTTATAAAAGATAAAAAAATTAATAATTAGCCATGTGTATTGTAATAAATAATCTTCATCTGGGCCCCGGGGACATGTGGGTATTGTCGGGAACGAGATGGCTGACAATGCTGCTCGAGCAACTCTAACCCTCCCAGGTAGAGGCACAGCTATTCTAACCGCCCAAGAACATGCTCGCCCCCTTAAAGAATGTATAGATGGCAAGCAATGTGGGATGAAAGTCCAGCCAGTAAACTGAAATATATAAAAAGGGAAGTAAAGTCCTGGACTACATCTAATCGTAGTAAACGCCATGAAGAGTTGGCTATTGCTCGCCTTAGAATAGGACACACCCGGCTTACCCACGCACATCTCATTACAAGGGATGCACCACCGATTTGCCTTAGGTGCAATAAAAATCTTTGCATCAGACATATGTTTGAGGAATGCTACTCCTATAAAAAAATACTAAATCAGCTCAAAATACCACCCGATGTTAGAAAAGCACTTAGAGACAGCAAATCTGAAATCGACAAAGTGGTGAAATTCATTACAAACTGTAAATTAATAACCAATATTTGATCCTCCATTGTCCTTGCTATAGATGCATTTGTTGTTTTTTCCGATTGTTTTATTTCCTTATTATATATGTATTATTTATTAGTATGTGTGTGTATATGAATATTTTATTTATTTATTTATTTTTTATTTTTTTCAAAGATAAATAATTATAAAAATCAAAAATCTACAGGCGTTGATGACCCTAGGGTTTTACGCCTCTAAGCAACAATAAACAAAGTGTAACAACCTACTATGCCCAAGATCGCAGGTCTGCAGCCAGGCCCATGACCTTAGGATATTTAAAAGGGAGTAAAACAATCCCTAGTTATACCGTCCTAGGGGAGGTACGTAAAATTAGGGTCTCGAGCCTGTACGATATCAGGAATTCGTCCTTATCCTAATTACACCTTGATAAGCAAAATTTTGGACCCCTCTGTAACATCATTCGATTAGCCATAGCAACATAGTGTCGTATAATGAATAAACATTTGAGATTTTGTGTCGACTAACTAAATGGATCTACATGGAGCCTTGAGGGACCAACAAAATTGGATGAATAAAAATGAGATTTACATAAAAAAATGCAATGAAATAAGATTTAAGTAATTTGCGTATAAACTATTTTTTATCTATAAAAAAAAAAGTCATAATTTTCTTCAATATGAAACACACATACTTCAAAACCTCACTAAGTGGGTACCCATATTTCAATAAGCTCAGCAGGGGCGTACCAATTAAGTACTAAACTGAACTTCAAATTCTAGAATAATATCTGTGTACCTCTTCTCGGGCGTTAAGTACTTCTTGTATTACGATGAAGTGAACGGTTGTTTAATTTATGAATTAATAAATAAAAAAAGTTTTACCTCTTTAAAGTTAACTCTACCTAACGAAGTTGCTCGGTTCGGATTTTACTCGGTAGAAGGGTAATTCATTGGGTCTGTAATTATTTTAGGTTGGGTATTGCCGGAGCTTTCAATCAAGTAAAGGGCTTGATTAGTATTGCATAACTGAGATTGAACAATTTCCTGAAGCTTTAAATAACTTTTTTTAAACCATTTAACGCTACGCAGAATACTTAGTGCGTAGTGAATAGTTATTAATAATAAATCTTGAAGGGCGTCTATTATCCGTAATAAATTCTTCCGGTGTGGTAGGATAAACAATAGTTGTGAAAAAAGAATAGAATAGAACAGAAAGATAATTTTATTCTGTTATATAACATAATTACACTTACAATTAATTTAAATTACAATTTTACACTTACAATTACAATGAAATTACACTTATAGATAAGTGTAATTCCTGTAATGTATTTTATGACAATCCTCTAATATCTATATCTGAATCATTAGCTGTACTCCTCAATGTATATATTAAATCATTGATCTTGTTTAAAATTGAATTATTAAACTATAACCATTATAATTCTATTGTGTTTACTTACCCCAGATGCATTATTTATTTATGAATAGTATATTGAAGGGTTAAATACTGTTCTGTTATATAATCAACTATTATAAACAATAGTTGTGAAAAAAGAATATAATAGAACAGAAAGATATATGTAGGATGGAAATAGTTGGGGGTTCAGTCAAACATTACACAACAAATAAGTATAAACCTATTATATTTTATGTGTCCCGACGTTTCGACCTACTGTTTAGGTCATCTTCAGGGCTATGAGAAAAACAGACAAAAAAGATAATTGACTGTAAAAATACATAACATAGAGATACAGAAAACATAACAAAATATAGAGATATAGAAAAATTGAGCGGAAAAAGTGAAGGATATATTATGAAAGGATATATGAATAAAGATGATTACATAATAGATGTATAGAAAGGTGATAATGCAAACAAAATACAAAGAGAGAAATCAAGTTAAACAGAAAATTATAAAATAAAATAAAAAATTAATATAATGAGTGAGATATATAAGTTTGGAAAATTTTTTGTTTAATAAAGATAGAATTGTATTGTAGAAAAAAAAAATTGTATGAAAATAGACTCCTGGGGAGTTACATAAGTATAATGAAAGAAAATAAATTAAAAAATATGATACCTAAGAATAAATAGAGAAGAATATTGTAGAAAGTAAAGAATAGGAATCTCATGTATGACAGGCAGAGAAGTAAAATATAAATATAAAATTTAAAATATAAGTATCAGATGTTATATAAAAGAATACAATAGGAATGAAGTTATATTAATATAAAATAAGATGTAAGTATAAAAGAAACTATAGATGAGAGATATAAAATATCAGTTTGAGAATGGAGATATATTATAAATAATTATGATGTTCTATAAACATGAACTCTTTTATTAAAACTATGATGGATGCTGAAGTGATGATGGAAGAAATAGGTGTGAAGAAAGGAGATGGAGAAAGATGAAGTGAAGATATAAATAATATGAAAGTGTACGAACAGAAAGATAATTTTATTCTGGAACCAGGTCCCTTAAGAATAACAGGTGTGTACAAAATATAATGAATGTATATCTGGCCAAAAAGCTAAATGTATGAATGATACAATATTTATAAAAATACATTAAAACAACAAACTAAAAAGGTATATTCTGGTAAAGAAAAAAATTAAAATAACAATGACTAAGTTGGAATAAAAAAATGAAATAAACAAAAGCACCCAACATTACAAAAAATAATATCGTTGTAACTGAAGAAAATTGACTGTAACTCATCCATCACTTCTGATTGATATCCACGAAATTCAGCAAATCACGAAATACTTGCATTTGAATGAGGATAATGAAGAAGCATGACGGATATCAGGCGGGATTGAGGTCCAAAGTGTGGTGGAACTGACGAGAATATTGGTTCTGTGGCAACGAGTATAAAGGTCGGAAAGGCGAGATCTTGTGCCCTGGAATCGGATATAGGATTGGAATTGTAGGAGGCTACAGAAAAATCATTTAAAGAAAAGAGTAATTACATCCACTACAATTGCATATAAATAACTCCTATTTACTGAGTATATACGCCGTTAAAAAAGTAAACATCAATACAAATACAAAGATTTATCAAGATTGTACCACAAAATTGTAATATTAGTTTCCTACAATTTTTTCAGATTTTTTTTTTTAACGTGCAGCTGCTACGATAACAAAATTAGGAAAAGTTATAATTTTATAATTGTAAAAGGTATGACAATGCATGCGAAATAATTCACATCACACTTTACCACTTGAACCCCTGAAAAGTCTTTGGTTCAGTATAGTGGGCACTGTATTGATTCTGTCCCAACGGTTGCACAATGTGATTTTTCCAAGATCACCTAACCGCTTTCGGAAAGGAAGAATCAGGAATATTCTCGTCCTAATGAGTAATGTTTTATTTTCAATTCGTACATTTTTTTAAAAATATATTAATAATGTGATTGTTGAGCCCAAACAATGATATTATTTTGTTTCTAAAATTCTATTATTTTATTACCGCACGTATATATTTTTATTACATTTATTTTATTTTATTTTTTGTTTTGTTTTTATTTTATGATCATTTAGCTACTTGGCACTATTACTTATTGCCCACTAGTGCCAGATTGTAATAATACTTCAATACAGTGTAGTAAAAAAAAAAAATTGTTTCCAGAGAGGAAAATATTTGACTGGATGATTCTAATGAAGGATAGAATTAGTCAGAGGGTGCAGTCAGAGATAACACATAAATAAGAATAATTATTTTTTACATAATATAAAATAACTATAAAAACATTACTGTAGGTACCAATAAAGAATTATAGAATGACATATAGAGTTTATAAACAAGTAACCAGCTGGTTGCGTATCACCTTTCAGTTTTGGGGTGGAGGTGCGGTCTCAGGTTATGAGCCTATTTGCGCGTTTATTCATTGGGATATATTGCACTTCTTCTTTGAGATATCATTGATCTTACTTTTTTTTGTGTCTTGATAATGCCTAAATAGG
The DNA here is from genome assembly GCA_964056705.1 of Troilus luridus. Taxonomy (NCBI): domain Eukaryota; kingdom Metazoa; phylum Arthropoda; class Insecta; order Hemiptera; family Pentatomidae; genus Troilus; species Troilus luridus. Next base: position 71,214,705 of record OZ057415.1, on the reverse strand, counting down.
TGAAACGTCGACTGGTAATTATTTGTTTTTACTCCAGATTTGAAACATTTAGGATGATTATTCAAATTATTATTTCTATGCCGTAGTCTTAATTGGATTCTTTCCAGAGGTCTGTTCTTGTGTTTACCAATTTGCTCAGTATTTAAACCTTCAATATATTATTCATAAATAAATAATGCATCTGGGGTAAGTAAACACAAAAGAATTATAATGCTTGTAGTTTATTAATTCAATTTTAAACAAGATCAATGATTTAATATATACATTAAGAAGTACAGTTAATGAATCAGATATAGAGGAATGCCATAAAATACATTACAGGAATTAAATTACACTTATCTGTGATACAGCGGTACATCTAGAATTCTTCTTGGTGGGGTGTCTTCGGGTCTCGCCGTCTTCGGATACTCCGCGCCCCGCATCGTAGCTTCCGTCTCCGCGTCTTCGCGTCCTCCGGATCTCTTCCTAGAGACCTTTTCTCTTCGGGATCTGTTCAGAGAGTACTTTTTCAGTGGAGTCTTCGACCCCCGCCCCTTTTCTTATCTCTTCATTCACCTTGACCATAAGGGACTTCAGGAGAGCAACACAGCACTCTACACACTACCTCTAGTAATTCAGCAAGTGTTTTAGGAATTACCCTGTATAATAATGACATATAACGAGAACAGAATAAGCATATTGTCTATACGTATTTATAACGGTTCCTTACTAAGATATAGTTAACATAATAAATTTAAATAAATTCATGGATTATGGATCGAACAAAAAATACAAAAATTACGTAGGGTACGAGTATGGCGTAAATTACATTTCCAATATTTCTGATTAATTTGCAACTAAGCAATCTATCATACAGTTTAATAAGTTCCTTTTCAGTGTTATATAAACAATGAACTAAGCTGTCAACAATAAAGAATTCCATGACCAGCATAGCAACTTAGAACTCTAAACACTGAACAACACAGCACCCCGATCGTTTCAATACTTTGCGGACATAGATTAAGAACTTCCTCCTCTTTCTCCGAATACAATTTCCTCTGATGTCGTGTAGCCAATGCCGCCGTCATGCATCACCAAAGAAACGATAGCAGTTGCCCGATGAGTTCCTCAATGTCGTGATGGAAGAGATTGGTCAGGAAGGGGGCGGGTATCGTCGCAGAAAGGGACGTGTCTTCTGGGAGTGGAAGGACGCCATGAGGAAATTAGTGGTTATGGGGAAAAGGCAATTCAGCCAGGGGTGTTGTGACATAACGCGTTCATTGTTGACATACAATACTGTACGATGGACAGCAGTGACGTTACGCTGTGTTGATGTTTTCAATGAATCTTCCTCCTACATACAGAACGGGGATTACTAAGAGAAAGCTAAACAATAAACTTTTCTAGACACAATTTCTATTCGAGAAATATATTAGCTATTCATATCACCAAAATAACGTATGCCACTTATTGTGTCCAATTAATCAAAATGTGAGGAAAGTTTGTATTCCTTAAGAATGAAATAGTACAGTAAATTATAAAAAAGTATTTCAGTACCAGTGTCACAACTATGCATATATGCATAACCTATGTACATGTGTAAGAAATGCACTTATACATATTTGTACATGTATAGCGTTTTAATGATGTGAAATGATGTTCAACTCACAAAATATAGAAAATTTTATCATTTTATTATTTGCGTGGCGAATAGATACAATACCAGGCCAGCCTGTGGCAAACAGAAAAAAAAACGGCAGGTGGCCCTAGGATTTAACCGGGAGTGAAAAATCCTTGGTTATGCCGTCCTTCGGAAGGGGCGTTAAATAGGAGTCCCGAGCCTGTACGATGTCATATACTCGTTAAAAATCCCTATCCTTGTTAAACCTGGATAGGCAAAACTTAGAGCTCCCACTGTAGCCTCTCCAATTAGCCATAACGGCATGAAGTGACGTTAAATAAACAAACAACATATTTAAATATGAAGACCGTAATATAACTACAAATGTTTACATTATTACAAAACAGAATCACAATACTATCACAATACTTTTGTATTTGTTTTAGAAAATTGTTCTACTCGCTAAAAATATTAGGGTTCGTTCTTTTAACAACTCGAAATATACTACGTGGTTCAACCCCCATCTATCACCTACATTCAATTCTTATTTTTTTGGAACCAACATTAACATAAAAATGCTGTAAAGTGATATATTCTTGTTTCTAACCTACCAAGACGGAGAAATTCATATATAAATTTGAATAAAACTAATATTGGGATTCTCGAAAATTTAACCTTAATTTATATATATATATATTTAATTTATTTCATATTGACCAAAATCATCAATTTTCTTTCTTCTGCTGGAGTTTTCTCAGTCTCTAATATTCCTCCATGCACCCACTGGCATCTTTCCTTTGATTCCAACTTCGGCTAGCCTTCTCTTGTCTTTTTTCATCCTGAAAACATTCTAATTGTTTTTACTTCGCTCTTATATACAATTCTTTCTAAAATGTGAGACTCCATGGTATTCAACTTTTCTAAATCATTCCTAACCCTTTTGTTTAAGCTTTAGTGGTTTTCATCATTCGGAAATAGACCCATATTCGCTTGGTCAATCTATGTTTGTTCATTCTGTAAAGATGTCTGAGGAGGTCGGACCCTCTTCCGCATAGTATCCGAGGTCTGCATCCTCTTTCTGGTAGATTTCTGTATCCGCGATGCAGCCACAGGCTACGAGATATTCCGTTTTTAAGGCAGTTTTATGATATCTTACTTAGCCATTCCTGAAGATATGTTTCTTGTTGCAAATATTTTTATGTTTAATTAAATATAATTAAACATAAATAAAGTAAATTTCAATGAATAAATAATTTAGAAAAAATATTATATCCCTTTTGTTTTCTTGGAGATTTTATTCACACGAAGGCTAGATATTTTGTTTTAAGTAATAGTATGGCTTAATAATGATAATAATTAATAGTGATTTTTTTTTTTTATCAAAACACAACAATAGATTATTGTCACATTGTTAATTTATCTGAACTGCGCAAAAATGAGCAGCGATACCACTAATTTTGTTGTAATTACTTTGGATAGCTTTTTAATATTATTATTATAACAAAAAACATTAGAAATTATATTACATTACATATGAATGTAGTTATTAAATATATAGTAATATAAATGATACATTAGGTATAAACTATAAAATTAGCAAAATCCCTATTCATGATAGGGATTACTTACCTTCAGTAAAGTAAATCGTATGTTCAAAAATAAATTTCACCATCTTCTAATTCTTTTAACATTGGTCAATAAATAAACAGAAACAGATATTTGTATTTTGTATCTTTAAAAAAGAGCGCAGATTTGCAATGCTGAAGGTCCCGGATTCAAATCCAGCTGTGACAGATAATTTATTTAATGTGAGGTATGCGGACCAGACTGAGGCTCACCTGGTCTCTATAAAGTGGCTACCCTTAATTAGGGCCAAAACCTGGGGGTTGAGCCTCGGACAAATCATCTCTTTGCACAACTGTTTACTCTGAAAGAGTTATCTCTACTATGAGCTGAACCCATGAAGGGTGTTATGGGTTGTAGAGATACAGTTTTTTTTTAATCTAAAAATAAATTTTCGCCCGAAAATGGCTGCCTTCCAAAATCCGCTATAGGAGGCCATTGCCTCTCGTCTTGACCTTTTATAAGAGCGATCAGAGAATGATGGTGAACTCGTGGGCAGACCAGATCTGTGTGATTCATTTATTTAAGCAAAAATTTTTTTAAATATTCTTTCGTTAAGCCTGTTTATCAATATATATTTATACCGGAAGCATTATATTTAGAATAATTATCGTGATATCTTATCATGGTGTCAGGAGGGAATGGCATGATTAAATTCTTAATGATTATCTTAGTAATTAATAATAAAATGACAAATGATTCAGTTTTGACCATTTTAAAAATATTTTAACCGTGATTAGATTACTATTTATGAGGTAAACTACCCAGATCCATATAAATAACTTTGAAATTTTTATTTTTGATTAGTTTAAAAATAATAATAGAAGTTTAATTTTTCAGGAATTAATGAATTAGGTAACAACGATTGACAACTACGTAATTGAAAGGTTAGCTTACGTTAATTTCTCTAATAATAAATGAAAATTTACTTTAATCAGGAGTAACGTAATAGCTCTAATTTATTTTATTTTTATATCACCGGTCCATCTTCGGATGTAAATTTTTACCCCGTGGATTCGGTAATGCATATATTTCAAGCTTGCATACGTTAAATATTGGTATCCCGGGCTCATAATGATAATTCAATTATTCAATGTATATGACGCTTTGAAACCAATAGTTTAAACGATTGGAATTTTTTATTTCTGTATATTTATGTCCACTCCTGTCAAGCAATGTCATTGATGTCTAATGACATGATAGGCAAGAAGAACAGTACCCAGGGGTACCTTTCCCGTGGCTTTATTTAATTTCTTATGATAATAGATTCCTCATCCACGTTCTTTTTAGTCCTTTCCTTGTGTTCTCAAGCCTGAGAGTCGTGGGCAATTGTTCAATCAGCGTTTGGATGTCTGAGTAGTTTTTCTTGAAATCGTTTGTAGTTTGTTGGAATGTGTTTGTCAACCATATGTTAGTTACTAAATGACTAAAGAATTTATCAGTTAGTTACTAAATGACTAAAGAGTTGATCGGTTAGTTACTAAATGACTATAAAGTTTATTGATTTAACATATGTTACGTTTAAACATATGTAGTCCTCGGTAGTATAGTGGTAAGTATCCCCGCCTGTCACGCGGGAGACCGGGGTTCGATTCCCCGCCGGGGAGGTAATTTTTTTGTTTTTGCCTCCTAGATTTCTAAATTTAAATATTATAAATATATATTATTTATTTATAGATATTATAATATATAGATTTCATACATGTTCTTTAACCAATAATATTTTTTAAGTCAGGATGCAAAATTTTGTTATTGACATACCTAGTTGCTTTAGTAATTACTATATTAATAATAATTATTTATTTACAGAAATTAGACAAATGACATTTGGCACGTAGTGTATTAGTGAAAACCTCTACTACAGGATTCTCGTGGAAGCGTGTATGAAGAAACCTCCCATTGAAGGCACTCCTAGCGTTTCATTTCACAGTAGTAAATCCCTGCTCAAGAGACGTTTCAGTCTCTTTGTCGGATTTTGTGGTAATCTGTCTGTCAGTAATGTTTGTACCAGTAAGTTTGGGGGTCCAGCAAGCGAGTCGTGAAATGTTTTGTAGTTTTTCTTCATCGGTCATGTGTTGAGATTTTGTTTAATGCTTTATTAGTTATAGAAAAGAGAAGAGAAAAATCTGAATGGTCTGTAAGTGAGTTTAAGTAGTGTGTTGTTTATAAAATAATTTTATTGGTTAGTGATAGTATATTTTTATTTAATAATCTCTTCACTGAATGAAAACCTATTTCCAGTCATTTGTGCAATACAACTTTATTTTATGGAAACATTTCGACTATATGTCATTTTCCATCCATCTAAGAACTTAATCTTTATCATCTTAAAGAGTTACAAGTCAACATTTCTCTTTTTATTAATAATTGTCCTTTACTAAAATTTTTTCTTGGAGGACCATGGATAATATTAATATAATAAGATTAACAAAAGGACCATGGAGGACAATGGACCTCCAAGAAAAAAATTTAGTAAAGGACAATTATTAATCAAAAGAGAAATGTTGACTTGTAACTCTTTAAGATGATAAAGATTAAGTTCTTAGATGGATGGAAAATGACATATAGTCGAAACGTTTCCATATAATAAAGTTGTATTGCACAAATGACTGGAAATAGGTTTTCATTCAGTGAAGAGATTATTAGATAAATTCAATCCAGTTTACATCCTTTCAAAAAATAAAAAATAAAAATATATTTTTCTCGTAAAGTAGTCGTCTTAGAATAATATAGAAAACAAACTTTATTCTGGTACCAAGTCCCTTTTCGAATAATAAGCATGAACAGAAAAATAAAAATAGCATATATACTGGCCAGAAGGTTACATAATAATACAAATCATTAAGTAATTAAAAAGTGCCAAGAAAAATAGAAATGAAATAACTAAAAAGTACGAATCTTGATTGACAGGATTTTAACAAATTTTAGAGAATAAATATATTTTTTTTTGAAAGGATGTAAACTGGATTGAATTTATCTAATAATTCCTTCACTGAATGAAAACCTTTTTCCAGTCATTTGTGAAGGAATTATTAGAATAAATATATTAATAACATCAGCTACAAAATAAAATAAATGAATGCGATAGCATTCAATAATTCTTTATATAGGGTATATCTTCTAGGAGAAAGAAACAAATATGCGTATGCAACAAAATCTATTATTCATTACTGATTTATTTAAGCAAATGATTGACCTCCTTGAAGAGCATCTTTTTTGGAGGACAGAAGATGTTGGAAAACCAAGGACTTAAATGAAGTCAGTGAAGAAGCATGACGGATGAAAGGAGGGATGGAGCGGGCGAGAAAGGAACGCTAGCTGGTTCTGTGTGAGCGAGTATTGAGATCGGAAAGGCGGGATCTTGTTTTGTGGTGGTGGACTGTGGATTTGAATTGGAGGAGACTGCAGATATATTGGGGGTGTTGAGAGTTAATGGATTGGTATAGAAAAGCACTGTAGAAATATTATCTACGAATGGGAGGGAAGAGCAACTTTAACTCGGCATTATGATGTGACACACAGGATCGTCTCGGAGTACCCAGGACAAATCTTAGAGAGTAAGAGGCGGTGATTTAACGTATTCTTCAAGTTAGTCACATGTGATATCCATTGACTGAATACTTGAATACTGACGTATTCTGTCCATTGTGTTTTCTCTGGGCAGTGGTATTAATTTTAGTTTTAAAGTAATTAAGTAATTGGAGGACAATCTCAATCTCTAAGGGTAAATCGTACTTGGCTTGATTTTTTATGATAATCTGTATACGCCATTTTACTTTTTTAATAAGTGCAAGTATTCAATTCAAATAGTACAGCATTACAATGAGGAATTTACAACTAAAAAAAATATGAATTTAATTGAAAAAATATTTTTATAATATAAATAATACAATGATATAACAAAGAAGACCGGACTAAATGCGTGTAGAGTTGATAAACACAAACAAAGCAGAAAGGTGACAGTGGTAAGAAGAGAAGGCAGAACGGAGGAAGCCGAGAAACTGGATCTGGCCCCTATCTCATTCCACCAGGCACACAAATAATAAAAAAACATCGTTTTCGTTACCTCAATCTGACCCTGTAACATTGAATTTTATTTATTATATATATTTTTTATTTGTTATTATTATTTGTTTTGTTTTTTATCTAGAAACCTAAACTAATTACTATAACAGTTATATTTCGAAAGAGTTTAAAAAGAGAGTGAAATTATATGTAAAGACTGTGGAAGTTGATGTCTCAGAAACACTGGGTTTTTCACATATTTAAAGTACATTATACAGGTAAACAAATATACTTAGCAATTACTATTAAAATAATGGATACAAATAGATTATTGGCAATTCTTTTAGCACGTTTTTTATAATTTAAAAGCTTATAGCTCTAAAACTATATTCTCTTTAATGCTTAAATTTTTAGCAGTATTTTCGTAAACACATGGAATATGATTATTGTTAATATAAATTAAAGCAATTGTAAAAATATTTAGTTTAATTAATAGAAACAAAAAGAATATTCTTGAGAAAAAAGAATATTGCTCTGCGATTTTTCTTGACAGTGAAAAAGCTTTTGATAGTGTCTGGCACAAGGGTCTTCTCTGGAAAATAAAACCTCACTTACCTCCTACATACTTTTTAATTCTTCAATCTTATTTCCAAGACAGATTCTTCTGTACTTCCGTTGACTCTTTGATTTCCTCCTTCTTTCCTCAATACAGGGGTGTACCGCAAGGCAGTGTTTTAAGCCCCATTCTCTATTCTGTTTACACCTCTGATATCCCGGAGCATCCTTGCACCAAAATCTATTCCTTTGCTGACGATACAGCCATTATTTCATCTCACAGAGACCCAAACCTAGCATCTATAGCTCTTCAAAATCATTTATTTCATTTAGAAAAGTGGTTCTATAAATGGCAAATCAGAATAAACGCCTCAAAATCGAGCCATGTAACCTTCTCTCTACGCAAAGCTTCATGTCTAGCAGTCAAAATTGACAACGACGAAGTACCTTCCAAAAATTATGTACGTTATCTCGGACTATACTTGTACAAAATACTTACATGGAACGTACAAACAAAATTAAAAAGAAAAGAACTGACTAGACGGTACAAACAACTATCACATCAACAAGAAATTTTCTTTTAAAAGGTTGGGAAAGGAAATATAAAAACTGAAATATACTCTTTCAAATGTTTTGATAAATATCCTCGTTCTAAAAAACACTTATTGTTTCTTCACCCAATAAGTGGCTATGACACGACTTCTGTACTATTTATAAAATGAAAAAAAACTTTTGTAAAAACACTCGAGAAACTTCCGAATTTGGATCAAATTGCTGCAGCATTTGAAGAAGATTATTTGAGGATGGAGTGCGAACCTTGTTGGCAATCTATTATGCTCCAACATTTGAGGACTGTATCGATCCTCTTAGCTATGCACAGTTCGTCAAGTTAACAAAACTGAATAAACCTGTGCAGTTATCAAATGTTCCACCAACGAGTGCAGCAGCTCACCAACATTTCAACCGTGTCTATTATCATGTTCAGGGTTGGTTAGGGCAAGATTTAGAACCCCTAAATTGGGGTTAGATAATGCGTAATGAACTCCTGGAACCTGATATGACAATGAGTCCACCAGCTCCGGAGGAATTGATTAACACAATATTCTGCAACTGCATGAATGGTTGTGGTTCGAGATGTGGATTCAGGAAAGCAGGGTTGCAGTGCTCATTAGCTTGCGGCCAGTGTGATGGGCAATCTTGTCTTAATGCTTCACCATATCAGAGTGATATCAATGAAGACGGTACTTTTGACCCCGAAATCCTAGAAGAACTGGAGACAAATGTCGTTGAAGACACGAGAACACAAAGGAATTTGAAATTTTACAGCGACTGGAAGAAGATTATGAAGAAGAAGAAAATTGAAAATTAAAAACTGAAAACCTTTTCAAAATAAAAATATTTAAAAATTAAAGCAATGATTAAAAAATTATAATGAATTATAAATAATATAATTACGTATGTCAAAAAGATCCTAAAATTAAACGTAATGTTCAATGAACATTCTTCCTCCTGTAGGTATACATCGCAAAATTGCTAGAACACGGGGGATCGGTGAAGAGAACAGATTTGGCCTTAGTAGGGAGCGACCCCGGTGGCTCAAATGGTTACAGTGAGGCAGAGATCCGGGTTCGAATCACGGCAGGGGACAAATCTTTTCTCTTCAATAAAAATATTTAAAAATTATAATACTCTAAATAGTTAAGCCCTGCGCGCGCTCTGCCCTCTATCTCAAAAATGGTTCAAGATATAAAAAAATGTTTAAACAAAAGTTGTAGAAAATTTAATCCTCTACAATAAATAAAAATTGCATAAAACCCATAGGAAACGAGATATTTGCAATAAATGTGTAAAAAATCGATTTTTTGGACTTTGCCCTTGGAATATCTGTAGTCGCGGACACCCTACGGTAAGTAGGTTTAGAGACAAGTTTTAGGGTGCCAAAATACAGGTTTATACAACTTTATTGCCGACTATCTCTCATTCCGAGGTGAAACCCCTAATTTTACTGGACTATACAGTGTCTACCACCTACTGAACCCGAGACACTGCATGCGTTGTAGTGGTACAAAGTTTTGTTTTATTTATTATTTATGCGCTACATTATGCATATATTAGTTTAAAGAACACTTGAAGTATATCTACATCACAGTACTTATTTAATTATAGGTAATGAATGAGAAAAAAACTCTACCAATATACTCGCATAGATCATTCTGAAAAATAATTTCTCATTCATTCTAATAATGTTTAATAATTTATTATATTTTTATTTATTTTTTATATATGATTTTCATATAACGACATGATGACAGTATTTCTTTTCAAATAACTCAAATATTTTTCCAAAAATTAACTAGACCGTCATAACTGTTATGAATTGGTATAATTAAATAAATGCAGTATATGTTTTTAATGATTTCTTAAAGCATTAATATAATTTCATGTTCTCAGATTATCACTAATTGAAAAATAAATCGTTTTACTCTTAACATTCGAGATTATATAGTTCAAGAGGGCAATGGCCTAGGACGGCAATAAACGATAATACGAAAAAAAATCTTGTAGCTATCTAAGAAACAAGATCAAAGATAGGATAGATGTCGATCGCAGGCAATAACGGAGTGCTGTAAAAAAGAAAATTTATCATCTAGACAAGGCAATAAAAATCAACGGTAAGTGCTCATAGAAAAAATAACTATTGTACAATAAAAATGGATTTTTTTGTTTTGTATCCGCTATTCCCGAATAATAAGAGTTATTTTTGGAAATATACCATTCAATTATTTTCTTCAAGAATCTGCAAATTATCAGTAAAATCTACAACATATGAAGTAAAATTTGTAGGACTAAATTATTTTTTGTTTCATCGAAATAAATTGATAATAAAAATAAAATAATAATATAGAATAAAATAGATTATCAACTGGTTTTTTTGACACATTTTTTACTGTTTTAAACAAAACAAATTTAATAATGAGCATTTAATTCTCTTGAAAGCTCCAATTCTTTTCATAAAGCCATTGCAAACTATATTCAGTCTTTTAGTAATCACAAGAAATATTCATTTTTATTATATTGATTGTGTGAAACGTAAAAAAATATATAATTAGTAGCCATGGATTGTAAATTTGTGAATACTTCAAAGAATTTTGAAAAACTAGTATTTTTTATTATAATTTTTTTTTTTTGGCGTGATTCTATCCAAGCAACAATATACATTATTGATTACTTGAGTGAGAAAAATACTTGAAAGAGTATAGGACCCTCAAAAGGAAATCGTTTCCGTATCAAAATGAATCAAGACCATGACTCAAGCTGCTCATTGAGAGAAGTCGGGATTGAGAAAGAGGAAGAGGCAAGCCTAGAATGCGATGCGACCATAGCCTCCTTGGGGCATGAACATAGAAAAGAGTCGCGGAAGATCGGTCAGAGTGGAGGAAAGTTGTCGAGGAGGCCAAGGTCTTCCATATGGATTCCATGGACCATAGCGCCCTGTGAAGAAGAAGCAACTTTTTTTTTATAACTGGTTAGATAATTTAATTAAACTCTATAGAAAAAAAATCTTTGTTCATTGCTGACTAATGTAGTGAGGTATAATAATTTAATAAGTACTTAACACATTCCGAATAAGTTGAAGAAAAGAAATAAAATAAATAAATAAATTCAAACCAGTTTTGGCCAAAGCTTTCACTCTGACATTTTGTTATATAACCAAGATTTAAATAGTGATCACCTTTATAAAATGTAACTCTCCAAGAATCTATTTATTATCACTTTTATCGCACCACATTTGTTTATGGCGGCTCCGAAAACCTTTGAGTGAGGTACTGCGTTTTCTGTGTGTTAACGTGTTCCAGGTCAATAATATTTGAGGCGATTTATTTATTTCGTTATCAGGCGTAGATCGACCTAGTGGGAAATGCATCCTCTATAAAATGACCAACATCTATTTGGATGACCTATAGGGAAATATAATGTCTTGCAAAATTAACATGTTATAAAAATGCATTTAGGTAAATGCAAATTTTATTAATAATCGGTAATTCTTGCAATTATATAAATACTTTCACACAGCTATTGTCGAATTTATCCCGACTTATTCTTCGGAAACCTGGACTATGAGCCTCCGTCTGTACTCAAAGGCGGTTGAGATGGATTTCCGGAGGTGTCTCCGTGTCACCAGGCTGGATAAACTAAGACACGAAGAAATTCGACAGAGGATGGATACGGGTATATCTTAAAATGAAAGGATCGGGGCACGCCGCCTAAGGCTACACCTACATTGGATCCGATTCGGTGCGACGTGATTCTATCACATACGATGCTGGTGTGTATACATTATACATATTTTACTATACATTATAGAAAAATATAAATGTATTAAAAATAATTAACGAATAATCTTAATTTTATAAATTTAAAGAACCAAATGTTATAAGCCTAAGGCTACACCTACATTGGATCCGGTGTGATACGATTAGATGTCGCTAGCAAACCAAATGACTGAAATATATCGAGAGTTATAACATTTGGTTCTTTAAATTTATAAAATTAAGATTATTCATTAATTATTTTTAATACATTTATATTTTTCTATAATGTATAGTAAAATATGTATAATGTATGACACTCCAGCATCGTATGTGATAGAATCACGTCGCACCGAATCGGATCCAATGTAGGTGTAGCCTGAGATGGTACGGCCTTTAGAAGAGAATATCGTTCGAATGTTGGCCGAAACGAATCCTGGATTGGGTTCCACCAGGGAAGGTAGGACGCGGACGTCACAGAAGCAGGAGGAGATGGCTGGTCGAGGTCTCCTGGAAGAGGATTGGATGGATCAATAGGTTAACAACATCAAGAAGACTGATTACAAGTTTAGGAAAACTAAGTGTTGAGTAAGTAATTGTGGATCAGATAAGATTTGAATGACTAATTTTTCTGAATGATGTACAAATGTAAATATTAATAGGTGCAAGATAGCTAAATACAATATAAATATACACTATGGGTTGTATCTAAATTTACCTGTATCACTACAACCCATGAACAATCTTTGGTTGAGTACATGGTAGAGATTGTACTGTTCTTGGACAACGGTTGCGCAGGGAGGCGATTTGTCCTAGATCACGCTCAACGATCAGGAAAAAGTCTGCCAAGCAGCTGGCCCTTCGGCATGGCAACTCAGCACTCTATCACTGAGCCACTCCGCTGCGTTGTATCTAAATTACTCCCTCGAATTATAAAATTCCCTCAACATTCCAAAAATGCTATCCGAGTACCCTAGTGAATTATTTTCTTGGAAGTTTCCATTTTTGGTATACAAGCTATGGTGAAAAAGGAATTGGAAAAATACAACTCTGTTAATTATTAATCTAATAACAGATTAATAAGATATGGTTTAGATATAATTAATGTCAATTTACATCCAAGGTGACCAAGAAGTTATTTTCGGCAGCAGGCGGGTGGTTTCGACATACGACTCGATCTAGTTAGCTCTTTTTTTTTTTTAAATTTGTTTTTTAAAAATTCGAATACTAAAATTTGGGAAATTGATAGGAGCCTAACCTGTTTATGCGTAAAAATGATAGAATCAGAGAAAAGCCAAACTTCGGCCTTCTCATATTAGTCATCGCGCCTACGCCCGAATATAATATAACATAATAGGATGTTGATAGTTGGGGATAGTAGGCAGTTACTCTCTGTCCGAGCAGCCACTCCTATCGGCCCTGAAGATGACCTACATAGTAGGTCGAAACGTCGGCACTTAAAATAAAATAGTTTCACCTATTTTTGCGTGTTTTCTTGACTGCACCCCCAACTATCAACATCCTATTATAGTACCTACAGTCAACTATTTCTTTCTCACATAATATAACATACTATATAAATACACACAAGTATATATATATTTTTTTTTTTGGAGTTGTCATTTACCCTCAAAAATATGGAGGGAAAACACATAAAATTGATAACGATCGTCTTAAGTTAAAAGTAAATAATACGGTGTATACAAAAAATGGCAGTTTTTACAAATTCTAGATTTTAAAGAACTTTAAATATTTTAATCATATTTAATACTAACCAATACTTCATAATGCCTTTAGATCATTCTCTATGCTTATTTAATCCCATTAGAGTTCTTAAAAAAAAACCTCAGTTTAGTTATTTTTTAAAGGAAGGAACAGGACAGTACCCCACGAAATTCACATAATTTTATGGCATTACTGAAAAAAAAATCATAGCAGCTGAAGCAACACTTTAAATTATTAACTATGAAGGAGAAGGTGTCCTTGACCAGCGCACTACGCGACGTTGGTTTGAAAAATTTAGTAGTGGAGATACGACACTGGAAAGGAAGAAGGGCTCTGGGTGACCATTAATGGGTATTGATGAGCTTCTGCGGGAAGCAGTCCATATCTATTCATAAATACCTACGAACTTGCCAGGGAGTGCGGTGTGTCGAAAGATACTGTTAGTCGCCATCTACGCCCCATTGGGAAGGTGAAAAAGTGTTGTTGACTGGTCCCTCACGAACTTACTCCTCAGCAATCAGCTAAGAGGTTAGAAATTTGTGAAAATTGATTGAAAACCCTTTCTGTTAAGAGTTTTTTTTTCATCCATCATATATTCCAGACCTCGCACGTTCGCATTACTACTTTTTTGACTCATGGCCCACTTTGTTCAAGGGAAAAAATTGATAATTTTGCGGAAGTTTCATTTTTTTATACACCATATTAACATAAAAAATAGATCTTCAAGCAAAGAATTCGCAAGAAAGGGCAAATTGTAAATACTATGTAATGCTCTTTTGCTTAGTAATGGTCTACAATAAACATCTTTTACAAATAGGAATTTCGTTTTATGATCAGTTTCTTAAAAAATCGGAGGAAACTACAGTGGAAGTGCTTAAGTTGGCCTAGGCTTTTATAATTTTTTTTACATTTGTTTTCGATGTTCAGTCTATTTGTTTAACTTCCTTTTGGCAACCTTTCGAGACTACGCTATAATAACTCATAAAATGCCAAATGTATGACCAACTTCATGAATCATCAATTCATCAATCGACCAAGTGCATTGCATGCGTGTGTAAAATTCTTTCAAGGTTTATGATCAATGAAATGAATATTGTAACCATTACTTTGTAATTAAATAAATATACTATTATAATTCTATTCACATCTAGTTACATAATTGATTGAAAACGCATATGGCCAAATATTGGCATGCAAATGCTATTAATGATTTTATTATAAATAGGAGGAAGTTATTTGTGATTCACTAAGCAACTCAGGAATAAAAAATGAATAATAATGGTGTGTAATACTTCAGGGGCCCAACGCTGAATGCTAAGTAGATTACTTCTCCTAAAAACTATTTTGGTATATCACGATTTCTTTTCCTTAGATTTTAAAGTAATATTAACATAGAGAGGGTAACACTATTAAAAGAAAATATTTGGAAGCATTATATATAAATGATAAAATAAATGATGTAGTAAATGAAAGAAAGGAAGCACGAGAAATAAGTAAACTATATTCATCTATTATTCTAAAATTAAAAAAACAATAATACATAAGATGGTTTAACTTGGAAAAAAAAGAAGGGTGATAATACAAAATATCATATATTGATTGAATTGATTCAATTATTAAAAAAAAAAAATAAATAAACATTATCTGTGTTTTTTTAATGTATTTTAAAATATCTTAATACATAAAGTGAAGATAACAGAGAAATATAAAATACAGAATTATACACAACTCATCCTGTACTTCACTGATCAAAGTTTAAAACATTTTTAATATTAACAATGACCATGGACGATAGCTAATCCCCAGGAATATACATATATATATATATATTTATTGTAAAAATATTTATGATATTGAAAATGGTCTTTATAAGGTATCTATACTTATTTTACTGGTTGTTGGGGCATAATGTTTAAAATTGTGAAATTTCTTCATTATAATTATTAATTTTTACAGATTTATGACTTATAACTTTTTCAAGTTATACTTGATTGATAAAGGATGCAAAAAAAGTGTGTAGAAAGATTTAAAATGACATAAATTTTGTTGAAATGTCTTAATAAAAGAAGAATATATACAGACTGGATAAATTGTTTTTCCCCCCATTTTTATAAAAAAGCAATTTTCATTTATTGAAACTCCAATTAATTTATTGGAGCTCCACTAAGCCACAGAATCCCTCTCGTATACAATCCAAAATCCTTCGGAAAATCCTTAATGATTCTTATTTTGTAACAAAAAATATCACATATGCCTTGATGTCCCATTAGTTGCTGGTTTGGCCCGAGCCCGATATCAGTCTTTTCATTAAAAACTTTATTCCCACTCAAACCCACTAGTTTCAAACCTACCTTTTCAATTTTGGAATATCTTCAGAGGTATTTGAAAGAAGATGACCTCGTGACCATTTGACTTAAAACTGTTATTTGAGTACATCCAGTGGGTAGTTTCTTACTTTCTTGCTATTATATATCTTTCGTAATATTTACATGTTGCATTATTTAATTCATGCAATAAATTACCATAATTTTTTTTTTTTTTTTAAATAGAGAATATTAAAAGGATTCGTATTAGAAAATACTGAAGGAGGTACTACATCCTTTACATTCTAAAATTAACGATTTTCACTCTTAACTGATGAAAGAAAAAAATCGAAAAAACACATAATACTCCTATATTTTTTAGAGTACTATTGGAAAAATCAAAAAATTAAAACATAAAGTCGGTAAAATATTGGGGGTAAAGTTAATAATAATGTCTTTATTTATTCTGGGATCTTTAGAATAACAATACAGGTATTGTAAGATATTGAGCCTTGGAGTGTAAAATAAATAAATTTAATTAATTAATACAAATAATTTAGTAAGTGAGAAAGAATAATAAAAAAAAAAAATGAAAAAAATGCGAATTACTTCAAAACAATTTTAAAAACTGATTTGAAGAAGAGAAAGAAAAAATAAATAAGTTAACAATAATTATATAAGAGAAACAATTTATAGTTATATATACATCAAATTTACGCCAAGCAAAAAAAAAAATTATGAAGAAAAATTCAAACAATACTATCAGTGATTTACATTTTTTTCCATTATTCCAATATTTCTCTTTTTTTTAAAATTTAATATCTAACTAGATGATATTAATACATATGTACGTGGTTTATATCCCACACACTGATATATATATATATATATATATATATATATATATATATATATATATATATATATATACATATATATATACATATATAATCACACACACATGTGTACATTAAAAAAACATCATTTTAACTCAAAACCGATCCTATTATTTTCGATTTTTTGGGAATTGTAGGGATATTAGGCGATGGAATATACGGGATTTGAAGGTTGGAAGATTATTGGAACGACGAATGGAAGTTGGTATAGAGTTCCAAAAAGAGTAGGATCGGATAAGGAAAGCTCTGTCAAAAGCTGCTGTTCGGTGGGAATAGTCTGACTGGTAAGTTTTTTCCCAGTACATAATTTATTGATGTAACGTTTAGAGACAAAATTACATAAATTATAACCGCCTGTAACATGTGCACGTAAATATTCATTTTTCATACGTGTCAAGGTTGATTATTTTTAGATAGATTGATTTTTACTATTTCATCAATACTGCTATATTGTCTTCACTGTCCAAGCAATGATATCAAGGAAAAGTCAGATCCTTTGATCCGAATAATATTTAAATAATTAAATGGGATCTTTAAACTTAATATATAGTAGTTCTATGTTATTTATGAATAAGAGACATCTCCTTCTCTTCTCCAAAGGTTGATGTGGCTGACTGACCAGGAGTTGGTTTTATATAAAGATCGTAATTCATTTCATTATATTTATTGTGTGCTGATCATAGTTACAAGATAGAAGATGTATCTACTTACAAAAAAAGAAGAGGGGGACCTTTCGCTATCTGTGACAGTCTAATGTTGGGTTGCCCGGTTCTTGCCTACGACTGCCGTCCTGTCTCTTAAGAGTTTTTTTTTTTTTTTAAATTTATTTATTGATATTTACAACTGTATTACAATAATATATAAATGAAATAGGCTAAGTGATACATAATGACATGAGTTAATGGCAAGTAAAGAAACTACCCACTGGTAGTACTAAAATCACTAGTTAAACCAAAAAGGTCACGTGGCCATCTTCTTGTTTGTTTGTTGTTGCTTAGAGGCGTAAAACCCTAGGGTTTATTTAGATGTAAATAAATTAAAAAAATATTCATATACACACAAACACTAATAAATAATACATCTATAATAAGGAAATAAAGCAATCGGAAAAAAACAACAAATGGATCTATAGCAAGGACAATGGAGGATCAAATATTGGCTATTAATTTACAGTTTGTAATGAATTTCACCACTTTGTCGATTTCAGATTTGCTGTCTCTTAGTGCTTCTCTAACATCGGGTGGTATTTTGAGCTGATTTAGTATTTTTTTATAGGAGTTGCATTCCTCAAACATATGTCTGATGCAAAGATTTTTATTAAACCTAAAGCATATCGGTGGTGCATCCCTTGTAATGAGATGTGCGTGGGTAAGCCGGGTGTGTCCTATTCTAAGGCGAGCAATAGCCACCTCTTCATGGCGTTTACTGCGATTAGATGTAGCCCAAGGCTTTACTTCCCTTTTTATATATTTCAATTTACTGGCTGGACTTTCAGCCCACATTGCTTGCCATCTTTTTTCTATATATTCTTTAAGGGGGCGAGCAAGTTCTTGGCGGTTAGAATAGCTGTGAGGGATAGAGCTGCTCGAGCAGCTTTGTCAGCCATCTCGTTTCCGGCAATGTCCCGGGGCCCAGATGAAGAATATTTTTTTGCTTATGTGATTTAGCATTATTAGATATTCGTGAATGCGTTGGACTATGGGGTTGTGTGAGTACATATTGTTCAATCCCTGGAGGGCGCTCATCTTCTTTTCAGACGCCTCGGAGGATTACCGGAAATTGAAGAGGAAGCTAGGTTTGAAACTAGAGGGTTTGAGTGGGAATGAAGTTTCTTATGAAAGGATAGATACCGGGTTCGGGCCGAATCAGCAACTAATAGAACATTAAGGTCGTTATGGATGACTTTATTATTAATAAAATAAGGTTCGTTGAGGATTTTGCGAAGGATTTTGGATTGTAGGGATTGGATACAAGAGGAATTCGATGGCTTAGAGGAGTCCCAAAGCTCTACTCCGTAAGTCCAAATAGGTCGTATGATGGTCATGTAGATGAGTCTTTAGTAGTTAATTGGGAGGTTATAGCGTTTGTCTAGTAAGTGTTGAAGTAGCCTGAAACGTCGAGCGGTTTCTTGTCTTTTCAGTCTAGTATGAGGATTCCAGGTTAATCGTTTGTCGAGATTCGAACCTGAGTATCGGATCTGTTATACAGGCACCAGTGGGATATTATTAAAGGATACTGAAGGGGAGGAAGTCATTGGCTTACGGCGTAAGGTAAAAGTGATTTGATGCGATTTTTGAGAATTTATTTTAATTAATTTTGACACCATTCTTCAAGATCAGTGATATGGGATTGGAGGCTTTGGGATGCAATAACTGGATGGTGTTTACTGATAATACACATGCATCATCAGCATACGTGGTAAGGATAGTATTAGGATGAGTTGGGATGTCAGCTGTATAGACTGTATAAAGGATTGGGCCAAGGATACTACCTTGAGGATCTCTTAAGAGTAAATGTACCGATTCTAAGGAACATTTAAACTACCTGCTCAATGCCTCTTACCGTATTCATTTAGGTACTACTAATGTTTCAGATAGTGCCATTAGTATAACAACCCCTACGTATATTTACTTACCCGTATCTTAGGGCAAAACAAGATCAAACAAAATGCCAAACTATATCAGCACTTTTACCATAAGCCTGATTTTTCAAGAATTCCCACATATTACATCACACCTCTATAGTCTTGGAATACGCCCTGACTTCTCAGCAACCCTTAGGGATGAAAATTCAATAGAATCAGTCTTCAAATGTTTCAACAATCAAATAAATTATTATCTTACAATTTTCAAATAAATAACTTCTTCCACAGCCTTCTTTATAAAAAAAAAAGTCAAAAGTCCAACAAACATAAGCAGGCTATTAGAAGGGGTGCTTTATTGAAAACTCAGCATTATTTTCCGGGCAACCAAATAATTTTACGCCGTTAAACCATAACAAAAAAGGACTCTATGCTACGTAGAACAAGAACTAGCAGAATACATGGACGTGGAATCGAACCCAGTACCCACATTGCCGGGTGACCACATTTTATGTTAATGGCGTTAATTGTGCCCACAAGGGAACTGTCCTGATTAGGCACCACCACGGCTGATTAGTATTGTCGCCTCCTCTCTAGCAGTGTCCTTCAACACGGTCATCATCAACATTTCGCTCTTTGTATAAACTATTACCTGTAGGAGGATACCACATCCAAATATTATTTGATGGTCAAAGCAGGCATGAGTAATAATTCAGTTGGTCCAGTTTATAGATAACTACTGGAATAATCCGAAACTATATCTAGGGTCCATATCTGTATATATAAACTATATCTGTATGGTAAATAAACGGAATATCTTGGTGGTATATTATTGAATGCTGTGTATATCCCCAAAAACAAACATTTGAGGCATCATAAGGATAAATATGCCTCAATATTCTGTATAACTTTTATTACAAACAGTCTATTATAAACCACTATGCAAATGCATATAGATAATATATATTTATGAATAATGAAGTCATGAGTTATGAACGGTAGGAGATCAAAAAAAAGTAGTAGACGTTTCGACACACGTTGCAGGTCTTCGGCGCTGAATAAATGAGATACAAATATTTCATCTGATTTAGAAGAAAGTATTTAAGATACAAAAATATATAAATATATTTATTTGAAAAGAAAAGATATGTCCAGGACCGGGACTCGAACCCGGGTCTTCCAGATCGCTAGTCTGGGACTCTACCATCTAAGAAATCCTGGCTGTATCAGGCTCGCTCCCCGGCCATGGTCATATCCTTTCTTTCCACTGATCCTAAGTCCCCCCCGTTCTCGCATTTTACGAAGTATACGAGGGGAAGAATGTTCTTTGAATAATTTGAATACAAAATTCAATATAATGCAAAATATAAAATTTTAAAAAAAATTGAACACAAGATAAAAATTAATTTGCTATATCAAATGATATTTTTTAACGTATCTTGTTTATTCCAATATATTTTTTTCCAATATGTATTACAAGACATTCTATTAAAATGGTGTTATAAAATGTTATAACAAGACAAGACTACATTCCAGAATATAATTCTACAACAATCCAAAGATAATATCTAATAAAATTAATAGTCAATAATTTAATAGCAACCATCAGTCTATTTTGTAATTATTTATATGTATACATATGTTTTTTTCTGGGTAGGGGAAAAATCTTTCATAAGACGAAGTGTAATCATTTAAGAAAAAAAGTCACACAACAGTGTGAGATTCCTACTCACTAAAAAACCACCTCCCAATTCTCCTTTTACCATCCCACGGAACAGCCGTCAAGCATATATATATATATGTGTGTGTGTGTGTGTGTGTGTGTGTGTGTGTGTGTGTGTGTGTGTGTGTGTGTGAAGGGAGGATAAACTCCTAAGTTGTAGCTAAGGTGCCGTCCTCGGGTTCAATTCCAGATAAATTGGGTGTGGCAGAAAAATTATTTAATCTGTAAACAGCCACAGATTGGCCTGTGGGGTATTCAGACCCTCTTGGGGCACCCCCAGCCTCTATAATTTGGGTATTATTAATTAGAAGAAAAACCTAGCGGTTAAGCGTGATCTCGGACAGATTAACACTGCACAACCTTTGCTGTAGGAACAGTGCACCCTATCGTGTACTGAACCCAAGAGTCACATGGGTTTTAGTGGTATTTTTTTTTATTACGGTGTCGTTTTTAACTGAATGTCTAGAATATGCAGAGATTATCACGAGAATATTTTATTTTATTGTTGAAATCTTGCAATGAATTAGAAATGTTATAAAACAAATATCAAAAAAAGTGATAATACCGTTGATCGTTTTATTTAAGATATCAAAAAGATCTTTGACAACATTAAATTTTATATCTCTACCTTACTGATGTTATAAATAAACATTATCAGATTTATCTATGAATTTTTATTTTATTCATAATTAAGGGATTTTATAAAGATGAAAAAATTGATTCTTTTTATCAGACTGTTTCCTGAATTGTCATCACGGCTGCTTTGAAACTCTGTACAGGTGTTTGAAAGTTTCCATTTATATTTAATTTTTTTTTTTTATGACTCTACTGTGCTCAATTTACCTCGGAGTACTCTTCATCTTTTTAAATAGTTTCAATTCCAAGAGGAAATTTTCTTAACTGTGAAAATGAGAACAGCCCTCAGGTAATCTGTTCAAACAAACATTGCATTCGTTCTGTGTTTATTTTCTAGAAGTCAATTTCCCGTTTTGTTTTTAGTTCTTACAGTATATCTATTAAAAAAATGCTTTTTTAATTATGTATCTTGAGTAGATCTTTAGGGTTCGCTAAGCTATATTATATTCCATTAACTGGAAACAATCATTCCACTACAAAAGTTTTTGAAGATAGTCCTTCTTGAAAGATCCTGGCCGCCCTGAAGTGTTTTCCTAATGGGCTATCAAAGAAGCTGTAATTGCGTTCAGGCCTCTCTGAAGTTAACTACATCAGAGTCACAAGGGTGAGAGGAAGTTCTGTTGGTTAACTAAGGTAACGCTACAGGATGGTACGTTTAAAGTTTAATTTTGCATATTATAAAATATGCACGGTGTTTGATGTAGATAATTTATATTAGAATGTTGAAAACCAGATCTTCTATAGTCTTCCATAGAAAAAGTCTTTCATTTTAGAGGTTGGTGCAAAATCTCTCACCCACTATAATAGGGTAGTTTTTACGTTTTACATTTAGCTATTGTTTTAGCAAAGAAACATAACATTGCTATAAGTGACGCTATCTGGAACATTAGGAGTGCCTAGGTAAATAGGGTAAGCGGTATAAAACAGGTAGTGGCCCTTAAAGTTAATTTTCTTTACACGTAAGATAAGAGCGGCAATTGTTCGGAAGGAGCGGTCAACTCAAGATGCAAAGGACTGGATGAAGCAATGCTCGAGAAATAGCCCTTTCATTGTAAGTTGTTTTATAAGTTATCTTGTAACCATGATCAGCTCAAATAAATATAATGTTATGTAATGCAATTAAAAAGGATTTTTATTTGATAAACAACTCCTCAGTTAGTCTTTGGAGAAAAGAGGGATATGTCTCTTACTAATTATTGATATAGGCTTAATGCATATTAGTTATAACGATCTCAGGATGGCATCCCATTTTATTATTCAAATATTATTCTGATCGAAGGATCTGACTTTTCCTTGAGATCGTAGCTTGGGCAATAAAGTCAGTATAGCGACATTTTTGAACCTACGCAGAAGTCGGTCATCTAAATTAAATAACACCAAAACTAAATTTTGGTTTAATCTATTTAGTATTTTGGTCAAGGGTTGAAAGTTTTTATTTCTTTTCAATAACCCCTGAAGAAGACCTGCAATGTGCCTTGAAAGGTATGTTTTCAAATTAATAGTTCTTCTTATTTAAGAGAATGTTTTCTGTCTTCCGGATCATCTTCTTCCTCATAGTAATTGATAGTAACCTAGGACATTACAATGCACTCATAAGACCAGAATGTTATCATAGGTTCTGGGGGGGGGGGGGGCAGTCCATACTATTTCTATAAGCTGTCACGCGGTGAGGAGCTTTTAAAAATATTTTTTTCCCATTATTAACAAGTTTGTTGACATTTGGGAAAATTTCCCTCACTTTTTCAGCTACACGGTTTAAACCATGCGCTGAACAAGTTCCATGGAACACATTTGAATAAAAAATGTTTAACGCTTCTCCAGCTTTTACCATATACGGAGCGGCATCGCTAACAAATAAAAGAATTTTATCTTGGTAGGATGTTTGACAGAAATAATTGGCGAAACTGTCGTTCACAAATCAAGAGACAGTCTCGTAGTTCGTTTTTGGAAGCTGCTTGCATAAAATGAGATAGGGTTTGGGTTCAATCTCCGGGTGTAGGACTCCAACAATTAAACTGCAAATGTAAAGTCCCCGTGGGTCTGTTGTTTCATCTACCAGGATGTAAATATAATTGTTTTCAATTAGTTTTCGTATTCTCTTCAAGAGAATGTTCACAACATTTTTTGATACAATTTTTTCTTCGGGCCCTCTCGTCAGGAATTTTTTGTTTTGTGTATTTTTGAAAAAAAAGTCAAAAGGGGCTTGGACTGCAGTTTATTGAATGGAATATTGGAAGCGACCATGGCGTAAGTTCATACAAAGGAAACGTTGCTCGACATTATACCATTTCATTTTTTTCATTCGTGGAAAATTAAGCAGGTAAATATTATTGTTGATGATTTCAAAATAAATCAAAACTATTCTCTATAGTAAAAATTAAAAAAAAAATCAATATTTTTAATGAAATATCAAAAAGTGCGCTTTCATGCACTGAAACCCTAAAATGTGCAAATTTGTGCAGTAACCCCCCAAATGTGCAATTTCGTGCAATATAAAATTTGTATTATTTTAATTTCCTTTCCTTGATCTGGATAAGAATCGAATTTTCATTGAATCCTGAGAAAGCAATAAAAAGTTGCAATTGCACGGGAATCCGGTCTTTAAAGATAAGTAAAACGATCAGAATAAGGAACGAAGGTGATAAGAAAAATGTATAGCCCAAAATTGATATACGTACCGTACAAACATAAGCAAACAAGAAATCAAGCAATACTGTAATATATACAGCGATATTAGGAATTGCAGATTAAGGTTTCATTTAACACATCAAGAAGAATTGGCGGGAATTACAATGAGGATTTCTAAAACCAGGTAATTTCCAGATTCGAATCGAAACTCATAAGCGGCCAATTAGCTAAGAGTCTGCTCTGATTTCTGAATCAAAGAAGATTTGGAAAAAACGGTCCTAAGAGAGAAAGGAAGAACACGGCAAATGAATGAAAGAAGTTTGGGCACAAAAAATGGCAAATGTACCCCTCTTAGTACTTTGCGTTGTCTTCATTGACTCATTCGCAATTAATATTAAACAATTATTACTATAATAATTAAAATTTTGGAGTAACAAAGGTAAATATTTTTTATTAAAGCGTACGATTCATAAGGTGGAGTAAGTTAAAGTTTATTTAAAGTCAAGTTCTAATCAAATTCAAAAGACTGTAATTAGTTTTTAGAAAAAAAAAATTACATTTATTTCAGTATGGCTGTAATATAATGATTTATTGCATTATTTGTCTTTCACAATATATTTTAATTTAATGGATTCGTTAAGGATATATTTTGAGTTGCCAAGCCGAAGGTCCTGGATTCAAATCCCGCTGCTGGCAAGAATTTTATTTTGTCCGATTGCAGCCATAGATGGGTCCAGTGCAGCACCATCCTGGTGCTCAACCACCCTCTAAATATTGAGGTGTGGGTGATATACTGTACCATATTATCTAATATGGTAAAAATTTGGCGGTTGAGCGTGATCATGGAAAAATCACCTCCTTGCACAACCGCTGTTCAAGAAGCAGTACAGTCTCTACCATGTACTGTACTCCAGACCCTTCACGGATTGTAGTGGCACATGTTTTTTATATATAATTTTTTTTTTTTTTTTTTACTACTATGGATTACGTTTTTTTAACTGTTCCTTCTTTCTTCTCTATCAAATTTCGTTCATCTTTCAATGTTCAATCTATGTTTATTTTTAATTTTTTTTTAACAATATGCCGATGTGGATATGTGGATATGCATATATCACCTTTTATAATAACATCAAATTCAAATATAATAATATGTCAGAGCTCAAATAATATTTAACCACATGTAATTATTTCCTAAAATATGATTATTAATTTGGAGTTGAGGTAGCTATAACATTTAGTTTTATACAAAATAATTTAATTTTGATGATTATTATATTTAGCTCCACATTATAGTTAATATGACCGACATTATTCAAATGTATTAAAATGGATTCATCCCCTCTACAGCGGGTTAATACAAATACAAATAAACAAAATATCCCACTTGAATGCTAATTATTCTATCTTCATTTATAAGATCTATTGGAATATATATATTTTTTTTTAGATATACATTGATTTAAGTGAAGAATAAATGAAAATTGACTAAAAAATACTACCGAGGAACCTAAAAAATAGCATGAAAAACTAAAGAAATGGCATAAACATTTCAATGGTCTACTTAAAAGTTAGCCTACAGCAAAAACGACAGTTTGTTAAAGAAAGTAAGAGTTGAAAAACTGGAAGATCTAGAAAAAAAATTTAAATTGGTAGAGCGAATCTTCAGAGACGGGTCTTGAGGCGGCCCACAAGATAGGGACGTCTTCAAAGAAGAAAAAAACTAGAAAGGGATTTTTTTTCTTCAGATATCTTAAAGAAAGAATTTACTCCGTCTGTCAGTTTTAACCACTATAAGCGTTTTCTTTCTTATTTTTGTTACTTAACTAGTTATTAACCTAACCATTAATACATATAATACAAATTTTTAATTAAATGATACAAATCACCTAGAGTTTAAAATTGGGGTGGGGTCCGGAAAAAAAAATGTAGAGGCGGTTCTCGTTCTAAATTAGTCGAGACACAATTGCTACTTTAAATGCTGCAGGACCTGCATTTAAAGTAGCAAGAGTAGATACAACTCACTCTCTTTTAAGACAAATTGGATGAGAGTATGGAGTCCAACTTAATTCTAGCCATGAATATTTTGCACCAAAATTCATTAACATCCAACAGAAACCAACATAACGTACCTCACTAATACCGGTATGCCTCATTAATGTGATGGTAAATGGCACTGTAATAGTTTGATATGGTTCAGTTTAAAAATCCTGATAATGAAGCAATATATATTCATACTTGCGGCCTTTTGAAATTAGTGAATAATCGTGAATTATTTTTATTCCCAATTTAGATCCAAACAACTTAACTTATTTATCTACTAGTATCATACAAGTACGAGAACCCCATCTAAAGTTGTAATTAATTTAATTTAAATAAACTGAATTGTATTTTTTTAAATTTTATTATTGAGTTCATTTATAGTTGAAATTTTCTCCAATTAAATAAAACGATAGTATTTTTTTTTCCAGATCTTCCTGTCAAAAGCAACTTCTTCATTGAGACCATATCCTGCCATGTCCTGAACTTGGTTAATCCATCACATTTCCTTCATAATATTGTTTAATAGTTTATGCCATAAATTAACAGTAAGGATGTACAAGAGCGATCGAAACGTTTTTTTACGTGAATCTGGGAGCTTTAAAATAGACTTAATTAAATACTATAAAACATATTTATATATACGTTGCTACTTAAGATAGTGGAGATATAATTTTCGATTGAAGAGAAATTAAATTTATATATATTATAATAAAATATAAATATAATATTTATATCTATAAATATATAATATAAATTAAATATTTATTATATCTAAGTATAAATATAATATATACTTTATATTTATTACTCAATATAATTATAAAGCATATATATTATAAATAAATATACTATACAGGTTCCCATCCGGCTGCGACAGATAATTTTTCAACATCCACAGGATCCTGTGGAATCTGGAGACTCCTGTGATTCACCCAACCATTTTTAACTGGGTACTTTTTTAGGAGGAAAAATCTAGTGGCTGAGCGGGATCTCAGAAAAAAATTATGTCTCTGCACAACCGATGTCACAGTAATAATATAGTCTCTACCAAGTACTGAACCAAGATCATTCGTAGGTTTCGTTTGTATAATAGATTAGTTTATTAAACATTTTGCAGGTCCTTGACCTCACTGATTAAAAGCTAAAGGTTTATGACCGATTTTTGCCATTTTTGTTCTACAGTGCCATCTCCTTTTTAGGATATGGCCATAGTTGAGAATAATGAATTCCATTAGCGTATAAGTTCATAAAGTTTCATATCT
This sequence comes from Troilus luridus, assembly GCA_964056705.1. NCBI lineage: Eukaryota > Metazoa > Arthropoda > Insecta > Hemiptera > Pentatomidae > Troilus > Troilus luridus. Next base: position 71,186,818 of record OZ057415.1, on the reverse strand, counting down.
TAATTATGTTGTGTGCTTTAGGATACTCCCACGTTTATACTGATATAAAGATTTCACCTGAAACACTATCATCATAAATGGTTTTCTCTCACGTCCACTAACCTATTATTCTAAGATAAACTGTGTTCCTCACCTTGATTTTCTTGCTTAATGAATACCCGAATTGACATTTATGTTTATTTTTTTTTATCTTTCTTTACGCTTAAATCTCCTCCAACTCCGGATATTTACGCTGTTACATGTGACTACGCTAACCGTTCTTCCTGCAGGCGAGGACTCCGAAGACACGGACAAAAAAGTCTATTGTTTCAAGACAATGGAGGAAACAGAGGGCGGAGCAGAGGGTATGCTTCATGGTTCAAGGAAGACGAGAAAGGGGCAAGTTCGTTTACCTCAACATCCAGCGAATAGTTAGTGTCTACTCCGCTTCATGGCAGGGACAAATAGCGCAAAATTATTTAGTACTCGAGATTGTATGTTCATTTAACGTAACTTTATGCGACAGTGTCCAATCGGACGATGCTACAGTGGGAATCCTAAATTATGCCTGTCAAGGTACAGGCTAGGGATTTTCAAAGAGTACATGACATCTTACATATATATGACCCCATTTCACACCTCTTTTGAAGGGGGGCATCAATGTATTCTCCTTTAAAAAATCCTAGAGAAACCTGCTGACTGCGAACCTGCAACCTTGGGCATAGTATGTTGTTATGCTAACAAATATTACACAGTTACCCCTTAAAACTTATGTAATTTTGGCATCCGAACGAAAGACTACATTCTACTAACTATACATTAAGGATCATAATTCTTTAAAGAAATGTGGTAACCAGTGTTTTATAAACAGAATAATACAAATAAAAGCACTAATTATAAAGATCTCCTTCGACAGGTATTTCAGAGTTCATTATTTCTCCTGAAACTTGTTAAATAAAATACAAGGAAATAAATATTCTTGCAGTTTGTAATCATACCAAGATAGGAAAAATCCACACTCTCCTACTGTACGTCGTCCGATTAGCCATAGAAGCATTTTTATTAGGTAGAATGCTGGAACCCAAAGGAACCAAAATTACAAAGTTACATGCGTTTGGGATATGTATGTACTGAAGAATTCACAAAATATGTCGGTTGGATTGAGTTACAATTTAGAATGTTATGCAGAGGACGAGGAAGGATAAATAAGTTTTGATTACAATAAAGTAACGCAAACTGCAAAACCTGGGTCAAATATTTTATATATAATAATAAATGTGCTTTCCCAGTTTAGATAAACTTCTTTGGAGAATAGGAGAAGGATTCTTAGGAGAATTCACGGCCCCAAAGTAACACCAGAAGGATACCGGCTGTAATCTAACAAAGAAATTTACTTTGAAATGAGTGATTTGGAAACAGAAATGACGGTTAGAAGGCTCAGATTTTATGGTCACATGATGCGGATGAACGAGGAGAGACTGGACAAAAAAATTTCATCAAAATTACAGGCTACAAATTCAAACAAGGATACACAGAACAAATAAAACAAGAAACACAAAAACTTGCGATTACACTAGCTTCTTTAGAATACCAAAAATTCCTCAAAAATGCGGTTATAGTGGAAGACAGAAAAAAATTTCCATCCGAGAACTGGAAACAAGAAAGAAAAAAAGCCTTCAGTGAAACCATGAGGAAAAGATTATATATATATATATATATTTTTTTTTTTTTTCATGAATTGGCCAGCAAGGACCACGCGAATATCACTCAACTCTTCATCACACTCTCCGCCTTCCGTCTACTCCAATACTCTCTCATCTCCCAGGACTATTCCTCTCGCTTCTCCTTAGTCCATTTTCTCCCTCGTCTCTTCTTCCTTCCCGCAAGAACCCCAACTTCTTTTAGTTTTTTCCCGAAAAGCTCTCTGTCCAAGCAGTCTTTATCCTTGATTTTCAGCCTATCCAGCTCCTCTTTTATTTGCTTCACATATCCACCTATACCCTTGTAGCTTAATACTTCATCAAAGATTTTTTTGTTCAGCCTCCCATTGTTTATTCTTACCATGTGGCCGTAGAACCTCAGTCTCCTGGTCCTGATGACTGTTTCAAGATCTTCCATTTTTCTGTATATTTCTTCATTGGATTTTCGCCTATACCCCTCTTGTGTTACTTTGGGTCCATAAATCCTCCTCAGAATTTTTCTCTCAATCTTCAGGACATTCTCCAGACTTGGATGGCTGACTGTTTCCATACTATACAGTATTTCTGGTCTTGTTACTGTACAGTAGTGTCTTATTTTTGCATTGGAGGACAATTTTTTCTTGCTGTACATGTTACAAGTGGCCAAGTTCAGTCTTTCCAGTTTGGCTATTCTTCCTTCCACGGATGCCCTATCTGTTCCTTTGTTACATATTATCTCCCCTAGGTATTTAAATCTTTTCGTGACTTTTATTTGCCCATATTTTGTGTTCAACATTTCCTTGCTAAAGCTGGCATCCGTCTTTTCATACGAAATCTGTAGTCCCGGTTTCTCAGCTATTTCTTCCAGGGTGTTTATCTGTTTTATAGCGTCCTCCTCTGTTTCTGCTAGCAGCGCTAGATCGTCTGCAAAAGCCAAACACTTTACTTTTACATTGTCCCTTTTTGTTCCTATTACTGCACCCGCATCGTCATTTTGCCAGAAAATTCTCATGATCTTGTCCAGGACAACATTAAACAGAATCGGCGGTAGGCCGTCGCCCTGTCTAAGCCCCGTCTTTATTTCGAGCATTACTTCTCTGTCTATTGAATCATAGGCCTTTTTGAAGTCTATGAAGGAGATGTAAAGATTTTTCTGGGGTCTAGAGCTGTAATATTTTATGATCAATTTGAGGCTAAGTATTTGCTCCTGGCAGGATCTTCCCTTCCTAAAACCTGCCTGATATTCCCCTATCCCAGATGCAATGCTGTATAAACCATCAGCCTTTTATTACCTTTCGATATTTTAAGACATAACGCTAGGTTGAATCCGCTGAGGGCAGTTTATTCTCAAACCGGCACAAGGCCGATGACTTTATACAATTCAAAACAGGGAGGGACCGCTTACGGAAGTGAAGAAGAAGGGTGAAGATAAATGAAGATGAGAAAAATGAAGAGAAGGGAGGAAATGAAAGGAAGGAAGGATAAGGACAAGGGAGTCCCCACCCCATCCCTAGATCAACGAGAGCACATCGACTAAGGGGACACTGCCCTGGCATCTCCCAGGTCTCGGAGGTGGTACAATATTTTATATATATATATGCAATGTATATATAATATATGTAAATATATATAACTATATATATATAGTTATGTTACTAATTGCAGCTTCTAACGTGGGAAGGAAATGCATTGAAGAAGAAATGTAGGAAGGAGGCGACACTCCTGGCTGCGAAACCTAAGAGGATAGTTCAACGTCCAAGCAAAACATCTTTTCAGATCTGCTATATCCAAAATTCGAATAACCTTGATGATTACCTCCAGAACGAGGATGTCAATTGAAGTTAATGTGACGTCAAATACAATAAACAAAATCGAGTTAATAATATAGAGATATTTCCTTTTGTGAGTGGCGTCATAGCTGAAATGTCAGCAATAAGAAAAACATAAAATATAAATATAAAACATAAACATAATATAAAACATAAAGTCCGTACCTTACATCAGTGCCGATATTTGTTCTGTGGTTATGTCGTAACGAAAGACAAAGTAGGATACCACAGAGACGTCATTAAACCCAGTCATAGGAAACCCATCGTCTTCAAGCTCAATCGTCATCAACCAATAGTTATGTACAATCATATGCTGATACTAAAATTGATTGGTCAAACTTAAAATATTTCAATAAAAATGGTCATATAAAACACAAAAAGAGACATATTTTATAATTAGAAGAGCAAAAGTTGATGTCTCTATTTGATGAATCTAGATGTGGTACACCTTGTCTTCCTTGATAAGATTTTTTCTTTTGGTGTATCTACTGATGATGCCAGCTGAAGCGTTGACTGGTAGTTTTTTAGAGACATAAGACTTTATTCTTTGGAATTAAAATATTCTTTCAAATATCCATTTTTAATTATGATATAGTATCTTTTATCTTTGTTATTTTTTCTGTTTCTATTTTATACCAATGTCCGATGCTCTTTTTTCTTTTTTGTTGAGAGTTTTTCTAGCAATAACTGAAGATGTACCAAGAAATATTGAATAACGCTTTTCTCTACGATAGTGAAAGGCTTTAAAAATACAAAAAAAAAAATACCATTACAACTTGAAAGGTCTTGTTTATCCTATATGAGGTTCATTACAAGGTAGAGACTGAACTGTTTTTAGGACAACTATTGACTAGAGTCTGGGTGAGCCCCGGGGGGTACTTCAGGTCCCAAAGGGTCCATTCGTGGCTGCATAAAGATTAAATAATTTATCTACCAAATTAGGATTCGATCCCAGGAATTTCTGCACAGCAACTCTGCACTCTACATACTCAGCTATCCCTGGTTTATAACAAGTTTGTTCATTACGGAAGTTGATTGGTACCGCTTCCGGCGATTTGCTTACACTAAATGGCCTCAATGCAAAGTAAGCGGTAAAGATTACAGAGCATTTAGTTCATAAAGCTCTAATCCCACGACCCTGTGGAACAGCTATCCTTTTTCCTAATAGGCCCTGTAGTTGCCTATTAATTCAATTAGGTCTTAAAGGCCATGGAAGCATAAGCGTAGGTCGGAACCTTATCACGAATTGTCTTGTGACCTAAATTGGTTTGGGGTATTTATTTAAATTTTTTTTTAACTACAATTCCATTCTTTATACATAATTAAGTGTGTGGGGGTAGCTGAGGGAATAGAGCGCTGAGTTGACGGACTGGTGATCTCGGGTTCGAATCCGGCCGTGGTAATGAATTATTTATAATATAACAGCTCGGGGACACATCGTCATCAAGGCAGAACTTCTTACTCGGCCTTATTTTTCTACAAGTCTCCCTCTCGAAATATCAGGAACCACTGTTGAACAGTGCACTTACTAATACTGCCTTTACCCAGACTTCATTGACATTTCAAGCCAATTAACCCCCGTTCTGACCGAGTTTGAACACGTAAGGTATAATCGTACGTAAGCGAAAATCACGCTTTGAAAACTTGGTAAGACCGAAATGTTACTGAAGTAATCAAACACTTTTTTTTTAAAGAGGATTAATAAGTGTTTACATTTATAAAAGTCAAAAGTCCAACAAACATAAACAGTTTACTATTTGGAAGGGTATTTGAAAGAAAAAGTAAAATCCTGCATTATTTTCTGTATTACAAACCAGTACTTTCTCAAATAGCGTTCTTGGCATTCTTTTTCAGTCAAATTTAGGTATTCATGACTCATTTTTTATTATCATGTCTAATATATTTATAATTTCATATGTTTTTATAAAATAGAGTGTACCCAAAGGCTTGGTAATGAAGAATAATAGTAAAGAAACAATTATAAATAATTAATATAAAGGAAGACGGCATAGTGGGCAGAGATTTTTATGAAGATGGTCTTATGTTTAGAGGGACTCCTGGGAAGAGTGAGAAAGAGGGTGGAGTGTTCTGAGGACAGAAAGAAACAGCGCAGTGAAATGATGAAGGAACGGAAAGAACGGAGTAGAAAACAACAGGATGGGAAAAAATTGAAACTGTAACTTGGTTGCTAGCAGGCCCCAACGAAAAGAAGGAAAAGTTTAAAACCAATAATATAAAATGGCACAATATGCAAGGAGTTTATGGAGGATGTTTGCAAAGAACGGTAGAGAAAGGTTGATGTAACATCATAGACATATATACACCTATTAAAAATACTTGATTTCAGTTTCGCATATGAGCTATATTTACCTTAAGTACATTCACAGACTATCAACATGCAAGAAAATTTCTGGATGCAAAAAACTAGCTGGATTCAGGAAGAAAAGAAAGTTTTCGAATGTAATTGTATAAGGAAAGAAGACATCGTGGACAGAGAGACTTTTAGGAAGAGAATATTGAGTTTGGAAGTTCTTTAAGGACGTGTGAAAAAGAAACCTGGGAAGAAGTGTTCAGGAAGGGACAGAACAGCGAAAGTATGAAGGGATACCGAATGGAGGAGAAAACAATAAGATGGATGAATTGAAAGAAGAAATGATAAAAAAGTAAGACACATTAAATAAGAAAATGGGCATGATATATTTTGTTGGGCTTTAACGATATCATCCACTTATTCATGTTTAACTCCACTTCTTCATCATCCACTTATTCATGTTTAACCAGTATTCCATTTGATTAAAAAAACCTATACCACAACAGCCCGTGATCTGTGGCTCAGTACATGATAGAGACTGTGCCATTTCTCAAAACCAGTTGTTCAGGGAGGTGTTTTTTTCCTTGATCGCGCTCAACCGGCAGATTTCCCCCCTTATTTGGATACCCTCTTTACAGAGGCTGGGTGAGCCCCAGGAGGTGTTCTAGATTCCATAGGATCTATCGTCGGCTGCTAACAGATTAAATAAACGTCTCACCAGGAGCAGGATATGATCCGAAGACCTTCGGCATGGCGCGATCTACCATTGAGCCTCTCCGCTTCCCTCCTTTGATTTTCATCTAATCACAACATTACGGATCACTCAAAACAGAGATTAAAAAAAGCTCTTAAAATAAAAAAAAATATGATATCTGGGAAATAAAAAAATTAATTGAATTCTTTTAAGAAGACTAGTCTCAGCAAAGAGGTTCCTAATAAATGCAAATTTAAAAGTATTTTATTAATTTAATTAAACGTCCTTATTTGCATATTCATTTCGAGAAATATAATTAAATTTGAGGTAGAACTCGTTAACCGATGCCCTTTAAAACTTTTTTCAATGGAATGTTATTCGTTGTTTTTTTTTCTCTTTTTTTGGATCGAACGATGAAACTTAGTCTATTTCGAGTAAAAAAATAAATAAATAACCTGTTATAATTTCCTTCAATTTTTTTTTTCGCAATTTCGTCAGCTATTTAGCGGCTATAATTAGAGACGCCGACAGAGGCAGAGACTCAATAGGAGATCTAATCGAAGCCAGTGAAGCGTCAAGTTATTTCAGATAATAATAACTGTTCCTGACTCGACCCAAATGGAATTCACTATCAATAATTCATCGAGGAGAAGCCTGTTCCATGTTCCAAGGTATATGAGATCCCTTAATGAAACATGAGAAAACATTATGAAATTATTTATGTATGTTCATCAAACTTCTAGAAAGTTGATTTCGCAAAATTATTTCTAAAGAGAAAGGCTGACTACGATGTGCTCATCAAATAACCGTGACTGATTGATTTATTCGGCTAAGAATTCGAAATAAAAATCCTACAAAAATTAATTGTTTTTAAACTTTGTTTAATCCGAGCTATCGACGAATAAAACATTTTCTCGAGTCAAACTAACCATGCCTTACATATCGGTATTATGGTGTCCGTACAGGTGAAAATACTTGAACCATTACAGGCCATGAAGGGCCGTGGGTTCAACAACATGGTAGAGCCTATGCTGTGTCTAGGACAACGATTGTACAGGGGATGATTTGTCCGATATAACACTCGACCACCAGGTTTTTCCCTACTAAGGGTACTCACTTAATAGAGGCTGAGTGAGCACAAGAAGTGTTCCAGTTCCCATAGGATCTATCTCCGTCTGCTAATAGATTAAATAATTGAGGACGTTCAGCATTGGAACTCAGCGCTCTACCACTGAGCCACTCCGCTCCCTGTTATGTTTATCTAACTTCTAGAAGGTTGATGTCTCGATTTTATCTCTAAAGGGAAAGGTTGGCTGCGATGTGCTCATCAAATAAACATGGCTGATTGATTATTCGGTTTAGAATCAGAAATAAAAATTCTATAAAAATTAATTGTTTTAAAGCTTAACTTTATTTGAGTTTTTGACAAAGAAAACATTTTACAGAGTCGAACTAATCAAGTCTAGCGGGACAACTCACTAGAGTGATGATTTGTCATGTTGAAGGTTCCGGGTTTAAATCTGTGACAAATAGATTATGTAATCTGTTAACCTTGTGAACCCTGCGGGGTCTACAAACCCTCCTGGGGCTCCCCCAACCTATATAAAGTGGAAACTCTTAATTGCGGGGATATTGCGGTAGAGCGTGATACCGGATAAATCACATCCCTGCACAATACAGTTTTGGCCCAATTTCGTGAGGAACACCGGCCGACGGAGTGATCCTACGAAGTCATGGGGAATGAAGCTGTAGTAAATTTAATTAGCTTCAATTAAAGCACAGACCGAGGCCTATAGGTCTAATAGATTCTCAGTTTTTTCCCTATATTTTGGGGGTTTTTTCCCAAATAGTCCAAATATAGGCCAGCGGCTAGATGTTTGAGGGTCGCAAAAAATCGAAGAGAGTTGCATTTTTGATATGTAGTAAGGGCATGTCTGAGTAGTGTAAATCCACGTTTGTAACCGAAAAAACGGATGGGAAAACTTTTGGTGGTCGAAAAACCTCGTGAAAACTGGGTGGCTCCCCCCCCCTGCATAGTAGTGCCTACTAGTACTACCATTATTTTTTTTGGGGGGTAATTTACAAGTATATATTTATACTTTACAATAAACAAGCTGTTTTAGACCGATTCGAGGCGTACAAGTTCATTTTCTTAAAACACCCGCATTCCCCGCATTTTTTTTATTAATAAGAGAAGTATAACACCTACAGGCCTTGTTATTTCCTTAAATTGAAGCTAATAAATTACTAAAACTCCATTTTAACTGAGTTTCATCGTAGGATCACTCCTTCGGCCAGTGTTCCTCACGAAAGTTGGGCAAAACCTAAAATTTGGACGTTTTGGAAAAAATGACCAAGTTTCAAAGAGGCGTAATTTAGAATCTATTAGAACTACAAAGCTGCGGTGGGGCTCAAATTATAGCAAAATTATATTTATTTATTTTTTTAAAGAAAAGATATGTCCAGGGCCGGGTCTCGAATCCGGGTCACCCACCTCTCTAGCACGGTGCTGCACCAACTGAGCTAACGTGGTTTGCGAACCGGATTCTAGTCCCGGCCCTGGACATATATTTTCTTTTACAATAAAAATATTTAAAAATTATAACAATTAATAAAAAAAATAAAAAATAAATTATAGCAAATTTAAACTACATTTTAAACGATTACTAATGTTTTTTTATCATAAACGCACTGATCAGGAGATATAGGCCAAAAACTGAAATAACTCCTAAAATTTCGAGGTTTTTCGGTCACAAAAAGTTTTCACATCCGATTTTTTCGGTAGAAAACTTGGATTGCCACTAGTCAGACATGCACTTACAACATATCAAAATTGCAGCTCTCTTCAATTTATTGCAACCTTCAAGTATCTGGCCGCTGGTCTAAGTATTTACCATCTATCTATGTTACTTAACCTACTGAACCCAAGAATCTCCATGGGTTGTAGTGCTATGGTTTTTTCTTTTTTATATTTTAAGAGACGTTTAAGAAAGTCATGTGTTATGCCAATATATTATTTGTGGATAGACCCTTTGGAATCTCCAGACCCTTACTGGGTTCACCCAGCCTCTATAAAGTGGGTAGCCTAAAGTTAAAGGTAAACTTGAGCGCGATCTCGGACAAATCACTTCTATAAACCACCGGGGATCCTCAAAATTTTGAAATCTTCACCATGTTCAGAACTCAAGACTCTTCATGGGTTGTGGAAGTAAAGTCTTTTTGTTGTTTTTATTTAAACTAATCAAGACTTGAATATCAGTGTGTGGGAGTCAGCATATGTATTAGGTTAAATCTGGTTTCTCGCCGTTTCAGGTTACTTCAACATTTACTATACAAATCCTCTAAACTCCCAATTAATTACAAAAGACTATTTCATAGACGTGACACTCATAAGACCCATCTGAACATAGATCAGAAGAGGTTTGGGGCTCCACTAAGCCATCGAATTCGTCTCGAATCCAATCCGTACAATCCAAAATCCTTCGTAAAATCTTCAATGCTCCTTACTTTGTTAGGAATAAAGTCATCCATAACGACCTAAATGTCCCATTTGTTGCTGGTTCGGCCCGAATCCGATATCAATCTTTTCATGACAAACTTTATTCCCACTCAAATCCACTAGTTTCAAACCTGGCAACCTAATCAATTCCTGATAATCCTCCGAGGCGTTTGCAAAGAAGATAGCCCCGTGACTTTTTAAGTTGAATTTCTTATTCGAGTATTACCATTGGATCGTTTCTCTACTTGCCGTTAACTCAGGACATTATTTATCTTTCATTATATTTACTTTATGTATTCGATTATAAAGTTGTAAATTTCAATGAATACATTTTTTTTTTAAATCTACCTCAAAATGGAAACTGAAATAAGATATTTATGACAGTTGTATTCTTATTCTTATGATGATAAAGCAATCTTTTCTGTACAAAGATCTTCCATAAATGGACTTACAGATTGTGCTATCTTAATGGAGTGTATAAAAAAAAAAATGACTGTTTTATCAAATTCTAGAATTCAGAAGTCTGTAAATATTTTAATGCTATTTATTATTTACCAACACTTAATAATCCCTTTAGAGCATTCTCTAACCTTGTTTACTGACACTGGACTTCTTCAATAAAAGCCTCAGTTTAGTTATTTATTTCAAAGAAGAAACATGACAGTGTCCTACGAAATTCTCGTAATTTTAAGACATTACGGGGGAAAAATTCACAGACGCTGAAGCAACTCGTGAAATTAATAAAAAGGAACGTGTCCTTGACCAGCGCACTGGGCGGCGTTGGTTTGAAAAATTTAGCAGTGGAGATATAATGTTGAAAAGGAGGAAAGGCTCCGGGTGACCATTAATGGATACTGATGAGGTTCTGTAGGAAGCTGTTGAGTTAAATCCGTCCACAAGTACTCGCAAACTTGCCAGGGAGTGTGGTCTGTCGAAAGATACTGTTAGTCATCTTCTCTCTATGGGGAAGGTGTAACGGTCATTATTTTTTATACCCCTCATTATATTAATGGTTTTAAGCATCTTTAATTCCAATTTTATTGCTTCCCATTCTTCTATTTTCTTTTCGGTTACTTCCAATATTTCATCCTTTCACTGTCCTGCTTATTTCTGTCCTCGAAGTGATCCTCTATCTAAAAATCTCTCTGTCCAAAATGCCCTCTTTGTTTTACTTTATTAGCTTGCCATACTGATAGGTGGTATAAGTATTAAATGAAGGTAAGTTTAAAAAAATCAATACCATTCTGCCACGAGCTAAATCAATCGACCTTAATTATGCATTAATAACGATAAATTGTTAAATACTAAAATGAAATTAGGCCATATAACTGCATAATAAGGTCATTAGCAGTAAAAGTGAGCGGTTAACGGAAATAACAGTTGAAAATACCAGTTGACATCCTTCAGATTATTCAAAGCGATCAGTTCTTTCATGATTAATTATATAGATATTTATTTAAAATCTTGGATTACAAGAACACTTTTTAATATTTATGTTGTCATTGCAATGAATATCTTTAAAATAATAACTGAAAAAAAATTAAACTACCAATTTGGTTTTTGGGAGTCTGATCTGTTCTGATCATCCCATGTAAAATGTAGTATAAAGATGATCAATTCTTATCATACTCTTATCAATTCTCAGTCAAAAAGGTAATTTTATAGATTTAAAAAAAGTTTTTATTGAATTTTACAACTGTAATAAATTACACAACAGGTAGATATAAATGAAATGTAATGTGCAAGTAAGTAATGGCAAATAGAGAGAATTTTAGTAGTACAGTTTTTTTTTCTTTGTTCCCTAGATTTAAACTGGATCAAGGCTCTGTTTATCTGCCTTTACTCGACATCCAAATAGCAATCACCGTTTATTTTTTTTGTTCTTATTAATTATATAAATTATAATATTCAAAAGCTTACGAAAGCCCCCGAAGAGGACGGGGAGGAGACGAGAACAGAGAACCGGTCGTGCAAGGACGTTGAGGACGGGGATCTAGGCCGGTCCTTCTAGAATCCGATCGAGGTCTGGGGAAGGCTCCGTTTCCATCTCGGAGCTAATTAGCAATCAGATCTCGGCGAGGCAAGGCATTAATTGTTTAATTTAAGAGTGCGCTGCGCTGAGGCAGTGTGTCTCTTCCCAAGGAAGGAAGAATTTTGTGAAACGACCAGCAGCCATAGGTCCAGCTGCAGTCTTAAAGTCCATAGATTTAGAAAATAATCTCATACAAGCAATAGAAAAAAAAACTGCAGCCCAGGCGAATAAGCGCTCAAGTCGTATTATTTTCAAAATGAATTCCATGTACATAGGGGAAAAGAATGGTGTCATTCTCGTAGTGCATGTGTCCTTTAAGAAATGGAGTTATTTGAACATATTTTAACTCCAGCCAAAACTACACGAATACTTACACGCTCCCTTTAATACAATTAACTCATTTTGGAAGAATTCGATTTAAACAAGTTTTTCACTAGGGCTGTAGATCCCAATAGAGGCTCATGCTAAAAATCCCATTGCAGAACATTCATCGGTAGATAAATGATTCTATCATAGCTGTGACTATCCTTTACAATCGAACCAATAAACTACAGAAACATCAAATAAACCAGAAAGTATTGGATTGGCGGTCATCTGTGGTGTAGTGGTTAGCATAACAACCTACTATAGTCTAAATAGCGGCAGATTTTTTAAAAGGAGGAAAATATTCTAGGTTATTACGTCCTTCAAAGGGTACGTAAATTGATGGTCCCGAACCTTTGTCATGTCAGGGACATGTTAAAGGTCCCTGTCCTTATTATACCCGACAGACAAAATTTAGGACTTCCACTGTAGGATCGTCAGGTTAGCCATAGTAGCATAAATTGACGTTAAATGGAACACATAAACAAGGATTACTAACAGAAATATTACCATAGGATCCGATAGGGAGACATCTCTGGAGCAGGGATCTACTGAAGAGAGATTAAACACGCCAAGTGTCCTTTCAATAGGAGGTTTCGCCATCCGTTTCCTGGTGAGTCTTAAAGGGAAGGTTAGAAAAGAAGCACACACCTACAATCTATCCCCAACGACATTTATGCAATAAACTATTATAAATATTTTATTATTATTAATACTAATTGTACCATTGTACTAATTGCAACACAAGAAGGTTCCAGAGTTCAGAACCAAGTAAGATAGTATTGAAAAACATCAATAATGTAATCGAAAAATAGGAAACGCGTGTAGTGATTAGCATAGCTTTTTATGCTCAAGGTGTATACCTTATGCGGATTCGAAACCCTACAGTTACAGCAAGGATTTTTTAAGTTATTAACAATCCTTGATTATGCCGTCCTTTAGAAGTGACGTAAAATAGGGGGCCGGAATCTGTGCGGTATTAGGTTCGCGTTAAACACCCCTGTCCTAATTATAACTGGATAGGAAAATAATATATGAATCCCGCTAAAGCATTGTCCAATTAGCGTTAGCAAGTGGCGTAAAATTAATAAGTAAATTAATTTAACTTAATTAATTAAAGTGGAATTAAGTTAATAATAATTAATAAAAATTAGTGAGTGTTGTGACAAGCCTTCAAAGAAAGACCAAGTAAATAAACAAGAAAGTATTTAACAGCATAACATAATGACATGACACTAACATAGCATAATGATATGCTATATCTGCTTGATGTTATTGATATGAAGGTTTAAGCTGTTGATGTGAGATTGATCATATATGTGATTCGATTATTCATGACCTGATAATCACTGTATTGTTGAAACATTGATTACTTATCCGATCATGTTCCCATCTGATATTACAAAAGAACCCTGACCCGGAAGGGAGTTAGGAGTGCCTCACCCAATCCAGTCCACTCCCATTTTTACTTAAAACAAACCCATTTAGTAAGGCTTGAAAGTAGCCGAAGAAGTAGCCCAAAAACTGTAATTAATATAAATAAAATAAAAAATAAATAAACTGAGGCCTGAACCACTGCAATCAATTTGCAATACAGGATTAGATGACACAGTGCCTAGAAGGATACGAGAAAATATCTAGCTTTCTACCTCAGGATTGGGCAAGCGGTTGCCTAAGATGACATCCTATTTCCTTTTATCAATTGATACCTCTCACATTCATGTGATAAGACAGTTGATAACAAGATGCAACAATAATAATAGGGTTGGCTCATATAGGGCGAATAGGATTTAGAAATATTTCTTCCTTGCAATGCATGAAAAATAATAATGAAATTGTTCATTATTTGAATTGAAGCTGCTGTTATATAATATTATAAGAGTAACGTTAGTTAGTAGAAGGAAGTTATGATATTATAATAATACAAATTAACGAAAAATAACGCGGCGTAACGTGAAATGACATGACTTCATGTGACGTAACATAAATATAATACGATAAACTAAACTAGAAATATAGCTACAACCTAAATTAACTAAATTTAACAAAATATAATATAAAATAACTTAACACAACATAACATAACAGGACACAACACGACACAATATGATATAATACCTGTACCTGGGGGTCTGGGGTTCAGTACATGGTAGAGACTGCACTGTGTCTTGGACAACGGTTGTGCATTAAGGAGATTTATCTTAGATCACCTACGGGTGGTTTTACCAATCTCTATAAAGGATGGCCTAGTAGGGTCCTAGCTCCCATAGGACCAATTTCCGGGTGCTAACAGATTAAATAAGAGTCTTGCCAACAGCGGGATTGGAACCCAGGGCCTTCGGCATGGTAACTTAGCGCTCTATCATTAGGCCAGTCCTCTCCCGAATAATTTAATACAGTATAAAACCATATCATACAACTCATTACACCACAACACTAATGGACAATACAACACAATCCAATACAATATTATATAACATAACACAACAAAAACAACACTTGACCCAATGTATTTTAATACAAACGATATTATTATAATTTTTTAATCACTGCTTTAATTTTTAAATATTTTTATTATTAAGAGAAAAGATTTGCTCTCAGTCGTGATTCGAACCCGGATCTCCGCCTCGCCGTTGCAACGCTCTAACCATTTGAGGCACTGGGGTCGCTCCCTACCTAGGACAAATCTGTTCTCTTCACCGATCCTACATTCCCCATGTTCTCGCAACTTGAAGATGTATACTCGAGGAAGAATGTTCATTGAACATTACTTTTAATTTTAGGATCTTTTTAACATACGTCATTGTATTATTTAGAATTTATTATAATGTTTTAATCATTGCTTTAATTTTTAAATATTTTTATTTTGAAGAGAAAAGATATTAAAGAAAATATATTAATATAACGTTTTGTCTTCAATCAAATGGTCAAATTCGAAAAAATACAACTAATCGAATGAATTAATTCAAAATTATTGTTGATTATTAGTGGAAAAATTCCGATAAAAAAATCTATAAACTAAAAACCGGACTATCAGAAACTCGTCAACTAAGGCATTATAAGAATTGAGCAGGGATAATAGAAAAGGAAAAAAACCCAATAAAGCACACCATAATCTAAAATTACAGGAAGACTAACCAGAGGTAACAACATACCTCCGATTCCCTGATTCAATTACTATAAATTACTATGATTGAAAAACGTCAGTATACTTCTAGCCATTTCAATAATCTACTAATCATTTCTATTTGACACATTTGAAACAGAAAATATACAAGTATATGTATAATAACGTAAACGGAAGAAGAATATCAGGTTTTGACAACATTTGCATTCGTGAGAAAACACATTTAATGATTTCCCTGTTTGTCACAATATATTCGAATAACTATAGAACTGATTTCGATTAAGTTGATGCCGTACCAATTTTATATAAGTAAATCGGAGGGGCCATTTTCGATATGTAGAAATGCGAAGGAAATTACGTTGGCCCAGGAGTAGACAAAAATTATTATTGTTATTTTGGCTCTATGGTCCTGCAAGAACCCGGGCCTCCATCAACACATTCAACCAAGCTCTGCAATCCAGCGCTATCCTCTTCCAGTTTTGTACACCCAACAGTTTCAAGTCCTCTTCGACATCATGCAGCCATCTGATCCTTTTAAAATATTTTGTTATCAACTGTAACCACACTTCTCAGGTACATGAATTGGGTTACAGCTCTAAAACTGTCATCATCATCACTGGCACTACAACCCGGTACGGGTCTTCGCCGCATCAAGACGACGCCTCTGCGAGGCAATTTTCTTGATCTTCCGCAGCCACAAGAGGTTTTTTGAGAGAGGAGCAGTTGACCCCTCCGCTCAACCCCCAACCTGGAGGACCAGTCCTGTAACCCTAGAAAGGAGCCCTTACTGGGTGCTATCACCCGGGCCAGATGAACCCAGGTTTTTTTAATGAGGTTGTTACTCCTCCCCCTCCTCCTTTTTCATCCTGGCTAGGGACAGGCAATGGCAGAGTTGCTCTAAAACTGTGCTCTCTGAAACGCACTTTTCCATTCACCATCTTTTCCAATTTTGAATTTTTCATGTATACAGTTGAATGGCTGGCTCTTCAAATTCTTGAAATGTTCCTGATAATGCTTCTTGGGTTCTGGCTATAATAACGACATCATCAGCATATGCTGAATGTTGGGACATGCGATTGTGAATAGTTTCAATATTCCTCCAGTATAGTAGACAAAAATAGTGAATGGCATTAGATAACACTGCAGATAATAATAACCCCCACAAAATCTAAAATTTTATGTTATTCGGATAAGTGCGAATGGAAATTTCCTAACTTCGGTTTTGAGAAATCAATAGGTCTGGCCTAAAAAAATACGTTTATAATACTGTACTTAAACCTTTATAAAATTGGAAAACTCACTGTTACATTTAAAAATGTATATCACAAAATCGGTAGCTAAAAAACAATGGACAACATAGAATATGATTTTTTTTTTTTAAATTTTTTCCTAATGTCGCCAAATAATGATAACAATCTGTCAGCAGATCCTCGAAACGTTTCATGAAATTGAAGGACCGGAAGATCAGGTACTAAACCTCAATTTATGACTTGTTATAATTATTCCATAAAAGTCATTAAATTTTTCTGTTATTTTTGTTCTTAAAGGTGTACGATTTCTGCTGCTCTTTAGCTGCTTGGCATGAGGAGAATGAGCTTTATAACCGCATGAATAAACTTCTAAACAGATTTACAGTTCCAAGGTTTAGTTTCTGCAATGGCGTTTTTCTCGTTCAACGCTAAAATCAGCTGTGTAATCCAACTGTGACAGTAAAGAAAATTTATTCTGCAGGCTACCAACCTTGCCGGAGTGTGAAGGTCGAAGAATTGTCAGGCTGACTGTAGCGATACAGATGTTGACCCGAATTCGAAACGACTTGTAACACCTTTGTTAATATTTCCATGAAAAATCAGCCAAAGAAATTCTTATCGGTTATTGACGAAGGAATTACTTTTTAGTGAACTATTAAATTCAATACCCGGTTAGTATTATTCAAGTAATAGCGTCGGGAAGATTAAGATGAGCTTGTAAAGTTGTTGGGCCGAGTAACGAAAGAATTCCTAAAAAGCTAATAAGCGCTGCGCCGCACAGTGGAGTATTAGCCATTAAAACCTGGCCAAAACCATAAATTCAATAAATGCTATTCATAACTATCTGGCCTATCTGCTCGGCACAATATCGGGACGATAGTTGCTCTGACTTATATTAAACGACACATGAACACAAGTTTTCTACGATGCGACGGTTCACTAAGTACGCTTTTTTTCAATATAATTAGCTATATAGTTTTTATGGTTTGATTGACCAGTGATATGTTTTCCTCAGTTGTTTGCGAGGTAAGTAACTAATGTTTTCATGGTTTATTGGAAATTAATATCAGCACTTTGTATAATCAAGAAGTAAAATATTTATTTGAGGTAAGGTTTTGATCATGTTCCGGGTCCGTCCCAAGTAACTTTTTGATATCATTTTATTCTACTTTGAGCACTTAAATAATCCATGCAGTAAATTCTTCCGCATCTATAAATATAAAATTCCTTGTCTGAAAGCGGTTTAGGCTCTCCGGATCAACGCACAAATAAACCGTTGAGCCCTGAAACGCGGAGGGTGTGTTCTTTGTATGGCGTAGGCATCCGATAAGAAAGCATTTTCCGAAATTCATTAAGGGGAGTGAAAAAGGGGGGCAAAGTTTGTGGGATCTACGCACAGCCTAAGCCGGATAGTCTCTTTAGATGTAAAACTCTGTCGAGGCTTATAAAATTCCTAAAATATATAAAGAAGCATAAATAAACTTATTTGGGGTAGACCGAGACGCAAGTGGGATGATTGCGTTAAGAGTGATTTGAAGGAGTTGGGTTTAGGTAGTGGTCCTTGGACAGAGATTTGTAAGTAGAGATTGGTGGTATCGAGATCGGTAGTATTAAGTTGAATAAAAATGTGTATCGTAGGGCCTCGTTTGTTTGTTCCTTCCAACGTCACTTAATGCTACTTCGGCCAATCAGACGATGCTACACTGGGAGTCATATATTTTTTTTTACCCACATTTAATTAGGACAGGGATCTTTAACGATTACCTGATACCTCAGAGGCTCGGGTCTACAATTTTACTTCCTCTCTAAGAGACAACATTACTAATGATTTCTTTTACTCCCTTAAAAAAATTATATGGCCACCTACCTACCTTATCTGCGAACCCGCAATCTAGGGTAGTAGGTTGTCACACACAATCACTACACCACTGGTGACCGCGTATTAGAGAACCTTGAAATATAACAGCTATTGAAATTGGAAAATATTTAATGTTAATGGACTTAATTACTAACGAATCCATAAAAAGTTAACAAACTCTGAAGCCAGTGGCAAAGAAATCATTAGGGTCGACCGAGACGTAGGTAGGAGGATTATATTTGGGCTTACCTAACAAATATTTTTTTTCCAAGTGGTTAGATAAACGGAGGTGGTTGGTATCAGCATCGAACTTTCAGATTATCCGATCCACTTAGATTAACCACAATTAAGTTAAAGTTTATGGACTTAATAATTAAGGAATCAATAAACAGTTAATAAACCCATGAAGCGAGGGATAAACGTCATGAGGTCATGATGAAACGTCGTTTCCCTTTTGGTCGATGAAGGGTGTCGGCATCGAACTGTCATCTAGAGCGGGATTGCCAGGGATGATAGAGGACTGAATTCCCGGCTGAGACAGATACCTTATTTAATCTATTAAGATCCGGAGAAGGACCCTATGGGATCTGGAAGCCATCATGGGGCTCACCCAGCCTTTTGATGTGGGTATCCTTAATTGGGAGAAAAACTTAGCGGTAGAGTGCTATCTATAAAAAATCACCTCCTTCTTTAACAGTTGTACTTGGGATAGTACAATCTGTTTCAAGTCTCTCTACCAGGTACCTATGACTCTTCAAGTGATGCAAAGGTGCAGAATGTTCTTACTCATAAATAAATAAAAATAAAAAAAGGCTTACTAAACCCGAAAGCTCGATGCCTATATCACCAATCTCTGCTTACAAACTTCCACCCACGAACTACTACACACACCCAAATCCACAAGATCACTCTTAACGCAATCTTCCTACCAACGTCTCGGTCTAAGCTTCAGACGTTTTCCAGTCGACACAGCGCATATTAACTTTTTAGGAATTCATTCGTTACTCAGTACAACTTTACAAGCCCATCTTAATCTTCGCGACGCAATAACTTGAATAATATTAACCGGTTTGCATGCTTCCCAATTCCGCGTTGTGTAATCCCCTGAATTCTCCTGTGGTATTATCATTTTTGTGTCCATCCCTCAGCGTTAGCGGCCACGTTTCAAATCAGTAAGAAGCGTTGGAAGGATAACACTCTTATCCTTTTACCTACAATTTATAAGGATTTATAAATTCTGATTTTTAGATTTTGGACGCGAGCTTAGTAATGTTGATACCGTATGATAACAAGCGTTTCCTGCTTTTAATAGCCCCTTTATTTATGGATCCTGCATGCACTTATTTACCATAAAATAAATTGACATACCATTTAGATTTCATAAACGGACAGAGGAATATTAGTAGAGACTTTAGAAAAACAATCGGGATGGAATGCGAAGATTTCAAACTGGTGCTAAATGCCATAGACCCACCCACAGATGTTTCCTACCCGCGAGGGAAATGGGTCAGGCACATCCCACCTTAGCAGCACCAGGTATCCATATCGGAATAAATCAGCAAAACAAAGCATTATCTTCGACCTCAAAGCGATAGTCCTCGGGGCACCAAGGCTCAATGCTAATAGAGCATTTGAATTTTAAATAGAAAATGATGTGTAGTGCCTCCGAAATAGTCTGCCTATTCCCTACAAGCTTTTTCTGGAATGCTCAGCCCCGTAGTACAGTGTGGCTAACAATTAATAGTGAATCATCCTTTGATGATGGATCAGAATAGAACAGAAAAAAACTATATAACACTTATTTATTTGACGCGAAACAGCCCTGAAGGACAAACGCGAGAGTTCTTCGGTTCTACTTGGCCCATCTTTCCCTTATGATTTTACTGAAATGTTCCCTCCTTTCTTCCGACCAGGTCTTAGACAAAAATATTTTTCTACCTGCCACAAGTACCGCATTTTTCAGGAATTTCTGGTATTCTGTTTTTTCTCTCACATAAATCCTCTGCAATCCCTAGTCTCTGCATTTCTTGTTTGATTTGTTTTGTGTATCCGTAGTTGAATTTTACTGTGTTTTTTTTTATTAATCTCTCCTCGCTCCATCCTCTGCATGTGTCCATAAAACCTGATTCTAAACATATAAACATTATTGTATTAAAAAATATATTTTATAATTAGGGAATACATTAAAAAATATATATATAATATTAACGAGCAAAATCTCATCTATAAGCATCGGCAGTCTTAATTCTCAAAGTTGCTTGATTGATTCTGTTTAATGAGGCAGGAAAATTGTAGTATAAAAGTACAGCATAATCCTTTAATCTTCAAAATAGATATAATTCTTTATCTTTTAACTACGGAATGGCGTTTAATAAAAAGAAACAATAAACTTGGAAAAGAAAATGTTCCAGATGGAGTTCAACAAATAATTTCTAAAATAAGTAGTTTTGAAATATTTTTCAGATCCTTATAGTAACCCTATTTAAACATTAATTCCAAATTAATTAAACAATTAAATTGGTTTAGTACCTCACTTATTGCTAAGAACGTTCCCGCCGGCTCTACCACACCTTGCCAAAACGTAAAACAAAGGCAAAAGCAGGAGTGTCAATACCAAATGCAAATTCCCCCGAAGGACTGTGTTTATGATCTGACTAACATTCATAAAACATTCCAATAGTTTAGAAATTTAAAAATGATCCATCAAATTTTTCTTACTTCTAAAGTAATATCTGAATGGAAGGTGAAAAAAATACTAGTTAGCGATGACCCCAAATCCTGACTTGAATATTTAATTTTTGAATTTAATCAACGTTGGCCATCGCAAGAAACTTGTCCCAATTCTTGACCTACCTTGACTTTGTGCCAAGGGGGCGCGCGTTACGTCTAACGAATTATAATAGTTAGGACCAGAAGGGCAAAATAGGTTTTATTTTTGAGGTTTGAATCCTGTTCGGACTTGATATGATGTGATGTAGGATCATATTATGCATGAAATGGTTTAGCTGTAGGAGTAAGTATAGACAAGTAAGTATACATCTCATTGAATAAAACAAAAATTAGTACTTACAATGCGGAAAGTAATTAGTTAATAAAACTGCGAGAAAGAAAAAATAAATTGTAAAGTTAAAGTTAATTTCAACTTTGAAATTCCAACAGACAGTTTCCAGCCCTATAGCATTTTCTGAAATCTACATTGCCCCTAGAATCGATGGTGTACTCATTTCACCAGTTCCGAAACATTGGGTGCGAAATCAGATTTATAAACAAAATATAGAAATTATTTATATAACGCAATGAATATTAATTTATATATAATATCGCTAAGTGGGATGTGTATGGATATATAATGTGATCTAAAGAATTTGGCGTTAGGCGAAACTGGCAATATAATTAATTAAATCTGATTGGTTTTAGTCAGTAGAAATAGCAGTTTTTTGGGTATGATACAAATACGTTACACATAGTGCATGATTCATGATAAATTGTACGTTGACACAAAGAGCCGAATGCCTACATTGAAAAATCTGTGAAACAATTAAACGGATACTTAGCATAGATTTGTCGGGTTGAATCAGAAATGATGGACCTGAGATTTATCTGCCATAACGACAAAATATGTGATTTTTTTTATTGTGCATATTTACTCCACAGTATTTATTCAATGGTTTATTTTTTCCCCGCTGCTATACATTAAAGTAAGAGTCCGTGATATAAAATTATTTATCAAAAATTTCTCAAAAATAGTGTTTATCTCAATCTTTATTTATTATTATTATATATATACATACACACACACATATACATATATATATATATATATATATATATATATATAGCATTAAAGTAGCGATATGTTCGGTATCACTTCAAGTTATCGGAATATCTAAGAATTGAAGATTTTTTTTGGAGTTTACTGGAGACTGATACCATATAAGATTGAATAAATTCATTATTTTGTTATACGCAACTATTATATAAGAAAAGACTCCTTGAAATTTTGACTCCTTGGAACAAATTAAGGGAAGATGCTACCGAAGGCTACGTTGTTACTCTCTTGTCATGGAAATGGATTTTCCTATTTTTCTCCAATTAAGAGTCGCCTTGTAGAAGATTGAGCAACTAAGTTGAAGTGGTTAGCCAATTGCATTAGTGCCAAGTCCACGTAGCAACAGTCCCTGGGATTACCTACTTGCTATTTAAATTTGAAATTGGTTGAGAAATTTGAAATTGAAAATTATCTTTGATTATTCTAAAAATCTCGCAATATGAATTGCTGGTAATTTATCATTTCATGTATATGTGTATATATATAAAATAATCAACAAACTATGATCAATATTTTATAGTCCGAAAAGAATACTTGATCGCTATCTGTACGAAAAGAACGATACTGTATGTAATATGTATATTTATATTATATACAAAAATATTTATAAGGAAAGAATCAAAAGTTCAAACTTGTGATTTAAGTTGAAGTGACAACCTCCAGAACTGATAACTTATTTTCTCAAACATTTGAAGAAGAAAATAGAGCAATTACTTATTTACCTGGTTTTTAAACTTTTTTTTCTAGTCCTTTTGGTTGCAAAACAGTAAGTAATGATTACAGAACTAATTTTTATGCAGCTATAGAAATATATTTTAATTAGTAAAAGTGCTGAAGAATAACGATGAGTTGTGGAAAATTATATTTTGAAAACAAAATATATATGTAAGTACGATCCCCCTTAAGATATAGAACAGATATTTTCTAATTTAGATCACAAAATGCATTGTATTTGTTTTACCTTTTACCTTTTAAAAAAAATAATAAGCGACAATAATACTTGTTTCTTAACTAAATTAATGTTATTATAAATTATTATGCGATCGTAGATCTCTGAGGCCGCGTTCACACTAAAAGGATATAAGGTAAGTGATACTTCGTACAGAATAAATTGGGACTATTTATTGCTAGGAAGCTTTAGTAACAAAAGCCGATAAATCGGTGCGATCAAAGCGATAAAAATTTGGTGTTTACACGATATTCATCGCTTCATTGACATAATTGAGTACAAGTGAGGAACACTTTTTTGTGGTTTACTGGATTAGAAGTAGGAAGAGAAGAATATTACAATGCTGTGTACATCTAGAAAACGAAAATACTTCATTTTCTGTACACGGCAATGGAATAGCTCAAGATGAGTCAAGAGCTTTCACTAGATAAAATAAAATGATATCGTCTTTTCTTCCCGTCATATTAACAGCTCAAAATATCGGAATATACAAATCTCGGAGGAGACCAACAACTGTTACTTGGAGGGGTGATAACTCATTCTTTCATATGGATATGCCACTTGCTATATGTGTATGAATCTTTATTAACAACACACTTTAGATCTCATGGAACTGTCTGTGCGGGTATGGACTATATCCACTGTATGGGACTGCTTCGTTCTCTCCTCCACAAGAACGTTAATTTTCTTCAGTTCCTATGGCTCTTGAATCTCTCTCTTTCCAGGCAGTCCAGGATAATACCAAGTCTTTTCAGTTATTCTATCGTCTGCTTTGAGTAACCACTCTGGCTTTTTAGATTGTATATCACGTTGAATATTTGTTCATTCAACCTTGTAGGATCCATCCTGACCATGTGCCCGTAGAAAGTTAATCGAATTTTCCTCATTGTTGTTTATAAAAATAAAAATAAACCTTTCCATATTGGAATTATATCTGAAACATTATTTTCCTAATCCTGTCTTAATAAGTAAGAAATTATGAATTAACGGCAAGACTTATAGATTGTGTTGAAACGCTAACTGTTACACGTAAAAGTACCTCTACCCCTCTCCACCGATACAGAGATTACTTTTTGCGGTTCTGACTATCCGCGGAAGTGTTGGCCAACTGAGAGCACAGTTAATTCCTCGACCGCAATTCGAATCAAATCCTCATAGCTTAATTTCTTTTTAAATTCCTTCCAACAGTTAGGCAGTAGGTGGATTCTAATAGCCATTCGAGTTGAGCAAGTTCCAATGCACGCGATAAGCTGGACAGAGGATTGAGAACAGAGGTTCGAGAACAGAAACTCAAAAATGCCAAGTTATTCGCCGAAAACCTTCCTTGTTTTCGATGTAGTTTATTTTAAAGAGGAAAAATGAGCTCTTATTAGAAAATATTAACTGTATATTTTTTTTCATAAAACGTTTGTACTACTACTACCCATTAGAGGGTTTTGTGATCAGTACACGTTAGAGACTCCACTTTTTCTAAGACAATGGTTCTTCAGAGAGATGACTTACCCAAGACAAGTTACAAATATCATAGAAGAAAAAGCATCTCGATATAATTTCATTATCGATTTATAAAATCGAGCCATTTATACATTGCTCTTTTATAATGTAAATTCTAAGAAGAAATTATTATGTAATTTCACGTTGATTACAGAACCGGTCTTCGTTCCAACGTTAAACTTCTGAGTAAAAAATGACACCAGAATATTTTCATAAGATAACTACTTAATAACGTTATAATATTAGCCAAAAAATGGGAGAAAAATTTATTAAAATATATTATACTATAAACGGTTATACAAATTACACAACTGTTAAGTTAATTGTACTATAGTAGGTACTAACTCGATCTCTCGAGAATCGTGGCCTTGCTTTTGATGAACCTTGTACAAAGGTACTTCTAAGACATTCTTCGCTTCGAAGTCATTAAACAAATGATTTTGCTAATGTACAATCCTTATGAATAGTTTGTTCATTCGACAAATCGACTAAGATCGACCAAAACCGCAAGTCATCTAGCAGGTAATACGGATATGCATTTAAATGCAATCATTGAACGACAACAGGAGTCAACATTAACGTGACCCCAGGACGACCTTTAAGGAAGGTTAAGTCAAGTGCTTGGGTGCATCACGTCTTTGTAGGTGCGGTTTCCAACGGCATTTAAATTCAAGGTCCTGTGGATCTATTTGTAGTTAAGAGGATCCCAATGATTGCTGCCTTGATTGCGATGCCACCAGCTGCCATTGCGGGTGCAGGTTCCATTCTCGACTAGTGAAGTTAACATTTATTTTATGAGTTAAATTAACCTCTGAATAAATTGGTTAGTTTCGGAGGTTATCTACGGAGGTAGATCTACTTTGATTTGAGTTGAATGGATTTATCTAATGATGGATTGAATTGGTCAGGGGGTGCAGTCAAATATAACAAAAATAAGCAGAAATAATTTTTTTGATTGTGCCAACGTTTCGGCCTATGATGTAGGCCATCTTCAGTGCAACCAAATAGTGGATGCCGAGTCAGCGGTGACTGGAAAACTCAACAACCCCTATAGCTGAAGTTAATGCATGTTTGTAAATGATATTAATATTTGACATTATATAATAGTTTTTGTATGGTTTTATTGCAAGGAGCGGAGTGGATAAGTGGTAGAGCACTTAGTTGCCATGCCAAAAATCTTTGTTCGAACCCGCTGCTGGCTAGACTTTTATTTAGTCTGTTAGCGGTCGGAGATGTATTATTTGGGATCTAGGCTCCTCCTGGGGCTCGCCAAGCCTCTATAAAGTGAGTACTAATCCGGCATTGAGGGTAACCTTGGACTAATCATCTCCCTGCACAACAGTTGTATCTTGAATAAGTACAGTCTCTACCATGTACTGAACTCAGACCCGTTAACTGATTGTAGTAGTATAGCTTTGGTTTTATTCCATATTAAAAGAAACTGTATCCGGGTATTTCTTCGGAGTTTATTTTTGTGTTCCTTAGCTATATTGGAACTCTTAAACGATAAAATAATCAATAATAATATAAATCTTTATATAAATTTTGTAATTCTTCCTTGGTACTGTATTGATTTATAAAGTCATTTTTGTTTATTTCTTAGCCCTGAAGATGGCCTACATCGTAGGCCGAAACGTTGGCACAATTAAAAAGTATTTAACTTATTTTGTGTTATCTTTGACTGCACACCCTGACCAATTCAATCCATCATTAGAATTATCCAGTCAATTATTTTCCACTCAAACACTTAGAAGTATAGTTGGTATAACCTAAACAGCGTGTGCAAGTCGGTTTTAAATGTACGTACAGTGAATAATAGCCAATATAAATAGGCAGAAGTAAAATTACTTTTATTTATAAGAATTTCAAAGATGAAATGAATGGAAACTTACAACTTTTGTGACTTGACTCGAAGCCAAAACCTGCGGAACTGACACCTTATATTTTTAAATTCATTATTTATTTATTTTTAACATTATATTGGTACCCAAATTATAGAGGCTGGGTGAGCCCCAGGGGATCCGAGATCCAATTGGGTCCATCTCCGGCTGCTAACAGACTGAATAAAAGTCTTCCCGGCATGCCGGAATTGAATTATTATTAGATTACATAATAAATGAACTAAAGCAGGATTTTCGGCATGGGAACAGATGAGAGACAACCAACATAAAATGTTCATTTCGCATCAACCATGCAGAAGGGGACAGTTTAGAAAGCGAAAAACTTGGCAGATAAAAACACGCAGGAACGATAAGTTTCTTGAAACAGGAAAAAAAATGGATACAAACGTTCCGTTGTGATTTCACTAGAAATTTTCTAACCCATTAGGAGTCACAATCAGTCCGCCTAGTGGAGTGTGAATGGTCTTTATTGACTCCACGTTGGAGAAAGGGTATGACATGAAGGATGGAATAAGCAATAAAATTAAATAAATACGACCAGTTTAAAATACACCAACCTGGCACTCAATGGTTTTATTAATTTATTTCATAACTAAATAAAGACGAAGAGGGAAGTAGTTGTGTTCATAAGGAGTGGGGTACCTCAATGGTAGAGCGCTGTGTTGCAGTGTCGAAAGCCCCGGGTTAAAATCCGGCTATGGCAGATAATTTATTTAATCCGTCAACGCACAGAGAATGGACTCTCTGGATGTGGAGACCCTCCTGGAGCTCACCCAGCCTATATGAGATGGGCACCCTGAATTGCGGGAAGAACCACCCCTAAGGGATCCAGGACAAATCACCTTCATTCTCAGCCATTTTCATAAAAAACAGTGTAGAGACAGTTTCTGTTATATATTGGTTTTACAACATGGTTGTTTTGATTAAAAATTCCAAAAACTTTCAAATAGTAAATATTAAAATATAATTTTTAACCAACACATCCAAAGCAATACATGAACTTTTTTTATTAACTTAACTATTGATTAATCAAGGTATTAAATATTTCTAACAAATCAAATGGGATATTAATTTTTTTTATTTGTATAGGTATTCAAATTATATATTCTGAAAGCTCTGGAATAAGTAATATTAAAATTCAATTTTTCTATCGATGGATCTAAAACAATACATGGAAATTTATTATTAACCTACTGATTAATCCAAATTATTAAATATTTGTCAGTAATATATTTACGTAGTAAGTACACTTAGTACAACGCTTTGGCAACATTTCTATACCACGAAAAAATAGTTTTCTTCTTTGTTAAAAAAACGTTCTTCCACTGCTGCTTGGAGCTCTTCGTCGGTGTTAAATCGCCAAAATTCATTGCAGCAGTGAACTAGTTCCTGTTTTTGAGCAGCTGAAAGAATTGTTGGAACCCATCTTTCACTAACCTTGTTCATATGCAAATGTTCTTTGATGATCCTCAAAACACTTGTTTTTGAAAGCCCCAACCTCGCAGCTATTTCCTTGGTTTTTAAGTTGGATTGCTTCAGAAGTGACACCTTCCAATGGGCGACCGGAAGGCGGGTCATCTTCCAGACGTTCTCTCCCTAACTTAAATAATTTTGCCCATTCTTTCACTGTGGATACACAATCCAAGCGCTCTTTAATTTGCGCAGGAGTAAGACCCTCGTTACAAAAGAATTTAATAACCGCACGGTGCTTGAGTTTGAACAATGTAAAAATGGGGAGTTTCCTTCAGTGGTGGACAATGACTGACAGGACTGAGGAAGTGCGGGCGATGGCTATGGAGTGAGCAGGCATGGGCCTGCAGGCGTGGAGGTCCCGGCACGTTTGAAGGAGGGGATGCAGGACAGGCCGGAATCTTATGGACCTTACTACGTATGTGGTTCGCTAAATCAGTATGGATATTTTGATTAAATATTCTGAAATCTTTATAACTTTAAAATACGAAATATTAAAATTTTTTATCGACGCATCTAAAGCAATGTATTGTTTTTCCCTAATTTATTGATTGATCAAGGTATTAATTATCTCTAACCAATCAATACTGAAGATTTAATTTTTTATTTATATATTATTTATGTTGGTACTTCATGTTATAGTAATTTTTAAATACAACATTTTTTATCAGCACATCTACAGCAATACGTTACCGTTTATTATTATTATCGCAAATATAAAAATCGCATAGTATTAAAGTTTTGTAATCACAATTACACGTTTACTGCAAATATTATTAAAATATTTTAAACAACGTAAAATTTATAACTGCGAAATTACGAATCATGATATAATTATTTGAAAAAAAATAAACACTTAAAGAATATATTTAAATATTAATTGGTTCGCCAGCAATCGATACTGGTTTACCTAAAATAGTTACATCTATTAGATTATAAATTACATAATCTGTAAGAGATTAACATTCGTACTTATCCAGATTTATAATTTTTCAAAGTAAAAAAATATATAAATACAAAAAAAAATTAAGCTTTCTTTGATCTCATTTTAAAGAAGTGTTAATTTCAAGATTACTCCATAAATAGTTAACCTTGTTATATTTTAATCGTTTTGTTTTTCCTCAACCAATTAATTACCGAGCTAGTCGAATAACATTTCGAAACGCAGGATAAATTAAGTCCAAAAGAAACAGAATGATCACAACTCAATCCGGAATTATAAACATTTAGGAAAATGTTGCTACGTTTTAGTAAACTTGTACATATAGAACGGACCGGGATATGTCTGTTTCAGCGATTGGTTTTGAACTAAATACAAATTTAGCTAAGTGAGTTTTGAAAACATTTTAACTGTGTATTTAAATTGGCTTCAAGGGGTCGCAAATATTCATATTACAATTATAAACTTTACAGCGTTTCATTTCACGACGTCATAGCTCGCTTGTACGCCGTTTGCGTAAACAAAATAAGGTTTAGTTATAGTTAGTTCATAATGTGGATGCTATTATAAAATTACCAAAACAGAATTTTTATTTTTAATTTAAAGTAATGTGATTTCCCCTCAACAGTAAAATGGACATGAGAAATGACTTACGAATTAAATCATACGACAAGCCTTAAAAAAATAGTATGGGTATTTGATAAGTTATTAAAATTTCAAATTTATTAATATTTATTAGTAATTATCAATAAACCGCCCAAATAAATTTAATTCATTCAAGGATGCATTAAAAATAAAATGCGGGATGGCACATATCTCACACCTAGTAACGTAGAGAAATAGAAAAAGTTTTGATATATTATTTAAATTGGAAAATAAATTATATTATTGAAGATGAAACCTGCCTGTATGGAAGAAATTAAATCTAGAAAATCCCTCTTTTTAATTAATCACCCTTGCTCCAATATTTTATTACCTATTTAAGAGTATTATTTATATACATTACCTAAAATATCTTTTTTAAACTTGCTAATTCAGATTTTATACATTACAATCTATAAACATAAATTTTTATATTTAATATAATTTGATACTTAAAAAATAATGAAACAGAGAAAAAAGCGTTTTGCAAATAGTCTAATCATAACTATACGTAAAATTTCTTTAAATTTTTAAATATTGATTTTTTTAAGAACTAAATTTCAAAATAACCAGGTAAAACAAACTCTAAATCATAAACTTTACAATAAACTAGAAATAATTTCTGGTAACATAAGAAAAAGACGGATTGCATTTTACAACCCAAGTAGTGCAAGGACATTTTTCAAACCAAATTTTCTTCCAAATTTCGAGCTGAAACTGGTCAGATTAAACCAGATTCAAAATGACATTCCTCCTTGTACCTATTTAAAACCTAAATTAAATCTGAAACTGACAAAATTTAAAAAAGAAAGTACAAAGCCCGTAGAATATACAGAAGTGTTCAATAAAATTATTAACTCTATACCAGAGCACTTTTTAATATTTACTAACGGGTCTAAATCGGATACTTCAACAGGTTCTGCCTTTGTCACATCCGATGCTAACTAACAATGTAAGCTACATCAACTTAGGTTTATTTATTCCGCAGAAATCAGTACCATCGGAATGGCTCTCCGATATGTCATGAAATCACATGTAGAAAATTTGATAGTAGTATCAGCTTCTTTGAGTGCCTTAAAACCCATGAGTAACATGTACCGAGACCACCCTGGGATAGAATGTATTTTAAACCTTACAAAACAGCTACATGATGTTGGAACATTTTTTCGACCACCCCCCTGCACAACCGATGTCCTTGAAACGGTAATATCTCTACCACGTACTGAAACACAGGGTTGTAGTAGTACAGGTTTTTCCTTACAGGTTTTTTTAACCTTTTTTTTCCTTTTAAACTTCTTTTCCATCGGCTGGAGGATTTCAGTCTTCTGAATTAGAATACCATTATATTCCATCTCTAATTCGGCCCAACTCCTATCTAGATCTTCATAATCTTACTTTTTTATTTTTGTTTTCTTGCCACTTTTCGTATTCTTTTCTCTTTTTTTTCTTGACTTCTGGCTTAATCTCCATTTCCTTGACATCATCATCTTTATCGCTTTAATTGACATCATCGGAGGTGGCTAACAAAGCAAACGCTTCATTTATTTTTGCAGTCTCTATAAGTTTTTCACTTCCATCTTAATCATTATCTCCTTCACTAATCATATTTATAATCCCAATCGTACCCATCTTCATTAAATTCAGGGTTTTCTTTCTCCTGGTTGTTATTGGAGTCACTCTTCACTAGACAGTTCCTTCATATTTCGGTTATGTTTTTCAGTATTAAAATCTTGTAATGTTTGTTTGTTTGTTCATTTAACGTCGTTTTATGCTGCTATGGCTAATCGGACGATGCTACATTGGGAGCTCTAAATTTCGCCTATCTAGGTTTAATTAGGATAGGGATTTTTGACAAGTACCTGACATCGTACATCCTCGGGACGGCGTAACCAAGAATTGTTTACTCCCTTTAAAAAAACCTGGGGCCACCTGCCGGGCTACGAACCCGCGATATTGGGCTTAGTAAGTTTGTTATGCTAACCACCAGACCACAGGTCCCCATAAAAACTTGTAATATTTCGTCATATTTGAAACCATGTTCTGGATTAGGAGTTAAATATTTTAATTTCTATATCTTATTTTATTTGTTACTAATTTTTAAATATTTTTATTTGAAAAGAAAATATATGTCCAGGACCGGGACTCGAGCCCGGGTCTTCCAGATCACTAGTCTGGGACTCTACCATTTGAGCTATCCTGGGCCCTAATGAAGATCGCTTCTCGGTCGTGGTCACATCTTTTCTTTTCACTTATCCTAAGTCCCCGCGTTCTCGCATTTTTGCGAAGTACACGAGGGGAAGAATGTTCTTTGAACATTATTTTAATTTGGATTTAGTTTACTTACGTCATTATAATTATTATAATTTATTTTATTTTATTTGTTACTAATTTTTAAATATTTTTTCATTAGGGCCTCATTAGGGCCCAGGATAGCTCAAATGGTAGAGTCCCAGACTAGTGATCTGGAAGACCCGGGTTCGAGTCCCGGTCCTGGACATATCTTTTCTTTTCAAATAAAAATAATTTCTATATCCTTTCACCTTTTGTTGGGAAAGTATAATAGAGTAAGGAATTAGAAATAAATAATTTGAAGCTTCACTAAGTAAAACGAAAGTAAACTTCGTACGAAAACGTACCGAACGATCTTTACTTCTATATGACCATTTCTAATTATAATTAGATAATTACCTAACCCCGGTCACAAACCTGTCATACACTGCCTCTTATTTTACATATTACAACATAAGGTAATGATGATTTTCCATTTCTATTCTATAAATAAGATCAAGGTTTTTTTTTTATTGTACTCTGAGATTCTGATCCAATAACTACCAGTTTCACGAATAATAAACAGGAAATCATTAAATAAAAGTTGATTTCAAACATGATTTGAAAATTTTTCGGTATCGTCAATTAATAGTTTCGATTAATATTTAGCTTTTTCCAGGTTATTAATGATTTCCTGTAGTGACAAAGATTTTTAAGAACTTTTTTCGTCATTTAAATGCCCGAATACATTATGAATTAGTTAATGCCTCATTAAATGAACTGAAGATAAGAAGACATCAACGACGCAGTGTAGATGACCGTTGAAATGATTGGCTGCAGACAGAGCAGGTGTACGGATGTGAGGTCCGCCAGATGTACGATGGTCGGTTAGTGCTTTTGTGGTTCCATGGGATGTCTGACTTTAAACCCGCCGCACGGAATATAGGAATCTTAAACGCTTCCTTTGTCTGAGCCAAAAGAAATTTCAGATATATTACTTAAGCATAGATACTCAAGCATAAAACAGAACATGCAGACATGAAATGAAATTATTCTGAAAATTATACGATAATTAAAAATCTGAAACCCTTTTATTTCAGCAGGTTTGCATCAGGCTGTAGCTGAAAAACTATTTAATCACTTAACAGCCCTGATTGGACCACTCTTCTGGGGCCCACTCAACCTGTTTTAAATTCGTACCCTTAATTAGGACAGGGAAGGAAAACTAGGGAATCACTCATTTAAAAAGTGCGTGAAAAGAGAATAACATATCTAGAAAAATAATTGATTAAATAAATAGAGTTTATGAATTAGTATAAACACTAGGCAATAATGAACAATATATCAGTACTTTGAAATTCATTGACAATATCAATATGTTTATGTTAATAGAAAACAGATTAATATTTGACTTCTCTATAAATCACTCAAACTGTTTCTTAACATATTATTTTTACTTAAGTAATAAATACATAAAAAAGTATAATAATGATACAAATAAAAAAATAAATATAAATATAATAAAGAACAAGTTAACTCAGACTGAACTGTTCTGAGTTTCTGTGCTGAAGTTCAAGGAGAGTTAAAATCCAGGTATGTCAATATATTATGTCATTTGTAAGCCACATATTGACTCTGTAGGATCTGCAGACCCTCCACCCTATCACTTAGCCTATTGAAGTAGGTACCCTTGATTGGGAGAAAAGACGGAGCGTGATTTCGAACAAATCACCTCTCTTCACAATCGTTGTCCTGGAAACAGCATAGTCTCCCCCATATACTGACCAACGACCCTTCTTGGGTTGTAGTGGTACAGAAAAGTTTTAAAGTATACAAGTTTGTGATAGTTCCGCCAGCAAGAATTCACATATTTAGGAAAAAAATGAGGTGCTCGTTCGTAAAATATGGCAATAGGCGAATATAGAACACCAAAACGTATGTCTGCTATAACGTACAGCCTTAAACTTGCAGAAACTTGTAATTCAACATAATAGTTTTGAAAAATCGAATTTCAGCCACCTATATCACCTGAAAGGACTCTAGTATAGCCAGAAACTTCAAATAAGAATAAATGTTAAATTTCATAGAGAGAGCGGAGTGGCTGAGTGATAAAGCACTCAGCTGCCATGCCGAAGGTCCTGGTTCAAATCCCGTTGCAGGCAAGAATTTTATTTAGTCTGTTAGCAGCCGGAAATAGATCGTATAGGTCTAGGACCCTCCTGGGGTACACCCAGCCTCTATAAAGTATCCAAAATAAGGGGGAAAATCAGGCGGTTGAGCGTGATCTAGGACAGAAAACCTCCTGGCACCTACCGTTGTCTCTGAAATAAGTCTCTACTATGTATTGAACCCCAGGCCCGTTACCGGGCTGCAATGGTACAGGTATATTTATGTTTTATATATTATTTTACAACTGAGTGCCACTTATGTTAAATTAACTAGGGTTCACGTCTTCTATAATTCTCTATCAGACTCTATTGACTCTACTATCTTCTACCTTTCAGTCTTTTAAAATACCACTGGTTCTTACTTCTATGAACAAATCAGGTGGGACTAAAGTACTTAGTAAAAGTTCTGATAGTGAAGTATTGAAGTCAGGTGAGACTATGTTAGAAAGTGTTATCAGGCTTGGTATTGTTCCATCTTGACACCTCAGAGTAAGTTTGATCGTTCCTTTCATGTAACGCCACTTTTGTGCTGCGATAGCTAATCGGACAATACTACATTGAGAGTTATAAATTTTGGCTATCCTGGTATAATTAGGATAGGGATTACAAGGACCGCCATTTTACGTCCTGTTCGAAGGGGATTTTTTATTCCCTTAAAGTAACCACCCTTAGGCCACCTGCCGAGTTCGGAGGCTACGAACCCGGGATCTTGGGCGTCTAGGAGTTTTTTTGGCAACAACTGCACCCCAATTGATCTTAACGTATACATCTAGTCCATTCTTCCTATATAAGAGAATTTTTTAGACCATTTTCTTCTTCATATATATATTGTCAATCAATATTATTCAACGATAATTTTAGCAGTGCATGACAAGGTAATGTATATTACTAGTACTGAGATTTTTCGTTCATGGATCATGAAATCTATTTTATTCTTTAAGTTAAAAGCGGTAAATAATTACTTTACCGCGACTTTAAAAATATATATTAAACGAGTATCCGGAGTATTTAGGTGATTATAGTAAACGGAATCCCAGAAATTCAACCATGTCAATGAGCTTGAAAAGTTGTTGGACTAACTAACGAATTCATTCATAAAAAAATTAATAAACGCTGAGCAGATTGGGTGAGACATTTGAGGGGTAGATCAAGGCGTTGATGGGAGGATTGTGTTAAGAATGATTTTTATAAGCAGAGATAGGGACAGAGATTGTTCTTCGACTGCAGCCCCTGACCATTTCAATTCATCATGAAACTCCTAATAATTTTGTTTATTTTTTTACTTTAATTTTCTATTCCTATCAAATTATTAAAAATGGGACAAAAATAAATATGATTGCTCTGTCAAAGTTGAAAAAAGCAAGTTCTATATTTTATTGAAGGGGCAAACGGTATAATATTCATTATCCTGAAACTGTGTTTTAAGTCTTATAATTAGTATTGCAATGTTAATGTACAATGATCAATATCTAACAATCGACGATCAATATCAATATCTAACCACCAAATTTGTCCTTGATATACGCACCAAAAGGATTTCTCGATCCTGAAGTTCTTAGTGGAGTAACTAAGCTCTATTCGTAAGTACTGAAATATCATTCTAAAATTGACATAATTTCTATTAATCATAATCATAATTATAAATTTAGGAATTATAATTATATAATTGAAAATTACCACCTTTACTTTAGTCAATAACTTTTTAATTAACTCATTAATTAATTCAGAGATTACATAAAGTAGAAAAAAATAAATAATTTAATTTACACTTTTTCTATTTGTTTATTTTTTTATTATATATTTTGAGTAAAATAATTTTTTGCAGTGATATTTTTTTTTTAATCTAACAGCGTTCAAATCATGTTTGTACGTATTAGACATTTTCAGGTCAATTTGCTAATGATACGGGTATTTTCCCCAAAAGTTTTCTCTCTCCATTGAAAATCAGGACGAAGGGAAAGTCAGGTACGAGATTCTATTTCCAGCAACCCCCTTTTTATTCCAGAGGTGAATGAAGCCCCGAGAATACTCCTGTGAGTGAGACAGGTCGTGGAAGATCTGCTCCCTGTCACCACCCTCGAGTATTTATTCTTTCACGGGGGTTATTTTCTGGAGCAAGGGAAGAGCCGGAGATGTTATTTCAGGCTATCAAGTTCCTTACATTCAGTGGAGTTCCTTCATTCAGATAGCAATCTATACGTCCTTTTAGGTTCTAAATATAGCTTCCATTCTCTGTTTTTAAATTATATATAAATATATAAATGGGAAATATCAAAGAACAATCCTCATGTCTCTTAACTTAAATCAATAACTACGAGTAAAAACGCTTAGTGAAACCCAACGCTCGATGCCACCAAGCTGGAACTTACAAACCACCGTCCACAGACTACTACCCAAGCTCTTCTGATCACTCTTAACGCGATCTTCCCACCTACGTTTCGGTCTACCTCTCAGACGTTTACCAGTCGGCAAAGCGCTTATTAGCTTTTTAGGAACTTGTTCGTTACTCAGTCCAATATCTTTAGAAGCCCATCTTAATCTTCGCGACTCTATATTTGAATAGTATTAACCGCGAATGCGAAATAATATTATACGAAATGCTTCGCGATTTCGCGTTGTATAATGTCCTAATTACTCCTGTGGTCTCATCCTTTTTTGGACCGAATATGCTGCGCAACACCTTATTTTCGAATACCTTAAGACGTTGTTCATCCCTCAGCGCTAGCGGTCACCTTTCACACACGTAAAGAAGCGTTGGTAGGATCGGATAGGATAGGTTTTATAAATTCTGATTTTTAGATTTCGGGACAAAAAAACGCGAGGTTAGTAATGTCGAGACCGAATAATAACAAGCGTTTCTCGCTTTAAATCGCGCCTTTATATCCTCTTGAATTTCGTTGTTTCTTTTTACCATAGACCGTTAGTACTTAAATTTCTTCTAAGTACTTAAAATTCCTTTTGACGGTTTGTCGTGATCTAGGACAATACACTTCTCTGCACAACCATTGTCTCACAAACAGTATAGTCTTTACCACGTACTGAACCCAAGACTCTTAATGTTGTCTAGGTCTCTATCTCTAGGTCCAGGTCTCTACCCTCAGCCAGCTGTTTCCTCCTCCACTATCCATTCTTCTCCGTCACAAGGTGTCTCTTATTCCGCTTTCCCATATCTTCCTATGCCGTCCTCTGGGTCTTCTACCTCTAATCTGGATCTCACAGCCAATCTTGCTCTATTACGAGTATGTTTCTCTATTATTCCTGTTGTATCCTTCAGTCCCAGAATGGATCTTATTGTGGTTTTCCTTATTCGGTCTCTCATAATCTTTCCTTATGAGAGATAAGGAAAGATTACCTCTTATAAGGAGGATAGATTATCACCTGAAGACTATTTATTTCTTCGTAAAGATCATGGTGGATAATTTTCCTTTTTATTAAAGGTTGTTATATCCACCGTCCGTAATTTAAGAAATCAGTAGAAGAGAACGTTAAAATAATAAACAATAAAAGTTACTAATGAAATCACATTTGAAGCTCGTTTTGTTTAACCTGTACCACTACGGCCCGTGAACGAGTCTGGGGGTTCAGTACATGGTTGAGACTGTACTGTTTCATGTACAACGGTTCTGCAAGGAGGTGACTTGTCCTAGGTCACGCTCAACCGCCAGGTGTTTCCCCCTTATTATGGGTACCCTATTTTTATAATATTTTATAGAGGCTGGGTGAGCCCCAGGAGGGTCCTAGATCCTATATGATCCATCTCCGGCTGCAAACAGACTAAATAAAAGTAACTGTCCGCAGCGGGATTTGAACCAGGATTTCCGGCATGGCAACTCAGTGCTCAACCACTGAGCCACTCTGCTCCCTGTTGTTTTTGTACTGCAGTATATTCGGATACTACTTGAGTCTTGGTCTGCTTTTAACATCTAGGTTACAGTTTACCTGTAGAAGTTCTAAACTACGCAAGGTCCTGGGCGATACGATCCAAGGGATAATTTAGTACCCGTGACGGTTGACAGACTATAATTTTTGTGCCACAGCTGAATTTCGGGACCTCCTCACACTCGGGAACAGCTCTAAACACCCATCTGCTCCCTTAATCCAATCGGAATAAATATAAATTAAACATTATTCTAGTGAGAAATATCACGTTCTGGATCACAGTGTCCAATATGGATACATTTTTTAATTAATTGAACAAACTAATTTTAATAAAATAATATTGAATGAATGAAACCGTTCTCAAATAGATGGTACATGAACCTGAACCTATTAAGTAAAAAAAATCTGAGAAATAGCCCACCTCTTCCTTTGCTAGATGGGGCATTTCCTGAAACCATTCACCGGGTACAAGGGACACACCATCTGTCAAGGATGGGTTACATCCTACAGGAACACCTACATGTGTTCCTCGGTGTTCCATTTCTCGCTCCACCGGCCAAGATAAAATAAATAAAACGAATGCTATGACTGAAAAAATATTTCTAAGGTGAGAAATAAGTTTGGGAAAAGGCGTGGATGTTGTCTAGTTAATATCAATCCAAAACACCTAAGAGAGTTTCAAGTTACCAAATCTTATAGGATATGGTGTATTGATCAGGAAGTGGTTGGTATATATTCTGAATAACGAAGAAACTGGTACCAATATATATAAATATATGTATACTACTATATTAATGTCTTTAACATTGCACTTTTGATGTTTTTATTATATTTTTTTATATGCCACAACGTAAAATAAATATGCATATACATATTGGTATGTTTTTTCTGAGTTATTTTTTAATATAATTTTTTTCAGGTCCTTGAAGATCAGTGAATTAATAAATAAAACCATCTTTTGGTGACGTTTCGAAAATTTATTATTCTTATATTCAATCCTAAACAGTGAATAAACAGGCTTTAAACGAATTACAGTAAATAGTTATGGAAGACTTATATCTACATTGTAATTATTACATTAAATTACAATATTCCATCGTTCTCGATATCTCCTTACACAATCTTACCGTAAGCTTGTCGTACGTTATCATCTATCATCTTCCCCCACTTTGACTACTGTAGCTTGGTATATCTGGTTTCTAAAATGCTTGAAGACAGATTAATGCGAATAATGAATTGCTCTCTAAGATTTTTGCTTGGTACTCCGCGGCGATCGCGCGTGTCTCACCTTTATGATGAGTTAAAGTGCCTCGTCCCTCCCTTCCGAAGGCAATATTTCGGTTCATTCTTATTCCAATTTATCAACCCCCAACATCATTCATATATCTACAGTCACCTCCTTTCCGACCTCTATATTCGTTCCCAACCAAAGCATTCGAACGTTCCTTTCTCTACCGCTCCACCCCAATGGGGAGCTAAATCCCTCCTAACATCCGTCATGTTCCTTCATTATCGTCATTTAAATCCTTGCTTTTCCAACATCTCCTAGCTTCCCAAAAAGATGCTCTATAAGCAGGCAAGTCATTTGCTTATAGTGTAATGTAAGTTATTTCAAGATAGTTGTCTCACAATTAATCACTTTTATATTTAATCAAACCAGATTTTTTTATCAGAGCCGTAATTGACTCAAAAAACCGTCCGTATGACATCAATAGTTAAAAATAGATTAATCGATTATTCATGTTGATGTTTTACACGTTTGGTCTTCCCTGAGCAATTTCTGATGAGGAATCTCTGCTGATGCTAGAAATGACCTCATACTCTAGTCGTGAGACCTGACTCATCTGTATAACTGCTTGCTACAGGAGGCAGCTTCCACCACCTCATTGTCATGTAATAACAGGCAATATAAATGAAGTAATCAGAGCTCATTAAGAGCACGCATTCATTTTTCTGAGAAAATTAACGTTTGAGAGACGTTGATAATATGAATCATATCTCTGTGTGACTGATAGACACAATAGGCGAAATATATCTACAGCCCAGTGAATAAGTGGTTGTCTAATTTTCTCCAAAAGAGTTTCTTGCACTTAAGTAAGCGGTATCGAGTTTTTTTTGTAGTGAATGGGGGGTAAGTTAGGCATTGACTTGAAAATGAGTTATTTATTATATTACAAATCCATTTATAGCCAAAAACTACGAGAATGATACGATCCGGTTATCTGAAAGCAGTTAACTCTCTGTGGACAAAATCCGACTTGACCTGTTATTCACCGGAGCTGTAGATATAAACACTAGAAGGATCCACAATTCTAAATTAAAAAATGCCAATTTCTTACAAATAATTTACGATATAAATATAGAAACAAAGGACTTCCTTATCGTCACCCGGGAACGCAAAAATTTATTCACACAGTTTTCAAAAAATCTGTCAGTTCGAGGCCTTAGTCAATAAGTTCTTCATTGATACCTGCCTTGTCTTCCTAAACTTGTAGTTCTTTTCGGTCTTTCGTCGGTCAAATTCTTCTTCTTCTCACTTACCAGTACAGGGCAAACCAACCACTCTAGTAGGTTGATGAGCATCTATTATCCCTCGAACTATTCTATTGGGTATCCTCTCACTACATCTGCAGCCCATCTCCAGATGTCCATCTTAGCGACGAGTAGTTTTTTTTACTCCCTTTCCCCAATTTCCAGCTTTCACAGCCGTACAAGATTTTAGGCATTGCAATAGCACGGAAAATTATTTTTGTGTATTTTTTACTGGATGGTATACTCACCACAGAGGATTGAGTTAAGAATACCAATGATGATTACCCGTGCTACGTTCCCTTCGCACTTTCCATATTTTTGAAAGATCTAGGTACATCAAGTTGTGTTCTTAAAGCTTTCACTTCTCAAGCTCCGTCTTCTTCAGTTTTTTTCAGATTTCATCTTAATTCATTGCCTATTATTACCTTCTAGTAGTTTTGTTCACAGGTATTCTGCTTCTTCTTTGCTTCTCTGTGCTACATTAAGTTGGTCGTCTGCGAATAATATGTGGTGAAGGTAAAAATCATCCCGAATATGATGCTTCATCCTTCAAAATTCCTTTGACTGCTCCTTGGCAGCACCCTGTATGGTTTAATTACAAAAATAAAATTGATTTCAGATTCTGTTGATGTTAAGATCGAAATCAAAAGATATTTTCTTCCTTCCTTTTTTTTTTAACGTTTTTTTTTAAAGAGAAACGAAACTTATGTTTCCTGACGATCAAAATTTTCTAGGCAGTGTGTAATAATTATTTTCGCTACAATCCTTCCACGTTTCCTTTTTCAGAAGTTACATTACGCGCAAACAAGTATTTTGGCGCAAATTTTAGTCTTAATTTTTTCTTTCCCAAAAAAATAAAAAGGGATTTTACACTAAACTATCCAATAAAATGGAGCGGAATGGCTCAGTGGTAGTGCGCAGAGTTGCTGCGCCGAAGGGCCTGGATTCAATTCCCGCTCACTGGCAGACTTTTATTTAATCTATTAGCTGCCGGAAATGGATCCTATGATGGATCCTCCAGGACTGCCTTTTATCATAGGATTTTTATAATTTGTTACAGGTATCAGAAATCGTTCCTAATACAATAAAATGAATTCAGATATACAATAAATTCAGGAGATAAGTAAGGAATTATATTTTATCAATTATGTTCTTGGTTTAGTTGCTACGTAATGAGGCAGGATAAATAAAAGTTAATATGAGGTATGGGTGATATAATTAGTTAGTGAAATTTTAATTATTATCTAACTTAACTGTTACCTTGCCTGTCATCCCAAACCCCTGGCTCACTCACTATCCAGTTACACACATTCATATAACCCCCCCACCCCCCGCCGTCTGTTATGCTTGACTAAGGTATTTAGTTCGTAATGCACTATTAAAACGCAGAACAGGGCGGAAACGAATATAGAATAAAAAAAGGTTCCTATACATGAAAGTTCTTTCGTTTAGTACAAGGTAAAGACTATTATTTCTAGGAAAATGGTTGTACAGTGAAATTAATTTTTGCGAGATCAGGCTCAAACGCAAGGTTTTATCGGTAACTCCAATTAAGGGTACCCAATTTACACAGGCTCTCCAGATCCTACTGGGTCCCTGGGAGGCTGTTAACGCATTAAGTAATTTATCTGTCACAGTCGGATTCATATTTATTTAATATACAGATTATATTCCTCTTCATGATAACAATACAAAAATTGAGTATTAATGTTTTTGTATGATTGCAAAAATGTAACTCGGAATAATAACAACTAATAATTAATTCATTAACAATAAAAAGCATTTGCCGTTAAAAAACAGCAACGGTATAATTGAAAATTAGCTTACAATTCATTTTTATGAACATAAAAGTTGTACATTGTATGTACATTTATTAAAATAAAATTTTCCGGATTGAATGAACTGCGTCATTTTTGCCTTATCGGTGTTATCACTCGTCTACGGCCAGTTTGTGATAACGTGCATGTCTAAAAAGCTTTTTTTGACGTTTTAGTTTTTTTTTGGCGCCTGAAAAAAATGTCTTCCACATTTACGGGGTTTTGCAGAAAAATCGTGTATACTTTGATGAATGATAATGGTTTCACGGTTTTGAAACTCGCAACCTCATAGTAACGAGGTTTACTTTTTTGAGGATATTTAATATTTATGTAAAATGGTAACTAATGTATATGTAACAATAGGTAACTATATATAGGAGGTCACCTTTTGGTGTAGTGGTAAGCGTAACAACAACCTACATCGTCCAAGATCACGAAATGGCAGACTTTATATTAATTCTTAATAATCTTTTTGCATTAATAATAACAAGGCTTAGTCAAACCAAAGGGCTCGATGCCGATACCACCAAGTTGGTACTTACTAACTTCTGTCCACGGACCATTACCCAAACTTGAATCCTACAAATCACTCTTCAACGCAATCTTCCCACAAACGTCTCGGTCTACCCCTCAAACGCTTCCCAGTCTGCTCAGCGCTTATTAACTTTTAAGAAATGCGTTCGCTACTAAGCCCAGCAACTTTACAGGTCCATCTTAATCTTCGTGACGCTATCACTTGAATAATATTAACCGAAATTATGAACTATGAAGTAAAAGTAAACATCATCGAACCACTTTTTAATTAACTTGATAAATATCAACTAAACGCAAAATATGATAATAATAATTATTATTTATTATCAAATTATTTATTTCAGAAATTATACAAATGCCTTTTGGCACATATTCTGTGAACGTAACATAATTGGAAAACAATTATTTTTATCTACTCAATGTATTATATGTATGAATATAATTCACTGTGATGGATACCATGTTTTTTTTGGGGGGGGGGGGCAAAATTGATCAGATCATATTAAGGGTCCTGATAATATAGAATATAATACAGTATTATATTTATAAGGAAGAAATTAGTTCGGGTAGACCAACAGTTCAACTGTA
Organism: Troilus luridus; assembly: GCA_964056705.1. Taxonomy (NCBI): domain Eukaryota; kingdom Metazoa; phylum Arthropoda; class Insecta; order Hemiptera; family Pentatomidae; genus Troilus; species Troilus luridus. The sequence continues at coordinate 71,143,186 of OZ057415.1, read as the reverse complement.
GGTCGAAACGTTGGCTTTGAAATAAACAGTTCTTCTTACTAAAGAGTATTTTTTCTGGGCTCCACCCGGACAATTTTCTTCCTCATGTATTTAAGGTCAACTAATATATGCAAGGTATTATATTTATATTTATGGCATTATATAGAATACATATATATTGGATTTAATTAACTCTAATTGACAAAGAGATGAGTTAGGTACCTCGATCTTGTGATTTGTGGTGAATGTCTCCATTGCTTCTGAAAATCGTCTGGTCCGGTTCAGGGTTGGCCCAGTTCAATAGGGCGTGGGTTAATCAGGTGGTTATAAAATGTTGGATACTAGCAGAATTGGATTTTATTATTTATGTTAATTTTATTAATTAATTATGATTTATATAATGCGATCTAGAGGTGATTTGTAGTCGGCCTACACAAATAATATTGTGTAGTCAGGAAAACTAACTTAAGCTTACAAGTAATAATTGGGACGAAGGAACTAAATTTATACCGGAGAGAGACGTTTTAAGCTACTTCAGCACTTACAAGACAAACGATCCAAGTTCCCGATTATTTACAAAAGATTCATTTACTGTATTTATCTGACTTGTTCTGACTCAACTCGAAACGAAAACCAGCGGAACTGACACCGTTATTATTATTCTGGGACTAGGTCCTTTTAGAATAAAAAACATGATTAGAAAAAAATATTATACATCTGACAATCTTACAAACCATAAGGTATTTTAAGAAGGGCCAGAATAAAATAAAGAAGTTAGGAGAAAAGAGACTAGCAGTTTAAAAGGTCGCACCCTTTAGTATACCTATCGTAGCACAGGCTCGGGATCTCCATTTAAAGTCCCTTGCGAAGGATGGAAAAATCCTTGGTTATGCCGTTCTTCAGAAAGGACGTTAAACGGGGGTTCCGAGCCTGCGCTATGTCAGGTACTCGTTAAAGATCCCTGTCCTAATTAAACCTGGATAAGCTAAATTTATAGCTCACGCTTTAGTATCGTCTGATTAGCCATAGCTACATACAGTGACGTTAAATGAATAAACAACAACAGTTAAAGAGATTAGTTACTTTTTATCGATTTAAACGAATAATTGTACAGGCTTAGAGAACATCTATTTGGTAATCGAGGAGATATTGGAAAATCAAGGGTTTAAATGAAGAGATAGGGAAGAATAATTGTAAATATTAGTTGGGATTAAGTTTCAGGTGGTTGAGGACGAGGCAAGAAAGAAATACTGGAATATTTTGATTCTGTCTGAACGATTATAAAGTACGGAAAGGCGAGATCATGTTTCCTGGTACTGGACTGACAATTCGAATTGAAGAAGACTGTGGATGTGGGAAGGGTGTAGATGGTTAATGGACTGATATGAGAATAAACGGAGGTAATATTGTCTACAGGTAGACGGGAATTGCCACTATAACTCGTCATATAGGTTGGACTGCCTCGGGGTAAAGGAGACAAATCTTAAAGAGCAATTCCTTATTCCCTTCAATCTGTTCTCAAGCACATTCGAGAGGTTCCCGTCTACCACACAATATGTACCATTCGGGTACACGTTTATTTACCAAGTTATAATTCTTTGTTTGAAATTCCCTGTTTCAAATAAACATACTTGTCCAACCATTGTTAATACACTCATTAAACTTTGTTTGTTAATACATTCATTAAACTTTCATTACTATTATCTATTGCTTAATAACTTGTCCTAAGTGGAAAGTTCTGGACAAATAAGACCGGATGAATTGATTTTAACATGAAAAAATAATGTGTCCAATGATGCAATATTTATAAATTACTGCAAAAACAAGCTTGATAAAAAAAACACTAATACGTTTTAATAATTAAAATGATAAATTGGAATTTTTATTAATTCTCAGATATCTGTGGATAAAAACTATTTGTTAACAACTATTATATATATAATTTTTTCCCCCCGATGAGGCCAGCTGAGGACCACGTGGCAATTTCTATTCTTCCCACTTGGCTGTCTACTCTTCCGTCCCTTCCAATATTCCTTCATCCTTTTACTATGGTGTTTCTTTCTGTCTTCCGACCATCTCACCCCAGGTTTCCCCCTCACTCTTCCCTGGAATCATGCCTAACTCAAGATCTTCTTTCTAAAAATCTCTCTGTCCCTAGTGTCCTCTTCCCTCAATCTGTTTCTTTCCAAATCCTTCTTTACCTCTCGAATCCAGCTAATTATTGACTTTTTCTCCCAAAGGTACTTGAATATACTTTTTGTTAATCTCGAAACATCCATTCTGAAAACATGTCCAAAAAATAATAGTCTCCTTTTTCTTATCGTTTCTATTATATTTTTATTTTATTTATGTTTTTAAATATTTTTATTTTGAAGAGAAAAGATTTAAAAATAATAACCTTCAAAAGAACAATAAATTATATTATATTTATTATTTCTTGATGAAATGATTACTAAATTTACACACATTCCATTAATACACTCTTTTATCTCCATATGAAACTCACAATTATTTTATTCTTCGAGGATATTTTAAGGGAACGAATGTAAAATTAAAACTTGTTGTGAAAACACAAAGCGACAACTCGCGGAAGCGATGCCATCATCATAATTTATTATTATTATATTAGCCATTAGGCCTAGAGAACCCGAAGGCTTAATGCCAATACCACCAATTTCTGTTAACAAACCACTACCCAAACCCAAATCAGCCAAATCACTCTTAAAGCAATCCCACCTACGCCTCGGTCTACACCTCAGACGTTTACCAGTCGGCACAACAGTCCCATTTTTTTATTCTATTCTATTTTATATAGAATTACACCAAGTAAAAAACTTTTTGAAAACATTTTTTAGAAAACGCTGTTCATTTAACGTCACTTTATGCTACTATGGCTAATCGGACGATGCTACAGTGGTGGGAGCTCTAAATTTTTCCTATCCAGGTGAGAAAACGCTGTTGAAAGACACAGTGTGAGATGTTTCTATTGAAGAAACCCACTGTCATATCATATACGTAATTAATTATTAATTTTTCAATGTTTCGTAATCACACTAAGTAGTCCAGCGTTTTCTCATGACCATTTTTAACTTAGTGTATTTCACTTATAACACATCGATGTGCCTATAAGAATAGAATTATATAATATATTGAAACTCGTCTATTCCTCGACATATTCTTCCATGTTGTCAATTTCTCTGCCTTGCTATTTTTAAAGGACGGATCCTTCAACAGTCGGTCAAATACCCCGTCCTATCCTAACACTAATTGATACGTCAAAAGAATAAATAAAAAAAAAGCAAATACATCACGTGAAAAAAAAAAGAATACCACGAGAACGATTAGTTTAATGGCGGCTCGGCAGGATCTGCAATGCTAAACGCTGCAAAAATTCCCCGATCCCCCGCGGGGATGACAATGGTTCTAGAAGTGATCACGAATGCCAAAGTGTGAATTTGTTTTCGCCAAGAGGGGTCTATGAATATGTAGTGTTTTCATTAGCATGTCAATACTCTGGGGGTAATTTGCAGTGCTTCATTGGTCTCCTGGTCTCTGCTCCTTGGCGATTAAATGTTTCTCGGTTAGCGAGGAATGTCTAAGAGATCGCCCCAAGATGAATGAAAAATAGCTAACACAATTCGGAAAAATATACCATTAATTATCTTAAATCCAGAGATATAGATAAAAAACAACCCACTCATGTCTTAACCAGAGATATTAAGTCAGCTATAAGCTCTTATTGATTTTAACTCGATAAGAAGATTCGACAGATATTGGTTTCTATGTTACAATGGTAACTATAAAAAATGATTAAAAAAAAAATATATCGTAAGTCAAAGAAATAAAATTCATTATTTGTCACTGGTATTCAAAATTGCTCATAATGATAATAAATGAACTTTTTTATATATATTTCTATTAACGCCGCCAATTCGTCGTGACTATTAAAAAACACACACACATTTGCAAACATATATAAACTCTCTGCCTCTACAATCCATGAAGGATCTTGTGTTCATTACATGGTTTGAATTTTCTAGAACAATGGTTGTGCAGGGAGATGATTTAATATACCAGATTTTCCCCACAATTTCTTGAGGCCACCGGGTCCTTTTTTTAGCTCTCAAAAAATCAAATTAATTAATAAAAAATATTTATTTTAGAAACTATATAAATCTCATTTGGCACATATTTTTACGATCAAATAAAAAATAAAATTCATAAACTTCTTCAAAAAAAAAAAACTGCTTCCCTCAAGATTGTAACATATACGAATTTAGAGGAAAATTCAAGAGAACCTTAGAAAACAATAATAATAAAAAAATTTAACATAAATTCCTGTAGTCATTACTTCAATGAATAAATTAATCGCTTCACATAACAAACTCATCAATTAATACATTTACTAATGGTAGTAATTAAATTAATGTATTTAATGATTATAAGGGCACATATAATTAAAAGTATTTGTATTTGGAAAACAGTCATTAATAAAACCCTTTAGTTACCAAAAAGAAATTAACATATTTAATCACATTTATTTAGTATTTAAGAGCTTTTAACTTTAATTGGAACACAATAATGAGCTGACAAAACGTTGACACCAGTTTTCACGAACCTTTTTTTTTTGGTTCTCATGGTTTGGAACTCATCTTTAGCTATATTTGGCGTACAGGGCCTAAACACGTTTTTTTTCTTATCAGCTCAACGTTTGAGAAGATACATCCACTTATCCAACACTGTCTTTTCTGCCAGCTCGTCTTTGTTTTCTTATTAATTACTCTCAACTATGGAGGATTTAATCCTTCTAATTAATCCTCTTCCTTCCAGAAAGCCCAGAAAATCACAACTGGAAGAGATAAGAGAAAACTACTGTAACTATAGACATCTTCAATGTTTTTATTTATAGACAAAATTTTTGTTTAGCCAAATTGTTAAACTGAACATAGTGCTATGCGCATTAAACTGAAGTGTTATTATCAGTAACAATTAACACATTGCTAGTGATACTAAATCGGCTGGCTACGTTTATTTTTTTTTCCGAAAAGTTTTTTACTTTTTTATTTCTGTTTTGAAGAGAAAGAATTTGCACTGGTCGGGATTCTAACCCGGCAATGTACACACGAAAGAATTACGGAAGAATTACGTTCTTGTTGACTTACATCAATATATTATTTATAATTTTTTTTTATGTAAGTTTTTAATTCCAGAAATGACGTATTAGATGTTTGTTTCAGAATCGTCTAGATTCTTCAAAAATCAAAACAAATAGATTCCATTTCCTGTCAAAAGTGGTTATATCCATTACACCAAATGGAAATTGCTAATGTATTTAAAAACAAAACTACGTAAAATGTTGTTTAATTTGATCAAATCACTTTAATTTGTTTATAAAAATGTCTATTTTATTTATTTATTTATTTTTTATCAAGCATAAACTAACTAAAGAGATCATAAATATTGTCAGTAATTATTGTTTGAAGTGAATTTTTAGCAAAATAACGTAAAATAATAAATATAATTTGTTAAATTGTTATTTTTTAAAATTAAATCTTTTTTGACCAGTCTTGAAAATGGATGTAACCGGTTTCGAAACCAAACTTCTCAATTATAATACGTATATTATAATTATCAGCATATGATTAATAGATTTTTAATTAAAATCGGCTTTAGAATTATTGACTTTTAGCATTTATTTTTAGCTTTAACCCGAGTAATCCGACCGATGGGAAGAAATAGTTGCACGCCAATACCCGCTCCTTGCTAACCTTCAGAATAATTACTGGAGGAAACACATCAGGAGGAATATAGGATCGACCTTCATTAAAATCACGTGCATGCTAACCGATAGCTTCTCAACCTTCTGTTATTGTTGATAATAAATTCATATTATTGTTAGTGTTATCGTCTATTATTTTAAAACTATGTTTAATAATGGTTTTGTTTAATTCACTTAACGTCACTTTACAGGTATTTCTTATAATGGACGGCGACATCTTTATAAAGGCAGGGTCAGCCCCTGGAGGGTCAACGGATCTGAGCGTGTCGATGTTTGGCTGTTTGCAGAGTAAATAATTTATTTACCTCTTCCAGATTAGAACATGGGATCTCAGCGCTTTACGCACTACCCCAGCTTAAAATCAAAAACATCGCCTCAATTTTATGTTATGGTAATCGGGCCTACATCTAGAGTCTTAAATTATGCTTATCCAGATATTTGACACCGCACAGGCTCGGGCTCCCACTTTACCCATATTAAACTCCTCCCGAAGCACGGCATAAACATAAGAGGAGATCAATGCGCAGCATTAGTTTATCCCGCCTTTCTTTAGAATGATACCTAAAAAACTTTCCAGTCACCCCAAGAGAAAGAACAATCTTAGTCTTCTTTCTGTTCGAAAGATTGACTGTTCACCACGACATTGAAGACGCGACAGCTGCAATCATTTATTTTTATTGCAGGTGGATAATGGCAATTAAGGATCGTAAAGAAAAAGTGATTAGGATTAGCAATTATCAGATGCTATCCAAGGGTAACGTCGTGACCGGTAAATATTTAGTAATTAGCTTCCTAATTAGGGTCCATTTTACTCAACTTGACATCTTTATTCGCCATTGGAATTTGCATATATCAGCAACTTGTAACTGAATATTTATGGAAATGTGTAAGAAATAGACCTACTTACATTCATGACAATGGTACCCCTGTTAGTATTTGACCTTTAAAATATATATAAAAAACTATAATTTATTCCGTTCAGTAGCGTCCCGTATAAGGGGATGTATGAATTAGTTATAGTAACATAACCTTTTAAAAGTTTAAGAACACACCTGTATAAATGTCAATAAGAAAAACCAAAAAGGGTAAGCAATCGTTTATAAAATATCTAATTGGGTTTCTATAAATGCTAAAGAAAGTAGGAGTGAACAATAAATAAAAACATCCGGCGGCAGAAGAGTTTGGCGATTGGTGTTGGAGGAGGTAAGGACTTGCTTTCAGGTTATAACGTCAATATTGTAATAATAATGATAATTTATGCAATACCCCATTTCAATAATAATTACAAATAAAAAAGAAATAAAAAAACTATACAGCTCGTTAAGGGCACTTGACTCAACAAGTTGGTATGGTTTGCATCTAAGCCAATAATTTTGCAGAGAGAGAGATTTTGTCGAGTTCAGGCTCAACTCCCAGGTATTTCTTATAATTGACGGTCCCAGCTTTATAAAGGCTGGGTCAGACCCTGGAGGGTCAACGGATCTGACAGTGTCGATGTTTGGTATTTGATAGCCCCGTTAATAACATAAATTTTTTTAAATATAGCGTATAATACTTTCTGTGAAACAGAAATAAAAACATATGTTTCAAGTGTAACGCGACGCCTTAGTTCACAAATGTGTTAAGTGCCGAAAACAAGATTTTACATGTCTCAACTTTGTTAATAATTTAACACAAGAAATACAGTCCAAGTTTAAGCACACAATATATTTTTGTAACCTGTACAGCCTCTCTATTAATTTTATATAAAAATCACAACTTTACAATATTATTTATATAGCAAAACCAATTTTTTGAAAAATTTGCACTTAACAAATATGTGAACTAAGGCATAGATATATCGAAGACATTTAAAATATGTCGTTAGAAATATGAGAATATTCGGCATTCGGTATCCTTAGCAGGGACAAACGTAGATAACAAAGGAATGAAAATGCATATAGAAAAGTAATGATAATGGTATGAACTCTCTACAAATGATTTATGATTTTGCTCATTACGTTTTTATTTCAAGTAACTAACTTTCCTCATGATGTTTCCTGAGCTTCCGGCCTCACAGAAAATATATACACACACAATATGCATACATCGATCGAGACAGGAGCTATATGAGAAAGTGGAACCAATCTCATGTCTAGTAAGGAAAAGAATGCTGATTTCCGTGAGACATACGATGAGGATGGTTGACAGCCGACTGACAAAGAAGACATGGAATACTTCCCTAGCAGGAAATATGTATGAAGGAAGTCAGAGACGATTGGGCTGCAGTGATAATAGAAAATATCTACTAACGACTGTGCAGGATAGATTCTCGTCCATAATGCTCGTCGAACGTCACAAGGACCGAAACTAAAGTCAAAATGCAAGCCACAGAGGGATAGAGAAACAGAAAGAGTGGAATAATGAAGAGGAATTAGAGAAAGAAGACAAGCTGGACAAGTCACTCGCGATCCTAACGGGTCATATATATATATCCTAACGAACAAAATATATGTATAATCTTACAAATATATTTGGAGTTTGCCTGTATTATTATCATTTTCTTGCTATAAAAGGCATTTATTGAGAAGATTTATAATATTATATATTATATCAAATATTTTCTATAATTTTCTACAGCTTTCCCCAATCGTTCTAGCAACATGTCGATATGGTGACGAAAGAAAGATGTCTATTTGGCACTGATCCAATCATCGATCCTTTTCACACTTCTTCAGCATTTCGAAACTGTGAGACGGCCAAGCCATGCTTCGATCTGGATAAGTATCAACAAGCCGTTTTTTGTCATTGACGTAAAAATAGCCATTTTGACACATTTTAAACAATTGGGATAATACGGAGCAAAATAATCTCAAGTTTCTAGAAGTTTTTGATAGACTTTTGCAGCAGATTCCAATGAAACAATGAAAGTAATAACGAATGCTTATCATGGAATGTCAATTCCATCTAATTTAACAGCTGTTCGCATTAATACCTTCCGTTTTCACCAATAGACGTCGCTGATTAAAATACATCTGTATACACTAAAATAACACATCAATTCAACACATCAAGCATGTATGCATTTAACGCTGAACTCAAGACCTGAGTGGACTATGAAAAAATGATGTGTGTATATACATATATACAGGTTGGGGCAAAAGATTTGAACCGGATTTAAAGGGATGTAAAACAACAGAAATTATATTTATATTGTTTAATTCAGTACATAATCTAGTTTTTTACATTAAGTTTGAAAGATGATATCACGTAGGTGGCAGCCGTCAGCCGCGATGCACTCTTGAAGGCGAATTCTGAAGTTTTCAACCGCTGTTCTGCACATTTCGATGGGTATTTTCGTAACTTCATCTCTGATTATGTCATTAAGTCCTTCCAGTATGGTGTGCAGTATCCCAATTTGGGATTATTGGTCCTTATTTTTTCGAGGATAATGGGCGAACCGTCTCTGTCACCGCTGAGTGCTATGTGACAATGTTGGAAGAGTTTTTTGAACCTGAGCTGGAAGAATTGAGTGAAGCAACTAATCTGGAAGACATCTGGTTCCAACAGGACGGGGCTACATTCCACACTACTAGGATTTCAATGGCGAGATTGAGGCAAGTACTCCCCCAGCGCCTCGTCTCTTTGAGGGATGACGTGCAGTGGCCTGCGCGCTCACCAGATTTGAGCATTTGCGAATTTTCCCTTTGGGGGTACCATACCCTGTAAGAACTCAAGGACAGAATCAGAGAGGAGGTTACGGGAATACCCATAGAATGTGCAGGAACGCGGTTGAAAACTTCAGAATTCCCCTTCAAGAGTGTATCGCGGCTGACGCCCGCCACCTATCATCTTTCAAACTTAATGTAAAAAACTAGATTTTGTACTGAATTAAGCAATATAAACATAATTTCTGTAAGTTGAATTTTTAACACACACAGATAATGCCTAGCTAGAAAATTTCAAGGCATTAGGACTTATTACCTATACCGGTGAGTAAGTCAATGTTTTTTGCCGACAGATAAATCACTGACCTGAAAAAAAACAAGAAAAAATATTAATACCGAAAAGCAAAAGCTGAAAAGAGACGTAACATAAATGTCAAGGCACAAGTGGGAATATTCCATCCAAAAATCCTCTTAACTGAAAGAGGAAACCAAAATACCCGTCGATATTTCGCCCATTCAGGCATCTTCAGGTCAGAAAGAGAAGTACAAGAGGAAAAAAACAACTAATAAAGGACATCTTAAATGTAAAATGAAGTATGGCGCCAACCAGAAGAAACATCCCACCACGTCCAAGGCATAAACGCAACTGCTACCCAAATATTGATAGGTATTTAGTTTCCTGTTTCAGTTTAATTTTATATTAAATATAAAATCATAATTCAAAAATATAGTTGTATCCTTGGACTAAAAAGTTTAGAATTTTTAATAACTTATTATATAACAAATAAGAGGGAATAAAGAAATCCCGAATATCCTTATTTGATGAACATTTTAAGGTGTTACTAGACCACCAGTGAATATATTTACAATAAGAATGTACGGTTTTGGTTGTTAATTCTACTACACCTCAAAATTTATTAATGATTGACCAAAAAGTTAAATGTTTACAATGAATCTAAATAAAAACACCGTCATCTTTATCTTATGAGATGCCTTGACTGAACTCAAAGTAAATTTCTTTAAGAGCAGTTTATAGAGTTTTAATTTCAACACATAAGAATTAAAAAATAGACGCTTAATCTGTTGGTGTTTGATAATGTTTCTGAGAAAATGTTCATCATCTTCATTGTCTTTAGCCTGATGGCTAGGAAAATAAAGAACATATAACAATCCTCATCAAAAAATAAACTAGGAAATAAACGAAAAACTAGAAGAAACCGGTACTTGAAGATTTTGTTCTGGTAGTAATTAGTGAAGTTTTAGCCACCGCTTTGAAACACTCGAGTTGAAGGCTGTAATGAGGTGTCAAGCTCATGGTTGTTAGAGGTCAGCAAACTTCAGGGTGATTTCGAAACGGTTCATCCGAATACATGGTTCGCTAAATAATGTTCAACGTTTGTGCAAGCTTATATGCCAGTACGTATGATAATTCCTTCTGTTACATGTGGAAGGGGTAGGCAATTATCCTATTAAGAAAAACATTGAAATATTCTGAATAGAACAGGTAGAGTCAGGTTTCCAGGTACTTCACCTGATAAAGGAGAAAGTGAAGGAAAAAATAGTTATATCCAAGAGAGAAGAGATTGAAGAGTCAGGATGGGAAGACATATCCTGAAGGACTTTCCACAAGAATTCATAACTCTAACGATTTTTTTTTTTTTGGTAAGTTTAAGCAAATATCTAACCATCATAAAATCTTGAAAGATTAATTAAAGTAAAGCTTATTTTTCTGATTAAAAAATATTCATATATAAATCATATTCATTTATGGGTAGTGGAGCAGTTTGTATAGCCATGAGCTGTAGTGTTCAAACTCCCCGAGTTAAAATCTGACCGTGGAAGATAAATTGCTTATTCTGTTAACAGCCACTGATGGACACTATGGGATTTGTAGATCCTCCCGTGGCTCACTCGTTCTCTAAAATGGTCACCCTTCATTGGGGCAAAACCTGGCGGTTGAGCGTGATCTCGGAAAACATCAACTACCTATACAACCATTATCTTAGTCACAACTGTAGAAACTGTACAGTCACAACCGTACTTTGAATCCAAGACCTTTTTTTGGAGGTGATACAGAATTTTCGGACATTAAAAAGTAAGCAATATCGACTAAGAAAATGTTTTATCAGTTAATTGAGAAACATAAAACCTAAATAGGAAAACATTAAATAATTGTTTTTTAACATAACAGTATTTTTTATAATTTATTAGTTAGTTGTTTTAATTTTAAATATTTTTATTTTGAAGAGAAAAGTCCTCTGTCTTACCGTGAAAGGACTCTACCAACTAAGCTACCGGAGTTGATACATCAATATCAATATCAATTAATATTTGTTTATATTTTATTTTGGAGTAAAAATTACAGTATTGTGGAAGTATTTTTGGGGAATAAATTTTAAAAATTCGCCCGAGGGGAATAAATTTTAAAAAAACTCAAGCTTAGTTGGTAGAGTCCTGTCGCGGTAAGACACAGGACCCGGGTTCGAACCCCGGCGGGGGCATATCTTTTCTGTTTAAAATAAAAATAACAACAGTATGTTTATTTTTATTTATTTATTTTTTGTTGCCATAGTATATATTTTATTTTGGAGTAATCAATTATAATATTGTGGAAGTATTTAGGAGGAATACATTTTCAAAATTCGGCCCTTTAGCCCAGACATTCTATTTCAATCAGGACGTAGCCAATGATTAAAATAAAACCAAAATCTATACCACTGTTATCGAATCGCATTTTTATTATTTTCTGTTGTTATTGTTATTTCCTTTAATCTATTAATGACACACATTAACTCTCTAATAAATTTTAGCAACTTTTAGATCGCATAACCATAATTGATGATATACCTTTATGATAAAATATTTTTATTTGAAAAGAAAAGATATGTCCAGGACCGGACATTAAATATCTTTTCAGGAGATAAAAATATTTAAAAATTGATAAAATCAATAACAAATATAATAAAATTTATGATAAAAATGGTATCACCATTTAATGTCTATATTCTTTTGTTATTCACCATTAAACAACTCCTGGTCAATCAACAATGATACCTTATATCTTTGGGGAAAACGGATTATTTAAATTGATGAATTAATGCATTATCATTGTGTTATGAACTGCAATGCAAGTCAGTGTCCTCTACCCCACTTGTCGCGAAACCCCACCTTTCTATTATGAAAATGAATTATACTAATTGATCTTTATTTTCCTATCAAGATAAAAATTTAGTTCGTCTGTGGACACGAAGCACCTCTTAGAAGATAGTTAGGTGACTTTAAAGCATAATATAAGAAATACCGCGTTGAGTAGAATGCTTTACTATTGTGATGCCGAGGGCCACTCCAAGGAGCGGTGAATGGAAGGCGATTAGGGCAACTATTGAGAGAGTTCGGCCGAGCGTGTTCCGATCGTCCTTCGCCCTTTCTAAATATTTCTCAGCCCCGCCTCACATTTTTCTACAGGTCACTACAGGTACTACATTGGCAGGTGGAATAAATAATATTTATAATGTCAGGCCTTGAATTAATATAATGCTATTCACATTTTGGGTATCAGTTCCGGAGGTTGTCGTTTCGAGTAAAGTCACAACACATTTTAACTTCCCATTCATTTAGTTTTTAATATTATAGTAAATTTGTATATTTTGGTAATGATTTCATCAAGAAATGGACATTTCAGCAATCATTTCGAAGTACTGATGATAACATAACCTAGTCAGTACATGTTATGGACTATACTATTTCTTGGACAAGCAATGCTCAGGGGGTTGATTTATCCTTGATCACGCTCAACCGGAAGATTTTTCTCTCTTATTTTGGGTACCAACTTTATAGAGGCTGGGTGAGCACAAGGAGAGTCCTAGATCCCATGGGATCCATCTCAGCCCGCTAACAGAATAAATAAAAGTCTGCCAGCCAACGGGATTTACTCGTAGCACTTTTCCTGTCATATCTCTGAGCTAGTTGGACAAATCTGTGGGTAAATGCATTTCTTAGGAATTGCCTATATCCTTAACTTTGTAATAACCTATCTACGAACTTACTGCGTTGCTCTTATCTATTCTATATAAAGACAAATGATGACCGGTAAAAATTAAAAGAATTCAGAACCATAACTCTGTATAATAAATTTTAAGTTGCTCTGAGACAGTAACTAATGGGACACCATTATGATATTAGTTTGAAGCAGCTTTTCTCACCAATCATCTGAAACGTGATTTTTATGTCTCAGATATGTAGTTTATTTAGCAAGTTTAGGTGGTTGGAAGTAAGCACTATTAACGGACATTAAAATGAAGGTGACAGTGAAAGAGACAATTTTTTTTTTAATGACCCTATTATGCTTTTTGTGTATCTTCGATGATGCCATTAATGTAAAATCCAACATATGCCATACTGTAAATATAAAAAATTGTATTGTCTGTTTTAATTTTAAGGAAGAGGAAAGAATGCAATGGTTACAAAACACGTTTTTGAAATCTTACTTTGTTATCACGATTGCATTCCTTAGAACTTTAAAAAGTGGTTTTTGGGAAAGTAGTCGATTTCAGACCTTTCGTTCTTTCATATTACGTAACTATTTTAGACCGATACAAACTTCACACACCTTCACGTGCTTTTGGACTAAAACGTAAAAACATTAATGCTCCCTACCACGCTATTTGAAAGAATATATACAAACCTAGCATACCACAAATTGAGATGTCTCACCCAAATTAAAATTAAATATTTGTAATATGTCTTTGGTGTAAAGAAAAAAAACAACAGAAAAGGCATGTATTTAATTTTATGCTCAAATAGAGGTTATTGTTAATACTATTACTAGAAGTAACCCCCTGTAAACTTAATGGCGGGCCAACACACGTACAAATTATTCAACCGTTTAATTAATTGTACAACAGTTAGTATTTAACGTTTTAGTATACGTAATCCATTATTATTCAAGATATGACCATTAATATGACCATTAGTTTAGTGCTTATTGTGAATCCCCTGGTGAGTCTCATTCAATATGAGTATCCACTTAATACTGTGTCGAAATATTGGGTATTCTTAATTAAATACAATAATGATTTTTTTAATGTTAAATATGTTATACAGATTAAAAAAATATATATATCTATACATATAATAAAACAAAGTCCTCTGCCGCGTTTGTTCGCTGTAAATTAAACTACTTGACGGATTTTCATGCGGTTTTCACCAATAGATGTAGTGATTCACCAGGAAGGTTTAGGTATATAATTTGTGGAGGTTTTGTTTAAATTGGTTGGAATATCGGTGGGTTTCACGATGCAATCCCGTGCAATTATCTAACGTACAAGATAATAAATTCGTATATAAAGAAATATTAGGTTTTATTTTTATTTTTATAATTTCTATGTAATAAAGTACATTAACTGAAATGTGAAGAAAGAAAATCAAGACTCCCAAAGAAGCCTAACCAATGATATCCACGCGGTCCTTAATGGCCGGTACGTGGTTAAAAAAAAACATTACACATACAAATTATGTAGGCACAATACGCCTTATTGCACGAGCAAAGCTGGGGTGGGTCGCTAGTAATTTATAAGTCTTAATCTTATTTCACTCTATTCTCTGTGTTGTTTGTTCATCTAACGTCACTTTTTGCTGCTAGGGTAATCGGACGATGCTACATTGGGAGCTTTAAATTTTGCCTATCCAGGTTTAATCAGGATAGGGATTTTTAACGAGTACTTGACAAAACCTGGTAACACATCAAACATCGTAAAACATCGTACAGGCTCAGGACCCCCGTTTAACGTCCCTTCCGAAGGACGGCGTAACTAAGGATTTTTATTGCCCTTTAAAAACTCCTAGTGCTTAGTAGTTTGTTGCGCTAACCACTAGACCACAGGTCGCTCTAATTGCAATAATTGAATCGTTGATTGAATAAACTCGAAATATAACCAATCCATTTAAGAATTACTTAGATATGCTTCGTTTCATAGCTCGTCCAACACTGAGATCGAAGTACTGCCGTACGAACCTGCACAGACCTGTAGGGTCCAATTTTCAAAGTAAATAAAATAAATTAGATTCCTAAGATATATTCATATTTTTAAATTATACATAATTTAATCAGTTATTTTTGTAATATCCAATACTAAAATCATTATACATTAAACAAAAAAAATCAGATTGGTAATGCAATATTGTGCTTTTTTTGAATAGTATATATTATTACAGCGGGTAGGGTACATTTTTAAAAACTATACAACTGTCAATTGAATTGTACTGCTCATTGCTCAAATTATATAACTATAATTTACAGGTGTCGTCGAGCAGTCCCATCAATATCTTACTACGTGTAGTAAAATAAAATATGGTAAATAAATTTATAAATAAAATAGAACGATAACTTTTTTATACATAAAAAGCTTGAATTTTTATTGTTGTACACAATAATGTGATCCACACGTCCTTCATCCAATTTAAAATGGAATATTTCTAGCACAAGGACTCTCAAAGGCCCTCCTAATTCATTTCCTCAGCTAGAGTTATTTTATTACATTTATTACAACAATATACCTTAAATAAATGGATAAATAAAATAAAGAATTACTTTCTCATACAAGCATGATTTAGTTTGATCATGCTAATCCATAAGTATGATCTATTAAAATGGAATATTTTAAGCGAAAGAATCTTTGGTAATATCTCAATCCTATACTGTTATATATCCCTAGTTTTTATTACGTATATTTATTAAATTGTACTACAATTCATGTTAATTTTGGGAATTAATGATTTATATTGAAAAATATATTTCTTGAATTAGATAGAATAGAAGAGAATAGAATAGAAAAGTAACTTTATTCTGGGGTAAGTCTCTATAGAATAACAAGCATGAACAGAAAATCAAACATAATATAAATTTGCCCAGAAGGCTACTAAATACAAATCATAAAGTGTATAATAAGTAACAAACAAGTAAACATAAATAAATAATAATTAAATAAAAGTAATAATCCTGACAAGATATTACATGCAATAATTTCTTTATATGATGTATATCTTCTTAAAAAACAAAAATAAAACGACTAAACAATAAAGTTATAAAATAAATAAATAAATAAAGTTATTCAATACATTTCATTTTAAGTAAATGACTAACTTGCTTAGGAACCATCTTTTTTGAGGAGCTAGGATATTGTGGAAAAGCAAGGATTTTAATAAGATAGTGAAGGAGCATGACGGGTGATAGATGAGTACCTATGGGTTACTCAATCCCGTGGGGTATGGAGACCCTCGTGGGGCTCATTCAGCCTTTATAAAGTGGTTCCATTATTTGGAGTGTCCGGCAAGAACTGAGCCAAATATCGTTCATTGGTTGTTGTGGAGCAGGTTTTTATATTCATTAACTTTTTTATAGGATGAAAATCGGAAGATATAAAAGGGAAGTCAGAGATGTTAAGACACAATGATTCGGAAAAGTTCTGTCCTTCAAAAAGACATTCATTTAATTTAAATAATTTTTTTTTAATTCAGTTATTCAAGACACTTCCGACTTTTATTTCAATCCAAACACTTAATATCGGGGAGCGGAGTAGCTCTGTGGTTGAGCACTGAGTTGTCATGCAGAAAATCCTGGTTCAAATCCCGCTGCTGATATGAATATTATAAATAAATATACTATATATTTATAGTATAAACAAATTATATAGTATATATAAATATAGTATAATGTATACTAAAAATATACTATTGTAGGTTCAAATCCACCTGCGGTAGATAATTAATTTAATCTGCTCATAGCCGGAGATGGGTCACATCTAGGACCCTCTTGGGGATCACCCAGCCTCTATAAAGTGGGTATCTAAAATAAGGAGAAAAATCTTGCGGTTGAGCGTGATCAAGGACAAATCACCTTCCTCTCTAAGAAAAGTATTGAATCCTAGACACGTTGTGGTTCGTATCAGTACAGTTTAAAAAAAAAAATTAATATGGCATGAAGTTATTTTGACATATAATAAAAAGCCATCCGAATCAATTCCCTGTACATTCGTTTAGAAACGATACAGCCTCTACTGAACTAAGCATTCTTCGAGAGTTTTAGTGATGTAGGTATATTATAAGTGGTATATCTAGTAATACGATCAAGTAGAAAATACCTTTCCTTACATATAACAATTTCTTAAACAATACAAATGTTTCAGCCGATTGAGCCTCCTGAATAGGAGAAGGAAAATTGTCCAAGGGCCCACCTCCTTTGAAGTGCCAGCAACTTCTTGCGCAGGGACGTGCTCAGTTAACAGATGTCCCATTCAATAGCAAGAGGATGGAAAAACCAAGAACCTCGTCTGAATAAATTACACAACATCTCGACGATCGAGGAAACGTGATTTCAGCGCATTCTTGATCCTTGCTCAATATTCAATGAAGTCTGTAATTTTTTTTTTCCTATACGTAGGGAAGAATGAAATTTCATTATCTTGCACGTGAGCTAATAGAGCTAGTGATGAACAAACAATTAATAATAATTAACATAACATTGGCGTCACACACCAATGATGGCCTGGAAAAGATTCTCACACAGAAATTTAGTGAACAAATGAAGGAGTAATGGAAGAACGGGAAGACCAATTAGTCATGAATACTTCGCGTAATCTGGTAAAATGGCTGCAATGCATCTAATTCATGATGCTTTCATATATGAATAAAATGTAAATTTCCCAATTTTGCGGTTGTAATTGAACAGTTTAATAAACAAGTACGCTACAGTGGTGAAACCGTAATGCTAGGATCTAATGATGTGGCATACAGTAACATAGAAGATACAGCGGAAATAACAAGAAAAAGAAGATTGTTGTTGTTTATTTTACATATTTTAGAATGGATGATTCCAGAATAACGAAAGAATATACCTTTGGGGGAAAAGGTCTTCTAGCTAGATTCAGGAAGTAAAGAAATATTTGGAAAGAAATAATGGAAGACTAGACAGTGGAAAGAGATTTTTTTAGGATGACGATAATGAGTATGGATGGATTTCACCGAAGAGAAGGAGAAAGACGACGTGGTCTGGATCAGCTTAGTAACTCAGCTCTCTACACACTGCATTGTATTACAAAAATAAATTTTATGACTTTTTAAAGAGAAGTTGTCAGAATTTTGGCCTTTTTATTCACTTTGACGGGTAACCAACAAAAATCCTATTGTCTTACTCCACGAAATTGCTAGATGTGACGCTATCTGGAATATTAGAAGTGCCTAGTTAAATAGGGTAAGCGGCATACAACAGGTAGTCTCCCTTAGGGTTTAATTACCTTTACACTTAAGAGCGGCAGCTGTTCGGAAGGAGCGGTCATTTCAAGATGCAAGGAATCGGATGAAGCAATGGTAGAGAAATAGCCAGTCCCATTAGCGTCCCACTTTCTTAGTAAGTAGTTTTATAAGTTATCTTGTAACCATGATCAGCACAAATAAATATAATGTCATCTAATGCAATTAAAAAGGATTTTTATTTGATAAACAACTCCTGGCCAGTCAACCTTTGGAGAAGATAGGGATATGTCTCTGTTTTATTAATGAATTAGAGTTAATACATATTAAGTAAATCGTTCTCAGGGTGGGATTCCATTTTATTATTCGAAAAATAGGGTGTATAAAAAAAAAAAGCCCGTTTTATCAAATTCCAGAGTTCAAAAGTCTGTAAATATTTTAACGCTATTTATTATTTACCAACACTTAATAATCTTTTTAGAGCATTCTCTAAGCTAGTTTACTAACACTGGACTTCTTCAAAAAAAAAAACCTCAGTTTAGTTATTTGTTTCAAAGAAGAAACACGACAGTTTCTACGAAATCCTCGTAATTTTAAGATATTACTGGAGAAAAATTTGCACATTGGCCCGGAACGTTAACGTCATAGTTTATCGGCAAGTTGAGAACTAATAGAATTGCTAGTAATCATCAATCTTATATGGAATTATAAATTATTCAACAATTAGCTAGAAAATAATTAAAATGCAACTCACTCGCATAATTCACAACAAGGAATACAATTAACCAGGAAACAGATTTCCTACTAGAGAGTGTTCATGAAACAATTGTAACTGTATTTGTTCGAACGATATAATTAGCATTTGAAAGTAAATTTTTTAACAAAACCGTTTTTTTAATTAAGTTTCAATAACTTAATTAATTTATTCATTATTAATTAATTCAGTTAATTGAATTATTGATAGTAATAATTGTTTGGTATTAAACAGAAGTCTTTTGAACATCTTATAAGCATTAAACATCTTATAAAAATAAGCATATACACGAGAACCGAAAAACTTAATAGTAGTTTCAAACTTAATCGGATTAAGTTCACCGAAATTGGACCATTATTATTTTAAAATTTTCATGAATGTTTTACTTAAAATGTACCATTGAGTAATACTTAATATTAGCCTTAAAATGCCCTGAAAGAACTTAAATCCCGAATATTAAGAATGGCTTTATCATATATTTCTTTAATTTGGTTTGTCTGAAATAATGGCTGTCTCCCATTGTAAGTGGTGATATAAATAGATAGATGTGAAGTTTGAGAGGAATTGATAATTTACTGAAACAGGAAATAATAAGAAGTATGTAGCAAGATTGAAAAGTGCATGTATGTTTGGTAGAGAAAACCTGAACTGTACATGCTACTGGCAGTTAGTTGTTAGAAAAGGAAAAATTAAAACCTGTACCTCTACAACCCATATAACCAGACAACGGTTGTGCAGTAATGTGACTTGTTCGAGTTCACTAACAACCGCCAGGTTTTTCTCCAGTCAAGGGAACATACTTTTGAGAGGGCGGATAGCCCTAAGAGGGACTGTTGATCCCACTGTGTCCACCTTGGATATTAACAGATTAACCGCGTCAGACGGATTTGAACCCGTAAAATTCACCATAGCAACTAAGGACTCTAAATTCTGAGCTCTATTCGGGGTATATGCCTATCTTAATTACTATAAATAGAAAGACGTTTTTAAAACTAATTTATAACACTTAAGCATAAATTAAGTAAATAATGTTGGAAATATTTCAAATAAGTAAGGTTCACGTGTACTTTCTGGAATTATTTTAAAAAATAGATTAATATTAATGTAGGATGGCAGTGGAAAGCTACGCACGCATCTCCTCTGGGTTTTTTTTTCTTAGTTATATAATGGACCAGTCGAGGGAGCTGAAAAAGAGAATGAAGGAACGGTCAAATTGAGTTGACAGCTACTTTTAGGCTAGTTTAAGGACAACGCTTAAAGTAAACATAGGATCTATATGTTCTAGGATCCAGCGGAGGTACAGAGAGAGATGAGGTGCGGAGGGTAATAATTCACATTTTTAATTAATAATTAGAAAAGGCTTATTAGTATCAGTAGTAAGTAAAAAGCATTATTGTTGTTGTTCCAGTATCTGTTAGAGGTTAAAAACGTACTAGTATATCGTCCCTGCCATCGCAAAGTATCGAATAAATAAAAAACATATTGAATAAATAAAAAAATACAGTTTTCGTTTTCGACTGATAGCAGTTGCTTTAGGATTGATAATTGATATAAAATTCATATAGAGGCATTCATCAGTCACAAAAACAATGTAAAACGAATGTCATTGGTTTGATTAAAGGCACTAATTTTTATTGAACCTTGAAACTGCTTTTTTTTTAATTCTCCTCAAAAGTACCGATTTTCACATTCGATAGTTGGAAATGGCAGGGACGATATGTTTAATTCAAACAAACCCTCGAAGCAAATATTAACAATTACTTTTCTATTTCAATATAAAAATAAAGGCTGTACGTCCAGAAAGTATGGTTACAAAAGGCGCACAGGACAGTTGCTAATTTTGACACTACTGATGTTTAAAAAACCAATTATTGAACACCTCAGTCCATTTGGAATTATAGTCACAGCTGTCAAACGCGTCAATCTTTTTTCGCTGTCCTCCGTTTCTTCAGTTTACAAAATGAATCCGCGGCCGAAACGTTAGTGTTTCACTGTACTTCTCAGTGAAAAATGAAGTCTTAAGTGGTGCTATTCCAACCCACCATCAACCAAAAATTTCAAAATCCAGTTTCCAGAGAGGTAGGTCATGGCATCTGTCTTTTGGGACCGGAAAGGGATCTTGTAGATCGCTTTTATACCACAAGGAACCGCTGCAATACAGCAGCATACCGTGAGACACTGAAAAGATATTTTTTAAAATTTATCTTTAAATAGTTTTATTTGAAAAGAAAAGATATGTGCAGGGCCGGGACTCGAACCCGGGTCTCCTACGTCTCTAGCGTGGTGCTCTGCCAAAAAAATTATCGCACAACACTTCGAGAATAAAGCAATAGAGCACACTGTTACCGTAGATACCACACGTATCTCTTCCAGATTAGTCTCGGAATTTAACTTTTAATTTCTATCTTTTTTGTAAAACAAGTAATACAATCTCATCGAGAAGGGAACGTAACGTACCACTTTCAGTCAAAAATAAATTTTACTCTTCATAAAATTTTCATACCGCGGGCTAAATAATAAAATCTTTTCTTAAGGAGTAAACTCCGAAAATTAAAGACCAAATGAGGGAATGCTGATTCGCAGTGTGTCATTCCTTCAGTACAACGCAAGACCACATACCTAACTCAGGACCTCCTTACCTCATTTGGATGGGATATGAATATCAATCCAGACTACTCTTTTGACCAGTAAAAACGTATTGAACTGTTGAGTTTCGAGAAATTCGCAGTTGGACGATTATCGAGAGAAAAAATTTCATCTAAATACATCCATTTTTTCTTTTAACACATATTGTAACTATACTTTCTGGACATCCTTCGTATCTATTCAACTAAACATGGGGAATTTTTTATGGGTCCAACGCTTATATAATAATAAAAAAGTAAATTCATAATAAATAATAATTCTTTATTTTTTTTTGTTTCACCCTCTTTGGGGTACGTTGGATCAATCATTTCTTTTTGCGTTGTTCTTTTCTTAGTACCCAGTATTTCTTCATTCTTTCTAATCTTCTTTTCCTCTCTTCGTCCGAAATTATGGGTTTGGATTTTTGTGTAGATTTGTCTTAGAACCTTATGTTTTCGTCTTAAGTAATTAATTTAGCTGTTCGATTAATCAGTGAATTAATTAATCACTGTCTTGTAGTGTGTAATTTTGGATCCCAAGGAAAGAGATTTTTTGCTGTATGTATCTTTTGTTAGTTGGATGGCCAGTTCAAGTTTATTTTTTCTGAATTCCATTAATAATTCTTTATAATAAATAACTTTCTATTTATTATTATTTTTTGCCGAAATGATCGTTTGCTTCGTATTATTAAAATTCGTTAGGTGTAGTTAGAAAACATCAATGATAATAATAAAATATATTTTAAATTGCTTATTATACTCGTGCATATAAGTATCATTCATAAAATTATTCATAAACTAGTAATATTAAACTGCCTTTAAACGTCACTAGATAAATATTACAACATTTTTTTTTAGCGTAACTCTCCCTGTTGGGACAAAATAATGTCAAATGACTTAAAAACCCGTTTTGTTCGCACCTGACATTTCAGAGTCCTTAATAACGTCGTGTATTTGCCAATATGGAAGACGGTACAACCGCAAGCAATCTTTACGTTTTGGGTAATTTTCTAAAAAGAATTATGTAATGTGTAGAGACTGATGAAACGGAATGAGAAGTGAAAATCGTTACTTGTGGAGATCCCAACGCAATTGGGCACGTTTCGTCAAATCTGGTACATCTCGCACATCATTCCCTCCTTTTTTTTTTTTGTTAAAGATATTAATAAAATGCGGAAAGATAACGCTCCGGGTGGAGGTCAAAGAAAATTCTCTTGTATAGGGAGAACTGTTTATTGGAAAGCCGAAATGTCGACCAATATTGGAGATCTTCTTTAGGGCTAAACATACAAGATATAAATATCTATTATAATACGAACTTTATTTTTTATATTAAGCCCTGAAGAAGACCTGCAATGTGGGTCGAAACATCGGCTTTCCAATAAACAGTTCTCCCTACATAAGAGAATTTTCTTTGACCTCCACCCGGACCATTTCCTTCCTCTTATATATAAGGTCAACTAATATTATTCAACAATTAAAATAAATTGAGTGATGTTGTAGATATATAATACATATTTCTCCTAAAATCTTCATTTTTTAAAATAAGGTAAAATTTTAATAGAAAATTCCTCATATACGGATAGATTAATGTACTAAATCACCTATAGAGTAAAATAATTCATTAAAAAAAAACTGTATTACAACAATCCACGAAGGGTCTTTGGTTCAATACAGAAAGAACTTTGCTGTTTCTCATTCAAATTCAAGTTATGCAGGTGATTTGTCCGAGAGTGCAACCTCCTGCTTTCTTCCCAATTAAGTCTATTCACTTAAGCTTGGTGAGCCAAAGCAAAGCAAATTGAGGAAGGCTTTTTGGAGATGCCAAAAAGCACGGTTTGATAATAGTTAGCGACTGCCCCTGAAGTTAATGAAATGGTTTTGTAAATCTTAAGGGGGTTCGACCAAGTTAAATACATACTTCTAATGTAAGCAGGAATTACTTGACCGTTCTGCAAGTTTTTTAATTGCATCGTAGCGATCTTATAAATAAGAAGTTTTCAATTGTAAAGGTGATTTTATTATGTTGATTTATGCTGAAATGAAAAATATTTATCGATTATGGATAAACAAAATAAGATGATAAAATAATGCCTTTTGAGGGAGACATATTTTAAGACACCTAACAGCTTGCTTTCAATTATGTTTAATAGGTATCCCTTCCTATAGGAGGGGTCTTTGTTTCAGTACATGGCAAGAACTATGCAGATTCTTATTCAACAATTGTGCAGGAGGTGATTTGTCTGAGATAATGTTCAACCTCCAGATTTAAAAACGTTACTTGTAGTTAGAAGACTAAAATGATAATAACAAAAGACATTTTAAATTTCCTGTTATATATATAAGTATCATTCACTCAATTATACATAAACCAATAACATTTAACTCACTTTAAACGTCACTAGATAAATATTACACCATTTTTCTTAGTGTAACTCTTCCTCTTGGAGAGATTAATGTACTAAACCACCTAGAGAGTATAATAACTCATAAAAAAACCAACTATATTACTGCGATCCATGAAGGGTTTTTGGTTCAATACAGCTAGAACTGTGCTGTTTCTGTTTCTAACTCAAATTCAAGTTATGCAGGAGGTGATTTTTCCGAGAGTGCAACCACCAACTTTCTTCGCAATTAAGTCTGTTCACTTTAAAGAAGCTAGGTGAGCCCCAGGAGATGTTTGCAGATGCAATACATTATTTACCACGACGAACCCTGGACTCTCAGGCCACGAACTCAGCTCTTTAGACTATAGAATTTAAATGGTCGACCCACAGTCAATTATTACAGAATAATCTAATGACCCGCCACAGCGTTATCGAATAAGTTCCTTTAAATCAATTTATCCTTAATGAACCCCCTTAAACGGTAGTGTAGATTCCTTTTCCGGATATCAGGATGGAATTTGTCACGATTGAGATTTAAAAGAAGAGGAATTTCATGGAGAAATGATGAGTCCTAAGATACTAAAATATTCAATACAGATTTAATGATATTGATAGAAAAATTCAGGTAAGAGTTACCTGTGTAGTGGGTACCATAAAAAAGGGGAACGTAAAATAGCCAGTGCTGTGTCAGGTACTCATTAAAGGTAATGCATATACATTATACATAATATAAACCATATTTAAGGTATTAACTATAGCACCGTCCAATTAATCATAGCAAAATGAAAGAAACAAAAAAGTGGGTCTTATGTATTGAAACTCTGAAATCTATCTATGGTTTTGGAAATCACTCATGATGCAGGTCCACCCTCAGGCTCTTAGCCTATTTGTGTAGGTTTCGCCGTCATGAAAAAACGATAACTGGGGAACTAAGTTGTCTATTCATTTTTTTAAAAATAAATGTTGAATGGGTGTGATTTTGGTTGGGTACATGAACGTGATTATTTAATAAAATATGTGTGTAAGAGGATGGAAGTGTTAATATTCTTATTTTGTACTCGTCCCTTGACAATATCTGGAACAATCGAGGCTCAAAACTAAACTACAGGTTATTACTTCATGAGTAGTTTTGTGTTTTAGGAATTGATTCAAATCTTGCGTGGATGAAACCGTCAACATTTAACCTCCAAATAACTTACATTTGATATATATGAGAACTACCGCTCTGGATACAGTTCTGTACTGCATCCTGTACCTTCTTGCAAGATTCTATGTGACTTGAGATTCCCTCATGGTCAGCTCGGACGGTGCATGCTGATGCCTGTTGGAGCCTGTCTCCTCTTCACGAGGAAAAGAAGAGCGATCTCGCAAATGACTTCCGGTTCTTGTTCTGTAAATCACTCGCTGTCCAACCAAGGACGTACGATGGAGACGGTTGTTTAGATGTCTCAAAAGCCCAGGTCTAAACACCTTTAAAAAATGTATGTTTCCAATAAGCCTCCTATCATATCTTCAAGGGTATGATTCGACCAAATATCATTGATAAAAAATCCTAAATAGAGTATTTGAAAATTTTTAAAGCTTAGAGCAAAAGATCTGAATAATGATGAAGGTAGAAAGAGGACGTATTTTCTTTATTAAACAGGGGTTATTTTAGGTCCATTACATTATTAAATTATCATTTGTATTTTTTAGCTTCATGAACATTATGTTTAACTGAAGTTGTAATTTTAACTACACAAAATTAAACTGGAGCATTGCACAAATTTTCATACCCCACATACTCCAAATACCAAAATTTAGATAATTACAACTTTGTTCCACCAACGATGATACAACAAATAATATATAAATAATGTTCTCGTAGGATGTCAAGGTAACCAAGAGTAAGAAAGAGAAAGAACGGGATGTTGCTGTTTTTGGGTTGTGTATTTTATGTGAATAGGTGATTTTACAGTAGGAATGTTCATGTCGTTGTGTATAGTGTGTTTTTTTTCTTATATTTCGGTTATATTGTCAGTTTGATGTGTACACGAACGTGTTTTGCTTATCCCCTAAGCTCTGCTCCATATGTTAGTATATATGTATTAGTATATAGTTTTGTAGATTAATCGATTATTTCGTAAGTCAAGAGATCAGTTGTCAAGAGGTTGTGATTGCTGTTTGTAGCGTCTAATCGATTTTTCTATTTCTAATTTTATATGCATGTAAGTCGTTTGTCTAAGTGCTGTCCGAAATAAGGTACATAGCTTTTAGAATGTATAAATCGTTATTAAAAACAAATTATTACAAACAAAATTTTTACTACTTACATAATTACTATGATTTATACTGCATAAAAGTTTGTTTAATTTCGTTCCATGTTTTTCATAAACAAACTTTTATGCAGTATAAATCATAGTAATTATGTACTATGGCCGTACATGTTTTGATCTAAACTTTCTTTAATGAAAACTCCTTGGTGAAAGGACTTGACCTTTAGGGCCACTATCGAAATTTCAAACGCCTTATTAAATTAATGGCTCTGAGCCCTCGAAGCTCTAGCCAGGCCACGAGCCAACTACTCAGAGGTCGACAAGTGTCTCAAGTACTTCGGGAAACACTCAATTAGACGAAATTGGCATAATATTTGTATGCTATTCCGCTTTGATAATATCATAACTAATTAATATGGTTATATCAAAACCCATGGCTCAGAAACCAACAATATAACCAATACCAACTATAAAAACTTATTTTTAAAAGATGTAACTGGATGTATGAACAGCCAAGTTAGAAGGGAAAAAATATGATATATTAAAACACATCATTCATCTATCATGGAATACATTTTTTTTAATTCCAAAGAAATCCCTAAAAAAAGTACTCCCGTTAGTTAGCGCATAGGTGGAATTAAATTGGCATTATAATTGTATTTTCTTCCGCTATGATATAAATAAAATAAAAATAACTGTATAAAGGGAGAAAACAGATAATAGTTAAATATATGCAAACTTATAAAAATCAAAACGACAAAATAATGAAAGAAAAAGAAAAACAATACTAGCTTTAATCAAAAAATAAAAAAACTTACACCACTAATCCATGAAGAGTCTGAGGTTCACTACATGTTGTAGATTGTACTATTTCTTGGACTACGATTGTGCTGGGAGGCAATTTGTCGTAGATTCCCCCCCCCTTTTTGGATACCCACATTCTAGAGGATGGGTGAGCCGCTGGAGGGTTCTGTATACCATAGGATCAATGTTTGACCGCTAACAGTTTAAATAAAAGTCTGCCATCAAGCGGGATTTGAACCCAGGACCTTCGGCACAGCAACTCAGCCACTCCACCATTAAGGTATCTAATGAATAGTTTCTTACTATTTTAGAATTAATTTTGACCTCATTCCGCACTATAATAACTTATTTTTAAAAATATGTTACTGTATGCGTGAACAGCCAAATTAATAGAAAAAACATGTGTAATATACTAAAACATCAAACATGTATAATATTGTAATACATCATTCAGCCATCATACAGGACTTTTTTTTCTAATCCAAAAAAAAACGCTAAAATTAAAAAGAGTCGCATTAGTTACCGTACCAGTTGGAAAATGACTTCTTTTTTTTAAAATTACCCATCAATACAGGAAAAGAATTTTTTAAAAATCCTTTTGTATTTTTTTATCATAACTTTATATTTTTTAAGAAGAACTTTGAGATTTTGCAATATTATTTTAATAATTGAAATACACAGTCTCAAGACTATTCAGGAAATTCTGAGGCAGTAATGGAAGGGAGAGGAACAGGAAGACGTCATGGCAGCCCCTGGCTAAGAAATAGGACGCAGAATTAAAACAAGAGATTGAAGGTAGCTGGTGTAGGGCGTACAATGGACTAAGATAACAGATGACAGGTTCAATGGAGAGAGATACACGCTGTGACATTTCGTTCTGCGACCAACTCCCAACTCTCTTGTCCGTCCTATCTCTTCCCTTCCTCTCCTCCCGTTCCTTCGTTGTGTCCTTCGGACAACGGGACCATTGTAAAATCCGATATGTTCAATTTAGGAATTGTTAAATATAAAATATTGATTGACTAGTAAAAAATAAAAAAACTCAAATTTCAAGAGGGATAGCCCATGAGAAACTGCTAACAAACCCAAAGCTCGAATCCCATCAAGAAGTCCATGTTGTGGTTTTTTAGGATAGGAAATAGTCTGTTTCGGGGGAAACAGGTCCTTGCTCGTCTGCTGAATGGGACAGCCATTGTCCATGGACCTAGGTCGATTAGTCACTGTCTTTGAACTCAAGGTTTCTAATTAATTGTTTCTAACTAAACTGCGCAAAAATGAATAGATATTTCTGTTACTTTTCAGTTTTTATCCATCCATTTGTTCCCCGTCTTAGTATTAAAATAATAACCATAAAAATAACAATTAATAAAAATAAATTATAAATAATTTAACACATAATTTAACTGTGGCTTGGTTCTAAAAGGGCCAAAGTAAAAAATGCCAAGAGAGCCAATGTCAACATAGTCCCTTTAAAGACGGGTTTACACCAAAGTTGACAACTAAAAGTTGACAAAACATTGTAGAAAACTAAAAGTTGTCAACTAAAAGTTGCTCTTCTCAAATTTGGGGCAACAAGTGTAAAAAGCGGTAGTGTCAAGAATTAGGCACTAGTGTCAAGGATGTCGCACGAAGAAGACGCAATTATTGCCACGCCTGCCTGTACCATCATAGCCAGCCACTGTACAAGAGGTCCCTGAAGATATTGGGTGAGACCCTCGTTGAAGGCTAAAGATAGGTACAGTGGAAGTGACTCGGTAGCTGATCTTCGAGAAGATGACGTAGATCCGTTGAGTCGTGAGCTGAGGTGTGACGAGAGTGTCAAAAACTTTCTGAGAATGACCATTAGTCATCTTCTGAACCTCAAATTTATCAACTTGCAGCTGGGCTGTAATCCCCCCCCCCAGGCGTAGTTTTTAAAGTTTTTGTCTCTAAATGTACTGTCTTTTGGGTTCCAGAAAACTTCGTTGGCACTTTGTAGGTTTTACTTTGTTGTCTACACTCAAATGTGGATTTTGTTTAATTTCTCTGACGGTTCAAATCTCATCCCTATCCCTTTTCTTACACTTTTAATTTTTTTGCTGGCTGTCTTTTTCCTTTTCGAATCTCTCCACTACATGCTTTTTAAAACGATTTCGACTAATTGATTCAGAGGTTTCCTATCATTAACATGTTGAATGAAAAATTCACCTTCTTTAAATGTTGGGTGTACTACCATTACTGAAAAAAGTTTCAATAGGCGGTAGATTTTGTGGAACTGGCACTTTTGGCACAAGAGATTTACTTTAAAAAAATATTATAAGGTAAACAAATATTGGGAAAAACAAAGGTTTTTCATTCCATTTTCACATTTTCATTGTGAGATTAGTAAGAAAAAATAAATGAGTTTTATTTTTATTATTAAGCCCTTGTTTATTTTTATATGTTTATACACAATGAATGTATTACTAGGCTGTTTAGTGATTATAGTAAATTATCCGTTTTAATCTAATATTATTTGAACTATTTATTTGTTCAGATATTCCAATCAATATCCGTGTGTATCATTTTGACAGTGAGGCACTGTATGTCAACATTCTTCCCCGTGTATACATCCCAAAAATTGGTAGAACACGGGGATCGGTGAAGAGAACGGATTGGTTTGACTTGGATACGACCCCTGGTAGCTCACTGGCTTAGAGGACTGCTACGGAGAAGCTGAAGACCCGGGTTCGAATCACGGCCAGGACAAATCTTTTTACTTCAAAACAAAAATATATATAATCTATACTTCGAAATGTTAGTTAAAACATTTATTTCTTAATTTGGAAAATATTATAAATGAAACGAATAAAAAATTTTAACTTTTATAACTCTAGTCGAAGCGACAACCTGCGGAACAGATACAACCTAAACTTATTGGGCTCAAGCCTTAAGCCCTTCTCAATCTTCAGAAAACACTTGAATTATATTAGTCGGTCGCATGCTCAGCGATTCCGAATTTTATAACCTGATAAGTTTTCCTGTGAATTTTCGGATCGAATTAGTTATTCGCAATTAGTTATTCTGATACTGTAAACTTACGATTCGTATTATTATAAAATTATCAAATATTTATCAAGATCAAGATAATCGAGGAAAGAATTTACATCCATTATCAGTAAAGGTAACAGATGGGCTAGCGAATGATGCATGACCACAAGAACGACACCACCGCCACAATATGTGAGCTGATAAGGTTGTCACAGCTACTATCAGTGTGTCCTATTGTTTCCAAAATCACTGCTTGGTCAGGCATTCATTGGAATTCTTTGATTGTCAAGTTGCAAAATTTGTTGTGTTCCTATATCTGCAATCACTAAAAGTGGTGATACTGAATAAGTTCAAATTAATATGTTTGTGGTTCATTGAACAAAAAAAAGTATTTATAGTGATTATATGAGAAATTTGGTCTTATTTAAATAATGAGACTCAAGGAGGATAACTTCATGTACCCTATACACAACTTTAATCTTACTATAGACTTGGAATAAATGTTAAGTTTAAATTTAGTTTCCAGGTGTATGCAGTCAGGTTTCAATAAATGATGCAATTTAATTTAATAAAAAATAATATAATTTCACTATATATAAAAGTATTTTTCAGAGTTTGAGGTAAGGCTCAGTGCTAGAGCGCTCAGGTGCCGTGCTCAGGGTTCAAATCCGTCTCTGACAGATTTTTAATCAGTTTACTACCCCTGATAGACATTCCGGTATCTGGAGATCCCCCATGGGTTCACTCGGCCTCTGTAATGTTAATTAATTCGGAAAAAAAAACAACCGATCGAGCGTGATATCGGACAGATCACCTCCATTCATAACCGTTTTCATTGAAACGGTAAATCTCCATCACGTACTGAAGGCGTGATATCTTTCACGAGTTCTAGTAGTACAAGTTTTTTAAGCTCTTATAATTACAATAAAATTAGTGGTTTTTTACTAATGGATACTTAAGCATGGCGATTTAGCATTGTGCTTTTCACATATCATCCGAAAGTCAAGATTATTATCAATTCAAAACATTAATTTCCTTCTCGTACATCAGCCTCGTACGTGTGAAGTGCTTTCTGTACTTTTAGATGCTAAGATACAAGAGACGTCTGAAGAAAGAAGAAAACCCGTAAATAGTAATGATAGAATTAGGCTAAAATACCATGATTTAATATTAACGTAAATGTGTTACAGTGGAAACTTCTTTCATTCAAGGTGAATGACTTATAAAATTTATTTCCGCTGTTTAAGTTGTTTTTTTTGTATTTTTTATCTTGTTAAATTTTATTCTTTCACTTATGGATAGAGGCTAGTCCATGTTTATAGCCCGCTGCAGTACCGTATATAAACCTGTACCACTACAAACCGTGAAAGGGTCTGGGGTTCAGTACATGGTAGAGACTGCACTGTTTCATGGACAACGGTTCTGCAAGGAGTTGACTCATCCTAGGTCACACTCAACCCCCTCTTATCTTGGGTACCATATTTTTATAATGCTTTATAGAGGCTTGGTGGGCCCCAGGAGGGTCCTAGATCCTATATGACCATCTCCTGCCGCAAACAGACCAAACAAAAGTCTTGGCCTGCAGCGGGATTTGAACCAGGATTTCCGGCATGGCAACCCAGTCCTCTACCACTGAGCCACTCCGCTCCCTAGTACCGTATATACCGAGTTCCAATCCGTCTGTGGAAGATAAATTATTTAATATATTAACAACCAAGGATGGATTTGCAAGCCCTCCTGGGTTTCAACCTGCTTACATAAAGTTTGTACCCCTAACTGGGTGAAAAAACCTGACGGTTAAGCGTTATCTCGGTTAAATAACTCCAAAATTGTTGTCCTTGAAACAGTACTGGTACCAAGATGGTAGAATAGTGGTACATTTTTTTTTTTAGGCTAATATTATAATAAGTATAACCCTTAAATTAAAAAATGTCAAAAAAAATACAAAAAAGACAATTCTTTTCATCATTTTGAGATCACATTGTTTCAAAACAACCACTGTGAATTAACCGAGTATTTTAAGCGGTTATTACGTTTTCGTTCAGATCGCTTGCGAAATCATTACATATCATTTTAAAGAAAACAAATAAACCAATTGAATACATTTGATTAGTATTATGAGTTAAAGATGTTTCTTAGCACTCACGAAATCAAAGCGAGTAATTTGACCTATGGTATTTTAATATCGGTTGGGCCATTCTCTCAAAAATTCCTCGCATTCCAAAACGCTATTTAGTTCTTTTATTAACGGCTCGTTTATTTTTTAAATTATATAATTAATATTATGCAGAGTTTAAATGTGTTGGTCTTTCTAGGTAACACCTTGAACTCCAATTAAAAATAAGAAAATCATAGACATTTCTTAGTAAATGATTTACCAAGAACCACTGATGATAATTAATTTGCATATTATAAAACGCTATTATATTATCGCAAGGAGAAAGTCAAATGGTTATTCCAAATAAGGTGATGCATAAAATACCGAAGAAATACGAATTTCCCGGACGATGTAGAAATTTCATATTATTAATTGCATCAGCTTAATAAAATTTTCCCCGGACAATATGTTCTTATATTAAAGTCCTACTTGTCTGATAGCTACTTTAGAATAAGACAAGAAGATGCATACTCTAGGAATCTGGGGGGATATCCCAGAAGTTGAAGAAGGCGTCATAGCCACCTTCGCCGATGATACAGCTGTTCTTTCCATCGGAAATGACAATCAGGAAACCACAAGAAAATTAAACATAACAATAGCCAGAATACTAAGTTGGAGCTCGAAATGGAAAATGAAATTAAATGTACAAAATCTGTGCATGTTGATTTTACGAACAAAAAAATCAACCATCGACCAATAGCCATAAACAACAAAGTGATCCCGTATTCAAATCAGGCTAAATAACTTGGGATGACTCTGGATGCAAAACTCCAATGGAAAGTACACGTTAAAAAAAACTAATACAACTCAATTTGAGTTATCAAAAGTTGTATTGGCTCCCAGGCAAACAATCCACACTGTCTGTAAAAAATAAAATATTAATTTACAACCAAGTCCTGAAGCCAATCTGGACATATGGAATTCACATGCGGGGATGCACGAGGGACTCCAACAGAAAAATAATCCAAAGATTCCAAAATAAAGTGTTAAGGGCCATCGTAAATGCTACCAGGGTGCGAATGATCATGAGATCGGATGAGGAATGATCATCTCAACAGATCACTTCGGGTGCCGCCCGTGGAGGAGGTAATCCAAAAATTCCCCCAGACACATCAGGGTCGCCTGCAAGACCATGTTAACGCCGAGGGCGCCCATCTCCTCGACTTCAATGCACTGGTTAGAAGGCTAAAGAGAAGGAAGCCCCATGAACTAATACAAAGTGTTGTGTTTTATGTTCAGAGCTAGCGACAATTGAAGATCCTTAATTTTGAAAAATAAAACTATATATGTTGTACATATGTTTTAAATGTGTTATTATTATTAGAAAAAACTGCTAATAACCTCGTAAAGAGCTTGCTCAATTCTATTTTTTTTTTTAATAATAAAAATTTTACTTACTCATTGCACAAAAGATTTTGGCTTATAGGTGAATGTCATATTTTTCCTCCTAAACTCAAATCATTTCAAGAAACAATAATAGTTTGATAAATGAATTGGTATGGTAATTTTAATGATGCCAAATTCGTTTCGGGAAAAAAAGTAATTGTCGATTGGAAATTTCCCAGATGGTCACTTAAGAAGACAAATGATTACTCCTAATTTCTTCAGTAAGCATAATATGACGTTCGTGAATCTATATTTCGATATGTATATTAACTTTAAAATTAAATTAAAAATAATAATACTAAATATTATTATTGTAAAAAAAATGATAACAAGACAAAATAATAGTAAAATTTTCCATACCCTGAAAACAACATGGAGTATTCTATCAAAGGTTTGTTTCAATTAGCGTCACTTCATGCAGCTATGGCTAATTGGACGATGCTACAGTGGGAGTCCTGAATTTTTCCCATCCAGGTTTAATTAGAATAGGGATTTTAAGCCAGTCCCAGACATCGCACAGGCTCGAGACCGACATTTTACGACCCATCCGAAGGCCAATAATAGTTAGAAGAAGTTTTATACATAAAAGAACTAAATTTTCATTATCTCATGATAAACTTATAATATACTAATTTAGTTTTAGTTGATATACTTAATGCATTTTCGTTAAGGTTCCTCGTGGTAACGAATAGCAAACAAATTAATTTTGAAATATGCAATGGACATGATCACGTCACAGTTGGTTTGGACCGCCGTTTTACTGCCCTTCCGAAGGACAGCATATCTGAGAATTTTTTTGCTCCATTTAAAAAATCCTAAAACCACCTACCGAGGTGCGAACCCATGACCGTCTATCAAAAGTTGATACGTCCAATTTTCAAATGAAAAAATGTTTTGGATAATAGATTTAAATCATACTCCTATAATGCTGCAACATAATGGTTTTTGTATGGTTGTATTGAATAAATATATGGGGATTTTATTTATTTAAGCACACCTAACGATTCGTTTTTGCACTTCCTATCCAATTTTCGAAGTCAAGAGAACATATAAATGAGTGTGTTATTAAGATTTATATTTTAAATTAAATTGACAGCATTAATCACACTCGAGAAATAATTAAATAACTAAATAACCACTTTTTTCGTTTATTAATTAATGATTTGATTTTTTTTTTAATTCGTTTTCGCCTCCACTACAGAGGGTCATTGGCTTATAAATATTATCAATTCATATAATTGCACTGAGCTACTAATGAATCCAGGAATATGAAATATTTTGGACCACCGATGTTCATTGGATTGGCTCATCAGTCATTTGGTAAGTACGTAGGCAAATGATGATGTTTACCATTTCAATGACACGGTATAAACGATGGCCCAGGTTCACTAATAGGACAGGCTGAAAGATGATTGATTTGTTTAATTGAATCCATCGGGCAGTCATGAGTCTGTTCCATGAATCATCAGGATCGGAAAGTATACATCTTCGCATGTTACTTGAAACATAGCCACTTCGCATGGTTCGCAAAGATATATATATAGGGAGCGGAGTAGCTGAGTGGTAGAGCGCTGAGTTGCCGTGCCGAAGGTCCCGTGTTCAAATCCGGCTGTAGGAGATAATTTATTTAATCTGTTAACAGCAAGGGATGGAACCTCTGGGGACCCCAGACCGGAGACCCTCTTGGGACACAGTTTCTACATCTAGCTAAATTGCTAAAAGAAAAAGCACCCAACTTCTGCACATCTTGTTGTAATGCCTTCATATTAATAATGCAATAACTTCATATCCAAGAGACCTATCTATTTTAGCTTTTTGATGTTGTTCCTAATTGATAGAAAATCATTTATAAGCATTATTAACATATTAATTTATAAATTGTTTTTAATAAATTGCAACGGACCTCTAATAATGAATATGGCCTGAGGATTTTTAAAGGGAGTAAAACATTCTTGGTAATGCCGCCCTTCGGAAGGGGCTTAAAATAGGGTTCTGAGACACCTCAGGACCTGGGGTTGAATTGAGTACCCTTGATCAAGAGGAAACACTTGGCGATTGACCAAATTGTAAGGCATTACTGTAACAAGTTGTATTCTTCCTAGACAAAAACTTAAGCTATTGGCATATTTAAATATTGGTTGTATAGATTATACAATCCGATTATATTTTTAGTCACCACCGCTGATAACAGCACAAATAGAACGATTAAATGTTAGAGGAATTTCAAGAAGTGTGGGAATCGCTCACTAGAAATGGATCACACGACTAAAAGACCCGCGAACATTAGTGTGTTCTGCCAGGAAGACTGATGGCACAGGAAGACTCCTCGAGAGCGCTACATCCTCCTCGAGTGCCCTTGGACCTGCAGATGTCAGCGGAGCCTGAGTCGGCCAACATGAGGAGTTCCGCGATAAATCAATCCTGCCGTGTCCTATCGTCCTGGAAGAGGGCTGCTGAGTCATCGCATAACTCGGCCTAAGTAATAATAACAAAGAGCACGTCGTGTTTTCTAGTTCACTCAGGACTCAACATAGATATTTTCCCCAGTAAGAAAAAAAAAGTCTGGTTTAAAGGAATGCGGAAGATTGGCGTATATCTTAAGAAAGGAAATTGCATTCTTTCTTATAAAATATTCGGATCTGTCGAAATCAAATTTCATTCATTTTAATTTATTATCGAATATTCTAGCTACCTTTTTGGAGTTTAGGTTGGCTAAGTAACCAAGTGTGTCCCCTTGATACATAAAACGTAATTTGACGTACCATAAGAATTAACAGGCGTTACTAAAATAATCATAGGTTTACCTTGGATGATATATTCTGCTTTCAATACGATTTTTTTAAATTCATTGCACTGCGATTTGGTAATCTTTACTGAAAAAGAAAGAAAGGAGAGCATCTTGGAACATTTTAAACAAAATAAAAAATCGTCAACCATAATCAACAGACGCCCAGTAGTCGAAATGTCTTATTACGCGGCCATTTAGACAAAATCTTTGTAACGAGAAATCGTGGAGAATGGACCTATTTGGAAGCCAGATGTACAATGTGACCGATAATCACCCTTAAAACTGGATTTTCAGAATCTTTTAAGGGCCCAAAATAGTCATTAACCGAGCCTATTAGCTAAATATCGTCCAGTCACTCCAGGAAGTTGCTATTAAACGTTGTCTTTGGTAAGTGAAAACAAGTGTTGTGGATGCCTTTAAAAGGAAAACTGTTATTACATCATGTTCACTGGCTCTTTAAGTAAGAAAATAATATATTATTAATTTATATTAAACATGTTTTTGGTAAAAATATATGATCTTTACTGATGTAGAAAAAAAAATTAAAAATTTCATTCAACTATTTTTTCTTGGTGTGGGGAAAAAAAATTACCCTTTGATTAGGTCCAATTTTTTCATAATATCAAAATACAGTATCTACACTTTGTAAAATGTAAATTTCATGGGTCGTAAACCCTCGGAACTAATTTTTTTTATTTCTTTTTCTTAACAGATTGTTATTACGATTTTTACGAGAATGCAACTATTTGAAATTTTTCTGAAAGATTCATTGATTTCTCGAGCAAATACTGTTTCTGAAAGAATGTCGATGGTTGATAACGTAAAAAAAAGAAACCCCTGATCCCAGAAAAGCAAATTAAAAAAAAAAATTATTATTCTCTAATAAAGTTGTGTTACGTTGAAAATCAAGCGGAAAAAATAAAAAAAGTTTTTTAAATCGGAACAGTGACTGATTGAGAGTAGAAATATCTCTAGATCTCTCTCAGGTGAACTTATGTGATGTCATAGACAGGCCAACTAAACAGAAACAACATTGTGAAGAATTTAAAAATTTGCCAACTAGGTCAAAATACTTAAGATTTTTGCCCTGAAATTAAAGCTATTGTTGATGCTAAAAATAAATTAATTATTAATTTTTTCGTCGAGAAACTAGGTTACTTATAGTCACTGTGAAACAGGATAGTGGCAACACCAACGACGGAAATGCTACCCAAAATTATTCAATAATCCGCAAAAGACCGCTGAAATTATGAAGATAGACAAGAACCTTATAAGGCTTTCATGCGGTTACAAGATCAATTCCGAATATATTCTAACTATACAGCTTAACATTTTGTGGAATTATACAGTTGGTTTAGGGAGCCAATAAATGGTATACAATTGGTTTTAGGAGCCTCATAAAATCCTAACACATGGGGGTGATTTCCTGCACTCCCTTATATTGCTAATAGGCCAACATAGCGAAGAAGCTTTAGAAGCAAAGCATAAGGAATGTCGATATTTTCGTGAACATAGCACGAGGAAAATAGGAAGAAAATAAATTTAGAGGACCTCCTGCACGCATTTCTTATTTCACCTGACATATTAATATCGTCAATGAGACCATTACCTAAAAAGAAATTGACTTGTCTCCCAAAGGAGGTGTTAGATCTTTTTCAGACACCTGATTTGAACTCTTCAACAACAATAATATAATATGCGATTATTTTAAATATATTTTTTATGTAAACTATGATTTTATTATTTAGATCTATCCTAATATATCATTAAACCTCCAATATATTAGAGATAAGAGGTTTAATAACTTAGAAAAGAGGTAATTTTGAAATCAATTACCAACAATTTTGACAAATGTCCCCCTAACTGTGAGACGGGCGGAATTATTTATAATGTACGGGTGACGCTCTCCGATTATTACAGACATTTCAGAGTTTTTTAGACTTTCAATGGTACATAGAATTAATGACGACATTCTATGAGAGGGGTTAAAAATGTTAAGACAGTACACGTCTACACATCTAGAACGTCTTAAGGCAGTCAGTCCACCACTCTCAATAGGTCCAGCCTTTGATGTAGTGGTTAACTGAGAAACTTCTGTGCCGAACATGGCTCACAGCGCGATAAAGGGAGTTAAAAATCTTTGATTACACCGTCCTTCGGAGGATACTAAAAATGGCGGAGCCAATCATGTACGGTGTTGGTTACTCCCAATTATACCTGGATTGACAAACTTTAGTACTCCCACTGTAGCATTGGCTGATTAGCCATAGCAGCGCTAACTAAATAAACAGCTCACTCAACTTGACTGCCGATACGATATCGCTTGCTCTTACGACATCCACCTGCCAATCCACGACCTCTCCCATTGACAACAGATACTCCTTATCACTGACAGTCCTCTATCCTACCGGCTGACATTAACCTAGATATAGTGCGGAAGGAAGCAGAACGTCCTTTGCGTGCAACTCCATTAATACTCCTCAAGGATGGCTAGTCAAACTGCTCCCGGAGATAGAGCCTAGACCAATTAGACGAGACTGAATCAGGCTAGAGCGAAGTTTGGAGGCCTCCGAGGCGCCAGGCTACTGGACCAAGGATCCAGATTACCAGGCAGTGGGATTTTTGTGTGGGTATTAACATATTTTCCTAAACTGACCAAGAGAACAAGCTAATAATAAGTAATATATTCTAGGCCATGATAGTTATAATAATAGGCCATAGTTACGATGGCCAGATTACCTTCGAACATAAATACTCTGATAGATAAATAACATTGCAATGCTTTTCTTAACAGCATTTTAACTGAGTTTATCTTATAACTTTATTTATTTTGACTGACCCTAAATAGAGTCTAATTCAAAAATCATTTTCTCCTTCATTACTCATCACGCGTTCATTACATTTTTCTGATTTATAAAAAATTTAACTTAAATAAAAAAAAAATTAACTTAAGTAATAAAATTAAAATTAAAATTTTTTAATCTATACAAATATCTGTTTCTATATTATGTTTTAAAATTATTGTGTGAATCACATATGTTGTTAATTCACTAAATTACAATGGGCGGTATGGTATATTTAGAAGGGGAAAAACTATTAATTGCTTTATTATAAAGCATACTGAAACTTATTACTAAAAAAAACAAGGGA
This sequence comes from Troilus luridus, assembly GCA_964056705.1. Taxonomy (NCBI): domain Eukaryota; kingdom Metazoa; phylum Arthropoda; class Insecta; order Hemiptera; family Pentatomidae; genus Troilus; species Troilus luridus. Next base: position 71,103,220 of record OZ057415.1, on the reverse strand, counting down.
AGTAACACTTTAATACATCATTAATAACACAACACGACCGGTACAAGCGAACCAATGGGAAGGCCGACTTTGATCCAGACCACGCCCCCCAGGCATAAATACCCCGACTCCAACCATCCGCTCTTCAATAACTGACTAACCCTGAAGAAGCTTACAGCACGATGAGCGAAAGCTTGGTTCATAACATCAACATGACACGGTCCATCCCGGAAGTTGAATATAAGATGAATAATGGAATAATAAGATGTGGAAGCCTACGTGAACATTTAACAAAATGTTTTCAAATCAAATTCGAAATTCATCACTCAAAACATTAAAATCCCTTCAGTGATAATAATTAATATAATATGTAAAATAAAGCTAAAATCATCAAAAATACCAAAGATAAAAACTTAAGTCATCAAGGTCCATATACTAATTTAAAATAATAGTAACAATACAATTCATTTCATACTGTTCCCTGTTTGTCTTTTTCAATTTTTAATTCGTTAAAGTTACAATTGCAAAATATCATTGTTAAAAATAAATTTGAAATAAAATATGAACGTGAAATAAAAAATTTTCATCGGTTCTTAAACATTTTAAAAATAGAAGCTGCATTTTTTATTTATTTTTTGCATGATCGATTGTCACAAATGCCATTTTCCTAAAGTTATTTTTTTCAGATGTAAAAATGTAAAACTTAAAATACATCATGCATTTCTTTCCTTTCCTGTCCCTACGATTGTAATCCCGTTGGAGGGACATGTTACCGAACAAACAAACTCATTAAACGATGGTGTTTCTATTTTTGCTATTCATTTTCCTCCTTCATGTCTATCTTTTTTCTCTCCACAAACGATTATAACATAATATATTATTTCCAATTGAGTATAGAACTCTATCATAACTACATAATTTAATTTTAATAGTGACTAATTATTAAAATGAATTATTTATTTATCTAAAATTATTTAATTTCACTCTTTTTATTTTATTAGTTCAACCATTTATTCATTGTATTTCATTCCTTTCATTACTATCATTTCTGTTGTTTAAAATTAATTTATCTTCTTTGGTACTGCGCTGTTGATATTGTTATTCTGTTTTGTTTTATTCTCGGCCCTGAATGATTCCCTAAAAATGGGGGGAAACGTTGACACGTAATAAAACAAGTTTTATTAATTTGTGAAAAATTTATTTATTACACCCTCCCCCCGACAATTTTCAGCATTCAACTCTAGAAAAAAAATAATATATCCTGCCATTCATTGTATACCATCTCTACTAATTATCTGTTTTTAGAAATCAGAAGGAAACTAAACATCTGAGGGTTCTTAAGAGGGAGGACTATTTGTAACAAAACGAAAATATTTAAGAAATCGTATTAATTTTTGACCTAGTTAAAAAAAAATACTTCATTTGATTCATGTTTTTCAACTTGTAATTTAAAATAAGCTTTATGAATAGTATAGTATTATTTAACAATAAAAACCGATGATGTGATTCAGGTTTGGTAGGTATTATTTTTAACAACAGGAGAGGAAAAAACTTCCTTGGGTTCTGAAGTCCGAACGGGAAAGCAAGGTCGCAGACCAATCAGAAAAGGAAAAGTAATTCAAACGTTCTATTAGACATACTTGGTTCAATTGTGACTAACGAAGGAGGAAAATATCTACACCACGCAGTGTTGACTATTAACAGAGAAAGAAGTGATTCAATTCGTTTGTAAACTGGATCAAACCGTCTGGAAAGGAACATCAAAAAATACTCTCAAGTCAATTCTTCTTTTTTTGTTGCTTATTCATTTAATCAGCTTCAGAGGATCGCTCTGAGTGGAGGAGAATTGTTGGGGAGGCCAGGGTCCTTCAAGGACCATACCGTCGTCAGAGATAGATAGATATTCATTTGATATCTTCTCTTCAGTTAACCTACGCCTCTGAAACATGGACTTTATCAAAGGCCAAGGAAAAAGAGTTAGCTGTTTTCGAAAGAATGTTGCTCCGCAGAGTTTTCGGATCTATTGATGTTAATGGTCAATGGAGAAGACGAACCAACCGAGAGTTGTACGAGATGTTTGGGGAGTCATTATTAACGTGCCCAGAATGAGTGAGAAACGGAGGGAAAGTTGGACCGTGGCAGAGGAAGTGGATGACCAAGGCTCCAACGGGCAGATGGAGTTGCACAGGATGCAAGACGCATCTTAAACGTCCGTAACTGGAGGGCAGCTACATTGGATAGAACCCCCTGGCGAAGGCTCTTTGAAGAGGCCAATACTCACACAGGGTTGTAAGGCCGTATTGTATTCATTTAACAACAGTTTACGCTAAAATGGCCAATCAGACGATGCTACAGTATGAGTCCTAAAATTTGCCTATCCATATATAATTAGTATAGAGATCTTTAACGAGTACCTGAGATAGCTATTTAACGTCACTTACAAAGGACGCCATTACTAAGGATATCTTACTCCCTTTTCAAAAATCCAAGAGCTACCTGTAGGGTTGCAAACCCGCGACCCTGGTTGTTATGCTGTATAATTTTCTTCGCAATCAATTTTAAATATTTTTATGGGTTCTAGAATATTAGAGTGATAAAATATGAGAATAAATCGGCCCGAAGTGGGTAGCATAACACCATGGTTCTTACGACCACAACTTTCCTAAACTACCAAACTTAATCCGATAAAGGGATATGGAGAGAGACGTCCTGGGTTTCTAAACGGGTCTTAGAGGACTTTCGAAAGTTCCTGGATGGTACACGTGTTTTGATTCGTAATCATTCTTTTATGCTTTTATATAAAACAGCTTCAAGGTAAACGGTAAGTGGAAAAAGTGGTTTTAATAAAAACTTCGTAGGGAGTTATGTTTTTTTTTATTCCAAGCAAGGGTCTTATTGAGAATAAAAAAAATCTATGGCAGGATTTTGTAATCTGTTAACAGCCGTTGATGGACTCTGTGGGGTACCCTCCTGAGGCTCACTCAGTCTTTGGTGGCTACCCTAAGTTGGGGGAAAGCCTGGTGGTTAAGTGTGATTTCGGCCAAGAACCTCCATTCACACACCGTTGGCTTAGACCATACCCTAACATGTAGTAGTTGTACAGGTTGTTTTAAATTTAATTACAAGAATGTGAGGAGTGTTGAATTAGCAACCCACCAAGCCAATCATCAAGAGAAGTATCTATGTGATTCATTTACAGAAAGTGTGAAGGTCATTCACAGATCTCTTACCACCCAGAGCTAAATAGATTTTAATTATGATTACTATTTGTAATAAGGTAATTGCTTTTTTGTTGCTACCATCATATGAGCTTCATACACTATATTCATAGCATGCTTTTTCATTCATTGCTTCTAACAAATGCGTAGTATGAGTTCGTTATTTCACTGCTCTTTTAGTCGATATATATTTATATTATTAACACATACAAAGTCCACACTACCAGCTCACGAATGTTCTATACCCCATAAAAAGGGATGGAATATTTTTACTAGGAGCAGAGTAACCTTTTCTTAATTAGTAAAACGAGATTATAATTTGCAAAAAATTAAAATTCTTGACATATAAATTTATTCCTGTATTATTTATTAGTTCTTTTTTCGACAAAATCCATTCCTTGCGAAGTTAGACGAAACCAGTTACATATTGAAATATTTCGGTCAGATTGTCCGAAACTTAATATTTAAATCTAAAAATCCTTTAAAGAATCCTTCAGTACTCCAAGACCAACCTTGGATCAGTATCGCTATTTTTCAAGTTAATAGAGAAGCAATTGGAGAGAGGAAGCCAAGAATGCACGGTGCCGGCAGCGAACACGCTATCGCCTCACGGAATCTGACCACTGAGATGTAAGGGCTTCACGGTTTAGTTTACCAGATCTTTAAGAGGCCTTCTCAATGCTCCCGATACATGTGTATCTAGGACAGCATGTGAAGGTAAACGTTTTCTTTTTTTAATTTTATATACCATCATTATTATAATATGATCATATATTTTTTCTCTCATTTGCAGGTTCCAAACAGAGATGGGGAAAAGTACAACCACTTGTAGTTATTATTTTGTTTTTGTATTTTCCTTTTCAAATGTTTAGAAATTTTCCATCGATCCTGGCCGTGTCCACTATGTTGAGCCTCTCTTATAAAATCAATCGGAAGTCCCAGACCGCTGCCCCCCCTATGGATTTAGGGACCAATATGTTAGTGAAAATTATAATAGGTGTTACAACCACGTTTTCCATACGGTATAGTTCTTTTAGCTCAGCCGCTAGTTCCTGATATTTGCCAAGTTTCTCTTCTACTCTTTATTATTGTTCCAATAAATAAAATATATTGTTATTGTTAGTTAATTGCGTATTTAACCCGTTGAACGGAACATCTCTGAGTTTTGGTCAGCAGGGAACATCCGTCATATTGACGGCTATCAGCGTAGAATGTGAGAATGGTTCCATAACTTGCGTAAAACACTGGATTTTTCGAAAAATATTTATTAGTAAGGTTATTCAATTGATTACTGGTTGTACATCACTATACAATAATAATATGGAAATAAACCCTGACAAAACAAAGGTTATGAGAATTGGCAGGATGCCTCACCGAAAAATGAGAGTCATAAGAATTAAGGACAAGCCCATCGAACAAGTGAGAACCTTTAAATATCTGGGAGCACACCTTGATGAGAATGGAGTCATGGACAATGAAATCCGGGAGAGGGTCAACTCAGCTGGTAAATTGTTCCATGCACTAAATAAAAGGTTCCTGAATAAAAGCGAAGTATCCAAGGACACAAAGTTGAGGGTATAAAAATCTGCATCTCAAAATCTCCCCATATTAACATACTCCTCGGAATCTTGGGCGTTGACGACCAAACATAAAAGTAGGATCCAGGCTTCAGAAATGAGATACCTAAGGAAGATAGAGGGAAAAACAAGACGAGATCGAATTCGCAACTCGATCATTAGATCAAACCTCAGAGTGGACACTGCGGAAAAAGCCATTGAAGAAAACAATCTAAGATGGTTTGGACATGTTTTAAGAATGGAAAATAACAGGCTGGCCAAGATGACACACGAGGCTAAGGTTGAAGGAAGAAGGCCCAGAGGAAGACCCCGACGTACCTGGGAAGATGGCATTAAGGAAAGCTTCGCAAAGAGAAGTCTGGAATGGAATAAAAGGAGAGAAATGGTAGAAGATCGTACGGTGTGGTCAGGGCTATACAGAAAGAAACCTCACACTGCTGAGCGGCAGAGAGGAACGACTATGATGATGATGACATCACTATACTTTCGTACGATGGGGGCTAAAAAAAGTCAAAATTTTAAAGGAAAAAAAATTTTTCGTTAGACATAATTTTTCACATGATGAAATAAGTTTTCGACTTAGTATTTTATTCAGGCTTTGGGCCTTGGTCTTTTCTATTTGTTATGATCTAATAACACAAAAGGTTCTAGTGCAACATGATGACTTGTTGAAATAATAATAAACGCCCCAAAGAAATAACTTTACATAACGAAGTGTAACACAGTTTTTTGGCTTATGAAAGAAAAAAAAGTTTAGTCATGCTGAATGAATATTATATGAACAATGATAATTATTTACTGCTTCAATTCATTTTATGAGGAGTGATTGTATTGATTTTTTTTTCAAACCAAAAATTGAATGAACTGGTGCAGGCAGAACATCCGTCATTTTGACGGGTATGAGTATTACTGCACAGGCAGAACACCCGTCATTTTGACGTGCTATGTTCAGAAAGAAGGCAACTTGCCTCAAAACAAATAGTGGTACAGAGTTCCCGAAGTGATTCGGTCGCGTGTCGATATTTGACTGAAGATGTCACTAAGACCCAGCCTTGGGCTGCACCCGCGCGCGGTCTTATCAATAAAACTGTGTAACGATGCCGTCCTTTTGACGTGTGTTCCGTTCAACGGGTTAAATTGAAATAATATGATTTTATACACACGCGCATACACGTGGGCATGCACAGACGCACGCACCCATAAATGTATATTTATATAATATTATTCAATGCCCAATCAACTTTCAACCCTTGACCCCATTAGAAGCCCTGAAGAAGACCTGTATAAAGGACGAAACGTTGGCTGTAAAATAAATAGTTCAACTAATTTAAGATGTGGAAGAGAATGGTCCATTCTCATTCATTCAACTTATTTAAGATGAATTTTTCTGACCTCCACCCGGACTATTTTCTTCCTTAAAAGTATATTGCATTGCTTGATTTAAGGATACAATTTATGTATAAAGTATATGATGCGAAATGATAAGAAAATAAATGTAATAATTAATAAGTAAATAATTGTAATAAACGACATTTAAGTTAAATAAAAATAAAAATCTCTAACACGTTTTAGATATTTATAATATATTGTTACGGGCTACTGGGTGTAAAATGGACCAAACTATTACTTAATTCAAGAATCTAATATTTATTAACAAATTAGAAAGAATACAATGAGATTATTTAAAACAGTTAAATTATTAAACTAATATCAATTTACAATAATAATATTCTACTAAATGTTATCTAATTTCTAAGATAATATACAAATAATATAAGATATTGTTTATACTAAGTAACTAAACTATTTATATAAATTTGTGCAAGTACAATAATATTACACTATAGTTTACAATTACAAATTAACACTTACAGTTCGCTAACTAAAGTCCACCGACCGTAAGACTCTCCAAATATGCCAAACTTCCACACAGTTTATTACACTTATTACACGGCCACTAATTGTCACTGTTGCTCACTAAGCACTTATTACAGACTGATACTACCTCACTGTAACTCACGCACACTGCCACTAGTTAACCACTGCTACTCACTGGCTTATTACTGACTCTTATTACTGACTGCGCGGCCAAAACAGCTCGCCTTTTTATATAGGCAAGGGAGATTGGGGTGGGGGCATCTAGAACATTCCGGGCCGATCGAGTAGGCTCTACGACATTCTATAATCCCTTCCGGCTTAATCCCATTGTTCGCCTAATCTTCTCAGCCTCCTTCCCGCTCAGACCGTAACACTATATACAATTTGATCGATACTGATAGATAAGTACTTTATATTAAAATACATAATTAGATAGGATAGATAGGATCAGGTTATGGGGCGTTTAACAGCGGAGGTTATTACGCCCTATGTTTTAGATTATTCATCAATAAAAATACATAATTATGTTGAAAACAACATTATTATTTTTTTTTTATAAATCCTAGATATCATTCCCTATGATCTATAATATGGAAGCTATTTGTCAATTTGACATCAGTTGCCAGGATGTTCGTTTTAACAGGAAGAAAAGGAACTATAGACCGTATCATATTATTTATTATATGTAAGCAGATGTTACTGCCATGTAACTTGTATTACATAACAATAACATATTGCCGCTACTATCAAATAAACCTTGACGAATGCTTTCATATAACATTGCCAATCAAATATTGAATGTTTGAAAGTAGGTACTATGTGAAACAAATCTAACCAATATTCAATGTGTTTACGATTAAATGAAAATTTATTTCAATAAGAAAATTGGAAAATATTAATTTCATCATGCAAATAAATTTGAAAAAAATCGAATAATTTTTGCCATGTTAATCAAATGATAGAATAATGGGGGTATGGAGCGAAATGATTCAGTGATAGAGCCCTGAATTGCCAGGTTAAAATCCGGCTGTTGCAGATTTTATTTAATCTGTTAACAGTCAAAGATAGATCCTTTTGGATCTGGGATCTCTTAGGGCTTCTAGCCTTTATAAAGCGAGTACCCAAAATAATGGGAAAACTTGGCGGTTAAGCGTAATCTGAGGAAAAATCACCTCACTGCACAACTGTTGTCCATGAAACAGTACAGTCTTTACCATGCACTGAACCCCTGACACGTTCACGTCTTATATAAACAAATATGCTAAAAATTAACTTCTTAGTTTAGTTACTTTCCTTACAAAACGCTAAGTACATCCCCTAAAAAAACTAAACGGCCGGACAACACAGACCATTTAAGTCTACAAAGCAGAAGGTGAGAGGCCTCCTGGACTAACAAGAAATGTCAATATCACGCCTTGAGGAAGTATCCACAGGAAGAGCTTTCTCTTCATACCTCTTCTCTCATATCGTTGACATGACTGTCAACGGATCTTATAGACTGGAGACTAAAAAAGAATAAATTATATAAAGTAAACAAATATTATTGCAATAAATGAATAAACTATATGTCACTCACTCTAAATTAGTCTGGATTTAAAAGTAAAAAGATTCGGCTTACCTAAGTGTAGATCCATGAATTTGATTGAATTGATGAAACATTGAGTCCATGAAAGAAAAGTTCACGAAATTATACTTCCAACATTCACAGAGCGATTCTTCGAATTTTAAAATTATTTTTGGGGTATTTTGTAAGAGTAACATAAAACTTGGATGGTGACAGAGTTGGGAATATACAAATAAAAAAAAAAATAATGACGTCCGCAAAACTGTATGAATTCCATATTCCATAAGAAATACTGCAAATAAAAAATATATATATATAATATTATAAATTATTCAAGTCCAAAGATGGAAATGTAAAAAATTACGTTTGAAATGGAAAATGTTGTTTAATCATTTAACGGCATTTTATGTAGCTATGGCTAAATGGACGATGCTATAGTGAGAATCCTTAATTTTGCCTATCCAGATATAATTAGGACAGGGATCATAAAAGAGTACTTGACAACGCACAGGCTTGGGACCCCCGTTTTATGTATCTCCCGAAGGACGGCCCAACCAAGGTTTACTACATTTATAAAAATCCTATTTGGGGAGCTGCTAAGCGACGATCTTGAGAGTTAAAGGTTGCTAACCATTAGACCATAGGCCACTCAATTAGAAAAGGTTATACCATTGTTTTGCAAATGTAATAAATAATAATACAAATATTTATTTGAGAAATCATACAAATGCCAATTGGCACATATTGTACTTTCGATCTTCCTTGGAAAACCTCCCCTAGGAGATTCTAGTGGAAGCGTGTATGGAGAAACCTCCCATTGAAGGCACTCCTAGCGTGGTTCATCTCACTCTAGTTGATCCCTGCTCCAGAGACGTCCTTGTCCGGTTCTGCCGTCATATCTGTCAGTAATGATCGTACCAGTAAGTTTGGATGTCCAGCAAGTGAGTTATGAAATTTTTCGTAGTTTTACACGAGTGATAGTTTATTTTTGTGGTGAAGTAGTCGTGTTAGGAGTGAGAGTCGGTGATTCAATATTTTCTTCAAATTAGTTACGTAGTATTAGTATTTTGTCAGTGTATGTTTGGGCTATGGTGTATTGTAAAGTGTTAGAGTGGGGCAGTCTGAATGTCTAAGTGTAAACGTCACTTGGTTAGATTTTTGCACGTTAATTTTCATACGCCACTTATCGAGTTGCGTATGAATTTTCTAATGAACTCAAGTCTGTAGGTTTTGAGAAGCTATGTTGGGGTTAGTACTGGTCGAAAGTATGACAGTATCGTCCGCATAAGTAGCAAGTAGTGTCCCTGGCCCTTTGGGATGCCGTAGGTAAATAGAACTGGACCTAGAATCTGCCCTGCATTAATTCGGCAAAAGCCGGAATGTTTACCATCCTGGTTAACAATAATAAACCTGTCCTCTAGATAAGATTAAATGATTAGATAATATGCCTGCGGTAGAAGTAATTTCAATTTGCACAGGAGACCATCGCGCCCAACTTTATCGAATGCTTGTGAAACGTCCAAGAACGTTGCTGTGCAATATTCCGTCCTTTCTAGTGCCACGCCAATGCTATCAACCAATCTAGGACATTGTTTTGTCGTAGATTGTGCAGGCCTAAACCCGATTCGGTGGTTAGGAATTAAATTATTTATTTCTAATAATGGATAGAGCCGTTTTAACAACAATTTTTCAAATATTTTGAAAAGACTAATAGGCCTGTAGGACGTAACTAAGTCTAACGGCTAGTTTGTTTTTGGGAACATTTTTACAACGGAAAATTTCCATACTAAAGGAAAATAAGTAAGTCGAAGAACATCATTGTAGATAGCTGTCAGAAAAATTAAGCCTTTCCTAGGAAGAAGTCGTACAACTTTAGGTGTAATAAGATCACAATCAGGTGATTTTCTTTGCGGTAATTTATTTATACAAAATTCAACATCTGAAGGATTGATTGGTGGGGGTGGTAAAGACAGAGGAAGTGGCGAAGTTAGAATTTGTTGGATGTCAGAGCAGTGGTGGAGGTCAAGTAGATCGTCGTGTTGTTGAAGTACGTCTGTAAGGTGAGAGGCAAATAGGTCTGCTTTTTCTTCATCACTTCTGGTCCATGAGTTGTCAGATTTACGAAGGGGCGTCTTTGTATTATGGGAATGCAGAATCTTTCTAGTTGCCATAGAGTATTATTACTTGTCTATTAGTAAGTCAGACGTCTGTTGTAGATGTCGTTTTTGTATTACTGTACTCGTTTTCTTAATCTATTGGACAGTTTGTTAATTAGTTGTTTGTTACTAGGATATCGAGATATTTTCCATTTGTTTAGTGCACGTCACTTTTCAATAATAAGGGACCTTTCAGTTCAAGTTTCAACAATAAGGGTTCAATAAATATCTGACGTAATAAGAAAATGGAGAATTGCATTGGTAAAATACTAATAACGAAACCAATACGATCGACTGACCTGATCTTTACCTACATTAGGCAAAATAAGACTAAACCAGCGTGTTTTGAAGAGGTAGAAAACGACTTGTGGAGATATTCAAGAATGCAACGAGGATTTTCAGAAAAAAAACACACCTGACGATGGGAAAGAAATGGACGGAGGAAAGAAAGCAGTAACACCGTCAACGTGTGAAAGAACAATAGGAAAAGATAAAAGCAAAGAAAGGGCAGTTGAAATGAAAATACGAATTAACATGAAATAACATAAAAAAAGAAGTGTAACATAAACGAAAATACATTATTCAAAAAAGAGATGACTTGAAAATAGAAAACTAAGTAAAACTATAAACGTTTACGAAACGTTATCGTAAATAATTAATTAAATAAGGGATAAATTAAGATTAACAGGTTATGTACAGGTTGCAGGTTGTACAACATAACTAGGAAACTCCCAAGTGTCCATTATGCATTTCAAGAATAACAAAAGAATTTATGTAAACAATAGTCCAATTCTTAGCATAGCATCAGGAAATGTAAGTGTTCAGTTGTTTTTGTTTTTTAAAGTAACTTTTTGTTCAATGGAAAAAATCTATTCAATTAGCTCCCGATTGTACTTGAATTAGAAAAAGTTCCCATTAAGTAATACCGTTTAGCTGAACTGAATCCATCGCAATGGATCCATAGCGAAAAGCTTTAACTTTATTCTTAAATCACTTAACTAGTTTTAAAGGTATCCCTGCTTCATTTCGTTGATACAACGTTGTGGTTTCTTTAGGGATCGGTCTAGAATTAGTAACTGATAGGCCAAAAAGTTTTGGTGTGGAATCGGGTTTCCATGGTTGGCAATTTTTTTTTTATTTGTGAATTTTTTTACATTAAAAAATTATAAATTTTTTTTTCGAAACCTCCTTTATTATATGAAAATACATTCACAAATAGTAAAAAAAAAAAAAACTACAGCTTCTATATAAATGAAATACCTTCCTTTACTCTTCGGTATTTAAAAGCGTTACAAATTTTAAAAAAAAAAAAAAAAAAGAAGAAAAAAAAAATATATATAATATAGTATAAAAACCATAGTATTCGGGATGGACGAGAAATTCAATTTACCAATTAATGGGATCAGAAAATGTTTGGTATGTAAACAGAAGCGTTAAAAATATATCGAAATATATTTTATGTCATGGACATAGAATTAATTCATTGCCATGTAAGAGATTAAATCCGTGTGTTACTTCATAATACATGTTTTACTCAAACATCCAATTTATTAATATTTAATATAATAATAAAAAATGTTGCAGGTACTATTCTCATCATGGTAGTTTTTTACAGATTTATTTTTCATAGTGTACTAAATTCAAAATCATGATTTTCTGAATGAACCCAAACAAGTAAAATTTAAAAAAAATTAATGACCAAGTAGTTAAAATAAAAAAAAAAATTAAATACTGGAATCAAAAACCATCGGTTAGGTAATTCTGGCATCAACCGGACATATACCAAAAGAGAAATTCCATTAAAAGTGCACCACATCTGACATCAACACAGTGAAAGATCAATAATCGGGGACAACTTCACTCAAGGATGCTAAAAAAACAACCATAATTAATAGCTTTTGTCTCTTTTTGGAGTTTTTACTCAATTTTATTTATTAAAACTAAAAATATCATCGTTCGTTTCTCAAAAAAGATTAGTTTACTATAGTTTTCGTTTTCTCATTGAGTTGAAATTCGTATTGGCTGGTTGTGCAGTTACTAATACTTAGGTTCAAGTTGTGATTTACTTCAAGATCCTACTAGAGTTTTATAAAAAGAAGTAATACCTCTTCTCGAAAAATAAATTATTTTTATATTAAAACTAGCTACCCGCCCAGGCTATTTTGTCTGTCGTAGGATCGCATCAATTTGATGCGTCTAATATGTGGATTAGATTAAAATGTAACATATTATCTACACTACATGAAGTATTTTATTATGAAGATATTAGAAACATAAAAATAAAGTATTTCTTTATATACGAATTTTTTTCAAGCGTCTTAATTTTTTGCGATAAACTCTTAGATAGTTCCTTCTCCTAATGAAGGAATTATTATTTCCTTTAATTATTTCCTTTTTTATTGAAGGGCCATGGAGGATAATGGACCTCCAAGTAAAATATTTAAAAAAAATTACAATAAATAATAAAAAGATAAGTGACTTGTAACTATTTTCAAGATGATGATAAAGATGAAATTATAAAAAAATAAGTTCTTGGATGGATTGAAAATGACATGTTTGTCGAAACGTTTCATATAATAAAGTTGTATTTCATAAATTACTGGAAAAAGGTTTTCATTTGGAGAAGGAATTATTAGATAAATTCAGTCCAGTTTACATCCTTTTAAATTAGATAGTTATTTAAATTATATGGTGTACCAAATTATAACAATGTGCATGAAATGCTTAATGTAACTTAAGTTGATAAGGATTAATATTGTATCCCTCTAAATAGCTTTCTTGTACCGGATCCAATTGTACGTATCAGATTTTTTAGAAGATATAATAGGTCTAGCAAGCTATCCTTAAAGATAGCAATCATGGACTTTTTTTGTAGAAAAGAAGAATATTCCACCAGGCATTGTTTTGAGATCTCTCAAAGGGATTAGGCAGCATCTTCGATTACAGCTCTCAGGTGTCTTGATATTTACAAAAATTTCCAACAATTGTCGTTATATTATATTCCAACCAATTTACAGAAAACCATGACAAATTATGTACCTAAACCTTCCTCATGAATCACTATATCTGTTGGTGACCGCATGAAAATCCGGGCAGTAGTTATTGAATTTATCGCGAACAGACAGACGCGGCAGAGGTGTTTGTTTCATAATATGTATAGATTATAGTTGATAAACCGGAAGTGATACTCAATTTGATACTGGTAACAAATGATAAGAGTAGTGTAGGAATCGTTCTGAATATCATCTATTCGGATTTTCACTTTCTCGTTAAAGTATGGTAAATTAAAAAAATCGACGTTCCATCCCTCTGAATTAGTTCCTTAAATAATTTAGCTTTTTTTAATAGGAGGGAGGTAACTCATTTTAGAGAGCTCTGAGTTTCCGTCCTCAGCTGTGACAGAAATTAATTATTATTTAATCTGTTAATAGCGATAGAAGGAGACATTGTTGGGGGTCACTTAGCTTCTATAAATTGGGGAAAAAACCTGACGGTTAAGAGATCATGCTCATGGACAAATCTCCTCCCTGCACAACCGTTGTCTTAGATACTGTAAGTCTCCACCATGTACTGAGCCAAAGATCCTTCATGGGTTGTAGAGTTACAGTTTTTTTTTTCTTACTATGTTTAATATATTTTACAGTATTCAGTAGTAAATAATAGTTACATAATACTGAAATTTTAATTTTATTCAGAATCACTTTATGATAATTTTATAACTTAATTATCGTACGAGGAAGTCATGTAATGTCCACATGGGATGTTTTTATCTCAATAAAACGCATTACATAACAGCGATTTATGTAGTTGAAAATTGAACCTAATCGAGTCGGATGCACAATAGCCACTAGGAACAGCCTTGCATAGATGAATCGTTTTACGAGGGATGTAACAGATCAGATCCGATCATAATTATAATAATTTCGATGTACGATTTATCTTGTTAATTGCGGGAACGTGATGTTTTCCTCAATTGAACGCAGGGCAATTTAGTTATTCAAATGAATCTCTCGACTGCCTAGTCGACTAATGAAAAGAGAAAGTGCATCTATCTCCTGCAAGCAGCTAGATTGTGGAGTCAGTCATATTCAATGATGTTTATTATTGAACAAAACATCAATGGCTCAACTAATATTGGCGAGTGACGGGAATCTCGTTGATGACAACATAACGCCATAACCCATAGTGAAACCGATCCGCTGACAGAGGCCGATCAACGAGTTCTGTTTGCTGAGGCTCTACGACCGGTTCTGGTGACAGCACCACACCGTTATATGGTCACCGATAGCATCTTCACTGTCCCAGCTTCTTCGCTAATAGTCGCTCTTCGCTATACTAGCGGTCTGCCCTACTCCGGGATCAGAGGCAGCATAATGCTCCAATAGCCGTCTCTGCAGAGGAAGATTCTATCTCTTGTTCTAAGAACAAACTATCAATATTTCTTATTATCATTAGACCTGTGAATTCGTGATCGTTACCTGATAAATGACATGAGAGATTTTGATGGAGATATCGAGGAAGTTAAAGGATCTCACCATTGTTAACAGTTACCGACAAGGTAGTTAATAGTCCAGGATCCATGGTCCATTTTTGCACCTCATTACTATCCAGCTGAATCTTCGTGAATAGCTTTGTTTCGATAAGACGCCCAACAATTTCCTGTGGAAATTTCTCGATTGTGGTATCTAACAGAGGTAGCAAGGATAAAATATGTCTATTTGATGATTCTCAAAAATGTATTACTAACTAGTTTTTTTTGTTGTTAAATCTCAAAATGTTATCTAAATTATTTGAAAAAATATTTGTCCTACAAAATGTATGGTTTGATCAAAGAGTCTCCTCCTTCCAACATGTATCGATAACGAGGTCATCAAAAATGATTACTAACCAGCTGATTTTTTTTTTTTTATTTATATTGTAAGGAGGGGACTCTTTGATCAAACCATACATTTTGTAGGCCAAATGTTTTTTCAAATAATTTAGATAATTATCTTGAGATTTAACAAACAAAAAAAAAAAAGTTAGTAATAAATTTTTGAGAATCATCAAATCGACATATTTATCCTTGCTACCACAAGGATGCCATGTCACTACCACAATCGTGAATTTTTGCACAGGAAATTGTTGGGAGTCTTATCGAAACGAAGCTATTCACGAAGATTTAGGTTGATAGTAATCAAGTGTAAAAATGGACCATGGATCCTGGACTATAAAGGATCAATGCGTATCAGATTTTTTTTTAACGAAAGAACAATGTAAAACTAAGTAAAATATTACAAAAACCCGTACCACAGTAACCCTGGGGACTGCTTCTTTTCCTACGATTGTGCAAGGATGTGATTTGTCCGAGATCTCTTTCAACTTCCTATTATACCGCCCAATTGGAAGTATCCACTTTATAAAGGGTGGGTGAGCCCCAGGAGTATAACAATAAGAATAAATAATTGAGGTTTTGAAAAGGAAAAGGTAGCAGTTAATCATGCAAATACGATAGAAAGATGAGAAAGACAAAACTGGGAGTGCTTAAGTTTTTACGAACGCTGGTTTACACTTGAGTCATCAAAACAGTTATTTTTTTCTTCTCCTATAATATTATCTTCTCCTTGTCAACGCCTCAATTAATCTGCAGCAATCGGTCTCAAACTCGAGATATATAGGTCAGGACTCCGCTACTATAGGTACTGATATGTAACAAAGAACTCGTTATCTTATAAAAAAAAAGATTTGGGGAAAGAATGCCTAGCTCAGCACTGCTGAGAATTCTGAATAACCGTAGCGGTAAAGGATATTAAATATGAAATGTACAGTTAAAGAGTGCATAGATGAAAGTAAATGAGGTAGACCAAGAATAAAATGATGAGCCATAAAGGGGAAGAATAATGCTGCTTAATACAAAATATGGAAAAAAATATTAAACGTTACACAGAATCTATTCATGTGTACCAAATGAAGCATTTGAGGATAACATCTAAGTATAAACATGAAGATTGATTTAATTATGTAAAAAATTTAAAAATGATTTTATTGTAATCTACAAGTGTATTTTAATAATATATTAAGTAAATAGAATAAATAAATCTCATCCCATTATATTAATGCAAGTATGGAAATTAGCTTCTGGAAGTACACGAATAACAAATTAAACTGAACGATGCATTCTTCTGTTCAGACACCTCGGAGGATTATTAACAATTGAAGAGGTTGTTAGGTTCGAAACTAGTGGGTTTTAATGGGAATACAGTTTGTCAAGAATGGATTTATATCGGCTTTGGGTCATATCAGCAACAAATGAGGCATTAAGGTCATTATGGAAGATTTTATTCGTAAGAAAGAACGGGGCATTAATTATTTTTGGTTGTAAGGATTGTATATGAGAGAAATATGATGGCTTAATAGAGCTTCAAAGCTTTTTTCTGTAAGTCCAAATAGGTCATGTGTATGAATAATTGATTTGGAGCTTTGAACATTTGTCCAGTAAATGTTGAATTAGCCTGAAACAGCGAGCGTGTTTAACAATAGGAATATATTCTGTCCAATAATGAATCAACTCATATCATATTATTGGTGTTCAAAATATGTTTACTGTTGTATTAATTTTTATGTATCTTAACAACTTTAACATCATAGCCATAGGTAGTAATACTATTATGTACGTTTGTACCAATAAAAAAAAAATTTTAATTGGTTGAATGTAAAATGCGAGTAATTCTTCTTTAATTGTTTAATCTCAGAATAGAATACATTTTAATCAATGGATTTGCTCACAAAATTAATTAGAGCCTATATTATTCAAATGACTTCATAGAAATACTTGAATAAAAAAAAAAAAAAAAAAAAAAGAGATTGAGAATAAATTCTTTATAATATCGGAGAGTATTATAAAAAGTATGATTGCGTAAGCTGAAAAAACCGGACTTAATATCGCAGCCTCCAAATGACAGCTTAATTATATTCTTGTCGAATTCGCAATATTAGTGGAGCTCTCAGACTATTTGATTTCCATTTAATGCTTTTTATAATTCAGATATTCAGAAACTCTGAGCAAACTAGGATAAAAAATACTTATTGATATAACGGGCGTTAAGTCCAGAATAAATGGGTTTTGATTTTTTAATATTATATATACGTTCCATGAGTGTTGGTGGGTATTTTTTGAACTAAAAATAATGTGAGTAGGGTGATCTAACCTACTGCACAGTTAATAAGCGCTATGCCGACTGGTAAACGACTGAGGGGTAGACCGAGACGTAGGCAGGAAGATTGCGTTGTGATCTGAAGGATTTGGGTTTGGGTAGTCGTCCGAGGACAGATGTTTGTAAGCAGAGATTGGTCGTATAACCATCGAGCCTTCGGGTTCGCTAAGCATTACATATACTTAATATATTTTTTCTCAACTTTTCTACTGGTTTACCAACCTGAAAAATATATTAAAAAAATTAACGGTGATCTGATAATTCATGACCACATTACATAAACATAACAATAGCTGTGCGGCATATGGGGGCCTCTCGAATATGCTCTAGCATGTATTGAGGCAAATCATGAACTGCTCACTACGGTTTGTCTTTGATGCCCCGAGGAAGTGTCTTGTGTCACCTCTATCAGTGGCTGTTCCCTTCTATCCGTAGACTATATTTCCTAGGCTCTTTCTTAAACGAAACCATCAACTCGCAACATCCATCTTATATCCATACTCTCTTACAATTCAAATCTTCTATCCAATCCCAGGGCACAAGATCTCCCCTTTCTGTTCCTATACTTGTTCCCAAAGAACTAAATCATTTGAGCGTTCCTTCTCGCCCTTTGGAACTCACTCCCACCTGAAATCCTCCTTGCTTCTCCCTTACCCACATTCAAATTAACGCTTTTTATGCATCTCCTAAATTCCCAAACAGATGCTCTCTAATAATTTATAATTAATACCTCATTTCCATCAGAAGTGATAGAGGAATCAATGAAAATATTCTTCACTTAAACGATATTATTTTTTATAATCTTAGGTGGTTTTATTTATTTCTTTTTGTCTAATCCTTGTTCATTTAGTTGTTATTCTACTATGCTAATGAAGATATTATAAACCGGGAAAAAAATAAATCAATAGTATATATATATAATTAAAATCCAAAAATAAGAAGCTCTAAGTATTGAAAACAGCTTTTCTCTTATTTTTGAAGCTTAAGCGTTTTGATGTTTGGAATTTTTTGACGCACCAGATGTTATTTTTTTGTTCTAAAGTACAAATTTCCCGAATTCTTATTTTTAAAAGACGTTGTTCGATTATTCTGAATGTTTAACAGGATGGAAGAATAAAGTACTCAAGAAACGTAATAGAATTGGAGAATTACTCTTACGAGTAAATAAGATTTAATTAAGAAAACAATCAAACGGCTATAACTCCTTAATGACAGCATCAAAGTAATAATAATTACTGGTTCTATTGAACTAATGGGTTCTCTGAGAAATAACACGAAGACCAATAATTAAAAAGCTGTAGACAAGAAAGATTGATGTTTTTAAGCAATTAAACTATAAATAACATAGTTAAATCTAAAAAATGATAATAATCCTTTATTATATAACTTCTGAAGTTCTCAGTCTATTATTACCAATTAATCTTTGGGCTATTCCAAAGCTTTTTTTATGGACTATTGTTATTGTTTTACGAATTCACATAAAGGCCTTAGAATTTCACTAATACACCTTATTAGTCTCAAGGTCAACCTCCCAATAATAGCGGTTTTCCAATATGTCTAATAAAACGTAGCAATAGAAAAACTACAAATTATAATTATTTAAATAAATAAAAAATGGCTTTCTCATACACAATTCTATTCTTCTATAACCCATGAAGAGTCACGTGGTGGAGACCGTACTGTTTGAGCACAACGGTGTCGAGGGAGGTGATGTGTCCCGGATCACGCTCAACTGTCAGGTCTTCCCCCAATCAAAGATACCCGATTTATAGTGGATGGGTGAGCCCCAGGAGAGTCTCCATCGCCTACGAGGCCCAACCCCGGCTGTTATCAGATTAAATAAATTCTCTGCGATAGATGTATTTAAACTCGGGACCTAACACTGAGCTAACCCGCTCTTTCTCAGGCGAAAATTATTTAATAGTTTATAGCTAAAAACTTTGATGGATGAAATGCTTTATGCAAACGAAATGTATTATTATTAATAATATCAGGCACCTTTGTGATTTCATAAAACATTACACAAGCAAAGATTAAGTTTAAACGTGAACTGTCTAGTTAACAATAAAGGTTGAAAAATTATCAGGCTACATCCACTAGTAACAATAAACTTATATTCATTATTTTTAATTCTAATAATGGATTGAATTGGTGAGGGGAGTATTCAAAGATTATAAACTTGTTGTATTTTTATTATTATTATGTATTTTTATTCTAATATTATTTATTTTTTTAAACTTATTTATACTAGCGATCTACCCCAGCATTGCTCGTGTAATAAGGCATATAATGCCTACATAATTGTCTGTGTAATGTATTTTATTTTTTTTATCACTTACCGGCCACCTAGGACCACGTGAATATCATTGGTTAGGCTTCTTTGTGAGTCTTGATTTTCTTTCTTCCCATCTCAGCTGATGTACTTTATTACTTATAAATTGTAAAAATAAAAACAAAACCAATTATTTCTTAATATACGAATTTATTATCTTGTACGTTAGATAATTGCACTGGATTAGGCAAGCAGCGTCTTCGTTGAAACCCATCAATATTCCAACCCATTCACACAAAACCTCGACAAATTATATACCTAAACCTTTCTGGTGAATCACTCTATCTATTGGTGAAAACCGCATAAAAATCCGTGCAGTAGTTATTGAGTTTACCGCGAACAAACGCGGTGGAGGACTTTGTTTTATATATGCATAGATTATTTTTCCATATTTAATTTTTATGTTATCTTTGACTGTACTCCCTGACCAATTCAATCCATTATTAGAATTATCCAGTCAACTATTTTCCACTCAATCATTTTTAATTCTTCTATGCTTCTTACTAATAAAACGCGATGATCCATAGCCATCTTTTTTTAAATTTAATTTTCGAATAACTTTTAAAGGTTCTACAAGAGCCCAGAGAC
The DNA here is from genome assembly GCA_964056705.1 of Troilus luridus. Taxonomy (NCBI): domain Eukaryota; kingdom Metazoa; phylum Arthropoda; class Insecta; order Hemiptera; family Pentatomidae; genus Troilus; species Troilus luridus. The sequence goes on along the minus strand of OZ057415.1, from coordinate 71,082,735 downwards.
ACATTAATATTTTCAATTAAAAAAATACTTATCGATCTTCATTGTAATAATAATATGTAAATAAATATATTAAATAAATCATAAGAATAATAAATAAAGCACTATAAAATAAAGTTTCAGAGCGGTTGGTTACTCATTTTAGATCCCTTTTCTAATTATATATAGATATGTAAAATTAAGGGCTCCTACAGTAAGAGCCCCTGGTTACAGTGACTATAGCAGTCTATAGCAGTGACTAATATTCTATAAATTCTATTTAGGCTTATTGGCCATATAAACTCTTATTGGCCACCATGGAATAATTAGGATATGGATCTTAAAAGAGTACCTGACATCGTACAGGCTTGGGAAGGATGGCATAACCAAGAAATTTTTACTCCCTTTAAAAAGCTCCTAGGCAAACCACTATACCACAAGTCGTCCCCAAAAATGAAAAATATCGAAGGGTAAAACTAGGGAAGTATTTAATTTGAAAATAAATTTAAAAAAAAGATTTCTGCATAGGCACATAATATGATTATTATTTAAATAAGTACCCAATGCAATAATCTTCCATAAATTAATATTATTTTTTTTAATATAACAAAACGATTACGTCAAAAAGTAACTAACATCTTGACACCATCTGCATCGCAATAATAACTTAGCTAACTGGTCCTTGAAAACATAAAAAGGAGAAAGGGCAGTTGGTCTGTTACGAAGGGTTCAGTAATGCGAGTATCGGAAGTGGTGAGTGGAATCATGGGCACCAAAGTCCGAAGAAAGTGAGCCATAGATTCCTCCAGCTGGCTTTCCCCGGACCACTTTTACCTCAGCACAAGCAAGGTCATCCTCGTCCGGGGGTTGTTCTTCGCTGGAGGGAGCTGGTACGTTTTCCCGTTGTACGATCCAAAGTGGAGTCCTGGATAGAAGGAAACGCTGTACAAAAACTGGAGTGCCTTCTTGAACAATGGACCATTATACCACTTTTTAAACTATATGATGTTGATTGTAATCAAAAAAGAAAAAAATGTATCACAATAAACTATGAAGTGTCGGGTTTAGTGCACGGTGCTATGTTGTTTCTTTGCTAACGGTTGTGAAGAGAGAATACTCTGAATAGCTTTTTAACACCTAATTATTGAGGCTGGATGAACCCGAAGAGAATCTTCAGATCCCACAGGGTGATTTCAGGCAATTAACTGGATAAATAATTGATATTATTTTTCCATAATAAGTTAATTGTATTGAGAAAGCTAAATCATATCATTCTCGTAGTCCTTGGTTTAAAAATGTAATTATAATATAACCTGAAAACCTGTACCACTTCAACCCGTTCAGTACATGGTACAGACAGGCATGGTTTCATGGACAACGGTTGTGCAGAGGGGTGATTTGTCCTAATATAACGCTGAACCACCAGATTTTTCCCCTTTATTTTGGAGAAATAAGAGATTAAATCTTGCCAGTAGCGGGGTTTGAATCCAGAATTTTCGTCATGGCAACTCATCACTCTACTACTGAGCCACTCCGCTTCCAGGTATAATATAAACAAGAACTATATTTCAAGTGGTAACCCGTGGTCTAGTGGTTAGCATAACAATCTGATCTACCCAAAAGAGTAATGAATTCCTACTTATGCGGTCCTTCAGAAGGGTCGTAAAATTGGGGTCCCGAGCTTTTACGATGTCAGGTACTCGTTAAATAGATCAATCCTAATTAAAGCTCGATAGGCTAAATTTAGGGCTCTCACTGTAGCATCGTCCGATCAGCTTAAAGTTTAAAAATAAAGCTGCATAAAGTGACCTTAATGAATCAACAATAATCAACTAATTAATAATTAACTAATTTAGGAAAAAAAATCTACTTAGCCACTTATTCACCGGGGCCGCTATATATATTATTAAGTGATTGTACTGATTATTTACAGCAATAATATAATTTTGGTTTACTGACAGCTCTCAAACAAATAATAAAAAATACTTTATGTATTTTAATATATATATATATATATATATATATATATATATATATATATATATATATATATATATATATATATAAACAATTAGAATTAGAATACATACAAAAAAGTAAGTTCACGATCGTTTTATGATACAGACAGTATTATTTATAGAAAAAATATGGGAAATTAATCATTATAATATTTTGCATTTGTGGTAAATGTTTTAATTTCTCAAGATCATATAATATCCAAAAAGTTTACTGATTTATAAATGAAAAAGTTATTAAATCCGGATTACATAATCATATTTTAATGAAAAAAGTTTGTTTTGTTCTAATAGCGAAATAATCCAATAAAATGAGCTCATAAAAAATCGCTTTTAGTTCCGTCAGCAAATATCAGTAAGTTTCAGATTAATTTTGTTCAAGCACACTCTGGATTCAACGGAGTTGGAAAACCTATTAAAGGGATGATTGTTGTGGAAGTTAATGAACTTGTTAATGAAGTTGAAGTTTGAGTGTTAGTTAACTTAAATACACCAAATACTTTTCAAATTAGACTGAGTTCGAAGACTTGACAAAATACTCTGTAGCCTAAGAAATTAGTATTAAAATGTTTCAACAGTTTGCATTATCAGGTGAAGCTGGTAACTTTTATCTTTTTAGTTGGAGAACAATTTATCGGTATATCAAATAATAATATGTATAAGTTAGTTAACGGTGAAAATGTAGTATACTTAAGTCATATTATATCATAATACTATAATGCAGTACTAATTTATTTTTATTTATTGTTCTTTTGATGGTGATTATTTTTAAATATTTTTATTTTGAAGTTTATTGTTCTTTTCTCTTTAAAATAAAAACATTTAAATGTAATGTAGTACATTATAGTATATTTTTTATCATAGTACATTTTTATCTTATTAATACCAAAGTGTATGCAGGTAAAATATCGGATGCTAAGAGGAAAAGGAGAATTTCGTTTTATGGCCAATTGCTAAGAACGAAACCCAGAAAAGAAGATCAAATTAGCCTGGTTCAGAGAGAAAACAGATGGATTTTAAAGAAAAGAGCTTCGAGAATTTGACCATCTCATTATGAAACTAAATGTTCAACATGATATTCAAGAAGACCCAAACCTGACGACCGGAAAGAATAGGGCCTAGGAAAGAAACGAACAACACAAGTACCAGCCAATGAAGAAGTAAACGTTGTTTTCGGTTCCAATTTTAACTTTCAGATGTTTCGTATTTTCTTCATTTACATTTGCATTATTCTTAATTTATGCGCTACATGAATAAGAAACTTCATTACATCATGTTAATAATTTATCGTGTTTTTCTATCTTAATCGTATTCCACCTGATGTTCAATGCAAATGTAAGCAATAATAATAGCAGTTGTTATAGTGAAAAAAAACCGAACATGTTTTATGAAGATGGACATCTTCGATTGCATAACATCGCACAAAAATTGATCAGTTAGTTGCATTTATATCTTGTTAATATGTGTATTATGCTAGTTTAAAAAATGAAGATAAAATAATTTAAACCATTCATAAGATCGAGATTAAATTTCAGCTTTATTTTTCTATGCATGCATTTAATGTTCCCTAGTACATATGTTAATCTGTATCGGATAACATAGAACTCTTAAACCGGTTAATTGTGGCACGTAATCTGTTCCATTATTCTTACTGATAAAAACATGATTCCCAGGGTAGATCTCTAGGCATCTCATTTTATTATTTAAATATAATTCAGATCAAAGGCTCTGAATTTTCCGTGAGATAATTGCTAGGGCAGTGAAGCCAATATATCAGGTGAATAGAATAAATAAATAAATTTAAATTATAATAAGAATTGAATTAGTATACACGATTTTAAAGTATTCTTCAAGATTGAATGTTGTATATTTAAATACAAATAGCTTTTTTCTGCAGCTGAAACTAAATAAAAAACAAATAAGGGATGGAATGAGATATCAAAGCGTCATTGGGATGATGAAGGCGACTAAAGAGATACTGACCTCACTTAGTTAAGCGCCATCATATTACCATAAATGCCTAATTGATATAATAATTATCGTCCTTCTAAACCCCACGAAAATCTCAAAGCAGCGCATACCGCGAGCGCCTAGGTAACAATCCGTCGATATGGCATACTTAGAAGTGATTAAGTAAATTATAGCAATCGGAGTGGATAAGGCGGAGGTACTCGATTATACTGTTGCCTAACCTGTCCGTTGGCTGCGCTGGAATCGCATGCCATGGCTCATTACAGTTACACCTGTGTTATGCAGCATAACTTGAAGATCGTTTACCCCCTTATTGCAATTCAGACCTTCGAAGCATAAGCTGGACTGCGAGGAGTCGAAATAAGCTAAATCAAATTGACACGGTTACACTGGTGGGATAAAAAAAACAACACCAATTTCCACCTATTGCGGTAACTAAGGTGACTTTTTTTTTCGTTCTATAATTGAGGCGTCGGGTTTCAAAACCGTTTACATCTAATTTCAGGGCTGATAAAAAAAATATATTTTATTATTAGCAGCCCTGTTATTGTTATCAGCCATTATTATTATTTTTGTTATTGTTTTAACTTTTCACTTCAATCAATGACAGTTTTTTATGATCTTATATTTTTTTTAATTTCATTTAATATCATATGAAAAATATGTTGGAAATAATATACCGGACTTTTATTAGAAAAGGTCGATATCTCCTTAGTTTATGGTTAATAAAAACTAAATAACTAAAATAGACATATTTAAAAACAAATAACTTAAATGAATATAACTAAATAATATATATATATACACATAACTCTGATTTTTCATTTTATTTGATGCGGTGGATGTAACCACTTTTGATAGCAAATGGAAACGTTTGCTAATGATTTTTGAAGGTTTTGACACAAACAACATTCTGGCATTAAAAACTTAAAAAAAAAAAAAAATTAGGTAAAAATTGACGTGCCCGATTTAGAAACCAAACACCTTAATTATAAAAAAAACACACATCATTCTACCATCATTTTTCAAAGCTGGGGGTAAGGGATCCACACAACATCTAATCACCGTCCAAACAACAATTTGATTAACCTTAAGGACAATTAATTTTTTATGGAAACAATATGATAGAGATAACTCCAATTAAAAAAGCATTACACGCAAATGTTTTTTCAGTAAAAACATCTTTTATTATGTTGAGTAATATTAGTTGACCTTGTATATATGAGGAATAAAATGTAGTGAAATTTTTGTATTAGTAAGCCAACGTATCGACCCACATTGCAGGCATTCTTCAGGGATAGATGGGCGGGGGATTGACACTAGACTATTGACAATTTATTATTATGAATAATCATATTATCTGTTTTTCTTGTAAATTAAAATTATCAAAAATACCATCACACTAACAAATAAAAGCAAACTGTCTCACAAACAACTACACAATAATTATAGTAGTTTGTGCTTTCAATGCCCACTACCAGCGAACAGCATCTTACCTTCTATGTTTTTAACGTTTCTACTCTAAGCTTATTAATCATTATTTCCACGGACTGTTGGCTTCACCGCGTTCTCTGTTTAAACAACATATCGAAACAGCTAATAATAAGAACAAAGGGAGAACTTCAAAGCTGCAACAGACATTCATAACAGCTTCTCCTGCTGGTTCATCGCGGGAGACAGCTTTTAATATATATATGTCGCGCAATAATCAGAGCAGACATTCCCTTTCACAAAATCAATAATCCTTATTTTAAGAATGTCTAAGATACACTGACAAAAAAAACACCCGATGAAAGCACACTAAGGAAAAATTATTTGAAAGGTATTTAAATGGAAACTCTTTGTAAAACTCGAAGGGAGGTAAAAAATAGTCCTGTTTGGGTTTCGATCGAAGAAACCACAGATGTTGAAGGGATATACATTGCCAGTGCAGTAATTGGTACACTAGGTCCGTTCACTTGCACCACACTCTCATTACACATTTTTTTAACGACTCTATGGGTCTTCTTTCGCCAATTATACAAGTAATGGCCATTTTATCAATTGGCCAAGAACCTCGAAAAAATAAAGACGTCCTGTCCAAACTAGATTTGAACTCGTCTGCAGCAATAGAAATAGCTAAATCCGTGATGGAGGAACCCAGCTTCAAAAACAGCCTCAAATGCGTGTTTTTAATTCACTTGATAACAAAGCCGGAATCATCCGAGAGCATTGCTACTGTTGAAAATGGCATGCAGAAGCTAGAAGAAGCATCTGGAACCACTATGAAGAAGAAATTGCAAGATTGCATTCTTATTTACACATATGTTCACTCCATATTTATATTATTTAGTTCAACTCACTATCTAAACTAATCGATATGTTGACTCATTTTATGATTAATATTATATGTTTAACATTATCATTGTCTGATTAACTTTGTCAGGATGACTGATGCTGGACTAGCCTAGACAGGTATCCAAGTGATGAAGGAAAGAACAGAGAACATATCTGTCAGCCTTCATCTCTGGGAAAGACAACCCTAGTTAACTATACTCTGAGTGGTCGTCTCCTTCAGGTAGGACAGACCTACAGGTAGGGCGGCGTCTGACCTTGGCCCTAAACCAGCATCACTGTTCTTTCACTATAGCCCTTCTAATGATACGGTTCGTCTGGCGCTGAACTAAAGCCTCCATGACCAAAGTAAAGTAAAATACAAAAGAGTTCCTTCTTTAAAAAAAAATATTTAATGAGATAATGAAAAAAAAATCGATTTCAGATATTTAGAGAAACTTAATAAAATGTATTTACTTGCAGAATATGGTCTGAGTGTAGGTAGAAAATAAAATTCTAAATATTATGCAGAATGACGTATTCATGTATCTTAAAAAAGTGAAAACGTCAACACGTGTTCAGGAGGCTGAAAAGGAAATTGAAGTGCTCGAGGTCTCCGAATAGCATTGAAGGGCGTTCTTTACTTAAGAAGGAAAATCAGCATGTTAGGGCTTTCAAGAAAGACAAAAAAAAAAGTGCAATTTGTATAGAGAAAAAACACGAGGAACGAATGACAGAGATATGGAAGAAAAGACAAGGTAAAATTCTAAACTATTTTATTCTGAATAATAATAAAGTAAAATATTTTTTTATTTAATTTACTTAATATTTAGTTATTATTCTTAATATTTTTTCCGGATACAGACTTCGGTTATAAAACTTTTCGAAAGAAAATCAAGTTCTTATTTGATGTATTTATCGAATAATTAAATGATTTATATAGGATTGCATTAAAAAATCCCTGTATCGTAACAAACCCGTAAAGGGTCTCTGAATTAGTAAATGGTAGTTTGTAAGCCAACGGTTGCGCAGGAAGATGCTTGGCCAACCGCTATGCTTTGACCCAATTAATGGTACCATTTTTTTAGATATACCTACTAATTTATTTGCAAATCTAAAAGGACCATTCTATGTTAGTTAGATTTTAAATAGTTTATCTACCATAGCCGGATTCGAACCCCAAAACTCAGCACTCTAAACAATGAGCACTGAGCTACCAGCTACCTTGTAAAGGATTTCGTTTGGTAAATTAAAATTTATACAGCTAATTTGAGATCATATCGAAGGACAATGTGGTTTAGATCTTAAGCTAGTAATCAAGAAGTTCCGTCTTGATTGATATATATATATAAAAGAGTTTTTTATTTATAGTTTTTAATTAGATAAATACAAGAAACCATCAATTAAAAATCAATTCTCATCAGGGGCCAAGGTTATGTTGGGAGCTTTGTAATTTCCAGATGAAAATAGCTAAGATATGAACAAGTTATGGCTTGAGATTAGAGATAAGAGATAAAGTGGTCGGTAATTTGTGGCAAAGGAAATGGAGGAGAAAAATGAAAAAAAAAATGGGTTGGATAATGATCGAAAAAAGAAAAGAAAAACATTGAAATTAAAAGCTCTAAATAATCCTAATATGATAAAAATGTTGCCAACTTACGAGCCTTTGAAGAGAGAATGTCTAAGGTCCCCATAACACAACATGATGTATTTTAAGATCAAAATAACAGGGATAAACAGAAAAAAACTAAATAACAACTAACAGAATCGACAAAAACAACTTTTGTATAGCTATAAATAGATCCTGTAATTGTTTAAAACCCGTAATGAATGCCACTTAGGGTAAAAACATTGTAGAGGCTAGATGATCGCTAGAATGTATTCAATTGTAGATCTTACAGACCATCCTTGAGCTCACCCAGAGTGGCTAACGACCCTTAATTATACATTTTGTATAATAGAAAGAAACAATAAACTATTTTTGTTTACATTAAGGTTATTTTAATATTTAAATTATATTAATACTCTCATGCAGTTTTTAAGTTTTTAACTATATTTCATTTCAAAAGTAATTAGATATTTGATTCCTTATTCATGATTTATTTGAGTCAAATGAAGATCAACAAGTTGTTTTATAAATTTGCCATAATTTATAAAATCTTTAATAAAAAGATATCCAGGCACCTCCTTTGCACAACAGTTGACAACGTTGCCGTAAAGGTTTGATGAATGAAATTGGTAATCCTCGCTAAAATGATAATATTTGGTTGGTCTGAACAGCTATCTAGTTATTGACTTTATTTTTATTTTTGTATTTCTCCTTACTACATTATTTGCTAAATAGAACTTAAATCTATTAATCGGTATCAGTAAATAGTTTTACATGATTTCTAATTATTTTTTTATACTCTTATAAAAAAAATTTCAGAAAATGATTTTGGAATCTAAAAAAAAAAATATTCCTTGAAAATGACTTATAATTTGAAAGTATACACTTATTGTTAGTGGATAATTGAATATATTTATTAATAGAAGTGATGACCGAGCTAGAATAGACTCCAGACGATTAACAGGAAGACTTTTCAATTATTAGACAAAGCTTAAATTAATGAATATATGGTAAACAGAAGTGGAAAAAGACAAGGAGAAGCTGAAGATTACTCCAGCAGAGATTACAGAGGGAACATCTCTGTATTAACAATCACGCACATTTATGGAAAAGAATAAGTGATAAAGAAGAAGGGGGCCATTTAAAGAAAAGAAGAACTTAGTGCAAGAATGAAGGATATTTGGGTGCTGAAGATACAAGAAAGAGACTGGGAGTTTAAGAAACGAACTCCGTAATGCATCTTTTTTTTTTTTTTTAAATGACCTGTATCCTTAGGTAATGACTTTTTTTGGTACTTGTGTATTAAATCCACCACCTGTAAAGCCCAATGCGCAACCAGTTACGTTTTATAACAGTTATATTTCTAACCTTGGATAACATTTTTAAATATTTTTATTGGGGTTAGAATTTTCATAACATAACATGCAATATAATAATAATGGAAATAAATCTTAAAGCTGAACAAATTGGAATTCTGCTTCCCTCAAACCAGGTGTCTTTTCTAATACCCACTTGCTCACCACACTCTTTGAAATTACATTTACGTTGCCCAAGACAAAGCTTCATTTTATGCGAATTGGTACATTTCCTTTTCTTCCGTATACTATTTCTCTCCTGAAAAAATTAAATTGCATCTTCTTCTGTTTTAGGCAAATCCCAAATAATCATTTTAATAAAAATTAGCAAACAACAACAAATGTAGAACAAATAACCAAACAAACAACAAACAAAAATGAGGATACAACAACAACTCTAGAACACACGAAGAAACAAGGAAGCATGAAACAAAGTAGCTGTTACTGTTAGAAATATAACTGTTATAAAATTTAACTGCTTGGGCATGCATACAACATTGGCCTTTTCAGGTGTTGGATTTAATGCACAAGTACCCTTTTTTTTCCTGAATCAAACTAAGTACTGTTTGATATATCTCTAGCACCGGTGAATAAGTGGTTAATCCGGATTTTCTACAAAATGATTTTCTTGTACTTACCCAAAATCGTGTTATTTTCGTATTCAATAAGTGGGTATGTCAGGCATTGACTTAAAGAGAAGCTATATCTTATATTACAATCCATTTAAAACCAAAAATTACGAGAATAATACGATTCCGGTTTTCTCAATACAAGAAACTCATTTTGTACAAAATTCTACTTATCCACTGATCCACCGTGGCTCCAGATATTAGTGATGTGATGTTTTTCTGAAAAATAAAACTTCCATGCCTGACTCAGGGCCTATTGATGTAGGCGTGAAGGATAACGTTGGTATTAAGTAAACTCTTTCAGTTCCAATGCCGACTGGTCCATTTTAGACTTGATCCATTGTCTGGCACCTCGGAAAGGACTTCCTGTAAATCTAAAAATAAGGTGGATGAAGGTGCAATGGAAATGTCCCCCTTTCTCACCCGATGTTGGAAGTTCGTTTCCGCTTCCAACTTCATCGACATCAGGGACATTGGATATCATGGAACGATAGCTCTTATCTTCTAGCGCTTGAATGCTGAAGGGTCAGCCACTGCCGAATATTTTTCCTTCATTATTCACTTAAGCTAGTAACAATAAAAATGTACATCGACCCTTAAAGGGTATTGGACTCAGAGAAGATCTGGTTGAGTATATGTTCCTCCCACTTTATAGAGGCTATCTGAACCCTATGAGGGATTGCAGAACTAGGTTCAATTTATAACACATTAGATAATTAAATTTTTTTTCTGCTACATCTAAATTATTTATTAAAAAAAAATTATCTATCTACTAAATTAATATCAGTATTTAATTTTCTTTTTAGTGCATGGTAAAGTTAGTATTAATTCTTAGTTAAATGTTGTGCAAGGAGGTAATTTGGCCGAGATCAAGCTAAACTGCCATGGTTCAATTTTACCCACTTTATAGATCCTGACTGAATTCTAATAGGTACTGCAGATCCTACATGAGTCAGTCTTTGACTATTAACAGATTAGATTTTTTTTTTTACTGTTACAACTATATTTTTTCCTTCCGTACCACTACAACCCTTGAGGGGTCTTGGATTCAATACCTGCTAGAATACTGTTTCCCAGAAGACGGTTGTATGGGAGGTGATATGTCCGATATCACCTATAAACGCTAGTTTATGACCCTATCGAAGGTACCCACTTGAGAATGGATTAGCCCCGTGAAGGTGTTTAGATCTCACAGATACCACTCTTTGCTGTTGACAGACTAAGTAATTTATCTGCCACAGCCGGATTCGAGCCCGGAAACCTTAAGCATCGCAATTCTGCACTCTACACACTTAGCTACCTCGCTTTTGAATACGAAGTAAATAACAAAAATAAATAAGAGAATAGCATACAGTTTTAATTATTGTTAGCGCTCCTGAAGAATCTACTTTTGTTCAAGAATGCTAAAATAAATTAATATTTTAATGGAAATGTTTGACTGGATAATTCTAAGATTAGTGTAAAATGGTCAGGGAGTGCATTCAATGATACCACAAAACAATTAAAGTAATTAATAATAACAAAATAAATCTTATTTTGTGTCAACATTGAATGCCTATAATTAAAGTAATAGTGATTTTATTATAGTACTATGATCACTTTGATGTTAAATTAACAAAAACAGCGTTATTCCATTCTCGAACTTTATCCACCATTTTTATTTTTACTAAGAAAATTGACAATTAAGGTATTCATACATAAGCAAATTGTTTTTTACTATTGACTTATTATTTTTTAAGAAATCTTCCATTCATTAAGTAAAACATTGTGGAATGATTTATTTGTTTGAGGTCAATCTGTTATTCACTTGTTTGTGAACTGGAAGAGTTAACTTGAGAGATGCTCCCTTCGTTATGAATAGACATGATTTAGAGCGCATAATTTGTCATTTAGTCTTTTAGCGAACGAATGTAGATGACTAATGATTATCCTAAATTGATGTCCATGAGAATGCCTCTACGAGACATCCATCCCAATGACTGCTTAAACTCAGCGATGAATATCGGAACTCAGTGAAGAGGTAGCCCCTGGAAGCTAACACTGTCGTAAGAGGCTAATAATCCCTGTTGATCCAACGCTAACGAGAACTGCCCAGTCACGTAGAGCCCAAACACAGTGGTGCCTCCGTTCCTTAGCCAGATTGCACAACAGTTGAGAGCCAAAAGAATCCCTTCTCCCTCATTCCTTTCATCACTCCATCCACTGTCCGTTTGATTCCTGCCCCGCAGATGCTCATTATCCCAAGATTACATCTACTGATCAGGAGAAATGTGCCATCGTTGTTAGGCCATACTACAGCCAAGTGTCGATATAGGTTCATTCAACCCAACCTTTCTTATAAAACATTTAATTTTTAAATGTAAATATAAGAGGTCAACTTGTCCCATTCATCCATAACTGTACCACTAAAACCCATGAAGGATCTTGGGTTCAGCTCATGGTAGAGTCTGTAATGTTTCCAGGACAACGGTTGCATCGCGGTGATTTGTACGAGATCAAGCTTAACCATCAGGTTTTTCTCCCAATTAAGGGTACACACTTTACTCTCAGAAGGGTGTCATTTATCTACCAGCTATATTTGAACTCGGGACCTTTGGGACAACAACTCAGCGATTACAACTAAGCTACCTTTAATGACTTGTCTCATTTATTTATTGATTTATTAATTTTAACTATATACATATACTATACACATTTAAAAAAACAACAACTATACCACTACTATTCATGAAAGATCAGTTCAGTACATGGTAGGGACTGTATTGCTTCTAAGCCAACTGAAATAAACATTAAGGAGAGGGACCTGTATATTTACAGTCGACTTTTAAACACCAATATATGAGGCGTACAGGATCAAAAGAGGATACCTCCAACATTTCAAAAATTGGCTTTTTTCACATTTTTCGCTAGTTTAAGCAGAAATTTGATCAAAAATGACACTTATTTCTCATGGTTTTAGTCCGGTGCTGAACCTAAAATTTCGGGAGCATAAAAGCTTGACTAAACTTATCAAAAAAATTTGAAATTCCGGAGTTGTCCGCTTTTGCTCCTTAACATCTCTCATACTATTTTTATTTAACTTATACATAATATTCGACATTAAAAAAATCGAAAAAAAGAAGAAAACTGGGAATAGCAGATATTGAAGTCTAATAAAATAAAAATATTTAATTACGCTTGACAACCAAAGATAATTAGAGTCATAATAACTAAATTAATAGTATCCCACTGAGCTCAATTAGCATCGATAAGAGAGGTTTGAAGACTCTGCTCACCTTGAAAATTAAAAATCGTAAAAACAGCAACGTAAATTGACTGAGCTTCTGCGCTGTTGTACCACTGAGATCAATTTTCTTCTCTCCCTCCAAAACAAGATAATGGACATAATTTGTCCACCAAATCATCCATTGTCTTTTAGATGGTAATAATAGTATACTAATTGTAGGAGAGGTTGAATAAAACGCCAATATTCCTTTTATAATCGGCAGGCTTAAAATGAGAAGTTATTTTCGTAAGACGTATAAGTTAATTTTTTATTAGATATATATAAGTTCGTATTTCAGTTAATTAAAAATATAGACAAACTAATTATTATTTCAATTAAATTATTGATATTTTTATTGAGCTTGTGCTGCCCATCATATGTTTTTGATATTTTTTTTTTTTCCTAGCCCCATGGCTTATATTATTCTGTTGATAATAACATAGTAAGGATAGAAGGGATCTCTTTTACTGCACCAGGTGAATTTTAAGATAGGAATGTGAATAGGGTTTTATGGAATTCAATTGGATGGTAGGATTGGGGTCTCTAGCGATAGGGCTGACTAGTTCTTTCTGATTATAATAAATAAACTACTTCAAAAAATATACAGTTATCGTTCGGAGAGTCAGCATATGGGAGAATCAGACTAATGCTAATAATTAAAATTAACAAATTCAAAATTTAAATAATCAAGAAATTGAAAAAATAACTTCTAAATTCTAAAGTTTTGAATTTTCACTTCTGTCGGCATCCCTCATGACTGACTATTTAAATTTTGCTTAGGTCAAAATGGTTTAATGCCGCTTTCAAACTTAATAGGCGATATATTGCGATAAAAACCATTGAATTTTTTTTTAATAATAATTTAGTACTACTGTAACTAAACATTTTTATGATACTATATAACGCGTAAACTCACTCCTTAAGTATAAACTTATCATCGCATATTTTCCTGTTTATTGCCATAAACTTAAGACATTAAATTATAATGAGGTAATCTCATACTGCTCAACTATCTATTTAAAAAAAAATTACCACTACAACTTATGAAGTTTCTGGCTTCAGTACAAGGAAGACACTGTACTGCTTTTAGGTCAACGGTTGGGCAAGGAGGTGATTTATCCGAGATCTCCCTCACACGCCAGGTTTCCCCATATCACTAGTCTCCACTTTATTGTGAATGGGTGAGCCCCAGGAGGATCTCGTGACCGCACAGGGTCCATCTGTGGCTGTTTAACAGATTAAATAATATATCTGCAACATAAGTTTGCTAACCCAGGGCCCTCAGCACTCAAGACACAGCCCGCTCGCCCCCTTTTAATTATGTAATGTCCATAAACAGAGCACATTTTCTAAAATCTAATAACCAAGAAATTTAATAATACAAATGAAATCTTAGGTATAGTAAATACGGTATGAAAAGGAGCTGGATGTAATAACTCCAGTATTAGTAATAACGCCTAAGGTATTTAAAGGTCAGGAGGTCTAAACTACTGCGTATAAATATTTACGCTTTTAAAAATAAAATATCGAAGTTCGAGCTTCAATTCACTTTGCGTCATAAAAATCACCTATAACCATTGCCATCCATTTATAAAGAAAAAAAGAATTTTCAAATTAGTGACTTTCATAAACTTTTACTATACACAATAAATTTTTTTTTTTAAATCCTGTACGTTCACTCATGTCAATTACCTATTTGGGAGAAAGTAACGCACTTCAAAATTATGAGCAGTAAATTAGTATAAAATTTTTGGTCTTTATTTTATTACCTTTTACATGAGCATTTAGATTGTCGAGAGATGAACAAATAATAAGTTGTGAAAGCAGCAAGTAGATAAATATTACACTAGCTTTTCCAAACTACAGTATATTACTTTTATTAATTGTTATTTTGATGGTGATTATTTTTAAATATATTTATTTTGAAGAGAAAAGATTCGTACTGGCCGGGATTTGAACCCGGGTCGTCTGCATCTCTAAACCACTGAGCTAAATTAGCTCAGTTTATTTACATGAATAAAATAGATATATATATATATATATATATATATATATATATATATATATATATATATATATATATGTATATATATGTATATATATATATATATATATAATACAGCAAAATAAGTGAAACTATTATATTTTAAGTGCCGACGTTTCGACCTACTGTGTAGGTCATCTTCAGGGCCAATAGGAGTGGCTGCTAGGTGCAGAAGGTAACTGACCCTATAAATAAAATAGTTATATATAAAATAGTTTATTACACTTGATTACTTTTTTACTTTTCCTTATTCGTAATTAAAATATTCTGAGCATAATATAATCCAATTCAGTGCCCTATAGAAAACAGATAATTATAGCTATTTGTAAAAACCAAACAGTAGAGACTGAACTGTTTCTAGGACACCGGTTGTACAGGTGATTGGCCTCATCAAGATCATGCTGAACCGTCCGGTCTTTCCACCAATTGATAGCCACTTTATAGAACCTGAATGAACCCCAGAAGGATCTTTGCTTTGAACCCCGAACCTTAGCCTTTCTACATGCTCAAATAACTAGCACACTTTGAAAATAATAGGTTATAGTTTCAAAATTATATTTAGACATACAAAACTTAAAAAAACAAAAGCAATACAAGAAGATAAAACCAAAACCCAGGGTCACCTGTAGTCTAGTGGTTAGCTTAACAACATATCACGTCCAAGACCATGGGTTCGCAGCTCAGCAGGTTGCCTTAGGGTAAATGGGGTAAAAATCCTTAGCAAAGCCATCCTTCGGAAGGGACATAACACGGGGTTCCCTATCCTCTACAATATCAGGTACTCGTTAAAGTAACCCCAATTATACCTGGTATTAGGGATCCCACTAGCATAGCCCGATTAGCCATAGCATAAAGTTACCTAATGAGATGAATAAACCAAAAGCTCGACCAAAAGCCAGCATACAATCTACACTATAAACTAAAACCATTATCTATATACACATAATTATTTTTTGTTTTGGCAGGAACTCTTCCAGAATAGGAGTTAACCTCGAAAAAGATAACAGATGGTAAAAAAATAAAAATAATTAGCGTTTTGATAATTAATTATATCCATTCCTCATTACAGGAGTGAAAGAATAGAGAAATGGGAACGGAGCTGCTAGTGTACCACTAGCCCGGATGAACATTCTGCGTAGCTCGGACAATGAGGGTCTGGAAGACAATAAGGACCTCTTAGACAATGGTCTACATTCCAGATCTGGATCCCATTCCTCAACCTCCTTCTTCAAGGACGTGCTTCAATTACGCAATCTCCTCCACAGGGCACTAAGTCTTGAAGAAAAGCGGCGAACTTTTCTCTAGAAAGTCCCTTGAGGGCTCGCTTCGACCAGTTATTGAATGGCAACTATGTGCGTAACGTGCTCGCAAATATAAGTTATGGACCAAGAGACCTATATCTTACGTAAGGATCTTAAATCAAGCCTTGGGTAGTAAGCTCTTCCAGACTTAATCTCCCTTATCTATATCTTCCCTTCAACAGCTATGATTTATTCCTGATTACTTCATTGCTCCTGGATCCTCCGTCTTGGAGTCGGATTTACTATGTAATCAAGTTATCGTTTTTATGTAACTCTAATTTGTTTTTAATCTGTATTTTATACATGTGAAACTTTCTAAATGTTGAACTTTATAGTTGGTTTCTTAATACACTCTTACGTGTAATATTTTTACCACATAATTATATTATAAAGGGAGCGGCTTAGCTCAGTGGTAGAGCGCTGAGTTGCTGGGCCGAATGTCCTGTGTTCATGTTCGGCTGTGGCAGATAACTTACTTAATCTGTTAACAGTTTGGGAATGGATTCGGTTGGATTTGGAGACCCTCCTGCACAAGCGTTGATCTTCAACCAGTAAAGCCTCTAGCAAGTACTGAACCAAAGACCCTTCATGGGTTGGTTGTGGTACAGGTTTTTTAAAATGATTGCCTCGTTTTAACCACCCCTAATAATACTCGTATAAGGAATTAGTTTACATATAAATGTTTATTATTTGAGGAATTTAGGATACAAAAAAACTCCGATCAAAACTTTAAATTGATGAAGTCTCAACAACCTTCCCCATTCATTTGATTTATAGACAATAAATTAAAATAATAATAAAAACATGCCAGAATCACGTTGGATTCCCAAGTCTTTACGATTAATGGCTGAGTGTTCTATTTGAAGATATGTTCCACGCTCTTCTATTTTTTTATTTAACATAACTAGAAATTTTAAATACATGATGTTGGAAACGTATGATTAGTTTTGAACATTGAAAATAATGTTTTTCTTTTACTAGACTTCATAGAAGTATTTCAATCCACAGTAGGAATCTTTTTATATATTAATATTTGATATTTGTTCATTATTTATAGAACAATGAAATTTATTTTCGTTTCAATCAATTGTTATTAGACTACAGTTACAGATTCTTAACGTCGATGTTTCAATTTACTTTTCTTTGTTATTTGTTTTCCTTTCAATAGACCCTTTTATAAATACCATTATGTAATCTATCCTCCATGATATCTTTGCTGAGGGAATAATGATGTCCTCTAGTTCCTAGGTCCATAAATAACTATTTACAGCAATGAGGTAGGATTAACAAGGAATCTCTGCAACAAGGAGTGTATCTCCTGGAATGCCAAAAAACTCGTAAGATGTAGTATAAGATAAGATAAAAGATAGTTAAATCGAAATTCAATGTGGACTTAAATATAAAATTCGAACTAATGTATATCAATATAAATGACTCATCACGCCTGACATTAATCTTTAAAATAGTTGAATAAATTATTGTTTCACTGTGAAGGGAAAGTCTGTATACAAAACAAATAATAATAAACAATGTATAACCTTTTTTTTTATAAGTTTTTTTTTTTTAAAGTTAATTGTTTTCATATATTTTTCTAGGACAGGCATCCTTTTCTAATTCCGTCAGTTCCTATTTGATGAGCTATAAACATCACAGATTTTTTTTTATATTTGTTTTCGGTGAAATAGATGAAAGAGATCAGCTGTGAACGGTATCTCTTTCTTGACTCGAAATAGTTTTAAAATAACAAGACTGTTTTAGAATTTGCAACAAGTTCCAAAGAATTGCCTTTATTGAGAAGAGAAATATCTTAAAGAAAATATTTTCGGTATCACTCACCGGAACAAATAGCTACGTTTTTTCCCCTTTAAACTTTCATCGCTTACTTTCACTTATCGTGGTTTACCGATATCGGCTCTAAAGAAACTATTGGTCTCAGATTAAAAGATCAAAATATTTTTTTATTAATAAAAATATAAATAATCTCAATAAAGTAAATAACTAATGATTGAAAACATTCATAATTATTAAATATATTAGATAATTTACAAGATATAAATAAATTTATTAGATAATTTATAAGATCAGCCTAATTATAATTATTAGCTTCCCTGTATACAGGCTCGGTACCCCCATTTTAAGTCCCTTCCGAAGGACAACATAATTCAATTTTTACTCCCTTTAAAAAATCCTATGGTCATCTGCATACGTAGCATAAATTGTGCCTTGAGGAACTGCAGCATTATAAAAAGATAGTGATTAATAGACAATTGTGATTTACTTTTTATGAGTTGGTAGTGAGTCAGGGACGGATAATAAGGAAGTAAAAAAAAATTTCCCGAGCTAATTATACACGATCAATGTAATAAAATTCAATATACTCAATAAATAAATAAACTCTTTATTTCCGAGGTAACAATCATTACACAATCGGAAGATTGAATAAAATGGCGGTGAAAGGACTACTGGGGATAATTCATAATGAGAAAGGAGGAAACATTTATTTCCTAGCATTGTCTGCAATTGAACTTTCCTGGGAAAGGTAAATGCCACGAAGAAATGTGTGCCTCCGATGTTCGGAAGGAAAAACAATGACAGGTATTCCAGCAATGGAATCAGTAAGCATTGTATGTACATCATATGAAAATTATGTGAAATAATTTCTATCATATCGTTATGATCTCTAGACATTCAGGTGGAAAAAAATATACGCAAGTATATTTGCGTGTTTATGTATGCTACAATAAAAAATAAAAATATCAAATTTCTTTTCCCCTGGCCCCTTGGTCTTTATTTTTTTTTTTTTTTTAATAATAATAATAAAGACTTTATTTATTCTGGGACAAGTCCCTTTAGAATAACATTACAGGAATAATGTATAACCAAAATGTCTTAGAGTAAAGTAGATTACACTTAGTTAATTAATTACAATTAAATTAATAAATGTTTAAAGAAACATATAAAGAAACCTCCTAAAACAATATTTAAAGAAAACTATTTCCTATAAAGGAAAAAAAAAATAAAAGAAAATAGCAATAGGATAACAATGATTACAGAGAGAGAAACAATTGATAGTCATATATATATACAATTTTTTGAAAAACAAGATAACAACAAAACAAGGAATAAAATAATGAAAGAAAAAGTATAACCAATACTAACTATGACAACTATTAAAGCTATTATAAATAAGTAAACATAAAGATATGTGTCTGGAAGTGTGAACAGCCAAATTATCAGAGAAAGCAAATGTATATATATCCACACCTCAATCACAGGCGTATTCACATATACGATTATGCAGATACACACATATACATATAAAATAAATCATTCATACAGCATTTAGAAAACCTTAGTCTCAAAACTAAACGTACTATTTCCGATTTTTTGGGGATTCTAAGGAAATTAGGTGATTGAAAATACGGGATTTAATAGTTGAAAGGTTATTGGAATGAAGAATAGAAGAAGATATTGAGTTCCAAAGAGACGAGGATCGGATAAGGAAAGCTCTGTCAAAAGCTGCTGTTCCGTGGGATACTGTATATAGATCTGAGGGCCGAGAACGGGTGCTACGGGAGTGGACTGTGGTCTTGAAATGAAGGAGATTGAAGATGTACGATGGTCGGCGGGATTGGATAACTTGGTAAAGAAGGGATGCTAGGAAGTACTTACGGCGATAGGAAGGGTTGAGCCACTTCAACTCATTGTACTATCGGGTGACCGATATGCGAATTATTGATATAATAATTATTTTGTTGATAATAACATAGTAAGGTAAAGTCAATTTTTTTCCAAAATGTTTTAATGGGAAGCGGAATCTTGTCATTTCCCTAGTGCATAAGTGGCTTGTTGAAATCTTCTATTTTCCTCTCGATTTACATAAATATGTTAATGAAATCATTAATGCTTTTTGACCAGATTTCTAGGCCTTTCTATTTTTAATTGTCTTATAGTCCAGGTGTCAGAGAGTAGGTAAGATAAAGAACGTGAGAATTTTGGTTAGGCTGCGTTGACGTGTGAAATATGGTGTACTTGCTGTTAATATATGATTTTATACTGAGGATGTTCATGTAGTTATGTACATATATATTCCAACATTCATTACTGCTCATTTCCCAGAATTTGATCTCTTCAGCGTTGTGTTATATAAGAAGCTGAAAGAAGGTGTGAACAATAACTTAACAGTAAACAGTCTATCTTTATAGTCTTTTACTTAAAATACTTATTTTACTTCTTCTTTTTCTTCCTCGATCCTCCTTTTAGGAGGTAATACGTGAGGTTTTCTTTTCTGGTTTTACCAGGTCTATTTGCACCTTTCCGTGCGGTGAGACCTTTCCGACTTCGGCTGACTTTTTGTGTTCGGGGTTTATTCCCTTTAGTCTTTGGAATTTCATTTTCCTGCCCACAAGACAGCGGAGTTCTGGCTCTTCTGCCCTCTTGGTCGTTGAGAAGTGGTGACTTCTTCTTCCGCCCTTGAGAGCATTGGCCGGTTTTCACCTGTAACCCTAGACCGGGACCCTTTGACAGTGTGCTATCAGCCGGGTCAGCTGAACACTGTTTTTTTAACGGGGTTGTTACTCCCCACCCTCCTCCTTTCTCATCCTGGCTTGGGACAGGCCATGGGGGAGTTTTTTATTTTACTTATATGTTTTAAAATAAATAATATAATGAAAAGGAAAAAATGTATGTAAACATGTGTCTATTACCCAATGACTGATTTTCATTTCTTACTCATTGTAAATGTCAGTTTAAAAATTATTCCACTTCCTACCCTTCAGTATCCTTTAATAATATCCCACTGGTGCCAGTAGAATAGATCCGATACATAGAGTTGGATCTCGACAAACGATTAACCTGGAATCCTCATACTAGACTGAAAAGACAAGAAACCGCTCCACGTTTAAGGCTACTTCAACACTTACTGGACAAACGCTCTGACCTCCCAATTAACTACAAAAGACTCATCTACATGACCATCATACGACCTATTTGGACTTACGGAGTAGACCTTGGGGGCTCCACTAAGCCATCGAATTCCTCTCGTATCCAATCCTAACAATCCAAAATCCTTCGTAAAATCCTCAACACTCCTTATTTTGTTATGAATAAAGTCATCCATAATGACCTTAATGTCCCATTTGTTGCTGATTTGGCCCAAACCCGGTATCTATCCTTTCATAACAAACTTCATTCCCACTCAAACCCTCTAGTTTCAAACCTAGCTTCCTCTTCAATTCCCGATAATCCTCCGAGGCGTCTGAAAAGAAGATGGCCACGTGACCTTCTTAGTTGAACTAGTGATTTGATTTACTACCAGTGGGTAGTTTCTCTACTTGCCATTAACTCATGTCATTATGTATCACATAGCCTATTTACTTGATGTATTATTGTAAACAGTTGTAAATATCAATAAATAAATTTTTAAAAAAAAGGACTAGTGATCGATTTTTTTAATTTTCATTAAGTATAAAGATTAATCGATTGCTATAAACAATGAATACCTTCATTAGGGCTGATAATACTTACTATCAATTGATAACTAAAAAGTAAGTCATACCTAAATAAACAAAACAAATGATAAACAGTCTTTTAGTACTCTGAAATATTTTTTATACTGCCATGTACTATAACTAACAAGTAATCGTTATATTTAGTCTGGAAAAGAGAATATAGTTATGGGAAATGTGTACACTACGGTAATCATTTCATCTAGAAACGAACGTTTCAACAAACATATATCATTTAACTCCGAAATATTAGTGGAAAGTTTATTGCTTGATGAAATGATTACCGAATCTACACATTAACCATAATTACATTATTTTTACGTTGAATAATTAGTCGCACACGACTTGAAGGAAAAATCGATTTGTACAAAATTGCATGGAAAAAATAAATAAAAGTTGTAGCTTCGGAGACAAAAAGACTCGCTAATCACACGTAAAATAATCTTAATGGAAATAAAATGCTATTTTTTTCTACTTGAAGGGTACCCATTTTACAAATTACAACTGTCAGTTTAATTGTATGAACTAGATTACATACTTATCGGTTCAGTAGAGGTACTGATATAGGAGTTATTAACATTTCACATGCATGAAGCTGTCTCATGTATCAATTCCGTGCCATGTTTTCATAATCCGGTCCTAGAAATTGCAACAGTAAAAAGGATAATAAACTTAATGAAGAATATTTCTTTCTCGAATTCCTTCTACCCGCAGATCTTCTGTCATTTTATGTTATGCAATATCTTTCCGAGTAATACTTCTGCGTGTACATTTGTCTTTCATTCTCATTCCGAAGTAATGGCTCCTTAGGAAGGCAGGCTTGCTTGGAATTCCGACAATAAATATGGATAATAACTCAAGGCATACGCATTTTTGTTCTATAATAAAATAAATTCGCATTCCGTTTAAGATCATGAATAAAAATCGCATTGAATCAAAATATGTTGGAGTACTTATAATATAAAAAAAATTCATAAGACCCTTAATCTGCAATAAAGAAAAAATATTTCACCTGAAGCTCTCTGAGTATTAAATAAAACTTAAAACATTTATTTGAAAATTCGTAACAAAAATTATATAAAATAATTATATAAAAAAGACTAAATTCTTACTATTGCTTACAAACTCCGAATCTTTTAATAAAATAATATTTTAAAAACATCATTCAATCCTGTGTTCCTTATAGAATAAAAATTGTGCCGCTATAACCCTTGAAGGATCTTGGTTACAGTACATAGTAGACTGTTTCTAGGACAAAGGTGTGTTTTCAAAGATCACCCTTTGAGGATTAAAAATATAATTTTTTAATATTTTTGGAAAATCAAATAATAGTCTAGGCCAATCTCAAATGAAACCTAAACTTTATTATTAAGGAATTAAGGGCTAATAAAAGAAAATCTCTGAAAGGGTGATATCTGCACCCTACCGAAGGTGACTGAAAAAACATTCACAAGTGAAGCTTTTTAAAAAAATAAAGCCTCTCAATACTGGTTCTTCCTTTCTAAAATACACTCTAATATGGATCTAGTTAATTCAATTAATACGTAATAATTTTATTTGATTTAGTAATTATTTATTTATTTAATTGCAACTCACTTAATTAGAATAGTGTTTTTATTTATTCCTTTCAGATCATAACATACGAAACTTAATTATAATTAAGAAAGTGTATACTTTAATATTGTCAAATATATTCATAAAATTTAGGTCACACATAGTCGCACCTCAAGAGAAAAATATCTTTATTTATTTCAAAACTGTACCTTTTTGTCACTTCTGGTGACATAAATATACATGTGGTTAATCAAAAATATGAAATTTAAAAAAATAAATTTTGTTTCTATAAATATTATATAAATCTCAAGTATTTTTTTAAGAAAATGGGAAAATACAATTAAAAAAGGATTAGAAACCAGATCTGTACTTGCATGCGGTACGGCATATTATACACATGACAACAAAGAATAATGATTACCCGTGTCAACACGAAGTTTAAATAGTATTAATGCCCTTTCTTTCAATAGTAACAATATCTACTAATAAATATTGATGTGCTCAAAATGGAATTTGAAAATCAGCTTTCGTATAAATTTCCGTTTAATATATGGGTGGTTTTATACATGTATACATGAGTTTAATACCATATGAATGCTATTTGTTAGTCATTGTACATAGCAGTATAAAAAATATTTCAGGGTACTAAAAGACTGTTAATCATTTGTTTTGTTTATTTAGGTATGACTTACTTTTTAGTTATCAATTGATAGTAAGTATTATCAAGACTAATGAAGTTATTCTTTGTTTATAGCAATCGATTAATCTTTATATTTGATGAAAATAAAAGAAATCGATCAATAGTACTTTAGCAGATTGGAATTTTTTTTTTAAATTTATTTACTGATATTTACAACTGTATTACAATAATACATCAAGTAAATAGGCTATTTGATACATAATGACATGAGTTAATGGCAAGTAGAGAAACTACCCACTGGTAGTACTGAAATCACTAGTTCAACTAAGAAGGTCACATGGCCATCTTCTCTTCAGACGCCTCGGAGGATTATCGGGAATTGAAGAGGAATCTAGGTTTGAAACTGGAGGGTTTGAGTGGGAATGGAGTTTGTTATGAAAGGATAGATACCGGGTTCGGGCCAAATCAGCAACAAATGGGACATTAAGGTCGTTATGGATGATTTTATTCTTAACAAAATAAGGAGCATTAAGGATTTTCCGAAGGATTTTGGATTGTAAGGATTGAATACGAGAGGAATTCGATGGCTTAGTGGAGCCCCAAAGCTCTATTCCGTAAGTCCAGATGGGTCTAATGATTGTCATGTAAATGAGTCTCTTGTAGTTAATTGGGAGCTTAGAACGTTTGTCTAGTAAGTGTTGAAGTAGCCTGAAACGTCGAGCGGTTTCTTGTCTTGTCAGTCTAGTATGAGGATTGCAGGTTAATCGTTTGTCGAGATGCAACTCTAAGTATCGGATCTGTTCTACAGGCACCAGTGGGATATTATTAAAGGATACTGAAGGGCAGGAAGTGGAATACTTTTTAAACTGCCATTTACAATGAGTAAGAAATGACAATCAGTCATTCGATAATAGACACATATTTACATACATTTCTTCCTTTTCATAATATTATGTATTTTAAAACATAAGTAAAATAATTATTTTAAGTAATTGACTAATAATTGACTAAAAGATAGACTGTTTACTGTTTAGTTATTGTTCACACCTTCTTTCAGTTTCGAATATAACACAACCCTGAGGAGATCCAATTCTGGGAAATGAGCCGTAATGAATGTTGGAATATATATGTTTACAGCTACATTAACATCCTCAATATAATATCATATATTAACAGCAAGTACACCATATTCCACACCAACCAAAATCCTCAAGTTCTTTATCTTACCTACTCTCTGTCACCTGGACGGTGTAAGACGGTTAAAAATAGAATGGCCTAGAGATCTGCTCAGAAAGCATTAATGATTTCATTAACATATTTATGTAAATCGAGGGGAAATAGAAGCATTGAGATCAAATCTGCTAGATGAGATACAGCGGAAATGCCAATATAGTATATGGGAATAATAAATTATTAATTTAACGCATTATTACATCCCTGCGAAATCGTTATTGAATAATGTCCAATCCTGCAGCGATGTACTAGGTATAATTTCTTCGTTATTCTGCAAACCATCTCCGTGTATTGCCAATCCGTTGAGGAAACTCCTCGAGGGATTAGCAATGCAATAAATCTGTCAAGAGAAAGCAGAAAGAGACGAGAAAGAGTAAGATTTAGGGAAATCTCCGTTATGGGGAATCTTGCGGCTGGAAACAATTTGGTTACGCAACCGGCTGAGGTATAAGGTGATACCACAACACTGTATCACTAAGCTGGAGGATTTGCATATGATACAATCTAGAATGCACTAGCATATAATAGAGGATTTCTCGGTTGCAATTTCCTTTCTGTTTCGGTTAAATGTCCTTAAAAGCGCTGAAAGTGAACGTATTCGTTTGTTCTTCTGGCCTTGCAGTTTAACGTAACATATAGAGCATTAAAATCCATATATTTAAATATATATATGTTTATTAATAATTATATCGGGTCGTTTCTTGTAATGTCCGTTCTTAGTATTTCTGAAATTCAATATGGAATTATTGGATCTGTTGATTACAGTGCTTATGTTTACAGATTGTTATTAATTCTCTCTTTTTTGATAATATTTAATATCACTGCAATTGAACGAACTTTGCTTAGTGTGCCATGAAATATGACCATGGAAACACGCAATTTTAGTGTAATTTTTTTATCAGTTTATTTCATCACAAAACCCTGATTTTTTAGTGTTGGGATTAAAAATTCGATTGGGAAAAAATGAATAGAAAATGAAGGTAAATATGTTGAATAAAAATGTTATTATTTCGTATGGTTGTTTTACTAAATAGCTTTTCCTTTGAAAACGAACATTTCATATGAAACGACTCAATACATTATCAGGAGCAAATGAAAAAATCTGTATACAAAGCCTCAGATTTCTTCATACTGGTAGACAACTGTATATTCAATGGGTTCCATATTTTACTCGTTCGTTGCGGTTCTACAAGTCGAGATATTTGGACAGGGTAAAAACGAATTTAATATTGAAATAAAAAAGAATCGGACAAACTACAGTATATTTGTGTGGAAAACTACAGTGTAATTTTTATGTGGAGATATAAACAGATGAAATGATTCCGTCAAACATCAACAGTCTAGAAAGACATCAATTATAAATTATAGACTGAACCTTACTCCAAGGCACTTTTACACATTACATATCAAACTGCACATTATCCTTCAGCCTAATCAAGTTGTTTAGTGATTAGTTGATGCATGTACTTATGTAGCTCCCATAAACCCAGCCTTAAAAAAGGGAGGGACTGACATTTTATTTTAGTTACAAAGAAATCGCTTTCAAAAAGTCACGTTAGTTACCGCAGAAGGTGTAAAATGGCATTATTTTTTCTAACGACCAGGCTAATTTTTTTTAATCAATATGTATAGTCAATGTACTCTGACGTTTTTTATTTTTATTATTATAGTTATATTTATGACCAGATCGGCTTTCCTCTTGATAATATAAGAGCTAATAAACTGATGCTCGGCAATTAAACGCCGATAATGCTAAGGCTAGAATAGTTATTGGTGTCGAATTCGAATCACATTGCAATAGTATTTGGATCAATGATATTGACCTGGGCTTCGTCCCATATTGCCTAGTACGGTGCTTTTCATACATGCATCGACTTGCTCAATCGGTTATGATACAATATAATAGTTTATTACCTTCATAATATTAAATGCAGTAATTAATAGTTACGTTTCGATTATTATTGTTATTACGCGAAATGAAAGGGAAACTATCCTCTACCTGAACTATATTCAACGTTTAGAAATTATAGTCACTCTTTCTCTTTCTCTCTTTATATATATATTTATATAAGTTAAGTCCGGGAGACCAACAATATTCACCTCAATCCTAAAGTGCTTATATGTAAATAAACCAAAGGTATACATGTAGGATTATGAGAGCTATAAAGTTACTTATCAATCCGAGTTCGCTGTGTTCATTTCAAACCTTTCTTTTTTTTACTTTTTCCTTTCGATAAACTTTAACTGGTGCCGAAACCGGCGGGACAGTGTGAAAAGAAAAATCGCGGTATAATATCGAGAAAGTGTCCGAACCCGGAATAAGGGACATTTTGAGGCCGGCGATGATCACAGTGGAGTCTCAACAACAACCAGCACCACAACCACCTCTGGAACCACAGGAACCGATAAATCCTGATTTCCCGATCCTGCTGTCTACTACGCTAGCGATGGCTCGTGGAGACATAGCGGCAAGAGAGGCAAATCTGATAGAACGTATGAAATTGAGAAAAAATAATGCACCCGATCTTAGGAGGGAGATCAGTGAACTAGAGATGTTCGACGGAGAAGTCGGCGAGTTGAATCACTTCCTGAAAGGTGGGGGCAGGATCATGTACTATATCCAGGTCCCACAGGTCAAGGCGAAGGATATTGATGAATTGGACGCCACCAAGCTAAGGGCAGCCTTAGTATGCCGAGTTAGAAGGAACATCCTCAACTTGATTCAGGCAGATGAAGAGAGTCCATGGCATACGGTCAAGGAGAGGTTGAAAAAGGCATTTGGGGGAGGACGATGGGCCCCAAAGGAGGATATGCTCCAGATGTTCAGTAAACCAGGACAGTCACTCGGGCAATATGCAGCTGTGTTGTTGGCGCGGTACAATAAAATTACCGAAAAATTGCGCCAAATGATGGAGACCGACCAAGTTGAGGCTCGCATAGATTTCCTGTCCAGGATACTGAAGGTTCAGTTAACCAGAGATACTGGGAGAAAGGATGGACTACCAAAAGACAAAACATTCTTGGGGTGTGCCCAAGAGATGGTAGACTCGAGCCCAAGGGAAGAAGAAGCAAATTTTGTTGAGGTTGCGGAGACGGGCTGGAGTAAGGTCACTTATCGCCGACCCGAAATTAGCCGAAACCCTCCAAGATGGGACATTGGAAAAAGGAGAGACCCCGAAGGTTATGGTCAGGCAGTGCCCCTATATGTACTCTCTTAGGTAGACGAAGAGGGCGGAACCCATGGAAGTGAACGCCCAGAGAGTTTGGCGAAGACAGGTCGAAACCAGCGTCGACGGAAACATCAGAGACAGAAGAAGAAGGACCGGAGGAGGGTTTGCCTATTATACAGGTGGAGCGAGGAGTCAGGTACCTTGTGGATACAGGGAGTTTAGGCACAATCCTGAGTAGGAAGGCTGTGGAGAAGCTGGCGGTTGGGAAAAGGACACCCCAGCTCCAGGTATGTACATGTAAATTAACCACTCTGAGTGGCCCTTGTAGAGTAGAGGTGGAAGTGATGATGGAATTGGGGACGTGGTATAAAGCAGGGACCAAACTAAGAGTGCGCGTGGTGGAAAATATGTTGCGTGGTTATGAAGGGATAATCGGAGATATATTACAGCAATAATAATGTTATACGTAGTAAGCTGCAGAAA
The DNA here is from genome assembly GCA_964056705.1 of Troilus luridus. Lineage (NCBI taxonomy): Eukaryota > Metazoa > Arthropoda > Insecta > Hemiptera > Pentatomidae > Troilus > Troilus luridus. The sequence continues at coordinate 71,053,670 of OZ057415.1, read as the reverse complement.
TAAAAACCAGAGAGGTTTGAATTATATAATATGAAGAGGTACTGCTTAAATCCTAAAGTACCTCTTTGTAATGATATAATTCAATCCCCTCTTTTTATTTCGGTTTTTATTTCTACTACTTATTACATGTTACACTATTCTATCAATATACTACATATACTGTCATTCTGTACAATGTATTATTTGAATGTATTTGTATCTTGTATATTTAGCCCTGAAGAAGACCTGCAATGTGGGTCGAAACGTTGGCTTATCAATAAAAAGTTATCTAAACAGAATTTTCTTAAACTCTGCCTGGACCATTTTCTTCCTCATAGAATAGAATAAAATATAAAAGTAACTTTATTCAGGAATTAAGTCCATTTAGAATAAAAAACATGGACAGAAATAGAAAAACATAATATATATCTGGCCAGAAGGCTACATGATACAAATCATAAAGCGAATAAAAAGTGACAGAAAGCAATAATAATATATATAAATATATGTGAAGAAAGAAAGGCAAGATTCAGGTCAAGGAATTATAATTTTAAAAATTATAATTTATAAAAATTAACATACTTCCGTATAATTTGACTGATCTGCTCCAGTTGTATCTGTAAAAATGTATTAGATTATTAATATTAGGATAAAATTAGGATGCTGTGCTATTGCTGTTGGAGGAAGCCAAGACTCGCCTCCGGGTTGTAGAGCTAAACCAATAATAATAATCAATAATGATTCTATAATATAATTAATATTCGTATCTAAAATCGATCGAAAAAATGTCTCTCTCGAAATTTCGGCGCTTAACAGCTTCCAGTTCCTGAATATTTAATATTTCTGGTTTAGTAAAATATTTCCTTATAATATAATCTTTCATCTAATATTAATTCTGTTCTGATACGAGGAGGAAAATATGGCCATTTATTTCGTAGTCATAACAAGTCTTCCTCTTATCTTGCATATGTTGATATTGTTAATTCTGTTAGCATAAGTTTATTTACTTTTTTATTTTGGTTATTAATATATTTCAGAATGTGTACAATATTTATTAAATAACCATATTATAATTTATCCTAGTCAATTACAACTCACAACGCCTTGTTCACCTTTCGGCCTATCGATCCACTAGACTCTTCTCATTCGATTGGACCGCTGTGGATTTGTTGACTGCAAACAAAACTGGGACGGTTCGCTTGTAATTGAATCGGTTATCGTGGAATAAGGTAGCGCTCACTTTTTTTATATTTTGTCAATTCCGACTTCCGTTGATCACATTTCATTTTTAAGGGCGAACGAGTCGATTTTATGTACCTGGCGTTGTTGGTAGTTTATAATATTTTTATGTTTTTCTAAATTTGACACTATCAGGAAGATTAGGATTACCTAGATAAATAAGGTAATGGACATACAACAGGTAGTGTCCCTTAGGATTTATTACCTTTACTCTTAAGATTCAGAGCGGTAGTTGTTGGCAAGGAGCGGTCAAGGAAACATCAGGAGGCAGGAAACTGGATGAAGCAATGGTCGAGAAATAGCCAGTCACATATAGCGTCCCCCTTTCTTTGTAAGCAGTTTTGTAAGTTTTCTTATAACCACGATCAGCACAAATAAATATAATGTTATTCAATAATTATTATCATTAACAAACAATTCCTGGTCAGTCAACCACGTCAACCTTTGGAGAAGAGAGGGATATGTCTCTTATTTATCAATGATATAGAATTACTATATATTAAGTATAACGATCTTATGGTGGCATCCCATTTTATTATCTAAATATAATTCAGATCAAAGGATCTGACTTTTCTTTGAGGTCATTCCTGGGGCAGAAAAGCCAATATAGCAGTTTCGGTAGGTGAACCTTGAAATCGTTTGTTATTCTCATAAACTAGTGTTCGTATTTCTTTGGAATTGTTAGAAAGCTTTGAAATAACATCCAATAGAAACAGAAACCGGGCTATCTTATTAATTTTTTTTTATAATCTTACATTGTACAAAACTAAAATACACATGCACACTAACTTAACTAACATGGATATACTCCACTCATAAATATAAATATGACAAAAAAGACACTCTTACATTAACAGCAAACTTTCTAATAAAAAATATCAAAGTTGATGAAAGAAAAAGCTTAACGTTGAGTGACTAACAAAACACAACACAACAGAGAATTGACCAACACACAAGGAGGGCAGTTTACCAACCATTTCGTAATAACCTACACGGCCATTCCAACCGTCTAATTCAGGAAATAGCAACGGTTGACATTCCCGACAATAAGAGGAGGCTTAAGAAAGTGATGAATGAGAAATCTTTCATAAAAAAGATAAAGAGTTAAACCTGGGAAGTGGTCCTCTTCCATTTTATTCGGTTTTGGCATAACATTTACTGGTTATTTCAAACATCATGATACAAGAAAAGCGGAGTGGCTTAGGCTACACCTACATTGGATCCGATTCGGTGCGACGTGATTCTATCACATACGATGCTGGTGTATACATTATACATATTTTACTATACATTATAGTAAAATTTAAATGTATTAAAAATAATTAATAAATAATCTTGATTTTATAAATTTAAAGAACCAAATGTTATAACTCTCGATATATTTCAGTCATTTGGTTTGCTAGCGACGTCTCATCGTATCACACCGGAGCTAGTGTAGGTGTAGCCTTAGTGGTAGAGTCAATCAAACATTACATTCTCTACAATGTACTGAACCCCACCCACGTTCACGGTTTATAGTGGTACAGGTTTTTTTGTGATACAAGAAAGGTTTAAGAGTGAAAAAAAAAAGAAAAATAATATATAAGCTGTTATTTTTGAAAGTGGTATAAGTCCATCTGGATAAACAAAAAAAAGGTTTATCCTTTTAAATTATTTTAATGATTATTATTTTATAATAAAATTTAATAGGTGTATTGGGTTTTAAACGTTTTGCTAAGTACTAAGTGATAAAAATATTTGCCTTAAGCCCTTATTTTTTAAGTAATTCAAGTGGAAACCTTCAGATTTCTTGAACATGAAAAAATGGACTTGTTCAAAAATAACAGCTCTTTTGTAATTAGCGTATACCTTTGTACTATTTGGTCATTAGTTATATGAAATACCCGTTTTCAAGTAAAGTTTATTTAGTAAAACAACTTTAGGTAATCAAAAAATTTTTGTTTAAAATATTTTCCCTTTATTTTCTATAATCTTCCCCCACTTGTTATCAAATTTTCAAACTGAAAAATTCATGGTGACGAAGTAAAGCCTGAAAATTTGACTTCATTTTCAAAATTTAAGGTCCTTTAAGGATGCCCAAATTTCTGAATAGATGAAAATGTGTTGAAGATAAGTCGCGAATAAGGTGGGTGTGGAAGGGCTTCGTAACCCGTTTTGTATCTTAACGTCTTTCGGGAAACGGTATAGGTCTCTTCCGATTAACCAATGCTGGCTGTCTCTGAGTAGAAAGGAGAAATGAATAATTTCTAAGTTAATTACTTATTTATGAATTAATCAGTGTCACCAGCGGAAAATTTTTGAAACCAATGGCAAATGGTTCGTTACAACACCCTTTCCCGAACGCGGTGATAATGTTTCTTGCTGCTTGGGATACCGAGTCTCCATGTTTAAAGTAAAAAAAAAAATTAACGAAAACCGCATGCTTTCATGGTTATATTTGAAAGCATCCTAAGCAATATTCATTCAATTGAGGTGTCTCATTCCGAACCCCGGTAAAGCCAATTTTTTTCAAAATGTGATTTTTTAAAATAATAAAAATATTAAATACTCTTTCAAGTTTCCACGGCCACTATTTATACAAAAAACTTCATTTGTTTCTTCTGGTTTAGACCGTGTCGGTGAATTTTCTGCCAACGTTTCGCCAGGCATGCTGCTGACTTCCTCAAGGCTTAATTGAGACTGAAGATGTCCAGCTAACCCGCGGCCTTATATAGTAGCCATTCGGGTCCACTCGGGTCCACTCGTGATTCATCGGTTCCTTCCGTTAGTCGATCGGGTTTCTTCGGGTCCGGGGGCGGAGTCTGTTTTTCCATGGCTGTGATTGGCTGCTTTCTGATTGCTTGGGGTCTGATAGGCTGGATTTCGGCTTGATTGTCGCTGCTGGTTGAATTTGTTGTTGATTGTCTTTCTTCTGTTCTATGTTAGGGAGCCATAGTTTACTTAATTTGTACCCGTCCTCCCTGTTGAAGTTTTCCGGGTGTTTAACTATTTCTATGGCTTCGAGTATCTTCCTTTCTGTGGCCTTGTTACATTTCTTAACTACTCTGATTTTATCGAATTCTATGGCGTGGTTCGTCGTAGTGAAATGTTCTGCTAAAGCCGATGTTTTGCTATCCATTTTCTTCACGCTTTTAATGTGTTCTGTCAGCCTTGTGGATATCAGTCTTCCCGTTTGTCCAATGTATTCCTTACCACAGGAGCATGGAATGCTGTATATCCCCGGTGTTCTGAGTCCTAAGTTGTCTTTTGGATTCGGCAGAATCTGACCAATCTTCCTGTCTGTGGTGTATATCGTTCCTATATTAAACTTCTTCAGTACTTTAGCTATTTTCTCTGTTGTGCCTTTTACATATGGGATCGCTGCTCTCTTAATTTCTTCTCTTCTTTCTTCTGTTCTGTGTGGGGCTGCCTTTTGGGCTTTCTTGAATTCTCTGGTTATGATTTCTTCTTGATATCCATTTTTCATGAGAGCTTTCTTTAAATGTCTTTGCTCTTTCTTCAAAAGATAATAAAAATATTGGCTTAAAACTTCCAAGTAATGTAACTATATTGACAGTTATGCCATTGAACAGTGTACTAAACATTTTTTTTTTGTGGGATATAGATAGTCTGGGGGTGCAGTAAAAAAAAACAGAACAAAAATCACTATAAAAACATTGCAATACCGAGAAAGAATATAATAACATAGAAATTGAAAAATAATGAAATTAGTGATGAATGACAAGATTATAAGAGTACAAAAAGATGGTAATGGCAAGTAAAGATAGAAAAAAGGGGAGATGAACAATAAGATACAAAATGAATGTAAAGAAAAGATAAAAATGTAAAAAGGTGAGAAATAAAGGTATGGAAATCTAGGTTAAGTTACAGGTGACATATAAATATGGTATATAAATTGTGACTATAAATTTCTATGTTATTATATTCTTTCTGGGTATTGCAAAGTTTTTTATAATGATTTTTGTTCTGTTTGATTGTCTCTCATAGCCCTGAAGATGGCCTCCAACGTAGGTCGAAACGTCGGCACTTAAAATAAATAAGTTTGTTTTATTTAGTGTTTTTTTGACTGCACCCCCAGACTATCCATATCCCACGTTAGATCTTCCAGTCAACAATTTTCCTCTCAATCATGTATTTTTTGTTTGTTCATTTAGCGTCACTTTTTGCTGCTAAGGCTAATCGGACGAACTAAACATATGAATTTGGTTTGTATATTTTTATGAAAATTATACTTTGAAGAAATTAAATTTTTCGAGTTATTTTTTCTCCACATGAAAATTTTTCAAAAATGGATTTAACTGGGTTTGGAATAAGACGCCTAAATTGTAGTAATAGTAAATATTATCATAAAAGAGATGATTAAAAAAAGCTAATTACGTTCTGTAAAAATAAAAATTGTAGAGAACAGAAGTCCACAAATCCCACTTAATGGATATTTCATTTAAAACGACCCAATACTTCATTCAACTTTCTTATTCATACATTCTTTAACAATTATGTAATAACATCTCTCAATTATTTGTTTATATAATAATTAATTGACATGTAGATCGACCACTTAATACTTATGAGGTGTTTCATGACTCCTTATGATAAGAGGATTCTCCCAATGTCATATTGATAAAAAAAAATTTTTAATTCTGTTTTCACAATTGTATCTATTTTTATTAGTTATCATTCCGCTGAACTTGTCATGAGAATAAATACAGTTTGATGATAGGTCGGATATCATGATGACGTTATCGAAAGTCGAGTTAGGTTTTTTTAGTAAAAGTGAGCTGTCGTTCTGTCTAGATTGCGTTTACTGATGTTGGGTTAGTCATTACGGTTAAACTCAACGACTTTCCTTGTTCCTAACTTTATAGGCAACTCATCAATATAGTTCTCCACATATGACGCAATACATGAAAATTGCCTATAGCATCTCTTTTTTTCTTAAATTATTCATTAATTTTAAATATATTTTAACATGCCAATTTAAAGTATAAGTGAAAAATAGTTAACCTACATTTTTTGTTAGATAAAGAATACTTCCTTGAAATAACAGATGAATTAGGGTAGGTCTGAAAGAAATACCTTTTCGTCAAGCATTTGTTATTAAAAATGGATAATAAAAAATAAACCCACCACAACCCATGAAGGGTCTTGCGTTTAGTACATAGTTAGGGCATTACATGAACAGAACGGTATAGAAGTTGTACTGTTTCTAGGACAACGTTTGTGCGGGGAGGTGGTTTGTTTGTTATCAGAGATCAGCAGTTAAACTCCCATAGTAAGTAAATACATGATTTTTTTTTTTTACCACAACACTATGTATTTATTTGTTTAACTTCACTAATCTAGAGGTTCATTCGTGTTATATTTTCTTACCCAAAGGTCTTGTTAATTGTTTTTATAATGTTATTAATACCAAACGAACAAAGAAAAATATTTATAAGAAGCGAGGGGATGGTTGACTGGAAGATAGACGTAAGGAAGAAAATAGTTGGGGGTGCAGTAAAATAAAAACACTAAATAAGTGGTTACTTATTTAATTATGTGCCGACGTTTCGACCCACTTTGTGGGTCATCTTCAGGGCTATAGGAGCAGGAGGCTGGAGCCAAGACTAAACGCGGTCTCCAAATAAAAACACTAAATAAGTGGTTACTTATTTAATTATGTGCCGACCAGACCGCGTCTAGTCTTGGCTCCAGCCTCCTGCTCCTATAGCCCTGAAGATGACCACAAAGGGGGTCGAAACGTCGGCACATAATTAAATAAGTAACCACTTATTTAGTGTTTTTATTTGACTGCACTCCCAACTATTTTCTACCTTTAAAATATTTATATATTGTTGATTATGATACAAAGATTTAGTGTAATTTTACAATCCTTAACCATTTACCTTCAAGTTTTTCAATTTTCTTTTCAATCGGGTATCTGATCCCTTATAAGTATTGTAATTTATTAATAAATTATTTAATAAATTTTTCATTATTTAATTTCATTTTTTAATATTTTTATAATACTTTATAAAATAAATGTTATCATTTATTTAACTGATCCCTTGTAAATAATAGCTAAATATTCCAAAAATCACGAAATGTGATTTATAATTTTGATTTTGCGATTAAATAAACGAATCTTCAATTGAAACTGATACCCTGGTTAAAGTTTCACAAAGACAATCACTACTTTTATTTATTTGAAATTAGGTTCTAAAACTATTAAGTCAATTTATAAACAAAAAAGTAAAATTAAAACCGATCATTAATGTTTTACGAGTTGCCTAATTAATTGAACATGATTTTCGTTACAGAACGATAAATGAATTCATTCATGGGGGGGGGGTTAAATGTTTCCAATCCGGTCGAGTTACGATACTGGTTCCATGGAGGTAATTTTTATAATTTTTTTTCAAACATTAAATATCAACTCTATGACAGCGTGAGATTTTTTTTTCCATTCGTTAAATGAACTTATAAGGGTTGAGGGTGTAGATTTCAATCCAAATACCAATTAACCACAACACGATACTGTGCGCCGTAGGGCTTCTGGTTATGTTTAAAAATATATATATTTATATGTACATATAAATATATATATATATATATATATATATATATATATATACTATATTGTGCTACCTCTGTTAGCTACCACAATCGCGAATTTTCGCACAGGAAATTGTTGGGCATCTCATCGAAACGAAGCTATTCACGAAGATTCAGCTTGATACTAATCAAGTGAAAAAATGGACCATGGATCCTGGACTATTCAGCTTTATTTTTTTTTAAATGGAGTTGTCTCACTTTCAAAAACCAATGGCACATATATCCTGATCTTTAAACATAACAGCACATGAAGGGTTTTGGGTCAAGTATATTGTAGAAACTGTACTGTTTCTAAAAAAAATGGCTGTCCAAGAAGGTGATATATCCGAGATCATATGAGGTGATATATCCGTATGTATATATCCGAGATGCTAAACACCCAGGTTTTCCTTGAATGAAGGGCATCCACTTTATACAGGCTGTGTGAGCCCCAGCAGGCTCTCTTGATCTCATAGCGTCCACCCAGCGCTGTTAAGAGATTAAACTATTTACCTGTCAGAGCTGGATTTGAACCATGAAGTTTACGCATACCAACTCAGCTTTCTACACATTAAGCTATATATATATACCCCTCACCTATATGTTTGGAAAATATTTTTAAGTTTGAATATTTTTTAGATTGAATATATGTTTTAAATATTTTTAATATTGAAAAGTTTTTTTCAAAATAAAGTTTTCCGCGACCGTAGTTTAAATCATTTTGTAGTCTCTAACAGACCTGGATATCTCATCTCAGGACTGAAGGAACAGCTACAATAAATTCTCGTTCGAGAAAAGCGATTTATCATCGTCCATAAGCCGAAATAGGTTAAGAATGATTAGGTAAAAGTAGGAATCAAGAAGATATTGAAGTCTGGCATAAGCCTGATCCATTCGACGTATTTCGATATTTTCTTATGAGAGAAATGAAATAACATATAAGAAATATATTTTTATTTTGAAGAAAATAGATTTGTCCAGGGCCGGGATTCGAACCCGGGTCTCCCATGTATCCGTCGTGGTGCCGGAAACGTGGGAGACCCGGGTTCGAATCCCAGCTGGACAAATCTTTTCTCTTCAAAATAAAAAAAAATTAAACAATTAATAAAAAAATAAAATAAAATAAATTATACATAAGAAATATACCTTTGCCAAAAACAAGATTTCCATATAGGTTCAACAATAATAATAAATTAATTAAATAGTCACAACTCTTATCCCTGACAATATTAAAATTATAATGAAAAGAATTCAAGCGATTGATACGCCAAAATTTAATTGTTAAATTATTACTACGAAGTCCCATCCAGCTATTGTTAATAAACGAATTGAGTATTGCTAATTTACAAATAAAAAAAAGTGAAAGGAAAACCAATACCACAACAGACGGTGAAGGTTGTCTGGTTCAGTTGACGTTTTCCTGAATCCTCCCTTTAAAGTATAATTTTAAGTAAATTCGTATATGTAAACTGCACGGCTATGTGGGCGAGACACTTTTTGTGTGTGAGAATATATTATATTGTAGTCTGTCCAAAGGAAAACAAGCACACAATACAATAAGAAATTTAAAAAAAAATCATATCTGTCATTTCTGAATACCGTTCGACAGCTTGCTTGATCTTGATCCTGAAATGAATTACATGCATTAAATTATCAAATTCAGCAATAATTGAGACTTGGTATCTATTGTCTGTATTATTATGCATGTAATTAAATTATGAAATGAAATTTCAAAGCCTACGGGAAACGTTTATTAAATTATCATGTATGTTGCGTGTAATAACAAGATATATATGTGTATTTATTGTTTAAAAATATATATATTAAAATATAGTATGTTTATGTAGTATGGTTCAAACATATTTAGATTAAAAGGATATTCCCACAATACAAAATCTAGTTAACTGTAAGATTATATTGTTATCGATAGGTTATGATAAGGTATAATATGTTTGTTAATAATATTATTTTGTAATAACCTATATGAATTAGGGATCTGTTTTTTTATCGGGTGAATAAGGATAATTAATTATTTGAACAAAGAAAAAACCTGTGGATAGTGGTTATCGGTTAACATAACAACCTACTAACCCTAAGATCGCGGATTCGTAGCCCGGCAGGTGATCCTAGGATTTTTTAAAGGGAATAAAAATTCCTTGGTTATGCTGTCCTCCGGAAGAGATGTTAAACGGGGGCCCCGAGACAGTACTCATTAAAAATCCTTACGCTAATTAACCCTAGATAGTCAAAATTTAGAGCTCCCACTGTGGCATCGTCCGATTAGCCATAGCAGGATAAAGTGAGGTTAAGTAATTAATCAATCAATGTATATTCATTCTAAAAGGATGTAAACTGGACTGAATTTATCTAATAATTCCTTCTCCCAATGAAAACCTTTTTCCAGTAATTTATGAAATACAACTTTATTATATGAAACGTTTCGACAAACATGTAATTTTCAATCCACCTAAGAACTTATTTTTTTTATCATTACATCTTTATCATCATCTTGAAAAGAGTTACAAGTCACTTATCTGTAAATTATCAATCACAACAACCACAATATAACAAATACAAATTTATAAAATCTGTCCACAAATAGAAGTAAGTATAGATATCTTTTTATTATTTATTGTCATTTCTTTTCATTTTTTACTTGAAGGTCCATTATCCTCCATGGTCCTTTTTTTTCATAGTTTGAACTTTAGTCTCATTTTATACTATATTTGATTTATATTTACATACTAAAAACTTTTTATTTAAATCTACCATAATCAAATTAAAATCAATACGTAAAATTTATTAAATTAACAACATTATTTCATTTTTAACGTATTTTTCTCAGTTATATACATTCTTATTTTATATAAATCAGATGGTACTGAAAAGGGATATCTAGGAAACTGTTGGGAGATTATAATGCTAGGATATCTCTCTATGTTTTTTAAGTAGAACATCCTATTTATAATTTTTATTTAACTTAAATTTTGAATATTTTGAAATGAAGGATTTCAATACCCTTGGGAAAAATGATTATTGTATGAATGTGGTATGTTTGTCAAAATAAAAAAATTAATTTACTAAAACTAACTGTTAAAGTTATTTTAAATTATATATTGTATAGGTTATGTACAATTATATTATTTGTTCAAAATTATATGGCTTTTAAATGAGAAATATATGTAAGTTTTTATATATATTGTCTTATTTCCAAATAAAATGGTTCAGACTGATTTTAATCCTCCCCAGTAAAATATGATATTATTATATTTTATGTATAGATACTATAAGGTTATTTTTCGTAAATTATCTTTATAGATAAAATTACTTTTTAATAATCAATATGAACTTATGATATGTTTTCTTCTCAGGTATATAGTTGTACCTGAAGTTTTGGATTGACGTAAATTAGGATAATTATTTGAACGTGGAAAAATATCTACACTGTGTTCTTCGATACTGGATGAATGGAGATCAACCGTTTTGATAGCCTATTTATAATATCAAATATTAAATAGTCATATAAAGTGGATATATAAATAAGGAGGGAAATCTGGCGGTTGAGTGTAATCTAGAACAAATCATTTCCCTGTACAAAGATTGGTCATGAAACAGTACAGTTTCTACCTTGTACTGAACCCAAGGCACTATATGTATTGTAATGGTATAGTTTTTTTGTTTTTTTTTATATTATTTTTCTATACATTTTTTTCTTTATTGTTATATATATTTCCTTCTATATTAAAATGAAACAAAAATCCTTTCCCACAGCTTTCCAATTGAAATGGTAAAAGTATTCGATTGCACATTGCTAGAATAACCACCAAAAAAAAATCTAATAGAATATCCTTTCTCCAAACGCAATACGAAAAAGGGAATAAAATGAAAAAACTGTAGAATAATAAATTGTTCTCTGAAAGTAATAGCCGCTAATAGAGAGAGCTTTCCCTCCGCCTCAGAGCAAGGGGGAAAAAAACAAGAAATTTCTTTTGCCACGACAAAGTTTGAATTCCAACCCAAGTGAAGCTAAGGAAAGTTGGTACGCCTGAATAGAAAGGGCTACAAGTTCTAAGCCCTGCCTTGTTTAAGGGGACTTTGTTTTCATAGCAGGGCAGAAGAATGGGCTTAGCGGCTTGTCTGACCACCAAAAGTTACTTAATAATAATGCTACCGATATTTTGACAAGTTATTATAAATTTTAATATATTTTTTTACGTTGTTATTTGTATGTAAATATTATAATGATTGTTAATAATTCAATATTCATCATGAATATGCACTATCCATGTTACACATCTACACAACACTAATTCATAATTTTAAATAATAAAATACAATAATTTAACTCATTAATAGTTAAATCATTATTCGTTCTCTTTTATTTCCGTTTTATTTTATAAGTACAGAATAACATTTACAGATAACAGAATTACAGTACATATGACATGTTAATACCCACTTTTAAATTTATCCCCATTATTGATATGAAAATGTAGAAAATCGAGTTATAGATTATTTTTAACCTGTTTCGGCGATTGTCTTATTAAATTTAAAAAAAACTTCAAAGTGGTCCCAAATAGAAAAATATTACATCTCTAAAATACTGTAAAAAAATTACCAGTCAATGTTTCGGCAATTGAAATATATACACCAAAACAAAAAAATCGAATCAAAGTTGAAAAAGTGTAACACATTTCAAATCAACAGATTAACAAATAGAGACAGCAACCAATAGAGACGTTCATGAAACATCTCGATATTATTTTTTTAAATTACACTAGGAGTGTATAACTTTTTTTAAAAACGTAAAACAACAAATCCCCTTATTCATGAAAGCAACTAAAATTTCACTCTCTAACCCATATTCAGTTGATCACTTTTACTACAAAAGATTTATTCAGTTTAAAATAGCGTAAAAGAAACTTTAAATTTTTTGGATTTTGAAAATACACGACCATATTCAGTCATGTAATATATAGATAAATTATAAGTACACGTCTTTTTAAGCAAGAATTATAATAATTAAGTAAACCAATTATTAAAAATTATAATTAAAATCAACTATAAGTTGATTAATGCCTGGTAAAACATTTATTTTAGAATTTTAAACATATTTTTAGACTAAAAAGACAATGACCAATAGACCTGCTCAAATATTGATGTTTTCATTTCAAAAAAATTTCATGTTCCTGTAGAAAAGCAAAGAGAAGAATACTTGGGTCAATTTTTATTTTGAACAGAATCTCCGTATAATATTTTATTTTTTATATCTCGTACATGAGGAAAAAACCTTTTTAAACGCTTGTCAGCTTTCAAGAGCCATTTGGCGGTTTCATTAATTGGCCTTCTTTGAAGTTAGCTCAGGTTACCTTTGGGTTGGATTTCATAGCAATCCTAAAGTTTAAATACAGACCATTCCCGTAGGTAGTAATGGACGAATGAATGAAAAAAATAATTATACATAGGTATATACTAGCTGACCCGACAGACGTTGTCCTGTTCAAAAAGTTAAATCCGAAGATTATAACATATTTTAAATAGATCCTAATTATTTAGACTGTTTTTATGAAAATATAAGTTTAAAAAATCATTAAAATATCTAACGTAAATCATTATAATCTCAAATAATTTTGGTCGCAGCGCACTGTAAACCAAAAACTTTAGGATATATACCATAAATCTAAACCACAATCGAACTCGTTTGAATTATCACAAAAAAATATCCATAAAAATAGACCCAATCGTTTATGATGAGTTCAGTGACGTACACAAGAACAGACGAATTTTAGACATAAAGATAAATCCTAAAAAAATGAATTAAAAAAATTTGATGTGCGTTTGCCTGGCTTAGTGCTTACAATAAATTTGCACTTGAGATTATACATATTTAAGTATATAAGTTTTTAAATATATAAATATATTTTTATTCTATGTGGTGGTTTGATTGTGGAGTAGGTGAAGGAATGAGAATATGGAGGAGGATTGAAGAATAGAGACGTAAAGAACTCTGGATGGAGATAGGAAGAATGAAGAAGGATTCGCTGATGGAAGTAGTTTTATAGGGCGGAATATAAAAATAAATGGGGTGAAAGAGGAACAAAAAAGAATGAGTGAAAAGAGGAACGCGAGTGAGAATATCAAGGATATAGAGATGTTTTATGGTTCCGATAACTTAAAAAAAAAACAATTTCAAGGAGATATATTAAATGAGTATTATATTTATGCTATAATTAGACCCCCATTAAGTTCTGGCTAGGTAGCTCAGTTGTAGAGTGCTGAATTGCTATGCTGAATGTTCCAGGTTCATATCCGGCTTTGGTAGATAAATTATTTAATCTATTAACAGCCTCGAATGGATCCAATGCAGACCCTCCTGGGACTCCCTTAAGTGGAAACCATTAATTTTGGTGAAAAATCTAGCAGTTGGACAATGACCTTGAAAATGACCTTGGACAATTCATCTCCCAGCACAACCGTTTTACTAGAAAGTCTACAGTCTCTGACATATACTGAACCCAAGATCTTTCATTAAAATTATCGCATCTATAAATGAGTTACTTCCACTATGATAGTAATTCTGTTGATGACTATTGAGTGACTATTATTATAAAATCAAATATGGTTCATGTTTACTGTTAGGGATCTTACACTGCCGAGTAATTTAACTGACATTGATTTAAATCTAGAGGATTTTTTTTTTCTATTTCTATTTTTTTTTCTACCAAGGGTTTTAAGGCAACCCCTGATTTAATGACAGATTATTATTTTATATTTAAGCCTATTTAAGACTATTATATTTTTTAAAGTCTGCAATATCACCAGTAAATAAATATTAAATATGTTTCAGTATCAATTTTCGTACAGATTGCCAACATTTATAAATTAATTTTTCATCCCATCTATGGGTTCATAGGTTCCTTTTGAAAATTTCGTTTTCCGAATAGAATTCACCGTTGCAGATTTTTAAATATAACTAATGATTTTGAAATTATTTTAAAAAGATAGAAATTGAAAATATGTTGGTCAATAATTTTTTCGTGTTTTATTACTCAATTTTCGGTGACGACAAAAAGGCACAAGAACCGCTTTTTTGGGATTCTGAAAACATTGTTATAGAAAAAAATGCATTATACTTTTTTTTTTAATACAAAAAATTATTTACTTATTAGTTGCGGTTATAATTTGTGTTGTTTTATAGTTAAAAAGCGAACTTATAAATATTATTATATCTAAGAAATATTTCATTCATAATCATTTAAATGAAGATACAACTATGTCCATCATCAAGTTTAAAAACTCTGCTAAAATAAGAGCTTAGCATAGCTTTTACATTATTTCTATATTTATAAGAAAAAATAAACCTGGATGGATACACATAGAATAATTTTATCAGTCAATGTAGAAAAGCAGCAGATGTACAAAGGTATTAAGTAATAAAAATAATATACTAGAGTTTAAATATTTTTAGTGTGACTAAGATTTTAATTTAATTTTTATTGAGATGAAGAATTCATTTGTATTTCAAGCTAACCTAGAACAAAGAAATTGAATCATTTCCGAATAAAAATAGTTAAAAACGGTTAAAAAAATTAAATCCCGTTCTTATCCATTTTGTTATATACCTTATTATTATCGTAAATCTTATTCTGTACTTGGAATAAAATATCAGAATTTAGGGACCCAGATATTGATTTAACTATTGAATGTAATTATTTTATTTAAATATTTAATATCGATATTTATTAGTGAGTCATTTAAGAATTTTCAATTAAATATTATTGATGAATTCTTCAATACTACATTTCTAGAGATTTTAAAGATAGCAAATATATGTATGTCTATGTACATGTTATTTAGCTTGCTCACAAACACAATCTACGTTGTTGTAAAGCAATATTTAAAAAAAAATAATCTGACAGCTTATTTGTTACAACTAACAAAAGCTATCAGATTCAGGAACAACTGAAGGGAACCTCATAGTTATACATATTGAAGACTGTTCAATACAATCCGAGAATTGTCGCGGATGTCAGGTTGTTCAAGTAGAAGGAATTGGAAGTGGAACATCTGGAATCTTACTCTTAAAATGGTTAAAGAAAGAAAAATGTCAAGGTTTATTCTTAGGTATGTGGAGGTGAGTCGTAAGTGCTTCGAGTTACTGACCATAGGAGGATAGCAGTCCTCGTGGGCTACGTATCATACTTAATTCTTTTTAAATATTTTCTCTTTAAAATAAAAATATTTAAAAATTATATAATAAATAAATTATAATTAATTATTTTTAGTTTCTTGTTGTAACTACAAACAACTTAATGTTATTAGTTCCTTATAGTAAATAAATATATAAATATCAAGCATCTAAAAGCTCTAGATGAAATACTGTAAATATTCTTCACTCATAACAATATTATTTTTTATTTTTTCAGGTGCTTTTATTTAGTACGCATCTTACATAATTCTTTTCAGTTTCTTGTTTTAACTACTAACGACTTAATGCCTTTAGTTACTTGTAGTAAATAAATATATAAATGTCAAGTATCAAGAAGCGTTAGATGAATTACTGTAAATATTTTTCATTCATATTGATATTATTTTTTATATGTTTAGATGCTATTATTTATATTTTCTTTCAGCTTAATTCTTTTTTTAAATTTTTGTTTTTTTGCTAATTGCTATTTTCGTTTTTTATTGTTATTCTTTTTTCTCTCTATCAGAGCATACCTTTTAGTTTATATTTATTTTCATGTTATTATTTAAATGTTTTAATAACCCAGCCCGTTGGTGAGATTTTTATTTATAAATTTTGTACACATCTGTTATTCTTAAGGGATCTGCTGGTCCAAGAATAATGTTATTTTTATATTATATATTTATATGAAATTCGTTTTGAAATTGGATAATTTAGAAGGCAGTTAATTATCATGTATGATTATTTTTTGATATAAAAGATAATATTGCTAATTGTCGATTGTATACTAAAATTTTTATTTATGGTTCTTAAATAAACACATTATAATTATCAGAGCTTTGTTTATTTCCAATCGTTAGTTTTAACCTATTATATCCATATCTGGCTGTAAACAGATTAAATAATTCACTGATACAGCCGGATACTAATTTTAATTCATAAGTTGTATAATATTTCAGAGGTATAAAATTACAAAGAAAATTAAAGAAACAAAAATTATTTGGTATGAAAATAAGGCAAAACACAATAACATAACATAACGGGAAACTAAGTTTACAAGGAATAATGAAATTAAGAGATAGATGATATCATTAAATTAATAAATGATAGGCATCAGTAACAGCTTAGTCTATTAATTGTTTTTCAATGTTATACCAACAACAAAATAATTCATGAACCTTTGACTGTGTATACATGATTCAGCAGCTAAACTACCTCTGAATCATTGAAAATATCGTTGTAGTTTTTTTCTTGAAATATGTAAAGAAAACCGTACTCTAACAGTATGTGGACACATTATGAATCATTGATGGGGATTCTGTCAAATATTGGCTGGTCTTATTTAATTGATTGAATTTGAATAATAGTCCATCTCAGTGGCAAGTAGCTTTTTTCCCTAAATATTCATTAAATTCATTTATTTATTAATTCATTTCTGGGCTCTACAGTCCTTGAAGAACCATGACCTCTGTTAACAATGAATGAGTGAATATTTCTTCTATATCTATCTTTTTAATAGTAAAATTTAAAGTAATTGTGACAAATAAAATATACTCTTTCAGACAGAACAGGTTCAGTGATTTTAAATATTATGTCTACAGCCCCGGTGATCAGTGATTAAGGCGAATCCAAAATTTATTATTATATATAAAAATAAATAAGTTTATAAAAATATAGTATGGTGAATCTTAGATGAAAAAAAGAAAACTTTCGAACAAAAATAAGTGAGTTATTAAGGAGAGAAACTTGGGAGTATTAAATGACATTATAGTTGTATCAAGTCCCCCAACCGATCCCTAGCTTGTAAATTAAAAAAAAAAAAAACAATAAATCATACCTGAAATAGTTTCTACAGTGATTTTCAACTAGACTCGCAGAGCTGACGGAGAAGAGATCGCAATTATCTTGCAGCCAGGGAGAGCAATGTCAAGGACGAGAGTTTGTTTATAGGCGGCCCGGGTGAGGACCATTATTTTTACGAAGGACAATGCGGTAAGAGAAAGAAGATAAAGGATGGAAGAGGAGGAGGCGGGACAGGTGAATGTAAACAGAGCGGGGGGGAGAAGTGCGGTAGTGGGGAGGCCTGAGGCGATCAGTCTGTGCACGGTCGTCGAAGGGATAGGATGTGATGGAGGCCAAGGACTTCAGGGAGCGAGCCCTTCGCAGGGTCAAGGAAGGTCTCGGCAGGTTATGCCGCCGCCGATCTGTCACCATCACAGAGTACGATCCAAGCTTCAAAGTGTTGTATCTAGGAAATGTTCTCACAGCATGGGCAAAAGGTGAGTACCCCAACCTGAGTTAGTTGTAGTGTTGTAGTGATCACTTAGGAACCGAGTATACAGGTGCATCGTAGTTGCCATTGTGTAGAAGAACGCGTCTTGCATGAGGACGCTCTGGAATGCGCCTCGCATACTTGAGGGCACAGCCGATGGTATAACAGTTCTTTCCCTCGTATTCATTTGCATAGGACTGGTGGTATTCGCTAACTTTCTTTAGAACGGATATGTGGATCCATCTATGTAGATTATGGAGAGGATATTCGTTAAATAGTCAAACAATACATAAAAATGATGCCTAATGTTAAGTCCTAGATAGAAAATAATTGTTATTTAATCGTTTGTCGATAGAAGAAAATTTAACTAACCATTAATCACGGTCATAGGAAAATTTTAAATACTATAATGTGCATTTAATAATGTTATTACGTCTCTTCATTTTCTCCAACATCAGTTGTTTCCTTCGCAGAAAAAAAAGTTTTAAAGTTTTAAAACATTTAAATTTTAGGATTTAGACACCTTCATTTTAATTTTAAAACGTCAAACGTCAAAGTATTCAATTAATTTTAATGTTTGGTATCTGTTCCTTATGATGTCGCTTCGAGTTGAGTCACAAAAGTTCTAACTCTCCACTCGTTCCTTTTAATGTTTCTTCAAGAAATAAACCTTTCAACGAACATTTCGAAGTGATGATATATGTTTATTGAAACGTTTGTTTCTTGACGATATGATTACTGAAATAAACACATTTTTCATAATTGTACTATTTTCATGTATTAAGTTTTAGTCCCCAGGTTGTAGCTTCAAGTTTACAAGTGAGGTTCAGTACGGAAAAAAGAGTGTTATTATAGGAAATGTTATTTTCGGTAATTACTTCATCAAGTTATGAACGTTTCAACAAATATTTCGAAGTCTAGATGATAATAAAACTTAAACAGTATGTGTAATTCGGTTCATTGATCTGTTTACTGTTGGTAATTAATATATACATTTCCCATAATTACAAAATTGTTATCTATTTGGTATCAGTTCCGCAGGCTGTCGCTTCTAGTTTAGTCGCAACGAGTTTTAACTTTTCATTCGTTTACTTTTTAAAGCAATTAATAAAATTATTTCCATTCTCGATAATATTTAAAATGTAACGATTCAAAAGTTGAATTAATAACTAAAATAAAGTAGATCCATCCAAGAAGATTGTGGAGAGGCAATTCGTTTAATAGTAGCTAAAAAAAAAATTGTTTTTATAAAGAAATTACGTCCATCAGGTATGTTTACAGACACCGGCAGTTTTACATTTAATAATAAAAAAATAACCGATTTAATTTATTTTAATGGAGAGTGGAAATAGTTGGAGGGTGCAGTCAAAATAAACACCAAATAAGTGAAGACTTATTTTTTATTTGGCCTACTTTGTAGATCATCTTCAGGGCAATGAGAGAAAAAAAACAGACAAAACGAAAATAACTTAACAGTACCAAGAATATAATAACATATAGAGTAATAGAAAAGTAGAACAAAAAGTGGAGGATATATGAATAAAAAAATTACAGAATAAATGTACAGAAGGGTGATAATACAAACAAAATACAAAGAGAAAGAAAATGAGAAGGTAAACAGAAAGATACAAAATGAAAAAGTATAAATATAAAAAGGTGAGATATAAAAGTATGGAACACCTAGTTTAATAAAGATGAAATATAAAATGTATGATAATAGACTCCTAAAGAGTTACATAAGTAAAATGAAAGAAAATTGATACAAAATATGATGCCAAAGAAATACAGAAGAAGTATGTAGAAAGTAATGAATAGGAATCTCGTTGAATGCCAGGTAGAGAAGTAAAATTTGAAAATATTATTATGGGATGTTATATAAATGTATATAATTAGAATAAAGTTATATAAATACAAAATATGATATAAATATAAAATAAACTTGTAGAAATAAAGATATAAAGTTTCAGTTTGAGAAAGGAGATAAATTATGAAAATCATGATGCTCAATAATTAGGAACTCTTTGATTATTTAGAGAGGAAAATGAACTCTTTAAATATTTAATTTATTTTAATGTTTTTCCGATTATATTATATCCAAATTTACGACAGTATAACAAGGAATTATAAATTATTTATTTATTTTTCTAAAAACTTTATTGCGTGTTTGAAAAATTCTATTACGTCTCTCCATCTATGTCTGTATCCTTCACAAAAAGAAAAATTAATTTTTAATCTTTTGTTGATCTAAGAGAATGCAACTTAACCATCAGAAATCACGTCCATTATAGGAAGGTTTTTATTTAAGTTTAGAGACCTGAAGTTTTAAATTTTAAAAATATCAGAGTACGTCAATCATTTTAAATTCTTATCGACGTAACCATATACGAGTATGCTCACACTATTATATTAAGTTGAAATTTACAACAGTATTCCACTGAATTATAAATTTTTTTTTTTTTTAAATGTTTCTGAAAACTACAATGCGTGTTTTAAAAAATAGATTACAATGCGTGTATTAAAAAATAGATTCGTATTATCATTCATAAATATCTGTATCATTTGCAAAAGAAAAATAGTTTAAAACTGCCTTTAAAGCTTCGTTTTCCTCGAAGATAGATGCCACAACATAAAGTTTTGAAAATTTTACATAAATCAACATTTCTCGTTACGACTGTAATAAATCAACGTTTGTTGACGTTTATGGTAGGTAGGGATACTATTTGTATTGTAATCTCCGGTAGAGAAAACGTGATGTTTACTAACCAAAGAAGACTTAACCCCGAAACCTCTGTAATTCATTCCTCGTTTATCAACCTAATACATGTCTCTCATGTCTTATATATTGATTAGCTGTGGTTCCTATATGACATTTAAAAAAGAATATTAGGCAGTTTTTATATATATTTTTAACCGTGTAAGAACTTCATTCAAATGTATAAGTCCTTTTATATAAGGCGTAGAGAAGTCAAATTGCAAATAAACTCTGGGACAATTTACGACAGAGGCGTTTCAAAAAGGAAAAAACTTTTATCAAGCAAGTTTCCAGAATTTGCATTTATTCTACAAAAAAAGCTTGAATAATGCATTCAATATACTTGATTAATAATCATTTCTTAGAATATTTATTATCTTATTTACTAAACCTCTTGAAAAGGTCCTAATCTCGTTTCCTCCCTCGTTATATTACTATATTATTTAAATAATACTAAAAATATATAAATATATAATACAGTTGAGTTACCCATGTAGGGACCTGTGTAATCAGGTGTGATTGCTACCAGGTGTAGATTTCGAAGCCACTTGTCAGACGTAATACCAGATTGCCTTCGCGTTGGCATTTATGAATGTCCATTTGTTTCTTCTGTTTATCAATTCTTCATAATAATGTATTATATACATATTTAATTCCATTATCTTGATCGTTATTTAGTTTTATATTTTTGTAAGACATTTAAAAAAAAATTCTTTTTGAAATTTCATCCTCTCTCTCTTATATTCTCTCTCCTTGTATGTATGTATATATATATATATATATATATGTATATATATATATATATATATATATATATATATATATATATATATAGAGAGAGAGAGAGAGAGAGAGAGAGAGAGAGAGAGAAGACTTACCTACTAAAATAGATTACTTTCAGTTCTTGAGATTCATTGACTTATTGATTGAGCGATATTTACGGAATATTAAACAGTTATTTTAATCTAATGATGTGATAGTACCCATGCCTTCATCAATTTATAAATACATTTTATGTATTAATGTCGTAAAAGTGTCAATTTTATATTTAAACTAGTGCATTATTTATTAAAACCCATTTTTTTTACTGTTAGGACATAATTATGAGAAAACTCTTCAGCAAAAGAAAGTTTATCGAGTAAACGACTGAATATCAAAAACTGATATATATATGTCTATCACACCCTTATAGCATTGTCAAGGTCGAATCATAATTTTTATTTTTTTTCTCGATCATTAACATATTGTAACTAATCTAGCTCTGAAATAAAAACAGTGAATTTTATTGTTCTACTACAAAAAGGAATACATTGTATACATGTAAAATGTACGTTTTAATTAGCTAATGCAAGATATTTTTTCATTCGATAAGAACAATGATTGTTATTGTGCTTCATCTCAAGTATTTTTAATCACCAAATTTTGATGGCAATATTTAAACGCATTGCTTCGTTATTTTGAATCAATTGATTTGTTATTCTTTTTTTTCTACGCTTTATTATATTGCTTAAGTATTCAATATAAATCAGTACTGGTGTACGAAAATTTATTTTCATTAATTTCGGATAAGATATTATGAATTTGTCAACTTCATAGCCCTCTTACTTTCGTACGTCACTAATTTTTGTGTACGAGAAATTGAGTGAAATTAATAAAAAAGTATTATAATATTATAATTTATTTTATATATAAGACGTAAGTCAACGAGATCCTAATTAAAGTGGACGACCCGGGTTCGAATCCCGGCCTGGACAAATCTTTTCTCTTCAAAATTAAAGTATTTAAACATTATAATGTTAAGTTGATCCTGTCACGTATTTTTTTAACGATTTATTATTTGTTTAAAATGTGATCTAAAGGACTCTACAGTGAAATTTTCCTTATAAAACTCCTAATAGAATCGTCTACTTGTATAGAAGTAAATAGAAAGATTTACTTTAGAGTCCTTAAGTTTATAATTAATAATATTTGTAATTATTTTATACGAAAACAATATTACATGAACAATAAATAAATTGATTGCTTGGTGCTTATTGGCTTAAATTTGCCTTGGCAGATTCTTGCGTCTATAGCAGACCAACATAACTGGAGAACGATTTGTAGCAACTATGACAAACGTTAATAAATAGTATACAATACTAGAAATCATATTTATATCAAGAATTTTTTACTGTTTTTATTCTTTATAATTTTTTTGTATCTTGTATAGAAAAAGACTTGCAATGTTATTCGAGACATTGACTTTTTATTCTATAGTTTTTATTTTATATTTTTTAATATAATTTATATATGACTTTGTGTACAATACAAATAGTCTCCCCCATCTTTTTTCAGTTATTATTTGGAATTTTTAATGATTTTCGTTTTTGGTTCATGTCACTAGTTTTTCTGTTATTATTTTGCCCACCGTTAAAGTCCTTTATTAAGCCACTTATACATATCAAGCCTTCGACTTCGAACTTCGCGGTATTGCAGACCTTCCTGACCAGACGAATACTTGCAGCTCGATCATAGTTTTTAACAGAATGCCAAGGTTTTCAAGTCAATTACGTTTGAATGTGCCGGGAGCTTTCTCACGCTCAGTCTCGCTTAGCGCCCTTGGATGGAGATTTTTCATTAGCGCTATTTATTAAACAATGAAAATTATAAGCATTATTATACTCCGAGGATTGATAATCGGTTGGGAATCTTAGATGAATTAATAAATACTAACTGATTTTCAATTTGCTGTTCCCAAGGTCCCGGGGTTAAAATCCGACTACTAGGGCACACTCAACAGGCTGGAGGTTTTGTTGATCTCTGCATTGACGAAAAGTTGGCTGGTTGTTATTTTTCAGTATTTTTTAAACTTGGTTTTTTGACTTTTCCGATTTCATTTAATGAAGATAATTAAAATATCTATATATGTTTGAAAATTATAATATTTTTTCTTATATGCCCTTTCTGTTTTCCTCAAAAAAAAAAAAAAAGAAGTGACTGCTTACTAAAGGATATTGACTGTTACTATACAGATAGGGAAAACATTATCCAAACGCCTTGACATAGATATCTGCATTCACAGTAACTTAGAGATACCTGTATTTTCCTTGACCTTATTTGCCTTATATCTTTCGGACAAATGACACCAGATAGTGAATTTAAAAATGAATTATTATGTGTTTATATTATTTAAATTGAGACGACTTCCCACCGGGCTGTATCAACCTCTGAGTCAGCGCTGAGTAACTCATATCTTGGGCAAGATATCTCATCTAAGTGCTCTGGGAACGGCGCTAAGAACTGATTAGTATCGCATCTAAAGGTTACATTGAAATAATCCATGTACGGTTTAATTTACTTGTGACTAATTTTAATATTGATTTTAGTTATATTTAATTTATAATAATGTTAAATAATTGTTAGCTGAAAGTATAGTTTTGCGTAGTTTTATGATGAAGGTTCCTGGTTCAAATCACGGAAATGGTCAGAGCGTACTCTATGACAAATCACCTCCTTGCACAACCTTTGAACTAGAAACAGTCTCTACCCACGTTCCAAAGACTTTTCTTGAATTATAATGGTATAAGTTGTTTTTTCTAATTGTTAATGCAATTATTAAGGGAACGTCGGTGAGTTTTTATATTGTATTCTGTTCAGGAAATAAAATTTTAATAACTATTTATAATGGAAATAGTAATAAAAACGGTCTTTTACATATATATGTTTACTATAATTAAATATATGAATACAAAAAAAAAATATGTTAAAAAGCAATTGGAATCCTTTAAAATACAAAAATTAAGTATTTAAAATAATACTCAATGTTTCTCCAACTATTATCCGCACATTTAAAAAAATAATAACAATGAATATATATATATATATATATGTATATATACATATATACATACATATTATCATGCACATATCACATCAACAGTTTAAACAGACTCATCAAAGACAGTAACCTCACTCCAAGATGCTAAATCAAATTTTCTTATTAAATACAATAAAATTGTATTTAATACCACTACAGTATTAAATTAACCATTTAAATATTGAGAACAATATAGTCCGGGTGGACAGAAAAGACAAGACAAAAAAATTTAAAACTGAAATATTTGGAATAAAAAAATAATATATAAAAATGAAACTATTGAATTAAATAAGATACAAGAGCAGGAATAATTTTGGAATAAAACGACGTGATTTAGGGTTTAGTAATAAAAAAAAATTGAAAAAAATATGTAAGTAAAAGAATAATAATTAATTATAATAAAGAGAATAGTAGTTAAAATAAAAGGAAGCAGTAATAGATAAAACTTGGGAATATAAATAATATAATAAAATTTTTATTGACATCTTGGAGTGAGGTTATTGTCTCTATTTGATGATTCTGTTTTGACTGTTGATGTGAGACGAGCTGCACTTAACGTTCTTTGAAGCGATATTTCTTTTGGTATACGAGTATGCCCTTATGAGTTGGCGAAACGTTTAATTTTTCCAGTGCTTAAGGCATTTATTTACTTATGCTGGGATTTTTCTATTCGTTCTTATTAATATGTTATGTCTTTTTTTTCAGTTTCTGCTAAATTTTATTAGTCCAATAAATACTATATACATTCTGTACTGTTTAAACCTTCTTTTGCAATATTCATGGCACAATGTGGAAAATATTAATATAATTAAATAGAGGTTGAACTTTTCCTCAAAGTAAATATTTCCTTGTGTTATCGACCCATGTCGTACGGTGTAATTTATATTTAGCTTTGAAAAATAATGCTGCGTTAATTTAAAGTAATTAATAACAATTAATTAATTATTTTTTCTAGCCAAAGACCATTTTTCTCAAATAATGTTTTTTGTAATAGATTTGCAAGCATGCTTGTTCCCATATTCAACCAATTAAATAGAAGCAAGCAATTTTTGCCAGAATTATTGCATTGATCTTTTACAATGTATTTAAGTACTGTTTCAGAGCGTTTTTTTTTTCCTTTCTATATTTCGAGAAATAATATGATATTTTCGAAAACAAGCAACGATTTAGAAATGTTCAGGTACTGAATCATGTAAACGTAGTCGAAGGTTCATGAACTCTTTTGTTGCAGGTGTATGAATAAAAAATGTCATGTGCTAAAACCTCCACGTGCATAGAATATTGAACGCATACACTTTTTCGCAACCAACGACTGATGTTCCATAAAAAAAAAGTTGGCAAAAGACGAAAATACATCAAACTTACCCATACAATAAAAAAAAATGGAACAAAAATATTTTCTAATTCTTATTAAATGGGACGAGATTCTATTAGCATTAATGTTAATTTTTTATCTTAATTCTAATAAATTCGTTCGATGATATATATTTTGCCAAAAATATGACAGATTTTGCTGTTGGTCTTGTCATACATAAATTTTTGTTTTGAGCATGGACTTTTTTACTAATCAGTAAGTAATTTATAAATATTTAAATTTTATTAAAATCAAATTAAAAACTGAATTTGATAAAGCCTATCTCTTTAATTTTCCTTTCAGCGAACTGCAGATTTTCTCAAAACTGTTTTTTCTTATCAATTTTTTATTTATCTACCTCATAAAAATGTGATTAAACATTCTTAAAAATTTAAGTAATAAAAAAAAATTAGAGGTTTCCAGATCGCACTAAATTTATATTATTTAAGATAATTGTAAATAAAAATTTTGCCAGAGTAATGCAAATAAGATAATAATATAATTTAAGAAAAAATTTAAACACGACTTTACAATGGGCGGATATAAAATAATTATAATTAAAATTTGGTTTTATAAATAATTTCATATTAATAAGAAATTAATTATTTTCTTCGTCATGATTTCATTTTTGAAATATCTATTTAGAAAAATTGAACGAAACAAATTATTAATTATTACGACACAAAAAGTAAATATGAAGTATTAAATAAAATAAATTAAGATCCGATTAGATACGAAATTATTTAAATTAATGTAATAGATAATAAATGCACATGAATTAATAAAATATTTCTTCACTAAGCAATCTTCAATAACTATCTTTTATTGATATGAAAACCAGCTGTTTATTTTAACGAAACAAGGTTTAAAATATAATATTCTTGCTAATCAGTTTTTCTTTATTGTATTTAATATCATTTTTAAGTATATGCGATACATATTGTAATATAAAATACATAATGTTTTCCGATAGTAAAATAAATTGGTATTTTTTTTTAGGTTTTTTTTTTATATTAAGGTTGTGCCACGTACTTTTTGTAAGTTCCGTTAAGAACGATACCTGTTAAATATTTTTATTAATTCTCAATAACAATATCTTTCCCTGATTTCGAATAGTTTTTAAGTTAATTATAAATTAGATATTTGCTTAATTTTACGAAGTTAATTTAATAACATTATTAAATTGGCATTTTAATTAGCCAATTAAAACAGATGTTGCTTAGGAAGTAGAAATCTTTTAGGCATTTACTTGTAATTCTCGTTGGCCTGAATCAAGACTTGCAGCAATACATCGTGGAATGTAGAAATGTGATTGCAAATATCTCCGAATGACAAACAATATCTTTAACAATGTTAAATATTTATTCCTTCCTTCTCACGATATATTATCTTTTATTATATTCTTCTGTATGATTTTTTAATTTTAATTTAATATAACAGGGATTATGTTTTTAAGGTATAATAACTGTTAGTTGCCATTGGAATACTATTGGAACCACCTTCATTAAAAAAAGTGGTACATCCATTTAAAAAACATTTTTTTTTGGAGGTAAGACGTAAGATATAAGTTACATAAAACATATTTTAACCATCACCATATAAAAATAGAATAAATTTCAATATTACAAATTTCGGTATGCGATAAATAAATATTCGACTGGAACTTGTACTTTCGCACGCGTCTGATGACACTTATTAAATAACTGTGGGTAGACATTTCGCAATCTAACGAAACTTTTTGGTTCAAGAAACTATTTATACCATTGTTAGAAACCTGTAATAATCTGTTGGAAAGTAATGGAAATATATTAGATTGAAATAGAAAAAAACAACCTTATCTAAAATATCGGAACATATTAATAATAATATAAAAAATAAGTATAATAATAAAATAATCTGTACACGTTTCACCAATTCAGGTATCGTCAGGATACTTGTCCACCGAAAACGAAACAAAAATATATATGGATCGTATGTAGCACATCTCACACCAACTTTATTTTTTGGATTCTACCGAATCCTTTATAAAAATAAGTTATATCTTGTTGGGACCATTAAGGAAGCCCAGACTTTCTTCCATTTTTCTACTTCCTAAGCAAAGAAACCTGAGGAACTTCCTTCTTACAAATGGAAAATATTTTGGAACTATTGGCATAGGGAGGAAATAATGACCCTTTGGACGTATGGGTTAGATTAAAGCGTCATAACTCAAGACATACCCTTACTAACGAAAAAAATCGAAAAGGATTGCGCGTTGCTATGCTAAAAACTATTTATCATTTATTATCAATGAAGAAAAAAACCTTTACCACTACAACCCATGAAGGATCTGGAATTCAGTACATGGTAGAGACTGTTCTGTTTCTTGGGCAAAGGAGGTGATATTTCCTTGATCATGCTCAGCCACCAAATTTCCCCCCTTATTTTTGTCATTTTTAAAGAGGCTGGATAAGCCCCAGGGCGGTCGTAGATCCCATGGGATCCATCTCCAAATTGTAACAGATTAAATATGGATCGATATATTTTTAGATAATACGTATGACTCTTTGTGAATCATATGTGTTTTGGGGGAAG
The DNA here is from genome assembly GCA_964056705.1 of Troilus luridus. Taxonomy (NCBI): domain Eukaryota; kingdom Metazoa; phylum Arthropoda; class Insecta; order Hemiptera; family Pentatomidae; genus Troilus; species Troilus luridus. The sequence goes on along the minus strand of OZ057415.1, from coordinate 71,024,883 downwards.
TCAAAATAATAATTTCTTAAATAGAGTTAACTATTTATTATAAAGCCAACGTTTCGGTCCACATTGGATGTCCTCTTCAGGGTGCATAAGGGGAAGAAAATGGTCCGGGTGGAGTTAAAAGAAATAATTTCTAAAACATGGTTTAGATTGTCTTCTATTCTATATTTAATCTTTATTATATTTCTTATGGTTTATAACATTTATGTTTGAACCGGGACATATCCTTTTCTTAATTTTATTAAACTATTTTCTTGCTAAACATTTTTCTAATATAATTTTTAATTATATGCAGTACATAATGTAATATAAATTCTATGTTACATTTTGTCTTCTATTCTATATTCAAACATAAATTGTGGCCTTAAAGAAGACTTGTAATGTGGTCGAAAAGTTGGCTTTCAAAGAAATAGTTCAAAACCATGTTTTAGAAATTATTTCTTTTAACTCCACCCGGACCATTTTCTTCCCCTTATGCATAACATCGACTAATATAATTCTATGTGTTTTTGATTTGCCTTTTTTTTTTTTTTTAATAAATATTTAATCTTTATTATATTTCTTATGGTTTATAACATTTATGTTTGAACCGGGACATATCTCACAACAGTTAGTCAAGACCTACTTTGTCCTTACTGCAATCACTCTATCCCGGCTGCGTCGCGACGTCCCCATGTCATAACATTGGCTAATAGCGTTTCCACTTACTGAACCTATTTACGAAATTGGGGGTAATTATCTTTTACAGCACTGTCATTACGTTGTTATTAAAGGCCTTATTACAGAGGATTGTTTCTTTTTTCGAGTCAGGTGAACAAAATCTTGAGAGATAAGTAGTGACATAAATCATATAAATGGAAGATCTTTTATACCGTTTATGAATGTTTGTGAGTGCAATTTTTTTTTTAAATCACGAGACTGAAACGTGAGGTTTATTATTATTTCATATTTTCAAGGGTGATTTTGTATGTTGTCTTAGCGTTATTAGAGAAAGCTAAAATTATATACCTGATATCATGAGACGGTACGTAGTTATCATTAAGTAAACGTAAAATTTATACGAACGCATGTAAAAGAATCATGTGTTCCCTTGATGAAGGTTGTAAACTATAAGAACAATGCAGATTTCACTAAAAATAACTTTTAGATTACATTATTAAGGATTATTTAAATAATTATAATAATTATTATTACCATTATTATAAAGCGTACTCAAATTATATATCTGACTTCATAAGGATAGCACTTTGGTATCATTATGTAAATATAAAATATACATGAATATACATTAAAAAAAAAATGTATTTATTGTTCTTTTGATGGTGAATATTTTTTAGAGAAATGATTTGTCCTGCCCGGGATTCGAACCCGGGTTTTTGCATCTTCGTGGTACTGTAAACTCTAAATGGACATTCTTCACCTTGTATTAATCGCAAAAATTTGGAGAATACGGGGATACAGGATCGGTGAAGAGAGTGGATTTCTCTGGCTTGGATACGACCCCTGGTAGTTCAATGGTCAGAGCACTGCACTAGAGATGCAGACGGCCCTGGTTCGAATCACGGGCAGGACAATTCTTTTCTCTTCAAAATAAAAAATAAAAAAATCACATCTTAATTTGAATATTGTAATCTATTATAACAATGCGGGTTTCACTGAAAATAACACTTAGACCGCATTATTAAGGACTATAATATATTATACTAATTAATTATTATTATTATATTATTATCGTTATATTATTTTGGTTTGACAGGCGTAAAATTGAATCGTAAATTACTATTAAACTATAGTCAAAACGACAATATATTTATAATATGCTTTATTATCTTTTTAATGTTCTATATCTCAAACCCGTTTTGTATTTCACTAATAACATGGCAAATACTGTATTTTGTAAAAAAATCATTTCTTGTATTTTTACTGTTTTATTATCTTCTAGATTCCTTTCCATTGCTATTATTTCTCATCAGTTATTTAATAATTTATCTTGTATTATTTGCATTTCTTCTCATTTCTATCATTTCTGTTCTCTATTATTGTAAGCCCTGATGATGACTTAAAACTTAGGCCGAAACGTTGACACAAATAAACCAAGTTGAACTTATTTCGTGTAAAATTCATTGACTGCATCCTCCTCCCCTCTCCCTACCATTTCGCATTCTTCTAAAATGAAAATAGTTGAGGCATCAATGATTTCATCAATAGAAAGTGATGCTTCCCTGAGCTATGGCGAAGGACCTGTGGAAGGGGAGAAGCGATGAAAGTGGTGCAGAAGTAGTCCGTAGAGAATGCGAAGATGTGACAGAAGAAAAACGGGAAACCCGGACGAATTCCTCGGGACCGTGTAGCAGGTTGAACTGGGCCACCTCGCTTCGGGAACGGCACTGAACCTCTGGTCCCAGCGCTCTGTGCTAGATATTAATTCCGTCGACCTAGTATCTTTTTATCGTCACTGAAAGTCTCCGGTGTGCTCTGTGAATTTTCACGGCATTATATCTTTTTTTTTGTAGGCAGTTTCGAGAGGAACTCTCTATTTATTTTTTCATTACAAAAACTACAAAACAATTATTGAGAACATGCCGCCGATGCAGATCCAAAGTATCGAGTGTGGAAAAACACATTTTTTGTTTTCAGTCTAGAACGTTTGCTTAAGGGTTAATACTTGCTACAAAATTCATATAGAGATATTCATAAGTCACTAAAACAATGTATAATGACATTGGTAAATACGTTTGACAACACGTATTTTTAATGAATATTTAATGAACTCTATGATATGATTTTTAATGAAATTTAAAAAACATTGAAAACATTTTTTTACTCTCCTGAAAAGTGGTGTTTTTTACTTTCGATGCTTTTCATTTGTATCTGCGATACATAAAATTTAAGTTTTTGGGTTGTAATATGCCCCTCCATCTTGAATTTTATTCCATCTTGATTAAATTTAGCGTTAATGACTTAAGCGTTAATTCTTCGAAGCATCATAACCATCATAATTCTCGTTAGTCCATTTAAGTTTTATAATACCACGCTACTGATATTTCAACACTTACCATCTCCTTGTCCAACTGTTTAATGGATGTTGATTCAAATGTTTGAATAATGGGGAAAATGCGTGGCACAAACAATTCCAGGAAATACACGTGGAATCAATATGCTTGAGAGTATTTCAAGATGTTTAAACGTAATTATAGACAAGAGATTTTCTTCATCATTAGCTGCACACGCAAGTATCAGCTATTAAAAAAAAAAAAATAAATAAATAAAACCACTATCTATATAACTTATGAAAAGTATGGGTTTCAATATAAGATTGGAACTGTACTTATTGTCATAAAGTAACGATTGTGCAAGGATATTATTTGGTCGTGATTATCTATATAATGGATGTATGAACACCGGTTTCAGATCCCACTTAGTTCGCGCCTATCTCAATGAATAATTTATTTGCCTTTGTTGGTCTCGAACTCAGGACTTGTAGCCAGTAACTCATCATCTGATCTATTGAGGTACCTCGTTCTTCATCTAGTACTTAAATATTTTGTCAATCTTAAATATTTTGTAACGCTGATCTGCTAAATTGTTGGATGTGTATTTCAATACTAACAGTAAATTGATGTAAAATATTTCCTATAGCGCATTCGTTAAAAAAATTAAGGGTGATAAATCCATATGTAAAGTAAAAATGACGTACCACTCAGAATTTCATTTCTTCGATAATTTTTTTATCATTATTCCGTATTAAATTAACATTTCGTCTATAGAATTTTGATAATATTTTTAACATTATCTCCGAATTGTATTTATCAATCCTTTTCTTTTAAGATAAACCCATGTTTTTGAAAGGATGTAAACTGGATTGCATTATCTAATAATTCGTTCACTTAATGAATAATTCGTTCACTTAATCAACAAAAGGACCATGGAGGACAATGGACCTCCAAGAAAAGTTTTTAGCTAATGACATGAATTATAAAAAAAAGAGAAAAAAGATGACGTGTAACTCTTCTGAGATGAAGGAAGTTCTTGATGGATTGATAATGACAAATTAGTCGAAACGTGTCCGCAAAATAAAGTTATTTGCCAAAAAAATAAAAAAAAAATAAAAAAACCCGACTGGAAATAGGTTTTCATTAAGTGAACGAATTATTAGATAAACCCATGTTGTCAGTAACGACTTCTTAAATGTTTCCCATAAATTGGTGTTATTCTGATATTTTTATCAGCAATATATTTTTATAATTGAACACATAACATTGTGACTAAGGCTCTGCAGTTAAGCAGTTACTTGTTTCTATTTTTGGAACATGTTACTGATTTAGATTAGGAATACTTGGATTCACGCGTAAGAAAAAATTACTCCAGTTCCCACTGAGTCATCAGGTAATTTTACATCGATTTTTTTTATTTATCACTTGTTGTGCATCACAGCATCACTTATCGTCTGAAGGGATTTCGGTGAAACGGTTTTTTTTTTATCCAGGTTGATAATATTTACACAGTCGTTATTTCTTGACAGGCTTACAGTCATGTTTACATTATCAATTACCTCCTTCATAACATAAACGTTTTTGCGAAAATTATCATTGTCACAAGAGTAAACAATAATCATCATAACTAATTATAGGAGTGACAATTGCAATAAAAGTGAAGATGCTGATAACAAAAGATTATCAAATAGCAATTAAACTGGAGTGGTCCTTAATTGCCATCGTGTTTGCTGAATTTTTGGGTTTTTTGAACCATATAGTCTTTGTTTGTTTGATTTTCTGAAGTAGAATAAGTCGACGTTGACTCATTGTAAATTATATCGTTTTAGCTATAAATCTCACACTAGAAGATGGAATATGAGAGGAAGGGAATTTTCATCTTATTCGTTTATTTTCCCATTTGATATTCCCTAGAAGGTTTACAGTTACGGTCATGCCAAGGCCGTCCGTCTAGTCACGTATCAGAAGACTGAATTTTCTGAACGTCTTGTAGAAACTAACTGGGTTCACCCAGCCTCTACAATGTGAGTACCCTTAATCAGGGATTATGTGATCTCGTGATTGTGTGTGATCTCGAGTAAATTGTCTTCATATATCTACAGCCCCGGTTAATAAGTGGTTAAGTCTAATTATCTCCAAAATGAGTTTCTTGTACTTAAGTATGCGGCCTCAAGGTATCTTTGGCCCAATCCTTTATACAGTTTATACAGCTGACATCCCAACTCATCCTAATACTATCCTTACCACGTATGCTGATGATACATGTGTATTATCAGTCAACACCAATCCAATTATTGCATCCCAAAGCCTCCAATCCCATATCACTGATCTTGAAGAATGGTGTCAAAACTGGAGAATTAAAATAAACTCTCAAAAATCGCATCAAATCACTTTTACCTAACGTCGTAAACCAATGACTTCCTGCCCTTCAGTATCCTTTAATAATATCCCACTGGTGCCTGTAGAACAGATCCGACATTTAGGGTTGCATCTTGACAAACGATTAACCTGGAATCCTCATACGAGACTGAAAAGACAAGAAACCGCTCGACGTTTCAGGCTACTTCAACACTTACTAGACAAACGCTCTAAGCTCCCAATTAATTACAAAAGACTCATCTACATGACCATCATACGACCTATTTGGGCCTACGGAGTAGAGCTTTGGGGCTCCACTAAGCCATTGAATTCCTCTCGTACCCAATCCCTACAATCCAAAATCCTTGGTAAAATCCTTAATGCTCCTTATTTCGTTAAGAATAAAATCATCCATAACGACCTTAATGTCCCATTTGTTGCTGATTTGGCCCGAACCCGCTATCTATCCTTTCATAACAAACTTCATTTCCACTCAAACCCTCTAGTTTCAAACCTAGCTTCCTCTTCAATTCCCGATAATCCTCCGAGGCGTCTGAAAAGAAGATGGCCGCGTGACTTCTTAGTTGAACTTGTGATTTGATTACTACCAGTGGGTAGTTTCTCTACTTGTCATTTTCACATGTCATTATGTTTCGCTTAGCCCATTTACTTGATGTATTTTTTTTTATACAGTTGTAAATATCAATAAATAAATTTAAAAAAAGTATGCGTAGTCGAGTTATTTTCATAGTTAATAAGGAGCTAAGTAAGGCATTGAAAAGGACTTATTATTTATATTACAACTCCATTTCAAGACAAAAACTACGATGACATGATTCCAGTTATCTGAAAGCAGTTAACTCTCTTGCTGATGGTGTGTAGAACAGCATGGTTTACCCTCCTAATTCAGGATATCTTGTTTATACAGGCTAGGTGAGCCCTGGGATATTAGGGAGCGGAGTGGCTCAGTGGTAGAGCACTGAGTAGCCATGCCGGAAATCCTGGTTCAAATCCCGCTGCAAGCCATGACTTTTATTTAGTCTGTTTGAGGCGGGAGATGGATCATATGGGATCTAGGACCTTCCTGGGCCTCACCCAGCCTCTATAAAATATTATAAAAATAGGGTACCCAAAATAAGGGGGGAAAACCTGGCGGTTGAGCGTGACCTAGGACAAGTCACCTCCTTGCAGAACCGTTGTCCATGAAACAGTACAGTCTCTACCATGTACTGAACCCCAGACTCGTTCACGGCCGTAGTGGTTACAGGTTTAGGTAGGTGAGCCCTGGGAGGTTTTTCAGATCCCACAGGGTCCGACGAATACATTTATAAAATATAAATAATTTATCTTCAACAGCTCTGAGGTAATGAGGTGAACCAGAGAGATGAGCAGCTCTCAGATAATTGAGTTAAAAGTGTACTTTTAATATTCCAAAAATAATATTTATCATAATATAATAGTTTTTTTTTTTGTTATTTTTTGATATCTGTATGAATATTGTTGATTTATAAATCCAGATCAATCCAGTTCGAGCGAAAGAAATAGGTTACGAAATTGTATAAATACGATGGAATCCCAATTTTTGTATTTGTTGAGGAAGTGTATTTGTGTAGGATATTATCGGAAAACCTCTGTGGGGAAGGGAAAGCTGTTTTCCACTGGATAAGCAAGGAAGGTGGGTCTACAGTAACTACCTGTCTTTGTGCGAGCTTTGTGTGATGTCGGGTTCGATTATACTACACTGGAGTTAGTAACCAGCAACTGTCATGAGCTGGCTATCAATTCGACACAACGGAATCAACACGTATCGACGTCTCTACAGATTAAGAATCATACAAAGGATTATAATTGGATTATCTTATTACCGTATATGAGTCGTAATAAACACGAAATAAATTTTTTTTTTAAATAGAAAATTAAATATAAATTAATATTTTATTCTATCTTATCACAACATAATTTAATATAATAACAATTATAAAAAATAACCTCTACCACTAAAACCCGGGGCCACAGTATATGGTAAAGACTGTTTCAAGGAAAACGGTTGACCATGGAGGTGATTTGTCGAGATCACGCTCGACTACCAGATTCACCCTCCTTAATTTGGGTACACACTTGGCTGGGTGAGCCCCGGGGAGGTTCCAGATCCCAGATGATCTATCTCCGGCCGCTAACAAACTAAATAAAAGTCTTGCTAGCAGCGGGATTTCAACCAGGATTTTCGGCATGGCAACTCAGTGCTAATTTAATATAACAATTAAAAAATTAAAAAACTGTACCACTACAGCGAGTGAACGGGTCTGGGGAACAGTACATAGTAGAGACTGTACTGTTTTAAGGACAAGGAGTTGATTTGTCCGAAATCACGCTCGACCACCAGATTTTCCCCCTTTATTTTGGGTACCCACTTTATAGAGGCTGGGTGAGCCCCAGGATGGTCCGTGATCCCATATAATTCACCTCCGGTCGCTAACATACTAAATTAAAGTTGCCAGCTTCGAAATTTGAACCAGGATTTTCGGAATAGCATCTCAGTGCTCTACCACTGAGCCACTCCGCTCCCCTAATAACAGTTATATTAAAATATTATATTATTAAAGTATTAAATTAATGAATCAGCGCAATGAATTGATATAAATTGCTACTGTAAGGTGCTATTGTAAAGCGATTCTAGTTTCTAACAGTACAAGCAAAATCCTTCATCGACACGAACATAAGTTGAACTACTGCTCATCACAACACTTCCCTCCTTCGTGACTGGAGAACGTCAGCCCTTGGTTATCTCAGATAGTTCCTGGTTCAAATATAACCTCTCCAACCTCTGATTAAGGAAGGATGAATATTCAACGAGTCGATTCGAATTAACTTCGATAATAACTCTTAAACTACATCGTCACAACTCCAGTCAATTAATTTTCATAAATAAGTAGAAATTTAATTGATCAGATATCGTTATTTATAGATAAATTAAACTTTGAGAGTGTCTCATGCACCTGTCCTTAGTTCCGTGTAAATTATCTAACAGCCAGAATATTATGGAATTTAGAGGATCTCTATCGGGCGAGTCTAAAGTTTGTTCGAGTGTGGTCGACTTAGTAACCTACTGGAGTAATCCTCAAGTCATCATCCTAGTTCGACTAATTAAAAAAAGTTTAATTCATTTTGGGAACGGAGAGGCTCAGAACGGAGTAAGTTGCCGTCCCGAAGATCCTGTGTTCAAACCTCTCTTGCTGGCACATTTTTATTTACTCTGTTAGGAGATGGATCCTATGGGACCAATAAACAGTACAGTCTCTACTATATACTGAACCCCACACCCTTCACGGGTTGTATTGATACAGTTTTTTTTAAATTTATCTTATGTTTTTATGAATATAAAGAAATGTTGATATAACGATAATAAAACTTAGAATATTTTGTGGGGGTATTTAATGTTTTGATCTACTCAAAAAAAATTATCTTTCTTTTTTAACACTGACAAAACGAGATTAAAATCATGTTCATTTTATTTTATTTTTTAATGTATCTATTCCATTTTTTTTTCTTGAGAACTGTGTGTTCTGCATTTCATAATATTTACTCCGGAAAAATATATGCTCAGAAGGACCGCCACTTCACTATAAAAAAAAAGAAAACTAAATTGGGCTGTGTGCTTAAATTAGAAGGAGAACCCTTCCTTGTGGTGCCTCAAGCAATTTTCCGCCTCAGTTCACATAAAATCTCCGGTCATGGACAAAACCTCGGAATAAGGCTTCCTTGGTGTACCTTGATGAGAGAGGAGTTTATTTTAAACTATTTATATCTTAAACTAAATAAATTTGAGGTTATATTTGCTTGTGTTAATATATTTTAACGCTGAGTTAATGTGACGAAGATACTGGGTTAAAATCTGCTATGGCAGACAATTTATTCAACTATTTAACAGAAGGGTTCTGAACACCCTTCTGGGGCTCATCCAACCTTTTTAAATTTGATACCTTTAATTTGGGGGAAAACCTGGCGGTTGAGCGTGATATGAGAAATCACCTCCATGCACAATCGTTGTCCTAGAAAAAGTATAGTCTTTAAAACGTACTGAACCCAAGATCCTACACGTTTTTTTCCTTCATGTTAATAATTTGTATTTAATTATCGATTACTATAATATAAGAAAATTATGGAGTTTTTTCTTCTTTATGTATATAAGTATGTAATAAAACATTATAAATTAGAAAATTGTATCTCCCCAAAAGTTGCTCATCTCAAGACCACGAGCCCTAGACAGGTTTACTGATAAATTATTTATATTGTTAAACTCTCTGAATGGGCTCTGTGGGATCTGGAAAACCTCCTAGGGCTCATCTAGTCTCTGTAAGGTAGGCACCTTAAAACGACTCTTGAGTGTGCTCTAGACCAAATTCTAAAAACGTCTATTTAAAGAAGATTAATTTTTTTTTCTTTATATTTTATCCTCAGCTGTCAAAAACAAATAACTGATAATCAGCAGATTGACTGACAGTAGAATACAGAATGACATGAAATACATGAAGAAGAATCGTACCCAGCAATAACTCTCTAGCTTGATTTTAATTCCAATGATAATAAATCCCAAAATAATTAATTTTAAAAAATCAATTATTGAATTATAGCATATTGAATTAATAAAGTTATTTATTTTAATTTATTGAAATAATCCAATTTTTTTCTTATCTTTCGGGTTATATAGTTATGGATAATTACACTCAAACTTTTAGTATGTTATTTTTAAATAGTGATTTCGCGGTTCTCGATCTCAAGGTAGCCAATATAATAACATATTCGTAATTATTTTCACTTATTTACAGAATTTACGTAAGTTTTTTCGAAACCAAATATACACGAAGGTCCCTATTATGAAGATTCTTTCCGTAGAAGCTCTGAAGTAATGCCTAAATCAGTAGGTACACACCAACTCTCTCTTCAGATTACGGTTAAGGCTTGTTATTCTGCAAAGGATGTTGTATAACAAAATAAAAATAAGGAAAACAACTTTAATGGGAATCTAATTCTCTATTTAATGAATACTTTATTTAAAAGTTTTAAAATTACGTATATTGATTTTTATATTAGCTAGAATTGGGTAAAAGGAGATTTTTAATAAATTTAGGGGTGGATAAATTTAATATTCAAGTGATGTTTACTGTTATTATTATTTACAAAAGATATTCTTGTATGGTTATACTTGACATAATATTTCAGTTATGGCATTTTAATGTTTGGAAAAGGAAAAAAAAAGTACCAAAACAACCCAAGGGTCTTAAATACATGATCACGCTCAACCGCCAGGTTTTTCCTCTAATTATCACAAGACATTTAAAAAAACAACTACTCTTCTTAAATTTCTTGAATTAACTTCGTAGCTTTTAAATTCATCAGCATCTTCTGGATTATATTATTGTCTTTGAACGTTAGACATGTTTCAATTCTATAATTCACTATTTCTATTTGATACTTTTTACATTCAAATAGATGCTTCACTGTCAGTTCTACATTAACACAACTTTGGCAGGTTGTTTTTCCGATCCTTAGCCTGCTTATTATGTTCTATTCATTTGACGTAAGACCGTTTGGAAGGATCCATACAATGTTTTTATCATTTATTTAATAATATATTAAATTACAATAAAACTTTACAGTGCCTTTTTAATATCAAACAGCTCATTATACAACATGACTTGTTAGACATTTCATTGTTACGAACCACCATCTTCCTCTTATCATATCCGCCAGTTTAAGTTTAAGTACTCGTTTGATACTCGTTGTATAATTAATTTATATTTCTTCTAACCCTCATTGCATTAGGTTTTCCCCTCGAGATAACTTGCTTTGAAGGGTTGAAGGGTTGTAGGGTCGCTAAACGGGATATTGTGCATAATGTTCCTTCGGCGCTGCAGGGTTCCTTTGATCTCGCTGGTATTTTTGGTTCAGTTACCAAGGGCTCGGCCCTTCTTGAAGTTTTAATTGCAACGTTGCACATCGAAAGCACATTATTCACCTTCTATTGTTAGAACTTTTTATAATAATTTATATTGATATAGAAGAGCATAACCTCAAAACAGACATAACATACTTTGTATAGACATTAGCGGAAAAGAAATTGGAGATGTTTTCGTCGAAAGTGTATGGAAACCATGCATAAAATAAGAGAAACGTGTTTACAAGAGGTCTAGGATTATTATTTTATAATTATGATCTAATATTCGCCACATATCCCCTAATCAGAGTCCTGTTAATACCCGTGAATCACTCATTGTTTTTATACAGGGTGGTTGTTCGTAATAAAAACAACACTAAAACATAATAACCATCAGCTCAAGAATATTTCTCACACTTCTGAAAAGAAATTGCTGAGGAAGCTCATCGCATAGTTCCCAGGAACAAATTAACTATGATTATCATTAATAGTGGAATAATTAATTACAAACTAACTGTAATGCCGCGTTATTAACGGTTTGTTTGTTGCTGGTAAAAGTCGCACGATTCTTGAGATGGACGGTGAATTTAGTACTAAGGGTATTTAATTTTAGAAAATTAACTAACGATTTATCAATCAATAGTATCCTTAAGAAAAAGTATAAAGAAATGTTTTAAGGTTTGTTAATTTATTTAATGTTACTGTACGCTGCTATGGTTAAGTTGGCGATGCTATAGTGGGAGGGCTAAATTTTACTTATGCAGGTATATATATGCATATGGTTTAGTACTAGAGTATATATGCAGGTCTCCAATTTTATTTCTCCTCCGAAGGATAACATAGCCAAATATTTTGTAATTAATTTAAATTAAAATCTATGCTTAAAGTTATTAAAAATTTCGTTATTCCTTTCTTGAAATTTTAATTTTAAATTTCGTTAAGCATAACTGAATATTTTATTATTTTGGGGGCGAAATCTTATTTCGATATTGATACCATAAAATTGAAACGTACTTTCATAGATATATGAATATCTATTGGTTTTATATTTATTTTTCCTTGTAAAATATATTATTAAATTTTATATGGCTGTTTTTTTTTTTTACCTTGGTTATGTTGGTTGGTTGTAATTTATTGTTGTATTAGAAATACGTTTTTCAAAAAAAATCTAGCCAGTGGTCATGAAACATTATATTTAAAAAAATTAAATATATATTATTAATAAGTATTGAGCTATGAGTATTAAATTTTAAGTATTATTAAAGTTGCTATCGGTGAGCTTTCTTATCTTCTGTTTATTATCCAACAGTTGTGCAAATATATTAATCCTCGAAATGATGATATAAAGAACCAGAAGATTGAACTTTTTAAGAATTAATTAAAAAATATATTACTCAATCAAAGATCAAACGGAACCTTTAATGTTTATAAATGTCAAGTTACTCAACACTGTCTGGTTTCGAAATTAATAGCTCATCAATAATCTCATTTGTTTATTTTATGTGATGTAAGTTTTTTAATGGCTTAGGAGATTGGATTGTACTCAATCGAATTACAATTAATTTATACAATTCCTTGTAAACTTCTCGTGTTTTCAATTTATTAACAATTCAGTCACGATGTCGTATTCACTTTCCGCATTAGTTGGAAATAGAGTGTTTATTATACAATACAAGGTTCAACAAGCAGGTAAATGGTTGAAAAATTTATTAAACATTAATAGGGCAAGCATTTAATAAAACAGGAAATGAAAACTCAGATCGAAGAATTTCCTTATTCCTCAGTTCCTTTCAGATAGAATGCGTAAATCAACTTTTACAAAATTATTTTTCTTTTATATTCTTTAATAGAAAAGATGTTTGTTATATACCTGGCATATCATAAGTAATATTTAATTTAAATAGCATTGTCATGATTTAAAAAACATATGAGTGAAGCTGAATGACAATACATTCCGTTAAACTTAAGGGTTGTTTAAAAGTGGTAACGGGCCCCCCCATTTTTAATAGCAGTACTTATCAGAGTAATAAGTTACTCTAAATTACTATAAAATTAATAAACAATTAACATTTCGCCAATTCAGGCATCATCAGGATTCACATCAATTTAGAGACTCACGGGTTTTTTTTTTTTTATTAGTATTTCCAATAGCAAACCGAACATTTTATAATTTTTCCTCATTTACGTGGAACAACCGAACATTTATAACATATTTCCTTAGTTTCCCCAATCGTTAAATTATTTTAATGTTTAGTTCAAGAATGAACTACTTGATAACTTCATACGAAAAGAATAACATGAAGAAAAACACTTGTTAATTTTGAATTTATAAAATCTGATTAAACTACCATTAATTATTTGTTTGTTTTTTCAACGCTGGAATAACTTTTATTTATTAATAATGTCTACATAATTAACAATAGATATGTATTGATTGATGTATTCATAAGTATGGATGTGTATTCACTAAAATCTCAATTTTTTCACGGTTAGGGCATGATTATGGGACCAACTTAGTCACGAAACTCCGCCAAAAGGGAGTTGAAAGATATATATATACACGTATGTTTTTGTTTTTCTCTTATCACCAACTGGTCTCCCATAATCCTCGGTCAAATGCCAGGCATTACCTATAACTTTTCTCCGGAAATTGTCGCCTTACGTAAAAAGGTGTTATTCTCTGGTTGGTGGCAATACGTGTTGTGTTCTCCCGTGAATTTAAAAATATCACACGCTGATTGAATAGAAAGTTAGGAAAAGATAACCGCGAATTGAAGTATATCATGGCCTTGCATAACACGCTGTCTTCCTATTCATGGGTTCGTGTCGGTAACGTGGAGGAAATCGAGGTGACGTCTAAATGATTCTGTCCGGTAAATCGCTCGTTGACAGATAAGCTGTCTGATATATCCAGGGGCGTAAGGGAGATGTCAAAATGGTCTTGATAAAGTAGTTCAATTATATGTACTTAATGAGAATAAAATATAGTTCCTCTGATTTTGTGCAAAATACTAATAAAACTAAGAGTAAATTTCTTTACTAAATTATAATTAAAACTAATATTTATATTTTTCCTAAAACTAATAGAAAAAAAAATGTGATTTGAGGTTTATATTTTAAACATTCTTGGCCCATTAAGTCGTTATTGATATTTTTTAGAAAACCCATTAGGAGTAGTAATTTCTAATCCACAAAAATATAAATATATTCTTAAGTAAATTTGCAAAAATATTCAATGCATTGTCTCTTAATATACATAATTTGTTCCTTCAATAATCAGTTTTATCTCTGAACCAAAAGTCAAGAACAAAAACATAATTAAAAAAACACTTGAGCGAGACCACCCATTGGATCATAGTTTTTTTTTATGACCTCATAATTTTTTTTGCAATAATACTTTTTTTTATTAAAGAATACTTGTAAATGCTACACACCTGCGATTCCAATTTCGTTACATAAGCGTGTACACTACGTCTGAAATGTAACATTACGTAAGGTGTTGCCTTTTGAAACTGTGAGGACAAAAAACGCTTCCATGTGTTCGTGCAAATGTTATTTATATTTTTATAATAACATTAATATTTTTTTCAACCAGAAATATAAATTATGTTGTATATTACGCGAATCTTAGAAGGTCAAACTTTGAAGAGACTTCTGTAAGTGGCTTTTTTTTATTACAAAAAAAAAATGAAATGAACTAAATGTACCTTTATACAACAATAAGTAGATAAAACAAGTTTCACTAGGATGGATATATTGTTTAAAATGTTTGAGTTAAAACTGAATCATTATAAAATAACTATAATATTTTGGGATATTTATTTTTAATTTTTTACATGAGTATGATTAAAGGAAATATATATATATACATAATTTTATTTTATTACATGATTATAGGCTATAAAGAGGAAATACAAAAACAAACAAGAATATACACAAATACAAACTTTACATCGATACTTCGCATCGCAGTTAATAATAGATTGCAAAACATAAAAAAACTACGATTAATATTTTTTTTTTCGATATACTCTCCAAACAAAAAAAGAAGAAGAAAAATTGGTCAAAGAATAAACTGGACTATAACCGTAATATCTTTGCCTCTTCTTCCACTCAAATCTAATAGCATACTTCATCATACCTTCGTATCAAATTCTCATCATCCCTTATCACCTACATCATTTTCATTTAATCCTTTTCATGTAAATAAATAAAACAAAATATATCCTTTTTCGATAGTGGTTAAAAAAAGAAAATATTAGAAAAAATAGCGCAAAAATTATAATTAACTTGTAATAATTCAGAATCAGAAATTTTAGTCAATATATATTTAAAACTACCTAAAAAGAATTTGTGTAGGTCTCTTCAAACTACACAACACATAATGATCTATATACATCATAAATAATTCTTTAAAACGTAATTAGAAAATTTTCCAATTTTCAATTAGACATTTTTTTCCAGTTTACATCTAATATTAGGTTCTATGTATATCTAAAAGTTCGATGTATTTTTTAATTTGATTGTTGTGAGTGGATCAGTACACATTCAACCTTAAGCTTGCAGATTAAGGTTTGGATGTTGATTAAATATAAAATTATACGAGAAAAAATTATTCCCTGCTCTTTACCACCACCGGTAAAGGACAATCTTGTATGCATGCGCAAGCAGATGCATTCTATAAAAGTTATATTTTTAACAGTAACAGTTACATTTTTGACAGATTCATTCTTTGTTTCCTCGTGTGTTCTAGAGTTGTTGTTGTATCCTCATTTATGTTTGTTGCTGATTTGTTGTTTGTTTGGTCGTTAGAGGTGGTTTTTATTTTAAATTGTTGATGGTATATTTCATTATTTATTTCTGTGATTATTATATTTATTTATATTATATATTTCATTATGTTGTTATATTTGTTATATATGCATTATATTATTATTACTTCTATTTATTTATTTCCATTATTATTAGATTCCATGTTATGTTATGCAAATTCTAACCCCAATATATATATTTAAAAAGGTTATCCAAGATAACTGTTAGTAATATAACTTATAAAATGTAACTGCTTGCGCATGCGTACAAGATTGCCCTATACAGGTGGCGGTTTAAATACACAAGTACCCTATTATTTTTTAAAAATTATTTATAGTTTTTATAAAACTTTTCGATAACATTATACTATCTTTAGGGACAGTTATAACAGAATAAGTAAAGATTATTATTTTAAAAATAAACTAACCGAGAGGATTGTGTAAATTCTTCCATTTGGTATGTGAAAACAGGGGCGTAGAACTTTCTGGTTCCATATTTCTTTTATGTTTTGAATTGATATATGATATAGTGATTTTTATAATATTTCCCAGTTATTCAGAACAAGTACTGCAGTTTATTGTTTCGTTTTTTAGTGATATATTTTCGTTTAATTCCCTTCGTTGCTTATTACGTTCCAGAAATTAATTTCCGAACGTGTTTCAACACATTTATGTTTTCTCTGCTATTTAATCCTTTTGAGCTTTTAGAAAGCTTTCAGGTTGAAGAACTTGATCCTGGTTTATGAGGAGTTTATTTGTACAGAGTTTTATTTCATTTTTTATTAAGAGGAGACGGTGAGAGGATGTGCTTGGTATTTACAACCACAGAACAGGTTTTCAGGAATTTAAAGTCTTCTTGAGGGCTTGTTTTGAAAGCTATAAGAGCAGCATTTTTCAAATTAAAATCATCTAGATCTTTCTTGTTTATTTTATAAATTATTTAATTAGGTAACAGCCACGTAGGTAGTCTCTACGAAGTTGGCTCTCTAAATTATGGGGTTGAGCGTGATCCAGGATTGAACCCAAAACCCTTCCCGAGTTGTAGTAGTACATTTTTACCTCTCTTTAAATGTTTTAAGCCAACAAAATTTATTTTATAATTATTTAAATGCATAATAACACATTTAATTTTTTACTTAATTTAATTCACAGATAACAAGGGAACAAAATCGTGAGTAAAGATCTAAGCAGGGCAATCATGTAAAAAAGCGACAGAACTAAATCAGCTTTTACCATTGCACTGTAGGGACCAAGTTTTTTTTCTCCCTTTTGTGTGTCTGAGAGGCAGACGATTCATGTTCAACATTTATTCAGAAAAGCCAACGAAAAATCCCGGCAAGAGTTATTTCGTATTTACAATTCCTCAGTAGGAAAACACAATTATCGTTTTTGTTTCTAGAAATTTTAATTTCTAATTTTAACCTTTAAAATATTTCGTATTCAAGTGTTTATAAAATGTCCGGACAAACTTCAATGAGTTACCAATAACTAATTTAGCATTAAATTAATTAAAATAATGTATCCTTAAAACATTATACGTGAAAATTTTTTTACTTTAAAAGTACAAAAATAATCGTGTATGAAAATGGTCCTGGTGGAGGTCAACAAATTTCTCTTAACCTGGGAGAACTGTTTATTAAAGAGCCAACGTTTCAACCCACACTTCAGATCTTCTTCAGGGTTAAAGAATCAAGGTATCTGTGTGGTGGATAATAAAAATGGGGGGGGGCCTGAGATGTAGATACCAAGCTAGGGGAATAAACGTAGAGTATTAATAACTAAGTGACAAGTAAGGTAATTCAAAAAGTAATAAACACTAAAGCTTTAGATAATAAAGATAAAAATTAAAATAATTAAATTTATAATCTGTAAATATTAAAATTAAAATACATAAGTATCAAGGTATCTGAGTGGTGGAAAATACATAAATAATTCTTCCTACAAAAAACGAAATTAAAAGAAAATTAAAGAAAAATTGCAATAAAGTTTGTCAGAAAGGTTTATAGAAGAAATTTTATTAATGACTTGGTTCAATTATGGCTTAAACGAGATATTAAACATTATAAATATTTTTTAATATCGTATATTTTTAAATCTGAGGGGTAGACCGAGACGTTGGTGGGAAGATTGCGCTAAGAGTGATTTGACGGATTTGGGTTTGAACAGTCATTGACAAGGGCAGACTATTTTTTCTAGTTATTATAAACCCTAAGTCTTAAACTTCTATATATATTTTTTTTTTATGCACGCCGTAGCTAAATATTTTTTTTACAGTTCTTAGCCATTCTCTCAGAATGCGGAACCAACTGCACTTTTACAACATATTTCTTCGGCTTCTCCGATCGTTAAATTTTTTCCAGAAGTCATAATATCCAGACAGCGTCACTAATAAGCCTAACTAGTCTTAAGTTTTATCTCCAGTACGTTTCGAAGACAGTAATGCATCTCAAGGATTCTCTCTTTTCTGTACGATTCCTTGTCAGTTTTTCGTCACAGACGATGCACAATTTGCCTTCTTTACCGATTACGAAATCTCTGGAGAGGTATTTCGAAACAATGTTTTGTTTAAGTACGCCACTGTAGAAAATTACCGTTTCTAAAACTAGAAATGAGACAATAGACGGAGGTAATAAAACTGATTCAGCTATTATTTGTTTAAAACAAATGTACTGTGACTTAAACAGTTAAACAGCCTCTTTTCAAAGGCATTTAAAACCATAGACAAAATACCTAATTTTCCTTTCTCATTTGCATTAAAATAAATACGGTACAATGGTTCTGATAAGATAAATTGAATAGAATATTAACATTGTTACTACGATCCTTTTGTAAAATTGAGTTTAATTTTCCTTAAAGATGTGTCTTGTTCAAAGATATTGAAGGCATCTGTGACTTGTACTATGTTACATGTATTTTAAACAATATTTGTTTTATTTAAATTTATAAACTATTCTTAGTGTTTATTACGTCATTACTATTACTTATTACATTATTATTATTTCAAAGTTTTAACAAGACTATTAATTCCATTTTATTTTTTCAGGTACGATTTCTCTATAAGACTTTTACTGTTGATACTGGTAAGATGAGCTATGTTTATTTAATTATTTATAATTTAAATATTTAATTTTTTTTTTAATTTATCATAAAGTGTTTAGTATCGATTAAAGTGTCTTTGTTTAGGTATTCTCTTTGCGTCGTAACACATCTATTTAGTTTAGAATGAATAATAAATAAGAAGAAAAATTCTGCTACCAGAGAATCGTTTAAATTTTATAAAATTTTGGACAAAATTTATTGGAAAAAATTATGATAAACTTGAAAAAAGTAGTTATTTCTATATAATAGAATGGATTGATAAAAACTATAATAATATATTTATGGTGACATATTGGCCGCAGTTGTCAATCATAAATTCATATAAAAAAAAGTTATACATTTTGATGTATAGAACACGCACAATATATATATATAGTTGTATCACTCCCATATTTATCAACATAGTATCCATTTCCGCAAACTGAGTTTATATCAATATTTGCACATATCGGTTTGATAAAACTTAAAGTTAATAAACGACAAAAACTAATTAAGTTATCGATATGTGTGATGCATTTTATCGATAATCCCAATAGTTATAAATAAACTGATATAAAAAAAAATCAAAAATGATATTTGTAATTTATTTAAATGCTTGAAATAAACCGTCACACGAACTGTAATAATTATAAATTCATATTTATCCTTTGTTTTACGTGTGTACAATGTTTTTTGGTTCATTTTGTAATGACATACTAGACCATATAATAACTATTTGTATTGAATAATAACTATTTACCTGATATCTGTAAAGTAATTTTCGAAAAAGAACAGTACAAATAAAAATGATTCCCAGTCCCGGACATGCTTTGTTCCCACCGATCAATTTTGTGAGTGACATTTTGGAATGACTTGCACCTAGCGGGTTGTACAATGCTGAGACAAATTGAAGATTTGACCTTCGCAGGTTTAATCTTTTCGCTCTTCGCTTCAAAACAAAAAGATAATAACTTTTAGTTCTAACATCGTAAAATTTCTGCCTCGTACAAAAAAACTACAAAGGCATTAAACTTTTAATCACCATTATATAAACAAATAATACGGCTAAGTGAGATTGAAATTAAATGCTGATTGTATTTTTAAAATTGGACGTGTATTATGAAATTTGAATATCAAAAAAGAATAAATAAAATTTCGAATAGTGATTAGAATGAGTCTATTATTAGAGAGAAACAAATACGTTGTTGATATTATTATTTGAGTTGTTAAAGATTAATTCTAATCTTTAAAACCAATATTTTGGAAAAAAAACTTTAATAGTATAAAACAAATAATTTTTACACAGTCCATATTATTTACTTGAGATAATATGTTTTTCAATAAATTTGTAATAAATAACATAAAAGGAAGGTGAGGTGGGGTATCTTGAGTGTTGAGTTCTGATTTGTTATGCTGAAGATTCTAGGTTCAAATCCGGCTGCGGTAAATAAATAATTTAATCTGTTAAAAGGCACAGATGGATCACGAGGGATCTACAGACTGTCTTGCTGCTCTGTAAAGGGGGTACCCTTAATGGGAGGAAAAACCTGTTGCTAAAGCGTAATCTCGGACAGATCACCCCGTGCACGACAAACACTAGTCTCTACAATCTACTGAACGCTAGACTTTTTTTGGGTTGTAGTTGTACAGGTTTAAATAATATAAAATCCTAAATCATTATTAAAACAAACACTTTACTGTTTTTTCGGAACTCGCCATTACTTCTAAGATTTTATTTGGTATATATTATTTTTTCTGAATTCTTAAGCTTACCAGTGGTATATTAAATGTCTATGTCACTCCTTTATTTATTCCACGAATTCATCCATAGTTTTTATTATACATAAATACATCTGCTACAATCCATGAAGGATCTTGGTTTCATTACATGATAGAGGGTCCATCCGTGGCTGCCAAATGGAAGCTTCATCACAGCAACTCAGGGCTCTACAACCTCAGCTACCACAGTCTATATTTAACCATTGTTAATTATCTATTATGATTTAATTTTTCAAATACATAATAAAAGTAATTCAAAGGAATATATTTTGAAAATTCCACTTAAACTAGTGAAAATGTCGCACATTTATATATAATTTAAACTCATTTATAATTAAAGACTTAGCTAATATTAAATAAATTGAAATCCTGCACTCATATAAATAGTTTAATGAAAATTGTTATTTATTGTAGTTATTTTCAAGAAAAAATGGTAAAAAAGATTCACTTGTTTTTTTATCCCACTGCGTGATATTGCAAGTTGTTCATATTTTGCGATAATGTTGTTTGAAGTTTTCCAAAGATTTCTTAAATATTTAAAAATTAGATACCATAAGATTTACTAGATAATGATGATAATGAAGATGAGTAATTGAACATAATATGTAATTAAATCAATGATGAATCTTCTTTTATATACTTAAAAGTTTAATTTTACCTGCGTGTTACAGGGGAATTTTATTAAATTTTAACAGACAGCTGTAAAATGAAAGGCACAGAAGCTAGGGCGGGGAGCATTCTCTTCTACAGCGGTTTACGTAACTCCCAGTCAATTGGGGAATTCTAGTCCGATTCTAATTACAATCTTTGCAGATCACTAGTGCGTAATGCTAAGCTAGTTCAAGCTTATTTATAGCAGAAAATACAGAGAAGTGTATACACCTATTTATATATATGTATATATATATATATATATATATATATATATATATATATATATATATATATTACATAAGAGGAAAAGTAACGATAAAAGCTGTAGCATTTATAATTCTCGCTTTACGCTTATTATTGATAAACAGTGTGTCCTTACTCCAAAGCAGCAAGTATATTCTGGATCTCACCGAATCCTTGCAATGACAAGGTGCATTCAAAGCAGATTAAGCATATTACAGCTACATATTTGCAATTAAAAATAAAAATAACAATGCTACAGCAATAGTCAAAATTTCAGTCAAAAAGGGTTGTTCGGATATTCGGTAAAAGCCAAATAAGAAGCATCAAATATAAATTAATACATTAAATATACGAAAATATATACAGCATTAAATATATGTGCAAGCTTAAAAAAAATAAAGATAACTCGTTTTCTCTTACTGGCGATGCAAGGTGTAGCAGGTAAGTAAACAAATCTATTAACAGCCGCTGGAGGCCTTCCTAGGGCTCACATAGCCTCTGTAAAGTGGGTACCCTTTAGGGAAGAAACTTCTGGTGGTTGAGCGTTATCTCGGACAATTCACTTCTCTGCACAACCGTTGTTTTAGAAACAGTACAGTCTCTACTACCTACCGAACCCAAGACCCTTTTTTATTAATCAGTACTATTATATTTATTTAACCTTCCAAGAACCAATTTTGCAATTGAGATGGTATATATGTATGGTTATTATATTTAACGTTATTTAATAAGATATACTAACGAGTTTTAACTTTTAATTGGTTTAAATGTATTATAGAGTTTTAACTTTAATTAGTTAGAATGCAAAAAACAAAAGTATTTTAGAATCAATAAATCTTAAACTTCGGCTTTAAAAATGAAAAAAGTTGCCAAATCTCCTTGATAAAGATATTAAATGTAATTTAGTTGTTATATTTGATGAAAATACATGAAAGGTAAATCGCTTATTTTGGAGAAAATCTGGAGATAAAATCAACCACAATCTGATAAAAAAAAACTCTTAATAAACTTTTAAAAGCATATAAAAAACGCAAGTAAATAATTTATAAAATAGAAATATTAGACCTCTACCAAAGATTTATTATTGAAAAAAACCTACATGGATATTTTCAGAAGAAGAACTATTAATACTTGATTTATGTATGAGTTATTGTATGTGTTTTGTCAATTAAAAAATATGTATATGTATTATTTTCACAAAATCTCTATTTCAAAAAAGGGTAATTTTTAATTTATAAGCCTTTCTAAATACCAACAAATCTTTTAGAATAAATCAATATGGAATGAGATAGAATACATTAAAAATGCTGCAAACTTTGATATTTAGCTAGTACCAGAGCTCGGACCAAAACCGGTCTTACAAACTCTGCAGCGGTCCTGGTGAAGGGCAGACCATGTGAACCATTCTCCATTGAGGATTATTATACAGCTCATATATAATTTTATTATATCAACTATATATTTTTATTAATTTAATTAGTAAATAAATGTTTATATCAAAGAGTAACGTGAGAGAATATTTTGAATGTTGAAATATCGCGTTTATTTGAGGAAAAAAAGTATTAGTTTTAACCCATCAATTAACCTTGGATAAAAACTCTTTTTTTCTTTTTATAAACAAAAATCCGTTATAGTTCGCTCGTTGGTATTCCGCCTTCTCTTCCTCTTGAAATCTTTAAAAAAATAAGTTATTAATTTTTTTTGTTTTTTTTTTAGTTGTTTTACACTCCTCTTCCTCTTAAAACAGGAAATTCTTCAACTAATAATTTTTAAAAACATCTATTCCTACAAATTCCTATATGCTAGGTATCAAAAAGATAGATAAACACTATCATTAAGACTATCTGAAAGGGAAAGGAAGGATTTGATTGCCTTGAGGTTGTTAGGAAACGAATCGAATCGAGATAACTTTAAATACCGACGAAAATATATGTAGTTTATTTAAATAAATCCCAATTTTGTGATAAGGACGAATAAAAGTTAAGTTTGACATGAAGAAACTGCCAATGATTATCTAAATTGAGACCTAATTTAAAAACACATATCGAGTTAGAAATCCAGACATTATCCATGTAAAGTAGAGGGTCGATTATCCGAAAGTCAATTATACAACATTCATTTATCCGAACTGGCTTCGCGAAATATATTCAAGGAGGGTTCAACATAGCCAATTTAACAAATTTTAAATTATAAATAAAAAGTATAAAATTTTCTCTAAAACTGGATTTCCTACAACTAATATTTTATATTCATTGCTAAACGCCTAAAAAATAGAGACTTACCTGTCATTAGGAATAAAGCCTACTCGTTTGCTATACACCTTGTTTTGACTCACAACTTTTATTAATCTTGTTATGAACGTATTTATTTTTATTGACGCTTGTTTGTTTAATATGAACTATAAAATAAAGATTTTTTAAACATAATTGTGGTTATTGGCATTTTTCTTGTTTTAAGTGAATCTTGGTGTTCCGAACTTTTGATTATCCGGACCACACCCGGCTGATATAAGTTCGGATAATCGACACTATACTTAGGTTTCATCAAAAGAATTCATATAAGAAGGATTGTTAATTTCCATAACACATGTATATATTATTTAGTATTGTAAGAATGTGCTCACCATGATAGAGTAAATTAAAAAAAATAAATACTTTAAAAGTATTTTCATGTATTACGACGCTTCATCTTCTTAAACCTTTAATCTGCTAAATTTAGTATTTACTAGGAACTTATTTCTGCCCAAAGGTATGAAGTCGTATAAACATAGATCTTTTAACACTTAATACAACTTTTCATATTTTAGTCAAATTTATAAATATCTCATTCCCAGACATTGAATATTGTATTTTATCATAAATGAAACAATTCCTCAAGACCTCGAAATTATGCGAAACAGATAATTAACTAAGGATTTAGCGGTGGATTTTGGGGTAATCCGATTTGAGCGAGCGGTCCCTATCTATTTAGCGATGGATCCGATTTTCCTTACAGCGAAGCATTGGAGTGTATTTACCGAAGTGGGCCGGGTTTAAACAACCATCCCGGTTTATCGTCTTGTTAATTAAACTGAGAATTAGCAATTAGATCGAGATGGCGACAATTTATACGGTAATGAACCTATCGAACGCTATCACTCGCGAATCGATAGCGAAACATCGATTAGTGATACCGTGGGCAGACCCATCGTGTCGTTATTATACCGTGTCGACTGAGTTCGTAAAGTGATTTGCATTCCTAATTGATATTCGTAACTGAATCAATATTTTTTTTTAAATCATCCGGTATATTATTTTATACTGGAATATCGCTTGTTACATTGGAAGTGACATAATGGAATTAAGTCAAAATAATAAAAAAATATGATAATTATTCCGCAGGTTGTCGCTTCGAGTTGAGTCACGAGTTTTAACTTATCATTCTGTGAAGTTTGGGAAGTGTGTATATACTTTGCTAATCATTTCATTTAGAAATGAACTTTTAACAAATATATTCTTCGAAATGTTTGTTGAACCGTTCATTTATTGATGAAATGATCTTCTTCTTCTGCTTTCCGGCGCTACAACTCTTGGCGAGTCAAGGCCTCCTGTAGCATCAACCGCCAGTGCTGCTTTCCAGTTCCTTATTCCCAAAATGGACTGCGCATCCTCTGCCACTCCATCGGCCCACCGCAATCTCGGCCTGCCGATTCTCCTCTTGGTATATAGCTTTTCTTTTAGTATTTTCTTTGGGACCTCATCGTCTCTCAATCTAGCAACATGCCCCGCCCAGCGAAGCCTTCCAACCATTATATATATGACGACGAGCTATTTGAAAACTTCTAGAGAGGCCTCCGCTTATCCGAACTGCACATTCCACCTTCTTCATAGTCATTTGAACTAAACGAACTAGCTTGGGGGGAGTTCACAGTTCCAGGAGATTTTAGTATAACTCATCCCTTATAATGCTATCGTAAGCCTTCTGAAAGTCGATAAAATGATCACCGAGATAAAAGCTTTTCCCATAATTACACTCTTTTTTCCATACCAAAACACATTTTCATTTTCGAGAATATTAAAAAGGATACAAATGAAATGTTTAAAGCTGTTGTGACTTAACTGGAAGTGACAATCTGCGCATTTCAGTTTATTCTTTGGGTTCCTGACTCTGATAAAATATGTTTAGTCAATTGTATATTATATGAGATAACACTGCAGTCTACAAATTGATGGCGAATAATATTAACACATCAATCAACCGAAATATCTGTTCAATACTCGCGTGTATATACAAATATTATTCAAGAGTTGGGATCGATGAATTGTATAATTTTGGATTGTTATATTTCCGATGGTGTTGACTAGGATCAGTTTTTTAATTTTATTGTCTAGTCATTATTATCGATTTATTATTATTTTTATTAAGAGAAAAAAATCCTGAAAATACAGGGAGAACTTTTCAGTTTAGTGTCACATGCGCCCATCAAACTAGCCCTGAAGAAGACCTGCAATGTGGGTCGAATCGTTGGCTTACCAATAAAAATGTCTCCGTAAATAAGAGAATTTTCTTGACCTCTACCCGGACCATTTTCTTCCTCATATATACAAGGTCAACTAATATAATTCAACAAATTTTTATTGAGAGTTTATTGAATTTGAATAAGGCTAATTGAGTACTTGTACATCCCATTTTTTGTTAACAGCATGGCTTTTTATAATTATGTATAATTTATTTACAAAAAGTCAAGAATAGTATATACCAATATATATCTGTGTGTGTAATACATAACCCGACATTTGCAAAAAGTATGGTATAAAGACATCGACGTAATTTATTATGATAAATCGTAACAGTATACAACTTCAGAAATATTGTTATGTACAGATTATTATAAAAATAAATTATTCTTAATAGTATAATATTACAGAAAAAAACTGCCTAATTTGATAACTAGTGATAATAATACGCAAAAACCAGAAGGATTTTTAGCTATTTCCCGATTCAAAACAATTTTTTTTATCCCAATTCTGGAGTTGTCGTTTTGCATATATGTACCAGGAATTTTAACCGTGGCCTTGCTACATAAAAAAATATTTTCGACTCGAATTCAAAAATAAAATTATATGTTACATAATGGTAATTAAACGTCCTAGGCATAAATCCTTGAATGTATCCTTATATTTTAATGTCTTCTTTGATCTCGCCTTTAAAGGAGTATCAAATAATAGGGCGTGTAGTTAGCGTAATTATAATTTTGTTTTGTTTTTTATTGATTTCTTTTGTTGTTTTATTAATTTATTAACATCGAGTTCATGTAATTATTTATAAAATCAACTAATTAACTTTAAATTTTGGGGGAAAATAAACACATGAGGCGTTAACTATCATAGTGAATCTGAAGATTTAAAAAAATTGGCTTGTTCACAAATTTCGCTTGTGAAGTCTAACAATCCTTTATTCTTAAGCTCCCGAAACTTCAGGATTTTCAGGATAAATCACTCACACACACACACACACACACACACACACATACATATATATATATACATTGTAAGAGTGACATAAGTGCATATGTAATAAATATACATGAACTGCACAAAAGTGAATAGGGATACCACTCATTTTGGTGCATTTACTTTGCCTAAGATTTTAATATTATTTTTAATTATAAAAAGCAATCGCATCAAATCACTTTTACCTTACGTCGTAAACCAATGGCTTCCTGCCCTTCTGTATCCTTTAATAATACCCCACTGGTGCCTGTAGAATAGATCCGATACTTAGGGTTGCATCTAGACAAACGATTAATCCTCATACAAGACTGAAAAGACAAGAAACTGCTCGACGTTTCAGGCTACTTCAACACTTACTAGACAAACGCTCTAAGCTCCCAATTAATTACAAAATATTTATCTACATGACCATCATACGACCTATTTGTACTTATGGATTAGAGCTTAGGGGCTTAAGCCATCGAATTCCTCTCGTATCCAATCCCTCCAATCCAAAATCCTTCGTAAAATCCTTAATGCTCCTTATTTTGTTAAGAATAAAGTCATCCATAATGACCCCATTTGTTGCTGATTTGGGCCGAACCCGGTATCTATCCTTTCATAACAAACTTCATTCCCACTCAAACCCTCTAGTTTCAAACTTAGCTTCCTCTTCAATTCCCGATAATCCTCCGAGGCGTCTGAAAAGAAGATGGCCAGGTGACCTTCTTAGTTGAACTTGTGATTTGAGTACTACCAGTGGGTAGTTTCTCTACTTGCCATTAACTCATGTCATTATGTATCACTTGGGCTATTTACTTGTTGTATTATTGTAATACAGTTGTAAATATCAATAAATAAATAAAAAAAATTATAAAAAGCATTAATATCTATTAGAAGTTATACTAGGTACATTAAATATTAATGTAGTTATTAAGTATATAATACAATAATATATATGCTAGGTAAAGTATATCCTACAAACTTAGCAATATTCCTATTCATTTTTGCGCAGTATAGATTGTAACTATTTATTATTTTATAAATTTACTAAACTACGCATCTTCCTTTTTATCTATCTATTTATATATTTAAATATATTATAGACAAAGTTGGGTCGATGATACGGAATATAAACAGTGAAGCTCACTCACCTGTAGAGGGCAGTGACTATAGCTTCTCAACGGGAACTCAGACATGCCACCTTTTCTAGGCACAAAAAATGAGATGCCAAGCATCCATAAAAAAAAAAGAGAAAAAAAGACGTTAATCCTTTTTCAGTTAGAAATCCTTTCATATAAAAATTACTAACCAGATTCGATCGGCACAGACAAAATTAAAAAGAAAAGTTTTCCTTCTTGATAGGTATTGTTAACTAATTTTCCTTTTTTATGACTCAAAAGTTGACTTATAATTTATTTTCAGTTAATTAATTACACATGTATTAAATTATTTTAATGATTAAATTACACTTACAGGCATGTGTGTTAATTCTATTATCCTTTGTATTTTACTCTAAGATGTTAAAAATTCGTATTCCATTTTCGGTAATTATTCGACAGGTTATAGCTAGAGTTAACTCCCAACAAATTTTAACTTTACATTTAGTTTTCCTTTAATATTTTCCAAAAATAAGTCAAGTCATCGTGAGCTGTAGTATGGAAAAGAGAATATAAATATGGCAAATCTGTATACATCCTTAATCATTTTGTTAAAACATATATCATCTATACTTCGAATTATTAGTTGTAACTTTTATTTCCTGATGAAACGATTACCGAAATATATTCATTACCCATAATTACGTTCTCATTCCTATACTAAACCTAAAACCTATGGTTTTGGAAAATATTAAAAATGAAAGGAATTGTTAAAACCTGTTGTAACTCAACTCGATGCGACAACCTCCGGGACAGATACCCCATTCTTTAATGTTATTATAAAGGGACTTTATTTTATTATGTATTCTTCTTATTATTATGACTAAAAACATATACTCCTATGTTGCATACTCTTATACAACAACTCCGTATATTATTTTATGTATGTTTTGCATTTTTAAAACAATTAAAAATTAAAAACAATATTAATCATATCCTCAATCAAGAGCATTATAAATAACTTTTTAAAAAGAAGCATTGGTAATTGTAAATTGTAAATGAACTGTTCGCTTCGATTTGTCTTCGACGCCCCGGGGAGTTAAAGTGGCTTTTCCCTTCTATCCGTAGACTCTATTCCCTTGGTTCTTACTTATATCAAACTATCAACTCACAACATCCATCTTATATCTATAGTCTCCTACAATTCTAATCCTCTATCCAATCCCAGGCCACAAGATCCCGCCCTTCCGATCTGTATATCCGTTCCTATAGAACCAAAACTTTTTAGCGTTCCATTCTCACCCGTTCTATCTCTCTTTGGAACTCACTCCCACTCGATATCCGTCATGCGTCTTCTTTAACCTCATTAAAATCAAAAATTTTCTTACATCTTCTAAATTCCCAATCAAATGTTTTATAATCAATAAATAATTTATAGATATATTCAACTCGATCGATTGATGAACTACTGTAAATATTCCTCACTCTTAATGATATCATTTTTTTAATAATTAGATGCTATTATTTATTCACTTATTTTTCCATAAGCCTATTTCTTTTTATAGTAAATTTGTCTGTTTTTTATATCACATTTTCTGATTCTCTACCAAAAGATACCTGTTTAGTTATTTCCTTTCAAGATGTTATGTAAATATTGTTTTATTCTGATTTAGATATATTCTACATCGTAGGCCTTTGACCAGATATAAATTTATTTAATTTTGTTCATTTCTGTTAATCTAAAGGGACCTGGTCCCAGAGTAAAATTATTTTTCTATTCTATTCTAATTTTATCTCAATGTTTTATTCTTCTAATTTTTTATTTATATGTTTCGTTATGATACATTATTTTTCCAATCGGTACAAGTTTGTATCTCTTAGCCGTCATGTACATGACGGCTAAGACGTCGAGTTAAGTATCGTAGGCTTGTTAATAATTTTACAATAGGAGACTTCATCAGAACTTTATTTATTTAAACAGGAACGCATGTCACGTTTAAAATTTATTACCATAGAACACTTACTGTATCTTATCGAAATTGTTTGGAACAATAACGGAGAGATGCGGAAATAACTTTTTTTTTTAACGTTGCTTCCTACCGTCCACATATTTAATAGGGTGTCATGGTAATCTATTCATAAAGGGCTTCATATCTGTTATCAGTTTCTTCCTTGTTACTATCATCTGTCACTTTAGATAACAGGTTTTCGGTGATAACTGTGTTATCAATGGTAGAGTTAAGTGCTACTATCCTTTTTTCCCTAAAGCTTTGTAGTAAATCCGTTTTTCTAATGTGTGTATATATATGTGTATGTTGTACTATAAAAAATAAATCTTTAAATTATAAGTTATACAATGCTTATGCTTATAAATGCTGTTAATAACTGCTTTTATTGCCCATAAATAATTATGGGTTAATATAATACAATACTGGGAACCGAGTGACTCAGTGGTAGGGCACTGAGTTGCCATGCCGAAAATCCTGGTTCAAATCCCGCTGCTGGCAAGACTTTTATTTAGACTGTTAGCAGCCCGAGATGTACCCAACGGGATCTAGGATCCGCCTGGGCCCACCTACCTATATAAAATGGGTACCCATAAAAAGGGGAGAAATCCGGGGGTTGAGCATGATCTAAAATAAATCACCTCCTTGCAACACCGTTGTCCATGAAACAGTACAGTCTCTAACATTACTCTACCCAGACCCTTCACGGGTTGTAGTGGCACAGGTTTTTTGTTTTTTTTATAATACAATACTAATATTACAATAACCGAAAATTCTAAAAGGGAAATTACAATTAAAAAATCATTATAATTTAATATAAATTAATATGTTATATCTTCATTGTTTGCATATTTTCATATTTTATAGGTGGAAATATAGAAAATTGGTTTTATAATTGTATTGTCGATACAAATGTACAAAAATCTGTTTCATGATTCAGTATCGCCAAAATGTTTTTTACCTATGTCATTATACATTGTTTTCTGGCTCATAGATGGCAATAAGAATTTTATAATTAAATCTAAAATCAACCGCTATATATCGAAAACAACAAAGGTGTTTTGTTTTGTTTATATTCGACCCTTTGCATTTTTATCGACGATATATGAAATCATTTAATATTGAAAAATAATTATTATGAATAATATGCATTCTAATTTTTATTTTATTTTTTTAGGTAATTTCAAGTTCTATCATATCTCGATTATGAAGAGAGACAAAGGTGACTAAATCAAAGTTTATTATACACTGTGAACAGACATTAATTTTTTTTTATTCGATGAATTCTGAAATTCTTATTTAATGTTTTATAATTATGATTTTTTTAAGTAAAGGTTATTTATGATTTTAGTCTTATGATTGGATTACTAAAAGCTTTTAACTTGTTCTTGATTAAGGGTGCTAATGTTGTTTTCCTGCTCTTTTAATGGGTTCAACGTCGTTTTAATTAATTACACTCTTATAATAAAAAGTAATGGCTCTCAATAAGATTCCGTTTACTATTATAAATTAGGATTAGGAGAAAATGGTTCGAACAGACACTATACAAAAATTATTTTTATATTTTGTCTATTAACCCAGAAGAAGAAATGTGGGGTCGAAACATCGTTGTATCGTAGGAAGTATTTAAGGAATTTTTTTTTCCTCCAGTAAGACCGTTTTCTTTATCATATTTTTACGGTCAAATGGTCATTATTCGAGATAAACTAGGATTAGTTTTTGAAAAATTTAACTTATTCCACTAGAAAAAATTAATAAGCTACAATAAGTTTTAAATGCAGTAAAAATGCTCATAATTTATTTGATCAATTACATGCACATAATTAACACTTATTAACGATTGGTACGGATAACCTAATATATGAGTGAAACTAAAAAAGAATTTAATTATTTTAAATTGAATACAGTTTGTGTGTTTCTGTAATATTGCCTTTAAATGTAGTAGATTTTGCTTTTTGCTGTCCAATAAAAATGTTTTATTAAAAAATAAAATATTTATTATTTTAAATAATTATAAAACCAGATTTGTTTATTTTTATTTAATTTAATTTAATATTAACATGAATAAAGAGTTGCCCGGGTTAACTTGCAACATTTAATTCTGTCATATTATCATGAAAATTATTAATAATTATTTCAATTATTCCGCTTATCTTTCGCTTGTTAAATTTAGACTTAATTAGTCCAGTAATAATTTAATTAATGAACCCGGATATAGAACTGGATTGAAGATTTATTAGACTTCCTCTGTAATTAATTATTGAGCGTAGTCATTCATTAGACCCATCAGAGCCGACAGTAACTCTTGCAATCAGTAGAGTTTACATAATGTCAGTCCGTGCAACTCATATATATATATATATATATATATATATATATATATATATATATATATATATATATATATATATATATATATCATGTCCCAGATGAATTATGGACCCTGTGGGAACTGCAGACCCACCTGGTGCTCACCCAGCCCCAATAATTACCTATAAACCAATTAAGGGTTATAGTTATGATGATTGAGAGTTATCTCAGATAAATCAAAACTATGCTCAACCGTTGTCTTAGAAATAGTATTGTCTCTACCATGTACTGGTAGAGATGTAATATAAAATCAGAAATCAGTATTATAACATTAAGTTCAAATGTTGTATTTTTTGTCCCAAGCTATTAATTTTACGATTTCATATTATGATTACATAATATATTTTTTTCTAAAATCTTATGCTTTTCAACGGCACATTAAAAGTCTACATCAGCCCATACACTGCTGATTGTCAATCGTTTTTACTTGACAGCTGTGGCTACAAATATACGAGGAGAGAGAAAAAAAAGTCTACACTACTATTTTATCAATTGTTTCTTAACTTATTTCAATATTTTTAATATCTCTCCTTTATTTAGTCAAGGAATTTAATGAATTAGTATGGTATGGTATGGTAGATCAGTATGGATAGTGCCGAATTGCTAGGATGAAGGTAGGTCTCGGGTTCAAATCCTGTTATTCATAAATTACTTAACTTGTGGGATCTACAGATCCTCCTTGGGCTTACCCATCCTCAGGTTACCTATTTCGTACCCTTAATTGGAAAAAAAACGGGCGGTTGAGCGTGATTTCGGACAAATCACCACCTCCCTTAATAACTGTTGTCCTTTAACATAGACGTATCTATCTTGTATTGAACCCATCATTCATACAGGCCCAGATCTTTATATATTATTAAGTTTACTGTTATAGTGTGTTATGAGAGATTTCCTCCAGTGATTCAGTATGATCTCAGATCCCAGAGATAGACCAGAGCCGATCAAACACTCCCATCTTTGTTCCTCAAAGCGCCCACTGGAGAATACCCGTTTGTAGGAACAAGTGATTTCCCAGTGAGCGCTGTGTTGCATTTCAAATACGCAATCAGGGAGTGTGGGCGAGTTCCGTTCGATACAAGGCTGTATCGTGAAGATGTATACACTATCATCCGTACACTATTATTAGACAATCTAGTTAGTATGCGAGGGTATCCATCTGGACAGTATGTAATTATCCCAAATACATTTTAAATATACCGATTCATAACTATTGTTGCTACATGCAGTTAATGTAACTACTTAGTAACTGCATAAACTTATTTAAATCCTTTGCAATGATGCGTTAAGTTATTCTTGTAACTTGACCTGTATGATCTGTAACTACAACCAATGAAGGGTCTTGGATTCTGTAAACAGTATTGTCTATAATGTTTCTACAACAACGGTTGTACAGGGGGGTGATTTGTCCGAGATCATTTTCAAATGCGAGGTTTTTCCATCCATTTTATATAGGCTGAGTGAGACCCAAGAGGGTATGTAGATCCTTTACATAAGTTCCATCCATGGCTGTTGACTGATTGAATAATTTATCTCCCTCCGCCGGATTTGACTTTTGGCACAGCAACTCACCACTATACACAGTAAATAACTACTTTTTCATAAAAAGAAAAAGTCTTCGAAACTCCAAAATACGTTTTATATCAACGCTTTAGGTGAATATCATTAGAAATGGAAAACAGTTTCAAGAGCATAGCTAAAAATCCCTGTATTTTATAGGTTTTCGAAGCTAATATCTATTAAAAAGTTTTCAATTTAAGAACTTATTCAATCTTAAGTGAGTAAAACATTGAGTGTACTTATTTATTGTTATTAGAGTATTAAATATAAGTATTAAATGTTTTTGTTTTGTCATGTCTCTCTTCAAAACAATAATATTTAAAAATATTATTAAAACATTTAGCTAAACACCTAAAGGGCAATTAGAGTACATGCTCGTGCTTACATATGTTAGTTAGCTTTACATGGAAGTTGAGCCAGTAAATTTTTATAAGAAACGTTTTATTTAAATTGAACGATTTCGCAAACAATGCACAATACAGTTATCAACGTTAGGGGGGGAAATGACCCTAACATATCCTCTTATGTTTTTATTTTTCTTTTTTTATATTTCTTATTATAGGCATTCATACCATATTATTCTTTTATCTACAATATCTTTAGGAGTGGAGTAAAAAATGTCTTGCTCAACAGATATCTTGTGTAACTTTCAATAAGAAAGAGATGAATAGTTTTAAAAAACAATTTGCCCAACTCACTTCATTCCAAACCGTATTGAATGAAAAACGTTTTGACCCTGAACACACTTGCTTCACTCAACCGAACAATAAATATTCACTAGTAGATCGATATTACACGTTAACTATGCAATGTTTTAAACAGTTCACGATGTTACGTTTAATATTCATTTATTTGAAACGTTCGTCTTCAAAAGGGCTTTTTTTTCATTCATTTTTTATTTTTGTACTCATCCATATTTCGTCCACCAATTAAGAATTATTAAGCATTTTTTTATGACGAAAACCTGGCTTTTATATATACAACACGATCTTTTTCATAATATTATATTTTATTTTCGTTTCGTTCATAAATATTATTATCGTTATTATTTATCGTTTAGAATAAATAAGTATAGCATATTTAAACAAGAAAAGAAACAATTAAAAAAATAATAATATTAGATTGATAATTAAACACGTTTATTTGGATTTTGAATGAAATTATTCTACAATTAAGTAAATATTTTTATATAAGTAAACCTTATCATATAGGTAGATACAAATTTATACAATTTAAAGTTTAAAGGTCCGACATTACTCTCTGTGTTAATTTTTAATTATAATAATAGATTAAAAAAATAAATAACTCTGTCTGTAATAAAATTAAATTTTACATTTTAAATAATATTATTCTATAAATATGTACATATTTTTGTACACGTTAAATTGATCAGATATGTAGATAAAAGTTGAATGCAAGTAGTTTAAAATTTATATACGTCGAACATTACTCTCTGTGTTAATTTTTTATTTTAATGATTGATAAAAAAAAAAGTAGAAACTATCCCGTGTGTTATAGTTAACACTAAAATATTTTAAACTTCAACTATAAATTTTCAATTATTTTTACACAATATGAGACATGTCAACGTAACAATATTTTTCATAATATAATATTACACCATTGATGAATAAGATTACATGGAATGTTTTTTTAAATCTATAGGGAAACGTTTTTATGAAAAAATAAAATTAGAAATATAAATTAAAACCATATTGTTATGTAATTTTTTTATGGTAATTATTTTTAAATTTTTGAAGAAGACCCGGGTTCGAATCCAGGCCAGGGAAATCTTTTATCTTCAAAACAAAAATATATAATAATGTATTTGAATTTCAATATAGTTATTTTATTGTATTTATTTTGATAAAATAAATAACACTTTGCTAATAGTTACAGCTAATATAAGTTTTGCAAAATGTTCTGTATTTTTTTATGTGATTGGAAAGAAATATTAACTGGTCTGCGATAACTATCTCGGCCATTAATCTGTTCTTAATAGCAAATATTAATTTTGAAATTTAAAATAATTAATTTTGTGCTAGGTCGTGTGTGCTTCAAGGGTAATGTACTTGAAGATTGCCGCTAAAGGAGAGTGTACCTTCCCTGCACTAAAGCTTTCGGGATGAATTTCTTAAAATTTACCAGTATAAAGTTACGTTGCACGTTGCATATAAAGTTTAGTTAGGAGTGATAACAAACCATTTAAGATTGTAAACGTAAGAAATTTAGAGGAAAAATAAGTTGTTAAGGGATACTTACGAAGCATTACAACCGTTGTTTGAGAGAAGGCAACCCATCATCACAGAATAATTCCTTGTTAATCAAATCTCACCGTAAATAATTTATTTATACAACGTAATATTAGAAAGGCTAGAAGAAATAATAGAATCGATACTTAAAACGGGAATCGAGACATTACTATTTCATTTAATATATAAGGAGAAAGGCAATGAAATAATTCTAATCTGGCAATAATGAAATTTCTTTTTTCGAATCTTTTAAAATGAAAATCAGACAAATACTGAGTCTATAGACATATAAACAGGGTTTTCCTGCCTGTTGTTACGGTACTAATTTACAATTCGATGCAAGAAAATTATATTTATACATTATACAATTTATTATAAATTAACTATAATTTACAATTATAAATTATATAATATTTTTAGCCTACAATTTTAAGATTAATAACTGAGGCTCATGGATACATATATAACATAACTATACTATAACTTTATCTCAATCAGCAATAGATATCATCACATATCCATTATTTCTGCTTTCATAAGAGCATTAATAGTAACTGACTGTTACCCCAGATTCATATAAAGTCGATGGACAGATCTCCTGCCGTGAATTACTATAGTTAAATGAATACCAAGATGAAATTTTTAAACACTTTCGTTAAGATACGCTACATCATTTCTATTTTCGTCAGAACTAATATCTATTATAAGTATGAATAAGGATTTAAATATATACTTAAGAAAAAAATCTTTAAAAATTGTATATTTATCAGATAAACGGCGTATCGTGGCTTCCTTTATTAACCTATTAAGGAATTTTATTATTATTATTATCCTGTATTATTAAGGAAGTTTTTTTTATTTAAAAAAAATCAGTAACACAGTGATAGAGCAATAGGACTAAATCCTAACAATATAAATAATAATCAATTTTATAGAAAAAGCCCGTAGAAGACTATTACAGGCTTAGAGTGCAGAAAACATCTAAAATTGAAGAAGATTCTAACATAGAGGTAGTCTTTAGGGAAAGACATCTAAGGTTCTATGGCCACATAATGAGGATTCCCGATCACACACTTACAAAAAGAATAGTAAAATACGTATTCGTAACAAGCATCCCTTGTTAATGGAGAGGAATGGAAAAATGGGAAGAGGAAAGTTGAAAAATGGGAGGTTAAGCCCGAGACAAAAGGGCCGAGAACTGGAACAAAATGGAGCGAGAAAAGAAAACTGAGTTCTCGCAAAGAATAAGAACCTGTTGGAAATGTAAGAAGAACAAGAATCTTTACGTGAACCATCTTTACTCAGCGTCTTCCACTTTGGGAGCTTTGCGACTAATAATAATAAAAACAATGAATGTTATAAACTGTCTTCCATGGACACACTCGATCAAGTGCAATGTATTATCGAGCCCAATATAGATAAATAGTTATTTTCATGGGCCCAAGTTATGTAAATAAATGGCATCAGCTAAGTATATTATTTTTCTAAGTATACTTCGAACATTTTTACTACCGGCCCCGGTCGGTTTCCTTAAAACAGCGTTAGACCTCCCTGGATCTAGCTTTCTACTCCTTTCTCCGTAGCCTACATTTGCCCAGCAAAGACTTGTTAATACTCTACCTGGCCGCAAGCTATGTCCAAATTTCTCTATTTCATTTTCCATCGCCGCTGAAATACTCGGTTTGCGGTTAACCCGGTGAGATTTCGGAATACTTTTATAGACAATGAGTGGTCTATTTAAGTTTCTTCTTCAAGGATGCCGAAACAAAGACCAGATAAACAAGGATGCTGTAAAAGAGTATGAAGAAAGCCTTATACAATTCCCGAAGTAATTATTGATGTAATATAAGTATGCGGTGTTGTATTTTAATATACTGGAACCACTTCGAACCAGAATTGCGGTTTCCTAGTTTGGTGTAAGTACTCATTTTTCTTAGCTTTGCTATGTTAATCATTTCTGTTCTATAAAAATTAGTAAAATTAGCTGTAAGGAATTCGTTAATAGGCCCCAAAACTATTAAGAGCTGTTTTGTCGGATCATTGAGGTTACTGGATAAACAGATTATAAATATTTTGAAATTCTCTTTCTATTTATCACCTTATTAAATCTTACGAATATTTTATCATCGTTGTTTTAAACATTTAAACAGTTCGAACTAATCTATTATTGGAATAATTAATAAATTAATCAATTTGTTCTAACCAAATTCTTCCTCTTACACTTGCCCCATTTCAATTCATTAATCATTAGTATAGTTGAGTAACTGATACTGTTAAATAGTTAATAAGTATATTTTTATAATCACGTTTTAATTTTTGTAATCATGTTCGATATATTAAGAATTAAACTAAATTAATACTATCTTTCATTCTTTTAGTGCACTCTATAGGGATTTAGAAAATTAAGCTTTCAGGAAAATATTATGATTCAATTTTTAAATTTGTTAACATCAGAACTACGCGAAAAAGTATTATAAAACATGAAATGCACACGTAAACTGAAATAAAGGAATAATCATATTTTCTGTACTTGGCAAAGTTTGTTATTTTAAACCAAATTTCTCCATTTTTAAATATATTTGGTTAATTAAAAAAAATATCTATTGCATGTCATCCAAAATGTATTTCCTATATGACTTCCGTTACTTAAATGAACAATTTTTCCACTGTTAATCACAGAGTGGAAAAATTGGTATAGAAAAAAATCAAGAGAGGTGTTAGAAGTGCCCATCTCCAGACGAAATGATGTGATAAAAAAAAAATTAAAATAAAAAAACGTCTACGAGTAATATAAATATTCCTAAAATCGTAAAGTGAACACATACACGAATTTTTTGTTTTACGTATGACTAATTTTTTAAAAAAGAATTTCTAAAAGATTTTTGAAATTGTATAGAAATAAAAAAAAAAAATTTAACGAAAAATAAAAAAGATCCTTTCGAACGACTTATGAAGGAGCGACCACCGAGGAATAAAATAAATTTTAAACTACCTGTACCACTACAACCTGTGGTGGGGACTGGGTAGAGACTGCGTTGTTTCAAAGACAACGATACCCTATTTATAGAGGCTGGGGTGAGCCCCAGGATGGTCTGTTGGCCTCACAGAATCCATCCCAGGCTTTTAACAGTGGGGTAGCTTGAAATTATAATTACAAAAAATCATAAATTTCAAATAAATCGGACGAATTGAAAAAATAAAATTTCCATTTCTACTATTTTCCCCATACCTTGAAAAGGATTTCCTATCGCCTCCATTTACTAGTGAATAGGCCCTTAATCGTGGGCGAGGAACGTCTTGGTGAAGAGTTAAGGGCAAATTGATTTATCGCGAGAACATGCTAGGGTCCTAGGTCTGCCTGATTGCCTCTCTCTCCTGGGTCAAGAGATTTTCTCGTTTGGTGAACTTCCATGGGGTTTCGAATCATGGTATTGGACACTTCTCAAATCAGTGTGACTGGTTGACGGTATATATATTTGTTTTCACTTCCAAAAAAAAAAAAAAAAAAACTGTACCGTTAGAACCATGAAGGGTCTTGGATTTAGCAGTATTATATACTTAGTAGAATGTGTACTGTTTCTGAGACAACGGTTTAACAAGGAAGTGATTTGTCCAAGATCATGCTCAACCCCCTATATATCAAATAATTGGGGAAACCGTTAATTGTTTTGATTAAATTAATTTTATATATCAGCTACAATTTAATCCTCGTAAAAATAGTATAAGATATTTTAAATTAGAGGATTTTGGAATTATCTTCTTTTATTGAGGGACTCAGACTATGTTATACATTAACATACCCTAGAGAAAAAAAGGATGTAATTGTAACTGTATTATATTATTGAATAAATGATCTTATTTAAGGAAAAACAATTTTTTATAGTACTCTATTAACTAAGATTAGGAAAAATAAATCTTCTTTTATAGTACTCCTATTATTATTTTTTTGGACTGGAAACCATAACCATTTTTTTTTTACTAATAAATTTTAATAAAAATTAGATTAAAAATAGATAAATCTTGGAATAAAAAATAGATAAATCTAAGTCGTAAAGATGAAGAAAAAGAAAAACACTTTTGTTAAAAAAATAATAGCGAAGCGGGTATAGTGTACCATTGTGAAGATTTAAAAAAATCATTAATAATTATCGAAATTATAAATTGTTTGAAGGTAATGGATGGATTAATTGAAGGGGGATGAAAGAGAAACAAAATCTGAAGTCATTGTTCTATATTACAAGTTGAATGGTATTATGATTTAAAATTACATTTAATATTCATGGAAACCAAATTTAAATATTGTGTAATCAACCACCATATAATACCACGTTTTTATTTTTATATTATCTAATGCAAATTAATGTTTTAAATTTAAATTTTTCTTAAAATCTTTTGAATTTTATTTCAAGAAAGGTGGCATGTGAATGTTGTTTGATTCGTTTATTTATTTATTTTTAACAATTGAAAATACACCTGCTTTTATATTCATTATTAGTAGAAATGATACCCATAATTACACTCTTTTTTTCTTACTAAAATTCACGATTGTTTTTATTTTCGAGAATACTAATAAGAAGACGAATGAAGAGTTAAGACATTTTTTGACTTAACTGAAAGCGATAACCTGCGGAACTGATACCAATTTTGTATTATTGTAGCGTGGAATGTGGAAGTTGTGTTATGTTCATATCGCAGGGCATTCTTATATTTATTTTTTTTCACTTTTGAATAATATTTTATATACAATAGTGCGTTAGCATATGATTACATCTAGTAACTTGTAAATACAGACAGGTGCATGATTCGAACCTGAAACTGTACCATTCATCCTCTTGAGGTTAAATGAGTCGCAACCTATATAAAGAACTAGAAGAGTTAAGTGTTCCGCTCCAGAAGCCTCAAATTAAGGTTATCTCTGTTGGCCTATTTAAACCTGACTCGTCAAAACAATAATTATATTAGCTCACTCCTTCATTCCTCGACGGTCGCTCCTAATAAGTCGTTCGGAAGGATCTTAAAATCACTCCTCCTGAAGAATCCTTAAGGATACACCAGAGAGACTTCTTCCTCCTCTTGGAATCCCGAACGACCTCGATGGCCGTGTAGTGAACTAACGGTCTCGGCTCACCCGCTCTCATACCTCC
This sequence comes from Troilus luridus, assembly GCA_964056705.1. Classification (NCBI taxonomy): domain Eukaryota; kingdom Metazoa; phylum Arthropoda; class Insecta; order Hemiptera; family Pentatomidae; genus Troilus; species Troilus luridus. Next base: position 70,983,135 of record OZ057415.1, on the reverse strand, counting down.
CTCTTACCTAATCCTTTCTCCGCTTCATTCATAACTCCCTACATTCAGCGGCTTCTTCGACTATATATAGTGCGTCATTTCAGATGGATCTACCAATGAAAAGAAATTTTGCCAGAATAATCTCATACTTAAGTGCGTATAATTCATTATTACTCTGAAATCATGGGAAAATGTAAGTTGTTCTATTAATGAAGAGTTCGAATCTTGAAGTTAATAAATCAGAGAATTATCATCATTAAAAACACATCATTATTTTTTTAGATGTTATTTAATACCTTGATGATATGAATAAATGCAAGACGCTTAAGACATCAAATTCCATGATATTTATTGCGAATTCATTTCTAAAGTTGATATGAAAGCCTAAAGGTTAATAAACTTATTAATTATGTATAAAGAAATATCAATCTGAATTTAATTAGTTAACAAATGGGGCGAGCATTCCTTTAGAGAGATAATTGCTTAGAACAAATTCAAGCGCATCTCATGCAAATTCACTAGGCCCGAAAACAAATTATAAAGTCAGTAAATTAAAATGCAAAGAAATGTCCGTGCTGCTTACATTTGTTCAAATCGATAAAAAAATTGCTAGAAAGAGTTTTGTATTATTTTCCATATCTTAAATAGTGTAATGATTACATAATTATTTAACACTCGAAGTAATAGATCATTAGTATTTAAGACTTTAGACTCAATTTCTATTGTTTTAATTTTTTTTTGTCATATTCATTATTCTTTCTTTATAATACTTATTGTGTTATTCTAGTCTCCATTTTGCTTTTCCACCCCAATCCGAAAAGAAAGCATGTGCTTACTGATTTATTGTATTTCACAGAGCAGTAACAATTTAGAATAAAGACCAACAAATTTTCAGTTCATGATATGGACTATAAATATATTATTTTACTTTCTCTTAAAAATAAAAATAAAAATGAAAGCAATTAATATAAAATTATAAATAATATAATGACGTAAGTCAACAAGATCCTAATTAAAGTAATGTTCAATGAACGTTCTTTCTCGTGTATACATCGAAAAATTGCGAGAAGACAGGGATATAGGATCTGTGAAGAGAACGGATTCGCCTGACTGATTGGACCCCTGGTTGCTCAATTGCTTAGAGCTTAGACTACCACGGAGAGGCTGACGATCCGGGTTCGAATCCCTACCAGGGCAATTCTTTTCTCTTTAAAATAAAAAAAATATTTAAAAATTAAAAGAATTATTATAAAATTATAAATAAATATATTATATTTGTTCATGTTTAGCTAAAGTCTAATGTGGAATAGTTATAATAACTTAAAATTTTACAGATTTTGTTTTAATGATTTCGTCTGTTATCTTGTCAATAAGTAACACTATATCCTATGAAGGGCCTTGGGTTCAGTACATGAAAGATACTGTATTTTTTCTTTAATAATAGTTATGCGTGGAGGTGATTTGTCCGAGATCCCGTTCAATCGACTGGTTTCTTACCTCAGATAAAGTTATTATTGAAGGTTCTAGTAGTAATGCAGTTATAAATAATAAATTAAAGTAATTCTTGTGCAAAAAAAAGTTGTCCCACTTCAACTCATGAAAAGGCTCAGGCTCAGTACTATTATATTACTAGTATTATAAGCAAACTGTTGTGCAAATAGTTGATTTAGTCGAGATCGCTCTTAATCGTCCGGTTTTCTCCCAGTAATGCCGCTTTAGAGATCAATAATTCAGCACAATACACACCAAAATATCCCGCTCCCTTAAAAAAAATGGAAGAATGAACCATATAGTTGCGTTGAGACACCGTTATGATTCAATGAACCCAATTTAACTACTTCCCTCAACGTACGTGACTGAAGTTCAATTCCTTTAAATCATCCATATGTTTTATTTTAATATATAAAATCGGTTACAACTTAAGCTATGCGGCTCCACTCCAGAGACAGGTGGGCTGAAGGCTCTCTAGCTCTGTCACTCCCATTCTTCTCCATGTCTAACCATTCTTCATCTTTATCCCCCGTCATCTCCATATATATTACTACAACTTTGTCCTCCACTTCCTTTAACGTACGTTTCCATTATAGCTTGAATCCTTCCAATATAGAACCATTCATGCAGCGGTGCCGAGTTATTCACGATGAATAATGATTAGCAGTTTAATCATCGAAGAACCGTAGATAGGCGTAGAATTCCCGTTATGTCTACTTTTTCATTCATTGTGCACTCTTAACTGCTTCTTTCAACTTGCGTTGTAAGTTACTATACTTATATCTTCTCGCCATTTATTATCCTACACTGTCTTTCAAATAATACAACTACTATTCAGAAGAGCCTTTTCTATACTTGGATTGTAATTTACTCATTAAATTTCTAATATCCAAAGCGTTTTAAGGCAATTAAAGCTACGAGTAAGTATAAATACAGATCCCCATTGTTATTAGAGTAGTCAAATTGAGAAAGTATATACTCGTAGTCGTACTTTAGTAATTAAAATGGCTACCAGCACCTGGAAAGTATTTATCGACTATTATAAATTTTAAATAATCATGGACTTCAATTCAGCAGGCTTCAGCCTTAAGATAGGTAAGGTTGTATCAATCTGATACTAAAAAGTAGTTGATACAAGTATCAGATACAGTCGAAATGTACCTGATACTTTTGTATCAATTGACACTTGTTGATTCAAGTATCAGATACGGTCAGATTGACACAATTAGATTGAGGCAACCTTACCCAACCCTACATTTTGGCAATAAAATTACATCGTCTCACGGATTTAAAAAAAATTATCATCTACTATTGATAACGGTCCTTTTAATAATAAACAAATAAATAATTAGCAATAGTCAACCACTGATTTAAGCTCCCCTGATTTGATTACCTCCGAAAGACCAATTTCGCCACATCTTCCCTTACTATTAATAAATAGATAAGTAAAATAATAGTGAACAAGTTTTCACTTATTATCAATATAATCTGTAATTAGTCACTTATCACAGATGTAGAAACGAAAATAAACTATGAAATTAGTTAACAGTAAAGGGTGGTTGAAATAACAATTTCCCAGATCGCCTCCTAATATATGATTTTTTCGCGAGCAACATTCGCAAAAAAAACCTCGACCTTTGTCCGGGCAAAAATGGTTTCATTAATGGATATATCTATACCATAAAGTATAGACAATTGACATAAATTATTGAAATCGGGTGCAAAAAAAACAACAGCTATAGCGTTTTAAAGAGTATAGCGTGCGGCGGCGGACAGACAAATTTTGTATTACAACCCAATTTCTACGTGTCTTGGAACGTGAATAGCAAAAGTTTGAGGTAGGGTTAAAATCTATTTTTATTGTTCAATTTCATAGCTTTCAAAAAATAATTAACCAATTAAAAACATTGTTTTAATCATTTGGTGCCTTGTGCAGCTTACTATTTCGGCGAATAACTCTGTTTCCTTTAAAAATGATAACAAAAACTGAGGCCACAAGAAAGGCTTCTGTGTAGCTTATTAGAAGAGTAAGAGTCGGGACATCTATATTCAACTACAAAGGTATCAAGTAAAAGTATCAGATACATAAAAGTATCGGTATCACTACTTCAAGAGACTGACAAGGAGAAAACCAGTATTCAGAAAAAATATGCCTCAAATACTTTCTTTAAAAAAACTTTTTAATTTGTAATTTTTAAACAAAACTAAACCTTTAAAAAAAAATTAGAATCAAAACTGACTGAGAAACATTCATGCTGAACCAACGATGTTGCTAGTTCAAATATTATTCATACTACATTGATGTTTCTTAATAATAGCATTGTAATAATATTTATAAATATAATTTTTTTATAATATTAGTAATAATGATCGGGCTTTCCTAATAATAAAACTACATTGGCTTCGCTCTAACAATATTTAACAAATATATATAATATAAAATAACTTATAACTCATGACATATATTATATTAACTAGAATCTCTCGCCATAAAATATGTTAACCCCAATACTCGGATATTAAAATCTATCTTTATGTACAATAAATTGTTTAGAGGAGAGCTTATTATTGATCTTAATTATTTTTCATATATATTATTATTCCTTGAGATATTATTAATCCATACCACTCTCCTTAAGTTAAACGATTTTGTGCGCTAATGCTTCTTAATGCTTCTGCCGTGTTCGCGGCAATCAGAAATGACTTGCGACGAAGAAGAATGCTATATTGATCAGAAAATTGCGACCCTGATCTATATTGTACAAGACACTTTCCTTTATCGATTTACTACGGCGACACTTCGGTTAATAAATTGGACCTTGTAGAGCAGGCAGTCGTTATAATAAATAACAATACGTTTACAAAATGTCGCCTTAACACATAGTATAGTAAATTGTTGTATTCAAACAAAATAATCATGCAATACCGGGATTTTCTTGCGATGGATCCCATTGTTGCGCTTTCATCTTAAGTCAAATTCATTATTTTAAGACCCAATTTTATTTTATTCTATCAAATATATTTATAAATTTATCACACGAAGGAAGCGTTTCTTTATATAACAAAGAGAAAGGCTTTTTACATCCCGCAAACGCCAGTCAACATCCTTTTACCAACATAAATAATGGTGTCCACTAATAACATGGTATTCATTAAATTTTGTAACTTAATCATTTTTTATGTAACAATACTATGTTTTTATGTCTTCTTGATTTCATTTCACTTTTGTTGTTCTCATCAATTATTTTATAATTATTCAACATCAATACTTCTACCAAAATATTTGGAATTTATTTAAAGACAAAAAGCAAATGCACTTTAATAAATTTACAATACACATGAATAGACGAAACGCGAAAATAGGGTATATACTTTAACTTTGAAATCAATCGTAAAAGGTGATTAATTTTAAATATTTAAATATCTAGTAATTATTGCGTTATTCGGTAAATATTTCGGTTGGTTTTATTTTATATATTTAATTTTACTTAATCGTATCGGTAATGAAAAAGATGACCCAAATAAGAATTATTTCTTACTCATTAAAATTGTTATCAACACAAAGCCGAAGGTATTGAAGAGGTGGGGAAAGAGAGCTTATTGATATTTACCTAAAATAACCAGACCTAAGTAGCTTTTCCATGTTATCCTATATTAAAGTCTCCACGGCGCTGTGGTTAATCCTTCCCGCACAACTTCTATAAAATTATTATATCTCGGAAACTTTTTTTATATATAATGCAGTAATAAAAATAGCAATAATTAAGACCTATTTGGACTGACGGAGTAGAGCTGACGGAGAAAAAGGGTTCCACTAATCCATCGAATTCCTCTCGTATCCAATCCTTGCAATCCAAAATCCTTCAGTGCTCCTTTCTCTGTTACAAATAAAGTCATCAATAATGACCTCAATTTTCCATTTGTTGCTAATTTGGCCCGAACCCGATACCAGTCTTTTCATGAAAAACATCGTTCCCACTCAAACCCTGATAATCCTCCGAGGCGTCAGAAAAGAAGATGCCCTCGGGACCTCCTATGATCAATTTGCTATTTGAGTATTACCATTGGATAGTTTCTCTAGTTATCTTTATCCATGCCGGTATGTATCATTCCTGCGATTTATTGTTATAATATAGTCGTAAATTTCGATGAACGAATTAATAATAAATGAAATAGTTCAGATTTAAATGTTCCATTTTTTAATTATAATTATTAGACAATATTTGAATAATTAATAAGAAGTATAAGAAAATATTTTCTGGAGAGAAGAGCTGAGATCAGCCGGCCTCATCGGTTCCGCTCAGCGATCGTAACCCACATTCAACAGATGCCTTCCGAATCCATTCTTCTCCGTTTCTTATTACCTCTATTATCAATTTCCTACACATATCTACTTTTTGTTTGTTCAATTTTCTTTTGTCCAAAGACTCCTGGCCTGTGTTCTTACATTGAATAAAAAAAACATTATTGTTCAGCCGCTAGAATCGTGTTCTGTCCGGTTTCTATCCATATAAATATTTCTTTAAGGTTACAAAAATGGCCCCCAAAAGCTTTACCCAATAAAATATTATCGGAAAAATTTTCAAGTTACCTAGTGAGTGTATTTATACTCGTATTATTGTCACTGATCTCATTATTATTTTGTCGACCACTTAAAAACATAGAGAAGACTATAATAATTAATATATGTATCCGGATAGCAATTTGATTTTATTTCCTACCATTTTATTCCTAAATTTTTTATCATTTCTTGTGGGTTCATGTGAGTACGATTGGAAAACTAATAAGGCCTACAAATTTTCCTTTAACTTATAATGTTAACCACACTTATTAAATTTAGATAAATAAATGTTTGAGTGATAGCAAATATTTAAGAAGGTGAAGAAAAATATTAATAGTTTATTGCCCTCAAAACCAATATGTATATGATAAATGAGTTTTGAATATTTATTTATTATTTAATTTTCATTTGCACCTGCGCAATTGTTTTAAATATAAATTTAAATATACAAGTATTTCTATATTATTTATTTTATGCCTCTAAATAAAATATATTGCATTTTATTGTTGATAAAGACTTCATATTTGTTTTTCCAAAACCCCTTCATATGTTTACGTATTGTATTTACGTTGCTATATTCTATTTTTCTTGTAGCTTTGCTACACTTGGGTGACAATGTTGGGGGACACTTTATTTGTTACTGTATTTTCCTATCTTTTATCTTCTTAAATCTAAATCTACTTAAACCTGTAGACTTTATCAAAGTGGTATTGGTTAGTTGTGTTTCCTGCGGAAGAACTCTTAGGTACGGAAGAACTCTTAATCAAGAATTATTATACATTTTTATGATAATACGTTAATAATAAATAGATAAAAAAATTATAACGAAATTAATAAATTATTTAATAATGTTTAACTGATGATAGCAAAAAATGTCAGAGTTTTAATTGTAATAATATCTGTAAATATCATTAAGCATTAGTGTTAGTTTGGCTATTTAAAAAAAAATAAAGTACTCGCTGTTTCAGGCTATTTCATCACTTACTATATGAATAATGAGATCTAGGTCCCTCCTGAGGCTCACCCAACCTGTATAAATATGGCAAAATAAGGGTGTAAATCTGGCGGTTGTGCGTGAGTTAGGACAAATCACCTCCCTATACAGCCGTTGTCCAAGAAACACTATATCTGAATATCAGACCGGGTTATAGTGGTACAGGTTAAAAGTTCACCTCATATGTGTACTCGTTCTCTTAAGAAGCAAAATATGTGGAATTGTTATATAATCTAAAGCATGCGGAAATGCCATCCTGCACCACAACAATAGTAACGGCACCTATTTACTATCTTAATGTAATGCCATAAATTATCTCTTTCTTTTAGAGAGTTTTGGAGCACCTAGCTAACCGACTGATACAGCACACGATACAGATAGCGACCTCAGGTAGCAGGATCGACTGTCGGTAGCCGAAGAAGGATCGGGCCCGGAGTTGAGCAAGGACAGTTGAAAGATAAGGCTATTGGTAATTAATACTGTCCTCTCTCAGGTCTACTTTCTCTGCCCCCTTTGAATCCATTGCCTCTTTTGCCATAGCGTTTGTTCGCACTGTCATTCCCTGAGGTTCTTGTGTAATCAAAAGGTGTCCCTATTGGTCTTTATTATCTATTTATGTTTAATAATGTTAGTTGAGCTTATAAATACTCATAAGCAAGAAGAACTATTTATTTGGAAGCCGACGTTTCGACCGAAATTGCTGGGCTTCTTGAGGATTTTAATGGGGTCAAACAAGGGTACAAAACAGTTTTATATTCAACTATCAATCTTAATGAATGTCCCATTTGTTGCTGATTTGGCCACTCAAACCCTCTAGTTTCAAACCTAGCTTCCTCTTGGATTCCCGATAATCCTCCGAGGGGTCTGAAAAGAAGATGGCCACGTGACCTTCTAGGTTGAATACGGTTTGAGTACTACCACTGTGTAGTTTCCCTGCTTGCCATTATCTCATCTCATTTAGTAATATATCTGTTTTTCTTATCATTTTAGAGGATATTATATAGAGATAAATAGAATTACGGTTGAAGAATACGCGCTGAATCGACGTTATTTCCCGGCACAAAGAAGTAGTTGTTGAATGAAAGCTCTGTAAGCGTGAAGGCACGCCTGGTGGTGGAGCATACAGCGGTAGGTAGGTCATGTAGGCTCTCCGTGTCTCCCAAGGCAACATGTTCAGACCTACTTTTTTCCACTCTTTCTAATGTCACTCCTAATTCATAATGCAGCTCCTGTTTTCAGAGTTTCTGCATTTCACCCAGAATTCCCACCATTTTATCTATTGTAAATGGTGCCCAACCGTTGTCATAGAAACAGTACAGTCTGAGCCGTGTATTGAACCCAAGACTCATCATATGTTGAAATGGCACAGGCCTTTTTCTATTACAAATGGTACAGCTAACCTCTATCAATATTATAACAATTGTTGTTAATTAAGTTCAGTCAAAACCCACTTATGTAAGAAATGCTCATAATCATCAATTTTCTGATTTTCTTTCTATTTTTTGGATGAAAATCATTTGTTCATTTTAAATCAATAATTTATACGATACATATGTTTTAAACGAAGCACTAAAAGATGTGGTCTTATGCGTGATATAAGTAACGTTTTCTCAAAATCCGTTTGATCAACTTTTTTAAATTTATTTATTATCATTTTTTGATGGGATATTCGTATCTTGATCCATTTCATTTTTTTCGTTTTTTCTATATCTACAAGATATGTAAAAAAATCTTTTTTTTACTAAGCCGTGTTTAAAGATTATAATATTAAAATATTTTCATGATTCAGTGCATGGCAGATACTGTCCTTCCAGAGAACGGTTGTGCAGGGAGGTGGCTTGTCCGAGATCAACAGTAATGTTTTTTTTTCGAATTATGCGTAACCACTTGATAGAGACTAGGTGAGCCCAGGAGGTCGGTAGATCCCACGGGGCCCATACGGCTTTTATCATATTAAATAATTTATCTGTCACAAGCAACTTCACAACCAACTGAACCCGGAATCCTCAACACGGCAACTCAGCGCTCTACCACTCTCTACTAAAATATTTAACCTGGTTAATTTTTACCACACATTGGGGGTTACACAGTTTAATCTCAGCTCAGTAAAATTATACTATAGTGCAGTACCGTACAAGCTTGTACAGATCGCTACAATAATCTACGGGGTCTTACAGCTATCAACGTAATCATGGTACGTACGGTTTCTAGGCCAGGAGGTAATTTGGTCATGATTACTCTCAACCGCTATGTTTTTAGCCAAGTAAGGGTCCCAACTTTATATAAGCTTGGTGAGTCATAAAATTATTTGATTGCAACTTTCACATTGGCATGTAATATATAATTTATCTATATAATTACTACGTATGTATTGTATGTTTTACTCACTGAATATGCACGAAATCCGTATACAACTAAGTTTAGAACGTGAAAGATTCAGGCTACTTCAACACTTACTAGACAAACGCTCTAAGCTCCTAATTAATTACAAAATCAATACAAAAGACTCATCTACATGACCATCATACGACCTATTTGGACTTACGAAGTAGTGCTTTGGGGCTCCACTAAGCCATCGAATTCCTCTCGTATCCAATCCCTACAATCCAAAATCCTTCGTAATATCCTCAATGGTCCTTATTTTGTTAAGAATAAAGTCATCCTTAATAACCTCAATGTCCCATTTGTTGCTGATTTGGCCCGAACCCGGTATCTATCCTTTCATAACAAACTTCATTCCCATACAAAACCCTCTAGTTTCAAACCTAGCTTCCTCTTCGATTCCCGATAATCCTCCGTAAGGCGTCTGAAAAGAAGATGGCCACGTGACCTTCTTAGTTGAACTAGTGATTTGAGTACTACCAGTGGGTAGTTTCTCTACTTGTCATTATCTCATGTCATTATGTATCACTTGGCCTATTCACTTTTTTTATTATTGTTATACAGTTGTAAATATCAATAAATAAAAATAAAAAAAGAAAAGAACGTGAACTGTGTAAATGAGGAGAGGTCCACACCAGAAATAATAATAAAAATAATAGATATTAATGACAACTATAATATATTTTATGGAATGCCAGGATTTCCCTACTTAATAACTACTGAGGAGCAGAATAATGTTTGTGGACTAAAATGCTGCGATCGCCATCCGCGTTTTCTAGTCACGTCTTCAGCCGTAAATCTTCTGGCTTGTGAAGGTACAAGTTTTAGGGGAAACATTAGTCTCTGGGAAGTTTACGTCCCTATATCCTCAGGAATTATTCTGAGGTCTTGTTGTGAATTTTCATTATCAAATATTCAATTTTTTTTTTGTATATTATATTAATTTATCTTAGTATAATTTAATTTTTTATAGCACTACTGGATTCAAATCCGGTTGTGGCTGTTAAATTATTTAATCTTTTAAAAGCCACGGATGGACCCTGTGGGATCTTCAGACCCTTTTAGGGCTTACCCACCTATAAAGTGGGTACCCTTAATAAGGGGGAAATTTGGCAGATGAGCGTGATCTTACAAATCCAATCCAAGCACAACTGGTTTCATAGAAAAAGCACAGTCTTTATCATGTATTTAACTCAAGTTCCTTCATCGGCTGTAGTGGTACAGGATTTTTTTATTATTATTTTATATCATTTTTGTAACAATAAAAATAATATTATGTTATTATTACATTACTGCTTTTTGTAGTTGTAATTTGTATTTCACAAAAACGTTTTTTCCAGTCCTCACTGAATATGGTTTTATCTCCTCCGTCATCCACCATCATATTAGCTCTGAATCTTATAATTCTTTAATTTACTTAAAATTTTAATGATCAAATTTTAATATTTACGAGTATAGTGATGTACGTAAAATTTATTTAATTTGTGATTGAACATCTCCATTTCCCGATTAATTCTGTAACATGCCGGTTTGGAGACGTCTAGATTTATGCAATACCACGTTTCGACTCTTTAAATTGCAAAAAAAAAATTTTTTAAAGTTACGTTTTGCATTTAAATTGGTAAATCTGAATAGTTTTTATTTCAGACTTTTCAATATGCATGTTAAACATAGACCTGAAATATTCATTGTATCGAGTTGGTGGGTTAGAAAAGAACGAAACGCTTGATACTCAAGATTTGAATCATTTTTCTCAGCATATTTATACAAGATGAATGTTCCCGGTTCAAATCTGCATATGGTCCATAAATTATTTAATTAGTTAACAACTATGGATAGACCCTGTGGGATCAACAGGGGTCACCCAGCCACTGTATTGTGAGAATAAACCTGGCAGTTTAGGGTGATCTCCGACAAATCATCTCCTTGCACAACCATTGTTCTAGAAACAGTCCTTATCATGTCCCGAACTCAGGAACCTTCATCGGTTGTAGTGGTTCAGGTTTTATTATGCATTCGAATGATTTATTCAGCTGCCCGAAGAGGATATCACCCAATGCCACTGTGATTAGATATCTATGATAGTTGGGTATCAAGGTTCTTGAAGCAAATTGGCGTTACGTCCTATGCTGAATGCCATGTACTCTGATTTACTGCGGTTTATTTCTATCTACAACAATTCAAGCCAATTGAGCGCTTCATCAAGACGATCTTGTAGATTGCTTGATATTTTAGCAAGACCTTCAAGTAAGGCAAAAGTCTATCAAGAGTTAACAAGCCGTTCATATTAAACAGAGTTCCTTAGATATGTTTCTTTATCTGTATCATGCTTAATTGAAAGTTATAGAATAATCGTTTCTACTATAATTATGTCTAATATTATTTTTATTAGGTAGCAGGTTTGCTCAGTGTGTATAGTTCAATTTAATATTTTAACAGCCGCGGATGGACCCTTGGGGATCTGCAGATCCAGCTGGGGTTCACCCAGCCTCTATAAACTCGATACCCGAATCGTGAGAAAAATTTAGCGGTTGAGTGTTATCTCGAACTAATCACCTACACAACCGTTGTCCTAGAATCATTATAGCCTTTTCTTTCTACATAACTAGTGTTGACTAGTTAAGTTTTTGTTTTTACTATTTTGAATAATCTATTTTTAATCTATATCTAGACTCTATAAAAAAAATATTGGCTATCTTATGACAAAATAGTATCAATTTGATATAAATGATAGTGCTGATAATGTTTGTATCTACAGGATGTTTTCTTTGAAAAAATAGAATATTTATATCTATGTGATATTTTTTATGACGATTACTCAAGTCCGTTTGTACTTTTCTGTTTTCCATTAGTTCCAGATATTTGTAATGGACCAATTCAATATAAATGTTGTTGTATGGTGTTTGTTTTCTTCTAATGTACCGATTTTGCTGTAAAATCAATATTTATATCCTTCAAATTTGACTACTTTTAAGTGTGCACTGATTTTCTGAAACTTTAATAAATCAACGATTCAAATTTTCATAAGTTAGTCTATTCATGCTACCATTTTTAAAAAAATTATAAGAGAGGCTGCGGTGGTCTTTTAAGAGTCTTGGGAACTTCGTAACTACTGGAGCACCGATTCGAATCCAGTTGGGAGAGTAAAAATATTGGATACAAGCATATATGCATATTTACTCTTATTCTACTGGCTTAATATTATTTTTTCAATTATATTAGTGGAATCGGGATTTATTCATTGTAATAGTTTAGTGTTATGTTCTTTTTAATAATTAATACATTTAAAAAAAACATAATGATGTTATCATTATAAATGACTCTGAACAAGGTATATCTCTCAACTTAAGTTATTAAGAAACTTACCTCCATCTCACACATTCAGGCCTACAAATTATCAAATATAGATTGTACATTTTTCTTAATACGAGAAAGTTTAACATAGGCTACTGTAGAATTTACCCTAAATTATTTACCAATGAGTTACTTCATCTGTTTGGTTAAACGATGTGTTACCTAATAATAGTTTTGATCGGGGAAGTTTATCCTGCGGTTTGAGCGTTGTTAGGAATATTGCAGTACTAACATAATTAATTCAAAGTTATTGTTTTAACATAACTTGTTGGCCTCAACCAATCTAATGATCCTCATCTTTGAATTACTCCAGGTAGCCTACTTCTTTTGTAAAGTAACGCCGATTGTTCTTACCCGACAATAGAACAGTTCCACAAACCCAGTTCGTACAGCGGAGTCGGTTTTACTTTCTCATAGCATGTGTAGGCAGTAACAGGTATATGGTATGTCCCACCTAAACAACGCCGCCGGGTCGGAGGTCAGGGCTGACGACAAAGAGAGAAAGTTGGTACACCTGACAGTACGTCCTCCTTTCGGAATGATAAGGACGGTTCGAGGAGCCGAAGAGAGGAGAGAAACCAGCGGGCAGTTGACCCCACGGCCTACGAGGCGCCTTCTTAGCCTTTCGTCACATTCCTCTGCTACCAGGTCAGGAATTTATTGCTAAAGAATCTGGAGAATAGCATATTATCAAATCTCTAATCAAAGTGCTATTCGCCATTTTTAACACCACTTTCTTTCGGATAGGCAGGTTTCTTTTTTCTTTTCTTTTTTTTTTTTAGATTTCTCTACTGTTCCAAATGTATCCGCTCACCAAAATTCTGTTTTGTTTGTTTGACAGCGCCGTGGAGAATTATAATTGCTAACAAGGTAGATAGAGTTATAACTGCTAACAAGGTAGGGATACTAGAGAAGCAGTGTATGTTTATATGGAACAGTAATCTTTCATCCCACCTCAGCTAATGTACTTTATTATATACAAATTATAAAAATAAAAATAAAAATAAATATTTCTTTATATACGAATTTATTATCTTGCACAGGATTGGGCAAGCAGCGTATTCGGTGAAACCCATCGATAGTCCAACCTATTTACACAAACCCTCGACAAATTATATACTTAAACCTTCCTGGTGAATCACTCTATCTATTGGTGAAAACCGCATGAATATCCGTGCAGTAGTTATTGAGTTCAACGCGGCCGAGGACTTTGTTTTATAATACGTATAGATTATATTAATAGATTTAAAATATCCAATTTTTTTTCCACAAATAGTTACGAATGAATAATTAAATTCATTTTTAAAAATATGTACCACTACAGCCCATGAAGGGTCTTGGTTTCATTGTATTGTAGATATTGTTCTGTTTTTAGAATAAGGGTTGTGCAGGTAGGTGATTTGTCAGTGATCACGCTCTACTCTAAGGGTTTCCCCCAATTAAGGTACTCACTTTATAGAGGCTGAGTGAGCCCTAGGACAGTCATCAGATCCCACAACACCAAACTACGGATGTTAACAGATTACATAATTTATCTGCCACTGCCGGATTTGAACCCGGAACCTTCGGTCATATCACTATTATTACCACTGAGCTCCCGCGCTCCCTTAAGACATTTTTTACAAGATCCATAAGTTTGATAATGGTCAGGGAGTGCAGTCAATGATTATACAAAATGAGGAAGACTTATTTTATCGGGCCGCCGTTTCGGTCTAAGATGTGGGCCAATCTTACGGTCAGCCAGGGGGCGCGATGTGAGTCGGAGCATTCAAAATATATAAGTAGATAAGTTTCAATCATTAATATTAAAAAATAGTTCATTTTTTCTAGTTCTTAGTAATATTTTTGTTTAATTTTCTTAAGATATGTTAGGTTTTAATTATTTGTTCTGTATTGATTTTCACTGGTCTTTGTTACTGCCTAATACACGATTTTTTCGATTTGTTAGCAAACACAGTATTCTTTTCATTATAACGTTTTTCCTTATTAGCCAGCATGGATAGTTAAATGGATTTAAGTAGTAGAATGTACATTAAATTTTTGTTAATTAAAAATCTCTGGAGCTAAACCCACTGAAATAAATTATCTTTTCGGTTATTTTACAGCGCAAATGTAGCTAAATTTGCAACAGTGGCACAACATCCCAAAACCCTAAAATAAAAAAAATGGGACCACCTTTTCAAAATTCTAAAACCCACACATCTCACGACCTTGACGGTAAGTTTTTTCTGATCCTTTGTTAGTCAAACACGCAGTTGTTTTATAATAATTTAAATTTATATTTTTGATTCCATATAGAAATATATACTGTGTACAATATAAGTACATAGAATAAAGTTTATTGTGGTTATAAAATATTTTGTAGTGCTAGATTTTTAAAGGATAATGGATTAAAATAAAACCAGTCGCGACTAACGAACGAATTCCCTCATAATGTTCGGTTGTGTTTTATGGAGTTGTAAAACTTACACAACGTTCGTTTCCTTATCAAGTCACATTTCATGTTTTCACGAATAAAATCTGTAGTTGTATCTTCTATGAGTCATTTCGTTTGTAACGTTTAACCGTAAGTTGTGTTCTTTCATGGCACCTTTACTAGAATTTGTTTTTAAAAATTCAAATGAACTCAGTGGGTATCCAAATCAAGCTTTATTATTAATTTTTTAGCAGATAAATTATTTAATCAATTAACAGCCATAGAGCGACCTTAATACTTAAAAATTTTGTTCTGCTAAGCTTGAATTCGAAATATTTTTTTTACTCAAGTTCTTAAATTTATATATTTTTTTATATCCATACTTCATACTTTCACTTTCCAACTCTTTTTCTTCTAAAAGATTGTTTTGGATTTAACAAAATACTTAACACATTTAGCAAAGTAGGTCCCCTAATTCCTAAGCTGTGAGGCGGGGCGGGCTCACGCACTGAATACAAACTGAATTAACACACGGCTCTGATCAGAAAACTTTCCCCGTTCTCTTTCATCAACTTCTTGCTCACTTCCTGTTCGATTTTCTCAACAGGTCTCGCCCTGTCAACGACCTTTTGGCCATCTTGTGCCCCATTTCCTCTTAAAATATCCACGTATTCGTATAATAAATACTTTAAATAATGTACATTGGTTGTTTCAAGTGCTCCAATGTGGGCGTAAGCTAGAAAGAAAAAGAGAGGTCCAGGATGATCTGAAAGAGTTAAATTTAACAATGCGACAAATTGCAGACAGAAAGGTAAGAGGATTCTGAGGAGGGGGGAAACGAGACTTAAATTTTAAAAAATGGCAGGGAAACAATGCACCATTACGAATGAAGAAAGGGCAGCCAGGTCTGAAAGAATGAAGAAGTTTTGTGAATAGAAGAGGACACAAAAACATCACAGCTAATATTTTAAAGACTGTAATGTACATGGATCATTCAGTGCTCCAATATGGGCGTAAGCTAACACTAAAAATACTTTAAATTTATTTACATCATTTAATTTTGAGGAAAACTTGGTTTAATAGTACGAATAACCAGCTTCACCTGCAAATGAGATACGATGTAAACGAAACAAAATATCCTAGCACTGATGGAAATCAAACCTGTTTCTGCATGGTTAATAGTTGATGACGCAAACATAGGTGTTTTTGTTTCTGTTCACAGAAGTTTCGAAGAAAAATCAGAGGTTTATGTAGGGAGTCAACCGTTTCTAACTATATTATGCATACTATGATAACTTATTATGGTGTCACATGTGATGCATCGGTCAGAATAACACCCTACTTTGACTTGCAGGTTAGGTAGTCCTAGGATTTTTTAAAAGGAATATGAAGTCCTATTGTTATGCCATTCTTCGGAGAGGTTGTAAAAAGATGTTCCCGAGTATGTTCTGTGTCATGTCAAAGATCCCAATCCTAATTAAACTTGAATGTCCGAAATTTAGAACTCCCACTGTAGCATCATTCGATTATAGCAGAATGAAGTGGCGATAGATAAATAAACAACAATCGTGTTTAACATGGATATATTGATTAAGGATTTGGTGAACTAGGACAATGACTCTTAAGAATTCATTTACTTCAATAAAATATAAATCATACTTAGGGATATTAGTATATCCAGCGATACTCGCATTTTTTTTTATGGCTGAAAACTACTGATATTTATCTTCACCTTCTTAAACCTTTGCTATCGTGCAAAGATATAATATAAATGAGCAGGTACTTTTGAAGTCTTGTATTTTTATTTAAACTGAAGAAAAATAATCACATCAAAATAAACGAGCTGAAGTTTAAACTATATTCCTGTACCGTTGTTAATATTTTATTTGAAAAATAAAACCATTTAAATTTAAATAAGTTAAATTGGATTTCATGGAAAACAATACATTATAATAATGACCCCTTTTATGAAGCGGCAGCAATATAATTAATTTCATACTGACGTATTCCATTCGTTTGTGTAAACATATTAGTGGTGTATTTAATTGGTCATATGTAACTCCGTATGGATAAATCAGCTATGAATCACAGATTTCATCCAAACCAGTTATAACGTGTTTTTTAACGTTTGGAGGTAAGGAAGTTCTCTAATTTGGTTAATACTTTGTTGTACAAAATGTTCAAGGAATTTATGTTTTTTTTATTCTTTTTTTTTTATTTCGGTTCTCGGTTCCTGTATACTAAACCTTATATATCTTTTGTTCAAAAAACATGTGTTGTTTTTTCATTAATCTGGCGCTAAGAAATATATTGTATATATATATATATATATATATATATATACCTGACGTATATTATAGGTAACCATGTTTCTGCGGGTAATAAATAAAGAAAGCATAATAATATATACATAGACATACCTACATATTCATATTTGTTTAAAAAAAAATCGAGTATACATTTAGTTAATATAGAGTATTTCTATAAAAGCTCTCGTTCTGACAAAGATTCCCGAATTCCGGGAAAGAATGTTGAAAAAAATGCCCGCAGACGTTGCTAACTCTCCATTCTTGTTTTTCATTTTTATTTCCCACTATTTCTCATCCCTGTAACGACTGGAATATATTTTAGAAAAAAGGAGAAATAAGATTCAAGTTTTTTTTTTCCTCGAGTACCTCGTTTTCCTTGTCTTCTATTTCTTATTTCTTCCTTGTAATTACGAATTTCTAGTGGGCATTTAAGAATTGTTGGATGGGTATTCATTCTTCAACAAGTTAATGATTATACTGGGAACATTTATTCAAATGAGAATATTCAATAATATTTTTTTTAATTTCTCCATACAACTAGTTCAATTATAATTACAACGTCCATTCATTATGAATAACGAACAATGTTTAAATAATGCGTTAAAATTTATTAAAAACACCAATATATACCAGTCAATTTGACATATACATTTACACGTTTATGTGTATGTGTGTATGTGGGTTTATGTATGTGTGTGTATATGTGTGTATATATATATTGTCGGTGTGTATAATGTTATATGGATAATATAAATTTTATATAAAGTCATAAATCTTATATAATTATGTATAACGTTTTATTTTAATTTAAACAACTTCATATAAGTTACATTTCTATTATATGTGTAATATGTTAATATGGTTTTACTATGTGCCTAATATAGCATGGTATGTTATTATGTAAATATGTAACAATATTTTTACTAAGTCTAATAAGGTAACAAGAATATATAAATGTAATTATGTAGGTAATGTAAATATGTGTACTCTCTAGTGGTAATTATGTAGATACTGTAAACATTTATATTCTCCAGTAGTGAGGGCAATAATAACCATTTGTAGTTGTTTGCCCTTAAAAAAAATAAAACAAACAACAAACAACGTCCATTCATTTAATTGAGTATTCACAGTATTCAGTAACAGTATTCAAGTATTCTATCCAACTAAATAAATACTTTTTATTTTGAAGAGAAAAGATTTGCCCCGGCCGGGATTCGAACCCGGGTCCCCCTACCGTGGTAACACTCTAATCATTTGAGCTACCGGGACAATTGTGGTTCGAATCCCGACCGGGGGCAAATCTTTTCTCTTAAAAATAAAAATAATTAAAAATTAAAGCAATGGTTAAAAAATTATAATAAATTATAAATTAATACTTATTATTTCGTATTAGTACATTAATAATAAAATTTTGCAATGTATATTTTTTTATTTTAAATTACGAGAGATCATTATTTAGAAACTAATTCGAATACGCAGTTTTGTACTTTAATTCATTCCTTTAAGCAGACGCACTTTACATTAAAATTGAATATAAAAATAAATTGAATACATAATTTTCACTTCAATATGTCTCTTTTTCCTCGTATGTCTTGAATTTTTGTATACGTTTTTTGGTTATTTTGGTAATAATTCCTCTTTAATTTCTATTGTTTTGTTAGCTACAATTTGTTTTTCAGTTATAAACAATTTGGAGATTCTCTATTCTATTACATTTTTCCCCAAGCATAATTTATCTTTTCTAAACATCTTTCTCGTTAATTTTATTTAGTCTACTATAAAATTGTGGGTTTCCCTCACGACTCATATTTCCTATAGACTTTCCCACTTCTCCTTCCCGAATCTGACTACGTATCATTGCATGACGTATATTATATCTAGATAATTTAGAGAATTATGTCGATTAGAGTTTATTTCAAGGTACAATATTAATGTTATATAACATTTCTGAATTTATCTTATAAGTTTATTTAAAAACTTGAATATTCCGAACACTTCATGCCTTTTTTTTTTTCATTTCGTTAGGAAATGAAAATGAAGCGCAAAGAAGAACAAGTTCGTCTATTCCTTATACTCCTATGTCTCATCGGACGATGCTACAGTGGGAGTCCTAAATTTTGCCTATCCAAGTTTAATTAGACTACGGATCATTAACGTGTACCTGGCCCCGTACTAGGGTTGGGCGATAGTCGATAGTTAGGACTATCGATAGCCCGATACTATCGGTTGAAGACTATCGAATGCTATCGATAGTTTTTCGATAGCTGCTTCCCTTTTTTCCAGACCTATTCAATTAAGAATTTCAAATAATTTAATAAAATTCAATTACCTTCTATTTTTTAAATTTGCAGGCTTATAAATTATAAGATTATATCATAAAGATAAGAAAAAAAAAATAATTTATTTGAATTTTAAAAATGTATTTACTATTTACTATGTTTACAATAACAATGAACAAATCAAATCTTCAGAAAAGAAAAATAACGAAATAGTTAATTTCAAGAGTCATGTCTGCTCCTTCAGCCACCCATTTCCCGAAAGAAAATCTAGCATTTCTAGTTGAACATTTAAGAATTGTGGAAAAATATCCCTAATTAAAGAAGAAGTTGAGGTTATAAAAACCTAGAAGAGCCCAATACCGCGAATTTGGTTTGTTTGCACAAGTGTCAGACTACGTGTACTAATCAACACAATGTAATTAGTAATTTCGGAGAATTAAATAATGACACGTCCGGGGCGGCATCAAAGTTATATATAAGAGAACTCTAGAGCTCTAGGAATTGCGAGTCAATTTCAAAAGAACTCGACACTGGACAGAGACAGATCAGCATTATTCAAGTTTCAAAACTTGAGGGTAAAAAGATCCACCGATAGTCGACACTATTGATAGTGACCATCGATAGTCGAAACTATCGATAGAACAGACCTATCGATATATCGATAGTGACTATCGACTATCGCCCAACCCTACCCCGTACATGCTCAGGACCCAGGAATAATAAAGAACATTCAATATCAACCCTTACCTGAAAATAGATATAGCCCAACTAAAATTCTTTCTTCCAACATTAAGTACAGAAAAAGGGAGGGAATAAAAAATTAATAAAACACTGATCACAAGGTAAACAAAAGTCTATTTGACAGGAACACATTTTTCTATCACATTTAAATATTGCTTGGCATAATCTTGGCATGAAGGAGGTGGCTGTTTTTTTAATAATATATGAATGAGTGATATACTGCACAGTAGTCTCCAGCCGGCTCAGGGCAACTTTTTTGCACGGCTGTTCTATTTTTTTCATTTTTTGTCTTTACAATTGCCTATTCTAACACCCGCATTGCTAATACAGTTTTTCTATTAATTATTTTTTTCAGTTAGTGAATTATGAAACTCTTTCTTAAGTTGGATTCAACTATTTTATTACTAGAAAAAGTGGGGAATGGTTCATCTTTGAAATATAAAATAAAAGTACCAAAGAAAATTCCAAACATCCCCTATTATAAAGTCTGCCTGACTATTTGTATGAAGATTAAAAATCTATCCGATATATAAAACGAATTTAACCAAAACAATTAATGTTTTTTTTAAAAAAAAGAGGAACTTATTAACAGTTTATTTAGGGAACTTAGAGTATCTAGTTATGTTGAATGCAAAGATTCGAAATGTTCCATGATCGCCATAATGAGCGAAATCTCGAAAAAAAACTCTACACAATCGTTTTCCTAGAATCAGTACAGTCTTTACCGCGTAGTGTACCCAAGGCTCTTCATGAAATGTTGTGGTACAGTTTTTTTTAACCTAGAAGACTCGACATGGTGAACAAACGTTTCCACCGATGAGCGACCTACTGGGTCGAAGCTCTCTCAATCGATCGAGGAAATCGATTCCTCTTCCCGATTGCCATGGATCGACCCATAACGCCCTGTTTCCCGCCGATCCTCTCCGCGACCGTGCATTCTAAACTGCTATCAACAATCGATTCTACGGCGAGAACGAGGTCTCGCGACCGACCAGGATTGGTCTCGGCCACGGGTGAAACTACCGCGACTCCAAACTGGTCACAACATCTCTGGAACGTACGTCGCGGAGATTTCACCCAAACGGCCATTCTCGGAGACGACTCTTACCCACTTTGTAACTCGGTGTGTATGTGGATGTTGAAAGTCATCGCTTAGGAAAGTCGAACACTCCGGCTGAAGTTCAAGTGTTCGTTGGTACGCCTTGTTGAATGTCCCCGTGTTCAACATTTGCTGAATGTTGACAAGTCCTACTGCATTCGTCAATGCATTTATTCCATACGTAGTACAAATAGTGGCTACAATATAGTATTTCCAATACCAATACCAATGATGATTATTTACTTAACGGGATATTATCCTGATATAGCTAATCGGCTGATGTTACAATGGAATTTCTACTTTTGGCCTATCCATAACTGACATAAGATTTGTTGTATTTAGGGATTAATAATATCAGGTAAACATGCCAGAAATTTTTTGCGATGAATATGTCTTTAATGTGTACTATTAACAATTTAATAGACATTTTATCTGCCAAGGATGGGGGCTGTAGTATCTACAGACCCCCCCCCCCCATGTTCACTCATCCTCTATAATATGGTTACCCTTAATTGGGTGAAAATCTGGAGATTTAGTGTGATCTCTTTCAACTTCCACTATATGCTCCTACGGCTAATCGGACGATGCTATAGTGGGACCTAAATTTTGCCTATCCAGGTTTAATTAGAATAGGGATTTTTAACATTGTACAGGCTAGGACCCCCCTTTTAATGCCCCTTTCGTAAGATAGCATAACTATGTTGTTTTTTCTGCCTTTCAAAAATCCAAGGCCTGCGAACCAGCCATCTTCGGCATACGCTAACCATTACACCACACTCTCATTTGTATTTGGCAATAGCTCATAATTTAGAATTTTACAGGATTGTATCTACCTTCAACGTGGCGACTCATCGGAGGTCTTAGATGCTGTTAAAGAATCTACATTTTCTTGACCAACAACCAGAATGACTTGTTGAGGTTATCTAGACCCACATTAAGAGTGTCATCTTTATGAGGCTGAGTGTGCAACAGGAATGTTTCCTGAGCCCAGCTCCAGTCAATAGGATTAAGATTGAAATAGAAAATTTCAAACTAATGATCTTAGAGTTTAAAAATAAATCGAATATAATAAAGCTGCCAAGTCAATATTTCGCCACTTCAGGTATCACAATGACAAGAATACAACAGTGTTGGGCAAATTCTTTCATTCACGAATTTATTTTAAATGAAAAAAAAGTAAAAACAATTGTTTTTTTGCGTAACTTTTTTAATATCAATATATAATTTTAGCATGTCACTGCATGTATTATTATACTGACGTCTGGATTGACGGGATATCGCGTTTGTTTTGGTTTGTTTTGCTTTGTCGTTTTTTTTTCTCCCGATTTTTTATTTTTATTTGTATAGTAAAATAAACAAGTATCTGTCACTGTCAAACTCGAACCAGTTCCTGTGTTTTACACATCCTGCATTCTTATATCATAAAAATATATGAATAAATAAGACTCCTGTATTTTTTTTACTAATTTTTACTGAACCATACACTATTTAATTTATTGATATTTAATGTAAATAATTATTAAATATGAAATACTCCAATTTTTCGCTGGTAGTCTTTCGATATTTTGAATTATATAGTTGTTTCAGTCTCAAGCCGTTAATATATTCATCTAGGCTTCTGAAAAAAAAGCGAATTATAGACAGTTAATTCTATTCTCCAAAACTAGTCCAGATTTTCCAGTTATGCAAATCAGAAATGTTTTTTGTCCATATTTGTATCCTTAGAGTTCCTTGTATTGTCTATATATGAAAAAGGTAATAGAAAAGTGGCGCCAAATACATTAAATAATTTATTGTTTATGTATTTAGGAACTGATTTCTTCAATAAAATCAAATTATATTTTTTACAAATTTACGAAATACATTTAGCAATCGAAAATATTGCGAATATCTGGTTTCAACCCCTTTAATAAAGAGAAATAAAATGAGAATAATTAGAATATAAATGATAATTCTTGAATAAATAACAACATTTAATTATCTGATTCTGTATTATTCATTCCTCATTTTTATTTAATTATTATAATCAATACAGCTTACCGTTCAAACTTAAGGTTTGTTGTATTTAGAAATACTCAATGTAAAGTAAATATGTCAGATGTCTACAATGAGTTTTCAATGTGTACAATTTCTTAGATAAGTTATCCCTTTTATGACCATTTAAATAAACTAGCTGTATAAGAGCTATCATATTATATTATTAAATATAGCTTTATAAGAACATATTAATAAAATAAAAAAAAGGAAAAGTGCATTAAATAATTTATTTATGTATCTTGTCCTGATTTCTTTAATAAAATCAAATTGACTTTTTCGAAAATTCCCAGAATATATAAACCGGGAACCAATAAAAAAATTGCAAATACAATTTTCTGGTTCCCACCTTTAACAGAGATGAAATACGAAAAATCAGATTTTCCTTCATTCGTACGTAAACAGTGGTTCTAGAAGAAATAACAATTTTTAATTGAATGCACTAATTAATTAATCCTATATGAACCATTTTTTGTTTAATTATTAGATTCAATATAGTTTACTAGGTTAAGTTTTATGGTATGTAGAGATTATCAATGTAATGTAAATATGTCAGAAGTTTGCAATGAATACGTCTTTAATGTGTACTTGCAACAATATCCTAGATATTTATCCCTGAATATGAGTATTTAAATAAACTGCTATTTCGATGGCTTAGTTCACATATGTTTTACTTGTACACATATGTTCACATAAGTGCCGAAAACAAGATTTTACATGAGTCAACTTTGATAATAATTTAACACAAGAAATACAGTTCAAGTTTAAGCACACAGTATATTTTTGTAACCTTTACAGCTTCTCTATTAATTTGATATCAACATTTGATCTATGACTTCCTGATCCCAACTTTACAATATTATTTATATAACAAAACCCATTTTTGAAAACTATGCATTTAACACATTTGTGAGCTAATGCATCGATTTGTACTAAGGGAAAGGAGTAGATCAATGTATAGTGCCTTAAATTGCAATCCTGGAGGCTAAGGATTCAAATCTACCTGTGGCAGATAAATTATTTCATCTTTTATCAGCCACGGATGGTCCCTGTGGGATCTACAGGGCTCACCCAGTCTCTATAAACTAAGTACTCTAAATTGGGGGTATTTCGGACTAATCACCTTCCTGCACAACCGTTGTTCTAGAGCTAGTACAGTCTCTACCATGTACCCTTCATGATTTCTAGTGCTACAGATTTTCACATTAGTTAGCTCCAATGTTATCTCATTTAAAAAAATAGAAAATGGACTTTTCTACCGTTTCTGTTCCTCTATCAATTAAAAAGATCGCGTGCCGATCCTACGTAATCCTGAGAACTGTTTTAAAAGCTTCCTGAATGCGTGAAAGTGAAACTGAAAGTTAGGGATGTAGTCGGGTTTTAAAAATCCAAATTGCTCCTTCTGCTTAACTTTCACCAACTTTTTTTAAAGTCAAAAAACCAATCAGCCAACATATAATTTTCCTCGTTTCGGGTCCCTCGTTCGAGGAAATACTGATACACGATGTTAGGCTCCGTAAGACTTTGATATAACCCTTTAATAAAATTTCTTAGAAATCCTAGAAGGGAAAGCTAGAGGCCATCACGTTTCAATCAAGTTTTACAAGAGTTTTTAAGAGTTATGCTCTTTTGATTTAAACTTGAATTTACTTCCGAATTAACTATTTTCCAAGGGTTAAATTTATCAACTATTTCCATCACTAACCCATGGGTCCCTACTTAAATTCCCTATATCCCTTTAATACGATTTCTGTTAAACGGTCCTTGGAGTATTGCTCATTCCTTATCTGATCTTGATTTAGGTAATTCGATTCTGTATTTCATTCATGACTTCAGTACCCTTCCCAGCTTGAAATCCTGCCTATTCTTTTCCCATACCATTGCAGATTACTATGATTAACAATCTAGATTTGAAAATTGATATATGGTGCAATGGGAAAAATCCCCCAAAACAACAACTTTAGTCTCTAAAATACTGGAAAAAACCAACCAGTTTTTTAATCTGAAGACTTTTGATTGATTGAATATTGGTATCAAATGGTAATAGAGTGCATACAATGACTACACACTATAATGAGGATTCATCATATTGTGCTAACGTTCCAGCCCAAGATGTAGGCGATATTCAGGACAGGGAGAAAGGAATAGAAAATAGCTATATTAAACATTGCAGTACATTCATAATGTAACATACTCCTTATTTCTTCTCGACATTTATTTCATAATTTATCTTACTCTCTGTATTTCTTTTCATTCTTAACAATTCCGTTCTTGTTAACTACTGTTCTTCTTTGGTACTGCAATATTTTAAATAATTATTTTCTATTTCTTTTTCTCAGCCCTGAAGATGGCCTATCTTAGTCCAAAACGTAGGAGAAATAAAATAAGTAATTATTATTTTGTTGAATCATTGCTGCACCCCCTGAACAATTCACATCACTCTTATTTATAATGTATGCCTCTGTTTGAATTTTTTCTCACTTTTATTGAATTGGTTTATATAAAAAAGTTTGTTTACATCCTGTACATTTGATAAAAATTGTTGTTTCTACATTCATAAGTGAGTAAGTCATACGAGTCAGTATATTTATCATTTTGTTTTGTTTTTCATCATTATTTTCATTAACTTATATTGGATTATTTTAGTTCAAAAATTTTAAACATTACTTTAATTATGTAGTTTAAAAGTATTGATACTTTTCTATCTGGTATAATCTAATATTTTAATTTTTATATATTGTTTTATTTGTATTATAATTTTCTATATTTCAATTATTTAATTTTAAATATTTTCTATCTGGTCTATCCAGCCCTGGAGACCTGCTGCAGTGGAAGTCGAAACGTCGATAACTAATAAAAAAATTATCGCTATTTAAATAATAAATTCTTTGACCTCCACCCTGATCATTTTCTTCTCCCTTAAAGAACTTGAGGGGTTTAATAATGCTATAAAGATTTTGCATCTTTCCTTTTTATTTCGGTAAGTCCGATCCTATTGTGAATTAACTGCGTTGAAATGGAATAGATAGAGGCGAAATCAGGTGGGAAGGAAACTGCGTGATTTATCTCCATCGAACCGGAAACAGAATTAAATGAGAATTAATAAAGGAAAGAGGATATGGGAGTTAGTTAATTGTGTTCCAGTCGACAATAGATTGCGTTTCTATTTATTTTAAACCATCCCAACAGCGTTGCTCGAAATGTTGGTATTTGGAGATTCCTCTTGCCCTACTAAAAGTAGAATTTTATTATTTTTATTACAAGCTATAGATATTATAAAACAAAGTCCTCCGCCGCGTCTGCCTGTTTGCGATAAACTCAAGAACTACTCCACGTATTTTCAAAAGTCAAGCCGCCTGGGAGCATTCATCGAATGCCGCGAAGGAGCATTCATCCCTGTTTTATAGATCTACAAAATTGTACGCGATAGCATATCTATCTTATAAGGATAGCTTACTATACCCATTATATCTTCTAAAAAAAATATTTAAAATCCAGTAATTGGAAAGCTATTTAGATACAGTATTAACCCTTATAGACTAATATACTTTAGTTACCTTAATCATTTCATGCACATTATTATAATATTTTACACCATATAATTTAAATGAATATTGTAGCAGTTATCGCAAATTAACGCTGTAGAGTAGGCATTATATTATATTTAAATCTAATCCACATATTTGACGCATCAAAATGGTACGATACTAATACAGACAAAACATGTAGATACAAAAATATGCTCCACTACCTTGAGAAACCGGGGTTCGCTAGTACAAATAATAACATTTAAAATCCTTTGTATTAATGTTAGATTTGTTTATGAACGTGGCGGTAAGATCATTCTCCGCAGTTGCTACTCAATTCTGTACTTGTCATTAAAACTCATTAATCACAACCCACCGCATGCAAATGCAAAATAAATTAGTTTCTTGTTTGCGTAGGTTTAACAAAAGGAACTAAAATATTTATAATGACATTCCTACAAACATATCTTACCTATTTTATAATTACACTTAATATATAATGAATGAGATAGATGAGTTGAGTTCTGAGATGATATGCTGAATGTGTGGAATGAAATTCAGCTGTTGCAGATAAATTATTTAATCTGTTAACACCCACGGATGGACCCTGTGAGGTCTACTTTAATTAGACAGACTACTTACAGGGGGTTACTCACAGTGGCTACACATAATTAGGGGATATATCTGGCAAATTACCTACCTTTAAAACCGTTGTCCTGAACAAAACTGCCCCTATCACTTAGTGAACCCAAGCATAGATTTCAACACTACAGGTTTTTTTATGCTGTAAAAATTTTGTTTATCATTTTTAATAATTATTTTACTATACAATATATATTCGTATTAATACAGAATGGATTGATTTCAAAACATCGTCATAATACATAACTCAAAATTTTGCTTTTTTGAGTTGACCCTTCAGTAGCAATTGTATTTATTGAAGGTTTTTAATTCAAGAACGACATATCCGATATACCATTTCCTACATTTTTTTTTTATTAAAGTCACACAGCCCATTTTAATACAAAATAATATCCATTAGGGGGCAAAAAAGGATGAAGTAAAACTGTATTCTTCTACTAAAAGTATGTTACTGATAATTAAAAAAATTAAGGTGAAATGAAAAAAATAATGTTGTTAAAAATGTGATATACTTAAGTCGAAATAAAAAAAATTACTCACTTTTACAAATGTTCTAATAATTAATAAAATAATTTTATACCATTGGTATGCTTTGCTTTACCAATACCCAAATTTTTACTTTTTAATTCACATTTAATTTTCAAAGTCATCTATTGAAAAATCAGGTTTTTTTATTTATGCCTTTTTTCTTTTAGAAGGAGCAATATGTATTTTTAATAAATAATTTGTATGTGTTCCATATTTTTAAAATCATTTTAAGTGTTAAAAAAGATACTATTTATTAATTCAATTTTAATTTTTTCAGGTACGCTTTCTTTACAAGTCTGATTTTACTACTGATATTGGTAAGATGAGCTAAGATTTTTTAATTAATTAGACTGTAAATATTTAATTTTAATCATGAAGGACTCTAGTACCTATCAAGGAGTCTTTGTTGAGGAATTCATATTGTGTCGTAATTCATATCTTTAGTTTAGAATGAATAATAAATAAAAAGAAAAATACTGCTATTGAAGAATCGCTTTATAAACTTTTTTTATAAACTTTAAACAACAATTCCTCTATCTTCAGCTACATCCTTTGTTTCGCAACAAATGCCAAATAATTAGATACTAGAAAGTATTTAAAATATTTAAAAATACTTGTACATCTAATACTCCTGAAGGATCTTTATATATTACAACACTGATTATAACTAATTGAATTTTGTCTGTAATTTACTGTTTTATTTAACTAAAGTATTCATTGTTCTGTTCTGCCTTGAAAAATTTGCAAATGTATGTAATAAAGATATCTTTATTTTAAAATTTTATTTTGAGTTGATATGATTATGTGTCAACATGTTATTCAGAATAATTGAGGTAGTTTGGCATTGATTCATATTCAATGTTTGGGTTGTAGAGCGACCTGTTAATCGCCTAATGCGCTTAAGCGGCCAGGTGCTACAAGGAAACGTGATAGGATTAAATATGAAAGGCGTAGGTGGTTGATCGAGGTGGCTCCTGTTCTCTTCTCATCGTTTTGTCTTTGTCACATCTTTTTCTAATTCGTCCATTTTGTAAAGACACTGTCTGGTCTTCTTTATTACATTATAAGTTTTTTAAATTATTTAAAATATTTTAAAAACCGTATTTTAAAGTATAAATACCCCCACTACATTTAGTTCTTTGTGCCATTTAAAAAATAATAATAATTTTTCCTATTCACACAAATTCTTTAGAGAAGAGTTCACAAAGGATATTGAAAGGGAACAATACCCCGAATCACTGAGGAAAAGCTGTATTCTAATTCAAGGTTGTATCACAAGGTCGACATGGGTTTGATTTTCTTGACGATGAGGCTTGTACGTTTCTCATTTTATTTATTATTCAAAACTTTTTTTAAATTTTCCTTTAAGAAAATGTATTTTCAGTGATAGAGCGCTTAGTTGTCGTTTAGGAAGGTTATTTACTTCGTTAATATCTGATCTAAGATGGATCTGTAGACTCTCCAGGAGCTCACCAAGCTCTATATAGTGGGTTCCTTAATTTAGGAAAAAACCTGGCAGTTGAGAGTGATCTATGACAAATCACCTCTCTGCACAACCATTGTTTAAGAAGCAATACAGTCTCAACCACGTACTAAAGCCAAGACTCTTCATGAGTTGTAGCATTACAAGTTTTTTTTGAATTTTATGAATTTTACAATTTTAACATAAACAATCCTATTATTATCAAGTTTAATCCTATCCTAACTAATTTAATAATCATTTAGCTTAATAATTATGTTAATTAATTCAATATTTGGTGATAATGGAAAATTAAACAGTTTAAAATGTTGAACTATGTATAAATAATCTTTTATCCATCACAATCTAAACCCGATGACTACATTCTTCGCATCTATGGGAATTTAAGGAAATGCGTTAAAAAATGTATCGAAACAAATTATTTTGTTTAAAAAAATATAATAATCTCAAAAAGTTATATTAAATTCATATTTACTGCGATTTTTTGTAATCATTCATTATCTAATTAGAGGGGAAGATAGTTGACTGGAAGATCTAATGTAGGATGGAAATATTTGGGGGGTGCAGTCAAAATAAAAACACTAAATAAGTGAGGACTTACTTATTGATTGTGCCGAGGTTTCGACCTACTTCGTAGGTCATCTTCAGGGCAAATAGAACATTGACAGTTACACGGTTCACCTAGCCGCACCTCATTCTATTTGCCCTGAAGATGACATACAAAGTAGGTCGAAACCTCGGCACAATATATAAATAAGTCCTCACTTATTTAGTGTTTTTATTTTGACTGCATCCCCCAAACTATTTCCATCCTACATTATCTAATTAGATCTACTGATATGTGCTATCATGAAATGGACAAACTACCAACGGATACTTTCACTGAAGATCGGTGCCTTATCATTAATTAAATTTAGTTACCTGTGCACTGTGAATATTTTACAAATTCTCTCAGACTTCCTTTATACAATAAGATGTAATAATACCCGAGAACTCTTTAAAAATTCATTACTGCATTAAAACCGGCCCACCTTTAAAAAGGGCTGAAGTAAGCAAATTTATTTGTGACAACGACAACAAAATTTGCACTATCAGAACAGCATGACTCAGACGATTTATGAGACACACTAAATACTGTTACGGGCTACTGGGTGTAAAATGGACTAAACTATTACTTAATTCAATAATCTAATATTTATTAACAAATTAGTAAGAATACAATGAGATTATTTAAAACAGTTAAATTATTAAACTAACATCAATTTACAATAACAATATTCTACTAAATGTTATCTAATTTCTAAGATAATATACAAACAATATAAGATATTTCTAATACTAAATAACTAAACTATTTATATATAAATTTGTACAAATACAATAATATTACACTATAGTTCACAATAACAAATTAACACTTACAGTTCGCTAACTTAAGTCCACCGACCGTAAGACTCCAAATATGACAAACTGCCACACAGTTTATTACACTTATTACACGGCCACTAATTGTCACTGTTGCTCACTAAGCACTTATTACAGACTAACTAACTCACACACACTGCCACTAATTAACGGCTGCTTATTACTTCACTGCTTATTACTGACTCGTCTTATTACTACTGCCGCGGCCGAAAACGCTGTCCTTTTTATATAGGCAAGGTAGGTCGTGGTGGGGCATTACTCGGAACACGGACGAGGACCACCTAGACCGATCTAGAAGGTTCTACGCCATTCTATAATCCCTTCCGCTTAATCCCATTGTTTGCCTAATCCGCTCTAGGCAGATCAGAAGCCGGTCCTACTTCCCGCTCTGACCGTAACAATACCAAGATGAAGAAAACAGATTCATACACGAACGTCTAACTACCATCAGTTATATGCTTTCTAAATACTATATTTACAGTATATAATTATATATAGATTTTCCAGGTTCCGTCAATATTTATTATATTGTTCTTTTATTAATAAATAGTCAATATAATTATAGAAATAAAAAGTGAGATTTATGAAGTGGATTCTTAAAACAAAGATATTGATGTCAATCCGAAATTTGTTAACTGCTACCACAAATATCTGACAACACGTTTTTTATTTTTACGAAACCTCAAGAATCTAAAAAACTTATGCAATTATTATTTAACGATAAAATAAACACACTATGCATATATGCAAGACTATATTAATTTCGCTATAACCATTAAAATTTAATACGAAATATTTTGTTGTATAAAATTAATTATTTCAAATGTGCCCAGAATCTGAAGACCGACCCACAAGCTTAAAAATATTTACACGTCTTTATTGTAGAAATTATGAATTTACACGACTGAGGGAATATTGAACCACAAACCACTGTTATGAAAATATTTTAATGACTATGAAACTCATCAAAACCCGTACTTCACGATCAAAGCATAACTGATTTAATTAGCAAATAGTAGTTACAGTTAAAACTGTAATTTAAATTTTAAAAACTACCTTTACCAGCATAAACAATTCAGGTTTAATCTGAAATAGTTATTTTTTCAGTTTTTTTCAGGGAATCATCTAACATTAAAAAAAAATTCCTTCAAAATAACAGAATTGCTCATTTTCAGTTAAACTGTTTGTATGCACGTAAAATAAAACGAAAATTATATATATATTATGAATATTATTTTTGATGAAATTGTCAATCGTAGTAAAAACATTCTAGTAATTTATAGTTAAAAATTTAAATTGACTCATTGGCTGCTTACTGGTTCTGCTTTCTTCTGCTACTCCACTGCTACCATCCTGCAATAATTTAAAGCGTTAATAAAAATTTAAATGAATTAAATTTAAACATAAAACTACTTAAATTTATTTCGGTAACTATTCCGCAGGCTGTCGCTTCGAGTTGAGTAACAACAAGATTTAAATTTTCATTCATTTCCCTTTCAATATATTCCAGAAATACAAGTTATCATGGGCTTTATTATGGAAAAGAGAATATAATTATGGAAAATGTGTAGACTTCAGTTATCATTTCATCTATGATTGAATGTTTCAACAAAAATATATCATCTTTACTTCAAAGTATTACTTAAAGCTTTTATTTCTTGATGGAATGATTACCGAAACCTACTCATTACATATAATTACATTCTCATTCCCATAATAAAAAGTATGTTTGATAATTATTAAAAATGAAAGGAATAAACAGTCAAAAGTTGTAACTCAACTCGAAGCGACAGCCTGCGGAACAGATACCTTTATTTTAATATTAGTTGCACAGTCAATAAAAATCACATTTTTTGTGTACCTCTGTAACAGTTATCTGAGTACTTAAAGTGAAGTCAGATAAATTTTGTATTCAATTGAAGCATCGAGTCAATTAACAACTATTTGTTGTAACACGGATACTGTAAGTTAAAAGTTAAAATTGGCATGGATAATTATTTATCTGAACTTTAAAAACATTACTCATAGATAATTTATAGTTAACCACATCACGTATGATTACTTGTATACTAATACCCTACAGAAAACCGCAACCTGTAAATTACTGAGTTCTTTCATCAGTCAGATAACACTTGCTAGAACTTGTTGGGGCGAAGTGTTACTAACTCCATTTCTAGAAGGGAGTTCCGGACTTTAATATTGATGGTTACCTAAGGGACTGATAGGGCGTCGTTGGTCTTCTTGATTGTAATTTTTAATGTACCCAAAAAAAAAATTAAATGGTACCCCCCATTATAAATGTAGAATTTTATTTTAAATAAAGGAAAAAAAAAAAAAAAAGTTTATTTATTGGCAGTGGCGGGCGTGCGTAAACCCAACGCATCAACCCGTCACTGCCGAGAACCCCGTATGCCAGCAATGGCAGGAAGGGGGCCCAAAAAAAAAAAAAAAAAAAAAAAAAAGGTCTTCTTGATTGATGATAGCGCGAGTTAGGGAATGCTTAGGTCTCACACTTCTTGTTAATTGAAGTCTGATCATAAAGCAAATATTTTAGGATTAATAGAATAATAATAACAGTAATAAATTCATTATTTAATCTGGAACAAGTCTTTCTAGAATAATGATACATGACATGAAATATGGACATTATGGTCTTAGTGTTAAATACAATTGTAATTTAGTTAATAAATTAAATTAAAAAAAAATTTTGTGTCGCTACAACCCATGAAGGGTATTGGGTTCAGCCATGGTTACACTGCACAACTATCGGCTAAGTCAATAGTTGTGGAGGGATCTGATTTGTCCGAGATCACAATCAAAAGCACTTACAATATTTTGTTATAAAATAAAACAATTATAATCGAACGTTCAACAATATTAACAGCTCAATTTTTCATTATCGCCAAATATTGAATTAATTAAGTTATATAATTATTGTGCAATCTTATACCACGATCAACGGCCAGGTTCGCCCGTAATTACTAATTCACTTTATAGAGACTTGGTGAACCCTTGGTGAATCTGCAGATCCCACATGGACCATCTGTGGCTGTTTACAGATTAAGTAATTTATCCGTCACAGCTGGATTTGAACCCGGGACCTTTGGCACAACAATTCTGTGCACTACACACTGAGCTATGCCGTCGCCATAAAATAAAATGAATTGTGAATTAACCCCTAACGGCAAATGAAAGAAAGGAAAAAACTGTTAAGAATAATTATTAAATATAAAAATCTTGTAATAAAAAATGAAAGAAACATCCTATAACAACTATTTTAACTGCCTTTTAAAGTTAATTTTAAAAAATAATTTTATTTTTTCTTGCATTTATAGTCGGTTGATGTTGGCTTAGTCTCTATTATTTATTTAGGTCATCTTAAATTCTCCCTTGTTTGAAAAGAAACAATAAAGCAAATATGAAATGATCATGGATTTTACAAAACAGTTAAGTATTTACACACTTATTTAAACCTAGCATGAATATTTTTTCTTATTTATTCGTATTTCTTTTAATATTTAACGAGTCCTAAACGATTTGAGTTGTGAATAATTGAGTTCATTGTATTCAAACAGAATATTGCCTGATGCTGCAATTTTAATAATTGGGAAAACGTTGACGGGTTATTAATTTATTAAGAGAGATTCAAGGTTTCGTAATCTTCCTACAACAAACATAATATTAAATATTGATAGTACTTTAAATTTTTATTCAACTGTTTCAATATTTTATAAATAGTTTGAATCATGAAATTCGATACAGCTTTCAATATGACAGATAATACTTGTGTTATATATCGTATCTATTAGACGTTTCTATTACAGGTGCCTTATATGAGATTAAATTATATATATATATACATAAACTTCTCTTTTCATCGTTTTGTTAATGTTTGATGAATAAAATTTTATACTCGTATCTAAATTATATTTTTAACTTCTTTAATCAACTTTATTTTATAAATAATTTAATACTTCATCGTGATAACAAAGGAAAATCAAAAAAAATAAATAAATAAAGCAATTATTTCATAATAGACCAAGATGAGCCAATCGAAGGCCACTGACGTACTTTACCTTGTCCTCATAGAATTTAGAAAGGTGAATTATCCTTGGGTTTAGAAATCTTTTTTTTTTAATGAAAAAAAATCTTAAATATTTTTTACTAATTAAAATAATAAGTATTTGTTCACTTAATTAAATATTTATTGTTTAAAGCTTATATCCTTTAAAAAAAGGATATAACACAAAATTGGAATTTTTTGAGTTAAGCTTTCAGTAGCAATTGTATTGGTGGAAGCTTTTTGATGCCGGAACGACAAATTAGATAATCCATTTACAACATTTTTTTTTAATAAAGTCATAAGAGTTGCTTTATGTTTGAACTAGAAGTTTTATGACATAAAAGCAAAAAGTTTCAAGCTTTTAAAAATTTTCTAATGGTTAATAAAATAATTCCGATACTCTGCTCTATAAATACCCATTTTTTTAACTCACATAACCTTCTTAATTGGTCTATTGAAAATTTAGATTTTTTGAGTTATGATATTTTTCTTTTGAAGGACCAATATGTGTAAAACCCTTATATTATCAACACTTATGGCTTGCTATATAGTTTAAAGTTTTAATGTTTCATTGTTGAATCGTATTTTTTTTTTAATTGTGAAAAATATAATTTGGTTTACTTATTATTTCTTTTACTAGATCTCTATATAATATTTCAGATTATTATTATTATTTTTAAAGATTTAATAATAAACAAATTGAATAAAAATACCGGTTATCAAAGCCCGTGGTTCGGTATAAAAAATAGAAAGTTTATCGGTATTTTTATTCACTTTATTTAATTAAAAAACTAAGTTAATAAAAAGTATCATTGAATTTTATACTTGAACAGTTATTTTTGAGCGGTCTATTTTTTTTTATTCGCGATTTATAAAGGTTTCCATTTGAATTACTTTAAAAATATGGACAAAGAGGAAAATGTTTTTACCAATTAGTAATTAGCAAAGAGTGTTTTTTAAAAATTCTAAACACCTTTAAAATTTTATTATGAAATAATAATAATTAAAATCATTTAATGGATGCTATGGGATATAGGACCCTCCTGGGCTTAGCCAGCCTCTACAAAGTGGGTACCCAAAATAAGGAGGAAAACCTGGCGGTTGGGCGTGATCTAGGAGAAATTACCACTCTATAGAGCCGTTGTATTACTAACAGTTCAGTCTCTACCATTTAATGAACCCCAACACTCTCCAAGGTTGCGATAGTAAAGGGTTTTTTTAAAAACACTAAAGATAATAAAAGATTTTGTTTTATCCAAACGGAGTTCCACTTTCAATATCAATACAATATACCTTTAAAAAATAACAGCTCATTTAAAATACTGATCCATGTGCGTTGATGACCTAACTGGTTTACGCCTTTAAACTAACAAAATACCGGTGATTTACCTTGCGTTCATGATTCATTCATTCATGATACTCACCGTTTAATTAAACAAGTATGCACAAAGCAAATTATTTAAACACGATAGAGACTGTGGTTCGTGTTCCGTTAATTAGCCATCAGTTGCCTGCTTTTACTCTCCCTCAGCTTTTACCTTACACGGGAAGATGCTAATTGCATAAAAACGGATGGATGAGATACCCACTTTTACCGTTCCGCAAGGAGGATGTCGGATCTGAACTTCTTTGATTGATTTCTCGGTCTGTATCCTCCTTCTGTTATTGGTACGCTCTGATTCTCTCATAAGCGTCTTCACTTAGAAGTTTTTTTTCGTAGAAGATGAAATCATTTTGCTTTTTTTTTATCGAAGTCCTCAAACAGCCAATACGTGCGAAGACATCGGAAACATGCGACAGATCCAACTGTCAAGTCAAGGTTCATTGACAATGTTTAATCAGTACTTAAACTGATAATGATTTGTGCTTATAAACGATTATTTTTTCATAATTAATTTCACCCAAGTGGGGTATTATGGGTCAGTCATTAGTGTTTTATTATTATTATTATTTTAAATGTTATAGAATCCTCGTTTTAATTAATACTAGAACTACGAATATTTACCATATACCCATTTCTACTACCCGGTCAAAATGACCGGTTTGTTTGTTTTAAAAATTCATTTCTCTTTATAATAATGAAAAAAAAAATTCAATCACAAACCGATCACAATGTGTACAAGAATAATGTGAGATTATAAAGAAATATGTACTTTCGTCACAATTTTTTACAAAAAAAATATTCAATGTTTATTTTATGCGTGTTGCAAGTCGCAGCTATACACACCAAGCAACAATGCTGAATTGAAAGTTTATATATTACATATACACAAACTTACGCATGATAAATTTAAAACGTAGAATTTTACGTACTTGTACGCTAATTACGTAGAAGTTTTGGATTCCGCCATAATTCCGGGAATACACAACATGTATTCATGATATTTTCATGAGCGGTCAAAATGACCGGTTCGTATAATTAGGTGTAACACATAGATATCTCTGAAAATTAGAAGCGTAAGAACGAAATAATTTATAATATTATTGTATACACAAATTTAATAAAAATCATGGCATTATTATAAAATATTAAATAAGACTTAAAGAGGAAATGTTATGAATAAAATGCGCTCATTTTGACCGGTTCGTAGTTCTAGTGTTGATATATTTTTCTCTAAAATACTGGGAATTTTTTTATATGTCTATCAACTTTCTTGTTATTTTTTATTTTGGTATATCATATATTTGTTGTTTTACTTTACAACGTTTTTTAAATTGTTCACTGTCTATTTTCAAGGATCTGTTTTATCACTAAGGACCGTATGAGGCGTTTGGGATGCAAAGAGGATAACTCTGAAATCCAAGAATTGTTTTTAACATTTTTCACTAGTCAAGCAATATATAGCTTCCGGATCTTATGGTTCAGAACTGGAATAAAACCATGAGAAATATGGGGGCAAAGTGTTGTGTCAGATAAAATTGCTTGACTAAATTAGCGAAAAATGTAAAAAGTCAATGTTTGAAATTTTTGAGTTATTTCGTATTACACTTTTTCACTCTCTATACATTTCATATAGTCTCACTAATATATTTTCCACTAAATAAGGGTCATGTATCAGAGAGTAAACGTCTCGACGCTTCTTTATGTGTAATAAAACATAATATTTTATTGCGACTTAAATTATATTATTTTTTTTCATATAAAATATTGTATTATGGTAGTTCTTAATAATTATCTTGAATAATATTAGTTATGCTTATACCTTATACGTATATATGGGGAAGAAAATGGTCCGATTGGAGGTCAAATAATAATACCTTAAATAGTGACGATTTATTATTATAAACTATTTATTTATAGTTCATCTATATTTGAGTAATTCATTCTTTGACCTTCTCCCGGACCGTATTCTTTACCATTATATAACTATTGTTGATGGAGATGTCTTCTGATGAGGATATTCGTAGTGATATGTTTGATATTTGTAAAGAAAAGTTGCGAAATGCGGTGCTAAGATTAGATTTCAACATCGGGCTATTGAACCTGTGTGGTAAGACGGGGAAGGTACAGGTGCCAGAATCAAGGATCGAGATTCCTCCGGAGAAAGTAGCCGGGTCCTACTTCGCAGTTTCCCGTTCTATCCAACTGCTCCTTCAAAACACTCAGTTCTTATTGCTACATAAAGAGTATGAACCTTCTGTACCACTCTGTACCTTGGAAGAAAATACTCAAACGGAAAAAAAAATAAGAAAGAGAATATACTAGACTGAATCTGAAATCGTGTGCGAAATAAAACAGACAAGAAAGCAATACATACTCATTAATCTTTCCCCATGTTTCGGACTTATTAAAGTATTTACCAAGTCTAAGTCAGACAAGAGAATAGTGAAAATTATTAGAATTATTAAAATTATCTTTGAGTAGAAATTAGTTGACTGGATGATTCTAATAATAATATGGAATGGACAGGGGGCGCAGTCAATGATTACACAAAATAAGGAAGATTTTTTGTGTCAAAGTTCCAGCCTAAGATGTAGGCCATCTTCAGGGCTGAGAAAAAGAAATAGAAAATAATTATTTAAAACATTGCAGTACCAACGGAGAACAGTAGTTTACAAGAACAGAATTGTTAACGATGAAAAGAAATACAGAGAGTAAGATAAATTATGAAATAACTGTTGAGAACAGATAAAGAGTAAAACACTATGAATGCACTCCAATGTTTTATATAGCTATTTTCTATTCCTTTCTCCCAGTCCTGAATATGGCGTACATCTTGGGCCGAAGCGTTTCTTCTTTCTTAAGTCTTTCTTATTTTTGCGTAATCATTGACTGCCCCCCTGAACATTTCATACCATTATTACATTAAAATTATCAATTGATTAGTTGTACAGTTTCGTGTTATCGTTATCTTACTGCTAAATCATCTTATTAAATTTACTTTGTCAGTATTTGTTTATTTCTCACTTGGCATCACCTCCAAGGAGGTATAACAGATAATAACTGCACGAACAATTAACTAAACCAAATATTAATATTATCTTAAAATATTTACTAATTTTTAAAATAATTTTTGAATAATCATGACGCCGTTGTCAGAAAGGTATATTGAAGTATGGAAACGAGTATTGGAAAACCGATTATAATATTCAAATAATTTCGGGGGAGGTAGGAATATAGTTGGTCCCTAAAACTTTCTGAGAGGGAATTCTATTAATGTTTAAATTCTAGATATTAAAACTTACTTTAAATGTTATGTCAGCGTTGCTTAAACTTCTGGCAGTCTCGGATTACTTTATTCTGTTAAATTGAAATCTAAGTCCAATACGGAATAAAAAGTTTGTTTTCAGAGAGAAAAATACATTTTGTATGTTCTATCGAATTTCATAACGATTTATGTCAAGCGTTTGTTTATATATATTATTTTAACATACTAGGGGGATTTCCTTGGTCGGCAAACTCCTAATCCATTTTTAAATTATACAACTGTTTTACTCGTTGCTCTGATTTTATTATTCTTAATTGTTAATAAGAAAATAAAAATAAAGTCTTTATCCAATTATTATTATTTCACGTTTAATTCTATCACATGTGCAAAATAAAATATCACACTGTCACCAAAAACTCTTTAATCTAATATTTTCGTTAAGTACAACAAGGGTTAATCGATTGGTAAAAACAATGCATAACTTTATGAGGGTTTTGTAGTACATAGAATAGAATGATAAATATAAAGTAAATAATATCAAAAACAAAATAATCGATTTACAGTTAGTACACTAGAATATTTTTTTAAATATTATTATCACATGTATTTCTAAAGTGAAAAAAAACTTACAAATCGGTGTTTTTTCGATGGTGAGTTATTACCATGAAAGAAATGGTTAAATATATATTTATTACTAATCAAAACGGTATCAACCTAACTTCACAGATTGTCTGCCAGAAGGAACTTGTGTCACTCTAAGTGTCCCAATGCTATTCCAACCTCACTAATAATCTTTCTTTCTTTTTTTTTCAAAAATGTAGGTTTTTGGGTTATGTCACTTTAGAAATACTAGTGTGATATAACAGAGAGTGTAATGTTACTAAGCTTTCAACTCGATCCCGGTATTTACATTAGTTTTACTATTTGATTTATTTGTTTTATTATTAAATCATTTATAAACATTTTAAGCTGTTCCTTTTCTTTCGTTCAAACATAAAAGGTAATATAAATAGGGTGGTAAAAGACAACCTAATTAAAAATTAACCCGAACTCTCAGTCACCCTTCACAGCAGCTAATAATTGAATAGAGAGAAGAGAAAGAATGACTAATTAGTGCCCTAATTAACAATGCAACAATTTTTTTTAAGTCGCAAACATCATTTGCAATTCCCTTTCCTGTTCCTGAGATGAGGCCAGCCCTTTCCGTTCAGCACGCTCGACCTCTTCGTGTTATTGGTTCAGGAATGCTATGACTTCCTATATAACTGATAGTAAGTTATATACCCTGATATTTTTACTTATATGTAAATATTTTAGTAAATAAATAAAATTAGTGAATATGTATAAATGTTTCATATAAAGGATCAAAAGCGATAACTCCAAAATTTCAATACTTGACTATTCCATTTTTTCACTCGTTCGGTCGAACAACTTTGCCACCTTATTTCTCATGATTTTAGTCGGGTTCTGAATTGCTTGATCAAATGAGCGAAAATGTGAAAAAAAATCAATTTTGGACATTTCTTTGTTTATTAAATTACTAATTAATTTTTCTTTTTTGCGTCCACCATCGATATGAAATTGGCATCCTTTCCGAACTTTGTTTAAGGAGCTGTAAAATTACACACAACTGTATTAAAAACGAGTAGAGTTATTACTGGTGTAACAACAGACGAGAAAAGGGGAGTACGTCTCTCACAAAATAATTTGAAATAATTAAGAAAGTTAATTTATAAACCATAATGGGTGCTCCCTAGTAAACTTCCGAGGGATAGAACGAGAAGTAGGTGGGAGGATTGTTGTTTGTTTGTATGTTAATTTAACGTCACTATATCCTGACATGGCTAATCGGAAGATGTTATAGTGGGAGCACTAAATTTGGCCTATCCAGGTTTAGTTAGGATCTTTAACGAGTACCATCGTATACGTTTTACGTCCCTTCCGAAGGATGGCATAACGGAGGATTTTTACTCCCTTTAAAAAATCCTAAGGCCATCTACCGGGCTTCGAACCCTCGGTCTTGGGCATAGAATAGTTATGCTACTACAACACAAGTCGCCACCCGAAGGTGGGAGCATTGCATTAAGGGTGATATTTCAGGCTTGGATTTGGGCAGTAAAACAAGGAAAAGTAAATTACAACTGCTGTACGCTAAGCCTTTTATTATAATTATTGTTACTATTCAGGACATAAAGAGCATAAAAATAGATTTAAGACATTCAAACAGTTCTAATATTTCGTCTTATTTTATTTTATTTTTTATGGATTCATTTCGACCCTCCGTTCCTTATGTTAGGAGTAGGCTGTGCCTTTGTGATTTGGTTGCGTCCTCTCCAGTTGATTGATGCAGTTCTTCCTCGTAGATGACACCCATACCTGGAGGAGGGCAAGCACGTGCTTGGACGCCGCTCCTAGCTCACTTGTTGTTGCCTAACAGAGGACGTAACAGATCGTTAATATCTGATGTGACAGGCTTTGGCAACGAGCTGATGAATGCCCAACAGTCATCGACGAGCCATCACCTGGTAATCAAGCCGATGGAGCGGGCTGCGAGCGGTTTATTTCCAGCGGCCTCTCTGCCGGGATTAAATGTAATGGCCCTTCCGAGAAATCGAACGTGCTCTGTCTGTCGTTCCCAGGTGGTCCGAATTCAAAGCTCTGCAGTCGATGGGCAGGGAATTAACTTTCTGTGATATCTATTTTGAAATATATATATTTATGTAATTGGTATCATTTTTTTTCTGCAGGTTGTCGAGTTGTCACAACTAGTTTTAATTTTTCATTTGGCTCCTTTTTAATATTCTTGAAAATAAAGTGTTGAGTTTTAGTATTAAAAAAAATTTAATGATTGGAAATATATAAAAAAATTTATATTTCCGTAATCGTTTCGTCAAGAAATTAAGGTTTTAACAAACATTACGAAGATGATGCTGCTGCTTAAGCAAAGTTCGGAAAATATCCCGTAAGTGTGGAACGATATAGGATGCCAAAACAGAAATATTTTTAATGCTTAATTTAAAATATCAAGTAGTTGATGAATAAATAATGCTTTTGGGAATTTTATTAAAATATGAAATAACTTTTAAGGATTAAAAATCAAACTATGTATATAAATTCTTACAAAAATTGTAAACTTCTTCACTTTTAGATTAAATGCTTATTTGCCTGGAACGATTGTACCTTCAGTATCAGTACCAACGTATGTTGAGGATCAAAAGTGTATCAGTCTAAATTTCCAAAAATTGGCTTTTTCACATGTTTCGCACTTTAATCAAGCATTGCTTCATGCTCTCGAACCTTAAGGCTCAGAACCTGATTGAAACCATGAGAAATAATGCGACAAATTATCGTGTTAAATAAAATTGCTTTATTTAGCTAGCTAAAATATATGGAAAAGTCGGATTTAGAAATTTTGGAATTATCAACTTTTAATCCTTTTAACGCCTCAATTAATAATTTCTTGCTTTTCGATCA
The DNA here is from genome assembly GCA_964056705.1 of Troilus luridus. Classification (NCBI taxonomy): domain Eukaryota; kingdom Metazoa; phylum Arthropoda; class Insecta; order Hemiptera; family Pentatomidae; genus Troilus; species Troilus luridus. The sequence goes on along the minus strand of OZ057415.1, from coordinate 70,939,708 downwards.
CTCTTACTTTAATATGCATATTTAATCTCGTTTAGGTGAAATACTGTCTTACTTTAAGTTTAACATATATTCTAAGTTTAAAATCTTATTTAAGTTGAATATTTTTATTTGAAAGGAAAACATTCTTCCCCGTGTATACATCGAAAATTGCCAGAACACTAAGATATAGGATCAGTGAAAAGAAAAGAGATGTCTGACAGAGAAGTGAACCAGGATGGCTGAGTTGGCTAAGTACCACGACGGTTACGTGGGAGACCCGGGTTCGAGTCCCGGTCCTGGCCATATCTCTTCTTTTCAAAAAAAAATAATTTAAGAATTATAACAATTAAAAAAAGAAAAAAAGAAATAACTTATTTAATTTGATTTGAAATAAATCCGATTTCATTTCATTGAAATGCTTTCCTGTTGTTTTTTTATTTCGATACGTTCTATGCTCTACCTATTCCCCGGTATAATATGTGAACACTTTATGTCGTTGGAGGTTAGTGTAAACTTCCTGAAGTGTCTGGTCGAATCAGGTCGGCCCTGGCGAACAAGGGCGGATCCAGGATTTTTTTCTGGGAGGGGCACAACTGGCAGAGGGGCAAACAAATCAACAATAACTGTTAGAAATAAACTTTCAGTATTTATAGAAAGGTTTATTACACACAACAGACAGACAAAACAATTTTATTTTAAGTTGCCTGCAAAAGATGTCCAGCACTTCATTAGCGTTAATTTTTGCCGCAATGTATTGATGGATATGCATTAAAACCAGTCCAATCAAACGCTCTTCTGTCATCCTGGTGCGAAGGTATGACATTAATCGGCGTAAGGGGGAGAAAGATCGCTCGGCAGTGATAGGAGTCTCTGACTACTGAGGAAACCTACACAGCAATTGACAATGAGTTCTGATATTTGGCAGCACCGTTGCTCTTTTCTAATCATCTGCTGGAGATATTGGGATATTTTCTCTCATCTTTTTCCGAAATTTTAGCTCTCCCTTCAAAGCTAACAAGCTAGGAAGGTCTTCTTTATATACTTCAGCGCCATAAGTATGTACTGCAATGGAATCTTCACAGTAGGCACACCAAAAAAATCCGCCTTTGCTCTCGAACTCTAGGATAGGCTGGCAACGGTAATTAAAACATTTGGAAAGAGGAGTCAGCTAAAGTTATCAGTAATGTTAAGGAAAAATAACGTCTTGTTACTGTGCCTGTCACAAACAATTACCTTGGTTTTTACTAACTGATTTAATACTGATTTTTACTGAGCTTTGAACGGGTTACAAACTGATTGTTGCAGATAAATTATGTATTCCTTAAACAGCCGGGGATCAACCCTATAGGATCTATGGACCTTTCTGGAGCTTACTTAGCCTCTGTAATGCAATTAAACGTAAGGGAGGAAAAACCTGGCGATTTTGTGGTGATCTTTACTAAATTAATTCCCTGCGCCACGTTGGCTTCGAAACAGTTCACTCTCAAGCCTGTAATGAATCCAATAAGCCATCATGGGTTGTTGCGGTACAGTTTTTTTATTGTGTTAGTTTATTGCGACATATCACCATAGAAATATTACAGATGTACTTATTAATTCGGGTCACTAATATTTAACATAAATATTATTATCAAATAATAATATTAAAACCTTGTAAATAAGTGGTCGATTGTTTCATATAAATAACTTTATAAAAATAACTCTAGTTTTCTAAACTGTAGTAATTGGTTTATTTTTTTAAATAAAGGTTTAATAATGCTCATTTAAGATTATCAATAAACCCTCCCCCAACGGAAAATAAACAGAAAAATTAAAGAGGGACTACAGCTTATATGACTAATTGTTGGTATCATTAACCTATCAAATCAGATTACCATAAAAAGTAAATAATTATTGACAATAAACTTATTCTTGATAGGTATAATTAAAAAAAAATACTGATTGCTACTACCATACTTGAAGATGTACAAGAAACAAGTTTGTGATTTGGTTTACAAATTAACGAATTATTACACAACACCTAATGATTAATATTCTTATGATGGAGCCTTGCTTACATCAATAGCCATCATAACCTTGATTGATTGACTTTGTAATACATTGATCCTGGGTGGCGAAACATCGATGGAGGTGTTTGTGTAGGACTCGGATCTTTCCTAACAAGGCGTCTTCAACTTGTATATGAGTGATATATATTTGTTTAATCACTGTTATGAGATAAGTTTTTAATATAATAAAAAAAAAATCCTGTACCATTACGACCAAGAAAGGTTCTTGTGTCCTGTACATGTTAAGGATACTGTTGCAAAGAAATGATTTGGCTGACACATACTTAACCGCTATAGGATTTCCTTTACTTTATAGAGGCTCGGTGAGCCCCAGAAGGGTATCCAGATACCAGAGGGTCCATCTATGTCTTTTAACAGATTAAATAATTAACATGCCACAGCAATACTTGAACCCATAACTTTAAGTATAGTCACTCAGCGCTCTACCTATTTATTAGTAACGATCTAGTGAATTTACCATAAACAGTCATTATCTATAAAGAGTTCTCTAAAAGCCTATTTTTTCAATGTTGAAGCATGTATACGAAAACAATAAAATCCTTGACCGCCCCCAAAATGTTGCTTTGTATTTATTTATCGAAAGTCGATTACCTAGAAAAATTATTTGAACAGCTACACTAGTTGACTAATAAATGTAAACATTTTTTTACTTCTTTGGTCGATAACAATGTAAGTTTTGTTTTTAATTGAGAAGAGCTGGTGTGGTTGAGTTTTTTTCTTTGAAAAAAAACTTGTCCAAATTTTTTAGGGAGGACCTCCAAAAACATTCGTTTACATAAAAATATACACCGAGTGATAATTGGAAATAGTGAGGTATAGGAGCTTAACAAAAAAAAAATAAAACCTATACCACTAGAGCATATGAAGGGTTTTGAGTTTAGTATTTTGTAGAGACTGTACTGTTTCTAGGAGACAACTGTTATGCAGGAAGGTAATTTGTTCGAAATCACGTTCAACCCAATTACGGGTATCCACTTTATAGAGGCTGGGTGAGCCCCAACAGGATCGTGAACTAGATATATTATCACTTTCCAGGTGTTACATACCAGTGAATAAAATGTGAAATCCCTCCCCCGGTCATAACCTCTAGAAATAAATTGATTATATATTATACTAACAATTAACTATCTCTTGCTTGACCGTTAAATTTGAGTTACTAGTTACCCAATTTCTCCAAGAGAATTCAATTGAACTGAACAGTCAGAGGAGATCTGTAATGAACGCTTTCTCCATCTTAAGTAGCAATAAGGCATGTACTCCTTTGGCATTCACGGTCTAAAAACTTGGAATTTTTTTTTTTCTGAATCATTTATCATCAGGAAAAAAACAAATTATATCAGAGTATGTTCAAAATCACAATTAAATTAAATTCGTATTTATTTTTCCTAATATTTGAGTTTAAAGAAAAGTACTATTCACAATAAATAAAAAAACTAACTTTATTATTAGGATCAAAGCAATGATTATACCATTATAGAAAAAACTAAATTGATAAACTATTTAATCGCGAAAACAAAAACAATGTAATTAACATTAGATATTTTAACACCTATTAGACTTATGATTATAACTTAAATAGGTATGACGTGAATGGAGTATGGCAGATATATTTTTTTTTCAACAGCGAGATAAGTAAAATCAAATTTTCAAATCAATAGGCTTATTTCGGTCAGTGATTTTATGATTTTTAATTGGGGGTATATCAGATTTTGCTTCCGAAATGATATTCTATTCATAAATTTAAAAATACTAATCCATCTCTGCAATAGTTTTAACAATGCCAAATGTGTGCTTCGTTTGATATCTCCTGTATTATAATTATATTACTGTTATCGACAAACGTTTTGAAATATTAATTTCAAATCAGAACCTATCTAATGTAATATGATAGTAATAATGCTACTAGACTCAAGGGTAGCTGGCATTAAGGCTGTATTTATCTATTTACATCTAATATACAGAATAAGTGAAAAATTTTAAAAACTGAAAAAATGAGAATGACTGAAATAGTATACAAGGATTGCACAAATAGCCTTTATTACCGTTTTATTTTAAGATTGGTTTTTAAAAGAAAATAATAAAAATGTCCCTTTTACCAACCATCTCTGCTTACAAACTTCTGTCCACGGACCACTACTCTTAACGCAATCCTCCAACGTACGCAAACCGAATATAAATTATATATAATTATTATTTTTGTATTCTTTATTTATTGAGTTTCCCCAAAGTTGAGGTTTTCTCCAACCAAATTTTAGAGTAACATTTTTTCCAGGTTTTCCTGTCAAATGCGTCCTCTTCATTTAACCCATATCCTGCCATGACTTCCTAGACTTGGTCCATCCAAGAAATTCGCGGTCGTCCTCTTCTTCTTCTTCCTTCAGAATAAATATATATACCACTACAACCTGGTAACATAGGGTCTGGGGTTCAGTACATGGTAGAGACTGTACTGTATCTTGGTTGTGCAAAGATTTAAAATACTTCTGTAGTTTAAATCTCTGAAAAATTGAAATCACTCTTAACGCAATGCTCCCACCTACGCCTCGTCTAGCCCTCAGACGCTTCCCAGTCGGCACAGCATATTATTATAACCAAACTTTTTTTTATTTAATTTTTTTAGGATATTCAGTACGGAATTTGATAATTATTAATTTATATTCTAATGATTCTTCAGATTATATTATACTAATTTATATTCTTCAGACTAAATTATCAAATGTGATTAAAAAAAAAATGAGAATGAAAAAAATGGACGAGAGTTTACTAAGGTCGGTTCGAGCTATTTCGCGCAGGGATTGATTTTCCCACATCGATCTAAGCAGACCAGCATGCGAACTGCCTACGATACGACTATTGCCATCATGCGATATTGAGATCAGCTAGTGATTACAGGGGCGTTTCAGTGCTTCCAAGAACAGGAAATTTGGCCCGATTAATTCCCCTAACTAAAAAGTTAAATTTCCATGCTGTTGAAATTCGAGAAAATTGATCACGCGATCCAACAACGGCTGAATTAAGTAATTGAAATCACCTGTTTCATGTTAATTAGCAGCTAATTTGTTATATAGCATAACCTAGCAACCAGGTGAGTGTGTATAAGGTGATCGTAAAATATATATTAATTAATAAACAAATTAACATAAATATAAATGTTACTTATGTGTCTATAATATAAGTATAAATGATCTTCAAATATACATTATTTAGGCCATACTCAATTGAGAACCATGGTTTCTTTGATCCATTCACTAATAAAATCAATCGATAACGGGTATAAGGCGGTTAAAGCACAATGCTGACCACACATTCTTTCGAAGATCATTCTTGTAACAAGTACACACCTACCTGTTCTGTGGGGCTATGACGTCAAAGGATAGAATTACTTTTTGGCAGTATTATTCATTTTAGGGCATTTGTATTACAATGTAAGTAAATATATATATTTTTTTTTTCTTTTGCAGGTGAGCTTTTCATAGCGAAGTTTGGCGGTTTCTTGTAAGGTAAACATTAGTTTTTATTTTCAAAGCAATAAAACTTCAGATGATCATAAACAGACGTCGAGAAACTTTTCGTCATTTTTATTGCCTTTTTTTTGGGGGGGGGGGCGATAAAATAACAATTTCCTAATATCTGTTGGTCATTTTAATGACTTTGGTCCAAATAAAACACGTCGAATGCGGTCGACCGGTTCTTACACCACCGTCAAACTTGTCCCAGCTTATAACAGTTCAGAAAAACTACTTGTATTGCGAAAAAGGAAAAATATTAATTCCGAAAGCCTGTAATTCAAATAAATATAGCGTGTTTAATATATTTAATATCAATTAATGTTTCAAAAATTATTCCCTCTGAATTTATTAACATCTGGTTATTTAATAATATTAATTTTTACAATTATACCAATGCCCCATAAAACTTATATGTTTCTAATACCTCATTGATGTTCAGTTGTCGTAAAATCCCCCAAAAATATTTTAAGTAAAGTATGTTTATCTTTTTTATCATTTCTTTAAACTATAAATATCCGAAAGTATTGTAAGATTTTTAAATTTTACAATGTTAAATAAAATTTCCAAGAAAAAATTACAAAGCAATGGCGTTGATGACCTAAGTTTTTACGCCTTTTAACTCTAACAAACATCAAGCTTGCAATATTAAATAAAATTTTCCCTCTTGAAAATGTTTTTACCTCCTAAAGTTTAGATCTCGTGAAATTAGAATAAGTTTTTTTGAATTTAGATATGTTTATCTTTTTTGTAGTTTTTATAAACCAATATTTTATCCACTGCATTTTATTAGTGATATATATTTTTATTTTTACGACTACATCTTCTTTGTTATAAGTTATGTTCTTAATTTCAGTCTCTTTTGAGTAAGAATTGTTGCGATACTATATGTAAAAATTTAAATTTTATCTGAATAATGTAGAATTTTGAGTTCGACTATATTTAGTATTTGTATTATATTTCATATTTTTCTTGAATTCGCGTGCTTCTTACCTTAATCCCTTAGCATAATTCAACTAAAGCCGAATATAATAATAATAAAATCTCTCTCTCCCTCTCTCTCTCTCTCTCTCTCTCTCTCTCTCTCTCTCTCTCTCTCTCTCAATATATAACATATATATAGCCAATATATATTGCTTTCTACTTATCTGGACTGTTATGGAAATATTATGTTTTGGTTCTTGAGTTTCAGTCCTTTAAACTTCTTTAGGCGACATTTCGAGACTAGGTTAGTCTCATACTCATCCCCTAACAGTGAAAAAAATGAGATTTTAGTAAAAACATTAAATAGCACACTAAAATTAAAATAAAATGACACGTAATTGGATAAGGTGTATTTACAAGTTATAATTAAATAAAACTGCTGTTCCTAAAAATAGATGACTTACTCATTGATCACAGCTATTGCAATATAAACATTTTATGATATATTGCGAAGTAACTGATTAAAGATAAACTGGTCTATTCTTTGAAACTTGTAAGTACACCCTATCCAATTACAACTTACACGTGTCATTTTATTTTGATTTTAATGTAATATTTAATGTTTTTACTAAAAGCTCATTTATCACTGTTAGGGCATGAGTATGAGACTAAACTAGTCTCGAAACGTCGCCAAAAGAAGTTTAAAGAAGGACTGAAACTCAAGAACCAAAACATTTTATTTATTTATATATATATAGTTTGTACCAAATTAAACTTAGGCGTTGATGACTGTTTACGCTTCAAATTTATAACAAACAACCAACTAACCAACTTTGATGAGGAATAAATGTTTAAAATATTTCTGTAGCTAAATGATCGGGAATTATTTTGTGCTTGTAATTGTTTCGTTGATCCACCGCAGACAATTCACACCGGACGTTTTTAAGATAATTTTGTTGTTATCTTGCTCCTAATCGGCGATTAGCACTGCAAACCATGTGCCTCGGAGCGCATAGCACGTGGCTAGAATGTTCTCATTGAGGATAGTCGTTAACGGTTGTTGTTTTCTGCCTTTAAAGAAGAAACACAAAGAGAAGATATGCTTTGTGAGGAGTTACATAATATGGTCTCGCAGCCTCGGTGGGTGCCTCCTGTCAGGTATAACAACTCTTCAAGAACAGCTAGATCCGTCTAATCCATTTAATACAGTCAGTCACAGTTCTTTTTATTTTTGTTATTTTAAGTTCTATTGCAGTTAAAATAATAAAAATTAAATTTAAAATCATTTTCTCACATCATACACAACCCAAAACCTCATAAATCGTACTTCGAACTACATCCAGACAGCTATATATAGTTTATCCATTTATTTGTTTGTTTGTTTTACTTCACTTTATGCTGCAATGGCTAATCAGACGATGTTATAGTGGAAGTCCTAAATTTTGCCTATCCATATACAATTAGGATAGGGATCTTAAACATCACTTCGTTTTCCTATTCATCCCATATACAAATTTAAATCTCACAGATCTTTCTTCGAACAACACTGAGACAGTTAGATAAAGTCAATCCATTTCATTCTAGTCTGACAATAGAACTTTGATCATTTATTTGATTTTTTATTATTATTGTTCTTTCATTTTCACACATCATAAAGATTTTTCTATACTCGATTTACAACTCAAAACCTGACGGTATGCCATTTCAAATATTAAGAAAGCTTTTTATTTTTTTAGTTTATCTCCGAAACTCCTATAAATTAATGGTTTTGTAGTGCTGATTCTTCTTCTTATGGTGTTGTCTAGTAGTGTATTTATGGCTTTAAGACAGCTATACACAGTTAATTTAATGGGGTGTATAAAAAAAATGACCGTTTTATCAAATTCCAGAGTTCAAAAGTCTGTAAATATTTTAATGCTATTTATCATTTACCAACACTCAATAATCCCTTTAAAGCATTCTCTAAGCTTGTTTACTAACACTGGACTTCTTCAAAAAAAGCCTCAGTTTAGTTATTTATTTCAAAGAAGAAACATCACAGTTTCCTACGAAATTCTCGTAATTTTAAGACATTACTGGAAAAAAATTCACAGCGGCTGAAGCAGTTAAACCATTAATTGCTTATCAGCCACAGCTATCTGGTTATTTATGTTTTATATTGTTTAATTATTTCTTCATTATCAACGTAATGTTCACACATGATAAAGTTATCCCATACTCCATAAACAACTCAAAACCTCTCAGATCTTACAACCAGAATATGAAGATCCAGTTAATATATTTAGTACTTGTCAGTCATAGCTCTCCAGTTATTTTTTTTTTCTGATTATCATTAGACTTTCATTTCCACCCATCATGACGTGTTCTCATACCTCATATATGATTCAAAACCTCATGAGTCTTGCTCCCATCAACTATGAATCTACGTTTTACGAACGCACAGTTTCGTTAACCCAAAAGTTTCACCGACTTTCGTTTTTTTTATTTATTTTTTTATATTATTTCATCGGCTCTTTAAGACAGAGAAAGTTTAGTAATGATTTAAACAAAAAAATAGTTTTCGTGATCTTAATCTATCCGCTCGTTTTTGGCAATGATTTTTGTCGAGGTGGAGGAAAAGTGATCATTTTTTTTAAATTTCGTCCTGTCATTTTCATCGACGCCTTTTTTTTTTTTTGCTTTTTTTTGTCTCGATTCTTCTACAGATAGGAACCTTTTCCGATTAAATGGAAAAGTATTAAGCTGTCAGTTTCGATAGAGTAATGAATGCCAATCAAAATATTTTTTAATTCTATAAAGGGATCATTTAAATGAGGATCGATCCGAAATTGAACCAAATTATTTTTAGTACTTAAGAAAGAAAAAAAATTTAAGGAAGTTTTACGTTTTTCTTTTTTCTTGTACAAATAAAAAAAAAAAGAAATTCTATATTAATTTAATTTCATCATTGCAGCAGGGTTTTTTTTTTCTCTTCCAGAACTTTCAGAACAACTAATTAAAACTAGTTGGAAACGCCTTTAAATAAAAAAAAATTATCACAGCTTTTGAATGAATTTCTAAAATTAAAGGAAAATTTTTTGGTGGAGAGAAATGAAGAAAAAACATTTTTTTTTTGTTTCAACACACTGTGAAGTTTCGTAAAAATAGTAAAAATATGATCAAAATCATTACCATATCTCTAAAACCAAAGATTTTTGTAGGTTATAAACTTTTATTTAAAAAATGATACCCAAATCAAAAATGTTCCTAAAACTGTATTTTAAAAAGTGTTTAGTGTTAGTATTGAAAAGATTTTACTTATTCTGTTGAATTTTTTACCTAGAATTTATTGATTATATGAAATCACGAAAATTTACTAAAATATATCGTTTATTATTGGATTAATATCAATGAAATTAGGTTTACCATAAAAATAGTTTCTTGTAAAAATAATATTTAAAAATCATTGAACGTCAAAACGCTCATTTTTAATCATGTTACGCACATTTTAAGATATGTTTAAAAATATTATTACTAAACTTGTTTTAGTTATTTTATTGATTTTTTTACCTAGAATTTATTGATGTTATTAAATCGCGAAAATTGTCTAAAATATGTGTTTTTTTGCAGGGTTACTTTTAACATATAAGATTAAGGTATCCTATAAGAATTAATTTTTTTTTCTAAAAATAATGTTTAAAAAGCATTCATAATTAAAACGCTCATGATTTTAGTTTTTCAATCCTAATTTTTTAATTAAAACTTATTTTAAAATCGCAGATGATGACTTATATTAAAATCAAAATTTTCAAGCTTTTACAAATTTTCTAAAGGCTAATAAAAGAATTTCAATACCATCGTTAGAATACAAATGCTTTACCAATAACCAAATTTTTATTTCTTTAACTCATATGAAACATTCAAATACCTCTATTGATAAATTTGGTTTTTTGAGTAATGACGTTCTTTTGAGGAAGCGAAATTTGAAAAGAATTTAATTATTGTTTTTAATGACCCTTCGCTCCCATCATACAATTATTTCAGTATGTTGTAAAATTATTAACATGAATATTAAATCATCAAATCATCAAATTATCGATAGCCTGCCAGGTGCGTTTTCGATTGTAAAAATGTTTTCCTCACAACTTTAGATCTCCATTTCCTCCGGAAGGATGGGGCGAATGAACATGTATGGCACCTCATGCATATGTACCATATCATGACCCACTCACTACAGGATGGAAAGCACACATGTACGAATTACATACTTTCATCTGCTTTCAGCTTTCGCATAATATGGCGTTTTTTGTGGTGGAAAATGTTTAACACCAAAGTAAAAGGTAGCATTTAACGAAAGAAGTCAGAAATGGTTCATATTTTAAATACATATATAATAAGGTCACTCCTACCGCTATACAAACTATATATACGAGTTGTTTTTATTGATATATATATATATACGTCATTACTCAAAAAAACTAATTTATCAATAGAGGTATTTAGAAATTCCATGTGAGTTTAAAAAATAAAAAATTGGTTATTGGTAGAACAAAGCATTCTTCTTGTAATGATGGTTTTGAATTTCTTCTATTAAGCATTCGAATTTATTTAAATGTTTTTGTTTTAACTTATGTCATTATTCCTATAAAACTTCAAGTTCAAACGATTCAAATCATGAATTTATTAATAAAAAAAAATATGGAAATGTAATATCAGATATGTAGTTCCTGAATTAAAAAATTTTACAACCAATACAATTCCTATAGAATGCTTAACTAAAAAATGCCAATTTCCGAGTTTGTAATTCTTTTGAAGCAGCGATTTGTATTAATAAACGTTTAATTTATCAATTGCAACGTAGATTATAAAACCAGGTGATTATAAATTAATTTTGGTTAATGTCATTGCCATCTAGACCTTGGAAGATTCTCTGACAATGAACGGAACTACCACTTCCGCTGCTATCAACTTGCTTCTTCCAGAGGTTCTGGAAAACCCGAAAATAATTTGGTTCTGGCCAGTTATTCACTGCAAGATTTCCATTATGTGTTCAACATTTTTACGTTAAATACTAAATCGGTTATGAATTATATTTTTTTTGCGAATACCTAATTATTCAAGTAATCGTTGATTATGATAGATAGCATTTCTTTTTTTGTTTTCTTTACTAACGATTTGCGATTACTGATAAGTCTCCTTGTTTTATTTAGGACCATACTGCAAACGACAAGAAAATTCTAAACCATAAATAAATCATGCATTCACCTCATAAAATCACTACCTAACACAATAATATTCTTGTATTCTTCCATATTATCCTGAATACATTAAAAATAATTAAAAAGGCAATGGTCTTTATAAAAAAAAACCTGTAATACTACAACCCATTAGGGTCTTATGTTCCGTACAACTATTGTGTAGGAAGATGATTTGTTCGAGATCGAACACTTAACGTGGGATTTGCTTAATAGCCATTAATCAATTACTTAATCGTCATATTCTTGCAAATAGAGGATAGGAATCGAAGACAAAATTTGCTGGATGGAATGCTACATTTGCGAATTTAATTTAAAACGATAAAAGAAATTAATTAATCCAATATAATTTAAAGGATATAACAGCTATTACTTCGACTGACTGAGTCCAAGTGACTATATTTAGACGGAAATATTAATAACACCTGCTCTTAAAGATATTCTTTCCACTTGAAGTGATTGTATGTGGGCTGAACTACGTGGGCGATGCAACAATTGGCGACTGGACTGTAGTTTCCTGTACAGTCTCCTCTCGTCCAAAATGAATTTTATCAAGGGCACTTCACGCTCATTTCTTATTATTCTGATTCCAAATAATATTTAAAAAATTGGAACATCAATATTGTACATAATATTAACTAGAATTTATGTTTTAAAAATGTAATTCGATTGTCTTCTAAAGAAAGGAATATGTTAGAAAAGTGGCTCAGTTTATTGATGTCTGTTGTGCGGAACTGCCCACCCTCTGCTCTGAAGATAGCTTCGAGCTTAAAAGTCGAAACCTAGGCACAAATAAATTGTGTAATTTATTGACTGCACCCTCTGATCATTTTACACTCTTCTAAGAACTATCCAGTCAACCATTTCCACTTGTATATTATGTTATGTATTGTTTGGATATTTTAGCGAATTTCAATGACCTCTTACCATGTAAGCTTTTTGTGTTATCACGCATTTATTAGCTTCGCTTGTATGTACGTATGTATTTAACGGAATCTTTGAACTCGATTTTCGGCCACTTCAATGCTTCGAATTAAATTAAAACTTTTTGTATTCATATCTAGGACCGATGACAATATAATAATTTAATAAGTTTGTCTCATTATCCTGACCAGGATCTTTAGGATTAACGATTTTTTATATCCGAAGACAGTAGTGTCTTGTCCCAACTACTAAGGCATGTACTAAAGTATACATGGCTTAATATTTAAGACAGGCAAATGATTATATGTCTTCATAATAACTGTACTTTTAACTATAAATATCCGTCAATTAATTTTATTTTTATAAAATAATTTTTCGTTTTTATATTTTGCAGCAAATAAATAGTTTAAAAACCATGCTTTTCTAGCTAGCCGAACTAAAATTTATCATTTTTTAATTTTATTAATATTATTTTATGTTTGTATCTTCTTCCAATATTTTATTTCTCTACAGGAATTATTTAAACTATATGTTTTTTTAATTTTGGGTAATATACTGGCTGTATATTTTTTACTGATTCCTTCTTCATAATCTAAATGTTTTCTGTCACTCTTCTAATTATTTATTCATTAATTTTTCGAAGTCTTCCTTCTATTTCAATTATTGACATTAACTTACTAAAATAATTTGTTATTATTCTTTTTATAAAATATTGTTTTTATTTATTCTGTAAAAAATATCAGATAGTCGGTGCCCTATATGATATATTGTACACCATATTATATGCACGTATTTACGTCGAAAACGAAATAATGTAGAATAAGTTATAAACTTTCAACTTTTATATAAAATTCTTTCTTTTCCCTGGGTATTTATGCAACTGCTCAAGTGACTTTGTAAATGTATCTTCATAAAAAACATTACTCATGTCTACCTCTTAGCCATTAAACAGACATTCTTACAACTTCTTCGTCCAAGAAGTAATTCCTTTGAACTCATGACTTTTAGTGTTCCATAATAAAAGAAGACATGTTTTTCAGAACGAAACGGAAGCATAACGCTTGGTAGAGCATGAAATTCTTACTCATTATCCGGCAAAACTGGGTTTAATGGAATTCATGAGAATTTTTTCTTTGTGTGTGCTATATTTCGACTAATACCGTATAAGTTACATTTTACTGATTTTATGAGTTTTTTCTGTTAATGGTTGTTGTTTAAAATTATTTTTTATTTTGATCATGTATCAGATCAGATAATGTATCAGATGTATATAATTATATAATATATAAAATATATATATAAAATTAATTACTACTAATTATTTCCTCATTAATCCCAAGTCTATGAGCAATAAATGATTGTGAATCCAATTCATTTGTACGATTTAAAACACGAAAACAGAATTTAAAAAATTTCTCTTTAGATTATATAATAAAAAATACAATAATATAAAGAAAATATAATTTTAATTTTTTTAAAGTATATTTTAATATTTCTTGGTTTATATATTGTAACTATAATCATACTTTTGATTTTCATATTTTTAAAATACACATCATCTAAAATATTCCAAAGAAATTTCAAATGCATCCGATCATCCTTTAAATATTTAATATTATTTTATTTAAATAATATAAAAATAGAGTACCCAAAATAAGGGCGGGGACCTGGCGGTTGAGCGTGACGTAGGACAAGTCACCTCCTTGCAGAACCGTAGTCCATGAAGCAGTACAGTCTCTACCATATACTGAACCCCCAGACTCGTTCACGGATCGTAGTGGTACATTTTTTTTTTTATTTAAATAATATTAAAAATCAACAAAACAGTTACTTAGCGTTTCGAAAAATTATAAATCGGAATTTATTGGTTAGATAATTGTTTAATTAATTATTTTAATGCCTTCTGAGTTGCTATGATGAGGACGAGGATTTAAATTTAAGGCCGGATGTGACTGATGAATTACCCTGTGGGAACTGCAGGCTTTTCTGGGGCTTACCTAGCCTCTATAAATTAAATGCCTTCAATTTGGGAAAGCTCTAGGGGTCGTGTGTGATCTCGGATAAGTAACGTCCCTGCACAACCGTTTTCTAAGAAACATTACAGTCTCTAGCATTTACTGTACTCAAGAATCTTCATGGTTTTTAATAGTATGTGTTTTGTTTTTTAAATGCCTAATTAATTAAATAGCGCTAGGAATAATATGGCGTATTACGCTGAAGTAGTACGCCATTGGGACGAAGATTTAATCTAGTTTTGATTACTTCGGTGTCCTCGAGAAGACCACGCAGGATTTCGTGCTTTAATTAATTGGGAGACCAAATTGCATCTTTTAAAAAGAAAATAGGAACCTTGATCTGATTTCGAATAATTGAAGCATAATTCGATCGTAATTAGTGGTTTTAATGCATAATTATAGAATTCCTAACCCTGAAAGCAGTAACAGATCGGAGCCATTTTTCAGATATATAAATAGAAAACTCGTTCCATATTTTTTTTCAGTTCAGACTCGATTTCCTGCCGATCCTCTATCGGTTAGTCGAGTTTATTTCCGATTAAGTTCATAATTACCCAAGGGAAATAGGGGTGTAGGTTTCGTGAAGATCCTGTATTATTAATATATTACTGTTATTGACAAACATTTAGACATATTAATTTCAAATTAAAACCTATCTAATATAATAATAGAGCTAATAGACTCAAGGGGATTTGGTACTAGAGATTTATGTATCTATTTACTATTACATCTAAATAAAAAAAAAATTGTAAGTATGACTGAATTGGTATATAGAGATTGGACAATTATCCATTATTCCAGTTTTAATTTATGATTATTTAAAAAATAATTAAAACATAAACATTTAGGCAATTTTTTTTTAAATCCATAATTTATTTTTAGTTTTTAAACATTAATTAATTATTGTTGCCCGTTAATATAAAACTGTTCGGGATCGCTAACCATTATTTCACTATTTAGTGTAGATACTTTTACGACCCCTGTCAACACTATAACTGTTCTTAATATATAGACAAGAATTGGAGAGTGATTGGTGCGAAGAAAGCAAGCCTGTTTGCTTGTTGATTATTAGATTTAAAAAAAATAAAATAAACAAATTTACTGTGAAAGTCTGAAGATGAGATGTTCCCGAGTTGATTTATTAATTAGATTTAGGTAGGCATTTATTAATTAGATAGGCATCACCACCGTTCTGTACATTTTCTCTGTAATATTTTGTATTCATATATATCCCTCACTTTTGTTCTAAATTTCTACCTCTCTACATATATAGTTTTTCTCATTTATCATATACTTAGTCCTCAATGTATTTTTATTGTATTCATTGTATGTTGTCTGTTTTTTTTTCTTAGCCCTGAAGATGACCCACAAAGTGGGTCGAAACGTCGGCACTTAATTAAATAAGTATCCACTTATTTAGTGTTTTATTTGACTGCACCCCCAACTATTTTCTTCCTTACATCATCCAGTCAACCATTCCTCGCTTCTCATTATTAATTAGATTGTTTGTTTGTTCATTAAACGTCACAGCTGGTATGGCTAATCGGACAATGCTACAGTGGGAGCTCTCAATTTTGCCTACCCAGGTTTAATTAGGATAGTGATTTTTAACGAGTACCTGACATCGTACAGGCTTGGGACCCCCGTTTAAAGTCCCTTCCGAAGGACGGCGTAACTTAGGATTTTTTATTCCCTTAAAAAAATCAAGGGTCACCTGCCGGGCTACGAACCCGCGATCTTGGGTTTAGTAGTTTGTTACGCTGACCAATAGACCAAAAGTGACCGTTTATTAATTAGATAATCTACTGTGAAAAAATACATTCCGATTTAAAAACCTAATAATTAATAATAACCTGCAAAAAAAAACTGATTTTTTAACCATATTAAAAGTACCACCATGTACTTGGTACAATGTTATTCTACACTTACCCATTTAGATCTACCAAACTCTTTTAAAAATTTACACTGTATTACATATTATTATATAACACAGCAGGTGCGCACTGATTTGTAATTACGTGGAATAAGGCGAGCGTGGAAACAACCCACTGGTAGAACGTTAGAGAGTTACGTTAGAAGCACATCTTCTTTTCAGACGTTTTGGAAGACTGTGAAGAGGTAGGTTTAAGTAGGAATTTATGAAAGGACTGATATCTGATTCGGGCAAAATCAGGAGCAAATGCCATTATAAAGTCATTATGGATGATTTTAATCGTAAAAAAGTAAGGTGAAGGACTTTGTATTGGATACGAGAGGAATTTGATGGCTAGTAGAGCCATAAAACTCGACTCCGTAATTCCAAATGATTGTTATAATAGTAAAGTGGGTTAGTATTTTCTAAATAATTGTGTGCTTAGAGCGTTAGACTAGTAAGTGTTAGGTCTGAAACATGTTTTGTATTAATGAAAAAGCTAAACTAACAATGTTTAATACATTAAATTAAGTGGCATTGAGGCACTGATGCCATCGATGATTTTTTTTTAGTAACGAAATAAGGTGAATTGAGGATTTTACGAAGGATTTTGGATCGTAAAGTGTAGATACAAGAGGAGTACCTTACTAGACTGACTTTAAAACTTTCACGGTTTATTTCCATAATAATCCTCCGTCCAGGCCCCTGTAAAATTTATTCCGTACTTGAAAATCCTTTTGTGAATCTGTCCCTACATGAAAAGAGTGGATTATTCAAGTTATTAATAAATCCACGCGTATTCCATCCGAGAAGAGCTTTGATATTGTCGAGAACCCGACTTCGGTTGAGCGTGAATCTCACAGTGGCCGGGTTTGACGTCAGCTTGCCGCTGACCCAAAGCATCTATCTAGCCATCCTCTCTCTTGGGTCAACATTAAGAATAAAATATAAAATAAAAACTGAGATCTAGGCGACATTAAACTCAAAGCTAAACCGGTCGCATTATATGAGCACTTTGTGAGGCGATGTTAACAAGTTGTATTGACCTCATCAAGCTAGGTACTTACTCCCTCTGTAGGACAAAGGCAGACCTAACTGCCGGCAAACTAGTTAGCCCCAGCGCCTATTTATTCAGTATTCACTAAACTAGATTTAAAGTATCTTGAATAATAATAGTTGACCTTATATATACGAGTAATAAAATAGTTTGGGTGGAGGTAAAAAAAGTTCTCTTAAATAGGGAGGACTGTTTATTGGAAAGTCAACGTTTTGACTCATATTGCAGGTCTTCTTCAGGGCTTATAATGGAGGCAAGTGTTGAGGCTAACAGTCAATATTTATTATTTATTTTATACAAAAATTATAAAGAAGACCTTCTAAGGTCGAAACGTTGGTTTTCCAATAAACAGTTCTTCCTAATTTTAAGAGAATTTTTTTACATCCATCCAGACCATTTTCTTCCTCACGAATAAATAATAGTTTAACAAATTAAAAAACTCGCTTTAATAGAAATCAAACAAAAAAGTAGAATTATTTTAATAACTTTAAATTAGAGTGCAATGATGGACAAAAAAACTATCGTAAAAAAGCGTAGGGTGCTTTTTAAGATATTTTGATTATGACTACTTTTACCAATATCAGTCAATAAATTATTTACAGCAATTAGCATCAAGTACCCTACATTTTGTGCTATATTAGAAATTTTCATTGTGAAAAAAAATGATAGTCCAGGATCCATGGTCCATTTTTGCATTACTATCAAGCTGAATCTTCGTGAATAGCTTCGTTACGATAAGACGCCCAACAATTTCCTGTGCGAAAATTCTCGATTGTGGTAGCAAGGATAAAATATGTCGAGTTGATGATTCTCAATAATTTATTACTAACTGGGTTGTTTTTTTTGTTAAATCTCAAGATAATGATCTAAACTATTTGTTCTACAAAATGTATGGTTTGATTAAAGAGTCCCCTCCTTCCAACATGTATCGATAACGAGGTCATCAAAAATTATTCCTAACCAGCTGATTTTTTTTTACTTATTTTTTTTGACTTCGTTATCGATACATATTGGAAGGAGGGGACTCTTTGATCAAACCATCAAACCATAGCTAACTTTTGTAGGACAAATATTTTTTCAAATAATTTAGATATTTATCTTAAGATTTAACAAACAAAAAACCAGTTAGTAATCAATTTTTGAGAATCATCAAATCGACATATTTATCCTTGCTACCTCTGTTAGCTACCACAATCGAGAATTTTCGCACAGGAAATTGTTGGGCGTCTCGTCGAAACGAAGCTATTAACGAAAATTCAGCTTGATAGTAATCGAGTGCAAACATGGACCATGGATCCTGCACTATGAGCTTTGAATCATAGAATCTTCACTTTAAGTTTGTCTATTGTAATTTAATCATATAATTTACATATTAAATAGTTAATTTAAAAAAACAAATCTCTCAAGTGTTCAATAAAAAAAACTGGGTTTCATAATTTTAGAAATAACTTTAATGGGTTCTACAAATATCTTTAAATCAACAATTCCATATCCTTATCTATTTGCTCAATGATAATACCTTTTTATTCCAGCTTTCCATTCAAGAAATTAAATATTCTTTTAATGAACACGAATGCATCAAATACGGAATGTCCCCTTTAAATATTGACAATCTAGATAAGGAAAATCTTTATTAGATCATCTTAGCTAACGTTATTATGTTAAATTAAATGATCAATATATTCACGGTTAGAAATTGTAAGCGCAATGTAATCTCGAAGTCTACTTCTTAGCATGCACTTATGGGTCTATGCCACAGAACTTGATAAGGTTAAACCCTAAACCAGATAAACAGAAAAGCAAACAAAGATACGACGGAGCTTTGGCTTCAACTTGAAAACCAACACCGCGAGGTTGTTATGAAGCTAAATTATTTTTTAGAAAAATAAATAATCAGAACATTTTATTCTCATGGTTATAAAATTCATTTTAACTCCTTTGATGACCAATCAAAAATAAATAAATTTTAATTTTTTAAAGTATATTTAGAACTAAAGTTTCCAAAATTTTAAAATGTTTTTTATAATAGAGGATATTATTTTATATTCTTGATTAGTAAGCTGCAACTGCACCTCTCCCCCCCCCCTCCCAAATCCGGGCCTGTGAAATATAATCTAATACATATAAAGTATCTGATATCTAATACATAGAAGATATATTTGAACTAATAATTCTTTAATATCCTTTTTAAACTCCATTAAAATACAAAAAAAATAAATTAAATAAAATGTTCTTATTTCAAAAAATGTACATCAATGATTCTCCTATAATCCTGTTATACTAAATACAGGTTATGATAATTTAGAATTCAAATGGAAATGCATTTTTGTCCCATAAATATATTACAATTAGACTGAATAAAAACGCACAAAAAATAATGGTGCTTGCGAACCCCCATGCTGGACTTGTAAATATAATATAAGCGGAACTTAAGTGCAACGCTTTGTAAAAAATATATTTTAATGTTTATACTGAAGGATGTATGAATAAAGGAAGAGTTCTTACAACAGTTAGTAAATGGAAAAATAATAAGCATCGAGAGACCTCTCTAGGTGATTTATAAAACATTAGTCAAGAAACCAACGTCATTCTTCTGGAAATGAAAATAATTTTCCGGGAACATCAATAACTACCGACATTTGAAAAAAAAAAACAAGTAATTTTTCAACTGAAATTAAAACTATTTTTATTTATAATAAGACCAGTACATTTTTTACTGTAATTGTTTTGTTTTTTTACAGCCCTTTAAAACTTATCAGTCATTTCTTTCCCGCGCTGTATGAATAGAGCCTGCCAGCTGGCTCTAGGATTTTCGTAAAAAGGGAGTAAAAAGTACTTGCTTATGCCGCCCTTCGGAAGGGACGTTGTATGGGGGTCCCGAGCCTGCTACCTGGTACTCGTTGAAGATTCTTATCCTAATTATATCTGGTTAGGCAATAGTTAGGACTGATGTTGTATTGTTAGCCATAGCAACATGAAGCGGCATTAAATTATTAATAAAAAATATTTTAAATGTCATAAATATTCCAGGTAAGAATGGTAAACATTCAAAATATTGATTTTCTAATTTATTGCGTATTTTTCTTTTTTATTTATTTCCAAAATCGCCCTTGTTATGCTGCACATACTCCTACTAAAAAAAAGAAAGGAAATTATTCCTCAGGTTGTCGCTTCCAAGTGAATCACCAGTTTAACTTTTCATTCGTTTCCATTTAAATATTGTTTAAAAATACAAGTTGTTATAAACTTTGGTATGGAAGAAATAATGTAACTATGGGTAACGTATATACTTCGATTATCATTTCATCAAAAAATAAAAGTTTCGACTAACATTTCGAAGTATAGATGACATTTTGTTTGTTGAAACGTTCATTTCTAGATGTTCATTTCCCATAATTATATTCTCTTTTCCATACTAAAGCCCACGATAACTTATATTTTCGGAAAAGATTAAAAATGAAACGAATAAACCGTTAAAATTTGTAACTCAACTCGAAGCGACAACATGCGGAACAGTTACAAAAAAAAAACCGGCAGTAAAGTGTACAACAAATACAGTTAAGTGTAGTTAAAATATGCTTTACTTTTCCGACGTAACCTCTTAGGGGAGAATATCTAACGGTCTAGTTCTTAGGCATTCTCGAGCGCATATGCCGTAGATAGATCACATTGACTTTCATCGCGTAACAGTTAATGCCTACGGTAAAAGCCTTAACTACCCGTTACCGGCTTCTAGGGAGCTTACATAACCAGTAAATTGCAGATCGGTCGCTTTACCTATTCTCGAGGGATCATTCCCATTCCCGTTTCATCATCGGGGAAACCTCGTAGGCACTGGAACTTGGAAATTCTCCAGAAGCAACACCATTGCATCGCATAGCTGCATGTTATGTCGTTGGTTATTCATTTAACGCCACTTTATGCTGCTATGGTTAACCAAACGATACTACAGCGGGAGTCCTGAATATCGCTTATCCTGGTGTATTTAGGATACAGGCCTTAACGAGGACCTGACATAGTATTGGCTCTGCAACCCCATTTTGCGTCTACTTCCGAAGGACGGTATAACCAAATAAAGTCCTGTTCAGGCTCCCTTGTTGTTGTGACAACCCTCTGGTGTTCACCTATTTTTCACAGCTAGGTTTCGATATGTCAGCTTGTCATGAAGTGGCTGCCTGATAGTCATAGTCATAGTAAATATTATCACATACCTCCTGAAGTGTGATGATATCACTAATTATTATCAAAGATACTTATCATTCGAGAAGTGCGGGAAAATGGGGGATAACATGATGTATATTTATATACAATTCATTCGCAGATCGTTAAAAATAGGATTGAATTCATTATAAATAAAAATGTTTGAAACATTTATTCGGATAATTCTCAGATAAGCAAAAAAAATAAAAACAGTAAAAAAATTTATTAGTGGGAGCCAAGGATGTTAAATAGAATCAGAAATTTCTTATCAATTATTACAGGATATCAACATTAATGAGTGTTATAGTTTATTCTATCGAACAAATAATCCCTTTATGATGCTATATTTTTTTTCGTAGCTAGTATATTATTAATAGTCCCGGGAACCGAATCAATATTCTTTTTCTCGTGTAAATATAAACACTTCCGTGACATTCCACCGTGACACAGCTTAGTGTTCTCCATGTCGGAAGAACACGCACGCAGTCGAATTGAGCGTGTTCGGGAGTAATGTCTGATCCGACAGTACAATTGACGCACTAAGAAAACAGTTGTATTGACTTTTACTTTTCGCGAACTTTTTGTTTTAAAAACAAAATTAAGTTTAAAGAAACTATATCGAAAGTAATATAAAAATACTCACAAAAACATACTACATTTTCATATGCTAACAATCTATTTAATCTATTGTTTTGTGTACGTTTGTACTTCGTAATACTATCTATGGAAAAGGGCAGCAACAGGCAATATTAGCCCTTATTTCACTCATTCTACCATTCATCTATAAGAACCATAACTATGTGAAACGCGGCTCTCCTGCTGTTTCCAAAAACGTATTTTTACGTGTCTCGACCTCAAAGTGTTGATTATTTTTGTAAAAGTGTTGGTAAAAGTTATCAAGAGAAACTTTAATTTAATAGAAGTGATCATAAGCATTTTTATCTGAGATGAAATTAGTTACTTTCTACATGTCTTATCATGTAGTTAATCGCTTTTTTCCTCTAAACGAATGATATTTATAGTAAAAAGTTAATTTATTGCGGAAGAAAAGTGATATATATTAAAATATATTTTATTTTAAAAAATATCATTTTGATTATTTAAAAAAAATGTAATGATGGAATTGAAATTATTTTATTAACCATAAGAATTTTTTTTTTAAACTTGAAACTTTTTTAATATTAACTTGTGTCCATATTCCTATAAATTTCAAGTTCAAACTTTTACAACTAAAAATGTGGTTTTATTAAAAAAATGCTGGAAACTGAATATCAGATATGTCGTAACTGACTTAAAAACCTCCAACCAATACTATTTCTACTGAACTCAAAATTGGCATTTTTGAGTTATATCGTCGTTCTTTTGAAGGAGCTGTGTGTCAGAAACGCTATTTTATTTTTTAGTCTAGCTCATGTTTGTATATGGGCTCCCCGTTTCAGGCTATTTCAACATTTACTAAACAAACGTCTAAGCTGCCAATTAATTACAAAAGACTCATATACATGACAATCATAAGACCCATCTGGACTTACGGAGTAGAGCTTTGAGGCTCCACTAATCCATCGCTCTCGTATTCAATCCTTACAATCCGAAATTCGTAAAATCCTCAATGCTCCTTACTTTGTTACGAACGAAGTAACCCATAACGAACTTTATGTCCCATTTGTTTCTGATTTGGACCAAATTCTATATTAATCTTTTTATGACAAACTTTTTTCTAACTCAAAACCACTCGTTTCAAAACTAGGAACCTCTTCATTTCCTTATAATCCTCCGAGCCGTCTAAAAAGAAGATGGTCTCGTATATGCGTTGTATATGGAGCGTATGTTCAAATCAACAATCGTTTAAATATAATAGCAATAATGTTTAATTTTGTAATCCACAGACTAGTAATAAGAATATTTTTTAATATAAAAAATATATCTTAGAAGTATTAAAAAAGAAATTTCTCGTGATAAAAGTTTCACAAGGACGGCATTGTCAAGGAGCTTAGTGCTTTGTGAGTGGATGCTCCCTCATTAATTTCCTCTGCGCTCTCTCCACTATTGAAATGAGTTTCTATTTCCTTTTCAGTTGTGGGGGAGGTTTTAGAGAAAAGGGGGGGATATGAAAATAAAAAATAAAAAAAAAGATAGGAAAAACCTCGTTACGATAGGGTTGTGACAGCAGGCCCTAAAACAGCTCGAAATTGCTGCAATATCCCTTCTAAAAGGGACAGAAATTACTTATCCGTAGGGCTTGTTTAATTATATCTCGTCCTGGATAAATGAAATCCTGGATACTTAATGGATTTTTGAAATGCCTAAATCCTAACCAAATCTTGGGCGTGGCCTAAGATACGTTATTCACGTCGAACACGGTCCATCTCATCTCACCTCTGAACTTTTCCGTGCTTTCTAAAAGGCAATATCTCTTCACTCCTACTTTCTTCCAAACACGTCCTCTTTCGATATATTTGCTGTCAGGGAAAAAAATGTTTGTATTGACGCTTTAACTCCGGTAGAAAAAATGTTTGTATTGACACTTCAGTGTTTGCCCAATACCCGGTTACAAGAAATTAGAAAATATTCGGATTACCTTTCCAGAAGAAAAGTACAAATACTCGATATCCTACAAATAATTACGTTATTAGTAGATTATATAACATCTTATATTTAATCCAATAATCATAATTATTTTCTTATGCATTATTATTTATTTTTATTGCTGTATTTTTATACAAAATGTATATTGATAAGTATGTATATAACACTTTTTTCATCAATATAGGGGGTAAATAATCCATCGAATATGTATAATCACTAATATTGAGCATCCACTGGTTTTAACCAATCATAACCATTCGATTCACAAGCCTAAAACTTTTGATCCAGATAAATAAATAAAAACGCTGCTTTTATATATTAAGAGGTACAAACTACTAAGCCCAAGATCGCGGGTTCGTAACCCGGCAGGTAGCCTTAGGATTTTTTAAAGGGAGTAAAAAAATCCTTAGTTACGCCGTCTTTCGGAAGGGACGTTAAACGGGGGTCCCGAGCCTGTACAATGTCAGGTACTCGTTAAAAATCCCTATCCTAATTAAACCTGGTTAGGCGAAATTTAGAGCTCCCACTGTAACATCGTCCGATCCCATAGCAGCATAAAGTGACGTTAAATGAACAAACATATTTGGAGGTAGAGACAGAATAAATAATATTATAATATATAAAAAGAAAATATAATTACTTGATCTTTGTTTGTTTATTTAACGTAACTTTATGCTGACATGGCTCATCGGACGATGCTACAGTAGGAGTCCTAATTTTTTCCTGACCAGGTTTAATTAGTATAGGGTTATTTAACGAGAACCTGATATCCCATTTGTTGGTGACCGCCATTTTACTTCTCATACGAAGGACGGAATAACTAAGCATTTTTTACTCTCTATAAGAATATCAAATGTTATGACTGCACAAGACAAGCGAAGACTCGATAAATAAAAACAATATTCTATAAAATGAATAATAACCAATAAATAATTTGAGTAGGTTTTTTCAACTAATTAAAATTGTAGGAAGTCTACTATCAATTGAATTGTAATATAAAGGTGGCAGAAAACTTAATATTGCGCCGAGGGAATCAGTTAAAAATATATTGTAGTGATTGTTTACGAAAAAAAAAAAAAAAAAGAGAATAATATAACTAATTTATGTCGAGCAATAAGAAATCTTATCTAGGAAAATAAAACAAAAAATTATTGTTAGTTTCATTTATTTATTTAACTCCACTTCATGTAATTATGGCTTATCTGACGATGATATAGTCCTACTAAATATTTCCGATCCAGGTACAATTAGGATGGGGATCTTATAACATCACCTGACAGCACAGAGGCCTGGAACTCTCATTTTACGTCCCTTCCAAAGTACGGCATATTTAAGGGTTTTGGAATCTTGGGCATAGTTGGTCGTTATGCTAAACTACACCACAGGTGACCTATACATTGTAATGTATACGTTAGAAAAGTAAATACATTATACGAATGTTGTATTAAGGTGTTTGACCTACAGTTGTACTACAAACGTTTACGTGACAAATTAGAATAACATCCCAACTAAGATTACTGTCAAAACTATCACGCTAAAGTTATCTCATCCGCTAATTACTTAAAAGGAAGTGGAACATTTGTTTTTTTATTAACATAATACTCCTGATAATGATATGATAGTATACATAGTATCATTGGTATTTATTATATATTTTTTAAACTGTTAGTTTACATAATATACGATTAGGGACATTTAATTTTTCTTTTGGAAGTTAGTTCTTCATGGTTTTGACTACGCTTATAATTGCTTAAAATTGGTTTATTAAGACATATTCATATCCATGCAATAATAATTTATCTAATATAGATTACCATGTTTCATGAGTAAATATATTAAATATAAACAGTCAAGCCACGGAAGAGCTACCGCTGGGTATTGTTCTTCTTCACGCCTCTCATCCCATTTAATTGTAATTTTACAGACGGAAAATCTGCTGATTGTCATTTAATTTTATTGACAGGTGTGTATAAATATATAAAGAGAAAATATCTGTATAACATCGACTTAAAAAACGGGGAGTTACATTTTTCCGAAATATCATGTTATATCGTTTAACAAAATGGTTGTAAAAATAAATATTGAAAAAATGGATTGTATATAAGTTAAGAGCAATTAAATAAAACCCATAGACTGATGCATATAGGACTTACAAATTTTAAATCTTCACTTTCTCGGCACGCTCTTCACGAACAATATGAAAACAAATTGTTTTATTTGTTTTCAAAATAATCTCGCCTTTTTAGCTAAATATATTATATTATTTCCTTTATTAGTTTTGAGATTATATTTATTAATTCATGAGCTTCAATACATACGTTATCAACGTTTGAATGAAAAACCTGAGAGGTTACACTTAATGAGTTGAAGGGTGCTCTCATAATATAATTTTCTTAAATATTTGGAAAAAATAAATTAATTTAAAAAATAACTCAGTTGCAATTATTGATATTGACCACAACATATATAATTTTAATCTACTATAATTAGTTTGGAAAACTGTACAAAATATTAATTTATCTAATCAAATATTCCTATTCACTAATAAAAATAAATATGACAGTCTGAAAAAATCTAGAAACTATTTTAAAAATATTATAACGAAGTTTCTCCCCTTAAGAGGCCGTTTAAATAGTAGAAATGAACAAAAAACTAATCAATGTGAGTCATTTAAACTTTCTCTAGTCTCGATTTTTTGAATTATTCATTAATTCATAAAATTTATGAATATCTCATGAATTAAACAAACAAAAATCCCCCGAGAGACACTCTACAGTCTATAAGGACAGTTTTTTAAAATAAATTATTATCAAAAATTCCATAAATAATTTGTTTTGATTTTTTCTTAAATATCAATACAACCTTTTTTTTAAATTTACTTTTGATTTTACTCTTCTAATACACACATTCCAAATAGCCTAGATTTTTTTTTCAATGAAATTAGTCTTGACAATTTACTAGCCGACATTCAATTGTACATCGATTTTTTAATTTTTTAAATAAAGTAACTTTGTTTAAGACGGCACAAATCTTTCTTTATTAAAACACGTTCTTGGCGTTTTTCTTCAGTAAATTTCGATTTTTTGCAATTTATTTTCTTTTTATCCTACATCATATATGTATAAATTAAAGAAAAAATATAGTATTACAAACTTCTTACTTTATCTTATTAAATATGGTTTCAGTAAATAATACAAGCTCAATATACGTTATATTAAGTACGTTACTTCTTTACTTTCAAATATCGTGAAAAATATATTTTTCATTTTCGAAAGGGTTTAAGCTGGGTTTCAAACTAATAGCGTAAAGTCAGAAAAGGGTCACATATCAGAACTTTTTGTAGTAGCTTTTTAAATTAAAATAATTATTTCCTTTATTATATATGAACTATAATCGTGAAGGAATGATTTTTTTTTTTATCTTATTCATTTTTTTAATTATGTATAAACCACACATTAAATCAATGAATAAGTAATTTTTAATAAATAAATGTTTATAAATTACAAAAAAATGATGTGATAATATAAAAAAACCATGTGAATCCCTCATTCTAATAAAAGCTATAGTTAATGTTTCGGTCATTCGATTCCTAAAGGATTTTGTCTTAAAAGCTTATTCTGAAGCCATAGAACCCAGAATTGTGAAGTTGTTTGGTTTCTCGTATATTCGTTACATTTAAGGTATTTTAAATACGTGATTCCATTATTTTACTATGTTCTGTTGTCGTATAACGAGTTTTATCAACGTCAAAAGAGCCACGATGAATAAGTGCTTAAGTCGAAATTATTCCAGAGTTAATTATGTTGAGAGAGGTGGGCTCGTGTCATTGTATTAGTTTTTGTCTTGTAAAGTAGTTGTAATATAAGCAATAACTCATTTTCAAGCCAATCCCTGATTTGGCCCCTTCTACACAACGAGTTAACACGATGCCCCTTCCCTAAATACAAAAAACTCATTAGGAAAAAAGTCGAATTAACCAGTTATTCGTCTAGAAAACTCGAAATTCAGAGAAAATACAGGCGAGGTTAAAGAGAGGAAATGATTGTTTATATTCGGTCTTGACATTACTAAGCTTCCGTATTTTGTTCCTATCTAAAAATCAGAATTTATGAAACCATCTTTCCAACTCTTCTTTACGGATGTGAAACTTGGCCACAACGTCTTGTGGTATTCGAAAAGAAGGCACTGCATAGAACATTCAGTCCAAAAAAAAGGATGAAACCGCTGGAGAATTTCGGAGATTGCACAGCGCAGAATTGTATATATTAATTCAAGTGATAGCGTCACGAAGATTAAGATGGGGTTGTAATGTTACTAGGCTTAGTAACAAACGAATCCCTAAAAAGTTAATAAGTACTGTTAAGACTGGCAAGCGTCTAGGGGGTAGATCGAGACGTAGGTGGGAAGATTGCATCAAGAGTTATCTGACGGATTTGGGTTTGGGTAGTGATCCATGGACAGAAGTTGTATGGGCATCGAGCCTTCGGGTTTGCTAAAACTTATTGTTTATTTATTATAACCAGTTATTCGCCCGTGCTGCAGAAATAACAACTTAACGAAATCTTTAAGAAAATTGGATTTAAAGTAAATATAACCACTTGAATTCACCTTAAAGGATTTCCTGATTAGAAAAGTTCCTAGTTGATTATGTAACACTGGTTGAAATTAAGTTTACGCGGCACTTCGCCTCCCTCTGCAGAAAGACTTAGTGCAATTTTTCCCAAGCTTTGCGACATCTTTTAACCCCGTTCTACTTGAGAGCCAAATCCATTTCGAAAACAGCCTCTGCTGAAACTGAAAAGTGGGAAAATGGCGACATTTGGAAATGGGATCCTTTCCGCTATCGGTGTTATTATGCCCTGGCCTCTTTGACAAGTTGTCATTAACGGAAGCATTAACCTTATCGTGCCACGGTTCGGTGGAATGGCACTTCGGATACCTGGGTGGATATCCACCCCCTTTTTTACCCGATTCGAAATGTTTCGCAGGGATAGCGATGTATACCCGACTATATACACGAGTAATATTTAATACATGATACACTTAATACATAAATATGGCATTATGCCTGATTAAACGGCTTATTAATTGTTATTGTATATTTTAAATTTATTCCCAATAGTTCGAACCTCCTCAATAACTGTGCTGACTGGTAAACGTCTGTGGTGTTGACCGAGGCGTGGGTATGAGGATTGTGTTAAGAATGGTCTGGTGAATTTGGACTTGGCTATGGTGGTATCGGTATCCAGCCTTCGGGTTTTCGCTAAATATTTTTATTATTATTATATTCGTAATATAAAATATCATTTATTGTAGGTAGTAATAATATATATATATATATATAAATATATAGATAGATAGATAGATAAGATTATTACTTATTACAACTAAGTAATTTAAAATACAGCATGGGAAACCAAAAAAAAGCTCGTATGAACATTGTTTGAATACGAGTAGATGGTACCCCTTTGTCCAAAACATATATATATTTTATACATTATTATATAAACTGTATTATATATTATATAAACACTGACATTACAAGAAGCTCAAAATCCATTGTGCGAACTTCGTACTATTGCATATTTCTTGCTATAACGCTTCGTAGTACGTACTCACGACATTCAATTGGTAGTCGGAAAATTCATGGGAAGTTTCCAGACGGTATCTTTATTTATTGTTAGACCTGATTGGGTTTTTAATTTTTCTGAGGGTTGAGTATTAGTTGAAAAATTTTGAGAAGTCAATCCTAAAGTAGAGGTGGGTGTTTATCGGAGACTTCTTCTAAACCAGTGTCTTATGTGCTCAGACATCGCGGACTTCATGGCTACTCACTTCATTGTGCCTGGGTGAGATCCCGCAGGATCCATTCGTGGTTGCTAATAGATTAAGTAATATATCTGTCGTAGCATCAATTCGGGACCTATAACAAAGCCACTCAGCGCTCTACATAATGAGCTACTCCGCTCCCTTTAACCTGTTCAAATCTTTAAAATAATCGTTCGTAACTGCAGTTACTAGACCCAGACATGCATTAGATTCTAGGTCATCATAATGAGCCCCCCCCCCCTCCCCGTAGCTTACTAAGGCAGTCCGAATCTATAAGCGACCCATAAGGAAGTCATGGCTGGCCGTAGAGGAACACTAACGGTCCCAGCGACCCATTCACGAAACTTTCCTTCCTTCGAAGCTTCCTGCTTCGGTTCCTACCAGTCTCAGGTAATGTTATCCTCAATCTGACTTCTTGGGGTTTCTGTGACCTTAGTCAAGTTAATCTTTTAGGATCTGGAGTTTTCAGTATTATGATCCTATAATTTCCTAGACTGAGAAACTACACTACCTCGGATTTACATTTGTCAAAAGGGTCATGTATCGAATACAAATAGATCAAGCTTCTAACTATAAGTGTATATATATGACAAGATCGTAAATATTAAACCTTAACGCAAGAAGGAAAGAGCAGATAGAAGATACTTTTATTTATAATAGGGTGTATAAAAAAAATGACCGTTTCTTCTTCCCCATGGAGAGAAGATGGCGACTAGCAGTATCTTTCGACAGACCACACTCCCTGACAAGTTCGCGAGTTCTTGCGGACGGATTTGACTCAACAGCTTCCTTCAGAATCTTATCAATATCAATTAATGGTCGCCCGGAGCACTTCTTCCTTTCCAAAATCGTATCTCCACTGCTAAATTTTTCAAACCAACTCCGCGCAGTGCGCTGGTCAAGGACACCCCCCTTCATATTTAATAATTTCACGAGTTGCTTCAGTGGCTGTGAAATTTTTTTCCTGTAATGTCTTAAAATTACGAGAATTTCGTAGGACACTGTCATGTTTCTTCTTTGAAATAAATAACTAAACTGAGGCTTTTTTTGAAGAAGTCCAGTGTTAGTGAACAAGCTTAGAGAATGCTCTGAAGGGATTATTAAGAGTTGGTAAATAATAAATTGCATTAAAATATTTACAGACTTTTGAACTCTGGAATTTGATAAAACTGTCTTTTTTTATATACACCCCATTATTAACGGAAATAGTAATTATTTTCTGCAATCCGGTGTAAAATATGGGATATCATCGGAATCTGATTGCAGGATATTTGGTTTACCATGCGATAAACTGAGGATAATCCGATAATCTGTGAAGTGACAAAAAAGAAATTTGGCACGCACTGAAGTAATTCTTGCATGTTTCAGAATAGGCCATACGCGACAACAGACACTCTATAAAAAAGAAGATTAACCGATGTACAGATACGGTATGACAATCTTAAAGATTGTGGATTTATCCAGTGAACCTCTAATGCATAAAAACCTAATGCAATTAGAGGAAGATTTATCTTAAGTGTAAATTACTCTATAGGTCTACACCCTTAAATATATAATATCTACTTAACCTTAGTTTACATATACCTCAAAGATGGTATATTTCCATAACACTCCCATAGCAGAACCTTAAATGTTCCAATTTGACGTATGAATCCATTAAAATCTGTTTTGTTGAGGTCTACCTACGGATATACACACACAAACTATACACCTCTACATATTACTATGATAACCTTCATATATTTAATAATAACAACAGACTGATAAGAGATATGGTTCATAAACACAACGAAGGGACAAATAAAGTGTTGGATAAAGAACCAGAACTAGAGATGGTAACTGAATCTAACCTCGACCAATGTTCTTCCTCATGCCTTCCAGACAATTCATTATTATTTTTAAGACAAGAAATTATTACCATTATAGACATTTGCATTTTAATATTTTGGACGGAAAAAAAATATATAAAATTAAATTAAACATTCCGACTTGATCAGAAAAACGGATTAAATCTCTATATGTTTTAATCGTTAAATTATGACAATATATAACTACGATACAATTTTCTAAACCTTATTAAAAATCCTGAAATAATTTGAAACCCCTATAAAGAATGGTTTTTCTAATGTTTAAATCCAAGTATTTAATCTAAGATGCAGGATTATATACTCAGGAAATAATTTTAAAAAAATATGTCTGTTATAGATAAATACATAATAAATATATCTAGTTATTAAATATACTAAGAGAGTATATTTAATGCCTGGCGCGTGGACCAACCCCATATATTCTAATTAAACAATTGTTTAAATCAATCGAACTCCCTTGAAGTAGATGTTATATTGTTTATTTTTATTATTTCCCAAAAGGCGTTCGTCTTCAGTGAAATTCATTTTAATAAAATTTATAGTTGTCGAAATTCCTGAAGTAATCCACGCCAAAACTTGTAGATTTCCCTAATGTTTTTTTCAAATATTTAACCTGAGATTCTAGGGTTATCTCCTTAGGAAAGATTTTTTTAAACATATCTGTTATAGATAAACACAAAATTGGCTTTTTTGTTTACTAATAAAGAGTACAATCTTAACATGTGGGGTATAATTAGTATTTGAACTCAGTTATCTCGTCGAACCCCGAGGGAACAAAAAATCTGTGGGCGACGTTGTGGGTGTCTAGGAATTTTTGCATAACCTTAAGTGGTAGGCTTCAGATCCTTCAGGAGATAATGCTAAACGAGTTAGTCCTGTATTTGCTAACTCATACGGCGTATTACGAGTGTAATTTATGTTATCTTCCCATTTCTAAAACTGCTTTATTAGGCGAGTTTGTAAAAGCAAATCGGAGTTTATATGGTTGGAGGCTACGCAAATTCTGTCTAGTTATTTTATTATTGTAGTAATGTACAATATGGATCAATGATTATGCTCTGTGTTATAGCAATCCAATCTAGTTGGACCGCACTGCTGAAAAAATAAAGCATTTCTCTCTCCGGGAGTACCAGCTCCACTGTTCCAATTATATAACTGTTCAAACTAATTAAACTCCGATCGTTCTATAATTGAGGCGATTAGGATCAAAACCGTTCCAAAAATTGACTTCTTCATATTTTAGTTTAGTCAAGCATTTTTATGCTCCCGAAACTTCAGGTTCAGAACCGGTCTTAAAATATGGCAAATAAAGCGGCAAAATGTCCTTTAAAGCAAAATTTCTTGGCTAAACTCGCAAAGAAATTGAAAAAGTAAATTTTTCAAATTTCGGAGATATCCGCTTTTGATCCTGAACGCCTCAATTTTAATATTTTTCATTCTTTCCCCCAACGCATTCTTTCCATTCTAATAAAGTTTTTATTAAACAATTTTATACATTTTTATGTAGACAATATTCGACTGAATATTTTTTTTAATGGGATATTTAAGCTGCCTATTTTTTTTTTATGGTATGCTAATTGAATATTTCCTGCGCAATAATTTTGCCTGTACTTATAACCTTAGCTGAATTCTAATCCATCCAAACTATTTATTTACTATACCGGGACTTAGTAATACACTACCTGCGCAATACTATGATCTAATACATTTATTATGCGTCGAAACATTTTTTTTTTAATAACGAAACGAACTGAGCTGTGCAAGTATAAGAATTATAGTCATTACTTAAATATAGTTAAGAGAACAAATATTAATTTGCAACAGCAATGTGCATAATGAAAATAATCTTTAAATTATGAATTAATATTTAATGAATATTTATAATCGTAAAAAGTATAAACACGCCCAACATAATTATCACTTTTAACTTGTTCCATATTAATGTTTTTTTATTGAAAAAAATTGTTTGTATATTAGTACTTTGGGTACTTCTGTCAAATTCAATTTTGACTATTCAATTTTATATATTTTTTTAAAACAATCTTTTTATTGTAATTTTTAAACTGCCCATTTTCGTTTTTTGTTCAATAATTTTTCCTGTCCTCAGAGCCTTATTTGAGTACTAGATTCCTTTTCTTGACCGAGCCTCTGTAATTACAATACCTGCGACACACTGTGGTCTAATAAATTTATTCCACATAGGAATTTTTTTTAATTTATTTACAAAACGAATTGAGCTGTTCAAGTATAAAATTAAAAGTAGTTGTTCTGGTTAAATAATATTCTACGTTTTTCAGTCAACTTCAATTTTAATGTCTTTTCTACACAATTTCGTATTCAGTTTTAAACTGAATATTTTTTTCTGTAATTTATAAACTCCACATTTTTAATTATTTATGACATTTTTTATGGTGTGCTTATTGTTTATTTCCTGCCCATTACTATTGTCTCATATTTATAACCTTATCTGAGTACAATATTCCTTTTCTTGATGGGGGCTTAGTAATATAATACCCGCACAACACTCCAATGTTATACATTTATTACACATTGGAGACCATTGTAAATAAATAATATATTTTTATGTATTAAAATCGATATTGCACTTCTTGATGACACCATTTTCGACTATTTGCAGGCACTTCGCAATATTAAATCGATAGTTGCCGCAGTTATCATCTTGAAACTAATCCCCTTAGTGGCTTCCGAGAAAATGAATACTTTTCCATAAGGAGGTAACATTTCATTTTTTTAAGCGATATTTTTCGTCCCCACTTCGTTGAAGTCAGAGGAGAATTTTTTTTCTAGTCTTGGTATTTTACCTAATCATTGTAAAGTGGTAACATAAAACCCAAAATAATATAAAACATAAAAATCGCCCAAAAAAATTGTTTTCTTTAATTTTTTTTTTGAGAACTTGGGTGTAGCATATCAAGAATTTTGAGAAAATAGGCTTCATGGTACGCATTTCACATTATTTAAAAATTTTACTCAATAAAATACAAATTATTTATCATGGGGATTATTGGAGCTTATTTGAGAATTATGGTAAGTGAGCAATCATCTTAAAAATGTATTTAAAAAAAATAATTATGACACCAGAAACATTATCTGGTTAGGGTCGGAATCACAAACTAGGATTGTTATCATTTTTGTTATCAAGCTACCTCGCTTATCATGAGCTGGCGGTACACGGCACATAACTAAATCATTTAAATAAAACTCTAGCATTCACAATAAATGGAACTTAAATTTTTATTATTAAATATTAACAAGATATCAAAACTATATTTTGTTCTTCTACAAAGATGTTTTGAAGCGCTTAACCTGTATTTTATTGCTTAGTGTTTTATTATAGTGTATTTATTAGTGTATTTTGTTTAGTGTTTTATATAAGATATAAGCTAACTTAAATATAGGTATCTTAAGAGAACGAATATTAGTACGCGATAGTAATATTTATAATGCAAATTAATCATTTAACTATGAATTAATATCTAATCCATATTGAATCATAAACAGTAAAAATAACACGTCCAACTTCATTATAATTTGTAATTTATTATGTACTATTCTTTTTTTTTTTGTATTAAACCTTTGTTTGTATATTTGTAACTTGACTACATTTCCCTTTTTCTGGTGATATTTCCTTCCTGTCTGTAAAAAGTTCGTACATGTCTGTAAAAAACTGTTTGGTTATGGTTTTTATCCTGATCTTGTATGTAAAAATTCGCAAAAGAAATATATACTTGTTAACACGTTGCCGCACACTTTTAATTTGATGATCGTCCTCAGAAAAACATTTATTTTTTCAACTGTTTATGAATACCAGATGTAATCGAGTGTAAGTTGTATATTTGAAAGTGAAAATTATCACATTTGGCCTCAGTTTTTTCAAAAAAAAAACTGTCGACTGCTATAACCGTCATTTGCTCATCATGTCATTTTTACTCTTCCCGGAGCAAATGACGGATATGACCGTTGTTACGACTATACGGCATTTGCTTTACTAATTCAAAATGATTCTTATGAATAAAAGAGGGTAAATGGGTGTAAACTTATCACAAGAAAATCGGTTTGAAACAAAATTATCATTTGTAATTTATTTTGCTTATAAAATAGTAAAAATGAAAAGGCAATAAATATGCTGTCCGGCATGCTACATCTTTTTTTTCCGACGTATTACTCAATAATTAACACGTGTATGTGACAGTACACTTCGTACTAGCGCTGTTCTTTTTTTATTGATTAAAATCTGCACGACGACTATAGCCGTCATTTGCGTACTTATCGCCAAAGATCGGACGGTTATAGCCGTCATTTGCGGCAACGTGTTAAATGGTTAACAATTTTAAATAACCCAAATTATTGCCCAAAATCATAATTCACGTTATTAAAAAATAAAATTTTAATAAATCCTGTACCACTATAATCCAAGAAGAGTTGAATTTAGTAAGATCAATAACTCAAATCGATAGCCCACTTAAGGAGCTACCTCGCTTGACCATTTTAATAAGGTAATCTTTTATTTTGCTTTAAAAATACAGTTAATTATGTATATTGGTAATTATTTATCGCATGTTCTAATTTTCCGATATAATTTCTTCACGCTTGTTAAATCAGTTGATAAATTTGTATTCAACGTTTTAGTAATTTTCTTTTTTTTTTCCATTTCGATCTTTATTATCAATAAATCAATCGTTATCAATAAATCCACTTTGGTGAGATGTAACCGGCACTTCATCGGAGCTTTTGAAATGCATAAAGTCGCCCGTACACGGAAGCCGAGCAAACCCTTGCAGTGTGTTCTAGGAAGTGCTGGTGTGCAGGTGCCTTCGACCGTCGGCTGCTGAACACATTCCAAAAGTCTTCCTTTACTTGAGTGATTCAGATCTCATTACGCTTCTCATCGCTGAAACGAGTCTTATTGTTACTAAGCTCAGCAGGATAAAGGAATGTTGTATAAGCACTTCTTTCACTTGAGCAAAAGTGCCTGTGCTGTTTTCATAGTATCGGTAGTATGATAGTGTACGCTTTCTCTGGCTTCTGTGAGAACACGATTCCTTTATGGAAGATACAAATATTTTACACATTAGATGCCACTCTCTATAATGAAATTAAAAGTTATATGGTGTATCATAGTTATAATTAATCGATCAGGACATATATCAGGGTGGGACAGAAGAGTCGAAATCCGTGTGGTCTAATTAAAAAATATATTACAGACTGTCCAAATCAAAAGATTGTTTTAATAGCAAATAATATCACGTACATTTAAAAAATGTACTAATTAAACCCCTGAAGGGTCTGGGGTTCAGTAGATGTTAAAGACACTGCTGTTTTTTGGACAACAGTTTGTACAAGGAGGTGATGTGTTCTAGATCACGCTCAACTGCTCCCCCCCCTTATTTTGGGTACCCACTGTATGAAGGCTAGGTGAGCTCCATGAGGGTCCTAGATCCCTTAGGACCCATCTCCGGCCACTACACGTGAAATAAAGGTCTGCCAGCGAGCGTGATTTGAGCCCATAGCAACTCAGCGCTCTACCACTGAGCCACTTGTATATGGAATAAACCACCAATGGAATAAAAATCGGTTATGCTGTCCTTCGGAGGGTGTATGAAATAGCGGTCCCGGTCCTGTCATGTACGGGATTTCGTAAATGATCTCTATCCTAATTATAGATAGTAGTTAAATCAATTACAATATAAACTAACAATAACCATCTTATCATAACAATAAAAACCTTTTATTTTTTTTTACTTGTCAAAAATTAAATAAAAAAATTGACTTACAGTTATCTTTTTATTTCAGCTGATAACCTGAATTTGTTGAGAAGATAGATACTCAAATCTAGGGTTAAGATCAGGTACTTCCTTATCTTAACGTGTCAATCGGTTAAAGAAAGCTGTAATGACAATGTAGCCTAATTTATATATTTGTTGTAAGTCGTTTACAGTTTAAAGATAAAATAATTCCTGTTGTCTATTGAGTTTAGGTTAATAAGAAAATGAAATGTTTATTACATTATTATTTATTTTAACCTAAAAAAAAGAACATTATTATGTACCAATAGGGTACATACCAACATGTAACCCTACAGATTATCAACTTTGTGTAAAAAAAAAATATATATATGTTTTGCTTAGATTAATAAACATATAAACATTACAATTGTTAAATATTTTCAAGAACCATCAAATCTCATTAATCTACCTATTTAATATTAACTGAATATAAATGGTACATCACTTTCTATATATTCAAGCATACCATTTTAATTTAAATATATTGTTTGGTTTGAAAATATAAATATTTAAATAGTTATTAATCATTATTATTTATTGAAAATATTATAAGTTTTGGTAATGACTTGGGCTTCTTTGACATTCAGGCATTTCGTCACACTCAAGTCCTTATTTCCTTATCGAATTGACTCAATCTGCTCATTTTTTCCTCAATTATTATTGACCAATTAAAATTACTATCAATTAAGAATTGATAATAATTTTAATTGATATTCTTGACAATCCCATAAAATTTTACAACTAATTAATCTTCATATAAGATTTCAAACGATTCCAGTTACTTTAAATTTAATTATATTAAATGCATTAAAATATTACGTATTTATTAATTTTCTTCCTATAATAAAATATGTAGCAAATAATCCAAAAAATATTTCATATATTTTATCTCGACCTTAATGTCCCATTTGTTGCTGATTTAGCCCGAACCCGGTATATATCCTTTCATAACAAACTTGATTCCCACTCAAACTCTCTAGTTTCAAACCTAGCTTCCTCTTCGATCCCCGATAATCCTCCGAGGCGTCTGAAAAGAAGATGGCCTCGTGACCTTCTAAACTGAACTTTTTAATTTGAGTACTACCACTGGGTAGTCTCTCTACTTGTCTTCTCATGTCAATGTATTCACTCATTATATTTACTAGATGTATTTTGTATACAGTTGTAAATTTCAATAAATAAATAAAAATAAAAATAAAAAAATTTATTTTATCTGATAGTAAAAAAAAACGATATTTTTAACCTACCGATAATGCATAAATATAGAATGACTTTTTTTATAGCGTCTTTGAATATTATCACAATCCATATCTAACATTTATTATTTGTTGTTGTCTAGTGATAACAGTAGTTTACAATAGATAAACATTGCAAATGACTCACTTAGGATCTCTACTCTAACCAATCTGCGCTAAATGAATCGTAAAACGAACGTGAATTTTTTTGTTTTGTGAAACGTTTAGAGTCTGGCCCTATACTCAATCACGCAATGCTAAAACCCTGTCAACAATGAGTGTGGACAATTTAGAGATTTTAACGATATAGTTTATCATTAAGTTTTTGATTTTAATAATAATGATATAATATATAATATAAAATTGCAACAAATAATTTTATATGAACAGCATACATTTCTTTAGTTATTAAAAGCTTATTAAATAAAAGAGAAAATAATATTTTTTAGTTTGCCATCTCGAATGCTTAAAAATTCCACTAATATTTCAATTATATATTTGGAAAATTAATTTTAATTATTTATTTATTTTAGTATCACTGCTTATTTTATTATTCCATTGATTCTCAAACCATATTAATCTGTATGTTAAAATATTTGTGACTGTGATTATTATAGGATACGATTGCACGTTATAATGAATTCCTAACACCTTTTGGTTAGAGATCGAACAATAGTATAGATCTTCACTTGGAGCAAAAACCTTCACTCCAAGCGCCCCATTTGCTTCATTGCGTTTTTCAATAAATTATAATAATTCTACGGTTCACATAGCCTCCTCTCCTTCTATTTGCCCTGAAGATGGCCTATAACGTAAAACGAAACGTCGACATTAATAATAAATAAGTTTACTAATTCCATCCTTCATTAATAATTATAGTTTTACAATATTTATTCAGAGAGCAATAATTTTAAATTTGTTAAATATTTGACAAGCTTCAATATAGTATTTTTGCAACATCTAGCCATAACTTTCTGTGGCTCGCCCAGTCTCTATAAAGGGGGTACCCATAATAGGGAGGAGATCTGACGGTTGAGCGTGATCTCGGACAAATCACCTGTTCATTTTCAGTGTTAGATATTTTAGTTCAACAAAAAGTTTTGAAATCATGATTGCTTTTCCAAGTAAAATATAAATAATAATTTTTCCATGTACACTTATTTAAAAAAAGGAGAAACCATAAAAGTTTTAATGAGACGAGCACCGCTGCTAGCTTAATACTCCAGGTTCTGCAATTGTTGTTTAATTGTTGCAATCGACAAACACTTTGAGAACACTTGTCCTCATCGAAGTCCGCTGGCCTAGTTCCAAGTCGGGGCGGTCCAATACAGACCCCCTAATCCCCAGGTGGCTGTCCCGGTTATTAACGGGGAGATACCTGATTAAGGTTTTGGCAAGGTCGCTAGGTTCCGATGTTCGAAATATACGTTTGCAATTAACAGAACTTTAGAGTACTTAAAAATCTGTCTCAAACTTGATAATTACGCAAGAAAGAAGTTACAGAATAAGGTCAGCAAGAGTTGTAAAATGTTATATTGAAGATTTCGTGTCAATTATTTAATAAATTTAAAAGTATCTCTCTCAGGATACAGATAGTAAAACTATAAATATCGATAAAAAAAACCTGTACCACTGCGACCCATGAAGAATCTTGGGTTCAGTAAATTGTAGAAACTGTACTGCTTCTAGGACAACGGTTGTGCTTGGAGGTGATTTGTTCGAGATCACGCTCATTTGTTTTTCCCCAATAAGGGGTACCCACTTTAATAAGGCTGGGTGAGCCCCTGAGGGTCGGATTTGGATATTCAGAATATAATCATCTAACAGATATAGAAATGTAAATATATATATATTCAAGATGTTTCGTTTGTAGAATATCATTTTAGAATGCTATAATATATACGTGTTCAATATTATTATTCACACGTGAATAGGTTGTTGTTTGTAGAACCTGAGGTGCTCAAACAAGACCTCACAAGTAACGGATATCACGTTTTCGTGTACACTCGAGGTCATGTGCTGACAGCCTTCAAGTGGCCCTAGCTTCCCCGTTACCGAGTCTCAATGAATGTTTATAAAAATATTTAATTAATTAACAGATAGATAAATAGGTCTTGTTAAATCACATATCGCTAGAGAGTAGGATTACCTTGTCACAGAATGCAACTCTTTCTGTTTTTATCGCCTAAGTCTACACCTGAATCTATGCATAAGTATTCCGTGTATCTCGAAAAGGAAAATATAGATTACTTGGCTCTAAACTTGACAAAGTGCTGTTTTTGTGCATGAAACAGATTTTATATTCACTTTCACATTCTATGTTTCCTCAGGATATAAATATATTATTCAAACATTGTCCCAAGTTTTACATTCATCATTTAGGATATATATCTATTCTGTAAATAAATAAATGAAATCTTTGTTTATTTTTGGTCCAACTATTACAGATAAGTTTTCTTATTTGAAGCATTAATCTTTCAAATATATATTTCTTTTGTTTTGTATATGGTTGGAATATCTGATATTCTACCTTGTAATAAAAAATTTAAACTTATAATTGTATGTCAAGATATTTTCGGAGATTATTTTTTAATTGGATTATTACTTATAATATATAATTATGGGGATATTAAAAACGTTGGTTCTTTAAGAATTCTATTTTTATTTTTTTTCCTGCTTTCCTGGTGAGTAAATCGAGATTCCTCCATTTAGCAGAGGAAGAGAAGGCAGGAATAAATCCAAGTCCTTCCAGGCGGAAAGGGAACCTCCGCCATTCCCGACCGAACTGGAGGGGAGTCTCCAGCGGCTGAATCGGTCCCACTATCACCTCCGTTAGCCGAGGCCATCATAGTTTATTTGTTTATTGACTGTTAGTTCAGTCATAATGGCTATTCTATACTTTATAAGTTGGTTTAAATTAAATTAATAATAATATTGGAATAAAAAATTCGAAAACTATTAGAAAAAAAAAATCTAAGGGGTCACCTGCGGCAAAAGCGTAGTGATTAGCATAACGACCTTAAGTGTCCAAGGTCGCGGGTTCGCAGTCCGGCAGTTGGCTCTAGAGCTTTTTAATAGGAGTAAAATTAAAATCCCATTGTAACATCGTCTGATTACCCAGAGCAGAATAAAATAACGTTAAATGAATAAAATAAAAAAATACTTCTTAGAACAAATACTATTGACCAAATACTTCGGCGAGGGCATACAAGAGAGAGGTACATGTAAATGTTGCTTAATTTTATTCTTAAAGATGTAGGAAGAAATCCTACGGCACAGTTCATTTAACTAGATTATGTCAAAAAACGATATTCACTTTTTTTTTTTCAAACACATTGTACCAACTCAATCCATTAAAGTCAACGGTTGTGCAAAGAGGTTACTAGACCGATATCATGCATAACCTCGAGATTTCCCCGGTTTTAGGGTATCCACATTATCGTTGGATAAGTCACAGGAGGATTCATGATTTTTCACAAAATAATTTATCAACCGCAGACGTCACGGGTATCCTTACCCGTGACTTAAACACCTGTAGCTCATTATCCTAAGTATTAAGCTACCCCGTTGAGTTGGTCTAACACCACAGATGTTTTGCCTACCAATGAGAATAGAATAAAAAAATATCTTAGTGATGTTCGGTGTACATAGATGATTTTTTTTTTCTGAACACAGTAATTTTTTTCCCATTTTTGGTTTCAATATCAGTTTCAATACCTTCTGTTGTTCAAAACATACTTTTTTTCAATTATTATTATAGTTAGTACATTATATTAAAAGGTTTGTTCCATTTTCTAGACCGAACGCATGTCACATTACAGAAAGTATTAGAGCTAATGAAACGTAGTTGGTTGAGTTACATCGGCTGACGGATGTCATTACGACTTCCTAGACCGGGCGCTATAACATCCAACTGATAAGGAGATAATGTGATTAAACTATTACTTTATTTTGGGTCAATGATGTCTGCCTAACCTATGCTTGTTAAGGGGCTTAACTAATGTTAGTGTCGTCATTCTTTATGCTTTATTATCTACAAAACCGTTAATTATTTATCAAAAGAAACATATACAAGATTGCACGTAAACTAGTAATTTCGCTATCTAAACTAAGGCAAAGCATCAACATCAGTGTCGGTATTATGTATTTATTTAATTATATCCTCTTGCTTATGAATTTAAAAAAAATATTTTTCCAAGATTATTCCGAGACATTCAGACATAATTGAGATTATTATATTAGACCTTAATATTACATAATTAAAACATTATCTTTTAAACCATAATTATACAAATAGATGAAGTATAAGCAAGCTCTTATTTAATTGATTATGAAATATTGGAACTGTTGTTTCTTTTTATACTTTCATTAAACCTTTCTTGATTTTTTATGTTTTCTAATCTTGTATTTATTTTGTGTTCCAGGCGATGGATGCGTCGAAAAGCCGCTGTGCACCCTTTGGAAAAACTACCAAAGCTCTTGTAAACCAGATGTTCAGATGAAAGTAACCGTTACCCAGTCAGGTCTCAAGGCTCTGACTAAAGAACATGGACTGACCGAATACTGGAGCCACCGCATCACCTACTGCCTGGCACCCCCGGGTTACCCCAAGGTCTTCTGCTGGGTCTATCGGCACGAAGGGAGGAAGCTGAAGCAGGAGCTGCGCTGCCACGCGGTCCTCTGCAGCAAGGAGAGCATCGCTCGCAGGATGGCCCAGGACCTCAGCTTCAGGCTCGCCCAGGCTCTACTCGAGTTCAAGAGGGACAAACTGAGCAAGCAGAACGCTAGGCTGTCCTTAGCCAACGCCGTGTACGACAACCCTTCACTCCCCAGGCGGAAGATCCTCCTATCTACTGGCTCTCAGAACTACAGGCCGCCTCTGGAGAGGTCTAAATCCGCTCCGAAGCTGATGTCAATTGAAGAGAGTTTGGAAGAAGAACAGGAGGAGTGCGAAGTCAGGAGGAGTTTCAGGACTAGGATGCGAGTTCCTCAGCAGTCATTCTCCGACGAAATGTGGGGGAAAGACTCAGTACATGTACCTGGAGAATTCGATGCTCAAGAGGAGTTCAAAGGATTCGACGAAAATGTCGAAGAGAAAGAAGAAAAGGTGATATTCGATCCTCAGGTGGAAAGGGAGAGGAAAACGATCGTCAGGATGTCTTGGGGAGGAGAGGACATTTCAGAAACCGTATTTGTAACAGACTTGAAGAGTGTCCCCCCAGACCTTATTGAGAGCGTATCGTTAGGGAAAGACGTCGGTAACGATCTGTTGGACAGTAGGAAGAAACTTTTAGACTCGCTTTTGGACCCGGGAGTAGAGAGCCTGGAAGCGGCCTTCACTAAGCTCTACCCGGACCTGGACTACCTGGAGGAAGAGTCGACGCCTTCACTCCAGAGCATATCCAGCGGCTCGGACACCTGCAGGCCGCTCCGGCAGTGCGACCTCGACTCCTTGTCCGAGG
Organism: Troilus luridus; assembly: GCA_964056705.1. Lineage (NCBI taxonomy): Eukaryota > Metazoa > Arthropoda > Insecta > Hemiptera > Pentatomidae > Troilus > Troilus luridus. Next base: position 70,895,101 of record OZ057415.1, on the reverse strand, counting down.
AGGACAGTGACGAGAGCGGGTTCGCCGAAGTAGGAGACGACAAGATTCGGGACATGCCCTCGCACCACCTCGTGAAGCCCTGCCTCCTGGCGACCCAGTCGGCCTCCCTCGAGGTCTGATAGAGGCCTCTCTACCAGTTCCCCCCTAACCAAGATTGACTCTCTTATCTTTGGAATCGGCCGGATTTGTGTTCATTTACTTTTTGTTGTGTGTATAGTCATTGTGTTGCATGTAAATATTGTGTTTCATGTTGTTTTATTTGTAATTTATATTGTACATTACGTTATTTAAGTAAATATATGGTGAAAAAACCAAATGTGGATCGTATTATTCCTCAATCGATGTATTTATGGAGGGAAGTCGGCTTGAAGTGGACAAGCATAGTATTTAAATTCCAATGGATATTACCTTTTTTATGATTGATCTGTATGTAAGATTTGTTTTTGCCAGCCTGATCAGCTAGTCTGTCGGATGGGATATTTTTTTTTTAAAGGGGCATTCGTAAAATATGGTACATAATCAAAATAATTTATAGTGCTTTGGCACAGATTTTAATTTATTTAGGTCGGTATTTGACCTATTCCTTTATTCTCAACATTTTATCATTATCAAGGGCCATGCATGACATACTTATAGGACCAAAAATTAGAAACTCACTGTGAATAAGAAATAGTTCTAGATTTAGACAGAAATGTGGTGTTTATGTAGACATGGTTATTATTGTGAATTTATATTATATAATTAGATGAGAAGTTTAAAAAAATATTTGTTGTATTGAAGAAAAGTAGAAAGTACATGATGCAATTTGTTTTAGTATAATTGTTATAGCTAATATTTAAATTGTTTAAGTAAGAATTGTTATATATTTAAAAAATAGATATTTTATATACATAATATTTTCTAATAAAAATGTATGTCTTATCCGTTTTTAGATTTTTTGGAGCATAGGTAACATTATACGCGTATATCTAAACATTATAAATTCATTTGTACGTGTATTTCATTAGAATACTATTGAATGAAATGGTGGGCTGGAACTATGTTCTTCTATACAGGAAATAACTCTGGTTCGTTGTAGTATTAAAAGATTTGTTGAAAATTAACATATAGAACCTCAATATGTTCCCCTTGTATGTTTCCCTGTTCAGAACAGTACCAATATGAAATTATAATCAATTGCAGTATTGCAATTTTTTTTATGTTTCTGGTCAGCTGGATATAGTATTAGTGTTATGCACTGTATGTACCTTAATACATGAGTTTGTCACATAGCGTGAACATTAATATAGATACTAGATACCCCTATCTATGTATTAGTAATGTGTATAGTCAGTCACTTAATGTGTAACAAACCTAAGTCTATTTTCTATATATTTGTAATATAAAATAATCAATTATTAAAATGAAATCGTTTTATCGTTGTAAATAAAATATTTTATGTTGTCAAATTTTTGTTATCCTTTTTTTTTTTATAATAGATACTTTTTGAAAAAAAAAAATTCAGATGAGAATATTATTAACTACATTTTTGGTGACACAAGGTTGTAGCATGATCATTAAAATTAGTTTTTAACTTAAATAAAAAATATAATGTTTTAAAGTTTTATTCAAAATAGTTGGTAATATTAAAACTATTTTTCTTTTAGTTTAAAATGTATAGCCAATCCTCAAATTTAAAACAAAAATCAAAACTATTGTTTTTTATATGCACGTGTTGCTCGCTGATTTCAATTTATTTATCTTTTAAAATAATAATTAATATTATCCTTTGCAACTAGATTATTATAAGTTGCAATATCAGCAGGTGTAATAAACTGTTTGATAGTACAATTGTAGAAAAATAATACACCAAAAATACCAAAATTATTTATTTATTCTCAATCAAATAAAGATTATAATGTGTGTTAATTTCTTTTTTATTAATATTTTACCCTCACCGTCCTATTTTAACCAAAATAATATGTCAGTGGGCATTGAATGGTAGATTTGAAGTACAGTTTTTAATTCAAGAAATATTTAAATTGTGTCAAATTATTTCATATTATGATTCGCCACTATTTAAATATTTCTAATAAAAATAAAAATATTTTGAAGTGTGATTACAAAGATCAAACATTTAAATAATATAAAAATTACTTAATACATCCTAGAAGTTTTTTATCATTTCTTAATCAGAATCTGATTAAAGAGATATTTAAATAGTGACAATTTATGGTACATAGCATATAATTGTAGCGTGATTAAAAATAATTAAAAAAATAAATAATATACAAATTACTTAATACATCAATATATATCCTATCAGACTTGTTGTAAAAAAAATACAATCTGGACTACAGTGAATTGTATAAATTTCAGTTATACAATTTTAGCTGGGAATAGTGTGTATATTTAAATCTACTGTTGTATAATTTGTATAAATGGAGTTGGTTTGTTTCTGGGTGGCCAGAGAATACCACACTCAATCTACTACTGTATTCTAAAAAGAATGACAATATATTTAAAACTAGACAAAAACGCTGAATAATTAGTACTCATAACATGAGAATATGCGTCTTCATGAACTTGAAAAAAAGTCAACCCCAATAGACGCCTTATTAAATGAAGCTAACGAACCACCTCTTAAATTCAGAAGACAACTACTAACAGACAGAATTATTTTTAAAACCTTTGCAAGTAATCAAAAATGCTACAATTAAGTAGTAAATCTTAGTGTTCATATCCTAAATAAGTCATACTTGCAGAAAAAGAAGTACACTCCTTTAGTATTGTTACGGGCTACTGGGTGTAAAATGGACTAAACTATTACTTAATTCAAGAATCTAATATTTATTAACAAATTAACAAGAATACAATGAGATCATTTAAAACAGTTAAATTATTAAACTAATATCAATATACAATAATAATATTCTACTAAATGTTATCTAATTTCTAAGATAATAGACAAATAATATAAGATATTGTTTATACTAAGTAACTAAACTATTTATATAAATTTGTACAAATACAATAATATTACACTATAGTTTACAATTACAAATTAACACTTACAGTTCGCTAACTAAAGTCCACCGACCGTAAGACTCTTCAAATATGACAAACTGCCACACAGTTTATTACACTTATTACACGGTCACTAATTGTCACTGTTGCTCACTAAGCACTTATTACAGACTGATACTAATACTAACTAACTCACACACACTGCCACTAGTTAACGACTGCTACTCACTGGCTTATTACAGACTCGTCTTATTACTACTCATCTTATTACTCACTGCCGGCCAGAACAGCTGTCCTTTTTATATAGGCAAGGCCGGTCGGGGTGGGGATTTCTCGGAAGAAGGCCGAGAACCGCCTAGACCGATCCACAAGGATCTACGCCATTCTATAATCCCTTCCGCTTAATCCCATTGTTTGTCTTATCCTCCCAGCCGGTCCGACTTCCTGCTCTGACCGTAACACTGTCCCCTCCTTAAAAGTGCTCTGCCCCAGAGCATAGTCCGGAGAAATCGGGCGGTTATGAGCTTCCCTCGATGGAGACGCATTTCCTTTCCAGGGGTTGAACGTGCACACCAATATGGCGACTCCAGAGTTGGCGAATATCTGTTCAAGCATGTTCCTGACAACCTTCCACTCCAGGCCGTCATATCCACAGCCCAACTTAGGGATCGCGAGCTTGGTGACACGCAGTCTCAGAAGCTTACTCCGCAAGTCGTCGAGGCTTCGCCGCAGTGCGTCATATGTGGGCTTCTGATCAGTAGCACACTTGGTAACTAAGTAGAACAGGTGTCGTCCTTCGTGCGTATGGTGGAGTGTTTTCCCGACGCTTGGTCCTTGGCGTTCCAGTTCCTCAGTTCCAGCAAACTTCTTCCTGAAGACCGTTGCAATGCCTCGGGAAGTCCTCAGATCTTCGGCGACACAATGGGCCAGAGAATAGTCCGCGGGTAACGAGAAGATATCTCTGTATACTGTCTGAGTTATTCCACGGGAACCTTGTACCTTAGGTTGTGCAACTGATACCTTACTGGTCTCCACGTTGTTGAGATACCTGACTTGCTGGTCTTTTGCCGGGCCATGGTCTCCTTTGTATGGGGCCAGTCTATTAAAATGGACTACCCTGGGTTTTCCTTTTGGCTGCTTCCTGATCCTATAGATGACGTCGTTTATCCTATTGATGATCTCAAACGGGCCATCCCAGGTGTTCTGAAGTTTAGGTGAGTAGCCTCGCCTTCTTCGAGGATCATGTAGCCAGACCAAATCTCCAGGTTGGAATCCACCTTTCTCTGCCCTGATGTCGTAACGCTCCTTCATTCTGTCACTGGCTCCCTGGATGTTTGCACGAACCTTCTCGTGGATATTATCCATCCGCTTCCGTAGATTCGTGACGTATTCCTCTCCGTTAACTTCCTCGCCTGGCTTGAACCCGAATTTCAGATCACAAGGCAAACGAAGTTCTCGGCCGAACACCACATTTGCGGGGGTCTGCCCCGTTGCTTCATGGACTGAACTCCGGTAGGCTAACAAGAACAAGTGAAGATACTGGTCCCAGTCTCGCTGATGGTCGGAAACCACTTTAGACAAATATCGACCCATTGTCCTGTTCATGCGCTCCACCATGCCATCCGATTGAGGGTGAAGAGGTGTCGTCCTGGTTTTCCGTATTCCCAGTGCTTCGCACATCCCGGAGAAGACTGCAGACTCAAAGTTTCTTCCCTGGTCAGCGTGAAGTTCCATGGGTACTCCAAACCGGCTGACGAGGTGCTTCACAAGTACGTCTGCAACCGTGACTGCCTCTTGATTCGGAAGGGCATACGCTTCCACCCACTTAGAAAAATAGTCCATGGCCACGAGAATATATCGGTTGCCTTCGTCCGTCACAGGGAAAGGGCCAGCGATGTCGATTGCTATCCTCTCGAACGGTGCTCCCACGTTGTACTTCTTCATAGGGGCCCTCTTTCTTCTTGTTGGCCCGTTAGAAGCCGCACAAGCCGCACAACGCTTGCACCAGTCCAACACATCGTCCTTAAGGTTTGCCCAGTAAAAGCGTTCACGAACTTTTTCCAATGTCCGGTGAACTCCAAGATGGCCGCCAGTTACACCGTCATGTAGTTCCCTAAGCACTTCGGGCACTTTATTCCTTGGAACGATGAGCTGTAGCCTACGCTGATCTCCTTCCGCGTTCTCCAATGCCCGTTTCAGCAGCCCGTTGTCCACTACAATGGAGTTCCATTGGGCCCAGTACGTTTTTACATTCTTCGACATTGGAGCCACATCCTGCCAGGTCGGTCTTCCTCGCCCCGATATTTTCCATTCCTTTATTTGTTTTAAGTCCGGGTCCTCGTCTTGCGCCTTTGACACCTCTGCGTCCTGCCAACTGTCGATAACAACCGTTGTCCTCAATACTGATGCCTGCTTTTCTTCTTGTCGGGAACAATGCCTGCATTCTTCATCTTCACATGGTCTTCTTGACAGCGCATCCGCATTCCTGTGGCTCGTTCCAGAACGATGAGCAGATTCAAAATCGTACTCTTGAAGGCGCTCGATCCACCTGGCCACTTGTCCCTCCGGTGACTTGAATCGCAGCAGCCACATTAGAGCCGCGTGGTCCGTTCTCAGCAGGAACCTTCTTCCGTATAGATATTTATGGAAGTGCTCTATGGATTTTACTACTGCCAGAAGCTCTTTCCTTGTGACACAGTAGTTGCGCTCCGGAGCTGAGAGTGCCTTGCTGAAATATCCAATCACCCTTTCTTCTCCGTCTTGGAGCTGAGAGAGGACACTTCCTATGGCGATGTTGCTGGCATCTGTGTCGAGTATGAACTTGCCCTCGGGACGTGGATAGCACAGAATAGGAGCACTACTCAATTTTCTCTTCAGCTCCTCGAAGGATGCCTGGCACTCGTGGTCCCAATGGAAAGTCCTTTTCTCCTCGGTAAGCCTGGTAAGAGGTTTTGCGATGTCAGCAAATCCTTTCACGTACCTCCGGTAATAGGTGCAGAGCCCGAGAAAACTTCTCACCTGGTGCTTATCTCGAGGTACTGGCCAGTCGGTGATCGCTGCTATCTTCTCTGGGTCAACAGCAACTCCGTTGTCTGACACAATATGCCCCAGGTAGTTGACTTGCCTTCGGAAGAGATTACACTTCTTCGGGTTCAACTTTAGGTTCGCTGCACGCAGTCGTTCGAAGACCTTCTCCAGATTCTTCAGATGGTGAGCGAAGGACTTTCCCAGCACAATAATGTCGTCTAGGTAAACCAGGCATACTTCCCAAGAGAGACCTCTTAACACGTTTTCCATCAGCCTCTCGAATGTGGCAGGAGCATTGCAAAGCCCGAACGGCATTACTGTAAACTGCCAGAGCCCAGTGCCAATTGAAAACGCCGTCTTCTCTTTATCTTCAGGTGCCAATCCAACCTGCCAATATCCACTGCGGAGATCCAAAGTAGAGAAGAGTTTACACCCCTCTAGGGTGTCCAGCGTATCGTCAATCCTGGGAAGCGGATAGCTGTCCTTCTTGGTGACATTGTTCAGAAGACGGTAGTCTACGCAGAACCTCGTTGTGCCGTCTTTCTTCTTCACCAATACAACAGGAGACATCCAGGGGCTACTCGAAGGCTCAATGACACTGTCAGCCGCCATCTCCTTTATAATCTCCTCGGCGTCCTCCCGTTTGGCTAACGGCAGCCTCCGCGGAACCTGTCGGATGGGCTTCGCATCCCCAGTGTCAATCTTGTGCTGGACGATATCCGTTCTGCCCCGTGGTCCTGGTCCGATCTCGAAGACGTCATGCCATCGGGTAATCATGTTTTTCACCTCCTCGCTCTGTTCAGGTGAAAGGTCGCGGCATGACTCGTTAACAAATCCTTTTAGTTCTTCTGGTAGTCCTCGGAGCTCGGTGGGACGACGTTGCAGCTGACGAACCACTGAGGTAGCGGTTGTACACTCCCCGACCGGTGTTCCTTTCTTCAGCGTTACCGGGAAGCTGTTCAGGTTCATTAGCCGGATTGGAGTGGTCCGTCCGGCCTTGATGAGAGACCTAGCAACCAGTACGCCGCGTCCGATCTCTTGTTCTTCGTGCCTTCCAGGTTCGAGTAGTGCAAATTGACCCGCGGGTAGATGGCCTTCGACCGTCCCATGCGTCACGATTTGGCTCCGTGCCGGTAAAGTGGTGTCTTCTGGAAGCAGCACTCGTGCGCAGAAGTCCTTTTCCTGCCGAAGTATGACTTCCTCGTCTCCCAGCGTCATCACACCTCTCGACATATCCAGCTTGATCCCGTATGCGATCATGAAGTCCATGCCCAATATAACATCTTCATCGATCTCTGCCACGAGAGCGCGGTGCTGCAGATGTTGATCCCCGATGTGGAAGGTGGCATCTGTCTCCCCGTAGACCTTGGCTGGCTGTCCTGTTGCAGTCCGTAATGCCCAAGTTGTTGGTAAGATCTTCTCAGCTGGAAGTGTCTTGGAGTTCAAGATTGTCATGCTCGCGCCGGTATCCACTAGAAGGCTTCGCAGCTGCCCGTTCACCATCCCATCAACGTAGAAGCTGTTTGTCCTGCTTCCTATTGACGCAACTCTGATGGCCTTCCTGGGGGCTTTGACGTTACGGGTTGGACACTTGCTTCTAGGGTGTCCAAGCTGGCCGCAGCCCCAACAGCGTATCTCCTTCTTATGGGTCCTGAGAGCATCCAACACTTTGGTCACTATGTCCTCGACGCTGGTTACCACATTAGGCTCTGCTCCTGCTGCTCGAACTCGCGCATTACCCCGTACAGACAGCCTGACAGCTTCAAACTCCATGGCCTGAGATAATGCGTCTCCCAACGTTTTCGGCTGGGCGAGCTTCACTGCTTGTTGTGTCTCTGGGTCCCGAAGTCCATCCAGGAATTTGTCGACAGCCAAACTCTCGTAGACATAGTCAGTGACCGATGGGTAGGCGTTCCTCACCAGCCGGGCAATATCCGCTTCAAATTCCTGCAGCGTCTCGTTGTCCTTCTGGACCCTGTTTCTTAACTGTGAGCGATATAGCTGGTCCATGTGGCGGTGTCCGAAACGCATTTCCAGTCTTCTAATCAGCTTCACGTAGTTGGACCGCTCCGACATGGGCATCCCCTGCAGCACTCTCAAGGCGTCCCCACGCAAGGCCAGGCACAACGCTGAAGCTTGGGTCTCCTGTGACCACCCGTGGATCGAAGCCGCTGTCTCGAAGAGAGTCATGTAGTCCTCCCACGGCGTCTTTCCGTCGAATACTGGAATGGTATTGTGAGTTGGCGGCGCCCCAGCATAGGCGGGTAGAATGCTATTACGATGGCTGCCCTCGCAGGTACGGTCGGTGTCGTTCGTCGGTGGGTTGCTCTTACGTCCCTCGAGAGCTTCCATTCTTAGCCTAATTTCGTTCACTTTTTCTCCTAGCCTAGATTCTACATCTGCTACTTTATTATTTACATCGGCTAACTTATTATCTACATTTTCCATTAACTTAGTCTCTAATGTGCCTAACTTAGACTCTAATGTATCCATTAAATCATTTTTTACAGTACCTAGCTTATTTTCTACATTGCCTAGTTCATTTTTAACACTGCTTAATTCATTACCTAGTTCATTTTTAACACTGCTTAATTCATTACCGAGCTTATTTTTAACAGTGCTTAACTCATTACCTAGCTCATTTTTAACATTGCCTAATTCCTTACCTAGCTTATTTTCTACATTGCCTAACTCATTTTTAACACTGCTTAATTCATTTTTAAAAGTTGTAGACAACTTGCTTAAATCAGTTTCAAACAGAACGTCATCTGGATTTTCCCCTAACTCTACAAAAAATTGACGCAAGCGATGTTGCAGTACACTTTTATTTCCGGAAGAATCCAGATCACGTTCTTCTAATTCCCGTTTTAAATCCGCAACTTTTAAATCCATTAATTTAAGACTTTGAGAAGCCATTTTTCAAACAGTAGCCCAATTATTACAAAATGCACGACAAAATAACAACAATTACACAAAATCCCACTTCTGACACCAATTTGTTACGGGCTACTGGGTGTAAAATGGACTAAACTATTACTTAATTCAAGAATCTAATATTTATTAACAAATTAACAAGAATACAATGAGATCATTTAAAACAGTTAAATTATTAAACTAATATCAATATACAATAATAATATTCTACTAAATGTTATCTAATTTCTAAGATAATAGACAAATAATATAAGATATTGTTTATACTAAGTAACTAAACTATTTATATAAATTTGTACAAATACAATAATATTACACTATAGTTTACAATTACAAATTAACACTTACAGTTCGCTAACTAAAGTCCACCGACCGTAAGACTCTTCAAATATGACAAACTGCCACACAGTTTATTACACTTATTACACGGTCACTAATTGTCACTGTTGCTCACTAAGCACTTATTACAGACTGATACTAATACTAACTAACTCACACACACTGCCACTAGTTAACGACTGCTACTCACTGGCTTATTACAGACTCGTCTTATTACTACTCATCTTATTACTCACTGCCGGCCAGAACAGCTGTCCTTTTTATATAGGCAAGGCCGGTCGGGGTGGGGATTTCTCGGAAGAAGGCCGAGAACCGCCTAGACCGATCCACAAGGATCTACGCCATTCTATAATCCCTTCCGCTTAATCCCATTGTTTGTCTTATCCTCCCAGCCGGTCCGACTTCCTGCTCTGACCGTAACAGTATATAACAGTTTTATTAAATACCATCAATCACTAAGTGAAGTATATTCAAATAAAAATCTTCCTCAATATGAACTAAAATATGAAATGCTATTGCTAAAATGTAATATAAAAATAGAAGTAGGTAAAAATTCATTGCCCCATTCAATGCTAGGCTACTGTAAAAGCCTTGCTTGATGACAAGTGGCCCCATCATGTATACATTTTTACCGATGGTTCAAGAATCAAAGATGAATCGGTTTGTGCGATTTATGTTCTTAAGTACAAACACTCAACTCTGTATAAATTGTCTGGCAACTGCCTAACAAGTAGGCACTAAAATACCGTATACAGATTATTATAAAATCATTAAATCAGTTGAGGCAGGAAGTTGGCAGAGTCAATATCGGGACAACTCCACCGGGCAGTTCTATAAATCCATATTTCCGAAAATTTTTAGAAAACCGTGGTTCGCAAACATATATATAGGAAAAGATACAATAAAAACTTACATTAGGCTGAGAACAAATCATGGAATTTGCAACAATTATTTAGGCCTAAATGTGAAAAGTGTAATCATAATGAGACCCTTAAGCTTATTATACTTGAATGCCAGCATGCATACAACAAAGAGAAATAATGCTCAAGAATTTAAATTTGAAAAAAAAAATTTGTTTATGATAAAATATTAAAATTATCTGGCCATGATAAAATGTGTGACCTTTATGATCATTTGAAAACAATTTACAAAAATATATAAATATTTATTTTTATTTTTTTATACACTGATATGTTTTTGTATTATGTATGTGAGTGTGTGTGTATATATATATATATATATATATATATATATATATATATATATATATATATATATAGATTGGTATATTCCATACAGCCATATCTGAATTATTTGAAAGTTATATTCTCAGTAAGCCCAATCAATAACAAATACACCGTTATTATATGCAATTTTGCATCACACATATACATACACACATATGTATATACATATCCATTATATATATATATATATATATGGATATGTATATACATATGTGTGTATGTATATGTGTGATGCAAAATTGCATATAATAACGGTGTATTTGTTATTGATTGGGCTTACTGAGAATATAACTTTCAAATAATTCAGATATGGCTGTATGGAATATACCAATGCCACCCCTATTGGGAAAAAAGGGAAAAAAATAAGATACTTTTTAATGTTATCCTGTGGTCTAGTGGTTCGCGTAACAAACTACTAATCCCAAGATTGCGGGTTCGTAGCCCTAGGATTTTTTAAAGGGAGTAAAAAATCCTTAGTTACGCCGTCCTTCGGAAGGGACGTTAAACGGGGGTCCCCTGCCTGTACGATGTCAGATACTCGTTAAAAATCCCTTTCCTAATTAAACCTGGATAGGCAAAATTTAGAGCTCCCACTGTAGCATCGTCCGACTAGCCATAGCAGCATAAAGTGACGTTAAATGAACAAACATAATGTTATTTATATCCGACAGTGCATTCCACGAGAGTAAATTATTTAAAACTAAATTCAAGAATAAAACAACATTTTTTACGCAGTTTTAATTACCATGCAAATAAATAGCAATAAATAGAAATATTTATTGAAGTCCAGCAGATACAAGAAAAATCACTATTGCGTACTTTTAAAAAATACTAAGAGATTTTTCATACCATTTTTTTATTCTATGTATACTAAAAAACTAAACTTTCAACTTATGAGGAAAGAGGAGGTAGATAACAAAAAGAAAGAGGAAATGATAAAACAAAAAATTAGTTAGCATATAAATTTACTCGTCCGTGCCAATTCAACTCTGCAACTTTTTTTCTTTCCAATTTTCTAATTATTCATCATTTCAAGGATTTTTTATCAGTCGATGAAATTTAGTAAAATCTAAAATAAATTATAACGAACAAAAAATAATTTAATGACAAGGGGTAAAAAAACACTTAGGCTCTTGGAAAACTTGCAAAATCAAAAAAAAAAAAAATCAATCCTCTTGACATCAAATTATAATTGCCTCAAAATAACAGGTATAATTACGAAAAAAATTAATTGGTATTATAAATTATTTTCAGCTATAAAATACCATTCATTACAAAGATTACTTAATAAAAGGAATCACGCTAAACAAAATTATATATTTAAATATTTTTATTTTGAAGAGAAAAGATTATGTCTTGGCCGGGATTCGAACCCGGTCGCCCGCGTCTCTAGCGCGGTGCTCTAACCTATTATAATTATAATAGGTATATAATCCTCTATCCTATTATTAAAATTATTTTTTTTTTTGTGTACCCCTACGACTCCTGGAGAGTCTGAGATTCAATACCTGGTAGAAACTTTACTGTTTTTTGAAAAATGGTTGTGCGGGGGAAGTGATTTGTCCTAAATCACGCTCACCCGGCAAACTTCCCTCTTATTCTGTGTTTCCACTCTAGAGAGGCTGGGTTAGCTCCAGTAGAGTCCTAGACCCGATAGTGTCCATTCTCGGCCGCTAATAGATTAATTAAAAGCCTGGGATTTGAGCCCAGAACCTTCGGCACGGCAACTCAGTCCTCAACCACTGAGCTACTCTGCTCCCGAGTGGTCACGAAGCCATCTTCTTTTCTCAAGTGTTCTCATTAAATACTATTCAAATCTTAATAAAATTCAAGCTTGTTTCGGAAAATCAGGCTCTAAATAACCCAATAAAGGTTGTATCCTTAAACTACGAGAGAATACTTTTTCTTCCATCGCCAAAAGAGTAAGCTATGGCACTTTATTGAAAAAATTGACAATGTATTTACAAATAAATAAAATCCCCCCTCCCTAAAAATATTGTCATCATAATCTTTCCCTCTCTACCGCTGCCCAGTGTGGGGATGCCCTTTACAGAGCTTGACCTAGGTGTCCCTTTCTTGAACCAATTCTCTCCTCCTGCTCCAGTCCAGCCCTCGCTTCCCGAACGCCTTCTTCCCGTGGCCTTCCTCCAAGGTGATCCGTGGTCTTCCTCTTGGTCTTCTTCCGTCTACTCTCGTCTCGTTATTCCGGTCGTTCTCTCCGTGCTCATCCTCAGGATGTGCCCAAACCATCTTAGTTTATTTTCATCAAGAGTGGTTTCTACCGGCTGTACCTCGAGGTTCGATCTTATTGTAGTGTTGCGGGTCCTATCTCTCCCGGTCCTTCCTTCAACCTTTCTTAGGTTTCTCATTTCCATTGTCTGTATCTGCCATTTGTGTTCTGAGGGTATCTTTGTCACCTCTGTTTTGTTGAGGAAAACCTTCCGGACTGCGTTGAATAATCTACCAGCAGCCTCAGCCTTTGCGTCACCTCTCCATCGATTTAACCGCTTTCGTTTTTTTTATTTTTTGATATTTTTAGGGTTAGGGTTGTTTACCCTAAAAATATCAATAAATAAAAAAAATCAATAACTACCAACTTACATCTCTACTGTCTCGTATTTCAAAATTTGTCAACAGATTAATTATACACTATTTGGATACTCTGGAAGGAAAATGGCAGGAAAAACCGCTCTGTTCTTAATCAAATAAATAATCTAAAATATGATAATCAGACTGGGTTTTCGAATGAAAAGCACTTGGAAGCTGTCAATGACATATCAGGTGATGCTTGACAATGACATATTCAAAGCGTATGCCACGATGTGGTGAAATAATGTGATATGTATGCAGTCTCTGAACGGTCTCTCTGATTTTTCTCAGAGAATCGACATTTCAAGATACTACCAATTTTCAGACACGTAAAAAATTCAGTTCGTTACCTAATACCTTATTTGTGACATTTGGTCACCTGCGATGTAGTGGCCAGCAAAAGTACTTTCTATAACCAAACCCGCGAATTTGCATTCCTGCAGATGGCCTTAGGATTTTTTAGAGTGAGTAAAAAATCCATAGTTATGCCGTCCTACGGAAGGGACGAAAATGTTAGTCCCGAGCCTGTACGGTGTCAGGTACTCATTAAGCATACCTGTCCTAATTACACCTGTATATGCAATATTTAGGACTACCAATGTACCACCGTTAGACTTGCCATAGTGGCATACAGTGACGTTAAATGGAATAACCATTTGCGCCTTTGCACCATTACAATCAAAGCTACGCCCATTCGAAGCTTGTAAGGAGAGTGTCGCGAGCCTTCTAGGGGAACAACGGCGTAGATGACCTTGACATTTCATGGCAAACAGCTATCAAGGAAAAAATATCTCGCATATAAACTCCCGGAGCTGGCGATTAAGAGTGAAGAACAAATACATCAATATAACGCCAAATCAAGTATGGCGAAAAAGAGCATTATATGAAAAACATTTACCGGGATACATTAACTCCCTTGGTGGAAAGTAAATTGCAATATAAAAAAACAAAACAATAATGGGCAAAAAGTAGAATTAAATAACTTTAAATAAATAAATTAAATAGTTATTACTAAATAACTTCAAAAAGTTCAGATCAACTGAAGAAACGATTTTAAGAAGATGAAATCAACTGCGAGGTCTTGAAGATAAAAAAAAATATTAAGATAAGTGTTTTATCTACAATAACAGTGGCTGTACCATGAAAGAAGTAAATTTAGTTTTAAAAAATAAATAAAAAACCTGCACCACAACAACCATTGAATGTTGTTAGGTTCACTGCAGAAATGTGCACACTAGCGATTGTACTGTTTCTATAAACTAGCTGGGTTAGCCTCAAGAGAATTTGTAGATCCCTTAGGGTCCATCCATGATGGTTAACAAACTAAATGATGTCCCTGCTACTGTAGGATGTCAAGAACCTTCAGCGTAGCAACTGAGCACTCTACACACTGGGACATCTCACTCCTAAAAATACTGTTCAATGATAAATAATGACGTCTATAAAAAAAATGACCGTTTCACCTTCCCCATGGAGAGAAGGTGGGAACTAGCAGTATCTTTCGACACACCACACTCCCTGGCAAGTTCGCGAGTACTTGTGGACGGATTTGACTCAACAGCTTCCTTCAGAACCTCATCAATATCCATTAATGGTCGTCCGGAGCCCTTCTTCCTTTCCAACGTCGTATCCCCATTGCTAAATTTTTCAAACCTACGCTGCGCAGTGCGCTGGTCAAGGACACCTTCCCCTTAATATTTAATTATTTCACGAGTTGCTTCAGCGGCTGTGAATTTTTTTTTCCAGTAATGTCTTAAAATTACGAGAACTTCGCCGGACACTGTCATGTTTCTTATTTGAAATAAATAACTAAACTGAGGCTTTTTTTGAAGATGTTCAGTGTTAGTAAACAAGCATAGATAATGCTCTAAAGGGATTATTAAGTGTTGGTAAATTATAAATAGCATTAAAATATTTACAGACATTTGACCTCAGGAATTTGTTATAACGGTCATTTTTTTTTATACACTCCATTAAAATAATAAAGTCTGTTAAGTTAATACCAGTAAAGTATTATAGGTAATCCCATTTAATAATCATATTATAAATAACCTGATTAAGATTATACCCCCTAACTAAGGGGAGATACTTTCATCCATCTCCAAAACAGTAAACTATAAATAGTACTCTATAGAATTAAAAAGTCAAAAAACTTATATTTTCTGCATTCTCCAATATTAACATAGTTCAGATAGTTCCCTTATAAATTTGACTCCAATCGGAAGGTGGTTATATTATGTTTTTGAAAACTCCCTGCCATTCATAAGACAATAAATGAGCAAAAAAACATAAAATATTATATTCCGATTACCATGGGTACTTGATGGATGTTGTACTATTCTGAACTTTATTCCATTTCGAAAGCCAAACTCACTCCTTGGAAAGCAGGAATTCAAAAGGTGTTTCCGTGACAAAAATCCAATTTATTGAGAGAGAAATAGAATCGATAAAGGCAAATCAATAAAACCCATATGCTTACTTGGGCATTGCAGGTAACATGGATGCGGACCCGGCTGCAAAAATATCTATGATGGAAAATTTTACTGAGGTAACTAGTGTTAATAAGACGCATCCTTGGATTGGTGTAAAAATGTGAGGAAAGGATTACTCCTCGCGTCTCTAAATAGAGGCATTAGCGAATTTCTATCTTTACCATATTTTGAGGAAGGCACAAGGTTTATTGATATTCCATTGCCATGGAAAACTACTGTGAGGAAAAACTGAAAGAAGTATCGGATCGCCTTGATAACAACTTATACTCTAGATCAGGTGTGACCAACCCAAATGATCTTGCAGACCACTTAGGAAATGTATAATTACTATGTAAGAGCCGCACACAATATTAGGAACCACTTTATTCATATTTTTCGAGAAAAAAATTTAAACATAATGAGTAATTTTTATTATGTATACTTAGTGTGGGGATAAGTATGTAAAATGCTAAGTAGATATACTGAAGATTCCAGGTTCAAATCCGACTGTAGCGGATAAATTATTTAATCTATTAACAGCCATTGATGAACCATGTGGAATCTGGATACCATCAATAGGCTCATCCGGCCTTTAAAAAGTTTGGGGAAAACCTGGCATTTAAGGTGATCTCGGACTAATCACCTTCCTGAACGAACATAGCTTAGAAACTGTACCGTCTATCATATACTGAAGCCCAATACCCTTAAAGGGTTGTATTAACCCTTTACCCTCGGTTGTCCCCTCTGAGGGCACAACGTAAGTCTAGCATATCACTCGGTTTATTAGCGATTACGGAGAATGAACTTATTCCACCGCAATTTTTTAAGAAACGCGTGTTATCTTGTAGTTTTCTATTAAAATGGCACAAAGAAACAAATCGAAATATGATAAAATTAACAAGATGGATGATAAATAAATCAACCGTTTTACACGTCGAAAAAGAACTATACACTTCTCTATTCCGTTGAGCAATTTGTATAATTAGTGGATTAGGCGTACAAAGGTACAAGGTTGTGGCTCAATGATATAGAAAACTTGATAAGATAATGAAGAAATCCGAAAACTGAGAGAAGAAATTTACAAGATCTCAGTTCGTATTGAAGCGTCGAAAAGTAAAGATCTCTGCATTAATAAGACAGTGTTGTGCTTTCGTAATTTACCATTAGTAATTTCCAAACCATTTCTTTATCTTTTATTTTATAAATAAATTTTTTTTTTATATATATATGGCAAAACGAACAAGCACCAGTGAATCTCGCGAAGTAAGCAGTTGTAGGATTAACTACTTGGTTCTAAAATTAGACTGTATAATATCACGTTTCCAGGGTGTACGTTTTCGCGATTTTTTTTTAAACTATTATATATTACTATACAAAAAAAATGAACATAAAAAAATGGCGTCGAGTTCCTGGTAGGTAACGTCCGAAACGGTGCCGAGAGCAAAGGTTTGATAGGTTTTTTATAAAATATAATTCTTTCATATAAACATGGATAATAAAATCATAATTATACTAAATGCACAGTGTAATTATAAAGATTTTATATCATGAATTTAACAGTTAATTTTTGAATATATGGAAGCACTGATAATGTTTTTGATACATTGTCTGATAATATTTTGTCGATTATATCGCAAAATAAAAATATTTTTTTACATAAATAAATAACTTTATGGTTACAATAAATGAGACAGGCCTCATCTTAATGTGGTGACTCTAGGAACATCCTTGATGTCAGGAATTGGATGACAAGTGCTTGGGATCGTGACAATTGACGGAAGCGGTAGATGGAGACTATGGTCATCGGGTTGTAGCGCAGCAACAATAATAATAAATAAATGTTTAAGGAACGCCATTAGTTATAGCTGCTCTATAGGTAATATTCATACCGGCCTGTAGGAACTGCAATGCAACCTTATGCGAACGTGCAGGTAAATCTCAGAGACGTTAAAGTGCTTTTGAAAATTGATTAATATATTTTAAAAACTTCAACCTTTACCAAACAATTCAAGAAATAGGTTTAAATTTTTTTAATTTTAAATGTTTAAATAATTCTTAAAATATAAATTGCTTGCCAAAACAGTATACAACAAGTAGTAAGTAATTAACGACCTTCTAAACACATTGGCAATAAAAAATAAATACCTCAATCTACAAATTCGGCAGAAGGAAAAAAGTAACCAGTTACTCAAGATAAATGTCCTGTTTGAAAACCGTTAACCCTTACTTCTAGCCTTGATTTTTTTTTTTCGTTCCTGCAGTCATTATCACTTCAACTGGCCACTTCTGACATTTAACGACTTGGAAGCATCATATTTCTAAACACTGAAGGATTAACAAGTCAAATATTTTTCTCGAAAAAAATATGATTTATATATTTGCAGAAGGTAAATAACGCAATTAACGGTGTGAGTTTATGTGTTGGAGCGCGCACGCCTGCGTGTGTAAGTGCTTTTAATATTTCGGGAAAATAAATAAACAATTTTAAAAACAGCATTGAGAAACACTGTTTCGCTATACAGCAATGTATTAGGCAAGGAATTTCGTCGCTGTTCATGTTTATTTTTAAACATTTTAAATTTACTATATGATCTAGACACCCATTCTTTAATAATTCTTTTCAGTTATTGTTTGTGAAATAAATGTTTCACAAAAACCGTACTATACAGCAGGTAAATTGTAATACAATTATAACTAGAATATAATAAAAATTTAAATCAAACGAGGGCTCCACCAAACCCTCTCGTCGAATTCCTCTCGTATTCAATCCTTGCAATCCAAAATCCTTCGCAAAATCCTAAACGCTCCTTATTTTGTCACAAATAAAACCATCCATAATGACCTTAACGTTCCATATGTTACCGATTTAGCCCATTCCAGATACCTATCATTCCATAATAAACACCAGGCCAACCCAAACCCACTAGTTTCCATCCTTCCATCCCATTCCATCCCGGACAATCCTCCTAGGCGACTGAACAGAAGATGGCCTCGGGACCTTCTTTTATAGAAATGTTATTAGAGTGCTGCCAGTGGGTAGTGCCTCTACATGCCCTGCCATGTATTTATTTATTCATATAGCCCTTGTACTAGATGTATATATTACAGTTGTACAATTCAATAAAATAATTTTTAAAAAAAATTCAAACATATTAATTACTTAATATTTTATTAATAAAAACTAATTGAACTATAATACATCCGAGGTACACGGTTTCGTTATCTATACATATAAAATACTTGGTCCTGAATGACTGACTTAGGGATCAACGCACAGCCTAAACCGCTGATCGTAGAGACGTGAAACTTGGAGGGTGTGTTCTTTGTATGACGTAGGCATCCGATAAGAAAGGATTTTCCGAAATTCTACCCCTCAGGGGGTGAAAAAGGGGGGCAAAGTTTGTATGCTTGCTCACGTCTTCCTAACTCGCAAAATCTACATATTTTCACTGAACAAAACAAATCAAGTAACATAGTTTACTTCTATGTACATCGTACAGTACAAGAGATACCTCTCCATCCTATCTTTAATACTACTTAGAAACCTTCAAACCCAAAGGGGCTAAGAAAAAAAAAAAAGAAAAAAAGTTTACTTCTAGGTAAGTACTCCCTTGTCCTTATCCTTCCTTCCTTTTCCTTCTTCCCCTTTCTTCTTTCTACAACTGTCACTTGATTCCGCTAAACGGTCCCTCACCGTTTTGTATTGTATAACGTCAGCGGCCTCGTGCCGGTTCGAGTAAAAACCGCCTTCAGCGGACTCACCCCAATGTAACGCCTTAAAATACCGAAAGGTAACAGAAGGCTTTTGTTTATCTAGAAGCATTTCCAGGTATATATATTATAAATAAAATCTTAGCGGATGTGAAAAAAAAGAAGAAAAAAAGTTTACTTCTATTAAATTAGAACTATCGACCGTCTCATCCTCCTCTTAAAATGCACATCGTACAGTACAAGAGATCCTCTTCATCCTATCTTCAATTCTACTTAGAAACCTTCAAACCGAAAGGGGCTAAGAACAGAAAAAGGTTTACTTCCACCGGCACCCGAAACTAGCCTACTAATGCAGGAAGAAACTCAGGTCGGTTAGGACCAAGTCTTACAGGCTTAACCACCTGCTTACATTTCCTAACTTATCCCTCTGCCTCAAGTTGAACATCTACAAGAGTATCCTAAGACCGGCGCTCCTTTACGGAGCACCGCTACTAGGTAACATCACCCCGGCAACATCGAAAAAGCTCCAACAGTTTCACAATGGGGTGATTCAACGCATAGTGAGGCACAAAGCAGTAAACAAAACATAACCGGACCTCCTCCACACTACCCTCGACATACCGACAGTTACAGACTTCATTAAACGTAGATACATTAAATTTTTCGACAGCCTGTACTAACCCTCTTTTAAGGACACTCACCCCAGCAGGACGGCCACAAACGTGGCAAGATCACGTACAAAGTCTCAGCCTGAACTGAGAAATAAATAAAATAAACAAATAAAAGGAAAAGGACACGTTGAGCCCCATCACCGGAAAAATCTAAAGCTAATAAATAAATTAGAATCTTCCACTTACTCATCCTGCTCTTAAAATGTACATCGTACAGTACAAGAGATCCTCTCCCTCCTATCCTAAATCCTACTTAGAAACCTTCAAACACAAAGGAGCTAAGAAAAAAAAAAGTTTACTTCTGGCTGCTGCCGTACCACAAGTGAAACCGTTAAACTAAGTATTCCTTTTCAATAAATTCAATATCATTACATACTAATCCTTTACTGACACGAACAACAGTAAACTTCTGTCCGTCCCGTTTGTTAATCAGTGTCAATGTATGTTTCACGGCTGTGCTGATCCGTCTGTGATGAAATTTGAAATGGGTAACCTCAAGCCTGGGGAAGGACATAGGCTACTTTTTATCAACACACCGCAGCTTTATATAAACAGGCACAGTTTATATAAAACTGCAACCTGATTGACTAACACACCCAGCGGTTAACGCACAGGGTTAGTCACCCCCAAGGGTTTGCCTCTTGATATAATAGGGGTTCAAAGATTGTATGGAATCCGTCAGTTTTGAAGTGAGACATCTGAAATTTTGAAGGTTGAGTAATTTATAGTTAAAAAAAAAATATTATTTATTTAATATGATCTGTCACGAAACTTTATGTGGCAGACCAAATTCTCCGCTAGCGAAGCAGTGGGCAAAAGCTAGTAAAGTAATAAATTAGGTAATATTGAATTTCATTGCCACACATGTTTATTTTTAAATATCATTTATCCTATGATCTAAATATTTATTGTTTAATAGCTCTTTTCGGTTATTGTGAGCGAATTAAATGTAACGTATTCCATAAAAACTCGTACAAACAGCATGTAAATTAATGGTTTTAATATTAAATTAAACAATTAACTATAGTACAACTTTTAACTCATAAATTGTATGTATAAATATGTCAATTTATTATAAAGGTACGTATAGGTAGGTCATTATTAATATATACTGAAGATTATTTAATATTAAATAGTTTTCTGCATTTTTTGAGTATCATATTGTTTCAAGTCATTTTATAAATCATTCCAGTTTTAATGATGGATTGAATTGAAATGGATCTGTAATAAATTGACTTATTTACACCCTAGCATAACAACTGGCTTAGAAACAATAAACTCCCTGCCATATATACACTTGATATACAATATAATTTCTACTGAAATACTTTGGATGAATTCATTGGTGTTTTTGAAAACATTTAAAAACACATTAGTTTTTTCATAATCATTTTTGCAAAAGGTTATTATTCATAATATCTATAGGTTACAAAACTAAGTCGTTTTTCTATATCATCGTTACATTTCTACGAGCCAAGTGGATGCCAAACCTACGCTTATGAGTAATGTAAACATACGCATTATGATTTTTATAACGATTTCCTCTAATTTAAGAATCATAAATGCACGTCAAACATGTTTCATACATTTTCAACGAACAAGGTTATAAAAATTTAATCCCGCACTAAATTATTCGAACGCAGGGCCGTCAACAAGAACATAATGGTGATAATGATCTTTTGTTGATTCTAAGGAAGATTTCGCAAATTTGTAATCGCCTATTTTTAACGACGACAGATAAAAATCTCGCATTTATAGTTTTATTAATCGAAACTTTTGCAATAAGGTTTCGCTGTAAATAAACAGCAGGCAAATATTTAGTCGCCTTCTGACGTGTTGTTTGTGACGGTTGTTATCAGTGGCATTTATCGTTAGGCAAAGAAACGTGTTATTTGCCATAATAGATATTAATTCTTTTAACGGCATTCCTCGACTGCTCGATTGGGATGAATATATTAAAGAGGTGAGGACTGGAAGCTTAGCCTGTGTTTAAGGCCATTATTGTTTTAAACAATAATGGTCAATTATTGTTTAAAACAATAACAACAGGGTGCTTAAGAGGACGCTTCTTGGTCATTAGCACTCTTCTATTTGGTTGCGAGGATAAGTGATTGCGCATCGAATCGCTTGCGCAAAAGAATCATGAATTAATTCCACGGTCATCATAAACATAACTATAGTTATTAATTAATTATTATTATTATTACTTTCATCTTCCTCAAGGTTGAATAGTCTCTACCCACAATTTTTCCACATCTGCCAAAACTATTCGTAAGGGTCATCTGTGGCCCATTGGTTAGCATAAACTAAGCTCACAATCGCGGGTTCGCAGCCCGTCAGGTTGCTTTAGGATTTTTTAAAGGGAGTAAAAAATCCTTGGTTATGCCGTCTTTCGGAAGGGACGTTATACGGGGATTCCAAACCTGTACGTCAGGTACTCGTAAAAATCCCTATCCTAAATATACTCGTGTAGGCAAAATTTAGAGCTCCCACTGTATGATCGTCCGATTCGCCATAGTACTATAAACTGACGAAATAAAAGAACAAACTATTAGTATCCTTAGATACAAAAGAATCAATATAAAAAATCTACGTCTGTAACACTATTTTTAATATTCTATTTTTGAATTACAAGAGTTTACGACTGTGTTGCTTGAATATAAACTTTCAGTTGTCACGTTTTTTTAATTTTTACTGTTCGATCATCGATATTTCATTTGTTTCTGAAAGACGGAAATTTGTAGATACTTTTTTTTGTATCTAAGGTGACATATTGTAAATATTTACTTATTAAACATATGTTTTATTTTAGTTTGTTTCTTTATAAAAAAGCAATTAAATACAAAACGTATTGCATATCAAACATCTCTCTAAAATAAAGATTACAAAACATTGTTTTGATTTCTTTTTGGTTTAGTTTTGGTTAATACGGGGAGAGGGTCGACTCAGTGTGTATAGTGCCGTGTTGCTATCCTGAAGGTCCTGGGTTTAAAGCCGTCTGTGGCACGTAAATTATTCAAGCCACGGATGGGCCCTGCGAGATCTGCGGATCCTCCTAGAGCTCACCCATCCTCGATAAGATGGGTATCCTAAATTAGGATAAAAACCTGGTGGTTTAGCTTGATCTCGAGCAAATAATCTCGTGCACAATCATTCTTTTAAATACAGCACAGCCTCTACCGTGTACTGAACCCAAAACCTTTCAAGGGTTGTAGCAGTTCGGGTTTTTAACTATTGGGTTAATATAACTAAATGATATTAATAACCTTAATATTATAAGATATTAATATATATATACGGTAAAGCCTGTTCTTCAGCCTGTTTCATTTTCCTAGTGATTAATATATATGATATCCCGCTGTAGCAAATTTATATATATATACGAGTTTATACATTTAAACAACATGAAATAGTAGAGTTTTGCAATAGAAGCGTTTTGAAGTTAGTCGTTTAGGTCATTGACTGTCCCTGACCTAACTGCTAACATTGGATTGGGGAAAAGTAATTTGGTTTTTTTTTTCATGTTTTCCAAAGCAAATTGAGCCGTTTTGATCGATGACCTTATTCCACTTTTCTAGTCGAATCGTAATTCCGTCTGAGATTTTGACGAAAAATTGTAGTTGCAGAATGAAATTATATTTCTATTGTCATAATTTGTTTCGATTCTTAACAAATTGGATATTCACTTTTTAAAATAAAATTGATTACATTTCGGATCCATGATTAGCATAACACTATGATTTTTATAACATTAAAAATACCTCGTCAGTGTTTTATACAAGTAAATAAAATATTTTTTACGGAATATATAATATTTTTTGTTCTCTTAACAATGATTCTGTATCTCCAATATTTTTAGTTGCTAATGTTCAGTTTTATTTTCACTTGTTTAATTTTCCTCTTTTCTTTTCTATTCCAGCGAAAATGTATTTATAACCCCAGAAAATATAGCCCTTAAATAACGAGTGCAACAAATTACTTTTCGAGTGAAGTTGTCATACTTTGTATAATTGATATGTAAAAAAGAAAAAAAAACTAAAATAAAACATAAGTTTAATAAGCAAATATTTTTGGCAACAAATTATGTTACAAATAATATTAACTATAGAGGCTATTCAACCTAGATAAAGAGGAAAATTCTTAAGCCAGTAAAAATATTATAGTAATTAATCAATAAACATAATATGTTCAATGTCGTTTGATTTTCAAAAAAAAGTTACTTTGTATTGTACGTTAAAAAAGAAATCTATTCCAGTATTTGTTCATACAAATGACTACTGAAGTAAGAGAATTTCGCCATTAAAATTCTCCTTGAAGTAAGGGAAAGAAAAAAACATTCCTCACAGAAAAACTTGCTGCCTTCAACCATAGAAGATAAAAATAAAGAAATAAAAAAACCAATATTGTTGGTTATCAGTTTTATGTTAGAGATAACCAAACAGTCTTTCTTTAGATAGACATTATGACAGAAGTTGCATAGGAAATACTGACTGCTTTTCGGAGGCCGTTGTACAAAACTTTACACATAGAATTATTTTTATTTACTCCCTCAGAGCCATAAATCTACCCCAACTTTTAAATTTCCTCCGTAGGGAAAGGGTGAGTTTTTTTTCATTAGTGATGAAAAATTTCGTAAAATGTTACTTCCACGAATAAATATCATCAATCTGTCTATCTAAAGATGTGATGAGTTTGTTAACAAATATGTAATTGTTAACTAATAACAAAGCAGCCACCAGTTTAAAAATTTTAAAAAAAGTATATGATAGTCCACAGTATTCAATTTTAGGAATATACAAATGAAACTAAAGTCTTTATCAAAAATAAAAAAAGGTATCTGTTCCGCAGGTTGTCGCTTCCAGTTCAGTTACAAGTTTTAACCGTTTATTCATTTTATTTTAAATATTTTCCAAAAATACAAGTTATCGTGAGCTTTAGTATGGAAAAGGAAATGTAATTATGTAAGTACACAGAAGTGTATGCTTCGGTAATAATTTCATCTAGAAAATAACGTTTCAACAAACACATATCATCTATTCTTCGAAATATCAGTTGAAACATTTATTTCTTGATGAAATTATTACTAAAATCTACTCATTGCCCATCAAATGATAATGAAATAAAACTCATTACCTAAAGCTCACGATAACTTGTATTTTTGGAAAATATTAAAAATGTTAAACAGTCAGAACTTGTTGAAAATCGGCTAATTCATAAGTACCGAAAATTATACGATAGTCGCGAGTCTTCAATTTCTGAAATATAAAGGCGAAACTAAAGTCTATCAATAGCAAAAAAAATCTTTACTTTTTTAAAAAAATTAGGTTTAATCCTACTAATATTACAAATAAGAGAGTTCGTATGTTTGTGCCTCTTTCACGCAAAAACTACTGAATGGATCTGGATGAAAATTTACAGTAATATAGGTTATACATCAGAATAACACATAGGCTACAACAAGGGCGGATTTAGGGGGGGGGGCATGCGGCCCCCCAGTAAATTGTTCGTTTACTGTGGAGAATCCATTATAGTACATAATTTTAGGAAAATCACATGATCGTAATTGTTAAAAAAACAGAAAGAACACGAGTGAAACTATTGTTTTGATATTTTAATAAACCTTTGAAATCTTTCTATAAATACTAAAAGTTTATTTGTAACTTATTGTTAATTTGTTTTCTGTCTACCCGTTGTGCCCCCCCCCCCAGAAAAAAATCCTGGATCCGCCCTTGGGCTACAATTTACAATGATTTTGTGTAATTTGGTCATAATATAACGATAAACATCAAGTAAGTCGGAGAAAATTCTGCCCTCTGAGTAGCTTGCTCACGTGTTCCCTACTCGCAAAATCTATATATTTTCGCTAGGTATATTGCTGTAGGTAAGTAGGACCGCCAAAACTAAAAACACATCGATAAAATACCTACATATGTACATTATTCTAATCCTTTCAGATTTAATTTCTCACTGCTCCCGTACAACAAGTGAAACTGATATACTAAGTAATCCTTTTCAATAAATTCACGAACTAATTACGATTACATACTAACGAATTACATACTAATCCTTTACTGACACGAACAGCAGTAAACGAAAGTAACTTCTGTCCGTCCCGTTTGTTAATCAGTGTCAATGTATGTTTCACGGCTGTGCTGATTCGTTTGTGATGAAATTTTATACGAAGAATCTCAAGCCTGGGGAAGGACATTGGCTACATTTTATCAAACTGTAACCTGATTGACTATCCTACCCTGCGGTCAATGCACAGCAGAAACCACTAGACTTAGCATTTTGAAATTTGCAGATAGGTTCTATGTATAGCTTAAATGAACAGTAAGAAAGGAATTTGGATAATTCCACCCCAAAGTGTTTCGCCCTTAATATAATAGGGGTTCAAAGATTTTATGGAGTCCGTCAGTTTTGAAGTTAGACATCAGAAATTTTGGGTAGGTAGGTAGGTAGAACTGCTTATGGACACTCAACATCAAGGGTCTTCAGTGTCCGTCGTTCAATCTATATATATATATATATATATATATTTTTTTTTTTTTATTTATTTATTTTTTTTTTATTATTTTTTTTTTTTTTTTTTTTTTTTTTTTTTTTTTTTTTTATTATTTTTTTTTTTTTATTATTTTTTTATTTTATTTTATTTTTTTCCTTTGTCCTTTGTCATTTTTTAAATTTCTTTGTCATTTTTTAAATTTTGTCAAAAAGGTTATATTTTTTTAGAAACTTGATGGCTGAGTCTATATTTTTATTATTATCGCCTAGTATAGTTGGGAGGAATCTTTGTAATTGAGCTTCATGAAAATAACTATCCCAGAGGGGGCAGTCCTCCAGTATGTGTCTAATTGTTAGTTGTGCGTTATTACATGTTGTGCACTTCGGTGGACTGTCCTTTGTTATAAGGTAACCATGGGTAAGTCGGGTGTGGCCTATTCTAAGTCTTGTTACAACGACCTCTTCCCTTCTATTACTGCGGTTGGAACTTTTCCATATTTTTAATTCATTTTTTACAGCTTTAAGCTTATTTCGTTCCTCGGTGTTTTCCCAAAGCTGAATCCAATCTTGTTTTACTCCATATTTTAAAAAGTGGCATATATCTGATGAGGTGTAGATACTTGTGATATCAATCGATGACAATGCTGCTTCCTTGGCAGCCCGGTCTGCTGCTTCGTTACCATCAATCCCCACGTGTGATGGAATCCAAACTAAAGATATGTTCTTATTCATATCTTTTAACATTGATGCATAAACTTGTGCTTTCCTTATAAGATGGTCTTTACTATAAATGTTTTTAAGTGCCATAAGAGCAGATAGGGAGTCCGTGTATATTACGAAGTTTTCTTCTTCGCATTGCATAATATAATAGAGTGCCGCGCAAATCGCATAACTTTCGGCAGTGAAGTTGCTGGCCAGGGAGGGAAGTTTATACTTGCCGATCCTGGAGTCTGATACAAATGAACAACCAACATTATTATTTAATTTAGAACCATCTGTAAAAAATTGTTTTCTATTACTATATTTTCCTTTAATTTTTTTATATTCTGCTAAATACATGTGTCCTGTAGTGGTATTTTTAGTGAATTTTTTAAGCGTTAAATCTATTGCAGGTAGTTTTGTAGTCCAAGGTGGGTAATTAAGTTCATTAGTTGTTGGTTCCAAGCAGCTGATTTTTTCTATATATTTACCAGCCCTAATACCTAATGGAGCAGGTAGTCTACGGTTTTCTTGAAATCGTCTATTATTCGGTTTGAAAATGGGTTTCCATGCTGGGTTGTTATTACTATTTTTTAGCCTTCCAATGTATCCACAGGCGAGTTGGTGTCTTCTCAAAGCGAGAGGAGCAATACCAGATTCAACACATAAACTAATCACTGGACTGGTTCTGAAGGCTCCAGTAGCAAGACGGATGCCTGCATGGTGGACTGAATCAAGAGCTGAAAGCAGATTTTGATTCGACGATGAGTAAACAAAGCTACCATAGTCCAGCTTTGATCTTATCAGACTGGTATATACCTTAAGCATGCCTGATCTATCCGCTCCCCATGAACGTCCAGCCAGAACTTTTAAAATATTCAGTCTCTTAAGTGTTTCTTCTTTTAGACATCTAATATGCTCTTTCCAGTTAAGTTTACAATCAAGAGTTAGCCCTAGAAATTTAACTTTTGTTTCGAAACGTAAGTTCATGCCTCTGTAGGTTAGCGTTGGAAAAGGAGTAGGTGTCCTGCGTTTAGAAAAAAGTAGACATTTAGTTTTTTCGGTGGAGAAATTTAGACCAGATTTCATAGACCATGCTTCTAAATTCGCTAAACAATTTTGTAGTAATATTTGCATTCTATTTACATTTTTAAATGACAGTAACAGAGCAAGATCGTCTACAAATAAAAATGTTTTGATTTGTTTAGGAATAATCTCTGTAACTTTGTTTATAGCTATTGCAAAGAGAGCGCAGCTTAAGACACTTCCTTGTGGGATTCCGTTGGTCATTTCTTTTACTGAAGACAGGTGATTACCTATTCTAACTTGGAAGGTCCGATTTCGTAAAAAGTTACAGATCAGCATGAGTAGCCGACCTCCAATTCCCCATTCACGTAGCTGTTGCAGGACGAGAGATCTTTTCAAATTATCAAAGGCTTTTTCGATGTCGAAATATATACCTATACATTCTTTTTTCTCAGCAAAGCTGTTGAGAATTTCATATTCCATTGTTACCAGATGATCTATTGTAGAGCGTCCTATTCTGAAGCCACTTTGTACATTCGATAATAAATTATTTTTTTCTAGTACCCAACTTAGCCTTTTTAAAACCATCTTTTCTAGCAACTTGCATATGCAGCTTGTGAGTGAGATGGGCCGGTAACTTGAAGGAAACAACCTATTTTTTCCAGTTTTTAATACTGGTATTATGATTGATCTCTTCCATATCTCAGGAAAGTTCCCTGTGCTCCAAATCTGGTTATAGAATGCAAGAAGCGCGTCTATTGCCGGTATTGGTAGATTTTTCAACATATCATTATGTATTTCATCCACCCCTGGTGAGGATGGTTTCAGCTCTTTTAAACAGGAAAGTAATTCTGCTTTGGTAAATGGTAAGTTAAAAGAGTTTTCTTTCTGATCGTCAATACTATCTGTCTCGGTTTCTATTGTCGGTTGTGGTTGGGTGGAGTAAATATTTGAGTAATATTCAACAAAATGCTCGACCAATATATCGGGATTTTGCTCTATTTTGTCATTGATTAGAAGGGTCGGTTGATAGTCAACAAATCTTCCCATAATATTATTTATCTTTTTCCAAAATATTCTGGGTGGGGTATTTGATGAAATGGTGTTCAAAAATTGTTCCCATGATTCTTTCTTCTTTTCCTTGATTATTCTGCGAGATAGCGAGCGGTTCATTTTATAGTTTATTAGATTCTGAAGAGTTGGTTCTCTTTGGAAGACTTTAAGAGCCTTTCTTCTCTTCTTAATCGCTAGTTTGCATTCATTGTCATACCAAGGGACTCTTTTCGATTTGACAATAGTGGAGCTTTTTGGGATTGAAAGTTCCGCAGCTGCTAAAATAGATTTTGTAATTTGATGATTGCTTTCATCGCTATTGCTTGTGGTTGATATATCAGAGGTAGATATCAGTATATTGTTTTGAAATGTTGTCCAGTCGGATTTTTCTGTTATCCATCTCGCATGTTTTGTTACCCGCGTATTAATGTATGGGAAAGTGATTATTATGGGGAAATGATCGCTAGAATACTGATCTTGAGAAACTTGCCAATCCAAATGAGTATATAAACTAGGTGAACACCATGTCAGGTCTATGCACGAGAATGAATGGTATGCTGGACTTAGATATGTTGGTTGTCCTGAGTTTAAAACTATCGAGTCGGTACCATCTATAATTCGCCTAATAGTATTTCCTCGTGTTGTGCAGTGCGAAGAACCCCACGAGGTATGATGGCCGTTTACGTCGCTCATAACTATAAAAGGAGAAAGGGTATTATTCAGAAGATTAACTAATTCTACCTCATCAAAATTATCAGGGGGAAGATAAACATTATAAACAAAAATGGGAATGTGAAGAATGACCTTGACTACCACTGCTTGGAGGGAGGTATTAATCTGAATTAACTCAGATACAACCCTTTTATTTACGGCAATCAAAACCCCACCACAAGCTCTACTTCTATAATCAAAATCTTTTCTATAAATATTATAATCCTTCAGGGTAAAAGTTTTATTAAGGGGTAATTTACTCTCTTGTATACATAAAACTACCGGTTGGTATTTATTAATTATAAGTTTCAGTTCCTCATATTTTCCCGTTATACCATTACAGTTCCATTGTATTATGTTGGTTGGAGTTGTCATAGTAAAAAAGAAAATGTAAATAGGTTAGAATATCGTTGATTAGATTAAATTTATTAAGTATAAATAAAATGGAAAACCTATAATAAAATCAAAAACTACCTACTAATTGCTTTCCATTTTTTCTACACTTTGTTCACAATTTGGTGATTTTTTCCTGGTCGTACTTCTAGTTGTTTTTCCCTTTACTTTTGTCCATTCGGTCTGTTGACCTTTAGGACACTTGTGAGGGTTGGAAGATTCTTCAGACGACTTCTGTACCGAGGGTAAAATCCTCGGTTCAGAGGCGACTTCGAACTTGGAGGAATGGGCTTCCGAATTTTTTTCGGATATCCCACCAGAGGATCGGGAGTTTTGGGAAGTTGGGATTTTAGAAACGGAGGGTAAGGAAATTAAGGAGGAAGTTGGTTGAGGAGGTGAAGGAGGTGTGGTGGGAGGTGGGACAAGGGTGGGGGGAACAGAGATATCAGTAATGCTGGTGCTGCCAATAGGCGTAGTTGTCTTACTAGACGTAGCTGTTGCTACAGATTTTCTAAATGATAATTGATTTTCAATAATTGGTTCAGTTTGTACACTAACAGATTTTTTATTTTTAGCAATATTAGCGAAAGATATTTGTGTTGTTATTGGGTGCAAAAGATCGTATTTTTTCTTTGCATCAAAGTATGTTACTTTTTCTGCCTCTTGAATTCTTTTTATTTCCTTCTCTTTAATAAAAACGGGGCAGTTTTTTGAAAAAGCCTCGTGATTACTAGAACAATTAACACAAGTTACCGGATTGTTGCACTCTGACCCCTCATGTTTTGTTTTTCCACAAAATTTGCACAATGCTTCTTTATTGCAGTTTCTTTTTGTATGGCCAAATTTTAGACAGACGTAACACCGTATTGGATTGGAAATGAATTGTCTTACTACAACATTATGGAAACCTAGTTTAATTTCAGAGGGTAAAGAGGGATTATCGAAAGTTAATAGATAGTTGTGACTGTTTAGTTTTTCATTATTTCTAAAAAAAGTTAATCTTTTGACGTCAATAACATTTTGGGGTTTCAGCTCATCTTTTATTTCATCTATGTCAACATAATTCAAATCCGGGCACCACACAATCCCTTTACTTAAATTTAATCTTGCATGTGGCTCTACTTTTATAGGAAAATTATAACATAAGTTGTTACATTTTAAAAGTTTTTCCGATTGAGTGTCAGAAAATACTTCCACTAAAAGTGTTCCGTCTTTCAATTTTTTTATTAACTTAGCCTCACCTATTATAGCTTTTAAACTTTTATGTATTAAAAAGGGTGAAACCTTTTTAAAATCTGAGCAATTACTATCATTTTCTGTTTCAAGCCTTTTTATAATTAAAAACTTGACACAGTTCTTCCTTTGTTCATTATTCCCTATAGTTGCAAACTTAAATCTACCTTTCTTTCTTTTCAAAGGTGGGGATTCAGCCATTTTTTAGGCTTAATCATGCAATTATATGAAAAAGAGAAAAGAAAAAAAAAAAAAAAAAAATTTTTTTTTTTTTCACTTTTAAATATATGTATAAAATTAACAGATAGAAAAACAAAAAAGAAAAACCTTTTAAATAAAGTTTAAAACTACGAAATAATAGAGAATTTACAATAGAAATATATATAAAAGAAAACTTATCAGGTCGGTATCACTCTCCTCACAAAGGGACCACACTGGACAAGGAACCCTTTGTTGTTGCACTTCAAAGGGACAAACCGCGATCCTCACTCCTCGGAAGTCGGAACAAGACTCCTAGAAATTTTGGGTGTACAAGTAACTTATAGTTACTAAAGGTTAAATTATTTATTTAAAATGATCTGTCACGAAACATTATGTGGCAGACCAAATTCCACGCGAGCGAAGCCGCGGGCAAAAGCAAGTCTTTCATTAAAAATGGATTAAATTTTTAAATTAATATAATTGAACACAGTTAAAATAGTCATCCTGAGGGCTGCCGACAGAAGTGAAAATTCACCATTTTGGGATAACTGTTTTCTTTATTGAATTTCTAAATCAATCATTAGATTTCTATCATATGCAAATTTGATATTGAAGTCCACACTTAATAGCGCCGGTACATCGTTAAACGAAACCTTTAAGTAGTTAATAATGTATAAATATATTATTAGTATGAATTGCACAACCATTAAACGAGCATTTAGTTAAATATTATTATACATACATCTATCGAATCCTAACCTTTATATTAAAGTTGACCAAACAATTTTGTAACTCATACACAGCCCGCTACGCGTCGTCCGTCTCGTGCAATACGTCACAAGCATGCCACGCAAACCTATAAGTTTTCCCCTACCAAAGTCACTCTACGCGGCTAAGGTAGTTTATACTTCAAAAATAAATAAATAAATGATAAAGAAAAAAAATAATGAAAAAATCTAGCGGCTCCTGAAAACATATGTGAGAACATGATGACCTGAAAAGGATGCCTTGGAGATGACCGACATACCAACACGTCAGAACACTATAAATCCACTATCATCTCCAAAAAGCTTCGGGAGTTAAAAACCGGAATAACATCCAATTGGCACTATTTTCTATTCTTTAAATCGTCATAGGTTTTTTAAGAAAAAAAATAATAACATGAATATAAGAAAAGTAAATGACAAATATGGGAGTATAGAAATAATCTATTCTAAAATGAAATCTACATTTTTAGGGGCTACCTGTGTTCTAGTAGTTAGCATAGCAAACTACTAAGCTCAAGATCGCGGGTTCGTAGCCCGGCAGGTTGCCCTAGGATTTTTTAAAGAGAGTAAAAAATCCTTAATTATGCCGTTCTTCGTAAAGGACGTTAAACGGGCCTGTATCATGTCAGGTACTCGTTACAGATCACTATCCTAATTAATGCTAGATAGGCAAAATTTAGTGCTTCCACTGTAGCATCGTCCGATTAGCCATAGCAGCGTAAAGTGACGATAATCGAAACAACCAAATAAACTAATCTATTCTAAAAAGAAATCTGCTTTTTTGGTCGTCCGTATTTGGAAAGTAAAACCTCAAATTTTGTGCGTTTGCTAAACAATTTATTCCTGGTCTCTTACGTATTGATATATGCTAAGGTCGTCACTCTGTCCTATAAAACTCAATATTAGTTCACGGAAAGAAAAATCTCAACCGATTTTTATTAGTCTTTGTATTGATAGTTTCTTAGCAAAATCTTTGATTGTGCGTAATATTTAATCCCAATATTTCATTTATAAATTATCCCACGTAATCCTTGATTAAGAACGGAAATAAATAAAATAGTGTTATCAGTCTATAATGCAAAGGTTCAGATTTTAATTATAAAATAAATTATATGTATATATACTACTGCTTTGATCTTAGCATAAAGTTGGTTTTCCTACGTCACTGTCAATAAATGAGGATTCCTTTATGATGTCGCACGCAGACATTTGAATCGGTTGTCGGAATAAATTATGTAAATTATCGTGAAACTAGTACATATTATTATGAGAGTCGGTGATTGGAAAGTTAAGAATAAAGATCTGGAAAGAGAGAAAGAATAAGGGTCAACAAAGTACTTGTTTTCTGGATTTAAAGGAATTCTCCCACACTTTTTGCAATTATACCATGATTAGTTTTCCTTTGCAGGATATCATTCGCGAAGGAAAAGTATTGTCTACCCTGGGAAAAGGAAATACATGTTCTGCGGAAGATACTTTCACCTATCTTGTTCCAATTTATTTATTATTTGTTAATATTTATCCCACCTTCCGAGGATTTGGAGAAAATCAAAGAAAATTTGACCTTGCGTTACGTCAACTAATAATAACCTCGAACTGTATTCGTTCGGTAAATATTTTGGGAGCGTTAATTGGTTGTCTGATAGCAAAATAAGTCGCTTTAGTATGGCAATGTGTAAATAACATTTTACTAACCATTCCGTGGCTTTAGTCGACATAAAACAAATTTGCAACCATTGCTTGTTCATAAAATAAAAGTAATTATCCCGCAGGTGGCCGCTTCGAGTTGAGTCACAAGTTTTAACTTCCCATTCGTTTCCCTTTTAATATTTTCCAAAAATACAAGTGATCGTGAGCTTTAGTACGGAAAAGAGATTGTAATTATGGGAAATGTTTATACTTCGTTATTCATTTCATCTAAAATGAACGTTTCTACAAACATGTATCATCTATATTTTTATTTGAAAAGAAAAGATATGACCAGGACCGGGACTCAAACCCGGGTCTTCCATGTAACCGTCGTGGTACTTAACCAACGTAACCAAATGTATCATATATATTACAGAGGAAAATAGTTGACTGGAAGATCAAATGTAGGATGGAAATAGTTGGGGTGTGCAGTCAAAATAAAAACACTAAATAAGTGAAGACATATTTATTGATTATGCCGACGTTTCGACCTACTTTGATCTACGAATTGGCTTAGTTACACGGTTCACCTAGCCGCACCTCATTCTATTTGCCCTGAAGATGACCTACAAAGTTAGTCAAAACGTCGGCAAAATCAATAAATAAGTCCTCAATTATTTACTGTTTTATTTTTACTGCAACCACCTCCCCCCTCCACAACTATTTCCATGCTACATTGTATCAGCTATACTTCGAAATGTTAGTTGAAACTTTTATTTCTTGATGAAACAGAACTTTTTAGATTAGTTAACATATATTTAGATTCTTTTAATTTGACTTACTGTTTAATTTATTTCGGAAATACATCAGATAATTCTATAAATAACAAACCGAATTAGTAAGTATAGCATCTGAGTTCTGCCGCCTTAGCAAATCATGGCGCCGCAGTGGGGCTATCTATCGGAATTTGTGGTAACTAACTCCTGTGTATCCAACTTTAAATTCCTCTTCACTAGAATTATTAAAATTAATACCGCTTCAATTTTATATTATTTCAAATTATCTTTCCTGTTGACTGTTCTGGGAAATTTTATCTAAAGTAATAATGATTTAAATTATATTTTGGGGATTGTTAGTCTCCTGAGATATTTTAACAAGCGGAAGAAACGGCAATCTTTTTTTATTTTATCCAAATTTAAACATATCAAAGCAATTATTTTAATAATTCCAATGATTACATATTTACAGTTGAATTCAAGTAGTTAGTTACCCTGAATTCCACTAGATAGCATTAGTACGCCACCGTGACTTGAAGAGGAGTATTCAGTTAGTTGTACTAACAAAATTATAATAATGATATATTTTATTTTTTTTTTACCTGTACCACTACGACCCGTGAACGAGTCTGGGGGTTCAGTACATGGTTGAGACTGTACTGTTTCATGGACAACGGTTCTGCAAGGAGGTGACTATGACATCAATATATATATGATGTACATTTCTTTTTCTCATAAAATTTTAAAATACTGCTTTAATATTATATTATTTAAAATTGTTGTTACTGTCGACTGTTCTGGCAAAGTTGTATCAAAAGCAGTTACATGCATACTAATGACTTAGATAAGAGGAAGGAGATTCCACTTTGTATTTACTTAAAAATAAAAAAAATTAATTCATAGATTTTTTATTGTTTCTAATTCAGTTATAAGTATACAAAGGCCTGACATAAATGACTTAAAATCCGGACTATGCTCGAACTTAGTCATATTCGCTAACTTTTAATCGTATGCAATGTGTAGGTGTTTGTGGGCTGGCCTGAAAAACATCAGCCCCCTCAAAGGAATACTGTTATATGCAAAATTAGATGTTAACTGGAGCTATAATATCAGTATCTTATTGTTGCACACCATCAAATTTTATTTAAAATTTAGTCATAAATTATATCTTAATTCAATAATAATAAATACTTTATCTGGGGCAAATCAATTTAGCATATTACAGAAAATGAAATATAAATATGTTACAGTAATTTAATAATTACTCATTTATTATTAGTAATGTAATAATTAATTTAAAGAGTAATATAATTGACACGCATAATTTTATACGAATACTAGTGTAATATTTTATACCTATGTATATGATTATATGATACGAATAATTTAATTAATTAATCTGTGAGCTGCTGGGCCTCGGTTAATTCATGCTCATATTTCCAGTGGTTTGGGAAGGGCCCGCTTCGACCAGCTCATTCAACTTTTAGTTGTCCAACTTCGTCTTCGGCCTACCACGTTCTTTGTTGGTAAGGTCATAATCCCCAGACCGAAATTTTTCAAACCAATGGAAGATTGTTCTTTCGCTCACTTTATCTTCACCGTAAACAATATTAATGTTTCGGAACGCCTCCGTGACGCTATGGGCAAGTTTAAATTCGTAGAGAAAAATTATACTAATTTCCGCGGAAGTCATAATTTTATTATTATTTATTCTTAAAACGTTGCTTCACGTTCAAAAGGAAAAGTAAGACTGGTTATGAAAAAGGCCTAAATGATCTTTCAAACGGTATACATAACATAATTGTTTCTGTATAATTAATCGGAAAAGAAAACGGTAAATAAACGAAACTGACATTTCATCCGTTACGACCCAATACATGTTTAGTCCATACAAGAGCTTTTTATAATTTGTACTTTTGGAGAATATTAAAAAGGAAACGAATGGACGCTTAAAGCTTGTAATTCAACTTGAAGCGAAAACCTGCGGGACTAATATCTAAGTTACTAGTCAACTCTTAATAATAAATCTAAGGAAACAAGAAAATTAGGTCAAGTTATTATTAAGAAGGGAAACAATAATTAGACACTTATCCATCTTAATTAAAGTAACTATATAATGTAGGGAGTAAAAGATCCCTAATTATGCCGTCCGTCGAAGAGGACGTAAAGTGGTGGTCCCAAGCCTGTGCGGTGTCAGGTGTTCATTAAAGATCCCTATCCTAATTAGACCTGAATAGGAAATATTTATGACACCCACTTTGTAGCATCGTTCGATTATTGATAGCAGCATAAAATGGATTTAAATGAATAAAACGAACAATTTAATGAAAAGAAAGAAATTAGTAATAAGTTATTCTAAAAAGTAAAACATAATAATTAGACACTTAACCGTCTTAATTAAAGTACCTATATGTTGTGCGAAGTATTAAATCCATAGTTGTTCCGTCCTTCGGAGGGTTCGTAAAATGGGTTTCTCAAGCTTGTGGGCTGTCAAGTATTCGTTAAAGATCCCTATCCTAATTATGCATGGATAGATAATATATAGGAGTCCCACTGTAGCATCATCCAATTAGCGATAGCAGCATAAAGTGACGTTAAATGAATACAAATACGAATATATATATATAATGTAGATCCCAAATACCGCCATATTCTCGTTATAGATATTTAATAGAATGGACTCAGCTGGCTAAATACGGTTAACGCTTCGTTTAATAAATATTAAACAAATTATATTTTTATAAAAACTTGTAGTTTTTTTATATACTATAAAAGTAGATATCCATATACTTCAATATACATATAAATAAATAAATATTTTATAATTGACGAGGAAATGGTTGACTATATGTATCTAATTTTTGAATTACTTGAAAGTAAACAAAACTAAAAGGACAGATGTAATTGAATTTAGTGGTGAAGAAACGTTTCCCAAATAACATTTTATTTTTGTAAAGGTATATTTTATTTTATTTTTCTAACTGCTCAAATGTGTTCAACATTTAAAAAATTGGGTTGAATATTTTAATTTGCGTGTAAAAATGGTAATTATTTTTAAATATTTTGGTTTTGAAGAGAAAAGATTTGTCTTGGCCTGGATCGCACATATTGCGAGAACACGGGTATATAGGATCGGTAAAGAGAACGAATTTGTCTGACTTGGATACGACCCCTGGTAGCTCAGTGGTTTAGAGCACTGCAATGGAGATGCAGACGACCCGGGTTCGAATCCCGGCGAGGACAAATCATTTCTCTTCAAAACAAAAATATTTAAAAATAATTACCATCAAAATAACAATAAATAAAAATAAGTAATTTATAATATATTGACGTAAGTCAACAAGATCCTAATTAAAGTAATATCCAATGAACATTCTTCCCCATGAATAGATCTCAAAAATTGCCAGAACACGGGGGTATAGGATCGGTAAAGAGAACGGATTTGTCTGACTTGGATGCGACCCCTGGTAGCTCAGTGGTTTAGCACTGCACCGGAGATGCAGACGATCCGGGTTCGAATTCCGGCCAGGACAAATATTGTCTCTTCAAAACAAAAATATAATCTAAATAATTACCATCAAAATAACAATTAATCCTTATATCTCATTTGAAATTGTATGCATTTACGCAAAAGGCAAAAGGTCGCAATGCAAGGTCGTTTTCAATTTTCAGAATCAATAATGAAAAAAATTTACCAAATACTAAATTACTTAACTAAAATAGAAGCTTAAAATGTTTAATGTTATAGTATTCATATTAAAATAATAACATTTTTATAACTGTTCTTAATTCAATTATTTATATTTTTAATATTAGCTAGATGAGCCTACAGCGATTGGAGGCCATATTGAATTGTAACCATATCCGTATAATTTAATATCTTCATGAATAAATTGAGTAATAATTATATTTGAGGCAATTAAATAAATAAGGCAATTAAACATTTGAAATTTCCTCTGTGATATGCGCTAGGTAATTTATAATTTATTTTACCAATTTAGTTCCGTGAAGTTTCGTTTCTGGCTTTTTTTTTCACCACTGTCTTCTAGGAATAGATCAGAAGAATATGATTTCCTCACTACCTATTTTAAACTTTATTCAATCACTGAAAGATAAATTTGCTACGAAAATATTACACCACTGCACATTTAAACACATTAAAGCACATCACT
This sequence comes from Troilus luridus, assembly GCA_964056705.1. Taxonomy (NCBI): domain Eukaryota; kingdom Metazoa; phylum Arthropoda; class Insecta; order Hemiptera; family Pentatomidae; genus Troilus; species Troilus luridus. Next base: position 70,855,942 of record OZ057415.1, on the reverse strand, counting down.
CAATCACTAATAGAAAAAAAATCACATAATAATTAGAAAAACCCCTTCAGGGAACAGAAGCGAATTTGTACTGATGTGAACATCCAGTGCCAACCTTATAGACCTGAAAAAATTATCACCATTCTCAAAGTAAATAAACGATTTATAATTCCAACTTTATACTTCTTCGAAACCGTTCTAATATATTTTCCAAGCAATTAAAAATTAAAAACTAATATTTTAATAATAGAAATGATCAATTCTAATAAAAATTACTAATTTTGTATATTTTAATTAATAGGATATTAAACTTTTATAACCGATTATTACATATTAATTGAATAGATTCTTGCTTAAATAAAAATTCACAATTAAATTAAATTAACAATTAAAATAATATTCTATCTTTAAATGAAATAAATGGAATTAGGTATAGAATTAAAGTTACATAAACTTTTATTTTCAAAATGCTTTAAATATTTTTATAAGAGTTAATTTAGGTATTCTTACAATATTGAATGTCACTTGATTAATCTGAAATATTTTATATAAATATTTCAGTGTTTATTCCTGATAGTGATATCAGTGGATTTGGCTCCAAAAGTGCTCACAAGACAATACCTACTCTCAACTTTGTGTAAAATTTAGAAATTTAACTAATATTTATATTGGTAATAACAGTTATCTATATTAACATCAGTAAGTATCTAAAAAGTTTATTTAAATGTATTTAGTTGGTGTGTTGAAACTATTAATATTAATTATCATATTCAAAGTATTACCCTATAATTTAACCGAAATACAATATTCAATGGTAAAACAGATGATGTTTTAATTTATTCAAACTCTATTCGATATTAATCTTTCCCTTGGAATATCATTAAAACTGAACTGCAATATTTCTTAAGTGCAGAACATGTACCACCAGGTACACAATATGAATTTGTTAGGCGTACCAGTTTTGTGCATAGAAAAAAGTAATAAAAAAATTGTAAGAACAGCCTTTAAGGTGTGGAAATGCATCTCACATTAAAATTACCATTATTGATCAGTCATTTCATCATGAAATTAATCATCTTTCTCATATATCCTAAGCATTTAAATATGACGTAACATTTATTTATAATACATTATTAAAAATTAATATATTTTAATTGTATGCAAACCATAAGCATTTCTTTTTTATTTTTTTTTTTTTTTGCTTTAATGTATATTTTTATTGTATTCAGTGTTATGGAAATAATAGAAGACCTACACCGATGTCAATGATGCACCCACAGTTATCTTGAAAGTTCAGGAAACATGGCAATGTAAAAACTATAATTGAGGACTGGAAAAGCTAAAGCATCTAAGTGCTATTTTTAAATTTTTTAGTTTTTTACTGCTAACCAATCTAAGTCAATTTCCCAAAGCCCTGCTTACAGATTTATGTGCCTCCGATGCTCCTAGTAGTTAATACAATCTTTAACAAACTGCGCTGATTCTTAGTCCTGACAGGCCTGCACTGCTAAAGGATCTATGTGCCACCACTGTCTGTCGCCAATCAAGCTTGCCACCAGAAGTGACACGTGCAAAAGATGTGACTATCTAAACATTCAATCTAAAGTTAATGATCCAATGCAATCAGGTCAAAAAAGTACTAGAGCTACACCATAGGAAAGCTGGGAGCATTTTTGATGCAATAAAAAGCGACACACTCTACCTCATAGGCAATACTGCACCATAATTATGGATATAGAAAAAGTATTTCCTTTACCTAAGTTGATGCATGATAACATGTACTACTTGCGTCGATTGTCATGCTACAATTTCAACATTCAATTACAGATTCAAACGATGGTATAATGTGTTAGTGCCATGAGGGGCAAGGAGGTAGAGGGGGGTTCTTGTACTTTGCAGGCTTTAAACTCTGGTTTGGTTACAAACAGAAAAAAAACAATCTTGTTTTTTGGAGTGACAATTAACAAATAAAAAATATAATGCTAATATTTTTTTACATCTACTTGGTAGAACTGGGCATTACAACCATAGCATTACAGTGGAACATAAATTTTTATTATCTGGACACAGTTTCTCAGAAGCTGATCGTGATTTTTCTCTCATAGAGAAATGTGCCAAAACTGCCATAATGGAAGTTATGGAAGACCTTGAAAGTGGAATCAAGAAGGCTAAGCCTATAAAACTTTCCAAGTGTCGAAAATGTAAGACCATTACTTTAACTTAAAAAAAAAAAGGTGCCTGAATGCACAAAAGCTTGGTATAACTCAGGTTCCATTAATTAAAATAAGCAAGCAATATCCTGGTGTAGTGTGTTCAAAATCACACTTATCCACCAGATTGTTCTCCCTTATTCGGTTACCCACTTTATAGTGGCTGGGTGAGCTCCATGAGGGTCCTAGATCCCATAATATCCATCTTCGACCACTAACAGATTAAATCAACAAAACTTTTTAAGAAAAAATTAAAACTCACCCTCCCCCCCAAAAAAATACTGCCCTCAATTTTCCCCTCTCTTAATCAGAATAATCACCTCCCTCCACAACCGTTGTCCTAGAAACTGTACAGTATCTTTCACGTATTGAACCCTTCAAATACCCCGTTGTCGTGCAGATTTTTATTCTAACTCAGAAATATCATGATCAATAAAAAGAGAACCATACCGAAGCATTTCTAGTGATAACTAACTACGGTGAAACACGTTTTTTTCCAGGCCCAAGTAAGATCAATGCAAAAAAAAAAATAAAAAAAAATAAAAAAGACCTTAAAGAAGTAACTAGGCAGAGGAAAATTCAAAAATAGCTCAGACTGAAAACAGGATATAAGCAAGGCAACACAGGAAAACAGGAAAGCAAATAACTTGCTTTGCAAGAAACTTATAATTAAATATTCTCTTAAATTGCCACGGCCAATATTTTGAATCCTTTCATCAAATATTTCTTCGTATTTCCTCCGTGTCGTCAAATTCTTTGCCAACGTTTCACTAAACATGCTGCTAGCTTCCTAAGGCCTTAGTCTGAGACTGAAAATGTCATTTTATCCTATGGTATTTATATCTATTCGGGTTTGGGAGTGGAGCCTATTTTTTCCAATGAACGATCTGAAGTTTAGCTCCGGTACACATGAAGTACAAACAAAAATCCGAAATTATAATGAATAATGTAAGTGGTCCTTGGTTCATAATAAAAATTATTATTTCGAAAAATTATTAGAAAATAATTAAATAACAAAAAATGTAAAATGATATAACGCTTTATAATAGAAAATTATACCTAAAAAACGGCATAGGTTGAGGAGAAACTGATATATTTTACCAGACACTTGATTTGAACATTTAATTAGATTTACATGACCATAATTGTAACTGATATGATTGTAATATTTGAAGCTATCAAAGAGATTCCAAAACAAAATAGCAAATAGCCATATTAGAATGAAAATTTTCACAATCATATCACTATCATGGACAGTAGTATAAGGTCAAGCAGCAATGCAGGCACGAGGAAAGAAGAGATCGAGTCCCTTACAAAACAATATTCGTCGAACGTTAACGTCCAGACAGCCATTTTTGTACAGAGAATAATCGTCTGAAATAGCTTCAGAGCCCTTTACGAATAAAATATAGGAAAATCGCATGCTATCAGATCAATGATGGCAAAGAAAAAGCATGTACCAATACGGTTTTGGATTCAGTACATGGTAGAGAATTTACCATACAATGTTATATAGGGAAATGACTTGCACAAGATTACCCTCAACAGCTATCCCCCAATTAAGGATACCTACTTTATAGGGGTGGGTGACCCCCAGGGATGTCTGCTGATCCCACAGGGTTCATATAAGAACATTCTTCTTCTTCTCCTTCCGGGGCCACAACTCATGGTGAGTCAGGCCCTCCTGTAGCTTCGATCGCCTGTCATCAAGGAGAATTGCAGCTGCTTTCCTGTTTCTTATTTATAGACTATTAAGAGATTAAATAAATTATCTGTTATAGCCGTATTTGAACCCGGGATCCTTAACATAGCGTTTTACTAATGAGCTACCTTGTCCTCTATAGAAAGAGAAATTAGCGAGACGATAAATTGTAGTACTATCTTAAACATAGTCCCGTACTTTTTTGAGTTTTGTACTTTTTAGTTATTTCATTTCTATTTTTACTTTTACTATTTTTTTGTCTTTTTTAATTACTTCATGGTTCGTATTATTATGTAGTTTTCTGGCCAAATGTATATTTTTTTGTTCATGATTGTTATTCTAAAGGGACTTGGTCCTAGAATAAAGTTTGTTTTCTATTCCAATTGGAATGGTATAGAGTAGTTTGTGCATTAACAGGATTACCAAGTTAGTCTTTACCCCAAAAAATAATAATGGAAGATTGGAATAGATGAGTATACCATTTTTTTAATCACCGGGAGCCATTGTCTTGTATCTAAAATAAAATCAATAGAGGAAGATCTCGCTGAGTTCCCCACCTTCTCCGCCCACTTGCACCGTGCCGCCTCCTTCCAAGATGGTTAGTAATTACCAATACTGAACAGTCGAAGACCAGGAGACAGAGCTGATTGTGTATGGAATCTGTCGGACACGATGTCATCTCTAGAGCTGGCACCCATCTGTCTTAACCTCAGTGGGGGCGGCGAGGACTGGGCTGGAGACTGGCGGTGAGGTGGGGCTGATCCTCAACAGCTGGGCGGCTTGTAGAATCATTGGTATGTCGCGGGAGGATTAGATAAGGGGAAGGGATATTATAAAGTACTTGATCACTGCTCCCTAAATCCAACAATGGACCCTAATAGAGCATCATCACATATTGTTTACTTTAACTCAGCCAATAGAAGTTTCACAATATAATTTTATACGCTATGTAATAGTTGAAAGAAGGATCTGATAAAAAACTGGACCAGAATAACCAGCGTAGGTTCTTGTATTTAGCACATGGTAGGGACCGTACTGTTACAATCCAGGGACTATTCAAGTTGGTGATAATGAAAAGTAGTATTAAGCTAAAAAATCATATCAGCTACTGGACACAGATATTAATATTTTTTTTTATATTAACGATGCTTCGTGTACGATTAACGATACAATGCTAACGAGCTTGCAGAATAACAAACAGTAAAATGAAGGGGCCAAGCGTGTTCTGCACCATGTGGCATAAAATGAAACTATAATGAACTTAAATGATAATTTGAATTGCAATGTAACAACCATGTGGAACAAATTGATAGCCAAGCATGAAAACAAGTGAAAACGATTGTTAATAATTAACAAAGAGCGGCCACACTTCTCATGAATAAAATGACAAGTCCAGAAATGAATAAATGATCGATTTGTCGAACCCTTGGCACGACCTAAATTGTTATCGAACTAAATACGACTCGTCCAGTTACGACAATCCCATCCCGAAACGTACAAGGTCTGGAAGCAAAGGAGGATAAAATATAATCGATTTACCTGTTTGGACGGCTTGTGTCAAGCCCGAACGGAATGGCAGATTTTAAAACGACATGTGAGGGATGGGAAAGTTAAAAAAAATCCGGCTTATTGAGAACAACTCTGTTTCCAAGTTTAACGATAGTCTGAGAAATTCAAGAAATCATTTGTTTGTATTTGTTTACAGAAAACGAACGTTATATAGGTAGAGCCTGTCCTATACCATAACACGTTGTTATGGACACACTCTTACAGATCTTGGAGACTTACAAATCTATGCGTGATTTCTTGCTTAATTGCTATTGGTATGAATCGACGCACTCCATCACTACTACATTGCAGGTGATATCTAAGGCCTCATTATCTCTCTCTACTTGATTTTCTTTACTTTTTGAAGTATTTATCTCTACCCCCTTTCGAATTAGTTCCTCTCTCCACTCGACCACTGAAGGTAAGCGTTTGAGTAGGCAATCAGTTCTATGTCATCTACAAATCAAATTCCGGGACCAAAATGGTAGTGAGATTCCTATAGCCAACTTATTGGGATATAACTTGCAGACCTTCAGAATTTCGTCCATGAATGTTATACAAACGAATTGCTGAAAAAATAATTAGTCTTGAGCCGACTAGTAAAAGTCTGAAGGTCCGAGGGGTAGATGGGAGGATTCAGCTAAGGGTCTTAAGGGTTTGGGTGAGGAAAGTAATCCATGGATGGTATGGAAGTTTGCGAGCAGTGATTGGAGAAATCGGCATCGAACCTTCCGGCCCACTATGTATTTGATAAATACTATCATTAATTTTTGCGTTTTTTAAATTTATGATATATATTTATATATTTATGGGATGTTAGAACAGAAAACTAATAATTTCTTTTTGGTTGAACTTTTAAAACATTACGGCTTTGTTTCTTTTTTTTATTTTTTTTTTTTATTTATTTATTGAAATTTACAACTGTATACAAAATACATCTAGTAAATATAATGAGTGAATACATTGACATGAGAAGACAAGTAGAGAGACTACCCAGTGGTAGTACTCAAATTAAAAAGTTCAGTTTAGAAGGTCACGAGGCCATCTTCTTTTCAGACGCCTCGGAGGATTATCGGGGATCGAAGAGGAAGCTAGGTTTGAAACTAGAGGGTTTGAGTGGGAATCAAGTTTGTTATGAAAGGATATATACCGGGTTCGGGCTAAATCAGCAACAAATGGGACATTAAGGTCGTTATGGATGACTTTATTCTTAACAAAATAAGGAGCATTGAGGATTTTACGAAGGATTTTGGATTGCAAGGATTGGATACGAGATGAATTGGATGGTTTAGTAGAGCCCCAAAGCTCAACTCCGTATGCCCAAATAGGTCTGATGACTGTCATGTAAATAAGTCTTTTGTAATTAATTGGTAGCTTAGAGCGTTTGTCCAGTAAGTGTTGAAGTAGGCGAAAACGTCGAGCAGTTTCTTGTCTTTTCAGTCTTGTATGAGGATTCCAAGTGAGACGTTTATCCAGATGGAGTCCTAGGTAACATATCTGTTCGACAGGGTTCAGTGGTGTATTATTAAACGATACAGTAGGACAGGAATTCGTAGGTTCACGACGAAGGGTGAAGGTGATTTGATGGGATTTGTTAGGATTTATTTTAATCCTCCAATTTTGACACCATTCTTGTAGGTGTGAGATATGGGATTGAAGAGATTGGGATGCAACAAATGGATCCTTATTAACTGATAACACACATGTGTCATCAGCGTAAGTAGTGAGGACAGTGCTTGGATGGGTTGGGATGTCAGCTGTATATATCGAGTATAGGATGGGCCCCAGGATACTACCTTGAGGAACACCGGCATACTTTGTTTCTTAAAATGATAAATAGATAGGCAGGTCTAAATAATATAATAAACTTATTATATTAAGTCATATAATAACTTATTATATGACATAACATAAATAATTGATAATCAATAATCAATTGAATTTGAAATAAGAAAATGTGCTATTGATAAAATAATTTTCGTATTAAGATTTAAGAAGGCGGATGTACTCGTTGTGAACAAATTAGACCAATTTTGAGGGTTTAATGACGTCACAGCTCATGACGCACATAGCTGACCATCCATCCGTTGCCCATGTTTTTCGCTAAGCTAATATTTTTGGCCAAAAAACAACAAAACATCTAATAATAATATAAGTTAATAAAAACAGAGATGAGTTTACACAAGCTAGGCATTATTTAAAATACTGTTTCGTTTTGACAATTAGGTTTCGAGAACTTGTAAAAACCTTTAAAAAATCAAATATAGCAATGAGCAAGATATGTAAGATATGGAAGGTTAGCCTTTCGTAGAGTGAGTATGAAATATAGAAATAATGCAGTAAAATAAAAAAATAAAATCACATATACAATGAAATTATATTTACTGAATAAATTTCCAGTGAATAATCCGCCTGATCTCTTGATTTTATTTTCGAACACACTCCAACACTATATCTAGATAAGATTCTTCCCTTAAGTGATAAATTAGGAAATAGGGGACAGAAACAAATCTAGTTGAGAAGTTCGTAAACTTCTTCCAGGAGAACTTCACCAGGGGAAGTTCGGAGAGCAAGAAATACTGAGAACTCATCCGGGTAGAGTAGTAATTAAATCTTAATCCTCTCGAGGGGGGAGTAAGCGAATTTATAAAATATTTCACTCAACCCGTTCAGGAAGAAACATAGAGGATTAAATTCTGTTAGGAGTGACCTGAGAGGTGGATCGTTTGTGATGCGGAATGGTATACCAGTCGCGCCTGATGAAAGGGTTTTTAAAAATTACGTACGACAAATATTCACGAGTCAACCCATAGTACTCAATATATTTAATAAAACACAATACTTTAAGGCACTTGAGGATAATTTTTTTCAGAAAATTATGAATTAATACTGACTTGGGTGTAGGGGTTAGAAATACCACCTTCTATACCCAAGGTCGAGGGATCGCAGCCTGGCAGGATTTTATGAGGGAGTGAAATATTCGTAGTTATGCAGTCCTTCGAAGGGGGCGTAAAATGGAACGTTAAAGGTACTCGTGAAAGATCCCAATTTGTATTATCGACAGGCATTTAGGACAGGCAAAATTTAGGACTCCCACGATAACATCGTCTGATTAGTAATATCAGCATCGATGTGAAAGGAAAATTATGAATCGAATATGAAAAAAAAATTGAAAAGGTAATATTCTAGCTTGATTTTATAAACTTGAGAATTTCAAATAAATATTTTTAATTATGTTATAGATAATTAAGCTCTGGTAGAATTAATTCTAAAAAACATATATAACAGTTAAATAAAGTATATATGAGTAAGAAAATACTTTTATTCATTCTTCATTGTGTAAATTATATAGGCATTTAGAACCAAGGAATAACAAAAGAATAAAAATTTGAGAATATAAAATACTTGATTTCAGAACAAAACTGAATGAGTGTAATAAAAAAAAAATCTTGCGTCATAATAATATATTATTAAATGAAAATAATACGGTAATAATATTTCTAAAAGATATATTAAAAAATTTAGATTCGTATACATTTTTAAAGAGTATGAATATTCATCCTAATATAATCATTTTACAACGTTTTACATAATACTTGCATTATATCAGCATATTTTTTCATCCTTGGGATCCTTACCTGCCAAATTAAAACAAAAAATTAGTATTCCTTAAAGCATTGAAAATGAAGATGCAAACAAAGCAACAAGAATATAATAATAAAAAATGAAGCAGATTGCATATTACATCATATCGTTATATATTTTAGTATTACATATTATGGTATTTTTTGAGTTATTTAATTGTATTAGTTATTAATGTTATTATTAACATCCATTGATGGATCCTGAGGAATCTCGAGATCTTCCTGGGTTTAACCCAGCCTTTATAGCCCTTAATTTTGGGAAAACCATTATTATAAGCTGGAAACTGCTAATCCTTAATAAATAAACTAACATTACTTCTTTAAAAAAAATTGAATTATGAAAAATTAAATAGAAGACAAGTAAAAAAGTGTTTCGAACCAAATTATAGCTGTTTTTTTTAAACCGGCCAACAAAGGGCACGCAGATACCATTCTTTAGCTCTTTCTTACTTCTCCTCCAATAATCATTCATTCTCTCTGAATGTTGCCTTCTCCTTCTATATTATTTTTTTAAGTATTATTGACAAGTTCATTTTGCCAAAGCCCTTAAATACCTACCGAGGCACACTACATTTTTCTATTTCACTCTAGTATCTAGGATAATCGTCAATACACTCCGCTGTACTCGTAAATAAACAACAAGCTACAAAAATATTCAATAATTTAGAGATAATAGGAATTGAAATATATATACGAGTACCCACATCAACGCAGACAAGATGCAGCATATCTCACATCAATGCAGGATATATATCTTAATGTTTTATTTTGAAGAGAAAAGATTTGTCCTGGCCGGAATTCAAACCCGGGTCTTCCGCAACTCTAGCGCGGTACTTTATCAACTAAGCTACCAGGCTCGTAACTTGGCCAGACAACTCCATCCTCCAGCGATCCTATATCCCCAGTACAATATACATATTTATATCAATCAACACTGGCTCTACAACCCCGTACGGGTCTTGGCCGCATCAAGGCGCCGCCTCCACTCTTCTCTGTCCTGTGCCAAGGTCCTCCAAGCTCTGGATCCAACAATGCTACCTGCATCTTTCTCGACCTCGTCTGCCCATCTTAATCGTGGCCGTCCGCGTTTCCTTTTTCCGTCGACATACCCAAATAGCAGTCTCTTATGAGTAGCGTTGCCCTCCATTCTGGCCACATGTCCAGCCCATCTAAGCCTAGCTATTCTTATTAACTGAACCACGTAGAGCTCCTGATACATCTGATATATCTCTGCATTCTGCCTGAGTCTAAATTGATCGCCAACTCTATCTGCTCCATATATCCTTTTTAATATTTTTCTTTCGAAGAGCAGTAAACTATTGGCATCTGCCCTGGACAGAGGCCAGGTTTCCGATCCGTAAGTTAAAACAGGCCTTATGCACGTCTTGTAAAGTATCACCTTGGCTCTTCTTGATATCAGATGGCTTCTTAAAATTTTTGCCATCCCAAAAATATTTATATACATCGCAAAAATTGCGAGTACTGGGGATAAAGGATCGGGAAAGCGAATGGATTTGTCTGGCCTGGTTACGAGTCTGGTAGTATAGTTGGTAAAGTACCGCGCAGGAGTTGCGGAAGACCCTAGTTCGAATCCCGGCTAGGAAAAATCTTTTCTCTTCAAAATAAAAATCTTAAAATATCACAATAAAATAAAAATTATAAAATATATATCTATTTATATTTAACAAGAGACATATCTTCAGAAAAAGTTCATAAAATCTGATGATGCGAAGATTAGTATATCAGGTATCGAATTTACGTGTTTATATATATATATATATATATATATATATATATATATATATATATATATATATATATATATATATATATTTATATTTTAGTATAGCAGTAACGTTATCATGAGTTGATATCAGTATGATATACATTACATTACAAACATATTCCGATTAATGCGAACGAAACGTCACGCAACAAAATCATACTGTTTTAATTTTAGTTGATTTTTCCCTTAATAACATGTTAATAATATTATGCAAGTATGAAATTATGATGCAAAATTGCGAGAACACGGGGATCTGGGGTCGGTGAAGATAAATTTTAAACAGTAAAACAATGAATAAACATTTTTTATATAATTTGGACATCATTCACAAACATATTTTACGATTATATTTATGTATGATGTCCTTCTTTTTATCAATTTACATTGTTCATATTTCTAACAATATAAACAGTCGTTGTATAATGAAACTAAAAAATAGGTAAATATTCGAAAATTGAGGAACAGTATTCCGGGTGGGTAGTTCTATTGTATAGAAATGGAAGCTGTAATATTTCAGATAAAATTTCTGTAGTTACATTCCGACTTCCCGTGGCTCAGTTTAAAGTACACACTAGTCGTCTAGACGTGCTAGGCACGCAACGATTTCCACTCTACATGCTACGTACATATCTTTAATGTTATTATATAAATGCTATTTCTCGGATATTTAACAGGTGGAATTGAGTATGTAAGTAACCTATCACGCTTGCTTGGCCACCAAAAGTTTTTCCATCCGTTTTTAGGTTGCAAACTTGGATTTACACTGCTCAGACATGCCCTTACAACATATCATAAATGGCACTGTCTTCGATTGTTTGCGATATTTTTAAATAAAATGTAAATGTTTTAGAATCCAGAATCCATTTCCACATCAACCAGATGAAAATAAATTACTGTAATATAATTTTTGTTTTCGTGAGCTGAAATAGTAGCATTTTTAGGTTCGTAATGTTTATAAATATACAAAAATAACAGTTTTTTAAAGCTAAATTATTCCTTATTCGTTTATTACATTCTGCTAAGCAACATAGATTTTAGATATTAATTTAACTCTTGCAAATGTATTTTTACATCAACCCCTTAAATTGGCAATTTTGAGGCTTAATTTTTAGCTCACGTTTCCATTTTATTTTCGTTTCCGTAAAAAAAACAAAAAAACAACCCACATATATATATATATATTAAAATCACAATTTGTATTAATATAAATTCATCTATATATCTGTGGCACCTGGGGAAAATTGCGATTTTAGGAATTGAAGGGATTCACTTTATGAGGGATTGACTTCAAATAAACATAAAACATACCTATCCGTTATTCACATCACTTATTTGCCAGTGGAGTTGAAAAATCCTGGTGAAACTCAATCACACTAACAGATTCACTCATAAGATGTACAGAGAAGGAATGAAATAGGTACCAAGATGTCGTACTGACCAACCTACAGGTACAAACATACTCTAGGTACAAAACTACTCTAGATAAATGCGCCAACTGCGACGATTTCCACTTTGCGTCTTTAAAAGACCTACTTTTCTCACTTCATAAGAATAATAAGGTAGGTTTGAGGTTGAAGCTCACCTTGATCATTACCATCCAACCTTGACCATAGACTCATCCAACGGGAGCTAGAATCCGAACAGACCTCAGACCGATTAGATTACTACACAAAACATCTGAACCAATAATTATTGGTTATAATTTTCATTTTAGATAAGGTGGGTGACTCGTTGAAGGTCAGCCACATTTGGTCTAATGTTTTAACGAAAACTACCGTTAGATCTCTGTTTGTATGTTCTGACGCGTTTTTATTATTTATCAGTAGAGAGCGATAAATTAGCAAGAACACATTAAAAAACCATTAGAAATGAAAGTATATTCAGCCCTATTTTTTTTTTTCGTAAAAAAATAAATAATACACACAACTTTTTGTGGAGTGCTCGTATGGATTAATGTTTTTTTTATTTTATGGAAACAAAATGGAAACGTGTATTTTATTTATGTATGTGTGTATGTTTTTTTTTGTGTGTTTTTTTACGTGGGCAGGTGGAAATCTTCAAAAGACGCGGAAAGGCCCGTACCTATCCGTGTGTGGGATTTTTACCCACTAAAACCACCTCCCTACACCTGTTTTCCACACTCCACGTGACCGCCGTTAGGCATTACTGGATGGAGGGGTATGGCTATGTGCTCTTTCCTGCCCGGCTAGCTCAGTCGGTAGAGCACCAGACTCTTATGTACTTATGCCTGCGTGTAGACCTGTTTCCAGAATAAATTTATTTTTCTATTCTATTAATTTCACTCCCGTTACAAATTTAATCAAGTATTGTTTATAATGTTACGGCAATATTTGATTTTTATCATTTATATTTTTTACTACTAAATATTTTTTGGAAATATATATATATTTTATATATTAAGTTATATAAAATATATATATATATAGAATTAAAACAAATTTTGATTTTTAAGACTTGGTCGATTTTTTTTCTTTAACTTCCTTTTAAAAACACCAATTTCTGGTAAGTCATAGGAGACGCTGTTGTGCTATTTCCAGAGTTCAGCACTAATAGAGCAATTAGGCAATTGGTAGGTCAGGAAAGAACACGATCCTCTACACAATAGAAACAAGAAGATTAAAATGGTATGGCCACTTAAAAATAATGGCAGAGGAACGATGGCCAAAAATAATCTTTGAATCCCTGTGGAAAGGAGGAAGAGAGGACGACCCAAAGAAAGATGGTTACGGGATCTGGAGGAGAGCATGAGAGCGAAGGGGCTTATATATATATATATTATTGTCAATTATTCCCCATCGGAAGAGCGCTATAACTTGAATCAATCACAGCTTCACTGATTTTCCTCTCTTCCCAACGCCTCTTCATTAATTCACTGTGTTTTTCCTTCCTTTCCTCTGTCCACTTTTTCGATGCTGTTTCTTTACTTGAGTCTTGTTCAATTTTCTTGTTCCTGATCTTATTCCTGAATTGTTGTCTATTCGGAATTGCATCGTTTGCGATTTTAAATAATTCCATATTGTAGAATTGTAGCCGTCTTGTTCTAAATTTATCTGTGATGTTTTCTGTATTTTCATAGAGTTCCTTAGTAGGTCTTTTGATCCAGATTCCATCCTGAAGAACAGCGCCATAATTGATCCTCACTGCAGGTTTTCCTTTGAGAACCTGTAATTCTCAGAGTCGAAGGGACTTTCATCCGTAATTCTAAATATATGTCATAAATGATTTTATCAAGCATTTTTTTTTAACATAATCGTTGGAATGGCTCGTTGGAGAGAATTTTTTCAATTCTAGAAATCGTTTTTGGTTGATTAAAAGGGAATTTTTGTGAGAATGGTTGGCAATATTCACTTTTTAACCATAAAGTTATCTAGCCTTCAATCCCCAAGAGAACAAGATGGCAACCACTCCGAGCACCCAAGTTCACCCTAGTTTTTCCTAACTTTATGATGATTTTATTCGTTTTCAAGTATTTCCCAAGCATTATTTTCTTTAGCTAATTCGATATCAATTGTAAAAAGTATGTAATGTATATCAAATCTTACATTGTCTGGTCCACTGGTGTTTGATAGTTGTATGACCTATCTCATACATTGTCTGGGTCCATTGTGTTTGATAGTTGTGTGATTTATCATACATTGTCTGGTTTACTGTGACCAGTGCACGTATGATTATCAGGTAAATTATAGGAAAATTTCATATTTGTTTTCATAAATGTTTCATAAAGGATGTTTACATCCAGGGGTGTCTACATTCTCTCCCTGGTTCCGAAATATCCTAAATTATTTCGCTATATTAAAGTTCCTTCCTTTAAAGACTATCGGTCACAAAATTTACGTTATGATAAAATTGAAAATATTATGCCCCTCAATGATTTTAAGGCAAAAGGAAGAAACGACTCGCACGAGAACTGGTTTAAAACTGACTTTATTGCCATTTTGATCCTCTATTTATAGTAGCTACATGTTAACAGCTGTTTACAATGCTTGATATTAGCGACTATGCGATCTTAACTTAATATATATGCACTTTTAGATGCAGGTGCAGTTGTCAGGTGGTACAGGAGTAAACAATTCTAAGAATTGACATCATCAATACCAAATCCTTTATAAGCCTGGAGGGGAAGCTCCTCGCACACACTTAGCATTTCGTCACTAGTTCTCCAGATAGTTTCTTTTGTACAGTATTAACGTAATTTTACTTGTTGTAAATATTTAAAATAAAAGTTTTTAAAAAGTTGTTGATTAGTTGAAAACATTTAACTGGCGCTCGAACACATGGACCTGGGCAGATTTCGCGGATATATTCTAGCAACCCACCATAAAGGCCTTTGATGTTATTAATCACTGTGCAGTTGGCCCTTCGCCTTCCTACCTCGGCTCGACTTTCCTTCAATCCTCTTAAATTTCCGTCCTACTATGGCTCCCCTGGCTCCTGATTCGCTCTCCTCTCCTTCTGTTTCCGACACTGCAGAGGAAATAGTTGACTCGGACGGTCGCCTCCTGATCCACATCCTCTGTGCAATTACCTCCATGGGTTCTCCTCGGCCCACCTATCTTCGTCTTAAATATGGGCATTCCCGAGCAAAGTGCCCTTCCGTTCCGCATTCATAGCACCTGGAGCGGGGGCAATCAGCCACCAAGTGTCCCTTGCCGCACTCGTGGTATTTCCTTTCCATTTCTTTCTATCCGGTGTCTGCCCCTTTTCCCGGATTGCGGCCTCTCTCTCCTATTAAAATCGACTTCTCTCCGTCTTCCAATTTCCGGTCTCGACCGAGTTCTGCCTATTGGAGTTCTCCTAAAAGGAGCCCTGCTCCATCTTGGTTCGACCTCGTCGCGTGCTTCTTCCTCCCGAGCACTCGAATCTACCATTTCTTGGGCGCATTCCATTAAAGGCTTATCTCGAGCCAGCCAATCCTTCTTTCCTGTCTCCCTTGCTAACTGCACTTTAAGGATCGTGGTCATGAAAATCATCCATGCTTCCACTGCGCCAGTATCCATCACTTCTCGCAGTTTCTCATTAATTTTGTTCAATTTGGCGATTAGGCCTGCCGCATATTGCAAGTTCGACTGGTTAGGTCTCTTCATTGCCCTGATCATGTGCAGCGTATCCTCTTCGGGGCCCCATCACACCCCTCCATATGCTTTTTTTAGCCTTTCTTTAATAGTTCTCCACGGGGTATCCTCATCCGCTGGTATTAGGTTCAGTACGCTTCTTTTAACCCGGCGAGCTAGGGCCACCCGTAGCCTTTTAGCGTCCAGCTCGTCTATTAGATCCGCAGCGATCTGGCATTCAATACTCAACATAATACCATCGCCGCCTTTGAGGAAATGGTTCAGCTCCCTCACATCGCCATTGAATTTTTCGAGATAAGAAATCTCTTTTGTTACATACTGCGCGTTAGCCCTTTTTAATTTCATACGTTCAAGCGCGTTGGTCTCCTCCGCGATCCTGTTTGCCTCCCTGGCTGCTAGATCCGCACGCGCCATTGCGGAACAAAATATTTAAAAAAGGAAAATAAGGAAGAAGTGACTCGCACGAGAACTGGTTTCATTTCAGTAGAATTTACGTTAATATAATTAAATTTAAACTTTATTTTATTTTAAGTTTTATTTTAAATTTGTAATTTTATTTAATTGTATGACTAATCTAACAGAACGACTAAACCATTTTAGACAAATTAACGTTGCTACACCACTTACTATTGAAAATTTAGACCAATTCTTATTAGATCAACCAAATATGACTAACATGGAAATTAAAGATCATGACTTTAAATTAATTCCGGAATATAACAGCGATCCATTGCTTTTTTTTTTTTTTTTTTATTATTATTTATTTATTGATATTTACAACTATATTACAATAATATAACAAGTAAATTGGCTGAGTGATGCATAATGACATGATATAATGACAAGTAGAGAAACTACCCACTGGTAGTACTCAAATCGCATGTTCAACTAAGAAGGTCACGTGGCCATCTTCTTCTCAGACACCTCGGAGGATTATCGGGAATTGAAGAGGAAGCTAGGTTTGAAACTAGAGGGTTTGAGTGGAAATGAAGTTTGTTATGAAAGGATAGATACCGGGTTCGGGCCAAATCAGCAACAAATGGGACATTAAGGTCGTTATGGATGACTATATTCTTAACAAAATAAGGAGCGTTGAGGATTTTACGAAGGATTTTGGATTGTAGGGATTGGATACGAGAAGAATTTGATGGCTTAGTGGAGCCCCAAAGCTCTACTCCGTAAGTCCAAATAGGTCGTATGATGGTCATGTAGATGAGTCTTTTGTAATTAACTGGGAGCTTAGAGCGTTTGTCTAGTAAGTGTTGAAGTAGCCTGAAACGTCGAGCGGTTTCTTGTCTTTTCAGTCTTGTATGAGGATTCCAGGTTAATCGTTTGTCGAGATGCAACCCTAAGTATCGGATCTGTTCTACAGGCACAAGTGGGATATTATTAAAGGATACTGAAGGGCAGGAAGTCATTGGTTTACGACATAAGGTAAAAGAGATTTGATGGGATTTTTGAGAATTTATTTTAATTCTCCAGTTCTGGCACCATTCTTCAAGATCAGTGATATGGGATTGGAGGCTTTGGGATACAATAACTGGATTGGTATTGACTGATAATACACATGTATCATCAGCATATGTGGTAAGGATAGTATTAGGATGAGTTGGGATGTCAGCTGTATAAACTGTATAAAGGATTGGGCCAAGGATACTACCTTGAGGAACACCAGCAGATTGGGAAAAGAGGGATGAATAGACATTATTATGGTTTACTTGGAAAGTTCTGTTTGTGAGATAGGATTGAAGGATGAGAAAGTAGGTAGGCGGTAGAAATTGACGGAGTTTATAGAGCAATCCCGGATACCAGACTCGGTCGAAGACCTGTTCCACGTCAAGAAAGACGCCCGAACAATATGATCCACGTTCTAATGCAGAGGAGACTACATCCACCACACGATGACATTGCTGAATAGTGGAGTGGTATGCTCGGAATCCAAACTGGTGATCTGGAATTATGTGATTTGCATCAAGGATGGGGTGCAATCGTTTGAGGATGAGTTTTTCAAGGATTTTACCCATACAAGGTAGAAGAGCGATAGGACGGCAAGAGGAAGGGTATTCTGGTTTTTTTTTAGGCTTGGGTATCATTTTTACAATGGATAGTTTCCAGAGGTCAGGAAAATATGTGGAGCGGAGTACAGCATTATATATATAGGTAAGGAATAGAATGGCTTTTCTAGGAAGGTGTTTTAAGATATGAATTGTGATGAGGTCGTGCCCAGGAGCTTTGCGGGAAGGTGATCTGTGTATAATGTTGGATATTTCTGTAGGATGGAATGCTTTGGGTGGGAGGGACATTTGGAGGGGAACATCTAACTCTTCTTTTATATGTTCAATGTGAGTTGGGTTAATGATATCAGGATGTGGATGAAAGATTTTGGAAAGGTACTGACCAAATAACTGTGATTTTTCTCCGTCAGTTCTTGTCCAGTTATTTGATTCAGTAAGGAGTGGATGATTAAATTCTTTGAACTTTAGGGGTTTTTTAGTGGTCATCCATAATGTTTTGTCGGTGGTTGTAAGATTTTCAGTCCAGGTAATTAAATTTTGAATTTTGAATTTCTTGATTTCTGCTTTAGTTTGTTAGTTAATTTTGTATAGATAGTTTTATCTGCTGGGTATCGAGTTCTATGCCACTTCGATCTTGCTCTGCGTTTTTCTCTTAATAAGATTCGAATATGCTGTGGCAAATCAGTCTGTTGATAGTTAATAATTGTATGATTTGTGATGTTATCATGTAAACTGCTTCTGATTGAAGTTGTAAGTTTCTCTATGGCTGTATCAATGTCTTGTTTTGTCTTCAGTGAAATTTTTAAGTCCAGTTTGTCCTCCAAGTCATAACAAAAATCATCCCAGTTGACACGTCCTGTAATCAGTGTGGGAGGGGAAGGCTTGGGAGCAAAACTTGAGTGTAAGAAAAGGAGGACTGGACTATGATCTGATGACAGGTCGTCCAAGGATTCAATGTTGGCATGTGCGGGGGAAATTTGGGATGTAACAAATATGTCAAGGATGTCGGGACGTTTTTTGAGGGATGTAGGCCAATAAGTAGGATATTTTGGGGCAAGGATTGAGTAGCTTTTTGAGGATGTGATGGAAGATAGAATATTTCCACGGGAGTTGGATGTTCGACAACCCCATCGTTGGTGTTCAGCATTGCAGTCTCCTCCAGCAATGAAGCGCGGTCCAAATGATAGGAATAAGGAATCTAAAAGGTTATGGGAAATGGAACTACCGGGAGCACAGTATACAGCTGAAAGTGTGAAATGGAATGGACGAGTCGTTATGTTTACAGAGGTTGATTGGATAGCATCAGTTGGAATGGAAGGAATCAGGGAATGGGATATATTTTTTTGAATGAGAATACAAGATCCGGCATGTGAAGTGTTATCTGGGTGGTCTGATCTGTAAGTGATGTAGTCACGTATGTAGAATAGTGAGCGGTGTGTGAAATGCGTTTCAGTCAGTAAAGCAATATCAATTTGTTTGTCATGTAGATATATGTCAAGTTCGTCACGGTGATTATTCAGTCCATTAGCATTCCACAATAGGACAACTAGGGGTTTTATGCTCATTGTGGACGATTAAGTGGGAATTCGGTTAAGATTCTTGTCAATAGGATGATCAGCGGTTTTATGGTTTCTTGAAGATCTTTAAGGAATGATGTTAGGATTGAATTAATGTCGTTGGGGTTTTGCATTTGGATAGGATATAGATCTGGAGGTTGGGGTGGATAATTTACATAAATAGGGGCGTTGGTTTGGGGGTTGAGCCTGAGGTACTGGTTCTGTTTTCAACGTGTGTTGAACTAGGGAAGGGACAGGATTCGGATGTTGTGGTGGAAGATTGACTCTTAAGTTTTGAGGGTGGAGAGATATTTGCTGACGTGGAGTTTGGACTTTAGGATTGGGTCGAGCATCTCGGGGTTTAGGTTGGGAGTTTTTGGGCTTGTTATAGGAAGTCTGGGGTTTATGTTGGGAGGTTTGAGGCGCCTGATGTTGAGGCTGGTGCTGGTTAATTGTTCTGCTTTCTTTTTCCGGAGGTAGAACTGTGGTGGTAGGTTGTTGTAAGCTGTTCTGTGTTTTTGGCAATTCCGGGAAGATAGTGGAATTGTTAACTTCTGGTGGCTGAGGAACGTTATTTTTTAGTCTTCTCTCTTGTATTTTGTGTGTTCTCTGTCGTAATGAACTTTTATAGACCAAGCAATCTTTGTAGTTCGCCGGGTGGTCCCCACCGCAAAGAACACATTTCGGAGGCTCGTTTCTGGATTTCTGACATGCTTCAGAGAAGATGTGAGCCAGCACACTTGACGCATCTGGCTTGATGTCGACAATAGGTCTTGGTGTGACCTAAGTTTTGGCACCTAGCACACTGCACTAGAGTGTTTTTCTGTCTGGGCTCCTCGAATTTTACGGTTGAGTAGACAAGTCTGGTAACTTGAAATATTTCAACGTTATTTTTAGCCGGTTCTAGATCGACAAAAAACAACGGAAGGGGATATTTTTCAGTGGGGTGCAACACTGAAGAGATGTTTCTGATGGTGTGGCCCATCTCTTCAAGATCTCTTTTGATAGCGTCTTTAGGCGTGGTCGAGTGAAGCCCTCTTAAAACTACCCTATATGATTTGTCTTCTTTGAGCTGGTAGCAGTGAAAATCATAGTTGTTGCTATTGAGATGATTTATTAATTTTTTGTAAGATTCTTTATTAATGGTATTGATTTTGATGTCATTTACTCGAGAGTAGCATGTAAAATTTGGCTGCTATCCAAATTTTATATCAAATCCGCTACTTCTATTCCGAAATTATAAAAATCTGTTATTTTGGTGATAAATATAGGAGGTGGTACCGGGTCATCGTATTTTTTACTTTCTTTTACTTCTTGAATGTCCTTAGGAGCCTTAACTTTGTGACTAGGGTTGCTGGGGGTGGATGCTACAGGTTGTTTGACTGCAGTAGATTTACTGCGGGTTTTTGGTGGTTCAGATGTATTATTCTGAGTGGCTGCTGGTTTTAACCGCTTTATGTTGATTTTTGTTTTTTGTTAGGCGAGTTGCCCGCTGAGCCAGGGGCAGATTTTCTTTGTCGTTTCTGAAGCGATCGTCTTTTTAAATATTGAGAATCGGTCTCACTGATTTCGGAGAATGGAGTCTCTTCCTCCGACAAATCACTCCCCGTATTGTCCACAATCATCATTGTATTATTAATTTATTAAATGAAAAAATAAATAAATAAAAATTATCAATTATAAACTTTGTTAACTTCAATTATCTTAATTATAATGAACATATTTATTTAATTAATTTTAATGAAGAAAAGAAGAAGACAAAAAAATAAATAAAACTAAAAAGTTTACGTAACCGGGGTTTGATTGAAGACCGGAGAAGGTGGAAAGCCAAGCCTCGACCTTGATCTTGCTATCTGTTGTAGTATTAGTCCTGTCTATTACTATGGGATTAAGGCCACGTTGCTGCCTTTAGCAGCCGGTCACTAAATTATTTTG
Source organism: Troilus luridus (assembly GCA_964056705.1). Taxonomy (NCBI): domain Eukaryota; kingdom Metazoa; phylum Arthropoda; class Insecta; order Hemiptera; family Pentatomidae; genus Troilus; species Troilus luridus. The sequence continues at coordinate 70,834,474 of OZ057415.1, read as the reverse complement.
TGTCTATAGTTATATTATTATCACTCACCTCACTTGTGTTGTTAATAAAACAAAGTAATGTCTATAAACTTAGTTTTGGTGAAGTTTGATGACATTATTTGAACTGATAATATGAAAATATTGTCTCAAGCACAGAACGATGTTAAAGTTACACTTCACTTGCGGCCATGACACTTGGTACTCAAAATAAATATAATAATAATATACAGTGGGTGAATAATATTGGGTTCAGTGTGATTGGGTTCAGACTGTGCTGTTTCTAAGGCAAACGTTAGACGATTTTTTAAGCAGGCACATTTTTAGATGCTGGGTGAGCCATAGAAGAGTGTGCCGACTCCATAGGCCCATCTTCGGCTGTTAATAAGTTAAATAACTTATCTGTCACATCTGGATTCTAACCCTAGGCATTCGGCACAGCAGCTCAACGCTATACACACCCAGTTATCTCGCTCCTCATATTTAAAGGTTTAATCAATGTATTTTAACTGTATTTAACCCAAAACATGTTTTGGAATGTCAAAGCTCCTGAGAAGTAAGCTCCTTAGCCTAAAGTCCAACCTGATGATATATAAAACCGTGATTAGGCCAGTAGTGACATACGCTGGTGAAACCCTCACATTGAATAAATCCAGAGTGGAAAAGCTGAATAGATTCGAAAGGAGAGTTCTTCGGCAGATATTCGGCCCAGTTCGAGAAATCGACCAACTCAGGATCAGAAGGAACAAAGAGCTAAGTGAGTTATATGGAGACCTAATGATATCGAGCAGGAGTAACGTTGCTCATCAGGATGCAACGGATCAAGTGGCTGGGCCACTTATATAGGATGGGCGAAGAAAGAACAGCTAAAAAGCTGTATAAAGGAAATCCGGATGGAGTAAGACCTCGAGGAAGGCCCAAAGCTAGATGGAAGGATGCCGTCTGTGAAGATCTGAGGCTGTGTAAGGTCTTCATAACTCGAGCAGGCGATCGGGACGATTGGGGTAGAGCGGTTGAGCAGGCCAAGGATTTCTTTATGAGTCTGTCGCACCAATAATGTAATGTAATCAATGTATTTACAAGATGGTTGTACAACGGGTGATCCCTGCCAAGTCTTCCTCTGTCTTTATAGATTATTTTTTTCTTAAAGAAATTAATACAAGAAGTTCAAGGCTATTATTCCATTAGCCTGAAAGAATAATATTTGTCTTATGATCCCCTCCTCTTAGGGTATTCATGCTTATAAAACCAAGTCAGCAATTGTTATCTTAATCTCTTCTCAGGTATTCCAGGCAGAATACCTTATGTATATCTAATTATTATTTTTTTCTATTCTCCTAAAATTTGAAAATTTATCGTTAAAGTTAATGCGGTGTTAACACTTTATCTGTCGGTTTTAGGTTGTGATATATTGAAAAAAAATTGGATTTGATCGGAAAATTTCCTGCTGATGGAGTAAGCCCCAAGTACTGATGACACTCGGTGGTCACTAAGATGGGAAGGATTAAAAATATATAGTAATTATAAACTTTACGCTGCGTTAATTAATAACAAATCCTAATTAATGATAAATATAAATTATACTAGTTTACGTAGAAATGGAAATAGTTAGGGGAGTGCGGTCAAAATCAAAAACACTAAATAAGTGAGGACATATTTATTGATTATGCCGACGAGATTCCTTTTCAATACTTTCCACACATTTCTTTTGTATTTATTCTTTGGCATAATATTTTGTATCAATTTTCTTTCATTTCACTTATGTAACTCTCTAGGAGTCTAATATCACACACTTTATATTTTATCTGTATTAAACTAGGTTTTCCATACTTTTATATCTCACCTTTTTTTATATTTATACTTCTCATTTTGTATCTTTCTGTTTACCTTCTCATTTTTCTTTCTCTTTGTATTTTGTTTGCATTATCACCCTTCTGTACATGGATTCTGTAATTTTTTTTATTAATATATCCTTCATAATTAATTCATATATCCTTAATTATTATCATTTATTTTATTTTATTAGTTATTGATTTTATTAATTTTTAAATATTTTTATTTGAAAAGAAAATATATGTCCAGTGCAGGGACTCGAACCCTGGTCACCCAGATCGCTAGTCAGGAACTCTACCAATTGAGCTATCCTGGCTCAATCAGGCTCGCTTCCCGGTCATGATCTTATCCTTTCTTTTCACAGATCACATGCCCCCGCGTTCCCGCAATTTGCGATGTAAACGAGGGGAAGAATGTTCTTTGAACATTTATTTAATTTGGATCTTGTTGACTTACGTCATTATATATTTTTATAATTTATTTTATTATATTAGTTATTGATTTTATTAATTTTTAAATATTTTTATTTGAAAAGAAAAGATATGTCGAGGACCGGGGCCCGAACTCGGGTCGCCCAGATCGCTAGTCAGGAACTCTACCAATTGGAGTCCCGGTCTTTTCAAATAAAAATACTTAATTATTACCCTTCGCTTTTTGTTCTTCTTTTATATTTCTCTATATATTATTATAATCTGGGTACTGTAATGTTTTTTAATAATATTAAACAAATTATATTTTTATAAAAACTTGTAGTTTTTTTTATATACTATAAAAGTAGATATCCATATACTTCAATATACATATAAATAAATAAATATTTTATAATTGACGAGGAAATGGTTGACTATATGTATCTAATTTTTGAATTACTTGAAAATAAACAAAACTAAAAGGACAGATGTAATTGAATTTAGTGGTGAAGAAACGTTTCCCAAATAACATTTTATTTTTGTAAAGGTATATTTTATTTTATTTTTCTAACTGCTCAAATGTGTTCAACATTTAAAAAAATGCGTTGAATATTTTAATTTGCGTGTAAAAATGGTAATTATTTTTAAATATTTTGGTTTTGAAGAGAAAAGATTTGTCTTGGCCTGGATCGCACATATTGCGAGAACACGGGTATATAGGATCGGTAAAGAGAACGAATTTGTCTGACTTGGATACGACCCCTGGTAGCTCAGTGGTTTAGAGCACTGCACTGGAGATGCAGACGACCCGGGCTCGAATCCCGGCGAGGACAAATCATTTCTCTTCAAAACAAAAATATTTAAAAATAATTACCATCAAAATAACAATTAATAAAAATAAGTAATTTATAATATATTGACGTAAGTCAACAAGATCCTAATTAAAGTAATATCCAATGAACATTCTTCCCCATGAATAGATCTCAAAAATTGCGAGAACACGGGGGTATAGGATCGGTAAAGAGAACGGATTTGTCTGACTTGGATGCGACCCCTGGTAGCTCAGTGGTTTAGCACTGCACCGGAGATGCAGACGATCCGGGTTCGAATTCCGGCCAGGACAAATATTCTCTCTTCAAAACAAAAATATAATCTAAATAATTACCATCAAAATAACAATTAATCCTTATATCTCATTTGAAATTGTATGCATTTACGCAAAAGGCAAAAGGTCGCAATGCAAGGTCGTTTTCAATTTTCAGAATCAATAATGAAAAAAATTTACCAAATACTAAATTACTTAACTGAAATAGAAGCTTAAAATGTTTAATGTTATAGTATTCATATTAAAATAATAACATTTTTATAACTGTTCTTAATTCAATTATTTATATTTTTAATATTAGCTAGATGAGCCTACAGCGATTGGAGGCCATATTGAATTGTAACCATATCCGTATAATTTAATATCTTCATGAATAAATTGAGTAATAATTATATTTGAGGCAATTAAATAAATAAGGCAATTAAACATTTGAAATTTCCTCTGTGATATGCGCTAGGTAATTTATAATTTATTTTACCAATTTAGTTCCGTGAAGTTTCGTTTCTGGCTTTTTTTTTCACCACTGTCTTCTAGGAATAGATCAGAAGAATATGATTTCCTCACTACCGATTTTAAACTTTATTCAATCACTGAAAGATAAATTTGCTACGAAAATATTACATCACTGCACATTTAAACACACCACTGCACATTAAAGCACATCACTCAATCACTAATAGACAAAAAATCACATAATAATTAGAAAAACCCCTCCAGGGAACAGAAGCGAATTTGTACTGATGTGAACATCGAGTGCCAACCTTATAGACGTGAAAAAATTATCACCATTCTCAAAGTAAAGAAACGATTTATAATTCCAACTTTATACTTCTTCGAAACCGTTCTAAAATATTTTCCAAGCAATTAAAAATTAAAAACTAATATTTTAATAATAGAAATGATCAATTCTAATAAAAATTACTAATTTTGTATATTTTAATTAATAGGATATTAAACTTTTATAACCGATTATTACATATTAATTGAATAGATTCTTGCTTAAATAAAAATTCACAATTAAATTAAATTAACAATTAAAATAATATTCTATCTTTAAATGAAATAAATGGAATTAGGTATAGAATTAAAGTTACATAAACTTTTATTTTCAAAATGCTTTAAATATTTTTATAAGAGTTAATTTAGGTATTCATACAATATTGAATGTCACTTGATTAATCGGAAATATTTTATATAAATATTTCAGTGTTTATTCCTGATAGTGATATCAGTGGATTTGGCTCCAAAAGTGCTCACAAGACAATACCTACTCTCAACTTTGTGTAAAATTTAGAAATTTAACTAATATTTATATTGGTAATAACAGTTATCTATATTAACATCAGTAAGTATCTAAAAAGTTTATTTAAATGTATTTAGTTGGTGTGTTGAAACTATTAATATTAATTATCATATTCAAAGTATTACCCTATAATTTAACCGAAATACAATATTCAATGGTAAAACAGATGATGTTTTAATTTATTCAAACTCTATTCGATATTAATCTTTCCCTTGGAATATCATTAAAACTGAACTGCAATATTTCTTAAGTGCAGAACATGTACCACCAGGTACACAATATGAATTTGTTAGGCGTACCAGTTTTGTGCATAGAAAAAAGTAATAAAAAAATTGTAAGAACAGCCTTTAAGGTGTGGAAATGCATCTCACATTAAAATTACCATTATTGATCAGTCATTTCATCATGAAATTAATCATCTTTCTCATATATCCTAAGCATTTAAATATGACGTAACATTTATTTATAATACATTATTAAAAATTAATATATTTTAATTGTATGCAAACCATAAGCATTTCTTTTTTATTTATTTTTTTTTTTGCTTTAATGTATATTTTTATTGTATTCAGTGTTATGGAAATAATAGAAGACCTACACCGATGTCAATGATGCACCCACAGTTATCTTGAAAGTTCAGGAAACATGGCAATGTAAAAACTATAATTGAGGACTGGAAAAGCTAAAGCATCTAAGTGCTATTTTTAAATTTTTTAGTTTTTTACTGCTAACCAATCTAAGTCAATTTCCCAAAGCCCTGCTTACAGATTTATGTGCCTCCGATGCTCCTAGTAGTTAATACAATCTTTAACAAACTGCGCTGATTCTTAGTCCTGACAGGCCTGCACTGCTAAAGGATCTATGTGCCACCACTGTCTGTCGCCAATCAAGCTTGCCACCAGAAGTGACACGTGCAAAAGATGTGACTATCTAAACATTCAATCTAAAGTTAATGATCCAATGCAATCAGGTCAAAAAAGTACTAGAGCTACACCATAGGAAAGCTGGGAGCATTTTTGATGCAATAAAAAGCGACACACTCTACCTCATAGGCAATACTGCACCATAATTATGGATATAGAAAAAGTATTTCCTTTACCTAAGTTGATGCATGATAACATGTACTACTTGCGTCGATTGTCATGCTACAATTTCAACATTCAATTACAGATTCAAACGATGGTATAATGTGTTAGTGCCATGAGGGGCAAGGAGGTAGAGGGGGGTTCTTGTACTTTGCAGGCTTTAAACTCTGGTTTGGTTACAAACAGAAAAAAAACAATCTTGTTTTTTGGAGTGACAATTAACAAATAAAAAATAGAATGCTAATATTTTTTTACATCTACTTGGTAGAACTGGGCATTACAACCATAGCATTACAGTGGAACATAAATTTTTATTATCTGGACACAGTTTCTCAGAAGCTGATCGTGATTTTTCTCTCATAGAGAAATGTGCTAAAACTGCCAGAATGGAAGTTATGGAAGACCTTGAAAGTGGAATCAAGAAGGCTAAGCCTATAAAACTTTCCAAGTGTCGAAAATGTAAGACCATTACTTTAACTTAAAAAAAAAAAGGTGCCTGAATGCACAAAAGCTTGGTATAACTCAGGTTCCATTAATTAAAATAAGCAAGCAATATCCTGGTGTAGTTTTAAAAAAAAAAAATCTGACCTGTTGGGCTTGGGAAAGTTTTCATAAACTGAAAAAAGGTAAGACAATGAGAGACATTGCTGCTGAAGAACTAGAAAAACTACCAGCTATAGTTCCATCGGCAGCCAACAAGAAAAAATGTCTTTCGACCATTATTGATTATGTAGATGACAAAGACAAAAACTTCTTCAGAGAGCTTATATGTCATACAAGTAATTAATTTTTGACCTTCACCTGGACCATTTTCTTCCCTATTTCTTTTAAGATTACTCGCTTAAATGACAAAATTATTTTAATCAAACAACTTTGTTTCTTTATAACTTAAAACATTAAGTTAACTAACCATATGTTTTCTTTCAAATTTAATACTACACATCAGAGGGGTAAGAAAACACACCAGGTCAACAATTGTGTATATTTTCTGAAAACTAACATTTTATAAAAATGAATTAGAAAAAATTTATAGAATGTGAGATTAAGCCTATTTTTTGTGCTTTTTAAACAAAATCGGATTTCAATTCTAAAAAATTTGTTTTTTTAATCCTGTAGCTAAACTGATAGTGATACAGTTATTAAAGTAAATCAAGTATCCGCTATAAAATACATAATTGCTGTAATAAATCTAGAAACCTTAAGGTAAACTGGGCAAGTGAAAAACAGACTTTAATATCCTATTAAAATGGAAAATAGTTGACTGGATAATTCTAATAATGGTATGAAATAGTCAGAAAGTGGTGTCAATGATTACACAAAATAAGTCATTCTTATTTTGTCTAATCATTGCCTGCATCCCCTGACCAACCATTTCATACCATTAATATCCTACCATTTCCAAAACAACCATAAAACAAAAAGGGTATGAGTTCGAAAGAATTACGACCTCGACCCCCTCCACTTTCGTGACGTAAAATTTACGTCACGTCCTTATCACTGATAGCTCTGGTCCCAGTAACCTGGTCCCACTACATCCCCTCCATCTTTCCTTCCAACTTCCCCTCCATCTATTCAAGTACTAGGTTATATCTTTCGTTATATTTCCGTTATATGAAGGGTATTCCTGACGATGAATAGGTCAACTGTATGATTGCTGGAGTGGAAGATGAATTCAACCTTTCTCATAAAATTGATCTTGAATGGAGGACGGAAGAAGCTAAACTTGGATCAAATAAGGTATTCTTTATTTTATTAATGACAATAATTTAGTACTAATAATCCATAAGCTTCATGGAATAAACCACTCCCACCACAACAATAAGGTCAGATCAGGGGGTCTATTATGCCTATGCTTTGAGTACTGACTGGGGGGGGGGGGTGGAATATTGTCATCATCCACAGTTGAGGGGCCAACATAGGGAGCTTATACTTATACTACACCTATATAAAGTGCACTTATCTTTTGTAAACAGAAAACTTATTAAACAAGTCCATTGTTTAATGGAGTTTTGGTTTAATTGTCAATTATATTAATATGACATTTTTTACTCTCAATGGCATAAATTCGGTTCAGCTAAAGGCCAATATCAACAAAAATTTCATGGTACTTGCTTTACAAATGATGTAAGTACCATAATGACTTTCATCCCTCATTGCGCACATCTGGGGGTTGATTTTGCAAAATCTTCAAAACATTTATTATTATGTGGAAGAAAATGGTCCGGGTGGAAAAAACAAAACATTCATTATTATGTTTAAAAGTAAATCCTGCTTACTTATTTTCACGTCTCTAACTTAACACGTGACCGGTTTGATTTTTAAAAAATAAATAAACATGTGATTCTTTATTTTAAATTTATAAGCTAAATCTATTACAATTATTGGTATTACGATTACAATACATACTATTAGTTTTATAGCTACCTATTGTATTTCCACTTTTTTTTTTTTGAAGGAGTAAACATTTACCCCACTTCACCTTAAATGAATGTTCTAAAATACAATAAAGTAATATAGAAGTGAAATAAAGATAACAAATACTATTGTTATTATTTTTTACAGTTTGTCGAGGTGAATGCTCTACGCCTGGCAGAACCTAGGCATGTACCAGACTATGGCAAGAACTTTCTGGAAATAAATGCTCACCTGAGATGGCTATAATCGAATTGGGGAAAAAAATTAATAAGAAATGTAAACGTGCTACTGTTCAATCATACCTCATCAACCAGTATAACCAATGGTTGATGAGGTATGATTGCTCTTTGCTACGATTATTATGTTCCTCCACAACATTTAGTCTAAGTTAAAATAATGTTTGCAGCTCGACTATCTTTGTAATCAACATCAGGATGTAATCTATAATATATTTGAATGGTCTACAAAATCGTCTGCTGCTCTCACGGTTATTACAATCGCAAATACCATGGATTTACCAGAGCGAACTCTTAAACAAAAAGTTACAGAATGGTAAGTTGTTTTTATTAAGTTTTATTCATTACTTAATAGGTTTCTTTATTATTATTACCTAGATTTCTCATTGATAAGGTAAATAATAATATTAATTGGCAACCAAGAAGTATTGATTCCTTGGCAATGTCTGATCTTTACAGAGGATGTCTCAGGAATAAATTTATGTAATTAAAGGAGGTATATCAAAGCTATAGTTCATTTCCATCGATCGTACTTTTATATCTCAATCTGTTTTTGAGATATGATTTTAAAATGTTTTTTTAAGAAGACCACATTTTTTTTCCCATAAAAGGTCACATCTATCTATTGTAGTTAAACATATCTTAACTGTTGTTACCATTTTTTGAATATAAAATAAGTTTTCTGTAAGGAAGAAACTAATCTTTTGCGTGGCGATCGTAATTTTATTGAAAGAAAATTTAACAATTTTCTGAGTTGAGTCTTTTGAAATGATTTTTTAAATTATGACCTTGAGGAATTAATGAAAGTTGTTCCAGTAATTTTTTTTCCTGGTTTTATTATCTAATAAGTTGTTTTTCAGGTAGAAATTTCCAAAAATTCATTCTGTGAGGTTGAACCAAAGAATATTAATGGAAAATATTCATTTCTACTTATTTACTTTTGCTACGTGACTGCTATGATCACCTGCAATTTTATTTTTTACAATTTTACAAATCGGTTTCTATCTTATTGATAATTATTTATTGATAGATTTCAACATTGGATAAAAGTTATGATATGTTTAAATATAGCAGAGATACTTGCCCTTTTATGGGAAAATGTGGTTTTTGCAGAAAGCTCTCAAAAAAACATATTTCGAAAACAGATTGAGATATCCTATCCCCTCCCTTAGTTACTTACATTTTCGCCTAGGACAGGATGAGTTAGTACAGATCACTATTAACGATAGAATATCAAGCTACAAAAGTACAAACCATAATAACCTGCCATAATGTCTTTCATGAAAAAAAACATGAACAGCATATAAATTATAACATAAATTTTTAATTGTCCAATTATGAGGGGGGGAAAATGAAAATATTATAATCCCTGAAAATAAGTAAAATCACTGTACCAGCCTAGTATGGATTTTGCAAATGATTATTTTTAATGATTTTCTTATTTTTTATTTGCATTCTTTTTTCAGGGCCTTACTCATCTTGTTTTTCAACCTTACACATTTCAACAACTCCAGGAAATTGTATTGGGTCCAGCTCAAACTTTCATGTTGATGCAATTCAGTTAGTAGCAAAGTAAAGTGTAATTAATAACCATTTTACCATCTGTAGATTTATATACATTTATTATATCATGTATAATATAATTTATTTATTATAATAATATATATTATCTTAAATAAGAGTGTTAGCCTGTGTTAATTTGTATATTATTCTTTTACAAGGGAAGTAGCTGCTGTTAGTGGAGATGCTCGAACAGGATTGGATATATGTCGTCGTGCAATAGAACTGATATCTTCTGATTTAGAAGTTGCTAAAGTATCTCACATATAGAAAGAAGGCTCTGGTTCAAATATTTACAGGAACAAGGGTCACAGCAATGAAGTATGTATTAAAATTTGATTTTTTATTTAATAATTTAGTTAAGGCTAAGTAATTTTGTTCCCAGTATTTTAATTAAAATTGTCTTCTTTTTTTTTAAATGTTATAATGTTATTGATATACTTTATTTTATATGATTTCAGAAAATGCAGTGTAATTAACCAGTTTTTATTAAGGGCTATGAGAGATGAATTTCATAGAACTGGGACTGAAGAAACTACTATTGCCCAAGTTTATTCTCAATTCAGTGCAATTACCATTCTTGAAGGTATAAATTTAATTATGGTCTATAGTAATAAGTTTTGATTTTTTGGGAGTTTGGCATAAGTTTTCAGCATTAATAATCTTGTTTAAAAAAAAAAGAAATAAGAAATTTAAGTGATACTGAATATAAACAAATTTTAAAAATTTACTGAGATTTAATTTAATTTATCTGTTTTCAAAGAAATGTTATGATGCATTTCTTGATGCAATTACAAACTTCTGTCAATCTATTGCTGCCAAAACCCGAATTAGTAAAATCACCATTAATGCAATCCAAACATCTAGGCATTGATCTATCCCTACAATGCTCAGTTGACTCAGTACGTATTACGTTTTCAGAAACTCATTTGTTACCAAACCCAGCAACATTGTTAGCCTTCTTGATCTTTGTGATGCTATCACTTCAATTACAATTACTGGGTGCAAGGTCTGCTATAGAGCATTTTGCAAACTCCTATATTCTCATATATACTTGATTTTTTTTTATACAAAATATTCTAAGCAATAACTAATTTTGAATATCTTGAAATGTTGTTTTCTATTAACATGAGAGTAAAAAGGGAACAACAGTACAAGTTATTACAATACGAGCCAGATTTATTGGATATAAACACTATATAAACATATATACAGACAGACACTTCACACACCAATATCGATCCAGCCAGAATACCTGTAGAACGCCAACTGACTGACTACAATGATGGTGAACACAACATGGATGACATCATGCACATCCAACATAATCTTAACTGTCACTTTACAGTGTTGACTGTCTATAATACAATATAGATGATACACAGAAGAGGAATTACTTCAAAATTTTCATCCTTCAAACTATGCTCTACTGATCCTCCTTCTGAGTAAACTTCATTTTCCCTTTGTTCGAAATCATAATTATCTCATCACAACTATGTGTTCTGTATACAACTCAATTGAAGCCATTGCCCAATAGTTAAAATGTTAATTTACATTTCAATTTATAAACTTCTATCAACATTGCATAACAATTGTTTACTGAAAAGAAATATTTGAAACATAAATTATGTTGAGGATTAGTGAGAATGCTTAAAAATTTGATTCTGGTTGTCAAAAGGAAATTATGGTTTACGCAGAAACATTGGAGTTGAATAACCTTCTCCATAACTCTTTTAAATTGAACAAACAACCCCTTATATTGTACGGAAGCAATATACCTTTCACTTATTTAAGTGGTAATTTTACTATTTGGGGATCTCTTTACAAGAGTAGTTATTTGTTTGTTTGTTTGTTGTTGCTTAGAGGCGTAAAACCCTAGGGTCATCAACGCCTGTAGATTTTTTATTTTTATAATTATTTATCTTAAAAAAAAAAATAAAAAAATAAATAAAATAGGCATATACACATACATACTAATAAATAATGCAACTATAATAAGGGAAAAAATAAAGCAATCGGAAAAAACAACAAATGCATCTATAGCAGGGACAATGGAGGATCAAATATTGGTTATTAATTTACAGTTTGTAATGAATTTCACCACTTAGTCGATTTCAGTTCTGTTGTCTCTAAGTGCTTCTCTAACATGGGGGGGGGGGGGGTATTTTGAGCTGATTTAGTATTTTTTTATAGGAGTCAAACATATGTCTGATGCAAAGATTTTTATTACACCTAAGGCATATCGGTGGTGCATCCCTTGTTATGAGATGTGCGTGGGTAAGCCGGGTGTGTCCTATTCGAAGGCGAGCTATAGCCACCTCTTCATGGCGTTTACTGCGATCAGATGTAGCCCAGGGCTTTACTTCCCTTTTTATATATTTCAATTTACTGGCTGGACTTTCATCCCACATTGCTTGCCATCTTTTGTCTATACATTCTTTAAGGGGGCGAGCAAGTTCTTGGGCGGTTAGAATGGCTGTGCCTCTACCTGGGAGGTTTAGAGCTGCTCGAGCAGCTTTGTCAGCCATCTCGTTCCCGACAATACCCACATGTCCCGGTGCCCAGATGAAGAATAGTTTTTTGTTTATGTGATTTAGCATAATTAAATATTCGTGAATGCGTTGGACTATGGGTTGAGCGAGTACATATTGTTCAATCCCTGGAGGGCGCTCATTGAATCGGAAATTATTACTATATTGTCTGTTTGTATATTTGTCATGGAGAAATGTAGAGCGGATGCTATGGCATTTAGTTCGGCGGTATAGACGTTGCAGAGGTGGTGTAGCTTTTTTTTATGGGTTGAATTGGGCGTAATAAAGGCAGATCCAGTTGAGTTATCAGACTTTGAGCCATCTGTATATATTGCAGTGTGGTGTGGTAAAGATTGTATCAATTCACAGAACATTTTTCGATATTGCGCGGTCGGGGTGTCTTGTTTACGGAACTTGGACAGCTGTAGAAATACTTTGGGTGGTCTGTAAGTCCAGGGTGGTGTATATGTATCCATTATATTATGGAGTGATATGTCTTTAAGGAAGGCGATTGCAAATGAGATTCTTTCTGTGAGAGGGAAGGTTCGAGTTCGGTTTATTATGTAAGGCAGAAGTAAACTTAGGTTTAAATATATATTTATGAGTGGGATGATCAATTTGCAAATATAGTTTGGAAACATAATTGATAGCCAGTTTCTGTCTTCTAAATAAAAGGGGAGGAAAACCGGCTTCTGTGCACAGGCTAAGGATGGGACTTGTTCGAAAAGCACCTGTCGATATCCTAATTCCAGTGTGGTGAATGGAGTCAAGCTTGGGTAGGATTCGTGGGTGGGCTGAAGCGTAAATAAAGGACCCATAATCAAGCTTTGAACAAACTAGTGCCCGGTAGAGTTTCAGCAATGTAGCCCTGTCTGAACCCCAAGTAGTACCGCTGAGAATACGTAGTATGTTTAATTTTTTTAAGGCTGATGTTTTGATTGCAGTTATATGATGTCCCCAGGTTAATTTTCTGTCAAATGTGAGTCCTAAAAATTTGTGGTGGTCATTGAACGGTAGTAATTCATTTGCTAAATACAATACGGGGGGAGGCGGGGTATTTCTTTTTCGGCTGAATAAGAGGCATTTGGTTTTTTCTGGTGAGAATTGAAGACCTATAGATTGGGACCAGTTGTCTAGTATATCGAGAGATTCTTGAAGTTTGAGCTGTATATGTGAAATGTCGTGAGATCGGTAAACAATGGCTAAATCGTCCGCAAATAATAATGATTTTACCCCTCTTGGGAGGTTCAAGCCTAGGTCATTAATAGCCAGTGAGAAGAGCGTTGGGCTTATTACACCACCCTGAGGGACACCGCTGTTCTGGTTATGATTCTCAGAAAGTTCGCAGCCCACCCTAACACTGAAGTGATGATTATTTAGGAACTGAAAAATGTAGGTGAACATTTGCCCTGTTATACCGATTGAAATTAGTTTTTGCAGGATAGCTGAGTGATCAATATTATCAAACGCTTTTACCATATCGAAGAACACCGCTCCCATCTGTTGACCATTGACAGAGGCATATTGTGCTTCAGCTTCTAATGTAACTAAGTGATCAATTGTGGATCGACCTTTACGGAATCCGGATTGAAATTTAATGTATTAATTTGTTCTTTTCCATCATCCACATCAGTCTTTTGTTGACCATCCGTTCCATGGTTTTGCTAAGACAGCTGGTAAGGAAGATCGGGCGGTAGCTGGTAGGTATTCGTTTGTCTTTTCCATTCTTTAGTATAGGAACCACACAACAAGAGTAGTTATGGTAAATATACAAATATAAATAAGCATACAAAGAGAGAATTAAAAAAAAAAAACTTATATTAAATGGAAAAACATTAGAATTCTTTTGACACTCTAGTAGCCTACTGTGATCGATTCATTTAATAAGCAACATTTGAAAGATTTAAATTGAAGGATATTTTTTTAATTCATTATTCCTCTGATCAAATGGCTTATTGTTGTTTTAAACTTTTGTAATATTTTTTTATTATTTATTTCTATTTCAGGTTATGAGGTATCTCCTATTGGTATGTTACTGAACACGTCTTCTGCTCTTGCTGACTCTGGTCTGATTCTGGCAGAAACATGCCACTCTGACATTAACAGGAAACTGTCTCTAAATGTTTCACCTGGTGATATACATTATGCTCTTTCCTGTTAACAGTTCTGTTCTTCGTTTTTATTTTATTTTTGTAAATTTGATTATGTATCATTCACCATAGAAATATTCTCAAGATGAGAGTGTTGTGGTGATCAAATTTTAAATATTTAACTGAATTTTTTTAATTGTTACAGATCAAATTATTTATTAATATGTGTTGTGTTGTTATACCTGAAAAGATGTAAATATTTCGATAGGTAATTACTATTTATATAATGTTTAGTGTTTTAATATTGTATATTTCTTTTATTTCTTTAAATAAAAATAATGATGCATTTTACTTTTGTTTTTATTTTTTATTTTCTATTATCTACGATCCATAATTTATAGTGTGCAAAATGTTCACTTTTTCCGTATTTTGGATGAACGAAACAATTTTTATATGCATAGATAAAGTATTATTAACAATATTACATTGATTATCAGAATTATAGTTTCTTTTTACTTAATTAATCATTCATTATATCACTGTTTAAATGTGGGCCATAATGTTTCAATATCAAAATACTGGCAAATCACACAAAATTATTTTAAAAGTTAGAAGAATATATCTTACAAAAAGTGGCTTATAATTATATTTTAATTTTCCCTAGTAAAAACATAATTTTATAGGATTAGAATTTAATAACAGTATAGTTACGATCATTGGTTTTGGGGATTAAAGAAAATCAATGTTTCTCTCCGAAACAACACAAGTTTGAGTAAATAGTTATTTAACAAAGTCTCTCTTTTTCCTAAGCAGATCCAAGTATCTCAGCACACTGATGAATACAATTTTCAGCTTATTTTCTTTTAACTACAACAAAATCAGGTGCAACAAAGTTCTTAACATTAAGACTCCCTATGTTTTTTTTTATAAAAGATTCTGATTCTCATCCACCTGCTTGTATGTCAGGTATACAAGGACTCATCCTATTCCTGGTATTTTTTTCTTTTTACAAAATCAAGAAGCTCATACATTATTTTTGAAGTAACCATATGTGGTGTCGTTGGCTCATATCCTTAGTCATCTGATCAAAGTGGTTTCCAGGCTCATCCCTAAGACTGCTGGTAATTATATCTTGCCATCTCATCCTGTCTCAATCCTTTTCTTGAATATGCCTTGAAAGGCCTTTTGATACCTCCTGTCCTTTTGAGAAACCTAACCAAGGATGAAATATTTTCAAGGTATTCATTTTTAATATAGATTTATTAGATTCAAGTCCTCCCTGCAATGAAAATGATTCGGTCTTGTGATGATTCAATTTTTGTAATGTTATTGTCCTGTTAATTAAACTTTTTTTTAAATTTAGTGTC
Organism: Troilus luridus; assembly: GCA_964056705.1. Lineage (NCBI taxonomy): Eukaryota > Metazoa > Arthropoda > Insecta > Hemiptera > Pentatomidae > Troilus > Troilus luridus. The sequence goes on along the minus strand of OZ057415.1, from coordinate 70,818,563 downwards.
AGTTGATTGTCCAAGTTTTCGATCCATTCTCGTATTATATTAACTGGAGAAAATACAACTTTTATATCTTGTTTTGTTAATTTCATAAACCTTAATAACAAATTATCTTAAGATATAAATTCTTTAAAAAACCAGAGATGGTCTAGTATATTTTTTTCATATTGTACTACACTAAATCAATATAGATTCCTGTTAACATCAAACAACTGTATGCATTACTAATTAATATTAAAGATTTTATATTTTGTGTATGTTTCTTATTTAGTTTATTAAATTATTGAATGTTCATGATGAACTTCACAATGCACGTATTTTTTGTTTTTAATTTAGAGAAACTATTTAATTTTTTTTTTTACTAAATTATATATACTATGTTATTAATTAATAATTTGTAGTAATTGTTCATCCTTTTTGTATTTAATTATATAATAAAATCTTATTATTATATTTGTATTTTAATTTCATTATACCCTTTCATCTTTGCATAAATGTGTAACATATGAGCAATTAAAGAATTTTATTTTATTTTTATATTAAAAAATCTGATATTACAAGCAGATATAAAGTTAATTCTTTCGATAGTTATAATATTGGCAATGATGTTAACTGAATTTAAATAATTAATTTAATAGATTGTTATTTCCATCAATTCTATGTACCTATCAAGTTTTTCTTGAACAAGACTTAAAATTCTGGTTTAAACTTTGGGCTAGATTAAAAAGTATGTGTTTTAATTGTTTTTTTCTTGGACCTTCTACTACAGGTATTAAAAACAATTTTAAAAATAAATTTTCTCTAAGGAGGATAATTATATGGAGATAAATAAGTTTCTATCATTCACCTTAATATAGTGATATTAGTCAGTGTAAATAAAATATAATATTTATGTTTTGTTATCTTAGTTTATAAGGGGCCGGAGACCGTCTGTCTGGGAGGATACATAATATGTACGTATTTGATCAGTTGGAAGAATAGTATTAAAGTTACTACCAGAGGTTAGAATATAAATTAGTTATGATTACATATAATAAATAGATATAACAGTTGAAAATTTGTAGCGAACTCATTGTGAGCTAGGAATAGCATAACTGTTAGTATAGTCATATGAAATGAAGTTACATTTGCAACTATACTAGCTATTACAATGTGATCTAGTCCAGAGGAACTATGGACGAGGGTGAGAACGAGCGTAGCGAGGAGGGAATTTCTTGCTGTCACATTCTGGTTTTTGGCATTACTTATTAGTTATTAAATTTGATTCTGGTTTTATTAAAATTTGTATTTATATTTATTATTAGGTATTTATAAAGAATTATCAAACGATTATATTTTAATAGTTATTATGATGAAATTAGTAAATTTTTTTATTAATGTATACTAATTTGGCAAATTTATCTTTCACCTCTTTAACAAAAACATGTCTTAATGTTTATTTTGATTAAGTCTAGACTGCTCAATGACGTCTTCAACGGGTTTCATAGCCGCAATATTTTGACTGTGCAAAGGTACCATAATCATTTGTCTTTTGATTAAAGGCTTGTATGAATGGATGAGTGAGGAAATAACTTTAAAAATATACCTCAATTCTATTGGACACATATCGGACGGGTCGTGGAGATGAGTTTTTAAAAACCATCCAACACCTGAGTGTAACATTGTGACTTAGAAGTTTCTCAAGAATCTAGTGGCAAATTTATTAATGGTATGCCTAATAGTTACAGAGATATTCAAGACACTGAGGACATCACACAAGGTATGAAGTATTTCCAAAAACTATTGTATTTATTGACAAAAGCAGCTAAAACCTTTTATTTTATTATTTTTCAAAATAATACAATCCTGGACAGACAAGAAACTGTTCACCGTTTCAGGCTAGTGAAACACCTACTAGAGAAACAACGTAAGCTCCCAATTAATTACAAAAGACTCATTACAGTTTATATTATATTATATTAGTAACTAATGGTAGATATATTAAAATAGAACAAAATTTTTCAGTTTTGAGTGCTGTTGTTTATTTAAAATCAGAAAATCAATATTAGGCTTGATATATCTATACTTGTTTCACATGTTCTCTTCACACCATTTGCTTAATCATCTTGAAATAGATCTAATAACCTTTAAATTTTCTCTCATTGGACCTATTAGAATGATGACCCAGCCACTTTTATTGAAAATGCACCATGTTGATGATACTTTAATACCATGACCTTCAAATCACTTCTTTTTTGAGGAAATAAAGTGCATGCATGCATTCAGACAGGATGAAGGAGAACATTAAGAAACAAAATTGATAAAAAAAACTCAAATTCGATAAATTGAGCCTAAGATAATTTATTGCAACTCAGAATATATTGGGCAGAATATAGTACACGGCCCGAGGAAAAACCATTAATCTGTTTGTGGTCTTGGGATAATTCACCTCAGACTGGAACCCAAAATTGGGGCTTTGGGGGAATTGGGTTTATTTATTTTTTTAATTTGTCTATGAATGACTACAAATGAGTTTGCGAAATGTCAGAGAATACCGCGGCGGTTTGTCGTCCTTTTACTAACCCGTATTCGCCTCGAACGCGACTGAATCATGTACCATAGATGTCTGTGTTTGGATACTCAACAGTGAAGAGTGTCGAGCGCAATAGGATTAGACCCTGCCCTAACTGGCAGCGTCTGATAGTGACTTACAATTCAATTTTTTGTTCTCTTCTTTTTCTTATTTAATATTCTTATACCTAAAAAGTTCGTACAATGGAATTATGTGCTTCAGTAACTGAAGATGAATTGGAAATTCAAAAATCAAAAGGAACAAAAAGAAGAAGGCTAACCACAAATCAACAAACTGAAGGTACGCCAATATTGACTAAAAACATTTACGACCTTTTGAGTGACGAGGAAGAGGATGACATAAAAGAAAATACAGTTCAAGCTACAAACAAATCTAAAATTCCTCTACAATAAGTTCAAAAACTATAAAAGCTCGGTGGAACATCTAAAAAATGATTTCTCATTAAAATACAAAAGAAATCGTATATTAATTTATACAAGCACTAAAGATGACTTCGACAATCTGAAGAAACTAATCATCGAGAGCAAAGGTGAATATCACACTTATACATTGTATGAAGACAAAACTCCCTCATTTATATTGAAGGGACTCCCTGCTTCAGTTGAGGTGATATTATTGAAGATCTTAAATCACAGAACGTTGCAGCAATTAAAGCAACGCAATTTATAAAGACATCAGAAGAAGGGGATCAAATCAAACTTCCAATTTATCTAGTTACTCCACAAAACATGGAAGAAATTAACAAAATAAAAAAACTTAAATATGTCTCCAAATGCCAAACACGGTGGGAACGCTTTACAAATTCTAAAGAAGCAATCCAATGCTACAGATGCCAGTCTTTTTTCCATATTGCGAAAAAATGCCACAGAAAAGCAAAATGTCTAAATTGTGCCCAAGAAGATGAAACAAAAGATTGTATGAAGCAAGACGGAGGCTGAACATGCAATAATTGGAAACAAAGCCACGCGGCAAATCATCTGGAGTGCCCCGTTCGGCTTAAGCAAATCGAAGCCAAAAGAAAAAGTAGTGTTTGGAGAACGGATGATACTACAAAAAGTCAACCAAAATATGAATTTAAGGATCAAGAACCATCCACGAGATCGACGAAGGATCCTCTACCAGCCACTAAGGAAATCAAAGATTTCTTTGCAACTTCAGAAAAAAACGATGATTCAGGTACAGGACAATTCAGTTTCATAAAAGACCTTAAAGACTTGTTTCAATCATTCAACGTACCCCGCATTACAAAAACGATCAAAACAACAATGGGTAAATTAAAAGCATGTAAAGACCCCATAGAAAAAAATAGTAGCCTAATTGAAGGGTTCATGGAAATTCTCCTTTACATATGTCAAATAATTATAAAATTAATGTTATGTTTTGGAACTGTAGGTCAATTGTAAATAAAAATCAACTATTCATAGAGTTTAAAAAAAGTAATAATGTACAAATTGCGGGCATTGTTGAAACAGTTTCCAGTGATACGTGTTCATGGAATATCGAGGGATATATATTGCACAGAGCTGATAGAAACAGGCATGGTGGAGGAGTGGCCCTAATTATCCACAAATCCATTAAACACCTAATCTCCTGTTACAAATCACCAAATAAGAAATTAAATTAAGAGATCTAAACATAATTTTTAAATTAAATAGCAGATTAGTTGCCATGGGGGATTTTAATTCAAAACATTTTGTATGGAATTGTTTTAATAACAACCGGGATGGCACAAAATTACTTATTTTTAAAATAAATACGCAATGATAAGAACCAGTAGGGAGCGATTAATTAGCAAGAACACATTTAAAATCCATTAGAAACGAAAGGAGATTAAGCCCTATTTTTTTCATTAAAAAAAAAAAAATAATACACAAAACTTTTTGTGGAGTACTCGTGTGGATTGTTTTTTTGTGGGAATGGAAACGTGTATTATATTTATGTATGCATAAATAATTAATGATAATAATTAATAATTTTTTTTTTTTTTTTTTTTTTTACGTGGGCAGGTGGAAATCTTCAAAAGACGCGGATAGGCCCGTACCTATCCGTGTGTGGGATTTTTACCCACTAAAACCACCTCCCTACTACCCCTGTTTTCCACACTCCACGGGACCGTCGCACAGTGGAACGAGCGTTAGGGAGGACTGGACATTCATTAATATTTCCGCTTTTGGGTCTCCTAGAATAAGGCTATTGCTACGGTTTTAAAGCTTTTTGAAGGGACTATTTAATTATACGATAAACGGGATCAGGTCTTTTAGGGGAAACATGTAAAAATTCTCGATTTGATATTTCGATGTTAGATAATTTAGTACCTAGATACTACGAGAATAGGTACAATACAGTATTCTATGGAAAGACAGATACATAGGTATTAAATAAAGTTATACAAAGGAAAAAGTAACAAACCAAAACGTTTAATTATTAAACAAAATTAATATAATAATTGATAATTACTGTTGTTAGTTAATATACTAGGTATAATTGTTACATCAAAATTATAATGAATGTAGGTGCCTATATAAAATTGTTTATTTAAATAAAGGTCAGAATTAAACCAAAATTAACAGCTTAATTTTAATTAGGATTGGTTTTTCTATATTGTAAGTAACAATAAGTGATTGTGCTTCTGGTAATAAATCACGTTTAATGTTTATTATTTACGGACTAAGAGTCGAAATTAAAGGATCCTAATTTATCAACAAAGATTGCTTCGATGAATTTCTGGCATGAAACACTCTGAAGGAATAACTTGTGATTTGCTTCTTGAGCATCTTCTGACAATTGTCTAATAGGTACTATAGCATTTTTGGCTATGGTTAACTAAAATTAGCAAAATTACTGTAGTTACATTCCGACTTGCCGTGGCTCAGTTTAAAGTACACACTAGTCGTCTCACAGGCTAGGCACGCAACGATTTCCACTCTACACGCTACATACATATCTTTAATGTTATTTTATAAATGCTATTTCTCGGATATTTAACAGGTGGAATTGAGTATGTAAGTAACCTATCATGCTTGCTTGGCCACCAAAAGTTTTTCCATCCGTTTTTTAAATGGTACTGTCTTCGATTGTTTGCGATATTTTTAAATAAAATATAAATGTTTTAGAATCCAGAATCCATTTCCACATCAACCAGATGAAAATAAATTACTGTAATATAATTTTTGTTTTCTTCGTGAGCTGAAATAGTAGCATTTTTAGGTTCGTAATGTTTATAAATATACAAAAATAACATTTTTTTAAAGCTAAATTATTCCTTATTTGTTTATTATATTCTGCTAAGCAACATAGATTTTAGATATTAATTTAACTCTTGCAAATGTATTTTTACATCAACCCCTTAAATTGGCAATTTTGAGGCTTAATCCACAATTTTCCATTTTTATTTTCGTTTCTGTAAAAAAAAAAAATATATATATATTTAAATCACAATTTGTATTAATATAAATTCATCTATATATCTGTGGCACCTGTGGAAAATTGCGATTTTAGGAATTGAAGGGATTCACTTTATTAGGGATTGACTCCAAATAATAGAATATGAAAGTCATGTAAATATAAATAAGTTACACAATAAAACAAAAAGCAATAGTGTAAAGGACCTTACCAGGAGAAGCAACATTTGATTGGTCATTTCCTGTTCCTTCAGCCATTTTCATTATCAATGGAGGTTTTTTTTTCAGAACCTCCTTTATTATATGAAAGTACATTTACACTTACTTTACTTTTGCAGGTTTCTGCCTATAGTCCCCCATGACCTCTTCACCGTTATCAGTCAGTATTATAACATCAATATTGCATCTTTTCACTTCTGCCGGGATACAGTACATTTTTGTTCTATGCCCTGAACATTTTATGACCAAAATGTCTTTCTTTTCGTTCATGAAATCCAGGCTTCTTATTTTCTTCTCTTAAAGACAGATGCATAGAAAAAAGGTTTGTAATATGATGAAAACTCAATGAAGTTAAGAGGTCAATTCAATAGGAATTTTATTGGAAACATTTTAATTTATAATCAAATGTCATAATAATAAAGCACTATATAATGTTAAACTTCTATTGAACTTGCTTTGCGTCTTTAACAGTGTGCGAAACAGAGATATTTCTATTAATTTCATTACAATATTGTTGTCTTGTTAAGAGACCTGTTCCCAGAATAAAATTGTTTTCCTATTCTATTTATTTCACTCCCGTTGAAAATTTAATAATTATTGTAATATAACGTTACGGCAATATTTGATTTTTAATTGGTATTTTTGGTATTTATTTATTGGCATATTTTTTGGAGATATATATATTTATATATATCAATATAGTTGAAACAAATTGAACGTCCCTAATGTAGCAATTAGGCAATTGGTAGATCAAGAAAGAACACAATAGAAACAAGAAGATTAAAATGGTATGGCCACTTAAAAATAATGGCAGAGGAACGATGACCAAAAATAATCTTTGAATATTGCCCTGTAGAAAGGAGTGAGCCGCACTGCGGGTTTTCCTTTGAGAACCTGTTTTATCACGCATTTATTTTTAACATAATCGTTGGAATGGCTCTCGGAGAGAATTTTTTCAATTCTAGAAATCGTTTTTGGTTGATTAAAAGGGGATGTTTGTGAGAATGGTTGGCAATATTCACATTTTAAACCATCAAGTTACCTAGCCTCGTGCACGTATGATCATCAGGTAAATTATAGGAAAATTTCATATTTTTTTTCCATAAATGTTTTATAAAGGATGTTTACATCAAGGGGTGCCTACATTCTCTCCCTGGTGCCGAAATATCCCGAATTATTTCGCTATATTAAAGCTCCTTCCTTTAAAGACCAATGGTCACAAAATTTACGTTACGATAAAATTGCAAATATTATGCCCATCAATGATTTCAAGGCAATATGGAAAATATTTACACTTTAGTAATAATAAAACTATTGGTAACGGTGATCCCTTTTTTAAAGTTAGGCCTCTTCTTGAAATAGAAAGTCATTTCAGGACATTGAGCATGAAAAAGACTACTCAATCCATGATCCATGAGGGAAATAGGGCAAGCTCAAAAAAGCAGTAGGTACGTCCCTAAAAAAACCAAGAAATGGCGATTTCAACTTTTTGTTCGGTCTCTGGTATCATTTATGATTTCTTGATTTATTCCGACTCATCCGATAGCATATTTAAAAATATCAAATTCAGTAAGGGTCGTCATTGCTTTGTGCAAATCTATTAAAGATAAACCACTTTCATCAATTTCTTTTTATAATTCGTTTACATTACTGGAGGTTTTAGTATATTTGAGTAACAAATTTGGCATACTGAGTTTAGGGACAATAAGAGAAAACCGATTAAGAGGGTTGAAACTAACTGCTGTACAATGTACTTAAAAAAAAGGAAGAGGGAGTTTTGAGGAATACTTTGACAAGAAAGAAAAAATGTTGTCAAGTGGATGGACAACAAACTATATGTGCCCAATTTGAAGCATTTAGTACTAGCCAGGGAACCGGACAATGTATGATCAGTCATACATCCCTGCAACTTCCAGGAAAATTAAAAAAAAAAAAAGAAGGAAGGAATAATTCATACCATTTGATGTATGAACCCATTTTAAAACAAAAAAAAAAAGAAAACAAAATTTATCATCCCAATTCACTTTTGTCTCTTTAAGGGTTAAAAAAATATATATATATTTATAACTTATATACTTCCAGGAACAAAACATAAAAAAAGAAAGAAAATTTAAGATGAAATGACTCGCACGATAACTGGGTTAACACTGACTGTATTTCCGTCATGATCCTCTATATATAGTGTTTACATATTAACAGCTGTTACAATAAACAGCTTGATCTTAACGTAAATATATATATATATATATATAATTAAGACAAGACTGATGATCGCATAGTTACTAAGATCAAGCTGACCATTGTAACAGCTGTTGATATGTGAACACTATATGTAGAGGATCATGATGGAAATACGATAGGGGAAATACCCCTAAGTAGATGGGGGTGTGTATAATGGAACTCGATGCCACTATATATATATATATATATATCTTAGCTCTATCAATGATTTACCTTTTCTCCTCTTTTACCTGAGTCTTTTGTCTCCATGATGAGAGAATTGGTCCTCCCCGTCTTGCCACTTCCATTTAGGAAACGGAAATTTCTTATTTTTTTTTATGGATGGTGAGTTCGGTAATAAATTGTTTTTTTGTCAGCGGGGATATTTTTATATACATAATATGATTCTTGTTTATAGTCCCTTTTACTAAACTGTACCCATTTTCTTGTTTATTGAAATATTTTTTTTTTTTTTGTGTCTCTTGATGCAATTCACTTCTTTCGGGTTGTAGAAGCGAATTATTCTTTTAAAAAACGGCGACGTGTCACGTAGGAAATCTAATTTTAAAAATGCATTCCATCTTTGGATGTTGGGGATTATAACGGCCCATCCGTTTGCTGGTTTAACGTCGGTGTATTGCTGCTATGGGTAATTGGACTATATGGGTAACAACGAGAGTTATAAATTTAAGATTTAGGTCTTAAAGATATTATTTAAAAATACATAATAAATAAAGAAATGAAATTCACGAACAAGTGATGGGAGCACCTGTGGTATAGTGATTAGCATAGCAAACTCCTATGTCCAAGGTTGCAACTTCGGAACCCAGCAGTTTGGCCTAGGATTTTGTAAATGGAGTAAAAAATCCTTCTATATACCACTATTAATTAGGAAGGGATGCATAGTAGGGGTCCCGAATCTGTGCCATGTCAGGTACTCGTTAAAAATCCCTATCCAAATTATACCTGGATAAACAAAATTTAGGACTGCTGTAGCATCGTCCAATCAGCTATAGTGGCATAAAGTAACCTTAAATTTAGAAACAAACTTTGGCATACGGTTATAAAATTACTTTACTTATTAAGTGAAAAATTACTAAACCAACTATTTTATGAAATTTATATATGTAATTAAAAAACGAACAGACTTACCTGATTAGAACATTGATCCGCCACCCCACAGGTTATTATTGAATACAACCCCCAATAGTCGCTTCAGGAGCTGCTGAAAAAGCGGATTATTCCAACCCTCCAACGGGTACGATTTTTTTTTTGGTTGGGGAGGTGGTGGATTAAGCACTCCATTTTTTTATAACATCGAATGTGTGGTTTCGGTGAATATATTTCCATTTCGCAGAGTTATTCTTTCATTTAAAAGCGATGAACTATATTTAAAAGCCTAATGCACTAAATTGTCTAATCAAAATAACCTGTAATACTTTTTAGGTATATTTTCCAATGGGAAATTGCGATATTTATAAGGTTAAATTCATTTTATTAGAGAACAAAATTAATGCTTCAAAGAATTTCCTCTAGACCCACCGGCTCCATCAGCTGCTGTTAACTGATTAAACTATTTGTATGTCACTGCCGGATTTAAACCTGGAGCCTTCAGCATAGCAATTCAGCAGTCTGCATACAACGCTACCGCGATTGAGAAATATTAATTCATGTCATTTAATAGATATAATCATTGCTAATAACCACTTTGAGATCAATTCAGATGATTCACAGCTTTAAATTGAAAAAAAAAACTTACTATTATACTTACGGAGTTGAGCTTTTTGGCTCTACTAAACCATCCAATTCATCTCGTATCCAATCCTTACAATCCAAAATCCTTCGTAAAATCCTCAATGCTCCCTATTATGTCACAAACAAAGTCATCCATCATGATCTTAATATCCCATATGTTACTGATTTGGCCCAAACTAGATACCTATCCTTCCACGACAAGCTCCATACACACACGAATCCTCTAGTCTCTCAACTTGCTTCCCATACTATTCCTGATAACCCTCCGAGGCGTCTGAAAAGAAGATGGCCTCGAGACCATCTACTATAGAACTTTATTGGAGTGCTGCCGATGGGTAGTTACTCCACATGTGTTTTTCATGTCATAATGTACATATCAGCAGATTTACTAGTTATAATCATATTATAGTTGTAAAATCAATAAATTAAATTTAAAAAAAAACAAAAAACTATTATACTTAAAATTGATTGGCATATTATTAATTCAGTATAACGCATCCTTATCTTGTTATAGGAGTGAACTCCACGTGGTTGTGGTGGGCCGGTACCCTGTACTTAGCCCCGACGCCTCCCAATGAATTTTTAATTAATATAATCTCACATGCAGCCCTCCATGAGGGGTGCTGGTAGAAGTCGTACCTACGATGAGCTCTTATAACGTCTTGTTATTACTCCTTCCGTGGTTTTCGTTTTATGTCCCTCTGGAGTATGAATGATCTGAGGAAGTGTCTTTGGATAGCGAACTTCTGGAGGGATTCAAGGATAAATATAAACAAGAATAGGTTCATATGGGCCTTGTTATTATATTTTTTTAGGGCACTTCTTTTTTAAAAATTGTCGAAATCGAACAGGCAATAAAGGAATTAGTTAGCTAAAAATTAGAAATCGAGAAGAAGCATGAAAGATTCTAAGATGAGTACCTAGTGAATTTTTTTTTTTATGAGTACCTAGTGAATTTTTTTTTTTTTATGAGTACCTAGTGAATTTTCATCTTCGTTTGGTATAAGAGTTTCTTTTCTTTAAAGGAGATCTGCCATCCAACATTTCAGTATTCGTTTCCATTATTCAGTATAACGAGTATGACGGGAGTTCATAAATGTTATATTCCAATGAACAAACACCTTCAATTTTGGTTATTTTCATCACGGATTAGCAGATTATGTGACAAAGAGGAAGAAACGGCTTCCCACATAACATCTACGAGTTTATATACGTGTGTAATAATCTTGTGTTAGAAGCAAAATTCTGTGAAATAATTAATAGATTAGCAAAGGCTGTAGAGCTGTTGTCAATTTGAGAACAGAAATATAAATATACTTCTATAAACGGAAAAAATAATAAATATACCAGGGTAGTTTTTCATGTAATTGTTTCTAATTCGGCTTATAATCAGAAGAAAAAAATTACTTGAAGCTTGTGCTTTTGAAGACTTTAATCGGCTACAATTTTAAAACTAAACAACGGGTGGTAACTTATAGTTCAACAAGATAATCTGTGATCTGGGAATAAAATCTAAAAAAAAAAAAAGCTACCTAGTAGTCTTTTAGTACAAATAAGGACCTATATACCTTTAGAGGTGGAGGTTGGATGAGAGGATTGACCTTTCGTCGAACCTAAAAAAGAGCGAAAGATAATATGAGGGATTGAAGCAAGGTTGTAGCATGTCACCCACTCTTTTCAAGATATACCTTCACAAGGCTGAGAAACCATGGTACAGGCAGTGTGGGGATGTTGGGCCGTTCATTGATGGCGAACAACTACTGTCCTTGTTCTTCACTGACGACCAGGTCGTGTTTGCTAGGCGGAAGTCTCCTTGAAATGATGGTGTATGCCCTAAAGATGTGCTACGAAACGGTGGGCTTAAAAATTAACTTCGAAAAGACCGAGTATATCTCAATCGGAGATGCACGCCCGCTTCTTGTTGACGGAGAGGCCTGAAAAGAAGTAAATGCATTCAAGTACCTGGGTTCTTATTTAGATGCTACCGGGCCGTCCGAGAAAGGTGGAACAAACCCGAAAGGCTATCAGAATGCTGCATCCGGTCCTCTGGAATACAGAGATATCAAAAGAAAATAAACGCTGTATTTTCACTGCCTTAGTGGAAACATCGTCTGTACTCAAAGGTGCAGGCGGCAGGCGGTTGAGACGGATTTCTGGAGGAGGTGTCTTCGGGTCACTAGGCTGGATCAAGTAAGATATCAAGAAATTCGACAGAGCATAACTCACCAAAAACCTTAAATAAACAAGTTTTTTTATTGATTATTTCGATATAATAATTCTATAGAAACAGAACTATATTGATTTTGTCTCAAAATCACTACCAATTGAATAATACATCTTCGAAATATCTCTTATGTATATAACATTAATGGCATGGACAAATAAATTTAATCAAAATGGAACTCATTGAAACATAGACCTTATATAATACATGAACTTTTTTATCAGTTTCCATTGTATCGTTTCTAACAGTCTTGGCACCTTAATATTCTTCACCTATCCTTTTTTTATGGGTATGAGATCTTCTTTTAAATAATTCAAGATGGACCCAGTCTCACTTCTTTACAGTAGGATTGGAAGGTACAGGCCATTATTTATTTTTGTTTTATTGTCAACCTCTCACTTCCCCTCGACTATGTTGCAGATCTATTAAAAAATACCACTTGTTATTTATTTTTTATTTTTTTTATTCTGTTTAATATGCCTTAGTATATTTTTTCATTTATTCCAACAAGTGCCCCCAGATACAACATATACTCTTCTACAAACTCTAGGGTTTTGCCCTTACAGTTTATCCACACAAACAATTCCGGAAAGGTGGCTTTATGTCTTATTCTCCTTTGAGACGTCCTATCGCAACAGCTCACCACCAGCAGTTCATAAGAATGTGGTGCAGCGAGTGCCAAGAAGGAGTATTGCTATCATGTTTAATGATGAGACATGTTTCTGTTTCTATAGTGATAACAGCTACCAAAGAGTCTACTGAGAACATGGCATAAATGCAATACCCCAGTTCGTGCTTGTTGGTGTCCACTACTAGGCACTAACTGTACCCCATTCTTCTGAGTTGTTACTGGTGACTGTAGTTATTGCTAAAACCTTATATTTTTCATTCAGTAAAAGGATACTAATTTTTAATAAATATTAATGCATTTTATAATAAAAAACCTTTATCACTACAACATATGAAGGGTCTTGGGCTCAGTACATGGTAGAGACTGTGCTGTTTCTAGGACTCTGGTTGCGTATAAAGGTTATTTGCCTGAAACTATGCTCAAATGCCAGGTCCCCCCCCCCACAATTAAAGGTATCTACTTTATTGAAGGAGGGTCTATAGGTCCTATATGGTTCATTTGCAGCTGTTGATCATCATCATGTTCTGTCCTCTTGAACCGTTGAGCAGTATGAGGGTTGGCAGCTGTTAAAAGATTAAGTTATTTATCTGCCACAGGCGGATTTCAACCCATAACCATCCATAGCAAGTACTCTACTCAATGAGCTACCACATTCCTAATTTTATAACAAAAATAATATAAAAATTCCAGACAAAGTAAATACCACAAAATTAGCAATATCCCTGATCATGGTAACATCTGCGTATATAACCAGGCTGCATAATTTAATGTTAGGTAACTATCACTTTGAAGCCGTTGATCAATCCACCTGTATTAGAATTTAAACTGCAAAAACTTGGGAAGTGGGAAGTGGTGAGATCAGGAGTAGTATCAAGGTAGAAAATAGAGCGTACCATGACCTTCTAATAAAAATTTACTAGTCTCTCTTAAGACAGGTGGTGTGTTATGGTGCAGAAACCTGCATGCTGAAAGTCTCAAATCAGTTAGCTCTGAAAGAAAATATACTTTCAAGGCACCTGGAGGGCACTTTTATAGGAGTAGCATTCCTCAAACATATGTCTGATGCAAAGATTTGTATTACACCTAAGGCATATCGGTGTTCGAATGAAAGGTAAAAATTCTACCAAGAATCTCTGGAACACAGAAAAAGACTGCATAGAGCATTGAAAATTTTAACTTATTTAGAAGTAAATACAAAGTTTCTCTTTAAGTGCTTTTCACTTTCTCTTAAATAGATTATTAAAACTATCCAAAGCTAAAATAAATAAATACTTGAATAACTATCCAGTAGACGAAATAAATAGGAAGCAAAACTTCATCTTCTTGATTCATTTAATACATTACATGACTGTTGCTGCAGACATAACTTGCAATTATATCACGTAAACTGCAGTAGGAGCACTTGAAGAGTTACGGCAGAAGTTCAGTTCACTGTGTCTAATTTGTAGAATATCCTAGAATAAGTTAAAATCTTATTAATACTTTAAATTTCAACTACATTTTTGTATACAGTATTAACTATCTTTAAAAATTTGTTTAATAATAATAGTTGATTTCATATATGTAATAAAGAAAATGGTCTGGGTGGAGGTCAGAAAATATTCTTTTTAATGTCTTTAACTTAAAAGACTTGTTTGTAAACTTCAGAAAAATAGTTCATAAGTATAGATATAATTAATATTTTATTTTTACTAAAATAAATATAACAACAAATTTAATAATTAAGTTTTATAAGAAAAACTATTGTTTACCTTACTATCTGTCAAAATCCAATTTTGGGAACCAAAACCTTTCTGTTGACTGCCTAATAATTTCTTGATGTTGATCCCGTTTATTAAAAAATTAAAAGTGAAATCAACCTAATACATTTATACAAAATAAAGTTTGTTTTATATTTAATGTTATGCATAGTTTTTATATAATTGTAAATGTTACACTTCCTTTTTTTATTTAAAATAATACTTATTGCACAACTGTTTCTCTTTATTTTAATTATTTATCTACTATACTGAATTATTTAAATTCAAGTCAAGTTCTACTCTTGATTGTTTAAATAAAAAAAAAATAAAAAAAGGAAAAAAAAAAGACTTCAAATGTATAATAATTTTAGAAGGGAAGTACTCGACTTTCATTTTTTTTTTCATGTGCAGTACTATAAGTGTTGTTTGAACATTATAAACTCGATTTGTATTTAAAACACTTGAAAGCAAATTCCTATAAAATCAATTATAAATCACATAATATTATATATTGTTGCTATCAAAACAAACAGCCTATCTATAGTTTTTGGTGAAAATGAGTTAGTAACGGGAACGCATTCTACAGGTTGAATTACACACCATTAAAAGTTTTCAAGGTTGAATTGAAAGATAACCGATATATAAGGTAATATAATATATGGCATGGTTTTTTTTCTCTCCTGTAAAATCGCCCAAAGTGTAGACGGGTAGTATTGTTTTGACAGTGACGTTATTATAGATTTATGTAAGTTGACATACCTTAATAATATTTTCGTTACAACTGTCTCTCTTCATTTTAATATTTCTTTAATCTTGAATTATTTTCTTTTTATTAATTCTGGTTATAAAATATTCTTCAGAAAAAAAAAATCTGTTCAGCCTGGATCCTCAACAGGTCGGCCAGGTTACGATACTGTTTACTTCCTTTAACCCACAATTTATTCCTTATCACCTCTTCCTTATCTCAATTTATACCTTATCACTTAAGGCACAAATGAAGATTTATACCTCAATTTTCTGCGTGATCATGAAGTTATTTCCAACTTCATATCATATAATAGATGAGGCCAAATTTGGAAAAAGGAAGTATAATAGGGGCAGAATTATTCCTGGAACATGGATTGTAGGAGCATTTGAAAGAGGAACTGGAAGATGTTTTTTTGAGCCAGTAGAAAACCGTTCAGCCGACACTCTAACTGAAATCATATTACGTCGAATCGCTCCAGGTTCTATAATTTTTACGGACCTTTGGAGGAAATACAATCGGCCGCCACTACTTCCGCAGTACGACCATTTTACTGTCAACCACAGCCAAAATTTTGTTGATCCAGAAACGGGAGCTCATAGGCAAAATATTGAAAGAACATGGAGATCAGTGCGTTCCAGTATTCCGAGATTTGGAAGATCTGAAGATCATATGGCAGGGTACCTCTCTGAATCCTGCGGAAAGAAGAGGTACAATGTTAGTTGTCCCTGTACACTAGTTTCGGTTGGAAGTGCCATGGCTATATAAACCAAATAATAATTCATAACAGGTATTATACAATCATTATTTATGTTGATTTATTTATTTATGTTTAATTTATTATTTGTCATCTGACTGCAATTAGCCACCAAGGGGAGATCCTAAAAAATAAATAATGACAAGACAATGAGTGCAATGAATAATTAAATACCCACTGCCTAATTTCTGTATAAATTTAAATAATTCTATAAATAAAAAAAAAGAAATAAAAACAGCAAATGGGCTACAGGAAAATTAAAAATTTACATTAAGAAATTTAATAAGAAGAATTCAAATAAGTCATTAATAAATTGAAAAAGAAATAATTGTATTACTATTTTAAATATTTGTTATTTTAAAATTCTTATTTTGAAGAGGAAAGATTTGCCCCCAGCCGGGATTCGAGCTCCGATATCTGCATCACCGTGGCAACGCTCTAACCATTTGAGCCACCGGGGTCGCTATAGAAGAGGAAGAATGTTCATTGAACATTACTTTTAATTTTAGGATCTTTTTGATTTGTAGGGAGAGACCATGGTGGCTCAAATGGTTAGAGCGTTGGCACAGTGAGGCAGATATCCTGGTTCGAATCCCGGCTGGGGGCAAATCTTTTCTCTTCAAAATAAAAATATTTAATAATCAAATCAATGATTAAAAAATTATAATTTGTTATTTTAGTTTGTTAATTTTAAGATAGAAAAAATTCTAAGAAAAGCCATCTGACAGAAAAATAAGTTTTAAAGTAGTAAGTTTTTATTACTATTCATCTTTATATATAAAAGCTTGTCCTGACTGACAAGACCATCGCAGAGCCATAACTGCATAAGTTACAGATTTAAAATTTGGACAGTAGGTACATTTTATAATGCCAACGGGCACTAAGAAAGTATTTTTGAAAATTGGTCCCCTAAAAGTGTAAAATAGGCAAAATCCTAACATGGTAAGTTAGGGATATGAAAATAAGTAAGGAGGATTTACTTTTAAACATAATAATAATTGTTTTGAAGATTTTGCAAAATCAACCATCAGAAATGTGAAATGAGGCATGAAAGGACTTCTAAATACAACAACTTTTCATTTTTACAAAAATGCCGTTTATCATTTTTAACTTCAAACCAATCCTATATATCCGATACCATTGAGAGGAAAAAATGTCACATTAATATAATCGGAAATTAAAAACACCGTTAAACAATAGACTTGATTAATAACTTTTCTGTTTACAAAAGATAATTGCACTTTGTCGAAGTGGAAGTTCTCCCTTTGTTGGCCGCTCAACTGTGGATGATGACAATAATAATCCCCCCATTCAACCAGTACTTAACACATAGGCATAGGCCCCCTGACTTGACTTTAATGTTGTGGTAGGAGTGGTTTATTTCATGAAGCGTATGGATTATTAGTACTTAATTATTTTCATTAATAAAACAAAGAATACCTAATCATAATTTGTTTCTAGCCAGTCCAGCATTTCAGGTTCTATAAGTCTGGGATTTCTATTTGGTCCAAGTTTAGCTTCTTCCCTCCTCCATTCAAGATCAATTATCTGAAAGAGTTTGAAATAAATCTGAGTTGAATTGAATCTGTCCAATAAAATTAAAAAAGTGGTAAATAAAACTTGTGGGTTCACGTCAGCAAAATGCTATTGACATATTTCATGAGACTTGTGATGCCTTTTAAAGATTAAATTTCTATTGAAATAAGAATAATTGCATTACTAATAATAACTTAAAACATCAAGAGCTAGTTGAAATTTCTGTTCCCGTTAAGAGATTTTGTTTGTAATAGTTAAATGCCTTGTTTTATGAAATGTTTGAAAGTACAACTAGTCTTGAACAAATCACAGTATTGTTGAACTTACTGATGACAACAATGCTAAAAATCTATGTAAATACAAATTATAAATAATATAACTATATACTAACTATTTTTTCAATTAAATTATTGATAATTTGTATTGAGCTCATAAGTAAATCAAAATAAATAATCATTTTATAATACCTATTATGGATTATTGATTGGTTGATATAGTCTTGCTACTTCCAACCAAAAATGGTGGAAACGTTCATTCAACACTCTGTATCTTTTCTTCGAACAGTATTCAGCGAGGTATCCTGCTATATGATCTTCAGATCTTCCAAATCTCGGAATACTGGAACGCACTGATCTCCATGTTCTTTCAATATTTTGCCTATGAGCTCCCGTTTCTGGATCAACAAAATTTTGGCTGTGGTTGACAGTAAAATGGTCGTACTGCGGAAGTAGTGGCGGCCGATTGTATTTCCTCCAAAGGTCCGTAAAAATTATAGAACCTGGAGCGATTCGACGTAATATGATTTCAGTTAGAGCGTCGGCTGAACGGTTTTCTACTGGCTCAAAAAAACATCTTCCAGTTCCTCTTTCAAATGCTCCTACAATCCATGTTCCAGGAATAATTCTGCCCCTATTATACTTCCTTTTTCCAAATTTGGCCTCATCTATTTCGACTTCAATGCCTTCACCACCGATCATAGCATTATCCCTCAGGATGAGTGAATATAAACAAATGTCCCTGCAATTGTCAGACCAATCTACCACAGTGCCTGAGGAAAATCCAAGTTCTGTCATAATATATTCCTGCCTCGGAGGTGACGTTTTTAGCCATACACATACAAATTGGCAGACCTGAGAATAGGTTATTTTGCTGGTATTTTGCAGCCAAGTTCCAAATTTAAAAGACTTAGTAAATGCACACTTCCTCCTCCTGTCGCCGTCGATGTAAGACTTATTACATCTGAAAACCATGAAACAATGTTTGAATAAATTGTGGTTTAAAAATAAAATAAACATTACCTAATGCTACTCAAATACTGGTATCACTTCCACAGGTTGTCGCTTCGAGTTGAGTGACAACACGTTTTAACTTAACGCTTGTATCCCTTTTAATATTTCCAGAAATATAAGTTATCACGAGCTATAGTATGGAAAATAGAATTGGATTATGGGAAATGTGTATACTTCAAAAATCATTTAATATAAAAATGAACATTTCAACAAACATATATTGTCTATACTTTCTCAAAATGTTAGTTATAAATTTAATTTCTGAATGAAATGAGAAATCTGCTCATTTCCCCTAATTACATTATCTTATCCCTATTAAATCTCATGGTAACGAGTTTAATGGAAAATATTAAAAATAAAATGAATAAAACAGTTAAAACTTGTAACTCAAAATGATGCAACAACCTGTAGAACAGACCCTTTTCTTTATTAATGAAATTATTACCAAAATCCACCCATTATCTCTCTTTTAAGGGATAATGTTAATTGGATTTAGTGAACTGAAATTGGTGGGGAGCAAGATGGCACAGAACAAATTATTCCAAAATCGAACATTAGGCATATAAAAAAAGAAATTAGTAGATGTTGAAATGTTAGTTGAAAATTTAATTTCTGAATGAAATGAGAAATCTGATCATTTCTCCTAATTACATTACCTTATCCCTATTAAACCTCATGATAAGGAGTTTAATGGAATATACTATAAAAGAAATGAACAAATAGTTAAAACTAGTGACTCAACATGATGCAACAACCTGTAGAACAAATTGTAACACCTTTAATGGAATAATGGAAAATATCAAAAATGAAATGAATAAAACAGTTAAAAATTGTAACTCAAGATGGTGAAACAACCTGTAGAAAAGACCCTTATCTTTATTGATGAAATTATTACCAAAATCTACCCATTATATCTGTTTTAAGGGATTGAAAATTTAGTGAATTGAAATTGATGAGGAGCAACACAGAATAAATTATTCCAAAATCGAACATTAGGCATATAAAAAAAAGAAATATGTAGATGAGAAACGAATCCCGGGATTTGAATGCAATAGAATATTAACACCTAAACATGGAGTGGAATATACAAACTAAGAGTAATTACCTGTACTGAAAGGAATCTAAATACTCTGTACACTGTGCTCTGCACTTGGAGCAATTCATCAAGTAGGAAATAACTCCATGATCACGGAGAAAACGAATGTACATTTGTTCATTTGTACCGTAAGTGGTAAGAAGTTGTGTATTAGACATATTACAACCGTTACACACCATTTCACATTGAAGGGATAGACAAGTTGGTGGAAATGACGCATTTTGAAATTGGATTTGGCGGTATTCCGGGGAAGATGGAAAACGTCGAGTTTTAAGGAAGGGAGGGGCAGGAGTGGCAAGAGGGGCAGGAGGGGAAGTGGTGGGGATAAAGTGCCGGTAGAGATATGAGCGGTGTGTAGACGGCGCACAGTGGAACGAGCGTTAGGAGCGTCTGGACATTCAATTATATCTCCGCTTCTGGTTCTCCTAGAATAAGGCTATTGGTACGGTTTTAAAGCTTTTTGAATGGACTATTTATTATATGATAAACAGGATCAAATCTTTTAGGATAAACGTGTAAAAATTCTAGATTTGATATTTCGATGTTAGATTATTTAGTATCAAACATTGTACCATTTATTGTACCAACATACTACGAGAATAGGTACAATACAGTATTCTATGGAAAGACAGATACATAGGTATTAAATAAAGTTACACAAAGAAAAAAGTAACAAACCAAATAATTTAATTATTAAACCAAATTAATAAAATAATTGATAATTACTTTTGTTAGTTAATATACTAGGTATAATTGGAACATCAAAATTATAATAAATGTAAGTTCGTATATATAATTGTTTTATTTAAATAACGAAATAAAAATTAAATAAATCAAAAATTAAAAACTTGACGATTTGTTGTAGGGACTATTGCACCTATGTGCACCATTACACATATGTCGTTGAAATATCACACGCAAACTGAGTTTCATTGTGATACTATTATGTTAGATGAGGGTTGTTCGGATAAATGAATGTAAACAAAACCTGGTAAAAAAAAGAAAACTTGCGAAAAGTAGACGCCAATATCAACAGAAATTATTTTAAATTAATTTTTAAGGCCCATAAAATAAAAAGAAAAAATCATTTTCTCGGAAAATAGCACCTAGTAGCAAAATCCGACTAATGGAAAAAAAACTTCAAACACTCTAGTTATTTACTGTGAAGGTAGTTTTTTGGGCGATTTTGAGCGATTTTCACAATTGATTATTTAATTTTATCACCCAATTTTCACCGAAAAATCCCAGACGTTTGAAATAATCCCAAGTTTTATTTGCCTAAAATATCTTATTATGGATGTGTTTTTTCCCAGTAGGTGCACGATTAATTTAATGCATTACCTCAAACAGTGGATTGCTTTAAAAATATGAGTTTTTAGAAAAATTTATATTTCAATTAAGAATTTTTTATATAAGATTTGATTTCACAATAAATTTATCTATGGATTTTGTTGAGAAGAAGTATAAAGTATAATTTAAAATCAGAATAAAGGACAAATTTAGTTATTAGAGAATTGGTCCAATGTCCAACAAATGCGTTGGTTCGTTCCACTGTGCGGCGCTGGCTGTCACCTACGTCAGAAAAGTGGAGGGGATGGAGGTCGTAATTCTTTCGAACTCATACCACAAAAGGTAATATTAACCTCGCCTTGAAAAATATCAATAAAATGTAGGTACTTAAGTCAGTCTTGGTCCTGTTATTATATCTATATTTTTGTAAATGTAAATTGTTAATTTCTATATTTATCCTCACATTTTTTTCAAAAGAATTTAATTTTGTTGTAACAATATTATCTTTAGACAACACTGACAAGTTGACAGCAAGTGTAGGGAGGTTACTGTTAAGTGACATATTTGGATATTAGATCTGGTTAAATATAATAGTTTCGATTTTTTTTCTTTTTTATTATTTACGGTAACATTAAGGTAATCTTATTTTTTAATAGACTATAATATATTTTTTAAATTTCTATTTATTTATTTGTGTTTTATGACATCATAACCTGTAATGTGTCATCAGTGATTAGTGATTATTGTTTTTTGTTTTGTCAGTTTCCTTCAAATGCTATCCTGTTATTAATAACTGTACAGTTGTAATAATTTTACTCATCCGTATAAACATACAACCAATATGTCCTGGATTAATGAAATAGCTGGCAGGGCGGAAGATTTCCTGAACAAAATTGACAGTAGTGCTGCTACTGTCTTGAGCAAAGAGAAGAAAAAGAAAAAAAAAATACCAGTTACTCAAGATGTTTTTGTTGAAGAAAATATGTAAGTAATATTTTAGAATGTCTATTATGTGATATCTGTTTAATATTACATTGATTTTAAAATTACTATATTCCCTTATATCAGTAGGGGGTATAAGTTAATATATTTTTGTTGTTTCTTCACAAATTGAGCTATCTTGTATATTCATTTGTTATTTTTTATCTTTATTATTGTTTAAATGTTTCTAGTTATTTGCTGCCTGAGTGGCCTTTCATTTTAATTTCTTTTAATATTTACATTTAATTGCTAAATGCTTTATATTATTTAAGATCAATAGTTTTTTTCATAATAAATGTTATGATCCAAGATATTTCATTTTTCTTGGAATCCTCTTATATAATGCCTAATCATTTTTGCAGTGATCCTCAATGCTCTTTTGATATTGTTGATAATAATGAGTTGTGATTCTTGCTGAAAAGGTGTAGCTTTAGGATCGTTACTTACATGTTATCTTTTTATGGCTTTTAATGTTACCAAGATACATTTAATTGTCATGAGTTGATATTTATGATTTAATTTTTTAGACAACAAGTGAAACACAGCCCACAAACATTAAAAAAATTATCACCTAAACATAATGGGACGATAAACCATAATGATGAAATTAGCAATGTTAAACCTCTTAATGAAGATGATAAACTTATCCAATTCTTGAATAATTCATCAATTGACATTGATGCGTTACAGGTATGATTTTTGACATTTCTCAATGTACTGTGGTTTATGTTTAAGTGGCAAATTGTTGACTGGATATTTATAATAATGGATTGAATTGGTCAGTGGGTGCAGTCAAAGATAACACAAAATAAGCAAAGCTTATTTTAATGTGCCAATGTTTTATGGCCGCCAAAGATGTGAGTCTGAGGTTATGATGCGTCACCTCTGACTCGACACCCACTACCGCCCTGAAGATGGCCTACATCTTAGGCCAAAACTTCGGTACATTAAAATAAGTTTTGCTTATGTTGTGTTATCTTTGACTGCACTCCCTGACTAATTCAATCTATTAATGTGCTTTGTGTTTAATTTGCTACGGATTCTTAGTTTTATTTATTTTCATTTTTATTCATGAACTATTATTTTATCAATAACAGATTACATGGAATATTTGATCAATGTGTAATTAGAAACCGAAAAATATGGTTTAATCATCGATTACGGGTTCCAGGTATACTGTCCATTAAAACTGATTTCGCAGAAGTTGATGAGTGTTTCCAGATAATGGATATAATTTGAAATTTTATAATCTGATACAACTGGCACTCTTCAACATTATAACATCACAGAAAGTATTAATTTTAATAACGGCATATATTCTTGGGATTGATTTGTTTTAATCATAGGTGTATTACCATTAAAAAAATTTCTAATAAATCAAGTACAAACATATTTTGAGTTTTTAATGTATTTAACTAGGTAGATGTTTATTACTCCCTCATTGCTTATTACAAAATTGTTGAAATTCAACAATAATTATTATTCTTTGATTAAGGGGCTGTTCATAAACTTTAGTGCAGTACTTTCATTTAGCCCTATTATAATTCTATCAATAACTGTTGACAATGATTATGATTGGTGATATACTAATAGTAATTGTAATAACAATGACAATAGGCTTAGAGAACTCGAAGGTTAGATGCTGAGATCACTTCATGATCTCAGCATCTTCCCATCTATGCCTTGGTCTATCTCTTTGACATTTATCTGTCAGTTGTTGTGTAATATCTTAATTCTTCATTGCACTTGCCCTTTTTCGGCCCGGAAGATTCTAGAAAATACCTTATTTTTGAATACTTGAATAAAATTTCTGTGAGTTGCTAATCTGGAGCCATTGTTTAATAACTTTATCACACTGAAAATATGTATTCAATGTATTTACAATTAAAAAGTATTTAAAGTTAATATTTATATTAATTTTTAGGATGTCTCCAGGATAGAAGATTTATCTTCAACTCCAACAAAAAATGTAAAAATCAACATTGAAGAAGGCCAGAAGGATTCAATAGTTAGCCTGAAAAATGAAAATGAAATGCTTCGGAATGAAGTCCGTAGTTTATCTAGTGAAATTTCATTGCTAATGAACAGGACTAAGTCATCAGAAAGAGGTTAATCTTAATATGAATTATTCTGCTTTTAGGTCATTCCTTCTCTGATATATAATTTATTTATTTTTCATTTTTAAAATATAAATTATTTTTAAGGAATAAATAGAAGTTTTTTGAGTAGGAATATAGGAAATGAAAAACTCAAGTAGAAAGGAAGCTGTATTTAGTATAGCAGTTATCTGCTAGGTGAATGTTGTATTATGTATTTAAATTTAGTAAAGATTAAAAATAATTCTCATAACAAGTTTGAGTTAAATTGTATGAAAGTTTAATGGGTATATTCTAGTGGTTATGAGATTGAAAATGATCGTATAAAACAAGTGTAGATTATTCAAGTGATACCAGTTTATTTTTCTGGCATGTCGAATTCCAATTTATTTTCATGTCAAGGGGTTAATAAAGTTACTATCACTTCTATTATTTATTTATTTCTTCTTTCATGGCTCTATAACCCATCAATGGGCCTTCTGACATTTAATAGGCTCCTGGAGTCCTCACTGACCCCATCCAGCCATCGCAGCTTGGGTCGCCCTACTCTTCCGTGTCCTATACCTTTTCTTCTATTATTCATCTGGGCCCTTCGACACTTGTCCTTCTGGATATGGGCAACCTACCAAGCTTTGTTACTTTGACCACATCCAGGGCCTGGAATAGACTTTCTAGCTCTGCATTTGTACGTCTCCTCCATGCTTTCTCCATCCACTGTAAAATTTTCCTTTCAAAGGTAATTTTTCATCCACTTTCTTTAAGACCCAGACTTTTGAACCATATAAAGGACGCCGAATGAGCGTTTTGTAGAGAATCGTTTTCGTATTCCATGAAAAAAATTTGCTTCTTGGTTTATTCTGTAGAAGCATTTGGCTGAGCCATTCTCGTCTTGGCCTCTATTGAAATAGTATTGTCTCTCATGATGGTGGTGCCCAATTAGGTAAAGGAATTTACTCTTTCAATACTACGGCCTCCCATCTTAATAAAACCAGTTAGCTCCGTCGGTCCTCCTGCTTGCATGTATATAGTTTTGGCCTGATTAATGGCTAATCTCGCGTTATCAGCAGCTTTGACCAGATTAAGGAATACATTTTCCTGTTCATTAAAGGACCTTCTTATGATGTCGATATCATCTGCGTAGACCTAAACTGTTTAGCAGATGGTATTTATTTATGATTTACATATATAAATATTTATTTATTTACAGAGATGATCCTTGCTAAATCTTTATTATCAAAAAAGGAAGGTGATAGTGTCGTTCTAGAAAAGGAAATAGCTTCACTGAAACAAAAGATAACAAATTTAGAAAATGATAATGCTGAATTATGCAATGAAAATATGAAGTAAGCATAAATTATTTGTTTAAACCTTTTTTATTAATTTTTATATCATTTTTTAAAAATATTTATAGGAAAGAGATTGGTCAGGGTAGAGGTCACAGATAGAATTTTCTTATATAGGGTTGAACTATTTTTTGGAAATCCGCGTTTCAACCCACATTGTAGGTCTTCATGGCTGTATTGACTAGAAACAAACAAATTAAAATGAACTAGAAAAAATGTAAAGAATAAAAGAGTATATAATAATGATGCAAATTGGAGTAAACCAGATACAAAAGTAGGGCTAGATTAAATAAAATAAATATGTTGTTTAAAATATTTGAACTAGAACAATGGGATATAAGTTACTAACAATAATGATGAAAAAAATTTAATTTTAAATTTATTTACATGTAGTTAAAATATTTTAAATTACATCTTTATTTTAGTTTATAGTTTAATCATCCCTACTTTTTTATCTGGTTAACTCCAATTTGTTTTTGTTTTATATATTGTTTTATCTATTTTATTCTTTAACTTTTTTTCTATTTCATTTTAATTTGTTTTTATCTTGTCTATCCAGCACTGAAAAAGACCTCCAATTTGGGTCGAAACGTTGGTGTCCAATAAATAGTTCATCTCTAAGAAAGAAATTATTTCTTTGACCTCCACCTAGACTATTCTCTTCCTCATATGTATAAGGTCAAATAATATTATTCAAATTTAATATTTATATGTAATGTATATAATTTATTTATATTTTTGCCATTTGTTTGTTTATAGTTTAAAGAAATCTCTGAATAAAACTGGTATCGATCAGGTCGCTCTAGAAAATGTTGAAGCTAAACTTTCCCAATGCCAACTGGATGCTCAGCACAAAGAAGAATCTCTGAAAGGAGATATTGCCTCTCTTAGAATCAGGTATACTGCCTTTGAATGCTATTAAAAAAGAAATATTATTCACAATATCCAATCTGGCATGCTAATAACTTAAATTAGAAGTATCTAAAGTTTTAAATATTCCAATAGTCTTTAAACAAACAGCTTGTGATTGTTTTAAAGGGTTAGTGAATTAGAACAAACGCTCCTAAAGGACAGAAGCGAAAGTGCTAAAGAGTTGTCAGAAGCCAACGCCAGGGTTCAAGAAGCCAGGAAGGAATTAGACGAATATCGAACAAAGGCTCAGTGGACTTTAAGTGAAAAAGATAGGCTAATAAATGAATTGAAAAAGCAAGATGGAAATTCAAACGCTGAAAGTCTCGTAACTTTAGAACTGCAACAAGCTAGGTATCAATCTTACATTTATTTTTTTTTTTGTATTTAAGGTTCACCTTGTAAAAACTCTTTCCTACCTCTGAACACAGGGTTCTAGTATTTCCCCACTCCTTTTTAACTGTTACATTAATGACCTTCCCAAATCAATCCTCCACTGTTCCCACCATCTGTACGCCGACGATTCCCAGATCTATTTGTCCTTTCCTCCATCTGAGATAATAGCGGCATTTGCCAATATTCAAGGTGACCTAGATAGGATTAGTGCCTGGGCAAACTTCAATAAACTGTCGTTGAATGCTGCGAAAACTCAGGCCATCCTAATTGGTTCCAACACCCTTCTTAAATCTATCAACTCACTTCCCCAATTAACCTTAAATGATCACCCTGTTGCCTTCAGTTCCTCTGTTAGAAACCTCGGAATCATTTTCGACCAATCCCTCACATGGAAACCCCACATTGCCCAAATTTCCCGTCAAGCAATAAGCTCTCTAAAGTTATTCCACCGTTTCAGGCATCTTCTAACACTACCTATCCGTAAGCTCCTCATCACTTCTTTTATCTTTCCGCACATTGACTATGGTTGTGTGAAATATGGTGGCCTCTCGAACAAGCTCGAGGAGAGGTTGAGGTGAATTATGAACTGTTCAATTTGTCTTCAATGTCCCGAGGAGGTCTCATGTGTCCCGCCGTTACGTTGAGTTAAAGTGGCTTTTCCCTTCTATCCGTAGACTCTATTTCCTTGATTCTTACTTATATCAAACTATCAACTCACAACATCCATCTTATATTTATAGTCTCCAACAATTCAAATCCTCTATCCAATCACAGGGTACAAGATCTCGCCCTTCCAATCTTTATATTCGTTTTCATAGAACCAAAACTTTTGAGCGTTCCTTTCTCGCCCGTTGTATCTCTCTTTGGAACTCACTCCCACTCGATATCCGTCATGCATTCTCTTTAACCTCATTTACATCCAAACTTTTCCTACATCTTCTAAATTCCCAAACAGATGCTTTATAATCAATAAATAATTTATAGATATATTCAACTTGATCGATTGATTAACTACTGTAAATATTCCTCACTCATAATGATATAATTTTTTTTATTATTAGATGCTATTATTTATTCACTTATTTTCCCATAAGCCTATTTATTTTTAAAGTAAATGTGTCTGTTTTTTATTTTATTTTTGTATTACATTTTTTGTTTCTCTACCAATCCTTACCTGTTAGTTATTTACTTTCGAGATATTATGTAAATATTTTTTATTCTGATGGCCAGATATATATTTATTTAATTTTGTTGATCTCTGTTATTCTAAAGGGACCTGGTCTCAGAATAAAATTATTTTTCTATTCTATTCTAAATCAAAAATGAGAGGAACCCATAAAAGGTAACAGAATTTCAGGAACCTAGACCAAGAGTCTATTTCACCAAAATCACTCCAAAATTTAACTTTTTTCAAATTTTTCACTAATTCAGTCAAGCGAATTTGTTTATTGTATTTTTATTTTGGTTTTAGTCCAGTTCTGAACATGAAATTTCAGGATCAGAAAGCATTGTTTGAATAAAAGAGCGAAAAATGTGAAGTAAATTTTTAAAATATATAGTTATCCACTTTTGAACCTGAATGCCTCAATTGATCATAGTTTCAACTGTTTTGTTATTAAATGACATTTTCTACACCTACTACTCCAATAACTTAATTTTTTCTTTTCTACTGAAATTTACAAGCTATCCATTATTAGCATTAAAATCATTGACTTATGAAAATCAACATTTTCCATGTGATCGAAAAATGTACAGGTATAAATTGCTTTTTCGAATATCATAGACTGATATTAATTTAGAAATATTCTTTGGGAAAACTCACCTACTCTACTTCTTTTTCCGCATTAACTTTCTTTATTACAAGAGACTTATGCGTTTTTGTTCAATAAATAATCTTGCTAACTAATCGGTTTTATTGTTTATTTATTTAACAAAATTACGCAATAGATACTGTGTTAATAAAAGCTCATTGATGTCTAGATGAGTTATGCCTATTTCAGTGTATGAATTATTCCACTGTTTAAAAAATTGTGTAATTGTAAGATTTATTGGAAATATTGCATTCTTTACTGGTTGTTTAAAGTAATGAAAAATTAGCTAAGGTATTCACCTCAGTAAACCAATTTAAGACAATGTAAGTCAGCTTCTTGGTTGCTGACAGTGGACTCCTACATCCATCGGTTAAGAAGCTGTAGTTTTAAATAAAATTCTGAACTATTTATGGATTGCATTGGTTAATGAGTTATCATATTCTTATTTTTATTAGTGAGGAAAAGACCAAGCTTATCGAAGAGTTAGAAGATGTCAGAAAAAAACTTGAGAATTCCAGGAAAGCTGAATCGGAAGCGGAAAAGAGGCTGGAAACTGTGAGAGAAGAAGCAGTGGCAGCGCTGAGGTCATCCCAGGCCAGGCTGGCAGAGGAAACTGCTCGCAGGCTAGCTGCTGAAGAACATTCGGCATCCCACGCTGAGGTGAGTAACTTTTATTTTATTTTGATATTATTTGTTCGTACAGATGTGAATGAGTTGAGGTTTAAGAAATTGTTATCATCTGAGTAAAAAGCTTTCTCTAGAGTACAAAGAAGAACTAAACTGAAGGTACTTCTCAATGGAACTCACTTAGAATTATCATTTAAATATTTTATTATTATTTTTTATTATAGAGCGTGTATATCGGATCATCGACTTTGCTGGTGGAGAAATGTTAAACTATGACCATAGCTATTGACAACTGTTCGAGAACTAGATTACAGAAATTTATTACTATTTCATTTCAAAGGAACTTCAATATCTATCCGAAACCTCATAAATTTCCTATCAGTTACTGAGATGACTAAAAAAAAATTTTGTTTATTCATTTAACGTCACTTAATGCTGATAAGGCTAAGTGAATGATGCTCCGCGGGAGTCTTAAATTTAGCCTATCTAGACACATTTAATATTGGGATCTTTAACGATTACCTGACAATGCACAGGCTTAGGGCCAGCATTTTATGTCTGTTCCAAAGTATGGCATAACCAAGGATTTTTTAATCAACTGTCAGGCTGCCGAACCCAGGACCTTAAGCATAGAAGGTTGATATGCCACAGGTAACTGACCCCCTTTGGAAAAACTGTTAATTGTCACTTATGGCTAGAAAGGAAGAATTATTAAATTATTGAGGAATGAGAGCTACAAAACAGAAAATGAATTTTTCAAATAATTTACCAAAGCAAAAGTTGCATTGTTAGTATAACACCAATCATAATGTTTTCCCCCTAATTGTGTTTCTTTTTCAAAATTAAAAATAAGCTGTTATATAATCTTGATGATCTGATTTGGTGGAGCTGTGATATAAATACAAATTTATGTAAGGAAACAATTGTATTTTTTAAATACTTAAAATTATAATGATTGTATTTACTTGTATCATTTTGTTTCCTAACAAGATGTGATATGTTGTGATGTGATATTTTCAATACAAATGCTAAGTATCAAATGTGAAAAATTTTTTTTTTTCATTTTATAGAGTTTGCTTTAGGGAGGAGCAGAGTGGCTCAGTGGTAGAGCACTGAGTTGCTATGCCGAAAATCTAGGTTCAAGTTCTGCTGCTGGAAAGACTTTTATTAGTCTTTTAGCTGTCGAAGATCGGTAATATGGGATCTAGGACCCTCCTGGGGCTCTCCCAGCCTCTATAAAATGGTTACCCAAAATAAGGGGGGAAATCTGGTGGTTGAGCGTGATCTAGGACAAATCACCTCACCTCCCTGCTGAACCATTGTCCAAGAAACGCACAGTCTCTACCATGTACTAAACCCCAGCCTCATTCACGGGTTATAGTGGTACAGTTTTCACTTCCTGGCAGTGTGTCCCGTCTTAAAATTGTATAGAAAAAAATTCTTAAAATATGAGCTGATATCAAAACAAAAATTAATAGATGTTCTGAATGGAGAGAATTTTATAGGTTTATATAATTTTGTAAGTAATGCAGGTCGTTATAGAAAATTTTCAATTTCAGAATTTAATTATTAATGTCAAAAAGAAATTTGATTTATTTTTTAGTTTTGTTGTTGTTTAATCAAACTCCTGGCAGACGGTATAAAGTACCATGCTGTGGTTGCTAATGTGTGTGTGTGTGTGTGTGTGTGTGTGTGGTACAGGTATTTGTTTAGGGTTGATAATTGATTTAAATTTCATATAGACTCATCTCTAAGAATAAAAAAAAAGTATGATGACCTATGTGAAGTACGTTTGACTAGATGCACTGATTTTGCATGAGTCTTAGAACAGTTTTTCCCTCCCTTGAAGTGTAGTGTTTTTTACTCTCGATACTTTGCAACTTTGATAACAATTTATTATATGAATATTTACAGTTTTATTATATTGTAGTTTTAATATTTTAATTTTAATTATTTTATTCTATACATTTTTGCTATTCTTATTCATTTTCACATATTTTATCAGTGCATTACTTCTTTAGGAGTTGCATAGCATTAGAGAAGAACTGTGGAGACAAGTTGGTTCCCTTAATTCAAGGTTAAAAGAGAGGGAAAGGGAGCTGACGAGGCTGCGTAAACAGTTATCTGAACGTGTTGTGACGAGGCCAGAACCAGAACTGACTGCAGCTCTTGTCCAGAAGCAGGAAGCGATAGAACATTTGACCATGGAATTGAGCCAGACTAGGGTACAGCTCGAAAGGGTTAAGGTGAGTCTCGATCATTTTGTTTGTCTTATGGAATATTATAGAATAGAAAAGTAAGCTTTATTCTGGGAGTGGACCTCTTTAGAATAACCAAACTGAACAAAAAAAACAAAACATAATTTACATATGACCAAAAGGCTACATATTGTAAATCATAAGGTATTTACAAATGTGCTTAAAAGCATATTAAAAAAACAAACAAACATATTGTGCCAAAATACTGTGCAACTAAAGAGAATAAATAAACATATAACAGCAAATAAAAACATAGTATATGAAGAAAAAAGACTTATCAATAAAAGCCAATATTATTATTCTAAATTTAATTTGCAAAAGAAATTTTGCTGTTAGTCTGTCTTCTCACTAATTTATTGATTATTCATATTTGTTTGTTATTATAGATAACCCTGCTAAATATTTAACAGCAAATAAAGACATAAAATGTGAAAAAGCTACATGATAAAAGACTAAACAATAAAAGCCATTATTATTTTATACTTAATTTAATTTGCAAAAGAAATTTTGATTTAGTCTGTTATCTTCTCACTAATTTATTGATTATTCATTTGTGTTGCTCTGGATAACCTTGCTAAATCATAACGTGCTGGTCAAGTGCCTTCTGCAAGTATGGCTGTTCCATACTACATAGAAATGAGTAGAAACAGTATCCCACGGTAGAAGGTTGGCCATAGTGCCTTTAACTCATTCTCAGTTCAATTAATGTGGTAATGTTTGATCATAAATGTTGTTAAGGCCAGATAAAGTAGTAACCTCATAAAGTATTATTAGTTTTAATCATAAAAAATTAAATCATTTTTTCGTAAAAGAAAGAACATTATCTTTACTTATTTTTCACATTTTTCACTTTTAATTTAATTAATTGTTTTGTTTTTTCATTCTCAAAAGTATTAGTTATTTAATTTATGAAAATTGATTTATGTTATTAATTTTTAACATATAGAATAGAATAGAATAGAATAGAAAAGTAACTTTATTCTGGGACAAAGTCCCTTTAGAATAACAGATATGAACAGGAATAAAAACATAATATATATATCTGGCCAGAAGGCTAAATGTTACAAATTATAAAGCGTGAAAACATGACAGAAAACAATTTAAAAAGAAATATATAAACAAAAATAATAGTAAGTAAATAAATAGTACAGATCTTGACAGGATATTAAGCAATTACAGAGAATAGATAAATCCATAGCTTTTGAAATTGAATGCATGAGCTAGCATTCCATAATTTGTTTACATGATGTACAGCTTTTCAAAGAGCAGAATTAAAAGAACTAGATAACACAATGAGTTATTATATACATTGTATTCTAAGCAAATGACTAACCTACCTAGAGACTATCCTTTTGGGAAGCTAATAGATGTTGATACAGCAAGGATTTGAATAATGATAGAGAGGGAGTATGACGGATATTAGGGGGGATTGAGTTCCACATTGAGGTGGAGCGGGCGAGAAAGGAACGTTCGAATGCTTTAGTTCTGTGTAAACGTATATAGAGATCAGAAAGGCGGGATCTTGTTTTATGGTGTTGAACTGATGATTTGAATTGGAGGAGACTGTAGATATATGAAGGGTGTTGAGAGTGAATGGATTGGTATAAGAATGAACAGAGGAAATATTGTCTTCGGAAGGGAGGGAAGAGCCACTTTAACCCATCATAGAGGTGGGAGACGCGCGATCGCTTCGGAGTACCAAGCACAAATCTTAGAGAGCAGTTCATTATTCTCTTTAATCTGTCTTCAAGCATTTTAGAGAGGCCTCCATATACCACGCTACAATAGTCAAAGTGGGGGAAGATGAGAGAAGATACGAGAAGCTTACGGGAAGATTGTGTAAGGAGATGACGAGAACGATGGAACAACTTCAGGGAACTTATTGTCCGTCGGGATATTTGGGCGATGTGGGATTTCCAGGAAAGGTTTTGGTCGATGGTGATGCCTAAGTTTTTCACCAATGAGGTAATCGTGATAGGATTATCGTTTAGGAGTAATGTTGGGAGGGTGTGGATGGATGTAAGGAGGGAATTGGAACCTAAAACAATGACCTGAGTTTTCAATGCGTTCAATTCCAGTTTGTTCAGCTTTGCCCAGGCACAGATCCTATCTAGGTCTTCCTGAATACTAGCGAACGCAAAAAATAGCTCGGAAGGGGGAAAGGACAGATATATTTGGAAATCGTCAGCATATAGATGATGGGAACAGTGGTGAACAGATTTAGGGAGATCATTGATATAGCAGTTGAAAAGAAGAGGAGAGATACTTGAGCCCTGTGCCACGCCTGAGGAAAGAGTGAGGAAAGAGGATGATTCGGTATAGAAACTGCTTGAGATCTATCAGAGAGGAAGGATTGGAACCATCGGATGGAACTGTTAGAAAAGGACATTGATTTGAGTTTGCTAAAAAGGATAGAATGGTCCAAGGAATCAAAAGCTTTAGTAAAATCAAGAAGGATAAGGACAGTTAGTTTTTTGTCGTCCATAGCGGTATGTATGTCATTGGTGATTTTGGTAAGTGCCGATTGTGTGGAGAAATCGGGACGGAAACCAGATTGAAGTGGGTCAAGGAGGTTGGACTGTTCGAGGAAATTTGACATTTGTGACTGGACTATTCTTTCTAGAGGCTTGGAAAGGTTGGAGAGGATTGAGATTGGGCGGTAGTCTTTGAGTGAGACAGGGTTAGAGGATTTATTAATAGGATGGACTATGGCTTTTTTCCAGGAGGCTGGGAATACTCCGTTTTGGAGTGAAAAATTGTATATAAAGAGTAAGACAGGTATAATATCGATAAGGCAGGATTTTAGCAGTTTGACAGGAATCCCATCGAAGCCTGTGGAGTTGGAGTGGGATTTCAGAACAGAGGAAATAATGTCGTTGGGTGAAATGTCAGCGAAGTAAAAGTTGTCAGGGTTGAAAGATGGTGGTAGGGAAAATACGGGAGAGGATGATTTAGAAGTATTAACTGAGGTGGACAAAAAATATGAGTTTATTTCATTGGGAGAGGCTGGAAAGGGCCTAGAACAAGATGAATTAAGAAGAGAAAGCTTTCGAAGGAGATGCCATTTGGATTTAGAATCGGGAGCAGATGAAAGGGCTTCGTGGAAGTATTTGGTTTTTGCCTGCCTGATTGTCGACTGTGTCAGATTGCGGAGAGCCCTAAACGCTTGATAGTCGTCAGTTAACCTTGTCCGTCTAAAGCGTCTTCGGGCCACATCACGCTTCCTTTGAAGATATTTAATTTTTTGACACAACCAGGGAGCAGGCTGGTGACGGAAGGTTGAGGTTTTCAGTGGGGCATGGGTGTCAAGGATATATTTGAGATTGGAAGTAAGTATGTCAACCATCGAATCACTAGAGGCACAAGAATAAATCTCTCTCCAATCCAAGGCTTCAAGAGAGGGTGAGATGTTCTCTGGGGTGAGAGCATCTAAGTTGCGAAAGGTTACGGTTTTAGGTAGTATAACAGGAGTTTGGATATTGTATGAAATATGGATGAGATCATGAGAGAACAGAAATGGAACGGGTAATTGAGAGGAAGAAAGGAGGTTCTGCCGTGAATCAATGTTACAATGTATAGGTTACAATCAAAATGACATGCGATCTGGTATAATTGAATCAGAAATTTATTTTCCTTATCCATTTCGGAGCTCTCATTGAAAGGTCGAATTAGCATTTTGAGGTTGCTCTCACAAATGTAATAAATATTTTGACATTAGTTGGGATATAGTCAGTGGAAAATGAACACAACAGTAAGTAAAAAATAAGTTTTACTTAATCAGTGTGTTGATTTTTCATTGACTGCTCCCCAACAATAAGTTGAATTTTATTATTTATTCATATATTTAAGTTGAATTATATTTCTTGTTTGGTTTTCCTGATCACAAGCAGAACAATGAGCTGTTTAGTTTAGTGGTGAAGTGCATTTCGTGTTAAACAACCATGTTGGGATTCTACCTAATGCCTCTTCTCCTTTCTCTTCTCTATCTTCTCTCGTTATTTCATATCATATCCAAAGAATCACAAGTGAATGCCCTTACTATTTAATAGACAACAGTCACCATATGCTATAATTCAACTAAATATTTTTATTATAATTTACATCACATCATTTTAAATAACTTAAATTAATTGATTTAGATAATTATCTGTTATGAAAATGTTTTGCAGGCTTCATATGGCCAGGATTTAAATCACCGGCAAGCACTATACGTTAATGACACAGATGACGGTAAGTTTCTTATAATATTCTATAAATGATGGAAGTTTTTGTTATAATTATTTATCTGAATGTCTTCTACCTATAAACGTTATTTTAAGAGAATAAAAAAGTTTCTTGAGGCATGAGACATGGTGCAGGACAGGGCTAAATGGATTACTGTTTATATTGAACTTAGATCATGTTCATAGAAAGGCTAAGGATAAGACTGTTAAGCTTATTGAGAAACATTGCCTCATTTGATTCATCAATAAATTGTGGGAAAAAACCTTTTTAAGTTGTTTTTATTAGGTCGGTGCTTGTGTTATTTTCATTCCAGTTATTTTACTTAATTCTGCAAGACTTAAGTTGAAACTAAAACATAAAGATATATATTGCTAAAGAACTCAATTAAGTTAGACTGAACTTTCTCCTCTAGATAATATCTTATTGTATGATTTTTGAACCCCAAGAATTGACTAAGCCCATTCCTGTCACATGTTAACCAATTCAGTGAAGATTGCAGTGCAATTATTAAAGTATTTGCTTGATAATTTACTTCTTATCTTGAATGGATTAGTATTTTATTATGAAATAAAAAATTAAAATAGATTTAAACTGTGCAAATATACTGAAAATAACATTTTTCTGTTTGCCCCTCGGTGTGTTTACATTGTCACACTAACGTATTAGAAACAATCTAGTCGCATTTGTCAATTAGTTTTTTTTTTTTAATAAATAACTAAATATTAGGGATTTATTTCAATATATAGACTCCAAAAAGTTGGTTATGATTTCTTTTAGAGCAGTGGTTCTCAACTTTTTTGTGGCCACGCCCTCCTTTTTCTCAAATGAAAACCTTCCACACACACACCCAAATTGGGAACCACTGTTTTAGAGTAAAACAATTTAAACGTGACTTCTGTTGCGATAAAATGCTCCTGGTTAAGAACTTAATGAACTTAATTTAATAATTTGTGGTTTGTTGAAATAAAATAATGTTTAAATTGTAAGTGTATAAATTGATTAAAAAAGCATTGTGTCTTTTATTTTTTCCAAGATAGGCTCTATTCTATACATGTTACTAGTTTAAAGTATGATTCATTGTTTTACTGTGTGTTGGCAATAACTTTGTTCTTTAGATCTCCTGAAGTTATTCATGTTAGGAATAAAATATTTTATTTTTTAATAAATATTTTCATATATTTCTTTTTAGCCAAAGCTCAACTTCCCAGCTTTATGATGCATACTCGTTTTGATAGGAGCGTGAAGAAAGCTTATAGCTGTGTTGAAGCGATAAGTCGGTGTATAATCTTGCGGAGGCATCCATTTGCGAGAATTATTTTATTTTGTTATTTGGTAATATAACAATTTTATGTTACGAATGGATTCTTATTGTATTCACATTGATTAGAAATTACTGTTCATCATCTCTGTTTTTAGGTTATTCTTCATTTATGGCTGTGCTTGGTGCTGTTTTTTAGTACTCCCGAAACTAAAATGCAAGTTTAATTCATAAATATTTGATTTATTTTTTTAAGTAATTTTGAAAAAATACAAAAAAAAAACAAGAACAAATATATATGTATATAATTAAAACGTTTATTTTTATTTTATACCTTATACTTTTATTTTAAAATAATAAATTTCTTCGTCCACCTTTAATATAAAATGTTGCCCCACATGTGTTCGGCTTTGATAGTGCATCTTACATTATTCGTAGTAATGAAAAATGTTTATACTTTTATTACCAATATGATTAATATATCATCTTTTTAAACTCCTGCTAGTTGAACTTACCTACTTGTTAAAGGATGCTACCGAAATATATTGAATTGCTATAATAAACTGGATCCTGCTGCATTGATCATAAAAGTATAGATGAAAAATATGATTTATTTAATTTAACGCTGTACTAAATTGACAGAATACTTTAATATAAATTTAATTAAAATTATAATATTTTTATCTTATTTATTATTTGCTTTATTTTTTATCTACTTTCTTTTTTCCTCTGCCCAGGTGTGATTGATTAATATTAGTTTGATGTTATTTGATAAAAAACAATCTGTTTTTATAAAATCATTGTTTTCTATTCTAATTTTTATAATTATCCCCTCAATTTAAAATAAATTAATCAGGCTTAAATATATTGTGTAATTAATACGCATTTGTTATATTTAAATCCAAAGAAACTTCATAAAAATAAAATAATTTTTCAGTTGATTAGGGAACAGACAATAATGACAATTTAATAATTTTTATTGTAATTGTAGTTGACATAATGTTTTTGTATGTCTATGAATTTTAAAGACTAAAAAATTACTTACATATATTTATGGTGATAAAATGACATGGTATTGTAATGCATAGTCTTGTTTCATTCTTCAGAAATAATTATATTGCTGTAAATGGAACTAACTATTTATATATGTTTATGAAAAATGAACTTTCTAATTTAGAATTATATTATTTTCAGAGTCACAATTATTTGTACCTTATGGTTCATTATCGTCATAGCATAGAAGGAAATGTTTGACCATTGATAGTCAACAATAGTTCACCAACTCTTAGTAAATTTTGTTTAGCGAATTAAGCTCGCTTGTTTACAGGCACTAAAATCGTTTGTAATTTATTGACTAAATCAAATGTCATAACAATCTTTGATTGTTTGGGCGGCTCTTTAGATATTTATGTCATTAACAATATTACACAAAAATCACAATATTTTGTTGATAATATATCATCGAATATCCAGTTTTAATCCTAAATCAAAGGCTCTACTGAGATATACTACTTTGTTTGGAAAGACGATTCAATAAATGTACACACTCAGTCATTTTGGATATCTCGAAAACACACCACTCACAGACAATTAAATTATAAAAAATAAATATGTACAACTAGCATGTGCCACTTAAAGAACTTTCGAGGTATGTTGTCACGTACAAAATACTATTTTATCAATAAAAAAAACAAAAAACTATATAATCAACTAAATTATACAATGTATTTTTAACAAGTGCAATTAATTTTCCACAATCTAAATCTAAATACTAAATAACAAACTTTAATCCACATTTTATAATTATGGTATATATGCAAGAAAATAATTTTAGCTTAGTATTAATTACTTACATGAATGTTTATGAAACAAATGCTTAATAATTAAAAATAAAAACTTAGAATTATTTTTCAAATAAACATTTATAAATAAATTACCTATGAAGAATATTACATGATTAAATAACACAAATTAATTTATAAAGAACACATGCAATAATGGAAAGTGATAAAGACTAATCCATAATGAACGTTGGAGGAACTAAATAATTAGATAAGTAACTATTTTACATTATTTACATAACACAGCCATAGCAGGATTTTAACAATCTTTTTAATGAATTGCCGTTATTCACTCGAAAAGATTTTCTCAATATCAGTTTATCATTAAGCTTTTCCAAGGTGATAAGGTTAGATGAAATACAAATTATTTAAAAAATAAAATAATACAATTTCAAATGCTTAAATAATACAATTCTTAAAAACTAACAGAGGATGTAGAGAAGTCGGAATATAAATAATTGTATGATGAATGTTTACTCGACAATTTTATTAGAAAAATGTCATTTTACAGTTTTAAGTAGATGAAACATAAGTTACTGGCATTTTCTTTTGGCGAGCAACATAAAAAAATATGCTGAAGGAATCGTTTATTATAATTATGATTATGGCTTATCTTATTTAGCTCAAAATCCATATAATGCTGAACGATAAATTGTATATCGGTCTATGATTTAAAAAGATGATTTTTCATAATTTGTCAATTTTTTGTATAAGTTCAGTTTTAAAGCAGATAAAAAAAAATAAAGAGTTGTTTGATAGTTTACGAATTTAATAATTATCCAGCATTGCTAGACCGTCCTCTTTTGTTCAACCCGGAGAAGCAGGATATCACTGCTTCTGAAAGCACCTTGAAAGGATTCAAGATAAATTTATTTTGGAAGATTCAATGAACTGGTTTATTGGTTGCTTTATTTTTCATAACTCTTTTTATGAAAATTAAAATAACAGAAGAATCCACATCTTCCCGCCTGTCTTACGCCAATGAGCGAGCCCGGTTCACTTCTTAATGCCCATGCTGTGGCCATTCTGCGAGCTGTTTATTGAGGACTTGACGAATGCCCTGGTCTCCATTTGTAATGCATTTAATCGTTTCTGGAGCATCTGGTTTCTTCTCAGGAGAACCATCGTTCTTAAAGTAATGTCAATTAAATCTGTAAAAACAAAAAAAAATTATTAGAAAGCTGTAGAGTTTAGTTTATATTTCCATTTATATTCTTATTTAAACCTAAACCCAGTGGTCACTGTATACTTTATACAATAGTATTTTAATTTGTAAATATTATGGGCGAATTGAAATGGTACCTCAAATTTTATATAATCTTACATTAAAGAAGAGGTTTTCAAGTCATATAAGTCTTACCCGGAAATTGAACCATTTGTGGAAATCTGGTGATATGGAATACCCCCTAACAAAGTTATGTCAAATACCATGAGAAATAAGGCAAAAAAGTGTCATGTTATGCAAAATTGCTTGACTAATCTAACGAAAAATGTGAAAAAATCAATATGTGGTATTCATTTTATTTATAAGATATTTCTTATATACTGGACTACTCTTCTTGATCTATATAATTTAATAATGAAGAAAAAAACCTTATTCCAGTCAACAATTGTTGTTAAAAAATTAACAAAAGATTAAAAAACGTTTCGACATTTATCTGTCATTTTCAATTTTAGTTCTTCACACAGCCTCCTTTAAATTTACAAGTCACAATCATTACTGTAAAAACAATAAAACAATGTTATTGGTTATTTTTGACAAATTGTTTTATTGTATTTTAGTGTACTTTTATTGTTTTTACAGTAATGATTGTGACTTGTAAATTTAAAGGAGGCTGTGTGAAGAACTAAAATTGAAAATGACAGATAAATGTCGAAACGTTTTTTAATCTTTTGTTAATTTTTTAACAACAATTGTGACTGGAATAAGGTTTTTTTCTTCATTATTAAATTATATGTGGTATTCAAAATTCATATGTGGGCACTAAATTTCACACTTGAATACAACTTTAGTACTAAGACTTTTGGTTAAATATAAGTAACCAGTATTATACACGTCCAACTATATAACCAATACTATTACATCAAATAGAAATTTAAAAAAAGAAAAATTGCCGATATGTAAAATCTCATAAGGGGTTCATTTTTTAAATTCAAGTTGTTGATCATTTTCTAATTTTATTCTGCCCTAGGCCTTTTGGTCATAACAAACATCATTGGTAATGTTTATTATCAAATATTTATCATAATTTCACTTTGCTAGTTATGATTTATTGCATTATCAGAGTTATTTTAAAGAAAGAGTATTGATAAATGCAAGAAGAAGTTGGAAAAATTATGACTTTTGAACTGGCTTGAAAAAAATGGCTAAACGGATTATAGTTTAATTTATTTTGAAATATCCATTTATATTATACATTAACTCTCATAAGTAGTTATGAGGCACTCAGGATCAAAAGTGGATAACTCCGAAATTTCGAAGATTAAGACTTTTTTTCATTTAAAAAAAAAAAAAAAAAACCTGTACCACTACAACCCATGAAGGGTCTGGGGTTCAGTACATGGTAGAGACTGTACTGTTTCATGGAAAACGGTTCTGCAAGGAGGTGACTTGTCCTAGGTCACGCTCGACCGCCAGATTTTTCCCCCTTATTTTGGGTACCCTACTTTTATAATATTTTATAGAGGCTGGGTGGCCCCAGGAGGGTCCTAGATCCTATATGATCCATCTCCCGCTGCAAATAGACTAAATAAAAATCATGGCCTGCAGCGGGAATTTTCTCATTTAGTCAAGCAATTTTGTCTAAAACGACACTTCGCCCCCTAATTTCTCAAGGTTATGATATATATATATGAAAATCATTAAAATTAAAAAATTTATTTCCTGGCAGAAATATTATATATTAGAAACTATTAACGATTTATGTATTAATTATTTATAACTATTTACCTTGTTTTCTAGAGTCATGTGACCTTCTGTCTATATCTATGGAGGTGTTGCTCGAAGGGAGGCCTGGAGAATCTCCCTCCCTCACTCCTTGGTCCACTACTAGACCCATTAGAGTACAGACCTGTAAATACACAAATTAATAATACTAGTTGTATAAATAAATAAATATATATATATATTCTGATTCTCAAGGTCCGTCAGTCAGTTCTTTAAAAAAAAAATTTAAGAACTGACTGGACCTAGAGAATCAGAATATATCTTTCCTATAACAGTCAAGATAAGTAGAAACCGATACATATGCATTTTACATCAACATTTACAGCAATGCATCAACATTTAAAAAAAATCGAATTCAACTCAATAACATTAAAACTTGTTTGGCGATTACAGAAACGTTATAACATGTTTTCTTAATAATAAAAAGGAATATATTTTTATGTTTATTAGTCTTATTCTTATGTATCTGGTTCAAAACCCGCTGCGGGCAGTTACTTTTATTTAGTCTGTTAGCAGTCGGAGATGGATCATATATGATCTAGGACCCTCCTGGGGCTCTCCTAGCCTCTATAAAGTGTTTTTTTCTTAATAATACTATAATGATAACGATTTGGATAATAATGTTTTGTCCACCAGCATCTTTTTAATGACGTATCTTTGGTTGATTGTGCTGTTTCAAAGATATCAATTCTTTTTTTGTATTGTCCAATCTTTGTTCACCTGGTCCTCTTCACTCTTATTAATCATGTTTGTTTGATTTAACGTCACTTTATGCTGCTATGACTTAAAGGACGACAGTGGAAGCCCTAAATTTTGCCTATCCTATTATTAGGATAGGGATCTTTAACGAGGACCTGACACCGCCAAAGGGGCCACCATTTTACGTGCCCACCCAAGGACGGCGCAGCTAAGGGTTTTTTACTTCCTTTAAAAAATGCCTGGCTACGAACCGAGTTCTCTGGCATAGTAATTTCTTTTACTATGTACTAAACCACAGTTTATTAACCCTTAGTTTTCTGCGTTGCAACCCTAGAATACATTATCGAGGTTTATTACCATTTCTATCTTTCTCAGGTATTCA
Source organism: Troilus luridus (assembly GCA_964056705.1). Taxonomy (NCBI): domain Eukaryota; kingdom Metazoa; phylum Arthropoda; class Insecta; order Hemiptera; family Pentatomidae; genus Troilus; species Troilus luridus. The sequence continues at coordinate 70,775,323 of OZ057415.1, read as the reverse complement.
GGAGTATTTTCCTCTTGATCACTAGGAGTATGAAGATCGACGAGGTCATAGGAATTACGGATTAGAGATGCGTATTCCATTCTTTCAGCTGAAAGTTCCGCATTCTCTCTCTGGCATTAGAACGAGATCGGTAGTCAATATCACAATGGCGTACCCTTCACTTGTTTGTTTGTTCATTTTACGTCACTTTACGCTGCCATAGCTAATCGGACGATGCTTGAGGGAGAGCTCTAAATTTTGTCTGTCTAGGTTTAATAGGATAGAGATTTTTAACGTGTACCTGACATCGTACAGGCCCCCGTTTAACGTTCCTTCCGAAGGATGGCATAACCAAGGATTTTATATTCCCTTTCAAAAATCCGCAGGGCACCTGCCGGGCTACGAACCCGCGATATTGGGCTTAGTAGGTTGTTATGCTAACCACTAGACAGGTCGCCCCATACCTTTCACTTATACCTTTCACGACTGTGTGCCTTCCTGCTTACAGTTGAATAACATTACGACCTTAAAGACATTGAACCATTAAATTTTTTATTATTTATTTATTTTATTTTTTTAATAATTTTTAGATATTTTTCTTTTTTCCCAAGGGCCGGGACCTTTTCTAACATTTATTTATTTTTTTTTTTTTGTTTACGGTGGTTGCACATACCGCTCTTCCAAAAGAGCAATCCCATAATTAAAAAAAAAATTATTTTTCAATATAGCTATTTGAAATTCCCGCGTCTTGTCATAATTAAACCAGATCAGTTAAAAAAATAAAAAAAGTTTGGTATCGGTAAAGCAAAGCATTCCTATAGTAATAATGGTATTAAAATTCTTTTATTAATCAATAGACAATTTTTAAAAGCTTGAAACTCTTGATTTTAACTTATGTCATTATTCCCATAAAACTTCAAGCTCAAACATGAACAACACAAAATATCTCTTTATTAAAAAAAAATGTTGGAAATGGAATATCAGATATGCCGTTCCTGAATTAAAATGCTTCAACCAGTACAGTTGCTAGTGAAGGCTTAACTTAAAAACGCCAATTTCTGAGCTATGTGGTAGTTATTTTGAAGAAGCTGTATGTGTTAAGCAGGCACCGGTTTCTAGATATGTATTTTTATTTAAAATACAAGTATTGGATCACTTGTGGTATAGTGGTTATAATATCAGAATTCTATCACCATGTTATAGTTTTGCAGCCCAGCAGGTAGCCTTAGGATTATTTAAAGAGAGTAAAAAATCTTGGGTTGTGTCTTCTTACAGAAGGGACGTAAAATGGTTATTTCGAGCCTGTGCGGTGCTTTTATCTAGTGATATGTAAAATTTAGGGCTCCCACTGTTGCATCGTCCGATTAGCCATAGCAGCATAAAGTGAAGTTAAATGAAATAAACAAACATAAGAGTATACAAAACTTTAAAATCAGTTCGGATAATCGACGCTCTGCTGTACAGTGCATCCCCCCACTCTTGCCACTTTTTGAAAAATCCATTGGAACCCGAATATTTTCGAATATAAGGCTGATATCTGTGTATGGTTTCATTCCTGGTAGTGTTCCCTATAATAAAACAATGTGCTTATTTTGATAGTTTACTTTAAAATTATCATTTTATTGACTTACTGGTTTATCAACAGTGCTTGGATAATTTATTTTGTTTACCCAATGTTATAGAATAATGGTGTTTTTTTTTCAGGTGAAATGTTGATTATAATCATAAAATTTTTGCCAGTATTAACTATATTATAGAAAGAAATCTCTCACTTCGCAGTTTTGTTTTCTAGTATTTTAAAACTAATTAAGTACTTAGAGATGTTTCGAATCAACGACCTTAAGTATTTTTATAACATAATGGTACTTATGGGTATTTTGGTGGGCCTTAATGTCTCCTAATTATTATCACTCCAGTAAATTTCCAAAGAATCCATACTTATAAATAATTTAAAAAAGCACAACTATTATTATATGAATTAATAAAAAGTAAATTTTTAAATAAGTCCAAATTGGAAGTTTAAATATTCTTCCTCGTGACCTCTAACTTAAACCCGTTATTTGACAACCACCAGCGGGTAGATTCTCGACTTGCCTTTTCTTACTTGCAATTATATACCAATCATAATATTTCCTTGCATTATATACCACAGTTTAAATTTCAATAAATATTTGTTTTTAAATATATTCTTATGTTTTATTAGTCTTATTATTATGTATCTGGTTCAAATCCCGCTCCGGGCAAGACTTTTATTTAGTCTGTTAGCAGCCGGAGATGGATCATATAGGAAATCTTGTGGCTTACCCAGCCTCTATGAAATATTATAAAATTAAGGGGGAAAATCTGGCGGTTGAGCGTGACCTAGGACAAGTCACCTCCTTGCAGAACCGTTATCCATGAAACAGAACAGTCTCTACCATGTACTGAACCACAAATCCGTTCACGGTTAGTAGACCACTATGTGTTTATATTCTTATGTGCTAGTTTGAATCTATAAGAGTTTCAAATATTTTTATGGCCGAAATAATTTTGTATGATAATTACGGCTCCTTATGACCCTCTGTTATCTTAATTGCTTTAATCTTTTTAAGTTGTTTGTTGCCCAATTTTATATCCAAGGCATAAAGCAAACACTGTTTAATGTTTTATTTGTGATTTCTTAATTATAAAGATTATTTACGTAGTCATACTCAAATAATTCAAACATACAAATAAAATCTGATCTAGCCACATTTCTCTGTTGCACACTGTGCCCAAAATTAGTAAATTTTCTACACGGTGAACCACATAAGATTGTATACTATTTTAATTTAACAATGAAGTTTTAACATTTCTAATGAACTTATTATCGACACAAAGTATTGAATTAAAAAAACAAGCACATTATTCGTTGTCTATCTATAGCGATTGCTTTAGAATTGATAATTGACATCAAATACATATAGGATCATTTCTAAGGCACAAAACCACATACAATGACATAGGTAAAATACGTTTGACGATACTCACTGATTTTGAACAAACCTTGAATTGGTTTTTCACTTTCCTTGAAAGTGGTGTTTTTCACTTTCGATAATTTGCATTTATATCGACTTTAAAGTTTCTTACAAATGATAGATACAACCTTTACTTTATTACCAATTATGACAAGCATTGGATGCCTCAAACATTGTATTTCTAGGTCTCAGTCTATATTGTTGTAAAATTTCCTTGAATTATTAATGCCTCAAATTAATCATTAGATTTTAATAATTTTCTGTATAATTTATTTTTTTAATTCGACTCTAAAGTGTCTATATTTCAAATTTTATTAGCAAATAGGCTAATAATTGTTTCTATCGATCGTGAATATTATATTGCAAACTTGATATGACAGGCTCGCAGAAACCATAAAAACTCGATAACTACTGCACGGATTTTCATGCGGTTTTCACAAATAGATAGAGTGATTCACCAGGAAGGTTTAGATATAATTTGTCGAGGTTTTGTGTAAATTGGTTGGAATATCGATGGGTTTCACCGAAGACGCTGCCTAATCCCGTGCAATTATCTAACGTGCAAGATAATAAATTCGTATATAAATAAAATATTTGTTTTTGTTTTTTATAATTTATTAATAATTATTAATTATTAATAATTGTAATTTTTATTAAGTACATTAAGAAAAAAAATCAAGACTCACAAAGAAGCCTAACCAATGATTTCGCGTGGTCCTTAGTGGCCGGTACGTGATATAAAAAAAATACATTACACATACAAATTATGTAGGCGTAATATGCCTTATTACCCGAGCAAAGCTGTGGTGGGTCGCTAGTAAAAAATGAAATATTTATTCGATGATATGCAAGGGGAATTAACAGTGCGCAGTATAACAAGGAAACAAAGACAAACAAAGTTATCTGAGAATCATGCCCTATCATTTCTGAAAAAAATGAAATACCAAATTCATTCCAAAGATTCCCTGAACATTACACAGTTTGAACTATATCACTTCCTAATATGGACTTAAAATGACTATGTTTTTGCATTAAAAAAACCGAACCATTACAACCCACGAAGGGTCTTGGGTTCAGTACATGGTAGATACACTATGTTTCTAAAACAACGGTTGTGTAAGGCGGTTTATATAAAGCACACTAGAAGAAAGGTTGTACAGGGAGGTGATTTGTGCGAGATCACGCTCAACCGCCAGGTTTCCCCCTCAGTTAAGGGTACCCACTTTATAGACACTTAGTAGAAGTTGAGTGAGCCCAGGGGGTTCTATAGATCCCACAGGGCCCCTCCGTGACTGTCAACAGATTAAATTATATATCTGTTCATATTTAACAATAATAATTATAAAATTTAATAATTAATTATAAATTAAATAACAATATTAAGTTATAATAATAAGTTACCTTGGAGCTGGTGAGCCGGAATGGCTTGTGAGGGCTCCTCCGATGTCTTACACCATCATCTGAAAATTAAAAAAAATCATATATTAAATGAAATATTAAAATATAAATAAATTGTAAAACTACATATATTGCAAATAATAAATAAATAATCATGGAATATAGACTATGTTTCAATAGTTATTTTTGAGTTGAATTTTGCCATGTAAATATTGTTTTTTTTATATTTTTGGTTCTATTTTTTCACTTTCTCTTTTGTTTTCAAAATACCTTCATGAAAGTAAACGTGATATGTTTATAATAGTTTGAGTTGTTATTTTTGAAAGTGGTATAATCAGTCCATTTTTTTCATATTTGCACTATCTAAAGGTTTCCATTTGAATTACTTAATTAAGTAATGTAGTAATGTAATTAATTAAGTAGTAGGAGATTTAAATATTGTTAAAAATGTGTGCATAGATAGCGTTTGTCAAAATTAAAAGTCAGTGGAAGTTTAATTCAATATATTTTAGAAAAGATTAAAGAATGTAAATAATATTTAACGTTAATTTAATTTTTAATATTAGCATTATATACAATTTCATTACTAAACTACTAGTTCATGAAGCAAAAAGTGGTCTATGATGATAGGATATTTAAATTTTTTTTATAAATGCCGTGTGCCGTTCGTCAAAATAGGAAGTCAGTAGAAAATTGCCTATGCTAAATTAATATATTTGAGAAATAACTAAACATGTAAATAAAAATTAAAGATTATTTTATTATTAAAATAATAGGATTGTATACTATACCTAAAGGTTACAAAATGAATACTACACTACTAGTTCATGATGCTACAAAGTTATCTATGATCGTTGGATATTTAAATTTTGTTTAAAAAAACGTGTGCATAGCGTTCGTCGAAATAGGAGGTCAGTAAAAATTTCCTATGCTAAATTAATATAATTAAGAAAGAATTAAAAATGTAAATAATAATTAAAATTCACTTGGTATCAGTACGTTTATTTCTTGATAAAATAATTACCGAAATATACCCTTTTCCCATAATTACGCTTTTTTTCCCATACTAAAACTCAACACTATTTTATAATTTCGAGAATATTAAAAATTAAATGAATGATAAGTGAAAACGTGTGACTAAACTCGAAGCGACAAATTGAGGAACTGGTACCATTTAAATAATCACTAAAGTTAATTTTATTTTTTTTGATCTATAAAATATTTGGAATGTATACAATACCTACAAGTTACAAAACAAACACTACGCTATTAGCTAATGATAGTACAAAATGATCAATGACCGTAGGAGATTTAATTTTTTTATAAGTACCTTGTGCATAATGTGTCGTAATAGTAAATCAGTGTAAGCTTAATTCAATATATTTTAGATACGATTAACAAATTTAAATGATAATTAGCATTAATATAATTATTAAAATATTAGGTTTGTATACAACACCTATAAATTGAAAAATAAATACTACTCTACTAGCTCATGATGTTATAATTGATCTAAGATTGTGGGAGATTTAAATTTTGTTATAAATGCCTTGAGCATAACGTTCGTCGAAGTAGGTTTAGTTGAATATATTTTAGAAATTATTAAAAAATGTTAATAAAAATTAAAGGTAATGTAATTTTTAAGAATATTTGGATTGTATACTATACCTATGAATTATAAGAGACATGCTAAAATACCTATAAGTTACAAAACAAATACTACACTACTAGTTCAAGAAGAAGTGATCTTTGATCGTTAGAGATTTAAATTTTGTTATAAATGTCTTGTGCATAGCGTTCGTCGAAGTAGGAAGTCAGCGGAAGACAAGGGGAAATCCCGCAGGGCGCGCACTCATCGACTTCTTGCTCGGGCTGAAGGCTTACTGAAGCCATTGAGGATAACATTTTGGTTCGGGCTCAGAGAAGGCTCCCTATTGGTCGATGGGCCTCCCAAAAAAAGTGAGTTGGCCCCGCCCACAAAAGGGGCGTGCCCGGTTGAACGCCCCTCCGAGGTATGGCTGTCTGTTCTAATGGCACGTGCCACGGTACTTGGCCATGGCTGGCCACGGTATATCACTCAAAGAGGGTATTGATTATTTTTAGTCCCGTTTGAAAAAATATTTAACGAGAATCCTCCTTTGGGTATCAGTTCCGGAGGTTGTCGCTTCGAGTTGAGTCACAACGAGTTTTACCTTTTTATTCGTTTCCTCTTTAATATTTTCCAAAAATACAAGTTATCATGAGCTTTAGTTTGAAAAAGTTTGTCATTGGGAATGTGTTTATTTCAGCAATCATTTCATCTAGAAGTAGACGTTTCAACAAACATAATATGTTTGTTAGTATAAATGATAAATTATATTAAATGATATATTATATTATATCATTTATACTTCGAAATGATAATTGAAACTTTTATTTCTTTATAAAAGTTTAACCGAAACCAACTCATTACCCACAATTACATTCTCTTTTCCGTACCAAAGCTCGCGATAACTTGTATTTTTGGAAAATATTAGAAAATACAATGAATAAACAGTTAAAATTCTTCTAACTGAACTCGAAGCTACAACCTGTGGAACAGATACCCATAAACAATTTTTTTTTAAACGAGAATAGTCGTTTGGAACAAGACTGATGAAAAAGTATTTTTATGCCTCTATTAATTTATGTCCGTTTAATAATTACGTTAAAAAAAATTAGCAGCCTACTGATTACCATATCGAACAGAATATTTTGTATGTAATAAACAATTCTCGGTATCAGTTCCACGAGTTGTTGCTTCGAGTCAAATCACTAAGTGTTTTAACATTTCATTCATTTCCTTTAAAGCATTCTCGAAAATTAAAATAATTTAGATTTTTATATATATGTTTAGCATATGATGATATAACCTAACAGTACATGTTAATCGGTTCTTTAATCAATATACATTAATAGTTACTATTAACAGTAATCAAATTATTTTTATTTTCGGAAATATTGAAAAGGAACCGAAAAGTTAAAACTTTTAACTCAACTGGAAGCGACAACCTGCGGAACTGATACCCTTGTTCGGAACGAGACTTATGAGAAAGTATTTTTGTTCCTTCATTAGTTCATGTCCGTTTAATAATAACGTTTAAAAATAAAAATTTAACTATCAGCATTCCTCTTTGCAGCATCTGGATCGCTATGACGTTAAACAGAATATTTTTCAGGTAAAAAACGATTCTTGGTATCAGTTCCGCAGGTTGTCGCTTCGAGTTAAGTCACTAACTTTTCTAGATTAATTCTATTATTGATCTAAAATTTTCCAACTACTATTATTATTAAAGTATAAACGTTGCTATTTACAATTCATAACTGCATCACAGTATTCCACTGGCACACAGTGGAACGAGCGTTAGGGAGGCCTGGACATTTATTAATATCTCCGCTTCTGGTTCTCCTAGAATAAGGCTATTGGTGCGGTTTTAAAGCTTTTTGAATGGACTATTTAATTATATGATAAACAGGATCAAACATTTTAGGGGAAACGTGTAAAAATTCTAGATTTGATATTTCGATGTTAGATAATTTATTATCTAACATTGTACCTATATACTACTAGAATGGGTACAATACAGTATTCTATGGAAAGACAGATACATAGGTATTAAATAAGGTTATACAAAGGAACAAGTAACAAACCAAATAATTTAATTATTAAACAAAATTAATATAATAATTGATAATTACTTATGTTGGTTAATACACTAGGTATAATTGATACATCAAAATTATAATGAATGTAGGTGCCTATTTAAATTGTTTTATTTAAATAACGAAATAAATATTTAAAAAATAAATAAATAAAAATTTAAAAACTTGACGATTTATTGTAGGGACTATTGCACCTATTTACACCATTACACATATGTCGTTCAAATACCACACACAAACTAAGTTTCATTGTTAATACTATTATGTTAGATAAGGATTCGGATGAATGAATGTAAAAAAACATTGGTAAACATAAGAAAACTTGCGAAAAGTAGACGCCAATATCAACATAAATTATTTTAAATTAATTCTCAAGGCCCGGAAAAGAAAAAAAAAAGAAAAAATCATTTTCTCGGAAAATAGCACCTAGTAGCAGAATCCGACTAATTGAAAAAAAACTTCAAACATTCTAGTTATTTACTGTGAAGGTAGTTTTTTGGGCGATTTTGAGCGATTTTCGCAATTGATTATTTTATTTTTATCCCCCAATTTTCACCAAAAATTCCCAAACGTTTGAAATAATCCCAAGTTTTATTTGCCAAAAATATCTTATTATGGATGAGTTTTTTTCCAGTAGGTGCACGATTAATTTAATGCATTACCTCAAACAGTAGATTGCTTTAAAAATATGAGTTTTTAGAAAAATTTATATTTCAATTCAGAATTTTTCATATAAGATTTAATTTCACAATTAATTTATCTATGTATTTTGTTGAGAAGAAGTATAAAGTATAATTTAAGATCAAAATAAAGGACAAATTTAGTTATTTGAGAATTGGTCCAATGTCCAACAAATGCGTTGATTTGTTCCACTGTGTGGCATTCTAATCTGACCTGACAATTTTTACATAATAACTAGGTGAAGAAATTAACATATGCAATAATAAGTGCAATAACATTGAACTTGATATTATCCTAGTAGATCAAGGTCAAAAAAGATGAACTTCAGATAAACTTTACGAAAATTTAAATAACTTCTTTACTCAGCGGTATTTACTGTTTTCTTAGGAAGGGTATTTAAATACATGTACGCGGTGTTGCTTTCATAAGCCATTTGTGTATTGGTGAGCCTGTTTCTGTTTTTTGTTTATTTGTTAACTTTAGGGAATATTTTTAATTATATTAATTAGTAATGATATTGATTTTATTAGTCTTCATTGATAAATCAGGATTGAAATGCAATAACATTGAACTTGATATTATCGCAGTAGATCAAGGCCAAATAATACATTTTTAAAGCAACTTATGATGAAATAAACGAAGATATGGAGAAATAAAAAAAAATTTTTTACTCATAAAAATACACTTATATTATTTATTTTTTTACACGAAGAGTATTTAGGTGCATGTGCACTGTTTTTTTTTTTTTTATATTAAAGTCCTTTAACTTGAATAATATTAATGGACCTTACATATATGGTGAAGAAAATAGTCCGGGTGCCGGTCAGAAAAAGAATTTCTAAATATTTATTAGAAAGCCAACGTTTCGATCCACATTCCAGGTCTTCTTCAGGGCTAGATATAATAGGTACAGACAAATTAAATATGACACACTGTATAAAATAAAAGTACATATAAGCATCATACTTAGAGATCTTGAACTTCCCACTATTAAACAATATGTTTCAGCCCAAACAAAAGCATGCTTCGAAAAAACTCCAGCTTCCGATAACCCATTAATCCGAGAAATCGGTAACTATGATAAACATTCGCTACGACGCTACACTTCTTTCTTAATAAGTCACTATTTGGAGGTATTGTAATTTAGTTATCTGTATTTATTTTATAGTTATTTTTAATTGTTTATTTATTTTCTATTTAATTATTATTATATGTATTTACTTTATTATTATCATTTTTATTTATTTATTATATAATGATTATTTATTTATTTATTTTTTTAAGTGGGTTTTTTCTACATTTTTCCTGTTATTGTAAAACTTATTTATAAAAGGTAACTATAATTAAATAAAATCACTGTTCTTTAAACACGTAAAGGTAGTCCGGAACATGTATTCACACTTACGCTGCTTGTATATGTAAAATTGCAAATAAAGTTGGTTTTTTTTTATAGCCATCATTGAATATGGATATGATACCAATAATGATGGGGAACCATTTAGATAAATATAATATCAGAAGGAATAATTATAGAGTATTATCAAATCATTAATGAAGAAAGTAATACAAATTAATATAATAAATGATATTTGAAGTAGAGGGATATGGTGGAATATACAGAGAAATATTGGGAATATTAATGATATAGAAGAATTTATTATTTATTATTTTTTCGATAAAATAATAAAATAGTAAAGGGTACATTAGATGAAATAAATTATAGAAATGCTATTGGAGAATATAGAATTACATGACATAATGGATAAATTAAAGAATTACTAGAGAAGGGATGTAAGTATAGAATAACACAGAGGTTCTGTTTCAAAACAAAAGATTAACTAATTAGAACGTAAAAAATACTTTTTAAGTATTCATACCATAATGGCATAATTTAAAAATAAAGTTTAGGAGAGGTACACGAGAAGCGATGATTAAAATTATAGAATAACATAGCAGACTTATTTGAAAAATAAATAATGCTATTTTTATTCTTTCAAAATTGTAAAGAACATTTTAATTTGTTAGTATCTTGTATATCTAGCCCTGAAGAAGGTTTGTAATGTGGGCCGAAACGTTGGCATTTGAAATAATGGGTGTATAAAAAAAAATGACCGTTTTATTAAATTCCAGAGTTCGAAAAGTCTGTAAATATTTTAATGCTATTTATTATTTACCAGCACTTAATAATCCCTTTAGAGCATTCTTAGAGCTTGATTACTAACACTGGACTTCCTCAAAAAAAACCTCAGTTTAGTTATTTATTTCAAACAGAAACATGTGAAAAAAAATTCACAGCCGCTGAAGAAACTCGTGAAATTATTAAATATGAAGGGGGAGGTGACCTTGACCAGCGCACTGCGCGGGGTTGCTTTGAAAAATTTAGCAGTGGAGATACGACGTTGGAAAGGAAGAAGGGCTCCGGGCGACCATTAATGGATATTGGTTAGGTTCTGAAGGAAGCTGTTGAGTCAAATCCGTCCACAAGTACTCGCGAACTTGCCAGGGAGTGTGGTGTGTCGAAAGATACTGTTAGTCGACATCTTCTCTCCATGGGGAAGGTGAAACAGTCATATTTTTTTTGTACACCCCATTAAATACTTCAATCTTATTTAGAAATTTTTTCTCTTACCTCCACCCGGATCATTTTCTTCCCCCGAGATCTATTAAGCATAGGCAGATATATTTCTGTTTTTTATTTATTTTTCAACTATGGGGAGTATTTTTAATGGCTTTAATGAGTCATGAGATGAATTTTACAAGATTTTAAATGCAATAACATTTAACTTAATATTATCGTAGTGAATCAAGGTCTAAATATAGGATTTGAGATATGAAATTGTTCTTTTGAAGGAACGATATATTCTACCATTTTTTTCATTTTTTACACAAGAGCATTTAGAAGCATGTATTATGTTTCTATTTTTTAATAAAGTATTTAAAGTGGCCCGTTTCTTTTTTATATTTTCTCATTATAGGGAATATTTTTAATGGCTTTAATGAGTAGTAATATTGATTTTTTTATTTTTTAATTGATAAATTTGGATTGATTTGACAGCCTTTCTCCTCTATAGAAGAGGTTGAGAGAGATAACGGTTTGTCCTTGAGGAAAGAGGTCGAGAGTTGCTCAACAGTGGAAGGGAGACCGAGGATCTGTTTGCAAGGCATTCAGGGTTTGTTGACCACCGCCAGTCCACCGTAAACATTCAGAGAACCAGTTCTATAGGCCTGTATTGCATAACCGTTTTCCTCTTCATGACAAAATATAATTAATTTGTGTACATTAATAATCTACCTTGAATAATTTTGGCCTTACGTATATGTGGGCCAGAAAATGGCCAGGGTTGAGGTCAGAGTCTTTAACAGTGACATACTATTTATTATAATCTGATGTTTCTATTGAATATTTTTTTCCATTACTAATACATTTAAATGAAATAATTGGAAAAAAAAAGTAAATGAAATAAATTATTTTTTTTCCTTTCTTCATTATCTATACTTTATATAACGGATGGGCAGAAGTTTTTCGATTCCTTTATCTCAAATAGTTTCTGTTCTTTAGTTTAAATATTTAATATATTTGTGAAACAATACAAAAATGTAAATTATGATTAAAAATAATTTCATTTTTACGATAAACTAATAAAATAAACGAGTAATTCTTATAAGTTTGTTTTATTGTATATTAACTTACGTTTCGACCCACATTGAGGTCTTTTTCAGGACTGGACAGAGAAGATACACAAATATTTAAAAATGAAACTATTGTAGTAAACCGGCTACAAAAGTAGGAATAATTTATAATTTTATTAAGAGAAAAAAATATTATTTAAAATTTAAATTTATAAAATATTATTAAAATAAAAATTTTTAACTAAAACAATGGGATGTGAATAAATGACAATAATAACCATGGTTTTTCAACATTAATGTCAGTAACTCAAAACCCATTGTTTTAGTTCAAAATTTTAAATAATATTTGTATTTTAAAATTTAAATTATTTCTACTTATATAACTTAATTAGTTTCATTTTCATTTTTTTTTCTATTCCAATTATTTCATTTAAATATGTTGGCATCTTTCTAAAAAGTTTGTAGCGGATAAATGTTCAAATTATGGATTTTAACGGAAATTGTCAGAAAAATATTTGTTTTCAATAACCATAAAGCAGTAGTGTAATAATATTTTTGAAAATAAAAATATATATTTATTTAAAAGAAACTAAGCCAAACAACTGATATTCAACAGAAATTGAAAAGTGCCTGAAGAGGATGAAACAAATACAATTTATTTAAATTTTTTTTAACTGTTTTTTTTTTGTTGAGAAAATATACTTATTTTTCAAACTATATTTATGATATGCCTCAATTAAAATTACTTTTTGCAATAAGATATAAAATTTCGCTAAAAAATATGATAACTTATCTTATAAGAGAAAAATCTAGGGAGTACAAAATTTTCGATTTTTAAGTGTTTTAAAATATGTGTGCCAAGGCCTACAGCACTGTGTAAGATTCAGGAAACGAATGTGCCAATTTCGTAAGGAAAAAAAATTGACATCTGATCGTTGCGAGGCATTCTGCTATCATTTCTCAATTTACCTTTCTGTAAATTCTCATTAATATAATACATAAACCTAGTTGTACATCATAAATTAATACACTGCAGTAACAAATTAAAATATAATTTCCTCGTTCATTAGCTTTAAATAAATAAAAATGGAGAGTGAAAAACAGTGAATAAATATATTAGAAGATGTAAGATTCGTTTTTATTGTTATAAGTTTTTAATTTAAATTTATCTTTTTATATTTCAAAGCCTTTAAAGTATTTTAAACATAAGTTAGTGATGAAAATATATAAAATCCACTAATGGTGGATTAGGTTAGATTCAGTGCTTACAAGAAAGTAGGTACCTACCGTTTCTTGATCAACCTTATTTCACACTCAATTACAAATATTATATAAAACATATTGATTTATTATTTTTCATATACTGGACTTTTTTTTTGTTTAATTTATTTATTCAATTAGTTGTTTTTTGTTTAACGCGTAAACATCTTTTCACCACTTCGTTGAAATTAGAATATGTGTAATTTACTTTTTTTTCTTATTAATTTAGTAATAACAAATTACGGTTACGAGTTTTTTTTTATAATTTACTTGATTACTTTGGTATGTACTATTCGTACTTGGGCTATAAATTTTATGTATTCAAGTATTTTTAGTTCGTTTTATGGGTAATGATTATTTATCTAGAACACCCGTAATAAAATAAAATAAGTATTTACTTATATTTTACTTTTAATCCCTGATTTTCGTAACTGTTGACTAGTACAACATATTTTTATATTTGTGGTTTGTTGTTGTATTTTTCAGATTATTTTTATAAGTTTATTTCACTTATGAGATTTTAATTAGGTTTAGGTGTCTTAAGTTTAATCCGATTAACATATTTCATTATTTTGTAATAATAAGATAACAAATTTATCTTTCCAACGATAAATTATTAGAATTTAGGGCTATGATGTTGATAATTATAATATTTTTCATATTAATTTATAGTATAGATGGTTATATACCCTCAACAGTATATAATATTTGTCATATACAGTCGGTAGTAAAATTATTTTTATTTTCGAGAATATTAAAAAGAAATGAATGAAAAGTAACTTGAGACATAACAACAGGCGACAACCTACGGAACTGATACCTTTCTTTTTTTTTTTTTTTCTTTTTTTTACAGGAAAAATATTTAGATGCGTGTATACTGTATCGTTTTTATATTTCAGTCCTAAAAGCAAGAATATGATGGTTTTTGTTTTTTATTTATTTACTTCGAACTATGGGGAATATTTTTATTTCTTTGTTTATTAGTTTTAATTGATAAATGAGGATTGATTAGGAATTCAATAAGATTGTACTTGATATTATCGCATTGAATCCTTTTTTTTTTTTTTTGTTATCCTAAACCCTTTTTTAAAGTAATTATTTCGCAGGTTGATCGAGTTAAGTTACAATTTTTAATACAAGTTATCATGAGCTTTAGTATGGAAAAGATAATGTAATTATGGACAATTTGTATACTTCGGTAATCATTACCTTTTTTGTTTAGAAGTGTACGATTATATATTTTTAAAATTTTTCTCCTAAGAGATAGAAAGGCCATTCATTGTCTCATGTTATTCCTATAGCCTCCACGATTCCTTGCTTGACCGGACTCAATCAATTTCGACTACACGAGCCACCAACCAGACGAGTCCTTGAGAGGAATAAGTTATGATTACACGATCTCATAGGATTGTTTGTCGCAATTAAAACAAATTATTGACAATTACGAGAAGGCAGCGCGGTACTTGCTCCACAATTAACCTCGCAGCCGGCGCCTAACTTTTTTTTTTCATATCGAATCATTTTTCACCATTTTACATTGTTAACAACATCCTGTGTCATCTGAGATGGTATAGTGCAAGCTAGCGCTGAGTAGGTAAAAAAAAAATTTGACAACAGATACCGTTGCGTAGAAGTAGGAGTAATAGAATTCTACCTCTTGTCTGCAGATAGATTAATATTACACGATCAATGGGAAATATTACAACCATAAAAATTTCAACGAATGTACCTAATAGTTTTATTAAACAATTATAATTTTTTTATATTATTATATCTGTGCCCTAGAGGTAAAGGACCTCATGCCCACAAAATAGGTAATATTTTAGGTACATTGTCATTATATATATATTATGATCAATGCTTTAAATGACTTATTAATTCGAATGTGTGAACAATTTTCTTTAAACTGTTCATTTAAGTGAAGAAGAAACAAATTTTAGTAAATATATTCATTATTCGGAATTAAAATATACGAATACCTCAGTTCCCAGAATAATAAATATGTATTAATTAATTTTAAATAAAAACCCTTTTGCCAAACTATACAATGAGTATGACATTATAATAAATTAATAATAATATGGCTCAGTGAACCCGAAGGCTCGATCCCGATACCAACTATCTTTGCTTATAAATTTCCGTCCACTAATTACAATAAATTAATTTTTTTTTTTTTTATTTTTATAGTCATTGAGATTATTTCGGTGTTAATAAGTATATGAGTGTATTGTATATAAAGCACCACTCTTTGATAGAGTTCCGAATAAAACTATTTTAATACCAAAATATTAATATCATAATAACCCTATTGGTGGTGTCCATGAGAAAAATACACCGAGTTGTTTAGGTATAGCTTAAGTAAAGTTAAATTATAAATTATATATGAAGTATTCTATTTTGTGTCTTTCTTTTCATCATATAATATACATATATGATATGGCACTTTTAACATTTTAGATGTTACATAAACCGTCAGCGGTTGCAAATAAATAAGCTGTTACGCTATCATCTTTCACACGTTCTTCCTTTAGACATGAACAAGATATATAATTCTAATCAAAATTTAAAATTATTATAGACGAACGGGTAAAGATTTCGAATTTTACTATGCGAATTAAATTTGCAAAAAATGAAATAATGATACTGTAGGATTCTGCTTTTCCATATTAAAGCCCACGATTAATTAATTTTTTTTGAAAATGTTAAAAATGAAACGAATAAACATTTAAAACTTATTGTAGCTCAACTCGAAGCGACAATCTGCGGAACAGATACCTAAAATCAGTTTTTCTGAATATTATACCGGTCGAAGAGTACAAACCGCTGATAAAATGGTTAGCATCACAGCAGATAGCAAGTTTTTTTTAATTCAGCCATCAAAATATTAATATTAATCTTAATTATTAATTATTACATCAAAATAATAATTTGAAGAACACATACCGAACTCGCAGTCCGAAAAGTCTCCAACCCATTTTTGTTTGTGTTATTGCTTCAGTAATGACATATGAGCTTTTGTGAAGGGGCGAAGCTGTATTTTTCTTCTGGAGTTCGATTTTGGGATATGATTCATATTTTTATTTTTATAAATATTTATTTTTCAGTTTAATTTCTTTTTTAAACGCAATGGATTCGCTGACCAACATATGATGTAGGTTTGAACGCCCTACTCGCATTATTTTCTTCTTCAAACACCACTAAGGCGACGCCATACGAGCGATATTGACGCGGCACGAAAAAGCAAACAGTTGAAACCTACAGAAGGCGCCAAGCGAACGCGATCGATTGGCTTAATATATTCGCGCGAACTGGATATAGTGCCTTGATGTTTTATATATATTATTATTATATTGTATACATATATATTGTGTTTTTGTAATAATGTCTAGAAATTTTAATTAATGCTATCCAAGAACGTCCGATATTATGGGATGAAAGGAATAATTATCATGACCGGTTACCTAAAAAACTATATTGACGATTCGCGCGCAAGTAGGAAAGAGCCGCCGCGCCATTCGCGTTGAATTCGCGGGTCCACCGCTTCGAGTTCACCTTCGCTTTGTATCGCCTACGTAGGACGTGGGGTAATAGTCATGGATCTTTCTGCAGTAAAAATAAACTGGTGCTATTGGTATCGAGCCGTCGGGCTCGATTAACCTTATTGTTATTATATCTTTAATTTTATTATTCTCCTTAATGATGCCCTGAATTGGCGAAATATTGTCGAAAGTTTTTGTCATATTTGAGACTTGAGGTCTTTTGTTTTAGTATTTTTATTTATTTCTATTTGAAGGAAAAAATCTACATGTAGATAGGCAGGTGAAAGGGAAATAAGTTAGAATGCATTGGAAGTAGAAGAAGGGTTACAGTGCAACACATACTACTTCCAAACCGGTTGTGCATGCAATCATAAAAGTGCAGCGGTGCATTTTTTTGTTCCTTTCATGCTCCTGAGAAGCCTGAGGCTGCAAGACGGGTCGGGCGGCCTTGCACTCGGAGCAATAACCCCGCTTGCTAAAAATAAACTTGCATGGCTCCCTACAGCCAGTTCCTAATAGGCGATCGGGGTCGATTTAGTTAATTAATTTCGCAAATAATTTATTGACACGTCACTCATATAAGTTATTGCATTTTTGTCAAACGCATCAGGTTTTAGAATAATTTTCTTCGAGTCTATCATGCAGTCATCGGTCAATGAAATGAATTAAATTGTTTAATAAAATAGTTTTGTAAAAAAGAATTTTCATCAATGCTTCCGTGTTATCAACAATTTAAACTTCTTTGGCCGCCCATCTTTTTTTGCATTTACATATACTAGCTCTAAGATAAGGAGATTAGAGAGTAGAGAGATGTTGTGGATAATAATAACAAAGTCTTCATTTATTCTGGGACAGGTCCCTTAAGGATAACAATACAGCATTAATTATTAATTATAATTATTACGTCTTAGAGTATAATATAATTACATTTAATTAATTATGACAAATAATTTAATAAGTGAGAGAGAATTAAAAAAAGTTAATGAAAAAAATGCGAATTACCTCCAATAACAATAATTAAAAAACAGATTAGAAGAGAAGAAAAAATAGAAATAAGATAGGAATATTCATATAAGCGAAACAATTGATAGTTGCATATATATCAAGTTTTTTATTATCCTCCTTAATGATGCCCGGAATTGGCGAAATAGTGTCGAAAGTTTTTGTCATATTTGAGACTTGAGGTCTCTTGTTTGGAAATTTTCAACTCAATTTTCTTTTGTTTTAGCATTTTTATTTATTTCTATTTGAAGGAAAAAATCTACATGTAGATAGGCAGTTATTCTTCATTATTTTATGTTGTTGCCAAGCAAACAACAAAAAATAATGAAGAAAAATACAAACCATACTATCAGTGATTTACATTTATTTAAAAAAAAATATCTGACTCGATGGGTGAACAGCCACATTAGAAGAAAATATATATATTTATTTATATATACACATATAAATATGTTTAACACACAATAAAACACGTAGATAGTGCATTAATGTAAAAGGTAGATAGTATATAGTAAATAAGAGAACAGTCTCTAAGATGTAGACCATCGTCAATAAGTCGCATTGATAGTCCACAGTGATAAGCCACCTCATAGTTGGTTCATAAGAATGTTGCAATAAATCAATATGTTTTTCTTACAAGTTGTCCACCTTTTGATAACTTTGGTAATGCTTCCTCATGATCGTTCTGTTAAAAACTCGGGCTTGATATTTGTTAATTTTGAATTTAGTGGTAAAATTATATTCCGGTTTATGGGAAACTTGAGAGAAAGTTGAATCAGATGTATTACGAAGACTTTTTTTTTGTACTTTTGAAAATAAAAAAACGTACCACTACAACCCGTTAAGGGAACTTGGGGTCAGTACATGGCAAGGACTGTACGGTTTCTCACTGATGTGTAGAACGGCGATTGTACAGAGATCAGGCTCAATCGCAGGTTTTTCTAACAATTGACAATAGAGGCTGAATGAGCCCCGGGAGACAATAATTTGTCTGCCTAAGGTAATAAATTACATATTAAACCAGGAACCTAAAGCTCAGTATGTATGTACAGTTTATGGAGCTGTGATACAAGAGAATAATAAAAGTTGAGTTCATCCGTTTAGTCCTTAAAATGGATCAATAAAAACTGTTAGATAATCGTTTATATTAAATTTTTAAATTCATTAATTTAACATGTTTTAAATTAAAAAAACACTATTTTAGACAATCTGCTAGCCCCAAAATCTGGCGCAGGTCCCCATCCTGGTAAGTGGTCTTATATATTTTTTTAAAGTAAAAACCTTAGTTATCTCGTCCTTCGGAAGGGACGTAAGATAGACAAAATTTATGACTTTCACAGTAGCATCGTCTGATTAGTCATAGCAGCATAAAGTGGCATAAAACAAAACAAAAAATGTGACATAAATCCCCACAAGATTTACGGCTTTTAGGAACAATAAACCTTATTTATTGTTAAATTACATTACAACTAATTGGAAATTACATCACGATTTCCCAGATAAAGAATCGTTAATCATACTCCAAAGACACAAATAATTTCTCAAGGATATATCCTACAAGTCCAATAGAAATTTCTAAGAACTGTGGGAATTTAAGAAAACAAAACTTATCAATTGTGTTCATTGTGATGAAGATAGTGATCCTTCGAAGATATTTATTCCAAAAATAGTCAGTATTGATTGATAAAGGCCTTCAAATTCTTTTAAAGATACCACAATTTACCATACAATATTTGTATTATATATAATTCATATTACAAATTAAATATAATATATTTATATAATATGAACAGGAAGTTTCATGTTTCATCAAGGTTATTTGATTGATGGAAAACCATGCCAACAATTGCAGGCAAGTGCCCAGAGAGAAGAAACTACAGGTGCTTCAGTTATTAGTCAGCATTTAATTTTATTTTTACTACTTAGCTGTTTTAATTTTTAATAAATAATTATTGTATAAATAAAGTGGTTTAAAATTCATTATTTATCAACGGTTTGGAGAAAGAGAGAATACAAGATAAAATCACAAAGTTGAAAAACTAAGCTCCGCAACAGGAAATATTTACAATAAGAAGAACCTATGCTATAATCCAAAAATATGACACTACAACACGGCGATAAAACCACTGATTTAGTACGGGTTGGAGATAATATGTCTCCCTTGTCCAGAAAAATTACTGAAAATAGAGAGAAGGATCCTGAGGAGGAAACACAGGAAAGCTACAGGTTAAGATCCAACCAACAAATCCACAGTGAGATGAAACACTTAGAGACCGAAATAAGAATCAGATGACTAAGATGGTGAGAATGGACCAAGGGAGACTTGACGAGAAAATATTTGACAAAATCCGAGAATACAAGAGCGTAGGAGAGTATGTAAAATAATTGAGAGAGGATGCAGAAATATTAAAAAAATAACAAATAAAGATTGCCTAGATAGAGAACAATCTTGGAAAAGAAGTAAATGTTTTTTGGGGGAAATAAAGAAAAACGAAAGGGTACTGCGTGATCGAAAGAAAGGAAGGCATGAAGAAATGTTAAGAAAATATTGGGACAAAAGAAAGGCGAAAATGAGAAAAGAAAAGTAATGATCTTAAAAGGCCGTTTCGTGAAAAAAATTTTGTTGAAAACCAAAAAAAAATTAATTAGTTGACAAATTTATTTATTTCCACAGATTTGAGACAAAAGTTTTTAAGTATGCGCCTATCGAATTGTAATCTTGTAAGTAAAATTAATATGATGTTTATTAATATATGTATCTTAATAAATTATCTATTTTTCTGTTCCCGTAAGAATATTCTGGAAGAGGTTCTGCAATCAATAATTTTTTAGACAAAGGTAATTTTTAAAAAAATCATATTTTTGCGGTTAGTTTTCGCAGAGATCTACAATAAGAAGAGAATCGGGATTCAAACTTTACGCTACCAACAGATGGCGTTCATAAGTTTATTATTTATCTAAATTAAGTTCTAAACAACTTATATTTTTTTTTTTGTTTAAAAAACGTGGTTCATGCTGTGTAAAATTGTGGATTGTCAACAGAAAACTTCTATCCCACAATATACATTACATTACATTATTGGCGCAACAGACTGATAAAGAAGTCCTTGGCCTGCTCAACCGCTCTACCCCAATCGTCCCGATCGCCTGCTCGAGTGATGGAGACCTTGCTCAGCCTCAGATCTTCACAGACGGGATCCTTCCATCTAGCTTTGGGCCTTCCTCGAGGTCTTACTCCATCCGGATTTCCTTTATACAGCTTTTTAGCTGTTCTTTCCTCGACCATCCTATATAAGTGGCCCAGCCTATTCCTATCCCACCGTATTACAATTGAATAAATTAACATACATTTTATTTCAATTTATTATTGACCTTGAACCTGCTGCGTGACTTGTTCTACCCGAAAACATAAGTACGTCATCCAGTCGTTAATTTGAAATTATAATTCTTTCCGTTCGTCCAAAAGTCTTAGATTGAATAGAAAATTTTATATTCGTAATTAAGTAAAAAACAAAAAAATACAAAAAACGAACCTTTGAAGGGTTCATCACACAGTAGGACTGCACTGTTGTGCATGAAGGTTATTAGACAGAGATCACACTTTACGACTGCCGGGTTTTTAGCACATTAAAGAGTACTCAATTAATAATTGCTGGTTGAACCCTAGGAGGGTCCGAAGATGCCTCAGAGTAAATAATTTAATATGTAACAGCCGGATTCGAACCTATTTTCAGCACAGCAACTCACACAATGAGCTACCCTGTTCTCTACAAAAATAATAAAGACATGTGACAGAATCTGAAAAATAAATAATTTCTCTATTTTAATTTAAACTGTTAAATATCCAGATTTGACCGACATCACTCTCAACCATCAGTTTTTTCAGCAAATTAAATAAACCACTTCCTAAAGACTAAGTGAGCCCAAGCAGGTGCACAGGACAACTTTTGACAGTATACATGTTTTATCTGTCACAACAGGATTCGAAACTGGGATCTTCAGTTTATTAGATCTTCAGGATAGGAATTCAGCGCTTTACTTATTCTAGGTTACTTTCGCTTATTATATAAGAGCCGAATTGGACTAACAACTCCAAGAGCAGATAATCACTAATATAACAGAGAAAACCTTTTAATTAAATTGTTAAAAAGATATCAGTTCCGCAAGTTGTCGCATCGAGTTAACTCACCAAAAGTTTAAACTTTCATTAATTTTCTTATTAATATTCTCGAAAATAAAAATTATCATGAGCTTTAGTATTAAAAAAGAGTGTAATAATGGGGAATGTGTATATTTCCGTGAACGTTTCCAAAAACCTACCTACATCATTATCTATACTTCGAAACGTTTATTTCTTGATGAAATGATTGCGGGAATATACACATTTGCCATAAGCACACTCTTTTTTTTCATACTAAAATTATTTTTACCTTCGAGTAAACGAATGAAAAGTTGTAATGACTCAACTCGAAGTGACAACCTGTCGAACAGATTTTTGAAAGTAAAAGTCATATTTTGAGTTGTATCATGTTTGAACTTGAAGTTTTATGGGAATAATGAAGTAACTTAAAAATAAGAGTTTAAAACTTTTAAAAATACGCTCATTACGGTAGGAATGGTTTGCTTTACCAATACCAATTTTTTTAAAACTCTCATGGAACATTCTAATACCTTTATTGAAAAATGATACTTTTTGAGTTAAGTTTCCTAGACCAGACGAACTTCACTAAGTGCTACTCGTTATAAAGGACTTAGTTTCGAAACCAAAATAAAGAAGGTACGTACAATACCAATTTTTTTTTCTTAGGGAAGAGTTGGGACCGGATACAAAACCTGTCCGGATCGCGTTTACTTGCATCGACGTAGAAGCAAAAAAACTTTTGTAATTTTTTTTCTTATTTTTTTTACGTACTCTATGAAATTACCTAACAGGTCATTGAACTTCAAAGAGTAGGAAATAGATGCTTCAGCAAGCAGGGGGGGGGGTCTAAAAATATAACCCTTTGTGGACTCCCACGTTAATTTTTTTTTTCTTTTTTCCTTTTTCTTTTTTTTATTCTTTTGCGCAGTTCCGACAATTTGAACGCTTTCACTTTCGATCTGCCGGTCACGTAGTCCCGGAGCGCATGCGCACAAGATGGCGGGATGACTGAACTCTGCATTCCCCGGGAATAAACTATTATTTAATTCTCATCATAACAATGTTATAATTCATTAAACTATAATAAAAAATCAAAGCTAGAGTCACTTATTATTACGAAATTTAGGTGTTTTAAAAATGGGTGACCGACATGTTACCTCTTTATAGTAACAAAAAAAGAGAAAAAAAAACTTTCAAAACGGATTAGATTTCTAAACTTTCGAAAGCAAAATTTTCATAATGTGGTTCGCCCTGATTTTTTGAGTTCCTTGTCACTTTTTCACACATAGTCATTGCCCCCATTGAAGAGAATCAGACACGCACAACCGCTAGCGAATATAATTTATTAATCAAAACAACATAAAATCTTTAAAAATATATCAATAATCATTAGAAAGAAGCATACAAATTTTGACAAGAGATCTTATTTAAATAATTTTAAAATTTACCATATCGTCGACTCTAAAACTGAAAATATAAATAACAATAATGAATGTTATAAATCACTATGTATGTTTTCGAGGTTGTTATTCTACGTTTTTATGATATCAGTTTATCTATATTATTTACGTATAAGATCAGAAATGTTAAAAAAATTAAGCCAGGACTCATTGAAAAACAATATTCGACATAAGAAACAATAGTAATATTTTAAAATTATTTTAACCATAAAGAAAAATCACTAGTAAAATTTTATACCAGATACTAACTAATTACCTGATAAAAATTCATTCAAAGCTGATCTATGTAACAATTATTTCTACTTTTTAAATTATTCTGAAATTATCATTTAACCAAATTAACGTACATTATGAATCATTAACTGAGAAATAACATAAACAAAAATCTGAATAATTTTCAAATCAAGCATCGGACTTATCAGGTGAGCAAATAAATTAATTCGGTATCTGCTAAATAAATACAAATTAATTCCATGCGCAATGTTTTATTATTTGTTTTATAGTTAACACAATTATACGATTGAATTTTCACAAGTGTTAACAATTCGAAGGCCACAAATGAAAATAGTATTTTTTGATTAGAAAATTTTATTTTACTATAAGTACAGTATTCCATCTTAAATAAAATAGTGAACTATAATTATCTTTTTGTTTAGAACCTTAATATTATATTAATACAACTTTACGATTTTATTTTCACTAGTTAAAAAATTGCAGTCAGTATTTCTTAAGTAGAAAATTTTATTTCACTATAGCAATAACTGTATTCCTTTTTACAGAAATTAATTTAGATAAAATAGTGAACTATAATATATTTTATAGATGATAAGCGCACTTTATGTATCTTGGTTAAGAATATATTTATTTCACTTAAAAGAAGAGGGGGAAGACACTTATGTTTTTTAGTTTTAAATTAATTGTTATTATATAAAGGTTTTAAATAATCCACAATTTTAAATTAATACACTGATTTTACAACCATAATTAATTTTAAATGATGATTAAGTGTGATGTATATAAGTGAATAAGTATATTACGTACGGCGTGTTGTGACAAGTGAAAGTGAACGCGTGTCCCTTATCAATACGTTATCAGCGATTAAGTTCTATGAATAAGTCCCCATTGATAAGATATATAAGGAGAGGAAACGACCTGTTGAGAATGTCAAATATTTGTTTGTTTCTTTACTGTAGATTTGTTTATTTATTTTTAGTTGTAATATAATGATGGATAAATACACTGATTTCTTTTATTCGAAGCAAAATTAATCAAACTATTAATTATTGAAGCTAGAGTAATTGTTAATAGTTAATTTAATGATTATATATATATTTATGATAAGACATGACGGGTACAGTTACCTGTGAGCTGCCAGATGCGAATGGGTCAACGAAGCTGGGGTTGGCTGGTGGATGCGCGCGCAGGGGCCAATGACACAGGCAAGATGAGCCCGCTTGCCCTACACCATATTGATCCTTCTTCTGGTCGATCCCTCTCAAAGGCCAACTCCGACGTCACGGGATGAAAAGGAAACCGTCTTGGAGTAAGGTATGGGGGAAGGGAGTTTAGGGTGACCAGGACGGAGGGGAAAAGGGCTCGCGGAAGATCGGCATAAGTACGAGAAGAAACAAGCTGCTTGAAGTAGGTGTAATACGTTATTTCCTGAACAGTTTCTCGGTCAGTATCACGTCGAAGACAACAGGTCTATCCAGGGTTATGCCACGATGGCCTACTTATATACAAGTAGTTGAGTAGAGACTGGAAGGGAGAGGGACTAGAAGCTGTGTTCCAACACAGCTCAGCCGTTTAGCGAACCATTCACGTATTAATTGAGACTGAATAATAAAGGAATAAGTAATATTAAGGAATAATAAGGAATATTTTTATTCTTTTTTCATAATCCTCCTCCCTCTCAAAAAATAAATAAATATATATATATAAGAATCTAATTTCTGAGCAAAGCTCCGTTACCGGATTATAGTTTAATATGTAAGTACCATTAACACACACATATATACATCTGTCTGTGTATTTTTGCAATAGGAAAAAAACCTTCAAGTCTCTGAAATACTGAAAGAAAAAAAAAACAACGACAGTATTATAGAGTCTTAAGCCTTTGTTTTGGGGATTTTTCCCATTTAAACATTGTCTCTTTTTGAGTATTTACTCACTTTTATATGTATGTGTATATAATTTACACTTATGGTTATAGAGATTCAGTCATTCTTTAACTTCCTTTTGACGACGTTTCGAGACTAAGTTGGTCTCATAATCATTCCCTGAAAGTGAAATGAGCTTTTTGTGAATATTTTAAGTAACATAACTAGTCTAAATATAAAAGAAACGTCGCAAAAAGAAGTTTGAAGAACTGGCTGAAGCTTGAGTATAAATTATACATACATATATACATTCACATAAAAATGAGAACAACTCAAAAAGAGATATACATTAGACTTATGGTTTTATTTTTGGAATTTATCATATTTCATATAAACACACTCTGATATAAATATTTACATTTTTATTTATGAAATTGAGGTTCAACACATTTATTATTTATTATCTTTATTGCCTCAATAAAGACCACTTTGAAAGGTAAGACTTATTCAGCAATCCTCCTGAATTTTATATTTACTCTACAACACGTGTATTAACTTAAACGTGCCAT
Source organism: Troilus luridus (assembly GCA_964056705.1). NCBI lineage: Eukaryota > Metazoa > Arthropoda > Insecta > Hemiptera > Pentatomidae > Troilus > Troilus luridus. Next base: position 70,748,888 of record OZ057415.1, on the reverse strand, counting down.
TATTTTACCGTGAAATTATATTAAAAAGTAGTGGCGAGGCTACGTACACTGAGTCATAAAAAATATCTCTATAACTCTGAGTCAATGGTCATAAAAAATATGTCTTTAACGTAATAAAGCGTGTAATATATGTTGACTTAATTAGGAGACGGTATTAATAAATAAGAAATGTAAATTTGTAAAAAATATATATTCACAGTAAAATATTAAAATTTGATTTTTTTAAAATTAACATCACTTTTGATTTTTTTAAATGAAAAATTTTTGAGGGATTAAATTTAGGCTCGATGGTAATGTAAACAAATTTATATGATAGAATTTCGGGATAAAAAACGTTTGTAGTAAAAACTATTAGTAATAATTGTAAAATGGTAAGGGAGTACAGTCAATAAATTACACAAAATAAGATAGATTTGTTTTATTTTTGTCTACGTTTAGACCTAATTTATAGGCCATCTTCAGGACTAAGAATAAAATAAAACAGAAAAACTATGTAAACATTGCATTACCAAAGAAGATACAACAGTTTGTATAAACAGAAATTATAGGAATGAAAATTGTATGCATAATTACGTAGAAAACAGAACTTTCCAAGTAAACCATAATAATGTCTATTCATCCCTCTTTTCCCAATCTGCTGGTGTTCCTCAAGGTAGTATCCTTGGCCCAATCCTTTATACAGTTTATACAGCTGACATCCCAACTCATCCTAATACTATCCTTACCACATATGCTGATGATACATGTGTATTATCAGTCAATACCAATCCAGTTATTGTATCCCAAAGCCTCCAATCCCATATCACTGATCTTGAAGAATGGTGCCAGAACTGGAGAATTAAAATAAATTCTCAAAAATCCCATCAAATCACTTTTACCTTACGTCGTAAACCAATGACTTCCTGCCCTTCAGTATCCTTTAATAATATCCCACTTGTGCCTGTAGAACAGATCCGATACTTAGGGTTGCATCTCGACAAACGATTAACCTGGAATCCTCATACAAGACTGAAAAGACAAGAAACCGCTCGACGTTTCAGGCTACTTCAACACTTACTAGACAAACGCTCTAAGCTCCCAGTTAATTACAAAAGACTCATCTACATGACCATCATACGACCTATTTGGACTTACGGAGTAGAGCTTTGGGGCTCCACTAAGCCATCAAATTCTTCTCGTATCCAATCCCTACAATCCAAAATCCTTCGTAAAATCCTCAACGCTCCTTATTTTGTTAAGAATATAGTCATCCATAACGACCTTAATGTCCCATTTGTTGCTGATTTGGCCCGAACCCGGTATCTATCCTTTCATAACAAACTTCATTTCCACTCAAACCCTCTAGTTTCAAACTTAGCTTCCTCTTCAATTCCCGATAATCCTCCGAGGCGTCTGAGAAGAAGATGGCCACGTGACCTTCTTAGTTGAACATGCGATTTGAGTACTACCAGTGGGTAGTTTCTCTACATGTCATTATATCATATCATTATGTATCACTCAGCCAATTTACTTGTTATATTATTGTAATATAGTTGTAAATATCAATAAATAAATAATAAAAAAAAAAAAAAATAATTACGTAGAAAATGATAACCATACAAATAGCATGGTTACCATTTTATAATTTATATGTTTTATAACTAAAGCATCCTCTTGTGATTTTACTGTTTTATTATCTTCATTAAATATGTTTTATTATCTTCTAGATTTCTTTCCATTTTTATTATTTCTCATCAGTAATGTCATAATTTATCTTGTACTCTTTGTATATCTCTTCGTTCCTATCATATCTGTTTTATCTTCTTTGGTACTGCAATTTTTATTTTTTTTTTTCTGTTTTCTTGACTGCACCCCTTGACCATTTTACGCTCTTCTAAGAACCTATCGAGTAAAATATATCCACATGAATATACCAGATCTATCCCCAAGCGAATTCTTTTTGTTCCCTCATCTAAAAATTGCGCTCGGAGGACAGAGATTTTCGTCAAATGAAGAGGCAATCACCTTAGTGAACAATTATTTTTTTGGAAACTTTTCAGGGCACCCTCGTAAGTAATAATATAGACTTATGATGCAGAATCGTCATGTGACGCTTCGAACCTACATGGTCAACACAACGCGTCATCATCAAGGCTGTAATAACAAACCGATTTGACTAAACAAGGATAAGGCAATTTCAAGTAATGATCTGCGCCAGATAAATTATTGCGAAGTCGAGTGTAAACATAAAAAAAAATGCTTACTCCATGAGAAATTATAAATGGGAACGAGATTGTCTATCTAAAACCTAGATCGAGAGATTTACAACCACAAATAAATATTACAATAAAAAAAGTAGTCATAAAGGGTCTTAGCTTTAGAGATTTTAATGTCATACTCAACCGTCAAATTAAGACATGGAGGCTCCATATTAAGATATGGAGGCTGGGTGAACCCCACGATTGCCTGTAGACCCCACAGGTATCTCTGATCGAGATCACACTCAACTACCAGGTTTTTATCCCATCTTAATAGTAGGTAGTAGAGATCGTATTGTTTATAAGGCAACGGTTGCACAGGGAGGTAATTTTTCTGAAATCGTGCTCAAAGGCTATCTACTTAATATAAGCTGGGTGAGCCCCATGAGTGTCTATAGATCCAGGGTCCATATATGGCTTTTAACAGGTAACATCCCATTGAGGGTAGCTCTATGTAAGTATATAGAGGCTGGGGAAGCCCTAGGAGGGTCTGCTGATACCACATATTAAATAATTTATCAGTAACAGCCGGATTGGAACCAAGGATCTTCAGCATGCCAACTCAGGGCTCCACACAATGAGCTACCCCGCGCTCTACAAAACTATCAAAGACCTGTGATACAATAGTACAAAATAAATAATTCGATGGAACGATCGATAAATTAAAATCAGTTATAATTTTGGCTGTTATATGCCCAGAAATCTACATCTTAATACATTATTCTTCGAGTAAAATAATTCAATCTAAGAGCAGGATTCATTCAAGAAAGAAACTATGAGAACAGAAGACAAAACTTTGGAACACAAAAAAAATAAGTTCTTTCTTTCTAGAAAAAAAAACATTCCCAATGCTTGATATATTTTTGGTCACAGGCTGTACTATTAAATCTGTACCACTACAACCCCTGGAGAGTCTTGGGGTCAGTACATGGTAAAGATTGTATTGTTTCCAGGATAACGGTTGTTCATGGAGGTTATTTGTCAGAGATCTGTCAGGGTTTTCTCCCAATTAATGGGTAATCACTTAGAGGCTGATTGATCAGATATTAAAGGGTATAACCGGGGGTTTGTTTACAGATTAAATAATGTTTTGCCACACCCGGATTTGAACTCAAGAAGATGAGCTATCTCGCTCCACAATAATTTTAAGTGATAAAAACTTAGTTAAACAGGCTAAAATAAATAAATAAACTGATATAAATTAATATACCTAATAAGAAATATTTAGATATCTCTCATGAAATTGAAAATTAAATTATTATTTCTGGATTTGCATTTTTATGTTATATGTACATGAAATGTATCTAAGGAAATTATAATATTATTCTTACATTATGTATTACATAATTATAATTCTTTATTAATACATTATTTATAATCAGTATGTAAATTAAATTTAAATAGTTTTTGTTTCTATTATGGTTTTAGAGAGCGTTTATTTTTTATTTTAATGTCTCGTGTTCTTACGTAATTATAATTTATTATTATTATTTATGGGCATGTAATAAATAAATTTATTTTTATTACGAATAAGCTTGCAGTTATATAAAAAGAATTGTTTTATTTGCAAGTGTTAATTTTTAATTATCAATGAAATTAAAGTACATCAAAATAACACCATACAATTAAGTAAAACGTTAATGTACGTTAGCAATTTATTATTTTTTCAAAACAAAACATGTTCTATATTTTAACCAGATGAACCTTGGACTTGATAAGACCTAAAATACATTATAATTGCGAAATAAGTGTTCTGAGAAATCTTTTGAAAATTAAATCCGAAAGTAGCCCAATGCCAACCTGTATACGGAGTACCCTCAGAATTACGTTGGAGAAGAAATTAATTCATTTTGAGAATATGGAAGCTCACTACTGGACCATATGGCTTCCCACCGTCTGTCTGGTATATCTTTAGTTTAGTACCAATATACCGTCTTATTTATCCATTAAAAATAATATAACATAATAAAAACTCATAACAATACTATCCGCCTGTATTACAATTAAAAGTATTCGAAATTAAAATTACTCGTCAAGAGAGTAGTGATGCACGCTCCACGCCAAACAGAATGACAGTGTAGCGTGTATTTATTTGGAGTGATTGGATTTCTATCGGTCCTATCATTCCATGTTAGCGAAACTTCATCGCTAATCGGATGATACATTGGGAGTTCTAAATTTTGCCTATCCAGGATTAATTAGAATAGGGATCTTTAACGGGTATCGAACATCGTTCAGGTTCAGGATCCTCGTTTTATGCCCCTCCCGAAGGACGGCAAAACCAAGGATTTTTACACCCTTTTAAAAAATCCGCTGGGCTACGAACCCGCGATCTTGGGCATAGTTGGTTGTTATGCCACCACACCAAAGGTCACCCAACAAAAATAATAGTGAATGTTGACTACTAAATACAATAGTACTGTTACGGTCAGAGCGGGGAGGAGGACCGGCTGAGAGGATTAGGCAAACAATGAGATTAAGCGGAAGGGATTATAGAATGTCGTACAGCCTACTGGATCAGCCTGGAATATTCTAGGTGTCCCCACCCCAATCTACCTTGCCTATATAAAAGGCCAGCTGTTCGGCCGGCGCAGTCAGTAATAAGCCAGTCAGTAATAAGCCCAGTGAGTAATAAACAGTGAAGTAATAAGCAGTCGCTAACTAGTGGCAGTGCGTGTGAGTTACTGTGAGTATCAGCCTGTAATAAGTGCTTAGTGAGCAACAGTGACAATTAGTGGCCGTGTAATAAGTGTAATAAACTGTGTGGCAGTTTGTCATATTTGGAGAGTCTTACGGTCGGTGGACTTTAGTTAGCGAACTGTAAGTGTTAATTTGTAATTGTAAACTATAGTGTAATATTATTGTATTTGTACAAATTTATATAAATAGTTTAGTTACTTAGTATAAACAATATCTTATATTATTTGTATATTATCTTAGAAATTAGATAACATTTAGTAGAATATTATTATTGTAAATTGATATTAGTTTAATAATTTAACTGTTTTAAGTAATCTCATTGTATTCTTTCTAATTTGTTAATAAATATTAGATTCTTGAATTAAGTAATAGTTTAGTCCATTTTACACCCAGTAGCCCGTAACAGTACTTTTTATATGAGCCGTTGATTTTGAAAAGGAGACAAGTCATTGAGACAACTTTCAAAATCAATATTGAAATATTTTTTACCAAATAAATATTAAATTACATTGAAATAATATTGATTACAAATATAAAATTATGTTAATTAGTAATAAGATTTAGCTTTAATTATTTATTTTTACAAAATGGAGTTACCTCACTTTCAAAATCAAAGGCTCATATAATAAGATAAAGAGATGACTGATTAGATTGTATGAACTGTCGAAATTTACAGTTTGTAAGAGAATGAATTTTCAGCTCACAAAACTGGTTTTTGTCAAACGATGTAGAAAAATATTTTTAAAAAACAAAAACTATTTATTGCAATAAATAATACTAGTAAATATTATGAATGATATTTGTGACAAGTAGGTAAACTATCCACTGGTAGTTGTCAAAAAACAGATTTAAATGAGGTCACGTGGTCATCTTCTTATCAGACGCCTCGGAGGATTATCAGGAATCGAAGAAGAAACAAATGGGTTTGAGTAGGAATAAAAGGACTGATATCTGGTTTTGGCGTAACCAGCTACTAATAAAAAGGACATTTAATAATTATAGACGACTTTATTCATAACAAAGTAAGAACCATTGAGAAATTTACGAAGGATTTTCGATTTTAAGAACGGTTAAGAGAGGAATTCGATGGCTCGGTGGAGCCCCAAAGTCCAAATAAGTCTTATAATAGTCATGTATATGAGTCTTTTGTAATTAATTGGGAGCTTAGAGTGTTTGGGTAGTGTTGAAGTAGCCTAAACGGCGAGCAGTGAAAAAATATTTATTCATGTTCATATCCAGAAAATTAGCTAAGACTTCTAATTAGTTGGAACAGGTTGATAGAAAGTTTTTTGTTCAATAATAAATTTCCTAAAAATATGGAGTTATCCTTATAATTATAGGGTTTATATTATAATATGATCAGGTATGGAGTTAAACACGATAAAATTGGTCATAATTATCGATTAGTGCATTTCCCCCCAAATTTTTACGTAACAAATAATGCAATCTTGCCAAAACCAAAAATTGGCGAAATGCGATATTGATATCTAAGATGTTGACGGTTTTATATTTTCAAATTATCAATGACTGAGTTTATAATTCATAATAAGGAGCGAAGTTTCGAAATAACGTCGATATCTTATGCAATAGGCATTAAAAGTTTTAGAACATATTCAAAAACAAATCAACTCATTTATTTAGCCATTTTAGAAATTAAATTCGAAAAAAAATGGTATATTAATACGTATATATATATACATAAATTCATTATAAAATTAAAAACTCGATTCCCTAAGTAAATTTTATACGTTACATTTCCTCATTTCTGTAATTTTTTAACTCAAAAATAATTGAAACACTGATGTTCAATGGAACACTTTTTTTTTTCATTAAATGTTGACATATTGTTGTTTTCATCAATAGAACTATTTGGTCGAACTGTATTAATAAGATATCTTTTTTTAAATACTTGGATCCTCGCAATTTTTGATGTAAGAAGAATTTTAAATGTTTATATTAAACATTTATCGATTTTTTAAAATTCTTTTATTGGATATCTGCTAGAGTCTGAAAATCTCAATGATATCTTCAACCCCAATTTCGTATATTAATCATTTGATATTTGACAAAAACCTATCCATAAAATAATTGTCAGTTTCTATTTTATCCGAATCACAACAGAAATGGTCCCATAGCCGCCATTTTGGATTAACGGTTGGATGTTTTATACATCAAAGCCATTAGGCGTTGCAATGCGTCATACATCGCCAAAGTTTGAAGAGGACCCAAGATTTTAGGCACGTGTACATAGAACACACACACACACACACACATATATAAATATATATATCTACTATAATAAAATAAACCAGCAATCGCTAATACTCAGATAAATTACTATTAATTATTTACTAGGCAGATTAACCTTGATTCGCCTATTTAGAAATTTATACTCGAATTTACCTTACGTTACCATATTATTGATAATTGTAATTAAGTGTTCTCTTAATTTAAATAAAAAGAGCACTCTAAGTGGTAGAGCTGAGTTGCCTGCCGATATTCCTGGGTTGAAATCCGGCAGTAGCAGATAATTTATTTAATCAGTTAACATTAGAATGTTAATCGGGATCCTGGAAACTCCTAGGACTCGCCCAGCCTCTATAAAGTGGATACCATTAATCTCAAGGAGAATGAAAATTAAGGTCAAAATAGATTTAAAATCATTCAAACTGTATCATTTACCATTAGGATATAAATAACTTATGTATTGTGTGAGTGCATACAGACACAGGATTAGACAACACAAACTCATGCTTCTGAATACCTCCATTCCTATATTATCTTACAAATGTTAAAGTAATTATTTAAATATTATAATAATTACAAGTTATACAAAAAAAAAATACTTAAAATTAAAACGGTTTGCGTCTCAAAGGATGAATTCATAAAAACTTAAAACCATATAAAAAAAATAATAGAATAATCAATGTATGCTCAACGAGTAACCGAAATTCTGTGTTGAGGAGGATTTTCGGACAAAAGAATTCAGAGGGCAGAAGATGTTTTTTATAGATAAATAAAAATATATTTTATTACTACTCTTTTGATTATGTTGACCATAATTTATTAAATTTTGTGTTAGTAGATAATATTTATTTAGAAATATTTCAGCAGCTATGTGGACTTTTTTATGGGGTAACTTTCAAAAGAAGAGCCGAAACTGAACTAAAAAATATTTTATCTCTGGATCGGACCTGTGTCATGATATAAATGATCAATTTTCATGTTGAATCCATTCGAATAAACAAAATTAGCATACATCTTACTCTCTGAAACCGTATCTTAAAATCGTAAAAGAAACAAAGCTCTGAATATGAATTTGAAATTTTTTTTCTCGTTCACCGAGTAAACAACGCGCAGTACTCTACTCGTATTTTGCGGACCAAAAACAAAAATAACTCGATTTGATAAACAATGTTGACTTTTCGAGAGATTAAAAATGGCGGTGTTTGATACAAGGGAACTGAAAATAGTCAAATGACCGTCGCTGCTAAAAAAAAATTATGATGACAAAGCTTGGAGAGCCAATGCACAATCGGTCCAGTATCTTCCAACTCTTGAAGCGTTTCGAATCTGCCATCAGTGTTAGTTAGTCCAGTACTCGTATCCATAAGCATTTGTTCAATTTGAGAAATTATACATGTCATCAAGGAAATATGTCATTTTATAAAGTTAATAAAAATATAATAAGCCGTCCAAAGCACGCACGGTTTCCAATCCAACGGAAGGGTACACAGATGACGGTTCAAATCACACTCAACCTACAGGTTCTCACCCATTTCAGAATTCACACTTCATGGAGACTGGATGATCCTAGAAGGGTCTCGACAAAAGAAGCACTTAAAAAAACTTGCATCACTATGAAGGGTCTTGGGCTCAGCAAAGTTGATCATGGTAAAAAATGTTTCCAACAGTTGTGAAGGCAGGTTATTGACTGAGATCACACTTAATCGCCTGGTTGAGCTTTTGTAACTTCTGCAGACCCCGTAGGATCCATCCTAATAAGCTGGTCTTGAGCCCAGAAACTTCAATACAGCAACTCAACACTGTATATCTCTCCCCAAAAGATAAAGTTGTCTAATAAAATAATATGGAGCGCGGTGGCTGAGTGTGTAGAGCGCTTAGTTGCCGTGACTACAGTCCCGGATTCAAATAAGCTTGTGACAGATAATTTATTTACTCCAATTATTTCTATTCACCCATCTCGATAAAGGGGATCGAATACTATCTTAATAGTGGTGAAAACCTTGCGTTTAACCGTGTTCTCGAACAAATCAGCTTTCCTCTACGACCGTTGTCCTAGAAAGAGTACAGTATTTATCACGTTCTAACCCATCGTGGTTTGTAGCGGTGCAGATTTTTTCGTTTTATAAAATAATAACATCCCACAGCCAATTCAAGGCTCCGAACAGTATAAAATATTTTCAGGGAATGTGTCGGTTAGATTGGCTATCCTATATCCTATATCGTGGGACACTAACTCTCTCAACCCACTTAACAGTACGAGACCTTCATGTGCCAGCTCACTAAACGGCAGACGAGCAGAGAGAGAAGCCATTTAATCAAATCAGAGGAAGCAATAGATTCCCAAGGCCAAGGCCAGAGATTAGGTCCTTCCGAAATGACCCGCCACGTGGAAGCTTCCCAGAACCGACATGTCCTCAGTCAGCGATTCCTTCTGCATGAGGATGTAGGCGGATTGGGAACAATGCACGGCCAATCTGGAACAATCTTGGGTCTGATTGGACTATTCAGTACATTTTCAAGGCTTGGTGTTTGGGAGAAGTAGACTAGATACTCTCATGGAAGAATCTATTAATTTATTTTAGACAGACAACTTTTTTTAATTTTTGATTTTTAGAATATATTTTATATATTCTATTATGAAATATAGAATATATTTTAAATAATTAGAATAAATTTTTTTTGGAAAATTTTTTTTGATTTTTTCACCGAGCAGCCACTCTTATTGGCCTGAAGATGACCTACAAAGTAGGTCGAAGGGTCAAAATATTGGCACAAATAAAATATAAGTTTTCACTTATTTTTGTGTACATTTTGACTGGACCCCCCAATAATTTCCATTCTCCATTAATTTATTTTAATATCATTTATATAATCCGTAAACGCAACTAATAGTAAATCACGTAGCTACTCGTCACATATATTAGTCAATATAAAACCTGAGTTCAACATTCTTACGTAATGAAATGTTACGAAAAGGGTTAAGTTAGAATGGAATATAATGTAACAAAAATAGTTATTTATGGACCTAGGGACTAAAGAAGATCATTATTCCCTCAGCTGTAAGTTTGTACCAGAGCGAATGCGAGGGTACAATTCGAGTTTGTTCCCGAGCGAATGCGAGGGAATAATTATCTTTACTCACGAGGCCAAGCCGGGGGAGTAAAGTATTGCTGGGAATAATGATCAATTTAGTCCCGAGGGGGATACAAGATTTTATCTCCAGATGGGATGTAAAAAGGCAAACTATACGCTATAATACTTTATATTATGTTATGTTTTACAATAAATTCAAAAACTGAAATTAAATGTTCTAATAGGTATTTAGTAAAATAGATATTATGCCTTATAGGTCTTTAGTTCTTATTGGTATTTAGTAAAATCATTTAGTGGAGATAAAATCTTACCAAAGATAATTAATTGAAGTATGCAAGTAATACATTTTCGCTCTTGGTTTTCACATTTTCTTTATTATACCATTTATTGAAGTCATCGTACGCTTTTCAGTACAAAACTTACATTATTTAGACGAATTAGTTTGTCACCTTTTTACTTTATTCTCTAGGGAATAAAGTTAACTTTTTGACTCAATTTCTAATGCAAAGGGAGAAAATACGTACTTTAGTCCTAATTAATTGAGCCAAAAAACACATGTTTTTGTACCAGCTGGAGATAAATGAATTTTATATCGGACCAGGTTCCTTAAGATAACACATATGTACAAAATTTAATGAATATATAACTGGCCAAAGAGCTACAATAAATATATCATACAATATTAACATAAGTACATTGAAAAAATATATAAATTAAAAGGTCGAAGATTTGTCTGGCTTGGATACGAGCCTAGGTAGCTCAGTGGTTAGATCACCACACTAGAGATGCGGGCGATCCGGGTTCGAATCCCGGCCAAGGCAAATCTTTTCTCTTCAAAATAAAAATATTTCAAAATTATAACAATGATTCGCAAGATGGATAGTATACTGTAGCACCTCTATCGTGTTTTTAATTGTTTCTCGATTCAAAATGAGAGATCTTTCATGCGTATCCTTTTCAATTTTCCATTAAATGCCATGTTAGCCTTTATGAAGGTCATAAGATAGTCGCTTGTAAGTCGTGTAAACGTAAGTAGCGACTTTCTATGAATGTCTCAATAGTTGTGATTTTATTTTATTTTTTTTGGTAGCATTGCCGAAGCTTTTATATGTATTATTTAAAAAAAATAAATAAATCAACCATAATGTTTTAAGAACCGCTCGTTTTCCCCTTATTACCTACATTTTATTAATATTTCTAAATACTTTTTTAGTGTAATATTTAATTTTATACTTGTAAAGCTAGACGGATGTATATTTACAGAATTATCACTCCCAGCATTATTCGGAATTATTTTTCTCCAAACTCAAAACAATCGAATACTTCGCATCTACTGGATTCTGATCTCAAAACTCCTTGAATATCTTAAGGATAATTAAGACAATATAAAAGTACTAAAAACAAAAAAAACATACCTTAGTACAACAAGAGCTAAATTAGCTCTTGTTGTACTAAGGTAATAATTATTGATAAATTGGATTTCTTTTGAACAGATCAGGAAATGAGCGTATTCTTTCGGTATCGGTATAACATTCCTTGAAAGGACAACCTCGCTAGTAACCAGACCCGATCACCCCTAGATGAGTGGATATCCCATAACGGATCGGCAAAGAGACCACGAGTAGGAAGGTGAGGGACGATTTAAAAAAAGACTTGGAGGCCGGCCTATGAAGGCACGTGTAGAGCTCCCTACTTCCCTCCTATTGAGAGCAGCCGGGTTACAACACTGGGCTATCCGACTAGTCATCAATGTCCTCTTGTATTTTGCAACACCTAACCCTTCTAGGTTGGTAATAATAGGGCTGTCCACCTGGGGGAACCAAACTTCGTACAACGGAACCCAACATAAAAGCGATTGCAAAACCGACGTGAACATCGTCAGGTAGTTGTGAAACGTACGACAGGCTAGCGTGTTAATTTATACTGTTTATTTAACGTCACTTTTATACTACTACGGCTAATCGGACGATGCTACAGTGAGAGCTCTAAATTTTACCTAGGGATTTTTAACGAATACATCGTACAGGCCCAGGACCCCCCTTTAACGTCCCCTCCGAACCCGCGATCTTGGCCATAGTAGGTTGTTGTGCTAACCATTAAACCACAAGAGGCCCATAATTCCATCCATTAAAGTGAATCGAGGCGTTCAGGAACAAAACCGGATAAATCCAAATAAAAAAATTGACTTCCACATCTTTCGCTAGTTTAGTAAACCAATGCTTTATACTCCCGAAACTTCAGGTTCAGAATCTGACCTGAATGTTTCTACCGCGAGAAATAAGGCCAAAAAGTGTCCTGTTAAAAAAATTTGCTTGATTGAACTAGCGAAAAATGTGATAAAGTCAATTATTGAAATTTCGAGGTTATCCGCATTTGATCCTGCCTGCCTCATTTAAACTAAGCCGTAATTTACAAATCTGTTTTTCGCCACAATAGGTTTGATCAGGAATTTGACCTAAGGTTTGTTTATAATAATATCATTCAATATTTAAATAGCTAAATGCTTCCTCTTTAATTATAAAGGTATAAGTACCTTGTAAATAATGAAAGCGGCAATTCAGAAAACATCAGAACTACATAATACAGAAAATCACCAGCACCTTACATACAGAATACATTGAATAAAATATGAACTATGAATAAATAATGAGTTTTAATAATACTTAGGATGGGCAATGTCATCGGTTGAAATTATGTATTTATACCTAAAAATTTATTAATAACATGTGAAACATACACAGCACAGCTCACAAATCAATCACATTACTAAATCACAAAACAAACCGTATTGCTCAGTCAGTTCTAATCAATAAACTTTTATTTTAATTTATAGTATAATTGTTTTGTTTTTTACTTCATTATGGTCATAACTAATGATCTTTTTGGTAAAACAATTAATTAAACCAACTAAATAAAAAACATCTCTGTGCATATCTACAAATATACCTATCATATGACTAAAATCATTATTATTACTAAAAAAAAATTCTAATGGTTAATAACAGAATTTTAATACAAATCATACCTTTTAGTATATATTTATTTTCAAATAATTATGTTAATATTTTTATTTGAAAAGAAAAGATATGTCCAGGACCGGGACTCGACCCCTTTTCTTTTCAAATAAAAATATTTAAAAATTATTAACAAATAAAATAAAATAAATTATAATAATTATGTTAATACTTAATGACTCTTACTCTTACGATGTAGCCTCATGGCCATATATGTATACACACACACACACACTTCATTCTTTTCGTATATAACTGATTTAAGGGATCTGGTATCAGAATAAAATGATTTTACAATTCTGTATTTATTGTGCCGTATTATATTAAACCTAGAACATTTACAATCTATTCAACAAATTTTATTTTATAATTAAATATTATAAATGACATTCTTCGCAATGTGTGCGTTATTAGACGATTCTGTGTCATTAACCCATTTTCTCACTCAATCGATAGCTAACGAATTATTTAGAAGGCTGTATCTAGTTTAATTGCCGTACGAGGTATTAGCTAGGTATCTGTTCCGCGGGGTGTCGCTTCTTGTTGAGTTACAAGTTTTAACTGTTCGTTTTATGTTTATTATTTTCCCAAAATACGGGTTATCGTGAGCTTTAGTACTGAAAAGAGAATATAATCATGGGTAATTAGTAGCATACGGTAATCATTTTATCAAGAAATAAATGTTTCAACTAACATTTCGAAGTATAGATGCTATGTGTTTGTTGAACCGTTCCTTTCTAAATGGAATTATTACTGAAGTATATACATATCCTATTATTACATTATCTTTTCCATGATTCTATTTTTGGAAAATATTAAAAGGTAAACGAATGAAAAATTAAAACTTGTTGTGACCCCACTCGAAGCGACAACCTACGGAATAATTACCATTATCAATATTTTTTTTGTTCATATCATATTTTTAAAAGAGTTTCCATTATACACGTAGTTGAATTCGTTCGGTTGAGAGCCTGAAGAGGTTTTGTTCGCTCTGGACGGGCAGAGGATCGCTCGATACGCGAAAACTTCGTACACGTGGAGTTTTGCGTCACAGAATCTTATCGGCATTCATTGTCCGACGGACCGCACCATACAGCCGAATTCGCACTCAGAGGAAACTCAAAATAGAATGATGGCGACTCAACGCGAAATTAAATCGTCTATTTAATATTAAGTAAAATTTGTAAAATTTTAAAATAATTTTAAAAATACTTCAATGTATAAATATTTATTTATACATTACATAAATATTTTATAATTGTTTGTGCTTTAAGGCGTATAAACCGTTATGCAATCAATGATTTGTTCATAAATATTTCGGGTGTTGATACATCTTAAAATTAATCGTCCTCTACTGAAAATCAGTAATGCTCCAATTTTTGAAAATTTCAGTTCTTTAAATTAATTTATTTAAAATAATTAATTATATTATTTTTGTGTAGCTAACATTAATTTAATAATATTTATTTAGTGTATTAATAATTTATTTAAATTATTTAATTAGTTTACTTGTGTGATGCTAACATTATTTTGCTTAAATCTTTATTGTTTACTAAAATAGTTTTGGAATTAAAAGATAATAGAAACTATTCAAAAGGAATAATTTATTTTTTAAAAGTATTTTTAATTATTTAAATTGTTTTATTTAAAATATCTGTAGGTATACAAGGTGTAAATATGTTGATTATAACTATCACATACATTTTAGTATAGGAAAAGAAACTTCAGTCAAAGAAATCATTGACAAATTAAACAAAATTATAAAGTACTTTCAATATATTAAACTTTTATCAGTTATACAAAAATAAAATTATAGACGATTTTTATGCTCTAAAAATACGGAAAATTTGTATTTATTTTATTTTATTTTTGTGGAATTGTTCCCCTTATAAATTTGTTATATTATATTTTAAACTGGATGCATCTACTTTAAGCTGGTATAAGTTAGCATCGCCAATAAGCTATTGTCATTATATTTTCATGAAAACAAAATTATTATCATGTCTAAAATCTTTTAGTGTGGAATTAAATAAATACGTGTAAAATGGTTATATATTTTAATCTGGGTGCTCATGCATCTTAAAAATAATCATCGTACTGAAAATGTGTAATTTAAATTTTTGTGGTTTCAGGTTAGCAATTTTCTTTATTTATGCAATTAAACACCTTTAAATTAGTTTATTTAAAATAGTTAATTTTTTATTTTATATTAGTAGAGCTAATACTGTTTTCACAATTTCATTCAACGTATAAATACTTTATTAAACAATGTTTCGGTATAAAAAGAGAACCGGAAACCGACTAAAGAAACAACTAAAAACAATTGTATAATATTATTATTATTAATATTTTACAAAAAATTATATAAAAAAGAAAAAAAAAACCATCGAAGGTTTTATAATCCCACAATAAACAAAGTTTGTATTAATTATTTATGATGTATTTTTTTTCTTATATACAAATTCAGATTTTTATGTTATACATTATATATAGAAATGTTAATTTTTCGAATAATAAAATAATGGTTCTGAATCAAATTAAAACATTTAAAAGATTGAAGGTTTATTCCGTTTTTATTAATAATAATTTTAAAATGTGAACCAAAAACAATGCTTAAATAAGTAAATATTTAACTGGTTAGTAAAGTTTACGTTGGTTTTCCTTAGTTCTACAAGATAAATATAAATTTCAATTCTTCAAATTATTACTATTATTTTTAATGTGTCAGGCTGGCTAAATAGTTAATTTTTGCGGTGTTGTATTTTATTTAATTTAATGATTAATTTAATTGATTTATTACGAGTGTCAATAAATTCTGGTGATATATTAGTTATTAACCGAATCTAATTAAAAAACATCATAAATCATTGGCTGTGAAACTGAATAAATAATGAGAACTGTATAAGAACCTGAAAAATGTGACCGGTTAATTTAGGAACATACAAAAAAAACAACTTAAGTATTGTTGTTAATCGTTAATCATAAATTATCACACCTTATAAATTGTATTAATAAATACAATCTGCCAGCTGTTGCATTTCCTGTCCCGTAATTGTTGGCATAAATATGCCAAGTGTATCAGGCGGCAAAAATTCTGTTAAATTGATATTATAACTTTAATCAAGAATAACATAACGATAATTATGGCATAAATTTCCAACAACAAAAGCGTTAATAAACTAAAGGTTGATAAACAAGAATTTTTACACTTTTAAAAACTTAAAATTTATTGAACTTAAAAACAACCAACCAATTCAACGCTTATTAGAAGGTAAATCTGTTTTAATAGTTACGAATGGATTTAGTGAAACATTTACTGGTTATTTACAGTTACAGGTTATTAAATATAATTGTATTAATTGGTAATTAAATTTTATCTTTAGCAATTAGTTAGATCAATTTATTCTAGAATCTTCATAAAATAAAAAATAATAAAATAAAATAATTACTAATGAGATAAATAGATAAATTCCAAAATATTGTATTCTATTATTCAACATAAATTTTTCAAAATAATATCTGTTCCGCAGGTTGTTGCTTCGAGTTGAGTTACAAGTCTATATTCGTTCCATTTTTAATATTTTTCAAAAATACAAATTATCGTGAGCTATAGTATGGAAAAGAGAAGAAATTATGGGTAATAATTATATTTATTACTAATATTATTAATAATAATTATGGGTATAATTTCGTCAATAAATAAAAGTTTCAACTAACATTTCGAAGTATAGACGTTTGTTGAAACGTTCATTTCTCGATGGTATGCCGAAGTATACACATTTCCCATAATTACATTCTCTTTTCCGTAGTAAAGCTCATGATGTATTTTTGGAGAATATTAAAATGGAAAAGAATGAAAAGTTATAACGGTAGTAACTTAACTCGAAGCGACAAGTTGCGGAATAATTACCAATTTTTTTTTATTAATTAGAAATAGTTTATTCACGAGATTAATTTATTCACGGATCTTCATAAAATAAAATTATTATTAAAGAGATAAATAAAAATATTCCGAAATATTTTATTATATTATTTAATTTAAAGTTATTAAATTTTATATAAGATAGAATCCATTTAATAGCATAAATACTTAAGTAATAATTGTTCTCTTATTGAAAACCAGCGCCCAATGCCATCTATCGGTCGTACCTTGAACTCAAAACCGCCCGAGTGAATCGTTTATAAAAATGTTTGGAATTTGCCATTGGTATGATATTCGTATTAAGAAAAGTATTTACAAAAACAAACAAAGATATTTACAAAATCAAAACAAGGAGAACAAGTGTTGTTGGCACGTGTCTTCGTCATATTTTCCTCAATCATTATCAGTTTACCGCACAATTTTCTTCGAAATTCCAAGTATTAATTAATTTTATTACAAGTAATTAGGATAATAATGAAGAAAACTGTGATTTAGCGATGGATCGAAGAACATATGTACATAAAATATATGTAGTTTATATTCTGTACCCTTGATATTGTGTTTTTATTTCATCCATTTCAAAAATGTACTTTATACAATACTCAAATTCATAAACAAGTGAACGTATATTTTTAACATGATTATCGGTAATGAATATTAAGACGACTATAATAACGATAAATTTATAATATTATTATTATTATCTTATCTTAAAATTTCTTCAAGAAGTAGTGAATAAAATAATCATATCAGAATACTTAATAGGCCTAGCTACGAATGAATTTGTTATGACAATACGATGGATATATATCATATATTAATAATAAAAAAAATTACCTTTATGAAAGGCACAATTTATTAATAAATTAAACCTTATTGCACATTCCTTAAAAAGAGAAAATTATCATAATTATGAACAAATCTGTCTATGAAGTATCAAATAATTCTGAGTTAGGAAAATATTAATGTAATCGTAAATAATTATGAAAGAATTTAACTACATCTTCAAATCTATAAAGGAATGAGAACTATAATTTTCATTAGTAACCCATTATATGGTCAATAAAATCAAAATTCATGGCTATTTAGGAGTATTGTTGATTTTGAGAAATAACTCAATTATAAAATTCTAAACGTTTAAAAAAATTTCAATTACTGTTGTCGTAATAGAAGTCTCGACTAGAATTACTTCTCGACACGAAATAGATGCAATTTAGTAATTTTACTAAGTAATAGTAATCTTACTAAGTAATAGCAATTAAAATTACAATTACCCGAAGTTTACGTCAAAGAAATGTTTACTCCACATTTAATATCGTCGCAATTTTCCTATCATGTTCATTAAAAATATGCGTAAACGTATCTTTTACGACATTTGTGAGAATAACTCGTTTTTATTACTATTTCAGCGTTGAGCAGATAGAAGTATCTTGAAATAATTATGAGAATTAATTAATTTAATTACTTGCAACTCTGGAAATAAAATTATTTTTACACAAGATGTAAATTTGTTTAGCCAGTTAACAACTATAAATAGATCCTAGGTATCTACAGACTCTCCTGTGGCTTACCCAATCTCTCTAAACTAGATACGCTTAATTGGGGGGGGGGCTGACGGTCAGTCGAACAAATCATCTCTCTGCACAACCGTTTTCCTTGTAACAGTACAGCCTCTACCACGTTCTAAGGCAGGACCCTTCAAGCGTTTTTATACCAATTTTTTTTTAATATATATAATTAATAGAATAAAGACATTTCCTTTCGTAAATGAATAAAAAAAAAATTTAATAATATAATTAGTTTTTTTAAATATCGATTTACAGTCTAAAAACCTGGTTTATAATTACATTCCCGAAAATAAATGATATATTTAAAATTGTATATTTTTCGGAAAACCTTTACAATTGATTACTTAAAATACACCCGGGTAGAAGTAGTATTTATATTTATGCAGTATATATTTATGTATTGCATATATATTTATAATGTTGTGTAAATATTTCTTGAATAAATGGAGTTTGGAAAAAAAAAATTACAATTGATCAAATTAAAGATGATTAAAAAACTAATAATTTACCACTCAATAACTTTAATAATTTTATTCCGCTAATTAAAAAAGTAATTAGAATAAATAACAATCATTGTTTACACTTTAATCTAATTTCAATTATCCCCTATTATTCCCTACACATGTCCATTCAAAATGTATGTCATTACAAGAAATTGAATATTATTAAATTTGTTAAAAACTTCATTAATTTGATTATATATTAATGAAGCTATTAACAGATTCAACTGACAGAAATTTTAAGATTTTTTTCCAACAAAATATTTTACTCTACACTATCTAAAATGTTCTAAGAACTATTCAATAGGGTCCATATTGAACGGTATGGTATTTAGAAGAAAAAAAAAGAAGAAATTTTTAATGTTTTTATTCAATAGTTCAGTTACAATAAAGCAATTAAAAAGTTTTGGAAATTATAATTATAACTACTCAATAAACAAAAAAATAAAATAAACAACCTAACCAAATAGCATTTCTGGATACGATTCGTACGATTATAATTCTCGACATCATGGTGATGAATTACTATCAATATCCAATAAATTCCAGGCATGAATAACTTAAAATTTTATGACAACTATACCGTAAAACGGAATAAATTTTATTGAAGGTAATTATTTTATTTTTACGATCAATTAAATCGTCATAAATCTAAAAAAAACGCTTAAAATCACACTTAAACATTTCTTTTTGCAGGGGTTTCAATGTAAATTTCAAATCTTAAAAAAATTACACAGCATAGTAATAATAATATTAACTATAAAACATGAAACATTATTTATTGAATTTAATTATTATAAACTTTTCGTAACCAGATTCATCTAATAGATAATTTCAACTGGTTAAAAAAACTTAACAACAAATACCTATTATTCATCTTTATTCTAATTAACTTATTATCACAGTTACATTTTTCTTCGTTATTATTTTTTCTTAAGCCTACTTTTATAATGAAGAACAGCACAAAGAAAGCCAACGAGTTATTAATAAGTATGATTTAAAAACGAAGGACTGAACAGAAAAATGGGCAATGTCAGTTAATATTTTCATAATATAATGAACAATATAATATATATTTTATGTATATATTATATTATTATTTTAGATAAAAATAGAGATAGGAATTTTTTCCAGTACTTCGATAAAAAAATAAAATAGAATATATAAATACAAGATCTTAATGTTATATTTTTATAATTAATAAACAACAAAATGTAGATCATATTTTTTAAATCTATTTGTTTGTGATATCTGATCTATTTTTCAGCAGTTTGGTAAACAAAAACAATTATGACTGTTATTATTATAATTTTTTTTTTGGAGCTACACAACAATTAAATTGGATGACATTTTTTTTTTTTTTTTTATTAATATAAATATTCTTTCTTTTTTTTATTGCATATCTATTAAATTGGATCACATTATATTTTTTTTAATTATTGTTGTTATTCTTTTTTTTTTTTTTTTTGAACTTCAAAACTATTTAATTGGATCACATTGTATTATTTTAATTTTTATAACATCATGTTAGACAAATAGAACAGACAGTAAGGTTTTTCATTAAAGAACTATTCTATATAATTTATATGTTGAATAAAATACTTTATTACATGGTATTAATAATATTAATAAAATACGTTCTAGCATAGAATTACGATACCTCGCATAGCGTATCAGTAAAAGAGACCATGGATAATGGCGATTAATTTTCGTCAATTTGTCAATGATAAAAGATATTATATAATAAGTTAATAAAAGGTGTAATAATAATAGGTAATTATTCCGCAGGTTGTCGCTTCGAATTGAGTCACAAGTTTTAACTTTATTTTTATTAGCTTTCCGAAAATAGAAGTTATCACGAGCTTTACTATGGAAAAGAGAATGTAATTAAGATAAATTAACTTGTATTTTCCGAAAATATTAAAAATGGAACGAATAAACAGTTAAAACTTCTTGTAACTAACTGAAAGCGACAACCTGCGGAACAGATACCTAATACTAAGAATATATAATTATGGAACTATTGTACCTTTGGCCATTCGATCGACGCATAGTTTGGCGGCAGTAGTAAGACTAGAGGGGCCGTGCGGATGAGGAAGAAGCAATGACCTTGCCATTCGCTTCCCCACCATCGTAAACAATATGTATACGCGAAAAACCATACTCTGACGTACTGTTATGGAAAAAATAGTTATTTATTTGACAAGTGAGGAAAGTGGCCCTTTATTACACCCGAGTGAATTTTACCAGACGAGCCTAAGGCGAGTGTGGTAATTAAACGAGGGTAAGCACTTAGAAAATAATATTCTTATGACACATACAAAAATAAAATAAACGTATATTATTATATCTTTATTTATATTTATGTTTTCATATCTGACTTTAGATGTTTTTGGTAAAAGTTGATTCATCGCCTGTTCAGCCTGTTCTTTTATGAATGGAGGAGTAAATTCTATGAATTCATCACAATCTATTTCAATTTTTTATTTTGTTTGTGGTCTGATCACTGTTTTAATGCTAGATCTCTAAATTTCTGATGTGTGAAGGTTCTAATACATCTAAGGTTATATTAAATATTTCTATAAAATGAAAAAACAAAAAATCAGCTGGTTAGTAAATCATTTTTGATGACCTCGTTATCGATACATGTTGGAATGGTTCCGGATGGTGGTAAAACAAATTCTCTTACATAGGGAGAACTGTTTACGGGAGAGTCAATGTTTCAAGATAGTCAAGATAAATATAACATGTAACGTATATAATAATTTTGTCATAGACTATCCCCGACTATCTTGTTTTTCTTACACCATGTCTTCTATGTCATATATTGTACAATATGAGTTACAGTAAGATTAAACCAAAGTAAAATTAAATATTGAGTTAAGTTTTAAAATAGGAGTTGCAGTATCATAATAGAATACAATTATTTATTTTAGTTCGATCAGATTCTTAACTAATTGAATCCAGATTTTAAGAATACAACCCTTTCAGAAGCTCTAAACAGCAATATTGTGTTATCCCTATTTTTAATAAGGATAGGAGCGGAGAAGCGCAGCGTGTAGGGAGCTGAGTTGCTGCGCTGAATCCGACTGCGGAAGATAAATTATCTAACTTTTTAACAGTCATACATGGCCACAGTGAGATCTGAAGACCTTCCGGGGGATCACCCTGCTTCAATAAACTGGGTACCCTTAATAGGGCGAGAAAGCATGATCTGACAAAATGACCTTCCTACACAACCGTTGTCCTACAAACCCATCATGTATTGAACCCAAGTCTGTTTTGGATTATAATGATACATTTTTTTTTATAAAACGTTAATAACCAATTCCGCCAAATAAGTCTGTTCATACCACCACAACAACCTGTTCGAGGCTGCAAATTTGACGATTCAAACAATCTTCCCTTTTATTCGACAAAATTTTTAATTTAAACTCAGTGCTGAATGTGTCGTTTACTTACTTTTTTATTAGTCTTTACAAAAAATAATGTAGATTTTTATTAAATAAATTGAAGGTCGCAATAAATTGAAGAGAGCTGAATTTTTTATATGTTGTAACGGCATGTCTGACTAGTGGAAATCCAAGTTTGCTACCGAAAAAACGGATGGGAAAACTTTTGGTTTTCCTATATATCCAAATCGGTGCGTTTTTGATAATTAAGATTGGTAACCATTTTTAATGTAGATTACATTTTCTATGATTTGAGCTCAACCGCAGCTCTTTAGCTCTAATAGATTCTTAGTTACGTCCCTTTGAAAATTGGTATTTTTTTCCAAAATTTAAGTTTTGGCGGATTTTCGTGAGGAACACCGGCCGAAGGAGTGATCCTACGATGAAAGTCATAAGGAATGAAGCTGTAGTAAATTTAATTAGCTTTAATTTAAGCACAGACTGAGGCCTGTAATCCTAATAGATTCTGAGTTACGCCCCTTGGTCATCTTTTCCAAATAGTCCAAATATAGGCAAGCGGTCAGGTGTTTGAGGGACGCCAAAAATTGAAGAGAGTTGCATTTTTGATATGTTGTAAGGGCATGTCTGAGTAGTCTAAATTCAAGTTTACAACCGAAAAAACGGATGGGAAAACTTTTAGTGGCCAAATAACCCCGAAATTTTCGCAGTTATTTTTGTTTTTGGCCTGTATCTCCTAATCGGTGCATTTGCTACAATTTGAAGGCCTTTAGGTGTAACAGATTCTGAGCTACGCCTATTTGAAAATTGGTAATTTTTTCCAATTAAAAGTCCAAATTTTAAGTTTTGGTCAACTAAGTGAGGCACACCGGCCGAAGGAGTGATCCTACGATGGGAGTCGTTGGCAATGAAGTTGTAGTAAATTGAATTAGCTTTCATTTAAGCGCAAACCGACTCCTGTAGGTGTAATAGATTCTGAGTTAAGTCTCTTTGAAAATTGGTAATTTTTCCCAAAAAGTGCAAATTTTTAGTTTTGGTCCACTTTCGTGAGGAACACCGGGCGAAGGAGTGATTCTACAATGAAAATCAAGGTAGTAAATGTAATTAGCTTTGATTTAAGCACAGATCAAGGCCTTTAGGTTAAGCAGCTCTCTTCAATTTATTGCAACCTAAAGCCCTTTATTGGTACCTGGCCGCTGGCATATAGGCCAAATACTCAGAACACTAACTATTCACGAAAAAACAGAGGTATACTTAGGTACGCCGTTTTTTCCTGTTTTACAGGTTGTGATGTCAATGAAAATTCAACAATAGGTATAGTTATTGTGATCATAGCTGACAATGGATGCTAATTACTGTTAGGGGTTCATCATTAAAATCAAT
Source organism: Troilus luridus (assembly GCA_964056705.1). Taxonomy (NCBI): domain Eukaryota; kingdom Metazoa; phylum Arthropoda; class Insecta; order Hemiptera; family Pentatomidae; genus Troilus; species Troilus luridus. The sequence continues at coordinate 70,724,814 of OZ057415.1, read as the reverse complement.
AGCAATTCTATATTAATACTTCTGGTAATTGTTCCGCATGTTGTCCCTTCTAACTAGAATCACAACAAGTTATAACTTTTCATCCGTTTACGTTTTAAAATTTTAAAAAAATACAAGGCATTGAAGCTTTAGTTTGGAAAAGAGAATATAGTTATAGGAAATGTGTATAATTCGGTAATCATTTCATCTAGATATGAATGTTTCTACAAGCATAATATACATCATCTATATTTCGAAATGTTAGTTGAAACTTTGGTACTTGTGTATATAAACCACCACCTGTAAAGGCCAATCTTATACGCATGCGCAAGCAGTTACATTTTGTAGCAGTTATATTTCTAACAGTTATCTTGGATAACCTTTTTAAATATTTTTATTGGGGTTAGAATTTGCATAACATAAAATTGAATATAATAATAATGGAAATAAATAAATAGAAGTAATAATAACATAATTGATTATATAACATATATAATAGAAATAAATAATAGAATAAATCATCCACAATTTAAAATAAAAACCCCCCTTAACCACCAAACAAGCAACAAACTAAAATGAGGATACAGCAACTCTAGAACACAAGAGGAAACAAAGAAGAATGAATCTGTCAAAAATGTAACTGTTACTGTTAGAAATATAACTGTTATAAAATGTAACTTTACTTGTAATTGCACATGCGTACAAGATTGCACTTTACCGGTGGTGGTTTATATACACAAGTACCGAAACTTTTATTTATTGTTGAAATTATTACCGAAATGTTTTCATTACCCATAATTACATTATCTTTTCCATGCTAAAGCTCGCGATAATCCGTATTTTTGGAAAATATTGAAAGGGAAACGAATGAAAAATTAAACTTTGTTGTGACTCAATTCGAAGAGACAACCTGCGGATTAGTTACCATTTGTTTTAATGTTCTATGACTTAGAAGATAAGTAAATTGAACTAACATAGATTCGAACATTGAGATAATAAATCACGGGTAATGGATTCAATAACTGTGTTTCTTTATGACGAGTCATAACATGACCGCTTCCGAAGTATAGCTATAAATGCCGACGTTCACTGCAACGGTAAACACACGGATATGAATCACAATAGAACAGTTACCTTGCTTGAAGACATTACATAAATTGTTAATTTAAGAATGCAATTTACTGTGGGAATTGGATAGTTTAGTTCGCAAAGAGATATGAGAATCTTCATCGCACGTGGCCGACAATAACAATTACGTAACTGGATCATTGACCCCTTGATTATATGTTTTATGATTCAGAGGAAAAAACAGCACTTATGTCGAAAATATTCCGAGGTTGTTTCCGAGGACTGCACGTGTCTTCCCTGGCACCGAGTCAATTCTCTTTTAATTCTCTCACACATTTACAATTGAGATTTTTGTTTTTTGTATATCGCTCGTTTAAAAAACAACCTCATAACACAATGAACCTAATTTTCCAATACAGGTATTTCAAAGTTCCAAGTAAGTAAAAAAAAAAAATTAAACTTGGGTAAAGCAAAGCATTCCTATAGTAATGATGGTAATAAATTGCTGGTATCTGTTCCGCAGGTTGTCCCTTCGAATTTAGTTGCAAGTTTTAACTGTTTATTCGTTTCATTTTTAATATTTTCCAGAAAAAGAAATTTCAAAAATGCATTCTCTTTTCCATTCTAAATCTCACGATTACTTGTATTTTCGGAAAATATTAAAAGGGAAACTAATCAAAGGTTAGAACTTGATGTGACTCAACTGGAAATATGACTTCATTGAATAGGAAATTGGACTGACGACAGAAATGAAAACTCGTGACTTTAGTTTTCAATGTCTTCTTTTTTTAATTTCTGAATCAATTATAGTCTGAATTATTTCAAACTTTCAATCATTTCATAAAACAAGGCGTTTGACTTTTAAAAATAAAACCTTTTAGCGGAAACGAAAAGTTTACGAAAGTTATTATTAGTTATAACCGCTAAAAAAGTTTTCATTTCAACAACGTCATAATTCAAAAAGCTAATTTGTCAATAGAAATATTTGAAAGCTCTAGGTGAGTTTAATAAATAAAATTCGGGTATTGGTAAAGAAAAGCATTCCTATTGTAATTATGGCATTCAAATTCTTTTGTTTTTTTCGTTTCCCTTCTTTGGGGTACGTTGGATCGATAATTTATTTGTGTATTGTTCTTTTCTTAGTACCCAGTATTTCTTCATTCTTTCTAATCTTCTTTTCCTCTCTTCGTCCGAAATGATAGGTTTGGATTTTTGTGTAGATTTTTCTTGGGACCTTATGTTTTCATTTTTAGTAATTAATTTAGCTGTTCGATTAACTAGTGAATTTTCTGAAATCTCTAATTCTGCTAGGTCTTTCAACCAGTTGAATTTTTTTTTTTGCGGATACGGAAAAAGTCAAAGATTTTTTTGGTTAATCTGTTAGGGTTCATTCTGAGAAGATGACCATAAAAATGTATTCTCCTTTTTCGCATGGTATCTGAAAGTTTTTCAATTTTCTTGTACAAAGTTTCATTCTTGATGTATACTATCTTATTATCTTGAAATTTTGGTCCTATGATTTTCCTTTCCTTTATCTCAAGTTTCTCCATTTGACCTTTGAAGTTCATGTTTAGTGTTTCTGCTGCATATAGTGCTTCTGGCTTAATCTCTGTCTTGTAGTTTGTATTTTGGATCCTCAGGAAAGAGATTTTTTGTTGTATGTATCTTTTGTTTGTTAGAAGGTCAGTTCTAGTTCATTTTTTGAAATTCTTTTATTAACAATTAGAAATTTTTTAAAAGCTCGAAACTTAGATGTTTTTAACTTATATCATTATTCCTGTAAAACTTCAAGTTCAAACATGATACAACTCAATGACTTTATTAAAAAAAAATTTATAAATGGAATATCAGATATGTCATTCCTAAATTAAACAGCTTCAACCAATACAATTGCTACTGAAGGATTATCTCAAAAATCCCAAACTACGATTTATGTCGTTGTTCTTTTGAAGGAGCGATATTAATCACTTGCAGTATTTCCTAATGTCGCCTCGACTTATTGCAATTTTTAGCACGCCTAAACCATAAGTTTGACTTCAAAAGGGTGAATAAAACCGAATAATTAATATTTTTACACATTTATAAATTGTTATAATTACTTTTAAAAAAATTGTAAAAAACGATAAGTCGTAAAACTGAACCAGAAATATACGGACAGGTTCTTATTTAATAACTATAATTAAAATTAACAAGCAATTATTTTGATGTATGTATAAAATTTACATATAAAAATATTGTTATCGGGTTCTCAAGGTAATTAATAATTTTAAAAAATAAATGAGAAAGAAAATGATAGATACAGCGAGTCGGGGACCAAAATGAAATAAATAAATAGAAAAAAAAAAGAGAAGAAATATTCGCAAATAAAATTGACATGACTTATTGCTATGTATTTTTAATGTCTTCTTGAACACTTAGCTTTTTTTTCTTATGAATTGAACAAATTTATTGAAGCTAATCGAATTTACAATTTAATGAAGTATTCACTCTTATTTGATATACATATTATATATATATATATATATATATATATATATATATATATATATATATATGGGTGGAATGAACGGTGGACTGTTTCAAATAAATCTCATAGTTTGCATAGGTTTATTCCAAAACTGGCAAACAATAACTACAAATTAATAAAATCCACTAACTACAAACTAACTCAGGTTTTAAATGAACATGGAAATACCAAATCATACTTACACAGATTTCACATAACCAACGACAGTACTTGCTCAATGGACAAAGAAGAACAGACATTTAAACACATAATATATGACTGCCAAATGTATGATGGAAAAGGTCGAAATTAATTATCTCCACAATATTAAGAGGGAAAGTTTGGCCAGCATCTGAAATGATCTATATAATACATTTCGACCCGAATTCACTAAATTTATTTACAGTATTGGTTTCGAAAAGTATAGATCTATTTAAGAATTCTTACCTACAATGTAAAACATAGATTATCATTAAATAATTATTGCAATTTTAATTTTGTTAATTTGTACAGCATCTAAGTAATAATGTCTTTATTACCGCACGTAATTATAAATTTATGTGAGTCCACTAAACATAAATAAATAAATTATAAACACTTTACACAAATTCTTAAATATTTCTAATTTTATAAAATTCACTCGATACTAATTAATTTAATGTAACAATCAATTGCCACTATACTGATTATACGAAAATCTGCGTAATTTTAAAGTAAAAAAAAAATGATCGCACTATTAAAAATGAATGAACAACTAATTAAATAAGTGTTTACAAAACAAAACGTTGACCACAAATGATGAATATTCGCTCAAAAGCCATAAACTTTGTATTTTTTTCACCCATTAAATTTTAAAAAAAATGATAAGACCATTTTTTTCCTATTCCATGAAATTCGTGATAGCAATTAGCTAACAAGATCAGCACTTTCAGATACCTATTATATAAAATAATATTTTCAAACAAATAAATAATTATAGACAACAATACAGAGACATAAAAAATAAATTAAATCAGAAAAACAAAGAAAACTACTTAATTATTTAAATTATTGTTTGTTACAAAACTAACAACATCCATTTAAGTTTTGATGTTTCAACTGATTGAAGCGAAAATACAGCTTATAGACGCTGAGGGATGTAATAATAATTAAAACAAAGAGTAATCAAACTCAAAATAATAAAACAATGAATAAAATTTCTAAATAATAGTTTTTACCTCCTCTATCGGGTGACATAAAACATACGAAATCAATTTTAATTGTATATTTCTTGACAAAATATTTATAATCTTTGTCGAAGTTATATAACAATTTTGAATTTAAATGTGACATAACTGACATATCAACATTTGATTCCTTGCATTTTATTAATAATTGTTAATGGGAACATCAACAACTTTAGCTGAACATAGCTACACTGTAACAAATTTATTTTAATATTTAAACACTTCATATTATTAAAATACAGTTGTAAATGAAATAAAACTAATACAAAAAAATAATTAAAATTTAGCTTGATTAAAAAAAAAGTTGAAGTTCGTCAGTTTGCCGAAAGGGTGAAATTAGTTCCCTCGTCCACCAACAGAATGCGCGGTAAGCCCTTATAAACCCGCTCTACCTCATCTTTGAATATATATATTCTTGTATAAAATATATGTATATATTTATATTTATATATTAATATATTATATTTATATATTAATTATATTTATATATTAATACTATCTATAAACAGAAAAATGTAATGTATTTATAAACAATTTTCATTTTTATTTATTTAACTTTTTGCTTATTTATCACCAATGCTACTACTGGGCCCAATTGCTATGATTGATTAAAGTATATCGAAAAAATTAATTATTATTTAATTAATATAGTTAATTATGTTTGATCCCTTAAGATTAAGATACTTAAATGTTTTATTATATTTGCCTGAAAAATAATTGTTAATATCAATCGGTTGCCTTATGTATTTGATATTTTTGGCAAGCAGTTTTACACCTTCAACTTAAAGTTTCACTGATAAATTTTTAATGTTTACATATTGTTTTGATAATTTGATGACTATTAACAAAATATATAATTTACCTGGCTAAGTCAGTATCGAACACTAATTACCTACAGCTCTTTTTAGATAAATTATTCAACCTGCAAACAGCCACGAATGGAGTCTGATGGATCTGAAGACCCTCATGGGACTTACCCAGCAACAATAAAATGGATACCCTTCACTTGGGAAACACCTACAGGTGTGATCTAGATCTCACTGAAACCCGTTTTTTTTTAAGTACAGTCTCAACCATGTACTGAACTCTAGACCCTTCATGAGTTCACTGGTACAACTTTTTCTCTCTAAGTTACCTAAATTACTTTGTCAAAAATTCAGAAAATCTTGAATGCCTTACATGGTTCCTATTAAATTAAGCTTCTCTACTCTTTTAGTCATGATTATATTCTTACTAAAAATGTATTTCGATTCCAAATCTATCATTTCAAATTTAGAGAACTCGTTTCCAAGCTAGAGTCACTTACGTAGTAGTATTTTTTACTAAATCGTTGTATTTTATTGAGGTTCAAAACTGAGCATAATTTCATTTAACTGCTGATTGTATTCAAGGGTGTTTTATAGGTTGCATCAGAACATGTTTTTTTTCCATAGATGTTTACGATGTTTAGTTCTTTTTATTTTTTTTGTTCGCAAGATGGTAGATGAATAACATTTTAATTATCGCTCACACAACATGTTTGCGATAGTCGGATCAACCTTAAGCGTCCGCTCACACATCTATGGTGCTACCTTCGAAAGATTTTGGCCGATACCATGATTTCTGGTCGATGATTTATGAATGCAAACAAGTTTGGATATTTCGTCTAGATAAAATATGATGATTTTAGATGAATATTGTTTTATACTGTTTATATAAGGTGATACTTTACAAGACAATTATCAGGCCTGTTTTAACTTACGGATCGGAAACCTGGCCTCTGTCCAGGGCAGATGCCAACAGTTTTCTGCTTTTCGAAAGACAAACATTAAGAAGGCTGTTTGGAGGAGTAAGATTTGGCGATCAATTTTGACTCAGGCAGAATGCAGAAATATATCGGATGTATCAGGAGCTAGACGTGGTTCATATATTAGAATAGCTAGGCTTAAGTGGGCTGGACCACCAAATACCAACAACGACATGATTCAAAAACCTAATTTGTCAATAGAAGTATCTGAAAGTTCCATGTGAGTTAAAACAATACACATTTGGGTACTGTTAAAGCAAATCATTCCTATTCTAATGATGGTTACAATTATAACTCTTTTATTAACAATTATAAAATGTTAAATAGCTTGAAACTTTTTTATCTTTAACTTATATCATTATTCCCATAAAACTTTAAGTTCGAACATGATACAACTATTAAATATTATTTTATTAAAAAAAAAAATGTTGGATATGGAACATCAAATAAGTCGTTCCTAAACTAAAAATCTTCAACCAATACAATCGCTACTGAAAACTACCAGTTTTTAAGTTAGGTCGTTGTACTTTCGTATTATCTCCCTAATTACGCCTCGACTTTTTGGTAATTTTCAGCGCACTTAATATAAACATAATTCTATCAAATGTGTGAATAAAACCGGATAATTATTATTTTTACACATTTAGAAACTGTTGTAATTACTTTTTAAAAAATCTATAAAAAGGTAAGTATTAAAACTTAACCAGAAATATACTGACACGTTCTTATCTAATGAATTGTAATTAGAATTAACAAGCTATTATTTTGATAGATGATTGAATTTACGCCTAAAAATATTGATATCGGCTTCTCAAGATAATTTTTCTTTTGACCACAATAATTTAAAAAAAATAATAATAAGAAAGAAAAAGAGATACAGAGCGAGGTGGGAACCAAACATATGTAAATGTGTTGCTTAAAGAGTTGATTTGCGCACGCTGAATTATTTCATGAATTTACTTAAAGTTTTTAAAATTAATTCTTCTAAAACACTGCCGGGTCCTGGCAACATTTGACTCCGTAGACGTGCGGCCAGTAGATAATTAATCGATGAAGGTAACACGTGTAATGATCGGTGAGATCGGCAGCCCTGACCCGCCAGCCACATTGGGGCCCCTCCGAATAGGACAAGGAGTAGGTGAAAAGATTGTTTTGTCCAAGAGCGGGATACGCCTTAACGAGCAAGCTCGATTACAGAGCCACGTGGGGTCAATTGCGGACAATCTAAAAGCGGACAAATTACCTCAAATCTCGAGGACTTGTTGCCTCCTCCATCTTGAAAAAAAAAAGAAATATAACGAAGTTTATATACATATTTTACTTTCACAAAATAAGAAAAACTTATTTTATTGAGCCAATGTTTCGGCTAAAGTAGGCTATCTTCATGAAATCCGGGGGGGGGGGGGCGGTGTGATTCAGTCCAATTTTAACTAACCACTAACAATCACTCTTCTAAGACCTAAAATATTTATTACAAAAAATAATACTATATACAAAAGAATTCTTCTGTCTGTTTTTGTCATAGCTGTCAATATAATATTTTGGTTTTTCTTCTTGACGAGGTTTACTTTTTAATAATTTATTCCTTAATATATAATATTATATTAGTGTATAACATTATATATAATTTGTTGCTATCATTATTATATATAGTATATTACTAAGTTCAGGGTATTTCGCTGTAACTATTCGCAATTTTTTTTTCGCAAACATCCTTTTCTTGCTATTTTTTATTTATATTCTCCGAATTCAAAACTTTTACATGCACTCAAAAATTAAAAAATATTTTTCTTAAAACTTAAATGTTATCATGAAATTCGTACACGTAAAAATAGCTTTAAAAATCTCTTTTATTTATTAAAAAATAGCTAAATATAAAAGAAATCTAGAGTACATACGGCTGTTTTTATTGTGTAATTTTTGCTACTAATTCGCAAATAAACATTATTTTTGTAAGTTTGTATACAATAGAAAAAAACAAAGAACGCGATGAAGCGAATAATAGAATTACTTATTTTAATTGAAAACTCATGATTTAGTGACCAAAATTCTATAATTTTTTATTAAAACCAATGAACCAAAAATTATTTAAAGGTATATATAAAATTATAAAAGTTCAGACGAAAATTTTGTTTGAACCGAAGAATAATAATTATTGGGGCGTGTAACGCAGCCAGCTTGATGCTAAAGGCAATATAATACAATCTCTATTAAATATAAACTCTTTTTGGATATTTCTTAAAAAGAAATTTTAAAATATTATAGGAAAATGTTAATAGAAATAAAAAAAATATATCCATACAGAGAAATTTATCACAAGATTAGTCACATAGTTTATTTTCAGCTATAAGTCCATATTAGCTATGAATTAGTAATTTTTATGAAATATAGTCGTATTTAACTTAATTTTGTTTTTTGATAATAAATAAGCATTTATGGCTTTTTAGGTATTAATACACCCCCTAACCCCGTTTAAGTCAAATTATAGGACTTATAAAGGAAGTTTAGCCAACCAGAAACTTTCTTTTATAACTTTATTGTACTTGGTCATGTCCTAATTTCCTGATATGTGTGATGTAATAATATATATGACCCAGTCAAATAATGACCGAATAGAGATCACGGATGAATAATTTGGAGATATTCTGAAATTTTGTTTTTATTTTTAAATTTTTTGTAGAGCTGATAAATAAGTTCAAATGTTTTACCACAAAATATACTCCTTTAATTTAGGACGTCTTTAATTTAGTGTAAAGTCATATCAGAACATATTCGAATATTACTATACACTTCCTAAATAATATAGAAATAACAAAGTCGAAATGATATTTTTCTTTTTCTTTTTGACGAGGTTTACTTTTTTATAATTTATTCATTAATATCTGTACATTAACGTGCTTATATGAATCAATATATAAACGAAGATGTTCCAATATATAAACAAATTCTTCCAAAGAAACTCATTATATGCTAATAAGTCTGTTTGAAACGAAATTAAAAAAAACATAAAATTTAATTTTTTTTAATAATTTTAATTTTAATTTTTTTGTGATTATTTAAATATTTTTATTTTGAGGAGAACAGATTTGTCCTGGCCGGGATTCGAACCCGGGTCCTCCGCATCTCTAGCGCGACACTCTTCCCTCTGAGCTACCAGGGCACGTAACCCGGTCAGACAAATCCATTCTCTTCACCTATCCCACAACCCCAGCACTCGCAACTTTTGCGATGTACATATGTGGAAGAGTATTCATTGAACATTACTTTAATTAGGATCTGGTTGACGTACGTCAATTTTATATTTATAATTTTTATATTCGAATCTCTTATTTTTAACCGGCACCGAGTTGTTGTTGGCCTCCTCAAGTAGCCTCCGCCAGTTGCCTCTATCCTGTGCAGCAGTCCACCAGTTCCGCACGCAGAGAAGAGTCCTAGCGTCCTCAGTCACACCATCCATCCATCTCACGCTCGGTCGTCCCACTCTGCTTGTTCCAGAGTTCGTACAATTCCAGGTTTTTTCGTCTCCTCCATGACTCGCCTACTTTGATGGGTCCATATATCTTCCTCAGTATCCCCCTTTCGAACAACAAGAGGCGTTTTTCATCTGCCTTCTTAATAGCCCATGCCTCCGAGCCATAAGTTAGTACTGGGCAGACAATTACTTTCTTAAATCTTGATTTTTGTCTTCCTTGACAGATATCGGCTCCTGAAGTTTCTTGATAAGCTTTAGTAGCACCTGTTAGCGGTTATTATCCTTAATTTCTTGGGTGATATCGCTTTGGTTGGCTAGGTTGAAGAGCAGACAGGCATGCAAGTGCATCTCCCTGCCTCACTCCATTATTTGTGTAACTCCTCTGAGACGTCAGCTCCAATAAGCACTACACACTTTGAGTTCTTCATGGTCATTTTTACCATGCGCGTCAGCTTTTTAGGCATTCCCATTTCCTCAAGGGTCCGGTAGAGCTCCATCCGGTCCACACTGTCGTAAGCTGCCCTGAAGTCGACAAAGAGGTGGTGAGTCGTGATCTGGTGCTCCTTGCTCCTTTCAAGTGTCATTCTTAATGTGAAAAGCTGGTCGATGGTAGATCTACCTCTTCTGAAGCCTGCCTGATAATTCCCTAATTGTCTTTCAGCAAAGGATGACATCCGTTCAAAGAGGATCCTCGATAAGATCTTATATGCGCATGACAGGAGTGCAATCCCTCGATAGTTTTCGCAGTCGGACTGATCTCCCTTCTTATGTAATAGGTATATTACGGCTTTCGCCTAGTCCTCTGGCATCCATTCTTGCTCCCAGATCGTTACTATCATGTTGTGGAGTTCCTTCCTTATCTCATCCCCGCTGTATTTTAAGAGTTCTGGCTGGATCCCATCAATCCCAGGTGCTTTGTAATTCCTTAGCTTCCTGAAGGCTTCCTCTATCTCGTCCTCGTCAAGGGGCTCAGCGTCGTCAGTGAGAGCTTGTTCCTCTTCTTCAGGGCTTGCATTTGAACCGTCTGCTCTGTTAAGTGCCTCTCTGAAGTGCCATCTCCACCTTCTGAAAACATCCTACGTTTCAGTGAGGAGGTGACCATTCCAGCTCGTGACTCTCGGTTTGGATCGTCTTCCTTCATTCACTCTCTGGAAGAAGAGTCTGCATTCATTAGCACTTCAAAGGTTCTCGATTTCTTCCATCCGCTTGTTCTCCCATTCTCTTTTCTTTCTTCGGTGCGGGTGTTTCTCGGCCCTTCTTTTCTCCCGATAGGTCTCATCCGTGCTTCTTGTGTGCCTTTGAACTGTTTTCTTATATGCTCTGTTCTTGTCTACGGTAGCTTGGAGGCACTCATCGCCAAACCATGGAGACCTTGCATTTGCAACTTTGGTCTGGGGCCCAGTGCTTCCTCGGCTGCTGCTTTAATGGAATTAGAAATTCCCTTCCATTGTTCATCAAGGCTGGAGCCTGCTTTCTGTAGTTCTTCTTCAAGCATCTCTGATAATTTTCGCTGGTACTTCTCCTTGTGTTCGGGTTCTTTTAGCTTCCCAGTGTTGAACATCTTCTTGGCTTGTTTCCTCTGGGCTTTCTTGAAAGGAAATTTTGAGCTGATTCTCGCTATACTGAGGTAGTGATCAGTATCCATGTTGGCTATGTTGATCAATATCCTCTAAATGATCTGTTAATTACCAGCTCAGATTTGTATCTGGAGCTTATAAGGAGATGGTCTGTTTGATTTGACACTTTTCCATCCGGAGATCTCTAAGCTTGCTTGTGAATGTTTCTTCTTTGAAGTTGCGTGCTTCCTACAGTTAGTCCATGCTCGGCCCCAACGATTACTAGTCGGTGCCCGTTGTCATTGCTGTTCTTGGCCGACCTGGGCATTGAAGTATCTAAGTATTAGCTTCACGTCACGATGAGGGCTTTGCAAAGGTCTTTATAAAAAAGGTCTTTATCCTCTTCGAATCTCTTATTATATACATTATATATTATTATATACATAGATTATTTTCGAATTTTTATTCGATCCCGGCCAGGACAAATCTTTTCTCTTCAAAATAAAAATATTAAAATATTTAAATAATCACAATAAAATAAACATATAAAATTGACGTACGTCAGCCAGATCCCAACTAAAGTAATGTTCAATAAACATTCTTCCCCATGTGTACATCGCAAAAATTGCGAGTGCTGGGGATGTGGGATCGGTGAAAAGAATGGATTTGTCTGACCTGGTTACGAGCCCTGGTAGCTCAGTTGGAAGAGTGCCGCGCTAGAGATGCGGAGGACCCGGGTTCGAATCCCGACCAGGACAAATATTTTCTCTTCAAAATAAAAATATTAAATTTTTTTAGTTTTTCACTGCTAACCAATCTAATTCAATTCGCCACAGCCCTACTAACAGATGTAGAAGCCTTTGTAAATTCTTGTATTATCATTAAAAGAGTTCATTTATGATTTAAAATAAAAAAATATTAATACTTGTTAAAGATATGAAGCTTTTTTTACTTCTCGAAAAATTTCACTTTCGGCTCTTAGCGCCTTTAGCAATTCAAAAATCGAGTGAAAAATCGGTCTTGATCCACATATTAGGGTTGCTCTAGGTCATCAGACGTTCTTCTCGGTTAGGCTTTTCACTACTTCGTGTATAGTAGTTTTGTTATTAGTAAGTAGCTCCCAGTAGGCTGAAGGCCTGCAATACCTGGGGGTGATAGTCGACTTCAGAATCGTGGCCTTCGTGATTCTCCTTAGGGTTGTCAGACATCTCAGTACTTGATATTTGATTATCTAATGCAACCTAAGACTAGACTAAGAATAAGTATATAAAATGGATAATTCTGTGTTTTTGTGTGTTGTTCTCTGTGTCTATTGTTTATGCTCGTGCGCTGCACTGAGTGAGATGCACTGAGCATCGATCCCAGGTTTACATTATAGGTTGCGGACGTGTAGCTGACATTTGCTCGACCAGTAAACACTGTGTAAATTTCCGGTGACGTGTCCACTTCACTAACCGAAATAGACTCTTCACAATCTTCGAAGTTTAGCGAAGAAAACAAAAATAATAGAGGCACGAGAAGCGTAGGAACTGGAAAATGACGACACATTATTGCTTCAACTAACAAAATAGATTAAAAAAAGTAAATCATTTAGTCACGTTAAAGTTAATGGACATTTCAAATTGACGATTATTAATTTAATTTAATATCGTACTTAATAATTTCCTTGAATCACTAGTATATCGTTTTACAGATAAAGAGCTGCAAGGTTTTATTACGTCAATAATAGTTTAAATAATGTTATTTCGCATTGTCGTTCCGACAAATATGCGGATTTTTATTTATACGAGGAATTTGGTAAGAAGGCTTACTATTACCTATGATCGATCACAAATATCTCCAGTCAACTAATATCTAACGATGCCTTGTTATTTTGATGTATCAATTGCCTAATTTTTCGTTACTAGATAACGTATTGCACAAGTATTACTTAAAATACGAAACTTAGGTTAATGAAAATAATATTTATTCGCAAATTTCGGTGGGGAATTGAGTGTACACTTGTTTGTATATATATATATATATATATATATATATATATATATACTGACCAGTCTCTGATCAGGATCAAAATATGTCAGAGACTGAAACAAATCCATAAAATAGGGTACCAAATGGAAAGGGGAAAGTTTGAAGTCCAAAACCTGAAAACTCCTGTGCTAAAAGACTAATTCCAAATCGAGCTGAAAAATAAATTTGAACCCTCGGACTTAGAGAATCTCACAATTGATTTAGTCTGTTTGTGGCGGGAGATGGATCATGTGGGATCTAGGACCCTCCTGGGCTCACCCAGCCTCTATAAAATATTATAAAAATAGGAAACCTGGCGGATGAGCGTGACCTAGGACAAGTCACCTCCTTGCAGAACCGTTTTCCATGAAACAGTACAGTCCCTACCTTGTACTGAACCCCAGACTCGTTTACGGGTCGTAGTGGTTACAGGTTTCAGGTCATATATCTTTTGAGTTGGCTTAGTCTGACATCGGATAAAATCATCCGATGGTGCATTTTGTCGAGGGTTTCAGAATTAATTATGTAACATTTTTAATTACTAGAACTATTTAATTAATCTAAACCCCCACTAATATACCATTAAAAATCTAGTCAACAAGAAATCAGAAAGTTTTAGAGATCTGAAAATTTGCTGAATAACGTAGTTTTGAAAATTTAAACTCTCATTAATTTTTTTAAAAGTGCAAATCCGATTATCAACTTTGTTTGAAAGAACGGTTTGATTTTTCGAAAAGGAGATTTTTAGATTTTTGTGATAGCTCGTTAAGAATTCAAGATTTTTTTTTTTAAAGGTTTGATTTCAGAGACTGTAAGAAATAAAAAAATATAACAAAAACTAGGGACGATGGCGGAAAAAAAATAGCAAATAGTCATAGTGAAATAAACATGAGTAAAAATTAAAGTTAAAATAGTAATTTAAGTAAACTTTCAAAAAAGAAGCTTAATAATAGAATTTCATCTCTAATAATATTAAAGTTACTCTCCAATTTATTAGGTGTGGATTTCAAAAGATTAAACCTCGTCTACAGATTTCGCTTAATTGTCTTTTTGCGTATCTTATGTATTAAAAGAAATGTTAACATTTTGTTTTACTATATACATTATTTCCTAGTTATTAAATAATGATTTTTTCTACATTTTAACTAAACAAATTGTTTTTAATCGAAATATTGTTTAATATAATTAAGTTAATTATTGTTATTATTTAATTATTACTTTACTCTGTTGACAATGGTAGCTGATTAAACTAAATAAACTTGTGAAGATTTATAATAGTTTATTTTTAAGGATTAGAGGGAGTATTCAGAGCTTTTTTTTTTGTCGTTAATATATTCCTGTTATATCAAAGAAAAAGAGTTAGATAATGTGTGAAACTCAGTTATTTTATCATAATAGTTATTTAAGATGTTTCACTGCCACCATAATGGGGACAAAAAAAGAAAAATTTTAATTGATAGTAGCTGGGTCTGTTGTGCCAAGAATAGTGCCAATGTTGCTAGCCTGATTTCCACGTGTTCCGGTCATCGCCACGTGTATCCCCCCCCCCAATCTATTTCACAAGAGGACTATCATGCGGGCGAAAATAAGCTGACGGTGTCCTCTATAACGAGCCAAATCCCTTGTGTCCCGGAGAAGTCTCGTAAAATAAAAAAGAAATGTTTATTGTACCGCAATTTTATTGTTTAAGGTGAAATATAAATAAAAAAATCTGAGGCCTAAAGCATGTAAAAAACTCTATGTTTTTTTTTTCAAACAAACCAAATCTTATTTAAAAATCACCTGGCACCTTATTGAATCCGTAAATTTAAAACTTTCAAAATCAGCTATTTTCACTAAATTAAAGTGAGCATATAGCTAACTTAAAAGACAATTAAGTTCTATTTAGTTATAAATATAATTGTATGGTGTTATCTAACAATAATTATTAATTAAATCACACAAGTAATAAGTATTATTACTTATTGATTTGCTAACGTGTAAGGGAGGTAAGAATCAAATCAGAATTTCTAGAAACACGTTCATCAACCATAACTAAACTTGAATTTATTATTTCCATGTATAAGGAAGTAAATACGATAAAAAATAATATAATAACAAATTATTTTTATTTATCAATGTATAAAAACTTTTCTGAATATTAATGCCTTTAAATTTAATATTTATTTAATTGATGACTACATCAATATTTCACATTTTAAAGATTCGCAATTCGACTGATATACGAATCAGATATTGCTAGTCAAACAATAAAATAAAAATTTATGAAACTTTATAATAAAAATTGTAAACCAATTATAAAAATCGAATACATCTTATCAAAAAACATATAAATATTAATAGAGAGTTTTTATGTTTCTCTAACAATGTAATTATACACGGGATCAAGAGATTATCAATGACAGATGAAGGATTGAGATTGTGATAAAAAAAAAAGAAGACAGAAGCAATTGAGGAAACCAGAGATGTGAACGTAACAGGAGATACCTAACTGCTGATATAGCATTTTCCGAAGGTTTCAGGCATTGAGCAAATATTCTCTCAATCCCGCTATTCACTTGATCGTTGAATTAAAAAAAAAAAAGTTCTAACTAATTAATAATAAAAATAATTAATAAAAAAATAACTAAACAAATAAACACTTGAATAAAGTGAAATTTATAATTATGTTTAATAATCGGTATAGCTAAATTATTAATAACATAGATTAAATTTCAGAATTACAAATAATGATTTAATTCTTAGAATTAATTCATTTACGAATAAAATAGCAATAATTAAGTATATAGAGTTAATTTTAGTGATCATTTCTCTCCTTAACATCCGTATTTACATGTATAATATTCTTCTTTAATCTAAATAAATAAAACCCACACTGAAATTTGATCACATCAATAAAATAATTAATATTTGCTTAATAAGTCAATTGGAATTATTTTTTTATAAGGCCACCCGACTAATCAAAGGCAAATTTATGTGAACCAATTCATTTGTAATGTCCTATAAGGAGTTTATTTTTTATTTTTTAACGATATCCCGAAGCTTATATAATGTATATTTGTATTTATTCCAGGTTCCAGTTACATCTAGAATCTATTAAACAACTTCGGTGCTGATAGGACGCTCAACCAAGATGAAGACGGCTGATCATTTTTGAAAATTGAATATTGAGATAAAATTTGACATAACGAAGGAAACGAGAATCTAGTAAGGCTTAAAAAAGATCGATCTATGGCTTTCAATTGTAAACAAAATTTATCACTACATGTATATTTTGATATATCAGTTATCTGTTGTATCCTTGATAACCTTAAAAATAAAACAAAAAAAACAAACGTTATAAGTTTATAAATTTGTTATAATTTAAGCACTGTTTTATACATGTTTTTTATTGTATTTCAAGGTTCATAACAATAGTTCTGGTTTATTTTTGCATTAACTTTAAAACGGTTGCACATAGATTTATTTTTAAATATGTATCGTAATTTTAATTCTTTAACCCGTCGTTACAAAATTTATATTGGTATTTTTTATTTGTTTAATACATTGCTATGATTCTTATTGTTTAATTCCAACAAGTGAGGCATTTGAACTATGCCATATTGGTAAAGGGTGTTAAATATTTATGTCAAATATTTATTGAAATAAATTATAATCAGATTACTATATTATTCCTTATGATATGTCTCCATGTTCGTACAGTTTATTTCATTAGTTCGCTAATAACTTGTTATTAGATTTTTTATTCCAATCAAAACTAAATTTTATAACATAATGTAATTTAAATAATCACGTAATATAACTTTTGCCACTAAGAGCCATCAAAGGTCTTGGGTTCGGTACATAGTAGAGAACGTACAGTTTCTAAGACAAAGGTTTCGCAGGAAAGTGACTCATCCGAGGTCATGTTCAACTGCAAGGTTTATCCTCCAATTATGGTTACCCACTCTGTAGAGGCTGGGTGAGCCACAGGGTCTTACCTGTCATACGCAGGTTTGAACCTGAGATCTTCAGCGAACCAGCTCAGCGCTCTACTTCTATCATGAAATATAACATAATATAATTAACCACTCCATATTTTATTCATGCTTGATTACTATAATTACACCAATTATTGATTAAATCGTATTTCCTCGTATTTAAAATGTAGTAAACTTTACACACGATTAAGTAAAAAATTGAATCATTCTCTTTCTTCATGCAACAATGTAAGATAAATTAATACCATACCACTGAGGGGGTAACTAATTGTTAATAGGTACTTGTTTAAAAAAAAATACTACTTTTTTTCTGTAACAAAAATAAAAAAGTATTTTAAAAGGATGTAAACTGGACTGAAATTTATCTAATATTTCATTCACACAATAAAAACTTTTATCCAGTCATGTATGTTTTTAATAAAACGTTTCGACAATTACATGTCATTTTTAATTATCCATATAAACAATTCTTTGTATCCTTTCTTCTTTGTTAATAACTTTAAAAAGTTATAAGTCATAAATATCTGTCATATAAAGGTTTGACTGGATAAAGTCAATAAATAAATATATGACTGGATAAAGGTTTTTATTGTGTGAATGAAATATTAGATAAAAAAGTATTTAAATGTATGCAACATTTCCACGCGTACCCTTCAATCACTTCCTCAAAGCATTTACATGATGTGAATCAAACATAATCAAACATAGCTAATTAGGTAATTTAATAAGATTTAAACATATAATAAAAATTAACAATTTTAATTAATAAATTAACAACACGATAATGGTGTGTACATTTGTGATATTCATATAATGTTATAAACGAATCTTTATTCTTTAATGTAAATAAATATTAATTTGTTTATATGAATACATATTAATATTTATAAATGGTGTTATATTTTAATATTCACTTTTCCTTCAATGAATTCTATTTTTATCGATACAATTATTCAATTCTATTTGTATCGATAAACGTTTCAAATGGAATTTGTTGAAGGAACGATAAATATTAAAATGCATACACCATGTATAAATATTAATATTTATTTATATATGGTGTATTTATTCTATAGTAGACTGTATTATTGATTTATTGTCTAATAAAAAAAAGTTTTTCATTGTCTGCTTTCATTTTAAATGATTGAGTATTATTTGACAGAGAGCTATTTATTATCATTTTTATTATATTTTATAGCAGTATTAAAATAATGTTATTAACATTATTTTCAGCTTTGTTAGCTGTATATAAATTGAATTTTAGATTATTAAAATAGCTCAATTTAAATTAAGAAAAAATGTTTATATCACATTCCTAAACTATAATAATCCACACTGTATGTATCTATGAAAACCACTGTAAACAATTGGCCTTAAGTTTTCAGCAATTAATAGTTTTAATTCATACAATTTATAACCTTTTTATGTTGAAAAATGTGTATATATGAGGAAGGAAACTGTCCGGGTAGAGGTCAAGAAAATTCTCTAAAAAAAGGGAAAATTTTCTTGACCATTTTCTTCCTCATATAACCTTTTTACTTTACGTTTTTGTTCAAATATTAATACTATTACCAATTTATTATACTGTTCAATATACCTACTAATCTTTATATTTCATAATAGTTTAATATTTGTTTATATATGGTGTATGTACTTAAAATTTATACTTTCCCCTCAACACATCCCATCTAAAAACGATTATAGATACGTCTCTTAGAATAGAAGGCCCAAGGGCTCGTAAACAAGAATACTAATGAAGTAAAAGGGAAACTTGCAGCTGACTCGAAGGTTTCGCACTGGGACACGTGTGGCCACGTGTAACTGTGACGTCACCGCTCAAGGCCAAGCGGTCACACGTGTTCCACCCCCAACAGTGCGATATTAGTAACCGATGTCATGAGCACGCAATCCTATAAAGTATCTCTTAATGGTTTCGAGAACAACTAGAATTTAACCAATCCACTTTTATTTTTTTTATTGCATTTTACTAATAATAATTTTGTTTTTCTTTTCACTCAGTGAAAAGTCAATAGAAATTAAAAAAACTAAAATTACAGAGAACAAATTTTGGTTTAACTTATTTATTTATTTTTCTAATCTTTTAATATCTGCTATAAATCGTGCAATAAATATTTCATAGTGGAGTAAGATTTATCTTACTTCCCTGGTAAACCAGAATTCTAGTTGTTTGATCGTTTTGATTAACACGGATTTTAAAATTAAAAATTCTATAAAATTTTTGGATATGTGATTTAGCAGACCATGGACTGTTATAAGCTATTGTTTATAACCTGAACACTGATAATTCTGATTCTGATAATGCCTACTAAATTATTTATTTAATGGAAATTGAAATATACACAATTAATTATAAAATGCTGATTCTAGACCATTCTAGCCACATTCCTTTTCTTATAAAATATTTTTGCTATACTTTCCACGAATACATCCCTATTTAATCTTGTAAAAATCTTTCTGATAACCTTTTTCAAATAATTTGATCATTGGAAACTATTCCGAACTTCTGGAAGTATTTCAGAGCTTCTTTTTCCAAAGACAGTAAATTCCAATCTGATATTCTATTCATTTAAAATAAAAAAGAATAAAATTAAGACAAAAATACCAAATTAAATTTAATAGACAATAAAAATATTTAAATAGACAGTAAAAAAAATAAACAAGACGAAAACATTAAACAATAAACAATTAAACAAATAATTTAATAGCGCACACAAAATAACTCAACAAAATGAGACAAGTGATAAGAATAGATTACATGAGATAAGGAGGTATGTTTCATGGCGACCTGCTGAATCAAAAGTACCAAATTTTATAATAAATATAATTTCTCAAAATTGTTTGTTTAAATTGCCAAAAATAAAATACCAGTCTTATTTTTGCAAAATGATTATTTATAAATTTATATAATTTAATTTCAAAAAGATTAAAGAAATAAATAAAATTATCTAGTTTCTATAAAATATTCCTTTTCAAACTGCGAGTCGATCTTATAAAGAAATTTTAAAAAAAAATTTTATAGAATTTATTTTAAGAAAACAAGAAAAAAAAAGACAGATGCTTCCCGACACAAACACTTCGTTCCAAATTTAACATGGATATAAAAATTATGAAATTCCTTAAAACTTTATCCATAATTTAGTCTCAACCAATTTTTTTTCTGAATGACCTTTTAAAACAAAGTATTTGGCAATGGGACTCCACGTGTAAACAAGATAAACATAAAACTCCCATAAAAATCTGAATTTCAAATATGCAAAATCTATTTCAAAAATTAAAAAATATTAAAATTCATTCATAAAAATATAAATAATGAGAAAAATTAGCATAAATTATTTTAAACGATGTGTTTAATATACATTAAATATCCAAAATCACATTATATAATTTTAATAATGTGTTATCTTGGGATAAAAGTCATGGGGAATGAAGTCATGGTAAATTTAATTAGCATTAATTTAAGCACAGAGCCAGCCCTGTAGGTCTAATATATTCTCAGTTACGCCCCCTGGTCATTTTTTCCCAATAGTGAAAAATATAGGCCAGCGGCCAGGTGTTTGATGGTCGCAAAAAATTGAAGAGAGTTGCATTTTTATTATGCTGTAAGAGCATGTCTGAGTAGTGTAAACCCATGTTTTCAACCGAAAAAATGGATGGGAAAACTTTTGGTGGCCAAATAACCTCGAAATTTTCGGAGTTAATCGGTACGCTTTTGAAAAAACACATTAGTAACTTTTTTTAAAGTAGATTAAATTTTCTACAATTTGAACCCAATCGCAGCTCTGTAGGGCTAACAGATTCTGAGTTAAGTCCCTTTGGAAATCGGTAATTTTTTTCGAAATTTCCAAATTTTAAATTTGGCCGAATTTGAGTAACACAGGCGGAAATTATTATTGAAAATAATAATTTCTTTTTCATCAAAAACGCTTCGATTAGAAGTTATAGGCCAAAAACTGAAATAACTCCGAAGATTTCGAGGTTTTTGGCCACAAAAAGCTTTCCCATCCGATTTTTCGGTAGCAAACTTGGATTTCCACTAGTCAGACATGCCCTTAAAATGCAACACTCTTCAATTTATTGCGACCTTCAAACACCTACCCTAGACTAGGTTTATAGGATGAAATAAACGACTGTTAAGGTTATATCATCATTTATACTTTGAAATGTTCATTTCTTGGTGAAATGATTACCGAAGTATAAACATCCCCCCCCCCAAAAATTATTTTTTATATTCTAAATATACTATACTGATTATGATTACATATTAGTTTAAACACATATCTACTTACAAAAATGGCCTTATCGCTGTATGTGGAAACGCACTGGAGGAGATGTCTAGACTATCTTCTATCCTAGCTAAGACTGCCTTTTTTGTCCCTATTCTAGGTATAGGGCCAGACCTTGGGTAAGGGTCTATACTACCTGACCTACCACCACCATTCATTCTCAGGATGTTTCAATACTTCTCATATAATCAAAAAGTGTATACTCTTTTTATTATAACAATGCATAAACTAACCATAATAATAAAGTGATATCGCTTCAAAGATATTATTTATTTAACAATTAAAATATCGCACCATATATTTTAATTCTCAATTTACTAAGAACATTTCTAGCATTTATTACTCGTTTTTTTTGTCATGTTTTTTAAGACACAGTACAAACAACTCGCGAAACCCAGCGAAAATATTCATTAATCAAACAAAGGTTATTAATTGAACGATTTGCTTAAACGATTTGAATTTCTCGTCTGTCAAAATGTTTTTTCAAGATATTTTGAATTAATAATCATAGAATATTTTGGCTCAGTTTTTAACGATTATAATGTTATTTAAAATAAAATAAGATACGTACATTTCAATGAGAATGATCTAGAAGTAACACAGGAGGTAGGAAACTTACCTGTAACCAAAAAAAAATCAATGATATTATTGAATAAACTAAAACTTAATAATAACAATAATCATTTAGTAAATGTTATTTGTAGATAATAAGTATCAGTGATGTTTGTTTCATTTAACGTCACTTTATGCTCCTATGGCGAATCGGACGATGCGACAGTGGGAGGCTCAAATTTGGGCTCTCCAGGTTTAATTGGGATAGGGATCTTTAACGAGTACTTGACATCGTACATGCTCGGGACCACCGTTTAACGTCCCTTCCGAAGGACGGCGTAACTAAGGATTTTTTACTCCCTTAAAAAAATCCTAGGGCCACCTGCCGGGCTACGAACCCGCGATCTTGAGGAGGTTAAAAATCCCTATCCTAATTACACCTGGATAGGCAAAATTTAGAGCTCCCACTGTAGCATCGTACGATTAGCCATAGCAGCATAACTTGGCGCTACATGAATAAACAAACTAATTGATTATTTCATATACTTACTGAAAATGTTAGATATATTGTATATTATAGTTTGTGATATAAACTATACCTATATGTATCCTAGCACTATTATATTTTATAGTTTGGTAGGTTATTGCCAAACATAATATATAGGAACATTATATATATATATATATATATATATATATATATATATATAGTAATCTTTAATATAATGTCTTAGTGATATTATCACATATAAATATATCAGAGACTGTACTTTATAATATTCCATTCTAGTCCAAAGTGTTAAAAACGTTTTCCCATATTTTTAAAATTAATTCAAATAAAAAAACGTATAA
The DNA here is from genome assembly GCA_964056705.1 of Troilus luridus. NCBI lineage: Eukaryota > Metazoa > Arthropoda > Insecta > Hemiptera > Pentatomidae > Troilus > Troilus luridus. The sequence goes on along the minus strand of OZ057415.1, from coordinate 70,701,523 downwards.
AAACATCTACTTATAACACTTTCAAAAATAACAGCTCAAATATTGGAATGTACAAAAGGACTAATAATCACTTGTTTTGTTTATTGTTATGATTCACTTTATATTTATCATTTGATAGTATGCACTGTGAATAATAAAGTTATGTTTTGTTTAGCACGTTTGTAGCAATCGATTAACCTTTACTTAATATTATATATAGTAATAGTAGTATATTGAAGACTATGATATATTATCCTAGCACTATAGAGGGCTACCATCGTAGCTCCAGGATGTGAAGGCTAGAGAAGGAATCGCGTGCAAGTTCGTTACCCTCGGATCACCTTGGCGGATAATGTTTCCTAACAGGAAAGCTTTGTCTAACTTTTTCTTTCTTTTTTTTCTAAAATAGTTTTTATCGACGGAGATCACCATGTCATCCTCTGTTATATGGGAGAGATAAGAAAAGATAATAATATTATCATACAATACTCAAATCTGCAACTAATTAAAAAAATAAGAAATAATTAAAAAAAGATCTTGAGAAGTATATAACGAAACCAATAATTGAAATTTTTTTTAGTAACAGAAGTTAAACAATATAATGAGTCTTCAAAAACCAGTAATGTGTGCTAAATAGTTGAATCGTACATAAAACGATTAAACATATCGGACTAAACATTTAAAGTAACACAACTAAAAAAAACCATTTTTTTTTAAATGGGAAAAAATATTAGTGAGCTGGGAATAGCATTAGGACACGAAGAGTGACACATGTGCTTCCAGGCAGAGAAACTCTGAAACTAGGTTAATACAGTTTTGATTAATGATTAAGTTATTGTTGATTAATAATGATACCGATTTCTTTCATGGCCATAACTCACCAACGAAAAAAAATATTTTTGATATGTACCACTTTAGAAAAACTATTGCGGTGTGTAAGTTGCCACAATTACGGTTTTTTAAATAGATTATTTGGATTAGCCTGATTAACAATTAATACAAAATATATATTTCAGAAATTATACAAATGCCATTTGGCACATAGTGTATTTTCGATCTTCTTCGGGTCATTCTAAAGTTCTTAAAAAAGTCATTTCTCCGTTAATAGTGCTTATTTATAAACAACAAAACTTGCTGAATAAACTACATATCTGAGGCATAAGTCTCATATTTTCAGATTGCTGATTGGTGAGAATGCTTGGCAGTTGTTATAATCTGTCCCCTTAGTTACCGTCCTATAGTTACAATTTTTCAAGCATTCGTTTCGTGCTGAATAACTTTATTTTAGATTTTGCCGTTCTTCGTTTCATTTTTGGGATATACAATCCATCCAACTATTTTCCTCTCTAATATTATTTTATTTTACTCAGATAAAATGCATTTTTTATTTCTTCAAAAAAAAACTGCACATAGATAATTTGAATCAATGTGAATACATTTCTTACTTGTGAAAAAGGAAAGAAAAAAACATTAATTTTTTTTATGTTCTTATTTAAAATCGCCATTTCTAATTATCCTAGTAATTTTATTAATTTTTTCCTTATCCAAAAATTTTATACGTAATCAATATCGAAAGAACATCCTGCACAATCGTTAGGTTAGAATTAGTCCTTTTCATTTTTTTTTTCAGAATACTTGATAGCGCATATGATATTATTTCGAGACAACGAAATATTTATTTTTCATTTATAATTTAATGCTTAATAAAATCGTTGATAAGATGGGAGGGATCATATCATATATTTATTCAAAAGCTCGTTAAGTTATACTTGTTCACAATTAAAAATGCATATGCAAACAGTATTTTATTACAGAGGAAAAAAGGTATATGTGAACAACGTAACAAATAACGTAATAAATTTAGTTAATAAACTTTTTTTACCTAATTAATTTATTTCAGTGTTCAGAATAGGTGAAAATTATCTTTGAATAAAAAATGAGAATAAATAAAAGATAAAATGATGTATAAATAGTATATAGCCTTTGGCAAGGAAGCGATTCCTTGTGCAAGTTACACGTGCCGCTCACGGACACATTCTGGCCTTCGAGTGTACGTTACACCTTTGTTTTTTTATCCATCTATAATTTTGTTATCATAGTGGATCCTAGATAAACACACCTACTATCTAGGATATCCTTGAATAGAACCAAAAAGGGGGGATTTCAAGGGCTATCTAACAAAAAAAAATTAATTGGCACACTAATTCCTCGTAAACCTTTGAACAATAAATCAGTGCCTGAAAAAGTGGTATAAAGAAAAGATATGTCCAGGGCCGGGATTCGAACCCGGGTCTTCCATGTTTCCGTCATGGTGCTCTACCACCTGAGCCATCCTGGTTCGATTCTAAAATTAATAAAGTATCAAGCAATGCATACATTTTCACAAATTATTTCTTAAATAGAATATATATTTTAGATATATATAAGAAGAATATATATTTTAAAAAATGGTATCAGGATAGATCAGTGGTAAAGCGATGAGTTGCTGTGCCCCAAGTTCAAATCGAGATAAATTATTTCAGCAACTGGTGGAGCGCGATCTCAGGCTAATCACTTCTCTGCACAACAGTTATCTTAGAAAAACTACATGATCAACATACTTTCATAGGTTGTTGTGGTATAAGTTCAATTTTTTTTAATATTACTAATTATTGAAGAATAATAAATAGATATTAAACTGGGATTTTTTAGAGTTTGTTTACTCAATAAATGTATATTTTAACAGTATTATTTAAGTCAAAATAATAATCCGAAATCATTATTTCTCTTCATTATTTATAAAATTTCTTTTCTATTATTATATAATTAACGAATTACCATAAACTCTTCATTGATAATTAGAACCCTAATTTAATGTAACTATTTGCAGAAGAATAATAAATATATATTAAGCTGGGAGTCTTTATTGTGTATACTAAATAAATGTTGAAATACAACAGTACAAAATTATGAAAATAATAATACAAAATTATGATTTTTCTTTATAATTTTTTTATTTTATTTTATATTATTATATAATTAACGTTTACTATAATGACTTCATTTTTAATTAGAACCCTAAATCGAGAGGGGAAAAATCAAATAAATAGTTAATTCGGAACTTGCCAAATATATTGATAGACGTTTAGAAAGAAAACTAAAAAACGTTAAAAATGAATTTAGTGTCGCGTTTAGAATCTGTAATATGTCCAAAACTATTTTTATCCAAAGCCATTTAAATCTTTCGGTCGGAGACTCGTGCGAGATCTTTCTCGCCCATTTTAAAACTATTTTCGATTTCATACGGTTAAATTTTCTAAATGGCTTTAAATTTTCGATGGAATGCAAAAAAATGCTAGGGGCAACTTAAATTAAACAGTCTAAAGCATGATATTATTCATTGATTCCCAATTTAGTATTAAATGTACCAATAACTTCAAACAATATCTTATTTTATTGTCATTTATAAAAGAGTAAATAGCTTCGTAAGATATTATCATTATTCTATTATGCTATATGAGGCTTCTCATTCCAAACCCAGTTAAATCCATTTTTGAAAATGTTTGACGAGGGCAAAAAAACTCGAAAAATTTAATTTCTTCCAAGTATATAAAAATAGACAAACCAAATATAATATCTTTAATACACTGTACAATGACATAACTGTCAATATATTTGCATTATTTTAAAGATTTCAGCAAATATTTTCATTTTTCGGAAAAAATCAAGCTTTGATAAAAATGTAGTTAGATGAAATGGTGATTGGAATGAGACGCCTCAACTTAGCTCGTACACAGTATCGCATCCAACGAATTCTATCTAAATGATTTATTATTAATTGGCTTTAAAAGAATGCGATAAAAAATATAAGCAAATGGGAGTATGAAAAGGTAACAGCCATCTTCATTTGCTGATGATCAGGTAATTATAGAGACATATTATAGCTGTGGCCTTAAAATTAACTTCAACAAAACTGAATAAATGACCAATTATGATCAGGAGGAGCTCGTAGTTGAAGAAAATATCATAAAACGAGTGGATAATTTTAAATATCAGGGCTCTGATATGAATGTAATGCAAAATGAATGTAAAAAAAGTTTGGTATGGTCATCCCGGAAGAAGGAAAGTGAGCCCAATTTAATTTTCAATTGGAGTCCTGAAGGGAGGAAAAAGCGAGGAAGACCACAAAAAAGATGGATAAAAGGAATCGAAGAAAATATGCACGGCCATGGTCTGAGGGAGGAAGATATACAAGATAGGAAACAATAGAAAAAGATTTAAAGGAAATTTTTAGTTGAAGGAAACCTCAATCTGAGGAAAAGCTAAGAGAAAAAAAATATTGTTTTCTTATTCTCTTATTATTTTTTTTTACTTAAAGGCTCTAAATTTCAAATGATACTGCAGAGATATGTCCCATGATAAATAAAGAATCTATTTTCATTGAATTTAATCTCATTGATAGAGTTTATGATGCAATATTCCAATGGCTAATGAACCATCCTTGTTTCAGTTAAAGGGCGGTCAAAATAATTCCACCTATTCGAACGAGTTTTAAGTTTTGCAATTGAGTTATTTTTAGAAAGTAGTTATCTTTCGCCTTGTTAGAGAAACGACACATTGTTCTGGATAAAACAATACATCGTTAGGGAAGTATGGCAGTAACAGGATTAGTCTGAAAATACAGGTCCGACCTTGAACTGTAAGTAGATTAAAATAAGCGGAATACACGTGTCGGGCATTTCTCGGATATAGTGAGCAAGATATTTACATATCTACATCCCTATCTGGTACAACAGGAATGAAGGGAGGGAAAAACAGCATGTTTCAAGAAGAAACAGGCACATTTGCATTTTAAAATATAGAATACTGCTTAAAGGTTCACATAACATTTCTAATCCATTGCGTTCACATCCACTATCTGATACGAGTAAGTGAACACGGGGTACCGATAATAAAAATTTGCATATGTATTCGAATACATATAAAGATAAACAATGGATGTCCTAATATTTTATTCATATAGCAGTAGTTATTGCTGAATTTATGTGTTACGTAGACATCCTTATCTTTCTTCTTCTTCTATCCCTTCCTCCGTATACCATTCAGTGTGGAGGAGCCTCTAACCATCTTTACCAATCCTGTAAGTCCCTTGCCAACAGTATCATCTGCTTCAGAATTTTACCTCTTTCCTCTCCCAACTTGCGAACATATTCGCAGTAAGTAGTTCGTGGTCTTGTGCCTGTACGTCTAGCTCCCAGCACCTTCCTTGGGTCTGGATCGTGACTCTTTCGGCAAATGTCTCCGAACCATCTCAGCTGCCGTTTTCGCATAGAATCTTTGAACGCAGGGATTCCCAAATCTTCCCTTATTCTTATATTTCTCACCCGGTCTCTTCTTATTTTGCCAGCGACCCTGCGAAGGTATTTCAGTTCGATTGCGGAAACTCGGCTTACATGCATCTCAATTGGAACTCTCACATCTGAACTTAAAGGTAGGGAGAAATACCGCTTTGCAATAGTGTTGCAATTCTGATAATAGACCTGGTTAGCTTTTATTATTCTGTTCGAGATTCCTTAGTCTATCCTTCCCGACTTGGTAATAATTATTCCCAGGTAAGCATAGTCATTAGTGCTTTCCAATTCTCCTCTATTGCAGTAGAACAACACGTCTGTTTCCTCATCTCTAGAGGCTAAGAGTAATTTACTCTTGATAGGTTTAATTTTAATTCTTTTACGCAAAAGCTCATCTTGCCACTGAACTATTGCCTGTCGCAGTTCCAATCTTATTTTTCAATAAATCTGACTGTTGTATAATCATATAATTTGACACATGTACCACTATAACCCACGTTGGTGCTAGGTTCAGTACATGGTAGAGACTGTAGTACTTCAATGACAACGGTTGTGTTGGGAAGTGATGTTTCTGAGGTCACACTCTACCACCCAACCTACTTTAAAGGGTGAGATGGGAGATCTGATGATGAAATTGGGTAATAGAATGTTAACCAATAATTACTAGTTATTACCTTTACTAATAACCCTACATTTCTTTTTTACTACTGAACATATATGGATTATAACACATCACATAACACTGATATATACAATTATTATTATTAAATTTTTGCTAACACTCTTTGACTTTTTTTTGTTTAATTTTAATCAAATGAAAAAATATTTCGAAATTCGTTGACAAAAATACACTGAATAATTTGTCACTTCTGGCCTTGGCTAGTTCAAACAGCCTAATATATCCCCCACTGGTGACAACGTGAAGCAAATGCATTGTCACCAGAGCCAAAATATTTTTTCAGTATTTATTTTTCTTATGTAATTTAGCTAACAAGAGAAACCAGATTCCTTTTATGATGCGAATTTAATAATAAATAATAATTTTAAAAATGTCCATTTCAATATAAAAATTTATTATACAACATGTGTAATTATGTTCTAAATAAAAGTTATTAAATTATTAAAAAATATTCATTTCAATGTTATTTAGATTTCAACCCAAATAAAATAAAACTGTATCAATTCTTATGGTTGGATTTTATATTGTAAAATAAGAATTGACGCGAAATATATATAATATGTGTGTAATAGTAATTAATATATCCCCCTTATATATAATTAATAATAATAAATGTTGAAATTACAAAACTAACAATCACTTCTAATTACTTAGTATTTTCTTAAATTCTTATAAATCGATATTAAGTTAATATACTCTACCAAAAATAATTTCTTTTAATCAATTATTTAAGACAAATACAATAATTTTAGTTTACTCAATGAAAATCTGTAATTAATTAAATCTGATTAATTATTTGTTGTAAATTCAACTTCCTCGTGATTCAGAGATAATTATTAATCATAATATTTTATGATTCAGGCAATTAATTTGTTTATCAAATTTTAAATGCCCAATTTTTTTTTTTAAATAAATCATTTATATTTACATTGTTCTATTGATTCCTTTCCGAAAATGGGGTTTAAGACAAGAAATAGTTTTCAGGAAAGTGCTGTTTCTATAGAAGGAGTAATATTGTTTAAATAAATAGGAGACGGAACTAATGAAGTTGTATATAATTAAAAATTAATCTACATAAAGTAATATTTCATATTAATTATTCAAGACCCCGATAGACAGTCGATATTAATTATTAATATAATAACACCAAAATTAAAAAGCAACAAACTAAATCGTCTTGTATAATATGTACACCTATTGAAAACCTACCTTACGAGATAAATGGTTTGAAAGATAATAAATTAAATATATAATGAGATATTTGATTATTATAAATAAATAATTAAACACGTGTAGCTTTGTTTGTTTACGTTCAATCACTAAAGGTCATATACCTCTGTAGTTTGCTATATAGGCGTTTTATACAGTTCATTTTAATAAATTAATTTGGTGTATGAGTAAAAAATATGATGTATTTAAACCATAAAACTAGAAATATTTATTAAAAATAATATTTTTTATTTTATTTCGCATATTGATGTTGCAAGTAGGTCAATATTAACACCCACAATAAATGCATTATGCAAACTTGAAAGAGTTTACACCAATTTCCTAACCCTCTCATTGTAAATATACGTATATTTGCATAGTTATATTTTAAGGTATAAAATATTCTGTTGAGTTGCTATGAAATTATCTATATATATTTATAAGTAATCATATATACATCGTATTCAATAATTTAAAAAATAGGAACTTCATATTTATTGTTTTTTACTAATATTATTTACTTACCAGTATGTACCACTGTGAATGATTTTATTTCGTGAGTTTCCAGATTACTGAAATTAATTTCTGAGAAAAAATTTGCTAATAATTATTGAAAAACACTAATGATTGATTTTAATAATTAGCATTACGAGAAATAATAAAGTTAATTAATTTTGATTCGAATGAATTATTACTAATGGAAGAGGTCCCCACCTGTTCCATAGACCGCACGACTGGTACTGAGGTATGGAAGAAGTCTGCCACTGGAGGGGAGGATATGGATTTCGCTAGCTCTAGATAAATTTGCATATATAGTTAGTTCATAGGGTATCAATTATTTATTTTATAAGAATTTATCTATTGGAAAAAATCGAAATTATATAGTCATTTTCCAGCTTCCATACAATTTCCATATTCCTACTTTACGTAAGTTCTATACCGATACCCCTTCCAGTTTTCACAAACCCAAATCCTAACCTTTAAGGCAATCCTCCCACCTACGCCTAGGACCTATGACATTTACTAGTCCTTACCGTTTTAGGAAATCGTTCGTTACTAATCCCAAAACTTTACAGTGATGTCTCAAATTTCAAGAAGCTATCACTTCAAGTATGTGGTGAGCCATTCAGCCTTCTGTACTCCTAAATTTCGATCTGAATATTTAACGTATTTTCGAATGCCTTAAAACGTTGTACTCCTTTTAAAGATGGACTTTTAATTAATTAAAACTCTCTTCTTTTTTTAAAATTTATTTATTGAAATTTAATACTGTATAATAGAATACACCAAGTAAATATAATAAGCCAATTAGAGAAACTACCCAATGGTAGTACTTGAATAACAAATTCAACTTAAAAGGTCAAGAGGCTATCTTCTTTACAGACAACTCGGAGGATAATCAGGAATTGACGAGGTTGCCCGGTTTGAAACTAGTGGGTTTGAGTGGGAATAAAGTTTGTTAAGAAAAGATTTTTTCGGGCCAAATCAGTAAAAATGTGACATCAAGGTCATTACGGATTACTTTGTTTGTATAATAATGTTCAAAGTAAGGAACATTTTAAAACTCAAATTTATAGTCATCTTTAACGAAATCCTCCCCTATCGCCTAGGTTTACTCATTGGAAGTTCATTAGCTGTCTCAACTTACAACTTTTTAAGAATTCGTTGCTTACTAAGCCCTACAAATTAACAAGCCTGTCTCATATTTGTAATACTATTATTAGGGTATATGTTACGCAATTCCGCCTTGTGAGCTCCCAAATTTTCCAGTAACACGTCTAATTTTAGAACAACTTAAAACGTTATTCTTTCTTCGAAGAAATACCCCCAATTTCACATCCATATAGTTCATAGAGGCTAAATACTTTAATTTGTTTACGTTGCCCATACTTATTCGCACTTGATTCAATAACACTCGAATCATTGCTATTTGCTCTTCTAACCACATATTTCCACTTAATCAAATTTACTTCGAGCCCTTCCTCTCCCTGGCTAAGGATACAATAAACCAACTACCCAAGAGGAAGATACTCAAAAGTATGGTTGAGGCCATCACTGGGCACTGTAGCCTCAGGAAGCATATGCATTTCTTGGGCATTGAACAAGAGCCTCGGTCCAGATGGTGCACAGAGGAGGACGAAACCCCCTGGCACGTTCTCTTTGAATGCAAAGCACTAAGTCGAAAGAGGACATTTGTCCTTGGGGGGGATAAGGAACTTCAAAAACTGAGATTTAAAGACTATCTCAAATTTCTCAGAAGTATAGACCCACGTTAGGGATTTTTTTAGGACTCTTTAGGCCGAAGGGCATGGTAACAAATAAGAGTCATACACAAATAGTAATAATACTTCGAGCCCTACTCCGTTTAACAATTTTCGTCAAAGTTATTGCATCTATTAGAATAGTTTCATCGTCTTTATCCAATAGTAACAAATCCTCCATATATCCAAGTACGGGTGTATCATTACCCAGATTAAAAAGGCAAATCCACTTATTTCAAACATGAGTAAACCTCGCAATAATTATTAATTTTAACTATATTGAACATTTCGTTCTTGCACATTCCAACAAGCACAGCCATTGTTTCCAATCACGCACATTCTTTGGTTCTTCGGTATCACATGTTCAATTAAAATTTTAAACATTTGGCAGTCGGTTAAATCTCTATAAATCTGAACTACCTCGCTGTCTTTTAATTTTTTTCTTTATCCGATACGCTCTATATTACGAAATCAGTCGATATCAATAGTATCACGTATATGATTGTATAATAAATAATAATGATCGTGTTATTATTTCATGCGCCCAACTTGGTACGAAACAAGTCACTCTTTTTCCCACAAGCTCCCAGAACATGATGTCAATTTTGAACGCAAATATAATTTCTAGAATACTTGTCTTACACTATGATATATGACATATTATAAGCAATATTAAATTTTAATAAGTTTGGGATATATTTATTTAAAAATAGATAAAATATTGAAACAGTTATTCTAAAAGATAAAGCATTGAAGATAAAAATTATTTATTAGCTGTAGACGACATACACGGGGAGTTACCACTTTTATACACTTCATAATCTTATCAAGAAGTAGTGAGTTTGATTTTTAAATGTTTTCCCTCATTCGAAGTATGTTACAATATATAAAAACAAAAAAAAACTCATTGTATGTTTTAAAATTATCATTTCGATAGATATAATTTAGCCTTCCGGCCAGATATATATTATCATTCTTTTTCTGTTCATATTTGTTATTCTAAAGGTACTTAGTCCCAGAATAAAGTTACTTGTAAGTTCGGGTATTTTTTTTTTTTTTTTTTGCGGAACAGGTGCACCTGGTATAAAGTATTCAGTATTTTAAAATTTTGCCGGTGTAACTTCGGACAGGTAATAAAAAATAAACCATCAATTTAATCAAACTAGAAAAACATGTGATTTTTATTTATTATGTAAGAAAGGAGTATTTAAAATTTATTATGAATGTTCAGTTGAAAAATATATATTCTAGTACCGATTATTATTATCATTTATTATTTTAATAAAAAATAATAATTGGGGCACGCCACACGGCGGTCCCTTGTGAGAAATTCAAAGATTATAGAAATTTCATGAGAAATTTAAATATAAAACGAAAGAATTCCCGAGTGGCTTAAAACCGATATAAAAAAAAAAATCATTTAGAATAACTACTCGATAATATACTGATTTAATAAAACAATATTTTTAAACGATTCTTTTTTTTATTGCTGCATAAGAATAATAATCCTCCGAAATCCAATAATTTTACAGAATGTCGATTCTTCTTGACCGTATCTTCTAGAGACCTTGTTCGCACGAGGCTCTTCAGACAATGATTAAATACTACTAAAAATAACTATTAGTATCAAAAAAATTTATGTGATCTAGGCATAGACTTGAAATAAATGTTTAATGATAATCGTCTAAGAAAAAATTTCTGAACAAGAGAATAAACAAAAAATTTAACTAAAGACTTTACAATCATATGAATACTATTTTTGAATAATTATTAGTCGACTGTATTAATATGGAGAAGAAAATAGTCCCGATTGAGGTAAAAATAAATTCTAAAAAATATCCCAAATTGTATTTAAAAGTTTAAACCAAATGATATTTTCAGAGACTGTATTATTTTTAGAATATCAAACAAACCCTGATCTCTATATAATTAGATGTTGAATAAAATTTGTATTTATATTCTAAATAAAAAACTAGCTATCTTTTTTCTCCTCTGTTTTATTTAATATTTGTGCTTCTTTTTTTCGTCCTTTGTAGAATTTAATTTTGCCCTACGAATATGACGTTTATTTGCCTATATTATTTCCCATTCAAATAATAAAAAAAATATATGAAAGTGCACGAGACATATTATTTCAGAGTTGCCATCAAAAACCTCAGTAAATAAGGTAGCGATTTGAGATCTTTATGGTACTACAATTAAAATTATTTTAACAAATACGTTTTAAATACCGAAAGCGATCTATAACAAAATTTGGAATAACTATTATTAAAAAAAAAAAAAAAATGCTACCACTACAAACCCATGAAGGTTCTTGGGTTCTATACAAGGGCCGACCGTGATCACACTCAACCGCCAGGTCTAAACCCAGATTAAGATACCATAAACAACTTGATAGATAATCAGAACTTTGATAAATTTAAAATATAAATGCATGTCAGCTCCGTTTAGGGGAGCGGAGTGGCTCAGCAGTAGAGCCCTGAGTCGCCATGCCGTGTTATTGAGTCTGTTAGCAGCCGGAAATGGATCCTGCGGGATCTAGGACACTTCTGGGGCTCACCCAGCCTCTATAAAGTGGGTACCCAAAATAAGGGTAAAAATCGAGCTGTATTTCAAGAAACTGTATAGTCTACATGTACTGAACTGAACCCCAGACCCTTCACGGGTTGTGGTAGTTTTTTTTACAGGATTTAAAGTTTTAAAATTGTTTAGAATATTAAATAAAAAATCTACGTTAATATAGGTCTCGTTGGTTCATTGGAGAGAAAAATATTTAAATTTGCAAAGAGGTTCAACCTCAATGTATTGATTTGTCACAAAGACGTCCATAATTAGATGGAAGCCTCTTAAGGAAAAAGTACCCATAAACTTTTTTCCCAACAAAGAGGCGAGTAAAAGACTCTTTTGTGAGATCCTTTTCACCGACGAGGTGTTGCTATTTCGGGCGCCGAAAAGGGAACGAAGGAAGAGTCAAAGCCCTGGGTGGCGTGGCCTTGAAGTAGTGACACGTGGAAACAGCGAGGCCGGCCGAAATATTAGCCACGTGTATTCCCACCGCGGCTCTATTGTCTACAATTTTCAGTGGAGGACAGCTGGATCTACCACAGCTATGGTTTTATAAGTCTGTGCAGAGGAATGTCCTTGGATGGGCGTGAGCTCCATTTCAGGAGAGCTGCTGAATACATAAATACAAAAATATATATCTATCTATGTGTATATATGTATATTATCCCTATACATATATATCCCTACTGTAGTATCTTCAAACGTCGTTTAACTGTTGGTTTTGTTTTATTTTCTTATCTCACATAAAACTTTTTTAATACACGTTGTTTATAAAATACTCTGTGTTTTATAACAACAAATGAATACAATGAGTTATCAATGTGTGTGTGTGTTTCAATTGATTCTTAAAATAATTTGTAATTGAAGTATACTACACCCACTCTATAGAGGATGGGTGAGCCCCAGAAAGGGACTCGCCACGGCAAATTAGCGTTCAACCACTGAGTCACTCCGCTCCCACATATTGAAATAATTTTGGTTGTTTACATCTCAATAGGTAATATTTTTTTTATATTGTTGGATTCGTACTCAAGCTCAGGAAATACAAATTACAGGATCGAAACAGGTTAGAGAAAAATCTATTTTGGAGCAAATATACGATATAGACCTTGGCGTGATTAATTTTTTTTTATTAGTGATTTATAAAAAGAATTGGTTGTTTGATCGAGCAATTTTATGAATATAAACTTTTCAGTTTTTTTATTTTTTCTTATTCTTGTGCTGTACGCACCCTCAAGTAAACCCTTATTATATATAATTGAAACGTAAACTCTATTCGCAAAAAAAAAAAAAGTGCGAGACTGTACAGGGGTAGAGACTGTACTGTTCCTTGGAGAACGGTTGTGTAGGTGATTTGTCCTATATCACGCTCAAGCGCCAGATTTTACCCCCATTTTGGGTATCCCCTTCATAGCTTCATAGAGGCTGGGTGAGCTAGATCCCAGGGTATCTATCTCCGGATGCTAACAGATTAAATACAAATCGGCCAAGCAGCGGGATTTTAACCTAGGACTTTCGGCACGGTAACTCCACCTTTGAGGCACTCCGCTGTCACAGCATGCAGTTACTGTTACGTTACGTATTAATTCGTTTTGTTAATATTAGATTTCTCACAATTATTAAAACATAGCGTGTGCTCGAGAATAAAATTAGACAATAGGGATCCCGGTAGATTAGAAAGTGGGTACCGCAAGCCTCACGCTATCGTTGCGGTTCCCGCGTAACGGTCTCTATTGTGTGTCTTAGTGATCAGTATTACAGCTACATCCAGTTCAATATACAGACTTATTCCAATATTTTTTTAATTTTCGAATATTTTGTCCCCATTTTGTTTTATTTATTTCTATTACAATAGTCTGGTCCTCCAACATCCTTGTATATTTTTATTTATTTAAAAATTTGAAAATCAATTCCGTTGGGTTGTAAACTTTGAAAATTTTGAAGGTACAAAAAAGGCCTTAATAGTTATCAATCTAAGGATTTACATATTTTACAAAGCCCTCAGCTTACGTACAATTGTTATGCGAACAAAAAACAACACATTTATAATAAGAAAATCCCCGAGGAAGGAAAATCATTAGTATCCTCAACTTGGGTCATCTGGAATAAAGGGGTCTCTTTAGAAATGAAAAAAATCAATCTTTTCTCCTGGAGACAACCCTAAGACTCGTTTCACACTGATACAGTTTGGTTCGGTTAAGTGCGTATTCGATTCGGTTTCGATTGAACCCGAAAACTAATGAAAACTCTTCTCACACACTCGGTTAGTATCAGGTTTGATCTAAATAAGCTTCACTACGTTCGGCGGAAATGAAATGTTCAATACCTACGTACCGATGTCATTTTTTTTTTTGGTCTTCAAAATCTACGTAGCCGTCTATGATTTCCGTACAAACAGCTTTCCACACTTCCAGCGTCTTAAATGATAGCATTGTACTTTTCACTTGTTTGGTCCCACAGCACTGCACGTGAATGAACTGATGAAATCAGACGATCAATATCAATGTCAAGTGAATCACTCATTTTTCATTTAACAACAAAATTTAAAATGAAATGTAACCGAACCGAAACTAAACCGTATATGAGTGAACGGCCAATTGTTTTTGTGAACCTTGGACCTGAATAGAAACCGAACGAAACTGATTCGTGTCGAGGGAGTTTTCGTTTTTATCAGGTATCTATTAGGTACCGAACACACACCGTATCACCGTTTCACACTTGTCCAGCGGCTACCTAAAACGAATCGAATTCGCACCGAACCGAACCAAACCGTATAAGTGTGATACGAGCCTAACTGGGGCCGAAACGTGGACATTAAAAAGACAAGATGCCTGTGAACTCCTCACTCTTGGGATAGACTTTTTAAAAGGTAGCTGCGGCATCTCATATGAAATGTAACAAGGAGCCTTCCTTCAGTGGTTGGACTATCTGATCTGCATGAGAGCCAATAGGTGGCCAAAGAAACTCTTCCTTTATGAACAGGATTATAAAAAAAGCGAGGAAGACATGGATGGAGGATGTGAGGGAAAAAATGGCAGCCAGAGGGCTGCGAGAGGAAGAAGGATGGGTCGATAGGAAGGATTGGCGGGGAAACATTTGGCTTTCGGAATACATTGATTGTAAAAAAAAACAATGAATAAGAAAATCAAATTCAGCGTCTATATAATTCAATGAACATAAATTTATCATACAATTCTTCGAGCTTCTGACTCCGATATGCCTTCGAAAAATCTCATTACGACATATTCCATTACGAGATTTCTTGAAGCACCCTAGTTGTACATGAAGCCCAAGTTTTCGACTTTCATTTACTTGTAAGATTTCGTCATTTTGAAAAATAGTGAAGAAATAGCTTTACTCCAGTTTATCCAGAATAACTCAATCCCACGCTTCATTTGGAGCCAGCAATTTTCATTCCTAAGAAAGCGGTTTTCGGCAAGTAGTAGGTGTAATATTTTTGTAACCTCGTAATAGCGTGTGTGACACGTTGCGGTGAAAATTTGTATAAATGACCGACAAATAACAAGAACTTGAAAATTCCAGTGGTTTCAATTTGGATACTATGTATTTCAAGCTCGCATACAAATAAAAACGCTCCAGACGATTAAAAAAAAAATCATGTCTGCGACATTAGTAGGAGATATCCCACCTGCCGTTTTTTTTTTTGTGTTCTTTTTTGACGTTTTAAAAAAATTAAAATATAGCTAACAAATAGAAATTGAATAGAAATAGAAAAAGTACGAAAACATATTCCTCCCATCTATATTTCCTTTTATGTATTTTAGTTCGAATAGACAAGTAAATAATTTTGTTTTCAATTATATAAATAATGATACAATGATTAACTATATCATTACAAGTAGGAATACAAAACATACACACACACTAACACACATGTATATGTATTGATGATGGTAAAAATAATTATTATTAATAAATAAAATTTCAGTGAAATATATTGCCAAAAAAAATCCCATGCATGCATACATTTTGTGAAATTTGTACGTTTTCCACTATAGAAGAACTATTTTTATTATGAAATTGATATTTTAATTGTTTTTCGTTTATTTTAAGTGTTTTAATTTTGGCTTTCTTATCATAATGGATTATTTTTCAAAATAAGACTGAAAAACAATACTTGCTGATCGATTCTTGTTAGGTATTTTTCTTAACGAGTACAAAATAGTCGCATATTTGACTTCTTTTTTTTTTTATGGTACATTTTATCACTTTTTAACGAGTATTTTATTGCAGCAGATTTTAGGATGTTTTTATGGCATGGCATTTAATTCCTTTCTTAGTTAAAACCAGGACATGAATTATAATAGACTTTTTTCTAATAAATTATAATTTTTTAAAAATATATATTTGAATATGTTTAATATATTCATATATATTTGAATATGTTTATAAAAATATATTTGAATATGTTTAAATGTGTTTGATATGCGCAATCAATGCAAATCACTAATTATTCAAAACAAGTTTAGTAATTGCTTAAATTGAGTAAAGGTACAAATTATGTGAGCACGATTAATGTATGCATTGTGAATTAGAAGTTTTTATGTAACAATTAAAGCATAGTATGCAATTAACATTAGATATTTATGTAAATATTGTTGTTGTAATGCTTTGAATCGGTAATATTACTTATTAACCTAAAAAGTAAATTAAATAAGTACATATACATACATGAATAAAAATGATTAAAAAAAAAAGTGTAAACAAATATAATATTTCTAAAGAATTGTTGACGAAAAACTCGCAAATCGGGAAATCAGTATTTTAATCACAATTTATGAATAAATACTTCTTTTCTGTTAATTTTTTCTAAATTTTCTTTGTTTCAGATTTTTAATTGGCTACATATAGATTATAATAACTGCAATAATAGTTCGAGCAAGAAAATATAAAAGTAAGATGGCGATAATTGGCCTAATTTTTCTTGTTTTCACTTTTATGGAAAATTAATTCTTATTCTCAAAATAATCAAGATAAATTGAAGGTATTAACATAAAACGAGGCGAAAATTTATGAATAGAAGGAAGCGTCACGATAAAGAAAGTGTGCTAGAGAGAGTAGAGAAATCACTATAATGAACCTACTCAACCAATGGATTTCTTAGTTGTTTTAATTTTTTTAAATAGTTGATTAAATAAAATTCCATTAATTATGGAATAAAAATGAGAACTGATAATAGAGATCGCTTTGAACAAAAATATCAAAGGAATCTGATAATAATATATACAAATCTGTTAAAAAAAAAAAACTATCAAAATGCGGAGTCGGTGATGATAATGTCGAAAATACAGTGATAATAGATTTTTCCACGAAATCCTTTAATGAAATGTGACGTTTTTGATGAGAGGAAAGCGGTACTAAAGAGAAAATCTATGGAAAAATAAAATTATCGAAGTAGAGAGAAACTGATACACTATATTGAAGCTACCAAGGATTTCTTAATTTCAAATTAATAAAGTATTCATGTTGCTTAATCTTTGAGACAAGCATGCGACTTGACATTATTTTTTGAAATACTAAAATACACACATTAAATGTTGATCCATCTAAAAATAAAACAGACCAAAATCATATCAGTTTATTCTGTTTTCTATTTCTATTTTTAATTTTTTTTTTTTTTTTTTACATTGCATTACTTATACAATGTTTCAAAAAGGTGGTGGAATGAATTAAATAATAATTTTAAAAACATGTTTTTTGTAACCAGCTGAACTAAAAGGTAGATAAAGTAATATTCATAGTTTAAAAAAAAAAAAAAACACGCATTATAGCAAGCCGGATGAAAAAGTAGATAATAAATAATGGTTTTAAAACTCCTTTAATAGTAAACAAAAATTAGGTAAAGGATAATGTTGAATAAGTTTAAAATAATAAAGAATAGAGCGAAGAACACAAGAAGATTATCCCTTGATTTTTTATGAGGCAGTGATTTTTTTTTTACCATCGCTTTATGCTTATTTTTAATGTATTGAAAATAATTTTCTACTATTTACTTTCTACTGTTTTAGCGGTTTTAAACTATTGTTTATTTTAATAACGAGTGCTCATCATAATAATCGCTTTTAGCCCCAAAACCACGCGATATCGAACGCGAATAATATTTAAAAAAATAATAAAAATACTCCATCGAAAAACAAAACGTAAAACACTATCAACATGCGGAGTAGATGATAATAATATCGATAATACATAGTAAAAATTTTTTTCCAAGAAATCGTTTAACGAAAGGAGTCTTTTTTGACGATAAGAAAACGGTACAAAAGTGAGCAGAGTAGACCTAATAAACTGTATTCAAGCTAGCAAGAGTGTCTTAGTTTTAATTTTTAATATTTATTCATTTATTAGTTCATAAGATAGAATTCCATTTAATATTGCATATTTTAAGAATGAGTTCTGATTATACACATAATTTTAAACCGAAAAACCCAAGCTATCGAAGTAATCTAAAAATAATAAATAAAAATGCTCTGCTGAAAAAAACCAACTCAAAACGCGGAGTCAGTGATGATAAGATCGATACTATAGAGTAAACAGCTTTTTCCACGAAAACCCTTAATGAGAGGCTTAGCAAGGGAAAGCGCGGTACAAATAATTGAAGTGATAAGAGCTGATAAGAGGCGGGAGCGTGGCCGTGAGGGGTGGCACGTGGATGGTCTCGTCCCGCAAGGTCACACTCAGTCGGGGGGTGTCCGCCATAATGGCATCGTCCTACACGTGCTCTCTTCCTCTTATCACTACGGCCTCTCATTGGGCTGTCTTCGCCAATATGGCCGCCGCTATTGGTATCGGGGTGAGTTTTCCATAATATTAAAGAAAAATGGTAATTATTCCGCTTTCTAGTTGAGTCACAAGTTATTACTTTCCATTGGTTTTCCTTATAATATTTTCCAAAAATACAAGTTACCAGGACCTTTAGTATGGAAAAGAGAATGTAATTATGGGATATGAGTAGATTTCGGAAATCATTTCATCAATAAATAAATGTTTCATATTCACATTTAGAATACAATTTTTGTTAGTTAAATAAAACTAAATTTTATCTGAAAAATATAAACGCCCATGAACCGAAACTATCATGACATAACACATGTAACACTTCCTGTAAATAAAATTATTCGAATTTTCAATTTTTTCAGTTTTACTTATGTTTATGTATTCTTTATTAAGCCCTGAAGAAGGCTTATAACGAGGGCCGAAACGTTGAGTCCTAATAAATAGGTTATAATCGTTTCAGAAATATTTCTGTCCTCGACCCGCACCGTTTTCTCCACCAAAAATTAAAAACATTGAATTAAACAGTTTAGAACAGTTAAAATGTTTATACCTAAAAAAAGAAACCTGTACCACTACAACCCGTGAACGGGTGTGGGGTTCAGTACATGGTAGAGACTGTACTGTTTCATGGACAACTGTTCTGCAAGGAGGGGACTTGTCCTAGGTCACGCTTAACCCCCAGATTTTCGCTCCTTATTTCATAATATTTTATAGAGGCTGGGTGGGGCCCAGGAGGGTCCTAGATCCTATATGATACATCTCCCGCTGGAAACAGACTAAATAAAACTCATGGCTTGCAGCGGGATTCGAACCAGGATTTCCGGTGTGGCGACTCAGTGCTCTACCACTGAGCCACTCCGCTCCCCTACACACCCAAATATTGTATATAATATAATAATAGTGCTACAGCAATAGTTAAAAAAAAGTACTTGTAACAAAAATATTCTAATTAAAACAGTGTCCATCGCTGATATGATCTCATGGTCATGTTTTTATTTAAAGAATTTCAATTTTCATTAATTTTTCTACTGTTAAAATGGCAACAGCAACCATGGCTAAAAAATATTCATCACAATGACAGCTGACACCAACACGTGGCTGGCCCGAATTGCCAAACTGCATAAAACTGTAATTACAAGTCGACCTTGTCCACTAAATAAAAACCAGTGCATTAGAACTTGCTTACTCTTCGCTTCTGACTAATGGTGTGACAATTAAATTTATTACATTTTTTTCAAGCAGTTATGTTAATCGTGCCGTTTATATTAAGGTTTTACAGCTGCATACAATTATTATAAATCGAATACTTTATACCGTTCATTAACATTGTCTAAATTGAATATTAATTCTGAGAAAATAAAATTTAAAAAAACGTAAACCACTACGATCCATGAAGTTCAGTAAATGGTAGAGGTTTTACTGTTTCAAGAACACTTGTGCAAGGAGGTGACTTGTCCAACCACCCGAACTATCAGTTTTTTTACCCAATTAAGGATACCCATTTTATAGAGGCTGAGTTAGCTCTAAAAAGGGTCTGAAAATCTCACATGGACCATACGTCATAGTTAACAGATTATATTTATCTATAACAACTGGATTTGAACCCGGGACCTTCAATGTCATGGCGCTGAATCTACACACTGTACAGCTTCGCCCACTTTTAAATATCCAGTAACGAGCTTAAAACTTTATTGTGACTTTATTTAAAAATCTATATATTTTAAATTGATTTGTATAAAAGCTTTAAAAGCGTTTCCAAAAAAAATGAAAAATAACCCACAAACTTGTTAGAAGATTGGTAGACCAGGTCGTAGAAAATCGCTTTCCACAATTACGAAATTGATACTCACATTGTGCGTATCAATGTCAGTAGACATATACTGAATATACAATCTTACCCACTAATCACCCAAATTTACAGTTCTGGAATATTTTCTAATGAAAATTTTAAGACTAATAAAAAAAAGGTCCATGTTCCAAAATTAGACACCAAGTTACAAACAATTATCTTCCGACACTCCCGTATTCATGATAACTTTCATTAATGTATTCATGACTTTTAAGAGACAAACTAAAAGGAGAAGCATGAAAGATCTTGGAATTGAGGGATTAATTAAAAACACGAAAGAGGTGCTACCGTATACTATCCTTCCCCACGCACATCATTGCAACAATAGACCGAAAGATAATTTATTGATAACTATTTGTTTGTTATTTATTAAAGTTAAAATATTTAATCTAATGAGATCTACAAACCCTCCTGGGGCTCGCCGATCCTCTATAATTTGGAGAAAAATGAGGCGGTGGAGCGTGATCGAGGACATTCACCACCCTGCACAACCGATGTCCTAGAAACAGTACATTCTCTATCATGTGCTGAACCCAGGGTAGTAGTGGTAAGTACAGGTTTTTAAATTAATCTAACTTAAAAAACTTTTTTTTTACCCAATATGTTATTCTTACGACGGAAAACATAAGATGTTTCAGAGTTTAGCAATGTTGGAAATTATCGAGGAATAAAAAAAGTATAATTAAAATGGTTAGTAGATGAACAGTTTTTTTTTTGTAAATATTAATAATAAATAAAATTGTTATTTGTATACTTTACACAGTACAAATGTTACATTATTATTCATTTACAAATTTTAGAAGTTACATGACGTTACTAGAATACATAGAGAAATGAAATAAAGCGAAAAAATTGAAAATAAAAGCTAATTAAAAAACAAACGTGTTTTCTACCACATAGTAGACCCAAATAGTTTGGTAGAAGAGAACCTTGCTAAGCGATCCTTACCTATAATTTACAAGATAAGTCTAATGAACTGTATAAAATAACTCTTGTGTTTTTAACGGGTAAAAATACGTATTGCTATGATGTTCATACACCTATTCCAAGGAAAAAGGCTCATAAGATCATTTTCATTTTTTTTTTAATCCAGAAAAAAATTAAATTGAGCAGATATCAGTTATAAACCGATTTCAATTTGATGTTACGGCATATCAATGGAAGTGCAATTGTTAATCTTATCACTTCATCTATGGTTATAAACTTATAATGTATGTAATATATTTATAATTATCGGAAAAGTACATCAATAACAAAAAATAAATTAAATAAAAGTATAACATTATAAATATTTTAGCATTATTAATATACAACAAATTTGTTTTATGCATCTTTATATAAAGATTATAATTATTAATAAACCATTTTAATGTATTTCACCAAAATTTTCATAGTAATAAAATATAACACTGCAATATATTTTATTATATTTTTTATCGTATTAGCCACGGGTGCTAGAATTATTTAAATAATGTCATAATAAAAAATAATTAGTAACAGACAAGAAGTACAATGTAAATATTTGTACATTTGACCATGGAAGAAGGTTGACTTCCAGGATTCTATATAAAATTAATTTTAGATTTGTTTGACCTCAAGTGATGAATTGACTTGTGAATTTTTAAAGGATGTTGTGAAGAACAAAAATTGAAAATGACAAATAAATTGTCGAAACGTCTTTTTAATCCTTTGTTAATTTTTTAACAAAAATTGTCTGATTGGAAAAAAGGTTTTTTCTTCATTATTGAATTATATGAATCGAAAAGTTAGTCCAGTATATAAGAAAGATCTTATAAAGAAAATTAATATATATGTTAAGTAAAGTTAAGTGGCATAAATAAATGCCGAACTTCACTTCCCAATAGAACTGGTCACTCCGGGAAGTTAGGCCTTACTCCCATAAGGGACGGCGTATAAAAAACCCCCAGCAAGTATGTATATATTTTGTAAATATTAGTAGTTTTTTTTTTATTTTATGTAAACCATTTATATTTCTCTTTATAATAAAGGCTTAATTCATTCATTCATCAACTTTCTGTGATAGATTCCTTCATCTTTAAACAACCATTAATGAACCCACTAAGTCACATATGGACCTTACAGAACCTCCTGACCGGTATCTCCTAAGTGTGTATCTATTGAGAAAAAACCTGACGTTGGAACGTGATCTCAGAAAAGTCACCTCCCTTCACAACCGTTTTCTTACCAACGATACAGTCCCTACCATGCACTGAGCTCAATATCCTTCGTGCTCGTAGAGCATTTTTTGACGGCTGTGTTAACATTGTCACACTAATCTGAACCTTTAAACACTGGATACAAGTTCTAAATACTTCAAGAATATGCTAACTACTGGCATTCAATTATTTTCTCGAGGATATAAAAGTCAGTAGCATTTATATCTTGATGACTCAGAGCCCCTTCAACGCGGGGTTAAGCTCAACACGCACGCCCTATAGGCCTATGTGGTCTCCAGTTATGTAAACAAGTTGTAACTGTGTACAAGTATTAAATTATTTTCTAGTCTTTATTACCATATCTACGTTAAGTATGGCTACACGATTATTAAAGTTCGTCTAAACTACTATCGTTGTTTTGATTGGATGTCTTGGAGAGACTTTTATTTATGTGATTGACGCCAGACTGACTTACGTCAATTTTATATTATTATAATTTATTTTTTATATTGTTCTTTTAATGGTAATATTTCTAAATATTTTTATTTTGAAGAGAAAAGATTTGTCTTGGCCGGGATTCAAACCCGGGTCGCCCGCGTCTAACCACTGAGCTATCAAGACAGGCAATAGAGTGAATATGGCAAGCATACAAAAGCCATACCACTGTATACTGAATTTTTGGATATAATATTTTTGAAATTGTTGTAGAGTAGAGGTCCTCAGACTTTTTTTCTCATAGACCCCATTCAAAATTTAGCTGGTTCCAATGGACCTCCTGCAGCTACATATCTACCATATTCCCAAAACTCGACAAAATATATGAAGAATTAGTAATCATAAGGCGGTCTTACTCAACAAGATATGACTATTTTAACAGAATAGGATTGCCTAATTAATTATTACAATAAAAAAAACAAAGTACCGACGGAAAACTGATTCTTATTATTAAAACCATTTCTTTGTCACGCCAATATACACTCCCGTCGAGAATCCCGTGAACCTCTGGGGATCCATTTGGACCACTTTGGGAAATATGGTCTGTTGTCGGCTGTAGAAAATATGTTAAAATTTTCTGTTGCAGGAGTCAGTTGAGTCGTCATGTCGCCTACCGTCTACCATCGCCCCTCCCTACTTAGTTTATGTATTTAACCTTGAATTTGTTTGTATCATTACTCATATTATACAACAAAGTAGCTTTTTTAGATCGATTCGTGGCGTACAAGGTCATTTTTTTTTAAAATACACTTTCCCTGATTTTCTTTTTTTTTTAGTTAACAAGAGAAGTATTACACCTTCAGGCCTCGGTCTCTGCTTAAAGCTAATTAAATTTACTACAACTTCATTCCCAATGATTTTCATCGTAGGATCACTCTTTCGGCCGGTGTTAGTCACGAAAGTCGGCCAAAACTTAAAATTTCGACTTTTTGAACAAAGTGACCAATTTTCAAAGGGTGTAACTCAGAATATATTAGATCTACAGAGCTGTGGTTGGGCTCAACTTGTAGAACATTTAATCATCTTTAAAAATGGTTACCTGTGTTTTATTTTCAAAAAAGGACTGATTAAGAGATATAGGCCAAAAACAGAAATAAATCCGAAAATTTGAGGTTTTTCGGCCACCTGCAAACTTGGATTTAGACTATTCAGACACGCCCTTACAACATTTTAAAAAATGCAACTCTCTTCAATTTTCGCAACCGAAAGCCCTTTTTTGATACCAGGCCGCTGGCCTATTACAGAATTATCACGAAGAATAATGAAATGGGTTTGAAACTATAGGGTTTGAGCTGGAATAAAGGTTGTCCTCCTTCAGCCTAGTATCAGGATTATAAGTTAAACGTTTGTCAAGATGTAGTCTTAATTATCGGGTTTGATCTACAGGAGTCAGTGGGATATTATTAAAGGATACTGGAGCACAAGAAGTTTACGAATTTCTTAATAATAATTTTATTAATTTAGTTAAAAAATTAACTTGAAATTAACATACATGATATGAATACGGATCACAATATGCTATATGGTTAATAGAGGTGGACATAAATCAATGGTGTTGCATATGGTGGTTAGAGACAAAGGCTCCGGCGAGTAGGTAATATGCAAGGCTACTGAACACTTGGCATCCACAACGGTATGAATTATCCTGCGAATTGACCAAGCAAACAGGTCATACATAATTAATTTTAACAGGCAGTAAGGCAAAGACCGCATCCATTACGAAAACAACACAAGGACAGAACATAGAAACACACACACACCTGGGACTATAAATAACTTTGGTAATGAGGTATCGCCCATGATTATAAATTTATTATATATAAAATATAAGGAGGCAGAGTGGTTCAGTGGTAGAGCACTGAATTGCCGTGCGGAGCCTGGTTTCAAATCCCGTTGCTGTGGCAGAGTTTTATCTAATCTGTTAGCGCCCAGAGATGAATCCGATATATTTAGGACCTCCCTGGGTCTCACACAGCCTCTATAAAGTCGGGAAACATCTGGCGGTTGAGCGTGATCTAGGACATATCACCTCCCTGCACAACCGTTGTCCAAAAAACAGTAAAATCTCTTCACCGAAAATAGTTTATCCTGCTTGAAACATTTATACTACCAATTTTTTTTAACGCTTCCTCAACCCTGCAATTTTCACATACAATAAAAACAACTTTTCATTCATTTGCAATTTAATAAATTATTTAGAATGCGTTAATTAAACAGTTTTCGAATTCATGAGAACGACAGAGAAAAATATAAATAAATGTACAACAATGACGCTATTTCTACAAAATTTATAATTTATGACTAATTTAGTATCAATTAATAAAAAGTAAGATACGTAGAGCAATAAAAAATATCGACAAAATACGGTATTATCGAGAGATAAAGATGATTTATATATAATAAATCTCATACGTCCTATTTTAAAAAAGGATAGAAATATTAGGAGCAACAATTAAAACATACAAATAAGATGCATTTTTTCGATTCATATTATTTAATTTCAAAGTATTATTAAACATTGAGGAATGCCTAATGCAATGAGGAATAATTATAGTATAACGAGGTTGAAAGGTTGGCATAACTTGAATATTATACTTATAATTGAATACTAGCATTTTTTTTTTTTATTTTTTTTTTAACACTTCCCCACTATGATCTCCTTAGCAGACTAGAATAATTTAAAATTACTCATTAAAGAATAAATCAATGATATAGCTGTAGAAGAATTCGACGTTCGAATGAGAACGATAAGGAATAATCCAACATACAAGGAAGCTACTTCAAATCATAACCAAGGAAAATATATAATGTATAAATGTAAAAAACAATAATCAATAATAATTATTTTACAAACAAATAGAACTCACTGTGAGGAGACAGCCTCAATATTCGCTGTAGTTGGTCTTCTAGCGAGAAGGAATCTCTGTAGTCTCCAATTTCGCTGACAGTGGGTGCCATCTGAAAAACATTCAATTCACACTATTAATAATATACTATATTATTGTTAAAGGATTATGTAATAAATAATAAATTTTACTCATTAAAATTATATGTAGTAGATAATTGCCGTTGTTAGGATAATAACATTCAATTACTCCGGGGTTCGCAGCTCGGCAGGATTGTATAAAGAGAGTAAAAGAATATTTAGATATGCAGTACTTCGGAGAGGACGTAAAATGACAATCCTCCAATCTGTGCATTGTCAGGCACCCGTTAAAGAACCCTATCCGATTTATACCTGGATACACAGAATTTATTACCCCCACTGTTGCATCGTCCGATAAGCCAAAGTAACATACAATTGAGGTTACGTAAACAAATATTTAAGCTTTTTGGTAAAATAAATAAAATTGTGTTATACTAATGTCGTATTTTCTTTTTCTTATTTGTTAAAAAAAATAATCTGTGAACAGATTTTATTATTCATTTTATTTTTGCTAATTTATAACCTAGATTAAATTTTATTTAAAGTAGCGTCGCAATAATGATGACTTTTATTACCTTGTTTTATTTAAAGCTAGGTGGATTTATTTTTGGAAGCTTAAAATTCTAATATTATTATCTGTTTCGTGAAGAGCCTTCTTTATAAATGAGTGCAATTCGTTGATTCTTTATAGGTCTAATTCTCTTGGGATTACATTCTAATAGTGGAATATTATTGATTTAAGTTATCAATAAATAATAATAATAATGTGGTTAAGTCCAATTTTGTCCAAAATAAGTTAATTGTACTGAGAAAAACCGATTAGTCTCATTCAGGAAATTAGTAGTTAAGTCAGGTATTCGCTTGAAGTGGATTTTTTTTCTCTAAGGCTTTCCTCAGATTGACTTTTCCTTCAACCAAAAATTTCCTTTAATTGATTTTTCCACTTTTTTCTGTCTTGTTTATCTTCCTCCCTCAGACAATGGCCGTGCATAGTTTCCTCGATCCCTTGTATCCATTTTTTCATAGCCTTCCACGCCGTTTCCTCCCTTCAGCACTCCAATTGAAAATTAAATTGGGTAATCTTGCTTCCATCATTCTTCTGAGATGACCATATCATTCCAATGTTTTATTCTCTATAAATGGAGTTGTTGCTTCTATTATAGCTCCATTTCAAGACAAAGAATACGGTACTGGCACGATTCTGCTTCCGTCAATATAATTAATTCATTTTGGACAAAATTTGACTTAAAATCTAAATTACGGTGGTTGTAGATATATAAGCTGTTTGTAAATTTATAATAATCACCCACGCTTAAAATTATACATATTAACTAGCCGGATTATTAGATAACCTAAGGTTGTATTTGTTTTCTTAGCCTTCAATGAATATTCCAATGCACCTCAGTGCATAATAATTTATCATCATGTTTTAAACAGATTTATAGATTAATGATAATGAAAGAAGGAGGTGTGGTGCAAGGTCCTCTCAACATAGGTTAATAGGTTTTCTCATCCTTATAGATGACAAGAGAAAATGAAATGCACAATGGATTAATGAGCGGATATTCAACGGATCAGGGTTGAAATAATTACATATACACGCTCACCATAGTAGGAAAGGGGAATGTTCGTTAAGACTTTTGAGTATTATTTTTTTTTCTTTCATATCTTTAAATACAAAAGCTAAGTATGTGAAAAAACTGATTTTCAGGAGAGCGAAAAACCTACTTCAAGATTTATTCAAGATCAGTTCGCATCATCAAACATATTTTATGCATGTCCTTATACACGGTTTTGTGCCTTATAGATGGCTCTATATAAATTTTCTATCAATCACAAATCTTAAAGCAATTGAAATAGATCGAAAACGAAAAATTTATTTTATCACCTTACAGTGCGTCGACTATATGATAATATAATTCATGAATACTGAGGTGTGGCCGCGAAGGCCAATGTCGTTGAGAAGTCTTAGCAACTAGGGATGGGTAAGGTTGTATCAATCTGATACTTTGTATCTGATACTAAAAAGTAGTTGATACAAGTATCAGATACAGTCGAAATGTACCTGATACTTTTGTATCAATTGATACAAGTATCAGATACGGTCAGATTGATACAATCAGATTGATAAAACCTTACCCACCCCTACCGTCAAAACAAACCATGCTCATATTTCAATAAAATTACATCGTCTCACGGATTAAAAAAAAAATATTATCTACTATTAATCACGGTCCTTTTAATAATAAATAAATAAATAATAAGCCATAGTCAACCACTGATTTGATCTCCCCATGGTATTAATAAATAAATAAGTAAAAATGATAGTGAACAAGTTTTCACTTATTATCAATATAATCTGTAATTAGTCACTTTTCACATATGTAGAAACGAAAATAAACTATGAAATTAGTTAACAGTAAAGGGTGGTTGAAATAACATTTTCCGAGATCGCCTTCTAATATATGATTTTTCACGAGCAACTTTCGCAAAAAAAACCTCGACCTATGTCCGGGCAAATATGGTTTCATTAATGGATATATCTATTTCATAAACTAAAGGCAATTGACATAAATGATTGAAATCGGGTGCAAAAAAAAATTGTTCGGCGAAATTGATTAATTTTTTCTCAACTTTTTTTACTTTCAACAGTAACAAATTTTACACAATTTTAAAGAAGAAAATTAGTTTCACAAAATTAAAAAACAGCGCCGGAATATGACGAGTATTATAACAGCTATAGCGTTTTAAAGATTATAACGTGCGGCGGCGGACAGACAAATTTTGTATTACAACCCAGATTCAACGTGTCTTGGAACGTAGAACGTCTAGCTTTAAAAAAAAAATTAGCCAATGAAAAACATGATTTTAATCATTTGATGCCTTGTGCAGGTTACTATTTCGGCGAATAACTCTTTTTCCTTTAAAAATGAAAACAAAAACTGATGCCCCAAGAAAGGCTTCTGTGTAGCGTATTAGCGTATTTCGTAGCCACGAAATAAAGGCTGGTAGCGTGAAGGAATGATCCGTCCTTTATTACAGTAAAGTAAGAAAAGGCGCTACACCCCAATATAATATTTGGCTGTCCTGAAAACAATGCAGGATTTTATGTTTCTTTAAAATACCCCCGAAAATAGTAAACTCTTTATGTTTATTGGACTTGTTACTTTTGTAAATGTTAACACTTATTAATATTCTTTCAAACAAAATGTTTGTTTACCTCTGTAACAGTTTGCTACTTGGAAATAATTCAATCATTACTAAGATCTCAAAGCGTAAATTTCGCATAGTAATTGTTTTGCGAGTTCAAACTCGGTCGGAACAGAACCAAAACGGCCAGAAATGTCAACGAACTCTGGCGCGAATGCAGAATAAGTGATGTACACTGTTCAACGGTGTTTCGAGATATTTCGAGAGGAAATCCTCGTGCATGGTTTGTATTTGAAGACAAAGCACGCCGTGGAAGAAGTTCTACCAACTTTCAAGCTTTTTCACCTTCCCAATCACCTTTCCAACTCGAAGCCAGCAAATGACCATCTCAAGGCCACTGGGAAGATAAAAAGGCGTTAAAGTTGGCAGAACTTCTTATCTCTAACAAAACCCTGATTTATTTTACGGAGAACCCAGTGGAATAGAACGGGTCAGGGGTTCAGTACATGCTAGAGACTGTACTGTTTCAAGAACAACGGCTGGAAAGTGACTGTGGCAAGGACCTGATTTGTCCTAGATCACGCTCAACCGCCAGATTTCGCCACCCCTTATTTTCGGTACCCACTTATAGAGCCTGGCTGAGCCCCAGGAGGGTCCATGATCCTATATGATCCATCTCCGGCTCCTAAAAAAATAAATAAAAGTCTTGCCCGCAAGGGGTACAGTAAAATAAACATAATCCAGGAGTACATCTGACCAGAAGGCTACATATACGAATCATAATGTATTTCCATACATTAATACCCAGGACTTAACTGTAAGCGTCACCGAAGGCTTACAGTCCAGCTATATTATCCCTTACAGACAGATGTCACTCGCAAAAAGGAAATCTGGTAAGTGGAGGTTTTACGAGCTAATTGCAGTTATGATAGAAGACAAGATAATTACAGATAAGATAAACGTCAGAGCCAACACAAAGCTCCCGATCAGTGACCGCGGCGGAGGACACGTGTTGACCTTGGTACACGTGCGATCTCCCCCTTCTCTATCCCCTCCCTTCCTCCTTCGCAACCCTTAACCCTTGGCCTCAGCGGCCTCTGGAGGTTTTTTACTTAACTACCCACCTCCCCGAACAAGATGCACCCCTAGGGTTGCTTGTTTACTAACTCGTCATTGGGAGCTACCCTTGAGCAACGAAGTTTGATTAAGTAATAAAAAATTTCGACAAGGCTTGGATCAAGGCGTTATTTTCGAAGAACGATGTGGTAAAATTCTGAGGGGAGCCTTTTTATTTTATCACTTTTTTTGTTTAGAGACCGCCTTAATAATCAAATATATTTTCATGGATTTCAAATCATATTTTTAAATCATTTACTTGAAACTCCCGTCAGCTTTTCATACTAAAAATTATCTATCTTAGTTTTTACTCGAAATTGTTGATAAAATTATTTAGGTACTTTCAAGATTTATCAGGGTAGAGAAAAAAGAACGTTGTAATAGTTTGGATCAATTGTGACATCCTCTTCATTGCAGTTGAGTTTCTAATTCTTTTAAATATAAAACGTGGATCAGTACAAATAAGGAAGGGTTTTTTGCCGTAGTAAGTCCATTGTAGAGAACGTACCGCTTCAAGGACAACCATTGTGCAGGGAGGGTATTTATCCTAAATTACGCTCAACCACGAGGCTTTCTCTCGATAAAAATGAACATTTTAAGAGGCTGGGGGAGCCCCTGGAGGATCTCCAGATCTCACAGGGTTTTTCCTCTTTTAAACAGATTAAATAAGGTATCTGACACAGCAAAATTTGAACCCGGGACCTTCGGCAAGTCAAATCAGCGACCTTCCACTAGGCTATCCCACTCTCTCCTCTTTTAAATTTCTTTCCGAATTGTTTTATAGGCAATTTTGATCCTTCATTTGGTCTTTTCTGCAAAGTAAATTTGGATAATAGCCCCTCTACTGTACTTGGCAAATTTTAATTTCATTCAGAATTTCTTATTTTGGATCCACTTATTTATAGTCTAAAATTCGATTTTCTAGAAATAGTTTTAATACTTGATATAATTAGAGAATTGGTCACCATGAAGAAGTCACGACTTTTCTCCTTGATACAGATGGTTTATAACGCATTGCCAAATTCTTGAACTCACACTAATTAAAAACTGTAAACATAAATGAAGTAAGAGTTATGATAAAGCACGCCACTACAATTAAATAGAAATATTAGAATATACAATCAGTAAAACGAAAAAATAATGCTCTAATAGTTGGCGGCACGTGTATATTGTATAAAACAAGGACCACTTTTTCTCCTGAGTTATCTCTCGTTGATTAATGAGCATGTATAATGTGCCAGCTGCACACTCCATTAGGATTCAACCACGCCAATTGGTGTTCTCTGATTATTTGCACGAGACTATTTCATCATCCCGTTTGCGTTATAGGACCACAATTACCAACAAAACAAATATAAATAATTATTGCCAATAAG
The DNA here is from genome assembly GCA_964056705.1 of Troilus luridus. NCBI lineage: Eukaryota > Metazoa > Arthropoda > Insecta > Hemiptera > Pentatomidae > Troilus > Troilus luridus. The sequence goes on along the minus strand of OZ057415.1, from coordinate 70,669,616 downwards.
CGCATCTCAAACCTTTTATTTCAAATTCATTACTTGAAATATTAGTCAAGCACAGACGATCAGAACCGATTTCAACAATCACTCACTATCTATGTCATAACTTAAATAATGTATGTCACTTCCTTTAAATGATGAAAATTATTTTGAAATGTTTCTCGTTCAATGTCTTTAATAGTAATAATCATAGGAATTGGAGGATGGAAACTGAAATAACAAAGAAATCTACCAGAAAATGAAAAGAAACTTGGAAACTATGCGGAAGAGAAGGCTGGCATTCATCGGCCATCTGCACAGAATGAATAAGCATAGATCGAACAAGCGAAAATTTGATTATTTTTTTTTAAAAGAAGACCACCACAACGTGGACTAAAAAAGTAAAAAAATTTTGGATTGTTGAATATTACAGAGTCCCACATGCTAGATGGAAGGAATTTGGAAGCAGAAAGAAAAATCTGGAAGGGTTTCGGAATGAAGAAAGATCAGAGAAAGCTGAAGAGAGAATCAAAAGAAACGTGCCAGTCAACTCATGAAAGAATATCGGAGACAGAGAAAACTCCAACTGTAGAAAGGAAAATAATGTAACTTGATCCGAAGTGGTCAATACGGACAAAAATAAAATTACTAAGACTTAACAAACCCGAAAACTAGATTCCAATACGTCAAAACTCTCCTTACAAACCTTCAATCCGGACTTCAACCAAAACCTTAACTCGTTAGATCACTATTAGCTTTTATATCACTATTAAATATTTTTTTTAAAAATTAAAGAAGGCATTCGAAATACAAATATTATATTGGTAAATTCATTCAACTACCTAAGCGAAAAAAATAAATATTTTCCCGCAACCGTTGAGTAATGCTATCCATTACTCAACTAAAACTGGTGTGGAAAGTCCCACTTTCCCCCACTAGTGAGGGAAAGTAACAACCACCAAGATCGAATTTGATAATCAGCACTCTGTTATTTTAAATGTTTAATGGCGGTATTGTAATATTATTCATTTTATATTCCTTAAATGTTAAAACAAATAATTTTAGAACTATTTTATATTTAATTCAAGATAGATTTTATTTATTTTGAAGCGATTTTATAGAAATATTTAATGTAACCTTAAATGTATTAGAACCTTCACACATCAGAAATTTGGATATCTAGCATTAAAACAGTGATCAGACCACAAACAAAATAAAAAATGGAAATAGATAGTGATGAATTCATAGAATTTACACCTCCATTCATAAAAGAACAGGCTGAACAGGGAATAAATCAACTTTTACCAAAAAGATCTAAAGTCAGATATGAAGAGAAATATAAATATAAATCACAATATAATAATATACGTTTATTTTATTTTTGTATTTGTTATCAGAATATTATTTTCTAAATAATAATAAATAAATGTTTCTATGAGTAAACCGTCCTAGAGTTATAATTTGCATGGTTAGTAATAGAAAATTGTAAGAGATACCGCTAGTGTAGTTTTAACAAATCTAAAGTTTCACCTTTAATTTCTTAATTTTAAATGGTTGCAGGAAAAATGTAATATTTAAGACGTGAGAAAAGTGCTTAAAACACCCTCGTTTAATTACCACACTCGGGTGTAATAAAGTGGCACTTTCCTCACTTGTCAAATAAATAATTATTTCGAAAACTTTCATGACAAAAATATATAACATAGCGAATATGTCTATTCTTACGTCTTGGTGGAACCCTGCCCTATTTGACTGTTTTATAAAGTTAATCTCTCGTAAAACTTCTACTTTCATGTGCCTATTGGTAATATAAAAGCCAACTAAATAATTTTAGTTTAATGAAAACCGAAACAGCATAATTAAGGAAATAAAATTTCTTACGAGTATACTATTGTTCTCTTTACGATTAGTACAGACCCTCCTGGGGTTCATTCAGCCTCTAAAACGTGGTTCAAATCACCTTCTTTCTCAACCGTTGGCTTGCAAAACAACTGTATACAATAGGCTGGACCCTATACCTTTTATGGGCTTAAAGTTATAGGGTTCAGCTTAATAGTAGTAAAGGTTTTATTACAAATATTAGAAAACCCAAAATCTCTAGAAATAGTCAAATTGGATGGAGTAGATTGGGTTTCTTCACGTGCTTATTTGAGAAGGAGCTTTGAATTATTGGTCAGTTATGAGTTCAAGTGATTGAAAAATTATGAGAATGGCCTTCAATTTTTTTCATCTGATGATAATAAATTCACAATCTTTTGCGGTAGTATTTTGCTTCATAGTAAAAAGATAAGTATTTTGATTACGTGTCTATTTTTTTTCCCCATTTGTTATTATTTTATATAATCTCTAAAATAAACATTATCCCAGTATGTCATGTTATCAAATACTGCTGTAATGTGTGTATAAAAGGCATTTTATATCTCATTAACGAAGGTCATTGCAGATAATAGGTTTGAAGAGGATAAAGGTGCAGCCACGACCTGCAAAAAGCTTTACGTATCTCGTAATCGAGAAATGGTCGAAACCTAAACAGGTATTCGTTCTAACGAAAAGGATTAAAAGGAAATGAGTAATTTTGATTACGTGTCCTTTATACGTGATTGGTGTAACGAAGCAGTTCGGTGGAGTAATTTCCGGTCTAGAAAAAGGCAAATCAACGATCAAAAAGCCAAAGGTATTCTAAATGCAAGCGACCAGTCCATGCAAAACATATTTTGCAAGCCTTGTCTCTTTTAAGAAATATCTATCCATGAATATTTAAAAAAAAATTGTATTCCATCTTTTTAACTGGATGTAACGAGATATTTTCTTTTAAACAATGGCAATGAAAGCCTAATCCTAACCCTACTTACTAAATTTTCTGGTTGGCTTTAGGATTTTTTAAAGGGAGTACAAAATCCTTAGTTAGGCAGTCCTTCGGAATGCTCGTATAAGGAGGGTCCCGAGGCTATGCGGTGTCAGGTACTTTTAAAATAATTTTACTCAGGTAAAATTCCAATCGTAATTATAACTGGATAGGAAAAATTTAAGACTCCGCCGGTGGCATCCTCCGATTAACCATAATAGCTTTAAGTGACGTTTTATGATAAAAATGGAGTAAAGAAAAAACCGGGGTTTTTATTTGCACATAACATATTATAACTAACTAACTAATTCGGCCCAACAACCCAGTGATGATTCCTGTGATGAATCCTAACCCTACTTACTAAATTTTCTGGTTGGCTTTAGGATTTTTTAAAGGGAGTACAAAATCCTTAGTTAGGCAGTCCTTCGGAATGCTCGTATAAGGAGGGTCCCGAGGCTATGCGGTGTCAGGTACTTTTAAAATAATTTTACTCAGGTAAAATTCCAATCGTAATTATAACTGGATAGGAAAAATTTAAGACTCCGCCGGTGGCATCCTCCGATTAACCATAATAGCTTTAAGTGACGTTTTATGATAAAAATGGAGTAAAGAAAAAACCGGGGTTTTTATTTGCACATAACATATTATAACTAACTAACTAATTCGGCCCAACAACCCAGTGATGATTCCTGTGATGAATCCTAACCCTACTTACTAAATTTTCTGGTTGGCTTTAGGATTTTTTAAAGGGAGTACAAAATCCTTAGTTAGGCAGTCCTTCGGAATGCTCGTATAAGGAGGGTCCCGAGGCTATGCGGTGTCAGGTACTTTTAAAATAATTTTACTCAGGTAAAATTCCAATCGTAATTATAACTGGATAGGAAAAATTTAAGACTCCGCCGGTGGCATCCTCCGATTAACCATAATAGCTTTAAGTGACGTTTTATGATAAAAATGGAGTAAAGAAAAAACCGGGGTTTTTATTTGCACATAACATATTATAACTAACTAACTAATTCGGCCCAACAACCCAGTGATGATTCCTGGCCTGCAAACATAACATATTATTAATAACTGGAAAAAATATTGAATATAATGAAAAAGTGGAATCATTTCACCTAAGCCTTAAGAAAAAAAGAAATAACTAATAAATATTATCGATTATAAATATTTTGCAACATTTTTACAATTTAAGGTTACTGAAGGTTAAAAAAATGTGAGCACAATAAGATAGAGTATATCTGATAAACATATTTGAATAAATCAATATTAAAAAAAAAATTAAAACGTCGATTTGATAGTCAAAAATACATATAAGTTGGTGAAAAAAATACACCAAATACCAAAGTTTTAGTCAACATTAGAGGCCTAAAGATCAGATTTAATTTATTAACATTTACTTTTTTTATTGTGAATGGTTTTTTTTCTAAATTAATGCGTGAGGATCCGTTTTTAGTTTATGTTGACATTAAATAGTACTTTAAGTAAATGTAGTTTTTTTAATGTATACATTTTTTTTTAATCCATTGAAAACTAAACGAATCTAGTTTGCCTTAAATGCCTAAAAGTTAAAAGAAAATTTTATTTGTTTTTGGTATATAATATCTTTTACTTCAAATAAGCAACCTTGCGATTCTAATTGGTGATTATGTTGCCTTTGGAGATGAGGTTAATTATTTTTAAACTACTCTTGATGCTATGATGCACAATGACGCATTTTTCCTTAATTAAAATACAATGTTATTCTCCACTCGGTCGGACGCTACTCGCGTGTGATAACAAAGACGTGTTTATACTATACTACCGGCACAGCCAACGGTTTCATTTAATGGAGTTGTCTACTAATTTAGATTTTTTTTTAAATTAACAAAAAAATAAAGACAAAAGATATATAATGTCGATAATGTTTAATACAACCATTATTTTAATGATAATACAAATATAAAAATTATATATAAGATAATAATAAATACAAACAAATTAATATCAATTATGTTTTTCCATATCCATGAAAAAAAGGTAATAATCTCGCAGGTTATCGCTTCGAGTTGAGTCACAAGTTTTTACTTTTCATTATTTTCTTTTTAATATTTTCCAAAAATACATGTTGTCATCATTTAGAAATGAACGTTTCAACAAACATACTTCGAAATGTTAATTGATACTTTTATTTCTTGATGAAATTATAATCGAAATCTACTCTTTATTCATAATTCCGCTCTATTTTCAATGCTAAAACTCACGATAACCTGTATTTTTGAAAAATATTAAAATGGAAACGAATAAATAGTTAAATAATGTTCTAATTCAACTCGAAGCGACAACCTGCGGAACAAATATAATATAAAATAAATGCATGTATATATATATATATATATATATATATATATATATATATATATATATATATATATATAATATGATAATACAAAATATTTCATTGTGTGAAATGTGTTTACTACGATTATCTCCTAAACTGTTATATAAAATTTTAGAAATTTAGTTTCAACTGAAAAAGCTGGACGTATAAGTAATTCAAATTACTTCTTTCATCACTTTGCAGTACAAATTGATATATATCAGTATACAGTCGAATTTGGGGTCACCTGTAGTGTTGTTAGTAATGGGGCGTAAAATAACAAAAAAATGAGTTTTCATTCAGCCTACTGGCCTATTTCACCTTATCCATGGAGAGAAGACTAACAGTATCATTCGACACAACACAATCCCTGGCAAGTTCGCGAGTACTTTTGGACGGATTTGACTCGACAGCTTCCTTCATAACCTCATCAATATCCATTAATGGTCGCCCGGAGCCCTTCTTCCTTTCCAAAGCCGAATCTCCGCTGCTAAATTTTTCAACCCACTCCGCGCTGTGCGCTGGTAAAGGACACCTTATATATTTAACAATTTTACGAGTTGCTTCAGCGGCTGTAAACAATTTTTTCCAGTAATGTCTTAAAATTACTAGGATTTCGTAGGACACTGTCATATTTTTTCTTTGAAATAAATAACTAAACTGAGGCTACTTTTGAAGAAGTCCAGTGTTAGTAAACAAGCTTAGAGAATGCTGTAAAGGGATTATTAAGTATTGGTAAATAATAAATAGCATTAAAATATTTACAGACTTTTGAACTCAGGAATTTGATAAAACAGTCAATTTTTTTTATACACCCTATTATAATGACCTTACATGCTTAACCATCATAACCCTTATAACATATAACCTTATGTGCCTAAGGTCGTGGAAATAAAAAAGCATTGGTTGTGCAGTCCTTTGGGGAGGACTTAAAATGGGGGTCTTGAGTATGTATTCGTTAAAAATCCCGATCCTAATTATAGACAAAATTCAGGACTTCAACTGTAGCATCGTCCAAATAGCCATAAAAATGAATAAACCTACAGCCCAAACTCATTTTCTAACAATTATTTATATTTTTAATATTGTTACAAAACAGCAAATTAAAAAAAAAAATAAACTTCATCATGTTTCATTTGCTTAAAATTTATTCCATTAGGATCAATTAAGTATTCCTGAAAATTATATAGTTTTTAATTGTTTAATTAGCTGTAACGGTAGCCTTAGCTTTTATAAGATAAAAGACCTGCGTACAAAAATTTCGAAATATTTTTGAAATTTAATTTTAAATTTAAAGCTGAACATATACTTATGAAAACCCATCTAACTTTTTTCGTTACTTGGAAATGCAAATAGGTAGATATCGTCCCTACCATTTCCAACTATCGAATGTTAAAATCGTTACTTTTGAGGAGAATTAAAAAAAACAGTTTCAAGGTTCAATAAAAATTAGCGCCTATAGTCAAACCAATGACATTTGTTTTACATTGTTTTTGTGACTTATAGGTGCCCCTAAATGAATTTTATATCAATTATCAATCCTACAGGAACTGCTATAAGTCGAAAACGAAAACTGTGTTTTTTTCACATTCGATAGTTGGAAATGGTAGGGACGACATGTGCACAAATAGCCCAACTCCAAATTTTGCAAGTTCGCAAATAGTAAAACCATATTTCCTTGAAATTAATGGGCAAAACATATCTCCATTAAGGGGTTCAAAGGAGTAAATTGTGCTATCAATAGTAGTGCCACTTATTATGTCTTCAAGGAAGGAAGTGAGAGATCCAAAGTCGAGAACAGGATGCCCAAGTGGTGACGGGGGGCGGTCAAGGGGTTTGTTTCCGGTTGTGGCAGGAAATTGTTCTAAGACATCCGGTCCTTCTTCAACCAACTAAAGCGATTAAGCAATAACTGCAATTAAAATGTAATTCGGTTTATATCTCAAGGTTAAGGTGATTAGTTTTTTTAGTTTGGTTGAGCAAAACTAGACACATGGATAAATAAATATCCATTTAAGTGTAAGTTTTTTTTCTTTAATCCCGATCATTATTAAGCCTTTTGTATTGCTATGAGTTAAAATGTAAGCCAACATATTAAACCTGCAAGTCTAACATCCCATTGCATAACTCATGATTGCTATGATACATCATCGTTTTAAAAGTCCAAGGTGATGGACATATATCGGTTTTTATGAAACAGAATACCCATATTGTTCGACCCCAAGGTTGTTTATTGCCTTGGGATACCCAACCGTCTACTCGAAACTTAAGATGTTGCAGGCTATGAAACTAGAGCTCAAAATAAAAAAAGAAAAGAAAAAGATTTTAAAAACACGTCATCAGGAAATGTGATAGTAGAAGGGAAGGAACAGCGTTACATTTTAAAATATGACATGGTATATCGCCACCTAAAAAAAAAAACCTATCCTACAACCCATGAAGTATCTTGGATTCAGTAAGTGGTAGAGACTATATTGTTTATTGGATAACGGTTGTGCAGGGAGGTGATTTGTGCGAGATTACGCTCGACCGCCAAGTTTTTCCCCTAGCACTCAACACACACAGATACCCCACTCTCTAAATTATAAAACGTCATGAATTAATGTTGTGTAGTTATTCTTGAATTTTATTTCAGGAACTTAATAATAATCGTACCACTTACTCTTTTCAAACCATTGTAATAATTCTTTTTTTTGCACCGTAATTTCAAGGAAATAAAATTTGTTAATCTATAAAATTTACATTCAGGGATATAATTTTTTTTTGCTGTTTGCTAATATTGTGCTGAAAGTGAGAAAAACACAAAAAACAACTGGAACAAGGCAACCTATGAAGGGTACTTAACGCATAGTAGAGACTGTACTTTTTCACCAACTGCTGTACAGGAAGGTGATTTCAGCGAGATCACTTACAATACACTCGGTACCTTAAGCAACTCAGCAGCGAGCTAACCCACTTTCTCTACTAAGAATAACAGCGATAAAAGTATAAATATAAATTCACACTGATTCTCATAAAGATCTATTGATGTTAATAGAAAATATTCGACTGGTTAAAAATAATTACAGGTTCCGTTCATTTTCATTCTCAATCACTTTTCTTTGTTTTAAAGTAAGATCTTGCAAATACATTTTTCTTAAGGACAAGAATTTACAATAGTTTGAAATCATTATTCAAAGTTTATGCAGAAGAGGATGTGGATTTTTTTATGACGTCAGTGAAAGTTCATTGATTACAATCACTAAATGATATGAAATTCAATTGGTTATGAGGAATCAACTGAATAGAAAATCAGAGAGTCAAATCGGGTTCAGGTTATTTTCCCGAAGTAAAGATAGGACTTTAAGTTTTTTTCTATCAACCATAAATCAATTCATGGGTAGAGACAAGCAGTTAAATTAATTGGGGACCAGACACTTCAATAACTTTGTAATTAGTCAAATGAAATCCTACAATAATTGTAATCATCGATTAGTTTTATACAAATAATTTTCATTCTGATGATTATTAAAGAAGTTTAATATTAAAGATATCAAAACTAAAATTCAATTAAGAAAATATCCTTCTGAATATTTATAAATAGGTTCGATATGAATAAAGACAAATTCACCGTTTCTGTATAATCGCATACTGTACATTTTCACGTAATTTTTAGAAGAAAAAAAAACAGTTTTATAAGTTTAATTTCGGAACCGTTCAAAATCAAAACAGGAGTTAGACAAGGAGATCGACTTCCTCGATTCTGTTCTACTTTCTCTTCTATTTGGTGTTAGATAAAATTGTAAAAACATGGGAATACCCATTAGAAAGCAGAGGCACCAAAGGTCTAAATATGGGACAAGGAAAGAATTTGAAGTAAAATGTTTAGCCTTTGCGGATAACATAGCATTGATAACTGAAAACCGTATAAACGCACCTGTTATGCTTTATCTGATACACAAGATTGCTGAAAAGACTGGGTTACAAATATCTTATGAAAAAAACGAGTATATAGAACACGAACATAATATAGAAATACTTATTAAAACAAAGTATTGAAAAATTAAAAGAGTTGATAAATTTAAATACGTCGGGGAATGGATCCAAGTCAACGGACTGAATAACACAGCAAATAGAGAAGTAGAAAGAGTAAAGAAGTTATAATATGCTTACAAATTAACACAAAACAACTACAATAAGAAATATATATCCATCCAAGCGAAGAGTATACATTATAATTCAGTTATCAGGACACAAGCAACATATAGATCAGAGTGCCTAACACAAAGAAGAAAAGTGAACTAAGATAATTTAAAAAAAAGAGAGAGAAAAATACTAAGAAAAATTCTAGGGCCTGAGAAAAACAATGAAAATGTATGGATTAAAAGGAGAAATGAAGATTTGTATAAAAACATAGAAAAAAATCACAGATACAATGAGTAAGAGATGGCTAAAACTGTATGAACATTTTAAAAGAATGGACGATTTTTAATTGCCTGAATAAACTGAAGAAAACAGTAGGATGGATAGAAGCAGTGATGGAAGTTCCCAACAAAATGGGTGTTACAGAAGAAAAAATACCTGAAAGGAACCACTTCAGGATACAGATAGAAAACGCAACCTATGGTGAAGACATGCCTAAGCCTCAACCAAAGAAAGTGTGGACAGATAAGATCAGAGACGAGCGGTTGGAGAGAAAATGAAGAAGTCTTAAGTTGTATGCGGTCCATAGATGGCCAAATTCATAAATTAAAAAAAGAAAAAGGTCATTTAGCTAACAGTCGCCCCTGGCAGCCAATTGATCCATTATTCTTTATGGGGAGGCGCGTACACGTGTCCCGACTTACGAAGAGGGAGATGTCCACGTGGATAGCACAACAACCGCGGCACGTATTTCTTCCTAAATCATCCAAGAATACTAAAGAGCAAAAATTTAAAATATAACTAATGGTAAATTAATGACGAGATAGCAAAATGAGAGACGTCGTGTTATATTAAAATACGTGTCGATGTTTTTAATATTAAATTTTCAAAATAATAAATACTAAAAATTAAGAGAAATCTTCCTTTTTATGTAAAATGTATATGTTAATAAAAAATAAATAAATGTCATGATAGATTTGTGTAAAATTACAGTTACAATAAAAAAATATTAAAGGATGTCTTAATTAAAAAAGAAAATTAAAATTCATTTAATGGGCACCTACAAAGAATAAACACGAGCAGAATGACCGTATTTCACGTATTTTAAAAAATCAACTGCATTTTATAATAGAAGTAATAAGTAATTATTAACTACTAATTGTTAATAACATTATTACAAGAAATATTAAATTATTATTATTATTAAAATTAATATTAGAAGTATTAACCCGGTGTATATGTACAAGAAATGCTCTGCTAAGGAAACGGATTAGGGGAAGATGGTTTAAAATTTAATTTGACTGGGTTGTCGGGGGAGAAATTGTAATATTAAAACCGCTAATTGGAACTGCCTGTTCGTTAAGTTGTCATTAAGGACACTTTATTAGAAATTCGTTTAAGCATTTTATAAAGGTTATAAAATTCTTAATGACTTCAAATATTTTTTTAAGTACGAATTCAGCGCACAAGGTCTAAGGCCACCTCGAAGTGAAAAGCATTGTAGAAGTCGTAAAAAATTAGAGTTTGCTGCAAATACAATCATTATATATATATACAAGGTCTGCACAGTCTTTTAAATTTATTATTAAAATTTACAACTGTATTATACTAATAAAACATGCAAATAAAATGAATTATGGCATGAGATAATGATAATAAGGCCATGAGGCCTCTTCTTTTCAGACGCTTCAGAGGATTATCAGGAATTGAAGAAGTTGTTTGATTGGGAATAAAGTTTGTCATAAAAACTTGATATCGGGTTCGGGCCAAGCCAACAATAAATGGGACATTAATACCAATATGGAGGGATTTATTCACAACAAAGTAAGGAGCATTGAGAATTTTACGATGGATTTCGGATTTAAGGATTGGGATAGGAGAAGAATTCGATGGCTTAGTTGAGCCCCAAAGCTCAACTCTTTAAGTCCGAATAGTCTAATAATAATCATGTTTTTGAATCTTTTCTAATTAATTGGGATTTTAAAGAGTTTGTCTAGTACAGAGATTCCCATCATAATTAAGCCACACTTATTCAAATGAAAGCCTTTCACGCTCTACCCTGTTTGAATGCCTTTCCCGCCCATTGCGCCAATTTGATCGGGTTATTTGAACAAAAAGTATTACATTAAAAACAAAACATTAAGTTTACAATCACAAGATACAACATTATAACTTCCAATTTAAGATAAAGAAGTACTCACAACAGAAAAATAACCAACACTGAGTGAGAAATGTTTTATTTTCAACTGGTCTCGTGCTTCCTCAGGTTGGGAACCACTGAAGCGATGAAGTAGCCTGAAAAAGCTCTAATTAATTTTTAAAAATAAATTAGTAGAGTTCTCTATAAAATATTCCATGGAGAAGTAAGAGAAAATCGGAGTATACCATTCGATTATACTTGATAAAAATAAATTGTTGGTTTTTTAATTTAAAGAGCTAAAAATTCACAAGATGAAAGCCAATCATCATATTATTCGGTCGGTTTTTGAGAGTTCTCACTTGCAAACGAGTATTGAGTGTTTCATTATAGGAGTCGGCGAAAGAAGCTGTATGGCTGAATAATGGAGTTGAATATTAGGCGTTGCCGATTAACAGCTCGCTAACAGCTGAGGGCAATAGCCGCTGGGGAATTGAAGCAGTGCCAACCTGGGCGGCCGTGCTACCTGTTCCACGTGGAGTGCCACGTGTCCCGGATGTGAAAATCCGCGGTGTAGAAATAGGCCAGTTTACATAAGAGAGGGGGCAGCCACGTGGAGGCTCTTGCCCAATCACCGGCACGGGATTCGCGCCATAGAAGAGGGCACTTCTGCTTCCACGATAACGTCTCGCTTACGAAACCCCGAGGTCGGATCCCTTATCGTGCCTTGTTTCGTCATGGCGAAACGTTGTGTCCCTCTCACCTCTCTCTCTCTCCCTCCCTATCTCATAACATAAGCTGAGGAGATTGTTAGGGAGTTTCCCGGAGTAGTTGCGGAACTTCGGAGATAGCGGCCGAGAGCTCTGCCTCTTAATCAAACCCAAATTGGAGATCTGTTATTAGTTTATATCATATCAGGTTACAGTGCGTTACTAATTGTGTTTACAGCAAAAACTTCCCCAAGCTGGCCTTAATAGGTCGATAACCTGTCCTGACTTTCCTAATTGGGGTAAGGATATCGAAATATAATATAAACAAACAAACAATATTGAACCCTGTCCTTAATTTATATAACGCAAGAGATGTCCCATTAGCATTTCTCTCACATTGTGATTCTCATTGATATTTCTTTTTAATTTTAACTCGTAATTATTCAGGACACAGGACCAAGAAAAAAACGAACTTTAGACTTGCAAGTAATATCTCTCAGCTAGTCATGTTAGAATAGAAAATTAACTTTATTAAGACTTTAGAATAACAAACATAAACAGAAAAATCATCTTGTTTAATTCTGACAAGATATGAAACTTTCGAATACCTCTTTTAAAAAAATATTTTTTTTGAGCAATGATATTCTTTTGAAGGAGCTATGTCATTAGACGTATTTATGATGTTACATAGCCAACTTACTGTTAGTAATTAAAAAAAAACCTGAACTTGAAGTTTTATGGGAATAATGAAATAAGTTATCATAAAAAATAGTTTTTTAAATATTCTAATGGTTAATAAAATAATTTAAAAACCATCATTACAATAGGAGTGCTTTGATTTATCAATACCAATTTTTTTTAAACTCAAATGGAACTTTCAAATACTTCATTTGAAAAATTAAGTTTTTTGAGTTATAACATTGTTCTCTCGAAGGAGCGATGTTCGGTTTTTGTGGTGAATATTCTTCTTTTTTAAATAAATAATTTTAAATGAAATTCTATCTAATCAAGTTAGATAGGGTAATACGTTAAAAATGATTGTTATGATCAGAAGTCATTTTTAAAATATACTATACTATATACGGAATAATGACTGTTATTTTTTTATTATATTTATTGAAATTTACAACTGTATACAAAATACATCAAGTAAATCTATTTTTTTTTTAAATTGAAACTAATAAATCCTTTTACCTTCAATATTACTTTTTCATATATTTTCTTTTTAGTTCAAATTTGTTCTCGTCTAAATCATGGCTTATCATCAAAGGATTTCCTGGAAAAGAGCTGTTTACTCTGTATTATCGATATCATCACTGACTCCGCATTTTGATAGTATTTTTTTAACAGGGTATTTTTATTTATTCTTTTTAGAATCCTTCGATACCGCGGGCTTTTTTTTTTGTTCAAAACGATCTTTGTCGAAAGTTCTCATTTTTAAAATATTCTCATAAGCTTTTAAAGATTTTCTAATGGATAATAAAGTAATTTTAATACCATCATTACAACAGGAATGGTTTGCACTACCAATACCCAATTTCTTATTATTGTTTTTAACACACATGAAACTTTCAAATATTTCTATTGAAATTTAGCTTTTTTGAGTTATTACGTGGTTCTTTTGAAGGAGCAATATATAATATTAAGCTAACATTTCGGACTACTTACTAGACATTCCTCAAGGCCACTAATGTTTTGTAATGTGATGAAGTTAATTATAAACATATTTTATCTTGGGGCATTAAGTTCTCTTGTAAAAAGTGTAGTGATAGTTATATTAAAAAAAAAAGATATTGTAAAATAACGAAACATAAAAAATATATGTTAGCGAGAAGATAGTTGACTGGAAGATCTGAGTAAGGAAGGAAATAGTTGGGGGTGCAGTCATATTAAACACTAAATAAGTGGGTACTTATTTTATTTTGTGCCGACATTTCGACCCACTTTGTGGGTCATCTTCAGGGCTAAGAAAAAAAATAGACAAAACAACAAAACTATAAAAATACATTATAGTACCAATAATATGATAATATAAAATATATGTAGAGTAATAGAAAATTAGAACAAAAAAGTGAGGGATATATATGAATAAAAATATTACAGAGTAAATGTACAGAAAGGTGGTGATGTAAAAATTACAAAGATAAAAGAAGGAAGTAAACAGAAAGTTTACCAAAAGAAAAAGTATATATTTCATAGGTGAGATGTAAAATTATGGAAGAGCTAGTAGAATATAAAATAAAATGTATGATAATAGACTCCTAGGGAGTTTACATAAGTAAAATGAAAGAAAATGTAACAAAAATGATGTCAAAGAGTAAATACTAGAAAAAGAAAAGTAGAAAGTAAAGATAGAAATCTAAAAGTAGTAAAGGGTAGAAAAGTAAAATGAACATAGAAAGTAGAAAATATAAGTAAGGGGAGTTTTAAAATGTATACAAATAGAATGAAGTGGTATAAATATAAAATATGATGTAAATATACAAGGAACGTATAGAAATATAAGTAAAAGTATGGTTTGAGAATAGAGATAGAATATAAAATTATACAATAGGAGCGATTGAATATTTCTAACTTGTTTCATTTATGATGACGTTTGCTCTATGTCGTTATTTTGAAGGAGCGATATAACGATGGTAATACGAAGTATTACCCTTCAACAGCAATTTATCGCAAAAAGTCTTGTGAATCTGCATTAATCTCACTTATTGGGGATGATTTAGCCCTAAAAAGGGGACGATTTGACTATCTTCCGCATCAGAAGAACGATGATGACGACTAAGGTAGAGCTGGGAAGAGATAAAGATAAGAGAAGAGGAGTGTAAACAGAGAAAACATCTGGGAGGGGATCCTTGGCCCAGTTGGGGGAAGCGGGTCATGGAGGAGTTCGCGGCCCCACGTGTACGCTCCAAGGCCACGTGGAAGCCCCGTCAGCTGACCCTCTGACGTCACCGAAACACGTGCCGGAGAGGCAGATGTCGCGCCACCAACGGATTAGCACCTAATGTCGTACTCCGGTTTACGAGATTCGATCGATGGAACTCAATTTTTGCTCCAATTCAAAGACGTATTGTAGCAGCGATAACTGGATTCCGATGTAATAAACTCGACAGAGTCGCTTACGGGGAAGGCACAAAAGGCACCCTCTTCAATATTCAAATTACACTTCAGGAAATAACGCATTCATTGGAAACGGTGCCATATTGCTCGGAAAAATTGATATGTTTGAAGGCCGTAGACCTGTTATTGCAAACCTCGTTAAATCTATTTTTTTTTTGCATTAAAGTACTCTCTGAGATTGCCTCTATCTATGGCTAAAATGATTTGTTTCAAAAGCCGTTAAAACAAGGGGGGGAAAACGAACAAATTTCCCTGTTCTGCTAAACCTCAGCAAGTCCTTAGATCGACAATACGGAGCAAGAGAAATCAATCAAAAATAACATATTTTAAGTCGAAAGTGAAGTCTGACAGCGTTAACAAAAAGCATTGTTAAAAAAGAAACAAGAATTGAAAAGGTATTTTTCGATATATTTCAATGTCAGTCTTACACAAAATGTCAAATTTATGGTAACCCTAGAATTCAGATAGCATGACAACAAGACACCTAATAATATCATCATAATACCATCATGCAACCCATTTATCAATATTGTAGTTGCAATGAATAATCATTCTTTTTTCATAGAAATTCACGTATGAAAGTGTTTTTGTTATCCTGTAAAATATCAAAAATTGGACTTTTTAAAGGGAAGGGGTTTGACATAATACATTATATTTTTAATAAGCGTAGACACAACTACGGTAGATAGCAATAACCTTCGCTCATAGATCACACTAATCTCTCCACTAAGTTACAAGTACAGAACACTTAATGGGCGACCAGTGGTCGAATAGTTAGCTTAACAGCCTACTAAGCCCAAGATCGCCTAAGATAGAATTCGTAGCCCTAGGATTTTTAAAGGAAGTAAAAAATCCTTCGTTATGCTGTCCTTCGGAAGGGACGTTAAACAGGATGTCCTGAGCCTGTTCGATGACAGATACTCTTTAGAAATCCCTATCCTAATGAAACCTGGATAGGTAAAATTTAGGACTCCCACTGTAACATCGTTCGATTCTCTGTCCCGATCGTTCACCCATTCTACTGACGGATCCGTATCGGTATAATTTTTTTTAATTTCATTAAATAATCGATATTGTTCCCTTCAGTCCTAATTCCATTAATTATTTGTCGGTTTGGTATCTTCTATCTCCTAGCCATGCCACAGCTACTTTAAATCTCAATCTACAGAGCCAATAAGTTATGTTCGGCTGCATTATTAACTACAAATGAAAACATCTGATTGATATTTTATATGACTTACTCGTTTGTATGTAAGTGATAGCGTCTCACAGATTAAGATGGGCGTGTAAAGTTGCTGGGTTTAGCATTAAAAGTTAATAAGCGCTATGCCGAGTGGGAAGTCTGAGAGGTAGACCGAGACGTAGGTGGGAAGATTGCATTAAAAGTGATCGGGTTTGGGTAGTAGTCCATGGACAGAAATTTGTAAGTAGAGATTGGTAGCATTGACATTGAGCCTTCGGGTTCGCTAAGCCTTCTTGTTTAATTATTACTCATTTGTAAATGGACAAACGATAAAATATTTATAAACAATGAATAAAATATATTTTTATGAACTATCCGATTTCCAAGAATTAGGAAAATATATTCAGAAGATTATTATTTAGCAATAAGCAGATTAAATATTTTTCTCAATAAAAAAAAACAAACTGCTTCTTGGAAATTCCATATGGTTTCTTCGAATATCAACATTTTTGTATAGTTACAAATTATTTTTAATGTCTCCGATTAGATTAATTATACCTCATTAAGAAAATCGGCCATCTTCCTTAAAGTTATTTCAGTTTGAATTAAATTAAATAGAAGTAAAAATGTATTTACTTTTTAGCGGATATATTTAATTAGTGAATTAAATAATTACTCTTTAAATATTTTTATTTGAAAAGAAAAGATATGTCCAAGACCGGGCCTCGAACCCGGGTCACCCAGATCGCTAGTCTGGAACTCTACCAATTGAGCTATCCTGGTTTTCAAATAAAAATATTTAAAACTTAATAACATCAATAACTAATAAAATAAAATAAATAATTACTCCATTAGTGAAGGATTTATTGTAGTTGATAAAAAAAAAAGAGAGACCTATCCTATTAATGACTGAAAGAATTTATGTATATTTCTCATTAATGTAAGAAATATTTCATTTCAATTTTTTATTATTTAAAAATTCAGAATTTTTTAATTACTTAATGTTTATCGTATTAAGGTAACACCAAATCGATTATAATAACAAACAAATTAATTTAAAACCTATTTAGTGGATGGACCTTGAATGTGCCACCAACCTAAAATCGTCAATCCCTATTTTGTCACAAATAAACTTTTCCTAAAATACCTCACTAACCCATCATTATGTTTCAGACTAGAACCAAAATAGACACACATTCTTCCATTAAATGCTTAGAACCCGCACGAACCTGCTATCCTTTCCCGGCAACTTAAGTGAATAATATCATATATTAAAGTAAAAGTCTCTAGCGTTTAATAGAATAATTATGATAAGAATAATATTGTCAATAGGGAGGCTCAAAAGCAGTTCTCTTAAACATGACCAGAATTGTGAGAAAATTTCTAAATGTTTGTAGATGATAACTGCAGGTGGTTGGACTTGTCCCCCATCTCAGTTTTGAACTCGCGAAAGTGTGAAAACAATCATAATGACATTCAAAATTCATTTTGTATTTTTGAGAATCTTTAGTTGCATCATTAAAATGTTTAATAATTAATAATCAAGATTTTTAAAATTTTTATTTTACGAATAATAATAATAAAAGTGAACCTTAAGGCACGATGCCGATACCAATAAAAGCTGCTTACAAGCTTCCACAAGATAAACCTTAACCTACCACCCTTCGGAAGTTCCACAGATCAGCTCAAATTTAGGAATTCGTTCGTTACTAAACCCATCTCAACAAGCCCGACTTACAACTTCGTGATGCTAGTAATAAATGCATTTTGTTTCTATAATTATAAATAAATATTGGAATATTTATTTTATGTTTAGGGAAGAAAAAGGGGTTAGGTCCTCAGGCAGAATAAAACTGAATTACCCTCTATGAGATTTATTTTTCTAAGGTTAGCTTTTTCCCTTCCATATTCAATGTATTCATAAAAATATAATTATTTTTTAATTTTAGTTTATTGTTATTGTTGAAGATATTGTTCCACCAATTTTGTATATATTCGATGTACTCAAGAAATCTGTATATATTCGTTAAATAAACGTTAATAATTCAGTCAAATATATATTTGAAGTAAAAAAATAAAATAAAAGTCACCTATCATTGATTTATGAATTATCTAATGTATCTAACCCTGTAAACTGGACGTGATTATCAAGCTTTTTATTTTGCATATGTATAGGTATAACTGGAGCTGAGTGGTTCAGGAGTAGAGCGCTTAGTTGCCGTGCCGGAGGTCCTGGGTTCAAATACAACGAGCTGTATTTGCAGACATTTATTTATTTTTTTAGCGGCCGGAGATGGATTCTAAGGGATCTAGGACCCCCCTAGGGCTCACCCAGCCTCTTTATAGTGGGTATACAGATCTGACGGTTGAGCATGATCTAGGACAAATCACATCCATGCACAACCTTTGTGCAAGAAACGTTACAGTCTCTACCATGTACTGAACCTAAACTATCTGTGGGTTGTAAGTCCTTCTGCTAGGATTCCTACTTCTCTCCCCCCCCTTACTATGGGAACCCCATTGAATAGTAAGGCTAAGGTTGGTGGATGAAGGCCACGTGTACTCTATCAGCTGGCCTGTGACGTCACTACCGCGCACGTGTACCCGCCACCTAATGCTTCACCCCACCAATCGACCTAAATATCTTTATTTTTATATAGTTTTTAAAAACAACAGATCGGTTTAGATCGCGGCAGGCGGCTAGTGGTAAAGTGGAGGCAAATTTGTAAAAATAAAAATTAATAACTCAGTAGAACAACGTTGTACAAGATATTTGCAATATTGCAAAATAATAATTGTTACAAAATATATTCCTAATTTCAATGGCGTAAAATTATTAAACATGTATATTTGAGGTGTTCAGGATTAAAAGCAGATAACTCCAAATTTTAAAATTTGAGTTTTTCGCTATAATTTTATCAATATCAATATTATTTTTATATTTAAACAATATGATAATTTTCTTTTATTGATAAATATTGAAATTCGTCTCAAGTGAAATAATTCTAAATATAAAAAATATTTATATTTTATTACATAAAATCAATACATTTTCCAATTTTAATCCCACTTATATCTAATAGTTATTATTATAGTATATTGTTATGACAAGCATGAATGACGTTTTAAAATTTAAAAACTGGGATTTTGAATTTGGAAATTGTCAGACACTTGACTACAAACACTATAATAATACGATTACGAAATATTTACTTATTTAGTTGGGAATAACCATGTAATACAAAGAAATGTGAAGGATAAAGCTTGGCTCCGATGCCTGCGTTGAGCATTTTACTGTAAATATTTCATATATTAATGAATTTGATCAAGATGATTTATTTTTTCCGTTATCAATGTATATATGATTATATAGGAGTGTGGCAGCATGTATTATCTATTCAATAAAAATATGTATTTCCCCCTCTAATGTTCATTGTATTTTATGATCTACTTAGTCATTGATTTATCAGAAAAATAATTATAATTTTACAATCTTAATGAAATAACAGATACTAATTTAATATTTTATTTAACAATTTAATGCAAATAATTTTTTTATTTTACATAGCTTTATGTTTTTTTATTAGTTATTTATTTTTTTATCAGTTAAGATACTTTCCTGAACTTTTCCAGAGTATTAAGATACTAAAAAAAATAATATTATATTTTAAAGTATATCTCTAACAAAATGAAGGTGGATTTACTATTGCCAATAGTTTAATTTGATTTTAAACATTAAAATAAATAATAAGCAAAAATGAAATAAAAACCAATATATCAATGCAATATATACATCACTCGAATATTTGCCTTTTCTTAGTTTTTAAATCCAATATATATTCTTGCTGATGCAACTAAACTGCCATATTTGATAATGATCTGTCAGTGAGGGAATAAGCTAGCCATTTTTCAGTAACATCATTATGTAATATTGCACTTTAAATATTAATTGTATTTTGAAAAATAAGAATAGAAAAATTAAAATTATATATCACCAACCTCTAATGATCTATTTAATTATTGTGTATGGATTATTGACGTAGTTAAAGGTAATTCATATTAAAATATTCATACTCATATTATGCAATTAGATTAAACATGAGAATTACAGTGTGATACAAAATAAATAAATAAATCAATTGGTAAAAAACACATTAATATTAATAAATGAATTAATTTCGTCTTGTTTCTAAAGTAATAAATAATTATAGTAAAACATGGTCTACAGTAATTTATCTTTTACTATAAAATATTTTTATCACACCTATTAAACATACTTTTATTTAATTATTATTATTAAATTATTAAAATAAATTTTCAATAAAGCTATTGATATACAAAGAGGACTATGAATAAAGCCTTAGCAGTAAAAATGGCTGTTACCTACAATAATAAAAAAAATCCAAAAAAAATAAATATAAAATATAGATTTAAATATTTCGAAAACGGTAGGTATACCACTACTAAATTTATTATAAACAGTGCCGCAATATTTTGTTTAAAAAAATTAAAGTAAGCTATAGTTATTACGTTCATAATTTACATTTTAAAAAAAGATAAGAAAATTGTAGAATATAACGTAAAATGAAGTGTTTTTTAAAAATAGCGGGTTTTTTTCAAGAGGCTTCAAACACTAAGGCCTAATAGCTGAACATCTTTCAAAAATGGCAGCAAGTTAGGCCATGAGAAGGAATAAGATAATATAAGTAGATTTTGTTGTTTTGCAATTCGTATTAATAATAATAACCATATAATTAATTATAATAATAATTAATAATAACAATAATATTAAAGATCTTGACTCAATCAAGTCAGATAGAAAACAAGATAAGTTTACATTTTGACAACTCTATTAAGATTAAGAATTTGTTAGAGTCTCACGTGCCACATTTAAACTGCAACTAAACTGACTGAAGGAAAAAACGACCTCATGTATTTACCTTCGTTTTAAAATATTTTGAATTTCATTATTAAAAGAGCTCAAGTGGAATAATTTAAATATAATAAACCAATCAAACTAATTTTATTTTAAATATCAGTTCCCCAAGTTGTCGCTTCGAATTAAGTCCCAACAAGTTTGAACTTTTAATTAGTTTCCTTTTTTTTGAAGGTCGATATTGACCATTTAAAGTGAAAAACCAAACAATGTTTTTTTTTATTTATTCAATATAGGCCTGAATAACTACAACTTTTACCTGAATTTTTTATCTGAATTTTATTTGGTTTAAAAGTTAAAAACGTTTGATCCACTTGAAATGGGACACCCTGTATAATATAACTGAATACAGACTGTCCATGCATTAAAGAACCGACTTACACATACTGTATAGGTTATATGAACTGTTAGATTTGAAAGTGGTACATTTGGGTTCTTTATACGAAAATCGTATCTTTTAAATAGGTTTAATGATTTTTATTTTATAATAAAATTTAAAAGGTGTACATTGTTGAAAACGTCACTAAGTAGGTACTAAGAGATAAAAGCATTTTCCCGTATTTTAAAAGTAATTGAAATGTAGTTATCCATTTCAATTACTTTTAAAATCGTACTGGTATCGCAAATATGAAAACTGGACTCATACCGCTTTCAAATATACCAGCTCATATCATCTATACTTAAAAATGTTTAAACGTTCATTTGTTGATGAGATCATCACCGAAATATACACATAATAACAAATAAACTCTCTTTTTCATATTAAACCTCACGATTATTTTTATTTTCAAGAATATTGAAAAGGTAACGAACGAAATGTTAGAACTTGTGATTTAACTCGAAGCGAAGGCTTGGGGAACTGATATTATCCTATTTTACTCTTAGCATTATATCAAAATATTGCAAAAAAAAAAAATCACTTTTGAAAGGTATAGAAATTAAGGCATAATATTCTATCAGAATAATCTTCTGTTAAATATACCAAAATGTGGCATTTAAAGACGATTTTATGTTTATGTATAAAATTAATATGCAATTAATATTAATATTAGGGAAATTATTCCGCACGTTTTCGCTTCGAGTTGAGCCACAAAAAGTTTTAACTTTACACTCGTTTCCCTTTTAATATTTTCCGAAAATACAACATATCAAGTGCTTATACTTCAGAAATCATTTCATACAGAAACGAACGTTTTAACAAACATATATCATATATCCGAAATCTATGATCAAATCTTGATGATATGATTGCATAAATGTACTCATCCATAATTCAATTCTCTTTTCCATACTAAAGTTCACACTAACTTGTATTTTTTGAAAACATTAAAAATGAATCGAATAAACAGTTAAAAAGTGTTGTGATTCAACTCGAAGCGACAACCTGCGGAACTGATACAATTATATCAAAGAAGGGCATTTTTTCTTTTTCAATATTGTCTGATATGATGGAAATTTATTTTTAATTTTTAATATATTTTTACATTAATTTTAAGAATGAACTAAGCATTGTTTCTGGCAAAACTTATATTTTTGCAAATTTTGTATACTACAACACTATAGCAAGGGATACGGTCGTTTCTAAAATAAATAAATCACTACTTATTTTTTCTATACACTTATTAATTATTAAATAAATAAAAACTATGTACTCACCTGTAAATTACGTATATGAAGTAGAGCGGTTGCGACGACGATGTCACTATGACAGGAGCCGAGCGATGTTTGTTTTAAAATTGACTCAGGTCCCGCCGACGTAGTAGGGGTAAAGTTGCTATAGTGCTGCTCTCCTACGGACACTGATGGAACTACTACACCCTTCTAGTTACGAAATCGGTCCAGAGGTTGCGTTAGAAGAAAATGCAAAATGCTTATATTTTACATATGGTAGTATTATGTAATATATAAATATATTACATCCCGGAATCAGTATCTGCAAATCATAATAATAGCTAGCTTCTCAGAAACGGTTTTTAAAACTTAAAATTGAGGTACCAATCAAACAAATTTTATATCTGTTCAGCAGACTGTCGCTCCGAGCTGAGTTACAAGTTTAACTGTTTATTCGTTTCAATTAATAATATTTTCCAAAAATACAAATTATCGCGAGCTTTAGTATACAAAATTGAATATACTTATGGAATAAGTATGGATTACACTCATTGTCAAATTATAATAAAATTTCTCAAATAACTATTGAGAATTGATTATTTCTTGAGTAATAATATAATTTGATGAGTAAATCTAAAACTATAATGGAGGAATCTTGAGTAAAACACTAATTGGATAGTGTGTAGCGCGTGTCAGTCCGTCACATCCCCGCTGTTCAAATGAAATTCTTCCTGGCACAATAAATTGTATGGGAAAATTTAAAAACAAAAAGTATTAATATGCATTAAAAACAAAACATTCAGTTTTACTGTCACAAGATACAACATTATAAGTTTCAATTTTACTACAATTAATACAGGGAAAACCAAAATTATGAGAATAGGAAGAAAAAGCGAGCATGGGGACCGAGTCGTAAGACTAAACAACACGAGGTTAGAGCAAGTAAGGGATTTTAAATATCTCGGTGCACACCTTAACGAACATAGCTGGATAGATGGCGAAATAAAAGAACGAATAAAAGCTGCCAGCAGGTGTTTTAATTCCCTCAAAAAAGGATTCATCGGGAAAAAAGAAGTGTCAAAAAACACAAAAAAAGTAGTTTATAAAAACACCTTCTTACCGATTCTCACCTATTCAAGTGAATCTTGGACTCTAACTAAAAAGCACAACAGCCAAATCCAAGCCATGGAGATGCGATATATAAGATGAATGGAAGGGAAGAACAGAAGAGACCGAGTGCGAAACTTAACAATACGGTCCCACATTGGATATCATCGATTGTATTGTTCGGCCAGCTTGGGATATCATCGAGGAGCATCAGCTGAGATGGTTCGGCCATGTTTCCAGAATGGCGGAAAACAGTGTGGCAAAGGCCGTATATGAGACAAAGGTGGAAGGTACGAGACCGAAGGGAAGACCAAGGAAGACTTGGGAAGGCGCAATCCAGGAGGCCTTTGACAGAAGAGGTTTGGAATGGGGAAGGAGAAGACGATTGGTACAGGAGAGACGTTTATGGGTTAGGCTCTACAGGAGAGATCCTCACACCGTTGGCGGTAGAAGAGGAGTAGATTAAATAAATAAATTTTAGGTAAAGAAGTACAGTAGAACCTCGATTATCCGTCAGGGTTTGGAGTCAAGATTGGGGAAATAGACGGATATGGGAATGATACATATGTTATATGCATATATACTCATAAATTAAGGAATATATTTCAAACATTCGACATCATATATGTACTAGTAACTTATTTCATACTAATAAGATATAAATATGTAGTAAAAAAATTTTTTTAAAATAATAATAATTACGTACATCGATTGCAATACAATCATTGTATGTCCATTTTTTCCCTCTTGAGAAATTAATATTAATTTAAAGGTGGAGTTTAGCTCTTTCCTTGTGCACAAACGTAGCATGCCCCTTCTCAATAATCGTTAAATGATTATATAGAAGGGGCATACTATGTTTGTGGACGTAAATACTTGTCGAATGCCATGCCGAGAATTGAATTTGCCCAACCACATTTTGAATTTTGAATTTGTCCCTGACTTCGTAGCTGAACAAACCACTGAAACAATGCTTCATCTAACTTACTGTGTGGCAACTTTCATAGTCTTCTTTTTAGTCGCATCTCCATCAGACACTTCCATTTCCACAACAAAATTTTCTATTTTGTCCCCCATCACGTTTTATATCATTAACTCTCGTCCGAGGAATATCACAATTTTTGCTACGACTGAAGCACTTTCACCTTTTCGTAAACGTTTTACAATTTCAAACTTAGCAGCGAGATCTAAACTCTTCCTTTTTCTTTTTTCCGACATTATTATGCGTATTTTTAAGAAAATGACAAGTACCCGTAAGACAAGAACGAAGACTGAAGGTTGAAAGCTCAACTGCGGAAGCAACATTAGGTAGTGATGGGGAGATAATTATTTTCTGAGAAATGTGTCCGAGGAAGCCTAGGCTTTGAGTAAACAACAGATTCTAGGAATCGAAGTTGTCAGGACACAACAATTGATTCTTTGCCGGCGCCTTATTATGACTTCAGCAAATACACATTTTTTTTTATTTTCTCAAAACTGAGGTGACGGTTAACAGAGAGTGGCGGGTAATAGAGGGTTTGCTGTACTTATAAGAGAAAAATAACTAAAATTAATAGAGAATTTTTCATTTTCAACTGGTCTCGCTCCCCCCTCCCCACAGGTTTGGAAACACTACGTTAAAATGTGCTATTTTTTTTTATTTCCTGATGAATTTACGTGACAAGATTTAATAAATCAAGCATATCACGATTCAGGGCCACGGCCACAATTTAAAGCAACAGTCGAAGAAGATGAGAAAAACAGGAAGGCGACGAAGCGGAATAGCTATCAACCTTTTGTTTTCAAGGTGTGTCGGGTTCTTCTTTATTTAAATATCAATTTGACACGTGGCTGTCAGAACTCATTATGTAACAGTATGACTAGCAGAGGGGGTGTCAGGGTAAGGCAGAAAAATTCAATGAATGCAGCAAGTGTGGACATGCTTTAATATCTGTTGAAGTGGTACGATCTTCAAAGAAATTGCGAGGATGACAGTCGATAAATACTGATTTTATTATTAATTGAAGTTATCTAATTAATTAATTAAATGAATGAATCTACTATTCAATTTTATCTTAATTATTACAGAACTGTTTATATAAATCCATTCTAAGCCCTCGTTTATACTAGGGATACAGGTACTCGGATACTTGGAGGTGCTACCAAGGTCACCCCACCTCTCTCTTGATACTTGTACCAACTGATTGGTCAGTAAAACTGATACTTGTACTAATACTGATACTTGTATCAACTGACTGGTCACTATCAACTATCGGCGAAAGACCAATTTCCCGCATCTCCCCTTAGTATTAATAAATAAATAAGTAAAAATAATAGTGAACAAGTTTTCACTTATTATCAATATAATCTGTAATTGGTCACTTATCACATATTTAGAAACGAAAATAAACTATGAAATTAGTTAAGAGTAAAGTGTGGTTGAAATAACATTTTTCGAGATCGCCTTCTAAAATATGATTTTTCACGAGCAACATTCGCAAAAAAAAGCTCCAGCTATGTCCGGGCAAACATGGTTTCATTAATGGATATATCTATATCATAAACTAAAGGCAATTGACATAAATGATTGAAATCGGGTGCAAAAAAAAATTGTTCGACGAAATTGATTAATTTTTTCTCCACTTTTTTACTTTCAACAGTTGATGATGATTTTTATCTCTCTTTCCTTTAAAAATGATAACAAAAACTGATGCTCCAAGAAGGGCTTCTGTGTAGCGTATTAGAAGAGTAAGAGTCGGGATATCTGTATTCAACTACAAAAATATCAAGTCAAAGTATCAGATACAGAAAAGTATCAGTATCACTTGTATTCAGATACAGGAAAATCCAGTATCTACCCATGACTAGTTTATACCTTGTCAGTTTTCTGTCGAAGTAGTTTCATCAGCAATTTAAATAGATTTTCTATACAATACAGAAGTACAAATTTTGGGGAAACTCTCTCTACTTCAAATAATATTTCTTATAATAATTTCGGTAATCTTTCCGCAGTTTCTCTCTCCGAGTTAGGGTTACCAGATTAAAAAATGAAAATTCCGGAAAAATACCGCTTTTTGAAAAAAAAATTCCGGACATTCTTTTAAATGTAATGTTAGTGTCGTTTTGTGAGAAAACGAAGCTAATTCTATTATTTTCTCGAAGAATATTAAAATGTCAATATTAACAATTGACCATGGAGGATACCTAATCCTCAAGAAAACATGTATATATAAAAAATGTTCAACATTAAAAATGCATTTTATGAGATTTGTGACTTATAACTTTTTAAATTTATATATGATTGTTAATTGATGCAGATTTTTTTATAGAAAGATTGAAAATGACATAAATTTGTCGAAACGCCTAATAATTTTAATAAATTAAGAATATATACAAACTGGCTTATTGGTTTTTAACGATTTTTTATGAAAATTGAAGATTTATAGTCCAGTATTTTACATCGTTTTTTTAAAAGAAAAATATGTCCTTTGAAATGTTCTATAAAACTATCATGAACGATGATCTTAATAATAATGTATAATTTATAATAATGTAAAATTGATTTTTAATAAACATCTTGAGTTTATTTGATTTTTTAATTTATTTATTTAGCTGAATTTTAGAAATTCCGGACGGCTTAGAATTTCCCCCGCATTCCGGACTTGGACCGATATTTCCAGACATGTCCGGAAAATTCCGACGTATGAAACCCTACTCCGAGTTGAGTCGACATGTTTACACTTTTCCCTGTTAATATTTTCCAAATTCCAAAAATTCAAGTTACCATGAAAGAGAATGTAATTATGGGAAATGTTAATACTCCGGTATTCTTTTCATCCAGAAAAGAACGTTTCAACAAATATCATCTATACTTCGAAATGTTAGTTGAAACTTTTATTTCTTGATAAAATGATTACCGAAATCGACACATTACCCATAATTACATTCACTTTTCCTTTAAAGAGAATGTAATTATGGGTAATTATTATACTAAAGCTTACGATAACATGTATTATAGGAAACTATTAAAAATGAATAAACAGATAAAACTTGTAACTCAACTCGAAGTGGCAACTTGCGGAACAGATACTATAATTTCTGATAATTAGCCACATATGTTCCAAATATATGAAGCGGGTTAGATCAGTCCGCAGAGTGCTTTACTACGCTGAAGGTTCCGGATTCAAATCCGGATGTGGTAGCAAATTATATAATCTGTTAAGAGAAAATATTTCGGGGTCTTCTGACTCACCCAGCCTCTATAAAATAGTCCCTTTAATCAGGGAAAAATCGAGGAGTTGAGGGAGATCTCAGACAAATTACCTCCCTGAACAACCGTTGTCCTAGAAACAGTACAGTCTCTACCATGTACAAAAGCGTAAAGACTGATGTAAGTATGGGTTAATAAACTATGAATAAAAGTATATTTAAAATTATTTAATTTAAATAGAGTAAATCGTTCTTAGCTTTCCAAAAAATATATAATAATTTATGAATCTATAATGACAAAAAAAATAAAGAATCACACATTAATGTATCTTGATACAAACAAAGTAACACACTGAGAATAAGCGAAGCCAGGTTTGATTTTTTATTAAAAAAATTGAGAATGAAGAAAAAAAAAACGTTTTTTTTTTATTGGACGGAGACGGAGACAACTATCCATCTTATTTATGTTTGCATAGACTTTCAAATATACCCCTAGTTTGAATTTATTGTATTTGCTTTTTCAAATAAACTGGAATAATTTTATAAATCGTAAATGTATAAACCATTCCAATTATTACTAAAGTTCCTCTAATAAAAGACCCATAATGTTTGAGGTGTGAGGGATTTATTTTTTTTAAAAATCTGTACCACTACAACCCGTAAAAGGGTATGGGGTACAGTACATGGTACATACTGTACTGTTTCATGGACAACGGTTGTGCAGGAAGTTGAGCACTTTTTTTTTAAAACCACAAAAAATATTTTTTTTAGAAATTACAGCAATAAAATTAATTTTTGTTGTGATAAAGTTATAAAAAAAAAGTAGTGGTCTTCTGTTTTAAAAGATCTCACCCTCTCTAACCATAGACAGGGCGCTTCTTAATAAATGACTGATATGACTTAAAGAACTAAATTTATTTAAATAATTGTTGCCAAAAAATGAAATTCTTATACAATTAAAAACATTTAGTAATAATTCTGCTGGTTGTCGCTTTGAATGTAATCACAAGTTTTAACTGTTGATTCATTTCATTTTTAATATTTTCCAAAAATGCAAGTTAATCTAAACTTTCGTATGGAAAAGAAAATATAATTATGGGAAATGTGTATAGATCGGTAATCTTTTCATCTAGAAATAGATATATATTTAAAATAATATATATATATATAAATATATTTAAAAAAATATATATATCATCTATACTTCAAAATGTTAGTTGAAACTATTATTTCTTGATGAAAATATTACCGAAATCTACTCTTTAGCCATAATTACATCATCTTTTCCATTCTAAAGCTCACAATAACTTTTATTTTTGGAAAATATCAAAAAATGAAACGAATAAACAGTAAAAACGTTTAACTCAACTCGAAGCGACAACCTGTGGAACAGATACCAGTAATTGTTGTCACATAATGAAATTATTATACTAAGTAAAATATTTTTATAATTCCTTAAGACAATTGTTGCATCATCAGATTAATAAAATATCAGTAATTTTTAAACAAAGTAGCTTGTGCGGCTGAGACACGTGTAGACAATTAAAAATAATTTAAGAGCTCTCGACTGTTTAAGAAAGGGATTAGTTTATTCAAACGTGCTCTTCTTGGAATTTAAACTGTTATAAACAATTTCCAGAAATAAACTTTTGGATTAGTTAAATACGTTCTTAAATGCGGATTTGCAAGTTTTAATATATTTCAAGTAGAATTCAGACTATTCCATTCGTTAACATACTTTATCTACACCCAGCAATTTAGAATGAAAAAAAATTAAATCAGTGTATACGTTGAGTAAAAAGCGTATATTTGAATACCTAAACAAAGAAAATTGCGTATGGATATTTAATGCATATTGTTGTTCGAAAGCAATATTGCTAAGAACTTCAGGAATATACGAGGAAAATATTCTTATAAAATTAAAGCAATATTGAATAAAGTGATAAAAATACACAATCATAAAATGAATAACCTCATTGGTATAAATAATATAAATATAAATTGGTATAAATAATTACAATTAATTGGCATTTTTCAATAGCAACCACACATTGTTTGGAAATCACGATATTTTTTAGAAATAATGACTGGTTTAATAATTAAATATTTGTTAATTTTTAATAACAATTTTTGACTGGAATAAGGTTTTTTCTTCATTATTAAATTATATAGATCAAGAAGATTAGTCCAGAATATAAGAAATATCCTATAAAGAAAATTAATTGCATATTTTAAATTAACGGCTATATTTAGCTCATATTCTATAGCAAATATAGAACGAAAAAAATTATAATAAATAAATAATTAGAGTGCAGTTAAAATCCCATAAGGAAAAACCTTATTCAGGACAAAGGCCAAAAATATTCTTGCTGAGGAATGATTTTGGGGAGAAAATTTATGTTAAAAGTTCTAATTTCGAGGTAATTTTTTTATGGTTCACCGGTCAATTATTAACAAAAAGTTTTTTGTTGAACGTCTTGGAATGAGGTTGCTGTCTCAGATTGATGTCTGTTTGGACAGTTCATGTGAGATGAGCTTCATTCGTTCTTATTTGGTGTGATTTTTTTTTGTTGCAGGTCCTGATGATGCCTGAATTGGAAGTATTTTAGAAACTTAAGGATTTGCTATTTGGAGATTTTCTAGTTTAATTGAAATTATTATTGTATGCCTTCTTTTAAACTTTTTATCTCAGTTTTATTGTTACATTAATATAATTGTGTGTGTGTGGACAATTAAGTCTCGAAACGTCGTCAAAAAGATAGTTAAACGAGTTATGATAGTATAAGACTAAATCGCAAGAGCACAAAGTAAAATTTATTTCATTAACAGTCAAGAAAAGTAGATACTGATACATCCTTCAAAACGAGATAACTAAAAAATTGGTATTTAAGCCTTTTTAATTCACGAACGACATATCTGATTTACCATTTCAAAAGATGACTTTTTTAAAATAAAGTCATATTTTGAGTTGCATCATGTTTGAATCTTAAGTTTTATGAGAATAATGATGAAAGTTCAAATAAAAATAATTTCAAGCTTTTCGAAATTTTCAAATGATTAATAAAATATTTTATTTGTTACTAATTTTTAAATATTTTTATTAGAAAAGAAAAGATATGTCCAGGACCGGGACTCGAACCCCCGGGTCTTCCAGATCGCTAGTCTCGGACTCTACCATTTGAGCTTATCCTGGGCCCTAAATCAAGAATGCTTCTCGGTCGTGGTCATATCTTTTCCTTTCACTGATCCTAAGTCCCCGCGTTCTCGCATTTTTGCGAAGTATACGAGGGGAATAATGTTCTTTAAACATTATTTTAATTTGGATCTAGTTGACTTACGTCATTATAATTTATTTTATTTTATTTGTTACTAATTTTTAAATATTTTTATTTGAAAAGAAAAGATATGCCCAGGATAAGCTCAAATGGTAGTGTCCCAGACTAGCAATCTGGAAGACCCGGGTTCGAGTCCCGGTCCTGGGCATATCTTTTCTTTTCAAATAAAAAGATTAATAAAGTAATTTCAATAAAATCATTCCATAAGGGATGATTTGCTTTATCAATACCCAAAGTTTTATTTTTTAACTAATCTGGTTTAATTGTGACATGGAACTTTCAAATACCTCTACAAAAAATTAGATTTTGAATTATGACATTGTTTTTTTGAAAGAGCGATATCTGGTATATCATACTACTATTGTAGAATAATTACGTGCATAATTTCATTTAAATATTAGTTTCATCAATGGTATAAGTAAAAGCTATTACTTGGTAGATGTGAGTAAAATATTAATTAGATAAAGCAATCGAAGAATAAAGCTAGGGTTTCATATTTGGAAATTCAAACAGCGAATACACCATTTTTTAAACGCATGCAATTATTAATAAATATAATAGTCTTTTAAAGAAATATTTAAACATAAATAATATTTTCACCTTTAGTTCGTCCAATACTTTCAGTAAGCCTCGTTTATGCTGCTCGTTCCGTGGGATAATTAAATCAGATACCAACCCTCAAAATTCTTAATAAATAGGTAAATAAATCTCATCATTTATTTGATTTTCCACCCTTATAATAATATCTTATGACTCCCAATCATAATTAAAAATTATTTTTTTTCTAACTACTATACATAAATAAACTGGTATTTGTTAATTATATATATATCAATAGGTATATACACCTACACGATAATGGCGGAATAGTTTTATAATTGCGCCAAAAAGACTGCCAACAGCTACTGCTCTCTGGCGTTTAATTCAAGAAATATTATGACAGTAAACAAGAGGTTAAACAGTTTCTAAGATAAGGTTACACTAAGACCTGCGTTTTCTTCTTTTTAGTTTTAATTAATCGCTAAGTGAATCTTTTAAACATACTGTAATTTGAGCATGTTGGAAATATGGCTACAGGAGATGATTTTTGGGAGAAAAGTGATGTTAAAGGTTATAATTTTGATGACGATGAGGTAATGTTATTTTAATCCTCTCCTATTAATCCTTTCCATGATCTTTAGATTTTACGTTTCATTTTTTTTTTTTTTTTGGTAGTCTATTGCTACACAAATGTGTGGAGTTTCTCTTGGAGGAACAGCGAGACTATCTCAGCAGATAAAGGCGGGACTTGGTTCGAATCAGAAGGAGCTATTCGATTCTTTTCCTGGTTAGTCGAATATTCAGAAAGGAATATTTTTTATTTTAGAAAGGAATGAAAATTTATTTTCTTTGTTTATTTTAGTACATGACGACACAGCATTAGAATTAGAGCTAAGCCAACTTTTACCTCAAAAAGAGCTTGATTCCAGTAAGTATCCCATTTGAAAAACAGTAGAACCTCCCTAATTCATCACCCTTGAGGATGGGGGGGGGGGAATTCGGATTGTAAGAAAAAGTATAATAAACAATCTTTCAACTCAAGAATTCAAGAACTGTATTGCCCTCTACAGTAAAATATTACAATAATCCCACAAAAGTTATGTGTTAACATGTTAGCAGATGAAATTCTAGATTTAGCTGCTGTGTTCCTCCATTTCTTGATCAATAAAATATACATTGGTGTAGAATATCTTTCGTTCTGGCCACTTTTAGTCCTGATAGAGCAATCGTAAAGATAGCATCTTTAATGTTGAGGGATTTCACAGCTTCAAATCCAAAAGTGTCAAGACTCCACTAATGATCGGCATAGCCAAGGGCAGGTTAGAGGGGTTCTACTGTAACTTTATCAGTATGGTCCGGAACAGAATTACTCAAAACAATAATTGAATAGTTTTAGAAGCAGACAATATCGAATTGAGTTTTAACAAAGATGGATTTAAGTCAAAAGATGAAGAATTAAATATTTTAAGAAGACGAGTTGAAGTGAGTGAATGAACTCCTTTATTTTTTTAATATAGATAAAACTCATATATTTTTTTAGAACACCAAATTAATTATGCTTTAATAAATTATTAATTATGCATTATTTTATTGCAGAGCCGGTGGTCACCTCCTGACATTGATAATGTACTGCAAAGAATTTTAACAGGTCAACCTTATTCCTTGGAACTATACCGTTCATTTAATAGTAAAAAGGAGCTGTTGAAAAGTGCTGTTACATTAGGAGATGGTGATGCTATCTTAATGGTAATCAAATCTTATAGTTTCTTTTTATGTTCAGCAATTTGCAGACTATGTTTATTTGCTTCTTTCCTATTTTCAGGTTGTTTTATTTCTTGCAAACACGTTGAAAAAAAACTTGTTTTATCACATTTTGTCCTCTTCTTCCATTGCTATTCAACATTATGTGACCTATCTGACCACAAGAATGCAAATTCAGGAAGTGACTGATTTGCTTGAGTAAGTACATATATTTTTTGTTTCATTCCAAAATTAATAGTTGATAATTAAGGAATATATAGTTACGTGTTCAGATAGCTTTTTGCTGAGTATTATTAAAGATTTAAAAAAAATATATATATTTATTGACCAAAATCCTTCGTAAAATCCTTAATGCTCCTTATTTTGTTAAGAATAAAATCATCCATAACGACCTTAATGTCCCATTTGTTGCTGATTTGGCCCGAAACCGCTATCTATCCTTTCATAACAAACTTCATTTCCACTCAAACCCTCTGGTTTTAAACCTAGCTTCCACTTCAATTCCCGATAATCCTCCGAGGCGTCTGAAAAGAAGATGGCCCCGTGACTTCTTAGTTGAACTTGTGATTTGAGTACTACCAGTGGGTAGTTTCTCTACATGTCATTTTGTATCGCTTAGCCCATTTACTAGATGTATTTTTTTTTTATACAGTTGTAAATATCAATAAATAAATTTAAAAAAAAAAAAAATATTTATTGAAATTTACAACTGTATACAAAATACATCAAGTAAATATAATGAGTGAATACATTGACATGAAAAGACAAGTAGAGAAACTACCCAGTGGTAGTACTCAAATAAAAAGTTTAGCTTAGAAGGTCACGAGGTTTGAAACTAGTGGGTTTGAGTGGAAATGAAGTTTGTCATGAAAAGATTGATATCGGATTCGGGCCAAATCAGCAATAAACGGGACGTTAAGGTCATTATGGATTACTTTGTTCGTAACAAAGTAAGGAGCATTGAAGATTTTCCAAAGGATTTTGGGTTGTAAGGATTGAATACGAGAGGAATTCGATGGCTTAGTGGTGCCCCAAAGCTCTATTCCGTAAGTCCAGATGAGTCTAATGATTGTCATGTATATGAGTCTCTTGTAATTAATTGGAAGCTTAGAGTGTTTATCTAATAAATGTTGAAGTAGCGTGAAACGGCGAGCTGTTTCTTGTCTTTTCTGTCTAGTATGAGGATTCCAAGTTAAGCGTTTGTCAAGGTGTAGTCCTAAGTACCGGATCTGCTCTACAGGACTTAGAGGGATGTTATTAAACGATACAGGGGGGTACAGGAAGTCGCTGGTTTACGACGGAGGGTTATGAAAGATATAATTGAGTTTTCTTGATAATTTCCAATGTAGAAGTTGTAAAAGATTCCTAACCATCTTGGCTGACTACTTACAATTCTTAGAAAAGTAGTTCTTCTTGAATTCTTAGATTGATAAATTTATATTGATTGATGATTTTAATGAACCTATGGGGGATTTGCAGTATCTAAACATTCAACATTTTTTGGAGAAGTTGACCTAAAATCATAGTATTGGGTTGTCCGGAAAATAATGCAGGATTTTATCTTTTCCTTGAAATACCCCTTTAAATAGTGAACTGTTTATGTTAAACTGTAAACTGTTTAAGGCCAGAACTTATTCCACAGCCTTCTGTGTCTTCAAGGCTTAAGTCTCCATCTCGAAATCTCTGGAAGCACCGAGAGCAGTACACTCATTTATACTTTCTTCCCCCCCAGACTTCATTGATATTTCGTTTGGGCCCTGTTCTCGTCTTGTAAAACTAAATTATGCAAAAATGTTGCTTTTAATATTTGTCTCCTTGGAACGTTCTAGTTCAGACATATATTGTGTTGTAGTTTTTAACATTTGCTCTAAACATTTAAACTAAGAAGAAATCTTACTCATTTAAAAAAAAAAAATTTTGTCTGGTTTACGGTCCTGCTGGAGAATATTTTTGAACTTTAGTTACTACTCTCTATTTAACAAAGAACATGACAGCCTTATCCTTCCGTGCACCATTTAGGATTTAATAAACCCCAGCCAAACAAAAATCTCTGTGTATTTTTCAGTCATTATCAAAGAATGATTATGGGCCCAGGAAACCCCACGTAGTGCAGGAAGTAACTTCTATCCACGTGGTTCACGGAAGGTTAAAATAACATAAAATCTTAATTTAATCCTTTCCCGGTTTTATTTACTATTATAATTTTTTTTTGTCGCAGAATGCTGGGAAATTCAAGAGAAGCATCGGTAAGTAGCTATTACTTATGATATGACCATTGTGGATAGCTTTTATTTTGTTTAATTAGTTTTATTGAAGGAATCCGTTATAGTGAACTTGAATGTATGGATCAATGAATTTTGTACCCATAATGTATGCATTTTATTCAGCTAATTTGTTTAAGTGTGATAGTTTCGTTTTAAATTTCAGTTGTTTTTATTATTTTAATTATGGGGATATAGATTATAGTTGTACCTGACTTTGTTATAGATGAAACACTTTGCTTTAGCCTGCTCGAATCCTCAAAGGCAGTTACAGAGATTGAAACTTTGCCAAAGAAACCATTTCCAGGATTCCAAAGATAAAGGAATCGTAGACAATTTCATACGCCTTCTAGGTATGACTTGTAATCAATTTTTTGGGATGACTTCTGAGAAAGTGGACAGATTTCAAGTGATCCATGTGAATATGCTCGACTATTTTATAATGGATTTATTTTATGTTAGTTCATTTTTTATTAGTGTTTTGCTCATTAATAATAATTTTAATTTTTTTGTATTTTTCCTAGCATCAATGGCTTTTCCTATTTTATTTTATTATAAACAAAAAGTGGACCAAATCAATTTGTTCTCCCAATACTTGTGTTTTGTTATACTGTCTATCATTAGTTACTTCTTGGCTTATTCCATCAAATTCAAAGTTCATGCGTTTAAATTTCACATTTTGGCATGGATTTTGACTTCT
Source organism: Troilus luridus (assembly GCA_964056705.1). NCBI lineage: Eukaryota > Metazoa > Arthropoda > Insecta > Hemiptera > Pentatomidae > Troilus > Troilus luridus. The sequence goes on along the minus strand of OZ057415.1, from coordinate 70,632,728 downwards.
TTGGATTAAAATTTCTGTAATTGTTTATTAAACATAAAATGTAGACTATTTATTCATGAATAACATGCTAATTAATAGGCTACTCCGGTCCTGAGTAATGTATATTAATACAACACTCTACAAAAGCAAGAATGTTTTCTGGATCACTTGAAATAGACTCGCCCACCTAACAATAAGTTATAATTTACAACAATTTTCTTAAGATAATATTTGTGTTTTTTAAATTTCAGAATGGGAAGCAGCAGTAGGTAAACCAGCCGGAGAGTCAGTTTCCGCTTGCCTGGATTACGCTTGTAAAAACCACTGGGACTCAAAAGGATCTGTTTCACCTTTATCGCTTGTTCAAGAGCAAGGTGTTTCGGAACGCTTGTTTCATTGGGTAGCACTCAATGCAAGAGCAGGTTCTTGGGCCGATATTGACAATTTGATTATTACCAAGGTTTGTTTTCAAATGATTCTTACCAATGGCTTTTACATGTTACTACTTTTTATTATTGTTATTATTAATTTAGTGCTACTGCAACGTTGATGTGTCAATTGGCAACAGCCAGGATTCTATTCAATGCTGCTGCCATTCAGTTGGGGACATCCAAGCTCTTTTTGTTCCGGCCAAACAGTGCATACACCGAAGTTTGTTTGGCCATCTCTCTTCTCTCATAGATGAAATTCATCAGCAATAATTTCAGGATTTCCTCTTCACTTATTCTGACCCATCATCTAGATTAGCAGCCAATGAGTGCTGAGTTGCTGGGCCAAAGCATTGGGTTCAAATCCGGCTATGGCATATTTTATTCGATCTGTGTTGTATAGCTGGGGATGGATTCTTTGGGATTTAGGACCCTCCTGGGACTCACCCAGCCTTTATAAAGTGGGCACTCTAAATAGGGATGAAGGAATCTGGGGGTTGAGCGTGATTTTAATCACCTCTCTGCACAACCGTTATTCAAGAAATATTAGAGTCTCCACCACGTACTGAACCCTTCATGGGTCGTAGAGGTATGGGTTTTTTCATCATTTGTACTTTGTTCCTATCTTCCACCAGAAATAAAAGTGGTTACAAAAATTTTTCAGAGGACTTCTGGATGATGTAGGGTTTTAAACAAGATGATTTTTGACCTTGTCAATTCCTAACTATAGGCCCTTCTAAGGTTTATAAATTTAAAAAATAATTAGAACTATGCTATCCAAATCTAGGAATTATGTTCTTTTTAAGATTGACTTACTTATAAAATATTTTTTTTTAAATAAATAAAAAATTAAATAGAGCAAGATAATTATTATTTTAGTTTCAATTTCAATCTTTTCAAAAATTTCATTTTATTTTTAATACCCTATTTTTTCTGTGAAACGCAACATTTTATGTTGATCCATTTGTGTACTTACTTCTTATTCTCTTGTTAGTTTAGAATAAAATGAGGCTTTCAGAATCAAAAGCGAATAATCCCAAAATTCCAAAATCGACTTTTTCACACTCTTCGCTAGTTAAGGCAAACAATATTGTCCAACACATATTTTGGTCTCTTATTTCTCTTGGGTTTAGTCTGGTTCAGAGCATCTTTATGCTTGATTGACTGAACCAGCAAAAAATGTGAAACAGTCAGTGTTTGAAATTTGGAGTTATACGCTTTTGATCCTGACTCCCTAAAATAATCCTTTACTTTAGAGATCAAACACTGCTCATACTCAAACTTTGTGATGGGGTCATTCCACGTCAAATCAACCAATAAAAAAAAGTTTTCAACTTGACCATTTCAGATTTGGCTGAAACTTGGTTTATTTATACTCTCTGACATCCTGAACTCAAATATATTTTTCAAAAATTTTTATCCCTCATAGTTTTTTAGTTATAAATTTTTAAAAATCACAAAATCCCGTGTTTTTTAACTTGCGCTAAAATCTTCTTTTTCTTCTTCATAGGCACGTTAGACGCACAAGGCGGTCCTTGGCCTGCTCAATCACTCTTGCCCAGTCTTGTCGGTCTGTAGCAAGCCTCAGAGACACGTTAAGGTTTCAGAGGTCCTCCGAGACGCTGTCCTTCCATCTGCCTCGTGGCCTCCCTCGAGCTCTCACTCCTTCTGGACAATCCTTATACAGCTCTTTGACGGTTCTGTCATCATCCAGTCTATGGAGGTGGCCCAACCACGTTAGACGTTGTATTCTGACTTAGTCAGAAAGCTTCACATCGTCATAAAGGGAATAAACTTCTCTATTTTTTCTAAGACGGTACACCCCATTTTCTTTCACGGGTCCTATTAGAATGCTTAATATTTTGCGTTCAAAGATGTCCATCTTTTCAGCTGCTGATTTTTTAAGTACCCTACCGCTAAAATTAAAATCTGGAATAACGTTCTATTAGTGCTAGAGAGCTGAGAGATAGCTCATTTTAAAGAGGGTTTAATGGGCTTTAATGTGATACCCAACTTGAACACATTAGGGGAACAAATATTTTTGAGTAAAACTAACCTTTCCCTTTCTCAAAAAATCGTTTTTGAAAAATTTTCGAGTTGGTGTTTTTTAATTTTTTTCAAATTTATATGTTTTTATGTATAATTTTGTGAATACACCATACAAATTTCAGAGTGGAACATGATGGGATTAGGAGATATGTTAAAACTACATCACTGAAGTATCACAAAGTTTTTTATTTCAATTCAATGTTGAATAATTTAAGTTATGCAGGCCTAATTCTAATGTTTTTATAAATGTTGGACCTTAGTATAGAAACAATATTGATGGTACATGTATATAAAAATTGATTTTGTTTATCAAGCTTGCTTTTGTTGATCTGCTGATACTTGAACAGACATATCCCTTTCATGTCCTAACATGAACAAGTGATGACTGTATTCCATTGTTGTGCTACTCGTTTTAGTCTATCTGTTGGTTTCAGAGAGTGAACAAGTGTTAAAAAAGTTATTAGTAAGATAGAATTGTGTTTTTAAGTTTGATGACGGAGTAGAGCTTTGGGGCTCCACTAAGCCATCGAATTCCTCTCGTATCCAATCCCTACAATCCAAAATCCTTCGTACAATCCTCAACGCTCCTTATTTTGTTAAAAATACCGTCATCCATAACAACCTTGATGTCCCATTTGTTGGTGATTTGGCCCGAACCCGGTATCTATCCTTTCATAACAAACTTCATTCTCACTCAAACCCTCTAGTTTCAAACCTAGCTTCCTCTTCGATTCCCGATAATCCTCCGAGGCGTCTGAAAAGAAGATGGCCCCATGGCCTTCTTAGTTGAACTAGTGATTTGAGTACTACCAGTCGGTAGTTTATCAACTTGCCATTACTCATGTCATTTTGTATCATATAGCCTATTTACTGGATGTATTTTTTTTTAATACAGTTGTAAATATCAATAATTAAATTTTAAAAAAAAGTTTGATGAACTGATTTTAAGTTAACTCTTTTTACAATTACACATTAAAAACTGTTGAATATTTTAAGTGATAGTTAGTATGGTGTTAGTAATTTTGTTTAAGCTGTTGTAAATATGGAAGAAGCAGCTCCATCAAAACTTAACGTATATTGTTGTAATCCATTTAAACATACAGGCCATGACTACCACAAAAAAAATTTAAGATGAAAATATTGAGTGAATGAAAATATTTTAAAACATCATGAAGGAATAGCTGCAGGTGATAAAATATGTGACAGTTGTTGCTAAGCAGTTTTGCAAGTACCATTACAGAAACCAGAAACTGAACCGGGGGGAAACTAATTTTAGAGAAGAATTATTAGTATCCACTCCTGAAAAAGAACATGCAATTGAAAGTTTGAATGAAAGCCTGGGTTTGATTGATGAAACACCAGTAAAAAAGAAAAGACTGAGTGAACAGATATATCCTGAAAATAAATTTTAAAAAGTTACAGAGGCATTCAGAACTAAAATACTTGGTTTAAGCCCCGACAATCCAATTGTACATAACTATGACTATCAGACTGACAATTAATCAGTTGAAAGAAAAATTCAATAGTACAAGAAATAAAAGTTTGCAAATGCAAATTTTGACAACCCTTCCTAAAAGCTGGACCTTGAAACGAATTTGGAGTGAGTAATTTTATCGCATGAAAAGCTAAAAATCTTGTCAAAGAAAAAGGTGTAATGTCTTCCCCGGATCCTAAACCTGGGAAAACACTTAGCTCAAAAACTGCAGATATAATCCACAAATTTTATGAGTGTGATGAAGTGAGTCAACAGATGCCAGGTAAAAAGGACTTTGTTTCTGTTAAAGTGGATGGCAAACGAATTCATGTACAAAAATATTTAATTTATTACGCGAATGTTTCGCACTTTTCAAAGAACGCTATTCTGAACAGAAAATTGGGTTTTCTAAATTCTGTGAACTTCGACCAAAGCACTGTGTTCTACCAGGGTCTGCAGGTACACATTCAGTATGTGTATGTACTGTCCATCAAAATGCAAAGTTGATGATGGCGCAATGCAAATTAGAATTAGTAAATCGAGAAACGCCAATTAAAACTTATAAAGACTTAACTAATGGTTTTTTTGTGAAAATCCTACAGAAAAATGTTACTTCAGGCATTGTACACTGTGTCCAGATACTAACAATCTAAAGTTTTTGTTTGATGATGCTTTTGAGCAGAACAGTATTGAACATGTAACATACAAAAAGTGGGTACAGGTGGACAATAAGTGTGTTCTTGAAACCATAACCAATCCACAGGTTTTCTAGACTCTTTGTTTGATAGTCTGCCCAAACTTCTTAAATTCTTTTATTGCTACTAAACAGTCAGCTTACCTGAGACACTTGAAAGAAAATATTCCATCAAATTAATGCATTGTTGTATGTGACTTCGCTGAGAATTATTCATTTTTGCTCCAAGATGCTGCTCAAGGCTTTTATTGAAACAATGCACAAGCAACAATATTGTCATTTATTTCAAGGAAGAAGAAACTTTGCAACAGCTAAGTTTAGTAATCATATCTGACTGTATGGCTCAGGACACAGTTGCTGTGCATTTGTTCCAGCTACTTGTGATAAATTACCTTAAGGAAAAACTACCTCATGAAATTGAGAGGATTCACTATTTTTCCGATGGGGCTGCATCACAATATAAGAATGAAACTAACTTTCTTAACCTCTGTCACCACACAACAGATTTTTCTATTAAAGCAGAATGGAACTTTTTTGCATCGTCACATGGAAAGAACGCTTGTGATGGAATAGTAGGTGCTGTTAAACGTCTAGCAGCACAAGCAAGCGCCCGAATGGTGTAAATGAACATATTATGACTCCTAGCCAATTTTATGAATGGGCTAAATAAAGTATAACTAATATTAGTTTTATTTATTCAACTAAAGAAGATTATGAACATGAGAAAACAAGATTGGAAGAAGCCAAAACAGTGAAAGGAACACAACAGTTTCACCACTACAAACCTAAAAATGCAACCAGAGTTTTAGTAAAAACTTACCCTTTTCAAATTACACCAAAGAAGAAGTGGTTTCAGAAAATGATGTTGACAGTGAATTAGAGTTGGATGAAATTGTTGGTTTTGTCACATGTTTGTACGACAAGGAATGGTGGTTAGGGTGTGTCATCGATACAGAAAACGAAGACATTAAAATAAGTTTTCTGGAACCCCATGGTCCATCGCCTTCATTTAAATATCCTACGGTGCCAGACATTTTATTAGTAAATAAGACAGATGTCTTAACCAAAGTAAATCCCACAACCCAAACTGGAAGAGTGTACCATCTTACAGAGTTGGAAAGCACTCAGGCAACGAAAAAACACCAATCGAAAATCTAAAGAATAAAATAAAGATGTAAAAAATAAAGAAAAATCTTTGTATTTCATTTCCAAGGTTATGTATCATATAGCCTATGTATCAGAACTAGGCTATTAGAATTGAAAATTTTGTGATACTTCAGTGATGTATTTTTAACATAGCTCCTGATCCCATCATGGTCCCACTCTGAAATCTTTATGGTGTACTCACAAAATTATACATAAAAACATATATAAGTTTTAAAAAAATTAAAAAACCAACTCAAATTTTTCAAGTTGGGTATCGCATTAAAGCCCATCAAACCCTCTTTAAAATGAGCTATCTCTCAGCTCTCTAGCTCTAATAGAACATTATTGCAGATTTTAGATTTTAGCGCGCGTTAAAAAACGCAGCATTTTGTGATTTTTAAAAACTTATAACTAAAAATCTATCAGGGATGCAATGTTTGGAAAATTATATTTGAGTTCAAGATGTCAGAGAGTATAAATAAACCAAGTTTCAGCCAAATCTGAAATGTTCAAGTTGAGTGCCTTGTTGGTTTGAGATGGAATGACCCTATGGTCATATTTCCTGATATTGTACTTGTGGATTTATAAGGGAACTCACTCATTTATTAATACATATGTGTTTCTAATTTACTTTAAGTTTCATTTTTTTCTTTATGTTTATACTTTATTTATTTTTGTTCCAGGGATGGATGGGGAATAAGAGAGTGAAGACTGAGCTTCCATTAGAACGTATTGTTGTTCAATTGCATACACTCGGAGCACCCGTTGATGTACTTATGCAGTATTTGGATCTAATAACAAATACTGACAAAAAGTTAGAGACTGCTAAAAAAGTTCATTGCCACCGTACCATTATCGATGTATGTTATTATCTACTTTAATTTACCAAATTACTTTGTTTGACACTTAAATTCCTGATATGATTGGTTTCATATTTCTCATTAAAAGACCCATGCATTTATAAGGAAGGATATATATTGATTTTATTGATGACTGTAGGTTAATCAGGACCAATTAAACAAGTTTTTTAAATTGGTTGTCTAAAATTTTTTTTGTATGTACTGATAATTACGATTTTATGAAAATCTTTATGGCCAGGAGATAACCTAACTTTTCTTGCGTTGAACTTAATAGTTTTTACATGACATGGTTTTAATACAGTGATTTCATGGGCATAACTAGGTATTAAAAGGCCCTGAAAAATACTGTTGATTTACCTGGCTTATGAAAAAAAAAAACGAAAAATAAATACTTTATATTCAATGAAATAACAGCACTTTTTTTTGCTGATTTATTTCTTAAATAGGCAGACAGTTGCAAAATCAAAGCATTGTAGTAACACATGGAACAAGTGCCATAGAAATTCAAACAGTTTGGGTAGGAAAAGCATCTTCATAAAATTTTTCGTTCATTGATTTGCTTTGAAAATCAACACAGCTGCCATATTGAATGGGGTGATGCAGCAAATAGTTAAAGTTAAAAGCAGGTTGCTAAATATCTGGTAAATAGCTATTTATGAAAAAATGTTCTGCATTTGGCTATAAAGTTAAATGTAATGTTAATTACATTCCTAGAATTATTTACTGCTTTAAGATTTCATTATTAGCCATTTGCTTTAGCTGCAATTTATGTTGTTTTTACAGGTTTATACACAGTTGAAGGATAAAGAAGCTATTTTGAACTATCAAACAAGTTTGCATCCACAGTCTGATGATTATTTTTATGCTGAGCAAGCGATAAGAACTGTAAGTTAATTTTACTATTCTTTAGTATAGGATGGTTTACTACCTTATAATTAAACATAGCTCACCATTTTTGTTTTCCTTTTTAAATTTTCAGAATACAAAATGGAAGAATTGATCTCGGGTGGTGGTTCCGTTCCTGGTTTGTGATAATATTTCTTAATTTTGTATGAAATGAACAGTATTTACGAGAGAATCCTGTTATGATGTGCTGGAAACAACACATATCGTTTTTATTTTGAAAAGAAGATTTTATTTGTGTACTAAGTCCGGTGCTTATTTTGTAGAACCTCTAGATTGTCTCAAATAAAAATTTGTATGAACGGTAATTTATTCAGTTTTTAATGTTTTAGATTTAATTGTTATTATGTGTAATTGAGTTTTTAACATGTTTGAATGCATAACAGAAATATGTTATATTTATTGTAGCTTCAAATCACCATCAAGGCCTTACAATATGTTAAAACTGTTCCATTTTATTTCTGTTCAAAATATTTAATATACATTTTTAGTTAAATAAAGGAAATCAGATGGTGTATTTGTGACTTTTTTAATTAAATGATGTATTTTATAGCTTACTGTAATTTATTCATTGCAACTATAAAATTTGAAAATTATGCTAAAAATTATAATTGACTGCTTCGTTATTGATATTTATAAAATTGAAAGCGTATTTATTGTTATTTTATTAAAATAATTTATACTTCAAAATTTATCCCTTAACGTGAGTGCTTAAAGTATGTTTATTATATTGTTGCAATTGTTATTAAATATGTTCTTTGGTTACTTTTTTAAATAATAAATATTTTTTTGTATAATAAAGCTACCATGTTTAAATAAAATGCAATGTTTATATATTTTCTAATACCGAATTAATAATTATAATTCTCCTATTCTCGTTCAATAACTTAATAAATGATCGATGTCTCAGTTCTAAATTTCTCTATGAGACCTATAGTTCAGCACGCACTATGAAAATGTTTCTTAGAGAGTTCATTTTGAGCCTGCCTTCAAGTAGGTTTTTGGTTTTCACTCAAATGAAAAATTGGCATCAAGAAATTCAAATTAAATCTTTGGTTGTTATCTTGTCATTTCCCATACATTTAAAAAAAAATAATTTTTTTATGAATACATCACTCAATTTTGGCCGAAATGTGGTCTTGTGGTTAGCATCACAACCCACTAACCCCAAGATCGTTGGTTAACAGCCCGTGCAGGTGGCCCTAGGATTAAAGGGAGTAAAAAAATCCTTGGTTATGCCATCCTTAGGATAGGATGTTAAACGGACTTCCAAGCCTGTACGATAAATTAATTATTAATTAATGGAATATTATTATATTGCGTGCTTATTTAAATAATAATCGTATTCTGTGCACAAGGAGAAATCATTTTATTTTCAAATTAAATATTTCCATAGTTTAACCCTTCGATACTTTTCATTGTTGGGGAATAGTGGTTTGCATAACAACCTATTAAGCCTTAGGTAGCGGCTTCTTAGCCCGGCAGGTGGCCCTAGGATTTTTTAAAAGGGAGTAAAAATTCTTGGTTATGCCATCCTTCCCAACCCTGTACGATGCCAGGTACTCTTTAAAAATCCCTATCCTAACATTAAAACATTTAGCGTGACAGAAAACTTCACATCAAGAACATCACAATATAGTGAAGGATCAGGGGAATATTTTATTTAAAATAATATTTTATTTAAAACAATCTTGGCCTTGTATGTTCAGAGTAACCTTCAACAACTAGCAATGATATTTGTACCAACCTGGACCAGTTTGGGACAAAATTTGATTTTGTGCATTGACCTCTAAGAATCTCTGTAAACCATATGGCTAAGAAGTTAATGGGTCTTCATAGATACTGGTAATATATTTTTTAAATTTTTAGTGCTTTGTCATCAGTAATTAGTTTATTAGTTCAATGATAAAATTTGAACAACTAATTGACTGGTCCTTAGTAAACAGAGATGAGTTAAAGTGGCTCTTCCCCTCCGTTCGTAAACTCTATTTCCTAGGTTCTTTCTTATACCAAAACATCAATTCACAACATCCATCTTATGCCTATAATCTCCTCTAATTTAAATCCTGCATCCAATCCCAGGGCACATGATCTCGCCTTACCGACCTCTATACTAGTTTCCACAGAACCAAAACATTTGAGCTTTCCTTTCTCGCCAGAACTGAAATAACAAGTCTTCCTTCCTGGTATTAATTTATAGAATAATAATATCTGTACAAAATATTGTTTGTAAATTTTTATTGGAATTGCAGGATAAGAGAAAATTCAAGGGACTAAAAAATAACTAAATTATATTTTACAATATGTATAAAGTAGTAGTATAAATTATCTTTGTACAATGTATGAAATACAATCAAAATCTTATTTATAAAATTTTAATTTGTAGTAAAAAAATAATAATTGTCTTTATAGGTTGTCATATTTTTTTTCTTGGTATGATGACCAAAATGGTTTTATCATGCTGTTTCTTGGCAACCTGGAGAGCACAGCCAGAAGCAGTGCATGAGGCGATCCAGGGCCTTGTTATCTTGCGAGACGCCAGCTGAAATTTAATATTGTGTTAATTAAAATAAAAGATTATAGTCATATAACCACAATGGCTAAATTTCCAAAATCCTTCAACTAAGTCCATTGATATTGGTCATTAATAGAGTACTAGCCTGAAAGAACACTTATGGCAGGTTCACACTAAAATGTAGAATTTATTTGACTGCACCCCCAACTATTTTCTTCCTTAAAATGTAGAATAAATTGAAAGCTAAGTAGAAAGTTTATAAGTGAGGCATTTGGTTTCAAAACTGGTTACATGCATTTTCAAAAAAATTTCTGGATTGATTAAAAAAGATTCAATTTTAAAAAATAATCAATTTAACAACTTGTTTTTATTATTTTGTTAACAATTCACCTCAAAGAATTGCTGGCAATTTTTTATAATCTCTTTTTTAAAATCTCATTTAACATAAAAAATATGTTGGATGTACCTGACTGATCAGAAAATATCAATACTGGTTCGTTTATGGTTGATAAAAATATATAAATAAAATAGACATTTTTAAAAACAAATAATTTTAATCAACATAATTAGACAATACATAAAAAATGTTCACTTTATGTAATGGATGTTACCACTTTTGATAGGAAGCGGAATCTTTTGGTATTGCTTTTTGAAGGATCTAGACGGTTTTAAAACAAACACATCTATTATATCATATCTGACCTTAGAAATTTATTAAAAAAAATTGGAATGGATGTACCCGATGTTGAAACCAAATGCCTCAAGTATAAGCATTGAGTTGAACTTAGTTTAATATGCAATATAGTTTTTTGACATTGAGGATATAGGTAGATTATATACTAGAATATTTTTAAAATTGATTTACCAAAAAATAATTTATTTTAAAAAACAAATCAATTTTTCCATAATAATACCACTTATAATGGAGTTATAACTTATCAATAATATACCTCCACACTGACAGTCTTTAATAAGACTAAAGGGGTTTAAAAACTATATTGCATATATTCATTCTTTTTTTCCTATCAATTCGTTAAATGACAAAACCCCAAAAGTAGAAACAATATTTTAATAAAGACATTAGTAACAAGTATCAAAAAAGAAGTGCTAGACAAATGGCCGGCAGGAAGGTCTTTCCTGCCCAAAATTACATTTGCCAAACAAATTTCAAAATTACAAATACGACTCCAAAATCATTATTTGTTGCTATGACCAAATAATTAGAAAGATCTATTTTAATTTCTTTGTTGTATAATGGATTTTAATTCAAATCTATTAAACAACAAATTGTTTAATTCAAGCTGGGTTAATCCATAATAGATCAGTCAGAGCATGAAGTCTATGTAATTGAATGTTAACTATTTGAAATCTTATGCAAATAAAGTACATACTTTTCTAGATACTAAAATTTTCAAAAATGTTTTAAAAATAAGGTTAGTCTCAAATCACAGTTATAACACTAGTGAAATTATTTAAATCAAACATTTCGTAACTTAAACAATTACTATTGGATAACGAGTTTTTTTGTAAAATTGTTTGGAACAACATCCAAGTTAATGTACATTCAGTTAATATTTTCATATGTTTTAAGACCTTTTAATACATTTTAATTTCAATAAAAGTAAATTTACAAAAACAGAAAATATCTGTAAGTTAAAAATACTAAACCCAGGTTATTCCAGATTAACATGTGATAAGAATTACTCAGATACTGATAATGAACTATTAAAACTTTTCAGCCTGAATTATTAACTTCAGATAAACTAACATAATTACTGTTCCAAAGTAATTTACATTATTTCTTAGCGAGTGATATGTCTGATTCCGAAAAAAAAAATTGGTCCAATATGGTAATCACTTTTTTTATAACCAAATTTTAAGTAAATCAATTGGTTATAAAAACCTGAAATGTAATAAATTTATAATAGAATGTATCTATCTACCTATGTTTTATTTTTAAGTAAATACAAACTTTCAATACTTACTCTTAAGTGAATATCTGCTGTTTGCTCTGTATACTGACGCTTCTGACACTACAAAACAATTGGAAGAATTACTTGTGGATATAGTTTTTTTCTGTGAAATAACTTAAAATATTTATAATACTTACAACTCCTCCTTGACCTTAGACGAGGCCTGCATGAGAAGATGCTGGTGGGCGCGACGGTGTCTTCGCTGCGAAGACTGAAGCTACTTTCAGTCTTCATTTTTTGTTCATTCACAATAATTTCCCTTTCTAGATCGCCACGTAACATTTCCATCCCTTTCTATCAACAGAAGAATAATATTTATAATATTTTTCATTATTATAAAGATACATAAATCTTTTAATAATTAATTATCACTCAATTGTATATAAAAAAGTTTCCAACATACAATACATTTATGAATATATAAGCTGGGATAAAATAAAAAATTGAATTTGACTAAAGAAAAACACCAAAAACATGTCTGAAGAAAGAAAGAACGGAACAATGGGGATTTACACTACTCAGACATGCCCTTGCAACAAATAAGAAATGCAGCAGGTTAGAAAAAAATATAATTTTGCAAAAAAAATATCGCGGCCATTAATCGAAATAAAACATAGCCTATATTTTAAGTTGGACAATGTTACATAATCTGAGCGAAATGTCATTAAAATCGGTACAGTAGTTTCGGAGATTAGTCCGAACAAACATCGTGACAGGAGCTTCAGCCCTATTTTTTTTTTGTAAAAAAAAATAATCCACACCACTTTTTGAATATATATATACACACAAATAAATATATATATAAAAAAATCGCCTGTCACGATGTTTGTCCGGCCTAATCTCCGAAACTACTGGACCGATTTTAATAAAATTTTGCACAGAAATGTAACATTGTCCAACTTAAAATACAGGCTATGTTTTATTTCGATTAGTGACCGTGATGTGTTTTTGCAAAATTATTTTTTGTTTTAATCTGCTGCATTTTTGATACGTTGTAAAACTTGCCTTAGCGTAAAACTTAGTAAATCTTAGTATAAATCCAAATTTGCATCCGAAAAACCGGATGGTGATTTTTTTGGTGGCCGAATGACCGGGAAATGAAATTATGGGAGTTATTTCAGTTTTTGGCCTTTATTTCCTAATCGGTGCGTATTAAAAAAAAATATAAGTAACCATATTTAATGTAGATCAAATTTGCTACAATTTGAGCCCTATTGCAGCTCTGTACGTCTAATAGATTCCGAGTTCAGTCCCTATCATATAACAAATAACTGGAATCTTATCTATATAATATATATATATATATACAAACATCGTGATAGGAGATTTTTATATATTATATAAAAATCTCCTGTCACGATGTTTGTCCGGGATAAACTCCGAAAATACTGAACCGATATTAGTGATATTATTATAATTTAAAACAATATGACTGTCCATAATTAAAAATAAACCATTAAATACCTCATTCATCAAACTAATGTTTGTATTTTATCAGTTAACAATTTTGTATATTTTTATTTATCATATACTATACTTAGATATAAGATATAAAATGTAAAATTCAAAACCCATATAGTTCATTTTTTTCATTCATTTATCGCTTCATTTACATTCAAATTTAAACGTAATATTTTTTAAAACTATAATAACAGCTACAGCAACGTGTGGCCGGGTCAGCTGGTACAATATAAATTTAAATGCAAAATTTCTGTTTTTGAATTGATATTCTACAACCATTTATAATTGAAAACAATAAGTAGTATCAAATTTCAATTTAGTAAATCTAAATAAAGAAAACAAATCGATTAAAATAATGTAAGAATATAATTTAAAAAAATGTAACCTGCCAGTAAGAATATAATTTTAAAAAATTAAATTTTTTGTTAATTTAAAAATAAAGTTCAGCACTTTTGTTTGTTTTTTTTAGTCCTTTTTTGCTTTTAAATGTCATGAAATAATAAAAGTAATAATAATAACTGAAATATTAACAGGAAGATTTAGAAAAACATGTATCAGTACATTTCCACATTTATCTAAATTCCATAAATTAGAACTATGTTATAACAAAGTTTACTTCAATACATAAAAAAAAAATTAACTGATCATTAATAAATTGAGAAGTCGGCACACTGTCTTCTATGAATATTATGAGATACCGTGGGCTTATACAATATTTATTTTTCTATTTAATTAAAACCAATACTGTCTTAACTGTCAATAAATTTACATAATGTGTATATTTTATTAACCAGAGAGATTAACAATTACTCATGAGATATAAATAAATAGTTCTTTTAACTTAATCTTTTCATATATTCTTTTCATAACTAAACAATAAGCAATTTTGATGATAAAGTTATTGAGATAAAGCTGAGAGAGCCAGTTAAATACAGCAGCACCATCTACAAACCTACAAATGAATTCACCTGTGACTGGAGAAAGGCTGTTCCGAACAATACCTTTAAGAGGGGTAAGTGATAAACAGAATTTTACTTGGGTGGGAGTATCTACCCCATCACTGTAGAAGAGAGAGCACAATAAAAGAAAAGATTTAGTGAAACGGAAAGTTTACTACGATATTATATCAATATAACCACAAGATTTTATAAAGAAAAATATATATATTCCCATCTTTTAGTTAGAGCTGGGGCTCAAACCGACTAGTTTCTATCTTAGCTTCCTCTTCAATTCCCAATAATCCTTGAGGCATCTGAAAAGAAGATGGCCTCATGATCTATTGGGTTGTCACACATGAAATGACCGTTTTTAGAACCAGGAAGAAAATAAAAATTTGAGATCAAATCTAACATATTTTTTATTCAAAGTATGGCTTACCAAGTTTTTTATCCCAGATTTGAAAAACGTTGAGTCACGTGATGAAAGGAATTCAGAAAATGCATTTTAATGTCTAAATCATTGGTAAACAATTTTCCTCGCAAAAAGTTGTCTTTTCGCAAACACCGAAAAAAGTGGTAGTCTGTAGAGGATAGATCAGGGGAATATGGGGGGGGTGGGGGTGGTAAGACTTCATAGCCCAACTCCTTTAATTTATTTACTGTCTGTATTGAAGCATGAGGTCGGACAGCATCATGAAGGAGAATGGGTACTTTTCTGTTTACCAGTACCGGCTGTTGGTTGATCAAATTTTGATACAGTTGGTCAATTTCTTGGCAGTATGATGTTGAATCAATTTTCCCCTTTGGTAGAAAAGAAAACTGAACGACCCCGGCCATAGGCCACCATACAGTAACCATTAACTTTTCCGGATGGAGATTCTGTTTTGGCATGTGCCCGGGAGGCTGATCGGCATCTAACCATTGACCAGATCGGCGTCGATTGTCATAAATGATCCACTTTTCGTCACAAGTTATTAAGCGGCCGAGAAATGGTTCGTTTCTTTGACGAGCAAGCAAAGTCTCTAGACGTTTCAACTACTGACGTTCGTTGAGCTCGTGTGGGACCCAGGAATCGAGCTTTTTTGCCTTTCCGATCAATTTTAAATGTCTGGAAACTGTCGTACAACTTGTGCCTAGCTCTGACGCATATTCTCTGACTGTTTTATGAGGGTCTTCTTCCACAGCATTCTTAAGATCTTAGTCCTCTATTGATGTTTGAGGCCGTCCACGGGACAGATTTTCTAATGTCGTATCTCCTGAGGAAAATTTTGTAAACCAACGACAGATGGTTCTTTCATTAGCACTTCCTTCACCAAACGCATGATTAATATTTCTTGCTGCCTGGGCAGCGGAATGACCGATTTTGTACTCATAAAAAAAATCGTTCGGAAATCGAGTGTTTCCATGGCCACGGTTAAAATTATACTAAACTCTGTATGCCTACTTGGGAAAAAAATAACACAGTTTGCAAATAGAGGATTAACAAGTGCTTATTATAGATAGTAAATATTTTGCTAGGAATCAACAGGCGACGCTTTAATCCTCCGTAAAGATTAAGATTTAAAAAATGGGACATTCCATGTGTGACAGCCCAATACAAACTTAACTCTGTTATATGAGTACTACCAGAGGGTAGTATACCTACTTCCCATCATATATCATTCATATTTACTAGTATTATTTAATATAGTTGTAAATTCCAATAAATAAATTTAAAAAAGAAAAGTTAAGGCTGGAGAAACAAATGAGAAAAGGATGCTCAAACTCCTAAGAACACTAGTAGTACAATAACTTTAAATTTGGATTGATTGAACTATTACCAATAAACATAAAAGTGGCTTTAGTATACATTTTATACTGTTTTTTTTTTTAATATTATTATAAAGGGAAATGTTTAAAGTCTATATCCACAACTGTAAACTAAAATAAATGGATAAAACATTATTAGTAGGATTAATAAGGAAGTTACAGTACATTGCTAGTCACGCTGCATCACAAGAACAGCCTTGGGCTCATGCAAGATTGATTTTTGATTTGTAATTTTTAAAAAATAATACTTTTTTATTTAAAATTTTGATTCTGTATTTTTAATTAATACTGCTCTTATTACGAGTGCATGTTAATTATTTATATTCATAGAATATATATAGAGTTTAGGCTAGTCACACTGTATCCTAAGAATAATATGAGTTACTATGGGCTGATGTAAGATTGATTTTAAACTTTTAGTAGAAGATTTTAATTGAACGATTGATATATTTTTAATTAAAACCTTTTTTGTTTTTGTAAAAACTTAATACAACTATTATTACATCTTAATTATATATAATTGTGGAATAAATAAGGAAGTTAGAGTACACTGCCAGTCACACTGTATCCTAAGAGTTCTATGATAAGTTAATACTAAGTGATGCAATATTGATTTATTGGTTTTTTAATTTTACCACTTGTATTCAGTAAAAACCTAAGACAAATAAGAAGATATAAATAGCTCTATAAGGAAAGTAAATGAGAATTTTCATAAAATTTGGTTTTTCTCAAAAATAATTTAATATACATTAGATCCTCAAGGTAGTATCTTTGGCCCAATCCTTTATACAGTTTATACAGCTGACATCCTAACTCATCCTAATACCATCCTTACCACGTATGCTGATGATACATGTGTATTATCAGTCAACACCAATCCAATTATTGCATCCCAAAGCCTCCAATCCCATATCACTGATCTTGAAGAATGGTGTCAAAACTGGAGAATTAAAATAAATTCTCAAAAATCGCATCAAATCACTTTTACCTTACGTCGTAAACCAATGACTTCCTGCCCTTCAGTATAATTTAATAATAACCACTGGTGCCTGTAGAACAGATCCGATACTTAGGGTTGCATCTCGACAAACGATTAACCTGGAATCCTCATACTAGACTGAAAAGACAAGAAACCGCTCGACGTTTCAGGCTACTTCAACACTTACTAGACATACAAAAGACTCATCTACATGACCATCATACGACCTATTTGGACTTACGGAGTAGAGCTTTGGGGCTCCACTAAACCATCGAATTCCTCTCGTATCCAATCCCTACAATCCAAAATCGTTCGTAAAATCCTCGACGCTCCTTATTTTGTTAAGAATAAAGTCATCCATAACGACCTGATTGTTAATTTGTTGCTGATTTGGCCCGAACCCGGTATCTATCCTTTCGTAACAAACTTCATACCCTCTCAAACCCTCTAGTTTCAAACCTAGTTTCCTCTTCGATTCCCGATAATCCTCCGAGGCGTCTGAAAAGAAGATGGCCACGTGACCTTCTTAGTTGAACTAGTGATTTTATAAAGGTAGAATTATTGTACTACCAGTGGGTAGTTTCTCTACTTGCCATTAACTCATGCCATTATGTATCACATAGCCTATTTACTTGATGTATTATTGTAATAAAGTTGTAAATATCAATAAATAAATTTTTTTTTAAATATACATTAGATGTATATTTGAGGTGTTTCTTAAAGGTATTTTCATGATAATTCTACCTTTATAAATATTAGCCAACAAAGTATTTATAACAATTAATGTCAAGCACCCTATATGCTTTATTAGGATAAAATGGATTTTTTGCTCAGAACTTTGTTCTTATTTCAAAATTATTTTCAACATTTCAGTTTTGTTTCGTATCAAAACGTGTTTTTTTAAAGTATTATTTATTTTCTAGGCTGTTATTTCTTTTGAAATATATACGGATTGATCTTTTCAGTAGTAATTTGCTAGTCTCAGAGATGTAGCCAGGTATACACCTCAGTATTTGGCACAAGACAGTACCGTGTTTTCGGATATGAAAAATCGTTAATCCTGAAAAACCTGGCCAGGATAATGAGGCAGACTTACTAAATTACTGTATTTTCACAGGTCCTTGAGAAGTGTCTAAAGTTCCAGTTTAATTCTATGTTTTGAAGTGGCCGAAAATCGAGTTCAAAGATTCCATTACATACAGGCGTGTTAAAAAAGTTCACTTCAATAAATCCAAGTATACAATAATATCTTAATAAACAAAAATATATCAACAGTTTTCATGGACGTTTTGGATAAGTTACTGCTGAAGTTTCCCAGAGTGGAAATCAGGGCAACCATAAAAGTTAACCACCCTTGACTAACTTTTCACTTATAAATGTCTTGGTCTCGCGAACATAAAATTTCTCGGCAAATAACTCGTTCCGATTTCATTGCATTTAGCCATTATAAAAAAATATATATTAATTTATTAAGAATGGCTTCATCTTTCAGAAGGCTTGTTGCGGCATCGCTCCTTCAAAAGAACGACATAAGTAAAAAATTGGCATTTTTGAGTTAAGCCTTCAGAAGTAATTGTATTGAATGACGTTTTTTAATTCAGGAACGACGTATCCGATATTCCATTTTTATTTCTTTAAAATAAAGTCATATTTTGTGTTATATAATGTTTGAACTTGAAGTTTTATGGGAATGTTACATAAGTTAAAATAAATATAGTTTCAAGCATTTAAACATTTTCTGATGGTTAATACAAGAATTTCAATACCATCATTTCTATAGGAATTCTTTGCTTCACCATACCCATTTTTTTATTTTTTTAACTCGCATAAAATTTTCAAATATCTGTATAGAAAAGTTTTATGGGAAAAATTACATAAAAACCTGTACCACTACAAACCGTGAACGGGTTCGGGGTCCAGTAAATGGTAGAGACTGTACAGTTTCAAGGACAGCGGTTGTGCAGGGAGGTTATTTGTCCTAAATCACGCTCAACCGCCACATTTTTAACTTTAACTAATCCACGATCCATTTTAGGGTGCTAACAGACTAAATTAAAGTCTTGCCGGCAGGGGGATTTGAACCAGGATTTTCGGCATGCCAACTCAGTGCTCAAACACTGAGCCACTAGGCTCCAGAATAATGACATAAGTTAAAATAAAAATATTAAAAGGGAAAAAAAGGAAGAGTTAAAACCTGTGACTCAACTCGAAGCAATAACTCGTGGAATAATTACATGTAACTTTCAAATACCTCTGTTGAAAAATTAGTTTTTTGAGTTATGAAATTGTTCTTTTGAAGGAGTGACATATCCATAGACAATAGTTTGACATTCATAGACACCTACCTATATTTCTCGGGACGTTGAACAAACACAGGGAACTAGACAGTGAAAATGCTTCGTGTCGCATTGAGACCTGTATATATCTGTTCGGCCTCACATAATTGCATTAACCTCACACCATCTGGTTATCGCATCCCCTCACTTGTACCTCTTCCTATGGAGTTGCTTGGCTTCATGAACAAGGCGAGGTGTTAACCTGCTGAATGCAAGGGAATCATTGCTTCGACAATAGTCGACGGATGACATAACAGTTCACAAACATAAAATTTATTTGTGTGAGAAGAACTTGATTTGGAGCAACAGAAAGTAATGGTCCAAAAAGTGGATTACCAATTAATCCAAATAATGACTTTCGTCGAGTTTTCACCGCTATCTATATCATCGGCAAAGTAGAAAGTATCGAACGCAGTAATCACAGGCACCTCTCGAATATACCGGAGATGTACTTCCGGCCCAAAGGCGAGTGAGGATGAATTGCGATTGGCCTGATGACAGGATGTCTTGAAACCTTTGTAAACTCATCGTAACCGCTCATTTTCTGTTTAGTCTCTCTGGTAAAAAGAAAAAAAAGGGTATCTATTCCGCAGGTTGTCGCTTCGAGTTGAGCTACACATGATGTTAACTGTTTATTCGTTTGATTTTCAATACTTTCCAAAAATACAAGTTATCTTGAGCTTTAGTATGAGAACATAATATAATTATGGGTAAGAGTAGATTTCGATAATCATTTAGTCAATAAATAAAAGTGACAACTGACATTTCGAAGTATAAATGTTTGTTGAAACGTTCATTTCTAGATGAAATGATTACCGAAGTATACAAATTTCCCATAATAACATTATCTTTTCCACGCTCAAGCTCATGATAACTTGTATTTTTGGAAAATATTAAAAGGGAGAAACGAATGAAAAGTTAAACATGTATTGTTGTTTGTTGTTTGTTCATTTAACGTCACTTTATGCTGCTGTGGCTAATCGGACGATGCTACAATGGGAGCTCTAAATTTTGCCTATCCAGGTTTTATTAGGATAGGGATTTTTAACGAGTACCTGACATCGTACAGGCTCGGGACCCCCGTTTAACGTCCCTTCCGAAGGACGGCGTAACTAAGGATTTTTTACTCCCTTTAAAAAATCCTAGGGCCACCTGCCGGGCTACGAACCCGCGATCTTGGGTTTAGTAATATAAAACATTATACATATAATATTAATAAATATTAAACACATAAATATAAAATATTAATAAATATAAATAATAAATATAAATATTAAACATGTTTTTTTTGCTCGTTTTTTTACTCCCTTAAAAAAATCTTAGGGTCACCTGCCGGGCTACGAACCCGCCATCTTGGGTTTAGTAGTTTGTTACGCTAATCACTAGACCACAGGTGACCGTTATTTTTAAAAGGTTTATTTTATAATATTTTTTAAAAGGTCTTTTTTATTTCATAATATTATTTTTTACTTACATATAGAATTGTGCAACACAGTGTGTTAAGTACTGACTGTTATGCTGTGCAATAATATGGTAAATAAATTATTTATCCTAACAGCTACGGATGGATCCTGTGGGATCTAGGATTCTAATGGGGCACACCTAACCTCTGAAGTGGGTACCCTTAATTTCAGGGAAAATACTACCGGTTGAGCGTGATCGGACAAGTCACCTCCCTGCACAACTAATGTCCGAGAAACAGAATAGTCTCTACCATCTACTAAACACAAACTCTTCATGTACTGGTGTGGTACAGGTTTTTTTTTCTTATAACTCGATTTTTATTTATATCTATGTTTTTCTTAATATCTCTGTGATATCCAACCACCACTATAGTGATACGGATTATCTACTTACCACATAACTGTGAAAGCCACCACAGGATAGATTTGAATCGATTTAAGTTTATAGATATAACTGAACGGACAATCGTGCCCCGAGTTGATCTCTACTGAATAGATGTGTCCGACGAAAACAATTAAAACAAATTAAAAAAGATGGCCTCGTGAACTTCTAAGTTAAACTTGTTGTTTGAGTACTATCACTGGGTAGTGTCTCTAGTTGTCTTTATTCATGCCAATATGTACCATTCCTGCCATTTACTTGTTGTATTATTATAATAGGGTTGTAAATTTCAATTAATAAATTATTAAAAAAATTAAACAATAACGGTTCCTGTAGAAATATTTGGGAAAGTTACACAGAAAAAAATAACACTTTGGATTAAGAACACATCAAAATTTAAAAGACCGTTTTTTTTTCTATTTGCCCAGAAACCACTTGAATTACTCAGTAACTAATTGACCCGAATTTAACAAATAAATTTACAGTGATAATATATTAAAATTTTTAAATGAATTACTTCATCATATTAAAACATTAAACAATAATTCGTGATCTCGAAATATTTCGGAAAATTACAAATAAAAATTGAGAACAGTTGAAAATAAAAAACAAACATTTTTGGGTTTCTCTATCCATAATTACTCATTAACTAATGAATAAGAAATTCATGGACAGAAAATCATCCACGACAAATATTGAAATTAACTAAATAATTTAAAAAAATTAAACAATAACCTGAATAGAAATGAAAAAATATTAGAGATTGGAGATGAAAAACAGCAGTTACATTTTGAACGAGCGACCGAATATTCGTTAGTAAGCATTTAACTAGCTTCTGGAATGTTCAGTAAGTGTAGTTTTCGAATTATAAAAAATCGAAACCAATAGATCTTGCCACACTCAAAAAATATAGTGAGGTTACGCTGTAATAATAAAATATTGCAACCCATCTCCTACTCTTGGGTTGGCAAAGAGTTAAAATACAATTGCAGTTGTCATTTCGTCATCTTGTCAACCACATACGACATTGTAACCAGTGACATAGAGAAAAGAAAACTAATTAAAAAAAACTAATATCAACCTGAACCAATATCAACGATATCAACCTTAAACTTAACGTGAATACTACGTGGGAATAAAACAATTATCTAAGAATAAAACGCTGGTTAATTTAAGAGTTGGGAAATTCTAAAGTAATAGAAATGTGAGAAATGAAAGTGTGAATTTTCCCAGTACTGTTTGGTATTTTAATGAATGGTATCGTACAAAATAAATGGAAATTTCACCCAAGAAAAACCTTGCCAGAAAAAAATATGAATTAATTTAAAAAAAAATGAAAATGCTGAAAATGATGTTTTGCGATTTTCGAATTGAGAACTTAAGAATTTAAAAGAACATTTTTCTGATTCTTTTTGCTTAGAACTGAACCACTCAAATTAATCATTGAGTATTGAAAAAATCGTATCACTGTAAGTGCAAGAGTACTGGGTTCAGTTTATTGTAGAGACTCTACCATACTGTTTCTAGGACAACGGTTGTGCAGAGAGGTGATTTGTCTGAGAACATGCTCAACCACGAGGTTTTCCCCTCAATTAAGAGTACCTACTTTATAGAGGCTGGGTGAGCCCCAAGAAGATTCGTAAGATCCTACTCCTATGGCTGTTGAAAGGTTAAATAAGTAATTTATTAAGCAATAGACCCAAAGTTCATAGATAAAATGTAGTGCCCGAAAACGGTTATTAAACTCAAATATTTCAATGAATCACTAAATAACTTATAAAGGACTACTGTCTAGGCTTCATCATCATTGGACGAACATTAAAAGGAACTGCACACGAAATTTAATTTATAAGCAAGAACATAATTAAAATATATTGCAACTAAAATTTACATTATTCAGAGTTATACAAAATTGAAAATGTATTTTATTTTCAGGAATGTACGATTTTTAAGGTAAAATAAGATCACGTGTTTTCTGAATTTATTTATTTTTAATGGAAAAATTCCATGTTCAAATCCCGCTGCTGACTTTTATTTAATCTATTAGCAGCAGGAGATGGATCCTGTAAGATTGAGGACCTTCCTGGGGATCACCCAGCCCCAAAATCACCTTCCTGCACAGCCGTTGTCCGAGAAACAGTTCTGTCTCTACCTGTACAGACCCTTCACGGGTTGTGGTGATAAAGGTTTTTTTTTAATAGGAAAACAAAAATTAATCTACTTATTAGAAGTGAGTCATAAAGTAAAGTAAATTGATAGATACCTAGCTAAAATTCTGTTAATTTATGACTGTCAAATAGAAGGAAATATGTCTAATTAGGTAACCAAGCTAAAAGCTGTTGAATATTTCAAAGGCTGAATTACGTCCATCCATCTGAGGTGTTAGCTTGTATAAATTTTAAAACGCTTTTAGTGTCATTTTTAAGCTCATATAGCTCATCTTTTATTAGATCTGTAAAGCGAGGTATAAGTATCAGTTAACAAGGAAAATGTGCCGTTATTGTACATTTTAGATTCAAATCGGAAGTACGGAAGCAAATAATATTCAATAATTAAAATCGCCGTAAAATGAGTATGTTTTAACACCCTGGGTCTAAGAACATATTACTAGGGGTATTTCTGAGTTTTTGGTATTTACTTGCCTAGAATGTTCATATTATTTTCATTATGAACTGCTGTAATATTTATTGGAAATTATCGTGTTTTTTACAGCACGAAAAATTAATTAAATGAACTTCATAATAAAAGAAAAAGGTTTAGTTGGATAATTTTTTTAAAACCTTCCTCGTCTTTTCTTTGTTTTGATCCGTATTTTCATTAATCAAGGAAAGGCCCTACGTTGACCCCAGTGTTCGCAATAATAAAAAAATATTATGCAAAGTAAATGTCACAAAATTAGGATTGCCCCTATTAATTGTTGCACTATTTATACGATAAATGATAAATGCAGTAAAATTAATTTAATTTTATATATTATATATATTAAATTAATTAATACTTATCCCCGACGAAGGCGTAATATTCAGGCATGCAATGGTTCGTAGCAATGTGTGGTAGATAGACCCTCAATTCTCCCAAAAGGAATATACACGTATGTCTGTAAGAAGAACTCGTCAAGCGGACAAAGATCTCCATGGTCTATAGCACCTATGGAAAAAACAAATATATACGAGTGTGTTTTCCGTATTAATTGTTGAAAGGTTTGGCTTTTTTATTTTTCTGAGTTTTAAATTGTTCTCGCTCCAAAAATGATAAGAAAATAAATACGAAAATATATTTTTAAAATTTTAAAAATTAATTAATATTTATTATTCTGGTAACATTTTTATTGGGACATTGCCATTTATTTTGTGCTATACCATTCTTTGAAGATACCTACCAGCCCAGGGAAAATTCACACATATATTTGTTTGTGTGTGTGCGGGTGTGTGTATATATATTATTTAGGAATTCAAAAAGTTAGATGACCAAATACAAAGAGAACTTATAACACTTATTCGCATTGAACTAGAGGAAGCCAAAGCAATATAATCTTGTAACCTAATCCCTTTCACATTGAATTCTTTAAATATATAATATTATTTTCTTTTCATTGTTATTAATCTAATAAAAACTTTTCTGGATCGTTAAAGATTAGAATTAAACGAAACTAATAGATAAAGTTATATAGTTTTATGTTCTTATAAGAATCATTAAAACATAAATAACTGCCGTAGGCTGGGCAACCTTAAAATTGTCACTACACCATTGTGTTCAGGTTTTTAATATACAGGGTGAGGCTACTCTATAGGCGTCTCCTGGCCTTTCCATTGTATTCTCGAATTTAATTGGAAAGTAGAAACGGCATTGTCATAGAGTGAACAGTATTAATTTTATATAAATCAATCGTCTGGTAAATACGAAGATAGTATGAACAAATTAAGACAGCTCAATGGAAGGAGTTTAAGGGAATTATGAATGAAAACGATTTACGAGTTTTCCCCCATCAATACTTAATCATGCCTGTTTTTTTATCACCAGTTTATAACTTGTTTGTTATCACATCACCATTCAGAATTATATATAAATAGAATATATATAAATACCATCTATATATAGATACCATAGAAGTATAAAAATATGGTAACGGTGGGGAAGAGCGTTAAAAAAAATAATTATTCAAATCATGTCGCTTTCTATCGGTTAAAAAATCTAAAACGGAAAGGACAGTGAAAAGATAAAACCTACCAAAAAAAAAAAAAAATGTATGCAAAAACGACATTGGATCCTGTGAGCATCGAGGAATCTGTAATTGCTAGTATTGCCGTTTCGTCAAGAAAGGTTCTGAAATATAAGGATTAGCCAACTCGATGTAAGTATTGGGTTTGGAATGGGTCATAGCAACCTGGGATTTCCAATCCTAACTCCGTCATTTTTCTCGCCGTTATAATATTAACAACTCATCGAAGTGAATATTAGGGATAATAATTATTATGTAATAAAATGTTTTCGTGTTGCGGTGGATATGTTCAGGAATGGAACAGCCAATAGCATATCCCGAGACAAAAAGAAGTGGTTCTAGGCGAAAACAAAGCGATCAAAATCTGCGATGAGGTTTGAACTCGGATGTTGCTACAGTGGGAGTCCTAAATTTTGTCTATCCAGGTATAATTAGCATAGGGATCTTTAACGAGTTTCTGACACAGGATATGGACCACCATTAACCATCCTTCCGAAGAACGGCATAATCAAGTGTTTTCAATTGTTTTAAAAAATCCTAAGGTCACTCACGAGCTGCGAATTCGCGATCTTTTACATAGTAGGTTCTTATGCTAACCACTACACCATGGGTGTCCCTTATTTTGATAAAGTTATACCAGTTCAAGTTGATTGTTGGGCTTTGGAGAAAATAAATCTTTATATTTTATTTCTCTAATTTTAAAGAATTAACTACTTAAACATAAACGGATTCCAATTACTTACTTTTGGAATAAAATAGGCCGAGGCCTGACCACCCAGTTGACAGTTCCTGCCGTGTTCTCACTAATGGGTCTGCATTGGGAGACAGCTACTTTGTTACTAGTTCTGGCTTGGATTTCTGACCCATTGCGTTTTCACGAGGCCACCAATGGGCTGAACAGTGCGATATAACTCGAAAAAATATACGACTATTGGCATTACTCCTTGGTGAACATTTGATGGAAATTCTCAAAAGCCAAAGGAGAAAAAAGAAAAAAATATGGAAAAGGTGTTGGTTAAAGAGGAAAAATATTGGAGCAGCTTCTATGATCATAACAGAACTGCGCACTCACGATGAACACGAATTAAAAAAAAACAGAGAATGACACCCTGCCAATTTGATGTTATTTTGCAGTTGATTGCCTCAAGAATTCAACGCAATGATACCTTTATGCGAGAAGCTATACCAGCAAGAGTAAAACCAGAGATAAGATTGGTTTACCTTACCTCAGTAAGTTACGAAATGTTATCAGTATTTTTCAGGGTGTCCAAAACAGCTATATCCAACTTAATAGTATAAGTATGTGAGTAGCTGTCCTTGTGGGAGTAGGAGAAGGCCAGTGGTCAGTAAAAACAAAATTTTTTGAAGTAGCTGTCCGTCAGCAACTGATCGGTCAGTACTGGCTTAACTTTGTTTTCACGAACCCAGTAAATACCAGACAGTAACTGTCCTTCACTGAGCGCCAGCTACTCGGCCTGGGAAAACCAGGTCTTAGTAGAGAAAAAGGGAATAGGGCTCAAAATTTTACTCCCTTTAAAAGATCTTAAGACAACCTGGCGGGCTGCAAACCTATGAACCAGGACATAGACTAATCTTATGGTCATTAAAATGTTTGAGAACTTGATTTTTGTGGAAGGAAATTAACATAACGCTAAGCAGGGTTTATATATTTTTTCTCCTGAATTGAAAAAGTATGCACTAATCCCATTAGATTTTACCCCTCATTATTGTATATTTAACGAATTGAAGGGATCCATTCCACCAACCTAAATGCCATCCAAATTGTGCAGCCACTTAGAACGGAAAGAAGAAACCAAACTACGACGACGCATTCACTTCGATAGAGCCCTCAGGTGTCACTAACCCCTTGAAGACATTTACAACGGCACCTTGTTCTGCCTCTACCTCATCAGGTTTCCTTTCCCCGCTCCGTTGGGAAGCGGTCCGCCCAAGAACAAAAGAGATCTCTTGGGAAGTGGAGCAAGTGAAACTTTTATCGCCTTTCTAATTTACAATGCTTCATTATAGTCACCAACCCTTATATAATTGAATTAAACTGTAAATACCATAATAAAGCGATACCCCTCCAAAAAACAAAAAACAACTTAGTATGAAAATAAATCCTTCCTATGAAACAAAATGAACGAATTTTGCAAAGATTCGTAAAAACCCTTTAATTATTTTATTATATATAAACAGAAAGAATCAGAAATTAATAAATAAATTAAACCTGCACCATTACACTCCACAAAACCTCTTGGGTACATGGCTGACATTCAGTACATGGCTGAGGCAGTACTGATTCTAGGATAACTGTTATGCAGGGAGTTGGGAAATGGGGAGTTTTCAAATCTTTTAATACGATTCATTATCGACAATTATAATTTTTCTTAGCATAGATTAAAAAATAAAATAAAAGTCTGTACCTCTACAACCAATATTAATATTAAAAGGTTTAGCGAGATTGAAGGTTCTATACCCATACAACCAATCTGCTTACAACCTTTCGTCCACGGATTACTAACCGAATCCAAATCATTTGATCACCCTAAATGCAATCCACCCACCTACTCCTAGGTCATACAGACGATTATCAGTCGACTAAGAGCTTTTTAGAAACTTGTTCCTAACCAAACCCAACAACTTTACAAGTATAATATAAAAGTTTACAAATTCGAAATGTTACTAAAGCAAGCCAATGTTTTATAAATGTAAATACATTTTTTTTTTATAGATAGTGGAATTTTTATTTTATTCTGATGGGGGTAGAGAAGCGAGGATAGTTAATTCTTCAGCCATAATAAAACTGAATTAATTAACTCTGTGTGTGTGCGTGATTTATTTTTCAAAGGTTAACTTTCCTATCAATTGAATGTATTATTAATATTTTTTAATTTAATTTAATTTTTATTATTTATATTTTATTGTATTGTTTGTTACACTATGCTCGTTCTCATATACTATTCAGATAACATTTACATATTTTATTTATTTATATTTGTATCTAATTTAAACTTTGAATGTTTACTTTTTGTACATATTTTTTTCTAAAGAGTGCACAAAAAAATTATTTTCTTCACCATTCTATTCTGGATAGTTATATAAACAAAAATATTTGAATAAAATTTATTTGAGTAAGTAAAAAAAAAAATAAAAGTCACTTATTTGACGCTTTCAAATTTGAATTATCAAACGTCTCTCAGCCGAGTAAAGTACACGTAATAATATTCCAGCTTTGTGAAATAAGTTAAATACGTTAGTCAATTTAAGAAACAAAGACATCCAGTCGAATCACTGGACTATCTTTAGAGAAAAGACAAAAAAGAAAAAAAAAACATGCGTTCCAAAATAAACAGATTCACACGTCGATGGCAGGAATTCAAAGACTTTTAACTGTTGCCAAATCTGCTTTTAGCCAATTTAGCAGACATAGCCCGATTTTTCCACTTTTTGGTGTTCGTATTAAGAACACTAATTAAGAACGTATAGATTCTTGACTAACGGATTTACAAGGAGTTTAAGTGATGTCTTTCGTCCTTAAAGATGCTGGGGAAAAATACGTAAAGATACGTAGCAATATACGTTATATTGTTTTAATATTTTGAATTTTTTGGTTTCATAATAGAACCAAAAATATTTATTTGAAAATTGAGAGTTGAAACTGTTTAAAAAAACTGATAAACGGTGGGTTCGGCTAACAAGGAACCAAAAAAAAGTTGCGAAGTTGTACTAGTGTTAGTTTTTATATTGATCTTGTTTAGCTAGCCATCTATTTGATGGTTCCCCCCTAGAAGTGTAAATATTAACATTGATACAACTTATCATGATTTTTCAAATATAGTAACCAGAGGTTGCAGAACTACTACAGAAAAAAAATCAACATTTCCTTGAAATCAAAAGGAAAAGAAATGAAGTAGGGTGGTATAAATTATATAATAGGTATATAAATATTTTTAAAAATAGGTAAATATGATACGAATTAATAGTATTAGATTCGTACTTGTTTTAATATCAAGCGTTAAATGTTCATCAATATCTTGTCACAAAAAATGACTAATTTATTAAAATCTGCCAATAAGAAATGAAATTACAAATAAATTTATCATTTGAGATTTAAAAATATAGATAAATTATGACTATCATTTAAATAAATAAATTATTATTTTTTAAATACCTTAATATTTTGGGGGGGGGGGGGAATTGTATGCGAAATTGTGATTATAATCCGACCAGGCCAAGTTTGGAAGTCAGTTTGTTTTTAGTTTCCTGAAATGTTTATTCAATAATATTATTTCTAATGCAAAATACTAAATACTAAATGTGGAGCAAAATTTCAAAAATAAACGAGCGAAAAATATGGAAAATAGGCCATATTTGAAATTTATTAGTTCTCCGCTTTTGATCCTGAACGTACCAAACTATTAACTATGTTAATGCTGAGCGATGGAAAATTTAAAAATTTATTATTTTTTGTTATATGAAAACAATGATTGTCGCGTAAAATTGTTCGTGATGTTAATCCGACCATACCTCAGGCCATCTTACAAATAATTCATTAAAAGTAATATTAATATTTTAGTGAAATTATATTAGAAAATATATTGCATAACTTTAAAATTATAATTGTTTCTATTATTCAGTATTATGGAATGCCATTGTGTTGTTTTACGCTATCAATGACGGGGGAAACCAAACACTCGAGGAATATTCTTGTCCATGTGTTTGTTTTTCATTAATCTGCTATTTCTTTTTACGTAAGCGGATAATATGTTATTGCCAGCTTTCTTTCACGAAAAATGTCAGAATACATTAAAAGGAATACATTTCTTTATTACCAAAAGAACAATAAAGAAATGAACCTATGAAAATAACAACATTTATTCAAGAAATCTGTGTAGATTTTTTTGAAGTTCTTTTTTTTTTTAATTTGGTGTTGATGTACACTTGGATAGAGTCACTTTTATAAATTCTTATTGTTTATTCAATAAGAATATGTAATAGTGATGGACAACCCCTCAGAGATAGGGACGTTAAATGGGGGTCCCGAGCCTGTACGATGTCAGGTACTCGTTAAAAATCCCTATCCTAATAAAACCTGGATAGGCAAAATTTAGAGATCCCACTGTAGCATCGTCCGATTAGCCATAGCAGCATAAAGTGACGTTAAATGAACAAACAAACCCCTCAAAGATAGAGGTTACCAAATTTTAATTTGCGACCTCCATTTTGATTTAATATTGGAGGGTGGCGGAAGAAAAATTATGTTTTTGTACCTTTTTAGAATTTATCCCACTACTACACATGCTAAAAGATGGAATAATCGAAATGGATCGTAAGACATTAAGTTATATATCTATCTATTAAATAAAATATATATATATATATATATATATATATATATATATATATATATATATCATATAATTAGGAAAAAGAGGAGCTAAAAACTCTGGGACAAAGTAAGCAAAAAAAAATACTTTTTACAAAGGCATTTCATTCTCCACGTTTTAACGTCCACAATTTTACCTAATTACTTATTGATTTTATATATTGTTATTATAAATTATTAATATTTAAAATAATCAACGAATTTCAAGGAATGATGAAATATCTTACCGATATTTAAATACCTGACAAGAATTCTACACCAATACGTAGAACTGAAAAATCTTATCTATGGTACATGTTTGACATAGATAGAGAAGATCCAAATTGAAGAGTGATAATTTATGATGGATTCAGAGTGTTGTATTTTTCGAAAACAAATTATGAGTTATACATATCTGTGAATTATGGATAAAGTAAGTTTTCTATCGAAACTACATTTAAAAAAATAAATTTATTTCAAAGAGTAATAAATGCCCCAACTAAGCGAAAATTGTCCCCCAGATATTTAGTAATTATTTTAATAATAGGGTGTATAAAAAAAAAATTACCGTTTTATCAAATTCCAGAGCTAAAAAGTCTGTAAATATTTTAATGCTACCTATTATTTACGAACACTTAAGAAGTCTTGAATTTTGTCTATATTTAGGATCGGGTTTTTTAAAGAATACATGCTGAAGACCCCCATTTTATGTCCCCTCCAAAGGACTGCACAACTAATGCTTTTTTTACTCCCACGACCTTGGGAATATAAGGCCATATATTATAAGTGTTATTATGCTTAAGCATATAAGATCACTATATTAGGGTGTATAAAAAAAAAAAATGACCGTTTTATGAAATTCCAGAGTTCAAAAGTCTGTAAATATTTTAATGCTATTTATTATTTACCAACACTTAATAATCCCTTTAAAGCATTCTCTAAGCTTGTTTACTAACACTGGACTTCTTAAAAAAACAGCCTCAGTTTAGTTATTTATTTCAAAAAAGATACATGACAGTGTCCTACGAAAGTCTCGTAATTTTAAGACATTTCTGGAAATAAAATTTCACAGCCACTGAAGCAACTCGTAAAATTATTGAAAATGGAAAGTGTCCTTGACCAGCGCAGTGCGCGGCGTTGGTTTGAAATTTTTTTTTTTTTTTTATTATTTATTTATTGATATTTACAACTATATTACAATAATATAACAACTAAATTGGCTGAGTAATACATAATGACATGATATAATGACAAGTAGAGAAACTACCCACTGGTAGTACTCAAATCGCATGTTCAACTAAGAAGGTCACGTGGCCATCTTCTTCTCAGACGCCTCGGAGGATTATCGGGAATTGAAGAGGAAGCTAAGTTTGAAACTAGAGGGTTTGAGTGGAGATGAAGTTTGAAAAATTTAGCAGTGGAGATACGACGTTGGAAAGGAAGAAGGGCTCCGGGGGACCATTAATTGATATTGATGAGGTTCTGAAGGAAGCTGTTGAGTCAAACCCGTCCACAAGTACTCACGAAAGTCCCAGAGAGTGTGATGTGTCGAAAGATACTGTCAGCCGCCATTATTTACAGACTTTTAATCTCTGGAATTTGATAAAACGGTCATGTTTTTTTATACAGCCTATTATTAATTTAAGGATTCTTTGAAACAAATACAACAGAAAAAATGGGTAAAGAGGTGGGTACCGAATCTGTAAGATGTTAGGTACCTATTCTAATTAAACTACGAGAGTCAAAATTTAGGACCTCACTATATCATCGTCGGATTACCCATAGCACCATAAGGTGACGTTAAGTGAATAAAAAACAAGATACTCGACCACATCATAAAAACTTTAAATGTTTATAAATAACGACCAAAAACCTTCACACTCGAGAGGAAACGCGTATTCTGATATCTCTACGTCTACTCGAGTTGCCAGCGGAAGTTGTCCGAGGTGCTTCACAGTTTGCTAATGTCTTGATTGTTCTCATTTTACCGAACGGATGACACATGTTGTTTGCGTTGCTTGATATCAAACGTCAGTAACTCATCAGTGTTTCGGCGCATACATCAATTGAGGCGTTAGGGATCAAAAGCGGATGGATAACTCCGAGATTTCAAAAATTTCTTTTTCACATTCAGGCAATTTTACGATCCGGAAACTTCAGGTTCTGATCCGGGCAAAAACCAAGAGAAAAGAAATACGGCGGTAAGGTGTCGTGTCGGACAAAATTGCTTGACTAAACTTGCAAAAAATGTGAAAGTCAATTTTTTTCTTCTAATCCCAAACCAATCTACTAAGTAACCCTTTTAATAAATTCAATAACATTACATACTAATCCTTTATTGACACAAACAACAGTAAACTTTGGTCCGTCCCGTTTGTAAATTAGTGTCGATGTATGTTTCACGGCTGTCTGATCCATCTGTGATGAAATTTGATATGGATATTCTCAAGCCTGGGGAAGGACATAGGCTACTTTTTATCAACACACCACACATGCGAAGTTTATAGAAAACTGTAACCTGATTGACAAAGAATCCCAGTGGTCAACCCACAGCAGAAACCACTGAACTTATAGTGACTGATAGGTTCTTTGTATAGCTTAAATCACCACTAAGAAAGGAATTTGGACAATTCGATCCCCAAGTGTTTCCCCCTTAATATAATAGGGGTTCAAATATTGAATGTTTTGAAGATAGACATCTGAAATTTCGGATGTACGAGTAACTTATAGTTTAAAAAAATTAAATTATTTATTTAAAATGATCTGTCACGAAACTTTCTGTGGCAGACCTAATTCCACATGAGCGAAGCCGTGGGCAAAAGCTAGTACGGAGTAAAAAATTGTATACTTAAAGTTAAGTTCCACTCTCGGTTTAGTTGTTTCGACAATAACTTCTTAAATAGAAAATTTATAATCGATTAGATAGTATTTTAATTTTTTCTTCTTCACTAAATTATTTTTAGAACTTCATGATTAGTATAAACTAATTCCTAAAAAAATAATATAAATCGACTGGTAAACGTTTAAGGGGTAGACAAAGGCGTAGGTGGGAAGGGTTTAGTACATGGTAGAGTCTGTACTGTTTCTAGGACAACTGTTGTGCAGGGAGGGGATTTATTTGTTAAAGAACACACTCAACCGCCAGGTTTTCCCCCATTTAAGTCTCCATATCTCACAGAGTACATCCCTGGCTGTTAACAGATTAAATAATCTCTCTGTCCCACCTGGATTTGAACCCGGGACCTTCGCCACAGAAACTGAGTGCTGCACGAACTGAGCTTCCTATTTGATCACATTTAATATGATATATATGTTAATAAATATTATAGAATTTACAGATTTGTTATTTTTGCATTATATTTAATATAGTTATAGATAACAGCCAATAATGACATTATAAGTAATGTGATTATCTAGTGACCAAAAAAAGAGATGCACACCTTGATGTCACAAAAATGTCAAATATTTTGAGTTGGATGGAATATACGTACAGATTTTTGGAAGAAACAAGTCAAAACAGATAATTATGCGATTGCAATACTCCTTTTACTGCATACAAGGAAATAAGAAGAAAAAACGTGACAGGTGAACGAACTAATATATTTATAAATATTTTCCCAGCACTGGAAATAAAACAGTCACTTCAGCAAAAAAGAATGATTCCCTGAAATTACTAAAGAATTGATAAATATCAATACATTAAGAAAGCCTTCAAATGTCCAAGGACTAAAAATGAGTAGCTAAACTGGTATAGATTGTATTGGGTTCAGTACATGGTAGAGAATGTACACGTATCTAAGCTAGAGTTGTCGAGATGATTTGTCCGAGATCACGCTCAACTACCATGTGGAGCTCCCAATTATGGGTACTCTCTATATAGAAGCTGGGTGTACCTAACGAGGGTCTGTAGATCCCACAGGGTCCATATATGGCTTTTAATTGATTAAATAATTTATCTGCAACATAAATTCGGATTTGTATCCGTGACCTTAGCTGACAGCAACTCGGCTCTACTCTTTTAGCTACCCTGCTCCCCTATTTAATAACTATAAATTAATATTTAATAAATATAAATGAATAAATAAAAGTAACTGCCCGCAGCGGGATTTGAACCAGGATTTCCGGCATTGCAACTCAGTGCTCAACCATTCCGCTCCCTATAAAAATATAAGCTATTATATAAAATTAAAATCATTATGATTAAATCTTTCTCCAATAGCTATATTGTGCTAATTTTCTTTTCTTTATTTCTTATTATTCTTATTTTTACTGATCTGGAAAAAATATTTCTTCTAGGCTCCTTAATCCCTCGGCAGATTAAATAGTTTCTCTAGTAAGATGTCTTTTAAGTGAGACCTTCAGGATAAGTACTCAGTGCTCTACAGACCCAGCTAACGTGACCCTATTTATTAAAATAAAATAATTGAAAAGATCTATGGATCACCATTACCACATAACTAATTATCTCTTCGGATAATAGGGTTGTTAACCTTTAGGGCTGGTATTTATAGAAACAAACATTCTTAAGGACAAATATTTGTTCTTATTTGTTTATCGGGAGACAGGATTATTTTATTTTTCTCGAGAAATAAGACTGAGAACGCGGTTACCTAAACAGTCTTTTGTTTATATCCCAACACCTCCAGGGATCTTGGAGCAGAAAGGGTGTGTGAAAGAAGATTAATTAACTAATAACGACACCTAATAATATGTGTTATTGGAGTAGCTCAGTTGTAGAGAGAAGAGTTCCCGTGCGGGTTCAAATCCAGGTGAGACAGATAGATTATTTAATCTGTTAACAGCCAGAGATGGACTCTGTGTGATATGGAGACTTAAAGGAGGGAAGACCTGGCGGTTGAGCGTGATCTTTAACAAATCACCTCCCTCCACAACAGTTATCCTAGAAACGGTACAGACTCTACCATGTACTGAATCCTTCATGGGTTTTGGTGGTACAAGCTTTTTCATTTTTCTTTAGCTTGACAAAGTAAGAAACTGGGTTTTTGGTTCAATTCGTTTAATACCTATACCAAGCTTGACAATAATAACAATAAGTCTTAGCGAACCGGAAGGCTCGATACCGAAACCACCAATCTCTGTTTACAAACTTCTATTCACGGGCCACTACCCAAAACTAAATTCGCCACATTCTTAACGCAATCCTCCCACCTACGCCTTGGTCTACTCCTCATACGTTTACCAGTCGGTTTATATTATCTTTTAAGGAATTAGTTTATACTAAGCATGAAGCTCTAAAAATAATTGAGTGAAGAAGATAATTTAAACTGTTATCTAATCGATTATAAGCTTTCTATTTAAGAAGTTAGTGTCGAAACAACTAAACGGGGAGTGGAACTTAACTTTAAATATAAAATGTTTCACTGCATATTATTATTATACATATGGATTATCATTAATTTTAATAAATATTGTCATTAATTTTAAAAGGGTATGTAAATCAAATGATTGGTTTGGGATTAGAGGTCGATATATTCGGAATTAAAAAAAATTCATATTTTTCGCAAGTTTAAGAGTAGATAACTTATTTAATCTTTTAACAGCCAATTATGGATTCTGTAGGAGCTGGATACCCTCCTGGGCCTCACACAGCCTATATAAATTGGATACCCTTAATTAGGAGAAAGCCTGGCGGTAGAGGGTGGTCTTAGACAAAGCACCTCCCTGCACAACCGTTGTCCTGGAAACAGTACAGTCTCTAACACGTTTTTTTTTTAAATATGTAATCATACGATAGCTAGATAAATAGATAATGATAACTAGTGTTGGGTCGCCACCACGAACTGCTACTACTTCATTCTCTTATTATCATCGAGATGAGTAGATTCGTTTCAGACCTAACCTAATATGATCTCTCGTGTACTGAGAATCGAACCCGTATG
Organism: Troilus luridus; assembly: GCA_964056705.1. NCBI lineage: Eukaryota > Metazoa > Arthropoda > Insecta > Hemiptera > Pentatomidae > Troilus > Troilus luridus. The sequence goes on along the minus strand of OZ057415.1, from coordinate 70,595,852 downwards.
TTGTTCTCATGGCTCAAAGCCTGTATTTATTGACGACTTTGTTACATAAATGGACGACGCTTTCGTACATAAATGGAGACAGCTGGCAATACTACCGGGCAAGAATTAACTAGAAATAAATATTATTTAGAAATGAATTACTGCATAAAAATAATAATATATCTACTGATTACAGGTAAGCATTTAAAATTAACGTAAGAACTATACGAAAACATAGTATATATTGTATTAATAGGAAAATGGGTTTCTGTTCCACAGGTTGTCGCTTCGAGTTGCGTTACAAGTTATAACTGTTTATTTAATTTATTTTTAATATTAAATGTTTAAAAAAAAATATTTTGAACTTTGGTATGGAAAAGAGAATGTAATAATGAGTTGTCAATAGATTTTGATAATCATTTCATCAATAAATAAAAGTTTCAACGAACATTTCGAAGTATAGATGATATATGTTTGTTCATTTCTAGATAAATAAATTACTGAAATATACAAATTTCCCATAATTACATTACATTTTCATTCTTAAGCCTTGTTTTTACCATACTTGTATTTTTGGAAAATATTAAAAGTGAAAAGAATGAAAAGTTAAAACTTCTTGTGACTCAACTCGAAGCTACAACCTGCGGAATAATTACCATTGTATATACTATTTATTAAAACTTATACTTATTACAATATTTAGAGACTTGACTGAAAGACTTTTTATTATCCGAACCATACCCGAAGATATAATTTCTAATAACATATTTACTAATTACTACTAACATATTTAAACATCTATGGTATCATAGATCAGACCATTTTCGTTTTAACTTTTCAATAGATATAGTAGTTAAAATTTTAAATAAAATCATCATCTAAGATATTTCTAGGAACGGTAATGTCAATTCCTCCATGTATCTTATACGTGAACCTAGTCCGGATTAACATGCAGATCCCACAAGGTCCGTCTATGGCAGTCAACAAATTAAAGAATTTTTCTACCAGAGGCGGATTTGAACCCCAGGCCTTCATCATGACAACTGAACGCTCCACATATTGAACCACCCCACTCCCTCAAATGTAATAATAAATGTTTAAAAAAATGTTCATCCTTGTTAATTTTTAATTTTGCTATTTCACATATATACGTTATATAGTCGACTTTCGGTTATTACATTGTAGATGTTAAACCAAATTATTTATATATATATATATTTTTTTTTAAATGGGCATATGAAAATAACATGAGGAAACCTGAACTTTTATTAAATTACTGATTATTAAATGAACTACTGTTGTGGCCCTGATATTCATAGTCTAAAATCTGATGGTATCGAGATCGACTTCTTTTCTTCTCACATCGGAACTTATCAGGAATGGAAGAGGGAGCGATGTTTGAAACTAGTTTTTGTAAAATAAAATTCTATTGGGTAGGGGATACGAAGTTAACATGTCGTGCACTACTTACAATGGTCAGGTAAACAAATATTCTTCTATAAATAATTATAATAAACATCCGGGGCATTATCTAAATTTGAGCCAAAGTAAACTCGAGTTTTACGCCTGTGCGTCATTCATGCATGACGTGAACGGGATATGAGATGCTCCAACCATTTAGGTCTTAACCATTTTCAATTTTTATTTTTTAAATCTCGTTTTGATGTTGTGTGTCATATTAAAAAAAATGTGCCTAATTATATCTATATCTATATTTATTCATTCAGACTACCATTTAATGATGCGCAAAGGTGTTATTTAAAGGTGAAGATATTGATACCTTCATAGGATGAAAAGTTTTGTAGGTACAACAATAAAGTTATGAATTAATGATATTTTTTTAATAAAATAGAGCCAAAACTCAAAATGAAACACTAAATTTTTATTATAATGCAAATGGAAAAAACCACAAGCAGAGCCTTATGTTTCAAATCTGGTATAAAATACAAACACTTATACAAACAGTCGACGTTTCGCCCATTCAGGCATTATCAAGACACAATAAAAAGTAAGTTCACTCACATCTCAAAACAGAAGTGCAATACATCCCAACGAATAATCGCTCAAAAAAGCTCATAATCCGGGACCGCACCTCCACCCCAAGACGTTCAACCCAAAAACTGAAAAGCAGGTGATATGCAAACAGCTGGGAAGGTTACAGAATCCTAGTAGAGTACTGTAACCTTCCCAGCTGTTTGCATATCACCTGCTTTTCAGTTTTTGGGTTGAACGTCTTGGGGTGGAGGTGCGGTCCCGGATTATGAGCCTTTTTGAGCGATTATTCGTTGGGATGTATTGCTCTTCTGTTTTGAGATGTGAGTGAACTTACTTTTTATTGTGTCTTGATAATGCCTGAATGGGCGAAACGTCGACTGTTTGTATAAGTGTTTGTATTTTACACCAGATTTGAAACATAAGGCTCTGCTTGTGGTTTTTTCCATTTGCATTATAATGATATTTTTTTATTTATTTAAGAGGGATGTGCTTTTTCAAAAAGGTTATTTTATATTAACTTAAATGGGGGCTGCTTAAATGCACTGTAAAATAACTTGTTATAATTATATTAGTAGAGGCTCAACAATATTCATCAAAATAAAAATGTTGAAACTAGTAAACATAGTAGCTCAATGAGGCTTCAAAATTATTTTAATAAAAAAAAGGCATTCGCGATATTTTAAATGATTTTAGTGCTTTTTTTAGAAAGTGAATTTATGACTATTGCAATAGTTAATTGTCAAATTTTCGGGGGTATGTATTGTACTTATCATAACTTGAGTTGCAGTTGGACTCTTCATCCATCTGCCTTGAAGATAGATTGAGTCATGGGCCGAAACGTTGGCAGAATAAAATAACCCATTCTTATTCTGTGTAATTTATAGGCTGCACCCCCTTGTAATTTTACGCCCTTGTAAATATCTTACATATCATTCAGTCTACCATTTCCACCTGAAAACAAATTTTACTTTGCCATTTTATTATTAACATCGTGTGTCAAGTGTCGATTTTATACTTAGACCAGTTTGTTATTTAATATAATTCACTACATGTTTTAAAAAATGTCCTTCTTTTTTTTTTTTTAATTCTATCAATGTTCAGGAATGATTATGAGAACAATCTCAAGAAATAAAATTGTTCCTTTTCCACAATTTAATGTGAATAAAATAACTTCACTAACATATTACATTTCCACAGATTACTACTACTGTTTATGGTAATAGAACAAGGAAGATTTATTACATTCGATACTAAATATGTTTATGATATTCTAACGGGAGAATAATGTTAATGTTATAGCCTGCCTCATGGACGGGAGTGGATAAATTGGCACATCCTCATGTAGCCATGCAGATTCATTTCCTTGACAGGAAAACCGAAATAATAGACTTGGGCAGTTATGTCCGAGATACTATTTTTAAATTAACATCAACTAAAAATAATTACGAGTATATTTGTATGCAAAATAAATTCGTAACTAAACGAAAAAAACAAACAATATTTAAACCGTAACAATAAATAATTCATAACTTTTAAGTGGGTTACATTGCATTAACATAATTAATAACGGCATGCATAAGCAATTTTTATATATAAAAAGTTTACATCGCAACAGTTATTCAGGTAATTCGACCGAGATCACACTGAACCTCAAGGTTTCCACGCAACTAACTTTATAGAGATCGGGTGAGTCCGTGGAGGGTCTCAAGATCACACAGAGTGGATTCATGGCTGTTAACCGAATAAATAATATACCTGAAAAAAAAGTGTAGAATTCTGGAACTGGGGATCAGTAATCTAGCACTTCATGCTCCATTCCAAAAATTAACATTTTTTTTTATTAATTAAATAAATAAATAAATAAAATTGGAGCAGGTTAGCTGAAGTGGTAGAGCGCTGAGTTACTTATTCTGTTAACGGCCGGTGATGGATCTGTGGGATCCAGTTTATATAAAGTGGGTACCCTTAAAAGGGGAAATACCTGGCGGTTCAGCGTGATTAAGGACAGATCGCCTCCCTACACAAAATTTGCACTCCAGTCCAGTCCAACAGTCCAGAAACAGTCCAGTCTCTACCACTCTACTGAACCCAAAACCCTTCATGGGCTGTAGTGGTTACAGTTTTTTTTATTTTTTTATATAAATAGAGATAAATTAAGTGTAGGGTAAAAATGGAGGAATGAATATATATAAACAATTCGAAATAGAATTACTGTTTACCTATATTTACAACAGTCATATGCAAGAAATACAAAAGATCATTTCCTACTGAGACCCAGTAGCCACTTACTTGACCGAGAAGAGAGATAGTGGGCCAACGGTTCCGTGTGATTACAGTTTTTTTTTATGACAGGATTCTATTTCGGGCAAGAAAGCAATAAATGGGGCATTTTATTAAGCACTTAAGGTTCCTATTCTACGGTCGAGTTGTTGATGCTACCTCATAATCTTACACTGACACACGACTATTTATTTCTTAGAAACTATAGAAATTAATGCTACAAAAATTAACCTTTTAATCACAATTAAATAGGTATAATTTAAACCTGTATTACAACAACCCGTGAAGGGTCTGGAGTTCAGTACATGGTAGTGACTGTACTGTTTTTTGGACAACGGTAGTGCAGGGAGGTGATTTTCCTAAATCACGCTCAAACGCCAGATTTTTTATTTTTATTTTGGGATCCCACTTTATAAAGGGTGAGCCCCAGGAGGGTCCTAGATCTCCGACCCCTAAAAGATTAAATAAAAGTCTTGCAAGCAGCGCGATTTGAACCCGAGACCATCGGCATAAAAACTCAGCGCTCTACCACTGTCCCACTCTGCTCCCAAACATATTTTAATAACATACATACATAATACATAATTTAAAAATTTAATTAATACCCTATACTCAACTTAGAATGACGCTGGAACTTGATTATTATCATTATACTCGTATATAGTTTATACCATTCATTATTACATAGATATATCATTAGAGATATATTAAACACATCATATTAAACACATTATATGCGAACATAAATATCATAATCTGAAATTTTATGTATTGTTAAAAAATCGGGTTTTCATTTCACTGATTGTCACAAGTTTAACATTTCACTCGTTTTCTTTTGAATATTCTCGAAAATCAAAATAATTTTATTGCCGAATCTATACAGTAACTATAACTGACTGTATATACATTAAAGAACCGACTTAAACATACTGTTTAAATATATCATCATATCACTTCGTAATGTTTGTTGAAAAATTAATTTATGGATGACATTATTACAGAAACATACACACTTTCCATCACTCACGATTATTTTTATTATCGAGAATATTAGAAAGGAAATTAATGAAAAGTTAAAACTTGTTATGGCTCAATTCGAAACGACAACCTGCGGAACTGATACCATAAATTATTGGGAAAAATGAAATAATCGTAATAATAATTATAATACTTTAATTTGAATATACAATAATCAGTTGTAAATTTCCACCTACTTTCAAGGTTTACAAATACAATGACAAAGAGTAGGTTATTTTTCATAGGCCACTAACGATTGTTATTCTACTTCTTAACACTGTCCTAATCACCCATAATCTCACATTAGTTAATAAGAAACCACTTAAAAGAAGAGGCTACGTGAAGAATATGGAACAATCGATCCCAGATTCCATTCAATAAAAAACAAAATAATAAGGTTTTAAACCTAAAAATAAAAAGAATCGGTAATAGAGAAATATAGTTATAGCTAATATTAAAATAATTTAATTAACCATAAAATAGTTTAATTAATAAAATACTAAAAACTCACTTCAGTAGAAAATCAAACCGCAAGGTAAAACATAAATAGTAGTTTAGACAAAAAAATAATTTGAATAACTAACAGCATGTTTTGAAATAAAACGTAAAAGTTCAAAATTAAACAATAGTATAAACAAATAAACAATGTACTTAAACTAAAAACGTTTTCAATAAGAATAGGATGATGATGAAAAAAAATTGCGTGGGCTTCTTTTTAAGACATTTCGATGCTGACTCTACCTTTTACGATTATCAATCAATAAAATATCAATAAAACCATTTACATCATGTACGCCACGCATTTTTTTTTTACGATAAAATGATTTTTTTATCATCCGATAGCTCCACTAACATCATTCTCGATTTCATATGAAGTTTCGTACACTCAGTTGTGTTTGATTTTTATAATAGAGTTTTTATGTGTATATAAAACATAATGAATACATTTATATATGCAGACATGCATATATATAAACCACACATGCACATATGTAGGTCATAGCCTGTACACAGGCCCTTGGAGTAGGAAGAAGCAGTGGGCGTAAACTAATTCAAATAAATTGGGACACTGGCTGGACCAGGTGTTCAACCGATTCACCCATCTCTTAGCGCGGTTCCTTCTCACCCTAATTCTCTTGGAAGTCTATTCCAACGATCGATAATAGCAGGAAGTGGTGGTTAATCAGGGTGAAGTAATAAGCAATTTTAATATTTACAAGGCAAATAATAGTGGACATCCCACGGACACGCGTTCTAAGATTTGACCAAAATATAGATTGGAGGATTCCGTTAAGTCCGAACTTGACGACTTTCATGACTGAATCCAGCTCATCCTATCTTACGCCTTAAATTTTATTTAAGACGTAGGAATATCACAGGAAGCTCTGTTATCAATACATTCACTATGACAAGCCTATAGATATAATTGTGAAAATGAAAACTATCATATAAGATCCTCAAGGTAGTATCCTTGGCCCAATCCTTTATACAGTTTATACAGCTGACATCCCAACTCATCCTAATACTATCCTTACCACGTATGCTGATGATACATGTGTATTATCAGTCAACACCAATCCAGTTGTTGTATCCCAAAGCCTCCAATCCCATATCACTGATCTTGAAGAATGGTGTCAAGACTGGAGAATTAAAATAAATTCTCAAAAATCCCATCAAATCACTTTTACCTTAAGTCGTAAACCAATGACTTCCTGCCCTTCAGTATCCTTTAATAATATTCCACTTGTGCCTGTAGAACAGATCCGATACTTAGGGTTGCATCTTGACAAACGATTAACCTGGAATCCTCATACAAGACTGAAAAGACAAGAAACCGCTCGACGTTTCAGGCTACTTCAACACTTACTAGACAAACGCTCTAAGCTCCCAATTAACTACAAAAGACTCATATACATGACCATTATACGACCTATTTGGACTTACGGAGTAGAGCTTTGGGGCTCCACTAAGCCATTGAATTTCTATCGTATCCAATCCCTACAATCCGAAATCCTTCGTAAAATCCTCAACGCTCCTTATTTTGTTAAGAATAAAGTCATCCATAACGACCTTAATGTCCCATTTGTTGCTGATTTGGCCCGAACCCGCTATATATCCTTTCATAACAAACTTCATTTCCACTCAAACCCTCTAGTTTCAAACCTAGCTTCCTCTTCAATTCCCGATAATCCTCTGAGGCGTCTGAAAAGAAGATGGCCACGTAACCTTCTTGTTGAACTTGCGATTTGAGTACTACCAGTGGGTAGTTTCTCTACTTGTCATTATATCATGTCATTATGTATCACTTAGCCTATTTACTTGTTATATTATTGTAATATAGTTGTAAATATCAATAAATAAATAATAATAAAAAAAATAAAAAAATCATATAAGAAAACTATATAAGGGTAAAAAAAAACTGTACACCAACAATCCATGAAGGTCTTGAATCAAGGTTGAGTACATGTAAGAGAATGTACGCTTTTTCGGACGGTTCTGGAGGGAGGTGATATGTCCGCGTTTAAACTTTTTTTAGAGACTGTTTGAGCCCCAGGAGGGTCGTCAGATCCCATAAGGTCCATGCCGGGTGTTATCATATAAAATATTTTATCTACCAGAACCTTCAGTATAACAACTCAGCTATAATTATTTTTGTGTAAGAAGCAAGTATAAAAAAAAAATCTTTACACTGATGTATGTATGATATAATTTAAATGTCTGTACAATATGAAATAATTTATGTAACTATAGATAAGTAATATTAGTAGTAGAGAGAGTTAAAATCTTTCAAAACAATTTTAACAATTTATTTAATGATAATAACCTAAATCGTTTTAATTAATTATTCAAAGTAAATAAGTTTCTAGTCTTACATATGTTTTTCTTATGTTATTTATATCTTTTATTTTATTTGTATCGCTGTTATTCATTTTTTTTTCCATCGTATTTATTTTTTATGATTATTAAAGGAACAATCATCTTCGCTGTGAATTGCTTAAAATAATAAATCAATATATTTTTTTTTATTACAATAAATAAGTCTTAAATTTCAACCTAAATAATTGCTTTAGTTAACTGATTATTACTCTAAGCTGAATAGCTGGTATAATCCTATTATATGGACTTAAAAATATAAAAATTTTAAGTATGTATTTTTCCAACTCTTCGAAAACCCAATTGCTTAATACAGGAGGGACTAATGCATATATAACAATCGGTACATCTGCACATGACTTAAATTTTATATAGGTAATGCATTTTGTTTAATTTAAAAATTTAAGTGAACGAAAATAGATATCTGGCAGAGTTGCATGTTCTAATTGTCGTAACTAGGTCATCTCTTTTCAATAGCGAGAAAAAATACTATAAAAATAAACTTTTATTATAATTATTAAATTATCTGCTTTACAATTCACAATTAACTAAAAATTTAAAAAAACATCTTTTATATTAATATGAAACAAATGTACATAAATCTTATTAGAAAAGATCGTACAGCTCACAATATGGCTGCCAGTTGTTAATCGCATATTATATCAATGTTTATAAAATACACGATGGGTTCAAGACGTAAAATATTTTTAGTAAGATTCAATAAAATCAAAAAGGATAAATTAGATCGTGACTATACATACTAACATACACTATACATGTTTATATTTTTAATTCCGTATAACAGAATTTTACCAAGCTTTCTGCTTAGAATAATAACTAATTGACTAAAATATATTAAATGTATTTTATGATTAGCCATAGCTGCATAACGTGACGTTAGATAGATAAAATAAATTAGGAAAATCAAATAATTTTTAAATTTTTAGAAGTTGGTATTTGCACATGGTACGTGAAAGAAACATTAGTAAGAAAACCCGTTAGTTGTAATTTAAATTTGTTTACTACAATAATACACTGTATTTATTATTATTATTATACATATTCAACAGATTTAATAGAAATAATATAATCAAATAAGATAATACTGATGAAATAAATAAATAAGCTTGATTTTTCTCCATGAGACAGACTTAGTGCCAACACGTCAACGTCAAAGCTTTGAACAATACTGTTCCACAATTGCAGATATACATTTTTTTTTTAGAGGTATTCTGCTATTTTCATAAATTACTGAGATATCGAAATATATAACGTGTGAGTGGCAGTAATTTTTCAGCAGTTCGAGTTTCGAGGGTCACACAAAAAACTATCAGAAAAATCCTAAACACTTTTTCATTTGAATTATTATTCGATCATTTACTTGTTGTGTTGATTTTATTTTTCTCGGTAGATTATAAAACTACATAATTGAATACCAGGAACCACAAGTCTTATTTAGGAAATTCAAAATAAAATAAAAATACAGATTTTTCATTAAAAACTATTAACTGTTCACATGCTACCTTAGTAGGTCAGTAACAGGACACATGAAATAGACTACGCTCAACCACCAGATATTTGTCCTAATTAAGGGTATCCACTTCAAAGAGGCTGGGTGAACCCCTCACAAGAGGATCTATAGATCTTATAAGGTCCACAGTTAACATATTCAATAAATTATCAGCCACAGCCGAATTTGTACCCAGAACCTTCAGTACAGCAACTCAGCAATCTACATATTGAACTAATCTACTCTATACATAATTGTGTTTGTGTTTAAGAAACCAATATAAAAAACAATTATCTTTACTCAACAAACTATAAAACCACAAGTTTTATACTTTACGAATAACGTGTAATTAAAAGCTGTACATGTTCGACTAACGTGAAATTAAAAGCTGTACTATAAATTAGAAATTATTTATCTCGCCATAGAGATCTAACCACATATATTAGAAGTGAATTTTGCTTATTTTGATTTTACTTTATTTTTTGCATTATTGAAATATTTTTCAGTATAGGTATCAAAAGTAATCTAAAAGTGTCAAAAAAATATGAGACGTTTTGAATAAAACAAATAATCACTATCAACAATAAGCAATACATTTGCGTCAGAAAATTTTAATTTCCTGTAAAAGATTTTAGTTCTTAAATATAATTTTAACAACAGAAAACTAATTATAAAACCTTTTTAACATCACTTTTTTATTATGTTGTATTTTATAAATTAATTAAGGTTGATCCGAGTTTTTGTTGATAGAATCCGAGGTCATGATCGTGAAAGAATGTCAAAACATTCAGGAATACAAAAAAATAAATAAACAAATGGTTTGTTAAAAATGCAAACTTTGCATCAGATTGGGTTGGGTTTTTGTATCTTCTGTAAAATTTACGTATTTTGAGGTAAATGGTTTATATTTTGAAATGTCTTTTGATTACTGTTATACGATGAGTATAAGATGAAGATGTAGAATTATAGATTAAAAATAATAATGATAATGTTAATTACACATTAACTGAAATTAGCTAAAACAAACAAAGGATACATAAAAACAGAAAATTTCTAAAAAAATAAGTTATAACGAAGGAGGCTAGTCTTCAAAATTTGTCCTTTTAAAGAATTTATTGAAAGATATTCAATACAATAGTTCTATTTACTTTTCACGATAAACTTATAAATTATTGAAATTTGTTATGAATTAAAAACTTAATAATCCAATATCGTTTTAAATAATTCTTGATTAACTCTGTTGATTACAAGAAAATATGGAGAGAAGCCAAAATAAATGATGAAATAATAAAAAAAAAAACCTGTTCCACTACGACCCGTGAGCGAGTCTGGGGGTTCAGTACAGGGTAGAGACTGTACTGTTTCATGGACAACGGTTCTGCTAGGAGGTGACTTGTCCTAATTTTGGGTACCCTATTTTTATAATATTTTATAGAGGCTGAGTGAGCCCCAGGTGGGTCCTAGATCCCATATGATCCATCTCCTGCCGCAAACAGACTAAATAAAAGTAACTGCCTGCAGCGGGATTTGAACCAGGATTTCCGGCATGGCAGAAGTGCTCTACCACTGAGCCACTCCGCTCCCAAACATAATTTAAAATCTAATTAATAATCTAAACTCAACGTAGAATGAGAAGAACAATAAGAAACTATTTATCAGAAACCGCACACTGCAGGACTTGATCATATCTGAATGAACAAGATACTAAAATAATGACAACTACACGTTAGCTAAATGTTAGCTATGCATTTCAACGAAAATATTTTGATAAATAAAAGATAAAAACATATAAAATAGTTGTATGTATAGCACAAAAATAATATTAAAGAAATTATTAATAAAAATAATAGGATGGAGTCAACATAAAAAACTAATACATTGCGACAGGCGTATATTCTTAATATTTGAGAATTTATTTATCTCTTAGGTATTATGTCATTAACGGTCATGACGTCTAATAACAGTTATGATTTTTTTATTATTGCCTCATGTTTAACAGATTTACAAAGATTTATTGACAAAAATACCGTTTTAGTGTTGGATTGGTTTACAAGTGGAATTAATAAGTTAAATAAATGTATTAAAAATGTATTTCAAAAACTTAATATTAGTGTTTATGATTATCATTAGAAATATTTTAAGCTATGACGTCTAATAAAAGTTATGCCATTATTATTAATGCTCTTATTTACCGTGTCAACAGTTTTTAAAATATGGTATTCAAAGAAATAATATAATAGAGTTGTATTTTGTAAAACAATCAACTTAGTCGTTAACATGGAAAAGGTTGTTAAAAGTTAAAAAAAACAACAATCATTTAATTTATTTTTTTATTATTTTAAGTACTTAATATAACAATAGGACAGAAAGATGATGAGGTCATAAGTGAGAGTGGTTTAGTTTGTATGAAAGGCAGTAGTTACTAATTGAAACTTTCATTTTTAGTTGTAAAACAGTTTTTTGTTTCTCATGTAAAAATATTTTTTTACGACTTACTTCCTTTTCCACGAAAAAGGCACAATTATTAAAATATATTAGATTAATAGTTAAGTATCAGAGCTATTTATTTAAATAATTATTGGTTGACAGTGACAAGTTATCCAGAAGAAAATTACAAAGAGCGAAATAGTGGTAACGTCAGATGAAGAGAGGGATATTTAATTAAGCAACAATAAAATAATTATTTTATCATTATTTAACCCATATCAGACAGATATTTTTAAAATATTAAGTAAAAAAAAATGTCGGTATGTATGGGATTAAAAAGCCTACTAGATACTTAACTACACCAAACTAGATTACTAAAGACACTCGTTGTGGTTAGGATAACAACCTACTATTTCCGAGATTGCGGGCATCCTTCAGAAGTAACGTAAAATGGTAACCCCGAACCTGTAAGATGTCAGGTACACGTTAAAAATCACTATCCAAAATAAACCTGAATAGCCAAAATTTAGGGCTCCAACAGTAGCATCGTCAGATTAAATGAACAAACACTACACAGGTTTGCCATATCTAATGACTTCTTCTCGTCTTTAATCCTTCCCGCTCTTAATTAATAAACAATCTGGACACAAGAGGTAGATACGATATAGCAAATATGTACGATTGTAGACTCACCTAGGAGAGGGACATGGCGCGACGAAGGCAGAGCAACAGACTGACTCGAGCACTACCTCCGGACGGCTACAACTAATTGGGGGAAGCGGAACGCCCACCACTCGCTCGGGAAAACGGGGTGCCAACTGCTCCGTATTCACTGCACCTTTGAATTGTCTCAAGCTATATATTACGATATAACAACTAAATAATATAGTTAAATAAAATTTAACTATATCTTCGACAAACACTGTAGTTAAATAAATACAAAAATCGAATCTGCGGATAAGATTTCCAGATGGGGGCCTGATGAGTTATTGTTTTATATGCTGTCCACTACACCACAGGGGACACCAAATATATGTGAAAAGTATATGGTAGAATTGTTTAAGGTCTTGAAAAGTTTTAGTGGGCTTCAATACAAGGGAGATTCTACTTCTGACGGCTTGATTCCGAGGAGGGATTAAGCTAAGTCTAAAGAATAAAATAAGTCTTTTGTATTTAAAAACCTGTACCGGCACAACCCTCGAATGATATTTTGTAATTCAAAATAATAAAAAAAAAAAAAGTCTGTGCCCCTCCAAGCTAACCTATGGATGGTATTCTTTATTCCATTATATTAAAACTGATATTAGAAACCCTGCAACCATTTAAATACAAAAATCGTTAAAAATAATGACAATTTAATCAATGCATTTATTTATTTTATTTTGTTTCATTTTTATTTGTTTTATGGAATGATTGTAAGCTATTTATCAGCCATTACTTATTGCCCACAAGTGGCATATTATAATATTTCAATAAAATGTATATGTATACGTTTCTCTCTCTCTCAATGAATGCACGAAAAAAGTAGTATATCACCAAATATTTGCTTCATATATTGTGCATCTGATGAACAGTTAACAAATTATATTTTTAATAACAAAATACTCTTTAAATATTTAAAAATCCCTATCCTAATTAAACCTGGATAGGCAAAATTTAAAGCTCCCAATGTAGCATCGTCCGATTAACCTAACAGCAAAAAGTGACGTTAGATGAACAAACAAACTTGTTACTATTAGCGATTTTTTCATTTTAAAATTTTTCTTTATTCAGGTAGATTTTGTAATCCAAATATTAGTCAATTCAGGCATTGTCAGAAATTTCTATTACTGAATTTTAGTTGAATACTTTCTGTGGTAAATTTAAATATCTGGAAAATATAGTCTATAAATAGATGGAAATGAATAATCGTTGGACGTGCTTGATCCGGACATAAAATTTATTTAATTACATAGATATTCGTGCATTGGCTTAGTTATAAAGAGCTTTCAGGGTTAAAAATAAAACACACAAATGGAAAAGGTCGTTGCAAGGTCCGTTATTAAACGCCCCAGAACACGACAAAATGCTAATGATAATGACACACGAAGCTTTCTACTTGATTTTTTTTTTGCAGAACGTGTTTTTATCGCCAGATCTTAATGAAAAAGATTAAATTGTATTCATAATGAAGAAATATAGAGGCTGAAATGTTGGAAGACGTCGTAAAGTACGTCGGAGGATTTGGACTAATATAATTACCAATATATAACTTTAAGATCAGTTTTAAAATTACTATAATATATATAAAAATACAAAATTTTGTCTGTGTTTTTATATTTTTATTTTAGTCAGAAACAGAAAATAGAAAGAATGTGAAAAAAATATTGGAATCAATTTGTGTTCAATCTTTTATGACCATAAAAATACATGAAGAAACAGGAAGTCTTCTTCAGGGCTGGATAGACCAGATACAAATATATTTAAATATGAAATAATTGGAAAGTTATAATAAAATAAAAATAAAATATATAATATTAAAAAAAACTAAACTATTGAAGTTTTTTAAATTGGAATAATCTTGCTACAGTATTTTAATTTTTATTATATTTTTTCTATTCCAATTGATTCATTTTAAAATAATTTTGTATCTTGTTTATGACCTGTAATAAACCCTGAAGGAGACCTGTAATATGAGTCGAAACTTCAGTTTCTAATAAATAGTTTATCACTATTTCAGGAATTAGGGAGCGGAGTGGCTCAGTGGTAGAGCACTGAGTTGCCAAACGGAAAATCATGGTTCAAATCCCGCTACTGGCAGGACTTTTATTTAGATTGTTAGCAGTCGAAGATGGATCATATGGGATCGAGGACCCCCTCGGGCTCATCCACCCTCTATAAAGTGGGTACCCAAAGTAGGTGGGAAAATATGGCGGTTGAGCGTGATCTAGGACAAACCACCTCCTTGCAAAACCGTTGTCCATGAAACAGTATAGTCACTATACTGTATATAGTCTCTGTAAGACCCATTCACAGGTTGTAGTGGTGCAGTTTTTTATTTTTTATTTGAGGAAATATTTCTTTCCCTACACGAAACAAACATTTTCTTCTCTTTAAAAAAATGAGTAAATGAGATTGATAATCCTTTTTCCTTGCACATTTTTTGTTAAAAACAAACACACTACATTGTTTTTATTTTATTGGTGTCTCAATAGCCACTCATACAAAGATCCTTGAATTTTATTTTAAAATTGGGGTCAAGAAATTATTTTGCCGTGTGACTGTATATTTTTTACAGGTTCATTATGTTTAACCTATATTAGTCAGTAAAATAAAATGATTCAACGTTTCAGCCATGGTCTGTATCCATTTTAACATTTCATTATTTCTTTGCATATTTTTCAGGGAGGGAGTTGGGCCCTCCGGGTTCTCAATTCGAGACAGGTTGCAGAAAAAAAAAATTATTCTGCTAGAACTGTCGTGGACCGATTTTGCAGCAGTCGCATGCTTTTATTGCAGATGGTACACACACATTCAATCAGTCAACGAGTATAAAAAAAAAATAATACCTATTTTATATCATACAATTACAAAATACTGAAGCTAAAACGGTTGTTTCTTGTGATCTTAATGTTTAATTTGGCGACTTCAACCACGAAAATATTTAATTTTATCAATAAAAAAGAACCAAAGAAAATTTTACATCGAAAGAGTTCGAACCATACTTCTAGAAAGTAATCCCGTTCATGCGGAATTAATTTGATAAGGGGAAAGTAATTAAGCAAAAATATAAATAATTGAGGTGATGAATAATTAATTCATCAGAATTAATGAATGATTAATTATAATCCATTTAATTGTGAACTGCGATAATATGGATAGTTGGCTAAGCCTAACTGGATTAATTATTTTTAAATTCTTAGAATAAATTAAATATAATATTATTAATTTAAATATTAAAAAGGTTTAATTTTTTGTAATATTAAATTGTTACTCTTCTATCGCAACTAGTTGAGAAAGTATTGCAGATTGCAGATTAGTTGTGAGTGTGTGCGTTTCGCTGTCTAGGCCGTGATTATTTCTTAATTTTTTTTTTAATTTAGTTTTATATTGCAGAGTTTAGGTTTCTGAACCATTTTCACTTTCATTATTTCTTTCGAAAATTAATTAAATTACCTAAAATTAAATCGGATTAATATTAATAAAGATATAGCGAATCGATTGATCCATAAAAAAGTATATAATACAATACGATAGAGTAATAACTTGAAAAGTTTTATGTAGTTTTCACAAATGGCTTTTTACGCCATTTTATTAAATTATTTAATCAGTTAACAGTCACGGATTGTCCCTGTAGGAACTGTAGAGCCTCCGGGGCTCACCCTGCCTCTACATATTAAGATAAAATCTTGGACAAATGACTTTCCAGCACAACTGTATTTCTGTACGCGTAGTGTACGGGAATTAAAGAAGATAACAAAATACAACCCATAATAACTGAATCTGGAAAAAATGTCTTTATGTTGAACCATTGTAAGTTCTCAATGAAGTTTTTAAATTACAGGATGAGATTACACAAAGCCACACCATTAGCGACGTTTATCCCCGGAGGTTAAGAATAAGTTGGAGAAAGGTACCTAAACTTAAACAGATAAAACCTGTTTAGTAAGTCCCCGACGAAGCGTCTATTGTATCCAGTAAAAGTTGTTTAAATGTACGTACCTATTTTGATTCAGGAATCTTTCAACCTAATCTGTTATGTGCAATTCGAAGAGGCAGTGGAAGGGGAAATCGTATGATTCCCCAAAAAGGTAAATAACTGTTAACTGTAATCGCCTATATTTCAATAGCGTAAATAATATAATATTTACTTGGAATAATAAAATGCCAACATGCATATTGTAGATAATTATTATTGTATGTAATAATGTACACTAAGTATAATGATATTTACTTGGAAAACATCACGACACAAATTAATTACCACAGTGAACAGATGGTACCGCTATCTAAAAAATAACAGTTTCTGACAATTGTTTATTTTTTGTCTACAAAGCTTCATATTAGAGCTTGAAACTGTTTAATAATATAACTGTTAATAAACTGTTTATAAACTTGAGAAAGACGCGCATCCGTCTGCAATAAAGACGTGAAAAGTAATGAAGAACAAAGCCCTAGTTTCTGTTAATGAAAAATACCGTAACCATTTCACGTTGGAAGGAGCGGAGTGGCTCAGTGGTAGAGCGCGGTGTTGCCAAGCCGAAGGTCCTGGGCTCAAATTCCGCTAATTTATTAGATTGCAATAGGAAAAATCGCAAAAAGCTAAGCCTCAAGCCTCTAAAATACTGGGAAAATACCTTTTCAACGTTTCACCAATTAAGATATCATGAGGACGAAAAGTTTCTACCCAACATCGCCAAAGTTCACCAAATGGTGCTAGACGACCGCCGAATTAAAGTGAAAGAGATAGCAGAGGTTATGAACATGTCAAAAGAACGTGTTTGTTACATATTAAATCAATATTTAGATATGAGAAAGGTGTCCGCATGAAACTGTTCACGCAGTTTAGGCGCAATAAATCCGCCTTACTGACCAGATCTAGCCCCAAGCGACTTCTTTTTGTTCCCTCGTCTAAAAATTGCGCTCGTCAAATGATGAGGCAATCACCTTCGTGAACAATTATTTTGAAGAGAAAAATGCCGAGTACTTTTTGGACGGATTTCAGAGATGGGAGCATCGCTGGGAGAAGTGTGTAGAGTTACAAGAAGAATATGTTGAAAAACAAATAAAAAATTCAGAAAAAATGTCTTGTATTTTTGGTAGGTCGGAAACTTTTCAGACCACTCTCGTGTATCAAAACAAAATATTAAACGCAGAAAAAGTGAAGCACCTCTCACATCAACAGCCAAACGAGCTCATCAAATAGAGACAGCATCCTTACTCCAAGAAGTTCCTCAAACAGCCAATGGAAAGTAAAGTTATCTTACGAAACATAGTAAAAGGATTTTTCCTATTGCATTTTAATTCGTAAATATAAACTATTAGTTATATGTATTTTGAACTAATTTTTATGTATTTCCCAAACGATCAAGAATAAGTTTTCTGCCTTCTTGATCCCTATGCGCCTTTTTGAAAAATGTAACTGCTGGTTTAGAAACCAAAGGGCTGATAAAACATTTCTGTGGTTAAAGTCTAGGGTCGTTTATAATTAAGAACCTTCATATTATATACTATCAATAGTTAGTTTGCTTATAAGGATCATATAAAATGAGTATTAATTAATAATTTACCAGAGAATATCCAAAAGCTATATCAGTTTAAAGACAAAATACGACATTTGAATATAAACGACGGTATTTTATGGTTTTGTGGGTAATAATGCAAGGCGAAGTACAATTACTTTGTAGAAATACCTATTTTTTGTAAATATGATTTGATAATTTGGTAAAATTGAGGTTTTTCATGATTAAAGTAGATTAATTGATGTAAACGACAGTAAGCTTTTGACCGGCAGTGTACGTACATCTTAATAATAGATTGGAAAACTCAAACCTTTTCATTATATCATTAAGTAGTATAATTAAAATTAATTAATTTCACTTTCGTGACCTATTATTTTTAACAATGAAAAATCACACGAGTAATTTTCACCAATTATGAGAAAGTTATTCTCTCGTGAGAGATTAGAACGTGGAAAGTTTCCTTTTCAGTTCGACACCTTATAAAATTTTTAACTATTTTTTAAAAATATTATTGACCTTATATATGTGAGGAATAAAATGCTCCAGGTGGAGGTTAGAAATAAAATCTCTCTTTAGCAAGGAGAACTGTTTTTTTAAAGCCAACGTTTCGACCCACATTGCAGGTCTTCTTCAAGGCTAAATATACAAGATTCATACAAATTAAAATAATGTATAGTAAAGAATAAAAATGGGGAACCCTTTAGATAAATTTAAAAACAGAAGGAATAGTTATAGAGTATTGTCGAATATTATCTTTATAACATATTCGATATTTCTCCATAACTCTCCCTCTGTTTTAAAATTTATCTAAAGGGTTCCCCATTTTTATTCTTTACTATACATTATTTTAATTTGTATGAATCTTGTATTTTTAGCCCTGAAAACGAACTGCAATATGGGTAGAAACGTTGGCTTTAAAATGGGCATTTTTCTTTACTAACAAGAATTTTTTTCTGACTGACACCCAGGCCATTTTCTTCCTCATAAATTTATTAGTTTCTTGAAATTCAACTATTTTTTAAAGCTAAATTAACTATATAAAAATGTAAATAGAAATGTCTTCTAGATGGTTACGTAAATGGGAATAAACGAATAAGCGAATAAACCTAAGTGTTGAGTAACCTATCAGCCTTCTTGTGTTTACTCTGTCGGCTAGGACGAGGACATTTTTGCTCGGTGATACAATAACACAAATCTTTAAAAAAATTTTTTAGTATTTATTTGTTTTGAAAAAAAGATATAAAAGAAAAATCCATATAGCTTATAATTCCTTCTCCCAATGAAAACCTTTTTCGAATCATTTATGATATACAACCAGTGGCGGATTATCCGTAAGGCAAACTAGGCACGTGCCTAGGGGCGCGTAGTTACAAGGGGCGCGCGAGCTCAGAATTTTTAAATAAATTAAAAAAATAACATATTGCGCATTAGCGTAAGTACAAGGGCCCTGATCTACTAGTCTAGGATGTGACGATACAACGTCACCGTAATTACAAAAACAATCAGTTAAAATTAAGATGGCCATTTATGGCCGGTACAGGGGCGCCGATAAAGTTATTGCCTAGGGCGCTCTGGACCTTTAATCCGCCACTGTATACAACTTTATTATATGAAACGTTTCGACAACTACATGTCATTTTCAATCCTTCTAAGAACTTTTTGTATCATTTCATCTTTATCATCTTGGAAAGAGTTACAAGTCACATTTATCTTTTTATTATTTGTTGTCATTTTTTAAAAAGATTTTACTTAGAGGTCCACTATCCTCCATGGTCCTTTTGTTAATCTTAAATTATAAAGCAAAGCCCTCCACCGCGTTTGTCTGTATGTTCGCGATAAACTAAAAAACTAATGGACTGGTTATCATGCGGTTTTCACCTGTAGATGGAGTGATTCATGAGGAAGGCTTAGGTGTATGATCCCTTTGAAATATTATGAAACCATGCAAAGTGGAATATTGCTCTTATATAATAGGGTGTATACAAAAAATAAAATGACCGTTTTATCAAATTCCAAAGTTCAAAAGTCTGTAAATAATGGCGACTAACAGTATCTTTCGACACACCACACTCCCTGGCAAGTTCGCGAGTACTTGTGGACGTATTTGACTCAACATCTTTCTTCAGAACCTCATCAATATCCATTAATGGTCGCCCGGAGCCCTTCTTCCTTTCCAACGTCGTATCTCCACTCCTAAATTTTTCAAACCAACGCCGCGCAGTGCGCTGGTCAAGGACACCTTCCCCATCATATTTAATAATTTCATGAGTTGGTTTAGAGGCTGTGAAATTGTTTTCCAATAATGTCTTAAAATTACGAGAATTTCGTAGGACACTGTTATGTTTCTTCTTTGAAATAAATAACTAAACTGAGGCTTTTTTTGAAGAAGTCCAGTGTTAGTAAACAAGCTTAGAGAATGCTCTAAAGGGATTATTAAGTATTGGTAAATATTAAATAGCATTAAAACATTTACAGACTTTTGAACTCTGGAATTTGATAAAACGGTCATTTTTTTTATATACCCTATTAGATCCACAAAAAAGTCTGCGATAGCATATCTATATCTTAAGGGTAGCTTAATAAACCTACTATATCTTCTAAAAAATTTAGACAGATACAGTATTAATCCTTAACAACTTAAATGTTTTAGTTACCTTAAGCATTTCATGCACATTACTTGATATTATACGCCATATAATTTAAATGAGTATCGTAGGAGTTATCGCAAAACACTAACGCGGGTGAAAGTAAAAGTGGTAGACATTATGTTACATTTAAATCTAATCCACATATTCGATACATCAAATTGATTGACGACAGATAAAACCTGTAGGCATAATATGCTCTACTGACCGTGTGAAGCCGGGGCTGGTCGCTATTAAATATATATCTTATAGCTTTTTGTATTTATTGTTTTCTATTTTGTTATCTATTCTGATACATATTTGCTTATTGTCGCTCAAGAAATACAACTATACTACACAACAAATATTAATTTTGAGTTAGCCTGTTGGAAACGTGAATTTATTATGGTAGTTAACCCTAGTTAACTCCGGTTGCTCGAACTAAACGTGGGATGGAAGCGTGAGGTCATACCCTACCAGGAGGTTCCCCGTTAATGTATCACACTCAGCTCAAGGAGAGAGGATGTTCCGTAGCCCCAACGTTGACAGCCTGTCCTCTCATAAAATACTCTTACAATGGACGAATTTACTAGCGATAAACTACTCGTAAAGGGTCGTAAAAGGCAATGGTCCACCTTAAGCAGGATTCTAAGTTATACCAGTATTAAAATTAAACCCATAGGGTATGTTTTATGACAGTATAAATATGTATGTGCTATCGGACCAAAGGATATGTGTTAGCCCCTATTTGATAGCATTGAAGAGAGAAACTTAAGTTTTTAAATATTTCCACTTTCGTAAGATAGCTGAAATTATTAATAAATGAGAGACTTACCTAATATGGAAACGGTTAAGTCCCTGTCGGGAAGCGGAGTGGCTCAGCAGTAGAGATCTGAGTTGCCATTCCGAAGGTCCCGGGTTCAAATGAATTCTAGGGATCTATGACTCTCTTGGGGCTCACCCAGCCTATATAAAGTGGTTGCCCAAAATAAGGGGAAAATATCTGGCGGTTGAGTGTGATCTAGGACATCACCTCCCAGCACAACCGTTTTGCAAGAAACAGTTCAGTCTCTATCATGCACTAAACCCCAGGTCCTTCATGGGTTTTAGTAATACAGGTTGTTTTTTTATTAGTCCCTTGCGAGGCTTAGTGGGCTTAAGCTTCTCCCGAATTATAGTTCTTTTTTAAATTAACATTAGGAAATCAATATTTCTTTAATATTGTAATTATGGTGTGAATGTGAGCAACTATTTTATTTTCAGAATTTATTTTTATTATAATTTTCGCAAGCATTTATTTTTTTTTATTATCAGCATGTATACATGATTATTATATTGTGTTTTATTTTTTGTTTTGTTTTTATTTTATGATTGTATAGCAGCATAGGACTCTTACTTATTGCCTACAATTTGCAGATTGCAATAATATTTCAATAAAGTGTATATATATAAATATTTCTTCATGAAATATAGATGCATGCCCTTCCATTGCGTAAGTATTTCATCAATTTAATTAAATAGTACAGGGCGTATAATGAAGTGTTTTAATTGAGGTGTTGACATGAAAAAGATAGCAATTAACCTGTTAATGGCAGTAGGGGCGACCTGTGAGCGGTCAGTATAGCAAACTACTAACCCTAAGATCGCGGGTTAATGAAGCGTAGGTTTGCTTCAAGTCAATTTTTAAAATTTTGATTTTTCCACTATTGATCCTGAACGTCACGATTAAAATATAGGTACATGTAACTTTTACAATTTTATAAGTTTTAAATTCATTATAATCGTTTCAATAGCATGGCGCGAAGAGCAATATTTCGCAGAAGACGCCCAGTAAGAACAATATTTCGAATTTTCTTCATACTCCCTGGATGTAGCTGCTAACGCATAATCTATTGTTCAAAACTAATTACAAGTTGCTAGCAGAAGTAATGTTCCCATACTCGAGAGGTGCGGTAACGTAAAGGAATGTTAATGATGATTAATAGTGGGACCATTTCGACCGACAGGTTACGCAGCAATTCGCACATTGATCCTTCGCAAGCAGACAAACGATGGATTCCTCTTACTCATAATGATAACACATTAATTTTCCATTCCAGAATTGAATCGGGCATAGTTAGGGGACTGTTTCGTAACATCATGAACTTCATAATAGGGTGGCAATGAAGGAAGGTATTTAGAGCAAGTGCAGGATTATTGCTTAATATTGAATCCAAATCTGAACTTACAGGAACTTCTACCAATTTTGGAGCATCGAGTATAAACAGTGATCTATAAGTAATCAACCAAGAGTTCGCCAAAGTTGTAAATATATCAATTTGATGTAAATAAAATAGGAAATAAAGATTCTCTTATGTATATAAAGAATAAATCTCATGTCTCTTTATACAGAACATTACTCGGTTATGATAAGTAAAATGATGATATAAATATTCTGAATGGCCATCTTTGAAAGTACTGTATCCGAATAATTATATTTTTATGCCGAGTTGACCTGATCTGGAACACTACAACTCATGAAGGATCTGGAGTTCAGTACACGGTAGAGAATGTTCTGTTTCTTGGATGATTGTGCAGGGAGTTGATTTGCCCTAGATCACACTCTTTATTTTTTCCTGCTTATTTTGGGTGCCCACATTATAGAGGCTTGGTGACCTGATCCCCAGGAGGGACCTTGATCCCATAGGATCATCTTTGGTCGCTCACAGATTAAATAAAAGTCTGCAGGATTAAAACCCAGGACCTTCGCATGGCAACTCAGCGCTCTACCACTGACCCACCCCGCTTCCTATTCCGACTTGGCTGTTAACATAATAAGCTTTTTTTCCACCAATATTTTAACAATATTTAGAGAATACATAGTAATTTATTTAAGATTTGTCCTTGGTACTCCGAGGCGATCCGGGGTGTCACATCAATATGATGAGTTAAAGTGGCACTTCCCTCCCATTCGTAGACAATACTTCCTTACCAACCAAAACCCTTAGTGTTTTTCTATACCAACCCATTAATTCGCAACACCCTTCATATATCTATTGCCTCCTCCAATTCAAATCCTCTGTCCACCACCACAAAACAAGATCCCGCCTTTCCGATCTCTACATTCCTTCCCACGGAACCATGGCATTCAAGCGTTCCTTCCTCGCCCGCTCCACCACTGTGTGGAACTCAATCCCTCCTTTCATCCGCCATTCTTCTTCACTGGCTTCATTTAAATCCATGTTTTTCCATCATCTCTTGGCATCTCAAAAAAGACGCTTTCCAGGCAGGTCAATCTTCCGCTTGAATAAATTAGTATCGAATACTCGATCTCGTTACCTACGTGTTTTGTTTATTTTTCCAAAAACAAAGAAGATACAGACTTTGTAAATACTTTATAGCATGCTATGCCATTCATTTATTTTATTTAGCAATTCCGTTATTAACTATTATATTAATGTAATTTATTATTATTTTGTTAATATCTAACCTATATTTTATTTTCAACAATTAGATAAAATCCTGTAAAGTCTCGTACTTTTTATTTATTAAATTTTTGTTTCCTATTTCTATTTTTATAATGTTTTGTCACTCTTGATTACTTCATGATCTGTATCATTATGTAGCCTTCTAGCCAGATGAATGTTTATGTTTATTATGTTTATTTTATTTGTTCTTTATTGTTATTCTAAAGGGACTTGGTCCCAGAATAAAGTTTGTTTTCTATTTATATTTCTAATTTTGTACAGGCATTTCGATTAAGTGATGTGGAGGTAAAAATTTCGTCATCAATTAGGCATGATTAAGAGAACAACATAGTCTCGAAACGCCATCAAAAGATAGTTTAGCGTGTTGACTACTGAATCTCAAGACCTGAAAGCAAATAAATTTATAACTCACGTAATCGCAGATAATAATATACGCTCTTCTTATCAATTAAAAAGAAAGCTCTACTTCCGCCAGTGTCCCATCCGGAAACAGTACAGTTAAAAGATATAATTATTTTTCTTACTAGATCAATATCTTTATGAAATAAGTATTTTACGACTGCAATGAAGTAATAAAATAAAAATATATAATATTATTGATAAAACAGTAGTACACTACGGATGCGAAAATACTTCTATTTGAATACTTCGGAACTGTTCATCCGAAATTTTAAGAAGGGTTCAGGCGATGGCCATACAATCTCTAGATCTTAAGAGAAATGCTTAATGAACTCATGGTTATATAACAGCCAAAGGAACTTACGCAGCCAGAAATCTAATGGATATTTTCACAATATCCTTCAATCATATAGTTCATGTGTTACAACTTCAGCACTGCTAGTTCAGGATTTTAAAATGATGAATTAACTGTTTTTGTTTTTTTTAAACTGCATTGACTTCATTCAAACTATAATACAAAATAAAATAAAAATATGTATGAACAAAGTACAGCACGTATTTATTCACCTAATCTACAAACTTACAGAGTAGCACAATGATTGACCTTGAAAGGTCATAGATGATACAACAATAGTAAAACAGTTCACCTTCTAATTTGTGACCTGCAATACAATACCTGAAGAAGAACTGTTATGTGGGTCGAAACGTCGATGTCTAATAAATAGTTTATCACAATTAAAGGAATTAATTCTTTTGCCTCCACCAGGACCATTTTCTTCCTCTTAACTGTAAAAATTCTTCATTTTCATGATAAAAATTCATGATTTTCCAGTTATGAGAATATATATTAGCAGCAAATAAGCATCACTTTACAATTTTTAAGGGAGTAGAGTGGCTCCGTGGTTAAGCACTGAATTGCCGAAGATCCTGGGTTTAAATCCCGCAGCTGGCAAGACTTTTATTTAGTCTGTCACCAGCCGAAGATGGATCATATGGAAAGGACCCTCCTGGGAGTCGTTCAGCCTCTATAAAGGGGGTACCCAAAATAAGGGAGAAACATCTGGCGATTGAGCGTGATCTAGAACAAATCACCTCACTGCTCAACCATTGTGCAGTACATGAAACAGTACTGTCTATACCATGTACTAAACCCAAGACCCATTCACGGGTTATAGTGGTACAGGTTTTTTTTTTACAATTTTAAGATAAAGAATTAAACTTATGAGTTTGTTATGATACAATAATGACAATAATCTGTAATTTTAATCTAATACTTAAATACTGATGTTTATGCAACATTCCGTTTTCATGAATTACTAATTATCTCTGAATATATTCATATTTTTTATACCGAAACAGTGTTTTTCACTAAACATACACAAAAACTTATGCGAGGAATTGTGCACCCAGCCACAAACATAGAAGCAAATGATGAATCAATGACCAAATGAAAAATCATGACCAAATTCCATTTATGTCCAAAAATGAAAAAGTTGAAAAAAGGACCCTTAAAATAATAGAAAGCCAGTTGATATTTCACAAACTATGGGAGTCTGGATGAGTATAAAGTAAAGGTAATTTAAAAAAAAAAATGAAAATATCTCTCTCCACAGAATATATTATTCTTCAGCTAATCTTTGTATTTTTAGTCTAAAGATACTAAAATTAGCTATAGAAATCTGCTTTGGAATATTACATTTATGGTCAAAGAATGTACCTGGTTAATAAATGGTTTTCAGATTTTGTCCAAAGTTACTTGTATTGAGGGAAGCTGAATCGTGTCTTTCTCTCGCCATTTGCCTTAGAATGGAGTTATAATATAAGCAATAACTGCATTTTATGCTGAAGCCTCATTTAGCCTTAGAGACATATGAATAATGAGAATTACACAAATTCACACAATTCACACGGGTGCTGTAGATAGACAGTCTAGAAAAACCAACCAGTCAATGTTTTGACCATGACCAGAACAAACGATCACAGCAAAGAAACTAAATTGAAACAATACGAAACATAATTGACAAAAACGTTATACCAACTAAATAGAACGTTATAAAGAAAAATATGTTAGTATTCCAAAAAACTAATTTAAATTTCTCCAATCCATTTGGGAACAATTAATTTAAAATTAATATAAGTAATGTGCTTATTTTAACTTGTATTAAGTAGAACAAATATTGTTATGCGAAAAGACATGTGTGCCCGCAGATATTTTTTCCTGAAGAGCTTATAGTTGGTCTTGCTAGTGACGATTAGCTATTTTATTTTTGTAGATACAATTCTATTTTAAAACAAATAAATTTTACTTTATTTAATCTGTCTACTTCTACATTAAATTATTATAATTACAATTATTTCAAGAAGCATTTATCGTGAGACGGAAATATTTAAGAAATAGATTCATAGGCTAGGGCCCATCCTGTCCCCATTTTTGGTCACTGATGTTTGATAGATGAGATTTATCTATAAAAACGATGTAAGGTTTAAAACAGAGTTTCTAAATAATCATCTTTAACAATAAAGTGTATAATTCACGAAGAAATTAAAACATAGACAAAATAAATTAAATTTTATAGATAAAAAAATCATAAGCTAGGATATATTGTTTTGGTACCACTGATTAGGAAAAAAACTGATAAGTCAGTATGAGATTCAGCCTTACAATCATATTAGACTAAAAGTATAAACTGATGTGAAATATATAAAAAAATGAAGGCCCTTATACTTTCAGAGCATGCATTATTTAAATAAAATCAGTAATAGAAAAGAATTCTTTCTACATTATTATATGATGAATTATAACAAACATCTGTTTCTTCAATTTCCGATGTGTTATCATACTGATCAATTATATGTAATTAACTAATAAAATAGGTTAATTATAAGTACTCACCTAATCCTTGATTATCCATAATATTTTCCATGGCAGATGAAGACATTTTCGGAAACCTGAAATTGAAAAAAAGATTGATTCTAAAGAAACAGATTAGAATCACAATATTTACCACCACAAAAAAAAAAAAAATGTGTTTAATTTTATTTTTTAAAAATATTTTAAGGTTCTTAGTAACAATACTTCCATGTTAACATGTTATTTATTTATATAATATGTTAGCATGGACTAAAAAAAATTAAATAGTATACTTGGTGTTTCATACAAAGTGGGGTTTCTGATTAGTATATTAAATTAAAAATTTGTATTTTGTATTAAGATAAAAATACTGTTCACTTTTGTAATAGGTACATTTTTACAAAATTAAAAATATGAAAACTCTATTACTAAACTATAGAGATGGTTAAAATAAGAAATTATAGTATGCTTAGATATTTTTTGGCATCAGAATACAAGGAAGCTAAAAAATATGGGAACAGACATAGGGTTTAAAGTTTTTGATAAGAGTAAATAAAAAAAGAAAGTGACAGTAAATAAAAAAAAAGAGAAAGAAGATGAAAAAGTGCCGTGTTAAATCTGAGTGAAACTATGAATGTGATTGTAAATAAATTAATTTTTACAACAAAATTTATACATAAAAAAATGATTGACAGGCTAAATTTATTTTTTGCTATACCAGAAATTTATTCAGATAAATATTATGTTCAATGAATGCATAATATCCAATAACTACACAAAGAAATTTTTCTTCATTTCAATATTCTTTTTATAAAAAATTGTTATTTTTTAACTTTTATTAATGTTCCAGGATTTGTGCCATATTAACATTTGTTTTCTATATTTATAATTCTCTTAAAAAGTCTTGGACAAAGATATTCATATTATATGTATATTATTATGCCTAAGGGCACTGGACCTGTAAATTCGAAAAAAAAAAAATGTTTCATGTGGGTCATATGGGAGCAATATTTAAAAAAAAAATCATGAATGTTTTAAATTTTGCAATTTTCTGCCAATGCTGATGGAAGATTTTAAGGGAATACATTTAAATGTTTGGGTAGTGACCTTTAAATGTATAATTCCATTCTGTGTATTTTATTTGAGCATACATTGGTACTATTGAATACACATACTGTTGAAACATCATTTTGATCAACTACATATATTGGCACTGGTCTAGAAAATCCTAAGCTGTAGGATTAAAAATTAATAACGCATTGGGAAATTTTCCTAATAATTTAATTAAACCAATTTCAAAATTAATGCTTATATGTAATATCTAAATGAATTTGTTTTTAAATATCAATATAAATATAATCAAAGAGGAAATTTTAATTGCATGAGTGTGTGTCAGTAGCTATGTGTGCATATGTTTTCTCTTACTTCAATATTATAAGATCATGGCAAAATTTCTAAGAAAAATTTAGCAAAATCAAGATATTGTGATGTAAATAAACAATATGAGAAAGTTTATTATTTATGCATTATTGATAATTTAAAAAATCCAACAATAAGCTGATAATATTACATGTTTATACTCAATACATTATAGGAAAAGACAATGATGAATATTTAATAATTAATTCATAATTTAAAACCCAATAATCACCTTGAGAGGCAAACAGTATGTCTCAATACTTAACTATACTCAGAAAAAAGTTAACTGCAGCAAGACAGGGTATTGCGACAACACTGTCCTACATCCCCACACATCATTTGGCTTTGCTTTTCCTACTCTCACTTCTCTTCCAAACACCACTGTAGTAAGATATCATCAGTATTACCAACCAAATTAAAAGTAAGTAAGCAATTATAATAAATAAATAATAATACATATAAATAAAGGGCTTTCCAAGTGAGATATCCATACCACACTTATAATTCAATTATTTATTTTATTTTTAATAACTACTTTTTTTTCAGTAAAAGCATTGCTATGAGACTTGCATATTTGGCTATTAGCTTAATTTTTACTTTTTGCCAAGCTCAAAGGTTTGGTCTATCAAATGTGGTGTCCTTAACCAACGGTATAATACCTAATATCTTACATGTAAGAATACTATTTATATTGTTACAAAATTAAAGTAACAACTGCCAACTACTGTTATTTATATTAGACTACTTTTACAGGCCTTGTCTTTCGATCATGAAAATGTTGTGTATTCACCTTTCGGATTGTCTACTAGCTTAGCAGTAGTGCTTGAAGGAGTTGGTAACAAATTAGCTGAAGATATGATCAAAACTTTGAAACTTGATAACCCAAGCACTTCCGTCACTAAGCAAGTTCTCAGGGCTGGATTCAAATCATTATTAGAAGAATTCGAGGTAATAAGGCATCTTCTATTATTTAATTATATAATTAAAGACAGTTTTTATCATTTCGAACAAATTGTATTCATAGAAGGAAAAACATGCACAAGACGTTGCGGGTTCGTACAATGATGCTCATCTTTACAGCACTATCAAATTAGTTCCTGAATATCAGAGTGTTTTAGAAAACTTTTATAAAGTTTTGATTGTTCATAATTCAACTTCGAATAATTCGTCAGGTAAGCTTTAGGAGAATAAGATATTATAAAAACTAATGCTTTATTATACCTATTATCTATAGGACTAAGATGTTTAAAATTTATATTGAAAGTATCTGTTTTAAAGTTATGAAATTCCATATAAAAATAGAAACCGTTGTCCATGAAACAGTACAGTCTCAACCATGTACTGAACCCCCAGACTCGTTGACGGGTCGTAGTGGTACAGGTTTTTTTTTTTTAATATAAAATTAGACTGTTCCTTTAATAGTAGTAATATTACAATTCACTGAAACAAACACAAGTAAGTTAAACTTCAGACCATATAATAAGTAATGCCTTGAAAAAATAAATAGAAACTTAAGTTCCAATAAGTTATAATGATGTGTATATTAAGCAAAAAACATAGCTAGAAATATTAGAACACGAATGATTTAATAAGACAATAAGTGTACTACAGAAATGATTCTATTAACTTTTTCTAACCATAGCTAGAAATTAAAGTACACCAATGATTTAACCAGACAATATATGTGTACTATCCAATTTATTCTATAAACTTCTATCTGTTAAAAAAAATAAATATATATCCCCAGCTTTGCTTGGGTAATAAGGCATATTATGCCTACATAATTTTTCTGTGTAATTTTTTTTTTGTCATGTACCGGCCACTAAGGACCACACGAATGTCATTGGTAAGGCTTCTTTGGGAGTCTTGATTTTCTTTCTTCCCATCTCAGCTAATGTACTTAATTAAATAGAAATTATAAAAATAAAAACAAAACCAAATATTTCTTTATACACGAATTTATTATCTTGCACATTAGATAATTGAATGGGATTAGGCAGCGTCTTCTGTGAAACCCATTGATTTACACAAAACCTCGACAAATTGTATACCTAAACTTTCCCGGTGAACCACTCTATCTATTGGTGAAAAACGCATGAAAATCCCTGCAGTAGTTATTGAGTTTACCCCGAAAAAACGCGGCCAAGGACTTTGTTTTATAATATGTATATATATATAAATATTACACATACAGATATATATATATATATATATATATATATATATATATATATATATATATATATATATATATATATATATGTATAGGAAAATACTGCTATCAAATTACACAATTAAAAAAAAGAATACAACAGCCAACAAACAAATAAATTACATTCTTAATTATGCATTAAACTATTTTTTTATTATTTTAAAAATAAACAATTCAATTCATAATCATAAATCGATGCTAAATTGTGAACAAACAAGATTTATAAACAAATGCCATTCCTTCAAATTAAAAAAAAATTGATAAATTAGACTTTAGCCTATTTTATTTACTAACTTTAATTATACTACTGCTAATAAGTTTCAACAATTACAGTCTAAAAAAACTTTAAACATTTCTTTCCTCCTTCCAATATTGATGAATCATTTTACTTTGCTGCTTCTTTCTGTACTTGGACCATTTTTTCCCATGTATCTTTTTCACTCTTCCCTGGAATCCTGGCATACTCCAGATCATCTTCTTAGGAACCTCTCTGTCCACAGTGTCATCTATCCCTTATACTGTTTCTTCCTGAATCTTTTTGAATTTTTTTCTCCCAAAGGTACTTAATCATTTATACACTTCATTTCGTAAATTTTTATTTTTATTAAAACAGAATTGGAGTTGGAAATACATACAGACACAGGAGTAATGAGCCATTGGAAAGATTTTGACAAACTTGCAGTGTATACATACCTTACTCATCATCCATCGGCACCTTTTAAAAGTGAAAAAGGAGTGACAATAGAGGTGCCGATGATACCTCAGGTTGGTACATACCGAGCTGGTTATATTAATCGGTTGAAAAGTCAGGCTGTGGAATTACATCTTGAGGTAAGGAATCTTTCAGAGAATAAGATATAATTATAACAGTAATGATAAAAGTAGAATAAAACTAAAATACTCAAAACATAACCTTCTATATCGACAATGAGTATTAGTTATATTAAATGTAAAATTTTAGTGTCCAAAACAGATATGTTACTAATTATTAAGATAACAGTAGTAATTTAAATTTAATCACTCTAGTTTAAAGAAAAATAAATAAAGATTAGGCTGTTAAGCAAAAGAATTGTATGTGTATATATCTACAGTGAATAATTGGTTAATGCTATTGATCTCCAAAATTAATTTCTTGTACATAGGGAAGTGGAGCTTTGCTATTCTTGTAGTGAAAAAGGGGATAGGTCATGTATTGTCTTGAAAAAAAGTTAATGGTTTTAATACAATTCCATTCCAAGCCAAAAACAACAAGAATGACATGATTCCCCTTCCCTCAAAACAGTAAACTCTCTCTAGACAAAATTTAACTTAACCATTTATTGACCATGGCTGTAGATATATGCCGTACAGATCTACTTTCAGATGGTCCAGAAATTTCCTCTACTAGCTAGTTATTAACCAACTCAGTACCATTAATATTCAAAGAAGAGAGAGAACAAGGAAAGTAGAATGTTGTAATCTGTTCTTTAAAAAATGGTTGAAATTCTTGCTTGATACAACAAACTTCATCTCAAAAAGAAAGGAAAATGTCAAAAGAGGTAGCTTTATGAAGAAGGCAAATATTTGCAGATTGATACTTGATGACTCTATAAGGAGGAAGATAAAGAAAAATGCAATAGAAGAGTTTCTGGAATTATTTGGAGGATATATAAATGTTTCTAAAAAGTATAAAAATTATTATAGGAAAGTTAAATTTTTATTGAAATGGTGGATTTTATTAGACAATGAAATATTCAAGTTAAACAAAAAACAGCTTAATAACCACTACATGTAGAATCAGTTTGAAAAGAATATTTTTTAGAAATATTTTATTATGAAAATTGTATACCTTAACTTATTTTTTAAAATGAAATATGAATACTTTTTTGAACTTGAATATTAGTTAATTTTATCTTGAAAACTTGTTATTTTTTTAATTTCTGTTTATTAATAATTAGTTTCACAAACATTTTATAGACTAAGCGAGCAACCTTGTTTCTTTTAATGCCAGATGAAAGGATCAAGATAAGAGATGTTCTGGAAAAAATGTTAAAGGAAAACATTGGAGCCCTTCCAGCATCTTTACCTTTAACTGAAATCGAGCTTACATTTCCACAGTTTGTAATTCTCAATAACAATTTAGACTTGAGTAAAACCTTGCAGCAGCTAGGACTCAAAGATATTTTTGCAACAAAATCAGGACCAGTAAAAAGTATTAAGCAAAATGCATATTTTGCAACATCATTTGTCAGCGTGAATTCTGTTGGTTCCACCAACACAGTTTTACGTGAGTTCAATAAAGTATTTTCTTTAATGTTTTTTTTTGTATGCTTTATTTTTCAACATTATAATTTGTTTCAGATAAAAAAGTGACAAAAAGAGAAAAAAGACAAATTCCAAATGCTCTAGCTTTTAATAAACCATTCATATTTTTCCTATTGCACAAGCCTACAGGCGTAGTTTTGTTGGCAGGATTGGTACGAACGCCATCTCAGGTTCCTTGATAATCAAAAGAACTATAGATTTCGAAACTTACAATAAGGTCTTCAATAAGTAGTTACCTATTATACTAGTCAATTGTATATATCTACACTTTTAAAATAGAGTTCCAATAAAAGGAAAATAAAAAAATACATATGTGTGTAGTTATAAATATATGTACAAAATATATACAATTCTTGATTATTTTCCTAATCTTGGACAACTAATGCATTTCAAACTAAAGCACTAAAGTGCAGAAAGGTTTGTCTAAGTGTCTGCAATTAAATTTTTAAGAATTTAAGATCTAACTTAAATGACTTTAATTAAAAATATATGTTTTTCTCTATATCACCAGCCAGTAATATCACATTTATAATAGTACTAGCTTTACAATTTTTGCAATAGAAAAATAACCACTTGAACGCTTATGCGTTGCCACACCCCCATTATTAAATTAAGTGGTCATAAATGTATAAGTTTATTACTTAATAGAACTAAAACTCACCATCATGAGGAAGAGAAATTCAATGCTCTATTCAAAATATCCTTTCGCCTATAAAAAAAAAAGTATTTAATAAGTGAAATACCTTAGTTTTAGGTTAAACACACTAAAAGACCAAAAATATTGAAATATAAATAACCAACAAAAGAAAAAGACAATCTCAACACAATGAAATACAAATTTATTTTTGAAGGTATCGAATCACAACATTAATTTTTATTTGATGAAAATTATTTCTTGAATTCTATCATCATGCCTATAACTGTTATTGTGATATAAGGATTCATAAAAACATCATTTTTTTTTTTTAAATGCTTATTAATAAAAATTGCGTGTAAAAAAATATATTTTACAAGTCATCTCATCTATCTCAAGAAAATAAACATAATTTTGATTCTTCATAAGAAATTACTAATAATAACAATTATGATTAAGTACCATAACAATAAAAATAAATAAAAATTAGCGACTTTTATTTTGATGAGGACAATTTTTATTTAACAATGACATTTATTTTCTTCATAATAATACTTATATCTCTTCCTCAATTATTAATATTTTTTTGGTTCAAAATGCTAGTTTATTCTATGTCGTGTTTGTCAAATGTATTAAATATTTCTAATTAAAATTATTGTTACTTTCAACCGAAAAATATAAAGTTAAGAAAGAAAACATTATTTTCAATCAATCGATAATTTAAGAATGAATCCATTCCAATCTTTGAGCAAGTAATTTGGATCAAATATTTCTATATTTATATTAGATTTTTGGTATATTAAATCAATAGAATAATATTTTTAGAAAACATTTATTGCTGACAGAAATAAGGCTCATTGAAATAAAACAAAATAACAAATTAAAAAGGCTTTAACTCAAAGAGACAAAAAAACCAAACAAATTATACGCCTTTACCCAAATATTGTCGAATATAAGATTTTTACTATCTTGCTTTTGAACTGAAATATATTTAAAATGATAGAATCATTTCATATACTTTATCAATTAATATCAATATTACTTAAATATGAAATTTATTACAAATACATCAAACAAATAAAAATATATCCAATCAAATTACCATGTAACGAAGGACAAACAAGGAAAAGGCATGCATAGAAAGACGCACTTATAAAAAATACAATTTTTTCAATCTAAAATGTTAAGACTAATTGCAGAAGCTCATTGGCGTATTAATGTAATTATCGCCTTACATCTTTTTCATAATAAACTCCATGAGTTTTCTAATCAAAAGTCATGATTATTCTTTTAGGACAAATTTACTAATCGTCTAGGTGCAAATAGACATGAAAGTTTATAAAAAATATTTTACATATCGTTATGATGGCTTCAAAGGAATCTGCAAATGAAATTTATCCTCAAAAATGATTTTCAGATTAAAAATATTACCTGTAGTAAGAGGAGAAGATCATAAAATACTTTGAACAAATAAATGAAAACAAAATTCTCTAGAAAACACTGTAACAAAAACAGAAGCCAAAATACCTTTTTCTCTCAACGCATAATATTGAGATGTTGGATTTAATTTATAAGAATTACACATGTACTATTCAACACCATGTCCCCTTGTTCATCTGCCAGCTATTTCTGTTCAATAAATTTAAGTAATCATTTCATCAAAAAATAAAATTTTCAACTGACATTTCGAAGTTTATACGATATATAAGTAGATATTATTACAATAATATATTAATTTTTATTTCAAGATGAAATGATCACCGATGTATACGAATTTCCCTTAATTACATTCTCTTTTCCATATTGAAGCTCATGATAACTTGTATTTTTGGAAAATTTTAAAAATGAATCAAATCAACAGTTAAAACTTGTCGTAACTCAACTCGAAGCAACAACCTTTGGGACAGATACCAAATTGTGTTTATTATGTATGAATCATTGACTCCAGGAAGGAAAGTAGTCAACTTTTCTTAATTTCACATGAGAGACATAAAAAGGGATCTCGTCCTGGACTTGTTCCTAATCAGAAGTAAATAAAACATTAAAAAACATCAACAAGATTGTGCTATATTGCAGACATGTGTCCTTTCTATAGTACATACTGTGTTTTGTCCAGTGGCGGATTAAAGGTCCAGAGCGCCCTAGGCAATAACTTTATCGGCGCCCCTGTACCGGCCATAAATGGCCATCTTAATTTTAAATGATTGTCAGCTTCATAGCATCATGCTTGTATTATATTATAGATCAGCATTTAGTTCTTTCTTTCTTTGTCGATATGTTATTTTTTTTATTTATTTAAAAATTCTGAGCTCGCGCGCCCTTGTAACTACGCGCCCCTAGGCACGTGCCTAGTTTGCCTTACGGATAATCCGCCACTGGTTTTGTCTAATGTTAAAAGTTTTAAAAATAAAAATATCAAAAGTTGGACCAATTACTTTTCTTCAGCTAGTGATTCTGGCCATACCAAATGTAAAAACAGTATTTTATTGGCCTTGAAATCAGCAATAAACCTTAAAATATTCTATGTTTTAAATATGGAGAATGAATTTATGACAAATCCTTCCCATTATATCAAATAAATATCTAAGATATTTACCTCAAATTATGGTTTTCATGAAATTACTAATTGTAAAATGGGCAGTGTAGTGTTTTTTTTTTTCTAATAAAGAAGATTGTTGAAGAGATATAAAATTGTAGGAAACACATATGGGTTATGACGTCATGATTGTACATTTTCCCGCTCAACACATTATGATAATATATCGATTCCTTAGTTCGCAAATGTGTGAAGTGCCGAAAACCAAATTTTACATGAGTCAACTTTGATAATAATCTAACATAAGAAATAAAGTTCAAGTTTAAGCACACAATATATTTTTGTAACCTTTAAAGCTTCTCTATTAATTTTATATCAACATTTGATCTATGACTTCCTGATCACGACGTTACAATATTGTTTATAACTAAGGCATCGATATAATGCCGATATTTTCGTAACATATGAAACATTTCGACTGACAATTTCATTTGGTAATTTGGTGATGATGGTCGACTACAATAACCTACAGTTTTGTGACGGAAATTTGACGTCACTTCCATATCACTGGTATCTCTGGTCTCAGTTAAACCCCTTCTATACAGTCGGGACCAACCGCCGACTATCGTGACATTGGTCGGGTAGACCAATTTTTGTATTCGTTCTTCTCCGGTCTCCGCGATGGCTCCTTGCCTTTCAAAGCAACAGAAGATCGGTTTGGCAAAAACTTTTTTATGCTTGAGTGAAGAAGAAAAATAAAAATAAAATGGATGAAACAGAGCCACAAAGAGCGAATTACTTTGAACCATCTTAATATTTTACGGATTCTTGATTCTGATGACTATCAGAATTTTTTAAGAATGGATCAAGACACTGTAAATGAATTACTTGAAATGGTGCGTCCAATGATGACAGAGAAAAATACAGTTATGTGTCAGGCTGAAGCGCTCGCGACGACCGACAGCGTTCCCG
Organism: Troilus luridus; assembly: GCA_964056705.1. Classification (NCBI taxonomy): domain Eukaryota; kingdom Metazoa; phylum Arthropoda; class Insecta; order Hemiptera; family Pentatomidae; genus Troilus; species Troilus luridus. Next base: position 70,558,131 of record OZ057415.1, on the reverse strand, counting down.
ACCGTCTGGATCGACAGGCTGGGCCGACCACGGACGCAGCCTGTCGAGAGGGATGCGCTCAATACCACGGACGGTTGACATCAACCAAATATTGGTCGGTCAACCGACTTCTACACTGTCTATTTTTACATCAACCCGACCAAGGTCACGATGGTCGGCGGTCGGTCCCGACCGTGTAGAAGGGGATTTAGGGTTCTACCGATATGGGTATAGTATCGATATTTTTCCTTTCAATACTTTTGTTCCGATATTTTATAGGTATCGGTATGGACAAGTGAAAATTGAGACAGTTGAATAACTTTTTTTTTTGCTCTTTGCGAAATTAGTTTCGGTATTTCGATATTTTTGATTATCGGAAGAAACTATTCGTACATATTTAAGAATTTAATTAAAAGAAAAAAATAATATGTCTGGATATGATAGCACATTCTTTCGATATTAGAAGAATGTGGCACTCTTTCGATTTTCTTGAAGTATTGAAAGATGTTTCCGATATTTCATAAAGGGCTGATATCTATATTTTTGATTATGTGAAGAAAGCTATCTGTACATATTTAAGAATGTAATTAAAATAAAAAAATAATATACATGGATATGACAGCACATTCTTTCGATATTAGAAGAATGTGGTACTCTATCGGAAACATCTTTCGATATTTCGAGAATATTGAAAGAGTACCATTTTCTTTTAATATCGAAAGAATGTGCAACCTGGTCCCACTACATCCCCTCCACCTTTCCTTCTAACTTCCCCTCCATCTATTGAAATACGACACTAAACTACTGATTCTATATCTTTAGATTTAATAAAGTTACTCAATGAGAATTTAAAACACAAAGGCCTATTAAAAAAATAATTCATATTGAGTAGAGATTGATCTTTGCCTATTTCAATCCCTTTTCATTGGGATATTCTTTCATATATAATGAGCTCCTATCTTATACCTCATACAAAAAACTACAGCGTTATAGTCAGTAGATGTTATTGGCCTTTAATTGCTTATCAACATAATAGTATGTAAAACTGGGCATTTAGCTGTGGTTTCTAATTGTCTTACATGTATGTGGATAAGCAAAGATCTTGTTTTGTCAAAGCAACAATATGAGAGCTTGTGCCACTACATCTGCTTATTACAGCTTTGGTCTACCTCTTTCTCTGATATGGTCTATTCCTTCAAAATTCATCACAGGCCGCTTTCGGCAGTCACAACAAATCTATCCCTATTTGAAAACCTGCATGAAACTGCATTTAAATCTATAAGACAATTTAGGGTAATTTTTTAACCATCCATCTTTGCTGTATTTCTACAAACCTTTTTTTTCAATTTCAGTATATTATTAAAATTGTTACATTACATTTTTCATAGAATATTATTCACAATGGAAGAAAATATCAGTTTTTCTCAAAACTTCATCTATGATTTTTCATCTGAAAGAACAGATGAACTATCATTCATGAAAAACCATATTTCAAATTACTTACAACAGGGAGAGTGTGAAGTCTTTATGTAGATTAAAAATTTTTGGGTGATCCAAATGTCCAATGGGCCTGCCCTGGGAGCTGAAAAAAACACAACTGCAACTGCTTTATTTATTATGTTGACTTTGAAAAATTATATAAATTTATTTTTTTCCAGTATAACATTTGTTTTTAGAATATAGATATATAAACATTAAAATATGTTTGATTTTTATTCAAATATTTTTTGATGAACTAGGCAAACTAGTCTAGTTGATTTTTGCTATCAAAAAATGATTGCCGTTAACCATTAAATGTGTAAAGAAACTCATAAAAAAATGTAACTTCTGGAGGTTGCTTAAATGCTTTAAAAGTCACAAAATTATTTTCCTTATAGCGCATCAAACCGTGATTTTTTCCTTGGGAGAAATAATTCTATATTTGAAGGGATCATTCTACATTTAAAAAAAAAATTCATTTATTTGCTTACTTATATCGTAGTTTAGAATAGTTTAAAATTTATAGCTTCAATTTTTTATTTTTTCTAAAGATAAATATTATACTAGCAAGCATATGATTAAAGAAAAAAAATTGCCTTCACATATCCATATTAGAATCATATAGGTTAGGTTATTTAGAAGAAAGTTAGTAAAACTAAAAAAACTGTTTGGCTTTAAGAAAAAAAGTTAACAGGAATAAAACTATATTAAAGGTATCTTTGAAAAGTTGAGTCAATTTTTAAAAATATGAATAATAATACATAAAATGTACTTCAAATATTATCAGAATGTTGATTTTGAAAAGAATTAATATATTGCAACAGCTGTGGTATTTTTTTGTTCACATCATTAATTAAAGAAAATATAAAAAAAAATTTGTAAATTTTTTCGGTTAGTTGCTTCACAATGGATTTATTTGGCTGGAAAAAACGCATCCAAGATCTACTTGTCACTAGAAATACTACTAGAAATACTAAAAACGCATTAGAAATACTTGTTAACATATTTAAATATCTACCACCAAGCCAAACAGTTATGTTAAAGAATGAATGCAAGTCATTTCGAATCGGTGTGGCTCTAAACGTTGAAGGAATATTCACAAATATAAGGCTTAAAATCAGAAAATAAATTATACAATTACAAACTGAACTACTGAAAAAATGTTTAAGGCCTTATGGAGTATATTCTAGTGATGTTGTAGAACTACTTGCATGGCGATGTCTTCAAATAGATGTTTCCCTATTGCATATTTTAGTTTGGAGATATCGTAATGACATGCATGGCTGGTGTGCCTTATCAAATTTCTTAGGCCCAATTTTCGAAGAAGTCCAGAGTGAAATGAAAGCACTGGTAGACAAACGAAAAAGGGCAATATATAAAACAAAAATAAGCAACGTTGTACACGAACATTTAGACAAATTTTTAAGGCGATTCACTGAAGAAATTGAAGTACATTTTTATACTTCTGAAAAATGGACTCCATTCGAAATCAGACTGATTGAGCTGATGTTTTGTTGCCCCTGTGGAAATATTAAAATGCAAGTCAAGACAGATAAAACAGGTAATAAAATAATTGCAATATACCATGAGCTGAAAGACACCAAACGTAGTGTTTCTCTGCCGAATGTTAAGAAGCAAAAGTCAAGAGCAAATAATGAAAGAGAAATTTTGAGGTTCATGAGAGGATATATTCGTAAAGCAAACTTATTTTTGATTCATTCTATTGTAAAAAAAATAAAACACTCTTATGTTAAGGAAGCTAATTTTAATAATGATCCTCTTATGCATGAACTAGTGTTTACAACTTACGGTGACGAATCATCGATTAAGTACTCTAAGACATTGTTATCTGATGGTACGGTTGAGGAACTTTATGAGAGGTGTTTAACGACAAATGTTGGCCGCTGTGGTTTAACATGCTCCTTTGAAATCAAGAATGTTGTCACCGAGTACGATCCCAATAAAGAAGTGTTGTGCTCTACAAGTTCTCAGCCTGCAGAAGACAATGCATTTGCCCTTAGTATTCTCTGTGATAATAACAAGAATCGGTACATAAAAGAGGTTTTAATTTTGTATGAGGGTTATAAAAATAACTATATCAAGGCTAAATATAAGCATAATGTGTAATTATAAACCAATAAGCAGAATGTGTTGCAACTTAGCTCCTTCTCAATAAATAAAAATTCAATATGTCTTCATGTGCTGTCAGTTTTTAGTTGTCACTCTATAAATTTTTTTATAAATAATACTTAAAAATATAAAATTTATTTCTATAAATCTAAAGTTCATAATACCAACAACAATACTTGGGGGAAATATAGTAATTCAGCTTTTACCACTAGCTCCATGACAACCTCTGGCACTCACCACGGAATTTTAGATTTGGCTTACGTCCTCACTATACTATTAAATTCTATTTACTGGTCTATATTTTTATTTCTTAGGATCTTGAACTCAATGCTTTTCATGTTTAAGCATCTATCCCATCTTCTTTTTTTATTCTATTACTTTACTTTTCTCATTACTTATTCATTATTTTCTCTTTTTACATATTTTAATAGTATTATCATTTCTTTGATATTAATATTCTAATCTGTTTTTTGTTTTAGCTTGCATTTCTTTAACTATTGGAAGATTGGAACACATTTTATAGCTTTTAACTTAATTTATCTGTTAAAATTAATTGTTCACAGCATCTTCTCCTCTAAAACTTTTATTTTCTCTCCTACTTCACCATCATGTCTAGTGTCCTGACCTCCTGTAACGTCAACACCCAATCCTTAAGGCCCACTTCGATAAATTCCTTCAATATTTTACCCAAAAACTTTTACCATATCATTGGAATTTCTGAAACATGGCTAAAACCCCACATCCCCACCTCTGTAATATCCTTACCAGACCATTCATTCATCCACCACGACCGGGTAGACCGGATGATGGAGGAGTAGGTCTTTATGTACACAACTCCTTAAAATCACATATCCTTGATTCCTCACCTGCAACCGGTTATCCTCCCTCACACAGAATTCCTTTTTGTTGAAATCTCTTTTAAGTCAAACGCTCTCCTGTATGTCGTAGTATATCGCCCTCCTTTGGTCCCTCTTGATTCTATCTTTGAATCTACCCTTTACAATTACATTCCTCTCTATAACCATATTATAATCTCCAGTGATTTCAATACCAATCTCCTTGTCCAATCCTATGATCGATTATACCTTGAAATTCTCTTTTACTTCCAACACCTTTCCATTGTTTCAGTTTCTCCCACCCATCACACCTCCTTATCCGGCACCTGGCTGGACTTGTTTGTCATTGATTCACCGCAGAACCTCCTTTCTTCCTCTCAATTAACCGTTCCATTTCTGTCCTCTCATGATGATATCCAAATTTCATACAATACCCAAACTCCAGTTATACTACCTAAAACCATAACCTTTCGCAACCTAGATGCTCTCACTCCAGAGAAAATCTCACCCTCTCTGGAAACATTGGATTGGAGAGAGATTTATTCTTGTGCCACTATTGATTCCATGGTTGACATACTTGCTTCAAATCTCAAATATATCCTTGACATCCAAGCCCCACTGAAAACCTCAACCTTCTGTCACCAGCATGCTCTCTGGATGTGTCAAAAAATTGAAGGTCTTCAAAGGAAGCATGATGCTGCCCGAAGACGCTTTAGACGCACAAGCTTAACTGATGACTATCAAGCGTTCAGGGCTCTCCGCAATTTGACACAGTCCACAATCAGGAAGGCAAAAACCAAATACTTCCACAAAGCCCTTTCATCTGTTCCTGATTCTAAATCTAAATGACGTCTCCTTCGAAAGCTTTCTCTCCTTAATTCATCTTCTTCTCGATCCTCTCCAGATGAAATAAACTCGTATTTTTGTCCACCTCAGTTAATACTTCAAATTCATCCTCTCCCGTATTTTCCCTAATGCCATCTTTTAACCCCAACAACTTTTACTTCACTGACATTTCACCCAAAGACATTATCTCCTGTGTTCTGATATCCCACTCCAACTCCGCAGGCTTTGATGGGACTAATGTCAAACTGCTAAAATCATGCCTTATCGATATTCTACCTGCCCTATTCTTTATATACAATTTTTCACAGCAAAATGCAGTATTCCCTACCTCTTGGAAAAAAGCTATAGTCCACACTATCAACAAATCCTCTAATTCTGATTCACTCAAAGACTACTGCCCAATCTCAATTCTATATAACCTTTCCAAGCCTCTAGAAAGAATAGTCCAGTCACAAATGTCAAATTTCCTCGAACAGTCCAACCTCCTAGAACCACTTCAATCAGGTTTCCGTCCCGGTTTCTTCACACAATCTGCACTTACCAAAATTACCAATGACATACATACTGCTATCCCTGACTAACAGTGCTTATCCTTCTTGACTTTTCTAAAGCTTTTTATTCCTTGGACCATTGTATCCTTTTCCGTAAACTCAAATCATTGTCCTTTTCTAACAGTTCTATCTGATGGTTCCAAGCTTTCCTCTCTGATAGATCTCAAGCAGTTTCCATACATAGTCAACCCCTTTCCACTTTCCTCACTCTGTCCTCAGGAGTGGCACAGGGCTCAAGCATCTCTCCTCTTCCTTTTGACTGCTATATCAATGATCTTTCTAAATCTGTTTACCACTGTTCATACCATCTATATGCTGATGACTTCCAAATTTATTTGTCCTTTCCTCCTTCTGAGCTATTAATTGCGTTCACCAGTATTCAGGCAGACCTAGATAGGACCAGTGCCTGGGCAAAGCTGAACAAACTGGAATTGAACACAATGAAAACTCAGGCCATTGCCTTAGGTTCCAATTCCCTCCTAACATCCATCCACACCCTCATATCACAACATTAATCCTAAATGATCACCCTATCACGTTCAACTCCTCTGTGAAAAACTTAGGCATTACCATTGACCAAAACGTTTCTTGGAAATCCCACATCGCCCAGATATCCCGGCAGTCAATTAGTTCTCTGAAGTTATTCCATCGTTCTCGACATCAATGAACAGTTAGGTATATTCTAATTAATTGAATTTAGTTGTACTTCCTTCATTCCCTTACATCAAACAATCTCACTTAGAAATTTCTTTATTAGTCAATAACAGAAACAGAGCAAATCTGTATGATATAACAGACATTACATAACAGTTAAAAATATAAACTAGAGGTTGACAGAACTACATCAAATTTCTTTACACTTATTTTTTTAAACTTAAACTCCTTTCCTTTTCTTATCATAATGACTTGCTAGTTTAACACCATAATTTAAAAAAAACAAATAAAGATTTATATAAATAGCATTGACAATGCTAATAGGCACCATACATTTACTTATACTTTTACTTAAGATGGTGACTAGTTATTATAGTATGAACACAAAGTTGCACAACACAGTAAAAGAAATTACTGTACAACAATAAATTATAGGAGGAAAGTGATGTTGAAAGGGTATAATGAAATTAAAATGCAAATGTAATAATAAGATTTTATTAGATAATAAAATACAAAAAGGAAGAAAAATTACTACAAATTAGTAATTAATAACAGTATATAATTTTACTAAAAAAAATAATTAAATAGTTTCTCTAAATAAAAAAAACAGAAATACGTGTAATGTGAAGTTCATCATGAACATCCAAAAATTTAATAAACTAAATAAAAACACACAAAATATAAAATATAAAATTAATATTAATTAGTAGTGCATACATTTGTTTGATGTTAATAGGAATATTTATTGATTTCATTCAGCACAATATGAAAAAAATATACTAGACTAACTCTGTGTTTTTTAAAGAATTTATATCTTAAGATAATTTGTTATTTAGGTTTATGAAATTAACAAAACAAGATATAAAAGTTGTATTTTCTCCAGTGAATATTATAATACGAGAATGGATCGAAAACTTGGACAATCAACCAACACTAAATAAAAAAAAAAGTTTAATTAAAGGGACAAAAACATTACAAAAATTGAATCATCACAAGACCGAATAATTTTCATTGCAGAGAGGACTTGAATCTAATAAATCTATATTGAAAATTAATACCTTGAACATATTTCATCCTTGGTTAGGTTTCTTGTGATTAGCTTTTGCTGATAATTAAAAAAGTAAATGAATTAACATAAACAATAATTTATAAGCGAAAGCTTTGATTGGTTACACTTAAATAGTAGAAGACAGCATAAGAAGCACTGTAAGCTAAATATATTCACTTCGAATGAAAGCTAAACATTTTATTAATGTTCTCTAGAACATAGAAAAGGCTGCATAGAGCAACAGCACAGGATTGACATACTAGAGCATATCTGAGATGCTTTTTACTGGGAGATTTAAAAACCAGAGTAACAAATCAAGGCAATCTTGAGGGTTTGGTACTAGGCTAAGACCTCTATGGTTTCTAAGCCAAGCAAAGATTTATTCGATAATTTCACTGCTAGGTTTTTCTTTAATTAAGAGCACCTAAGTACTTAACTGGATAAATAGATGGATTAGTGAGATTTATAGCCAGTAAAAAAAAAATAATGGTCATAGGCCGCTCTTAAACCAAAGACCTTTGGATTAGTATTAACAAATAGAAAAAACAAAAAAAACAACAAAGATTATTCAATTAACGATCTTACCATTGTAGCCATTCTACTCTCAAAAACCTAACTTATTTTTACGTAAGTACAAAATTTCTCTTTAAGTGCTTTTCACTTTCTCTTGAATAGATTATTATATCTATCCAAAGCTAAAATAAATAAATAAATAACTATCCAGCAGACAAAATGAATAGGAAGCATAAGTTCATCTTCATGATTCATTCAATAAATGACTGTTGCTGCAATGTATCACATTACTTGCAATTATATCATGTAAATTGTAGTAGGAGCACTTGAAGAGTTACAGCAGAAGTTTAGTGCACTCTGTCTAATTTGAAGAATATCCAAGAATAAGTTGAAATCTTATTAATACTTTCAATTTCAACTACATTTTTATTTACAGAATAAATTATCTTTAAAAATTTGTTTAATAATAATAGTTGATTTTATTTATGTATTAAGGAAATGATCTGGGTGTAGGTCAGAAAATATCCGGTAATTGTTTAGATGATGATCTACTTCCATAGCCCCCAGTTTTGTGATGTAAATTTGACGTCACTTCCCTATCACTGATATCTCTGGTCCCCGTAACTATTTTCATTTTTAAAACGTAAAATATCTGTTAATAGTAGAATTAATTAAATTAACTGCATGTGAATAAGAGAAATCATTCTACCTCTATGGTATCATAAGCTGACTGCTTATAAATCGATTTAGTGAAAGCGGAACACGACTCGATTTTACTTTGATCGACTTCACATCTGGTTTAGGTTTTGAGACAGCAGGTGCAGTGTGTGTTGTAGTATGTTTTAGTTTAAATTTTCAATACTTAAAACACAGTTCTTTACAACATGTAAGTTTATTTAAACTTTATTATTTATTAGAAGTATTGACGTTTTACTTGTAAATTAGGAGTTCAGCCTTTGTCTCTGTTTATTTCTTTATTATGGAAAATAATTGTATTGATCCCTTGTATTGTTGATTCAAATTAAAAGTTTGAAATTAATAATTATCTTTATGGTTAATAATCTTTATTTCGAAATACATTTCATGAATGGGCTAGTAATGTTAGTGGAAAATATTTCTATTTAAATTATCTTAAGAGAATACAACATATCCATTAGGAATCTTTGGAAGATTAGATATATTAATGACATCTGAGTTTAAAAAAAAAATAGTAATTTTCGCAACTTACAAAAAGGCTAAGATTACTGTATTTTGAATTACTTCTCATTTGGGCTCTTAACTTTAATTTGAGTCTTAATATAATGGAATGGAATGGCAGGTGCATGACTTTTTTGTTATTTAGTTAATAACTTTGGTTTTTATCGGCAATGAATGATGATAACATGCACAATTCATTTTTTCGTTCTTTATTGCTGATTTATAAGTCATAGGATTGTTAATGGTTCAATATTATCCACACGTTATTTTTTTCTTTTTATAATCTGTGGTATGGAACTGACTAATTTCCGATGTTATGACAGCTATCTGTTTTGTTGAAAGTGACATTTATGTAACTTCTGATTAGTTGAAAAATGTATTGAAATTCAATGGGGTGCTGTAAAACTAATCCAAAGTATTCTATAATACAATAATTGCTCTATTTTACCTATTCAACATTTTACTTGCGACTGACTTGTTATATTAAAATCTGTAGTTTAAATCATACAAGTAGTTGATTTGATATTATTCTTACTTTTTGGATGGTTGTTTGAACTTTTATTATTTAATAATATTATGTTATTTTTTATTTGAGTAAACATTTTATGGAAAATTTAAATGTTTTGAGCACGATTGGAGGAAAATGTCATTTTGCGGTCTTCTTTATTTGTTTTTTTACATTATGTTTTGCTACAATACAAAATCACATCAATATCTGCTATTTATTTTTGTTTCTATTTTATGTTGGTTGAGTAAGGTTTTTCTGAACCAACAAAGGGAAACTTAGAAATGAATTGGACCCTCATTCAATATTTTAGTATAACAATGATTGCAGTTATTTTAGTATAACATTATTTACTTAATTAAATTTGGCAATTTTATTAATCAATAAGTGATTAAAAAATAAAAATTAACTTGTTTATTTCATACAAATAGATTTATAATAAAGCAAAATACGGTTTGAAATAAATTTTAAAAATTTAATACATAAAAAGAAATTTAATAATGAATCATTGTACTCTCCTATTTTCTTAATATAGAAACAATACAGGCTCGAAATATTCTAATAAGTATATATTTTTTAATTAATGATGGATTGAGATGGACAGAGGGTGCAGTCAAAGATAACACAAAATAAGCAAAACTTATTTTTAATTGTCAGCGTTTCGGCCTACACTGGAGGCCATCTTCAGGGTCATAAAAAAATAATTTTTAATTAAGTTTATTTAAGTGACATGTCAGTTTTCCTAATACTGAACTATATACAGGCCCTTCACGTGCTGTAATCATAAAGAAGAAAAAAAAAAATTAATCCTTGAAGAGTAGGTTTTTTTTTGTATTAAAGTTTTAATTTTAATTTACTGTTTTTTTAAAAATAATTTTTATACTTACTGATGAGAAATACAATTTCATTAGACAAGTAGTCGAATTATTTACTGATGATGTAGTTATCCATTTTGTGGTTTTAAAGTCATTCATGTTAGCAATATTTATTTATTTAATTATTACATTCTATTAATTTTTATTAGTTATTTTTTGTTTAAATATCATAACCAATGACGAATTTTGTTGAAAGCTTTAAAAGACTTTAATACAAAATATGTAAGAGATTTCAGAACTTGAGTTTGCCGTAAGAATTAGGCAAAACAAACCTACTGTCTTTAGCAATGTTTCTTTATTAGGGTTTACTGATATATTGTTTCGCTGACGAGAAGTTACGAAGTAGTTACGAAAGTTTCCTTTCTCATTGTTGTTTACAAAGGGTATTTAAAACTCTTAGACAGCGCTTCTGTTGGGAGATTTCATCCCTATGTATCTTGAGCATTATAATTTCTAGTAGTAGAGTAGGGTATTTATTGCAAATGCTCGGGATAGCCATTTTACGTCTCCTCTAAAGGTCATCACAACCAAGGATTTTTACTCTTAAAAAAAAGCTAAGGCCATCTGCAGGTTTTTAAATCCACGACCTTGGACGTATAAGATTGTTATTGCTACTACTACTCCACAGATGACACAATATTCATTATATTAAGCAAAAACAGTAAAGTAAAAATTAATAAAATATTATCACATATGAATTCTAACCATTATAGATTGGGTGTAAAATGAATTAAACTATTACATTCTACAGATTATAACCTAGGCCTAACTGTTATCTAATTACTACTACTATTATTATTATACAAATAATACAAGATATTGCTAATACTAAATAACTTAACTATTTATATAAATTTTTACAAACACAATAAAATTACACTATAGTTTATAACTAAAAATTAACACTTACAGTCCTCTAATTAAAGTCCACCGACCGTAAGACTCTCCCAATTTGACAAACTGGCACACAGTTTATTACACTCACTTATTACTTATCACACTGTCACTGGCTGACACTATCTGCCACTGTCACTCACACGGACTGTCACAGGAGTCAACAACTTTACTACTAGCTAACTGCAGACCTTTTATATAGGCAAGGTTGGTCGGGGTGGGGACACCCAGAATATTCCACGCAATTCGCGATGTCTCTAGACAGATCACGAAGTTTCTACGCCCATTCTTTAATCCCTTCCGGCTTATCTCAATCCCTTCAGCCGGCCCCTCCCCCTCTCTCTGATCGTAACAGTATTATACCATTGTTAATAGTATAAATAATTTATCTTTCACACTCGGATTCGAACCCGGGATATTCAGCACAGCAACTCAGCTCTCAACGCACTGAGCTATCCCGCTCCCTAATTGAATACTAAAGCCTTACGTACATGTATCGGACCCTTATTTCTTCACAGTCCGGTGTATAGTGACCATCTTGACGACATCGAAAGAAGACAAAAATTAACACCTAGAAAATTTGCATGTGTTTATTCGAAGGTGAGGGTTTGAGATGCCTGATTACCGACAGATATGGAATCGTAATTTTTCTCAACACGAAGACCCCATATATGTAGATAGCGACGCTCATCTTGTTGTCAGCATGATTGGTTTCGTTATCTGTTATTGCTTTTAAGGTATGCGTGTATGTATCTCTTCTCATACGTCGGAAATTTTATAGAGTTAATTTTGATGAATAAGGTTAATAGATGGAGACCTGTCTTCATATGTAATCCTCAAATAAATATAAGATGGTAATCCTCAAAAATATAAGATAAATAAAATATTTATTTCTTGTATTTTTCTTCCATAAAGTTTTTTTCTGTATAATGAATTAAAGAAGATTAAAACTTTTCTAACCCATGAAAAGAATGAAAGAAACCGGGTTGAACAATGAGATATTCAACACGGTGATGGAACTAATAAACATCACAGGATACCCGAGTCAGATGAAAGATGAAATAACAAGACTTGGTTTCACAGAAAAAGAATACGATTGGGAAAAGGGATAGTCAGAAAATATGTTAAGGACCTTGTGGTGGAAGAGAAGAGGAAAGAAAGAAAAGATGTATAGAGGAGCATAGGAAAGATATGAATGGGAAGATGAAGAGAATACGGAGTGATAGGAAAGCTAAGAACGGCTGTTATCGCAAGACAAAAATGTTCCATGAAGAAGTTTAAGGAAAATAGGAGTGCACCATGAAGATAGTAAAGTGAAATTGATTGTTTTTGCAATTAACTAAATCAAATTCAAATTCATAACAAGAAAACCAATAATGGTATTTTGCGTTCGTTTACCACCCTCCCACAAAGACGTAAGGTTTCCCGCGTCTGTTATGTTTTCTAGTTTCAACTCTTACCACACAAAATAATCGTTTAGTAGTGCTAATTTTTAATTTTCATTCAGATCTAGTAACCATTTTATGAACTCACATGGAATAGAACTATCTTCTGTAGCATTAAACTCCTTCGGGTGTAACTCGGAGTGAATAAAGCATATAACCGGAAAAAGGGCGACTTCTTTTTTTCTAGCTTTCGCCCGCGACTTCGTCAGCGTTGATTTTGAATAAAAACTTACGTTGAGTTTAAACGGAGAGTGAATTTGGAGCTCGATATTATTCACAATGACTTAAGCCATCCTACCAATTCTTATCCCTTTGTTGATCGATGCTAATAAAATGTCCTATTAAATATTAATTGGCATAAATACTGAACTTTCGATTGTAATCCAATATGTAATATCCAAAACTATAATCTCTTGAATAAAAATGTATACTCGGATGGTAACAGAGATATTCTTGGGAGAAAAACAGTTTCTTCTCAAACAAATCCCGTAATTATTGTAGCTTCTTTATTTTGTTTCAAAGCTTTTATCTGCAGTCTATTCCCATTACACAATTTTGGAGGTTTTATATTAAAGGTGCCCCTACATTTTGTAAAAGATCATGTGCTGGCAGAACAAATATATTTAAAGTATTCTAACATTCGTCGGATAGTGCGGGGCTTTGTCAATTTCGACTTCTGAATCCATTGTTTCAGTTCCTGTTTTCTATCAGCTCGCCTTCGTATGCCCATATATGCATTTAATTTATTTTAGATGCACTCTTCAAATCCTTTCTTAGTGTGCGTCGGCCTAATGAAATGTACCTATTGTCCGAATTTCAAGTCTGTAGCTTATGCCGTTTTGTCTCTGCGATGGTCTTTTCAGTCAGGACGAACTCTTTTATATATATAGATAAATTTAGATAGTAGCCTCGGGCAGACTCAAACGGGTTTCTCAAAAAGCTTCCAATACCCTGCAGTGCAATACCGAGCCTTCTAAAATAAATAATTCATCCCTTTAACTGCGGCGATTTCCATTTCATACATATCAATGTGCGTTGACGCATTGCGAATGTTGTCACTTAGTACTTTAAGGAGGGGAATTGGACCACTTGAGTGGCCTGTCGAATAAATTAGGTATTAATTTAACACTTAAGTTCGTCGTGCTTCTATTTTTCTTTATTCAATCAAATTTATTGAATTGAAATGCATGCAATGAATCTGAAACATACATCATATTCAAAGAATAAAGAAGATAAATACATTTTAAAAGGGAACGGAGTGGCTTAGTGGTAAAGTTGCCGTGCTAAGGGTTGAAATCCGGCGGTGGCAGAATTTATTTAATCTATTAACAGCTGGGAATGGGAATCATTTGGTATCTGGGACCCTCCTGGAGCTCTCTCAGGTTCTTTTAAGAGGGCACCCAACCCAAGAGGGAAAACCTGACGATTGAGCATAATCTAGGACAAATCACTCCCTGCAAAACTGTTGTCCAAGAAAAAGTACAATCTCTACCATGTACTGAACACAAGAATAAGTAATAATTAAAAAATAAAACAAATAAATAATTAAAATTAAAATTTATCGAAATTTCGCATCTGGTCTCTTTTGTCCCTCATTCAATACAACAATGACAGTTTTAATAAATAAAAATTGATTTTTTAAAATATGGATTAAAGAATTATATAAGACTTGATTGGCGGACATAAATAAAAGTTAACAAAGAAACATCCGAATTTTTGTGCTGGTTAAATATTCATATGAAAAGGAAAATGGTACGGGTGGAGGACAAAATGAATATTTTAAATAGTGATAAACTATTTATTTATTTTTTGTATTATTCATTTTATCTACTATATATTGGATCTCATTCTTGTATTTTCATATTATTCTTTTACTTAGATGGTTTGTTTCATCACTATTGTTATTAACCAATACCCTGTTGTTTTGGTTAAACATTTAAAAATAAATACTCGTTTTGTTCCATCACTATTGCTTTTAACCAATATCCTATTGTTTTAGTTTAAAAAAAAAAAAACTTATTCGTTTTATATTTTAAATTATTTTCACTCTTTATCTTGTTTCTTCTAATAGTTCCAATTTTATATATTATTTTCTTATTCCAATTATTTCAGTTTTATATATTTTTGTATCTTGCCTACTTAGTTCTGATGAAAACTTACAATGTGGGTCGAAATGTCAGGTTATAATTAATAGTTAATCACTATTTAGGTAATTATTTTTTATTTCTACCCAACCATTTTTCTTTATATACTTATACGGTAAACTAATAATTAATCAAGACACATGGATGTCTTAGTTCACAAATGTGTTAAGTGCAAATTTAAAAAAAATGCGTTTTGTTATATAAATAATATTATAAAGTTGTGATCAGGAAGTCATAGATCATATGTTGATATAAAATTAATAGAGAAGCTGTAAAGGTTACAAAAATATATTGTGTGCTTAAAATTGTACTGTATTTCTTGTGTTAAATTATTATCAACGCTGACTCATGTAAAATTTGGTTTTCGGCACTTAACACATTTGTGAACTAAGGCAGCGACATTTTCATTGGATTAGATAATTAATACTGTTATGTATGAGGAATGAATGTATATGCTACTTGAACATTCTCTGCCATGTACTCAACCCAACACCATGGAGTTCAGTGGTGCAGTTTATGATGATGGATTGGAATTCTTTTGTATCAGCGATGGTTTATACTTTCGCATATTGAAAAACGGAAGTTATAAATTAAACATGTCCTAAAACATGTTGGTTAGGGTTTTTGCTTATAAATACTTGTTGTTTAATGGCTAAATATTTAGTGTATAATCTTCCTTTCTGTCATCCGAAACTTTCTGGAAGCCAATTAACGCCTATCTCGAATGTCTTCAGTAAAGTTATACTCCTATGAAAAGTAAGGTTTCTTCCTTACTGAGACCTTCTGGCTACTTCTTACGCTAGATATAAATACGAATTTCTGGTATGGTTTATATATATATATATATATATATATATATATATATATATATATATATATATATATATATAGATACATACATACATACATACATACATATACATTTCCTCTTTTTCTGTCTGTCTGATACGACTGAATAGGCGGGTATTATAGTTTCTTCTTTTTTTTTGTGACTTAATGCTTTTTGTTTGGAATTTTTCCATTCATATTTCAAGAAGTATTATATGTCTCTTTTAAGCTTTTGCTGTTACATATATTTTATATATATATATATTTTTTTTTTTAACGCGAAAAAGCCTTAAAGACCACGCGAATATCATATTTAGTTTTTCCTCTTTCTCCATACTTCCGTCATGAGCTCCGCCTTTCTGCGCTTCCTTTCCTCTGACCACCCACAACGCCTTTTTGGGCGTTCTTTGTCCACGAATTATATAACGATATTTATGTGGCGAAATTATATAATCGTGTTCTACATCACTTCCACTCTTTTTTACCTTCAACACATTACAATAGTCTATTATTTCCGGGGAAAATATATTAAAAACATTTTTCCCTCCTAATTTTAGGTATAGGAGAATTCGCGAACAATTTTTTTAACGACACATTCTTTAAATATTTAAGAATTAATGCAAGGAGTAATTGTAAAAGAACCAACTTGTTGTATTTCCTAGATTTACTGATTATTTATGTATTGAAAAAAATCCTGTACCAAGTATGAAGGATATTGTAGCTCATTATATGATACAAAAAAGACTATAAATATAAATAATCATATAAATAAAATTTCCATGTCAACAATCGTGTAGAAGTGATTGGGCTGAAATCACCGCCAGGTTTTTGTCTCAATTATGGAGAGCAACTTTACAGAACTCCGTCTAGATCCTACAGAGTCGATTCAAAACTGTTAAAAACAGAAATAATTTATCATTCACCGTCGGTCTTCAACTAGGAACCTATGGAACCTATTAGCCAACACCCTGCTGTTAGAATTAGAAGACGTAAAAATCGTTGCCGACTCATTATTAAAAAATAAAGACCGTCCCACTTCAACCCATTAAGGGTCTTGGGTTCAGTACATGGTAGAGACTACTGTTTCTAGGACAACGGGTGTGGAGATAGGTGATGTGCCCGAGATGAAGTTTAACCATCAGGGTTTTCCCTTAATAACGGATAAACATTTTATAGAGAATTGTAATATTAGTAGGATGGTTGTACCCCTGGAAGGTTCATAATTTATCTGCCAGAGCCGGATTTGAACCCGGAACCTTAGCACTACAAACGGAGCTGCTCCGCTCCCTATACCTCTCTGCAGAAATTATCAATTTTATCAAGCTATCTCAAGAATACTTGAGGGGATTGATATAGCAACGTCTAAAACAACTTTCGAACATTTCGTTCGTTCAAACATTCTTTTCTTGTATCAGCCGTACATTACTTCAATTATAAAATGCTCATCCCACAACTTCGCATAGCTGGTTAAAAGACTGAGGGTATTCGCGGTTGTTAACAAATTAAACAATATATCTGCCACAACAGGAGCTAGGTAGATAGCTCCCACGAAATTAGTGTAACAGCAATAAAAAATATGAGAAATGGAAGTCAAAATTATTTACCACCCATTGTTAAAATTGATAGTTAATGGATTAACTTTATTCTGCCTGATTTTGTTACTATCCTGATCTATATAATTATTTTTTTTACTAAAAACACCCCTTGACCCTAAACGAAAGTAAGGTTTTTCAATATTTATTCCAAATAAACTTCTCTCGTCCTCTTTACAATCAAATCTGCTTGGGGATTCTGCTTGGGGCATCGACCCTCCCCCAACGAATCTTGGTTTGTTGCCAAAGGAGCATAAAATATGACGGCGATTTGTGTAAGATGGAAAAATCGGTTCGCAATGGCTCGGTTTTTGTTAGCATTTTGTGAATTGTTAGTTGTGGAATGAATTACTTATTATTTAATAATTCCTTCTCCGAATGAAAACCTTTTTCCAGTCATTTATGATATACAACTTTATTATATGAAACGTTTCGACAACTACATGTCATATTGAATCCACCTAAGAACTTGTTGTATCATTTCATCTTGAAAAGAGTTACAAGTCACATTTCTCTTTTTATTATTTATTGTCATTTTCTAAAAATTGTTACTTGGAGGTCCATTATCCTCCATGGCCCTTTTGTTAATTAAGATTTGTTAAGATTAACAAAAGGACCATGAAGGATAATGGACCTCCAAGTAACAATTTTTAGAAAATGACAATAAATAATAAAAAGAGTAATGTGACTTGTAACTCTTTTCAAGATGATAAAGATGAAATGATACAAAAAGTTCTTAGGTGGATTGAAAATGACATGTAGTTGTCGAAACGTTTCATATAATAAAGTTGTATATAATAAATGACTGGAAAAAGGTTTTCATTCGGAGAAGTAATTATTAGATAAATTCAGTCCAGTTTACATCCTTTTAAAATTACTTATTATTTTGATATCTATCGAAATTAATAGGACTAACTGTTATAATAATCAATATACATTTCAATATAAAAATAATGAATAATAATTGGGTTTAGTTATGCTTAGCACTGCCCTACAGACGACCCCAGTATATCGAGTTACTATATTGTACTATTATAATTATATTGTATTAAGTTCTGCTTATTTTAAACAATTATCGAACTTACTGGAACAATTTATCGTCCATTTGCTGTTCTCAATTAAAAACCTCTGTTTGAATTTAATAACAATCGCAACAATTCTAATTAAACAGTTTTTTTATTTTTATGATAAACAGATGCTGGAAATTTTAATCGCATTTCAATTCTTTAACAGAGAACTTAGGCTAATAGGGCAAGTGACTGAATTTTAAGCTCTTGGTTATGTTTAGCGAACGATGTTAGTAAGATTAAACAATTTCACACTTCAGACAAAATTTTTATTAATATTGTTTGTATTTTCAACAATTTATTTTTTAATGCTATAATTAAACGTTTATAATTATTATTATTTGTTTTTGATTTCAAGCATTTTTGGGTTCAAAACAGAGATGGGGGACAAGTCCATCTGCAGTTATTTGTTTTTAATTTTTCTTTAAGGGTTATGAATTGTTTTGACGATTCTGGCTGTGTCTAGGAGTACTGTAATACGAGTCTCATTATTATTATTATTTGTAAACATAGATTGGTGGTATCGGCATCGAGCCTTTGGGTTCGGTAAGGCTTTTATTCATTTATTTATTATTTGGTAATGCTCCTTTAGTTGGAGCGGGGTGGCTCAGTGCTAGAGCTCTGAGTTGCCGTGCCGGAAATCCTGGTTCAAATCCCTTTGAGGGCAAGACTTTTATTTAATCTGTTTGCAGCCGGAGATGGATCATATGGGATCTAGGACCCTCCTGGGGCTTACCTAGCCTCTTTAAAATATTATGAAAATAGGGCACCCAATACAAGGTGGAAAAATCTGGCGATTGAGCGTGACCTAGGACAAGTGACAATCTTGCAGAACCGTTGTCCATCAAACTGTACAGTCTCTACTATGTAGTGGTACAACAAAATGCTCCTATTGTACTACGCAAAGTACTTAGAGGTGTGCTTTTGCCTTTCTTTATACCCATACTTCTTTCATTCTTAATCTTCTCTCCTCTGCGGAGACCATTTTCTGCCAATCTTTTTGATTTCTCCTCATGGTAAACTTGCCTACTATTGATTTTGAATTTGCAGATTATCTGGTTTTGGATATCCTCTAGTGTAATTCTGTCTGTGTCCGATCCTTTTTTATTTCACCAATTCATCCATTTAATTGATCCTGTTTTGGATTGACAACTTTTTTATAAAATTCGATTTTTTAAGTTTTTAAGTAAGTCTGCCTTGGTTAATTAATACTTTTGATGTTTCCATAAAATCTTAATCTGTGTCTTCTAATATCACCTTCATTTTGTGATTAATATTTTTGTTATTATCATTTTCGTTTTATATAATTATAAAAAAGCAAGAATAAGAATTTGGTATTCGACCCGAAGGCTGGATGTCGACCTGCTTATATACTCCCGTTCACCGATCACTACCCAAAGCCCCATAGCTTTTAACATAAACTCTCATATCATTAAAATACAATTAATAAATCACTGTGTAATTATTTGCATTTGTTCATTTTATAAGTAAACATGTAAGAAACATATAGAATATAGAAAAAAAAAAAAAATATGTTTTCATAGTTCACCAATTATGAAGTTCTTTCTTGATGTTTTTTTTTCTTTTTTTTTTTAGTGATGGCTTAATGTTTAAATTTTGGTAATTATTCCGCACGTTGTCGCTTCGTGTTGAGTTACAAGTTTTAACTTTTCATTCGATTCCCTTATAACATTTTCCAAAAATACAAGTTGTCATGAGCTTTAGTATCGAAAACTATACTTAGAAATGCTAGTTAAAACTTTTATTCCTTTTTGAAATGATTACCGAAATTTACTCATTACCCACAATTACATTCTCTTTTCCATAATAAAGCTCATGATAATTTTTATTTTAGGAAAATGTTAAAGTGGTACGAATAAACAGTTAAATCTTGTAACTCATCTCGATGTTACAACCTGCGGAACAGATACCTATATTTTTATATAAGTTATAAAATTATTAAATCGAAGTATTTTTAATAATATTCTTCATTTAATAAGTGACTTTTATTTCCTGTGCCTGAACATTCTCCTCTTCACGAGATAGATTTTGAGGTTAATCACTCAAGTGATGAGTGAAAGTAGAAAGTCGCGATAAGATATGGGTTTCTGTAACTTGTCGGGTTATAGTTTCGATTTATCGATAACTTGTCCACTTATCAGATCGATTCAATTGATGTTTTACTCTAAAAATCGGATAAGACAATAAGTGATCATATGTATTTATTTTTACTGCTGTGTACTCTTACTAAAACCAGTTTGGTCCTATCCATTACAAATTTACTCTATCGCTAAAAAGACTCACAGGAAACGACTAAATACTTTTAATCGATGGTACTTCGATTTATCACAAAAGCACAGTGGTATGCTAATAACAACAATTTTGATCCTGATTTAATAATACAGATGGTCGACGAAGACTTACAAACATACTACAAACCTTTTCGAGAAAAATTGTACGGACACACAAACCAAATTTTCTCGATTCTCATGCATGACAACATAAGAAGGGGAATAAAAAGAAGGTGGATGAGGGATCTGTTATAATAAGAGTATTAAATAAAGCCACAGGAGAGTTTCTGCTGGATGCTATTATCCTTCATGCCTCTCATATAATTTTGTTATAATTTTACTCACAGGGATTGTGATGATTGTCATTTCATTGTACTTGACAGTTGTGGATAAATAAAGAGAAAACAATTTGTTTACAGAACAGGCTTATGTTATAAATTTGAACTTTTTTAATAGTTTGTGCTAAATAAATATGAATCCTAGATTTCGTCAAAATTAGGTTTTTTTCTCCAAAGATTTTTTATTGTTATCAAACAATTCGTTCTCTAAAGTTTGTAGTCCGTGCTAAGATTAAGAAACACAATTTCTTTTTCATTTTATATAAATCGTTTGGCTATTGTTAATCTTTATAATTTTCATTTGTTAAAGGCACATTAACAGTACTATTTATGTTGTTATTTACGTTTGAATATTATTGTATTTAATTTTGCCTAAAATTATCTTTCTATGATACTAGTTTTCGACGAGATTCTAACAGTTTTCCGTTCTTTTAAAAATGAGATTATTCCAAATATGTAAATAAGTTTTGTACATTTTTTTTAAATTATTAAATTTTATTTCCATTATTCGGTGTTGTTTTATTATTTGAATAAAAGTAAATTTGTGATGCATGGTTCTTTATAGGCATTTGTTTGTGTATTATTTTCCCCTATTATACATATATGTGTTTTCACTTTTTAATATATAATGAATTTTATAAATTTAAATGTTATGGGCAGATCAAAAATTGTAATGGAATTCCTTATTATTGCTACTGTTGCTATGTTTTTCTCATTAAATATGGCTGATTTCTCAATTATGGGTTTCGATGTTACGCTGTCTGGTCACGGTTTCTTCATTGTGCCGGTTCAGCAACAACCAAAAACAAAATTGTTTTTTTATCGATTAGCTAAGAATCTGACATTACAAGTATTTGTCATGGTTATATCACTGACAATTATGCATTTTTTTTTAATTGATACCAATTTTACTTTATCAGTTTACAGCAATTACATAAACCCTACCTGGTTTACAGACACATATTGCTTGTACTAGGCGAATTAACGAAAAATGATTATTTTTATAAACAATTAATAAAACAATTATTTTTATTATTGAATAAGGGATTAAAAAATCCCATGTGCATATGCGCATATGCATTCGCCGGTATAAAGACAAAGTGTTATTAAGTTGAGCAATGGAATTTTAAACTCTAAATACAATTTATTACTAATTTAAAATAAATTAAGTAAAATAAATTAAGTTTTACATTTCTGAAACATCAATAGCCTGTGAACTTCTTTAATCGAATAGATTTTTTTTTTAGCTATTTTTATTTCTAATATAATCTGCTACAATTCACAAAGTTATATGCTGTATCTCAGATTTCAAAAACTTGTATGATTTAAATGTAGCTATACAGAATCATATGTACAATGAAAGAAATAATTATACATAAAAAAATTTCAACAGAGAAAACAAAAATAATAATTTTAAAATAAACAAAAATTGTAACTATACATTCTTAATAACTTATATACATACATTATATATAAATAAATAAATAATAATAATAAAATGAAATAAAATGGTATCCTACAATAATAAATGCTTTGTTATTTTATGTACATATCGCTTTGTACTATTTTTTGTGTAGTTCCTAATATTTTTTTAAGTGGGCTTTAATAAGCTATACATATGTCTTTATGCATAATTGAGTGTAATATCTTAATATAACAACTTAAGTGTAATATGCATAATTTCCAGCAATTCTAAGGCATTTGTTTTGGAATATTTGTAGATTTTTATGATTTGTTTTCGACATATAACTAAATATTGGGCATACGTATGTCAAAATAGGCTGTAAGCAGGCTTTATATAATAGTAACTTATTATCTGTACTTAATTTAGAATTCCTGTAAATGTATGGATATATAGGTACACAGAGCTCTGTTACTTTTATTGCACACATAATCAACCGAATAGATATTTCAATATTTTTCATTGGGAGCGAGGCAGATGAATCTGTAGATCGTGAGTTGGTATGCAGAAGGTTCCAGGTTCTAGTCCGGCTGAGGCAAATAAAATATTTGATCCATTAACAACCATGGGTGCAGCCTGCGTAATCTGCAGACCCTCCTGCAGCTCATACAGCTTCTATAAAAGTTTATACCCTTAATTGGCGTAAAAACTTGACGGTTGAGCGTGATCTCCTACAGATCACCTCTTTGCAAAACCGTTTTCATAGGAACAGTACAATTTCTAGCATTTACTTTAGACCCTACATTTGTTGTAATGGTAAAATACCATATCTTGGGGATCAGAAATTTCGATGATGAATTTCGGATGGAATTCTATATTCGTATATAGGAGATGTCTTTCTGAATGAAATCTTTTTCATACTTTTTTCTTATAAAGATAGCTTCAGTTGAGGTGTTTCCACGTTAGAGTATATTAGAACCTGTCATTGTGTACCTTTTATTCACATTTACACTATTTTGTGTATATATTACAGTATTATTTCATTGACCCTCATATATACATGCACACAAAATAGTACTAATAATAATATACGTTATTATATACGAGGTCATAATGATTGATGGACGAATGGGTCAGGTAATGTAACACCCAATAGTGAATAGTGGTGGGGTCAAAATAACGTCGGTCTAAAATAACGTGTTATTGGATAATAACGGTTACTGTGATAACGAGTTGCCAGAAGGAGCCCGTTATTTGAATAACTCCTTCATCGTTTCACTCGCCAATAACGAAATAGCTTCAACATAATTTAAATAAGAGCTGAAGGCCTAGGCGTTATGTAAGTGGCACCATCTACGTGATTCTTAAACGTTATCGGAACTAGGTGATTGCTTTATTCTGCTTTTTCTAGGGAATATAGAAGGATTTCATTCACAATTAATGATTGAAAAATTAACAAAAAAAATTAAACTTTGCTAATTCGCATAAAAATATGGAAAAAATATCAATTAAATATGTTTTTAAAGCTTAAAACTGTCTTAGACGTTATCAAAGTGGCTCCTTCTACGTGAATCTTAAACGTTATCGGAACTAGGTGATTGCTTTATTTTGCTTTTAAACCTTGGTTTTTTTGGAATGAGCCATAATACGTTTCTACTCTCACATAAATTTATTTATTAGATATATTATTTTCTTTAATGAAATAAAACGTTACTCAAATAACGTGTTACTGGAACACGTTATTACATGGTAGAAGTGATGCCATAACGAGTTATGTCACCCAATAGAGTAATAGTTTCATCTACTATCAAACATTGTTTAGTCTCTGAGTCTGCTTTAGTTATTTATATTTTACAATTTTTTTTATATATTTACATAAATAGTTCTTTTTTTTTTTTTGTATTCGTGGCTTTACTGCTTGATAAAAAATAGGAATTAAAAAAAAGAAAAAGAGAGTGACTGATTTTTTTGAATAATTACATAATGAATCGACAAACTTTTAACGATCCCCCAAACTAGCTAATACCTTTTTGTGAAAATACGATTTTTCAAAGGGATTCTCTCACTGTCTATAAGCAAGAACAATGTTTCGTAAAAAAACTACCACAAGAATCCAAGATCGGTTTTGGGTTCAGTCCATGGTAGGGAATGTATTGTTTATAAGCTGGCAAGAGCAGAAATGTGTAATATTTTTTTACATTTTGAATTTGAAGGAATTCACAGACAGGGACTTTGTCTGTATTATTCTTTGACTATTTTTCCTGTTTTGAATTATTTTGCTTTGAATTTTGTTTTGAATTCTAAATAAAACCATTAAATATCTCAAATATCATCATTTTTACTTATCATCATTATTATTATTTTTTTAAATCGGTACCATTACAACCTTTCAAGGACCTTGGGCCCGTTACATGATAAGCACTGTACCATTTCTTAACCAACGGTAGTGCAGGGAGATAATTTGTCCGAGATCAAGCTGAAGCGCCAGCTTTTCCCTCAATTAAGTGTATACACACTTTCTACAGGCTGGTTAAACCCAAGGAGGATCTGCAGGTTCAACTAGCCCTATTTATGACTGTCAGCAAATTAAATAATTTATCTGGTATCTTTTCAGCAGGGTTTTACTTTTTTTAGTTTTTGAGTTGAGTTGCATCAAGTTTTAACTGTTTATTCGTTTCGTTTTCCAAAAATACAAATTATCGTGAGCTGAAAAGAGAATGTAATTATGGGTAATGAGTTGATATCGGTAAACATATTATGTTTGTTGAAACGTTATGTTTTAGATGAAGTGATTACCGAAGTATACATATTTCCCATGATTGCATTCTCTTTTCCAGACTAAGCTATTGATAACTTGTATTTTTGGAAAATAAACTTGTTTTGCCTCAAATCGAAGCAACAACCTGTGGAATAATTACTATTTATTTATTCCGGCCGGAATCGAACAATTCTGAGCCACCCCGCTTCCTATCAATTTTAACTATTTCGATTTTTATTGTTGATTATCAAAAGCATTTACTTTATTAAGCTCTTATAAAGTTTCGTGTTGATTAACTTTTCCAAATTATCCTATCTAATGTCTGTTGCTACGGAATAGTTCTCGATCGAGCATGATAGTATCGCAGAGTTCTGTTCGTTATCGATACTGGCCCGGTATCGACTCGGAACTGGGGTCGCCTCGCAGCAGTGTCTCGGTTCTCGCCGCTCTGGTTGGTGGTCATCTCGCCATGGACCTGTACAGGTAACTGTATTCACGTTCTTATCGCCTTGTTTTGTCCCAGTTGCTACCTGAGTTATTGATGATGATACCACTGTGCAAGGGGAGAAGTTATTTTCTGCTTTGATATTGTGATGCATAAAGGTGTTAAAGATGTCTCGTTATTTCGAAACTAGTATTACTGCTGATCTATATTTTTCATAATTATAATTGTTATTGCAGATATTAATAATTATCCCGCAGGTTGTCGCTTCGAGTCGAGTCACAACGAGTTTTAACTTATCACTCTTTTCCCTTTTAATATTTTCCAAAAATACATAAATGAGCTTTAGTATGGAAGAGAATGGGAAATTGTATACATCGATAATCATTTCATCTAAATTGATATACCTAAAATTGTTAGTTGAAACTTTTATTTCTTAATATGAAAGTATTAATTATATAAATAAACTAATGACGCACCCCAGCTTTTCTCGGGGAATAAGCCACATTATGCCTAAATAATTTGTCTGTGTTATGTATTCTTTTTTTTTTTGTTTTTATCACGTACCGTACCGACCACTAAGGACCACGCTAATATCATTGGTTAGGCTTCTTTGGGAGTCTTGATTTTTTTTCTTCCCATCTCAGCTAATGCTCTTTATTATATAGAAATTATAAAATTAAAAACAAAACCAAATATTTCTTTATATACGAATTTATTATCTTGCACTTTCGATAATCGGACTGGATTAGGCACCGTTTTTGGTGAAACCCATCGATATTCCAACCCATCTACACAAAACCTCGACAAATTATATACTTAAACCTTCCTGGTGAATCACTCTACCTATTGGTGAAAATCCGTGCAGTAGGTATTGAGTTTACCGCGAACAAACGCGGCCGAGGACTTTGTTTTATAATATGTATAGATATAAATTTTTTATTATATTGCGCACTCACTATTACTTCAGGGAACTTCAGTGACATTTATTTTATTTATATTCAATGAACATTAGTAAATTTGTATATAATTAAATTGACTTTTCAAACTAACATTTGTCAACTCAACTGTGACTGAGTTGACAACTATTATTTTGACAAGTCACCACACCTGAATATGGACTACATCGTAGGCCGAAACGTTGGCACAATTAAAAAATAAGTTGTACTTATTTTGTGTTATCTTTGACTGCACACCCTGAATAATTCAATCCATCATTATATTCCATTTAATTGTAACACTTTATGCCTTAGGCGTCGGGAACAAAAAAGAAAGAAAATTAATTTGTATTTTACTGAAAACATGACAATTTTTTATAAGTCTAATTATGTGCTAAGGTTTGTGTGAAAAGTTCTGAAAGAATTTCATAATATGGGTGAAAAAAGGAAAAGACTACTTTTAAATTTTCTATATAGGATTTTTTTTTAATTTTTAATATACATACTTACATTGTATTTTTACCGATTCTTGAAATGGTAGTTATTTTTTTTGTAATTAAATTTCTTCACCAGATTTATTCCGATTCTCGGGTTTATCTTGCTAATATATGAGTATATATATTATTATTTTTTTTTCGGTTGGCTCTACAGACCTTGTAGATCTTTCGCCGCCTTTACCAGCCTTCTCCACCTCTGTCTATCCTGGGCCGCTGATTTCCAGTCTGCTACATGTAGCTCCGCAGCATCTTTGTTGACCCTGTCAATCCATCTGGTCTTTGGCCTCCCACGTGGTCTCTTGCCAACTATTCCGGCATTCATAGTTGTGTAGAGGCGTCCTGACGGATCACTTCGAGCTACATGCCCCGCCCATCTTAGCCTTCTTGCTCTCATATCCTGAGATATCGCCTGACCAGTTTCCGTGTGCAATTCTTTATTGGTCCTTCTCCTCCATGAGTTAAGAGTCTCATCCCATACCGCTCCTGTTATCGTGTGAAGTATTTTTCTTTCGCATCTCTCGATTTTGCTTTCTAGGGTGCTGGTGAGAGCCCACGTTTCACAGCCGTATATCAGAATCGGCTTTATTACAGCATTATACACCCTTAATTTTAAATTTCTAGAGATGCTTCGGGATTTCAATACTCTTGAAAGAGCGAAGCATGCTCTATTTGCACTTGTTATACGCTGGTCTATCTCAGTCGGTAGGGCATTAGTTGAGGTTATTGTGGAGCCGAGGTATTTGAAGGTATCTACTTTCGGGAACGATTTGCGATCCACGCAGATGCTGTTTCTGGGGTGGACTTTACGGCTTAAGTCAAAATAAGTCCATAATAGAGAATCAGGAATGACCAGACCAGAAATAAATGTATGGTTCAAATTTAATGACTACTATTATTTGTAAATTACTAATATATCTATGCCTATAAAATGATTTGTCGTGAATGACTGAGGGATCAACCCACAGCCTAAACCGGTGATCGTAGAGACCTGAAACTTGAAAGCCGTAATTTTTACTATTTGTAATTGCATTTCAGATGATACAGGAGGTTCTGAAAAAAAAAAATTACTTATCGCTGCTGCCTTACGACAAATGAAACCGTTATACTAAGTAATTATTTTCAATAAATTCAATAACATTGCATATTAAAAGCTAGTTGCTTTATAAAAATAAAATCACAAATTATATCAATAATTAGATTTTACATAATGTATTGAACATTGCTGTTTTGCTTTCCTGAAAAATTCAAAATTTTGCCTTAAGCCCTTATGACCGCGCATCAAAGATATGTAACATAATCTATTCTTATTCCAAAGTTTCTTCTTTAACTACAATTCTTCATTTCTGTTCAGGCTATAATATTACTGGTTACTGTAATGTTTTTTTTATTTACCATGTGGCTTAGTAACATAAAGATATATCGGGTTTCTAAAGTTGAATATTTATATATATATATATATATATATATATATATATATATATATATATATATATATATGTATTGAACTTTAGAAACCCGAACCTTCTGATTCAATTGGGATTTAGTGGTCATTGGGGTGGGAAGTGGGTCTCCAGAGGTGGAGAATTGCCCCGTGTCAGCCAGGGGAAAAGAAAAACCGTTTTTTTTCCTTCCCAACTGAGCTATACTGTTTCCTCCCCACGCCATAGCTGTCCTCGTTGAGTTAGGGGTGTACTCTGACCCAGAAAGTATTTAAGGGAAAGATTAATAGGATATTTAATTGTTATAAAATCATTAAAAAATAATGGAAATAATTATAGGGGGATGTGATTTTACATTTGGTCACGCGAAACAATTATCATTATTGACACTTGTTATAGCCATTATATATCTTTTATTCTATTTACTTGATGTATTATTATAATGTTGTTATACATTTTAATAAATAAATAAAAATGCTATCAAAAATGTCTGTGTACTATTTAGGGGTTATGTTATTGCTGTAGTGCTGAAGAAAAATATTTTAACAATATCCGGCCATCTGTTGTTGTTTTTTTTGGTTTATCGATGACATGAAACTGTATTTACCATTTTTAAATTCATTGAAAGACATTGTGTATGATGAATACAGTTTTAATTATCTTAAAAAAACTGTACAAATACAACCCACGAAGGGTCTTGGATTTAGTTCGTGGTAGAGACTTCTCCGTTTTTTCGTGATCATACTTATCCACCAGGTTTTCCCCTTACTACGGGTACCCACTTTGAAGAGGCTGGGTATGCCACAGGAGCGACTACAGATCCTGATAATAGATTAAATAATTTATCCCTCAAAGTAGGATTATATCCCGGAACCTACATCACGTTTTATTATAATTATTTTTAAACTGGATTTGGTGATATACATATTTGCTTTAATATTTATTTGTAAACATTGAGCTGTTTTAAATTGGTGTTTTTTTTTATTTTTTTTATGAACTTTACTATCAGAGATTTTTCGATAATGGACTAATGGAGGAATAATTTCTTATCCTTTGGGTTTTGGTCAGCTTAGTTGTAAAATTTTCTCCTTGAAAAAAACAATGCTTTTGCGTATATAATTTACTAAGAAAAAATTAGGATCGGTTAGTCTCTTCTAGTAGTAGTGTTGTAGTGGGTAGATTGTACTGTTTCTAATCCAACTAATGTGGAAGGTTGCGATTTGACCGAGATCACACTCTTCGAGAAAACCGCCAGCCTTTTCTCGATTAAGGGAACCTCATTTTCAAAGAGTGAGTGAGCCCTAGGAGGATCTGCAGGTCCCACAGAGTCCATCTAATTAAATTTACATTAAATTATTTATCTGTATCAGCCGGATTCGAACACGGGACTCATTAACTGCGCTCCACAACTGAGATAACTCCTTTATAATTTTTTTTATTACGCCAATTATAATTGGACATATTTTATAGTTAAGTTATTATAAATTCGCCAATCGTTATATCTATACTTCATAATGAATTATCATTCATTTTTTTTTCGATATAAAATATGATCATGAATTATATGAATGATCATTGAATTAATTTAGAAATACGAGCTAACGTTATGTTTTTAACAGTTAGTACTTAACAGGGAGTGTTATAACAGTTCTAAATTATTATGAAATAATATTTATTAAAATTATTTAAAAGGATAAACGATTTTTTTTAGGTCCAAACAGACTTATACCACTTAAAAAGCTATTAGTTTTTAAAAATAACAGCTTATATAATGCATATTTTTTAAATAATTAAATAAATGGAATTACACAAACTATTTCAGTGTTTTTAGAGATTTGACACAGCGTTTTTACGGAATTTTCCGGACTGTTCTCAAACTGAGAACTGCCATTTCTACTAGTTAGCCTCAATTGTTATGGCAATAAGGTGGAATGAAACCGAATGACCAATTGCTGGAAACATAACAGATCGGCATGTGTGAGAATCCCAGGTTAGCTTTGAAGAGTTATGCAATTGCGTTTTTAATGGCGCAATCATTGTAATTAATATAATAGAGTCCGGGAATTGTATTTGGTTCATTCACGAATGAAATTTTTTTTTATTACCTAATATTTTATTTTTATTTATTTTTTATTTTTTATCGTGACTATATAAGCTAATTTAATTTGGTCATTATGAGGTTTAATTATTATTACTCGACAAAACCTTCTTATGAAATGAAACTAATCCTTTTATAATACTTCTTTTAGTATACAAGGTTTTAGTTTCGATACCGAATTACTCCATTTATGTATAATAATTAGTTTAAGATATATAAATGCCAATACTTGAACGTTCGAAAGTTGAAACAAAAATATTATTCATTCAAAAATTAAAAAATGTTTTCAATATTTCATTTCAGTGTATGTTTTTAGATAGGGGAGGGATATGATTGTTTATAATTATACGTATTAATTATTTTTTATTATACAATAATAGTTTTGTTGGATATAATTGTTTATAATTACATACATGTATTAGTTATTTTTGACTATAGCTGTATTCTATTATAATTCGATTTGTTTATAATATGGCTTAATTACTACGTGTCAAACCTTTCTTATGAAATAAAGCTAATCCATTTATAATAGTTTTTTTACTCTTGTAAATGTTTGAATTTCGATACCAAATTACTACATTTATTTTTATAGTTTAAGAGTACTATATAAATGACAATACTCGAACGTTCGAAAGTTAAAACAAAAATATTATTCATTCAAAAATTAAAAAATATTTAAAATTTTTCACTGCATTGAATGTTTTTCGATAGATGGGGAGGTATAATAATTTTGTATTAACTTATTTAACGTCATTATAAGCGTATTTATTTGGACAAGGCTATAGTTAGAGTTCTAAATTTTTCTAATTTCTGTGTTATTAAGATTTAATTGGTATCTTATAATATTACCGGAAGCCGAACAGCTTCGGTACCGTCATTTTACGCCCCCTTCGAAGAACGGGACATACTCAATGATATTTTATTCCCTTTGAAAAAAACTTTTAAAAATACCGGGCTACGAACCCGAGACCTTTTGGAGGTTATAATACCAAAAATTGATTTTAAAATATATTATTTTAAAATTAATGATTGAATACATCTTTTTTTTTCTCCTTTAAGGCGGTGCCATTTTCAATTTTAGGTTGGGTCCGCTAGAAAAGTA
This sequence comes from Troilus luridus, assembly GCA_964056705.1. NCBI lineage: Eukaryota > Metazoa > Arthropoda > Insecta > Hemiptera > Pentatomidae > Troilus > Troilus luridus. Next base: position 70,526,243 of record OZ057415.1, on the reverse strand, counting down.
ATGAAAAATTGTTCAAACATAAGGACGGTATTTTTTCTTTTTATTTTCTTTGGTTGAATCGTGTAATAACTGAGCTCCCATTTCTAATCTCTTCTTGACCTAGATTCAACGTTGAAATCTTTGTTATTCAAAGTTGATATGGTTCCTTCATATTTGAAGATTTTTTTTATTATTGAAACATACCATTTCATTTTCTAGAAGTTTTTCTTTCCTCTTTGTATATGTATCCACCACCTGTCAATAGAATAAAATGCCAATCAGCTGATTTTCTAGAATTTAATTTTTATTTTTTAAATGTCATTTTCCTGTGAAGCTTGGAATATTCTAATAAAAAGTTTTATTATAAATATATATATATATAATTAATGTACAAGAAAATATTTAACTCGAGTGAAATAGATATTTTTAAAAAATTACAAAAAAAAATTGTAAGATTGAAAGTTAAAGATATTTTTGACTTCATTCCATCACATCAGTAAACAAAAAAATTATAAACGCATATATTTCATATAACTTTGATTCAAAAGCTTCAAATAGAATTACTACTACATATATTGTTTGTAAATTGTTTATAATATTGTTTTATAAAAATAAAATTACAAATAATATCAGTGATTAGATTTTACATAATGTTTTGACTTTTCTGTTGCTCTCCTGAAAAATTTAAAGTTTTGCCTTAAGCCCTTATGACCGCGCATCAAAGATATGTAACAAATCTACTCTTATTCCAAATTTTCTTCTTTAACTAAAATTCTTCATTTCTGTCCAGGCTATAATATTACTGGTTACTGTAATGTTTTTTATTTATCATTAGGCTTAGTAACAAGTCAGATAATTAAATAAAATTAATATTAGTTGCAGTACAATATTAGAATTTTGTGATTTTATTAAGTAAAAAAAAAATTAAATTTATAAAAAAACATCTACTACCACAACCTATGAAGATTAATGGGTTTAGTACATGGTAGAGACTAAAGAGTAGAAATGTTGCAGTGAACACCTCAATCGATGACTTATTCGTATGTATATTAACTATTTTTGTTATTTTGATTTGATTTATTACAGAGAACAATTTGACTAATAGTCCAGGATCCTTGGTCCATTTTTTCACTCGATTAGTATCAAGCTGAATCTTCGTGAATAGCTTCGTTTCGATAAGACGCCCAGCAATTTCCTCTGCGAAAATTCTCGATTGTGGTAGCTAAAAGAGGTAGGGTAGATAAAATATTTCGATTTGATGATTCTCAAAAATTGATTACTAACTGGGTTTTTTTTTGTTAAATCTCAAGATAATTATCTAAATTTGTCCTACAAAATGTATGGTTAGATCAAAGAGTCTCCCCCTTCCAATATGTATCGATAACGAAGTCAAAAAAGAAGAAGAAGTAAAAAAATACAGCTGGTTAGTAATCATTTTTGATGACCTCGTTATTGATACACGTTGGAAGAAAGGGACTCTTAGGGACTGATAATCAATCTATACTCATTATTATTATGGAAATGAAAAAAATACCTATACCAGTATAACCCTTGAAAGATCTTGGATTCAATTACATAGTAGAGACTGAATTGCTTCTAAGAAAACAGTATTGCAGAGAGGAGATTTGTTCAGCCACGTTCAACCGCCAGGTTTTTCCTTAATCTAACCACTATAGTGGCTGGGTGAGACCCAGGAGGGTCTGTAAGTGCATTTACAGGGTCCAATTGTGACTGTTAACTGATTAAACAATTTCTCTCCCAAAGCCCCACCATAAAGCTCGGAACCTTCAGTTTAATGGAGTTAATTAACAAGCTTCAGCTTAAGCGTTATTAACTCAGCACTCTACTCAGCCAGCTATCAATATCCCTGATTTATATTTATAATACGGATATTATCCTGAATGGATATTTGACTTTAAAAAAATACCCAAACTCATTAAATTGAGTTGCTGCTTAACTTTTGACGAATCTTGCACTTTGATTATTTAGAATTTAGTTCTTGGAACTTTAATTATGGTTGTGGCCCGTAATACTTATCACGTGATATTTATGGGCTCCGCAAATGAGTAGTATACAACATGGCTCTTCTTGATAGCGGGCACGCCAGCCTAAATGACGTAACACGCGAATCTTGAATATTAATTGTAGCGTAAGAGCCTTCTGGGAGAGATGAAGTACCATTAATTATTTTATTATTTATTTAATTTTTTGTTTTAAAATTTCGTGAGGAAATAATTTATAGATATATCCGCATAGGATGAAGGGGTTAAAAACAAAGAAGTCGCGCCAGTCGGTTTTACCTCAGAAGGATCCATGGCTATTAGTGGTATTTGGTAAACTAAAAAATAATGTTAGTAGGGCGTTCTAACCTACGTCACATCCCTCCAGCAATCCTGGGGGGGCCGCCCTCATTGTTGGTCAGCGAGTCCATCGGACTTAGACGGGAGGAACTTCCAGACAATTTCCATCGACCATCCCCACATCGAATTTCAATTATAACTATGAAATAATGATTTCTTTTTATTTCAAGTTTATTTTTTAGATACCAAAAATTATAGTTCATAAGATAAAATTCATAATATTATTTTATTCCTTTCATTGTATAGAAATAACTTAGTCCTTGAATAAAATGTATTTATTCCGGTTTAAAGTAAGTAGAAATGAAAAAATATTAGTTTCTCTTAATAAAATAAAGCCCTGCGTTTAGCTACTTGTATTACTTTTTTATTTTATTTAAACAATATATGTAAATAACGACCGTGAGAGGGATCCTAATATTAAAACTTAGTATTAAGGTAAGTTTATATCAAGTTAAAAACAAACAGAAATTTAAGTATACCTTGCATGGAGAATATTTGATAAGTTGTTGAGGAAGGTCTAATTCTTAACAACAAACACACACACATAAAAGTTCGAATCTATATTAATATTTCTATATCCACATATTTCTTTATTAAAACAAAAACCCTTTACTGTTTCTTGAACGTCGGTTGTACAGGGAGGTGAGTTGTCCTAGGGTTGGGCGATAGTCGATAGTTAGCACTATCGATAGCCCGACACTATCGGCTGAAGACTATCGATTGCTATCGATAGTTTTTAGATAGCTGCTTCATTTTTTCCAGAACTATTCAATAAAGAATTTCAAGTAATTTAATTAAATTCAATTACCTATCTACTATTTGAAATTTGGAGGATTGTAAATTATAAGATTTTATCATAACGAGAGTGAAAAAAGTAATTTATTTGAATTTAAAAAAGTATTTACATGTTTACAATAACAATGAACAAATCAAATCTTCAGAAAAGAAAAAAACTATAGTAAATTTTAAGAGTCAAGTGTGCTACTTGAGCCACATATTTCCTGAAAGAAAAACTGGTATTTAGTTGAACATTTAAGAATTGTAGAGAAAGATCCCTAAATAAAGAGGAAGTTGAGGTTGTAAAAACCTAGAAAAGACAATGCTCAATACCGCGAATTTGGTTTGTTTGCACAAGTGTGAGACTACGTGTACTATCCAACATAATGTAATTAGTAATTTCGGAGAATTAAATAATGACACGTCCAGTGCACCATCAAGTTATATAGAAATGAACTCTTGAGCTGCAGGAATTCCGATTTTAATTTCAAAAGAACTCGACACTGGACAGAGACATCAGCATAATTCCGAGAGTTTCAAAACTTGAGGGTAAATAAATCCATAGATAGTTGACACTATCGATTGTTAGGATCGATAGTCTGCACTATCGTTAGCGACCATCGATATGCATGGCCTATCGATATATCATAGTTACTATCGACTATCGCCCAACCCTGAGTTGTCCTGGGTCATGGTCAACTGCCAGATTTTTCCATCTATTTTGGGAACGAACTTTATAGAGGCAGGGTGATAACCTGGAGGGCCCCATTATCCTTGGTTATGCCGTCCTTCGTATGGGACGTTAATCGAGGATCCCAAGCCTGCACGTCAGGTACTCGTTAAAAATCCGTACTCTAATTAAACCTGGATTGGCAAAATTTAGAGCTCCCACTGTAGCACCGTCGGATTAGCCATAGCAGCAAAAAGGGACGTTAAATGAAACAAACAAACTAACAGCTAAACGATCCATCAAGGCCGTTAACAGATTAAATAAAATCTTTTTAATTTCTTTATTATTCATTCTATTAATGTATTTCTATAATCATATCTCTATTTAATTGTTAGTGATAAGGAAACGAACCCATTTAAATACTCTTTGAAGGATGGCAAAAAAAAAACATGTTCAACTCATGAAAGGTCTTGGGTTCTTTAAATGGTAGAAACTACTGTTTCTTGGACAATGATTGCGAAGGGAAGTGATTTGTCAAATATTACGCTCAACCGCCAGATTTCCACCCTTTATTTTGGGTATCCACTTTACTGAGGTTGGGTGAGCCCCAGGGGGTGTTAGATATACAAGGCCCATCCCCGGCTGTTAACATATCAATTAAAATCTGCCGCAGCCGGATTTGAACATCGAATTTTCGGGACGGCAACTCCGCGTCTCTACCATTGATCCACCCACTCCCATTTGTTACGTACTCTTTTAAGATCATCAGCTGTCGTAGGTGTAGGAAATCTTAAGACTGATTGGTATTTAGACAATTTTATTCTTTAATTTGTTATAATATTAATAAAATTTGGTTGTGTAAGCTGTTCCGTTTCAAGGAAACTTGTTAAGGACTCAAAATATCAACAGCAATAATTTAAATATAAATTTAAGTAGTCGTTTTTTACGTTAATGCAGGAAGATATCAAGGTGTTAAATCTATCTCCATTTTGTTTCAAGATGGCGAATATTAGATGGGTTGTTACTTTGAATCATCTTATAGCTCAATGCAATGAAGAAAAATATTTTATTTTGTTATTTTTCAAATATAAATATACAATGTAAATATTATAGATATAACATATTTATATTGTATATAAGTTAATGTAGCCCAGCCTTGTAGGATATAGAAGGCTAGACTGCTTTAGGCTGAAGGAACTCATCAGGATGCTATAGACGTGGTTCCGTTCCTACTGACGCATCTCTCGGGGTTGCTTGCTATCTGTTTTCACTCTTCTCTCTCTGTATATTTCATGACCTTGTAGCAGTTTGCATAGCACATGGCAATTGTTGACTTGAAATTGATTATCCTTGTCCGACCATCTTGTGCTCTTTTGACTCAATCTTGAGATTTTCTGTTTTGTTCTCTTTTAATATTTTTACCTTTTCTTTCTTTGTGAATTGATGGATTCCAATAACGCTATTGAATCCAAAAAATAAAAATAAATAAATAAAATTAATTATTGCTTCTCTGAAACTTTTCAACATAGTTGAATCATGCTTGGGGAATTTTACTTGGAGTATAGTTTTAGTATGGAGAGGAACGCAAAATGTTTAAAAATCAATATTAAATATCAGAAATGATTGCTTCTTGCTATATTTTTTAATTAACCTTTTTCCAATCTTTAGGTAAAAAACCGCATCGTATGCCTAATTTTTTGCCGACTTAAATTATTATGGAGGAAAAAGGAAAAATCACTGTTTAATTTAGAAACAAACCATAATCGTGAACTGGAGCCACTGATTTAGTAGACATAAAAATTAGGCCTGGGCTGATAAAAAATTTTTGTTTGTGCGGACCCACGGAATCTCGACTTTCACACTCTGATTAGAAAGGTTTGTGACCTAAAGTTATAGTTCTGTTTGCTATAACATTAAACCTCAATAAAAAATAAAAACGTGTAGAAATAAATAGAAAAAGGATGCAATAGGAAAAATACTCAAAAGCAAAGCCTCAGTTGACAGGTTGGCTTCTCCTGTATTTTAATGAATTGAAACTTTTGGAATATTACCTATTGCCAACTATTTATCTCTAATTTTGAGTTTTTTTCTCATGTTTATTCCTTTACCAACTATTAATTTATAACATTTGATGTTTTATTTGAGTTAAATTGTTTGCGCTTCTTGGTAGTAACTCTATTCCGTTTTAGAGTTCTCCTTTCCACTTTAACTTCAGGTAACTAATTTAGTTAGTCTACAACTAGCTGAGTTAGTTGTCTGGAAAACTATGGAAAGCCTAACTTGCTATTCATAGTGTGCTAAACTTTCCGGGACTAGAATTAATTTCAAAACCGCAACCTTGCGTCGCTCTATTATCTCTGTAGGAATCATGTTTTCCATATGAACGTTCTTAAAAATAACTTTATCTGTGGTGCCGACAATTTTTCCAAGGTGAAGGTAAAATGTACGTTACACAATACAATTTTCACTACAAATGCACTAAAAGTTAGTACAGTACACCATTACTGAAAATTAATAAAACCCGAAATTGTGTTGATGGGTAATAAATAAATAAATTAATTTAAATAAATGTTTCTGTGTTGTTTGGAGGTAGTTTTTGGTCATATGTAATATTTTTTATGTTTAAAAATTATAACAATTAATAACAAATAAAAAAATAAATTATAATAATATATAATGACGTAAGCCAACAAGATCCTAATTAAAGTAATGTTCAGTGAACATTCTTCCCCTTATATACATCGCAAATTGCGCTAACACGGGGATATGGGATCAGTGAAGAGAAAAGATACGTCTAACCGGGATGCGACAGATAGCTCAGTTAGCAGAGCACCACGCCAGAGACGTGGGCGACCCGTTTTCAAGTCCCGGTCCTGGGCATATATTTTCTTTTCAAATAAAAATATTTTGTAATATTTTTTAGTTTTAAGGATGCCTTGAAGTTAATTGAATATAGTGTTGTAGTACGCATTTGTTGTCTGGTTAATCAGTGTGATCAGTCTGGTTAATAAGAGTTGTAATTATTTCCAATACATCTGTATTCCATAACTAATTTATTATTCCTATGTTTGTTTTTATTTTCTATTATTCATTAAAAAAAAAGGCTTTTACAAGGAGAGTAAATCATTGGTTATGCCGTCCTTGGGATGGGACGTAAAAAAAAACGGTCCCGAGCCTGAGCAATATTAGCTACTCGTTAACGGTCCCTATCCTAATTTTACTTGGATAGGCAACATTTAGGACTCTCACTGTATGCGTCCGATTAGCCATACTGGCATAAAGTTACGTTAAATAAATTAACGAATAGAAATATATATATTTAATAAGAAAATTCTATATTTTCCTCGGTTTTTTCTATAAATCCAGTCCTCGTTAAGTGCAAACAATAATTGTAACCGTGAAGTAATTGGTACAACGTTTAACAACTTTAATTGTCATTTATTATTATTATTATCAACGCTTTCAAAACAATTACATCAATTAACTGTTCACAATTATTACGAAGCCCTGCGAATGGATATTAAAAGAGTAAATTCAATATAAATTATCTATTTCTTAAAAAATAAATAAATAAATTTAATTCTTAAATTAGTACGTTATTAATTTAAAATTAATACATGTTTTAAGTACGTTTCTATTTACTCATTAATTTTTTTATGAACGTTACTTGTTTGTGTTGATATAACAATTTTATATATGTATTAGCATAACAGTCATTATTAGTAAAAGGGAATATTTATTTATATTATTAAATCCTTACTTTCCTAAAGTTTTTATTTTTATTAAATATTGTTATAAAAATAATTCACATTTAATTATTTAAATTATCGGACACAACTTTTTTTTATTTCGGGTGCAGACAGTGTTGTTGCCCTCTTAGTGACATTTGAAACTCCTCAAATGCCAGGTGGCAGGCCATTCAGTCTCAATGTGTTATTAAAATGAATTAAGTAAATATTTAAACATCAATGAAACATTTCAGTCAGATTATCGTTAGTTATAATAATTAATTATAAACTACAAGTATTATATTGTATACAAAGTTTGTGATTGTGTATATTGTTTGCAACCAGTTTAAAAACTAATCTGTATTTTACAATGTTATATAGTACATGTACTTTCCGTTTGTTGTATATGTATGCTACATTACACAGTGCTTTTATCATTTCAATAATTTATTTTAGTTGTTAAAATATCATACTCTTTAATGATATTCGTCTCAAGTTTTGTGTAATTTTTTTTCAACGTTAGTTATCATTGTGCTTTGATTACATTTCATTTATGCCTCATAAAACACATCTGTGCTTTCTGTTGGTTAATTCTCAAAAACATCTCACCTGTAATAATTATGTGGTTCCACTAAGAGTTTAGTATAACATTTTATAGTGTTTTCTTAAATGATATAATGGACGTTCTATTTAATCGTATGAGCGTAATAAATATACGTTTCTATAAAATGTGAAGAAATCCATTACCTTAACGCTTCATGTTGGATCTAAATTAAATAAAAATCCACTGTAATAATTATGCGGCTGCTCTAAGAGTTTAATATAACTTTTTAATGATACAATCAATGTTCCCCGCAAAAATATACTTCTTTCTATAAAATGTAAAGAAATTTACACGTACACAATTATTACAAGTCTAATAATTATGTGATTTTATGAGTGTAATATAACTTTTTAATGGTATAATCAATGTTCTGGGGGAAAATATATCTGCACTATAATAGTAAAGAAATCCATGAATTACATTTATTTTACTTATAGATGATATAAATAATTTTTAAAGAATTTTAGTTTAGTGACATGTTTTTCCGATTTTTTTCAAATATATATTAATGGAGCTAATATTAATAATAAAAAAAGGAGTGTTTCGTCATCCTATATGACCATTTTAAACCTCAAATGTTTCGTTGTCTTTTTTCCCCCAGGAAAAGGCCTTAAAGACCAAGCGAATATTACAACTAATGCTTCCTCTTCATCCGTTTCCTCTTTTCCCATATGTCCCTCATGAGCTCTGCGTGCCTAAGTTTTCTCTGCTCAGACCACGGAAGAACCTTTATTCCGTTGTGCGTCCTTCTGTATTCATCTCTGTCAAAACAATCCCGGTCTGTTAGCCTCACTTGGTCCATATCATTCCTAGGTTGTTTGAAATGTCCCATTGCATTTTTGTGACAGTGGATTCGGTAAAAAATATTATGGTTCAGTCTTTCAGGACTCATCCTCATCATGTGTCCATAGAATCTTAACCTTCCCACCCTAACATCAGTTTCTAAGTCTGTTGTTTCCTTATAAATTTCTTCATTCGACCTCAACCTGTATGCTTCAGGTGTTCTCCTAGGTCCGTAGATTCTTCCGAGAATTCTTTCGGTTTATAATATAAATTTTTTGATATTCCAGTTTTAGTTAATACTCTCTGGTTTTTGTTCCTAACATTTTATGTATTTATGACCGATACATTCCGTGATATATGACTTCTGAGCGAAGTGTTCCAGAGTATTGAGGAGTTGCATACTCGGTGAGGGAAAGCAATGTGATCAATACCTTCCTAGCTCCGGGCTCAAATTCACTAACTGTCTCGCCGCATTTTGCACTTCATTAAAGTAAGCTACAGTCATTATAGACACACATAAGCTACAGTCTTTTTACATTAAATAATTGATAACAATTGTCTGAAACCGATAATTATCAGAACAATTACTGCAGAAAACGGAATTTCATTATGTTACGTTACAAATTAAAAACATATTTATAAGACGTTATTGGAAAAATTCTTACCAAAAAGCCTTAGGTCTCTAAACTGAAACATAAAACAGAAATACTCTTAAATATTTCTCTTTTTCTGGCATCTTCAGGGCGGAAGAGAATAATAATAGCAAAAGGAAAAAATAAAAATAAAGCTCATCCTAACCTCAAAAAAAAGGAGACACTAACCAGAAAAAAAAATCTCTCCACCCCCAAGGTCGAAATGCAACTGAATCATAAGGAAGGTTACCAGACCTCAGCAGGAAAGGTTTAATAAAAAATATTTTGTTGAGTGTATTTTGCAATGTCTATTCTGTATTTTTAGATTTATTAACTTTTTCCCAGTTACGGTTAGTAACCTTCGTTATGATTCAGCATTTGCATTTGGGCCTTGGAGGTGGTGGGATGTTTTGTCTTGTTAGTGTCTACCTGTATTTTGAGGTTTATTTATGCTTTATGCATTTAGGACACGAGTAATAAATTTTGCCTAAATTGATAGAGATTTTTAACGAGTTCCTGGCATCGTACAGGCTAGGGAGCACCGTTTTACGTCCCTTCCGAATGATGGCATAACTAAAGATTCATTACTGTCTTTTACTTTTAAAAAAACTTAGAGCACCTGCCCTACTAACCTGCGTTCTTAGGCTATTTAGGTTGTTATACTAACCACTAGGCCAGAGGTGGACCACATCTTGGAGTTTGGATGTGCTCTATTTTTTTGTCTCCTTTGCCATTATTCTCTTTCTGTCTTGAAGATCCCTTAGTGAGCGAAATATTGACAATTTTTGTTTCCCATTTTAGTTTAGAGACTCAAGCCTTTTTCGTTGTGATTTTTCCACTTAGGCGTTAAGATGAATTTTATGTCTGTTTTGAGCTTTTGCTCTTCAATATCCTTATATTTTTAAAATATGCTCATTGCTTATTTATATTTTGGCACATTTATCAACGTATTTGCAAAGCATTCAGAGTGAGTAATACATTATTTGGTCATTAATTGTGTATTTCGCTCAGCCACATGGCATTTCCTATGTCGACTTCATTGTGCAAAAAACGGTCCAACCTCTGACTTCATATTGCGATGGACTTTGTTATTACCTCACATGAGCATATTGAAATGGACTTAGTTAATATTGGTGAAATGATGCCTGACGTTAACATCCGTGAGCTGGCTAACATTTCGACCGAGAAAATGTGTTTTTGACGCATATTAACATCCGTGAGCTGGCTGACAGTTCGACCGAGAAAATGTTATTTTGACGCATTTCGAGTAATGACATCGGATATAAACATTATTCTGTTATACCATTCCAACTGGAGTAACTCAGGGGTTAATCCTTGTACCTCTAATATACATGATATATGCCGAACAATTGGCAACAAAGGATTTTTCTTTACATACCTTTTTTTTCTATTTTTATTTATACTACCCACTTTATAGTGTCTTTTTGAGGCTGCAGATTAAATACACCCTGATTTGAACCCAGGGTGTTATTTACCTTTATCAGTCTTTACGTACCTTTATCAGAGGAACTCAGTGCTCTACACACTGAGGCATTCAATAGTATTTCATAAACAATGATAGAATATTTGTAAAAACAAAAAGATATTATTTAAAATTGAAATCTTTGTTTTTAGTTTTTTCTTTTTATCTTTTTACATTTATCTATACCAATCAGGTACAGCGATTGGTAATCAGCAGATTTGTCAATAAAATAAAACAAAATTAGTGGTACCTCTTCGTGGGTTTATTTAATATCTTGTGATAACAGATCCCTCATCTACGTCAAATCTCCTTGTGTCGTTAGGAATAAAATTCGTGACCATGTTTTCTATCAGTGGGGTTAGGTGTTCTTGTAGTTTTTTCTTGTGTGATTTCGTCAACCGTTAGTACTATTAAGTCAGTATGCACATGTTGTTAATTGCATACTATGGTATTCGTTTATACTTAACTATCTCTAGATCACTTGTAAAAGCTGTAATAAGTTCATTCGATTTGCTTCGATGTGGTTTGCTTTTCTTAACCTTGGAACCTAACCTAATACAAATTTCAAATTTTATAGGTATCCAACCAATCAGATTTATTACCGAAGTAAATGACGTGGAATACCTTTCGAATCTCAGCAAATCAAATAGTTGAGCAATTAGAAGTTACAAGGAAATTCCATGAATACCAAACTAAATTGGGTCGTCTTCTTGTTTGGTTGACCTCTTAAGTGGGGAGTAACTTTAGGACTTTGGAAAACCGCGCTTGGTTACGTCTCGTCGCATCTGCATACCTCAAAAGTTTTGTTGGAATCGGTTGCTTAAGAGACGGAAGGGAAGCATTCAAAGAGAGAAAGACGACAAAGACCGGGAGAGTATGGTTTAATCACTCCTTTGCGGTTTTGATACAAAGTAAAATACGACTACTAAAATAGAACGAAATGAAAAAAAATCTCCTTTCTGTAAAAGGTTATCTTAAACGAAAAAGGCATTATATTGCAGTTATGGTACATACATCTGGCTGTAAAAATCGCCTATAAATAAATATGGAATCAGCTAATTGGCGGTGATTGGGTTTGTTAACCTCGATAATAATCCTCCCAGGTACGTCTTGGAAGTTTACCAATCGCCTCACCATTCGTTTACTGTTTTAGTGATTAATTTGTTACTAAGGCCAAAAACTTTAAGCGGCTATTTCGGTGATCGCTATTCTAAAAATTAAACAATTTAAAATATAAAGAAGTATTGGCCTTGCTAATGTCCAAATTAAATGCACATTCGTCTATGTTAAATGAACTGTTTTTTCTTATTTATTAATAGCTTTTCAAATTCTCTCAGGCTTTTTAACAATAAACTGACTAATTAATTTCTATATTATTAGTTATGATAATTCATTCATTAATGTAAATTTATGCTGTCAGTTTCTTATTGTTTCCTGTTTCTGTCGTTCATGTAAATTAGTTTGCTCTTCCTAAGTTTATATATATATATATATATATATATATATATATATACTGCGTTAGTTAATAATTAAAAGTTTTTTTTGTACTGAATGATTTTTTTTTCTTATATTAGCTTAGGAATCGTTGAGTTGCTATACTAAAGATCTCGGGTTGGAATCTAGCTCTTACAGATAAAGCAATGGGCCTGTTTCGGAAAACGCATCCATATTATTTTTTAGATAACTGTTATTTATGCCATTAAATAAAATACTCATAACCAAACATGTGTATATTTATAAATAACCTCAAAAAAAAAATGCAATTTAATTTGTGGATAAAAATCAGCAATGCTTTCTAAAATCTTTGCAATTGAACATTCTTTCTCGTAACTTCTCCTCCATATGAATTCGCATAAATATGAATCCAGCATATTTCCACTCGTTCCACATTCTTTTTTGTTTCTTCGTTTGACTGAAGCCCAAAGTTATTTCACCCTCTGGATATGAGCACCTGTACTTAAGTCAAAGATTTATTTTTTATTTTTAACAAAGTAATCTTTATACTTCATGCCTTCAATTTGTTTTATTCCCTTAAGGCTTTCCAGCAATCAAAATATATTGTTGTCCCAGGTCGAGTTGCAGCTTTAATGCAAGAAGTCAACATTTCAGCTGTTCTACATGGAACAGAATATAGGAAACACTCCCTAGTTTTCCTGCATACGCCATTGGGTTCCTCTCAGCAGATACCCTCAATTGGGTGGGAAAACTGTCGATTAAGCGTGATTTCGGACAAACCCCCTCCCTCCACAACTTTTGTCCTAGAAACAGTACAGTCTCTTTTCGTGGTTCATTGTTGTAATTTTTTTTTAATGTAATAAAACACCTTTCAAAGAATATGAATTCTATACGTTACATAATTGAATAAATACTAATAATTAAACACTAATATATTAATAAACCCTTAACTAAATGCGAATAGCAGCCGCGGCATTCATGAGAGCTTGACACTTACTTGATTGAGTTGTAATGAGAACATAAGTGTTAAATTAATTTATAATTATTCACATTACATTACTTGAAACTAGGGAGTTATAATGTTTTTAGTGTGTACAGGCCTATTATTTTTTCTAGACCTTTCATGGGTTGTAGTGGTACATTTAAAAAAAAAAAGTATATTTGAGAAAAGATTACCGTATTTTATTGAACAATTCATATCTAGTACATATTAAAACAGTTTAAATTATTCTATGAGCATTAGCAAGGTACACCTGATGAACTCGAGGGAAAAAACTTAGTTTAAAAGCCCATAGCCTTAGGACCTAGCCTCTCAAATTTTCAGGAGATAGGATCAGGTTCTCAAGTCTCAAGTGTTAAGGTGAAGTAGCCACTTTATTCATTCCCTTAGCACCTGCTTCTTCATTTATGCATCTAGGGGGATAAATTCCTATTCTATTGCATTTTTTTCGTTAATACAAATAGTGTGTTTAGTTTGGATATTAATGAGTACTTATCTGTGAAAAATATTACACAAGCATCCTTCAAAAGAGCAATGACTGACTCAAAAATTGGATTTTGTATGTATGACGATTGTTAGACCAGGGTCGATAATTTTTGAAACCAAAAAAAAAATTATAGTAGAATGAAACTCATTGGAAAAGAAAGAAAATATGATTAAAATATAAGGTAAAATATATTACGGGCGATCTGAGTTCGGGAAGTGGAAGTTTTAAGGGTAAAAAACGGTTTATCTCGATTTTCGGCAAAACTACAAGTCCTATGGAAAAAAAGTAAAATCGCAAAGTTGTAGGTAATAAAAAGATCTAAAACTTTTATATTTACACTTTTTTCACATAACCTCAAAATGTATGAGAAAAATTAAAAAAATAAACAAGTTTTTGGTTTTTTATTTTTAGCTTTTAAAAAAAAAATTTCACGAAATTTGCTGAAAACTTAGTTTCTTATGTCCCAAACATACTGTATTTTTTAAAATTTTAAATATTTATTTTTTTAACTTACTTTGACTTAATATCGAAAAAGCACCCTTATTTTCAATCGAAAGTTCTCACGTCAAAATATTTGTTTGTTTTTTAAAGTCGGTAGGCTATTTGTTTGTTAAAATCTCTACCTTCTGATGGTGTAAGAAAAATATACACCACTATGGTAAATGTTCTCAGAAAATGCAAAGAAACGAAAAAAACCCGAATCCGAAACTTTTTTTTTCATTATGTACAATTTTGAGATATTTATTAATATTTACACTTTAATTACTTGAAAACCGTAGGACATTACGGTATATTTTTTTGTAGGAAAAAGGAGCGATATTACGTTAAATATTTTTTCTATATAAATATTTTTATTTGAAAAGAAATCAAATGGTAGAGTCCCAGACTAGTGATCTGGGTTCGAGTCCCGGTCCTGGACATATCTTTTATTTTCAAATAAAAATATTTAAAAAAGAAAAATATTTAAAAATTATAACAATTAATGAAAAATAAAATAAAATAAATATTTTTTTAGGTTTTGAAGCACGAAATAGTCGAATAAATAAATTATTTTTGAAGTAATACATGATATGTACAAACAAACACGGTAAAATGATAACCATTCGACAGTAGATCTAAACGTTGCTGTTATTGCTCGTTTAAATATTTAATTGCCTCTGAGATGTATGAAGAGAGGGATTGCACAATGTGTAGAGTACTGAGTTGTTATGCTTATGGGTTCAAATCTTGCTGTAGTAGATAAATTATTGAATATATTAACAGCCACGGATGGACCCTGTGGGATCAACAGACCCTCATATGCATTACTAATATGGCTCAGCCTCTGTAAATTGGGGGTGATCTTTGACAAATCAGCTCCCTGCACAAACGTTGTCCTAGACGGAGTATAGTTTCTTCAATATACTGAACCCCCAAGGCCGCCTGTAGTAGTACAGGTTTATTTTTTTTCATTTCATTTCGATTCTACTATCCTACAAATTCTGCAAGCTGCAATAAATGCAGTGGCATTCGAAATTAAATTTTGCTCATTTCTCGGTTTTACAAACCATTTCAGTGGACATACTCTGTATGTACCCAATTTTCCTCAAAATTCTCTGCTTATCTCTTAATATAAGGGCTGTATTTTTGTCTGGAGTACATTTTTTTTTTTCGTTTCTTCAATCTTCTTTGTATTTCATATTATATAATTGTCTTATTTTATAAATAAGTACATCTATAATTTCCTTATACGAAGAACAATTTTCCTTAAACACTCCAGAATGACTTAAGAACGTATAGTCATTTTTCTAGAGTAACTCGTCATCGGAAGCATCATTTAACAATGTCACCTTTATAATTAGTTACATTACTTTCCTAGGCTTTAGCATTGAAATTCTATTATTACCTTAATCACGTATAAATAATTATATTACAAATATAACAATATTTATTAACATATCGTCATTTAACTCAACTCTAGTTAATAAAAATGTATTTACTATAAAATACTAAATTTTATTTCAATCATATTATTGTAAGACATTATATACAAATTTTGATTTGGTGTGTAAGCGGAAGATTGGGTATTTATTCCGCAGGTTGTCGCTTCGAGTTGAGTCCAAACAAGTTTTAACTGTTTACTCTTTTCCCTTTTAATATTTTCCAAAAATAAAAGTTATCATAAGCTTCAGTATGGAAAAGAGAATGTATTTATGGGAAGTTTGTATACTTCGGTAATCATTTCATCTAGAAATGAACGTTTCAACTAACTTATATCATCAATGATTCGAAATGTTAGTTGAAGCTTTTATTGATGAAATGGTTAGCAAAATATATTTATTAATCGTTATTACATTCTCTTTTTCAAACTAAAGCTCCTGATAACTTGAATTTTCGGGAAGTATTAAAAATTAAACGAATAAACAGTTAAAATTTATTGTAAATCACCTCGAAGTGACAATCTGCGGAATAAATACAGAAAATTGTGAATTTTAAAGAATGTTAAATTTTCTTGTTACAACGTTTTTTGTTTTTTAAATTTTATTATCAAAATAATTTTATTTTTATTATTCACTTAGTGTTATTTTGACAGCAATGTAATCATTGTAATTAATGTCTTGAAGGTAGGAGCTGTATTATCTCTGACGTGGAACTGATAAAATATGACTCAGTTGTCAAGTGCCTTAGATCAGTCGAGTGTTAGAAGCCAATTGAACAAGGAGTATAGAAACCATGATGATCATTGATTGGTATGTTTATGTTTATTTTCTTTTAAACTTCAATAAAAATAATATTTTATTACCATACAATATTAGTTAAAATAAAAAATAATATTAGTTATAAACAATGTATCCGTTATGTGAAGCAGTTAATATTTCATTTGGTTTTTGAAAAATAACGAGACGAGTTTAAAAAAGAAAATGCTATATTTATTGTTATTATGAGAAGTATGTCGATTTTTGTAATTATTTTCGGTAGAATGCATACTTCATTTTCTAATTACCTTGAGTATTCCTGACGTTTTCTAACAGTGAATAGGTTTTTTTACCTATACGCTAATGGAAATTGGCTTATTTGCATATTTTTTGCCGATTATATTAAAACCTACTTTCAGGCATTGAATAATATACAAATAATTGCAATAATATGGAGAAATAATAACGTTTTATATCGTTTGGTGTACCGAAATTGTAAATTGTTATGATTAATCGGGTTTCAGTTATTTTAAGTATATTTAGGTTTTAATACTTAACTGTTTTATTTAAATCACCTATAAGCCGGGTTTTGTTTGGTTTTGGTTGTTCCTTATTAAATATGTTAACTAATTTTTACTTTTAATTTAATTTTTTTTAATTTCATTTATGTTATTATTCTGGTTCCTTATTTTTATTAACATTGTGTTTTTATTTATTTATACATAAGTTTTTTTTTATTTAAATAGTTACCTCAATGATTATGCTATTATTATTTCATGTGTTGTTTTTTTTACATTTGTTTTATTCCCTTGGTTTCTATGTTATTATTTTGTTTATTTTTACTTTATTATTTTTATTTAAATTATGTTTTTTAGTATTTTTTTAATTTAATGTATTTTTATTTCTTTGGTTTTCTTTTGTCGTAATTTTATTTAATTATGTTTTTATTAACATTCTGTTTTTTTGGGTTATACAGATATTTTTTGTTTATGTTGGTACCTGAATGTTTATGAAATTTTTACTTTTATGTCTTTTTTAAATATGTTTTATTTATTTATAAATTTTTTTTAATCATTGATTTAATTTTTATTTTGAAGAGAAGAGATTTGCCCCCAGCCGGGATTCGAACCCGGATATCTGGCTCACCATGGCAACGCTCTAACCATTTGAGCCACCGGTGTCGCTCCCTACCTAGGACAAATCTGTTCTCTTCACCGATCCCATACCCCTCGTGTTCTCGAAATTTTGCGATGTTTACACGACGAAGAATGTTCATTGAACATTACTTTTAATTTTAGGATCTTTTTGACATACGTCATAATATTATTTATAAATTTTTTTTTTATCATTGATTTAATATTTAAAAAGATTTGCCCCCCAGCCGGGATTCGATCCCGGATATCTACCTCACCGTGGCAAAAAAAATTTATAATAAATTATAAATAATATAATGAAGTATGTCAAAAAGATCCTAAAATTAAAAGTACTGTTCAATGAGCATTCTTCCTCCTGTATACATCGCGAAATTGCGAGAACACGGGAGATATCGGATCAGTGAAGAGAACAGATTTGTCCTAGGTAGGGAGCGACCCCGATGTCTCAAATGGATAGAGCGCTGCCACGGTTAGGCAGATATCCGGTTTTAAATCCCGGCTGGAGGTAAATCTTTTCTCTGCAAATCAAAGAGTTTGCAATCAAACGTAAAACCTGTGGTTGTTAATGAGGAGTGACTTTGTACTCCTACGAGGTACCTGAGGTTTTTTTATTTTTATTTGTTTTGGTTTCCTTTTCTTTTCTTTTGCTATTTTGTTTATTTGTATTTTATTGTTTATTAATTTTTATAGTTATTATTAACTATCATCATCATCATCACATGGCGCTATGGTCCATGAAGGACCTTGGCCTCCTCAACAATTCTCCTCCACCTTGACCGATCTCTCGCTGCTCTTCTCCATGTTCTTACCCCCAGGAGCTTAAGGTCTGCTTCCACATCGTCCAGCCATCGAATTCTAGGCCTTCCTCTTCCTCTTTCTCCGTCTGGACGTCCCTCCAGAATCAGCTTTGGGAGCCTTTTTTTGTCCATTCTGTGAACGTGCTCCAGCCATCTCAATCTTGCTTTTTTAATACAAGAAACTATGTCAGGTTCTCCATATAGGTCTTTAAGTTCTTGGTTCCTTTTAATGCGGAAACAATTTCCTTCCTTGGTTGGGCCATACACTCTTCTAAGAATCTTTCTCTCCCATGCATTCAATAATCTCTCATGCTGTTTGGTTAGAGTCCACGCCTCCCCACCATAGGCAACGACAGGACGAAGTATCGTCTTATATACCTTTATTTTGAGACTACGGGATACAGCTCTATTTTGGAACACGTTTCTGAGGGACCAATAGCATCTGTTACCGTTTTCAATCCTCGGCTTTATTTCATGTTCCAGTCTGTTGTCTTCTGTAATAATGGTGCCAAGATATATGAATGTCTTAACATTTTCAAAACTGCACCCTCTTCCTTTGAGATATCCACTGGACGACAGTTTCCTGGATGAGAGCATGTATTTTGTTTTATCTTTATTTATAATGAGCTCTGCCTTCCTAGCTGCCTCTTCACATTCCCATAATGCTTCCAAGAGCACGTTTTCATTTCTTCCTGTGATAACCACATCATCAGCATATGTGAGGTGTTACTGTTATAAATACACCCCTCTCTTCTTGCTTTCGTTGTTATTACTATTTTATGCAGCACCAAATTAAAGAACACTGGAGATATAGGGTCTCCTTGTTTAACTCCTTTTTTAATAGGGAAGTCTCTGGACATTTCTCCCTGGACCTTAACCACACCACTACTATTCGGCAGTGTCATTCTTATCAATCTGATAAGTTTTTTTTATTTTTTTTTTTATATTAATATCAAACAGGCCTATGATAGCATAGAAAGAAATGAGCTCTACGAAAACTTGATGTTTCTTGGGTGCCCTAAAAAACTTATTAACTATAATTGATATTATTTTTTTAGTTTATGTATACATTGTTTTTGTTTTTTTTATAAATGTAGGTATCAGGATAGTTGTGAGTTTTTACTTTTATCTATTTTTAATGTACTTTTTTATCTTAGTTTTCCTTTTATGTTATTTTTCTTTGCTTATATTTTATTTATTTTTTTATTTTGTAAATGGTTATCATATACCTCTTTCCTAACTCTTGATGATGGTGTATTTTGATTGAAGAGGTATAATTTTCTCATAAAACTGGCAAATTTCTAATTGCATTCTAACGTTCTCACAAATAAATGAATGCACCAAAAGAACTGGAAAGTTTTATTTTTTTAAGGCACTTATTCAGTTGTCTATCGAGGATAGGTATCTAGTAGCTCTCTAGGTTATACTAGTGTATGCTAGTTTATTATTAATAGTATTAATACGAAAGGATTTAATATTTTTGAATGAAATGATCATAAATATCATCATCCGAGAGAGGAAAATTATATGTTGGGAAATCTTAAGAGAAATAGAAGAAAAAGCCTAATGCATTTTCCTTATATCCTGTTAAAGGAGACACTAGGTTATCCATAGTTTGTGCTTAATGTACTTTACATAAGCAGCCAACTATTTATTTTGTTCCCCTTTAATTTGACTATTAAAAACAAATTGTTCAGGTTTGGTGATGTTATAACGAATTTTTTTTTTTTTAGCGTGTTTTTTGGTGGCCTAAACATTATTTTTGAAACTTATTGGACTGTAAAGCTGTTACTTTTAAGGTTAAAATTTTTCCTTTGACATCCTCTGAACGAAAAATCTTTTAATGAAAACTCCAAGCCGATATATTTTTTATACTCGTAATATACAATAAAGCGTTGTTAGACATTTTGCAATTTTTTTTTCCGTCTCTAGTTAGACCCATTGATACGAACGCCACGATACAAGGCTAGTATATAACAAATATTATTAGCAAATATATATCCTGCTTTTTACATGATTTTCTTGATAAGTCCCATCATATAATTTTTTTCTCCTGGGGAAATACCGAATATGACGTTTCATTCTTAAATGGTTCAATATTTCTCATAAATTCACTTAATAATAAACTAATACACCCTTGCGAGACTATAACGAAAACTAAATATATATCCTCGATAGTCATGGGTAGATACTGGATTTTCCTGTATCTGAATACAAGAGATACTGATACTTTTCTGTATCTCATATTTTTGTAGCTGAATACGGATATCCCGACTCTCACTCTTCTTATACGATACACAGAAGCCTTTCTTGGAGCAACAGTTTTTGTTATCATTTTTATAGGAAAAAGATTTATTCACCGAAATAGTAACCTGCACAAGACATAAAATGATTAAAATCATGTTTTTTATTGGCTAATTTTTTTTTGAAAGCCATGGGATTGAACAAAAAAAAATAGTTGTTAACGCTACCTCAAACTTTTGCTATTTACGTTCCAAGACGTAATCTATGTCGGTTGCCTCTACTTTATAGTATGATAATGTATAAAACGGATTTTTCATTTCAAATTATTAAATTAAGAAAAAATTTCACAGCCAACACATAGACTTATAATAATAATAAAAAAAAACTAAATGAAAAAGAATTAAACGATTTGTTTATTCATTCTATTTATTTTAATTTTAAGTACATTAATCTCCGTTAGCTGAGACATTTATTATTGATATATTCCAACAACAAGCATTTTATTAGGTTCACTTTTGTTTATTTTATTTTAAAGCTAATTTTTTACCAATTTATATTTGAAAAGTAGATGTGAAAACATATTAAGTTTCTACAGTTATAGTGAGATAATAAAATTTTCAAGCTCAAAAATTATAGAACAATTTATTTAACTAAATATGCATTGGGTAGTGAATATATTCGTGAATACTGAATAGCTGATGCTTCTAACAACCAAGGCGCTTGAATAAAGCTCTCGTATCTATCTGGTCCAGTAGGTAGCAGGTACGGGAGTGGAGATTGTAGTAGATACTGGCTGGTAGTTGATACTGAAGTATCAAGAGAGAGGTGGTGTGACCTTGGTAGGACCCCCAACTCCGCGAGTCAAGTATCCGAGTACCTGTACCCGGTACATTTGACCTTATCTGATACTTGTATCTACTACATATCGACCGTATCTGATACTTGTATCAACTACTTTTCAGTATCAGCTACAAATTATCCGATTATTACAACCTTGCCCATCCCTAATCCTCGACTATATATTGGATAGGGCAGCTGACCAAGTACGAAAAAGTTATAAAATTTTCCAATTCTTTCATTATTTAAGATCAAGTCGATATATTTTTTTAAACTCGAAATAGAAAGTAATGGAGATGCTGAAACTTTTATTTTTATTTTCTCTTCTTTTAAGGTCCATTGAGACAAACACACAAAAAAATAAAGATTGTTAAAATCGGAGGCAGATGCATCTTCCACTTGTTATTCATTTACAGTTTCAAAAGCATTTTACCTAATCGAAAAGTCTCGTAAGACAAAATATTTTGAATTCTTTATAAATTAAACCTTTTTTTATTTTATTTATTATTTATGGTGTATTGATAAATAAAGTATAGAAGAATTTATAAATAAAGAATAAAGTTGTGGAGTTTTGGCATGAGCTGGTTATCGATTGGCCTGCTCCAGTGTCCTTCCTACCTCCAGATGTACTGCGACTCCGCTCTATTCGCCTCTCAACGTTTTATGACTCTATTTCGCTTTAATTCAACTTAAATATTTTTTATTTATGATTATTTAAATATAGAATTATAAATTAAAATCATGCTTATATTATCAAAGGATGATCTGATCTTACTAAATTACCTGTATTTGGGAATTAGTACTGCACATGTTAATCGATAATCCTAACTGAACTCACCTTTCGATTTTTTGACATATTCAAATAATTTCTAATTTTTTATCTTCTTCTTCTTTCGCTACACCCTTTTGTTTCTCTCAGCGTTGGGGAGCGTTTAGCCATTTAGAGGCTATCCACTGACCTTTTTATCAATTATTTTAGTTTAATATAATTTAATGAACTATAAAACTATTTAAATAAATTGATGCAAAAGTTAATCAATTATGCTTTCTGGGCTCACCTTTCTGAGTTTTTACGCAATAAAACAACTATTGTTTTTCGTTTCCTACTACCCTAAAATTATGGTTTATCTTATTAATAATAGATATTTGACAATGAATCATCTACTTTTGTTTTAGTGAACTATAAAACTAATTAAATTAATTTGTTGTTATACAACCTAAAAAGTGTACATTCCTATCTGTTTAGAACGATGCCTTTTGGGAAATAAATGCCTACTCATCTATATTAAAGATAATTTTTATGAATCTATATACTGTTACGGTCAGAGAGAGTAGGACGGGCTCAAGGGATTAAGAACGGATTAGAAAGATCGCGAAAGGCCCAGCCCCCTCTCCTTTTGCGTCTAGAACGTTCCGCGGTGATATAAATGCCGGCCGCTTCAGCCTTGTCAGTCGGTAGTAAAGTAGTTAGTGTCAGTGTAATAAACTGGTCACTGATAAGTCAGGCAGTGATAAGTGATAAGTGATTGTAATAAACTGTTTCTGTTTATTACTGTGTCAGTTTGTCATATTTGGAGAGCCTTACGGTCGGTGTACATTAATTAGTGAACTGTAAGTGTAATTTGTAGTTATAAACCATAGTGTAATTTTATTGAATTTGAACAAATTTATGTAAATAGTTAAGTTATTTAGTATTAGCAATATCTTATATTTTTTGTATATTATTTTAGTGATTAAATATATAGGAGTTAGGCTTAGGTTATAATCTTTAGAATATTGTTATTGTAAATTTATATTAGATTAATAATTTAATTGGTTTAAGTAATTTCATTGTATTCTTTTTAATTTGTTAATAAATATTAGTATCTTGACTTTAGGAGTAGTTTAATTCATTTTACACCCAGTACCCCGTAACAATATATTAAAGTAAATATGACAATTCTATACTAAAGAAATGTATTGAACCTAAGACCCTTCACGGGTTCTGTTGGTTTTTTTTTTAATCGTTTTTATGAATTATTAGATTTGTATGACTAGATTCTATAATGTTCACGTAGGCTTCCACGGTCATTATTATTCTTTTTATATTCAACTTCCGGGATGGACCGTGTCTTGTTGATGTTATGAACCAAGCTTTCGCTCATCGTGCTGTGAGCTTCTTCAGGGTTAGTCAGTTTAACTGACTAACCCTGAAGAAGCTCACAGCACGATGAGCGAAAGCTTGGTTCATAACATCAACAAGACACGGTCCATCCCGGAAGTTGAATATAAAAAGAATAGATTCTATAACTTTGGTCTTATTTCATTTTCGATACGTGGAAGCTGAATTTTTCTAATATTTATTCTAGTGAAGATGTAATTTCATTGGTGATTGCTAATATTTTCTTTATAATTTTTCAAACTTATAACAAAAGATGCAAAATAAAAAACTGTTGTTGTTAGTTTTTTTATTTTGGATCCCTTATTATACGTATCGGATTGAGTACTAAAGAAGCCTGTTAACAGAATATATAATATATCGGTCATTGCCGGTTTCGGATCAGGAATGTACAGTTCATTAACCGAGAGCTCTCCACACTCAGCTACATCTTTCTGTTTTGCGTAACCTTAATAAATATACTTTATAGTCTTTTCTCAACAAAACAATTCATCAACATCCTACTGTGTTATTCCTTCACTGAGAACGAAACTTGATATGCCACAACTGTGTGTGTGTGTTCGTTCTCCATTGAATGCTTGGAGTAGGCTAAGTTGTCCATTAAGGGCTCAGTTTAGAAGTTGGCCGTAAAGAAAGTCTCCTTAAATTTGTTTATCCTTGAGAGATTAGGTTAGCAAGTGCTCAGGTTTACCGCAGTCCAATTAACTCCTTCCTTCTAATTACCCAAAGCCTTGGCTAAGTCTCTCAGGCTTTGGCTTTATAACTTCTTCTTTGCCCTTTTACCTTGTCCTTTGAGTATGATTTCTTTTCCGTTTTTATCCCTTCTGAGAAACATTTTTTGATACTCCTCATATTCAATACTGGCCCCCTTCGCCGCCTTGTTAGTCTCTGAGGTCCACACAAGGAAATACAAAATTATATGTATGAATAATTTGGTATCAGTTCCCCAGGTTGTCGCTTTTAGTTAAATCACGACAAGTTTTAACTTTTCTTTCGTTTCCTTTCTTAATATTCTGGAAACAAAAAATTGTGAAATTTGGTGTGAAAAAAAGAGTGTAATAATGGGAAATATGTTTATTTCGGCAACCATTTCATCAAGAAATGAACGTTTCAACAAACATTCCGAATTAACAGTATGTGCAAGTCGGTTCTTTGGATTATATACAGTAACAGTTTGTATAAACAGTTAGTAAGAAATTAATATTTATTTCGATAATAATAATAATAATAACAGCTTTTATTGATACAATCTTTACAGAACAAAAAAAGCCTCTCCCTTGGGAGGAATGAGTCTGTTTAATAAAAAATTGACTTAATTTCCTTTCTTCAATGAATACAGTATTTACATCAAACGGCTAGATAAATTGGGCTAATTTTTCCCCTTATTTTTGTTAAGGCCCAAAGAAGGATCTTATGGAGAGAAAAAACTTTAAAATGACGAGGGCAATAATAAAGACAAATCTTTTCTTTTCCCATTCCAATCGCACTGTTCCTAGCTGTATATCTATTTAAATAAAAATGAATCGCCAAATGTGTTGCTAAGCCCAAAGGTCGAGAACGACCTATCCGGCTTATTTTTTTCCCCTTGATATTTTTAAGGCGCAATACGTTGGTTATGGAGAGAAAAAAAGTAAAAATTAAAGAGGGAAATAATAAAAACAACACTTTTCTTTTTCCATGCAAACCACTCTGTTCCCAGCTGTATACCTACATGAATAAAAGAAGTCCTTGGGTCAAGGTTAGAAAAAATAAACCTTTTGGCTCCAGGGGTTGTATTCTCATGGTATCGACATCGTGAACAGGAAATTGCATATTTCTTTAATGTGCTTTTATGGGATTGAATACTCTTCAGCTGAGTGGAGGCTGTTCATAGACGCTCCGAAGGCTAGCTTAAAAGGAGTTCTTCTTCATAATGGGAATAGATATGCATCTATTCCCACAGTTCATTCTGTGGATTTGAAAGAAACTTATCAAAACCTAAGAATGTCTTAGAAAACATTGAATACCGCACTCACAAATGGATGGTCTTTTGAGATTTCGAGGTCATCGGCCTACTACTAGGCCTGCAGGCTGGATTCACTAAGATGCTTTGTTTTTTGTGTGAGTGGGATAGTAGAGCAACAGGAAAGCACTGGGTCATTAAAGATTGGGCGCCAAGAGCAGAGTGAATTAAAAGCTGTTATATTTGTTGGTCCCCAAATCCGCCAGCTTTTTTTAGGCTAGGAGTTTGAAAACACCATGGATTCTCTGGAAAAGGAAGCCTGGTTAAGCCTCAAGGTTGTGGTGGAATGATTTCTAGGCAATAAGAAGGACCCCAATAAATATGTTGAAAACACAATTTAAGATTTAAACATCGATCAAAAATTTAATGAATGCAGCATTGTGTTACCAACTATGCAACACGATTGCTGGAAAGAGGGAAGTGGACAAAAACGCGAGGCTGCACATTTTCAAGGCCATATTCCTACCTAATTTTCTTTATGGAATTGGTAGCTGGGTCCCATTGGACAAGCACTGGAGCAATTAACATCCGCAGAAATGAAATTCCTGAGGAGAGTGGCTGGCCGAACCAGAAGAGTAGCGGTTGAAAAGAGGCAGCTGAAATGGTTTGGCCACCTTTCCCGAATGCAGGAAGATCGGTACCCGAGAAAGTTTTTTGAAGCTAGGCCAACTAGAAGACGTCCCAGGGAAGACCTAGGCTAACACGGACGGACCACATCTCCAAGCTGGGACAACAAAGAGGACAAGGCGTGAATGCCTTGAAGGCCCTAGCCAGGAACCGGGATGCGTGGCTTGCATGGACGGAGGCACCTCCGCTGAAAGGCACAATGAAGAAGAAGAAGAAAGCTGGTTATAAATAAATAAAATGATGAAGGTTGAAAATAAAACGAAATTGGCAACTTACTACGGCTACAACTTACATATTCGGACGAATAATTAAGAATGATGGTTCGAATTTTGAATACAATCACTGAACCATAAGCTCAATTTAATGTACCTCACTATTCAGGTAAACCTCCAAATTATATATAAGATAGAAACTAAACACGTACAGTTACCTACTAAAACCAGTTTAGACATATGCATTTCAAACTTACGAGATCGCTAAACAGACTCACAGAAAACGACTGCAGACTTTTCAACCAAAAGTACCAAGACTTATCACCAAAGCACCCTGGCACGTCAATCACAAAACTCTGCGTACTGACTGAAAAATACCAACGGTAGACGAACACATACGAACATACTGAAAACGCGTTCAAGAAAAACTATACGGACATCCAAACCCGTTAATAGAACGAATGGCCTCTAATCTCATGCCAGAGAACACTGGTAGGAGATTAAAAAGAACGTGGATGAGGGATTTGTTATCATAGGAAATTGAATCAACCCAAGGGAGAGGTACCGCTGGGTACTGTTCTTCTTCATGCCTTTCAAGTCATTGTATCATGTTTTTAGTATCAGACCATCTGCTGATTGTCACTGTTTTGTATTTGACAGGTGTAGATAAAAATATAAAGAGGAAAAAAAAGCAATAAGCGTTCTGTGGTTTCCTAGCAATTGTTTTGCTTCCCCTCGTTTATTCCTCTCTTTTTTTTAAGTTTCGTGTGCCGAAGCTCTTAAGTTATATATATATCTCGAATTTTTTTTTTCGGTAGGCTCTACAAACCTTCTAGATCTTTGGGCGCCATTACCAGCCTTCTCCACCTCTGTCTATCCTGGTCGGGGGTATTTCCAGTCTGGTACATATAGCTCCTCAGCATCTTTATTGACCCTGTCTATCCATCTGGTCTTTGGCCTCCCACGTGGTCTCTTGCCAACTATTGTGGCATTCATAGTTGTGTGGAGGCGTTCTGAAGGATTACTTCGAGCTACATGCCCCGCCCATCTTAACCTTCGTGCTTTCATATCTTGAGATATCGCCTGACCAGTTTCTGTGAGCAATTCCTTGTTGGTCCTTCTCCTCCAAGAGTGCAGACTCCCATCCCATACCGCTCCGGTTATCGTGCGAAGGATTTTCCATTCACATCTCTCTATTCTG
Source organism: Troilus luridus (assembly GCA_964056705.1). Classification (NCBI taxonomy): domain Eukaryota; kingdom Metazoa; phylum Arthropoda; class Insecta; order Hemiptera; family Pentatomidae; genus Troilus; species Troilus luridus. The sequence goes on along the minus strand of OZ057415.1, from coordinate 70,498,378 downwards.
CTTTCCAGAGTGCCGGTGAGAGCCCACGTCTCACATCCGTATATCAAAATCGGATTTATTACAGAATTATAAACCCTTAGTTTCAAGTTTCTAGAGATACTTCGGGATTTCAACACTCTTGAAAGAGCGAAGAATGCTCTGTTTGCGCTTATTATACGCTGGTCTATCTCAGTTGATAGGTCATTCGTCGAAAATTCACAATATATGCATCTGCTTTTATCTAATGCATTGCAATAACAAGATAGAATAAATAATACATGTATACTTAGTGCGGGTTTTTTTATTATAATATAATTTGGTATATGTTCCTCTGGTCCTCAAAAATACAAGTTATCGCGAGCTTTACTGTGGAAAAGATAATGAAATTGTACGTAATGAGTTAATTTCGGTAGTAATTTCATCATGAAATAAAAGTTTCAACTCACCTTTAGGTTAAATGATTACCGGATTATACTCATTTCTCATAATTACATTCTCTTTTCTATACTAATGGTAACTCATTATATTTTGTATATTTCTCAAATATTAAAAATGAAACGTATCAACTAGAAGCGTGAAATTCCGGAATAATACCTTTTTTAATTTTTTTTATTTATTTCTAGTCATAACAAATTCCTTATCTCGAACAAGAAAAAAATTAATGAATGTCTTTATAAAAGCTCTGTTTTGTAAAAGCGTATCTTGTTCGAATCCTGTTTGCGAGGGAGAATCGATTCTCCTTGGATTTAAGGATTTCTCCTTGTTCTCGTAATCCTTCCTTAGAATTGAATGGAAGGGTGGAGGAGCGTATAAGGCAGAAACATTTCTGGCCTGACCATTTTCGTTTATCCCTTGTCAGTTACAAAAATCTTCCAGCGGCGTTATTTATCTCTTTCAAATATGATCTCTTATTTTCTTGTAGTGCTGTTTGACAATGAGGGAGAATTTCCATTTTTAGAACGACAGTACGTTTGTGTCGTACACTCTGTCGGTTATCTATGGAGGTTAAGCGATTTTAGTCAATTAAATCGTATTAACTTTAAGCAATCTGGTTCTAGCAATTGCCCGTTCTCTGAACCCTATGTGTCATGCTTTAACTCCATCTTCTCAGATTTGTTATGCTTAAATATGGCGCCTGAACATTTTGTATTATTTCTACGTTATTATGAACCACGGTCTTGGCCTTGATGTCGAATAAAGACTCGTTCATACTGGTCTTCGTAGAAATATTGTGTTGAAGAAAGGAAAATTATTATTCGCTCAGTAATAGATGCATCGAACCAATATTCTCTATTTGTATTTGTTTACAACAAAGTAGATTTAATAACAGCAAAAAAAATACAACAAAAATATGGTATCTGTTCCACAAGTTGTCGCTTCGAGTTGTATTACAAGTATTAACTGTTTATTCGTTTCCCTTTTAATATTTTACAAAAATATAAGTTATCGTGAGGTTTATTTTTGTAATAATGTGTCTACTTCGATAATCATTTCATCTAGAAATGAACGTTTCAACGAACATGTATCATCTATAGTTCGAAATGTTAGTTGAAACTTGTATTTCTTGATAAGATTATTACCAAAATCTGCCCATTACTCATAATTACATTCTCTTTTCCATATTGAAGCGCCCTATAACTTGTATTTCTGGAAAATATTAAAAATCAAATGAAAAACAGTCAAAACTTCAAAGCGACAACTATCGGGATAGCTACCGAAAGAAATAGATCTATACTTCGCGAGTTATGTTATTCAAACTCCTCGTCCAGAATTAAAACATTGAATCTAGCTTTCCAAAATTATATCTGTCCTTTTGTGAAATCCTGCATGGTAGTTCCGATGTGTCTTGGGTCATTGGGAAACGGTCATTCGAAGAAGCTATAAAAATAAAAATAAAATTCAAAAGTAATTTTCTCTTTTCTGCCCTGAAGAAGTTAGCAGCATGTCTGGCGAAACGTTGGCGAAAAAGTTAGCGACTCAGTCTAAACCAGAAGATACCACCGAAGTATTTCGTATAAATAGTGGCCGTGGAAACCTAAAAGAGTCTTTAATTTTATTTTGTATGAAAACTGGTATCTTATGTTATTTTATTTTTTTCCCGAAATTCCAAATACGTATGATGTTTATAGTGCAACTCAAAAACCGTTAGTTGCAGAATTCTGAAATTTCGTATTTACTGCGAGGATGTGAAGTTATTAATAGGTATTGGTATGTCCATAAGTTATTTCCTGCCCCATAATTTGGTCTATATTTATTTCTATCATGGGTTTGATATGAACTATCCGTGCAACACTGCTGTCTAATATCATTTATTTTACGCATGGAATTTTCATTACGTAATAGATGGCTCCATCAGTCACTTGCCTCCTATTTCACAATTGTACAATTTGAATGCAAATAATGCTTAAAACAGATCTTCTACCATACCTCCTGTAAAAAAATGTCTAGGGGATCGTGGAACATTTCACACAAACCCTAATGGGAAATATCGCATTACTCCAGGAGGTACAATGGCCGATTTTGTGTCTCATAAAGGTTGTTCGCATGTGTATATCCGCAATATTTTGAAATCCATTTTGCAATAGTACATAAATTAGTCGTGTTAGAACAGAGGATTTGTGTTCCATTTAAATTGAAATTTCTGTCACAAAGTTTATTATTTATTCATATTTATTTATAACTCATTTAGCCGAGCGGTTGAGTGGCATAAGACCCATGTTTACCAAATCCACATGGCATCGGATTGGTAGGAGGGGGTATCGGTTGTTGCTGTGGACCGCCCGTAACTCGATATGGGATGACCCGGTTTAGAGAGGATCTCCTGCAAATCTAATAACCTCCCTCTCGAGCAACCTTTTTGCCACCGGTTATGGAATTATGGTTCGTCTCGATAATTATCAGAGATTAATCGGTGCAGACTAACTATAAAATTTTAATTAATATCGGAATTAATAAAAATTATACTAATTCAAGAAAAAAATGGGTTCTTAAGTGGTCTAGTGGTTACCATAACAATCTTCTATATCCAACTAGCCCGGGAGGTTGCGCTAGGATTTTTTAAATTATAAAAATAAATAATAAAGTAAGGCTTAGCGAAATCAAGGGCACACTTCCGTCCACGGACCACTACCCAAATCCAAATCACTCTTAACGTGATCCTCCCACCTACGCTTCGGTCTACCTTTCAGACCCTTCCTTGTCGGTACAGCATTTATTAACTTTTAGGAATTCGTTTTTTACCGAGTCCAACAACTATACAAGCCCTAATGAATCTTAGCGACGCTATCACTTTAATAATATCTATTAGCCACGATCACATCCGGAAAGTGGAGTTGGAAGGATGATGATTTTACAAATTCTGATTTTTAGATTTTTGGACAAGCAATGAAGGCACATTCGAGACCGAATAATAAGCATTTCCTGCGCCTTACCAACTTTTTAAGAATTCTTTTTAATATTATAACAATAAAAAGTAAAATATAATAATACATAATGATGTAAGTCAACAAGATCCTAATTAAAGCAATGAACGTTCTTCCCCTTGTATACATGGCAAATTGGCAGACCACGGGGATATGGGATCAGCGAAGAGATTGGATTTGTCTGACCGAGGTACGAACCAGGATAGCTCAGTTGGTTGAGCACCAAAACAGAAATGTAGGAGACCCGAATCCCGGCCCTAGGCATATCTTTTCTCTTCAAAATAAAAATATTTAAAATTATAACAACTAATTAAAAAATTATCTTCTTAAGGACGATCTTACGGGATTTGGATTGAACGGTTATCAGTGAAGGCTGTTTGCAAACTTTGCAAAAAAACCTTCTTAATCTTTGCGACAATATTACTTCAATAATATCCACTGGGCCATCTTCCACAATTCCCGTTTTGTAATCTCCTCAATTCTCCAGTGGTCTCGTCCTTCTAAAATGGACCTTCCGAGCCTATGCGGTGTCACATACTCGTTAAAGACCCCTTTCCCAAAGATACATTGATTAACGACTGCATCAAAAAGCAAAACTAGCAACTCAACAAAAAAATTTCAGTGTGAACTAAGAATAATTTGTTTTTATTAAATGTTTATTTTTTTAATAATTTAATAATTCTCATTATGATGAAATATAAATAAGAATTATTTGTATTATTTTATTCTTTTAATTTTGTTTTTTTAGAGCATATATATATATATATATATATATATATAAATATATCAAAGAACATTCTTCCCCTGCTATACATCGCAAAAATTGCGTGCGGGGACATGGGATCAGTGAAAAGAAAGGATATGGGCATGACCGGAAAGCGAGCTTGATTGAACCCAGGTAGAGCTTGATTGATAGCTCAATTGGTAGAGTTCTAGACTAGCGATCTGGGTGACCCGGGTTCGGGTCCCGGTCCGGGACATATATTTTCTTTTCAAATAAAAATATTTAAAAATTAAGAAAATCAATAACTATATATATATTAGGGTGGGCCGAAAAAACACTTTTTTTAATTTTGAATTTGTAATAGCGATATATATATAAATATATATTTGTCTTATTTGTAAACAGCTTTTCATTTCCACCTCGATTGTAGTAATATCAGCGATGCAAGCTGGTTCGTTGCAGTTGTATTGTTATACAATCGATAATTTTTACTGACATAAGGGTTTCTGTTGTATAAAATTGGAGCGATTTTCCAGTATAATAAATAACTTATGTCGACTCCGGTGTTCTTGGCCGCGTTCCAGATGTCCTTTTGTCCCATGGAAACGTTTTATTTCAGAAATAATGTAAGAATGAGAACATAACTGGATTTACCTAAAATTTTGTGTCTATGAAAATTTAGCTGTTTATTACTGCGTAACTTTCATTATTGATCTGTATGCAACAAATATTGTTGTTCTTTTGGTTCAAATGCTGTGGGGTTACTCATGTCTATGCTTACAATGTTACTAGTTTATGTTTTGACTATTGGGTATATTTACAAAATAAATGTTGAACAATATTAGTTGACCTTATATTATTCATTATTATTGTACCTATTATTATTTAAATACAGGTTTTAATGTATAATTATCTTGCATATTTAGCCCTGAAGAAGACATGCTATATTGGTCGAAACGTTGGTTTTAAAATAAACAGTTCTTACTAAAAATAACTATTTATTGTGATATGATTGTCAGTCACCATTTCGTATTTTATTTTTTACCCTCAACGTTCTGGCACATTATGTAGTTCTTCGAACTTGTGTACACTAACCAATCTCTCCACTACATAATATTTACTTTAATATGATTAAATTTATTCAAATTATTTTACATTGTGTTTTCAAACATGTATGACGATCTTAGCTGGCTATATCAATGTTTTCCCTTTCCGACGTTATCATGGTATGCCGTGAAATATTAACAGACAGACAATGTTTTTATCAAGAATTAAATTTTTTTAAATTATCATATACTAAAAAACATACTAACTGCTGGCCCATACTATATCTCCTGTACAACATATTATATAACCCGAATCGCTTTTCTTATGTACTATGTTCCGAGAAGCTGGGTCCAAAGTCCAGTGTATGGAATGGTGGTTCCTATGCTGAAGGTTTGGTTTCAAATTTGGCTGTGGAAGATTGATTATTTAATCTATTTACAACCACTGATGGATCCTCCTGGGCTCATACAGCCATTAAGCGGGTTAGCTTAATCGGAGCAAAAACCTGGGGGTTAAGGGCGATCTCGGACTAATCACCTCTGCACACCTTACAGGACACTCTGCATGTGTAGTCGTGTAATCGAAAGATGTAGCTTATTTTGTGTAACGGCTTAAAGAAATCAAGAACGGTAGTTCTGTTATTTGCCAATATTTGGAATTTAATTGATAGAGCACTACAAAGGACTTAACAAAAAGTAGTTCCTCGAACCGTTGCTAAGCAACGTCAAAGAAACACAACGCGTGAACGGGTCTGGGGCTCAGTACATGGTAGAGACTGTGCTGTTTTATGGTCAACAGTTCTGGAAGGAGGTGACTTGTCCTAGGTCACGCTCAACCGCCAGATCCCCCCCCTTATTTTGGGTTCCCTATTTTTATAATATTTTATAGAGGCTGGGAGAGCCCAGGAGGGCCCTTGATCCTATATGATCCATCTCCAGCTGCAAGGAGACTAAATAAAAGTCTTGCCCTAACTAAAGGAAATATTACATCTCTTATTTTTGTCTATATAATAAAAATATATTAAATATTTTCTGTTTTTAAATGTAAGTAGTTACTAAGAAAGACGAATTCAGTACTTGTAATAATATAATTCACTACTAATAAGAAAGGTCACTTGAGTTTCGCTAGTCGACGACGAGAAAATATTTCATCTATAGAAATTTTTAATATAATAGAGATAAAAATATGGTCCGATTCCACCTTAATCTTCGCTGTTGAAGAAGAAAAACGACTGAAAAGTAAACTATATCCCAACTGTTTTGTAGTAAAGTAGATAAAGTTCTCCTTCAAATATGTATCCATTTAAGATTTTTTTCGTATTTTTGCGGTATCTTCAATAGTTTTAGTACCATTGCAAACCTTTTGAAGGTTTGCTATTTCTTCCAAGTCCTTGTAGCGTCTCAACAGTACATCTTACCCAACGAATGTTCTATTGAGCCGTGCGGTGTAAATTAATGAATGAAGAGAGTTTTATCAAAGAGGCCCCTGAAAGTTAAGAGAGGCTGTAGGGAATGGGCAGTTAAAGTAAGGAATGAGGCAATAAAATAAACCTGAATAGGGGCTTAGGGCACTCCCCGCATAAAATATCCAACGGCCGCAGTCTTCCGATCCCTTCACGGTTCGCTTTCATCGAAGGACAGGAGTTGTGCTCCCTCAATAATGGTGTATGGGTTTATTATTTATATTCATATCTCTTTTTGTTACTACATTTGTCACTTAGGGAGCGGATTAGCTCAGTATGTGGTTGCTAAGTTGGTATGCTGAAGGTTCCGTGTTCAAATCTGGCTGTGGCTGAATTAGTATATGATCTTTTAATTCCCAAGGATGGACCCTCCTTGGGCTACCCTACAATCTATAATGTGGTTATACCGAGGGAAAAAACCTGGGGGTTGAGTCTGATCTTGGACAAATCACCTCCTTGCACAGAAGTTGTCCCCAGAAACGGCACAGTCTCTACCATGCCATGAATCCAAAACCCTTCATCAGTTGTAGTGGTACTGCTTCTGTTTTTTTAAAAAAGTATATCCAATGTCTGTTGTATGCAAACTGATATGTTATTTTATTTTGTTTTTTTCCCGAAATTCCGAATACGTATAACGCAAGAACGGTTAGTTGCAGAAATCTGAAATTTCGTATTTACTGCGAGGGTGTGAAGTTATTAATAGTTATTGGTATGTCCATAAGTTATTTCCTGCCCCATAATTGGTCTGTTATACCACAATATATATTTTTATCGTGGGTTTGATATGTACTATCCGTGCAACACTGCTGTCTAATATAATTTATTTTACGCATGAAACTTTTCACTACGTAAAAGATGGCTCCATCAGTTTCAGGCACTTGCCTTCTATTTTACAATTGTACAATTTGAATGCAAATAATGCTTAAAATAGATCTTATACCATACATCCTGTAAAAACACTTCTAGGAAAGCGTAGAACATTTCAAAGAAACCCAACTGGGAAATATTACTCCTGGAGGTACAATGGCCGATTTTGTGTCTAATAAAGGTTTTTCGCATGTGCACTTTCCGCAATATTTTGAAATCCGATTTGCAATAATACATTAATTAGCCGTGTTAGAACAGAGGATTTGCGTTCCGTTTAAATTTAAATTTCCCCAACAAAGTTTATTAATTATTCATATTTATTTATAACTCATTTAGCCGAGCTGTTGAGTGGGATAAGGCCCATATTCCCCAAATCCACGTAGTATCGGATTGGTAGGAGGGGGTAGCTGTTGTTCCTGTGGACCCGTAACTCGATATGGGATGACCCGGGGTTGAGGAGGAGATCCTCTTCTATCTTGGAGAATTCACTTTTCTGCACAGAAGTTGTCCCTAGAAACGGCACAGTCTCTACCATGCCATGAATCCAAAACCCTTCATCAGTTGTAGTGGTACTGCCCCTGTTTTTTAAAAAGTATATCCAATATCTGCCGATTTCTCTTCTTTTCGCTATCAACAATTTTTCTAATTCTTTATTTTTAATAGTGTTATTTTTATCTCTTCAAATAAGGAGTGCTTTCAAAGATATTCTTATTTGAATAATCAATTGAATATAGCTCTATTATAGATTCCCTTAGAAGCAGTGCAGCCTTTTATATGTACTCAATCAAAGACCCTTCTTGGGTGTACGAAAATAATAAATGTAGTCTAACTTGATATAAGAGAGGCACAATAAGAAAATTATTATTGCTTTTTTATCTGTTGTTACTATTTTTTCATAATGCAAGAATTTACATTTATTCTCAGTTATTTAGGTATAAAATATTACAATAAATGGAAGAGGAAAAACATTATAAAAAAGTTTATTATCATATTTTCAAATAGTTCCTATTTCTTCCACAGATTTTTGAAAATCTAATCTGTTTTATTCATTCTGTATAACAGTCATTTCTGTTGTGTTTTAGTGTTGCAATGTTTCATTATTACTCCATTATTTAAAGAATTCTGTAGTTTTTAGAAGGCCTAGAATTTTCAAATATCTGTTTTGTAATACATCTTACTCTGCAGCCCCAGTAAATAAGGAGATATTAATTGTAGTAAGGGAAGCGGAATCCTTCTCTTTGTGCAAAAGTTGGTAAGTCAAATCTAGGTTTGAGATGGAGTTATTGCTTACATTTCAATTACTCAATTACATTTGAGTTATTACTGATCCATTTCAAGTCAAACACTACAAGAATAACACGATTCCTCTTCCTTATATGACTTATTGACTTATTCACCGGGGCTGCAGAATTCTTCTAAGGGTTTGTCTTTTATTAATATATATCTTAAAATATAAATCCTCCATGATTGGTAATTCGTATTCTATGTCCCTCATGACCTGGAACACGACCGTAGTTGTTAAGCGGGTAACGTGTTTCCTCCCTATCAGAGGATCTAAAAAGGAGTTTGGAGTTTCCCTTTGAGGAAAATTCAGTTGTTTCTCAACTAACGTAGCGAATTTCGCTTGAAACGCTTTAATATAACTTGAAAGGAATTATTTATGGGTGACCTACATACCCTGAGGCAGCGGGGTACATCTATTGTGGTATATCATTACGTTGGTTGTTCAATGGGCTTTTCTGTTGCAAATAGGAACAACATTTTAATAATTTATTTTATTTTATTATTACAACTTATTGTTATTAACTAATGTTATTTCAATTACAGGCAGGGTACCATGATGGACCTGAGCCACAGCCTCACGCTCAACGAAGAGGCTCTAGCTCAGATCCCGGAGCAGAAGAGGCCAGTCTTCATCTTCGAGTGGCTGCGTTTCCTGGACAAGGTTCTTGTCGCAGCCCAAAAGGTAGGAATTAGAGCTAATGAACATTTATTTATATTCACCTTAAGTAAATGATTTTTAATAACTAGGTCAAATAACTCGCGTTTGAAAGCAATAACTCAGCTATCCTCTTAATCAAATATATGGTTTATGGTATAAGCAAATACTATAATAAGCAGCAATAAATAATAGTAGAAGCCAAAAAAAAAAAAAAGGCCATTTGGAACAAAAAAAATGGCATTTCCTAATGTTTACAATTATAAAATTTAGTTGTTTTTTTTAATTTGTCAATGATTTGGCCCAAATCCGATGCCAATCTTTTCATGACAAACTTTATTCCAACTGAAACCCACTAGTTTCAAAACTAGAAGACTCTTCAATTTATGATAATCCTCCGAGGAGTCTCCTTGAAAGAAGATGGCCTCGTGACGTCCTAAGTTGAACTTGTTATTTGAGTACCACAGGGGTAGTTTCTCTACTTGTCTTTATCCTTTATGTATCATTACTGCCATTTACTTGTTATATTGCTGTGAAATAGTTGTAAATTTCAATTAATAAATTAGTATAAAAAAAGGTGTTTTGAGTTTTTTTTTGTTAATACATACTTTGAATTCTAGAAGATGAAAATTAGCTTTAACCTATCTTCATGTTGAAGTTATATCAAACGATCCTCTGTCCCCGTCTTTTCTTGCAGTGGACTGATTTATTTTTTCTTTTTTAATTTAGCACCTAAGTCCTAAAAACTTAATAGTAAAGTTTAGCCGACTTTGTGTCATTCTAACAGGACGTGGCATTGAGATTGTTTGGCCTTAGCAGGACCGCCTATACTACCTCCAAAAAGTTTTCCAAATAATTCAGAGTTGCCAAAAAATATTTTTCTATTTTAACAATAATAAAATAATAACTTGTGGACTTATGAGGTCTTTCTGACAGGACCTCTCTCAATAATTTCGTAATATAATTTAATTACCTTCTAATTTAGATTTCTGACTATCGTTGTTGGGTCGGTCATTTATGAAAATGAGGTGTACAAATTGTTTTGAGATCATGTCGCTTCTCGAAATTCGAAACGGCACAAATCGAAATTCTAAGTTAACAGATAATGTCTGTCGATTCTCCCGAATCCTAGACTGACATTACTCCTCTAGTGACTGAATACTCGAGTAAATTTTGTGACACTCTTCCACAACCTAATCGAAAAATCGCACTTTTTTTAGTTTTCCCGCTTTTCTTCCAAAGCAGCAACATATTTGAGGGGATTGTATTACTCCTTTGTAGTAATATTCCTTGTTTAATTTATAGTTTTTATTAAAATTTCAAATTACTGTATGCAATTACTTGCATTACTTCATTGGCGAATGCAGCGCACGGTATCGACTCAACTCCTGTTGGGTAGAGTTGCTAACTCTCAACTAGAGCAAGGTCGTCCTTGTTCGGTGTAATCGCTCGGGAAGTTAGTTAAAATTAGTCATCCTCTGGCATTCCAGCTCAGTCGCTGTTCTATCTTTGTTTATGAATTGTCTCAAATCCAGAAGTATCATCAGGTATTGAGGTATTGAAGTGAGGTATTATTATCTTAACTAAAATTGCAAGAAAGAAGAAAACTATCAATAGTGTATTATTGAATTATTCCAACATAAAAAATTATATCATAGGATTAAATAGCTGAATCTTAAATAGTTTGCCGATATCAAGACAACAGTATATATACTTGTGTAAATCTTCGGTTAACAGCCACGGTTCGAGCCTGTGGGATTTAGAAACCCCCATGGTCTCACTCAGCCTTTTTTAATTGGAAAACCAGACAGCTGAGTGTGAACTGGGTCACCTAGATGCACATTTGGCTTAGATACAGTTTAGTTGCTACTACGCAGTAAGGCCAACACCCTTTATGGTCTTTGGTAGTTCTGATTGATTTTATTTATTATTTTAGATTACTAGATACTGCTGTTTATAAATTTAAAAAAAATAATTTTTTATATTAATATGAAATTTTCTTTACCTGAGTTGTATTTATGTGATACTATCCTTTGCAGCAGTAAGATATCGACTTTTTATTTATTTATTGTCTTTTATTGGGGGTGTGTGAAAATTAATCGGTTGAGCAGAAATGGGCCTTGTGAGATCTGTCGACCTACCGGGGGCTCACCCAGTATCTATGAAGTGGGTATCTTATTTGGAGTAAGACCTAGTGATGTGAATATCATTAGATTCCGAAATATTGAAGTAATAAGTTCTGTTATCTTGGAAAATTTCTTTCGCAATTTCTGAAAAGTTAAAAGAAACAAGAAAAACCTGTTCATACACCTCTTATTTCTAACATTTGTAAAAAAGTTAAAACATGCGGTTGGGTTATATCTCGGTCAAATCAAGAACCTTTGGCTTGGAAGCAGTAAAGTTGCTACTAAATACTGGCTCCAAAACATTTTGTCCGCTCTAGTTATACAGATTTGGTTTTATTTATTATTTTAGGCTATCGTATATTGTTGGTAGATAGATACATATAAATCTGCGCTGCATTTATATGATCTTATCATTTGCAGGCTTTATGATGTCTCAATCAGCGAAATCTTGACATGTTATTTATTTGTTATTGTTATTATTGTTACGGTCAGAGCGCGGAGGAGGACCGGCTGAGAAGATTAGGCAAACAATGGGATTAAGCAGAAGGGATTATAGAATGTCGTAGAGCCTACTCGATCGGCCTGGAATATTCTAGGTCTCCCCACCCCAATCTACCTTGCCTATATAAAAGGCCAGCTGTTCGGCCGGCGCAGTTCAGTAATAAGATCAGTGAGTAGTAAGACGAGTTAGTAATAAGCCAGTGAGTAGCAGTCGTTAACTAGTGGCAGTGTGTGTGAGTTAGTTAGTATTAGTATCAGTCTGTAATAAGTGCTTAGTGAGCAACAGTGACAATTAGTGGCCGTGTAATAAGTGTAATAATCTGTGTGGCAGTTTGTCATATTTGGAGAGTCTTACGGTCGGTGGACTTTAGTTAGCGAACTGTAAGTGTTAATTTGTAATTGTAAACTATAGTGTAATATTATTCTATTTGTACACATTTATATATAAATAGTTTAGTTATTTAGTATTACCAATATCTTATATTATTTGTATATTATTTTAGAAATAGATAACATTTAGTAGAATATTGTTCTTGTAAATTGATATTAGTTTAATAATTTAGTTGTTTTTAATAATCTCATTGTATTCTTTTTAATTTGTTAATAAATATTAGATTCTTGAATTAAGTAATAGTTTAGTCCATTTTACACCCAGTAGCCCGTAACAAATTGGTGTCAGGTGTGGGGTATTTTGTGTAATTGTTATTATTTTGTAATTATTGGGCTACTGTATGAAAAATGGCTTCTCAAAGTCTTAAATTAATGGATTTAAAAGTTGCAGATTTAAAACGGGAATTAGAAGAACGTGATCTGGATTCTTCCGGAAATAAAAGTGTACTGCAACATCGCTTGCGTCAATTTTTTGTAGAGTTAGGGGAAAATCCAGATGACGTTCTGTTTGAAACTGATTTAAGCAAGTTGTCTGCAACTTTTAAAAATGAGTTAAGCACTGTTAAAAATGAGCTAGGTACTGAGTTAAGCACTGTTCAAAATGAGCTAGGTACTGTAAAAAATGATTTAATGGATACATTAGAGTCTAAGTTAGGCACATTAGAGACTAGGTTAATGGAAAATGTAGATTATAAGTTAGCCGATGTAAATAATAAAGTAGCAGATATAGAATCTAGGCTAGGAGAAAAAGTGAACGAAATTAGGCTAAGAATGGAAGCTCTCGAGGGACGTAAGAGCAACCCACCGACGAACGACACCGACCGTTCCTCCGAGGGCAGCCATCGTAATAGCATTCTACCCGCCTATACTGGGGCGCCGCCAACTCACAATACCATTCCAGTATTCGACGGGAAGACGCCGTGGGAAGACTACATGACTCTCTTCGAGACAGCGGCTTCGATCCACGGGTGGTCACAGGAGACCCAAGCTTCAGCGTTGTTCCTGGCCTTGCGTGGAGACGCCTTGAGAGTGCTGCAGGGAATGCCCATGTCGGAGCGGTCCAACTACGGGAAACTGATTAGAAGACTGGAAATGCGTTTCGGCCACCGCCACATGGACCAGCTATACCGCTGACAGCTAAGAAACAGGGTCCAGAAGGACAACGAGACACTGCAGGAATTTGAAGCCGATATTGCCCGGCTGGTGAGGAACGCCTACCCATCGGTCACCGACTATGTCTATGAGAGTCTGGCTGTCGATAAATTCCTGGATGGACTTCGGGACCCAGAGACACAACAAGCAGTGAAGCTCGCCCGGCCGAAAACGTTGGGAGACGCATTATCTCAGGCTATGGAGTTTGAAGCTGTCAGACAGTCTGTACGGGGCCATGCGCGAGTTCGAGCAGCAGAAGCGGAGCCTAATGTGGTCCCTAGCATCGAAGACATAGTGACGAAAGTGTTGGATGCTCTCAGGACCCATAAGAAGGAGATACGCTGTTGGGGCTGCGGCCAGCTTGGACATCCTAGAAGCAAATGTCCAACCCGTAACGTCAAAGCCCCCAGGAAGACCATCAGAGTTGCGTCGATAGGAAGCAGAACGAACAGTTTCTACGTTGATGGGATGGTGAACGGGCAGCTGCGAAGTCTTCTAGTGGATACCGGAGCGAGCATGACGATCTTGAACTCGAAGACACTTCCAGCTGAGAAGATCATACCGACCACTTGGGCATTACGGACTGCAACGGGACAGCCAGCCAAGGTCTACGGGGAGACAGATGCCACCTTCCACGTCGGGGGCCAACATCTGAAGCACCTCGCTCTCGTGGCAGATATAGATGAGGACGTCATACTGGGTATGGACTTTATGATCACATACGGGATCAAGCTGGATATGTCGAGAGGTGTGATGACGCTAGGAGACGAGGAAGTCATACTTCGGCAGGAAAAGGACTTCTGCGCTCGAGTGCTGCTACCAGAAGACACCGCTTTACCTGCACGGAGCCAAATCGTGACGCATGGGACGGTCGAAGGGCATCTACCCGCGGGTCAATGTGCACTACTCGAACCTGGAAGGCACGAAGAACAAGAGGTTGGACGCGGCGTACTGGTTGCTAGGTCTCTCATCAAGATCGGACCCACCACTCCAATTCGGCTAATGAACCTGAACAGCTTCCCGGTAACGCTGAAGAAAGGAACACCAGTCGGGGAGTGTACCACCGCTACCTCAGTGGTTCGTCAGCTGCAACGTCATCCCACCGAGCTTCGAGGACTCCCAGAGGAACTTAAAGGATTTTTGGACGAATCATGTCGCGACCTTTCGCCCGAACAGAGCGAGGAAGTGAAGAATATGATTATCCGATGGCATGACGTCTTCGAGATCGGACCAGGACCACGGGGCAGAACGGATATCGTCCAGCACAAGATTGACACTGGGGATGCGAAGCCTATCCGACAGGTCCCGCGGAGGCTGCCGTTAGCTAAACGGGAGGACGCCGAGGAGATTATTAAGGAGATGGCGGCTGATGGTGTCATTGAGCCTTCGAGTAGCCCCTGGATGTCTCCTGTCGTATTGGTGAAGAAGAAAGACGGCACAACGAGGTTCTGCGTAGACTACCGTCTTCTAAACAACGTCACCAAGAAGGACAGCTATCCGCTTCCCAGGATTGACGATACGCTGGACACCCTAGAGGGGTGTGAACTCTTCTCTACCTTGGATCTCCGCAGTGGATATTGGCAGGTTGGATTGGCACCTGAGGATAAAGAGAAGACGGCGTTTTTAATTGGCACTGGACTCTGGCAGTTTACAGTAATGCCGTTCGGGCTTTGCAACGCTCCTGCCACATTCGAGAGACTGATGGAAAGCGTGTTAAGAGGTCTCTCTTGGGAGGGACCTTATACCATTGGAAATTAATCTGTTAACAGCAATAGATCCTATAATATCTGTCATCATTTCTCTTAGAATCCTTTGATCTCGGTCAAATCACCTCCCTGCCCAGTCAAATCACCTTTGGATTAGAAACAGTGTAGTTATTACTAGGTACTAAGCCCATTGAATACCCTTTATGGGCTTTAGTTATAAAGATTGGGGTTTATTTATTATTTTAAAGTATTAGATATTGTTGGGGTATATGATAAATAAAAAATATTAATCATTTTTATATTTATGTGAAATATGCTTTATCTGTGCCGCATGTATGTGATCTCATTGTTTGCAATATTTATGTTTGAATTTGCAAAATCTTGATTTTTTAGTGCGGGGAATTAACCTTCTTAGGCAATCAGAACGAGTATAAGTTGCCAACTTAAATTAGTCGATCGCTTTTTTAATTTCATCAAAGTTATTATTTATTCTCCCATTTAAACTATATTATTAATATTTGCTATCGGATGTTTTCAATAATTTTTTGTATAAGGGGCAAGCTATACAGTACCGCAATACTCAACGGTCATGAGGGTTTAGTGGATCGGCCTAGGACGTGGTAGAACGCACTAAATTATAACTACACATATTATTAATAAAATAAACTTGTATTTGTATTTAACTTATACCTTAACCGTAATTAGGGTATATAAACAGTAATCACACTGTATGAAATTCAAAATTGTTATGCCAATATGGAAGGAAGAATATCCTAAGATTACTTAATTACTGCACGATGTTTTCATTTGTTTTTGTGACTTTTAGAAGAGCTCTAAGCTCGAATAACAAGAAGATCTGAGGCAGGGCTCGTGTATCTTCTGTCTTCTTCGGGGAGAATCCTTCTTTCAAGTCTGGAGTTATTGTTCTTCTTGATATAGCCTCACAGATCTTCCTGAAGTTATACTTTACTTTAGCAGTAATGTATTACCTCGCTCGATATTTTCTTTTCAGAAGAAAACTTTCCGCATCATATCAGTTTTCTTATCACTGAGAAATTTATTACTTTTTGTCTTGGGTATTATTTATAATGTAAAGTGTATTTAAAGCATTGCAAAATAGGAGCGGGGTAGCTCAGTTCTGAGTCCGTGTTCAAATCCAGCTATGGCAGATAAAATATTTAATCTACTAACAGCCATGGATCGCCTCTGAGGGCTCTTGATTGAGGGAAAACCACAGCAGTTGAGAATGGTCTGAAATAAATCATTTCCCAGCACCACCATCTGAAATATTCCAGCCTCTACCTTGTAGTTAACCCGACACCCTTCATGGGTTGTAGTAGTAGAGGTTTTATTTTTATTTTTAAATTACATCCTATATTTTTCTCTACAGGTGATTTTTCTAATTCCTTTTATTTATTTATTTTTCTTCGAATAGGCCTTAAAGACCACGCGAATATCACAGCTAATGCTTCCTCTTCTTCCACTACCTCTTCCCATATGTCCCTCAAGAGCTTTGAGTGCCTAAGTTTTCTCTCCTCAGACCACGCAAGACCCTTTTTGGGGCGCTTTTTTCCCACAAGAACCTTTATACCCTTGAGCGTCCTTCTGTATGCATCTCGGTCAAAACAATCTCGGTCTGTTAGCCTCACTTGGTCCATATCGCCCCTAAGTTGTTTGAAATATCCCGTTGCATTTTTGTGACAGTGAATTCGGTGAAAAATTTTATGGTTCAGTCTTTCAGGATTCATCCTCATCATGTGTCCATGATTAGCCTTCCCACCCTAACATCAGTTTCTAAGTCCGTTGTTTCCCTATAAATTTCTTTATTCGAGCTCAACCTCTATCCTTCAGGTGTTCTACTAGGTCCTTTTATGTTTATAGTATAGATCAAATTATCTGGCCAACAAATTCTATTTAAAGTTGAATTTTTTTTTTTTTTTTTAACGGAACTATAGTTCCTTAATAATATTTCATTTGTAAAACAGATTTTCCTTTTTCAAACGTGTGTCCTTTTTACCTACGCGTTATACTTATACCTAGCATAAGCATTGAACTTAATTATATGCCAAGGATGAATAATAATAAATAAATAAAATATAACTTTATATATCCTTGCTTATGGTCATAATTTTTTATTTAAAGTTAAATTAATATTTACTTTTAGGGACGATTTGTATATTTCTCTTTACAATTAATTATAAGTATTGATATATAGTTTTTTAAATAAATTATTCATTTAATGTTAATTTACGCTACAAAAGGTAATCAGTCTATGCTATTGTGGGACTATAGGCCGTCATTTTACGCCCCTTCCGAAGGACGGGATAACCATGGACATTTTATTCCCTTTTAAAAATCCACCTGCCCAGTTGCGAAACCGGTATCTTGGTTGTAGAATGTTGTTAACCTAAGTATTACACCGTAGATGATCCTCTTACTTTGCGGTTTTACTCATCTCGTTAGTATTTCTGAAGTGACAACTCAAAATAGTTGTTTTTTTTGTGTGACGAGTTATGTCCATGAAAGACATTGGGTGAATATCTCTTTTTCATTGTTCAAAACTTCAGAATTTGTCTGTAATAAAACACTTGTGTGGTCCTTAGGTTTTGATTCTATTCCATACTCACTATTGCTTTTTCCGTGTTTTCAAAAATGTAGGTTCTTCGCTTATGTCAGTTTAGAAATACCAGTGCGATGTTTTAGTCCTATTGTTATAAACGTATTATGAGACATTTATAATGTAATATTAAACTTAATTAGTTGTTATGGATTGTAAGCAACATGATAAAACAAGAAAAAATCTCTAATTGCTGAAAATACTCTGAGGTTACCGTTAAACCCTGATTATCCGCTCCAGCGAGGTGTAAGCCGAGATAGACAAACATAGAGCGTGAAAGGTTTAGCCTCCGGCATCCATCCTTCTTCGGGAAACAGATTCCAAGACGTGAGGTATCTCGGATCCACCATCCACCCTCCCTTTCTTATAAATCTTCTCCCACATCCACTACACCCTTACGTCTCTACTACCTCCTTGATCCCGTTCCTACTCTATTTTACATCTTCTGCTTTTTAATCTTTGCTGACTCGAAAATTATCTCGTTGCTAAATCTAACTTCTACATGGGTGATAAAACAAAAGAATAAATAAGTTCTGAGGGTGTTTAATTTATGTTTTACAAACTTCTAAAATCGCTTACCTTTAAAAATATCTTAAATAAATATCAGTTGAGCATATAGAATATACGCTAGAGAAAATGATCCTGTTGAATATCAACATAAATTTTCCGCTTGTAAGTTAAAAAACTACTTATTAGAAACAAACGTTACGACCCACATTGCAGGCCTTAATATTCAGGATTAAATATTCTAACCTAAACTTTAGCACTGTAACTCATGAAGAGTTCAGTACGTAGTAGATAATGTTATTTATAGGACTACGGTTGGGTAGTTAAAAGATTTGTCCTTGATCACTTTCTACCGCCAGGTTTTCCCCTTATTGAGGGTACTCAATTTATAGAGCGTGGGTCAGCCACAGGAAGGTCTAAAGATCGTCCATCCGTGCCCGTTAACAGATTCATATCTGCCGGATTCGAACCCACCACTTTCTCTCTCTCTATCGCTGAGCTACCCTAAACAAACATAAAGCTAGGGCTGATTAACAATAAACCAAAACTAATGTAAAATTAAAATAAACAAGATGAAAAAAATATAAATAATTTAATTTTTCTCTTTTTATATTCTTTTAGTTTTATGTTAATTTATGTTAATTATTTTAAGTCCTGATGAAGACCTCCAACGTGGGTCGAAACGTTAGTTTCTTATCAAATATAATATTTGAAAATCTATTTTAAACAAGTAAAACTTTACCTAAATGCTGTAATAGATATGCTTCATAAATTATATGAAAATACTATGTAAAAATTATCAAAGGTCTTAATTAATATTGAAAAGTCAACATAGTAATTTTATAGGCTGTGACAGAGCTCTGACGAAGGTCCCGGCTCCAAATCTGGCTGTGACAGATAGTTTATTTAATCTGTTTATTGTCGGGGATTGATCATTTGGGATCTGTAGAGCCTCCTAGGACTCACCCAGCCTCTGTAAAGTAGGTACCTAAAGTCGAGAAAAACCATGCGGTAGAGTGTGATATTGTGCAAATTACCTCCCTGCTTACCCGTTGTCCTAGAAACAGTACAGTCTCTACCACGTACTGAACCCAAGAGTTTTCATGGGTCGTAGTGGTTCAGGTTTACTAATTTAAGAAAAATCAAATTTGGAAAACAGGAATCCTTACTTTATTATAAGTTTTAAACAGATTATCTGAAATAATTTTTTTTAAATACAACTGCATTTTTAAATTTTATATTGTCTTTTATATTATTTTGATAACGTATTAATCTTCTACTAATTTATACGTATCCTTCTACTAATTTTGTTTAATGTGTACACAATCTTTAGATCTTATACTGATGGATTTTTAAAAAATTTACTGTTTTTTTTAATTATTGAAGATAACGTGCATTATATCACTGTCCCTGGCCTGTTGAAATTTGATTTAACATTCCTCTACGAGAAGTAATCCTGTTAGCTACGAGACCTAATAAAACTCTGGCTGGGATTCAGATTCGGGCGTATTCCTCAGCAATTTCCAACCCTTCATAAAAAATTGCTGGCTTCAGTTGGGGTGGGTCTGCCTCCCACCCCCTTTAGGGCAGTCCTTTTTCAACGGAACACAAATTACTTACTAATTGGACTTGGAGGCCCAGCATTTTTTGAAAATTAGTTCTCGGACTTTTAATTTATTGCTTGGTATTCGGACATTTTCTTGATCCATCACCAGTACCCTTAAAAATTATTTTGTTTTGTAATTTTTTTTCTTTTGATTTATCTATAGTAACTATGGTAGTTTAATCCACAACGTATCTTAAAAAAATATTAATTACCTACTATAATGCACACTAAAATTCCTAAAATTAGGTAATAATTGATTTTATAATAAAGAAAAAAGGAATAAAACAATATAATGTATACAAATAAAAACATTAATATGCTGGTCTATTGGAAATCAGTTTAAATTAAATTTTCATGTTAAATTTATAAAAAAATCAACTAGCAACCAATAGCCATAAACAACAATCCTCCCGTATCCTACTCAGGATTAATATCTTGGATCACTCTGGATGTAAAACTCCGATGGAAAGAACACGTTAAAGAAAAAACTAATACAACTCAATTTGAGTTATCAAAAGTTATATTGGCTCTTATGCAGACAATCCACACTGTCTGTAAAAAATAAAATATTAATTTGTAACCAAGTCCTGAAGCAAATCTGGACATATGGAATTCAGCTGTGGGGATTCACGAGGGACTCCAACAGAAAAATGATCCAAAGATTCCAAAATAAAATGTTATGGGGCATCGTAAATGCACCTTGGTACGTCAGGAATGATGATCTCCACAGAGATCTTCGGGTGCCGACCGTGGAGGAGGTAATCCAAAAATTCGCCCATACACATCAGGGTCGCCAGCAAGACCACGTTAACGCCGAAGCCTGCCCATCACCTCGACTTCAATGCACTGGTGAGAAGGCTAAAGAGAAAGAAGCCCCATGAACTAATATAAAGTGTTGTGTTTTACGTTCAGAGCTAGCGACATTTGATGCTCCTCAATTTTGAAAAATAAAACTATATTATGTATATATGTTTTAAATTTGTTATTATTATTATTAGAAAAAAATTGCTAATAAGCTTGTAAAGAGCTTGATTGTAATATAAATAAATACAAATTAATAAATGTTAAATTATAATAAACTATAAATCAGAAAACACTATACAAAGAACTATCCGGACATATGGCATAGAACTGACCCTACGTCCTACGTTGGCGATTAAAAGCGAACGCGAACGCGATGCGGTCGCCGCGGTGGCTCTGTCCTACGTGCGCGCAAAGATAACATAACTAAAGTCCTCCTGTTCATTATCTTTCCTACAGTCTGTCACCTGGACTTTTTAAGAGAACATTAAAACGAGAACAGCTTAAAACGAAAACCTGCTCAGAAATCATTAACCAGTTCAAAAATTTCATATCTCTGCACATCACGGAGAAAAAAAATGAGATAAAATTTGATGGATAGCACAGGTGCAAATGTTAAGTGAAATAATAATCAATTATTAACAATAGTTTTTAATCTGAACCCACGGTTACATGTAAGATGTTTTTTTTTGAAAGCAATAATGGTTTCTAAAAAATCGTTTATTCTTTTGAATGATTTTAACGAATATTATTTAATAATAAAATTTCAAAGGGTTATATAGTTTAAAACATCACTCTTTGCTGAGTGCTAAATAATAAAAACATTTATCCATTTGCCCTTATTAAGTGATGGAAACCTTTACATGATGAAAATCAAATGAAAACCTTTGTTATCGCGAATACGAAAAAATTGACTTATTCCACTTTCAAAATTAAAAACTTATATTAACGATAATAATTTTGGTGGTATTAAGAATTTAAATATCTAATTGATTTATCTCTACTAAGAAATACGGAGTTTTTTTATTTTCCATTTAGTAAATCTTTTTTTTAAAAATTTATTTATTGATATTTACAACTGTATTACAATAATACATCAAGTAAATAGGCTATGTGATACATAATGACATGAGTTAATGGCAAGTAGAAAAACTACCCACTGGTAGTACTCAAATTGCATGTTCAACTAAGAAGGTCATGTGGCCATCTTCTTTTCAGGCGCCTCGGAGGATTATCGGGAATTGAAGAGGAAGCTAGGTTAGAAACTAGAGGGTTTGAGTAGGAATGAAGTTTGTTATGAAAGGATAGATGCCGGGTTCGGGCCAAATCAGCAACAAATGGGACTATAAGGTCGTTATGGATAACTTTATTCTTAACAAAATAAGGAGCTTGAGTTGAGGATTTTACGAAGGATTTTGGATTGTAGGGATTGGAAACGAGAGGAATTCGATGGCTTAGTGGAGCCCCAAAGCTCTACTCCGTAAGTCCAAATAGGTCGTATGATGGTCATGTAGATAAGTCTTTTGTAGTTGATTGGGAGGTTAGAGCGTTTGTCTAGTAAGTGTTGAAGTAGCCTGAAACGTCGAGCGGTTTCTTGTCTTTTCGGTCTAGTATGAGGATTCCAGGTTAATCGTTTGTCGAGATGCAACCCTAAGTATCGGATCTGTTCTACAGGCACCAGTGGGATATTATTAAAGGATACTGAAGGGCAGGAAGTCATTGGTTTACGACGTAAGGTAAAAGCGATTTGATGCGATTTTTGAGAATTTATTTTAATTCTCCAGTTTTGACACCATTCTTCAAGATCAGTGATATGGTTGGAGGCTTTGGGATGCAATAACTGGCTTGGTTTTGACTGATAATACACATGTATCATCAGCATACGTGGTAAGGATAGTATTAGGATGAGTTGGGATGTCAGCTGTATAAACTGTATAAAGGATTGGGCCAAGGATATTACCTTGAGGATTTAGTAAATCTTAATTTTATTGCCAGGCATTCAGCTGATTGTCATTGTTTTATATTCCAGGTGTGGATGAAAAATATAAAGAAAGAAAAAAAGTAAATCTAAAATATATAGTTGAAAAACAAATATTCTGTTGTTCAAACATTTTTATAAAACTTTTGTTTATTTAGTACGCTTATTCATTTTTTTAAATCAAGTTAAGAAAAAAAATGTCGAGCACTTTGTTAAGGGGAATTATGTTGTTTCACTTAATCCTATCTTAATTAAATAATACCACTTACTAATTTCAAGTCCTCGAAGTTTCTCGTTTTTTATTTCATACTTTTATTTGCTGAAATATAAACATTAATTAGTTAATTAATTTCGGATTAAAAGTTTTTTGTAGGAATGTTTTTGGCTGTAGCATAGTAGTTCTTCTGTAATTTATACAAGGGATAGATATGGAAAGTTATTAAATAATTGCTATATATAAAATAAGAATAAATTTGCCAAGTCTTAGTATTCTTCAATTTTTGGTTGAGAAAACTTTGTACTGTAAAAATTAATCAATTTTTTATGTATCCTAATACTTTAAAAAAAAATTTACAACTGTATTCTAACAAAAAAAAACCAATTATAACAACAAGTAAATGGCAGGAATGGTACATATTGACATGAAGAAATACAAGTAGAGAAACCACCCTGTGATAGTATTCAAATAAAAAGTTCAATTTCAGTCATGGCATCAGTTTTTTTTGTCATTTTTAAAGGAAAAAGAGTTATTCGCCGATATAGTAACCTGCAAAAGGCATCAAATGATTAAATCATGTTTTTATTGTTTAATTATTTTTTGAAAGCTATGGAATTGAACAAAAAAAAAAATAGTTGTTAACCCTACCTCAAACTTTTGCTATTCTCGTTCCAAGACACGTAGAATTTGGATTGTAAAACCTACAAAATTTGTCAGTCCGCCGGCGCACGCTTAACTCTTTAAAACGCTATAGTTGTTATAATCCTCTTCATATTCCGGCGCTGTTTATTAATTTTGTGAAACTAATTTTATTCTTTAAAATTATGTAAAATTAGTTTCACAAAATTAAAAAACAGCACCGGAATATGACGAGTATTATAACAACTATAGCATTTTAAAGAGTTTAATGTTTAAGATCCATATTCTATGGTAAATTAAATCCCGCAATTTGATTCACAAAGTAGATGAAAAAAAATAATATACCAGTTTTAATTCGTATTTTATAGTAATAAATAGCATACGGTAGCCTGAGGTAGTGAATATATTCGTGAATACTGAATAGCTGATGGTTCTAATGTGAATACAACCAAGGCCTTGAATATACCTCTCATATATATCTGGTCTAGCCGGTAGCAGGTGCGGGAGTAGAGATTGCAGTGGATACGCCAATCGCCGTAGATACTGAGTAGTGGATACATCTAGTCAGTATCCAACTAGTCAGTATCAGAGAGAGGTGGGGTGACCTTCCAGCCCATTGCTACGACTCGTCGTTATTGCTCAAGGATAATAAGTAATTTAAGAGGTATCCTAATACTTAAATATATGTTCATTTTTAATCCCAGGAATTCATCGTGTAATTTTTTTAATTCGTATTTAAGAAAGGATTTTGAAAAAATTATATGTATTCCATTGTGGGATGTGTTGAACAAATTTAAAAAAATAAATAATAATAATTATGAGGGCATATTGAAAGAAATTAAAAAATAAAATTGTAACGCTGTCCTTAGATAGCGGAGAAATAATTATAATAATTTAAAATAATATGTAAAAAAAAAACTAAACTGTAAAAATCAGTTCTATTTGATGGCGTTTGAAATCGTGGAAGCATGAGATGAAAGTGTGATCTGGGCAGCTCTTTCAACTTTCCAAGCATTGCGTCACCAAGATTAACTGTCAACCCAGCCAGACCTATCAGCCGATGTTAATGGTATACCACATCTACCATCTGGTCGGTGGTATACCAGCTTCATCTCCGAATTACGAGATAATTGGATTATTACTATGCTGTGCTACTGAACAGAGATATATCATCGATTATAAATAATTTTATTTCAATTACTTATAACTATTTATCACTCAATTTAAAAAAAAAAAAAAAAAAAAAAGACAAAATGACAAAAAAAAACTACCTCTCCGGCCAGGAGCATTTTGGGTTCAGTACGTGATAGAGGCTGTATTGTTTTATGGACAACGGTTGTTAAGGGAAGTGATTTGTCGTAGATCACGCTAAACCATTTTTTAATTTAAGGGGCAGCTTTTTCTCCCAACAATGGGTACTCAATTTACAGAGGCTGGGTGAGCCCCAGGAAGGTCTCCCGATCTTACAGGTTGTTTTGAACAGAATAAACGGTCATAAATAAAACACGCTGAGTCTCAGATTAAGCAGCCCAGAAGAAGCTAACAGTATGGCTAGAGAAACATTGGCAATGATAATAAAATAAAACCTTTACCACGACAACTCATGAAGGGCCTTAGATTCAGCATCTACTGCGCACTGGCACAGTTCAGTTCAGTTGAATCCCGGCCGGGGCAAATCTTTTCTCTTCAAAATAAAAATATTTAAAAATTAAAACAATTAACAAAAAAGTATAAGAAATATAGTTATGGTATAGGATATCATGTTAGGATAAATTACCGGATTGTGAAATAACTTTTAATGAATTGCTTACTGCAGAAACTCAACTTTTGAGATTTTTGTATATTTAAAACTTAAACTTTTACCAGAGACAGAAGGCATCGTTTACTACAGTGAGGAAACTTGTCCGCATGATAGCACAGCGTTGACAACGCACTGTATATTTAGTTCACTGCAGATAAGGAACTAGTACAGGAAAAAGATATCTTTTTTTTTTTTTTTTTTGTCCCGCTTGTAAATTTTATAAACCTGGAATAGTTGGCTGTCTGCAGTTAGCGATTGAAATATAAAACCTAACCCCTTTTTTTATTTTCTTCAATGTTTTTTTTCAAAATAATGCCAGCAGATTTTACAATTGAATGTGTGGTATTATCATGTATATCGATTTCAATCAAATGAGGAATAATTACAATGGTGATGTAACTCCTTGTCTTCCAGTAATTAAAAGTTAGTTTATAGAAGTATCATCCTTCCAACTGTTTAACGGATACGTGATACGTGGATAATAACGCTAATAAATAAACAGTGTCTTAACGTATTCTAAAATAAGGTAATGCGAAGTTTATTCGGACCGAAAAAGGAAAAGACCACTGGAGAATTTAGGAGATGGCACGACGTTAAATTGCAGGGCATACACCCGGTCAATGGAATTGAGGCGATGAGGTCACGAATATGAAGATAAGCTTGTTAGGTTTCTAGAGAGGCTGAGTGCTAGATGCCGTAAGTCCTAGGTTCAAATTCGCAAGGCTGGCAGATTTTATTTAAGCTGTTAAAAGCTGGAGAAGAATCCAATCCAGGACCCTCCTGGGTTTCAACCGACTTCTGGAGGTAATGCAGCGGTTGAGTGTGATCTAAGACAAATCTGTTCCCTGCACAACTGTTGTCCAAGAAACAGTAGTCTCTATAGCACGTTCCTAACCCGAGAACCTTCATGGGCTGTAATGTTAACAGTTCCTAACCGGCTAATAAGCGTTGTGCCGACTATATATGTTTATTTTCAAGTAAAATTTTATTTTTAAACTTTTTAAAACGTGTTCTATGAATTTTAAGGGTATTCAGGAATGCAGGATAATTATGAATATTAAAAATAATGAATTATCAGCTTTGAAATGCTCATTAGAATTTTCCAAGTATACAATGCAGAGACTTTTTTTCTAATGAATAATTATTAAATACAATAGACGCTTTGTATGGAAGGCTATTTTTTAATATTTACGCGACGTTTCTTAAGTAACAGTTATGTAATACAATTTTTCTTTTCTATTTTTTTTATTAATATGTATGCATATTTATGAAAATCTTTGCAGCTACGTCGTCGATGCAAAGTATGACTAAATAAAATACTAATTTTCAGGAGAGTGAAAAAACTGTTTCATTCAAAATCAGTGGGTGCAGTCAAACGTATTTTAGCTATGTCATTCATTATACGATGGTTAGTGCCTTACAGATGCCTCTGTCTGAATTTTATAACAATTATCAATCCTAAAGCAATCTTTGTAGATTTAAAACTAATAATTATTTTTTTCACATACGATACTTTTAGTCCAGGATCCATGGTCCATTTTTGCACTTGATTAGTATCAAGGTGAATCTTCGTGAATAGCTTCGTTTCGATGAGACGCCCAACAATTTCCTGTGCGAAAATTCTCGGTTGTGATAGCTAACAGAGGTAGCAAGGATAAAGTATGTCGATTTGATTATTCTCAAAAATTTATTACTAACTGGGTTTTTTTTTTTGTCAAATCTCAAGATAATTATCTAAATCATTTGAAAAAATATTTGTCCTAAAAAATGTATGGTTTGATCAAAGAGTCCCCTCCTTACAATATGTATCGATAGCGAAGTCAAAAAAGAAGTAAAAAAAAATCAGCTGGTTAGTAATCATTTTTAATGACCTCGTTATAGATACATGTTGGAAGGAGGGGAATCTTTGATCAAACCATACATTTTGTAGGACAAGTATTTTTTTCAAATAATTTAGTTAATTATCTTGAGATTTATATTTAAAAAAAAGTTAGTAATAAATTTTTGAGAATCATCAAATCGACATATTTTATCCTTGCTACCTCTTTTAGCTACCACAATCGAGAATTTTCGCACAGCAAATTGTCGGGCGTCTTATCGAAACGAAGCTATTCACGAAGATTCAGCTTGATACTAATCAAGTGCAAAAAAGGACCATGGATCCTGGACTATTTGGATTTATATCCAATAAACAATACAATATCCGAAATTTCACAGCTATTTTAAATTAGTTTCTCTATGTGATTAATACATTAGAATATTACCCACTAATGGGAAATTCGATTAGCCCTTGACTGGAAAGAGCCCTTAGTGCTACTTACCTAAAAGGGCTTAAGTACCTTCACTATCAGCGTGTCCATAAACACACGGTTAACGACACTATTTTTCCTCTCCCATTACTTTCATTACTTTCCTAAAGGACTGAAGTTATCTAGTACCTACTCAGCTTTTGTCTTAGTCATTATTTTAATATATTCGTAGTTAAATTTTAATGGAATACGAATACGATTTATTTATTTAATTATTTATTTCAGAGCATTGTTGTGAGGAATGTTTCGAGTTCCTTATCATAGCTCATTATCAATAAAAGAGTTGGAAATGGATCTTATCACGTTCATAAATATCCTCAAGTGATAATAATAACCTAAGAAAAAAAACTGGCTGTTAAAGCATCTTAGATGAGAAATTTGAATTAACTCATTTTTTGAAAAAAAATTTAAATGATGAAGAGTTTTAATTTGCATAATCGGTTTGAATTCCCAAGCATAACTGAAAACTTAAGAGCCTTTAATGAAGGCTGATTATTATTTATTTTATTATTATTATTTAACTAAGAACTAATTGTCTTTAAGTGGATGCGGTATAGATCAGTGTGTACAGGAGAATGTGTGTACCTCAGAGTGTTCATTCGTGGTTGTTTACAGAATAGATAATTTGTCTGCCACAGCAGCGAACTACTCCGCTTCTTAGGATTATCAAAACCTTTTTAAATATTAAATCTTTCAGGCTACTTCAACACTTACTAGACAAACGCTCTAAGCTCCCAATTAATTACAAAAGACACATCTACATGACCATCATACGACCTATTTGGACTTACGGAGTAGAGCTTTGGGGCTCCACTAAGCCATCGAATTCTTCTCGTATCCAATCCCTACAATCCAAAATCTTTCGTAAAATCCTCAACGCTCCTTATTATGTTAAGAATATAGTCATCCATAACGACCTTAATGTCCCATTTGTTGCTGATTTGGCCCGATCCCGGTATCTATCCTTTCATAACAAACTTCATTTCCACTCAAACCCTCTAGTTTCAAACCTAGCTACCTCTTCAATTCCCGATAATCCTCCGAGGCGTCTGAGAAGAAGATGGTCACGAGACCTTCTTAGTTCAACATGCGATTTGATTACTACCAGTGGGTAGTTTCTCTACTTGTCATTATATCATGTCATTATGTATCACTCAGCCAATTTACTTGTTATATTACGGTAATATAGTTGTAAATATCAATAAATAAATATTTAAAAAAAAAATTAATATTAAATCTGACTATATTGAAAATATTCTCTTCATAACTTGTTACTTTTAGAAAGGGATTTCACATTGCTTGTATAAATCTGGCAAGTGTTCCTCTGTAGTTACGGACGTGTGTTTAGATAACAACATTCCTTCTGTACCTCATTAGAGAAATGTATACACAATCGATGATTGCAACTACGTGAGGAAAGTATTATTTGTTGTTTCCTAACCAAATATGACACGTTTTCCAGATCTTGTTTATTTGTTTGTACCTTGTTATTCTTTGTTGCACTTAGGGGAATCACGATTTTGGTCTGACGTTATTTGAGCATATTTGGTTGATTCAGTTGCCTACGGTTTTCCACTGCTTGATCCGCAGTCTGCACCTCCATCAAAACTCCCCATCATTTATGTTGAGATGTGTCTAGTAAACCCGCTTATGAATAAAATCTGCCAAATAGTTCATATATTCATTCCGGTCAGTATTTGAAACTTTCCTCTAATGTGTTGATATGTGGTCATTTAATTTCATTATTGTGAAGTTAATTTTAAATAAATCCTTTAAAATCTTTTCATTCACTTTTTTTTTTAACATTATGACCTCAATGTCCCATTTCATAATGATTTGGCCCGAACCCGATACCAGCCGTTTCATGACAAACTTTATTCCCACTCAAACCCACTCGTTTCAAACACAGCTACCCCTTTCTCAATAATCCTCCGATGCATCTAAAAGAAGATGGTCTCACGACCTTTCAAGTTGAATTGGTGATTTGAGTTCTAACAGTGGGTAGTTTCTCTACTTGCCTTTGTCTCATGCTGTTATCTGTTACCCATGCCGTTATATTTACTTTTTGTATGATTATAATCATATTTTTCTTCATATTCACACTTCTCTTCTATCTTGCAGTGTAGAGATTTTGGCACCTGTCTCCAGACTTCCGCCCATCCAATCGCTTTTTCTTTCCAGATATTTTAGAGGTTATTCTGGCAAGTCACTCTTGGCTTTCCTCTGGGCTTTTCCTGCAGAATTTTAATACAGTTGTAAATTTCAATGAATAAATTGTTTTTTATAAACCCCAAACGTATTGTTGAAATATATCTATAATACTTGTTATTATCTTGTTCCTCTTTGTGTCCATATGTGGTGCATAAATCATTGAATTAATTTACCTCCATTCCATTCGAAGTTTAATATCAGAGTGCCCCGTACCCTTCCAACCCACAGCGTCCTCTCGGTACAAGACCTAGAAGGACATGCAATATTAGTAATCGGGTCGGAGAGAGGATGATTTACGACGAGGGACCAGCTGAAATAATACTCGATCCTTTCCCTGCATATTACCCACCTGCCACCCCTTCTTGTTCAATATGGTCTCGTGTCCTGCTCCTTTTTATTTTATTTCGCTTTCATTAGTTCCTCTTAGTATTCTCTGTTTTTGTTGTTCCTGCTCCTTGATTCAGATAGTTTGAAATTTCTTCACAATCAAACTTGATATTACTATTACATAAAAATTTAATAACAACGTCCACTGTTTTCTTGGTAATGTCGTTTTTCCTTTTTTGAATAAAGAATATCCCTTGATCTCTAAGACATCTGGGGAATAAGGAAGGAAACTTTGGTACTAAGATTTGCAGAACCGATAAGAAAGGATGCCGTGCATGCTTATCCATACCCATAAGGATACTTATTCCAGACAGAAAATCAAATATAAAATATTGAAATTACAAATGTAATCAATAATACAAATAGTAAATATTATGAATAATTTATAACGACAAGTAAGCTGAAGGTAGTAGAGAAACTACCCACGGGTAACACTCTAATAAGAAATTTCAACTTTGTAGGTCACGAGGCCATCTTCTTATCAGAGGATTATCAGAAATTGAAGAGGTTGCTAGGTTTGAAACTAGCGTGTTTGAGGGGGAATGAAGTTTGCCATGAAATGATTGATACCGGATTTCGGGCCAAATCAACAAAAAATGGGACTTTTTCGATCATTATGGTTGACTTTATTCGTAAAAATGTAAGAAGCATAAAGAATTTTACGAAGGATTTTGGATTGTAAGGATTACATACGATAGGGATATGATGGCTTAGTGGAGCCCCTAAGGTCTACTCCGTAAATAAATGGTTAAACCCTATTTAAGAAATTCACTCACTTACCTCTCAGCCCATACCATTTTCTACCCCTATCTTTTTATAAGTATATTATTTTCATTTTCTTAGTTGTTATAATCGACACAAAATGACGCAATGCTGCCTTTTTTTTACCGTTGCGGGGGGCATTAAATAATTTGGGGCCCCTTCCAAATTATGGAGGACTTAAAAGGTTGAACCCGCTGCCATTTCGTCCGTTATTTTCGGCCCTGCAGCTAAAGAAGGTCATGCATATAATTCGTCTATAATTATAATAATATCGATTCATTTTCTTAACTTAATCGATAATATAGTTGTTGGATAGAATCATGCCTATCCTCTAGCAAGTAATTTAATTGTTGAGCTCCTGTGGTAGCGCGCTTTGTGGGATGTTATGCTTACAGAGGATATTATCCAGACCACAACTAAAGGCGTATTTCCCTCAAGTCGGCTTCCCAGCTCCCTTGTGGTTTAATTAGTTAATTTCTTCATCCAATGTATTCCAAGATACAAATGTTCTCTTAAAGAATTATAAAGTTAGAATAATATTATTTTATAAATAGTAATTAAATGAAACGCTTAGTGACCCTGGAGGTTCGTATCTTAGTAACACCAACCCTACTCTTTTATGTATGATTTACATTTTTTATTTTCATTCATTTATTAAAATAAAATCTATATCACTACAACCCATGAATGGTCTTGGGCCCATCATGCTAGATTGTATATTGTTTCTTGGACAAAGGTTATGCAAGGAGGTGATTTGTCCCCGATAACCTCAGGCGCATGGTCTCCTCCCAATTATGGGTACCCATTTTATAGAGGCTTGGTTAAACTCAGGATGACCCTGGGTTCAGTTGATGGTAGAGATCATACTGTATCTAGGACAACGGTTGTGCAGGGAGTCCCAAGATGACGCCAAGGATGGGTGGGCCCCTGAATGGCCTGTAGGCCCTAAAGGATCAACAAACTTTAAGCACAGCAACATAGCGCTTCGATGCACCCCCACAATTAATTAATAATTAATAAATATAAGTCCTAGCGTCATTGGAGGTTCGGATCTTCGTAACATCAGCTGCAGTCTTCCGTGTAATTTATACAAGTACTTCATATTTTATTTTTCATCCGCTGTTATTTAATTTTTTTTTTTTATTTACTTTTTGGTACTTTAATAAAAACCCAATGATTGGTATTATCTAGTCTTCTGGCCAGGCGTGTATTATGTTTATTTCTTTATGTCTTAAGTTATTCCCAAGAGACTTAGTCTCAGAAAAAAGTTAATTTACTATTTTATCCTGTTATTTTCTGTTAGCCACCGCTCACTTTTAAGCCCCCCCCCCCAATCTTCCCATTAGAATATTCGAAATATTCCAACAAATTTAGTATAGTTCGCTGCCTGAATAATTCTTATTATTCCTTTTAGAAACAGTTTATAATCCATTGCATTAAGGTTATACCCAAGAAAAGTTGTAGAGTTTCAAATTCTGCGTCTACTGAATATTAACCTTATCAGCCAGGTACATCTGTAAATCAGCCGATCTTTAGGATTGGCGCTGTAATTCATTAAAGATATAATTTTTTATCAGGGATTTATCAATATCAGATATTACCTATGTGTATATAGATATATTCATTTATATAATATGTACCGCTACAACCCATTCAGGGTCTAGCGTTCAGTACATGGTAAGGACTATACTGTTCTTGGACAAGGGTTGTGCAGGGAGGTGAATTTTTCTAGATCAACCGCCAGATTACCCCCCCCCCCCCTCCCTTATTTTGGGTACCCACAGAAACTTTATGCGTATATATATAAATGTATAAAAGCTTTCGAAGTCTTAATTTTGTTAAAACTTAAAATATCTTCTATATCCAGTATTAATTTTATTTATTAGCGTTTTGAATAGATAAGTTAACTAACAATTTTCAAGATACCCTTATACAAAAATTTTTATACTTTAAAAAAAAAAAGAAAATAGTTTTGGTATACAAGACCTTTGAAAGTGGAGGGCTAGTATGTTTAAAAAACATGTTTTTCTGATCATAGTGCGTGATATAATTTCGTTGAGTAAGTAAAGAGTCCACTTACTCAATGTTACACTCAAGAGACAATGATAGTTCTTGTGCACTATAATTTCGGTTGACTTATTTTGTACTCTTGAATCACGAAGGAGGAAACCGTATCGTAGGGAAAACCAAAGCGGTCTCAAGGACGGAATATTCAGGGTCTAGAAAAAATTTGTATCATCATATCGTTGCTTTCTAATCAGTTTTGGTCTTTATTGATAATTAAAGGTGATTAGTTTACTTAATTGCGTGACTTTAATTAAATTTTTTACGCGTTGAAGTAAACTAATCGCCTATAATTATCAATGAAGTCAAAATACGATTAAAATGTAATTAAAATTTAAAGACAGTTTAATGAGATTAATTAAGTTCAGACGCTATTTATATATTTTAACGTGGAATCGTCTCCATTTGAAACAATATAAACATTTTCTGTAAAATTCTGGCGGTTGAGCATGATCTAGGACAAATCACCACCCCGCACAACTGTTGTCCAAGAAACAGTGTAGTCTTTACCATGTACTGAACCCCAGGCCCTTCATGGGTTGGAGTGGTACAGGAAAGAAAAAGAAAAACATTATTTATGACGCTCACTGAATCTTAATGTTTGTAATTGTAAAGACGATTTAAATGGGGTTAATAAAATACTATATAAATATTTTTGGCGTTATATCGATTGTATTTATTTGAATGGTAATAAAACTATCGATTACAGCTATTAAATTTTAATTTTTATATTGATGGTTGTAATAAAATTTGTTAACTGTGACACGATTTAAGTTTTTTTAAAATAACCAAATTTAATTTTTCTCAAATTAAGAGATATACAAAATAGAAATACTCGTTAGCTATAAAGAAATAGAAACTCTTTCATAATTCACCCACTAGTTGAAGTTAATTTGTTTTTGCTAGAAGCCTAGTGACTTTCCATCCTTTGATTCGCGTTGTATATATGTTGAAATTTTTATTATATTTTTTAAATTAACCCATTACATCTTTTAACCAGCTGTACGGTTGTATTTTATACCGATGTATAAGTTACTGACAGAATAAATATATGCAAAAATATAAATAATAATAAAGTTAATGACTGAATAAATAATGCAAAAATCAATTTAGATGTCTGTTTTTGTCCAGCGAGAATTTATAACATGAAATTTTGATAAACTATTTTGAAGTTTTGAAAGTTTGTTAAATTTTCCTCACTCAATCGACATGCATCAAATAATTATCGCAGTGCCTGTGGGGCATAAAATTCAGCATCTTTATTTTCGCATTGTTCATAATAATTGCGGTTACTACAATATGGATAATGTCAAATGGTTATAATTAAAACTTTGGTTTTACTTATGTGTATTTCTTACAATAAACCTTTCATTGTAATAAAAAAAATATCTTTTGATTATCTATTCATTCGGTGGTTGAAAATTGATGTTACATAATTTTTATCTTTTAATTAATGCATTGAATAATGTTCTTATCTGTTGTACTCAGCTGATTTTAGCGTCACATATGAGCGATTCAATGTGTTCAGTTTTAAATAAAGTCACTTAATGTACTAATAACCAAATTTTGATAGATTGTGGGAGCTATAATATAATTAGAATACGATAGGAAAGTCTTTAAAATTCTGGGGGAGGGGGACTAAGCATTAAACGTTTCGCCAGGTCAGGTATCATCAGAACATACTCCAAAAGAAAAATCATATACACTGTAATATACCTCACACCAACCGTTCAAACAACTCTGTCCTGATGATTCCTGCAATGGCGAAACGTTGACTTTTGAGTATTTTAGAGGCTTTTCTCGACTTTTGGGGTTTTTTCCTATTGCATTCTAAATTATTGAAACAATGTGTTGGATAAAATGTCTATTATACACAATATATCCTAAAAGAGTATAGTTTAAATTTATCAGAACTCTAATTATATGTTATATATCAATTGTAAAAAATCATAAATACGAAAATGTATTTCTCATAAATTATCTACTTTTAAACGGAAAATATTACTTATTTCCATTGAGCCTTTATTATATATTATATATAACTGTTATTAAAGACGAATTCAGTATCTGGTAATTCTAAAATTGACCACTTTACAGAAAGTTATCTTGAAAACCCAGAAACCTAAGTACGAAAATAACATTCACTATGTCTGAAATAAACCAGCTGTAAATGAAAACAGACTGGTGCCTGTTCAAGTTTATAGAAATATTTCGTTATATATACATGTTTTTCCTAGGAATCATCAAATGTATGTGTTGTTTAATTCACTATTTTTGCTTTGTATTTGAACTTTTGATTACTCTCAAAAGTAATCGTATGTTCTTTACTTGTTTGTTTCTCCTCCAATAAACGAGAGGGTATAAATTATTTATCCAGAATAAATAAACGTAGATTGGTAGATAGTTCTATATTTATTTATTTTCTTAGGAATTCAAACATTCTTCTCTGTTGTGTATAAAGAATAAATATTTAAACTAATTAATTACAGTGGCGTCAAAAAGTATTTGCACACCCAGTTTTTATAAAACTATCGGTCATAAGGGAAATAATAATCCACTGAACTTCACATTAATTAAAAGTATATTTAAAACTAAAACAATTCTATATGTGTACTATAAATAACTTTTTAGACTAATGGGGAAAATTAAAAAAATAATAAAATCCTCTGGCAAAAAGTATTTGCGCACTTTGTCTACTATCACTAATATCCTTTTTTTACTTTTTATTAATTCTTACACCAGTATTATCTATTCTATCTAATGTTTTCCTACACTGTTAAAGCATTAAGAACTAAATTCTTTAGTCACTGGTTAACTATCATGCCGAAAATAAGTGAATTGAGTTTGGGAACCCGCGAAAAAATTGTTTTGTATAAATTGTAAAGTGTAAAAATTGCAGATTTATTAAGTATAAATTTGTTCACGGTCAAGTAAGTCATAAAGAGGTATGAGGAATGTGGGACAACTGAAAACAGTGAGCGAAAAGGCCGTCCGGAAAAGTTGAATTCCAGGATGAGGAGAAAGATAAAAAATGAAGCTATGAGGCATCCCTTAGCAAGTTCTCGAGACCTGGCTAATACGGTCCATATAACTACTGATGTTCAGGTTAGTGAGCGGACTATCAGATACTGCCTGAATTCTGAAGACCTGCGTGGTAAAGTACTTCGACCTTATAAAAATGAAATCGACCGTAAAAAGCGTCTTGCTTTCGCCAGACATTATTTACATAAGCCGCATAGATTTTGGGAGGATGTCATATTCTCTGATGAAAGCAAGTTCAAGTTGTTTGGGTCCGATGGGCAGAAGAGTTTTTGGAGGCGGTGTAAGGAAGAATTGAAAAAGCAAAACGCTTCTGTTACAGTAAAACATTGTGGTGGACATGAAGTGTAAGAATTAATAAAAAGTAAAAAAAGGATATTAGTGATAGGCAAAGTGCGCAAATACTTTTTCCCAGAGGATTTTATTTTATTTTTTTCCCCATTAATCTAAAAAGTTAATTACTGTACACATATAGAATTGTTATAGTTTTAAATATACTTTTTACTAATGTGAAGATCAGTGGATTATTATTTCCCTTATGACCGATAGTTATATAAAAACTGAGTGTGCAAATACTTTTTGCCACCACTGTATATTCTTGAAAATACCTTCTTTACGACTTGTGATAGTAGCCTTATGCAATCTTATCAAAAAAATGTTTAAAAAAATAGTTAACACATTTCTTTGATGCGCAGTCATAAAGGCTTAAGTCAAAATAAGCCAATAATACAGAATCAGGAATGATCATACAAGAATTAATGCAAGCTTCAAATAGAATTACTGCTACACTGTTTGTAGATTACTACTTAATTGTTTTATAAAAATAAAATTACAAATAATATCAATAATTAGATTTTACATAATGTTTTGCTGTTGCTCTCCTGAAAAATTCAAAATTTTGACTTAAGCCTTATGACCGCGCTTCAAAGGTTTAAGGGACCTATTAAGAAATTTTTTGTTTGTTTAAAAAGTGTTTTTGGTTTCTTCGTTCCTAAGCCCCCCTTTCATACTTCTTGAATATTGAATAGTAGTTGATGAAGCATAAGGTGTTTTCAGATCGAAGGTCGAAGATTCCTAAGTGAAATCATTATTTAATATTAAAACAAACAACTCTTGAACTTCTTCAAGATTTTTATATCACTCTCAATGTAAAGTAATGTGAATAAATTAATTATAAATTAATATGTGATTTATGTACTCATTAGAGCTCAATCAAGGGTCAAGCTCTCATGAACGCCGCGGCTCCTAATTGCAATGTGCATTTAATTAATTGTTTATTAATTTATTATTACGTATGTATTAATTAATATTTATTCAACATTATTACGTTTAGAATTCATAACTTTTGAAAGGTTCTTTATTACAATACTTATTAATATTTTAGCTAGTCGTTTTACAATCTAGACACAGTGTATATGCTTAAGTTATACGTAATTTGGTATTGTAATGTTCTATTATTCATACCAAATTGTTGACGAAATATGTTGCCTTAAATCACTAAGTATAAGAGTACATAAACATGTTTCTAGCACATATTGCTACTATATGACTTTTCCATACCGTTTTAGTGAAGTGAAGACTCCTTTAGCCACGTTTATCGAATTTTGGTACTAGTTACCTTAGTCTGGTTATCTTAATCAACCTTAATTTTAATTAAACAGATTTTTATTAAAATTAAGGTTTTTAAATGTCCAGACATTTTCTGAAAGCTTCAAAATACCTTGATTAGTAAGTTATTACGACTAAAAATTCTTAAATAAAATAACTTAATGCTACATTACGTTTCCTCGTAAAGGAGCTATACTAAAGTAGTGAACTTTGAATGCTTTTTCCACTTAACCTATGAATGATAGAAAAAAATGTTACATACATTTTTTCCATGTTTTGTATTGTACATTTCAGAAAAATAAAAATAAATGGGGGTCAAGAGGAAACTACATTTTTTGAAGGTTGTTATTGACCATTTAAAGTGAAAAACCAAAAAATGTTTTTTTATTTCTTCAAACTAGGCCTGAATAACTACAACTTTTACATGAATCGTTTTTTCTGAATTTGGTTTCATTAAAAAGTTAAAAACGTTTGATCCACTTGAAATGGGACACCCTGTATAATATAACTCAATACTAATTATAATTTCAATTAGGTTGTGTTGAGCTTGTTCATTGTTGAGTTTTGAGTAATAAGGAATCTACTAAAAAATTAATATGATTATTGCTAGGAGTTCTAATAAATGTCAAAACCATACTACTATTAATAATTTAAATTCACAAATTTGAAATTTAAATAATTGAGACTATAATTTATTTAAAAATTGATAAAGGAACGCAGTAATTCCAAATTTTGAGTTTTCATTCAGTCCTCACGACTACCTTTTTTTTTTCTTTTTTTTTTCTTTTTTTTTTCTTTTTTTTTTTTTTTTTTTGTAAATGATTACGAATTTTAATTATAAATCTGAATTTCAATTTGAACATAATGCGTGCGTTTAACTGTTTAAGAATAGATATATGTACCATTTCTAAGCCGAATTATTATTTAGGTTTCTCTGATCTTGGTTCCTTTATCGTAACTCATCAAACTGTTAAAATAGAACCGCTTTGTAAGCATCGCCTTATCTACTTCCGATCCGTGATTGTCCACTTCTCCTTTGCTAGAGTTGCCTGGACAGTTTTAAACAGCTGATTGTAGTCTGAGTTGACTTGCTTTCAATACTGATCGTAGCGAAG
This sequence comes from Troilus luridus, assembly GCA_964056705.1. Classification (NCBI taxonomy): domain Eukaryota; kingdom Metazoa; phylum Arthropoda; class Insecta; order Hemiptera; family Pentatomidae; genus Troilus; species Troilus luridus. The sequence continues at coordinate 70,459,402 of OZ057415.1, read as the reverse complement.
TTAAGGGAGAAGTTTAGATGCCATTGAGAGGTGAGGTAGAGGAAAGGCGGGACGCAATCAATGCCAACACCCTGGTTTAGGTCCTCGTAAACCTGAATCAGTGCGCCCCCTTCTCCTCTGAATAAGCAAATAAGTCCCTGCTACCTCCGAGTAGAAAGCAGGGCTTTTAAGATCAAGTCAGTGCTTACTTGGCATGTTAAGTTCACGTCCTAAAATAAAATTAATACAAAAAAGAAAATATGTGATGTCAAGTCATGCCCTTTTTGAACATCAAATAAACTTTAAAACAGTCGGTGTAAAAATTCATTCTTAATCAAATTTAAATTTGCGTATACATCTTCAAGCATATTTAAACTATCCTAATTATAGCTAATTACTCGTTGCAAAAAATATGAAAAATAATAGTCACTACTACAAAATAAACAGCGGATTGGCTCAGTGGTAGAGGGCTGAGTCGTCGGGCAGAAGGTCGAATCCCGCTCACTGGCATAGTTGTATTTATTCTGTTAGCGGCCGGGTATGGATCCTGTGGGATCTAGGACCCCCCTAGGGCTCACCCAGCCTCTTTGAAGTGGGTAGCCAAAATAAGGGGGAGGATCTGGCGGGTGAGGGTGATCTAGGACAAATCACCTTCCTGCACAACCGTTGTCTAAGAAACATTACGTCTACCATGTACTAAACCCTAGATCCTTCATGGGTTGTAGTGGTACATTTTTTTATTATAAAATGATCCTTAAATTATTTAATCTGTTAATATCCACAGATATTGGATTAAATAAATACAATATCACGGACCTTGTGGGGTCCTAAGAGCCGTTGGGATCACACATCCTCTACAGAGTGGGTACTCTTAAATGGGGGGAAAACCGTTGGTCGTGTTCTAGAAGAAATCAACTCCCTGCTTATATGTTGCTCTGGACAGTACAGTACAGTACAGTCTCTACCATGTACTGAACTCAAGACCCTTCTTGGGTTGTAGTTGTAAATGTTTTTTTTTTCTTCAAATAATACCAATGAAATTCATTCATTCGTTCAATTATGAAAATAGAATATTTCCACCATTATAATACTCTCTTCACACCATAAAAGGATGTTAAAATTTCAATAGATTTCCATTTTTATTTAAATTTATTCATATAGTTAAGATTTATATTAGTAAGTCGATGATAAGAACTATAACGAATGTAACCCTCATAATGAAATTACAAGTTCAATTTTAAATATTTTCCCAATATTTTATAAGGTAAAAAAAAGTAATTGTTTTCGGATTTTCGTTAGTGTTTTTTGATTGACTTTATTACCTTAGATGTATTTTGATATAATAAAAAAAGGTTTACATTTACAAATACAGTAGAGCAATTATCCTAATCTCAATAATCCTAACGTTCATTATCCGAAGTGGGTTTACGGAAAAGATATAAGGAGTACATTACTATTCCTGTATTCCTAGAAAATATGTTGAAGTGTAATGTAAAAATTTAATTTCCTGGAACTTATTTAATACTTACTTTTCACTTAAATAATCGAAATCAACTTGTAACAAAGTTATATAACAACTTCTTTGTTTCACAAACTTGATATATCTTGCTAAGTAAGAACATATTTTTATTGTCGTTTATATTTTTTTAACTACGTACATGTATCTATTCAACTTGCATGCCACGCTTTTGTTTATACAAACGTGGTTATTGGAATTGTTTGAAGTGATTTTTATACGTTTTCAAGAAAAACAAATAAATCAGAGAAGTTGTTTATATAACTTGGGAATATAAATTTCTTCCAACATATTTGTATTGATATTTTTTTGTTTTAAAGAGAAAAGATTTGCCCTGGCCGGGATTCGAACCCGGGTCGTCTGCTTCTCCGCAGCAGTGCTCTAAGCCACTGAGGTACCAGGGGTCGTATCCGAGTCAGACAAATGCGTTCTCTTCACCGAATAGTCTGACTTGGATACGTCCACTGGTAGCTCAGTGGCTTAGAGAACTGCTACGGAGAAGCAGAGCCAGGGCAAATCTTCTCTCTTCAAAACAAAACATATTTAAAAATAATTACCATAAAAATATTTCTATTGATGTTTATTGCCTTAATTGGGGTATCAGTTCCGCAGGTTGTCGCTTCGAGTTAAATCACATTTATTCTTTTTCCTTTTTAGTAATATTCTCGAAAATAAAAATAATTTTATTACTGGCTGTATATAATAACTATTGCTGACTGTATAACTGAACCGGCTTACACATACTGTTTGGTTATAAACATCTATTCTTCGAAATGTTTGTTGAAACGTTCATTTCTCGGTAAAATGATTACATAAATATACACTTTTCCAATAATTACTCTCTTTTTTTTATTTTCGAGAATATTAAATAGAAAACAAATGAAAAGTTCCAAATTGTGACTTTACTCGGAGCGACAACCTGCGGAACTGATCTATTAACTTGTCTACTGCGCAATAAAATAAAGTTGTTGTGTCTATTTATGGTTAAAAAAAGGATGTAAATAGTGCGCCATTTTCTTTTTTAAATGAACTTAGATCATCCGAAGTGTTGATCACCCTATCCACACCGGAAGACAGGAATCGACTATTAACTCTATAATAAACGACTATTCTAAATTATTGTCTGTTTTGGAACCACTTTTTGCATTGAAATAAAGGTCATTTTTCCAGGATATAAATAATTTTATAATTATTTATATCCTGTAAATGTACAATATTGTGAAATAAGGGCGTAATGTACTTAGGCCGTGTTGTTGTGCATCGCGTGCTTGGCCTACCTTCTGCGCCCTATTCCTTGTTTGCGACTCCAACCGCCCTCATAAATCTCCTTTATTAATGTTCATTTGTTGTATTCTCTCTTCCCCCTTCCTTATTCTATATCCTCTGCATGCCCTTCCATCCTACACAATACACGCGTCTGTGTATTCTTTTATTTCGGGTTTTATTCCTTCCTCGCCTGGCAATTCCTTTCGGCCACGGGACCTTACCTATAAAACATTTTTCACTTTTTATTCCCCACCATTCTTTTTCTAGAATAGCCCACTTCTTATTCTTTCTTTATGAACCATTTCAGCATTAACTGTTACATTGTGGTAGAAATAGAGTATCCCGCGTTGTAAATCCTTTAGGTTCAGGTGCCCGTTTTATTGATCTATTTCATATATATTGTAACGAGTTTCTTTTTTATCGCTAATTTCGTCTGTCAGGTGTCGCTACCTATCTGAGCTCATTCTACGGTGAGCTGTCGTCACATGCAGATGCATCATAGGTTTATATGACCAAGTAATTAACTTAAAATTTAATGTTTCCTTAACTTCTATTTGTGGCTCAGCGTTGGTGTTCCTATTTTATGTGATGGTTATCTTATTTTATTAATACAACCTACTTTCTTTGGAAATTTTTATTTAATTAATTTGGACCTTGGACCGAAAATCCCAAAACCTGGTCACAATATATATTTACTGCTTCATATATTTGTTTTTTTAATACATTATAATTATTTAATAATCAGTAGGAATTTTTTTATTATTCCAAAATAAATATCAGTAAAGTTAAAAACTTTTTAAATTATGACTTCTTGTTGATCTGCAGTCGGCCGAGCTCATTAAAAATTATCAATTTTAAGTCAATAAGGATATGGAGAATCAAAAAATATTTATTAAAAAAAATATACCACTACAACCCATGAAGAGCCTTTGGTTCAGTACATGGTAGAGACTGTTATGATTCAATGTCAATGGTTGTGCTGAGATGATTTGCCCGAGAATAAACTCAAACGTTTAAGGATACCCATTTTAAAGATCCTCAGATCCCACAGGATCCAACCACGACTATTAATAAATTAAGAAATTTATCTCCCATTTCCAGAATTAAACCTGGGGCATACGCCATAGCAAATTAGCGCTTTACGCAATGCGCTACCCGATTCCGAAAACAAAATTAGGCGTACATTTTGGTTTCGTTGAGGGAAAGTCTGATTGTAGATTAATAGATCAGTCTAAAAAATCGGAGCATAATCTTTAAGCTTTCATTATATTTTTCACAGTATTTTTATGATCACTATATCTAAAAACATAGTCAGGGAAAATCTTAAATATATGATTTTTAACCCATCGTTGTTTAATTCATTCGTATCCAGTATAAGATTTTAAATAGTTGTCTAGATCTAGGATCGATAATTTTCAGTTAAAGTAATTTTTAACCAGTAAAAGTAACTGACGCACCTTAAAAAAAATTCCCTTAACCGAATATAAACATATTAGAAGTTTTCGAAAATTTCTCATTAGGTAAGCTAAAAAAAAAAGGGACGAATTCTATTTATACTTTCATCATTAGTTTAAAAAAATTGGAGCATTTATATATATATGTAAGCAAAATATTTTTGTTGGTTTTATATTGAAGTAAACAGAGAAGGGATTGTCGGCATGCATATTTTATGCCGTTCTGTAATTTATTTTATCTACCTGGTGTCACATATATTTTCGGATGCCTGGAGGAAGATACAGACTTGACGGGACTAGAGGCGAGGCGGATATATTATTCAGTCGGAGGCATCGGGATGTACAGAGCATCTCGGAGCTTCTCCTACCTTCCTCAAATATTTCACTAGGCTTCAACCTCTAAACACCTTGAGAAGATTTCCTGCCGAAGAACCCGATAAATACATTTACCCTATTACCTTGATGCTGGAAAGGTCTGAGTGCAATAGGATAAAGTTTATTACACATCTAAAAAAAAAAAAGTTATAGAAAATCCGTTTCAGGCTTGAAATTTTACTTTAAAAAATTGCAATTCTTCAAATCTTTCTAGTTATGTTATAAGAAAGCCATGATACAGGAGTTGAACTTCCTTGCTTTGGTTCCTCAAAGCCAATAATATTTATGTTTAAAAAAAAAAAAAAAACTGTACCACTACAACCCATGAAAGGATTCAGTACATGGCAGGGACTGTACTGTTTCTTGAATAGTAGTTGTGCAGTAAGGTGATTTCTCAGAGAACACAGTCAACCGCCTTTGTTTTTCTCCAATTAAGGGTACCCAATTTATAGGGCTGGTTGAGTCCCAGGAGGATCTTTAGGCCCCACAATTTCCATCCGCGGTTGTTAACAGATTAAATAATTCATCTGCCACAGTCGGATTTGAACCCGGAAGGTTCAGCACAACACTTTTCACACTAAGCTATCCCCGCCCTCTGTAATTTGTACAACATTATAAAGCATTAATTACATTATAAAGTATTATAGGCACAGATTTTTGGTTACTGTAAAAACCAGTTGCTGGGAATCAAAATACCTGTTTTTTTATTTATTTGTTTTAACAAAACCTTTATTTAAAGATTTAATGCACTCGTTCGATACATTCTTAAAGGATTATCTTGGTCAATTTAGAAACGAATCTGAATTTGTTTATTGCTATATATATAAACATTATTTCATCATTAAGTATGTTTATTGTGATTAATTAGTTAATATCTCTCTGTTATGTATGAAAAAAAGTTTCCGAAGGACGATAAATTCATAATATAATTTTTTTACACTTTCAGTTGAAAATATATATATACAATAAAACTATTGTACATAGATTATTATACAACAATTTAATTCGAGTGATTTATTATACAATTGGAACAATGGAAATGGGATATCTTGACATATTGTAAAATTATTATTGTTGATGATTAATATTATTAAATTATTAATTGTGAAGTTGCTTTATTATTGAATTAATTAAGCTAATTAAAACGATTTTTTTGCTGAAAATTGTATTGATATTCTCATACAATTTTTTTAACCTTGAATAATAATTATATGGGGAACGACCCGGGTTCGAATCCCAGCCAAGACAAATCTTTTCTCTTCAAAAGAAATTTTTTTTTAAATAATCACCACCTAAACAATAATAAATTATAAAAATATAAAATTGACCTAAGTCAACGAAAACACGGGGATAAAGGATCGGTGAAAATAATGGATTTGTCTGGCTTGGTTACCAGTCTTGGTAGCTCACATGGTTAGAGCACCGCGCTGGAGATGCGGACGACCCAGTTTTGAATGCCAGCCAAGACAAATCATTTCTCCTTAAAATAAAAATATTAAAACATAATCACCATCTAAATAATAATAAATTTGAATAATAATAGTTGACTTTATATATATATATTGTTAATACATTAGTGGAAAAATTCCATCTAAAAACCTTAAGTCTCTTAACTAAAACAGGAAATAAAAATACCTGTCCAATATTTCAGGTATGTTTCAATATTGATGTTTCAAATCTGGTGTATTTATCAGCTGTTTTTATCTAACCTTAGGCAGCTGGGAATCTAGTGACCTTCCATATGATTCAGTAGTTGCATTTGAGCCTTGGAGGTGGTGGGATGTGTGTTTTTTTTTTTTTTGGGCGCATTATTCATCTTTTGGTTTGCTATTATTCTCTTTCTGCCCTGAGGATGCCTGAATAGGCGAAATATTCGAGGTATTTTTATTTCCGGTTTTAGTTTAGAGACTTAAGGTTTTTAGTTGGAATTTTTCCACTAATGTATTAACATTTATTTGATGTCTCTGTTGACCGTTCCCTTTTTCAATATATATATATATATATATATATATATATATATATATATATATATATATATATATATATATATATATATTTATTTATTTATATATATGGAAGAAAATGGTCCGGGTGGAGGTCAAAAAATTTCTCTTAAGTTGGGAGAGAGCCAACGTTTCGACCCACATTGCAGGTCTTCTGCAGGGCTGTCGAGGGGGGGGGGAGAGGGCCGGTGTAACTACGTCACTAACTCTTCCCACATCACTAACAGGTCGTAGTTAGTAAACTTTTCTCCCTACTTAAGAGAAATTATTTATCTCCACCCGGATCATTTTCTTCCACAAGTTACTAATTACATTTGACTCCCGTTTTTTACAACAAGCTCAACAAAAATCTCTTTCTGCAATCATGACAAAATATGTTAATGATATGGATTTCAGTATTTTTTTACATCCTTTCTATTCGTTTTTACCTTTTGTTTTTGTTTTCGGTTACGCAATCCCACAATTATTCCAAGTTGTGTTTTAGAATGAAGAAAATGATTTATTTTTCTCACCAGGCAATGTTAAAGATGTTTTTCATACCCAATTACCCTCTCAGCTTCTTGTTTTGAACTCCACAGGAAGAATGTTCCTTAGCGCTCTTGTTTTCCAGTTTCCGTCAGTAAATCTTCATTGAGAAGGCAGAGGTATGCAAAGCACATAATAGTCATTCTTCTCCATACCTCCTTCCTTGGTTGTTATGCAGAAGAAATATCTTTCGTAAGAGATGGGGGTCTTAAATTATATTAATGTGGAATTTTTAAATGTATTAATAAAAAAGAAAATAATAGTTTAAAAAATTTTAAAATACAAGTAGAAAACAATTTTCAATAAGTTTCAAAAAAGGATTTCATTCATTTCCGTAAAAATGCGTAGGGTGTTTGATGTTAATTGTAAAAAAAAAATTCACTGATATTGGTGGAAGTAGTCTTTTTTTTTTTCAACTATACTTTTTATGCTAATTACATACTTTTTTTGCTACCAGCGCTTTTTCATGATAAAATGAATTTTGTTTTCTATAAAGCGTGATTTTTAGTTTTTTAAACCAGTATTCATTTCCAACTTTTTAGTTCGGCAAGCAAAAAAACATGCTTTTTAGTTTTTTTTAACTATTTTTTTTTGTTGCAAAATATTTTTACCGCAAAAGGTATTTTATAATGACTTCTTTTATCATTCAATAAAATATTTATAACTATTAACATCAAACATACCATGCTTTTTTACGATGAAATGATTTTTTTTTTGTCACTCTATTCTTTTTTCAACTTTAGTATTTTTAAAACTAATATTTATATAGTTTTTTAAACTTTTTTTTGTCGCAAAATATACGAAACTCCTAAGTTGATACTGCCGGTAGTGATGGGCTTCTCTCAAAGATTATGCAATGGATGCCTTAATATTTGTCATAAGACAGTCCCTTATCTGAAAAACACGGATATGAAAAATTTCTAATCCTGAATATCCTGGTCGGGACAAACTCATTAAATTATTTTATTGTCATCGCTCATTGAGAAGTGTGCAGCTTCAGCTGAATCCAATGTTTTGAAGTGGCCGAAAATCGAGTTCAATGATTCAAAGTGCATACAGGCGATGCTAACAACAGTGTTAATAAACTCTTCTAAAATATAAGATAATAAATAACTGTATAGTAAATGTTACCATCAATAAGGTTAATTTTAAACAGCATATAAATTAACTTGAAACTGATATAATTTTTATGGTGTCATCATAAATTTCCATGCGAGTGTTCTGTGCTGTGTTTCTCCTCCAGAATACCCTCTTCATGACATTTGCAAGAATTTATAGCCCACTCTGCTATTCCGCCCTTCATGCATATAGAATATGTTATATTTTTGTTTGTGGTTTGTTTTACCACAACTTTGTAATGTTACGGATATTAGACAGCAGTGGTAGAGCGATTGATTGCCGTGCAGAAAGTACCGGGTTCAAATCCGGCTGTGACAGATAATTTATTTAATCTGTTAACAGTCGGAGATGGGCCCAGTGTGTGGGGTATACTATTAAGTGGGTAACCTTAATTAGGGAAAACTGACGGTTGAGTGTGATCTAGGAAAACCACCTCCCTACACAACCGTCGTCCTAGAAGTATTACTTTTTCTACCACGTACTGAAGTCAATAGCCTTCATGGGTTGTTGTGAAACAGGGTTTTTTTTTTTCTCGCGAAATATACGAAACTCCTTAGTAGCCACAGCCAGTAGTGATGAGCTTGTCTCAAAGATTAAGCAATGAATGGCTTAATATTTGTCATAAGACAGTACTTTATTTGAAAAACACGTTATGACTAAACAGTTTTTTTAGGTTATGGAAATTAGAAATTCACGAGAAAAAAAGTATTAATTATAGTTAATCAAAATTCAGCATTAATTATTTTGTTATTTGATATTCTCCATCGAAAAACCCAGTTATTACATACACTTCTATATACTAATATTATACCCCTCTTTCAAAAGAACACAGCCATAACTCAAAACATCTAATTTTTATTTTATTTTTTTGAAAGTTTCATGTCTGGTCATAATTAAGCCAGATGAGCTTGGTATTTGTAAAGCTATTTATAATATGTAAATATTGTAAAAATTGGGTATTGGTAAAGCAAAGCATTCCTAATGGAATATTGTATTGAAATTATATTATGAATCCTTAACAAATTTTAAAAGCTTGAAACATTTTTAAATTTAACTTATGTTATTAACTCCATAAAACTTCAGATCCAAGCATTATACAACTCAAAATATGACTTTATTAAAAACAAAATAAAACGTCATCATGTCATTTAATGGAAATGGAATATCTGATGTGTCGTTCCTGAGTTGATAAGCTTCATTCAATACAGTTGCTACTGAAGGCTTAACTCAAAAATGCCAATATTTGTGTGATGTTCTTTTGAATGAACGATCGTCGAATATTACATATTTTAGAATTATATATAATAAATATATTGTTAAATTTCACTATCATTAAAAAAGTTCTAAGCCGGGTTGCCAACATTGTTATTATAAATTATTATTATTATTTATTATTCATTTTAAATTGGTTTTATTAATAACACAAAATTAGCCTTTAATTTTTTACTTTAAATTTTATAGTTTTTTTGATGCAATTTTATTTTGTTTTTATTTAGTGGACTTTTGTTTTTTAGAACAACCTCAATGACAGTATATTTCTTGAAATTATATATTTATATATCTTATTTATTTATTACCTCTAGCCATTTACTCTGGACTAGCATAGCATGGCAGTGTTATTTTTGTGTGAATTGCCTAATTTTGTTTTTGGAATAAAATGCCTGAAGTATCTTCATTTTATCAGAAGTTCCGTTGGTGTTGGAACAAGAGGGAGTCATTTTTTATCGCTGAGATAATAAAAAAAATACGCTTCCTCCATGCGGAGATATTTCCTAATATTATTTTTTCGTTCAGCGATAGCGCAGGTATTTTTTTAAATGATTGGTCTCGTAATCATTCATTTGTTTTTCCTTATCATTATTTTCGCTGCCGATGCACGGAGATTTAAAATAAATTGTTACTATTTTCGTTTTGCTTTTCTAGCCATCCTTGGTGTTAACGAATTAATGTGTATAATTATCTTAGTTGTAGATAATGTTCTCGGTTTCTAACTATCCTTTTATCTTAAAATAAATGTGTACGATTCCTAAAGCAAGTTGCTATTTTTTTAATTGATGACTTTAATGTATTAATTTAAATCATCAATAAGGTTTATCGTTCACAAACAGTTTTTAATTAATAAAACAAAATAAAAAAATATTGCTATAATATAATTTTGTTGTGCTTTGTAATTATGATTTTAAAACAATGAAATTTTACATCTGTATTCGCAAAAGTTCGAGTTATAGATGTATGTAACCTTTAAATCGGCAATACGTTATATCATTTTCGACATGAACCAGTGATGTATGCCAAAAAATTGGCATACTGTTCTAGGAGAACCATCAGAAAAGAAATTTATAATTTTTTAATTAAATTGTTTTAAAAAATAAAAATTAATTCAACAATATAAAATATATTGTCATTGTAACCTCTTTGTAAAAATGGACCCAGTAATTAATTGCTGTTTTGTTCGTTTAAATATTGTCATAATAAAGTCAACAATTTTTAATTTATTTATTAAAAAAGAAAAAAAAACTTTTACTACAACAACCCATTGAGTTCAGTACATAGTAGAGACTGTACTGATTCTATGAAAACTGTTGTTCAAGGAGGGTATTTTGCTCAACCGCCTAGTGACCCAAGAAGGGTTTCTAGATCCTACAGGGTCCATATGGTTGTTATTAGATTAAATAATTTATCTGCCACAGCCGGATTTAAACTCGGAACCTTCAGCATGGCAACTCTACACGCTGAGCTAGACTACTCCCATATTTTTTTAAATTAAATGTAACAAAAATAATAATCCTCACAAATACGTCAAATTTTTATGTATTTCGATAAAGCGGGTGTTTTCGAATATTAATAAGTAAATAACACTCACAAACTCATTCGCTTTGTGTAAAAAACAAACGTAAATTGGCTTTCACCATAAGGTTTCCACGGCACAGTTGTATAGGTCTATTCAAAATTAAAATTATATAACTAAATAAAGTCATTATTAAATGCTTGGGTAAAGTTACAAAAATCACCTACTGCTCTTGTAAACGTTGTTATCTATTGTTATATGTCAGTACATATTTACGTTGTGTTAATGTAAGAAGTTCTATTATTTACTGTGCCAAAAAAAAAAATCTTAATGAAAAAATAATTTTTGTATATTGGTATATTATACTATAATAACCTACTATATTGGTATACTCGTATATGAATGTGTTGGTTCCCCTAGAGGGAGGGGTTATCCTCTAGCTTTATAAATTTAAATGTAATGGGTAAAAACAATTAATAAATAATTTAAAAATTCATTTTGTCTTAATCATGGGGAAATTAGTGAATTCTTCATTTCCCTGCTGTTATCTGAGTCGTGTAGTTTAAAAAAAATCCCAATTATGAGACATAGACAGTGAATATATTATTATTGCAAATTCGAATGGAATGCATCGATTGCAAAAATTTAACTGCTACATCTTATTCCAATATTGCGATTTTTGGGCTTATGATTAATCTAATATTGTCTTATGAGTGCAATAATAACCAACAGCAGTTTTTTGCCCTCAAAACCAACAAACTACGTTTCCTCTGATTTAGAGAGTTTACTGAAATGGTTGGCACCCATTTTATGATGTTGTCAAGTACCACCTGTAAGTACCCTACGTACCCTTGCAAGTACACAACTTAGGGAAAGGTACAAATGGTAAGGGTTGATTGTCAATGATTGAGAACCTTAGGAAAGGGAGAAGCTGTTGCTGGAGATGGCCGGACATCCATCCTCTCTCTATCGACCCGGTTCAAGCTCACCTTGAGCGAGGCTCTGTCTAGTTTCTTATACTTTTTGTCTCAAGCAGTTCTAGATTATTTTAGAAAAAATGATTATTAATTATTTATAGCTCGGATCATTTCAAAACTTTGGTCATATCCTTGATACAGATGCATAGTATCTAATGGAAAAAAAAAATCGTTTTCGCTCTATAGCTTTTAATCTACAATGCCTTCTTTATTCTGCAAAAGGGAGGGGTTTTTTCTCAGTTTATTATTATCACTTGAGGATTTATTTATTCAGTTTATTATTTATCAAAGTGATAATATCCATTTCTAACTCTTTTATTGATAATGAGATATCATAGCGTATTCGAAACATTCCTCATTACTATACAACGGTCACGACTCTCAAAAATATATCGTTCACCTTTAACCACCGATATATTAAAATAAACAATAAGACAAAAGCCCAGTAAGTATAACCTCTACACCAGTCCTTTGGGAAAGTAATGGAAGTAATTAGAGAGGAAAAATAGTTCCGTTAACCGTGTGTTTATGGACACGCTGACAGTGAAGGCACTTAAGCCCTTTTAGGTAAGTAGCACTGAGGGCTCTTTCCAATTAAGGGCTAATCGAAATAATAAAAATTTCGTGGAGTGTACTATATACTCGATAGAATTCCAAAAATATCGAATGTGAAAAACAACACATTTTTCGTTTGCGATCTGCAGCATTTGGTTTATAGTTGATAATTAAGATATAAAATTCAGTTAGTACCATCTATTAAGTACAAAAACAACGTATAATGAATGACATAGGTAAAATACGTTTGACGATACAGAATGATTTTGAATGAGCCTTGAAACTGTTTTTTCACTGTCCTGAAAAATGTTGTTTTTCATATTCGATAAGCATTTCTTTTGTCGCTATATGTGTATGTGTGTATATATATATATATATATATATATATATATATATATATATATATATATATATATATATATATACATACACATAACAACACATAACACATACACATATACAAATACACATATATAGATCATTTTCTAATGATTTTTCTGAGGGGAGCGGTGTAGCTCACTATGTAAGGCGATAAGTTCTGAAGGTCCCGAGTTCAAAACATGCTCTGATAGACAAATTATTTAATCAGCTAACAGCCATAGATGAACCTTCTGGATCTGTATACTTATGAATACCGTGTACTGATGGGCCTTCAAAGGTTGTAGTGGTGTAGGTTTTTTTGTTTTTTTTTACATATTGTTGGCTTTATTATAATAAAGTTTAAATACAAAAACTAACCGATCCATCCACTATTATAAGATAATTTAAAGCAGATGAGGGTTATAATCATAATATATTTTTTATTACTGTCTTAATTTAATTTAATTTTTTTAAAGATTTCATTAAAAATAATAAATTCCTTCAGAATGTTTTGGCTTACAGTACTGTGTCCAGTTTTTTATATATATCCCAGGTTTTTTTATTTTATTTATTTATTGCTATTTACAACTGTATTACAATAATACATCAAGTAAATAGGCTATTTGATACATAATGACATGAGTTAATGGCAAGTAGAGAAACTGCCCACTGGTAGTACTCAAATCACTAGTTCAACTAAGAAGGTCACGTGGCCATCTTCTTTTCAGACGCCTCGGAGAATTATCGGGAATTGAAGAGGAAGCTAGGTTTAAAACTAGAGGGTTTGAGTGGGAATGAAGTTTGTTATGAAAGGATAGATACCAGGTTCGGGCCGAATCATGGGACATTAAAGTCGTTATGGATGGCTTTATTCTTAACAAAATAAGGAGCGTTGAGGATTTTACGAAGGACTTTGGATTGTAGGGATTGGATACGAGAGGAATTCGATGGCTTAGTTGAGCCCCAAAGCTCTACTCCGTAGGTCCAAATAGGTCGTATGATGGTCATGTAGATGAGTCTTTTGTAGTTGATTGGGAGGTTAGAGCGTTTGTCTAGTAAGTGTTGAAGTAGCCTGAAACGTCGAGCGGTTTCTTGTCATTTCAGTCTAGTATGAGGATTCCAGGTTAATCGTTTGTCTAGATGCAACCCTAAGTATCGGATCTGTTCTACAGGCACCAGTGGGATATTATTAAAGGATACTGAAGGGCAAGAAACCATTGGTTTACGACGTAAGGTAAAAGTGATTTGATGTGATTTTTGAGAATTTATTTTATTATTCCAGTTTTTACACCATTCTTCAAGATCAGTGATATGGGATTGGAGGCTTTGGGATGCAATAACTGGATCGGTGTTGACTGATAATACACATGTATCATCAGCATACGTCGTAAGAATAGTATTAGGATGAGTTGGGATGTCAGCTGTATAAACTGTATAAAGGATTGGGCCAAGGATATTACCTTGAGGATTTAGTAAATCTTAATTTTATTGCCAGGCATTCAGCTGATTGTCATTGTTTTATATGCCAGGTGTGGATGAAAAATATAAAGAAAGAAAAAAAGTAAATCTAAAATATATAGTTGAAAAACAAATATTCTGTTGTTCAAACATTTTTATAAAACTTTTGTTTATTTAGTACGCTTATTCATTTTTTTTTTATCAAGTTAAGAAAAAAAATGTCGAGCACTTTGTTAAGGGGAATTATGTTACCTTGAGGAAATATCCCAGGTTACAAATAGGTTCATTACGCAGTTACATTGAACATTTATGAATATAAAGGAAAAGGTTGGACTATTTAACATCTGTACGCTCTTGGAGCTCACCCATCTTCTATAAAGTCGGTACCATTCATTAAGTGGGAAAAACCTGGCATTGAGTTTGAACACGTAAAAATCACCTACACAACATTTTTCTTAGAAGCAGTACAGTCTATTTGTACTGAACTCAAGATCCTCCATGGGAAGTAACGGCACATTTTTGTTGTTGTTACTATCACAACTAATGTGTACTCCAATAAGCTCCAAATTATGTAATTGAAATTGATTTATTGCGTAAACTCCATTTTCACAAAAAAAAGTAAAAAAACAATTATTAATTCAAGTCTCCTAACCGACCCATTTTAAGACTATTTCAATTGATATCTGTCGCTCCCTTTTTTACCAACAACAAACACGTATTAACCTAATAACTATTATTTTATATTAAAAAAAATTTTCATTGTAAGGGATTATCCCACCAATGTTTAAAAATATTTATATATTTTAAAATAAAATAAAACAAAATATTTAAAAAAAGTCGCTCTCTTAGAAACGTTTTATAAGTTAGTCTAAACTGAAGGAAAAAGAAATTCTCTTCCGCTTTGATCCCAGAGGCAATACTCCTTTAAGGCGGTGCCTCAGTTTTTTTTTGTTCCTTCTTTTCTTGATCTCTCTGCATTTTAGCTTAAAGAGTGGTATATTTTTTATTTTCTAACCTTGTTCGATTAATCTTCCAATAGAGATAACGATTTGACTGTAATGCGTCGAAAATATATTTTTTTTTATTATTATTAATTATGATTATATAGTAATTCTTTATTTTCTATTAATTCTTGCAAAAACTTTCTGGGCTTGTGTATCGACGATATACTTCAAATTCCCTAAATATTACTAAACATTATTGAGTGGTGTTCAATTTAGGCTGCAGTAGTTTCAACTCAAAAAACAAATGGATAGTTGTCTGGAAGAAGTGCACATGTCAATTTTTTCTAAGTTTACGGGAGAGCCAATATATGAAAACGGGTCATTTAATTAGGCGACTGTCACATACGGCCTTTTTATATTTTATAGATTTGGCACTTACGCCCTTGTTCGATTGTAAAACAAGCAATAAAAAAAAAAAAAAAAAATTGTTTCATCATCCTCGATGCTTGTTCAAAATGTTATTTTGACATGACTTTGAAAAACCGGAAAGTATAAACAAATTTCGCGTGCGAACGGGTGTTTCTTGACGAGAGGGCGGTAGGGGCCATCACATATGGACCTTGTTCCACAAAAAAAAAAAACAACTGAAAAATGTAAATTACGCCCTTCTTCTAGGCAACTATTAAAATATTGAAGTTACATGATGCAGAGCTAAATGTTCCAACTTTTTTTTTCTGTTTATGGACTAATGTCTAGTTCGGGCGTGCATCAAAATTTACCAATATGTACAACATATATCCTAAGTTAATGAATATATTAGTACTATTTGAAGATTACACTAATGCTTGAAGATTACATTTTTCGGAGTTTTAAAGTAAATTACATTTGATTACATAAATTGGGTCTTCATTATACTAAAACTAATTATCAAAAATTTATGTTTTAAAAATGGAATACATACTCGCTCGCAAAGAAATTTTTTGATTTCCTTAAATATTTCCATTGTTGGATGTTTAATCTGCGAGAACGTGAGTTAATATAATTTCGGTAAGGACCGTAGAAGGTACGAAGCAATTATATTGTCCCGTGTTGGCTGATACGTGTTACAAGTTGTTTGTTTTCTTATCTCATCAAGCTCACAGTTTATTGTGTTGATGTTTCGCCAACTTATATCAAGCTCCTCTGTACTTCATTAACCCTTTACCAGAACTTTGTCCCTATAGGGGATTTATTCTGTAACATGTGTCTTAATAAGTATAGAATAGAATAGAATAGAAAAGTAACTTTATTCTTGGACTAAGTCCCTTTAGAATAACAAATATGAATAGAAACATAATATACGTCTGACCAGAAGGCTACATGATACAAATCATAAAGCGTGTAAAAAGTGACAGAAAACAATTTAAAAGGAAATACTTAAACAAATTATAATAATAAGTAAATAAACAGTACGAATCCTGACAAGATATTAAGCAATCAAAGAGAATTGATAAATCCATAACATCTGTTAAATGCATGGACGAGCATGCAATAATTTCTTTACATGATATACCTCTTCTTAAAAACAAAATTAAAACATTTAAATACACAATAAATTGTTCTATACCTTACATTCTAAGCAAATGACAAACCTGCTTATACAGCATCTTTTTGGGAAGCTAAGAGATGTTGGAAAAGCAAGGATTTAAATGATGATAGTGAGAGAGAATGTTAGGTGGGATTGAGTTCCACATTGTGGTGGAGCTGGCGAAAACGGAACATTCGAATGCTTTGGTTCTGTGGGAACGAATATAGAGATCGGAAAGGCTTTATCTTATTTTATGGTGTTGAACTGAGGATTTGAATTGGAGGAGACTTTAATAAGTTACTTGTATATGAATAAGTGTTGATGTTTTATGTATATAATTTTCCCACCACGAATTGGCCAGCGAGAACCACGCAAATGTCACTCAAATCTTCATACTCTCCGCCTTCCGTCTACTCCAATACTCTCATCTTCCTGGGCTGTTCCTCTCGCTCCTCCTTAGTCCATTTTCTCCCTCGTCTCTTCTTCCTTCCCGCAAGAACCCCAACTTCTTTTAGTTTTTTCCCGAAAAGCTCTCTGTCCAAGGAGTCTTTATCCTTGATTTTTAGCCTATCCAGCTCCTCTTTTATTTTCTTCACATATCCACCTATACCCTTGTAGCTTAATACTTTATCAAAGATTTTTTTGTTCAGCCTCCCATTGTTCATTCTTACCATGTGACCGTAGAACCTCAGTCTCCTGGTCCTGATCACTGTTTCAAGATCTTCCAAATTTTTGTATATTTCTTCATTGGATTTTCCCCTATACCCCTCTTGTGTTACTTTGGGTCCATTAATCCTCCTCAGAATTTTTCTCTCAATCTTCTGGACCTTCTCCAGACTTGGAAGGCTGACTGTTTCCATACCATACAGTATTACTGGTCTTATTACTGTACAGTAGTGTATTATTTTTCCATTGGAGGACAAATTTTTTTATGTATATATATAATTGTATTATTTATTTTATATATAATATTTGTAACTGCCTTACAATTTTTTGAATTTTTTACTCTTTTAAATTTAGTTTTTAAATCTACCATGGTGTCTCTTTTTGAATTTTAACTCATTTTTATTAAATAAATGTTTTATGTGGCAGAAAATGGTCCGTGTGGAGGTTATAAAAATTCTCTTAAACAGGATAGAACTATTTTTTTGAAAGCTAGCTTGAAGAAAGAAGGGTTGAAAGTGAAATACCATTTGACTTTCAACCCTTGACCACATTATAAGCCCTGAAGAAGACCTAATATGTGTCGAAACGTCAGTTTTTTAAATAAATAGTTCTACCCTATTTAAGAGATTTTTTTCTGAACTCCACCTGGACCGTTTTCTTCCACATATAATAAGGTCAACTAATATTATTCAAGGAAATAATGTTATGCTTTCAGTTTGTCTCACCTGCCTTTCATGTCCTTCTGAATACAATTAAGATATGCTTAATCTCATGAAAGTAGTAGCGTATGTATCAGCAGGCACCGTAGCTACGTAATCTTATCTGAAAAGTTTCTTCCTAATTCAATTAAACATTTTTTATTTAATGTTTATTCAATATATAAGTATACAAATTGTTTTCGTTTATAGTCAATTATTACCATCATTAAAATCAGTGTTGTAACTGTTCGGATAAACATGTTTCCGGGATGCATGGAAATTTTGATGTTTTACACATTGCGTTATGCTTAATTTATTTCTATTGTAATTTTTTTATTTAATATCAAAAAAGGAAGATAAAAGAGGTTTAATTAATTTATTAAAAACTGTTTTTATCTATTTAGCGTTATATAATCGGAGTTGTGTCTTGGTATCTTTAATGAGCTTTGTATTTCCATTTGGACACAAAACAAACAAACGTTGGAGATAACTATCTTAAACGGAATTACAGATAAATTTGCGATGATTTTACTTATAAGAGCTTCAGAACATGGCTGGTTTAGAACTTTAAGGGCGCGTTCTCACATTTATTAAAATCAGCGATACGATACGTGAGACGTACTGTACCATGAAGTGTAAAGGGCGACAGTAAAAAAGTTTCATACTCACGCGATAACGCACAAATCGCAAGTGACATATCTCTTCAAGTACCTCTTGCCAGTCTCCTCAGCGATTTTTATTTTCCGGTATTTCGAGCTGTGAATATGACGGAAAGAAGAGTATATAATTCTGTTATTACTTTCATTAATCTGGTGAAAGCTCATAAGTGCATCTCGAACTATTCCACTGCCGCATACAGAAAATAATTTATTTTCTTGATCTTTTCTCCCTACGTCTGAACCAATCAGTCACTACATCGCCTCGCTTGAACTCATTTTTGTAACTGAACTTTGTATCCACCAAATTTGACATCCAGGTCGGGCCGATTTATAGGTTGCTGTTGTCGATATAAACGAGCCGAGAATACATTTTAACCTTCAAGTACTGACATATTTAAAAATTCATTAATAAATACAAAATAAAATATTTAAACATTTTATTGCTTGTTATTACTTATATGAACCTTATTTCATTTCCCATAATCAACGAATATATGACATTTTTTCCAATTTCAGTAAACAAATAACAAATAAGATCAATAAGAAGAGAATAGTGAAAATAAAAAACTACATATTTTAAATCTTGTGTATTTATAACAAATTAAAACATCTACACATTAAAATTGCTTGGTTTTTTGTCAACGCAACAATCTACCAGCTTGTGCCACTACATCTACCTATTACAGCTTTGTAAGGAAGGAAATGGTTGGGAGTGCAGTCAAATTAAGCACTAAATAAGTGGGTACTTATTTTATTTTGTGCCGACGTTTCGACCCACTTTGTGGGTCATCTTCAGGGCTAATGGAAGCTGAGACTAGACTATTTCCTTCCTTACTCAGATCTTCCAGTCAACTATCTCCTCGCTAAAATGTATTACAGCTTTTGTCTACCTCTTTCTCTGATATGGTCTATTCCTTCAAAATTCATCACCGGCCGCTTTCGGCGGGCACAAAAAATATATTCCTATTTGAAAAACTGCAAGACACTGTATTTAAATCTATAAGACAATTTAGGGTAATGTTTGAACCATATTTGGTGTATTTCTACAAACTTTTTTTTTCAATTTCAGTATATTATTAAAATTGTTACAATAAATTTTTCATAGCATATTATTCACAATGGAAGAAAATTTCGGTTGTTCTCAAAACTTCATCTATGATTTTTCATCTGATAGAACAGATTAACTATCATTCATGAAAAATCACATTTCAAATTACTTACAAAAGGGAGAGTGTGAAGTCTTAATGTCGATTAAAAATTTTTGGGTGATCCGAATGTCGAATGGGCCTGTCCTAGGAGCTGAAAAATAAAAACTCTGCAACTGCTTTATTTATTATGTCGAGTTTGAAAAATTATATCAATTTATTTTTTTCCAGTATAACATTTGTTTTTAGAATATAGAACATATAAACATACAAATATATTTGATTTTTATTCAAATATTTTTTTAATCATTTAAAGGACTAGGCTAACTAGTCTAGTTGATTTTTGCTATCCAAAAATGATTGCCGTTAACCATTAAATGTGAAAAGAAACTCATAAAAAATGTTAACTTCCGGAGGTTGCTTATATGCTTTAAAAGTCACAAAATTATGTTCCGATTTGATGCTCTATACCTTGTCTTTAGTGCAATCAACAAAGCTCTGGAAACTGTCGCAAGCTTCAGGCAGTCTGATGGCTCCAAAAGAGGGTTCTGTTAAATACAGAAAGAAAAGTACTTACATTTTCTCTTGTAGAACTCATTCGGCAGTCTATTAATCCTCAATTTAATACTTATTCAATATACTTGTATTTACTTACACAATCAAATAAAGATTATTTATTAATGTGTCCAGTGATAATTACAATTTTATTTAAATTAAGGATATGATCTGTGTAAACTTATATGTATGGCTTATCATTTTTACAGCGTGACATTGAAAAAAAATAAAGAATTGTATTATTTAAAGATAAGACCACAAAACAGAAAGACAAAATTAAGGGAAAGTGTAAAAAATAAGTAGCGATAAAAACTAAATCAGTTTTTAGAAATTGTGTATATCTCTTAAAATTTATTTATGATATCTATAATAATAATTTGTATATAATATTTTTTAATTTGTACAGTGAAGTAAAAAGTTATTTAACTGAATTATTATAATAACAAATCCTCATTATATTATTAATACATATTTTAAACCCAATTTTGGCTCTTGGGGATGATTTGATGAGAGTTACGAAAGAAAGCAAATTTGACAGAAATTATTTTGATTCTCAAATTCCTTATGGCCCTTTGTTAAATGGCAGAAAAATGGTAGATTTCAACTTTTCAATGGCAGTCAGCAAATCAAAACAATATAGGTCTTGTTTTGTAGATGTTCATCCTGGCATCAAGATCCGTATTTGTAACATTTTGGGTTTAGTATTTTAAAGCTTAGAACTAACTAATCACATATATAAAGTATGAAATAACAAATAATAACCCCAGGAAATCTGCTCTGGCTGATATCCCCATCCGTAATAATTATTTAAAAAAATATATATAAAATAAGTTAATACAATTATCCACATTAATAATCACTAATTACAAACAAGAGGGATTAAAAATTACGCAACCTTCGCCGCCATAGAGCAAGGTAGGGAGATATTACTGCTTTGCATTTGGGTCATCCAAGACAAGCACTTAAGTAAGATAACGGCGGCGGAAATGAAATTTCTATTACTAAGTTTAAAAATGTTGACAAAACCTTAAAAAAAACTGGTAGCATACTTAAATTCCGACTTTAGTTCATATTCCTTGAATACTGAGCAATATTCTGTTTGAAAGATATTTTATACATATTAACTCATTATAGCCACGCTTAAACTGATCTTCCAAAAAATCACTCGCAGAATTGATTGAAAGTAGGCAAATGCAAGGGAAACCACTTTTGAAATGTGATGTCAGGGGTTGATCAAGGGGAGAGTTATTAAGACAGCTCATCCCCATCTCAATTAATACATATCATTTGAAATTAAATAGCATTGTAGTGTAACTTAAGCTTCTTTAGGGTTCATTCTGACGAAAAGCAGAACAAGTGTATGCTACAAAATAGTTTTTGCTTGGCATTATATAGCAATTTACATAACATATATAGTACATTTATATAACAAGAATAGCATCTAATTACAAATTTAAATCTCCTCTTAATATAATAATGATCTCCACTATATTTATTTATATATAAATTTAAAAAAAACTATTGTTGAATGGGTAATTCTGTAAAATGAGAAAATGGTAAGACTCACAAACCAAATGAGTTTCTACAATCTTTGACACTGATACGGCACTTATGAATGATTCAAAGTTTCTGTTATATCAATATTATGTTTTCCCTTTATTCTAGTATTGGAAATTGACAGATAAATAATCATATAAATGCCATTCTAATATATATACATACATATATACGATCATATGTATATATATTAGAAATGTTTTTGTTACAGTAATTATTGTTTATTTTAAAATAAAAATGCAATACATGTTCAAAAACTTGTTTGTAGAAATTAAAAGTTAGAAACATGACTATTTCTTTCCTTCCTTGAAGTAAATGTGTTTTAAATGGATTTTATATATTTTTTTATTCACAAAACTATTTCATACAAAGTTTATAGAAGATGCATTAACCATAAAAGTATTTAAAGCATTAATATTGCCAAATACATTTATTTAAAACATATTTTATTTGTTGGGGTGACTAATCACCCAGTGTTACCAACGACCAATCCACGATTCATGTTACCAACGGAAGGTTAATATAAGAGGGATTCAAAGATTGTATGGAATCCGTCAGTTTTGAAGTTAGACATCTGAAATTTCGGATGTACGAGTAACTTACAGTTAAAAAAAATTAAGTTATTTATTTATAATGATCTGTCAAGAAACTTTATGTGGGAGACCAAATTCCACGCGAGCGAAGCCGTGGGCAAAAGCAAGTATTAAATAAAAGTACTTTTCAAAATTAAAATCATTAATATTCCAAGCAATTGACACAGTTTATTGGAGAACTCCAGGCATATTTGTTTTTTGCATATATCGCAAAGGAAATGTGTTTTCCTCATTTTTTTGTTGGCCATATGTAGCAATGCTTTCGGTTATTTCTTGGGAGTTTCCCCATGTCATCAAAAGAAGGAGTGATTCTTTTTATACTTAATAAATCGGCAATTCTTGTCCGAATGACCCTCGGAATAGAAGGTTTACCATTCTAGCCTTCAAATATGGCTCAACTTGCTGGTGATCTGAGATATGATCCATGAGATCAGGCGTTGTTTATATTTCTTGAACAAACTTTAGAACTAGGATAGGAATGTACTGAGTCATATGGGGATTTCCCGTAATCGGAAGGGTGGGAAATTCCAATAAATAGGTACCAAAAGGTTCCATGGTCCATGTATCAGTAATTGAAGGTTAAGGACTTTTCAATCGACCATTTCTTATTATTCTTGCTTATAATTTAGTGGGAAGTTCAATTTCGTCCTTTCTGTGCAAGGTTTTCGTGGCTAAAAGGCCAACAAAATTCCGGAAAGTGCCCTAGAGGAAGAGAAAGCAGGTAAGTGAGATGTATTAGAGAATACCCCCCCCCCCACCCCCAGTTGGGTGGATATTTACTTAGCACCAAGCACTTAGTGGCCCATTACCTGCTTCGCGCTTTACGGCCGTCCTTTAAGTCCTCAAGTTTATGGTAATATCTTTATCTATATTACCCCCTGCCCTCGTTTAATTATAATTTTATCTATTGATGAATATAACTTCATGGGCTCAATTATGGTAAAGTACCGACCGTGAAAGTGCTGATAGCCCAATATTAAGTTTCATTTAAATATTGAAGCAGGGCCCATCGTATTTTTTTCTTCCTTATCACAGGAAAGAAAACTCTTTTTCCCATTATTACTCATAAAAACTTACCTTTTCTGATAAATTATTTGGTATGGTCATTTGAAAATCTATTTAAATTCCACTAAGCGACAAATCGGAGTATTATTGGATAAGATACTTAGCTAGTTGATAAAATTGCATACATTATTTTTTTCTAAATATTTTTAGTTTGAAGAGAAAAGATTTGCCCCCAACGGGATTCGAACCCGGATCTCCGCCTCACCGGGGCAACGCTCTAACCATTTGAGCCACCAAGGTCGCTCCCTACCTAGAACAAATCTGTTCTCTTCACCGATCCCATTTCCCCCGTGTTCTCGCTATTTTGCGATGTATACACGAGGAAGAATGTTCATTGAACATTACTTTTAATTTTAGGATCTTTTTGACATACGTCATTATATTAATTATAATTTTTTGATCATTGCTTTAATTTTTAATTTTTTTTTTTGAAGAGAAAAGATTTGCCCCCAGCCGGGATTCGAACCCGGATCTCCGCCTAGGTCGGAGCGACCCCGGTGGCTCAAATGGTTAGAACATTGCCATGGTGAGGCGGAGATCCGAATTCCGGCAAATCTTTTCTATTCAAAATAAAAATTTTTAAAAATTAAAGCAATGATCCTGTACCTGTAACCACTACGACCCGTGAACGAGTCTGGGGTTCAGTACATGGTAGAGACTGTACTGTTTCATGGACAACGGTTCTGCAAGGAAATGACTTGTCCTAGGTCACACTCAACCGCCAGGTTTTCCCCCTTATTTTGGGTACCCTATTTTTATAATATTTTATAGGGGCTGGGTGAGCCCCAGGAGGGTCATAGATCTCATATGATCCATCTCCCGCCGCAAACAGACTAAATAAAAGTAACTGCCTACAGCGGGATTTGAACCAGGATTTCCAGCATGGCTACTCAGTGAAAGCAACGATAAAAAAATTATAATAAATTATTTTTTTCTGTTTAACAAATCCAAGACTTAATTTTCCATTAAATCCAATTTTTTTTTTAAACAATAATTGTTTGTTTCATTCAACGTTATTTTTTGTTGCTATGGCAAATCAAACTACAATTGTGGGAGTCCTAAACTTTTCATATCCAGGTATAATTAATCCGGATCTTTATCCTGTACCTGACACAGTACAGGCTAGGGATCACCATTTTTCGTCCCCTCCGAAGGACAGTATAACCAAGGATGTTTTACTCCCTTTAAAAAAAAACTAAGTCCACCCACGATCTTGGATGTGGTTGGTTGTTATACTGACCACTACACCACTGGTTACCCATTTTTAACGATAATTCAATGGTACTTTGTACTATTGAAGTAATAGTACAAAGTAACTAAACTTTGGACTATGTAATATGAGCAGTAAGTAAATTGTTTCTGGGTGGATAAGGTATTTTTATTTGAAGTCCTGTGAGAAAATTTGTTTTAAAGTTATAAAGTCACTTCAAAAATAATCATCTAAAAAAAAACCAAATAAATATTGGAGTATTTTTTTTTTTGGTTCAGTGTCCTTATGGATGGGCATGGAATCTTATCAAAGTTTCCTTCCACATTCCCAGTTGTATAATCCAGAGAAACTCTTTACTCCTCTTGAAAATGGTTAAAATAATGAGACATGTTTAATTGTTTAAATTAAAATTATCATAACCATTATCAAATATTGCTTAAATTTTATGAATAATTAAAATTCTTATTATTTATTTTACAGAATGACATTAAGGGCTGCCAGAAGAAACTTGTTGAACAGTTGACACAGCTAATTCAAGAGAGTCCAGGCCCACCTACGCGAAGACTTATAGCCAACTGCTTAGCGACGCTCTTCAGTGTCGGAGATACCTTTCTTCTCTTCGACACTGTTAACAAATGTAACGATATATTGAAGAACAAAGATGACTCACCGAGCTTTCTACCTACAAAGTTGTAAGCAATTTTTATTTTTTAGGTTTATTGAAAGAAATAAAATAAAATAAGTTATATATTGACCTCAAAGTACATCATGTTCTTTTGTTTTAAGTACCCCAACAAAATATTTGTGTGAAGAGAATGTTTGAGGCATTCAAGAGCAAAAAATAGGCCTCCAAAATTGCAAAAATTTACTTTTTCGTTTAATCCAGCTATTTTATGCTCCTGAAACTTAATGTTCAGAATTTGCCTAAAAACAGAAAAAATACAGCAGCGAAGTGTTGTGTTTCACAAAATTGCTTGACTAAACTTTCAAAAAATCTAAAAATGTCAATTTTTGAAATATGGGAGTTATCCACAATGTAATAGTGCAAATTAAATTATTTGTATTGTTTCAGAGCTGCTATATGCTGTGTTGGTTTTATGTATGAAAAGTTAGGACGAATGATGGGAAGGTCTTATGAAGAAACAGTCACAATTTTGGTTAAATCCTTACGTAGTGCAGAATCTCAAATGAGAATTGAAATAATGACTACTCTAGAAAAGGTAATATTTTATAAAATTACTTTATATTAGTTAAGTTGTCAAGAATTAATTTATTTTTCAAATTTTTATTCTTTTAAGTCTACTGTTTAGTTTTTTTATTTATTTAATGTCACTTTATGCAACTATCGTTAATCGGATGATGCTACAGTAGAAGCCCTTAATTTGGCTTATCCAAGGACCTATATAAGGATATTTAACCAGTACCTGACACCGCATAGGCTTGGGACCCCATTTTACATTGCCTCCAAAAGACTGCATAACCAAGGATGCTTTATTCCCTTTAAAAAATTCTATAGCCATTTGCCGGGCTGTGAATACTGATCTTTGGCATAGAAGGTTGTTATGCCAACAACTTCACCATAAGTGATCTCTTGTAATCACCCCTTTTGTATCACTGTGACAGTGCATATATTGTTTAGTAGTTTTAATTAAAAATTGATATTAAAAATAAAAGGTAACAACTATTTTAAGAGACCAAAAAAAGAGCTGTATGTTTTCCTTTTAGCTATCCTATTTTAGGTTATATATATTTATCTTACCCCTAAATTTGTTTATAAGCTTTTATTTTGCAAATATAATAAAACTTATCAATTCCAAAAATTTTTATTTTCCAATTTGTTATTTACATATGTCGGCAGTATGGAAGATTTTTATTTTTAGAATGTAGTTCCATTTGGGTCTCCAAGGTTTTTTATTAAATGATGTATAGTATTATAATGAATTATTAATATGCAACATGTTAATCAGAACGCATAGTCTAATCAATTGGTTATTTGGTGTTGAATGTTATAACTTTTTTTAATATGTAGGTTTGTTGTGGAATGGGCTCTGCTATTGTTAATATGCACAAGGAGATATTCAAGGCAGCCAAACACTGCCTCACTGACAGGGTGATGGCAGTCAGATGTGCGGCAGCGAAGGTATCATTTAATATGAAATATTAATTATCAGTATTGTACACACTGGATGAAACATAACAGTGATAACAAATTGTGTTTTTCAGTGTCTACTCGAAATGCTGAATCACGCCTCTTTTATGTATACTACAGAACTCGAAAGTTTAGCTACTCTTTGCTTTCGTGCTTTCGACGGTTCCAATTATGAAGTGAGGTGCGCTGTCGCCAAACTGCTTGGAGCACTTATAGCCACAACACAAACATCACAACAGCAACAGCCTCCAGCAAAAACAAACTCTACAGGTTAGTATTCTATAATGCAAAATAACAACTCGCAATATCACTTTATTGTTAATTTGTTTAATAGTATACAAATTAACAATATCCTTCATTATAATTTTGTCTTATTTTAGCTCATCCATCAAAAAACTCTGTGAAAAGTATGTCTTTAGAAGAAGCATTGGGTGTTCTTATGTCTGGTTTCCTCAGAGGTGGTATTGGATTTTTAAAAGGAACTGGTGAAATCATCAAAGGAAGTTCTGGAGTTAATAGAGAAATAAGAGTAGGAGTGACACATGTAAGTTCCATTGAACTATCAATTGGACATATATATATATTAAATAAATTGGTGATCCGTCAAACAATGTATTTTTCAGGCCTATGTTGTTTTCTTGCAAACGATGGGTGGAGACTGGCTGGAACGAAATTTAAGCGCAGTTCTAAATCATATATTGGAACTCGTTGCTAATCCAAAAGCTGCCTCTTCTCACGTAGATGCCGTTTATTCGAGGAAGTGCATATCATTTATTCTTAGAAGTTCCTTGGGTAGGATGCTCGGGGAAAGGGCTCAAGTTTCTGCTGCAAAAGAAGTTGCTACCATCATTACTTCACAAATGAATTCTATTGGTTAGTCTGATGTGTATTTATAAAATTTTATGTAGTCCTATTTATTTATGACTTTTCTATAATGAATAAAACACAGTTAATTTGATATTAATCTAATTTGATGTTATGAAACTACTTATTGGTGTATTTTCTATCCTAGTGTGCAGTAAGGTACATGCAAATATTCTTAAATGTTTTGCAATAGTTGCTACAAATTTCCATTTATTAAAATCGAATATTAGGATACTATGTAATATTTTACTATCAAATGTAAAAAATTAAAGATATATTATTATTACTTTATTGTTTTTTAAGGAATAAATATTATAGTAGTTGCTTTAGATTTTAGTTTAGAAAATGGAAAATACTGTAATCAAGAAACATTGTCTAGTAATTAGTTTTCGTTTTGAATGGTCGCTCTGGGTTGATCTAGGTTTGGTACAAATTTCTTTATCAGTATGGAACTATATAATACAAATACAAAAATTAAAAATGTATTATTAGTACTTTATTAGGAACAAATTTTGTATTAGTTTTTGGTTTAGATTTGAGTTAAGAAAATGCAAAACGTAAACAAGAAACGGTACATGCCAAGTAGTTTCATTTTTGAAACATCTCACTAGGTTGGTATGTATATGGTACAAATTTTCATTTATCATAATGGAATATTTGGACACTACATGATACAAATATCAAAAAAGTAAAAATATATTATTAGTACTATCTTCTTTTTAAAATGTTTTTTATAGTAGTTGTTTTAGATTTGAGTTTAGAAAATGGAAAATATTGTAATAAGGAAACTGTCAGCAAATATTTCAATTTTTGAAATATCTAACTGGGCTGGTCTTTATAAGAGGCAGGTGGCAACAAAAGCAGATTACTTCAAAATTTCAAACATTGACTTTTTCACATTCCTAGCTAGTTTGGTCTAGTTATGCTTAACGGTCCTGAAACTTCAGGTTCATAACTAGACTAAAACCTTGAGAAACAACTTATTTTGTCACATTATTTTTCATGGTTTTAGTCTGGTGCTGACCTTGAAGTTCCAATAGTGTTAATTAAGCATTGCTAAATTAAACAATTGAAAAATGAGAAAAGGCCAATTTTTGAAATTTGGAATTATCTTCTTTGATCCTAAACGTTTCATATTTTACCAATTTCCATTTATCAATATGGAATATTAGGGCGCTATGTAATATAAATTTACTAACCGATATAAAAAATTATAAATATGTAATTAGTACTTTTATCTTTATTAGGAATATATTTTATAGTAATTTTTGTTTTAGATTTGAGTTTAGAAAATGCAAAAGACTGTAATCAAGAAACTTTATTTGGACAACATTTGATGGTATGTGCCCTTCAAGAACTTTCAAACTTGATATTATCTCTTGGAACGACCGCGAGCAGTCTTTTTACTGACCAGACCAATAGTGCGTGTTATAAATATTATTATTATATGAGTATTTTATGAATTTAGTTAAAAATAAGCCATTTTTTTTCTGTTCACATTTTCAGATCTGCTAGATTGTATTCTTTCTGTTCTGTTACACCCATGCCAAGCTGCTCGTCTTGCAGCTGCTTGGTGTCTAAGATGTATATGCATAGCAATACCAAGCCAAATAACACCTCTGATTGACAAGTATTTTTTTTATTTTTATGGTTTCATGACTTCATTAACTTTTACTTTCATATTATTTTTTTTTTTAAATATACTTCCTCTTCTTTCAGATGTATAGAAGGTATTGAAAACTCTAGGACATCACCCGAGGCCATATCCGGCTACAGCAGTGCGTTGGCAGCTGTACTCGGTGGGGTAAGACTTTCTCCGTTGGGTGTGCCTCACAATAAGGGAAAGGTAGGATTATCCGAAACACTTGTTTATTTATGATTTAATCCTGTAATAAATGTTAATTAATAATTATTTTTTTAAGGTAATATTTAATACTGCTGAGGAGTTGTTAAGGAGTGCAAGTCAGAACAGTCGTCTCTCGTTAAATAGAACTCAAGCTGGGTGGCTTCTGATCGGAGCAATCATGACACTAGGTAAATTTCACTCTTTATTTTTTTATTTCTTGTTCTTATTTATTATTTTTACTTTAGTCTAAAATGCATGCTAGCCCATTCCAAAATAAATAAAAAAGTCAAATGTCCATCTAATGTAGCTGCTAATATAAATAATTGTCATACTAACGTGATTTGTAAGATTAATCACAATCGTTATTATACAAATGACTATTTACAGAATAATATGAATGAAAAAATACAATTATGATTCATTATTAAATTGTCTTAATTATTTTTTATATTAATTTTTTACGAGAACTAGCAAAAGTCTGGAAAATATTCCTCCTCCTGGTAAGAGAAGACCTAAATAAAATTATTGATAAAGTTGAAAATGTATCAAGTAGTCCAACTTTCGTGTGTTGTTGGCTGGTTTGCTTTTTTAGAGGGGGCAGCATTAGCTGTACAAGGAAATAGCAACTAATATTGCTGTTTGAATTTGCTTATTATATATTGAATAATTTGTCATAATTTTTTCAAACCTTCATCTGGCTGAAACTACCGATGCTTTGTTTCAGGTGATATCTTTAATGACAAAGAAAACAATAGTAAACATAATACATCCGCTTAAGCTATATTATGGCTTATTTTACCTCTGATATTATTTTTAAATCATCCTTTGTAATAAAATTTAATTGTAAATTACAAAATCTTATGACTTTCTAGGTGTACCTGTTGTCAAGGGGCTCCTTCCTCGTATGTTATTGCTTTGGAGAAATTCATTTCCTCGGTCGAACAAGGAGCTGGACTCGGAAAAGGCAAGAGGAGATGCATTCACCTGGCAGGTAAAGAAACATCCTGATTAAATTCAATTACCCATGACATTAAGAACATCGTGAATAACGTTTGCACTATTTTCTTAATTCTTATTTTTAATAAATTGTTTACCTCCATTCAGCAACAGATGCAATAAATGTTCAATAAAGAAATAAGTAATGAACTATTTCTATGATCAGAAGTTCAATTTATTCAAGAAAAACCTAAAATATTTGATTATTTTATATACGAGGGTCATCTGGAAAGTGGTACCCGTTTGTGCAATAAAGGCACATGAGTAAATATTAACAAATATAAACATTTTTATTGGAAAGAGCATACTTTACACTACTTCTCCACATAACCTCCAAGCAAATTTAGGCATTTGTCATAACGTGTGACGAGTTTTTGTATTCCAGCGTCATAGTCCTCTGCCGTCAGCGTATGCGAGACACATTAGCAAAATGTTCACAGAGTTCATCAATTGTGACACGCCGGTCGTTCCTCACGCATTCATCTAGTGACCTCAGCAGTTGGTCTGTAATGGTCTCCCTGAATGCTCCTCGTCGTGTGTATTCCCCTCCCCAGGTTAAAGTTGTGACACTAGCCTCGAAGAGACAACTCGTCCATCACATTGTCTCCATACAGCTCCTTTAATTGACAATGAATTATCACAAGGTCGAACGTTTCGTGCATTAAGAAATTTAATCACGGCCCTCACTTCACGACTGGCGGCGTTCTCATTTGTTTAAACATTATAAACGGTCACAGACAATGCTAGCGTCACGCAACCTCGCACAGAGCAGGCAGACAAGGCACTGACGCGGTCTGACTCTGCTCAGCTGCTACGCACGTCGTCAGCGCTTCATGCAGCTCTAATGGGTACTGCTTTCTGGATGGCCCTCATACAATGTTCACTATCATGAAATCTACCAACTGCAGGAAAAATGTTATGAACACTTTTTTTTATTTTACGTAAATTGATTATTACTCGTATGTTAGTTATTTTTATTTTTTAAACCATAAAATATTTTTAGTTTTTTCATTGAAAAGGCAGTAATTAATCATGCCAATGGAATAGAAAGAAGCGGAAATAATAAAAGGAGTGGGTTCAGTTTATATGAATGGTAATAGTTACTATTTTCAAATTTAAACTTTCATTTTTAGTTGTCAAAACAATTTTATCCTTTGTCTATAAAATTAAATTTTCTTGACTTACTAACCTATTCCATGTCTCATCCAACTCATCAATTATTCTATTTAATTTTAATCTTTTGTGGCATTTCATTCAGATTGTTTTGTTTTCAATTTAATTACAGTTTTTTCTGTTATATACTGATTATTTATTCTTGTAACAGGTCACCCTCGATGGCAGAGCTGGTGCGCTATCCGCAATGCATAGCTTTTTACAAAATTGCCCTGAACTATTGACGGACGACATTGCTAAAAGAATTTTAACACCTGTAGAATCAGCATTGGCCATGCTATCAAAGTAAGTTGGTCATTTTTTAAATTTTATTTTTACAATTATTCACTCATTAAATTTGACTATTATTAAAATTATTTGATAATATTACAGCATATCTTCAGTTCTGAAATCTTATGGGCAGCACTTGAAGGCACCAGCTGCTATGGTTCGACTTCGATTGTATGAAACACTCACTCTGCTACCTCCTCAACTGTTCGAAGGTGAGCAAGGAGATGATTAATTGTTATGAGTAATAATTAAAAATCTTAATTAGCATCTTCATTTCTAGGTTCTTATACTCATTTATTGAGGTTATTGGTTTCGGAATTTACCCTCAGTGAAAATCCTGCCAATACAACAACATCACAGTTAAGGTCGGCATGCCACGCTGACGATTCGGTCATTCTTGGAACTTGGCTTCAAGAAACTGATCACAGGACAATTGAAGACCAGGTATTTGTTGTACTGAAAACATATTTTGTTTATTAGTGATTGATGTACTAACATCGACCATTCAGTTTGCTTAGCTCATGTTTGAAAACTAACTATATTCAAAGGAAAGGACACTGAAACACTGATTATTATTGCCAAAATTCATGACAGTTCAATCACGAAAGCACCTATATTTTTATAACCTAAAACAAATGAGGAATGGAAAGTAAGAAAACGCCAAAAGTAATAAATAAAATAAGCCATAAAAAAACAAACATATAAAACTAATTTTAAGCAATTATTTATCATAATATTAGTACATAATAATAAATTTAGATATTTTTGAGACTTGTAATTAAAAATAATGAATAAAATACTGTCCAATCTTAGTTTTATTCACTTTGTTCTTTCAGTGTCCTTCCTTTTATTATTGGTTGCTAGACATTTTTTTAAAATATTTGTTTAATCACTTTATTTTTAAATATCACATTTTAATGTGCACTGGTGGCGGTTAACTGCTTTGTTTTGTTTTTTTTGCTCACATTAGATGGAACCAAATCGTAAAGCTGATGGTGATTATGTAAGTGAATTTATGTTGTTTTTAATCCTATTGCTTGTTTTATTTTTTTAATTCCATAAGTACTTATATATATTTTCCATTTTGGAAAATATACTTTCAGCCCTAGGGATGTATGTTTTAAACAATTACTATTTACATATTTTCATTTGTAATGTATTGCTTGTTGTAATGTATTTGAAAATTTTAATTAAATATAATGGAATGTCATTCTTTTAATATCTGCCGTGACATTATTTAAAGTTTGCAACAAATAAGCCTCTACAAGCTCGAAGTTATTTTAATGTGATGGTTATTGCTATTTTGTTTTAATGGATAATTAACTGTTGCTAATTAATGCACATTAAGTTGTATGTTTCATTGTACATGTAATTGTTTTGCTGTTTTCATTATATTTATACAACTATCATACACATTCTTTCTATTGTTTTTTCTTTACTAATTGTTGTGATTCTGTTTATAAATTTATATTATTTTATTTTAGCTTCAACACAATAGTGCAGCTGGTTCAGGAGCTCTTGAACACGACCCATGTTGTCTTTATCGACCAATATCTCCGGTAAGTAACCTTAATTAATTAATTAATTAATTTACATAATTATTTTCAGAGTAATTATACTTTTACAGAGATTGAGTAGATTTAGTTGGCCATACTGATTGAATAGATTTAGTTGGCCATACTGAATTATTAATCTCTGGGTTTTATTATTTTACTTGATTAATATGATCCTGCAGACTCCAAAAATGATTTCCATTTTTTTATCTTTATGTTATTTTATGTAATTATTATGTTAGTTACAAACTGCCTTACCAATTGAAGTGAAATGACTTAACTTAAACTATTTTTAATATACTAATCAGTAATCGTTTCAATACCCTCTACCATTTAATTGATCAATACCTCGGATTAACTGGTTCTACTATTTAATTGAATATTTATCTGAGTGTTTCTCTTATTAATAATTCAGTTATTCTTATTAAATTAGTGTTATTTAATAGTTGTATAAATATATTTATTGCATCTAATTTATTAATTGCAAGTATTTGTTTAATATTTAAATTATTGCCAATTGAATTTAATAATTTTGTTTTAGGGAGAAAGTACTCCTGGGCCTCTTCCTTTGGGTGTAGCCGTTATTGATGCTTCTGTCATATTATTTGGCTGTGTCTTCCCTAAAGTTAACCAGAAGCATCGTTTACAAATGCTGGAGCACTTCTCAGAATGTATCAAAGCAGCTAAGTCCTCGAGGGCCGACGCTGTGACTCTCAATGTTTTCTCAGCTTTACTCACAGGCCTCAAAGGTCTCACTGAATCAAAGTCAACCCTCGGCTCTGAGGATGTCAAGAAAGCTGCTACAACACTGATTATTGTTAGTGAATATTTATTTTATTTTATGTTTTATCAATTCTGAAAGTTTATATGGAAGGTTGTCCCTCCTGGAAAACCAGTGATTTTCATCACCACTATATAATTTCAAAGCCTGTGGTAATAATGAGTTTGTCCATAGCCTTTTTACTTTTTTAACATTCTTCTTTCATAGAACTCATTTACTTCAGAAGATTTTTAGCTATTTCAATGTGGAAATCCTAATTATTTTACTTTTTTAACATTCTTCTTTCATAGAACTCATTTACTTCAGAAGATTTTTAGCTATTTCAATGTGGAAATCCTAATTATTTTTTTTTGTCTCCCCTAGTTTTTTTAAAACCCAACCGAACAAAAGGTTTGAAGGAAATTTGACAATTGGAGCCTCCTCCATTCCAGCTTGAATGTAAACAGACGGGAGTATTAAAAAATGCTTTCCAGCACTGTCAATCAAACATAGCATTATAAAATGCTCTCCTGCATGGAAAGTGTTAATAACGTTTAGAAGTTATGAGGTTTATAAAAATATTTCTTGATGTTTAAATGTAGACTGAAAGAAGGTGTAAACTACTACGATTGATTGAAATAATAAACAATTGTAATGTTTCAGACAAATTTATAGTTCATTCAAAATCCTTAGCATAATCTATTTATTATAAAACATAAAGTAATCACTTTTAATTCCATATTTGGAAATGTTTAAGAGAAACATAAAATATAAATTTACTTATTATAAATCATAGTAAAAATAACATGAATGTCTTTGTTCTTCAGAGTGCCTTAACAAGCAGCTCTCCGATCCTGCGATGTGCAGCTGGGGAATCTTTGGGTCGGCTCGCACAGACTGTTCCGGACCCAAGAACAACTGCTGAGTTAGCCCAGACAAGTTTTGATCGATTAAAATCCGCCAGAGATGTTGCAAGCAGAACTGGTCATTCTTTGGCTCTTGGTTGTCTCCATCGCTATGTCGGTGGGTTGGGATCTTCTCAGCATTTGAACACAAGTGTTTCTATATTACTCGCACTGGCCCAAGATCCTACTTCACCGATAGTGCAGGTATGTCCCTCAATATATAATACATTTTCTGTTTTGTTTTTTTTCTTTTTGTATAAAATATGTTTGGTTTATGAGTATTTTATTATTATGCACAATTTATTAGAAAAATACCATCATGTTATTGATAATTTTCCTTACTTTTATTTGTTATTACTATCAGTTTGCCAATATCATGATTAAAATAGTTTGTTTTCAT
This sequence comes from Troilus luridus, assembly GCA_964056705.1. Classification (NCBI taxonomy): domain Eukaryota; kingdom Metazoa; phylum Arthropoda; class Insecta; order Hemiptera; family Pentatomidae; genus Troilus; species Troilus luridus. The sequence continues at coordinate 70,423,452 of OZ057415.1, read as the reverse complement.
TATTAGTGATTACATATTCATTATTTAAATTAATATGGTTTTTCACAATCTGCTTCAGGTCTGGGCACTCCATGCTTTATTTCTTATTGCTGACTCAGGAGGTCCTATGTTCCGTGGATATGTTGAACCCTCACTCACATTAGCTCTTAAACTTTTACTTAATGTGCCACAGTCTCATGTGGATGTTCATCAATGCATTGGAAAAGTTCTTAGTGCTATTATTACAACTGTTGGACCAGAACTGCAAGGTATTTATGTTGATAGATATAAAAATATATTAGTTATAATTATAATTTTAATAATAATTTCACAGCTGGTCATTTATACCAATCAGGTATTATACGAGGGTATGTGTAGGTGAGGGGTAGAATTGACAATATAACACACTTTTAAAAATATATTAAAAAGTTAAAACATTTTTTTAAAACCTTATTAGGACTATCAACAATAAAAACTTTTCGAAATACATTTTTTGAATATAAATACAACTGTCTTTAAAAATGCCTTTGAAATAAGTTATTTAAGCCCCATTTAACCCTTCACTTCTTCTGTATAGAAATCTTTATCGTTGATTTTAAAGTTTGGTTGTATGTTTTAAAATATACATGTGTATATAATAAAAATTCTCATTTAAATTAAATTATATTTAAAAAATTTTTTTTAAAAATTATTTTATTGAATTGTACAACTGTAATATATGCATCTAGTACAAGAGCTGTATGAATAAATAAATACATGAAAGGACATGTAGAGGCACTACCCATTGGCAGCATTCTAATTACATTTCTATTATAGAGGTCCCGAAACCATCTTCTCTTCAGACGCCTAGGAGGATTGTCCGGGATGGAATTGGATGCAAGGATGGAAACTAGTGGGTTTGGATGGGGCTGGAGTTTATTATGGAATAATAGGTATCTGGAATGGGCTAAATCGGTAACATATGGAACGTTAAGGTCATTATGGATGGTTTTATTTGTGACAAAATAAGGAGCGTTTAGGATTTTGCGAAGGATTTTGGATTGCAAGGATTGAATACGAGAGGAATTTGATGATTTGGTGGAGCCCCATAGTTCAATTCCGTAAGTCTATATAGGCCTTATAACAGTCACGTAAAAAAGTCTTTTTTAATTGATCTAAAGCTTTGAGCATTTGTCTAGTATGTGTCGAAGTAGTCGGAAGCGTCTAGCTGTTTCTTGTCTTTCCAGTCTTGTGTGAGGGTTCCAAGTAAGACGTTTGTCTAAGTTGAGTCCTAGGTTGCGAATCTGTTCAACAGGGATAAGTGGAGTACTATTAAAGGATACAGTAGGACAGGAAGTCATGGGTTTCCGGCGAAGGGTAAAGGTAGTTTGATGGGATTGGTTGGAATTGATTTTAATTCTCCAATTCCGACACCATTCTTCGAGGCTTGATAAATGTGATGGAAGGGATTGGGATGCAATATATGGGTCGTTATTAACTGATAACACACATGTGTCATCAGCATACGTGGAGATGAAGGTGTTAGGATGGGTTGGGATGTCAGCATTTAAAAAATTAAAACCAAGAAGTAATATTTTGCAAATGTTTAATATAAATTCTTGTTGTTTTTATTTATATTTTGTTTTTAATAGGTAACACCAGTACAGTTTGCATGGCTCGTTCTTCGTTGTTATGTGCTTGCGCAATTATGCAGGACCATCAAGATCCACTTGTTCAAGCTGAAGCAACATCTTGTCTGCAACAGTTACACTTATTCGCTCCGAGACATGTCAATCTCTCATCCCTTGTTCCTACGCTTTGTGTGAGTAATTATTTTATTATTAGATAAAAAAATGGTCCGGGTGTAGGTCAAAGAATTAATTTCTTAAATCGCGATAAACTATTTATTTGTTTCTAACAAATAGTTATCACTCTATAATGAATTAATTTTTTTTTACCTCCACCTGGACAATTTTCCTTCCCATTTTTATAAGATCAACTAATATTATTCAAGATATTTTATTATTAGTTTAATTACTTTATGCAAAAATGTGAATTAACTTTGTCCATGTTTATTGATTAAAAGTTTAAATATTTATGAAAACTATATTAACATTTATACTGACAAGTTTTGTATCGATTACCTGATCAGGAAACTTTCTTATTAAAAATTGTATCTTTATTATTATTTTAAGCTCAAGATAAACTAGTTTACTCACTTTATGGCAATCTAAAGCCACGAAACTTTATAAATCTGTGAACTTTCACTGTGAATCAATTTACACTGGTTTTGCCTAACTTTTTATAAATATCTCTTACACTTCTTTATTTTTATGTTCATTTATTTAAATTTTCTACTATTTAAAAATAGTAGAATAGGTTTTCTAATGTAGGCAATATTCCATTATAAAATCATTAGAAGATCTGTGTCATAAATTTGTTAAAAATATAAAGTCCATTTAATAAATATTCATTTGCAAATTCATAATGACTATTTATCATAGCATATTTATATATAGCAAATAGATAATGACTTGTTCATTTAGTGCTCAAGATAATTTGTTTGTTACTTGTAAATAAACCGTGAAGACAAAAATAGTTTTATTGTATTGAAAGTTTTACATATTTTCATTGATATATCAGGTTCATTGTTAATATTATCTTAATTATAACTTTATTGTTAAATATTATGTTGAAGTTCATTCTAGGTAATACATTAAATATTATTTTATTCAGGGTACTTTGTCCAGTAATCATTTATTGCTACGAAAAGCAGCAGTAGCTTGCTTAAGACAGTTGACTCAAAGAGAAGCCAAAGAAGTCTGCGAACATGCTCTTACGTTGGCAAATGAGAATAGAGAAAATAATTCTGTTGAAGGTAAGCGTTCTTATTTCTTTTACACACAGATTATTATCTTTAGAATTATCAAGTAACAAGTTGTTTCATGCAATTTCAGGTCTAGTTATTACTGAAACAGGTCTTCCTGGTGTGCTCTTCACAATGCTCGATACAGAAACTGACCCCAGCCTCATAAAGCATATCCACGATACACTGACGAGTATGCTTCAAGTTCTAGCTGCTGATAACCTATCACAGTGGTTATCACTTTGCAAATCTGTATTGACTGTTGCCAATGGTAAAGAAGAAATTTCTATTCTTATTTTTAAATTATTCTTTATTATATTAACAATAAAATCACGACAATTTGTCATCTCAGCAGTCTTGTTGTTCAAAATATCTTAATTATTATACTATACTTTCCTATATAATAATATCCTATTAGTTTCTGAAACTGTTTAAAATCTAAATGTCACCTTTAATCAGAAATTCTTTTGTAGTAAAATTTTTTCCCAAATTATATGTATGTTCATCACTATTTTCAAACAATAGGTTAGTTTTTGTGATTTTTTATCTCTTTATTATATTATATTTTATCTCTTTATTATTTCCCTTTTTGGTTAGTGTATTGGGAATCTGATAGGCTTGAGAGAAGATCTTAAACTTCAATGAATTCTGTTATAAATTTCATCTTCGGAATACCCAGATCACTGGTAAAACCCAAAGTTGTATTCCAAAATATCTCCCTGTCATTACTTTTTTTGTTTGTGTTACTATTCTATAATAAGCCTTATTATAGATAGGTTCCTCTATGATTTACCATCTTAATTAATAATCCTACCGATAAATCATTTTTTCAATACACTCTGGCCAATATAATTTTAATCTAGGCCGTGTGCTATGTTTAAGAGAAATAAAAAAACAACATGTTTTATGTCAAATCAAATTGTTTAATTAGTATAAAAAATTTGGACATATTGGTGTTTTCATTGATTGGTGTACAAACTAATATAATTGACAATGTCCTATATTGTTTTTCAATACATCTTAGTAATTTTTAAATAATTTCTATAACCATTGATTATTAGTATCTTCTTTTATATTTCTGTAGCCCCAGTGAATAAGTGTTTTTTGTCCAGAGAGATTTAACTGTATTGAGGGAGCGAAATCGAAATTATTTTCATAATTCTTGGGCTTGAAATAGAGTTTTAATATTAACAACAACTCCTTTTCAAGCCAAGGCCTGGCTTAGCCCCTTGCTCAATAGGAAAGTAACTTGATTCCGCTTCCTTACAAAACCTAATTTTGAAGAAAATTCTATTCAACTATTTTATTCACCAGGGCTGTAGGTATAATATGTTAGGTTTTTAAGTGTGAAAAGTTTAAAGTTTGTTTTTATATATAAAGTTTATGTTATTATTTATTATTAAGTTAACCTTTTTTTTTCTAACATAGATACTACTGCTTCTGGAGAGGCAGAGGGAAATGTACCAGTTGCCGATGAAGGGTCAGATGATGAAGGCGATGATGCGGAATTCCATGCTGGTGAATTAGCCAGGCTGACGATTCAACCAAGATGGCCTACACGAGTATTTGCTGCCGAGTCCGTTTCCAAAATAATCACTACGTGCAAATCTCACAAGGGAGCACACTTTGATCTGGCTCTTGCTAAAGAAATGCAGATGTCCAAACACAAAGGTGAGATATTTTTATATAATTCTATTCATTCTTCTTTTCTTTTCTTCATAAAAGTTACATTAATTATGGCTGTATATATTATTGTACATCAGAGCTAATAATAATAATGAATCACAGGTGATTATTTGGTGCTCCACTTGTCTGATTTGGTGAGAATGGCTTTCATGGCAGCTACAAGCGACTGTGACCAGTTGCGGTTACAAGGTCTAAGTCTCCTTGATGAGATAATTGAAACTTTTGCAAGAGTCCCTGAGCCAGAATTCCCAGGACATCTTCTCCTCGAGCAGTACCAAGCCCAGGTTTGTTATATTTGAAAATTTAGCTCTTTAGTTGATTAAAATTATCGTTAGTATTATATAAAAAAAAATTTTTTTTTATATAATAAAATAAAAGGTTCAGAAATAAAATATGAATGTATTTTTAATGTTAGTTTTGAGAAACAGGAATAAAGCTCTGTAATTATTGTTCACATTAAATTATTGTTTCTGTTAATTGTATTTGAAGCATTCAGAATAAGAAGTAGATAACTCCAAAATTTCAAAAATTGACTTTCACATTTTTAGCTAGTTCAGTCAAGGAAATTTGTCTTACATGACACTTAGCCACCTTATTTTTCATGGTTTTAGTGCAATCCTAAACCTGAACTATTGGGAGCACAAAAGATTGCTTGATAAAACTAGCGAAAAATATGAAAAAGTCAATGGAATTTGGAAGTTTCCACTTTTGATCTTGAATGTCTCACTTTTTTTTTTTCCTTATTATTTATTTTGTTTTATGAAATAAGCATTGTTATGAGGTGAGAACATTATATGAATTATATAGTGTCAGTTCTATGTTAAGATTCCTGATGTCTTAATGTGTAATATGCTTTTTATAACTATATTTTTTGCATCATTCTTTATAGGTTGGTTTCAAATATTTTAGCCTTTACATAAAAAGATTCTTGTGACCTACAATATATTAAATGTTGGTCTTTGTATTTCTTTTCTTTGAAAATAAATAAAAGTAGAAGAGAATAGACAGTAGAAATGCTCTCTTTGCTCTTGATGTCCTCTTCCACCTCCATCTGCTAAACCTGTGCCAAACACCAAATTCACCTTAAACTTATATTCCCTTGTCCCATTTATAGAAGGGAACTGTTGTAGTATGATTATCAAGGAACTATTCTTAATTATATATCACTGTAACAACTTTTAAAACTTCCAGGCATTTTCTATTGTTACAGTGAAGTCTTGTATCATTCTATACCATTACAGTCTCTTCTTATTACCATGATGTTATATTTATCAACAGGTAAGTGCTGCCCTAAGACCAGCATTCACTCAAGATACTCCATCTCACGTGACAGCTGCTGCTTGTCAAGCCTGCTCATCCTGGATCGGAAGTGGTGTTGCTCGGGATCTTGGTGATCTCCGGAGAGTTCATCAGCTCCTTGTCTCTTGTTTGGATCGTTTAAGGGCTTCAGGGACGACTCCTTTGATTTACAATGAAAGTATGCTTACTCTTGAAAGACTGGCTATTCTAAAAGCATGGGCAGAGGTATATAAAAATATTTTACTTTCTTATTTGAAATTTTTGGTTAATTTTTAATCACTATTTTATATTAATTAATATAAAAATAATTTTTGAGCTAAACAATTGGTATAATTTTAGTTACTTGGTATGAAGTTGGGATAATTTGAACAACCTGAATTATTTCTGAGTTTTTATTTATTAAAGTGTTACATGTGACTAATAAATTAATTTGTATTATTTTTGTAACTAAAATATCAATAACAACAGATCTATATTAGGAATTCATATATAAAAAAAAAGATATATTAATAAAATATATTAAAAAATATATATTAAAGGGCCTTTATATAATTAAATCAATTAATGCTTTAAAATATTTAATGCTGTAAAGGCTATAGAAATGGTGTAGCTCAGTATTTAGTGCACTGAGTAGCTGTGCTGAAGATCCCAGATTAGAATCCGATTGTAATAGATAAATTATTTAATCTTTAAACAGCCATAGATGGACTCTATGGGGTCTGCAAACCCTCCTGAGGCTCACACAGCCTCTGTAAAGTGGTTAACCTTAATTGGCAAAAACCTTGTCGGTTGAGGATGATCTCAGATGAATCACCTCCCAGCACAACCATTGTCTTCATGGATTGAAGTCATACTGTAAAAAAAAAATTATTAAAAGTATTCTGATTATATATACTTTTTTTATTATGTTAGCATTTTTAGTTACATTTTTATGACATTGTCATAATATTTTTATGATGATTATGTTTCATAATAAAAAAGTAAGAGTATTTATAAATGTTTTTAAAGGTATACATTGTTGCTATGATTGGGAGCACTACTTCATCTGGTAATTTAAACCCTTCGAGCCTTCCTAATAATGATACTTATGCCAATGGTGACGAGGATTTCGGGGATTTTGAATCAGGCGGTGAAAATGGCGAAAGCCTGCTCACTCTAGTATTGCCCGAATTGGCATCACTTTCACAGAATTGGTTGGCAGCATTGAAGGATCATGCTCTGCTCTCACTTCCTCCAGGTATAGTCTTTTCAAAATAAATTTTGATAAAAATTGTTTATGTTTATTTGTATTAATTGCCAGTTTTAAAAATTCTTAAAATCTTATTTTACCTGAGGGAAAGCTAATAATTTCATAACCCTACAGATTTTTATTCTTGGTTTGATATTGAGAAAGAGTTGTCTGGTTTATTGTTTAAAAGCGAAACACCTCTTCCAAAAAAGATTCATTCATATTTCTTACATAAATATTAAATGTAAAATAAAAAATAATAATACATCATTTTGGGAAAGGCTGAAGCTTCTACATTTTTCTGTCTCACAGTCCATCAGACTAATTGCTTATTGTGTATTACTCTAATTTAGTATTTCAAAACGTGACTTGAATATCAACCATTAGTCTTTGAAGACCAGTCAGATTAAAATTAATTTGTTATTATTAATATAGTGGAGTTTAAACTAGTATAGTTGAGATAAAACAAAAATAAATCAAATAAACTAACTTATATATTGGGTTGTCAAAATTAGAAATTCATTAAATTATTTTTTTTTTTTCTCTGTTGAAGTTGATCTCATTCAATCCAGAGTGTGGTTGCCAATAGGTTTAATTTTACACCTCTATTGATTAGATACGCTTAAGGTTAATAGAACTGTAAAAAATTTACTAAGATTATTTTAGGGGAAAAAATGGTCCAGATAGAGTTAAAGAAAAATGTATTACTTAATAGTGATTAACTATTTATAGAAACCGACATTTTGGCCCAGATTGCAGGTCTTTTTCAGGGCTGGACAGACAAGATAGACAAATAATTTTTTTTTTTTTTTTATTTATTTATTGATATTTACAACTGTATTACAATAATACATTAAGTAAATAGGATAAGCGATACATAATGACATGTGAAAATGACAAGTATAGAAACTACCCACTGGAAGTACTCAAATCACAAGTTCAACTAAGAAGGCCATGGGGTTCTTCCGATAATGCCTCGGAGGATTATCGGGAATTGAAGAGGAAGCTAGGTTTGAAACTAGAGGGTTTGAGTGGAAATGAAGTTTGTTATGAAAGGTTAGATAGCGGGTTCGGGCCAAATCAGCAACAAATGGGACATTAAGGTCGTTATGGATGACTTTATTCTTAACAAAATAAGGAGCGTTGAGGATTTTACGAAGGATTTTGTATTGTAGGGATTGGATATGAGAGGAATTCGATGGCTTAGTGGAGCCCCAAAGCTGTACTCCGTAAGTCCAAATAGGCCGTATGATGGTCATGTAGATGAGTCTTTTGTAGTTGATTGGGAGGTTAGAGCGTTTGTCTAGGAAGTGTTGAAGTAGCCTGCAACGTCGAGCGGTTTCTTGTCTTTTCAGTCTAGTATGAGGATTCCAGGTTAATCGTTTGTCAAGATGCAACCCTAAGTATTGGATCTGTTCTACAGGCACAAGTGGGATATTATTAAAGGATACTGAAGGGCAGGAAGTCATTGGTTTACAACGTAAGGTATAAGTGATTTGATGCGATTTTTGAGAATTTATTTTAATTCTCCAGTTTTGAGACCATTCTTCAAGATCAATGATATGGGATTAGAGGCTTGGGGATGCAATAACTGGATCGGTGTTGACTGATAATACACATGTATCATCAGCACACGTGGTAAGGATAGTATTGGGATGTCCGCTGTATAAACTGTATAAAGGATTGGGTCAAGGATACTATCTTAAGGAGAAAAATAATTTAATTTTGTTTCAAAATTTTCAAAATATTCATCTTTTTTTACTCCAATAGTTTTATTTTTATATATTAGTTTTTTCTTTATTCTATTCAAATTATTTCACATTTGTATCTTGTCTATCCAGCCCTATATCAACAAGACGTTTGTTTCTAATTAATAGTTTATCTCTATTTAAGAAATTGATTTTTTTTACCTCTACCCGGACCATTTTTTCTCACATATTTATTTTATGTATTTTTTTTGTATATTATGTTTACAGATTACCATATTACATTGTTAAAAGTATTATTTTTTTTAGAATTTGCCAGCCAGTTACCACATGATGGTGGAGCATTCTACACAACAGACACAATGGATAGCTGCCGGCCGCACTATGCGGCTTCTTGGCCTCCATTGTTACATGCTGCTGCCCTCTGGTTGAATGCTACTCAATTCAAAGGAGAAAATGCACAAGACCGATTTCACCTATTGTTCGGTATGTATATGTAATAAGTTTAGTGGTAAGAGCGATCAGCTATATTATTTGAAGATGAAAATTTCTTTTTTATCCTTGCCTTAACCGAATTAACCATTCAATATTGACCATATTGTGAAATTATCAACAATTGTAAGTTAGTTCTTGAGAATTTCACAATTTTGTCACTACAACAAACATTCATTTCAGAATTTCAAAAAAGAAAAATCGGCTGTAGCCGAACACTTCTACAACACCAACCACCATATACCCTTTGAAAACACCACCATACTTGTAAAAGAAGCTAATTACCATCTCCGTAGTATAAGAGAAGCTATCGAAATTGTCAAAGAACCTAACTATTTCAACAAGAAAGATGGCTATAAGCTTAGCAAAAACTGGTATCCTGCCGCATACATGCGGTATGGCAATAACCATACATTACCTCACTATCCACATACAGATGAACCCCACTCCACCGAATACACACTAACACAACACGACAAGACAGGTACATGCCAGCCAATGGGAAGCCCGACTTCGATCGGGGGGAGACCACACCCCCTAAGTATAAATACACCGACACCAACCACCCGCTCTTCATTAACTGACTAACCCTAAGGATGCTCACAGCACAATGAGCAAAAGCTTGGTTAATAGCACCGACATGACACGGTCCATCCCGGAAGAAGTTCCGTTGATTTCCTGTTGTTAAAATCATCTCCACCAAGCAACCTATTCTGTCTCAATTTTAAACCATTATACTACATGCTTAATACCAGTACTAAAAATAAAAATAAACATTTTATACATTGTAATAAAAAAATTTCTATTCTAATATTAGAAAATTACATATTTGTTGTTTATAGAAATGTGCATTAACTTCTATTTGAATTTCAACATTCTTAATTTAAAATACACTATACATTCATATTATAATTAATTTTATTTAAAACAACACGTTCTGAATTGATGTGTCGACAATCATAAACCGATTGATAAGAACCTTGGAGAAGGTTGCAGTTGTTCATAAAAATAATTAGTGTTTAAAAAGAGTCAGTTTGTAAATTTTAATAAATTGTTTTTGTTTTTTATCACAAATCATTGTGAAATTGATAAAACATTTATACACTTACCTATATTCAATATTTTTTTTTAAGGTATCTCCATGGAAGCCCTCTGCAGCCCCAGGATGGTGGAGCCTACTGAGAGTGTTATTACTTGTTTGAAAGCCCTTTTTACACTCCTTGATTCTGAACTACCTCGTCAGATGCTAATGCAAGACAGATCATTAAGCATTGAATTGTGTAATGTACTTCACAGGTCAGTTGTATTTCATATATCAGTTTGAAGAATTCCGGATTGATTCCTATGATGAAGGATTTATCCATAATTTCCTAAACTTTCTTTTGACTTATGTTTTTATATTAAAGTCTTTATTTTTTCTGGGATGAAACTGTTTAGAATGCTTATACAAAAAATTTAATATGAGCTATAATTGTCTTAAAATAAAACTTAATTACAATTTAATTAGAAGCGAGGAGATGGTTGACTGGAAGATCTGAGTAAGGTAGGAAATAGTTGGGGGTACAGTCAAATAAAACACTAAACAAGTGGGTACTTTTTTATTATGTGCCGACGTTTCGACCCACTTTGTGGGTCATCTTCAGGGCTAGTGGAAGCTGAGGCTAGACTAGAAGTTAAGCCTTAGAAGACTAAGGCTTCTAAGGCTAGACTAGAAGTTAAGCCTTAGAAGACTAAGGCTTCTAGTCTAGCCTCAGCTTCCACTAGCCCTGAAGATGACCCACAAAGTGGGTCGAAACGTCGGCACATAATAAAAAAGTACCCTCTTATTTAGTGTTTTATTTGACTGCACCCCTAACTATTTCCTACCTTACAATTTAATTAATTAAATAAATAAAAATAAATTATGAGCTAGTTCCTAATTAGAAATTAAAAGAAAGAAAAAATATTTGAAGAAGGTAACAATAATTATAAAGAAGAAACTCATTAATATTTACATAAATACAAATACAAAGTTTTTATTAATTTTTATTATTCCAAATTTTTTTTTTGTAGATATGTATGAATATAAATTAACGTTTACTATTAAAACTACCAAACCCTATTTATCTGTGCATTTAAAAAATATATACTTTTTCATTTATATTGCAATTAATATTCCATTTAATGGATAATCAAAGTAGAGTATATCAATTTACACACATTATCATTAAGAGATGAGTTAGATACGATTACCAATGTTCTCATCATTATTCCAAAAGATTTTTTTCTGTAAATTATTTGCTAGCTTTATTATTCTGAATTAACTTTAACAAAGATCTTTGAGTTGTTTTGTCATACCTTCCAACCCCCCCCCCCTCCAGAAAAAAAAATTTGAGGGACATTGTTGTACAAATATATTTGATCTCTAATACAATTATATATAGATTAATTTAATTTACCTTTGTTGTAATAAGATACAGGTCCTGAAAAAAATCTGTTTTTTTATGATCTTCTACTACATAAGTGAATTGAACTATATGTCTATTGGTATCTGAAACTTAAACTGCCGTATTTTTCTTGACTTAATGATTATTTATATCATTATTAACTTTTTGGAGGTATTAAATTATTCTCGTTTTAAGGCTGCTTTTGACCAGAGAAAACATTGAAATTCAACAATTGGTTATGGATGTCTTGAGCCAAGTTTTAAAAGCAGCTCAGGAAGAACTAGATACCTTAAAGAAGAAAAAATTAAAAGGTATCATTTTTAGTTTGTTTATTTATCATTTCTTTTTTAATTACGTATACCTCAAAATATATTGGGTTAGAAACAAAGCAATTGATACCTTCCCTCTTTCACGCTCTTCTATTTTAGGAAATTCAACTTTAGGTAGGGATATTTGTTTTGGAATTTTTATTGATATATTTTTGTTTAATTAATGATGAAGTAACATTGCTGCTTCAAAAGAGTTTTTGGATGAAGTCTTGTAAGTTATCGCCATTTTCTAATTGAGGAAATTATAAACTATGCATTTATGTTTTATTTCACATGCTTAGATTTATTCTGGTCGATATATGGGTGATTCCATTCTAACAGTATTAATAATGCCCTGTACTGTTTGCTCTCACTGGTCGTCCATTAAAAAGCCATTTATGAAATGTTTGTATCAATATGATCCTCATGAGCATATTTCATTTAGTTTAACTTGTACTCCAGAGAAAACTTACAGTTTATCACTATCATGTCAAAACCATATCTATTTCTAGAATTTACCTATGAATTTATTTATTTTTTTTGTTGCTTAGTGTTCAACTCATAAAAAAATTTAATAATTTTTCTGAAGTAGGTTTACCAAATTTATTTTATTTCAGCATATTGACTCAGAAAATTTTATTATCATTCTCATAATTTTGATGTTGTAGCAAAATTCTCTTGAATTTCTTTTTTCTCTTTTGAATTTCTTGAAATTCTCTTTGAATTTACAATAAAATAGAGTAATAATATGCATTAAAAAAGTAAAGAAAGTTTAATTATAGAATTAAAAAAAGTAACAGAACAGAATCACTCTTTATCATTCTTATCATTATTTATATTGTTCTTTTTCTCGGCGTCTAGTCAAGGGTGAGGCTAGAAAAATTAGTTTGTAATGTTCATCACTTTTCTAACTTACTTGCATTTCAGAATAACACTGCTTTCTGCATTTGTTCCAGAATATTATAATTTAGATTCATTCATTATTATTATTATCAGAACTTGGGCCAGAAGGAGATGAGAAGAGCGAAGAGCTTGATAATGTCGGAGAAGGGGGAGAATCAGGAGAGCTACCGCCTGGCAAATCTCTGGTGTTTGCAGTGCTGGAGGTGTGCCTGTGCCTTCTCGTCAGCCAGCTGCCTCCGCTCAACCCAAGCCCTCAGTCCCTGAGTCCTCGGCCGCAGAAGAGACCACATCCACCTCTCGTTGCCAGGGCACTGGACACAATGGGCAGGCTTCCAACGCTTACTTCTCCTGCTGGTAATTTATAATAGTACTTTTCTTAAAATAAGTATAACTATTTATGTGAAGCGTTCAGGATCATAAGCATGTAACTCTGATAAAAAATTGAATTTTTCACATTTTTCGTTACTTTAGTGAAGCAGTGCTTTACGCTTACAAAACTTCAGGTCCAGAACCAGATTAAAACCATGAAAATGTTTTGGGTTAGACAAAATTGTTTGACTAAATTAGCAATATAATGAGTCAATTTTTGAAATTTTGAGCTAACCGCTTTTGATCCTAAATGGCTCGTATACAGACCAATTCGACAATTCATCATCAAGTGTTTTAAAATTGCTCTTTAAATAAATTTTTCTTATTTCTTTTGAAAAAATATATTTTGTTGCTGTTTTTTTGTTAAACATAAAGTTACAAATGTATACTACTTCATTTTGTATTTATTTTATATTGTATTATTTATACTTTTTTTAAACTTGTCCTTATTAATGTTAATTAGTGTCTTATCATTTTTTAGTTATATATCTTTAGTTTTGGTAATTCAGTAATTAAATCGATTTTTGTTCAAAATGAATTAATCACAATCACTTAGTTCAACACAGTTAATTGTATTAAGAGAAGCGAAATTGTGTCATTCTTGTAGTTTTTTTTTTGTTAGAAATAGAGTTACGAAATAAGTAAGAACTCCATTTGAAGCCAAGATCTGACTTAGCCACTTATGCACCAAGAGAATGATTCTGCTTCCTCATTTCAACCATCCCATTTTGGAAAAAAATTGGCTTAACCACTAGTTCAGCAGAGCTGCAGATGTATTCTGTTCAATTGTTTTATTATAAATAATTTTCAGGAGGAATCTCAATACTTCCTACTGTACTCTATCTTACTACTGGCGTATTGAAAGAATGTGGATGGAAATCTCCAGCTGGTGGGGAAGTGACTGGTGCATTGCATTGTTTACGAGCCTTAGCATCCCATAGATACGCTACTCATTCCGCTACGACAAACCAATGGAAAGCTCTCTTGCAGAGTGCTCTCGCAAAGATCATTGACCTTGCTAAAACAGGTATTTATTTTAGCCTGGTATATTATCGACATAGATGATTAAGTTATTTATGGTTTATGATATACGTATACGTATATTTTTTTAATTCAGGAGCTGACAAGGCCGAAAAGAGTGAGGGCGATGAAGTAAAACTTGACGAAGTGACGATGATGACCGCAATAACTGTGTTTGTTCTACACGCTCCTCCTGAAGTAGTCTCAGCTCCCAACTTGCAGTATCCCTGCATCAATCACTTCAGGAGGTGCATTCAAGGAGACGACATTCAAGTTAGTAATTGAATAAGTTTTCAGCTTTATTCAGATTCATATCCTCAATACAAATGCAAAATATCAAAAGTGAAAAACACCATGTTTCAGAAGAGTGAATCAACTGTTTCAAGATTCATTCAAAATCAGTGCATATCGTCAAACATATTTTACCTATATCATTGTAGATTGTTTTTTCTCATTATAAATAACTCCATATGAAGTTTATATCAATTATCAATCATAAAGCAAACGCTATTGACAAAAAACAAAAAACATGTTTTTTTCACATTCAATACTTTTGCAATTGTATCAACAATATTGTGAATGGTAACAATCATATCGTACATGCATGATTAGCAATGTTAATATTCAAAACTATAACAATAGTCAAGACCATCTTTAAGATTAAGGGAGATAGTAAAACTTAATTTATGATTACAAACATCCGTTATAATTGTCTTTGACATATTTTTCCTGGGTATTTATCTAAAAAATTGATCATGAACAAGAATCATTTCATAGCAATGTTCTAGAAATGAAATACACTGCTGTTGTTATGGTTTCGCCTGCATTTCAGTCCTCTTAGTGTGTTATATTCTCACTTACATTTTAGTTAGTATTTATTTCATTGCAAAATGAACCTTAACACCACCACTATTGTGAAAGTACAGTGCGACAATCTCAATGAAGCAAAAATGACCAAAGGCCCATCTCAATAGAGTTTTTTCCCTACTAACACCAATAATAGTACCTTCCACTCTTTTTTTTGTTTTTATAAACCCATAATAAATAATGGCTTATGATATTTAGTGTTACTTTTTCGTATTTATGCTCTCTTAAAGCAATGATCATTTGCTCATATAAAGTGCAGTATTTGCCAATATATTCCTGTAATAACTTTCAGAATAATGGCTTATGATGGCTCATTCTTTAATTTTTTACAGATAAAACTGAAATGTGTGCAAAGTCTCAAGACTATCTTCTCAAGTACCGATAGGCAAGTTTGTACAAGCTACGTACATGCTTTGGCCCCAAGACTTCTAGAATTACTTCACAGCAAGTCTTCCAAACAGGTTTCAACAGATTTGGAGCTGAACCTAACTCTGGAAACTATTTGTGCATTGGAAGCTCTTATCCACCTTGCTGAACCAAAACACAGTAAACCTTTTTTCTTATTAACATACTTGTATATATTTAATGACTGGTAATGTAGAGTGTATGCCGTTTTAAAAAATGTTATGGAATCATATTTTTTATCAAAGTAATATTTCGTATAAGTTGGGTTAATATTTCATAGTTATTTTGTAATGTTGGTTTTGGTCAAGAGTTCTTTTTTTTTTTAATTTATACAGTCTTTGTATATTGTATTCCTTCAGTATTCGGTACTTGTGTATTAGCCGGTACCCATGGACTGTTATCCCCCATTTTTTGTAACCTAAAGACTGATAATTCTGATACTGATAACACCTACCTTCTTATTCATATTAATTTAAATTGAAATATACAAAATGAAATAATACAATGTTAATTCCATACCTTTCTAGTCATGTTTATCTTTTTTAATAAATCTATTCCCTACAGTTTTGACAAAAACATCTCTATTTCTATCCTAGTCATAATCCATTTGATGACCTTTATCATATAATTTCGCCTTAAGAATTATTCCGAACTTCTGGAAGTATTTCACAGTTTCTTCTTTTAGCGGCAGCTATTTCCAAAGTGTTATTCTGTTAATTTTAAATACGCAGTAACAAAAGAAATAAGACAAAAACATAGAATTAAATTTAATAAACAATACAGAAATTTAAATAGACAATAAACAAAGTTAACAAGACAAAAACAATACAGAAAAAATTTTATAATGGAAACACAAATAACTCAAATGAGAGGAGTTATAAGAAGAGGTTACATGAGTTAAAGAGGCAGGTTTTATGGGTACCAGCTAATACACAACTGCCCAGTATTTTAATATTGTGTGTAGTTTTACTGGCATCAGATATTTAAATATTAATGTACTTACTAGGTGTAATTCTCCTTTCAAACTTGTCTGCATGCCTTTTATAAAAATTATTCTAAGTCCAAATCCATTGAATGGTTGAAAATAAGCTGGAGGAGGAACAGTACGGATTCCGTCCTAATCGAATCACTCAGGATCTCATTTTCACCATGAGACAAATCCAAGAAAAGGTCTTGGAGAAAGGAAAAGAACTTTCGGTTTGCTTTGTAGATCTAATAAAAGCATTCGACAAAATACAGAAAGGAGATGTCTGCAAAGCCTTAAGAGAAAAGAATGTGGACACAGGACACATATTGGCGGTGGAGAGTCTATATAGGAAAAACAGGAACGTAGTCAGATTGTCTAACAACACCTCAAAAGAGTTCGATACAACTTGTGGGATTAGACAAGGTCGAGGTCTTAGTCCACTACTGTT
Organism: Troilus luridus; assembly: GCA_964056705.1. NCBI lineage: Eukaryota > Metazoa > Arthropoda > Insecta > Hemiptera > Pentatomidae > Troilus > Troilus luridus. Next base: position 70,406,504 of record OZ057415.1, on the reverse strand, counting down.
TGTTTTGGTCCTGGATTCAATCATAAAAACCTGCAAGGAGAAATTCAAAAAGTTCCACCTAGGGCATTTCAATCTGATGCCTCTAAATCTTGGTGTTTGCTTATGATCTGATTGTGTTAGCAGATTATGATAAAGATCTTCAGTACAATATTAGGATACTCCAAGAAGAGGTGAAGTTTATTGACATGTGTATCAACCCGGCAATAACAAAAGTAATGAGGATAGGAAGAAACCCAAGCAGGGCTATGAGAGTGATCAGAGTTAACGGCAAAATAATTTAATGGGTAACTTATTTCAAATATCTAGGAGTGCACCTGCAGGAGAGTGGCTACATCAATAGTGAAGTAACAGAGCGTATTAGGCCAGCAAGCAGAATGTTTAACGTCGTGAAAAGAGGCTTCTTAAACCGCCATGAGGTGGCAAAAAAGACCAAGATGGCTGTTTTCAAGTCTACCTTTATTCCGATCTTGACGTACTCCTCAGAGTCATGGACTCTAACAACCAACCATAAATCAGGGTTCAGGCTACCGAAATGAAGTTTCTTAGGAAGGTGGAAGGGAAGACCAGAAGAGATCGAGTGCGTAACAAAACAAGAAGGACACATCTCGAGACAGTTCCAGTGACTGAACTAATAGAGCGGAACTGGCTCAGATGGTTTGGACATCTGTTACGTATGGAGCCAAGCCGCAAAATGTGCATACAATGCAAGAGTAGAGGGCAAGAGAGGGAAAGGACTGAAGTGGGAAGATGGGGTGAAGGAAGCTTTTAGGAAAAGAGGAATGGATTGGAATAGAAGAAGTGTGTTGGTACAGAACAGAGACAACTGGGTCAAGCTCTATAAAGGATCTCCTCACTCTGCTGACGAGTGTAAAAGATTATGATGAAGATGATGATATATTTAATTATATATATATCAATAATAAGCTTTATTTAGCTGCTTATTGAAATTTTATATAAACCTCTTGTTGATTTAGTGTCAATGAGTATGTTGAGAATGAGAATCTTTTATTTTCTTTAATCCTCATTATTATTAATTTGGCAACAGTATCGTAAAATGGAGTTACTTTTAACAAAATGTATGTCTTCCGGTATTGTTTTCTAATCGTATGAATGATGTAGTGATTAAAAACTTTTATATGTATAATTTAAAAGTATTTTAAAAATCTAGATCGTAATTTTTCAAAATGTGCATTCAATACTTGATTTTTTCTTTCCTGCTTTCTAGGAGATTTGTTGCAAGGCAAGTAAACAGTTAATTAATCTTAAACTTTAGAAAGCATGCTTTCATCTTTTTTATTTGAACAAAAAAGTCATCTATTATTAAATTTTTACAGGAATACAAATGTTGAAACTATTAGTGCCGGAACTCATTGATTGTCTTCTGGAGGGTCCAACTTTGAAAGAAGCAAACAAACAGTGTAAAACACTTCATGAAAAAAGTCTTCAGTGGCTTATGAAGATAGGGCCTCAATATCCTCAGGTATATTAATTTATTAATTACAAGATATGCCCATGCCCTGTTAGGATTGTCTTAAAATATAAATAATCATGAAAATTAAACATTTTATTATTTATTCTGCAGGTTTTCACTTTAAGTTGAGTTGCAACAAGTTTTAAATGTTTATTTGTTTCGTTTTTAATATTTTCCAATATAAACTTTCTAATAATGGATTGAATTGGTCAGTCTCCTACAGTTAATTGTTGTTATTAGTCGAGTTGACAGTTGATAGTGTGGCGCATCACCTCAGACTCGGAACCCACTACGAAACGTTAGCCTATTAAAATAAGTTATGCTTAATTTGTGTTATCTTGACAGCAACCCCTGGCCAATTCAATCCATTACAGTGAAGTATGTTTGTTGAAACATTCATTTCTAGATGAAATGATTAGCGAAGTATACACATTTCCCATAATTACAGTTATATTCTCTTTTTCTTACTAAAGCTTATGATGTATTGTATTTTTTGTATTGTTCTTGTATTTTTGGAAAAGATTAAAAGGAAAACTAATAAGCAATTAAAGCCTGCTGTAACTCAACTCAAAGCGACAACCTTCGGAACACATACCAATATTCTTTTTTATGATTAAAATATAAATTTTAATATTAGTTATAAATTACATATTCAGCAAATTATAAGGTGTTTGATTCATTTTTTTAATACAGGAATTCAAGACTATCATGTCAGAATCGAGTGACATGAGGAGTCGGTTAGAAACGGCTGTCAGAAGAAGTCAAGAATCGCGGAGAAAAGACGTCATAAGCGGGAAACCACACCAGCCCCAGCTTCAACCGCAGGAGCCCACTATCAAGCTCAAGACTGATTTCAGAGACTTCACGGCATAGGCATGAGTCATCTTGTAAATTTTTTATATTTGAAATTTTTTTAAAATTGTAAATTGTTACATTTTGATGGCACATTATATTTATTGGCTGTTTTAGTTTAGATGCATCACTTTGTTGGAGTCATATCTGTGAATTTATTAACACAAACACTTAACTTTTTATAAGTAAAAAAATTGTTCATGCTTAATATTCTCTGATTTTAATTTATTAGTATTGAAATAATAATTAATTATTATTAATTTTAATGTTTTAATTTTTTTTAAATTGTACTAAATAGAATTTCTTTTTAAAGATGTAATTATGATATTGATATTTGTTTTGATATTTTGTATTGACATTCCTCTTCTGTTTGATTTAGATTCTTGATCTTTATTTTATTTTGGTTCTGAATCTTCTTATTGAAATTTTTACTTAACGTATTTGTGTGAATTTTAAATTTTATTTATTTCTATAGTACTGCTTAGGGCTTATTTTTGTTATAATTTCATGAAATACGTTTTTCTAAGTATTAAAAAATACAAAAAAAAAAAAATAATAATATTCCAATCAGTAAGAAGGGAAGGATTTTTGAGCTTGAAGATAATGATGTATCAATTTTAATTTTTTCCCAAATATTTATTATCAATAGGTTTAGTTTTGATAAACATTGTGCCAACATGTCACTAGTTTTTTCTTCCATAACACTGGTTTCCTTTAGCTGTTGATATCTTGATTGTTACCCTTATGATTGTAAATAAATTTATAATTTTTCCCCGTTATACTTTGGTATAGACTGATTATAAATGTCTTTCTTGGAGGCATCAATGTAGTATGTATACTTTACACATGCTATAGTTTTTAGTATAGGATTACAGTATTATGTGTGTAAATAGTTGATAAGAGTGTGTGTCAATTTATATAATGTGTGTATAATGTAGAAAAGTGTATATTGTTATAGAATAGATTATAATTGTAGATACCATATTTTTATGTATTTATTTAAAATACTTCTTATTCTACCCTTATATAAAAATAATTTGTAGAATATAAATATTTAATTTTAATGTGTATAAAAAGGCATGTAAAAGGCAAAAATAAAATTGTTATATGTGCAAGGAGTTGTGATGGAATTGTGACATTTAATTTTTGTTAAATTTTAGACATTTTATCAATGTTATACAGTAAATTACAAATAATAGAAAAAATATTTAATTAGTGATCTATCCTTAATTTTAAAAATATTTCTGATCATTTTATGGAACACTCATTCCTCATATCTGAAGATTTTTTTGTTTCAATTTTTTTTTAATAAATAAATTCCTAATGGTTTTCTATTTTTCAATTTATAAAAATTTCCTTATTGTACTGATTATTATTTATTTCATTTCTTCACATAATTATTTTCTAATCTGTTCTGATGAATTAAATTCAATGAACATTGGGTTTTAAATTATTTCCATATGTTGCTTACTACCAAATTTCATAAACTAATTCTGTATTTTTACTAAATTCAATATTATCTCAATATATTTATAATATTATAACGGTATATTGTAGAAACGTATTTATTTATTTTAATTCTGTTTTTTTTTCTTTTGCATATTTTAATATTTTTTATTGCTGTCTTGCTTTAATATTTATTGTCTGGTTAAAAAAAATCAACCAGAATTAATTCCCTTCATTAGGCATCACTTTACAAATTTATGAAATTTATTTGATCAATTAAGTGTTAATTACTCAACAGAAAACGCGTGAATAATTTTGTTCCAATTTTGTTCTTCATATTCATATTTACATCCAGTATTTCCTTACTTGTATTTATATTTTTGTTATTTTTGATGCAGATGAACACAACTCAAATAGTGATTGCCGTGTTATTACATATCTTTGTAAAATGTAATGCCTGCAATTTAAAAAAAAAAATCTAATATTCTTGTATTTACATGAATAAAATGCTAAATGTGTATTTATTTTTAATGTTTAACATCCTCCTCATTTTTATAATATCTATGAATAGATAAAGCAACAAATACATTTTGGGATGCATTAGAATATTTGAGTGAATACATTTTGTACACAAATTATTAGACAATTAGAAATTATTAGATTGATGTATCATCAATAAGGTTTCAAAAACTTTGTTATAGTGAAATTGAAGTTGGGGATGATAAATCAATTAATAACCCATTCCTAAAGGTCTTAAATAATTTTTGCAATATTGGATACTACGATTATTGTAAATAATTATTATTATTGCTGTTAATTGGTCGGTGGTTATATTTAAAATTTTGATTAATCTTATTAAAAATTAGACGCTACTCTCGCTATATAAATATACTCTATATATTATATAAATTGCTATATAATGCCAAGCAAAAACTATTTTGTAAAATACTCTTGTTTCTCCTTTTCATTCGTATCGACCCTGAAGAAGCTTAAGTTACACTAGCAGACAATGCTATTTAATTTGAAATATATTGGTGTTTATTTTTTGAGGTGATGAATCTGTCTTAATAATTCTCCCCTTGATCCACCCCTGACATCACCGAGCCATTTCAAAAGTGGTGGCCCTTGCCTCGGCCTACTTTCAGTCATTTCTGAGAAGTTTTATAGTTTATTGCTGTTCATAATACAATTTTTATGAAAGTTCAATTAAGTAAAATTTGTATCTGAAATCACGTAAATGTAGTTATTAAGATTTTACCCCGTTAAAGTGGTTTTATATTTATACTAAAGCAAGTATGAATTTTGTAATGAGGTGTTTTAATTTATTTTTGGGGGTTCACAATGGGCTGTATCCTTAAAAGATATTATTTTAATCAGCCATTATATAATGATACAATAATCTGAAAACATTAATACACTATTGTATATTGTCATTACTATTAAAAGTATTTTATCATTATGCTATAAAATCAAAACGGTTGTTCATCCTTAATTTTTCAGTTATCTATAAATTTAATTTATAGGGAGTGGGGTAGGTCATTGTACAGAGCGCTGAAAGTTCTGGGTTCAAATCTGGCAGATAGATTATAAATCTATTCACAGCCAAGGAAAGACCCTAAGGATCTACAGATCCTTCTTGGGCTCACCCAATCTCTATTAAGTGGGTACTAGTGATGGGCTTAACTGCTACTTTTCTGTAACAGCTCTAACCGTTACTGTGATTTCTTAACTGCTACTAACTGTGATTTGTGATTCTGTCGAAATGCTACCAACAGTGATCGCGTCGGCGTACTTAGTTCCACATCATGAATATGACGATCACAGAATACGCATTATAAGGATAATAATTACTTTGACACTTGTAAAATTCACTATAATCCTATCAATATACATACAGATGGAATTATTTTCAATATCCCACACATAACGTAAATTTTCCTCTTATGGTTTAACCCATTCAAGACCAGCGCTGGCTCTAGCCCGTGTGCAATCGTGACCTAGGCGCCCCCTTGTAGGCATCAAAATTAAACACTTACAGTTACACAAGGTCTTGCAAAAAACGGCAAATCCTCTAAGGAGATTAATGTGAAATCGCAAAAAAAAATCTGTTGTTCCATAGAAAAAGTCATTGAGACCAAATGATTGAAACAGCTGATATTTTTTCGCGATTTTAGAATTGGTATTGATGAGTATATGGATTCCGCCAAAATATAATATTCACACTGACTTAAAATAACCCTATATTTGAGGAAAGTAGGGCTTACAGAAATAAGAAAGCACAAGTTTATTTTAAAATATTTATTAATAATATATACAAATTAAAAGACGCTCTTAGTCAAATTACAAATACATATTTACAAGATTACTTTTCGTGCTTTAGCACCTGCAAAATCATTAACGATGTCACTCACTTCAATTTTGATTTTATGTTCAATACTTATTAATGATAAATTTGTCAATCTACTTTAAGACATTGTGGATCTGAGATAATTTTTAATTAACCTTAGTTTCGAAAATGATCTTTCGCTGTGAGCAACAGTGACTGGCAATGTGAGGTAAATCCTAAGTGCTGTGGACAGATTTGGAAACACTGAAATTAATTTATTATTAAACAAATAATTTAAAATATCCAACGGTTTAGTAGAATCATTAATGAACAGCGGTAATAATTCGATTTCATTAAAGAGCTCTAACTTTTCTACATCTGAAGAACCAGCATGGCGCAGTTTATTTTCTAAATTAGAACAATAAGCTCTTTTTGTATCAATCTCCAAATCCTTCCAGTGATTTAATTTTTGAAGGAATGAAAAAATTATATTACTTTGATTCAAAAGTTCGAACCGTTCGTCAAACTTATTGATAGCGGTATCAAATAGGTAGTAATAAAAATTTACTTTGAAATGTGTTTCTGCATCTGTAATCGGCTCATCTTCTGCCTCATAGTCAAAAAACCTTCTACACGCGCGAGGGCGAGCTGGTGCGGGAAATTCGGCAATTGCGTCGACCTCTTCGGCTATGGTTTTCGCGTTATTGAGGAACTCCTGAAAAGCAGACTCATTACGGAATTCAGACACACTTCTTTTTGCCAGATCAATCATTTTTACCGCTTCTGACAAAACGACATCGGAATTTTGAAGAGTCTTGCTAACTAAATTTATCTTGCTTAAAATTTCAAACCAAACACCTAGGGAACAGATAAATTTGAATGACTTAATTTTTTCTAACGACGAATTTGCCAAATTTCTTGACTCCGCATCTTTGTTTCTATCGGAATATATGGTAAACAAGGAATCATATACGTTCCCTAGATTAAATTGTAGAGCGTTTATTGTTTCAACCCTGCTCACCCATCGAGTATTTAAGAGTGGTTTTAGAGTTAAAGTTGGCATTTCTTTGGCAAGAGTTTGCCAACGCGCTGTTAACGCAGAGAAGAAAACACATGTGATCCACAATTGAAAAAAAATTGACAATTTCTAACGAACTTTTAGCAGCGTCATTAACTATCAAATTCAAGTTGTGTGCCGCACAAGGTACGTAAATGCCCCCGGGTTTAAGTATGATATTCGTTTCTGGAGACCTATATGTTTTGCTTTCATATTCGCGCCATTATCATAGCCTTGGCCACGCATATCTTGTGCGCAAACAAGAAACTAGTAAACAAACTAGGTGCGCTGAGCTCTTTTCGTGAAATGATCGATGGTAGTTATTTTGAAAGAACTCATATATCCATCGACAACTACAACTTTAATATCTTTCTGACTATTGGGGACGGGACCCTAAAAACCAAAAGGTAAGGTAAGGTCAGTTACTCGTTTAAAAACCATAAAAGTGCATACAGAAACACAACCCCACAGCCACTTGAGCCACCTGCTCTACACTATAAACAGTTTTGAGATGAAAGCGTCGATAATATATCACTCACTTTTGATGAGGTCTTATCTGACCTCGGCCTCTGTGAACTCTACGCGATTATAGTTTTTAAGTATTTCTTGCAAGGTTGATTTCACGTTGAAACAATTCCTACTTCGTCAAAATGCCGACCCATGAAACCCTGCACCCTAAAGGTGCCATTCGGAGACGAGCGGCAACCGAGTCTTTGGAAACAATTTTGAGTTATGTACGTAACTTTTCCATAGACGGACCGTGTTGGACTGGCAGCCTTTAAAGCGCGGGATATAAGGAAGAGGCGGCGCCTTCTTTCATATAAGTATATCATACATAATAATACCGAAGCGAGACGAAGGGACGCCCGCACTGCGCCCGCCCGGGGCCCTCCTCTCTTAATTAATGTATCCAGGCCGCGCAAAAGACCGCCTCTTTGGAGGTTTCGCAAGGGGCGCTTCGCGGCGTGCCCCTTGAGACCCGGCACCCGTGTGCACCGCACACCATGAACACTAGGTAAAGCCGGCCCTGTTCAAGATAACGTAAGATAATGTTCAAGATGTTTAAGATAATTTTTTTTTTAGCACGGTCCCCAGGAGCTAAATTGTTTTTCTTTATATTAAATCAACAATTACTTAGAAATAAACTAGTAGTAGGTATTTATAGAAAAGTTTCAAAGGCTTATTAAAATATCAATACGATAGTTTCACTCATGTTCTATCTGTTATTTCATTCATAAATTTTAACAACTATGATCTTGTAATTTCCCTATTTAGTCATGGATTCTCTGTGGGGCACGTGCCCTCCTACATAGTAGTACCTACTAGTACTACCATTATTTTTTGTATAGGTAATTTACAAGTAAATATTTATATTTTACAATAAAGAAGCTGTAAATAAATATCTGACTTTCCCTTTTATTTAATAATATAATTTAAATTTATCAAATATAATTTAAATGCATTACTGTGCGGTTAATTTTTTAAAATAAAATTAATTGAGTCAAATTAAGGCAGCAGCCTATCAGAGTTTATTACTGTAGAAAAAGGTTTTCCAAGGGCGCAATCCCTATTACTCTTACGGCGCCCTAACAACAGTAATCACTATTTTCACCTGAACCACAGTAGTCACAATCACGCTTTAATTCCGTTCGCCGACGACCAGTTCCCATATGCGAAGAACAGTTTAGAACTGCTACTGTAGTCACGATAACAATCCTGCTTCAATTCCGTTCGGTTCTATCGCCAATCACTGTGAAGAACAGTTTGGAGCTGTTACTAATGAATTTGTAATCAGAGGTAGACCTGTGACTTTTGAGTAACAGTGAAAAAGTAACAGTTTCTTGATTTCTGGCCCATCACTAGTGGGTACCGTTAATTGGGGGATGTACTGGGTGCTCGAGCATAGTCTTGGACAAACCAGCTCCCTCCACATTGTTATAATTGAAACAGTATCTTGTTCTTCAAACAGCGCTATGGTCCATGGTGGACTTTGGCCTCCTCGACAATGTTCCTCTACTCGTACCGATCTTCCGTGGCTCTTCTTCATCTGTTCACCCCTAGTAGCCTTAGACTTGCTTCCACATCATCAAGCCATCACAGTCTAGGCTTGCTTCTTCCTATTTCTCCATCTGGGCATCCCTCCATGATCAGCATGAGGATCTATTTATTATCAAGGAACAATATACTCTCTACTACGTACTGAACCCAAGACCCTTCCTTCATTGGTTGTAGTGGTACGGGATGTTTTTTTTTAAATAAAGTTAATTTATTTAACTATATGAAACATCACAGCATTCTATTATTCCACTGCTGTTAATATTTCTTTTTTTTAATTATTCAACTTGTGATAAGCTACCTGGTAAATTAGAACATTGCAGTAATATTCTAGGTAAACTGAACAGATATGAAAAAATTTTCTTTAAAAAGAAACTTGGGAATCAAGGGTAAATGTATTGATAATAAAAACATCGATTTTAGAAAATTGTATTAAGAAAACTGCCCAGAAACATAAAGTCGCCAAAAATTTGAACAAGTTTTTAATTTTTGATTTACTTATGCGATAAAATGTAGACAAAAAATCTTTAACTTTGAATCGCATACTTATGATACTCTTTAGCAACTTCTTATTCTAGTTTCAGAAACTTAATGCCTGTAGTTAGTAATACTGTTTTTTTGTTTTTTTTTTGTTTGGAGGGTTAATAAAGTAAACAAACAGTTCAATGAAATAACAGTTATATTTGATATGAACAAATAATCTACAAAATACACTGTTAAATAATTTTTAAAAGGAATGTATTGCACATAGAAACAGTTTGAGCGAAAATAAAGTTCTTGAAGAACCGCTTCTTTACTTGATAATATTGTCAAACCTCAATATTACATATTTATACAACTGTTTAAAAAACAAAAACAAATGATTGCACTAGTATAAAGGATATCTAATTAGCTAAATAAAGAAACAACAATAAATCAATTGAACTTTGGCTTTGCCACAATACTAATCATTTCCACAAGCCATTCCAGTCATTTTTCTGTCCAATATTCATAACACTTTAAAATGTATTACACTTATGGACAAATAAAACTTAAGAAACTAACAAATTATAACAGTACATAACAACATACTTATTCTTACATTATCAGATTTATATTCTCCTGATATGTAAAAGAACTTTAATTAAACAAAAATAATAATATAAAGAAAAATGATAAGGCTCTGATACATATCTCCATCTCATTCTGAGAAGGATATTTCTGACACAAAATGGATCTTTCTTATTATTTCAAATGATAAATTGTTTATGTTTGAATATAAATTAAATTATAGCAGAAATATATATTTTTTGAGATCATTTTTAAAAAATAAAATATATTGTAGAACTGGAGATATGTTTCTTGTTATAACCTAAAAATTAGAATGCTACATGTTACGTTACTGGCATGCATTATTTTAATTATAAATTTAATAATACTGCTTGAATTACAGCTATCCATATGGTAGCTCCCATCCATGGCATTATACGTACAGATTTTCTATTTACAAAAGTTGTAATTAATTGTACAATTTACACATTTTAAGTCCCTTAATTGATATTTCAATGTTTTATAATATCCCCCATGAACACAATTTGCAATAACATAATAGATAAACAGCTCTGTATAATTTTACGATAACACAAAATGCATATAAGCATCCATTACATATCATACCGTTGAGACCGAATTTAAATTATAAAATTGCGACAATGTTTTATAATATATTCACATTTTTTAGTTACAATCCTTAATAATTAATATCTACAAATGTCTCATCAAATTCCATATCAGTGTGATAAGGATCGGAAGATAAAGCAAATAATATAATTATATTAACAATGCTAATAATTTGTACAAGAAATATACAGTTATTTGAGTTTGAAATCTCATTTCAAAGTCTTTTTACTAAGTCCAAACTTCAAAATGGACTACGACGGTGTTGAGTACCAGTTTGAACTATTTTTTAAAGGGTCAGTATATACACCAGGGCTAACCGAAGCTGTTTTATTGGACGGGTGATAAAGGTGGAAACCTGTTGATGGTGCTGAATGATGATAGAACTGTTGGTCGAGTGAAGTAGTTGCGTAATCCAATGCACCAGGGTGCATGGGATATGGCTGAGGCTTGAGGGGTAATGGCTGGGCAGGTGCTTCACCTCCGAGGTACTGGTGCCTCAGCACTTCACTATAAACTGGGCTTTCAAAACCGGAATGGATTTGTTGCTGATGCTTATCACGAGGCGAAACAGAGGATGGAGGAGTCATTGCAGAATGATAATCGACTGTATAACCGCCTCCAGAGTAGAGTCCAAAGTCATTCTTCTGATTATGAAGAACAAACTGGTCGCTATAGCTGCCATCGCTTCCTGGTGGAGTGGGCAATGGTCCAGAATGGTTCATATCAGAGTAATAGCCTGGCCCTGACCTTCCGGCTTGCACATTTGCACGGATAACACTTTCCCTATTCGCTGCGTAAAGCTGCCTGAGGAGGGTCGATGCTGGCAAACTTCCTGTCTGCTGTCCTCCCAGGTGGCTCAAGTGGTGGTGGGTCCCGATCCATTGGATTGTACTTCTTTGCTGTTGAGCCTTCAGGAGTGTGTCTGTACTGAAGTCAGTCGGTTGATGCGCAGTGGGTGTTGCTGATTTGTCCATAGCAGGTAAATGTTTCGACATCGCCTGTTCAAGATCTTTAACGGATGTCCCTCCACCGTCACTGTCTTCAGGTGGAGGTTTAGGACTGGCTGCGAGTGCTGAAGAGTGGCATGAAGAACTAGCGGGGCTTAATACCGGATAGCGCTTTCTCACCCCGACACCATGCTCTTCTTCATCTGAGCTGCAGCTGCTTTCTTCTTCTCCAACTTTCCGTTTTACTCCTCTCCTTTCATTTACAACTTTCTTAATAGGCCTTGTTAGCACATTGTTGATCTGAAAAAAACACAACAAAAACAGCACAATTAGATATGTTTGCCCCAACTAATTGTAATCTATATAATCAGATTTAGAGTAGGAAAATAGACTGAAAATTTTCCTGATGTATTATTGTAAAAAGAAGGAGAGAACAATACTGTAAACTTTGTTGCAAATTATTCTGAATTTGTTATATAGAAATAGCCGAATATGGATATAACCAGTATATATTGATAACTTTCTAAAATTTAATTCCTTAGTAGTTATTGTAAATATGTTTTATGATTAAATCATTAAATTTAGGCTTTTTATCATTAACGGAGTAACTCTATGATTAAAATTTTTAATTTATATTCTACTCATTTTGAAGCTAAACTTAATATTGGAATAGGAATGAACTTTTAATCAACTATTATGAGATGCAAAATCTAAGATATCTGGTGTAGTTCTCAGATTGAATTTATGTAATGTATTGAACAAATACATACCTGAGAATGATCATGTAACTGTGTAGTATGATCCATGATCCCCCTTCCTCTCTGCTCACCAGGACCCTCGGCCCCGTCTTCTTCTAGGTCTGGCCCAGCTAAGTGTCTCTCAGGGTGGTGAGGCCCTCCAGTACTTCTACCTTCTGTAACAGAACATGTAGTCATGTAGATACAGTAATTTAATCACTATGATTAAAGTAGATATAAGAAATATATCCTTTTATTTTTTAATATAAGTTTAAATTTTGTTCATATGTTAACATAGAATCTTCTGACTTTAATATTCTCATCAATAGGCCCCGGATTTTAATCCGGTTGTGGCTGGTAAATTATTAATTCTGCAAACTGGTGGATCGAGCCTGTCGGAACTGCAGATCCTCCTAGAGTTCACTCAGCCCTTTAAAATGGATAACCTTAATTGGCGGGAAAATCTCACAGTTTAGCGTGATCTTGGTCAAATATACCTCCCTTCAAAACCATTGGCTTAAAAAGTAGTACAGTCTCTAACATGTACTAAACCCAAGACTTTTTGTGGGTTGCAATGTTATAGGTTATTCATCTGTTGTCCTGCTCCTTCCTTGTTTTTTTGTATGCGTATATATCATACTTACATTCAAATATGAAACATTAATTCAATATTGAATGATAATAAAGAAAGAAAGGAAAGAAAAAGAAACGTTGGCTACTTAATAAACATTTCTCCACATCTAAGAGAAATTATTGACCTCTACCCGGACAATTTTCTTCCACATACATTAGTTCAATAAGTTTAATTGGTTAGGTTATTACACCGACAATTTTTAATTCAAATATATAGAAAGACTTGTCAAATTTAGAGATTAACTCAGTCATTATATGATCTGAATAAAATAGTCATTAATATCATGAAGTCATATATTGATCAAAACTATAAACTTTTAACTTTCGAGTAAAACGTTCTTGGATATCCTTGTTACAGTGTGAGTCCTAAATTTGACTACCCAGGTATAATTAGCATAGGGTTGTTTGACGAGTACCTGACATCGCAAAGGCTCGGTACCGCCATCTTACGCCCCTTCCGAAGGACGACATAACCACTAAATTTTTACTCCCTTTTAAAAAACATGAAGTCCGCCCGCGACCTTGGACATGTTAGGTTTTTAAGTTAACATAAATAAATTATAATGCACTAAGTAGCACTCCAGCGTTCGTGTAAAAACCACAAACAAAAAATTCTTCAATTAAATGTAAATAACGATGTAAATAAAATATTTCAGGTTTCTACGTCAATTCTTTTTGAGTTATGCGTTATACAAACGTTCGTCAAGATCTCATGATGTACACTGGGACGGTCATAATGGATATATGTTGATATCTGAAAATTTTTCTTGTTTACTGCGAATAAGGAAGCGAAGATATTGCAAACAAGTGATCCGCCTGATGCCATTTATCAGAAACAAGGCATTAACATGTATAGTGAAAGTGGGGAGTGACTTATGGATCGGATGGACAAGGGATGGAGATGGTATCTATGGACTTCATGAAAGTTAATGGCCCGGTCTTGTCTATTCGCAAGAGGAAATTGTGAAAGGGTGATAGGGCTCTCCAATTGTGACCGCTCCCTCCCTTCCAAGGGTCCAATCTTCACATCAGTCAGTTTGGATTGCCAAAGGAGGCCATATATCACCTTGTGTTGTCCAGCCCTTCTTCTTTAGCTAGTCTGAATTTGGCTGGAGGTTGAAGGTGGATTTATCAGTAGGAACTCTTTTAGAGATGTAGAAACAATTAATTGGGGTAAAAATCTGGCGGTTCAGTGCCATCATAGCCAAATAACGTACCTGCACAAGCATTCGTTCAGAAAAAGTAATGTTTCTACCAATACTGTACCAACCTACTAAGCCCAATGCCCGTCACGCGTTGTAATAATCTAATCAAGTAAATAGCAAGAGGTAGTTGAAGTATAAACATAAATTTAGGGAGCGATGTAGTCCAGAGTGCTCTTTCCGTACGTATGTGCCGGGTTCGAATCAGGCAGTGGCAGATTATTTATTTAATATGATAACACTCGCCAGAATATTCGGTCCAAAAAAGGATGAGACCATTGGAGAATTTCGGAGATTCGGAACACAACGCGGAATTCCGACGCACGCACCCGGTTATTATTATTCAAGTGATAGCGTCGCGAAGATTAAGATGGCCTTGGAAAGTTGTTTTAGGGCTGAGTAAAGAACGAATTCCCAGAGAGGTAATTAGCGCTGTGTCACCTGGGAAGTATCTGAGGGGTAGACCGAGGCGTAGGTGGGAGGATTGCTTTAAGAGTGATCTGAAGGATTTGGGATAGGGTAGTGCTCCATGGACAGAGGTTTGTAAGCAGAGATTGGTGGTATTGGCATCGAGCCTTCGGGTTCGCTAAGCCTTTTTGTTTATTTATCCAACACCCGGTGGGATCTATAGGCCCTCCTGGGCTTAACTCGCCCTCATTAAAGTGGATAATTTTAATTGGGGGAAAACCCTGGCAGTTGAGTGTGATCTAGAACAAATCACCTCCCTTCACGGGTTGTAGTGGTACAGATTATTGTTGTTATAAAAATAAATGTAAGTATTATTAAATCCTTTTACAATTAAATATTTCATATCAACCGAACTAATAAATTTAATTATAAATGTCGATTAACTGAAAGTGATACATTACTTGAAACCAATCGTTTTTTTTTTAAATATCGTACCTATTATTTGTATATAATTTGTTGATGTGTTTGATAAAACTAAAACTAAAAATAAATTGTAATTTAATAATAATTATAAATATTTCTATGATAATTATATTACAGATGTCAACTCTCCTGTTCAACTGTTCGTTTAATTATACTACTCCACTTAACGTTTTATTAAACCCCGAAATTATTCTAGACTTGAAGTTAGTACTAATTACTTATTTTGCACCCCCCCCCCCGCCCATAGTGAGCCTATTAAAATATGAATACCCACTTAACATTGTTTTGAGGAATATTTTTGCATGTTTTGCATTAAATAAAATATTGGAATTTTTTTTTCTCTTAATGTTAGACAAATTTCAATTTAATTCAGGATCAATTTTTCAAACATCGAATTATAGCTGATTAAGCGTAATAGCAAGTAATTTAATTTTGTTTTATATCATCAATGAAGTCTAGTACAGGAAATGGAAATGGAATTTTAAATAGGATGCGAGTAATTAGTAATGTAGTTATTTCTTTTTTTTAAAGATTTCCGATCTTGAGGGTTTTTCCACGGTAAACGATTTCTCAAAGCTTGTAATAATTTGTCATAATGTATTAAAAACAGAACCATGCAGGAAGTATGACAGAAACATAGACAAAGACATAGCGTCGAGCTATTCTCGTAAACAAGTAGTTTGTAATCCAAGAACCTCTAGAGTATTCCGAACAGTTGCCAAGTATGGTGGAACGTACGCTATGAGCCTTCGAGAATCCGTAAACAAAAAGTCATAAATTGTTGGTTGTGAATCCATTTCGTTCTAGGCATCTGAGTAGTACAAATGCCCTATTATCGTTACCGATATATATAAACTATTGAGATGTTGATATGGAAAAGGTAGCATGTCACGAAAAGGTAATTTTATTGGAAAAGCTAAAAATATTTCGACAACTAAAAACAAAGTTTCGAAAAATTGTAACCGGCGGGGTCCATATAAGCTCAACCACCCTCGGATTTAACAGACCTCTTTCTTTTGACTTGATTAATTACCATATTTTCTATGAAAAAAATGATTTCTTTTTTTTATGACCTTTTCCATGTCAACATCTCTATTGTTTAAACCTTTTAGATTTACCGGTTTTCATTGAAAAGCAGTTTTATATTTTAATTATATATAAAATAGGCCTGAATGTGGCCTATTTTATACATAAGTTTAAATAATTGTAAGATAAATTAATAAATTTTCCTAATTTTTAGAAAAAAAGACCCGTTTCTCATTCAGTTTTAGAAAAAAATAATATCCCCTTGGAAACCATTTATTCTTGCTTGCAAAAAATGTACTTGCTCTGAATATTCTATGGGATTCCATCTATGAACGTAAATAAATTTCAATATTCGTGAAATTTATTTAAAAAAAATAAAAATCTATCATTACGAGTTGAATGAAGCATTTTTTAATTTTTATTCTAATATTCTAGAAATTGAAGTTCACTTTAGTACTTGAAGTCAATTTAGTACGCTTCAATCCAATTGTGAGGTTATGAGAATATGAGAACTCACTTAGTATTGCTGTAGTATTTTGCATTTAGTAAATAATGTTTTATTTTTATTATTATAGGTTGGTTTTATAGATAAAAAATGTATATAGTTTATAGAGAAATGTCTTTATCTTATTTCACAGCATTCTCCGTATTATGTATCAGTACAAAAATCGAAACATTTTAATAAGATGTGGCTTCTTTTAATTTTCAAATCGATGCATTCCATTTGAATTAAATAACATTGCCATACTTAGTGTAATGGCTTAACTAAATCAGGGACAGTGGCTTTGTAATCTGGCTGTTTCTTTGTTTCTAGTATTCATAATTTAACTGATCGATCACGACAAAAGACTAAACAAAAAGTAGATCCTCGATACGTTTTTAGGCAACGCCGATAAAATATTGTATCACTATAGTTATTTATGCACCTAGGGACTAAAGAAGATCATTATTCCCTCAGCTGTAAGTTTGTACCCGAGCGAACGCGAGGGTACAATTCGAGTTTGTTCCCGAGCGAATGCGAGGGAACAATCGAGTTTATTCCCGAATTAATACGAGGGAATAATTATCTTTATTCACGATGGCAAGCCGAGGGAGTAAAGTATTGCTGGGAATAATGATTTTATTTCCAGATGGGATGTAAAAAGGGAAACTAAACGCTATAATATTTTATATTATAATATGTTTTACAGTAAATTCAATGTTTTAAAACTGAAATTAAATGTGGAATTATTACAATTTCGAATTGTTAAATTTTCAGCAATTGGATATTTACATTGGGAATTCTCTTTATTGTTGTTATGAACATTCTATAAATTTGAAATAAAATTATTTGCTTCTTGTACAATATGTGGTGGATCTATAACTTACACAACCTGAACACAAATGAACTTCAGTTTATCAGTTTTGGTGTTTTGAAACAAAAGCTGATTTAAATGGCCGGTGTGACAGGTGCACCAACCTAACCCAGAACTTTTTCAGTAGAAAACCTACATTATTTAGACGAATTAGGTCTTCTTTTTACTTTATTCTCTAGGGAATAAAGTTAACCATTTGACTCAATTTCTAATGCACAGGGAGAAAATACATACTTTATTCCTAATTAATTGAACCAAAAACACATGTTTTTGTACTAGGTGGAGATAAAAAACGTTTTTAAGTCGTTTAATAGAGACATATTTTATGACTATCATTACGAGTTTAGGTGATGGTATGAATCATTTTTTAATTTATTTTTTCTTGTGTGTTAAGAATCCAATTTTTTTATTTTGCTTGGCTTATGCCATAGATGCTTTTGTTTAAGACAATACATTTTTTATAACATAATTTATTTATATTATAAGTATATGTATATATATATACATTAAATAAAATATACATACCACCAGTATCTGAGCCTGGAGAACCATTTTCAGGGTCATTTCCACTCGTGTCTTCCCTTTTTACTCCTCTGGAGGCAACGTGGTCTTCCAGCTGACAGCAGTCCATGATTAAGTTCTTATATTCTCGACCGCTGTAATTATAATATTCATTTATTATACTGATACAAAATCTGCAAAGTGCTTATTTAAATACATCTGGCCTCAGGAGGTAAAGAACACCATGTTCACAGTTTTGCATTTCTTCAGGAGAGCCAATTTTCCATTACTTTGGACTATTAAAATTTGTTTCATCGTTACTTATAGAAACAAGATAAAGGCAATTGTGTCATGTGGCACTGCTAAGTAATTTGAAGTATTGATCATAGTATTTATTTATGACAATTTACCTAAAATATGACCTGTTTTGTGGGGATGGTATCCATTACCTCCGGGACACAGTTATATTCTGATGATCATGAATTAAGCAAATAAAAACGTAATTGTTATAATTAATAATTAAAATAATAGCTTCATTTCTACCTTCATATTTTTCTAGAGCGTCTGAATTCGTTAATTATTTTAGGTTGGAAAAAAATTAGTATTTTTTCATAGGTAAATATTTTTTTGTTTTATTAAATATATTTATAGAAATTTACAACTGTATACAGAATACATCAAGTAAATATTATGATTTAATAAATTTACATGAAAAGACAATTGGAGAAACTACCCAGTGGTAGTACTCAAATTCATAGGTAAATTAATCGGAGTTTTATCAATCCCTTTAAAACGCTCTTAAGATATTATTCTACTATTCTTTCTTCTATACTAGCAGTAAATATTTTATTAGATAATATTTTACAATACAAAATTATTATTTTAATGCATTACGTATTACTTACTGTTGTATTGTAAGTATTGTGTACGTGTTTTATGCATTAATTTGTAGTGCCTCATGTAAATACGAATTTGTTGAAATTAATAAAAGAATACTTGAATATAATATATAACAGTGACTCTTCAAACGTTAACCGTTTATTATGCATAAAATAAATCTAAATAAATTATTAAACTACATTTTTGCTAACTAATTATTTTAAATTCTCATCAATAGTAGTCTTACTGGACTCATCGTATTATATTGTATTCATACGTAAATTATTTACCTCACTACATAATTGACGCATATTATGTTCTGTTCTTCGGCATTTTTGGAGTTGCAGACAACTGTTGCGCAGGTTTGGACCCATGTGTATCCTCCATTTTTGTTCATCACTCTGTAGTAGTGCGTTAAAACCTGACCCTTGTTGATTACTGGAATTAAATAAAATTAAATATTATTCATCATGCCTTTGCTATACCTAATTGGTATGTTTTTAATCAGAGAAATTATGGAATTGAAGATTTTACAGTATATAATAGAAATAAGAATTTAAATGAAAAAATGTTTACTGCCGTTAATATTTTTTATTGGTTGAAAAGAAAAATGTACACCATATAGGCAAAGTACGATACTCAAGTTAGAGAGAATAGGTGGTATTTATTACGTTACACAAAAAAAATATGATGATAAAGTAGTTAAAGACTTGGTAAAATAACTATTTCAATGTAATGATGGAATTCAGATTGCATTTCAATCTATTATTTTTTAAACTATTTTTAGGGCAAAATTATATATTTTTTATATTGTAAACTCATTTGCATTCATTATCATTGAAACTTACAGTCGATATGACTTTTCCTAAGTCGATGTGCGTCTTCGCCGTGGCATAGGGTGTACATGTTCATTCCAGTAATTTCGTCAGCCGTGTAATCAAGAAGTTCTGATACCCTGTCAGATAAAACATATATTAATGAAGTTATTATAGGATTATAAACTTAATTACATAAATAATAAATATTAAATATCTGGATGAAAAAAGCCTTCTATAGTAAGACTAAGAATATATAAGTAGGTATTAAAAAAAACTAGTTAATATTATATTAGAATGTTATAGGAAAACTCTCGAAAGGTTTCTTGATGAGCATGAGCAGTTGAAAAGCGATATGGTGCATTTTATTGTTGTGAATTTTATTTATGTCCTGATAACACATGACATGGCGAAACATTGATTCGTTAATTAAATTATAGTATTTTAGAGACAAGTTTCTACTTCTTCTAATTTTTCATATCGCATTCGAATTATTATTTTCTGTCTCTTTTGGAGTATATGTCATTTTTTATAGAGCGCCCTATATGTTCTTAATATAACATTAACGTATTATTAAAATATCTATTACTGAGATGAATTGTAATTAAAAAAATTGTGATTCATCTCGTTTGATCAAACTTTATTATCCAGAATATTTACATCTATATATATAAATCTCCTGTCTACGATGTTTCTTCGAGCTTATCTCCGAAACTTCTGGACCGATTTTAATGAAATTTCGCACAGATATGTAACATTGTCCAGCTTAAAATATAGGCTATGTTTTATTTCGATTAATGACCGCGATATTTTTTTGCAAAATTATATATTTTTCTAGCCTGCTGCATTTTTGATATGTTGTAAGGGCATGTCTGAGTAGTGTAAATCCAAATTTGCATCAGAAAAAACGGATGGGAAAACTTTTGGTGGGCGAAAAACCTCCAAATTTTCGGAGTTATTTCAGTTTTTGACATTTATCACCTAATCGGTGCGTTTTTTTTAGAAAAAAACGTAAGCAACCATTTTTAAAGTATTATTACCAGCCATAATTAATAATCAACCATTATATTCCTTATGCATTAAACTACTTTATAATTATTAGTTTAAAATATTGTATATTATTTATTTGTTATGTACTATACTTAGATATAAGATGAATAAAATGTAAAATTCAAAATCTATTTAATTCACTTTTCCATTCATTCGTTGTACCTTTAAAATTCAAATTGTAACTAGATATTTTTTAAAAATATTATAACAGCCACAGCAACGCGTGGCCGGGTCAGCTAGTATCTTGAAATCGCAATTGATAATCAAGATGTAGGATGTTCTAGAATTACTACTACGTGATTCAGTAAAAGGATAGCTTAATCTGTCTTTATGAAGACCAGAATATTTTCTTTGATTCCGAAAATATCGAAACTAAGCTTCTACTGAGCGTTTAAAAAACAATCTTTGATCTGGTTGCGGTGTTAGGACATATCTTATCGCAAAGCAAAATATTCATGACTCAAGTTACAAAAATTAGTTCATAGTTTAAATCCATTAACATATTCATCGAGTCATCATTATTCAGGATAATTTCAGGATCAAAAATAGAATTTGAAAAATTTACATTTTTCTCTAGTTTAATTAGGTAATTTTGTCTAGCACGACACTTTGCCGCATCATTGATCTCATGATTTCAGTCCGGTTCTGAACCTTAAGTTTCGGGAGCATAAAGTATTGCTTGACTTGTCCAGTAGTTCGAATCTAACGAACGCTGGAACTCATATGATGGATTAGTCAATTTGAAATGAATCGTAAAGAAAACGTTCCTGTCCGTTTTTTTTATGAATTAGTAACCTCAACTACTTAATGTTATTAACGCCTCTCCGTTACCTTGGCTCGCAATGGGCTATTGTGAAGTCGAAGTTCAACCTAGTTACGAACATGTCGGATTCGAGCCTTATCTCGTGGACCGAAGGAGGAGGAAGCGCTATGGCCAGGGCGACCATTCCCAGAAGCGGAGGGGACGATTTTCGGGAGTGCGAGAACTGGTATTGTGGCCTTAGCCTGCAAAGCAGCAGGACTACCTGTAACATAAGAAGAGGTTTGGTAAATTAATGGTTAATATATTTAAACAAAGGTAACATAGTATAAGGTTATAGTTTACAAGAAAGGCGTCAACCTGCAAGATAAATTTGAAAGAGGCACGCTGAATTATTGAGGCCATATATGTGTGAATGGTCAGTGGCGAAGGAGGAAAACAGATATATCAAGAAATAAATATATCCCTGTTTATCAAGCTCAACAAGATTAAAAGGGCTTGGACCATGTAATGAGGATGAGTGATGAAAGAGCAGCCAGCAAATTCTACAGGAATGTTCCGGACAGGGTACGTACACATGGCAGACTGAAATGCGACGGAAAGATGCTGTGGGGCAGGATTTGCGGCAACTGAAGATCCCTGTTACCCTTAAAGGAGACAGATAGAGATGGTTGGCAGCCTTTGGAAGGCCAGGGGAAACTTCAGGCGTCTGTTGTGCCAATAAGAGAAGAATAATATTAGGCTATGGTAGTGTAGATATAATAAAATTGCCGTTTTGAGAGCTTTTGTTCCAAAGTTCACAATATCTGTAATGCATCTCTTCTGTGGAACTTGAGATATGGATTTTAATTCCCCTATGTCCAACCTTACCTTTTCCATACGCCTTACCTTTTCCATACATTTTCCATACGCCTTACCTTTTCCATACATTTTCCATACGCCTTTCAGCCTGCTGGCTGAATCCTCTTTTGTTGCGTATTTGAACCATTCTTTGTACCTGTCAACGTTATTTATCGTCGCCACCCTGTTATATTATGATCTTTACGATGGATTCTACTATTGTCTTATGTAACAAAAAATTCACCACCTTACAGATTAGATTCCGATACTCCTTGGAGGACGGTATAACAGTCCAGGCGAGAGTTCGGAATGGGATCAGTTATTTAAATCCCCAGCGGGCCTAAACAAAGAGACGCTTAATATGCGCCACCCGCAGGGCGCTCCCTAATTGTTTTATAGCTCGAG
Organism: Troilus luridus; assembly: GCA_964056705.1. Classification (NCBI taxonomy): domain Eukaryota; kingdom Metazoa; phylum Arthropoda; class Insecta; order Hemiptera; family Pentatomidae; genus Troilus; species Troilus luridus. The sequence goes on along the minus strand of OZ057415.1, from coordinate 70,383,597 downwards.
CCTGGAAGATCTGGATTAGTATTCCCGAACTGGGCGTCCACCTTATCTTTGGTCGTCCTCTCAGGATACGAAGCTCCAAGGAACCGACCTAGTTTCTATACAACCTACAGTATCTTGGAGTTGCCCGCCATTATCATACTTTCCTGGTGTATGATGGCCGAGATTTTATGCGGTGGTGGGAAGCAAAAGGGTACACTTTTTATTTTTCAAAAATAAAGACAAATACCGTTTTTGGATAATCAATATATATACATGTCTTAAAATCCAAGATATTTACAATAGTACCATATAATAAGTACGCTACCAATTCATTCTATTAAGTTTTAATAAAAATATTTCAGCATTAAAGTGCGTTTTTATACAATCGAACTTCTCATCTCTTTATTTAATCACGAATATGTGTATCTGCATTGAAATATTTTTGGTGTAGTTACGACTTTGATAAGATCGAAGATTTATTATTAACTCCTGACTAATGGAAGAATTGTTTTATTTGTTTGAAAGTGGTTAGTGAAGATTGGGTATTTGTATATTAAATCCACCACCTGTAAAGGCCAATGGGCAACCAGTTACGTTTTATAACAGTCATATTTCTAACAGTTTCCTTGGATAACCTTTTTAAATATTTTTATTGGATTTAGAATTTGCATTACATAACTTGCAATATAATAATAATGGAAATAAATAAATAGAACTAATAATAATGTAATTGAATATATAACATATATAGTTAATATATTGAATATTTAACATATATAAATAATGGAATATATCATCAACAATTTAAAATAAAAACCACCTCTAACCATCCCTATCCAACCACTCTAGAACACACGATGAAACAAAGAACAATGAATCTGTAAAAAATGTAACTGTTACTGTTAGAAATATAACTGTTAAAAAATGTAACTGCTTGCGCATGCGTACAACATTGGCGTTTTCAGGTGGTGGATTTTATACACAAGTACCGAAGATTGTTTATGTTGAATGAAAGTTTGGCAGAAATATTTGATGTAATTTATATTTGACGCTGAAATATTTAATGTTATTGAACATCCAAGTGGATATGTATATACTCATAATATTTTCCAATTCTTTGTTTATTTTTTGCTACTAGATTATATATACAAACCCGGTGAATAAATAATAAAGACGAATCTTGTTATTAATAAAATAAGCTTCTTATACTTAAGGAAGTGGAATCCGCTGAAGAGACTCAGATAGTTGGCTGGAAATGTAGGTTTTGGTTATATTTAGTTAACTCCCTCTGGACAAAATTCAACTTATTCACTTGGGGTGCAAATATGTTTTCATGGGTGTCTCTCTAATTAGTGGATTAATTACCATAAATATAAAGAGTAGACCGCCAAGTATTGTCGTAGTAAGCAATTGGGGGGATCACTGAAACCTTATTTCTTAAATTTCTGTAAATTTCTCTATTCGAATACAAGAATACAAATAACTTAATCAGAAGATGCGAAGTCGTTCCCGTTCCAGAATACTCAACATATTAATTAATTAAGAATTGGTCCAAGAGGTACCTACATTTATAGATTTAATAAATTTAAGTTTTAGCCAATAGGAGCGGAGTGGCTCAGTGGTAGAGCACTGAGTTGCCATGGCGGAAATCCTGGTTCAAATCCCGCTTCAGACCAAGACTTTTATTCAGTCTATTTGCAGCGGGAGATGGATCATATAGGATCTATTACCCTCCTGGGGCCCATCCAGCCTCTATAAAATATTATAAAAATAGGGTACCCAAAATAAGAGGAGGAAATCTGGCGGTTGAGCGTGACATAGGACAAGTCACCTCCTTGCAGAACCGTTGTCCATGAAACAGTACAGTCTCTACCATGTACTGAACCCCAGACCCTTCACGGGTTGTAGTGGTACAGGTTTTTTTTTTTTTTAGCCAAATGAAAACTATTTAGGTTATTTTTATTTAGTCGGTATGTACTGTCGTTTCATTCATTCATTGAACTTTGAGTGCAAATAATGAAGATCGGGTTTTTTTTAGGTATTCTTGTTGAGATGTTTTCGAGCATTGATTCGGTTTGCTTATTTAAGGATGTTTCAAGAAGAATAGCATGTTTTTCTTACAAATGAGAGTGTTTTACAGGAATATACCTAAATGAGATTGTTACAAGAAGAATAGTTCAACTGTCTTGCAGTGCTCTCGCAGATGGTTGTAGAGAGAGGAATTAGAGGAATCAGGGTTTGCTTTTCATTAGACGTTATAAGGAAGGGACTTTGTAAATGTTATTAGAGCTGGAAGTTGGAAGGCCCCTGGCAATGATGACCCCATCTTCATTTAGAAGAGGACTAGGGGGATATAATACCCTCGGATAGGAAACCAAATAGCTAGGGTCTGACGAAGAGGAGGAAATCTCCCAAATCCCTGCGGTCTAGGTGGAGGATGATACGCTCAATTAAAAGAAGGGTTGAGCACACATTTCATCAAGGAGGGGAGGCCCTTCCGCCCTGTTAGCGACTCAGTGGAAGGCAAACTCACGTCTACTGTTGTTCAAGTCATTTCTTGCTCAAGAATTCCGCGAGTTAAAAAGAGATTGTTTGTTTATTCAAGGCCAGTTTATGTTGCTATGGCTAATCGGACGATGCTAGAGTAGGAGTACTAAGCTTTTCCTATCCAGGTATAATTATCTAGCATCCGTACAGGCTCTGGATTTTACGTCCCTTCCGATGGAAGGCATAACTAAGGATTTTTACTGCCTTTAAAAGGCAGCCTGCTGCTGTATTGCGAATCCACGATCTTGGTCATAGTAGGTTGTTATCCTTACCACTATACCATAGGTGATTACAGTATTAAACAGTATTTCATTATTATAAATATAAATAATTATAGTACAATTGTTATAAATCACACTCACCCTGTAACCGGAAGACTTGAAATGGCATCCTCTTTTCGTGAGGGTTGACTTCATCCTTACGCAGAACGTTCTGTCGAAGCCTTTGTACGTTGAGGTTGAGTTAAGCGTCATCACTGTTGAAACTGAAACCGATTAGTGACGTCGAGAGGATACAACAAAAGCATATATAATAAAAAATATATAAATTAAATAAAAGTATACATCTATATCCAAAATCTTCTGATTGAAATCTTTAAAAATTGATATGAAAGAAATGTTTAAAATATAATAGGCTACTAATCAACTTCGTAATTTTTATTTAATCAAATTTATTGGATTACATGACACTTTTATGAACCTTTGTTCTAATAGTTTGTGTCTTATGACAACCTACAGAACTGTTTTTTTTTTCCAAATATCTTCTGCATATCACACAATATCATATGGATGTCCAATTAAGTGCTACTTTTAATTGTATATAACTCATTAAAGAACAGTCGGATTCTCAGTTGTGTTAAGTACATAAGAGCCTCGAATATCCGAACCGATTCGCAGAAAAGTTAGAAGGAACATTCGACATCGCCATTCCTAAAATATACATTTTTTAAGTTCATGACTCTAAATTTAATTACCAGGAAATATTAGTTAATACTTATTTTTATACTTATATTACAACTTTCCTTATGTCGCAGCCTTGATCAATTTTGTTATACACATACATATTTTTATTCGCGTTTTTATTTTTATTCCTTTAGTTTGAGTACTATACAATAAAATAAAGATTTTGTTTAATACAAAAACGAGGTGATTGGCATTTTCCTAATTTTTTTAGTCGATTTCTATTTTCCATTAGCCATTCTTCCCTTCGACCCAAACAGCATTGATTTTTTTTATTATTATTCATTGATACCAATAATGGTTGAAATATATATTTATAAAAAAAATTTGGATGAAAGATTATTGCCTTATATCGCATCTCAAACCTAATCGATAGGCTAAACGCAACAAACCTATCGATAGGTTTGTTGTATTAACAATGGATTTAGTAAATTTAGGGTTTGTTAATGTTCCCTTTTTTTCTTTTTAATATTTTTTTTTTTATTTCAATTTTTTTTCATAATTTTCATTTATTTTTTTTAATGAACTTTTTGGTTAGATATGAGGACATTTATAACCATCAGCAGTTATTGTTCCATAAACCAACACATTAAAAAATATTATTAATCGATGTCAATAATGGTTTAAAATTTTAATATGTACTCATTACGACATTATACGGTCCGCCTACATAGAGTTGATGAGACATTTAATCCTGACGTTGCGATATAAGCGACTAAGCATGCGACCCTTACTTAGATCCTACGAGACAAGTCCCCTTCGCCCTCGTCCCACGGGACCTATACTTCTAACCTCCATCGGCCCTCCACTGAGTCACTTCGTAGAGCAGGGAGGGTTGGCTGCAACCCCGTTTAGATTAGATAGGATGTAGATCACTAGGTCATTTCAGGGTTAGCGTGTGAGGAATTTGATTGCCACCTTAAAGCTATTAACTTCTTGTTTTCTGGATTGAAGAGCTGGAAGACCTTAAGAGTGGTATCCATCAGGTTTGCTTGAGGATTTCCAACGTCTCCGGACGACGAGGATATCGGGTGCGGTGAGATGTCGGTAATTGGGCTGGCTGCGGTGTGAGGAATCACGGTTCACGTGGCACGTCGCCTCCCACCGCGGCAAAAACTTGTCCTTCTCTTCCGTCCAATTTAGCTTTGGACATCTAGCCTCCGGCCCCTAGTCAAGATCTATCCTTCAATATCAAGCCTTATCAACAGTATCTACAACGAAATTAACAAATATTGAATATGGATATACAGTGAGAGGCCTAAATTTTGTCTGTAAAGATATAATTAGGAGATATTTTACGAGTACGTGACACCGTACAGGTCCGGGTCATTTTACGTCCCCTCAGAAGGACGGCATAACAAAAGATTTTCTATTCTCTTAAAAAAATCCTAAGGTCACATGCCGGGCTGCAAACCAGCGATCTTTGCTTTAGAAAATAGTTATGATATTCATTAGACCCCTAATGAATATGTCCTCCTAACTTCAACATGGCGCAATTGATGAACTAAATTTCTTTATTTCATGTTGATTTCATAATTTTTTTTGGAAGCGGGGTAACTCAGTTTACAGAGGACTGAGTTGTTATCTTGAAGATTCTCAATTCAAATCCATTTGTTGATAAAGTATTTATTCTGTTAACAGCCACGGACGGATCTTGTGAAATCTACAGACCCTTCTAGAGCTCTCCCAGGTGTTTATAAATTATAAAATGTTTTATTTTATACGGCACTAGGAGCGATGCAACTCAGTTTGCATAGCATTTAGTAACGAGAGAAGAGTCTCTGGTCCTTAACCGGCTGTGGTAGACAGATTATTTAATCTGCTAATAGCCGGGAATCGTCTGTGATGGATCGGGAGATCTTATAGAGACTCATCCATCCTCTACAAACCTGAATCGATGAAAAACACCTGGCTGTTGAGTGCAATCTCGATTTTTGTTTATTTATTCAAAATTTATTAAAATTAAAAATTTATTGATAGGTGAACCCGTGATGGTAGGTTGTCATACTAACCACGACTATCTTATTTAGGCTTATTGTTATTATTATTCTTTATCATAAGATTGTTACTAATTGATATTACCTGGTGACGAGGTGGTTCCCTCCTCCGAGCTCTGCGGGGACCCGAGGCTGCCTTGGCCGCCGCTGTTGAGCCCCAGACCCAGCTGCTCGGCCACCTCGCTGTGGTCCTGGTGGTGGACGTAGTCGAACATCGAGGAACCCGTCATCTCCACCTGCAACATGTTATTAAAATAATTAATAATATGTAATATCTTCATGATAAGGAAATAAACAATTTGTCGAATTTTTTCGCTTGAAACTTTCTTATATTCGTACGTATGCTATTAGGCTATCTCTGCACCTCCTGTGAATATGTGGAATTTTTTTTAGAGAAAGTTAATTACAGTTAGGAAAGAAGACTTGTGCAATTCTCCTAGTTTTCGGCTTGAACTGGAGATGTAATATAAACAATAACTCCTCTTCAAGGCAATGTCTGACTTTAACCACTTATTCGCTACGAAAATAACACGATTCTACTTATCTAAGTTGAAGAAATTCATTCTGGAGAAAATCGGACTTAACAGCTTATTGACTGGTGCTGTAGACATTATTTTTATATATTATATTATTTTTATTTTCTTATAATACCAGAGTTTCTTACTATTGTATTTTAGGCCATTCAAACATTAAAATTAATAGCGGAAACCTGCAATTAACATAATATTTAATGGATTTTAAGTCCATTATGAGAATCAAAGAAATATGTTTAGAAAATCGGTTGATATGATATTTCATCCATGCTCTTTTTTTAATTTAGCCATATTTACAACTAAACAGTATCTAAATTACGACTATTACGCATGGATATCTAATAATATTTTAATTATAATATTGATTAGGCTAAAACTGTTTTGATTGCATTATCAAGAAATATATGTGCTCAGCTGAATGTATAATCGATTATTAATATAAAATTCATGTATGTATATCTAAATGTGGGAGCGGGGTAAATTAGTGTGTAGACCGCTGATTTATTGTTGCGCAGGTCCCTTGTTCAAATCCACCTGTGTTTGATAAAGTATTATATCTGTTGACCACCATGGATGGATCTTATTGGATCTGAAAACCCTCTTGGGGCTCACCCAGCCACTATAAAGCGGGCGATTGAGCGTGATCTCATACCTCTCACATCCATGCACGACCGTTGTCTTAGAAACACTACATACTCAAGCATGTACTGAGCCCTTCAAGACCCTTCAAGGGTTGTAATGGTGAATTTTGTTTTTTGGAGCTATAATAGCGATCAGTTTTTTTTTTATTGTGGGTTTCTAATTAGTATACTTTTAAATTGGTTTTTAAATTTAATAACTATATTAAATTTTTTTAAACAAATTCAACCTCCACTGACAGCTTCTTAGTATTAAAAAAATCCACGTTTATCTTTCCATATTCGTATTCCAAGTTTTCCTAGAAGCGGGTAAGTTATCATTTACCCTTCTCTGAGAAAGGAAACGGTAACCATTGTAATATTTTTTATTTGACTTTGAAAAAAAAATATTATTTACATTTCCTTGTTTATAATAATGATATATAAAAAAATAAATTTATGTCGGACGGATATGAAAGAAAAAGGAAGGTGAAGTTTGTTCTTGACTACCAAGCAGATTCGGATTTATCGACTGACTAAGGAGGACCTACGTTGACATCTAGATTAAACTGTCTTCTCTTTGAAGATACAGGCAGAATACAGAAGACTGGTAATGTCGCCTTGAGGCTGGCGTCTAACCCACCAGCCATCACACCCCACCACCATCTGGAATCTTAACATCGAAACTTAATATTCAAATCACAATTGTTGTATAAAACATACACCACTGACCTTAGAATATCTAATAGGACTTAGTTTTGGTCTTGTTTCAAGGTAAACAGAGACAGCCCCTTCAGCGGGGATATGAGGAAGTACAATTGTTATGTTGTTATTATTGCTCGTAACTTAGCCCAAGGGTGCCTTAAAACCCCTTTGTAGTTACCTTATCTTGATAGTTAGCGTTAGTTTTTACTGTTGTGAATGTCTCGGAAATGTATTCACACACAATAAATACGCAGCGGTGTTCTTAAGTACTATCCTTATCATTCCACGACGAAATAACTCTTTTTTTTCTACTATTTCACAATTAAGTTAAAAGAAAAGAAGTCTTTATTAAGAAATAGCTACAAACAGATCCATTCGCACTAAAATTGTAGTTTACATAGGATTCGTGTCAAAATAAATAACAGTCATATCCCTTTAGGATAATAATATATCGGACAGATTATTTTCCATAACGAATTATTTAACACCTATCTTTTGATTATTAGTTATTAAGGTTATACAATGCGATGCTTTCCGATTAAGGTAATAAATACTATTTAGAGGGAATAAATAGATTTTTTAAAATGTCAAATTAAATAGATTTAATTGCAAAGTTTGGAACACGTTATTATCGAATAGTTGCTTTGTAGAATAATTAATAATTTAACAATTATCATAGTCAAAGTAAATTTTTCTGATGAATATGCAGAGTCCTCTAACCGTGGACTGCTCTCCACAGCTAAGTTTCTCAAGAAATTTAGAGGGAATGCATACATATGCATATTATTTTTTTAATTTGATTGCAGTGCTTTGAACGCGTTACATATTGTCGGAACTTTTCTTCCAGAATAATTAATTAATAACTAATTATTAAACTATAAGGTTTTTCGATTGGTGTACTAAGGTAATATGGTACATACTCAACCGTGCACTGTGCGTATGAAAATATTTTTGTTTTTTGTTGAATTTATTTTTAATTAATTGCTGAAATGAAAACAGTAACATACAATGACTAGCCTTGTAGGATAAATACTTAATTGTAACGTTTTCTAGTGGAGGTAATACAATTGCATTTTCTGTGTGCCGAGACGTGCATTGCTTATTGTCAAGAAACTTTGAGGAAATGTGTATCTCCTTTAAAAGAACAATGTCACAGCTCTAAAAATCTAATTTTTGAACAGAGTTATTTGAAAGTTCCATGTAAGTTAAAAAACAAAAATGTGAGTATTGGTAAAGGAAAGCATTCCTATTGTAATAATGGTATTACAATTTATTTTATTAGAAAATTTCTAAAAGCTTGAAACTTTTTTTATTTTTGCTATTATTCACATGAAACTTCAAGTTCAAACATGATACAACTCAAAATATAGCTTTATTAGAAAACAAATTTTGGAAATGGAATATCAGATATGTTTTTCTTGAATTATAAAGCTTCAAGCAATACAATTGCTACTGAAGGCTTAACTCGAAAATCTCAATTTTTGAGTTGGGTCGGTTTTCTTTTGAAGATGCGATCTGTTCCCACTTATCTTACTTTAATTTAATTTAAGTTTTCGAGGCAAGTAATACATTTTCCCAATTTGTCCTGTAGAGTACGCTCGAAAACAGTGAAGTTTGCTCCTTGTTGCCTGGATAAATCACGGTTAATACGACCGCGCTAGGGGGAGGCGTCCCTTAGCAACCCTTGTGGTCCGGATGGCCCCGGAATACCAATCGCTCCTCGAGTATTGGAGAGCGGGGTATTGACAAGAGTCGCCTCCAAAACGTCTCCTCCGGATATTCTTCGCTTGAAGAGAGAGTCGATTTTTCCGGTTCTACATTCCTGTACGGAGGACTACTGGAAAGGCGCCAGGGAGAACAATAAGACATAAGAAGAGCTTATTAGAGAGTCAAGAGAAGAAGCCGAAGAGCGGGCATGCATAGTGAGTCGCACTGGACAATGGCCGAACTGACAGGAAGCTCCTCACCGTTAGCTTCGCGCCACTGCCAAATACTGTCTCCTCTACATACTCCAATATGTTTATAATATCCCACGATAGTTGGAGCCCTCTCAAAAGGTATAGCTTATAAACCAGATCCACTAGAATCCAAAAAAATCCGTGTTGGCTAAAAACGATCCCCTCAAAATAAAAAACATACAGGAATTATCAGAATAAGGATAGAACATGAACTTGCGGAAGGTATGGGATAAACTTGTGGGTTCTCGTCAGCAACATGCTCGAGACTGGGGACACCTAGCGGCCTGTGACTGAGGTGTACAATTTGTTTTAATGAACTATAGTTTAAAGGTTAAAATTCTATTGACATAAGAATAATTATATTTATCTTAAAAAGTCTTTTAATAGTTGTGCAATTGATACAAGTAATCACTTAAAATAGAAATAACATGTTGAACTTTTCGTTTCCCTCCAAAAAAAAAAAATTGTATAGTCGAATGTATTGTTTTACGAGATAATTGAATGCACCAATTATTTAAGTAATGTTAAATTTAGCGATGATAATAATGCTATAAATGAAAATAATATCTATGTAAAAACAAATGCAAGGTATAAATAATACAACTACATATATACTAATTATATTTCAATTAAATTATAGATATTTTCTTTTGAGCTTGTGCAGGCCATCATATGTTTTGACAAATAAATAAACTATTTGACAATAACATATAATTATTGTCCGGAGTACCAATATTTGTGAAAACCCGACTATAGTTAAAAATTTAAAATTTAAATAATCCAGGCTATAATTAATTTAGAAATTTTAAAAAAGCACATTAATTCCATAGTTTTGAGTTTTACTTATATCGGGAGTCCTCATGACTGCCTGTTTGAATCATTTTTCTTTCCTACTTTTACCGGACTTTCTATGAGAATATTAAAAATACAATGGCCTAGAGACCTATTCACAAACCAATAATCAGTCATAAAAAATTTAATGTACCTTCAAATTGAGTCGACAAAAAGATCGTTGGGATCAAATTTGCAAGATAAGATAAAGTGGAAGCGCAAATTTAAGTATGAAGTTTGTTATTTTATTCTTTATTTTGTAAGCACCTAATTTTTTTAATCTTTTAAATGTTTTTTTTTCATATTTGTCATATCTGGTGACACACCTGTGTGTTTGTGAATAAGCCTCTTTGTGTATAATTTTTCCACAATTCTATAAAGCAAACCATAGCCATTGCTGACCTGAAGGTTATATGCCTTTAAACACCAACAAACAAACCGAGTCATAGAATAAAATTATTCTTCTATTCTATTTCATATATATCCTTACTAGATATTACTTATACATCCTGCTTACACCCTCTTGACCACTAAGGATATCTTAGAGTCCGAAAGAAAGCTCCGTACTCTCCCGGAGAAGGTAGATCGGCTAAGACAGAAGCCTGGTTTCCTTTACTAAAATGGTCACGTCCCGGTCCTAATTGAAAAGGCTGGCCCTAATAAAGCCGCCCGCTCAGAGGCTTGTATAATGAAATATAGCCAGGCTACACCTCGGGGATTACCCCCGCCCAATTACACCAGAGCTCCAAGTGCGGGCGAAATTTTCATCTTTCAACTTTATATCCAAGGAGTATGGTTTAGGTTTCATCCCTCGATTCCGCAGACTATCGCTCGAAATAGAAAGTTTGCAATCAATGCCGTAAAAATTTTTGTTTATTTTTATTATAAATATAATCTGAGTTGAAAAATATTCAAATAGATACCATCCCAACGAAATGTTACGGAAGAATCTTTTATAAAAATCTTAACCCCCCCCCTTCTTATCAGTTCACCGTTGTCTGTATATGCGTAGTCTCGTGATAAGGATGTGTTTGTATATACATATACTTACATATGTATTTACCATTCTTGTACATAAGTAAGTATGTTGGTAAATGTCCTATTTAGTATTGCGGGCACTGTATAACCTTCTCCCTGTCCAAGACGAAAGGCTTTTTTTTGTCTGTACATTTTTTAAATAAAGATAACTCTTTGTCCCACAGGTAAGAGACACAGTGTTCACTTAATAGGTAATATTTTATATTGATTGTCATAAACAAATACTGTGATCAATACTTCCAATTACTTAATACAACAACAATATGAATAATTAAGATGATAAGTAACGAAGAAACATATTTGAATTCTTGAAAAACCAAGTTGAATGGCCTATATACGTTGAAGGATCTTGGTTAATAAAACCAAGATACAACTAAAAAATAGATTTAGTAGTTCTACATAATATGGCAGGGAGCGGGGTAGGTTAGTGTGTAAAGTGCTGAGTTGCTATGGCGATGGTTTTGGGTTCAAATCCGGCTGTGGCAATTAAAAAATTTAATTTCTTAAAAGCCACGGGAGGATCTTGTGGGATCTGCTAAACCTCTTGGGGCTCGCTCAGGCTCTAAAAATTGGTTACAGTTTACATGACGGTTGAGTGTGATCACGGAAAAATCACCTCCCTGCACGGCCTTTGTCTATGTAACAGTTCGGTCTCTATTACTTTCCGAATCCAACTAGTAGGGGGTTCTAGTAGGGTCATTTATTCTTCGTTTCCATATGTCATGTTTTACTAGTAATTTAAAACATAATCCCTAAGCTCCATCATGTCAGTATTTTCTTCCTTTAAAATCGATCCAAATTCATCCTTTTAGATAGTTATTGGATGAAAGATTAAAAATAATATGGAAATAATGATGATGAAATTATAAGCCCGATATGGAGAAATCATGCACTTCTATTGAACTTTTGAACGGTGTCTTAAACGTTATCAAAATGAAAATCTGCTTGTCAAGTATAAAGCACTACACTATATGGTGCGTTATAAATTTAATAAAGAGTATTATAAAAAATATTTTAACATAATCATAGTTAAGATTATTAAAACAAAAATAGTCAAAATGGATATGTTAATCTTTAAAAACAGAAAATTTTGGCGATTATAGTACTAATTTTATTCTACATACAAGAAAGTAAAGTTGACAATTGTCTACTTGTTCAGAGAAAAACCTGCAAGGCTATTTAGGGATTATATTTTTTTTTGGATGATATTTAATCAATCATGCAAAAATTTCAACTATCGCTGTTTTGATCTGTCTACATCTGCCTTTCTGATTACATTCCCTGTAACTGAATCATGATATCCATATCCATTTCCTGTGACTTGTTTTAAAAACGTTCTCTGATCATGGGCACTCACTCTTCAGTAATTGGAAAGTCGTTGATCAGAGTAACCAGTAACAACTCAATCACTTTGTCTTATTGCTGGTGTTGTAACGTTTCTACAGCCAGCCTTATCTAATGTGGAGCAAGATATCTAACGTTAGGCGTTTCTAATTTTGCAATATCCTATGTGATTCTATACTTGATCAACTATCAATGCATGCATGATCTGGCTTAGATGGGATATTTTGCATTAACGAATTTTAAATTGATTAGGAAATGATGCTATTACCTGTTCTGATATATTTATATATATTTATTTATGAATCATTGGGCATACAAAATGAATATAATTAAATGTATCAACGGTGTCAAATCATTTATTCGAATATATAAATACCTCCCATTTATATACCTAGAGTCATCTTCTTTTCAGACGCTCGGAGGATCATCAGGAATTGAGGAAGTAGCAAGGGTTGAAACTATTGGGTCTGAGTGGGAATTTAGTTTGTTGTGAAAGGATTGATATCGGGGTCGGCCCAAATCAGCTACAAATAGGACGTTAAGATCATTATGGATGACTTTATTCGTAGAAATGTTAGAAGCGATGAGGATTTTGGATTGCTAGGATTGGAAACTCGTGGAATTCGATGGCTAGGAGGAACACCCAAAGCTCTACTCCGCTAATAGAAATTGGTCCTAAAATAGTTATTAATACGAGTCTTTTGTAATTTCTTGGGAGCTTAGAGGGTTTTTCTGGTTAGTGTAGAAGTAGCCCGAAACACGTATTAACTTTATGTTTAAATACATTTTGTTTATCACGTATTAAACATTAAAAATTTATTTGGTAATTATAGACACTTTTGATTGCTGATAACAACTTGTCTCTTATCATTCTCCCGCCGAAAAAAAAATCCGCTTATGCTACCATCCTCCCATTCATTATTGATAATACTATCGTATCTTATTATCAACGATCCAGGGGGATATCTCCTACTGGAACCTGGAGAATTCGTCCAGCAGACGCCCTTCCCATGGTCACTGGAACGAGACACCACGGACCATTGGTTGATGGCCCCAAATCGGTATTAACTACCTGTAACTGCCTTCTATAGCCCCACACCTTACCCTACCAAAGCCAATCATGCATTGTTCAGAAGCATCAACCTTACCCTCATTTTTTATGTGATCGGTCTTTAGCCCTTCCGGGGGTAATAGAAATAAAAAGTAGAGTTTCCTATGTCGGCTTCTTTCAACTACCTAGGTGGTGCCATAAGGAGGTAACTATAGTCCATAACGCATTATTGATTCTAACACAAACAAAAAAGAACCTATATTAATGAATTCCTTTAGTACAAAAATCCTAACCACCTATACAAATAGGATAAACTTTTCATCAATAAAAGTGAACAAAATTCCAAAAACAAAGCATAAGTCTCTAAACAAAATTGAAAAAAAAAAACAGTCAACGTTTTGCCAATTCAGACATTCAGCCTTCAGGACACACACCAAAAGAAAGAAAATAAGACATAGTGCAAATCTCACACTAACAGTCCAAACAGACTCATCAAATAGAGACTTACTCCAAGAGGTGAGTTGTTGTGGGGCGCCTTGTAGCAAGGTGTCAATTCGTTGAAACGTTGACAGGTGTTTACCCTTTTATGATGCATTATCTTGTTTGTCAAATTTAATTGTTTTTTAGAAAAAAAACTAATGACATTCCCTGTGTTTTGACATATGTAGAACCGTTACTGACAGCTCTGTCAAAAAAAAAAAAACTGTCAGGATACAGATCCCTCACATCTTTGAATTTCTGATCCCGTAGCTTTGGGCACGTATGAGATTTGTTTCTCGCTCTGGCTACTAATCTAATGAGGTTATCTGTCTGGTTAATAACGTACTAAGATTTCTTCCGTTCATTAAAAATAAAAGTCAATCTTCAGAGTCCGATATTAAATTGGTATGCAATGTGATCAGGCGGTGATTCTGTGATTGAAGTTCAAAATCGTTCTAAATCAAACATTGGGGAAAGTTAGTGATGTTTAATGTTTTAGCAATGTTATTAATAAATTGTCTAATTGTAGATCAATATACACATCACCTGACACTCGCTTCCGATAAAAAAATCAGCAACTCCAGTGAATAAGTGTTTAAGTCAATTTTGTCCAGATAGAGTTAACTGTATTGAGAGAAGCGGAATTTAAGCGTAATTTTTGGCTTGAAATGGAGTTGTAATATAAGTAATAACCCCTTTTCAAACCAATGCCTGATTTAGCCCCTCTACGAAAATTACACGGTTCCGTTTCCCGATGTATAAGAAACTCATTTTGGACTTGGTCACTTTTTAGTTAAAACCCTTTGTTAAAATTCTCATTGATATATTAAATATATAAATGTTCCGAAGGTCTTGGGTTCTAATCCGTATGCTGGTAAATCGCTTTTTAATCTTTTAGCAGACATGGGTGGATCCTTTGGGACCCTCCAGCGTCTATAAATTGGTTACCCAAAAAAAGGGAAGAATCTGGCGATTGAGCGTGATCTAGGGAAAATCACCTCTATGTACAACTGATGTCCTAGAAACAGCACAGTCTCTATCTTGTACTGAACCCAAGGCCCTTGATGGGTCGTTATGTTAGAGTTTATTTTTTTATTTCTCGTGGTTTTTTTTTTAAGATTCAGAATAAAAATATAAATAGAAGCTTTTTTAAAGCACTGGGCTGTTCAAAGAACCTTTTAAACAAAACTACTCCTGTTATAACACATGAAGTTACTCCTATTACCCCCTACAGTTTCTCCCTCGCAATGGTCCATCTCCTCCCCCGGTCGATGACAGACACCATCACGCCGCACGGCGACGGACACTACACGACTCCTCCCGTCACCTGCTAAGACGGTCATTCATGAGCCTCCTAGGACCTGGGACTATTCAATAAGCGTGAGGGGCGGATGGACCGGCGTATGATAATGAGGCGGGGGCGGGAGTCCCGTCACGTAGCCGCCTCCGTGCCGCGCTTCCAAATGCGGCTCCGCCCCCAATCAATAGCCTACCCCGGTGGTAAAGAGGTGAGCATTACAACTCTAAAACCGACCTAACTGGCCCTCCGGTGTTCTCGGTCCAGTCCAGGATGGCCACCTTCGTCTTCGGATCGTACCTGCCAGTCCGGACGACCTGTGGTGCACCAATGAACACCTCGCTGCCTCTCGTACTTCATCACTAATCCGCTTGCGCCCGCTGAACGAATGGGTGCAACTTGTCTCCACGATTGGTTGTGCGCGCCTCGAGTATATATGCGTTCTGCTAATTGTACAACAGTTTTATCTAACAAAGATTTATTGAAACTTGGCGTATCAATTAACATTTTTATTTGCAATCACTCGAACCTCCAGAATTATGGAACGACTATGGATTTTTTAATAAGTGAAAAATCAGCAATATCTATTGTACTCTTTATATAAATTTACCAAACGTACGGGCTGTTATTTTTGAATACGGTCTAAACTCCTCTTGTTCATGAATTGAGGAGATATTTAAATTTGATATTTACATATTTATATTTACATTTGAATTACTTTAATGGCCTAAGAGAATAATAAATTATATTCCGAGGAGGAGAAGAGGACGTCCGGCAAAGAAATGGTTGCAAGAAGGAATGTCAGCCAGAGGGCTTACAGAGGAGGACTGCCAGGACCGGGAAAAGTGGAAGAAATCATTATCAGCTTACGACATAAGACAATTGTTGTAATAAATTCGTATTATTTATATAAATACTTTAAAATTGTGAGAATAAGTTATAAACTTTTTTAAATTTACATTACCTTTAAAGTTGGAAAAAAGATTGTTTTATTATTTTTATGTGAGGCTGCAGTTCAAATCTTGATTATTGATCGGAAAATCTAACAATTTTTATATTTTGACCTTTTAGTTTCAATTATTGGCCACATATTAGGGTTGAGAAATAACCCCTTACCAATATTATTAACGATTTTTATTTAAAGAAATTAGGGAGGGTGGAATTGAGATTGTGCCCTTAAAATTACATAATAATTTTTATATTTGACTGAAGTAATTGCAGTAATTTTTTTTATAATTTTTGCATACCACTCGACATAAATAGTGTTTGACTCGAATAATAATCACTAAATCGTAAAATATTATACCCATATCGTTTTATTATAAACTTCCCAGTAAAAAAAATAATAATAATTTTTAATAGTTGTAGTATAGTAACATGAAGGGAGTATTGTTCTATTATTATCAAGATTCCAGTGAATAACCATTAGCTTCAGTTACTAAAAAAATAATATGGAGATATTCATTATAAGAAAGTATTACACTATTATAAGAATGAGAAGCGAGGGATCGTTGACTGGATGATGTAAGGAAGAAAATAGTTGGGGGTGCAGTCAATTAAAACACTAAATAAGTGGATACTTATTTTAATTAAGTGCCGACGTTTCGACCCACTTTGTGGGTCATCTTCAGGGCTAAGGACGCTTGCAGAAGCACGAGGGGACGCGGTCTGAACCAGTTCAGACCGCGTTGACCAGTTTGAACGGTTCAGACCGCGTCCCCTCGTGCTTCTGCAAGCGTCCTTAGCCCTGAAGATGACCCACAAAGTGGGTCGAAACGTCGGCACTTAATTAAAATAAGTATCCACTTATTTAGTGTTTTAATTGACTGCACCCCCAACTATTTTCTTCCTTATTATAAGAATGATTACAGTCTTTTAGTTAGTTTTAGAAGCCCACAATGATCTTGATGATTTAGGCCCTGTTTCTACCACACCACACTGTAAATAGTTAAAACTGATTAAACTCGAGTTATGAAATTTTACTTCCTGGATTGTTCCATAATGGATACATTTGTGGTTTAGGATTGACCGACATTTAGAAATCTTTCCATCCCTTTTAAAGTGTAATTGTTCCAAAATTACTCCTTCGCCCCGGGTTACATAACGAAATTCTTTTTAAATAATCTCTGGAGTTTCAGTGGGGTAGTTATGGATAAAGACGTTGTACTATTGTTTTTTAAAAATCGAATTGACAAATTTACTATGTATTCTGTTGTACGCTCCTAGTGCGTTTTCTTCATTATTCAGTCAGGATGATTAGGATGTGTTATCTCCTACTTTGTGGTCTCTACGACACCTTGATGGTACACGTACTTGAGACTTCCTTAGGCTCTCTCAAAGAAGATGTGCCGGTAATGCGGACATTAAAGAGCTCCTTACATTGTTTACAAGGCCGTTAGGGATTCCTGCCTATCGTGTGACTCCATACGATGCCGTTCAAGCTACCTGAGACGGTGTGAAGGTATATGGGAAGAGTATATCTCTGGGACGGCAGGAGGATGTTGGGATGCCAGACAGGAAACATTGCTGGCTGAATACTGAGCAGGCTCTGAATGTGGGATCAGGACTCCCTCATACATCACTACTCCCTTCTCTTCAACTCCAGGGATCCTTTTTACATTACTCATTTATCCAGGTTTCTACTTTTTCTCTCTTTCTCTTTCATCATACAACCAATTCGAGGAGGAACAGGCCTTCGCTTTGTGATCTTTGACATGAGCAGACCAGGCAACTCCCTTTGGTCTGTGCAGTGTATATCCCCTTCTTCTTACCATTAAATCGTCTTCCAACATATTACTATTGTCTTATCACAATTGAGAGGAACAGGGTTGCTCAGTGTGTAGAGTAAATTATTTAATCTCTTAAAAGACATAGACGGTACCTGGGGATCTGCAGACCCTCCAGGTGCTTACACAGCCTATATGCAGTGTGAAGAAGAACTTGGCCATTGTGTGTGATTTCTACCGAATCACTTCCCTGCACAACCGTTGGAAAAAAAGAGTACAGTCTATACCTAAAACTGAACTCGTGTTTGTTGTGGTACAGGTTTTTATTTTTATCAAGATCTAGCTGTCAGTCTTCTTCCATTAAATTCAATGGATTTTCCTGTGGTTGCATAATGAACAATCCACCCAACAAAGCCTCCAGTCTCTAAAATACTGGAACAAAAATAACTAGTTGACGTTTCACCTATTTTGGGATCTTCAAGATAACACTTCACAAGGTAATAACATCGAAGAAGACAAAGTGTAGAAATCTCACACCAACAGCCCAAACAGAGGCATCTAATAGAAACAGTAACCTTGCTCAAGACGCTCTACAACTAACATTTTCATTACATTTAAACATTTGGTGTGATTTCCATGCAAAGGTTTGTTTTGGGGATTTTTCCTATTGCGACGTATTTATAATTGTTTGTCTCTTTTTGAGTTTTAGCAATTGGTGTAAAAACACACTTTACTATCATCAGAGAATATTTAATAGGCATTTAAAAGATTTGACTTCACTTATACGATAGTTGTTTATGACTTGACTATTGGATGGAATCACCTAGCATTTCTGATCATGAATCTGTGAGAGATACCTTTGATGAGGTGGCGGCCTCAGTGTGTATCGAGTGCTTAGTGTCTGTGCTGAAGAAAAGGTACAAATCCGGCTGTGGGAGATAAACTATCTAATGTGTAACTAGTTGTGATCTCTAGACTCTTCTGGATCTCATCCAACCTCTGTAAAGTGTTTACCCATCTTTTGGGGAAACTTGTTGCGTATGATCTCTTTCAAATCACTTTCTTGGACAATCGTTGTCTTAGAAAATTTAAACACTATGTATGCCCTCGGCCCTCGACCCTTCATGGGTTTCAGTGATACAGGGTCTTTTTTCTCCCATAATTTATAAGAAAGTTGATTATTCAGCAATATTCTGAATACTTGGACGTTCTTCAACAGAATCGGATCCAGTGGTATGGAAGAGGCCAGGATTTATTACAATAAGTGTGCCGGCAAACCGTGCCATTGCTCACATCGAGGGCATTGAACTGGAGCCCAGCCAAAGTAGCCTCTTCGGAGGCTTGAAGCATCTTAGGAGTGCCCATGGGACTCTCGAAAGTAGAATGCCCATCATTCCTCATTTCGATTGCTGCGTAGAAGTTGAATGTTATTTTATGGTACAGTCGCATATGGTTTTAACATTTAGTAAATTAATGAATTCTCAAAACGAAAATGATTATTAAAACTAATTATTACACAAGCCCCACGGTACTTTAATGAACCAACTTTAAATATGGGTAAAGTAAGCGAACACAGAAGCATTAAATGGAAGAATAATCTTATTTATAGAATATAAAAGTAACTTTATTCTGGGACTAAGTCCCTTTAGAATAACAGATATGAACAGAAAAAGAAACATAATATTTATCTGGCCAGAAGGCTAAATGTTACAAATCATAAAGCGTGTAAAAAGTGACAGAAAACAATTTAAAAGAAATATTTAAACAAAAATAATAATAAGTAAATAAACAGTACAAATCCTGACAAGATATTAAGCAATTAAAGAGAATAGATAAATCCATAGCTTTTGTTAAATGCATGAGCTAGCATACAATAATTTCTTTACATGATGTACAGATTCTTAAAAAACAAAATTAAAACAACTAAATAACACGATGAATTATTCTATACATTACATTCTAAGAAAATGACTGACCTGCTTAGAGACCATCTTTTTGGGAAGCTAGGGGGTGTTGGAAAAGCAAGGATTTAAATGACGATAGTGAGGGACTATGACGGATATTAGGAGGGATTGAGTTCCACACTGTGGTGGAGCGGGCGAGAAAGGAACGTTCGAATGCTTTAGTTCTGTGTGAACGTATAGAGATCGGAAAGGCGGGAACTTGTTTTATGGTGTTGAACTGAGGATTTGAATTGGAGGAGGCTGTAGATGTATGAAGGGAGTTGAGAGTAAATGGATTGGTATAAGAATGAACGGAGGAAATATTGTCTTCGGAAGGGAGGGAAGAGCCACTTTAACTCATCATAAAGGTGGGGCACGGGCGATCGCTTCGGAGTGCCAAGCACAAATTGCATTATAATCCGTTATTGTAGCGAGGCGTTTGATAATTATCACTTTAAGGATTGACTTGTGGATATATTAATAAAGTTTGAGAAAAAAAATGAGGTTTTATACCAGTACCGATGTCTAGAGTCGACTTCATTTTGGATGAAACTTTAATTTATTTATCTTATTTTTAAAAATTAATATTGTTTCCATTGACTTTCAAGTGATTAGTCTAGTACGATTGGTTTAAAGATTTTTTTTGCGAATTTATTTTCAACCATTTAATATCAATGTTAAGTTCTTGTGAAAGCTGTATACTGATTCTATAAATTGGAAAATGATAATCATGATTTTTTTTTATAAATAATTAACTATTCGTAACTATAATGGTTTTTAAACAGTTAATAGTGTTATATAAGGATGTTTTTTTTTTAATTAATAAAATTCGTACATAAGTCAATATTTATTTTTTCTACCTTTATAATTTTTAACTATTTTTTTCTTATGTATTATTTTATTTCACCATAAATTATTTTTCATTTAATTAATTAGTTAATCTATATATTTAAAATTGGCCAATTAAACAATTAATCAACATTGTAGTAAATAACCTGAGTAATAATTCAAATTCTATTATTATTTGTATTTTACCCCAAGTACAAAGGCTCATATTTCATTTTTTTATATAACTTTCTAGAAGGGCTTCCTAGAATTAATAAAAAATGTATTATTATCATCTTAATTAAATATATAAAATTGTTTAGTAATCTACAAAAGAAATACAGAACGAATTATTGTCGGTTGAACATATTCTCCCACCAAACATAAATACGAAATAGTACTTCTTAAAAAAAATAAACCAAAAATCATTCATTTTTTTTTTCATTATAAATTATACAATTTTTTTTGGGGGGGGGGGGAGGAAGAATTTATTTGAATAAACAATATACAACTATTTATAATAAAATATACAGTATGTGTTACATGGGTCTTTTATTATCCAAAGTTAAATAAAAACAAATTCTACCTTAAGGCTTATATGCACTAAGAGCTGTTAGATATAAACAAATATATATATACTGAGCGTGAATTTTAATTAAATTTTTACAAATAAATATCGTAATTTACCTGATTGTTTTAATTACTCTCCTTATAGCAGCGTAGCTAACTAATTACACGGAGGGATGATAGCCGGGGTTAAAAGTTACCGTTTAATTAAGACAGACCACGAAGTAGGGAGGGCTCTGCGGTGGCTCCATTCACACGTCGGCCACTTGGTATTCGGGCTTGTTCCCTTCAAAGGGTCCCTTCAAGAAATGTCATAACAGAATTATCTTTTCCTCCCCGATCTCATCAGGAATTCCTATTGGGTAGGGCTAAAGTATAAAGGTACATTTTTTAACTGGAACGGTGAGGGAAATAACAAGGAAATGGACCTGCTCCCGAGAATTATAATAGTGAAAGTTCTTTTCATTTTCCACCGCCCCGAAGGGCCCAAAGGAACTATCCCTAAAAAGGGAGGAAGAGAGAAAAAATTCAAATCACTTCGTTACATCAGTAATAAAATTATTTTCTTTTTCTCGGATTTTACGTCTCAATAAATACTTTCCTTTTCCGCTACTACATACAAATTTTGTAAATAAACTTTAAAAAAAAATGTATTTATCGAAATTTACAACTCTATTATAACTATACGACAAGTAACTAATGAAACCCAGTGGTAGTAATGAGTATGAAAATATGGTTATATTAAAATACATTTAAAAAACATTAAAATTATCTAAATTTCAGGTTTTTATTTTTAATCTTAAGCACGTTAAAGTATTGTCCATCATACAATACACGTCCAAGTTTCGTCTTAAAATGGTTAAATTGAGGATTGGTGTTAGAATTGATATCTCTGAAAATGACTCCTAAAGTATTACTAACTTCGATTTATGTTATTACATCATTAAATATTTTTATTTTAATATTTAATAATTTCTGATTGGAATAAATTTTAGTTGTGTCAATTTTCTTTATTTCACTGAAAGTATAAATTCGATTTTGTTTTTCTTCTATTACGGTCAATGCCAAATTATGATTTATTATTTCGTAATTCTCAACTTGTGCGTGTTAATAAAGTTACTTATATATTACAATAATGTTCAACTTATGTCATAAATAATAGATTACCTGTGAAAGACCGAGGTAGATCGAAACTGTTTCTGATATGTACAAGAACCTTCCATCTATTCCGAGGGCGAAGGCAAATCCATCCAAGGACTGAAAAAAAATACAAATACATATATTTCAATACTGCTAATAATTATAATAAGAAAGATATCTTAAGCAAGAAGCTATTACCACTAAATTACTCTAATATTGTATACATAAAAATATTTTTAGATAATATATTAAATATTCTAAAATATTAAATGTTTTGAAAGAATCCTTATAAGAAACAAGAATGTATAAAAAATGTAATCTCCAATACTTTTTAAAAGAGAAACAGAGAAGCAGTAATGATTTGATTCCATTTTAAAGCCACTATTGCTCTAATTATTGTATTAATTAAATATAATAATCATTATTATCGATTTATTGGCCCTTTTCATTTATAATGCCCATTTTCTAAGAAAAGGTTACTAAATAAAACAACTTTATGAAAATCAAAACAATTTTATTCAAAATATTTACCACGGCTTCCTAAAAATTTTCCCAACATGTTATAAAATTTTCAATCCCAGAAATTAAAAATTCAGATTTGTGATGAGCCCCACATGGAAGAAGAACAAGCTGCTATCTGGCCTTCAAGACAAACCCAGGATCATATCTTCTCTAAGGATGGTTACGGAGAAAGCGCTGGACCGAGGACGACATGTCTATCTTGCCTTTTTGGACTTTGAAAGCAGCCTTTGACACGGTCCCCTGACAGGAGATTTGGACTGCTTTAAAAGAGAACCTGATACCACCAATTCTGATTACCGCCATCAAATCAACGTACCAGTACCCAAAAGGCGTGGTTAGATTAAATGGAATGATGTCTGCCCCATTCAGAATCTACAAAGGTGATAAGCAAGGAGAGAGCCTCAGTCCACTCCTGTTTAACAATGTCTTGGACGAGGTGTTGAAGGTATGCGAACGGAGAACACCCAGAGCAATCGTTGGTTACTTGAATATGTTGCCACTCCAGGCCCAGTGTTTCGTTTATGCAGACGACATTGTGGTGGTAGTAGACAATGTGGATTCTCTGCAAGTTGCAGTGGAGGAGTGGTCCGAGGAGCTTAATAAAAGAGGACTCGCCATCAATCCGGATAAAAGCAAGGTTATGCAGGTAGGACGGGAGAAGGTGGAGCTCAGGATTGTGAGTGAAGGACACCAACTGGAGCATGGGAAGATAGACCAGGAGGTTATGCATCGAGTGCGTAAATCAAACCAGGTTTTCTTCCAGATTTCCAAAACTCTGGTGGGGAAGCAGGATGTGAGCAAGGAGGCGAAGCTTCGCATCTTTAGATCTGTCTCCCTCCCGGTCTTGTTATATGGAGCCGAGAGCTGGGTACTCCTGGACAAGAATGCCTCACGAGTGACGTCAGCAGAAATGTGGTATCTCAGAAGAGCTGCGGGAAAGACGAGACTGCGTGAGGAATAGAACAATTAGCGATAGGTATTGGCACGTTTGCAGGATGGGGGACGAGCGTAAGAGCAAGGTGGCTGATGGAGACCAGACCGAGAGGGCAAAGACCGGTTGGACGCCCGAGAATCACATATAATAGTTATATGGATATACTAGAGCGAGAGCGGGGGTCGACCCTTGTGGAGATGAAAAGGAAGGCCCAGGATAGGGTCACATACCGAAGGTGGTCCGAGACTACTCCACGCTTAACGGCACAAAGGAGATAGAGAAAGAAGAAGAAGAATATTTGTGATGAAATAAAGTCTGAAAATGAGCTTTTGACCGAACTTCAGATGGAAATCTGTCTGGCGATGTCGTAAACCACCATCTTGTTTAGTTTCTTAACTGTCTCTTCCGTTCGTTTTTGCTCTATTATGTCAGTACAAAATACAACATACAAGTACAATATATATGTGTGATGGAATGATCTCTGGGTAGAAAGGAGAAATTCATAATTTAGGAACTAGTCTGTGTCAAGACTGAAAATTTGTCAAACTAACGTTGAATGGTCCGTGTCACAACACACTTCCCCTAACACGGTGGTAATGTTTCTTGATGCTTGGGCTGCTAAATGTTCACAAAAAATAATTGCACTATACTCGTTTTTTCCATTATCATATTTGATGGTATTCAATGTAGCTCAATCGTAGTAATAATAATTATAAATATTTATTGACAGAAATTACACAAATACGATTCGGCACGTATTTTATTTGTGATATTTCGAAAACCTCCCCTAACGGAAGAGTGGATGGAGAAACCTCCCATAGAAGGCGGTGATAGTAAATATTATAAACAAAAAATATGTTTAATAACAGCTCATTACAATCTGAAACAAACATAGTAAACAACAAATGATCACTAATTCCACTTTGAATTTTATAAATATTAAAAATCCACATTCCATATAAAACGACCCAATAAATCATTAATTGTTCTGAAAGCTAGGTTTTTTACTGCTTTCACTTGGTTTTTATTTTTTACAAAAGGTGAAACTGCCTGCCTAGGAACCACAACTTGTAGCTCACATATTAACCCTACTTTGCATAGTTCATATTTTGAAAAAAATATGCTCCTTTTGATTTTTTATAGATTTTTCAAAAAAGAAATTGTATACCTATTAAGTAGATTTTTAAACCCTTAAAGTGGTAATTATTCCGCAGGTTGTCGCTTCGAGTTGAGTCACAAGTTTTAACTTTTCATTCGTTTCCCTTTTAATATTTTCCAAAAATACAAGTGATCGTGAGCTTTAAGTGTGGAAAAGAGAATGTAATTATGGGGTATGCGTATATTTCGGTTATCATTTCATCTGGAAATGAACATTTCAACAAACGTATATCATCTATACTTCGAAATGTTAGTTGCAACTTTTAATATTGGTTACAGAAAGTTACTCATTTTCCATAATTATATTATCTTTTCCATACCAAGTGAGCGGAGTGGCTCAGTGGTAGAGTACTGAGTAGCCATGCCGGAAATCCTAGTTCAAATCCAGCTTCAGGCAGTTACTTCTATTTAGTATGTTTGTGGCGGTAGATGGATCATATGGGATCTAGGACCCTCCTGGGGCTCACCCAGCCTCTATAAAATATTATAAAAATAGGGTACCCAAAATAAGAGGAAAAAACCTGGCGGTTGAGCGTGACCTAGGACAAGTCACCTCCTTGCAGAACCGTTGTCCATGAAACAGTACAGTCCCTACCATGTACTGAACCCCAGGCTCGTTCACGGGTCGTAGTGGTTACAGGTTAGGTTTTCCATATAAAGCTGACGATAACTTGTATTTTTGGAAAATATTGAAAGGGAAACGAATAAACAGTTAAAACTTTTTGTAACTCAAGTCGGAGCAATAACTTGCGAAGGAGATACCTTCATTTTTTATCATTTTTTCAGGAAATTTTATTTTTAAGAATCTATTTAAGTAGATTTTTTAAAAATTTCATAGCATCGGTCCCTTAGTAAGACCTCCTTAAGAATTGACATCTCTGCTATTTACTTATGTTTCCTTCAAAGCATTATTAAGTACATAGCCATGTTGGAAGACGACACTATCGCTAAAGGAACTTAGTCGGGAACGGATATGGAGTGATTATGGCGGTACGTAGGCGGTGTTAATACACCTGTGCGGTGGAGGGGGGAGTAACGATCGGGGGCGGGGCCTAATTCGCCACGCCCACTTCCACTGCCTGCGGAATATTTCGCGCTCTCTTGTATCTCTATCATTTTCCAGCCGGCTGGATAATCCAGAGGAGGGTGTTGTGGAAGCAGGTGACACCTCTGGGCCCCAGCCAGCTCGTCCCACTCCGATATTGAATATAATTCTCCAGGGGTCGAGGGCCCAGAGGAAATCTCTTACCTCATACACATATATTATCTCCTTTTCATACCCTCCTCTTCTGAGGAATAGAAACACAAGATGTGTTTCTGTAAAAATTTATGGTTTCTGTTTGCTAGTAGTTTTACTATTACTGGTTCAACTTATTTTGTTCTAATTAACTTCTTGTTTTTAACAAACTACTAAGCCCAAGATCACGGGTTCGTAGCCCGGCAGGTGGCCCTAGGAGTAAAAAATCCTTAGTTACGCCGTCCTACAAAAGAGACGTTAAACGGGGGTCCCGAGCCTGTACGATGTCAGGTACTCGTTAAAAATCCCTATCCTAATTAAACCTGGATAGGCAAAATTTAGAGCTCCCATTGTAGCATCGTCCGATTAGCCATAGGAGCATAAAGTGACGTTAAATAAACAACTAACTACTTGTTTTTTAGATTGGTTTTTTTTTTTAATTAAAAATTGCTGTGAATCTTTCCAAAAACACAAGTTATAGTGAGCTTTAGTATGGAAAAAAAGAATCCAATTGTAGGAAATGTGTATTCCAGTAATAATTTCATCAAGAAATGGACGTTTTAAGAAATATATATATTTTTGCTCTTAGTTTTATTATTACATTAAATTATTTTTTTCTTGATGGTAGCTTATTTTTTTTATTATTATTATTTTTTTTAGTTCAGTAGATGAAAGATTTTCGATTAAAAAATGAATTATTAAAAATTTCAATATGATTTTTCTTTTCACATTTATATATTGACATTTTACAAAATAATCCTATATATTACTATTGTAAGCCCCAACTGGACTTACGGGAGTTGAGGTTTGGGAATCCACTAAACCATCGAATTACTCTCCTTCGTAGAACCCTCAATGTTTTGTTACGAATGAAGTCATCCATGATGAGCTCAATGTCCCATTGATGCTTATTTGGCCCGCACCCGATCCCAGTCCTTTCATGATAAACTTTATTCCCACTCCAATCCACTAATTTCAAACATTGGTATTCTTTAATATCCGATAATCATCTGAGAGGTCTTAAAAGATGATGGAGTCGTCACATTCACGAGTTCACAAGTTCAATTAGTTATTTGAGTACTACTGGGTAGTTTCTCTACACGCCTTTATCCACGCCATTATATTTACAACTGTATTATAATGATAGTAGCAAATAGTGTGAATGATACTCAATTGCATGTTATCAAGACATTTGCAGAAGCTAGCAACTTATATATAAAATTCAACTTAGATGGTCAGGATACCATCATTTCAGAACCATCGGAGTATTATCGGGGATTGAAAAGGTTGCTAGATTTGAAACTCGTGAGTTTCAGTGGGAATACAGATAAAATATAAAATAAAATTTAAAAAGAAACCTATGCATTCGAAATATTTATAAATTATATTTCCTGTTACATATTTTTTAAAACTTTGGTATTTAATGAATACTTAATTCTTAACTTGAAATTGCACTAATTGTGGTCAATTTAATAAATATTTTATGAAAATGTAATGTTTTAATTACCTGTAATATATGTGTACCCTGATGGTGTTCGAATATTTCGTGTGCAATATTTGCCGTTGTACTAGTTACTCCACCTGTAACAATAAATATTTGCATTAAAATAAATAATAAATAAATTTCATATAAAATAATGGTTATGGATTGACTTGACATACTTTAACCACCTCTAATTACTGATTCTATGGATACCTTGATACATGACACGTGCTGTTATTGGTATGCTCGGCCTGAACGAAGCAATAGGAATTTAAAAATTCAAGAAAGCTCTTTTGTGGCAAAAATTGCGAATGGGTCATTGGCTGAGGGAATATTCTGCGTAACATGTCCAATGACACCAATTCCC
Source organism: Troilus luridus (assembly GCA_964056705.1). Lineage (NCBI taxonomy): Eukaryota > Metazoa > Arthropoda > Insecta > Hemiptera > Pentatomidae > Troilus > Troilus luridus. Next base: position 70,355,359 of record OZ057415.1, on the reverse strand, counting down.
TTGGACTTAATCCAAATCGAAGGAAATAAAAATTCTCCTCACGTCTTTCGCTATACCTGCTTAAAACCTTTTATTTTTCTCTTAGGAAGAATTAATTCAGTTAGTCGGTTCTGTCTAACTGAAGGGCCTAAGGAATCTTGTTTTAAAAGAGTGGTTAAGTTGTTTTATTTACATTTACAGTTTTAGAGAATTAAGTTCGTTTCATGACCAAGATCTAATTCGAAAAATCCAAACAAAATTACAAAAAAATAACTTGATAACTATAACAATATAATTATATATGAAAGGGGGGTTACCACCTTGCTTAAAATTTAGAATTACTTTCCTTAAATCGAAATATTGGATTATCTTATTTTTTTTAACTGGTCCGTTCTATTTTTACCATTTAAATTCGAAAAAAGTGCTTTATTTTTTATAATGACTTAAAGAAGTCGGAAACAGTGGCTTTCTGATGTGTCAACAAACGTTTTAAAAAATCATAATCTAACTGATCGAGCATGACAAAAGACTAAACAAAGAGTAATTCCTCGAACCGTAGCTAGGCAACGCCCATAAATTGTTTGATGACTAGACATAATGTTTAACACTCTTAACGTTACCTTTATTGCGATCATATACCACAACAAATGCTACTTATGCTTAACGGGACCCATATGAATTTGATGCTCAATACTTTTTCAATAAGTCTTTTTTTGGTTATGCGGTATAGTATAGCTGTAATGCCGGACTCGAAAGAAATTTTTTATTTGAAAATTTAAAATAACGAAGTGTAATACTGATTTACTGTTATTTTACAATGTGAAACATATTTGTAATAATACGTTATCCTTACCTTAATCTAAATTTTCAAAAATAATCTTATACTTTATTAGTTTTCCAGAAAAAAATAGTTGTTCATCCGCTTGAACATGTGAAATGCAACGAAACCATATACTGAACCCAAAGACTCTTCATAGATTGAAGTGATAGTTTTTTATTTATTTATTTATAAAATTCTCTTTAAGACAATTTATATGGTCACATATTAATCATACAAGGGAATAATAATAATTGGTCAGCAAAATTCAAAATTCCTAAATGAACTGTTCTTCATGACTGATGATAAAATTCGCCGGAAATGTCCAATTTACTCCGTCCAGCGGGAGTTGAGGGTGGCAGAGGATGGGAAGAAGGCTCAGGTGGAGAAGAAGTTAGAGAGAGATGATGTACGGCGGAGGGAGGAGGACCTTACGCTAGAGCCAGGATGACGTGGTAATATCTGGGGGCGGCGCGCCTGTGAAATATGTGTCTACCAGAACAGCAACATGTGCCGCCCCCATCTGTATTAGTGCCCTATGGATCCTATCATTCCTTATCGCTGGGGGTGTTATCTGTCGGGGGTGGCAGGGAAGGTGTCTACGGGTCACGTAGGGTCGCGAGATCGTTCTAACTGTGCATCTCCGTCCATAAGAGGAACACGTACAAAAAATAAAAATAAAATTGATTAATTATTTAAATTGTGCTTATTAAACAACTAAGGCATAGTATTATGCATTATTATTTTAGTAATAGTTACTTGCCAATTAATATTAAAAATAAAATGAATCTGTCCAAATCAAACTGCTAGTCTTCATTTTGAAAGAAAATGGTTGACCTTGATGAAAATTGTGGAAGAAAATGGTCCGGGAAGAGGTCAATAAGTTTCTCTGAATATCAAGAATATTAATTCAGTAGCTAACGTTTCGACCCACTCTGTAGGTCTTCTTCAGGGCTGTAGCGGGGGGGGGGGAGAGCCCGATAGGTCCGTCAAAGCTGTAATCACTCTGACTGCATGTCAGATCTCTCTCTGCAGTAATCACAAACTGCATGTCATTTAAAATTATTTTTCACTGTTGGATACTACTGGGAATGTGTTAGCAGAGGGCTGAATTATTGAGCTGAGGGCCCCGAGTTTGAAACAGGCTGTTGCAGAAAAATTGTTTTTGTGTTATGTTGTCGTAACATGGCTCAACCCTGGATCTAAAGGCTCTATTGAGCTCCCACACTTCTACGAAGTAGATACCTATTAATTAATTGGAGAGAGATTGGCGGTTGTGCGTGATCTCGTTCAAATATCTTCATAACATAACTGTTGCCTTCAGTATAGTCTCTACCACCTACTAAACCTAATCCTAATTATACCCGAATAGGGAAACTTTAACGAATCCCACTGTACAATCCATTTTATATATCCATACTAACTTAAATTGAGGGTAAATGAAAGAAACGAAACAAAATATACTTTCAACAAAAACTTAATTAATTTTCTTCCAATCTGGCTAGGGCTTATCTGCAAAAATCGAAAAAGTTGCCTACTCATATGGAAACTTAAATTACTTTTCATTGGATAATTGTGTTTTGGAACTTGGTGCTACTCATCTTCTATATGACAATATTGTCATTAGTGGTAACTAAATAAATTAGCTGTATGGCCTTGTATTTTTGATGTGTCAACATCAATTATCTATGTGACGAAACCCGTGCCACGTTTTTTCCTTAGATACCAAAAGGAAATGTATTCATCGTAACATACTTCGAGTCGATGTAATATGTAGTTTCTTTACGGATCGCAGTGTATTTAGTTTGTAAGTCAGACGAACCTGAACCTAAAACCGCTATAAACCTTATTGGTTTATAGGTTCCGAAGTTACTTGGATTTTTCAATTATACCATTAAACTTCGCCATAGCTAATATATTCTTCAGTTTTCTAGGTTCGAGTCCCGGTCCTGATCATATCTTTTCTTTTCAAATAAAAATGTTTAAAAATTATAACAATTTACAAATAAATAAAAGAAATAGATTATAATAATATATAATGACGTATGTCAACAAGATCCAAATTAAAGTAATGTTCAATGAAAATTCTTCCCCGTATATACATCGCAAATTGCGAGAACACTGCGATATAGGATCAGTGAAAAGAAAGGATATGCCTGACCGAGAAGCGAACCAGGATGGCTGAGTTGGTTAAGTACCATGATGGTTACGTGGGAGACCCGGGTTCGAGTCCCGGTCCTGGTCATATCTTTTCTTTTCAAATAAAAATATTTAAATATATTCTACAGTGTTCAGCTCACTGGTGTTCACGATTAGTAGTCAAAGGCGAACAGCATATTTTCAGGAAGACACAAGGAGTTCGCTATGTGAGGGGAGGAGCCGCGTCAAACCCCACTTTTACCCACACAATTTTAAAAATTTATAAGTTTGAAAAATTATAAAATTTGATATTTCAAAACCTCGATATCAGAAATTCCCTATATTTGTTTGTAAAAAAAAAAAAGCTGTTCCTTATTGTGCAAACAATAAAGGACCCTTTTGGGGTTCTATTGATATTACTTTTCTGAGAACGGGGAAGATCAGTATAAAGCTCTGAGTTGCTGTGATGAAAGTCCCGGGTTGAAATCTGGCTATGGCAGATAAATTACTTGTCGCGTTCAGGATCAAAAGCGGATAACTGCAAATTTCTTAGGGATTTGAAAAGCTTTTTCACTAGTTTATTCAAACAATGCTTTATGCTCCTGAAACTGTAGTTAAAACCTTACCGGAATAAAACCATGAGAAATAACGTGGAAAAGTTTTGGTAATAAAATTTTGGTAAAGCATTTATAGACAAAATTGCTTGACTAAACTAGCGAAAGATCTAGTGAAAGTAAATTTTTGAAATTTTGGAGTTACTGGATTTTGATTCTCAACGCCTGTTTTTGTAGTTTTAAAAAAAATCTATTTATGTTATTTAACGCCTTGAGAAAATTCTAAAATAATTCCCGTGTATGCTTGTTAAACAAAAGTAAAAATCCACTATAAGAAAAATAATTATTTATTAGATATTTCATACCGTTGTATTGTATATTGTGATTTGTAAATAAATAATTGTATTGGCGAACAAATGATTTGTTTATTGTTTTAAATCACTTTATGCTGTTAGGACAGATCGGACAGATGTTACATTGGGAGGTCTTCAATTTTATCTTTCCAGGTATAATTAGAATAGGGATCTTTAGCGAGAACCTGATATCGTACAGGCTCGGGATCCCCATTTTACTTCCATTCCGTAGGACGCAAAGCCTAGGATTCTTTCCCGGCCAGTCCCCAGTAATGAAAACCCTCTTTTCTTCGGCGCCAATCCTCCTCCCAGGCTATTTATCGCTTTTCCATTGTGTTTTATTGTGCTTTGCCATTCTGAGTCGGAATTGCTGGATCGATTTGTATTCGCTTTAATAATCCTAAGGGCACCGGGCAACTGCGATCTTAGGCACATTAGATTTTCGTAGTAGCCAATTGAACAAAGGGACCCTATTTTAATATGTTCTCTACTTATTTATCGGGTTGTTCGTTATACTGACAACTATATTAACAAACCAGCTGGAATAAAATATGGCTAAAAAGGTAATCTTGATTCTTAAATTTACCAAGTTTTCCCATTGACAGGCTTTGGTTCTTTTCAACAAGGGTTCGACGCTATCTGGCCTTGGCTTAATGTAGATTTTCTGTACCCTCTTCGATCCAGCTATTCCGACGCAGAATGGCGAAGCACAATAAAACATATTGGAAAGGCGGTAAATAGCCTAGAAGGAGGATTGACGCCGAGGTAAACAGGGTTTTCATTACCGACCTCTGGCAGGAAGGGGCTTGCTCCAGCGCAAACAATAGCCTCTTTTATAAACATTACTCCCCGCGTACGCTCGTAGCGTATTAGCGCTCCCCTATCTCGATATTACCTCATATTGCTCAGTCTCCACCCAGTATTTATTCCGCTTATTATTTGTTTCTCTGATCATGTTAGTCTATCAGGTTTATTGTTATGGTCTGGTGGTCAGTAAATTAGCCACGGGGAATGTTCTGATGTCTTCTAATATATTATTGCATCACAAAAAACCATGATAATTAATTTAAGGCCATAAAATTGGCTCTTTTCCTACCTGTAAGGTGAATTAGTAAAATTTTTGCACTTGACTAAAAAAAAATTAAAAATAAAATTGATGTCCAGTACATATAAGCTACAGCCCTAGGATTTTTTAACACCCTATATTTATAATATTTTTTAATATATATCCTTGATTATGTCGTACTTCAGAAAGGATGTAAAATCGGGTCCTACCCTGTACTCCATAATGATCTCTGTCCTAACAATACCTAGATAGGTCATCAAGATAATAATCGTTTTCATATGGTTTATAGAAGATCAAGATCATCATTGCAATGAGATCTGTGTTTCTGGATTAAAGATTCATTGTCCATTAAAACCCGGAAGCTTATACCTGATTGAAGAACGTTTCCAATTGGCTTTGAAAAAAAAATTATTCCGTAAATATTCTGTCTGAAGATGAACCGTTGTATTATTAGTGTATTTATTCAAGACGATGTGACAGTTTTGGATGATAGCGTTCCCGCAGCACATATTGGGTTATGGTGGGGAGTTTTTTGGGTTCAGTTCATTGTAGAGTCGCGACTTCAGATCCCACAGGGTTAATTTATGGCTATTAAGAGATTTTTTAATATATCTACCACAGCCGATGTGAATCTCGGGCGTTAGCACAGGGACTGATAGCTCTTTCTGTACGAAATACTGCTCTGTCATTTGTATCTCTTTATTGTCGTTAACTTCCTGTTCCACAAAAAACAGTTTTGTTTTATTATTTCTTCCTATCCCCTTGGTTTATCTTTGAAATTGATTTGACGCATTTCACTAGGTGCATTGTAAGAAAGGCAAGGGGGTGGGATTATGATGGAATTCTTTTGGATAATTGGAATATAGTGATAAGGTTAACTAGTATTTTTTGATTGTTGTTAGTATTTGCTAATCTAGGCTGAGTGTTAAATAAATGCTTTTTTTCCAGCGCTGGGGACGGCCTGTCGATGAGTGTTGAAAAGTGGGTTTGTTCTGTGTTAAGTTTTGTTTTATTTACTAGTAATAATAAATAAATTTGGAATTATGTATGTAAGAATGGAAAAGAGGTTCTGTAATTGTATTTAGTTGTTTATAACCGCCCCTACTTTTGGAGGAGTTAATAAACGAAAAATGTCTTCATTTTATATTCTTCTTCATATAATCCATTATAGACAGCTTCGAATTTTCCTAAAAATGTTCCATGCTCTGGAAGATGGGATAAAATAAAATTCTGCAGTTATCAGGAGAGCTGCTTGACATTTCGGTGGCTCACCCAGCCCTGTCACCCCCGCTGACTGACTGGCGAACCCTATTGACATAAATTGCTCCCCCGGCCTCCTGTTATTCCATTTGTCTCCCCCTTCGAGACGTGCCCCTTCCCCTCCCCCATCCTCTCCTCTACACCTACCACCTCCTAACTTAGTCAATTATCCCCCCCCCTCTTTCCCAATAAAACATACTCATTTGTCTTTTCTTTTTTTCCTTTTCCCCGTCGCCTCTTCCTCCTTTTTATTGTTTCGGCTTGTAGAACAAATATGCCAGAGGCAACAAAGCGTGCCCCCCGATCAGGTGGGATACGCAATCACTTCTGCAGACATATGAGCTGCAGTTTCCTTCCCTTATTGCCTCATTTGTTTTAGGGCCACCGGGGGAACGTTTGACTAACCAGCCCTCTTCAAAAAATGCTAAGGGCTTAGGAAAGTCTTGAAGTTGATTATTCATGATAGTTATTTACGCTTATCCGTTTATTATTTATTTCCTTTGGATAGTCATATAAATTACCTTCTTGCAAGCTACTTGAAAATTTCTAACTGTAAAATTTTATTTGTTGACTAATTAAAAACCCACTACAACCGATGAAGAGTCATGTGTTCATTACAAGGTTGAGACTATACTAGGACAACAGCTGTGCAGAGGGGTGATTTTTCCGAAACCACTGTATACGAATATAAATAACTTCATGAACTGTCTTGGGTTCAGTGCATCTTAGAGACTGTAATGTTTCTAGGATCACGGTTTTGTAGGAAGGTGATATCTGCGAAATTACGCTCAACCACCAGATTATCTCCGAATTAAGTTAATCCACTTGGGGCTGGGTGAACCCCAAGAAGGTCTGCAGATCACGCAGGGTTCGTCTGTGACTGTTAAGCGATTAAATAATTTATCTGCCCCAGCAGGATTTGAACCCGGCACCTTCAGAAGAGCAACTCCTTCATAAGTGTGTAGAGACTGAGTTACCCCGCTCCCATCGTATAATCTATCCTAAATTTGCTTGCTCTTCGGTTGGATTCTTCTTTTTTGGCTAAGATATTTAACAGCGAAGCTAAGACTTTTCAGATATCTGTAAATATAACTGAAATAAGGATGAATACATTTATAAACCCAATTACCTAAAGCTTTAGAAGTTGCATAATTTTGAGTTACATGCAGATGTTTTTCTTTTTCTTTTTTTTTTACTAATTCCGAGAATCGAACTTTATACCGTTGCCCTCTCACCCCTTCTCCCCTGGAGGATGGACAGTAAAGAAGATCCGAAATAGGGCAAGGTAAGCAGCTGTAAATAGGAGTTGGGTTTTACAGCCTGGAGGCCACGGAGCAATCTGGTCCATGAGCACTAAGTCCAAAGCAGTAAATCCACCCTAGACTAACAGGGACTTCCACTTCCCTATCCACTTACCGAGAAGTACATAAATATATATATGTTGCTGAGTTTACAGTAATTTTAATCAAAATTCATATATTTTCAAACAGAAACGAAAATCCTAGAATAGGTACTTTATCTTCATATATGGGTCATTCCCTGAATATTGGGCAACTCTATGTCTTCGGACCCTTTCACTTAATTATTTAAATAAAACTTATAAAAATTAATGCTAATTCAGTTAATTAAGTGTATTTCTTTCTATATATATGCATACATTTATAAAAAGTTTATAATTTTATCCAAAATCCAACAATACAACGGTAAAAGTACAGTCCTTAGCCATGTCCGTTCATTAAAAGTTAGTATTAGGGACCCTAAATGTTTTAATCCATTAACTTAATAAGATTTTAACGATAAAAGGAGTAATAAACATAAAATAATTCATCTGAATTCAAACATTTGATTAGAATTTTCAATGAAATAAATAAATAAATCTTAAGTCATTATATTGTCCTTTCCGCATCAGACCCTAGCTGGTAACGAAATTTGAAATTTTGCGCGAAATGAACAAGCCATTGAACGAATGACAAGTTGGCATAAATATTTGTACAATGAAGTTGGCAACAGAAAGAAAATACGGTATGTCAAATATGTCAGACATTTTGTTTCACATTGATTACGCGTCGAGTTTAGGACGTGCACGTGTTTTTCCAGTCACTATGTCAGGCCCTAGGTAAGTAATTTTGTTATAAATAATATAGTATATTCGTTGATTCTTTAATCATTACAATTAATTTGTTTGTTCTTTTCGATAGATGACAATAGATATAGAATTATTTAGTTTTAAACAAGTGTATTCTTAATTTTTTGTTGAAATCGTCAGTCCTAAGTACGCCAGTCCTTTGCTATGATTGTGAATAGGGACTGACGGAGAGGCCAGGGACTGATGAACTAGTACATTGAGCCTGCATTAAAAGTCAGACTATATTTTGTTTGTTATGTCACGTGTTAAATCAATTAATTTTTTTTAGATATGCCGCCGCCTAAGAAAAGAAAAAAATTGGCGAAGGAAGAAATGCTGCAAAGGCTCGATTAACACCCAACAAAAGAAATATTACAGACTCCAACAAAAGAAAATCAGTCTCAAGGCACACTCGTCAGTCCCTAGCTGCCTAAAATTCTAAAATCCACAATTTCTCGTAAATTACTATTACGATAGTAATAATAACTAATATTCAATTATATGCGATATACACCACATGAAGATCTGTTTGGGATTTATTTATTATAGAGACAAAAAAAGTTCACAAATCACACTACTTTCATGGAATGACCCATATAAAACTATTTGTAATTATCAAAATGGTGGTAGCAAAAAGACATTTTCGAATGAAGAATGATGTTATGAACGCAATCAGAAGTCCAAAAGGGACTTTCTAATTTCTCTTTTGTGCTACTCGCATTAGGTATCTGCGGATTAAAAGAATAAGAGAAACTTCGATAACTACTGCCTTTGTACCGGACTATGTCACGCTACGTAAATCCATCTGAAGGATACAAAGGAAACTCGGGTGAGGGAAAGGATTATTATCAAGAAAATTTTCATTAATCAAGTGTGGCTTTTCACAGCACTCTCCATGCTATCAAAATCTAATTAAAACCAGAAATTTAAAATTTAATTATTTATTAGAAATACAATGGTCAGGGTGGAGGTATAAACAATTGCTCTTAAGTAGGCAGAACTGTTTATTGGAGAGCCAACCTTTCGACCCACATTAAAGGTCTTCCTCAGGTCTGTCGGGGAGGGGGGCGGATGCAGCTTCTTAGCTAATCACATAGGAACTGTATAATTAGTTTAATTATTAATTCCTCATACAAGACTGAAAAGACAAGAAACTGCTCGACGTTTTCGCCTACTTCAACACTTACTGGACAAACGCTCTAAGCTACCAATTAATTACAAAAGACTTATTTACATGACAGTCATCAGACCTATTTGGGCATACGGAGTTGAGCTTTGGGGCTCTACTAAACCATCCAATTCATCTCGTATCCTTGCAATCCTTGCAATCCAAAATCCTTCGTAAAATCCTCAATGCTCCTTATTATGTCACAAACAAACTCATCCATCATGATCTTAATATCCCATATGTTACTGATTTGGCCCAAACTAGATACCTATCCTTCCATAACAAGCTCCATACGCACTTGAATCCGCTAGTCTCTCAGCTTGCTTCCCATACTATTCCTGATAACCCTCCGAGGCGCCTGAAAAGAAGATGGCCTCGAGATCATCTACTATAGAACTTTATTGGAGTGCTATCGATGGGTAGTTTCTCCACAAGTGTTTTCATGTCATATTCAACATTTTTGCACATTTACTTGATATAATACCATTATAGTTGTAAATATCATTGAATTAAATAAAAAAAAAAAAAAAAAAAATTATTAATTATTTTACTCTTTGGATGGTTCAGCAATGCTCGACAATTTGGGGTTCAGCAAAGTCCACATACACAAGATAAAAACAACACAGTCCAAAATTATAAGTTGTTAATGCTCATTGGTTTATTTCTAATCACACCGTACAGAACGACATGAACATTCCCACTATAAAATCATACATTCAAATATATAAATACACAACATTCCACTCAACAACATAAAATCACCAAAATCCACTCGTTCTTCCGATTTCCTACTCCCTGTTACCTGGGTTTGATAGGAAAAGATTAAAAAGACAATGGCCAAGAGATCTGTTCAAACTATTGAAGTTTCCATTTCCAAAACTTGATGTTCCTGTAGCAAATCAAAGAAAAGGACACTTGGATCAAATCTGCTGGATGCGCAATTACTCAGGTGCAAATAAAAATTAAAGAACAAATAAATAAGAAAAATTAATCATTTATATTTTGATGAAAAATGCGCGATTTGGCTAATAATTGTAACTAGAATCTTCTTTATATGTTTGATTTTCTGTTCCTGTTTGTATCACTGAACTCTGGAAACCTTAAAGGGTTAAAACGATTTTGATGAATTTTTTTTCTGTGTGTTTAGATGGTTTCGAGAATGGTTTAGATTCACAATTCGAACCGATAGATGATGTTTTTAAAATGAATTTATCTTCATCCTAAACATTTGAACAGACCAACGCTTCTGTCGGATTCACTGTCTTTATCTATCTACCATACCATGTACCATGTGCCATGTGCCATACATTCTATATCTGACGGCGCTATGGCCCTTTGAAGGACCCTGGCCTCCTCCACTTAGAGCGACCTTTGCAGCTGTTCTCCACCTTCTTACTCCCGGAACATGCAGACCAGCCTCGACATCTTCGAGCCATCGTAGTCTCGTTCCATCGTCCGGTCATTGATATCCTAAAGTCACTGTGTTTATATATATAATTATTCTGCTCCTGTGTATGCCACTGAACTCCTCTTAAACGGAAGGACTTATTTTCATGAATTTGTGTGTGTGTGTGTTCAAGTGGGTTTGAGAGTGTCTTAAATTCCCATTCGGTCCAACAGATAATTTTTTAAGAAATCAATTGAACCTACTCTTAAAAGTTTGAACAGGACAATGTAGATCGGTTCTACTATCTCAATTTTGATGACAATATTTTTTTTTAGTATTTAAGAGAATCATTGAGATTCACAATTCGATCCGATAGATAATGTTTTAAAATTAATTTATTCTTCATCGTTTGAACAGAGTACGCCTACGACTCGATGTCGGGTCCGCTAAGAGGGACATCGAAACCAACCCGCCCTTGGAGGGAAGGGCTAATATCTCAAAGTAAGAGCTCCCTTAAGGTCGCTTAAAACTCCCTTTTACTCCTAATTGAGAAAACAATTGTGAAGTCGGTGGGGTTGGGGAGAAGGGTTGTAAGTTAAGCGGTAGCCGAGTAATTTGAATATTATCGCCTCCACGGACCAGCAATAACCATCAATAGTCCCAACTCCGGCCCTTATCTCATCTACGTCTGTCCTATTAAGTACACTCAGTCCTGGATAAGCCGATAGAGGCTCGACTTCGGATATCTCTCCTTTACAGAAATATGGAACAACTTGTTTCCCAACGAGCCTATTAGGATGATTTAGCCCTTGTGTACTAGTAACGATAATGATTTGCCCCTAGTCAAATCCATAATTCCACCCCACGTTAATAATGCGTTATCTAGAACTTGGAGCTGCAATAGTACTAGATACAGTTTATTCGACTTAACGTAAATCAGTGATATAAATAAGCTCCAAACGCTTAGGTCTGAGAATGAATAATCAAGAACACACTAAAAAAACTCTACGATAGAACAAAGTATGCTGGTATAGTTCCTATTATAAATATCAACTTAAGATTCGTAATTCAATTAATCATATTAAAAACATTGTATAATTTTGCCAAAGTTTTATTCATGATGATAGTTAATAATGTGATATATAAGTGGGCATTAGCAATAGTACTTATCATTATACCTATCGGCGTTCTATCAGCTTGAAATGGAGATAAAACACAAGCAATAACGCCACTTTAACCCAAGGCCTCCATTTTTAGCACCTTATTCACTACGTGAAAGACACAACTCCGCAAGTACAAGAAACTCAGTTTGGACAAAATTCGACTAAAGCACTTATTCACCGAGCCGATTTTTATGGTTATAAAAATAATTGTCGAACATTGCCTTAGTGTTAGACTGTTATTATGGCTGTTTTTAAAGTCTATCGTTTCATAGTGAATACATTGGGCTAGACGTGGCCTTCAAATGAGGTAATTCGTGTTGAGTGAACTTTTATATGAAAAATGATCCGACACCCTTTTTTATTTTGTAAATCTTCAGGCAATTATAAAATTGTAAAATTTAAACACTAAATCCTTAAATTTTCAAGCTGAAACATGGTTGATTGTGACAGGTACATATTGCTAGAGATGAGGACAGTGGTCTTATGGTTTCTTAAGACGCATCATGTTCCCCGCTTAATAGGAATATGGGAAGTATCCATATAATGGACGAAGACATACTAGGTGACTTAACGACTGCCCGGAGCTGGTTAGCGCAGATATTGGCCTTGGCAGATCCTAAGCCACTTTGCCGGCCGTCATATTTCCTCCGGTGGGGGGGGGGAGTATTATTACCCCTAACGGTCCATTAGCCCCTACGGCTTCGGTTACCGATTGGATTTGTTCCATCGGGACTCCCGGATCAGGCCGAGATCCTCGTCCATTTGTTAGGATTATCCCGGATCCGGGAGTTTCGCTGGTGTCATAGCCCCCGGTCGGTTCGACGTATCTTCTTTTCCCCATTAATCGCGCGGAGTTGACAGTTTATTCATTTTGTGATGCTATATAATAATTCTAGAAACTTTCCGATTCCATCCAATGCTTCACCACAGCAACCTTAGTCGGGTTCTTATTCCGTTGGTTGTTGGTAGCGATAGTAACGTTGCGTAATTTTTACGTTACGAACTTAAACGTTTTGCAATACATAAAATTGGAACAATTAGACAAAAATTGGCTAGAAAGTGTGCCTCAATAAAAAAAACTGATAGCTTATGCAAGTAATGGGTAATTCAAGATGATTAATAACTTTAGCCTGGGCCACTACAATCCATGAAAGATCTTGGGTTCAGTAGATGTAGTACTTTTTCTAGGACAACGGTAGTGCATGGAAGTGACATGCCAGAGATCACGTTCACGCACCACGTTCCCACAAGGCACTTACTTAAGAGGCTGGGTGAGCCAAAGGAGGTTCCTCAGATCCAACAGGTCCCTACCACGGCATTTAAAGATTAAATTTTTTACCTTCCACAGCCGGATTTGAATCCGGAGTCTTCGGCGAAGCAACTGAGCGCTCTCTTCACCGACCTACCTAGCTCCCTAATGAGTAATTTCGACTGACATAATTTCCTATTGCCTTTGTTCTTCCTGTGGCTTAGCTGAGAGTCCAACGCGACTCATTTGTTTTGTTTACTCCTTTCTGGCGCCATGGTGCTCACTTCTCCTCCAAGACGATCTTTGGTAGGTGTAGGACGATTCCGTAAAGACTTAGTACGGAATGCGATGCCGGGCGAGTCCCGTTACGGTTATGTCGTGAAGAAAGGACACGCACGTGTCCGCGGGGACAAAGTAAATGTTGACGTGCCGTGGCGGATCCCCGTGTCCAACGCGGCTCCGGCTCGTCCTCTTTTTATCCCTCCCCCCCAACCATATCTCATTTTGTAATAAAACAGCCCTTTCCACCTTATCCGACATGCTTTAACGCAGCTTTAATTACAAAATGGAGCTGAGGCAGTTCAGGGACAACCGAGATCGGTTTGTTTCGCTTTCCTGTTCACTGGCACGAGCCCTTCTCTGTACTGCTTGTGCCCTAAAGGCATTGTTGACGTACTTGTTGATAGTTTTTGATGGAGTGGAGAGGGATTGTCGATAAACAGGATTCACATTAATTTACTTCACTGTAGAAAAATACGGTGAGCTGTTATAATCGCCAACATAAAAAGAGGACATGCTTTTAACAAAGAATGAGATAAATAGCAAGGACTCGAGCTGAGAAATGATTAGAAATTTGGCTGATGGTTTAGATGAACTTTTTACTGCTCTAGAAAATTTAATAAAGAATTGTGTTAGGTCTAACATGACACGCAGAACGGGTTAGTTGAGGCTGTAAAAGGAGAAAAATTATTTGATCTGTTGACAGCCATAAATGGACTATGGGATTTGCTAAACCTCCCTTAAAATGGTACCCTTAATACGGGGAAAACCTGTTGGATGAGAATGACCTCAGCTCCGGAATAATCGTTAGATTAAAAACAGTACAGTCTCTACCGTGCTAGGTGTAAGGAACGTAGTGGTACGGTTAGTTCTTTCATGATAAAATATAAAAATTAAACATGGAATGTTAATAAAGCTTTCATAAATGAGGCGTTTAGGATCAAAAGCGGGATAACTCCAAATTTCAAAAATTGTTTTTTTACAAATGTTTCGTTAGTTTGGTCAAACAATGCCTTCTGCTACCGATGGTTCAGAACCACAAGAATTAAGGAGGAAAGGTGACGTGTTGCTAGGCTAAACTAGTGGAAATTGTGTAAAAATTAATTTTTGAAATTTCAGAGTTATTTATTGCTTTTATCCATGAGTCTTACAATTATATTGATAGTGTCTTGTATAAAAAAAAGGCTTACAAAGATAATCATGGATAGACGTCCAGATTAAGAAAGAGGAAGAAGCAGGCCTATACTGTGATGACTGGACAATTCGGAAGCAGACTTTGGACTACTGGGATGAGAACATGGAGAAGAATCGCGGAAGACTGGAGAGGAAAATGGCGCTCTGTGAAGAATAATAGTATTTTTATTGATTTTAATTTTTTTTTTTAATTAAGGAAACAGAGTCGTTTTTGAAATAAATGTCCACAACATTCATCACGTTTTGGTATTGAGCGTAATCATCAAATTTTATAGATTTTGTTTTATACAATCTTTTAAAAGGGTACAATCAATTAATCATAAGTAATCAATTAATTAAATAAGTTTGTGCGATCAATTTAAACGATAGTTGCATTAAACCACCTGCACATGTACGGACAGAGATATGATTACTTATCCCCCTGAGGGATGACCTGAATACACGTGCCCTCATTCCGTGATTACATATGTTAACTGCTGTTAGTAGACATTGACAAAGGCCAATAATTGGCTGGTTGTTATTGCCCTGTGACGTAGGCTATTAGCCACGACAGAGCTAATGCAGGCTATGATGGATCGGTGGGCCGTCACTTGCAGTCGCTGATGTTACTGTAGGCTGGTAATGGGGCGGGGTGCTGCGAGTTGTACGTAACTATAGGTAGTTACCCCTCTGTCAACAACAGTTTTAATTATTCCTAATATTTACTTAACTGCATATGTAATATCAACGTTCGAACTAAATTTCGCGACTTTTTTAACAAGTTTTTATTAGCTTCGCCTGTACTTATGTAACGAAATCTTTGAACTCGATTTTCGGGCACTTCAAAACTTTGAATTAAATAGAAACTCTGCTCACTTCTCAAGGACCAATCACAGTGCAATAATTTATAACTTTGCCTCATTATCCTCACCAGGACCTTCAGAATTAGAGATTTTAAATATTCGAAGATACGATAACACACTAAGGTGATTACTAAGGTATACCTGGGATTAATCTTTGAGACAAGCAAATTACTACTGGCAGAATCAACTTGAGAATTTCGAATATTTAGCGGGGGGAAAAACATAGCTAGTTGAACTAAAGTAGAAAATGAATATTTTAAAACACTCTTTAATAGGAGACAAAACTAAAAAGTGGAAAATAAATTTCAATGAGTTTAAAATAAGAAGAGAGTGATGTACAAAAAATTATTTTATCGTGAAAAACGTTGCATGGTGTTAATTGTTGTAAATATTTCTGATAATAGGGCCATTACGAAAATATCTTAAAAAGTACCCCACTTTTTTCCCGTTTTTTTATCCCATAATTGTTGACATCTTTGCCAAACAATATCAAGGGACATAGAAATCTAGCGTGTAAACTGAGTGTATTTGGAATGGATACGCAATTTTCTGTACGTTTTGACAAGCCGCCAAACATTTATGTACGCTTTGGCTCGTTATAGGCCAACTCGTAAACCTGTCTTATGGAGCGGTTAAAGTTTCTAGGACTGGTGTGAATATTAAACATGCTTATTGATCAATCGAAGGTATACTCATTACGTTCTCAAGTTTGCTTGAGGTTTTCTATCGTAAAAGCGGTGAGATCCAGAATAAATGCTGGAAGTCCAACTAGGACAAATCACCTTCCTGCACAAGCGTTGTCTTCTACAGAAATAGTAGTCTACTTTTCCATTTAAATTTGTCACAGCGAAGTTGCTCTCGTGACCCTCTAACCTGAATGTGTTATTAAAATACTACCAATGAGTTATTTCTCTGCTTGCCTTTATCAGTGTCATCAATTCTTTCAGAAATAGGGTCTTGGTTGGAATTATATGAATATTTTTTCTGTGTTCGAAAAATATCAATTATTTAAAGAATATCAATTATTCATATTTTCACAACAACGTGGTCATCTTGCTATCAACATAGTGTCAATTTTTTTGTATACCGTTCCCCCGCTTCCTGGTCCCGACAACACAATAACCGGGAGATGTTAAGACCCGTGGCCGAGGACAGAGAGGCCAGATTGCTGCGAGCGGGAGCACAATGACTCCTATGCTGATGAGGGCCTCTCCCATTACAAGCGGTAGCAAACCAAATTACTGACCCGCCGTTATTTCGGTGCCGGTTAATTGGCCACAGAAGAGTCCCCTCCTCGCTCTAACCACTTTACGCATAGTACTAACTTGTTTACGCATCCCGTCAGCACTCTATTAGCAAGCGTGTGCTCTCTACTCTCCTCTTGTGAAAACTTTGGTTAATCCCCGGGATAGTTCAACAAAGTACAAAAAAACACAAAAAATAAAAGAGAAAAATTACAAAGGTGCTGGATATTCACGCTCTGCAATTATATCTACACCCTGGTTAATATGTGGTTAGTTAAGTCGGATTTTCTCCGAAATGAGTTTCTTGTCCTTAAAGAAGCAGAATTATGTTATTTTCAAAGTGTATAAAAGCCTAAGTCATACATTGGCTTGAAATGGAGTTATTGCTTATATACATCCCTATTTCAAGCCAAAAGCAACGAGATTTCCACTTAACTACATACACTTATCTCTCTCTGGACGAAATTTGACTTAACCACTTATTCACTGGGGCTACAGTTATCTTATTACTTTTAATCCGCTTTGTTCTTTATTTATTTTTTTTATAAAAAATTATTTGTTGAAAGTAGAGAAAGTAGAGAAGTATAGATGTAGAGAAGTAGAGAAACAACCAACGGGTAGTTCTCGAATAACCGTTCTCATAGAATCTTCATAGAAGAACGCGAGTTCATATTATTTTCAGACGCCTCAGAGGATTATCGAGAATTGAAATGTTAGCTACGTTTGAAACTAGTGGATTTGAGTGAGAATACAGTTTTTATTAAAGTTTAGATATCCGGGTCGGTTCAAATCAGTAAAAATGGTACATTTAGTTCATTATGTGAATGATATTATTCGTAACAAAGTAAGGAGCATTGAGGATTTTACGCAGGATATTGGATTGTAAGGATTAGATATTCTTTGATAGCATAAAGTATTTGATGGCTTATTCTGAGTAGGTATTATAATAGTAATTTATATTAGCCTTAAGTAATTAATTGGGAGCTTAGAGCGTTTGTCTAGTAAGTGTTGAAGTAGCCTGAAACGTCGAGCAGTTTATATAGTCTAGTAGTTCTTCAGATTTAAGAATTAATTTTTATGCAATTTTATGAAAATATGCATACAAAAAGAATACATAGAACAACTGTTAGAATGAAATTGCAAAATCCAAATAGTGCCCTTTCCACATCACCAGTCCAAAAAGACTCACCAATCAGAAACATAAACGTCATACCAATACGTTTAATATTATACCTGGATAGAGAGAATTCAGAAAACCCATGCCAACATCGTCCGATTACATAGTTACCAAGAGTGACGCTGAATGAATCAACAAAAATACGTTTAGACAAATAAGAAATTTCAGGGGAAAGCAATTACAACATGTTTCGTCACTGCTATTTGCCGTGCTCCCCGTCTTCGCAAGATTGAAAATCAAAGCCATAACCTAGAGAAGGCCTCTGCTTCTCCAACACTAAATGTCTTCATTATGAAAAGGAAGAGAGAGAGAGAGAGAGAGAGAGAGAGAGAGAGAGAGAGAGAGAGAGAGAGAGAGAGAGAGAGAGAGAGAGAGAGAGAGAGAGAGAGAGAGAGAGAGAGAGAGAGAGAGAGAGCGAGAGAGAAGAAGATCCATTTGACAGGCTTGAATGGATAATTCCTAACATTTTTTTATCAGTGTTATCGATTCTTACAGAAATTCTTTCTTGGTTGGAATTATATGAACATTTTTGGTGTCAAAAGTATTTTCCTTTAATTTTCAGAAAAATTTTCTGCCGCCTTTTGTTAATTTAATAAAACCGTATATTTTTTTAGATTAAAAAATACATGGTCATGCATGGTGGATTAAAATTTTTTCTATAAGATAGCTTCGACCATAGAATGGGTTTCAATTTTTGCTATATACTTAAAAGCGAGTTCATATACTCCTATGTTGTATAGAATAGTATATATGTTTTACGATTAGTTGTGTATACAGGATATTTAATGAAACAACTTTGAGAGAAAAAAAATGGTAATTATTCATCATTGTATGTTTTAACAGTTTCACAGATTTTTATAATATTTTTGAAGTTACATTTCCTCTGAGTGTTGAGAAAAATTTATTCATTATTAAGATAAAAAGTAAAGAAATATAACTTATTAGTATAGAGGGTTGACCCGTGGTTAACATAATAAACTACTTAGCCCAAGGTCGCGGGTTCGTAGTCCGGCAGTGCTTGAATTGGAGTAAAACATCCTTGGTTATAGCGTCCTTTGGAAGGGACGTAACGGGGATCGCAAGCCTTTACTATGTAAAAATTTAGAGCTTCCACAGTAGCATCGTCCGATTAGCAAGGCACCATAAAGAGACGTTAAATAAATAAACAACTTATTAGTAGATTACGCACAAATTTTTTTTAAACAAATCATCAAAGCCGTTCCAACTATGCTTGTACAGTAATGCAGCATGTACAATGCCACTGACCATGTACTCGTTTTTTCATTTATCTACAAAGCTAAATAAAATACGACTACTTATTAGATCGGAAAAAAAATAGATTTTCAGAAGAACCTTCAAGTGTTCAAGGAATATATTCTCTTTTATTGTGGGAAATTTCCTCTCGTGTATCTCATGTTTGTTTTTAACATCAAAGCATAGCAAGTGGCTTGAGAGAATCTCTTCATGGAGTCGGTTGTGAATTCCATTTGTGTAACTGGATCCTAACTAACCGCCTTGAAGACAGTAAATCAAGGGATCCAAAAAGGCAGAGATAGCTGGAGAGATACAAAGAGCCCACAATGCTAACTAATTGGCCTGCCCACTAACCACTAACCAATCTAGTTACATATCAGCGGCTCGGGTTAGCAAAGGGGAAAGGCGCCCCCCCCCCCCTCGCAAATTATATTTCCTCGGATTACTTTTCATCTTGCCTAATTCGATTTTCTCATTTAATTTTAATTATTCCCTTTGTCAATATCTGTCAACGCTTCAATGGTGTTTGGGGTTGACGCTTCCCGGTTCTGAAGCGTTGTGGTAGAAAACTGTCATTGCGGACATGTTTCATGTAAATTTATTATAATAGTAACTTTAGTTTTATTTAGGATAGCTCATTGGGAAAGCAATAAGTTCCGTGCTGAAGGTCCCAGCAGGATTCCAATCCTGCTGTAGTATATAATTTTTTTAATCTATTTACTAGATCCTGTGGGATGTGGAGACCCTTCTGGGGCTTACCTAGCTCCTGTAAACTGGGTTCCCTTTAAGGTGGAAAACTTTAGTACTGAGCCCAAATGCCCTTCATGGGGTGGTTTAATTTTTTTTTAAATATATTTTTGTTGCAAATTTGTTTTGCCTAAAATTTATAATTATTATTTTTTTAAATAATAATTTTTTGAAGTACAATCCTATCATTCACCAATTGTTTAAATTATACAAAACGAAAGTTACCTAACACAGCGAAACGATTATAAAATCACGGTCTTATTTAAATATTTTCATCTTTCAGATGTTTAAATGCTTATTTAAATATTCGAGGTAATGATGTTATGATTACTTTCTTTGTTTTATTATATTGTGGAAGATGATGTTTATTATTCTTTAATAATTTAATTAATTGAATAATATAATACATTTGTGTATATCAATCTTACTTATACCATTCTTAAATTCGTAAAATATATTATATTATAATATTTCTTCTGAATCATTATTATGTTAAACTTTTTATATAATTTGATTTTATGTAATTATACATAATTGATTTTACTTTCTCATAATTTCGTTTGTAATTAATCAAGAATAATTTGGTAATTTTTATCTGGATTATTAAAACTATAAATCGATATTTAAATCAGCAAATGTGTTTAAACTTCCGTCATTATTTTAATATCATAAAAACTCGACTTGCAAAAGACATTCGACATTCGTAAAAGTTATCCATATCACTAAATACCAATCTTTTGGTACAGGATAGTTTATTTTTCTAAACATTTTCTATTAAATTTTAAATATTTGGTGTGTGTATATATACATATACACATATATATAGATAGCTGTCATTGAGTACTTTAAACGCTTAGTTAGTTAATAATTTTAAACCCCACAGATTTAAAAAAAAATTGTCTACGTTATTCCCAGTATTATCGCTATACCCCATTAGATATTATCATTGATTATCAGCGTTGATCATCACCGACCTCATTGATTATCAGCGTACCGTTATCTTATATCTATTCACCAAATGTATACAACCACTTCCAATTATTTTTAACTTCAGATGAAGAGATATGATGTTATTTTTGTTTGAAAATAAAAGGTTTTTTTTTGTCTACTTATATTTATATCATATATGACCTCTTTTATTAATTAAATTATTAAAACAGATTAATTAATATAATGTATTAAATAATATTAAAACAGGAATTAAAACAGATACGATCAAAAACAGAACAGCTTTTAGAGGAGCAGTTCAAAGGGCACGGTTTCGGGAGAGGAAGAAACCAACAACTAGAAGAAAGTGGACTCCAGAAGAGAAAGAACAACACTCTCGAAGGATGAAGGAAATTTGGAAGCAAAGGAAATCGAACACAATGAAAAGTAACCAAAGTTGATTCATCGTACCCTCCGAATGGGTTATTAAAAAAAAAAATATGACATCTATATTTCCATTTTGATCGGCGAAAGATTCGAGTGAAAATTTAATAGATATAAACATGATGATGTGGATAGCGGCATGCATCGGAGAATTGAAGAAGGCTCCAAGATCCGGTTGGAAAGCTAAATCCAGGGGTTGTGTGGAAAGTTGGAGATTCATTCACGTTTGTATGAAAGTGTAGCCGTTGTTATCGAGAAATTCTGGAAAAACATTGATCGTCTAGTATTTAGACTATTTAAATGTATCTGGTTGATTGATTGAAATATTAAAAATTTATATTTGAAGCCGATTTTTAGAACTACCTAGATTCAGCTCTGTTCAAAAATCACGCTCTACTCGTTCCTATTCCTTGATAGTTGGCGTATTATATTTTTGTTTTGTATAACAGTTATACGCAGTTGATAGCCATAAGTGTTATGCAGTAATATGATGTGATACAAATAAGATATTTTGTTGATAACTAGAGGTATAATAGTGCAGTAATATGTTTTGAAATCCATTACATTGCATATAATGCATATTGAAATCCATTACAGTTATATGTTGTATGTTTATACCCATAATTTGTTATTATGCCCATTAATGTAGTACTTTGATATGTTGTGATCCCCAAATGCGTTGCCGTAATATGTTGATAACCAGAACATTGGAGTATTATGCTTTTGATACCCTTAAAATTGCAGTAATATGTTGCAGGTACCCACAACATTTCAGTAATATGTTGTGCTCCTAGGCATTCTTAAGTCATTATACAATAGTAATGTGTTGTTGATAAACATAGCTTCTCAGCAATTTGTTGTTGCTCCTCTAAAAGATAGTTGTTGTACTCGTAAGGGTACACCTACATTGGATCCTATTCGGTGCGACGTGATTCTATCACATACGATGCTGGGGTGTATACATTATACATATTTTACTATACATTATAGTAAAATATAAATGTATTAAAAATAATTAATAAATAATTTTAATTTTATAAATTTAAAGAACCAAATGTTATAACTATCGATATTTTTCAGCCATTTGGTTTGCTAGCGACGTCTCATCGTATCACACCGGATCCAATGTAGGTGTAGCCTAAGGCTACACCTACGTTGGATCCGATTCGGTGCGACGTGATTCTATCACATACGATCCTGGGGTGAATACATTATACATATTTTACTATACATTATAGTGAAATATAAATGTATTAAAAATAATTAATAAATTATCTTAATTTTATAAATTTAAAGAACCAAATGTTATAACTCTCGATATATTTCAGTCATTTGGTTTGCTAGCGACGTCTCATCGTATCACACCGGATCCAATGTCGGTGTAGCCTAAGGCATTGGAGCACTATGTTGTTGGTACCTTTAAAATTGCAGCAATATGCTGCTAGAACCTATAAAATTGCAGTTAGATGTTGTTGATACCCATAAAATTAGAGTGATATGTTATTGGTTATCGTAATATTCGAGCAATATATTGTTGGTACCCATAAAATTGCAGTAATATGCTGTTGTTGTCCATACCATTCCACTAATATAATGCTGATTCCATAATATGATAGTCATTGGTTTTTGATAACTTTAAAATTACAGTAATATGCATTTGATACTAATAATCTCAAGTGTAGTAATTAACGTGTAAGTATATTCTTACATCTCAAGCATATATCTCTTTTGGTGCCACAAGACTTTGCAGTACCCTTAAAATTTGCAAAAAATTACCGTTTATATCCATACCATTACACTTATAGGTTGATAATTCATATCGTTGCTCTGATAAGTAATTGGTACTCATAATATTGAAGTCATTTGTTGTTGGGACCCATAACTTGGCACTAAAATGTTATTGGTTTTTTATAAAATTGTGGTGATATGTTTTTGATTACATAGCATTGCAGTAATAAGTTGATGGTACCCATACTATCGCAGTGATATATTGTTGGTGAACATAGCATTGCAGAAATATGTTGTAGGCACCCTTAACATTCCAGTTATAGGTTTTGATGTCCTTAAAGCGTTGCAGTAAAATGTTTCGATACCTATAGAACCACACTATGTACGATAATATGCTGTTGGTACCACTAAATGGAGTTGTTATCACAGCTAGCTACAGTCAGGAGAAGAGCCGCCCCTTGGCAACGGATAGAGCGCAGAAGCCGTGAAAACTTTTGAGGGCGGTGGTGAGGTTTGCTTATTCAATGATGCGCTAGTTAGTATGCGACTAGCCTCTGCCGGGGGAGGCGGCCAATCACGTCCGTTTTTTATACTTCGGACTCGGAATGAATTATTAAAAACCATCGACATTTTCGGTAGTCCCTGGGCCACCATTCCGTAACCATCTTGTCACCTGTCTCCCAATTTTCCTAGGACATTTCATCACATTGTACCTTGTTTCGCCAAAGTCCCCTAAGAACATAGATAGCAAGTAATGCAAGCGAGTGTGAACTTAACTCCTAGTTCTAATTCAACGCGTTGCCCCTTGGGCGAGAGTACACATCAGTTTTATCAAGCGTGTTTGTCTCAATGGAGAATTCATGATTTAAGTCATTAATGCACTTATTTATAGACAAAGATTGCCACACAAGAAGTTTTTGAATACATTGTATTAAATTTACAAATTCATTTAAATTCAAAGTTTTAATAATACGAGGAAGATTTAAATCTGCTTTTTCCATTTTTATCACAGAAGACCTGCAATGTGGATCGCAACGTTGACTCTCCAATAAACAGTTCTCACTACTTAAGAGCAATTTTTTAAATCTCCATCCGGACCATTTTCTTTTTCGTATATATAAGGTCAACTATTATTATTCAAGATTTTAATAACATGCTTGTACTATATTTTAAAAAACCAAATCAGATTGACGAAAATGTTTAAAATGTGGACTAAATTTAAAATTATAAATAGAGCAGATTAAACAAATATAATAAATCAGGAGTGTAAATTTCAATTTCAATTTATTCTTTTATTCAGTTCATTGAATTGAAGAGCTTATATATATATATATATGTTGCTATGCTGAAGGTTCCGATTTCAAATCCGGTAGAGAATTAATCAACGATTAATTTTGAACTCCTTCAAAATAAAAGTCATCATAAATCCAAAAAACAATTTAAACTTTCAGATTCAGTTAAATATTTAAATTCAAAATAAAATATATATACACATATATCGAAAAACAGAAATAGAAAACCATTTTATCATTTCTTTTATATGAATTTAAGGTTAGAAAAAATTTATTATTGTCGAAGAGTGTAGGCTTTTACTCTATTTTAAACATGGTATAATGTTGATGACAATGCCCTCTCACTATGAAAAGAATAACCCATGTCAAAAGCGATCATAATGGAGGCTTTGTAACTATTTTTTTTTATTG
The DNA here is from genome assembly GCA_964056705.1 of Troilus luridus. NCBI lineage: Eukaryota > Metazoa > Arthropoda > Insecta > Hemiptera > Pentatomidae > Troilus > Troilus luridus. The sequence continues at coordinate 70,330,560 of OZ057415.1, read as the reverse complement.
GCACCTCTTCTGATCCGAGTCCCTTTCCAACAGATAGTTTTGTTATTCACTTTTACCATTACCATGAGCACGATTGAGCAATTTCTAACAATTTCTATGCTTTGAATAAAATCAAGGTGCAAAATTATTCTTTGGAGATTTCCTAAAATATTTTACCTCTCATCATAAATCACTATCAGGATAGATATAACGTCACTGATACATTAATAATGTAATATAATTCTGCTATTTAATATTTTGATGAAGTAGGTAATTTATCGCGTTATTGGGTAAATCTCTGAATTAGGAATCTCTGAAACTATAATATTTTATTAGGATTTCATAACTCAATTATTAATTTTAAAATTTTGAAAAATTTCATGTGAGGGAATATAAATAACTTGAAAATGAAGTCTCTAAAATTATAAATTAAATAAAATGTATATATCTTTTTATTTTATTTTATAATTATTTTCCCCCCCATGAGAATTTCAATATTATTTTTTTTATAATTTTAGTCATATACTCATTAATATGGTCACTAGGGGAGCACAAATAAATTAATCAACTGAACTTCAACTCATAGAGTAATCCCGTATCCCGGCCTCTACTAATATCTTAATTGCTGAAAGTAGTAAAATGAAATGAACAGTTCTATAATTTGTAAATAGGGGTTGGTCCGCCTTTAGGCTCTCCTAATAAAAAAAATAAAAATTCAGTGAAATGCTTATAACTCTAAAATACAAAAAAAAAATCAATTTAATTAACCACTATCTAAGTAGGAAAAAATACATCAAGGAATATTTTAAACGATTTTTTAGGGCCAATCTGTTAAGAATATAATAATTTATAATCCACTAGAATACATGTTATTAATCATTTAAATTCAAAGAAATAAATAAGAAATATAATTTAACGAACAATTCTGTTTCTACTCCTTTAGACAACGAGATGTTAGATGGTGGTTTTGATATGTATCGGTTTCCATGCCTTTTTTTTTACTATGAAACGAATAAGTTATTTAGGTAATTATTTTCGTTTTTTAATTATTTATATATATTTTTTTTAAATTCTATTTAACATTTGTCAACTATATTGAATAATAAACAACCAGGGAACTGCGGGAATATAAAAATAACTGATAATGATAACGTTGAGTGTTATTATCACTTTGCAATTTTTATCTGAAGGAAACAGAGAACCACTTTTGCATGACAATATATATTACAAAGTACAACGAAGTTAGCGCGTAAGCATTACATGAGTATTTATTTTATATTTATTTATTTAAAAATTATTATAATATAATATATTATTATAATTATTTTAAAATATTTATTTTATATTTTTTTTTGGTGGTTTTTACTCCTGATTTTTAATTTGGTACTTCATTAACATGGGTTCATTAAGTTAATCATACGAAGATTCCCCATTCCTCTATTAAAATGCACCCAAGGATACTCTGGTAAATCTCAGTAAAAGAGATCCCATATATTCTAATATTAAATATTTTATATATGTATCTATATATGTATATATTAGCGTCAAATCGGCACGTGAGTTCAAATCGGAATAGGTGAATTTTAAATATTAAAGAGGAACGTTAAGTTTCATAGTTTATATGTTTAACTTTGATTTTTATTAATTTTGACTGTTTCTAATAACTCAATTTATGTTAATTCAATTCATAAAATATTTTCAATGTGTAGAGGATGTTCCGTTTGACTTATAAAATAAATAGTTTAACTTTATAAAATAAATAGCCATAGCGTGTAATTTAGAAGAAATAAAATACGCTATATTTTTTTCTAAAAATCTTTTACAGTAACTATATTTTTTTTTAATGAAGAGTTTATTTTAATTCAGTGAGGGAACATCGGACAAATCATCATATTAGTCAAGATACTGATATATTACACGACTCCTATGAAGATATTGATTTTTACTTCCTCCACTAACAATAAGTATTAGTAATACACAAAACTCTTTTTATGTAGTGTGTACGTATTGATACGACCGGTTACCCAGGAATAAAATATCTTTCGCGTATTTAGTAATGGCTATAACAAAAAATACTAAAAAAACTTGGTGTAATACCGTCTCACAAAAGGTTCCCGGTGAGGCTTTTATGTCCATTAACATTGAGTGGCATTTACTGCGACTACAGCCTGAAATCCCATGAAATTGACAATGATAAGGCAATTTAGAGTTTTGACCGTGTAAGGGGTTTGTAATGTGGGTATAAGCGGCGTGTTTCTTAGTAATTTTTCTAAACTTTGTATTAAAAATTTAATTTAATTATTAAAACTAATACTTATTAATGTTCCATTTGTTGCTGATTTGGCCCGAACCCGATATCAGTCCTTTCATGACAAACTTTATTCCCACTCAAACCCACTAGTTTCAAACCTAGCTTCTTCTTCATTTACCGATAATCCTACAAGGCTTCCGAAAACGAAGTTGAATATGTTATTGAGTACTGTAAATATGTAGTTTCTCTACTTATCTTTAACTCATGCCGTCATGTATCAATCATTCTATTTTTTGTTGTATAATATAACTGTATTATTTAGTAACTGCATTACAGCAGGTTTTTTAAAATAAAATTTGTTATCATATTTTATGATGATCTAATGAACATCCTAACATTGAATATAACCTGTGCGATTTAAAAATAATAATTTATATTATTGATATATATATATTTTTAAGTTGAATATAAAACTGCAATCCTAAAGTTATATTTTCAATCCCTTTTTCATTGCTACTTTTTTCGCTACTTATGCAGAGCCGATACGATCCAGGGAACCTTTGAAGATCTTCCTTAGGGGTTACGTGGAATGGAATTCTCTCAGTTCGAAGAAGAACTTTATTCAAAGCGTTACGATGTGTTATTTTTCTTGAATTTTCCCTGCATCTTTATAATAATTTATAATAAAATATTTAAATATAATATATAAATATAACTTGGTATGAACATATGCAATAAATATTTTTAATGAATAACTTAACTTTTATTATTACCTTTAATAATTACCATTGCTGATGACTCGTTACATGTGTTTAGTTATATATCGTTATGTATATAATAATTAAACTTTTTAAATTCAATTATTTCGCTAATAAATAAAGCTTTATTTTGAATTTGTGTACCACATGGATACTGTATTTTAAATTACTCCTAAATCACTGTGGATATTATTAAACGGTTGAATATTATATATGATAAGAAGGATTTAATTCTCTTAGGGAAACCATTAGAAAAAATCTGTAACATCACAATCCACTTAGGATATAGGGTTCCTTAAAAATTCTACACTTTCTAAGTAAACGGTTGTGTAAGGAACTGATTTAGCCGCGAGAAAAGAATAAGGTGTGGGTGAGCATGGAAGCAATCTATAGAAGATGTCAGGGAAGAAGTGGCAGGTAGAGGTTTGACAGAGGAGTATCGCATGGACAGGAGATATTGGAGGGAAAGTGTATTGGGGAATGGGATGTGAACAAATTGCAAAAACCCGAAAATTCTATTATACTATTTGAGATGTTATCGTAAGTATGTGTTTTCCTGTCTTCTCCCCTTGATGTGCTATTATTACAAGCTTCCGTACGTCATATCTAGGGCTTTTGGATAAAGTACTAAGGGTTTGGGCTTGTCGGTACTTACTGTTTATGGACTTGGAGAAGGGCGGCTTGTCCCTGGACCAGGGCGGATCGCCGTGGCCGGAGAAGTCCCTCAGCTTGAGGTAGGAGATGGTGAGCCTGATGATGGAGGCCTTGTCCAGCTGGGAGGTGATAGCCGCCGGCAACGGCAGCATCTTAGCCAGCTCGTAGAACTCGTAGTTCTCCTTCCCTCTTCGCGATCGAGCCGCGTCCCGAGACTTCTCTTTCCGCAGCTCGAGGATGCTGTAAAGAAAAATACAATCTGTTAATTAAGATTACAAAAAAACAAAAACATATATAATAAGAAAGTTTGTTATTTTAGGCCCTAAATTCTGCAACTAGTAACTAGTCCACGCATGAAATAAGACCATTGACATAACAGAAAGAATCTCCGACTATGAGGAAAAGAAGGTTAAATTTCTAAGGATATATCCTGAGAAGAAAAGCAAGTAGGAAAAGAATATTTTAATTTCTGGTTTAAGGAAGCAGAGAGGGACATGAGAGAACTCTTAGTTAGGGAGGATATGCTTAAGGATGGAACTGCCAAGAGCACGAGGCAAGAGCATGAGGTTTGAGGCGATAACGAAGCGGAAAATCAAAATCTTTGATGAAGAAACGAGTATATCAGAGATAGTCAACGGAGAGAAAGTTCCCTAAAGTTGAGAGAAACTAAAAAAAGTATTTTATTTTTTTATTAATTGTAATAATTGTTAAATATTTTATTTTGAAGAGAAAAGGTTTGTCCAGGGCCGGAATTCGAACGCGGGTCGTCCACGTATCCGTCGTGGTGCTCTATCAACTGAGCTAGCCTGGCTAATACTCGTTGTGGGAATCATTGAACTTTGTCTGGCCGTGTCATGACCCAGGCTAGCTCAGTTGGTAGAGCACAACGACGGATAAGTGGGCGACCCGGGTTCTAATCCCTCTTTTCTCTTCAAAATAAAAATAGTATGTTTTCGATGGTGTCTAGTTTCTCTTGTTGATCAATAATTCCATTAAGAATGTTCTCATGGAACTGGTTCGTAGCACTTGTGTTCTGATATGTTTTAGCCATTGCATTCTGCTTTAACTTTATTAATTCCTGAATTTTGAAGTCTTCAGTCTAATCCGAAATGAAGTTGAATCTGAAAACCATCATCTCGGACAAGAAGAACGTCTGGGGGAATGAAGAATAATTTGGCGCAGATGAAGGAGCAACATGCAGGAAATGAACGTACTCCAAAGACCGTGTAACCAATAATTAACAAACATTAGACGACTTGTGTGATAGAATTATTTTTATTATGACACGGAGAGATACAAATTAGATATACAAAGTGACTTTCTGATGTGAACTAACTAGTTAGTCTATTAATAATGGACATTATTAATCAGTGCCTCTTTACGTACCATAGTCTAGTCATACCATATCTAATTCTCTGCTCTATCTCTCTAGATCCTATCTCTACTTTTTAGAGCTGGTATACATATATGAATAATATGAGGGTAGGTGAAGCAAGTTTACATTGCTGAACACAATGAAACATTGAAACATCTTGGGCTACAATTCCATTTTATAAACAATTTACTTTAGGTCATCGGCCGTTTGATAATTCCATAAAGAAGAAAAAATTGCGTTCTCGCACTTCTTTAATACACATAAGTGATTATATGACATGTTGAGCTCCAGCTTCTTAGATGCAACAACGGAATGATGAATAACGAAAATTCTTTAATTACCTTTATCCTTGGATTTTGTTATAAACTGGGAAATTATTATGTCAAATAATAACATGACGCGTCCTCTCCAACGGTTATACCCTTGAAGCTATGAAGAAAGGACATTACCGATGATAGAGGATGCCATATAGGTCCCTTGGGAAATAGAAATATCTGACGAAAAAAGGAGGAGAATAGGTGAGCTATAAAAAGAGCCATAGAATACAGGAGGAAGAGGAACAGTGATGAAGTAGGCTTTAATAAAATGTTAGTGATAAGGATGAAGAGGAAGTGACCGCTACAGCTGGGACAAATCGCCAAATCCCTTTTATGTCTCTCACTGCCCTTCCATCCCTCTCGAGGGTCTAAGGAAATCTCTCTTTTTATGGAAGTTATAATATATATTTTTATTTAGGACCAAAGTAGCTCTGTGTCTAGAGTGCTGGGCTGCCGTGCCGCAGGTGCCCGGTTCAAATCCGGTCTGTGACAGATGATTTATTTAATCCATTAAACAGCCGGGGATGGAACCTGTCGATCAGTAAGTGAAGGTTTTTGCATTACCATGAAAAATTTCAGGGAAACTCTTGTGTAAAACAATGTTTATACTCGTAATCTTCACACCGAAGAAATATTTAATGTAAACATTTGAAGGGATCGCTACGGAAAACTTACTATGCAGATTCGATCTGTTTTAGTTTTTCTGTATTAGGCAAAGTATTGTTGAACCTTTAATTGTTCAATCTACAGCCGCGAATAAATGGTTAAGCCGAATTTTCTCTAAAATGAGTTTCTGGTACCTAGGGAAGCGGGATCGTGCTTTTTTCGTAGTTAATAAGGAGCCAAGACAGGCATTAGCTTGAATAAAAGTCATTGCGAAGATGAGAACTCCATTTGAAGTCAAAAACTATGAGAATGACACGATTCTATACAGCTAACTCTCTTTGGGCGCAATTTGACTTAACCACTTATTCACCAAGGTAATAGAGATAGAATAGTGTTATTAAATGTATCAGATAGTCTAATCTTAATCCTAATCGCTTATGTATGTATGTCATACTAATATCAGGCCATGATTAAACTCTTTGATAATCCTTTCTTTGGGTAACTCAAACACTCCTCCATCAATTCCGCCAATCGTAGAACTGAAGGATGGCCAATGCCCTGGGAATTATGTGTATTCTTATGGGTTCATAACCCCAAAATAAAGTTAAAGTTGTAGTCACCAATTTATCTTTCTTATATAAGTATATATTTCACCTCTAATACTGTAGGGGACAGAGGAGAGAGCAGAGAGAATATGTTATGGCAGAGTATGGTAAAGGGAGTAATCACTTTGTTATTTGCTAATGCACAATTTAAATCTTTTTTTATAATTGTGTTGAATTGTTGCATTATAAAATAAATAGAATTCTTTCTTACAAGTCAAGTCCCTGTTTCTTACAGTAGTAGCTATCATTACGCAGTTTTGTCGTTTCGTTTACTGCATTACATCGGCTGTTTCCAAGCCGCTGGCAAGAGTTTTTCACGTAGATGCGGACTGCGGAGTTGGGGAGTTGGATCTGAACTAATTTTGGAGGAGGAGAGGAAAAGTTGGAGCGGGAGGCAAGAGTTTACGATCCGGCTACGTGACCAAGGGACGAGGATTACAGCGGCCGCACGGAGCTATAAAATTGACCCCCAAGGTACATCTTCATGTCTTATTTAGACCGCCTGCTTATTCGTCCATCAGGCTCCTGTCCCTCGGGGAGGATAGTGTCTCTTATGGCAGTCCTTACCCAATACCTCCTGATGAAGAGTGTAGCGAGTTCGGTCACCTTCGAGGCATTACCCGGACGCGGCACTTCGAGGAGCCATATAACTCCCGAAATTGCGGATAGGCCGAACATCCATCACGAAATGACTCGGTATAAAACATTAAAAAAATATTCATATCTGGAAATAGGAATATCAAAGTTTTTATTCAATTTAACTGACGTCAGACCAACCCCTATTGTACAAATTATACAAGTGTACATAATGTAATTGGACAGTAGGTACATAACGTTTCAGTAGAGATATATAAAAAGACAATTTTTTTTACAATATAAAAATGTTTTGTCTTGGTTGTAAATTGTGATGATTATGGAAACGTTTGTAATGTAATACCAATCGCTACAGTTGGATTGATACGGACCCCTCTGGTCCGAGCCGATCAGTTCTAATAAAAAAAACTTGGTGGTTGAGCGTGATAATAACCCTTGTTCAGGAGGAACTATTCTCTTGTTCAATTCTGCTCTTGACAGTTGTAGGAGTGGAGTTTCGTTTGATTCAATACTATATAAAAATCTGATTTTCAAAAATTATTTTACAAAAGATAAAAACAAATAATCGAGAGTGAAACCACTAATACGAGAAATAATGACATCAACAAAATTTTGGAGGGCATGAATAAAACGGAATGGAATACGTTAAAATTTGGCTTATAAGTTCAAAGACAAATACGATTTACTATAAAATCTCATTAAATCGAACTGTGAATATGTCCAACACAATGTTTTGCAAGTCTGGAATTTGAAGTTTACAGTAGCGTGATACTTAGAATACAGGAACCTCGCAATTTCAAACAGCAATACATCTACGATTTTAATATGAAAAATAGAAATGAAAATTTAAGCCTTGTGGCGTACTGAAGTCATTTCCAACAGTCGGCTTTCAGAACTCATGGTGCAAAAGTCGAATAATCCTTAAATGTTATTTCCAAATAGTGTGTGTACCCTTTAAAAGTAAAACTTCCTTCATTGAGAATTTATTTTGAAATTATTATTTCCGTTTTTTTTCGCAAAATGAGTGAAAAAATTAGAATTGCGACCGATAAAGATATCAGTCACTCATTATATATTTTTGCTCTCTAACAACCTACAGTTCTTTCATTCTATGTGATATTCATAATAATTTCCATGTAGGTTTGTGTGAAAATATTCTCAAAAACGTTTATTATTTTCCACAATTTTGGGAAGAAAATGATTCGGTCAAGGTCAGAGAAATAATTTTTTAAATAGAACTATTTATTGGAAGCCGACGTTTCAACCCACATTTCAGGTCTTCTTCAGGAATGGATAGACAAGATAAAAACAAGTAAAAACGGAATCGAAATATTGTATTTTGAAAAAGTGTCATTTATTTGCATATTGTCCATCCAGCTCAAAAGAAGATCCACATCCAATGTGGATCGATAGTTCATCGCAATAAATAGTTCATCTCTATATAAGAAATTCTTTCTTTGGCCCTCACCCGGACCATATTCTTCTATACAACGTCAATTAATATTATTGAAGATATCTCACAATAACCAAAACATTGAAAACATCAAATAATTCAAAAATATTTTTTTCTGCCTCCATGAGCACCCTGTGTAATCAAATCCAGAACATTGGGGTTTTTTTTATAGACGTGCAGATGTACATTGCTACGTACTCGACAAATGGCAGCACATATCTCCTTTCTCATACATATCCCGCGCCTACCAGTTCCCAGATGGCGTCCGTCCTCGGAATCCTCTTACTCCAATCGACATAACTTGCCAGGCTTTTGATGTCCCTCGACCATCCTGGGGTCAGGCGGTTCCTGCCCGGGGGCGGACTATTGCTGATTGCCACCCCTCATCACTGACCTCTGTTTACTCACTCCTTCCCGATAGATCAATATTATTCGGCCCTGGGGAGAGTCCGCCGTCGAGGAGGTCTCTAGGTGCAAGATCGCAATTGGACGTGAGTCATCAAGGAGTCGTCGCTATGTGCGTTCTTGCACAGGGAAAATTCCCAAATGGAAATCGATCTGCCGAAGTGTGTTGGGATAATTCGAAGTGGACACTTATTGCATACGAATAGGCCATTGCAGGAAGGTGACTCATTATGCTATTGTTTAAAAGGTGTCGTCAGCTTTAAACTATGCAGCGAAAGAGTTCTGTAAACTTTTTTATACAACAGTTTTCCTTTAAAGAAATGAGAACGACATTATGGCAACTATATTCCGTTCTTCTGAGTAATGGCCTAAAAGATCTTGGAAAAATGCTTAGTTAGTAACTACTAGTTTACATACTTAGTAAATTCACTATATCGAGGAAATTTCCGAATGGAAATGGATCTGCCGAGGTGTATGGGGATTAAATTGACACTTGCGTCCGATTAAGCTTAATACATAAATATAGTGTTTGGATAAACTGCTGATTAATTTACTGTCAATTATCTAGAAAGTTATAATATATATATAGTATGATTCAGCCCAAGTGAATAAGTGGTAAAGTCGAATTTCGTCCAGAGGGATTCAGCTGTATTAAGGGAATCGCAATCGTGCCATCCTCGTACTTTTTGGCTCCAAATGGAGCTGTAATATAAGCGATAACTCCTTTTCAAGCCAATGTCTGACTTAGCCACTTATGCATTGAGAGTATAACACGATTCCGCTTCCCTAGCTATAAGAAACTCATTTTGGAGAAAATTCGGCTTAACTACTTATTCACTGGAACTGTTGATACCGTACATAATAAATGATCATGGCTATATATGACCAATTCAGGATTGTATTTAAAAAGGAGAGACTATTCCTTTCCCAGGAATATTCCAAGCACTAGGTTTATCACCCAATCACTAATCGACCTAATTAATAAGATTTTGAATTTTGGATTTTCCATTTTCCTAAACTACTGAATCCTCTGAGCCTCTGAGTAGCTAAGACAATGACAACTAAGAAGGAAGATGGCCAAAGAGATGAAGCCATTAGAGACAGAAGAAGAGCAGTAAATAGCCGTGGGAGGAGAATGTGGCTCGGAGCGTGCCGTGGTTCCCGTGAAATCGGCCCGCCCCAGGTGGTCTACCATTACCAGCTCGCGCTACGCTAACTGCTGTCAACCATTCTCCAGACTCCAGTATGGAGTGCATTGGAGGATCCATCCAACAAAAAAAAAAAATATCCAACAAATCTTTGTTAGCGATACCGTGTTTATTCATTGAACTTCGTTTTATGCTGCTATGGTTAATACAACAATGCTGCATTGAGTCCTGAATTTTATAAATTTAAGTATATTTAGGACATTAGTAATATCTTTAATTAGTATCCACCATATAGAGGCTATGGCCGGGTTAGTGGTAGAACGATAAGTTCTAGTGACAAAGGTCCCGGGTTCAATTCCGGCTGTGGCAGATAATTTATTTAATCTGTTTACTGAGGATGGATCCTTTGTGACCTCAATAATTTTCTAGTGCTGATACATCTTCTATAAATTGGGACTCTATAATAGGGGGAAAAGCATAGCGGTTGACCTTGATCTACGATAGATCACCTACCTGCACAACCGTTGTTCTGAGTTGTAGTGTTTTTTCTGGTTCTAGAAAGTCATGTAGTCCCCTTGAACAACCCACAATCGTTCAAATTCATTAATGCTGATGTCTAAGTCTCTTATAAGTTGGATTATTTATTTTTCAGCGTTATGTTCTTCCTGTGACTTGTCAAGGCGATGGCTATTAACTTGGCGATTTTTATTTTGTTTGCGGTAAATGAGTAAGTGGACAGTTGTGACCAAACCACTACTTTGCTTATAGAAATTTGACAACATATAAGGAACTTGATGTTGACCGCTATAAGGAGAAGTTGTTTGCTAGCGCAGACAGAGAGAAATGTTTAGAGAGGAGGTGGCTAATGCTCACGTAGGTAGCGGCGAGGGGTGGCAGGGGGGGGCGATAGCCGGGTCCCGGGGGGCGCCTCCCCAATTTGTGCCAATTTGGCGTCCCCCAGAGCCAGACAAGTGCCGGCTAATTCTGTTTTCTCACCCGCCTCTCAAAGAACGTTCCCTTCAAAGGCGCTGGCCACCGGACCCTCCTACGTCTCGTATTACATATGGTGAATTTGTCCCAGCATCGCCGCAAATCCCCTAGCGAGTAAGGGAAAATTGCCCTTATTTTTCTATTTTGAATTTGTCAAATGGAGCGTGCGCCTCCCCCTCGGAGACCTGTAGTTTCGCCGAGCTTCCTGTGCTGATTCGCCCATTGTCTCGGAGGAGGTCCTGTTTGCGAACAAGGGGTTGGGATTATAGGGCTCGACAAAACTGTGCATCTCATTTGCTCCGGTACACAGGCGTAAATGTAACGGAAAATTCGGGATGACTCTGTCAAAGTAATCCAATCCTATCTCCTTTTTATCCTTCCTTTAAATTCTTACTTTAGAGAATTTTCTAGATCAAAGTATATTAACGGGGCATTTAACCTTTTTTTTCCCTAATAATATATTTGGACGGCGTATTTTCTGGTTAGGCAGCTAGTTCTTTTGCCGTTAGAACTGCGACATTGCGTTCATATGTATGAGTAATCACACCGATGATCGTTCGAAACACATACGTTACGTATTTTAGTGAACGCCTTGTCTTTTATTAACGTACCTGTTTGAACTGTTGCTATGAAATGGGCTTCATTTGATCTTAATATCAGTGTGTGATATTATGAGGCATTAGTTGGCGAAGTCCTGGCCTTTTTTCAGGGTTTCTGAAACTTAAGGTTTTCTTTGTTTGCTTGCTAAGTAATTCTTTATACTTTTTGTTAATCCCACATTTTCAGCCAATCACAATTGTCGTTATTAAAACTTTTATTTCCATCAACATAATTTCGATAAGAAAATCTTCAGCATTGTCGTGAATAGTTTACGTTCTATACCTGACATGTACGATGCATGTTTTCTGATTCTATGCACTTATGGGCGGAATGCTACTCAAACAGTACACAAAACAGCCCCATCGTATCTTTACTAAACTAAACTAAGGATGAATTTTAAATGTAAATTTTATTGACTAAAGAAGTATTTGTTTGTCTTTTTGTGTATTCATTTAATGTCACTTTATGCTGCCATGGCTAATCGGACGATGATACATTGGGAGTCCTAAATTTTGCCTCCATGTATAGTTAGAATAGGGATTTGTATCCAGTACATAACACCTTACTGGCTTGAGATCCTCCCTTCCGAAGGACAGCATAATCAAGGATTTATAAAATCATAGAAGTTTGTTATGCTAACCACAGCACCAAATGTGATGTATTAGTTGGTAATTGTAATAGTATTAGTTGCATGTTGCACTAATCTGTGAACCAACTACGTCATTCATTATACGTACATCCTTAGATGACGTTATGCTAACCTTAAACAAGGTTACTAGGTTGTGCCTAACGACCCTAAGAGAGAAGCGCCACCCCGCTCCGCCCCCAGCGACATGCAAAGGGCCAGCGGCTATTACCGACCCTCGAGTACCCCTCAGTGCCCTTCAATGTAAATAAAGGTACCTTTTACATTCCCTCCACTTTACTTACAAGAGCCTCCTCGTTAAGCTGTCCTGTCGATCATACATCCTATAACGCCCACCTTCAAGGGAATCCAACAGTGTCTGTTAATGCAAGGGTTCGAATGTTTAAGCTCCAGTCCTGCAAATGTTTAAGAAGTTGATATCTGCTTTTAATTGTTGTTAGCTTATTCTTTTAACGTCGCTTTATGCTGCTACGACTATTCGGTATATGCTACAGTGGGAGCCCTAAATTTTGCATAGTTATCTTTTATGAGTACATGACATCTTGCAGGCTCAGGACACCTATTTTTAAGCCCCTTCCGAAGGACGCCATAGCTACGGATTTTTTACACCCTTTAAAAAAGTCATCTGTCGGGCTACTATGCCCAAGATCGGGGGCATAGTAGTTTGTGATACTAACCACTAGATGATGACCACAGATGACCCAAAAGTATTGTTAATAATCTTAAATGTGCTTCATTTTCTATTTTTAAAAGGAAGAGGTTTTTAAATAGTTATTCAACTTTTTTTTTCATAAGATGGCTGATAATAGATTTTTAAAAACTTTCGATATCAAGAAATTCTTTAATTTCCTGCATTAAGTAATAGTTATCGCTTTGGTTTTTTTTTTTAGATACATATACGCATAATAATTTTTGGTTTTTGTTCTGTAAGAAATCGCATTTAGCATTAAACCGTATGAAAAATATCCTTGACGATCTTGACGTTCTATCTAGAAAATATGAATGTTTTTAAATGCTTAAAACATTAATATACCAATTATTTAAAACAAACGTTTTGGCTAGATACATACAATTATTTGTTACTAAGATGGCTCAAATGCCAACTATTTATTAAAACATTTATTTTGAGAGACTTGAAGACGATTTTCATTAAGTAATCTTTTGTTTTGGTTAGGCATTTTAAATATGATATATTTTCACCAAATATATTTCAAATATAAATTTAAAAAAAAAATCCTAGGATAAAAAATATACTACAACGCATGAAGGACATTCGGTTTTGTGTTCAGTAAACAGGTACTGTTTTTTAAACGACGTTTATACTAGCTTATGTGGTTAGCGTTCACGCTCAACCGCTAGGTTTATCCATCATTTCAATTAACTTTAAACGCTTTTTAGAGACCGGAGTTCTTGCCGTGGAATCTTATGTAAAACACTTCGAGTTATCCTGCTTCCTCCTGTGTTATAATACGTATATGTTTTATGAAATCTCACGGTTCCCATAAATCCAAGAATTCAAATGTTTTTCGAAGGCGAACTTATCCGACTACAAACATTAGTTTTCAGGTTTCAAATAGCGTTTCAGACGAAGAACAATGTTCGTAAGGAAGACATTTGCTCCTCACAGACACTGAGAACCAGAAGCAGTACAATGGATCACTACTAGTCTTGGTAATTCCTAACAGTTTGGGGAATACGGTTAATGATGGTGATTTGGAGACAATGCAAATGAGGAGGAGAAAGGCTATTAGTTGCGGGTGAGTATTGTTCACTTAGACAATCGGCCAATCACCTTCATTGTTTTGCCCTGTCAAGCGAGGCCCATTGATACACTTAACTTCATTAGAATACAGGAGTCTCCATTATCTCGCAGCTCCTTCAGATAAAAACTGGACTAAATACATAAATAATAAGTGAAAATCTGCGAGATATATTGCTGACGTAAACAACCATTGAAGAGAGGAGTGTTTATGTTCGATGTTGGAAAAAAAGTGGGGTAGCTCAGTGCAAATCCTGGCTGGGGCAGATAATTTATTTAATCTATTAACACCCAGGAATGGACCCTGTGAGTCCTGGGGACACTCCTCGGGCTCACCCAGCCTCTACAAAGTGGGTACTTCGAAATGAGGGGAAAACCTGGCGGTTGAACCTATTCTAGATCAACAAATCATCTCTCTACATAACCGTTGTCCTAGAAACAGTAGTCTCTACCGTAGGTTGTAGTGGTATAGTGGTCCAGACTTTTTTTTACAATAGCAAACTTAAAACTCGCAAGGAAAAACTTGTACCGCAAAGAGAAATAGACAATAAACCGACTTGGATGGATTTCCGTATGCCTTTCTTAGAGCGAGAGTGGGTGTTCTTTCCGACAGGCATAGCATTTGTAATTTTTATTCCGAAATGTAGAGGAGGATTGGAATAAGTGATTTATAGCGATTCGTATCTGCAGCCCCGATGAATTAGGGGGCTACTGAAGTAAAAAACTGAATTTTTAGTTTTTTGCTTTAAATTGAGTTGTAATATAAGCAATTACTCCATTTCAACCCAATGCCTTACCTAATCCTTTATTTGCAACGTAGTTGAAAGTAATATGAGAGGAATTTTGCTCTCCCTTAAGTACAGAAAGCTCATTTTGGAGAAAATTCGACTTATTCACTGGAGCTGTAGCTATAACATTCAAATTACCAGCAGACCTCTTCCTTTCAAGAGCATGTATCTTAACGCCCTACTAGCGGTTCCGATTCTCCACATCCACTAACGAATCAGCAAATGCATATTCATAAATGAATTACATCGATTACATTTACCTACTGTTCAAATTCAAGTAACACGTCGACATATGAATCCGAGGTAAAAGTAGAGAGTTGGGGTAAACAGAGCTGGTAGGTAGGAGTTTTAATGACAAGCGACGCTACGTGTGGCCGAGGGCTGGCACGTAGGACCTCCCGTGACCCTCGTCGGCTACATATTTATGTATTCGGTGACCGATCGATCCCTCTAACAGGTAGTCGTCAACTCCGTCGCTGCTTTTTGTCTATCTATTTATCTATCTGTATCTAGTCTAATTTATTCGTATATATTATATATGATTAGCCACTTTTTAATTATCTGTGCTCATCATCCCGCTTAAATATATATGTATATACAGTGCCGATGACTTACGTGGTTAAGCAGAATTTTCTCCAAAATAAGATTCTTGTATATAGGGCAGCAGAATCGTGTCATTCTCGTAGTGAATCAATAAGTAAGGCCAACCAAGGTAGTTATTGATGCCAAAATACCGCTTCATTCAATACAATTAACTCACTCTGGACAAAATTGAACTTGACCATTTATTCACCTGGACTGTAATTATAAATAATAGTACATATTCTTACTCAACTTTCGAAGATTCGAAGAAAAGTACAGATTAAACGCAATAGGCAGACTGCATTTCCTTCCTTTAATAGGACAGGATGCATGAGAATGTAAACGTGAACAAAATATTTCTTTTGGACATATTTCAGCAAGTCGAGTTTTGATCAAGAACATGAGAGCAAACCACTAAAAAAATAGCTTTTCTACACTTTCTGATAATGGGTACAATTGAATCGCTGCAAAAAGACAAGCACACTTTTCAAAATTTTGTAATAGAAGATAGGAAAAAAAAAATTTGGAATAGTTGCCTTTCTGCAGTTATAGATTCTATTGGATTTAGCATAGAATAAAATCATCTATTAGCATACAGACTGGTCTCTTTTCTTTCTTGATCCTAAGCTTAGAAACAATACATTCCTTACAATTTAGTAAACCCAATATCCTTCGTGGGGTGAAGTTCTGCAGTTTTATAATTTATCACGTTTCCCTTATATTTCCTTTATGGCCAATTTTGGTTGATTTCTCTCGAATCCTCTCATTGACGACGTACAATTAACTCCTCCCAACTAGCGGAAGAAGGGCAATAAGACGGTGGGAGTTAAAGGCCCCCGGAGGCAGGAGTGCTGACACCAGCTCCTCAGGCAATCAGCCCCAATCACCGGACCTACCTTCCTTCTTTTTATGATTCCTTTGATCCCCTCACGGCAAATCGATACCGTAGTCCTACCTAAGCTCGATGCCAAAACTATCTTACAAAGAATTGAAAAAACCGATAATTACTAATGATGAATTGGTATTAAAACATTCTTGGCAAAGGAGATAAAACTAAAATTGAAGAGCTGACAAAAAACAAAAACAACCTGTACCACTACAACCTATAGAGGGTCTTGAGTTCAGTGTGTGGTAGACACTGTATTGTTTCTTGGACAACGGTAATGCGGGAGGTGGTTTGTTTTCGATCATACTCATCCGCCAGATTTTTCCTCAATTAAGGGTATCAACTTTATTGAGGCTAGGGGAGCCTCAGGAGGAACTGTAGATCACATCCGTGTCTGTTTACAGATTAAATAATATGTGTCACTACTGGATTTGAATCCGAAACCCATAGCAATTCAGCACTCTACCCACAAAGTTACACCGCTTCCGTATTAACCTTAAAGAAAGATAAATTTGTTTCCTATTTTTAGTTTTATTTAACGGATGTTATTTATTGTTTTGTTTTAGTTGTTTTTTTTTCTAGGCTGTCCGTAGCCTATTAAAGGGGGAACTGTAAAAAATGGGGTAAATGACTAGACTTAAGGGGACGGTGTAGAGTACCACACGCTAAGACCGAAATGATGTCGCGTTACGGTCGCCTGAACAGAGTTTTTGCTCTTAATCCACCGTCACAGCCCGCTTCTGTTCGCTACCACAAGTGCTCATCGCCCCTCGGCATCCTTTTCCAAAACAAAACTTTTACTTTTTTTCCGATTAAATAAATATAAATTAATGTATTATTTTTACCTAAACAGGATAAAATGTTTGATTTAAGAAATACAGAATGGAAATTTGCAAATAATTATTTTAATTAAGTTTTTAAACCACAAGTTTATGAGTTAAACCATTGTATTGTAGGAATGGTTTAAATATTGTTCGTATTGTTTAAATACGAACAATGGTTAATTATTGTTAAATACGCCGACAAGAAAAAAAAGAAGGAACCTTTCGAATAGACACTGTACTACCTTCTGTTAATGGAATATATTAACACACACATACAGAAATATCGGACGCATAGTCCATTTTTTAACGATTTAGGATTATTATATATTTTTGTGTCAGAATACATTTTAATCCTTACAGTGAACTACCGAAATTCTCTATAATAATTTGTAAGGGAAATATGATTTAAAAAGAACACTTTTATCCTGAAAGTATCTGTTTGTTTGTTACTGTCTGTTTGTTACCATTTATATTGTTCATTTAACATCACTTTATTCATCTATGGCTAATCGGACGATGCTACAGTAACGGTCCTAAATTTTGTCTATCCAGGCATAATTAGGATAGGGATCTTTTCATCCCATTTTACGTCCCTTCCGACTAATTGCAAAAGTAAGAATTTTTTACTCTCTTTGAAAAAATCTAAGGCCCTCTACCATTAATAAATATCTGTAAAAACTATTTTGCAACAAAGGCAGGGTATGGTAATGTGGCATTGTTTCTATTCCTCCATATGGAGCCATTTATAATAATCATTGTAGAAATTCTTCTAATAGATACCTCGCAAAGTTTCTAGGAAGGACAAAATAAATTTAAAATGTTAGAGGATGAAATTCTCTACTGATGTAGAACTTTTTCAAATCACATTAGTCAATACTGTTTTACTAATAATTATTTAGTGATTTATGTTAATGTTTTTTTAGTCCATTTTCAC
The DNA here is from genome assembly GCA_964056705.1 of Troilus luridus. Taxonomy (NCBI): domain Eukaryota; kingdom Metazoa; phylum Arthropoda; class Insecta; order Hemiptera; family Pentatomidae; genus Troilus; species Troilus luridus. Next base: position 70,312,406 of record OZ057415.1, on the reverse strand, counting down.
AATATAAATATAAAACAATTATTACGGGCATTTTGTGAATGAAATAACGTTAAAACCGTTTTTTAAACCAGTTTGATTTTTGTAATATATATTGAACAATCCGAAATTAAAAAAGAGTTTTAATTTATTCATTTTAATGATTAGTATTATAAACTTTCATTATTATATCTTCTATAAATGTTTTTCTTAAAGACATTGTTATTATTAAATACTGTTTTAATCGACAACTCATTAAATATTATTTTGTAATTCATTAATTTGTTGTTCAAAGGATCTTTAAACCTTTCATGAAAATAATTACAATACATTATCGTTTCATTTGGCCATCGTTCAGCCAATTTTTGAAAAATAATGCTTCTCTTAATACTTATGGAATAAATAATGATACAATACTGAATAGAAATCGTGATCAAAGGAATCAAATGTTTAACTAGAATGAAAAATTTAATTTCAAGTAATATATTTTTGCTTAGTCCTTTCGAAAATCCTCAGACCTAAGTTTTTAAATAGGATTGAAATATCTAAAAAAAGGAAAAATGAATGGAATTGCTACATATAAAAAAAAAAAAAACCTGTACCACTACAACCCATGAAGGGTCTGGGGTTCAGTAGATGGTAGAGACTGTATTGTTTCATGGACAAAGGTTCTGCAAGGAGGTGACTTGTCCTAGGTCACGCTCGACCGCCAGATTTTCCCCCTTATTTTGGGTACCCTATTTTTATAATATTATATTGAGGCTGGGTGGGCCCTAGGAGGGTCCACTAGATCCTATATGATCCATCTCCCGCGGCAAACAGACTAAATAAAAATCATTGCCTGCAGCGGGAATTGAACCAGGATTTCCGGCATGGCAACTCAGTGCTCTACCACTGAGCCACTCCTCTTCCATTGCTACATATTGTGAAATATTATTGAAGACTGTGTGTTACTTACAAACAGTATAGTGTGGAGTCTTTAAAAATAAAAATTCAGACACAATTATCATTATACAGATCATATTGGCTCTTAAAAATGTTTACTATGTTATATTAATAAACCTATCGATCTAGCTGGATATTATATATTTACTTTTTGACTTCTACATCTATCATTACTCATTACCACCAGCATGTCGTAATGATGCAGGCACGTAACTCCGTTCGACATAATGTAAAATGGCGGTTAAAATCCTTTGATGTATTTTTGTTTTATATTTAAAGTTTTTCTAAAACGTGAGACATAATTTATAAAAGATATATTTTTTTAGTAAAAACAAAATTAATTTAATTTTTTAGGTTTAACGGTTAGCTCACTTCAAAGGTTCTAAGGTTAAAAATACTTATGTAGCACTAGGCTCAATGAAAAGATATTTAAACATTCATGTATAGTTAATAAAATCAATACATAATTATGTAATAAATCCTAATATAATTTTGAAATAAATCATAGGTAATATATGAACTGCAATTATTATTAATATATAATATAAAAATAGTACGTATAACAACGTCTGATTTCTTGTTCTGACAGATTCGTAAAACATAACAAGTTAATAAAAATTCAAAATTAATTAATAATGATATTAAATTAAGTTAAGAAATATTTATGATAAACTATCGGATAACATCAGTTCTCCGTGATATTTTAAACCTAATGTTCGTCAAACTTTCATGCCAATTAGTTTAAATTAAATAACTAATTGAATTGTTTCGCTAATTAATTAAATAATTTAATGTAACTTGTTGTCGACGGTAATTAGAGTTGAAAATCACCCGGTTCACCTCTCACTTTCAGGGCAAGCACCTTCTCCAATAGTCCGGAACGGGGCAAAAAATAAAATCGCAAGAAGGTCATTAAGGACAACGCCTTGTACAAAAAAGATCTTCTATTCATTATTTTTGTACAGCAGAACTACTAAAATGTCTGTTTTAACTTTTCTTTTTGATTTGGGTTACCTAAAACAATCATTGTTATATTTGTTTTATTATTAGTTATAACTTCCAGGAAAAAATAATTGAAATTAGAATAAGTATGAAAAATTGGAAAATTCATGGTCGTTTGTTTATTAAAATTGTTTCGGATTTGGTAACAAAATTTAAAAAAAAATCGAATTAAACTTTACAAAAATTATTTTAGTTATTAATACATTTATTGTGGCACTAATAATGTTTTGTTTTTATTTGAAAAATGGAAGTATAACTCATTATTTCAAAAATTATGAAAACAAAATTATATGCCTAATATTTCTTCAAATCAAAGAACTAATAATAAAGAAAAAATAGAATCGTGGCTAGTTCAATAGTTCAATTCAATAAATAGTTAACTAGATGAAGGATTTAATAATAATTTCTAAACTACATAAACATATTGAACACTAAAATAGCCAATTCAAAGACTCCATTTCATTAGAATTCATTTAGAGTTCATTTGGAATTCATTTTCTTAAATAAAAGCATTGAAACGTACTCTTATTTAATGTTTCGGAATATATTTCGATAATAAAATAAATAAATTTTGATATTATAGTTTGATTTCTTTAAATTAGGACCAAGTTTTTAATTAATTCGAATTTATCATTTACTTTATTTCAAGATTTATTTGTTTCTTAAGTCAGTTCACCATTTAGTAAAAGAAAATTGGATCTTACCTAAGCTATATAAACCTAGATATTAATTTCATAATGAGTCAGATTTCATTTTATTTGTCATAAAACCTCTTTTCTACTGATTATTACAAAATCCCCAGAATTTAGATTTCGAAAACCCATATCCACTAAAGCTCCCCGGATTTTGGTTCAAACAAATTTTTATTATTTTAATTAAATTTCTACCACTTATTATACTTAATGTTGCTGTTTTATTACAAAATAATATTAAAATGCCATCTTAATAATTGTTTATATAAGGGATATTGCGCTGGCTTCAATATAATGCTTTTGCTATAAGTATTTGTCACAACGTTTTGGGTTGAGTTATTTTAAAATTGTCATATAACAATGCAAAAAAAAAAAAAAAATAATAGAATATACATTGAACTCTGTATTTGATAATTGAGTTTAGGTAGATTATCTAAACATATCATAAAGTTATTCATTAAAGCAACTTAAAGCGATTATCAAAATAATAAATACTTAAATATTTATTTCATATTAATATTTTATTTATTGGAAAAAGTTTATTTATTTATTTTTTAATGTTCAATATTTGACGTTTATCATAAATCATGTATTTTTAAGTGAAGGGAATAATTATTTGAGGCCATGTGAGTTTTTAATCTTATTACAGTTATATTAAATCACAGATTGATATTTATATAAACAAACAAGCCATTTAATATTGATATACAACATTTACAATATCATATAGAATTTACAATATTGATACGCATAAGACCATCAGTTAAATCATTTAAAAAAGATCAGGATCTGAGTAACAAAGTTTCGATGAAACTTTTAATTAAACAGATTTAATTAACGAGTAAACAACATATCTAACAAAAAATCGATTCAACTACATATGCCTATAATTATTAGTTTAATGATGTCTGATTTCGCTGATGCTACATATTTTTATGGAATAGTTTTAGAGCAGAATTCATAATGAATTGAAATCAACATATATTAAGAACTAAACTTTAAAAAATGTGTATTTCTTTATACTGCTAAAACAGCTATTTAATCATTTTCCTAGTTATATAATACTCCAATATTTTTAATGATATAAGTATACCCTATAAAATAGTTGTATAATTATTCAGATTTAACACATCAGCTAATAGTTTTAGACACTAACATTTATATCTCTACAAATTTCGCAATCACGTCAGTTTCGTTGTTTTTGTAAATAGATTTACCAAGACTTTAGCAAGAATATATGATTAGAACAAATACATAATTATTCTTACTTTTCTGTACAGTAATGAAATGTGTTTTAGTATACCTCGTAACGAATAATTAATATTGTAATGTTTTGAGTTAATTTTCCGAATCCTGACTATATACTCAATCTTTTTTTCAATAAATATTTGTTTAAACCGAGCACTGTGATGACCTCCCTGTCAGTTTTGAAAGAAAATTCAAGGACAGTTACAAATTCTTAATGGATTCAAAACAACCAGGTATCCGGAACTAAATCTTAAAAAATATATTTTTTTTTGGCATTTACTAATGATTTTTATGAAAAATAAGTTTAATCTAAATGGAATTAAAGTTTTTTCAGTTATTTAATATCCCCATCTTGTTTTTTGTTAGTTGCATTAGCATGTCCCATTAAGATCATTAATATGAACGAATAAATCAAAGAGAAATTCGTAATGACAGTTCGTGTGGAGGTAAAATATGAAAATGTGCCTAACTTTAATATTTAATGACTTGAATGGTGGATAAGAAAGGGTGAATGCTTTCCCAAAGCAACTGAGAAGTTTGCGATGGTGTTAACAAATTCAGATATGATATTAAATTATTTTAATAAAATGACATTAATACTAACTAGTTTTATCATTTTTTTTTGTATCACATGTTTTAATTATAAAAATTATCTTTTGCAATTCCATTAATCTTAAGGGCACTATTTTAAGCGGTATTGGCACCGTTTTATCAATGTTTATATTACTGTTGTTTAAAATAAGAATTGAATTATTAATTATACAGTTATTTTTATTTTAAGGCAAATAATACATTTTGAAATCTCTATATTTGGTCAACGTAGCACTTTAAGACTAATCATCTTTCTGTTTCAAAAGCGAAAATAAACAATTAAAAATGCATGCAACAGATATGATGATACTGCGAATATGAATTAAAATAAATAATTAAAAACATACACATTAAGCCATAACCCGGAATTAGTGGCAGAAATACTTTCTAAATTTGTAGTTGTAGATTTTAACTAATGGTATAAAAGTTTGATTGAACTGTTGTGCATTTATCATGGAGATTCATAAAATATGTTAATGTAGGAAATATTGTGTTCAGTTTATAGTTTAGTTGATATTGGATTTTTGTTGTAACTAGCGCTTAATATGTAAAATGTTTTGCAGTTTCTTGACATTAAAGTTTATTTCCTACATTAATATTTTTTTTTGACACTCCCAGATAAGTTTTTATTATCAATATTAAAAAAATTCGACACATCAAGAATACGAAGAACCTTAAATTTTCGAAACAAATAATTCCATATTCATTGATTTGAACCTAAAGAATTTGAACAACTTTTTACATAGTATGCATTAGCTAAAACAAAAAACAAATATCAATTGATCAAATGATACCCGAAATACACACTTTTCTTATAATTATATTCTTTTTCATAATAAAGCTCTGGATTAATTGTATTTTTGGAGAATATTAAAAAAGAAAAGTTAAAACTTATTGTGACTTAACTCGAAAGCCATATTTATTGAACCTCAAGAACTAGATTTTAACTAGATTTAACATTTTACGTGTTAAGCGTTAGCTAACACAAGAACTATATCACAAATCATGGTTTCGACTTCGTAACACACGATGTAGGCAATACTAATATATCTTAATTTGTCAATGTCTTTTAATAATTTTCAAAATAATATTTACATAAATATTTGGATGTAATATTCATAAAATCGGTTAAAAATAAATGGCCTGTCACAAACAACAAATGAAAAACATATTATAGTTATAGTTTATAGTATAAATTATATAATATATAGTAAAAAGTAAGACATGCCCTGGCTCTAGTAGGCCTGAATTGTGTTTGAAGGGTACACAGAGTTCCGCTGGTACAAACCAGGAGTGTGTGAAGGCGGCAGCAGCGGCGGGCCGGCCCAGAGCGCCCGTATAGTCCATCGGAACCGCCTGGTAGGGTAACATCACGTCATAGCGGTCGCACTGCGAGTGAAAAAACCCACCCCTGTCTCCTTCTCGGCTCCCTTCGGTCGAGTTCGGCTGCGATCGGGACCACGCCCACAGGTCACGTGGTAGCGGCCACGCCCCCCTCCCAGCTAAAATGGCCGCCCGCCATCCCCACCTCAGGGCAGGTACTCCCGGGATCCGGCCCGCTCAGGGTTCAAGGTCCGCAACGGTCGATACCGGCTACATACAGCCCATCCGCAATGGGGTCACTACACCTAGCTCTGTTTACAACACTTTTTATCATACTTTTAGTAAAAAAACAAAAACAAACCAAGTATAAAAAAAATCATACCAAAAAAATTAAAAAACATTTCCAGAACTTTATGAATGTTAAAAAAATTCAAAAATTTTATTATAGAAATTCCCTTGTATACCAATTAGATTAATAAAAAATAAATAAAGAATATAATATTTTGGATGGTTAAGAAAAAGTAAATGAAATGTTTATACCAAAATTGACTCTTTATTTTAATTTTATATTCTGAGGGGGTAGAGAAGGGAAAGAACCACTCATTATAAGTATAAACATAAAAATGAGGAGTTTTAATTTTCAGTATTTGGATACCAAACCGGGAATTGATTATATTAATTTATTTATTTTTCGTAATTTTTTTAAACAAAAGAGAAAATTTTAGGTATTGTAATTATAAAAAAATATGGTTTAAAAAAAATCAGCATATAATGTATATATTAAGAAAAAAATATATTTCCAGAACTTTATAGGCATATGAATGTTCAAACATTTAAAAATATATTTAATAAATATAATTTCTTGTATACGTATTGGATTCAGAAAAAAATCCACAAGCTAACAAGATATGTAAACTATACAAATACCTATTTATTTTATCGGTATGTTTAGAGTGAGAGGAATTAGAACGGAATGTATTTGTACATACGTACATTTGTAATAAATTCCTGGAACTTTAAACATTTTTGTAAAAAAATAACAAAGACGAAAGAAAATTATGGATATTAGCATTTAATTTGAATATAAAAAAAATAACGGGGTAATTAAGCAAAGAATTAAGTCTATGAAATAATAGAAAAAAAGTAACTATTGTAGTATAAGCATTTCCCCATTTAAGGCATCATCTGGATATGGAAGTGCAGCACATCTCACCTCAACAGCTCATCAAATTGAGACAGCAGCCTTGCTATTGAGTCTGAGTATATTTTATTTTTAAAAAATAGTAAAATTTAAAACGGGATAGTAAAATTCCTTCTATTAAATATTTGTAATTAGGTAAATAAATTATAAAAGGTTACAGAACACGATTTTTTAACGATTTATACTTAATTGATCGTATAAATTAGTTTAGTTAGTCTAAACAGTTGTTTTTATAAGCCATGGAATTATTCTCAACAAATAGCATCGAGTCATTAATTTAGTGGGGTTTTATATTTTTTTGCCAACGTTTCGAATAAAATTGAACTCCTGAAGTCATCGAGAGCCAATAACATTCCCAAATTAAATCAAAGGTTATGGTTTCCCACGAACGTGCAATTATTTTATCCTGTAGCAGTGATTTCTGCTCATAGATTTCGGCAATAAACCAGCCTAATTGTAGTCATCTTCGGTTTAATGAGCTATTTTATTACAGATACGTGTCATTATCAGAAATAAAAACTGTTATCCTTTCAAAATTACTGTTAATTGACTTTAATTGCTATTTAATTGACCGCATTAAAGAAAATATCAAGATTAACGTGTGTGAGCATTAATGTTGAAAATGAACGAGTTTAAACTTTATATAGGTATTTAGTAATAATAAAAAAAATTGCTAAAAATAATAAAAGATAAGATAAATATATATCTAAATTAAAAATACATTATGGATAAACGTTGACTTTGGCACCAGGAAACCCCCTTGAAGGCACTTAGTGTCTGATAAATGGGTATATGGCTCATTAACCTCAAAACCTTGTGATTGAGGTTGGTTATTGACCGATTCCGTTTTTATCCTGGAGCTCACATTTATTTCAACGGCGATTTCTGACGAAAAAAGTTTAAATATAATGTCTTGGAGTTTTGATCTAACCAATTAAAGTTAATTTTTAATCTTAATACAATCATAATTTATTCGGGTTGACGATTCCTTAACTGACAAACAGTTAAGTCTTTAGTTATTTAACGGAAAACTTAGGTCAAGGAATCTTCCTGTAGTATCATGACTGTAATGTTTGTCTTCTTAATCTCATTTTTTTTTTTTTTTGCTTCGTTAAGTACCAGGTATTGCAGCTTCTTTATAGTAATCACAATTTGTTTTTTCGCCCTCATCCTCTGCATAACATTCGTTTGTAATGTAAGCATAAGTTCCAAATCTATCGAAGGCACTTGGCGACAACGTATCACTTTGTATTTTAGTTCTTGAAAACATTCCATCTACTGTCTAAGAGATAGCGTCGTCTCAATTTGTATATAAATTTTCTCTATCATCCAGTCTGGACGCATGAATGCACATGCAAAGATATACAATTTCATGTGATAAAGGCATGTAAAAAAAAAAAAACTACCTCCTGATAGTACTCAATTAACAAATTCAACTTAGAAGGTCACGAGGCAATCTTCTTTTCCAACGCCTCTGAGGATTATCAGGAATTGAAGAAGTACCTAGGTTTGAAACTAATGGGTTGGAGTGATAATAAACTTTTCCATGAAAAGATTCATATAGGATTTGGGTCAAATCAATAACAAACGGGACATTGAGGTCATTCTGGATTACTTTTTTCGTAACATAGTAAGAAGCATTGAGGATTTCACGAAGGATTTTGAATTGTAAGGATTGAATACGAGAAGAATTCGATGGCTTGGTGGAGCCCCAAATCTTACGATTGTCATGCATACGAGTATTTTGTAATTAATTGGAAGCTTAGAGCGTTTTTCTAGTAAATGTTGAAGTAGCCTGAAACGGCGAGCTGTTTCTTGTCATTTCAGTCATGTATAAGGATTCAAGGTTAAACGTTTTTATAAATATCAAATATAAATACAAAATTTATAGGTTGAAAACAATATGTGTTTATGAACTAACTCCTTGTGAATACCCACAGGTTGATTCCGCATTTCCACATGGGTAAGAACTTCTTTTTAAAAAATATGAAGGTATATTAATACAGAGCGGGATGACTCAGTCGTAGAGCGCTGAGTTGCCTTACCGAAGTTCTTGGGCTTAAATCACTAGGACAAATAACCCCCCTGCACAATCGTTGTCCAAGAAACGGTACAGTCTCTACCACTCATTGAACCCATAACCTTTCATGGGTTTTAGTGGTAGATTTAAAAAAAAAATGTATTATTTAAGAATTATTCCCGATCAACCGAAGTGTAAACACAAATTATCCGATTGGTTAGGAAGACCGGTAAGACTAAATGTTGTGAATGAGCTCCTGTTAGGAAGCTGCCAGTCATTTAGATGAGGTGGAGCCTCTACGTGATCCCGGCTACGTGAGTTGTCTCCCACGTCCGTACCCAACCCGGCCCACCGCTCCGTATTAATAAGATCTTTAGGGAACTACTGTTTTTTTTTTGTGAGTATTCGATCGATTGAAAAATAGGTGTTTGAAGGTGTTTTAGGCTGAGAGGAATTTCTTCGAATAGACACTTTTCAATCATAATTGACCTTTAATCAAAAACTGTACAACTACGACCCATGATGTCTTGGATTCAATACATAGTGGAGGCTGTACTTTCTCTAGCACAACGGTTGTGCAGGGAGGTGATTTATCCGAGATAACGCTCAGCCCCTTTATCATGGACGCTGAATGATCCTCAGGAGGGCTCCAGATCGCACAGGATCCATCCCCGTCTGTTAGCAGATAAAATAAATCATTTGCCACAGCAGGATTTTAGCGCTCTACCACTGAGCTCTTCCGCTCACCTTTATTGACTTTAATTCAACTATATAGTCAAATAGTTAAATATAAACAGGACAAAATATTGCACTGATTTGTCTTCTAAAGCAAAACATGATTGATGAGACTATTGTTCTTCTAAAATCATAACTAGTAATTTTTTTCCCTGCTAGTATTTCATTCGATTAGAAAATATGTATTTGAAGGTCTTGTAGAATTAGCGTATTATCTTCGAATAGACACTTTTTAATCTTATTTGACCTATGAAGTTATATAATTCAAAAGAAAATATAAATGAAAAAGTATAGAATAGAATAGAAAAATAGTTTTATTCTAGGACCTGGTACTTTAAGAACAACAAATGTACGATAATAATATAATATATATCAAGCCAAGAGGCTACATAATAAAACCATATGGTATTTACATAAGTGCTTAAAAATAAATATATATCAAAATGTAATTAATTGTATTGAAAAAAGGAACATAAAATAACAATAAATCAGAAAAACATTAATAATAAATGTTTAAAAAAATATCAGTGAAGAAAAAAATAAGTCATTAGTTACTTCTGATGGTTATTAGCTAATAATTATAACTGACTGGAGAGTTTCTGTGTGGGAAGTGAGATGTTGGAAAAGGTTAGGTTTACATGAGGATAGGGAAGAAGTATGACGTATTAGATATTATGTAATAAAACTCAGATATTTTAGATTAAACATTTACATTATATATGAAAAAATATATGGAATTGTTTCAATGTTATATAAGTAATCAAATTCGAGAATGTATATGACATGTGAGGTACATTATGGCTCATTTTTTATGTACGTAATGATCAATGGAGCAATGTGGTGAATAAAAAATATTATTACTGATGTTAATTACTTTTGGGAATCAAAGAGAAAGTCCTACGCCGAGCATTCGAAAACGATTCTCAGGAATCGTAATCCAAGCCTTATTTTCTTTTTCGAATTTTATTAATTAACTTAGTGAGGGCACGTTTCAAGTGAGCTAAATTAAATATTTATTTTTTATTAATTGTTTTTAATTTTAAATGTTTTAGCTTTATAGAAGAATAAAGAATAAAATAAAATATTTTAATAATTAATATTTTAAAGCGGCCCCTGGTAGCTCAAGTGGTAGAGTGCTGTCGCTGAGAGATGGACGACCCGGGTTTTAACCTCGGCCAGGACAAATCTTTTCTCTTCAAAATAAAAATATTTAAATTTTAAATATTTTTATTAGATTTTAAAAATATTTAAAATTTGTTTTCCAACTTCGTTATAGTCAAAAACGTAGGTATATAATAGTATACTATATATAGTATTTAATAACATAATTAAATAAATAAAATGGAAATAAATCTAAGTATAATGGGCATGTATCGAGAATATTAACTCCCTGAAACGCAAAGTAACCAATTGTATGAAATTATTGTCTTTTCTATTCATACAAAATATAGGGTAAGCAGTGAAATTAATACATTTTTTTTTAAATTTCCCTTCGCAAAAGTTTTTTTTTAAATAATTCTTTTTAAAACCTTTTTTCCTGCTCTAAATATCTAATAGTAGACTAACCTCAAAAAGTGTAATTGTTTAATAAAAAGTTACCTAGATTTACACCTGTACATATATATATACAATAAGAGGTTCTATAATAAATATGGAAATAGATTCTGATATCCACGGATCTCCGTAGGATCAACAGACCCTCCTGGGGCTTACCCAGCGTCTAAAGTGGGTACCCTTGGGGGAAAACATTCCACAAAACAGCTCTCATTACTAACGTGGTCTTAGAAAGAGTACAGTCCTTCTACATCACTACCAATATCCACTGATTTAGTGGTACAGTTTTGTTGTTTTTTCATTGATTTTACAATAATTCTAGGCCTGTTAATAAAATTGATTTCAAAATATAAATTTTGAACCTGTCTTCATAAATTATGCAATACCAAGATATAAAGAGCAGCTTGCTTACACAACTATGATGTATTACGATTCCATAGATAACAGTCGATGATCAAATCTGAAGTAGTTTTTGTGTTTTACAGATACGAGGTTATAATATCAGTATTAAATAAATAAATTATTATTACTTTCATCACTACTAGTATACCTTATTACATATTTATCCCGCGAGGATACAATTGTTCTTCCGTTACAGTGAGCTCTGTTAAAATATATCCCGAAGTTATACCTAACCGTTGATAAATATTCATATCGGGTATATGTGGCTAGAATACTGAAAGATTGACAATAACTTAGTGGGGCAGCCGGTAGCTCACTTCATAACTCGCCTATTGAAAACCAATGAACCGCCTTCCTTTTTTCATAACCAAATCCTCGCATTTCAATAATATACCGTAGTGTTCTGTATTATCCTTAATCACTTTGGCCTATTTTTAAATGAAAATAACTTTAATTTGCTATTGTTTTTAATTGGCAAGGTGATCGTGGTGGGATTGGTATAATTATTTTTTTTACCTATCATTATTTACTTCATATTTTAAACCATAAATTGTAGATCGTCGATTACCAGAATTAATGTGTAGTTCGGATAATCGAAAATCCTCAATACTGCACTACAGCACGCCGTTTCAGGCTATTTACAAAAGACTTATATACATGACGTTCAGAAGGCACATCTGGATTTACGAGGTAGAGCTTAGGGGCTCCACTAAGTCATCGAATTCCGCTAGTATCCTAGTGATAGAGCACTGAGTTGCCATGCGGGGAAATCCCGCTGCGGGCCATGACTTTTATTTAGTCTGTTTACAGCTGGAGATGGATCATATAGGATCTAGGACCCTCCTGGGGTCCACCCAGCCTCTATAAAACATTATAAAAATAGGGTACCCAAAATAAGGGGGAAAATCTGGCAGTTGAGCGTGACCGAGGAAATTCACCTCCTTACAGAACCGTTGTCCATGAAACAGTACAGTCTCTACCATGTACTGAACCCCAGACCCTTCATGGGTTGTAGTGGTACAGGTTTTTTATATACATGACAATCTTAAGGCCCATCAGGACTTACGGAGTACAGCTTTGGGGCTCTACTAAATCATCGAATTCCTCTAGTACCCAATCCTTACTAACCAAAATCCTTACAGTTTTAGGCTACTTAAACATGTACTGCACAAACACTCTAAGCTCCTAATCAATTACAAAAGACTCATATACATGACAATCACAAGGCTCATCTGAACTTACGGACTAGAGCTTTGGGGCTCCACTAAGTCATCGAATTCCTCTAGTAACCTTACAATCCAAAATCCTTCGTAAAATCCTCGATACTCGTTATTTTACTCCAAGGTTTAAGGTAATTTTCCCCTAAAAATTCATTCATCTTAAGTATGTGGTTCTACACCAGTAGTAGAGTAATATTCCCCTGATTTACCAAACCTATGACACTGATATGTATAGCTTCCAACATATTTTCAATAGCCGTGAAGTCGTTAGTAATAAATATTTTGGAAGTTTTTAATATCTATAACCAACGTTATATTTTGTTAATGCAGGGGCTGTAGAAGGCTACTACTAACCCTTAGGCTCCAGGAGTATACATCCATCTTCAGTTCTGTTGCTGAAGATCAAGGTTGAATAATATCCGTGATATCAGAGAGTTTATATACGAGTAGACACAAAGCTCTCCGATAAAAGAAATGAAGAAAAAAAAATCTGTAGGAAATGGACAGAGAAATAGGATAAGGAGGCGGGAGAATTTTTATGTCGTGCGAGGATTGGGCGCTATCTGGGAGCTAGGCCCGGCATAAACAAGGCAGTGCCCTCTGTCCTTCAGTAATTGAATCGCCGCCCTTCAGTTGGTTCACAGGAAACAATTCCTCCGATAGCGCTGACCCCACCGTCTCTATTGCGATAACCTTTCGTCTCTTACTAGATTTATAGAATACTTCACCCCAGCGCGCTCTATTGTTCGCCCCGCTCCCCGGAGATCACTATATCCCAGGTTAACGGCTCACTGGCTTGTGTCGATGGAGCTACTAGCCTTTGTAGAGCTTTGGAGTGCTTACTTCACTCGAACTTCCAAGTCCATGAGCCACTCCAAAAAAAAAAAAAAAATATCACTAAATCAGGATTACTATTAAAATGTTCATTTACAAAGGAATGGTTGGCATATGTTACGCAGGTTGTCGCTGCGAGTCCCTGCAGTACGGTGTGGTTTAACCTCCAGGTAGAAAGGATAAATGAATTATTTACGAATTATCACAGACATGATTCAGTATTTCAGTAAAGTTTTCGTCATCAAATGACATAATATAAATCTTTTAAAAACATTTACTTTAACCACAGAGCCTTTCAAACCTTCCAAAGGTTGCTACAGATTTCTGCTTCAGTAATATAGCGGTGTGCGCATGTTATCATCATCGATATTTAATCTAAAATTTATTATTAAAATGTAAAGATTTTCTAAAGTATAAGATTTGTTCTTATCATACAACATATTATTAATAATACAACAAAGTTTTAATAAAGTTTCTTATCTTGCCGATTGTATTTTTCTTATCAGTTCTTATTAATCTGTTATTATCAAACTACGTTAAATCTCTCATTTGAGTTTCGTTAGGCAATGAAAATGAGTAGTTAAGATCATAAAGTCTTATTCAGTCTCCACTGGTCTCAACAGTGACGCGGCTGGAAAAGAAACGCTGGGATCTCATTAGGTCGCGCTCTCCACATGCGGAGGGTGGAGCTGGCCCCGGAGATCCCTAGGGCAGTGTGTAAAAAATGTTCACAGTATGTGTGTTTATAGATCACTAATACTTTCCGTAAGTGTGGGAAATTGTACTTATTTCTATCCAATAAAAATGTTATAAAAAAGAAAGTTCACAAAGTACTTTAATGATTGATAGTCAAGTACTTAGGCACTCACATATATATATATATATATATATATATGTATTTTATTACTTCATCCAATTAGTTTTGAAATAACTCCTATAATCATTTACTTGACAATCGTTTTAATGATTATTTTATTTTAAATATAATATATATTGTTTAGGACTTAAGGAAATTGGGCTGTCGGTAAGAGGGCAGGCTGTTATTGATTTCTCTGGTCTGCCACAAGCAGGCTACGCCACCGCAATATTTGTTGATGGATCCCTGTTTGTTCTGCGGTCTACCCAGCATCTATCTAAGCAGAGTCCCCGCCGTTTTGTTTCCGAACAATTCAAGCTCTCATCGTCAAACTCCCATGTAGTTTTGACGTAATAAAAAAACGAAACGTATAACAAATGCTTCTGTATTTTTCTGAATAGAAAATGAAGTTGATATGTTGATGACAGTCTGTACAACTCACTAAAGAATGAGTTGTAATCTATAAGTCTATACGAATTCTTGATTGATCGTAAACTAGCGATGAACCAACAAGTAAATGTCCAAGGGGTAGGCCGAGATGTAAGTGGGATGATTCCATTGTCGGCCTCGAGCCTTCTACGATTACTGTTATTATCTCCAGACTGTCGTATCAGCAAAAAATTAAATTTTATTTTTCGGGAGTTAAGAATTAAACTCCCCAAATCTTTGTCACCCGAAACTGTTAATTTGTTTTTGGAGAAGTGCATTTTGATAAGGCACGAAAATTATAAAATATGATTTCGGAAAAAATCGGATTCCACAAGACAAATATCAATCAGCCGATTTTATTTTATTCGAATTTTGGATTGGACTCATTGAATTAGTAGGTACCGCTAGTAATACATCTTTACTCTGCTCCCCTAAATTTAAGTGTTTGTAATAATTGATTATATAAAAAATAGGTATTAATAAAAAATAATAATAACGAATTTAAAGTCACCTGTGATCTAGTGGTTAGAATAACAACCTAATATGCCTAAGATCGCAAAAAAATGTATAGTAAGGCCGTGCTTCGGAATGGACGTAAAAGGGGGGCCGGAGCCTTTGCAATGCCAGGTTTTCGTTAAAAATGCCTATCGTAATTAATCTTTAATAGGCAAAATTTAGAACTCCCAGTGTAGCATCATCCATTAATCATAGCTACATTAAGTGACGTTAGATGAATAAATAAACAAACAATTTTTTATGTTTATGTTTGCTTAATTCAGACGTTCGTGATCTAACGCAGGGAATTCCAAAATTTCAAAACAACCAAACAAAATCAATAAATGTGAAAATACAGGTCATCTCAGAATAATAGTCCTATCAATCAGAGAGAGTAACTTCACTCCTAGACGTTTAATAAAAAAAACCTGTACACTTACTACCCATGAGGTCTTGGCTTCGGAACACGGTAGAGACTGTACTGTTTCTTGGACAACGGTTATGCAGGGAGGTGATTTATCCAAGATAACGCCCAACTGTCAGATTTCCCCCTTATTTTGTTTACCTATTTTATAGAGACTGGGCCCTGGGAGGATTCTAGATACCATCTTCGGCAGCTAACTGATTAAATAAAAGTCTGCCAAGGATCGGGACCTGAACGCAAGACCTTCAGCACGACAAATCAGCGCTCTCCTACTGAGTCACTCCCCTACCTAAGACGTTCAATAAAATACCATTCTTTTTTTTTTACTACACAAAAATAAATTAATCAAAAATAACTAAGTATTTAATTTTTAATTGTATGGAATTCGAAGAAAGTTGATACGGTTTTCTATGAGCTGACATAAACAGCAAATTGCAGTACTGATTAAACGGGTGCAAATTATAATATTTAAGCGTCTCATTACAGACAAATCGTAACTAAAAATCGAGAACGTTCCTTGTTGAAAATCCTGTATGATGGGTGAGCCAACACTATATAGTTAATACATTAAGAAGAACCCTATATAGTAAATAATGAAGAACAACTGTTTATAGCAAACACATTAAGGATTAATGAAGACTTCCATGTGCTCTGTCTTGTTCCCACATATCGATGAATTATATGCCGTGTTAACCGGACAAGTGTTAACCGGAACGCGGAGGGGTAGAGGATAAATTATTAATAGAGGGAGAAAGATGTGTAACATATTCCGAAGTGGACCGAGCTCCTGTTGCTTCACTGAATTAATCGCTGACTAAGGCCCACTCCTCCCTGAATACCAATCCTCTTCGGCGACTTTCTAGATTGCACCAGGCCCTGGGGACGTCCACTGGCCTCCGGTTTCGAAACCGGGCAAACGATAACTTATTGTTTACGAATCGGGTGACGAATTGCGTATGCGATTGACGGGTTACTTTTGTTGTATAAGCCATGACATGGAACTAGGAAACAACGATCACAAATAATTTAGAAACTTATACTTGCCAATTTCTGGTTCATTTTTAAAAATTTAATTTAATCCTACAAAGTTTACGGAGTAGAGCTTTGGGACTTCACTGTATCATCGAATTCCTCTCGTATCCAACCATATCCATACAAAATCCTTCGTGATATCCTCAATTCTCGTTACTTCGTTACAAATAAAGTCATCCATAATGACCATAATTTCCCGTGTATTACTGATTTAGGCCGAATCCGATATCAATTCTTTGATGACAAACTTTATTCCCACTCGAACCCACCTACAACATCATACCTAGCAACATCTTCAATTCCTGATAATCTCCGAGGCGTCTGAAAAGAAGGTGGCCTCGAGACTTTAGTTCATTTATATAATGCCATGGACATCTTTCATTCTATTTACTTTATGAATTATTGGTAGCAAATTTCAATAAATAAACATTACAAAAAAAACACACAAAATAAATAAACATTACAAAAAAAACACACAAAATAAATAAACATTACAAAAAAAACACACAAAATAAAACTTTTTTGACCGAACAAGAACAAATTGATCCTAAATCTGATTATTTGAAGATTTTACATTTCAACATCAAAACAATCAGTATTTACGCTGTTGATAAAAGCTACGTGTGGTAGAAATTATTAAAGGGAAACCAAATATAAAAGATAGAATTTCCGAAATTTTTTGAAATATTAAAAATGCCTTAATATTTGAGGATCAATAACGGATGACGAATATTGGCTTTTTTAATATTGTTTTGCTAGTTTAGTCAAGTAATTTTGTTTAAAACGACATTTTGCAACCTTTTTCCCCATTGTTTTAGCCCGGTCCTGTACATGAAGTTTCGGGAGCATAAAACATAGCTTGACTAAACTAGGGAAAAATGTGACAGTCAATTTTGAAATTTGGAGTAATCCGTTTTTGAGCATGAGCAATTTTTTCTTTTTTGGTTAATGTCCTGTTAATTGGTTAGTTGTTATCCAATACTTTTTGAAACTGAAGGTTTTTATTTTTGGATTTTTCCGATCGCATTCTGAAAAATATAACTCATGGCATAATTCTAAAATATCCTGGATGATTTATCTTCTCTTTGGATATATATGTTCTTCCCTGTATATCACTACATCTTTATTCCATGCCATCATTCTTGGCTAAATCAAAATACTCCTGGTATATCCATATCCTCGCCTTGCAGGTACAACTGATCAGCGTATGACTGACTACCTCTGTATGCCGAAGGAGAGAGTACGGCAAATCCACACCAAGAGCTAGAAGAGATATCAGGAATCACACCCCAATACTCGCTGTTTACACCCGCAATAAAAGCGAGCAAATCCCTACTCCCGGGTCGCCCCATGCATTATTCAAGGCATACATCAAGCGTCTTTTTAAATTTTGAAAAATGGTCTTATGACAGCGCTAACCGCCGTTGTCTCATTTTATCTCCCGCAGGTCCCCCGGGATCGAGAGAGAAAAAAAACATCGATTTCACACCAACTGCCTATCGACCTGGAAGGGTCTTTTAATTAACTTAGCATGAAACTCAGATCATTGCAGCTAGTTTTTTTTTTGTTCTTTAGCTGCATGTTATTTACTATTATTGTAATTTCCAATTTTTTATTTATTTTTTTTATTTTGAAGAGAAAAGATTTGTCCCCGGGCTTTCGCAACTCTAGCGCGGTACTTTACCAACTAAGCTACCAGGATCATAACCGGGTTCGAATCCCGGCCAGGACAAATCTTTTCTCTTCAAACTAAAAATATTTAAAAAATCACTATTAAATAAAAAAAAATTATAAATATAAAATATACGAACGTCAACCAGATCCTAATTAAAAAAAGTAACATTCTTCCCCATATATACACCGCAAAAAAAGGGGGGAGGGGATATAGGATCGGAGAACGGAATGGATTTACCTGGCTTGATTACGGACCTGGTAGCTTAGTTGGTAAAGTACTGCGCTAGAGTAGCAGAAGACCCGGGTTCGAATCCCTGCCAGGACAAATCTTTTCTCTTCAAAATAAAAATATTATTATTTTTACTGTAGAGATAATAATAATGTTTTTGTGAGGCGTAAAACTCCAAAACCAGCCAAGTACTTTTCTAATATTTTTATTTATTTTTCTTGCTATTAAATTGTTTATAAACTCCATTATAATGTGGCAAAATTATATGTATTATCCAATTCAACTGATTTTTTATCAAAATAAATTTGTAAGAGGTTGGATTTTGAATCGTACGCTTAATATAGTTGTTGTATTTGCAGTTTTAAAAATGAAAAACAAATGGTATTACTATAACTGAGGGGGTCTTGGGCTCAGTACGTGGTAGAAACTGTACTGTTTCTAGGGGAAAGGTTGTTCAAGGAGATGATTTGTCCGTGATCGTGAAGTTTCAACCATGTACCAAACCCAAGGCTCTTCATGATTTACAGTGGTACGGGTCCTTTATATATAATTTTTTTTCACTTTTCTAAAATTGTACTAACTCTAGGAATTCAGTAATATTATTTACTTATGGGATAAAAATTCCTAACGGATTTTTATTTCTGTTAAGTCAAAATTATCTGTTATCCTATTTTTCATGTAGTTATCTGAATTTTTTTTTAGGCTTAAGAAATCCATTTTCATGTACAATAATTGCAAGCTCTATCCTATCCTAAAATATAATTCCAGGTATTATAATGAGCTTGATTATTTTTCAAATGCCCCCAAGATTCCTATTGGTCGATGACACTTGCAAGATGGCGGCGACACCTAGGACAGCCCAATAGCTCGCTAGACGGAGCGGATTGACATAATCCTGATGGATATTACCGTAGAGGTTTGCCCTAATTCAGGGATAAACCAGGATAATCCCGGAACAATTTGTCCCCCCCCCCCCGCTATACAATATGCATGACCCGCCCAGGTCCCTGTCATAACACCATCATTTTTCACAACTTAAAAAGATGTCCGTTTAGCCGCTGAATTATTTATAGCTCCCTAGAAGACTCCTCAGGAGGGTCGTCTCCGTTGGGGAGCAAATCCTGGGATTTCCTGGCTCCCTTACCTTGCTTCCTCATTTTTACAACAATTATATTTGTTATTAAAGTTTTATATATAATAAGCTTTTCGTATTGTACCGGAAGATATAATAATTTAAAATTTTAAAAACTAACTTACACCTTTCTAAGGTTAAAGATTATAAGGGAGTGGAACAGCTCAATCTAGTTACAAATCTGCACTAAAAACTAGGTGTAACTCGGTAACTGTTCAATAATTCTAAATATTTAAAAATATTTCTCTTAATTTCAGGATTAGGGTTCTACTTTTGTTCTTAAAAACTAAACAGTTAAATTATATTATATTCTTAATGATAAGAGTGTGGGGTGCTTAATGTGTAGAGATCCCGGGTTCAAATCTGGGTATTCCAGATATATGGTTTATTATGCTGTCAGCGATAAATGCGCCCTTTACAGGAGGACCTGGTGGTTGATTGTAATCTCATCCATATGACATCACTGCACAACTGTGAGATTCGAAATAGGTACAGTTTCTAAATATTTGGCTACTCTTCAGGTTTCTATCTCTTCTTTATTTGTGAGACCAAAGCTATTTGGGTTGAAATAGTTGTCGAGTGCTTCTTAACCGTGATAAGTAAAGGTGAATGGGCTGTTAATATTGCTAACATACTATGAAAAAAAATCGTTCTTTTCCATTTCTGTCAAGTTCAGAGTTACTTAATAAAACTGTTTATTATTCTTATTGTTCGACATTTTTTTTAAGAGGTGAGTATAAAAGTCTTAACTTTATATTTGGTTAATGAAATAAGTTCACCTATTAATTATTTTTATTATTCTATATAGATTATCAATAATATAATTGGGATAGAAGTAGCTAATATAATTTTGCTTTATCTTACCGCATTGATATTTTCTTTAAAATATCAATCGTAACAATACAGTAGAAGAAAATATTTTCGAGAACGAACAATGAATTGTTTGATTTTTTTTTTATTTGGATGATATTCATAATTCTTGTCAAGTTTGCGTTAAATTCTTAACTAAGAAATCTTTTTAAAAATAAAATAAACAATATTACTATAGTATTAGCAATTTTGATAAATTATGATTCATAATTTATTTAACTAGAAAATATTTTTTATTTTACACAATTATTTATCTGCCTGGTGAAACGACAAGTCGATGTATGGTAAGAACAATACATACTTAATACGATTTTATTACATTTTTAGTTATTTAACATATTAGTAATAGTGCTGAAAAAAAATTATAAATTAGTAAATCACAGTTTGCTCCGATAAAAAAGTTATAATGTAAGATTTAAAATGATCGCTGAGAGAAAAACCTAGAAGTCCATAAAATAAATGATAATTTATTCTCTAAGGATATTTTATTTTATGCAGATCAGGAGATTAGTAAGCACGTCACTCTATTTCATTATGCGAATTCTTTATATCTTTGTTTTTATTTAGCGACGTGAAGAATTCTTTTATTGTTTTCGTTTTTTCATTTCTTTTAATATAGAAGATATTTCCTTTTGTTTTATCCCTTTCCCCGGAAAATATATATGGCGTAGCAAGATTCAATTCCTCTCGGTGAATAGGTTTCTCTCTCGCACTAATATTTTCGTGTCATGCAGGGGACACCGGCATTTCACGGACTCTGACTACGAGTAGAGGTATAGGTTCTTCCGATGAGTGATGAATCAAGGAGTCTTCCCTATTTCACACTAGGTTGGAGTCTCGGTCCTACTCTGTTTCTGATCATCCGTCACAGGATACAATGCTTTACCGGAGCCTTCTTTCCCTCGGTTGATGCCTGGCTATAGGAGAGGTCTGGGTAAGGCCGGTACAAAAAACGAAGGAAAAGAAAAGGGCTGGTAGAGCGGGCTAGAGAAAGCTGGAGAGTATCAACGGTGATTGCTCAATTTACATTCTTAAGAGCGCGAAATTCTTGAAACATGGTAAAAGGAAAATACTTTGAAAGAATTAATAATAATATATGAACTCTATAATAATGAGTACTCTAATGGCTAGCCAATGTTTGAGGCCTTCCAATTATGAACAGATATGTAGCACAGTATGGTCCCGGGTACAAATCCAGGTGTGACAGGTAAATTATTTAATCTGCTTACATTCACATATGGACCCTTTAGGATCTGGCGGACCTTCCGGAGCTCATCGACTTTAGAAAGTCGATACCCTAAATTGAGGTAAAAACCTTGCGGTTGAGCGTGATCTCTGACAAATCACCAGTACAGATTCAACCATGTACTGAGCTCAAGACATTTCGTGGGTTATAGCGGAACAGATTTTCTTAAAATTCTTTCTTCCAAAATTCCGTAATTTTGAAAAAAATAATAAACTCGTTATTTATTATGGGATAAGTATTATTATTCACTATTGATACCCTAAAAATACTTTAAGGGCTAGGCTGTTCAGTGCGTAGAGTGCTGAAAAATTGAAGAAAATTATTTAATCTGTCAACAGCCAAGGATGGACAACTTAGGATCTGGAAATCCTGTTACTGATACAACGGTTGTGCAGGGAGACGGTATGTCCGAACTCTACACCTAGTTTTCTCCCGATTAAGGGGACCCACTTTATAGAGACTATCAGTAGATCCCACAGGGTCCATCGGTGGTCGTTAACAGATTACATTAATAAATTATCTACCACAGCCAGATTTGAACCCTAAATCTTCCACATAGCAACTCAGCTCTCTTTTCACTGAGCTATCCCTACTTTAATTTTTTTTTTAATAATTAATTCTTTTAATAATTTCTGAGACTTTAGTATATATAGAATTATAATACAAACAAATGAATCCGGTTGGGACAAGTCCGGTTAGGAATTAAATTATGACTAGGGGTTTTTTCTCCACAATAAATAAATGAATATAGAATTAAATAATGCATGGATTTGAACAATATTATATATTATGTTATATTTGCAATTATTAGTAGCTCATAGTTACTTGAAGGTTTTGTTCTTTAGATAAATGTTATGCTCAGTTTCCGATAGAATAGTTTATATTCTCCCTAAGTATTGCTCCTAAAGTCGACTCGACTATTCTGTAAATTAAATTTGTAGGAAGAAATTTCTAATTGACGTTGATCGAATTGCTGGTCCTCGAATCAGCAGCAATTTGGGGATGACGTAGAACCCCCCCTGAGGTGGTCCACTATTAAATCCTCCATATTACCATAACTAATCCCTTTATTCACTCCATCCACACCCACTCCTCTAATTTGCATCCCTCACTGGGTTAGGGCACTGCTTAAATCTGGAATACCGGCTTAATAGGAGGCCATTCAAGTACTTGAAGTGCTTATTAAGTGCTTTCCCAAAGTAAATAGTTACGATTAATTCACTGCAAAGGCGACCACAAAAGCCAATTGGAACAATGGAATGTTTGAATGGAGCGACTGGAGTCCTTTGAGTGAAAAGAAAACTTTTCCGCTATAATTTTTTTATTCGTGCTATGTTAAGACACCTACACGCATATGCAATAATATTTACAGTCAGCAAATGTCTATGTGTATGGATTAATTTACCTCTTGAGAATTAATAGAATATAACAGTACAGTACTCTTACAATAATGCCTTTTTTATTTGTTTGTGTATTACACACCACTCTAGCTAGTTGGAAGATGCTACATTTGGTCTTAAATTTGGCCTATCCTGGTGTAAGTAGGGTACATTAAAATATTTATGAAATTATCTAATATCGTTCTGGAAAAGTGATCAAAATTTTCGTCCAATTTCTTGCATTTGTTTATTCTGACCGAAATATTTGAATAGAAGTTCGCAATAAATACTTACGTACTTTTATAATTATCATTGTAATATAAATATTGATAATATTCCAGGTTCCTTACTTGACCTTCAGCATTCCATTCTCTGGATGTCCTTACCTAAAAATATTTAAATAATATATTACTTTAGTTGTTTTTTTAAATATACCTATTATCACTTTAATATTATTAAAATTAATATAAATATATTGTATGTAAATAAATATAATTTTAAAAATAAATAAGCAGATGTGACTGTGACTGTGAATTAGCTGAAAACAATTTTTATTTGTATGGTCGGATCGCATCACAGATTTATTTAAGTTATATTTTTCATTATTTCAGCTTTGAATATTATTTATAAATGAATTAAAAGACATTTTGGTCGAAGGAAACCTTAATGTGAAAAAACCCTTAGGGAAAAAGGATTATTCTTTTCTTATAAATCCTTGAAATCGTCTCTCTGTGTACTTACTTTAGTCTTTACTAACATTCGACTTACAATGATGATTAACATTCGATTTACTCCGATTATTTGGGCTCAGGTCCAAAATTACTTACCTCAGCTTGAGGAACTCATGGTTTATTTTCATAAATCAAAATTCCAGAACGGTATTATAAAAAATCGTTGCATATTTGTGGAAAATCCTGTTTATTTTATCTCTGATAGATGTTAATTAATGATTATCAAACAGAAACTTCGTTAATAGCTTCGTTTCGATGAGACGCCCTACAATTTCCTGTGGCAAAATTCTCGACTGTGGTAGCTAACAGAGGTAGCAAGGATAAGATATGTCGATTTGATGATTCTCAAAAATTTATCATTAACTTGGTTTTTTTTTGTTCAATCTCAAGATAATTATCTAAATTATTTGAAAAAATATTTGTCCTACAAAATGTATGGTTTGATCAAAGAGTCCCCTCCTTCCAACGTGCATCGATAACGAGGTCAAAAAAGAAGAAGTAAAAAAAAATCACCTGGTTAGTAATCATTTTTGATGAGCTCGTTATCGATACACGTTGGAAGGAGGGGCCTCTTTGATCAAACCATACATTTTGTAGGACAAATATTTTTTCAAATGTAATTTAGATAATTATCATGAGATTCAACAAAAAAAAAACAACAGGCTAGTAATAAATTTTTGATAATCATCAAATCGACATATTTTATCCTTGCTACCTCTGTTAGCTACCACAATCGAGAATTTTCGCATAGGATATTGTTGGGCGTCTTAACGAAACGAAGCTATTCACGAAGATTCAGCTTAATAGTAATCAAGTGCAAAAATGGACCATGGATCCTGGACTATAAAGAAATTAATCATAGATTTAAAAGAATACATATGTATTTTAATAGATAACCTCAAAATTTAACCAATAAATGCATCTAAATCTTATGTCAATATTCTGCGATATGTTCAACTTTCTTTAGTAACAAGCAATCTTTCTCTTCCATCTTCCAGTGATGCCTTGGATGATGATATATTGGCTCTGTAGAAACATAAGAGCATATTTTCTTATGACTTCGCTTACATGCAATATATTCTGGTAATTCAACACCAGATCATTTCCTTATCGGTGGTTCTCCAGTTAAGAGAGTACAGAGATTATCACTTGCGAGATAGCGTTTTCGACAGACTCATATACTTTTTTTTTCAATTGCTTTGTGGTATTCAGTGAAAAGAATAGAACCGATTCCGAAAAAGAGGCCAAAAGAAAAAAAAGAACGAACTGAGCAGATTTTAGATGTAAACTGGGGAATAGGTGCAGAGCCTAAAGCGGCGTATGGGCCAACAATGGAGAGAATGGATAAGGAGTGAAATCCCGGACGGAGGGTTAAACTGCTTTAGGAACCCCCAGTTCAAACAGGGTTTGTTATTTGATAAAACCATGGAAGGGCTGTTTAAACCATGTTTGCTCCTTCCTCAGCCACACATGCGGCGCCTCATGAATTTCGGATTCGCCCTAATCCCATTAAGGCAGCTCGTCAGTGGCTCAAAGGGCTCTAGGGCTTGCGTATGCAACTCCATGTCTGTCGTCAGCGTCTCGTCTTTCCACGCTTAACAATAATTAGAATTTCCCAATATTTCTCGTAGATGCGGTGTCTAATAATAATGAGCTGGGAGATAACGTAATATTAATCCAAGTAACGAAAATATTCAACAGTTATATAGTGCTGGAAAAAAGGTTTAGGAATAGAAACCACGAGATACTCATGCATTAAAGCAATCCTCAAGAGGTGAGTAAGATAATGAGCGAAATTATCATCGATTTTAAATTATTTAAGTGCTGCCAATGGGTAGTGCCTCTACACGTCCTTTCATGTATTTATTTATTCATACAGCCCTTGTACTAGATGTATATATTACAGTTGTACAATTCAATAAAATAATTTAAAACAATTATTTAAGAAAACAGTAAACTATAATGAAATGTCTAGAGTACTATTAAGGCAATATTTAACTGTTTTTTGTAAATATTGCTCTGGAACTAAGGTTTAGGACAAGAAGCCATGAAGCTTCAACCAATGAAGAAAACCTCAAGGAAAGGCTAGTACGGGTTGATAACGCCTGAGTAAATATACCCATACACACACATAAAGACATCTAAGCAAAAAATTAGCATAAGAATAAATACTATTAAATACTGAAAATATTAAATTAATATTGCAAAATTAGTCATAAAACATATCGCTGAAATTTTTCTTCAGACTTAGATGTATTTATTGTTTAACATTTGAGGTTATGTATTAAAACACACTTATGTTCTTTTAAAGTAATAATTTCTTTAACATTTGCCAGTTACTAATTGTAACTGGTCTTTCCACAAATGACCTTACCATTTTTTATAAATACCGTTCTGGAAATGAGGTTTAGGAATATAAACCGTTCCTCATGCATTAAAGTCATCCTTAAGAGGTAAGACTACATCTTGTAGATAAGAAACCTGTACCACTACTACCCGTGAAGGGTCTGGGGTTCAGAACATAGTAGAGACTGTACTGTTTCTTGGGCAAGGATCGTGCAGGGAGGTGATTTGTCCTAGATCACGTTCAATCGCCATTTACACTGCTTTATAGAGGCTGGATGAGCCATAGGAGGGTCCTAGAGCCCATAGGATCCATCTCAGGACGCTATCAATTTAAAAGCGTTATTTGAACCCAGCACCTTCGGCATGGCAACTCAACGCTCTACCATTGACCCACTCCGCTCCCTGCTTGTAGATAAGACTTGCGCAAAATAACACACATACACATACACACAAAATAAATCAAATAAAAATGATATTAATCATGAGAAGCGAGGGGATGGTTGACTGGAAGATAGGTGTAAAGAAGAAAATAGTTGGGGGTGCAGTCAAATAAAAACACTAAATAAGTGGTTACTTATTTAATTATGTGCCGACGTTTCGACCCACTTCGTGGGTCATCTTCAGGGCTATACGAGGCTGGAGCAAGACTGTGTAAGGAAGAAGATAGTTGGGGGTACAGTCAAATAAAAGCACTAAATAAGTGGTTACTTATTTAATTATGTGCCGACGTTTCGACCCACTTTATGGGTCATCTTCAGGGGTATAGGAGGCTGGTCTTGCTCCAGTCTGTGCGTCGGCACATAATTAAATAAGTAACCACTTATTTAATGTTTTTATTTGACTGCACCCCCAACTATTTTCTTCATTACTGATATTAATCATGCTTTAAACTGTCCGTTACAATAATATATTCAAAAAAATATAATATAAGAATAAATAATATGCAATAAGTTTTTATGGCAACAAAGCTATTGAAGGAAAATAAACAAAAATTCCACTTGTCAGTCATTATTGTTTTTTTTCATAGCACCTCACCTAAAAAATTAAATTATTGTCTTTAGTAGTTTTACGATGTCATATTTCGTTGTTTTCTTTGGGCTTGCGAGTTCATCTCGTTTAAATCAGAGCATAAATAACTTACTGAAGACTCAAAGCTATGAATAGATACAACGGAAATGACGTAGTCAGATTATACTGTGTCCTTGCTCAATCTAGAACAATAAACATAGTAGCTTGGTATGTTTAAATTTTTTCTAACTATATGATTAAATTAATCATATATCTGTTGTTTTTTTTTACTTTTAAAACTATTTAATAAATAGGTTTAACAACTGTAACTTATTTCTCTTTTACGAAATTTTAAATTAAACCAAGAATCGATATTCTAAAATTTATATCAGATTTTTAATTTAAAGTTAAATTGAGTAAGGTTAGGAAGGAATAAAGAATATAATTGGTTATCCCTCAACCGTTTAATTACGTTGTTCTATAAGTAAATATATTCTATGCATTAAAGTTAAATTGTATGCCATAATTATTGCTTACTTATAATTATTCATTGCTAAAAAACAAATTAGAACTATTTCATACTTCTACTTGAAAAATATCGAGAAAAAGTAGAGTCAGGCTAAGGTTTCATTAATTAAAAAAAAAACTGTTTAATCAAGGTATTTAATCTATTAATATCTACAAATGGATCCTGTAGGATCTGGAGGCCGTCCTGGGGCTCACCCAGCCTTTATAAAGTAGGTAACCTTGTCTGGGGGAAAACCTGGCGGTTCTGGGATAAATTGCCTCCCTGCACAAACGTTGTCCTAGAAACACTAATCTTTACTTTGTACTGAAACCCAGACCTTTCATGGGATGTAGTGACACAGATTATTTTGTTTTATCTAGGATATTGAGATTATACTAACTATAAAAAAACTGTGTGGCCTAGGATTTTGGGATAATCCTAACTTGCCCAACTGTTAGGAAATACATTGATTCAATAAAGTAATTGATTAGAAAGGGAAAACAAGTGGGAAAGGGTTTACAAATTTATCGGGTGTGGTTTTCATTAGAGGTTGGGTAAACAGAGATTAGGGGTGGTTACTAATGAAGGGGTTGCTAACTGACATCGAACCCCTCGTAATTGGGTTAGTCGCTTTAAATATATAGGGGACTGTGCGAGCGAGGGTTGTACTTGTTTTCCGCGTCTGGGAGCTGGGTCTGTCATCAGCTGGGTTGTTATACCTTTTAGAATAATTTATTTTTTTTAGTACTAATTAACAACCATGAATGAATCCTATCGGATCTATAAATCCTCCTGGAGCTCACTCAGCCAGTATAAATTGATCTTGGACAAATCACCTCCCTGCATAATCATAGGCTTAGAAATAGTAGTCTCTACCATGTACTGAACCCAAGACCCTACATGGGTTGTAGCGGTATAATTTTTTAAGAATAATTTTACGAACTCCTAGAAGGCAGACTATAGAACCTCAATTACCGACATTGCTTTCGGGGATTTACTACCCATTTAGATCCGAATCCTGAACAAGCAAAAAGTCTACTTGCTTTGGCAGAACTATTTAAACATCAAACATATATATTTATTCCAATCCGAAATTCTGGGAGCAATAATTATCGATTCGTATTGTCTCCATCTACACTATTATGAGGTTATCCTCCACCCACCTGATTTACTTTACATCGGCCTTATCTTTCCTATTTATTAAATTATTTGTTGTAACCATTTCCAGCCGTCATTAAAAAAATCTTCAAACGTCAGTAGTCCCAAAATTTTGAAAGATATGTCACTCGAAAACAAACGATACCACATGAACAACATCATTTAGCTTGTCTGCTCTGTTTAAGTTACTCTACTAAATAAATTTAATTTTACCGCTCTCTTTCATAGATTAAATACTATTTTAATTGTGCGATGTCTTTGTATGCCTTAAATATTAAGTTAGTTCAAAGGAATCAAAGAAAAATAGGACTGAAAGAACCGAGAAGGAATAGCGAGAACGCTATTTTCATAATTTTGTAATGTGGTTTCTACGTTTGGTTGAATCACTCTTCTGAGATCGACCAACTTGTACCCACCCGTATACAAACTCTTTGTAGTACGTCATACTTATAATTAGCTGAGTGAAATCATTCTCGTAGAGGACGTTTCTGCAGTTAGCGATCCATATGATGTTTCGTTATTCCTGTGCCTGAACAATACCAGTTGTTATCCGTAAGTATACAAAAATTTACCGAAAATCCCATGCCTATTACACAGACAATCCGGTAGAATATACGGACAAAATGATGGATTCGTGGGATGAGTATTACTGTAAATATTTGTTGCTTGGAAGAGACTAGAGGCGGGAGGTGAAGAATGGGCGGTGTGTACAGTTAGTGAAGGGAGGGCATTGTGGATGAGCTAGCCCTTTCGAAAGAAGTTGGTTGAAGAGGATCACGTGTCCTGTTTCATATAAGAAGCGAGCCGCTGAATTGACCGTGAAAGGAAATCCAAATTGGGATTATGAAGGTCCGTGACGGGGAGCTCTCCAACCTATCTCTGCTCCTTGCTTCTTACGCTGCATTATCTCTATCGATATTGCCGCCTTTTTTATATTATCTAGTGTATTTTAACGCTTCCATAAAATGTATATTCTCCAAAAATCGCTAACGTGAATAGGATAGATAGATCGATAGAGGAAGAAAGAGAGAGACGAAAGTGAGAGAGATAATCATTCTTACACCTTTGCAGAATCGGACCCATTAAGTTTTTCACCCTCGATTTGTAGGAATATTTTTTTCCAACTGATTTACGCCTCAGGTAACAGAGAGTAGGAAAGAGTAAGAAGACAGAAAAGGAAACTTTGTTGATGTGTTGAAAGGTGAAAAGTTCTTTATTAGCTGTGAATGTATCGCACAAGTCAAAAACCTACATTTTCGGAAAAATTATTATTATTAGAATAACTTCTTCTCAGACTCTGAAATAGTATCAATGTCGCAACTCGAAATAATGCAAATTACATTTTGGCCCCCCACAAGATTTAAAACTCATCTGGCAATGCTCTTGCTTATGGATGGGGTTTACGATTAGGACAATAAGGATGAACCAGCAGTCTAGCTCTGAAGCTGGGTTGATACAGTATTGATAAATGATAGAGAAATAATTATCCCTTTCTTGTATTGGAATGAGTTTTACTGTGAGAATGTTCAATGGCATTTTGTATAGTGTGATTTGAAATAAAACCAGGAACATTTACAATTTTTTTTTTATAATTCTGGATTGTACTTTTTGAATCTTTTGTGTGGACATTTTTGCTGAAACCTCCGTGTATTCAAATAGCTCTTAGTATAGTTTTGTTGATACTAACACTCAACATAGTGGCAGCGCCTTGTCATTTTAATTTTGCATGCATGTTAAATATATTTTTTGTCCAAGTATAGTCCGAAACGGCAAAAAGTCTACTTGTTTTAGCGAAATCATGCCAACGTTAAACATATTATATCTATTTATTCCAATCGAAAATTCCACGCTATGTCACCAACTACACCTACCATTATGAGCTTCATCTAATCTAAAATAGTTTTTAAAAGTTGTGAATGTTGATTGCTGGACACGAGGATTTACGCAGTGAAAAGCTAACATGTCCCGATTTTATGAAGTTTACTTTGATTTTCCATTTAAATAATTCGAATAGACAGTTTTGCAGAGTTATAGCTTCTAGTTAATATCTAGAGCTACATCGTCAGTGAAGGTGATATTGCAAGAGTGGTCTGGAGTATGGAGTAGAAAATAGGGCTTAAAACACTGCCTTGTGGTATACCCTTGTATTGAGGAATGAAGGTGAAAACCGTGGAATTTCGGGAATACCTCAGAATTTTCAGGGGACAGACTCAGTCCTACAAGGTAACCCTTCATTGGGATGTGAGATTAGCTTGGTTTCTGAGCATGGATGCTAAGCGCATTACTGAATGAAACAACCATTTTTCGACTAAGCTCCGTACAATGTATTGAATCTACAATAACATATTTACTGAAGTACAGGTGTATTTGTTTTTTGTCATTTTAAACATACCGCCATATTCCTAAAATATATAGTCCACACTGTATGTATCCAAGGCAACGACTGAAAACACCTGGCCAGAAGTTTTTATTCCTTCATGTTTATGTTCGAATGTTAAAATTATTATCAATTTAATATACTGTTCAAAGAATCTACTGTTATTTTTATTTCATAATAGATACATACTATTTTAAATATGAAAGGTAAAAACCTGATATAAGTAGTTGTTTGATTTTTTTTCAATTTATATAATAAAAAACTTTTAACGACTCGATAGTTGGCCTCCACCCTAAATAATGAGTGGCGATTTTAACAGGACAAGTTACTATTTCCGTACCTTATTGGGTACGCCCTTGTAACGATTTCTCTTATTCAATCAAAGGTGGCTCTGGCTGATTGAAATTCCCCGATCGTTTAATATAGCGAGATCTGTTGAATGTAAAGCAGCCATGTCCTAGTTGGTTCCAGCACTTTTACGATCCAATCCTTATTTTATTACAATAAAATTCCACTGGTTTTTATTGTTCATTCGTGGCTACCACGATTTTGACGATCGTGATGCCTTTCGAAGTTCCTCGTTTAGGGGAGCGTGACACAGTTAGGAACATTAAAGCATTTCTAAACTTCATAAAAAGAAATCAAATAAAAGAAGTATTGCTACTGGATTTAATTTATAACATTTAGTCCAAAAATTTAAAATATAATTAGGATACCCTTAACTGATGAATAGCCCATGAATATATAAACTATAATCTAGAAGAATATAATTTGTAATATTTACTCTACATTAATAATTGACAACATATCAACTCTTTCCTACTCTCTGTTACCTAGACTTACTATGAGAAGATTAAAAAGACAATAACCAAGAGACCTGCTCAGAAACCATCGATATCATACAAGACTGATTACTGATTCGGGTGACAGGATTTCATTGTAAGAAATATCAAAGTTAATTGTATCAAAATTATTCTGTTCTATTATGAAAGGAATCATATTGTTTGCGTTGAGTATGTTTTTATGCCAAGTTTATGAATGCTGACTACCCTGAGTATTTTTTTAAACCAAGAAAACGAATACTGTTTTTATGCCAAAAACACTAAGCCGAGGATCATGAGATTTATGTCAAGAATATGATTGCTAACGATCATGAGTATGTTTTTAAGCCAAGTATATGATTGCTGATGATAATAAGTATGCCTAATGGCAAGAATATGAAAGCTTACGATCACCATGGGACTTTAACACTGCGGTATTTCACAGTTAATTAATTTGAATGAAAAGAATACATAGCTAAAGTTTTCGGATTTAATTATATCAACAATTCGTCTATTCTGTAAAGAAAGTAAATAAGATAAAGACAAACCGATCCTGGTTAAATTTGTCTAGAACATGGTATCTGTTCGGCGTCCAACACGAGTCTTGGGTATTTTCTTAGTTGGCAGTGCGTGCCATTATCTCAAAATGTATATACTTCGCGCCGACATAAGGAAAAACAATAATGATCTTAAATATAATAATGAATGGGTGGTAAGTTTCACCTTGATTTTGAGTTTGTTTTGAATAAATAAAAATACAATCTTAAAATGTTGCTGTAAGAACGTCATACAAGACGCCTTAAAAAGTATCCTCTCTAAACATTCAAAAAACTTGTATAAAATATAATATTCGTCATCTCGAAATTTACTACTGTATAATACATCAAGTAATTTGAATGGAAGGACATATAAAGGAATGGATTAAGTAGAGGAACTGCTCACTAGTTGTACTGAAATAACAAATTCAACTTAGAAGGTAACGATCTTAAAGGCCTCGGAGGATTATCGGGAATTGAAGAGGTAGCTAGGTCTGAAACTTGTGGGATCGATTGAGAATAATCTTTGTCAAGAAAGGACTGATATCGGGTTCAGGCCAAATCAGCAACAAATGGGTCATTGAGCTCATTATGGATGATTTTACTCGTAACAAAGAAAGGAGCATCAAGTGTTTTACATAGGATTTTGGATTGTAAGAGATGCGACAGGAACTCGATGGCTTTGTCGTGCCCCAAAACAGTAATCCCCATATTCGAATAGGTCTTAAAATGGTCATGTATATGAGTCGTTTGTAATTAATTGGAAGCATAGAGCGTTTCTCTATGGGTTGAAGTAGCCTGGAACGGCGAGCAATCTAGTCTGAGGATTCCAAGTTAAGCGTTGTTATTAATTTTTGGATTTTAAAAACTTACATCGTAGTTGGACAATATTTTAAATTAAAAATGACGAAAACTGTCTGAGAGATTTATACCAAGGGTTTAGATTTTTAGTAGCCTGGTTCTAATTTATGCCTCAACTTTACCCTTTGTGAATTAGTATTAAAGAAAAAGGATTGGGGGGGGGGGTGCTTTTTAGCGTTGCTTCACAAGTGTTTTTTTTTTTTTATAAAAAAGCGAGAGAGATGAAAATTAGTTTTGACTGCATAAAATATCAACCCCTTAACCCTTCCCCGGTACTACTCCACTGAGGGTTTCGCTAAGGAACCGAAGGCCGAATCTTTTTAATAAGAGATCCTGAAGGGTCATAAAAATAAGACGGGGCGAGGATTAATGGCGGAAGGAGGGGGGTGGCGCAGCTCATAAATTATCAACCCTTACAGGCCCTCTGATGATTATAAAAATGAATTAAGCACCCCTGGCAAAAGTATATTTCTCTCTGATTTAAGAGATGGGACGGTGTAGATATGCCAGTACCGCGTAGCGAGCCGATAAGAAACCCATTAGGAGATAATAAGGAGCTTTCTACCCTTCTTCTCAATTAGTCCCTTTGTGTACTGATAGGTGAGCTACCAATAATGTGGAGTATTGTTCTAGGTGGAACTTATCTGGAATATAAGTGAAATTAATAATCTGGAACATAAAATGAAAACTTGATCATAGGGACAACTGGGAGTTCACGGAAGAGCAATGATCTAGCCTTTTTAACTCTTCAGTATGTTTTGGTTATCCTTAAGATTCATGAGAGAGGGAGAAAGAAAGAGGGAGTGAGTAAGGGAGAGAGGGAATAACGGAGGGAGATCCATTTTTTCAAAAAGGTTTTGCCCTACTATAGTGAGTTACTATTTATACAAAATGTAATAAATCTTGATACAGAATGCGTGATAAAATACGACATATATGAAATACAATTTAAATATGAAAACAATTTTCTTTTTTTTTTTAAACATTTTTCAATTGTATTCTGTTTATTATATTCCAGCGGAGTGGCTCAGTGGCGGAGTGGAGTACTGAGTTGCCATGCCGGAAATCCTGGTTCAATTCCCGCTGCAGGCCATGACTTTTATTTAGTCTGTTTGTATCTGGAGATAGATCATATAGGATCTAGGACCCTCCTGGGGCCCACCCAGCCTCTATAAAATATTACAAAAATAGGGTACCCAAAATAAGGGGGAAAAGTCTGGTGGTTGAGCATGACCTTGGACAAGTCACCTCCTTGCAGAACCGTTGTCCATGAAACAGTACAGTCTCTACCATGTACTGAACCCCAGACCCTTCATGGGTTGTAGTGGTACAGGTTTTTTTTTTTTTTTTAATTATATTCCATAAACCTTGTATTGAATTCAGATATAAAAATTAAGTACAATTACAATGTTTTTACTAAACATAGAAATTTACTATTTAATTTTATCTTTGATTTTATTCGAACATAGCTTCTCAGAACCTTCAGACAAACTTAAATCCTTTACAAAATTGGATCGATAAATGGCGTATAAAAATTAACATACAAAAATCTAACCAAGTAACATTTACACTTAGGCATTCAGGCTGTCCCTCACTAACACTTTGCAATACACCATTGTCAAGACAAAATACTTGGGCCTTACAATGGACAGAAGACTGACTTGTAAATCAAACGTAACTAGTTTGAAGAAAAATTGAATTACCGACTCTCACTCCTAAGACGACTTCTTCACTACAAAAATAAACCATCACTAAAACAAACAAAATTATAATATACAACATGTATACTTAAACCAATATGCCTTGCAAGTATGGGGATCATTCAAAAAATCCCACTTACAGACCATTTAAATCTTTCAATCAAAATTCCTTCGATATATTACACATTGTCCCTTTTACAATACTAATAAATCATTACACAAAGATCTCAACAAACTACTCGTGACTGACAAAATCAAGAGAGACTACTCGTACAAAGTATTTTATGACTCACTTGCTGTACATCCAAACTTTCTGATACAATCATTACTGATAGACACTTTACCACAGAATCCGACAAGGAGACT
This sequence comes from Troilus luridus, assembly GCA_964056705.1. Classification (NCBI taxonomy): domain Eukaryota; kingdom Metazoa; phylum Arthropoda; class Insecta; order Hemiptera; family Pentatomidae; genus Troilus; species Troilus luridus. The sequence goes on along the minus strand of OZ057415.1, from coordinate 70,276,485 downwards.
GAAACGTCTCTGGAGCAGGGATCTACTACTAAGAGATGAACCAATCTAGGAGTGCCTTCAACGGGAAACTTCTCCATACAAGCTTCCGCTAGAATCCCTTAGGGGAGGTTTTCTAAAGAAGATCGAAAATACAATATGTGCCAAATGGTATTTGTATGATGTCTCTAATAAATAATTTTATTCATGAGAAGCGAGGGATCGTTGACTGGATGATGTAAGGAAGAAAATAGTTGGGGGTGCAGTCAATTAATACACTAAATAAGTGGATAACGTCGGCACTTAATTAAAATAAGTATCCACTTATTTAGTGTTTTAATTGACTGCACCCCCAACTATTTTCTTCCTCAAATAATTTTATTGTTATTATATCTTTGATTTTTATTTTTTGCTTATGTTCTTCAAGATGGTGTTTATACAATAATTAAATCCCAATAATAATAATAAATAAATAAAAATAATAATTATTATATTTTATTCATCGATTTATTATATTATCAGAAACAGTGTTGAACTAGGCTAAAATTTAATATTTTTTCTAGCAATTTTTTTTTTACCGCCCTTGTCTAAGTCTAAAGGACCTAACTTCGATTTCTAAATAAGTATCTGCAGTTTCCTGTGATTCGACTAAAAAGATCCTCCTGTTACGCCTGTTTTATTCGTCATCATAGCAATTATTTTTATAGAATCTTTTAACTTAGGGATTTATAATGTCATAAAAAGGTTTTAATTTATTTTATTGATTTAAAAAATTAAAGTATTTAATATTTGAGTTAGGGCCTTTTGTTTATTATGATGCTACGAAAATAATAACATTTGTCAACTTAATAGTTAAAGTAAAAATGCTGATGGTGAGCATCTCGGTTAAGGTGATATAATATAATAATACTATAATAATAAACCTCATATAAATATAATTTTGAACCTGCAAGAACTGCAGACCGTCCTGGGACGCACCCAGCCTCAGGGCTTATCACCTACCTGTACAACTTTTAGCTTATATACAGTACAGTCTCTTATCATTTACTAAACCCCTAATGAGTGGTTGTGGCACAGATTTTTTTTTAATTAGGGGGGCTCTATCTTATATCTTCATTTACCAGAAGTATAGGTTATCCTTTATGTGTACAACCATTTCTATCTAAAGTGAACAAGTCCAGATTGTAACATGGATCTCAACGTAATTTAATCTTGTTATGGCTACATTCAAACCGGTGCCATTAATAATAATCGAGAGGCTGATACCGATCGATATTAAAAAGCAATGACAAGACGAATCTTACCTGCCAGGTTTCGTAACTTGACGGGACAGGGTTAATCAAAATGCCCTCCTTCCACGAGTGGAAAACAATGGAGATTCTTGTGGGGCCGTATTGAGATTTCAGATTCTCCACGGTTTGTGCTATAGGGACCTGTCTTTGTAGGGCGCTACCTACAAGACCCCTTCGGCTAATTACCTTGTATCGCTTTTATTTAGAAACAATGTCTTTCCCCGTCGCGTTAATCAGTTTATAAAATGTTATCGAATTAGGAGGTTGAGGGTACAAAGGTCCTTTGAGATGATAAAGGAAGAAATCGGATTTAGTTTTGTGTCTCTCGCTCATTGTTCGGCCTCGCTAACGGGGTTAGGGCTGGAGGTAGGTTTTACATGCGGCCGCCATTGTGTTGGGCTTCAGGCACAGACAAAGGGACTCTTCCACACATCTCTGGCCCTTTCTTGATGTCTAGTCGGCTAATCGCATCAGTTCAGCAAATCGGTTGTTCCGAATTCGAAGAAGACACTACCTACAACTTGATTAGGCCATTTCATTAAGGTAAAAGACTATGGCAGATTCTGGATCCCAGGAAGCAGTAAAATATGCTGGAGGGATTGTGACTGCACAGCATCAAAACAAAGATTTAGTATGGTAGTAAAAAACATTTTCGAAATCAATAAGGCGCTGAATGACTTCTGTAAGATAATTGATTAGGCTTGTTGTTTTTTTTTTACATTCTTGGCATATATTTCCAGTCCGGTTATAGTTTGACAATTTAGTAAAAGCCCAAGTGCAGTGTATACATAATGTATTTAGGTTCGATTGGGTTCCTAGATCTCTAATAATTATTGTCCTTAAGTTTGGCAGTTTGTACTTATGGCTATCCAATAAAAATATATTATTATTTTTATTAGTCGTAAAGCTCCCAGATTGGAAGACGCTAAGTAAAGATGGTTCATTTTCCGTTTTTCTGGTTCTTTTTATTTCCCCACCAGTTTTTCATTCTCTGCGAGAATTTAATTTTTCTTCCTTCACTCCATTTTTTTTTCAGTTCTCGGGGCTTTTGTCTCTGGTTTAACCTCCCATTTTTCAAATTTTCTTTGTCTTTTTTAACATTTTGGATACATTCTCCTCCATTAACGAGGGAGTCTACGTGTTTTACGATTCTTTTTGTTAGTCTTTGCTCGGGAAGCCTCATTATGTGGCCATAGAATTTGAAGCGTCTTTTCCTCATGTCTGTCTCTATATTAGAATATTCTTCAATTAAGATGTTTTCAGTAATCTATATCCATTTTCGGTCCATCCTGGTCCCATAATTTTCCTAATTATTTTTCTTCCTTCAGATTTTCTATATCAGTTTTCCTGTTTGATGCCAAGATTTCGCTGGCATATAACATTGTTGGTTTAATAACTGTGTTGCAATGTCTGATTTTGGGATTTAAGGATAAACCTTGTTCATTATAGAGGTTTTGTACTAATCCTAAACCTTTACGAACTTTTAAAAATATATTATTATTTCAATAATTGTTTATTGTGAATTCTGACTTTCTGAACATTATGGGGACATAGTTATCAACATTTCATCCAAAGAATCTATTTCCGAAGAAGCATTAATACCGTCCCTGGCAGTGAATGCAGCCGATGCTTCTTGCCCGGACGATTAGGTTAGCGAGATCACTAACAACTACAAAGACACTGAGATAAAAGTGCCCCGCTTCCCCAGGGGCCAGCAGGCCCCCTCATTTCCTTATGCTAATCCACAAGTGACACCCCGGCGGCAGTAAACCACTTTCTTCACCTTAGCTCCTCCCTCCGGCGAGCGGCAATAAAAAACAAGCAATCTGCTGGCTGGTATAGTTGTCGCGCTTTTACTGCAGTCATCTATCTAGTCTCTCTCATTAAGTGCGCGAGTCTCTGCGCTATTTCTCTGTCTTACGAGTTACAATCTACTAGTACTCGGATACGCCACAAATAAAAACCATGACGAATGGAGTATTTTTTAAAAAAAATTTTATCGAATTTATTCGATCTTATCTGTTATCTTGTGTGTTCGGTCCCTGTGGGAATTGAAGACACTCCTGGGGCTTACCCAGCCTCTCCAAAGCGGGTACTTTTAATAGGGGGAAAACTTGTCGGTTGATCGTAGTCTCGGACAAATCACCTCCCTGCATAACCATTGTCTTAGGAACAGTACCTAGTCTTTGCAGTCTCTACCGTTTACTGAACCCTTGACCTTTAAAGGTTTAGAGTGGTTTAGGTTGTTCTTTTTTTAGGTTGTTATCGGTCTATATGTTCAAGTCTCTATCTAAACCCTTCTGCCATTCCGTTGATAAAAATATATCCTAATTTGTTTCTTTGCGCGTTGGTATTTAAAAATAGGAAAAATTAATTTTCATAATAGTAGCATTGTAAAAAATATTTTTGTATGTACGCAACTGTTTTAGCCCAAAAAAAAATTTCTTAACCCCTTATTACCTTTACATCAAAACCTATTTTTTTTATTTTAGGGAGCGGGGTAGCTAGAATGGTGGAGCGCTGATTTGCCACGCTGAAGATTCCTGATTCAAATCCGGTTGTGGCAAATACATTATTTATTCTTTTAACAGGCACGGATGGACCTGTGGACCACCCTTCACATATGTATACCTGTGTACCCTGCTGGTACTCATCCTGCCTCAATAGAATGGGTACCATATGGTGTTTAAAAGTGACCTCGGACAAATCACCTCTCTGTCAGTGGAAGACACAACCGTTTCTACCATGTTGTAGTGGTAAAGGTTTTTTTTATTATACTTGAATCGCTTGAATCGCTAATTTCTATCTACATAACTATTTATTATTGGCATTTCTGTATAATAAACTATCATTGTGCTTAAAAATCTTTTCTGAAATATGGCAATAGTTATTCATACTCCATTCTCGAACATTTTAATACTACAGCGATACATTTAAGGGCTGATTCTAAATTAGGATCGAAGGGATGAAAATAATTACAGAATCGGAGGAGAAGGGAGCCGATGAGCCGGCGGTTGGACACAAAGGAGGGGGACAAGGCTTCGTTTTGGGCAGATATTATAGCTAATTGTTATTCCGGGGATGTAGCCTCTGTTGGGGGATCAATACCGCCTCCTCGCCCCCCGACGTCAACCCCTTTACCACCTCGTAATCCTCAATGTCCCTCTTCTTGCGGATCCTCCGGGCGGGCGTCTTCGTGGTCAACTGAGTCGTTTAGGACAAACAGTTCGATCGGTCGTGAATGCTTGGTAAGTCGCACTATGCTATTGACTTTAATATTATCGTTTGTTATTCTTTTTATTTTTGCTCTCTCTCTCTCTCTCTCTCTCTCTCACCCTCTCTCTCTCTCTCTCTCTCTCTCTCTCTCTCTCTCTCTCTCTCTCTCTCTCTCTCTATCTATCTATCTATCTATCTATCTATCTATCTACCTATCTATCTATCTCTCTCTCTATCTATCTATCACTCTCTCTCTCACCCTCTATCTCTCTCTCTCTCTCTCTCTCTCTCTCTCTCTCTCTCTCTCTCTCTCTCTCTCTCTCTCTCTCTCTATCTATCTATCTATCTACCTATCTATCTCTCTCTCTCTCTCTATCTATCACTCTCTCTCTCTCTCTCTCTCTCTCTCTCTCTCTCTCACTCTCTCTCTCTCTCTCTCTCTCTCTCCGTATATATATATATATATGTTAGGGATATATATTTTATTTACTATATATTTATATCAACTTCTTTCATATCATTGTTTATGAACCTTGGTTGCATTTAAAAATTTTTTTTATTCTGGTAAAACAAAAAAGTAAAGTAAAAAAATTGTAGTATATTATTTATATATACAGAAGACCCGGGTTCGAATCCTGGCCAGAACAAATCGATTCTCTTTAAAATATAAATAATTAAATAATCACCATCAAATAAAAAAAATTGAAAATAGCTTATATATATTATTAATAGTGCGTGAAGTGTCTCGGATAAGCGTAACCATTTAAAAAATACATCATTACAGATTACTTTTAACTTCATCCTGTTCTTTTTCGTAAACAACATTTCAGTATGACAGGATTCAAATAATCCCTCAAAGAAACCATTTATTTTTCATTACGGATTTTATGTATTGTTGCATCATATTATGTTAAATTTACTTACTTATATGTAACATTTATGTTACAGATATCATTTTTAACACAAAGGTTGCTAGATACACCGGAGTGCCGATGGGGGGAAGAGAATGGATCAATGTCCAGGCCTTTTCTTCTCGGGAACTTGTTGCATTGAGATATTGACACAGGAGGGGACACTCCGGGATCTTATTCCTTACTTTATGGCCATACGTTTGTAGGATATATATTGTAGGGCCTTATGTTAATTTATTATTGGTTGTAAAAATATTTAAGTGACACGTACATTGTTTTTATTTATTTACGTCACTTTATGCCCAGAAACCTAACCATGTGGTGCTACAGTGCAGGGGCTCTTTAAACACTGCAGAGGCTTGGGGCCGCCATTATACATCCCCTCTGAAGGACGTATAACGAGTATCTTTTACTCCTTTTCAAAAATCTTAAGGGTGATGACAGGCTGTGACATTTGCTATAGAAGGTTGTTTCGTTAACCACTACAGATGACCCAGAGATTTTGGACAGCGGTAGTGCAGAGAGGTTATTTGTCCTCGATCACGCTCAACCGCCAGATTCCCTCCCCTTATTTTATGTGCCCATTTTATAGAGGCTGGGTGAGCCCAAGGAGGGTCCCACATGATCCATCTCCGGCTGTTGACAGATTAAATATTAAATAGAAGTTTTGCAAGCAGCGGGATTTGATCCAGGATTTTCGTCATGGCAGCTCCATATATATATATATATATATATATATATATATATATATATATATATATATATATATATATATATATATATATATATATATATCAGCTCTCACAAGTAATTATAGTAATTGCCTCATAAATGAAGAGGGCAAGGGACCAGGTAGTCGTAAACAAGGGGTCCAAAAACTCATATGCGTAAGATAAGACAAGAGAGACCCTTCGCCTAATTGTTGGAGATAAGAATGGCAACTGTAATAATTCCAAATTGAATATTATAGGGTCCTTAGGGGAGGTGTACAAGTATAATATGTAGAGATCCTATCTTAAGGGCTGCTCCGGTCCCTAAAGGGTTCTCTGATAGCCATCTGCGGTATAATCCCTTATATGTCCCATTTAATGGCCGTCTCTGGAGATATTTGACCCCTCTCTTAATTGTGGTTCTGTAATTAATTCATTAGATTCATAATTTCCATGATTAACCGTCTTTTAGTGTAATTCATGGACATAAACTGATATACTGTAGTGCATCGATCAACCGAACTACTATTAGATGTTTAAGAGTTGTTAATCTTGATTACTTACTTAATAGTATAATTAATAATAGGAAATTAAAATTAAAATTAATCGACATTTTTTTGAGTTCCTTCAACTCAATAGTTGCAGAAAAATGATGATTTGGATTAAAATGTAGTGTCCCAAAAAAAACAAAAAACTATACACCCCTTTCACATTGTTTTATATGGATCTTCACAAAAGTTTTTTCAATAAACATTTCACTGATTTAGAAAATTTAAAACCACTATAAAATTGAAAATAAATGTTTTTGCCTAATAGAGGAGCAGAAACATGCGATTTATTTGCAAAATAAATAATCTTTTTTCTGATTCTATTAGCAAGGATACAGAATAGTGTCAATAATAACTAATGTCGTCGGGGTTAGTTCAGATAATCAAAAGTCGGATAATTGGAAATCAATTAAAAAAAAAACGAAAATGCCAAAAAATCACTATGTTTGTATGATAAAAGTCTTTATTTTATAGTGTAGTACATAAAACTATAAGTAAACGATTAAAAAGATAAACAACAATAAAAATTTGAGATCAAGATTTATCAAGGCTGTGGCAATAATAATAATAAAAAACAAATTGTAATATTAGTTTTCTTCTATCTTTTAAATGTTATCAAATTCTTTATGTATAGTAGTAAGTATTAAGTAATAGCTCTAGGAAATGACATTTTAGAGAAAATACTCATCAAGTATGAAGGGATGGCAATGCACACCCCTCGTAAGGAAACAAGTTGGGATAATTGTACGTTCAGATAATCGAAGCCCTAGTACTATTAAAGCAAAAGTTGACATTGAGAATTAGGGGCCATCATCCTATTTATATTATTAACAATAATTAAAAGACATGATAGTTATTTTTCGTAATTATTTGTATGTATACATACAATTGTTTTGTAATTATTGTAAAAGGCCATGTTAGGAGTGGAAAGCCAATCCTCTACTTGAATGAACATGTTTATCAAGACACAGGTGATGATAACACCCCTATGTGCCTACCCATCCATAACGTTCTCAATGTCAGCTTCGTATTAATTTTCAAGTGCTTGTAATTATTGGAAACGGATATAATTAGAAATCAATTGTGAAATAATTTTCCTCATCGGAAATCATTTTTTTTATTGTTGTGTCATTAGATTTAAAATAGTATAAATGAAATAGAAATACCAACGGCATTATAAGGTATTGTCCTTTTACTTATATCTTTATCGTTTTAAATAGAGTGAATATTTCCTTACATCCTCTCACGATGTCGTCTTCTTCTCAGACACCTCCGAGAATTATCGGAAAGTAAAGATATAGCTAGGTTTGAAACTGGTGATTTTGAGGGGAATAAAGTTTTTCAATAAATGATTGATATCGGGTTCGGGCCAAATCAGCAACAAATGGGATATATAGGTCGTTATAGATGATTATGTTTGTAAGAAAGGGAAATACAACTGCTCCTGGGGAATCGACGAGGCCTATTTATTTATTAAAGTTTATTTATTGATATTTATATCTGTATAATAGTTGTTGTTTGTTCATTTAACGACTCTTTATGCTGCTATGACTAATCGGACGATAGTAGATTGGGAGTCCTTAATTTTGCCTATCTAGGTTTTATTGGGATATGGATTTTTAACGAGCACTAAACATCGTACAGGCTTGGTACCTCCGGTAATGTCCCTTCCGAAGGACGGCGCATCGAAGGATGTTTTACTCTCTTTAAATACTTCTAGGGGCACCTGCCGGCTACGAACTAGAGATCTTGGGCTTATAAGTTGTTATGCTAACAACTTATAAGTGGTTATGCTAACCACTAGACCACAGGTCGCCCACTTAAAGCGCTAGCAAGGAAAATTAATAGCGAAATAAATTATCAAATTTATAATGATATGATTGTATGAATACTTTTTCAATCTTCGTAGTTAGCAGGAATGGAATCGCATTTCATTTTAAACTCGATTTTTTGAAAAAATATTAACAAATATTGAAGAATTTTGAACTTAACTCGTAAGTAATAATCAGACAGAAGATAGGGGGTAATTTTAAGGGGATAAGAGCACTCGAGAAATAATTTCAAGGAGAGTTTGAATCTCTTAGACGGAGTTAAATAATGTAATTAATACTGCTATCGAGTTAGGAGGGCGCTCTTGCTACTAAGCTGGGAAACCTCCTAGGACTTTGATTCGGACGGAGCCTTCGTTACACCTGTATAATTAGGGAGCTGAGAGGAATCTCAATGGCTCACCCCCTCTGTCTTATTAATATGCTAATAAAGAAGTTTCTTAGACGGGTCTCTAACCCCCGCTTCCTCCAGAGGAACGAGATCATCCCCAGGGAGTGAGGAGGAATCGGATACTTATTAACTCGGGAGATTTACTCCGGCAAACTTATTGGCATAGCTAATCAGGATTGTATAATGACAAAGCAACTTGTTTTCTTTTATTACCAAGTTTATTACCGAACCCCCACCCCTATTTTTGTCTATATCGTGCGTCCCATTATATTCCGATAGTTTATGTTTTCTCATCTTGTTTTTTATTCAAAATTTATATATAAGTTAACTAGGGGGGGGTTACGATAACATGATTAAAATAGGTAATAAACTGAATATCAATTTTCCAGATTAACATCGAGGTATTGTAGTTATAGTAAAACCTACTCACAGGTACTTACTGTTATACATTTAAATCAACAGTTTTATATAGGGGTTGACCCCGCGCAAGCGGAATGATAGGTAACCCACAGTTCATAATAAAATAACCAATAATAACAACTAATAATATAATTCATAATGAACTCACCAATAACAACTAATCTTCATCTAGTGGCACGATAGACGCCTAAAGCGGTCCTTGGCCAGCTCAACCATTTCCCTCCAGGAATGTCTATCTGCAGCTTGGGCTGTATTTATACCTCCTTGTCTAATGCCTGTCGGTACATTGTCCCTCCACCGAGATTTAGGTCTTCCCCTAGGTCTGGTACCGACTGGATTATTTTGTACACCTTCGAAGGACACCTCCCATCCTCCATCCTAATAACGTGTCCGAGCCATTTTACTCTCTGCACTTTGATGAAATTAGAAAGGCTGAGATCCTGGTATTCCCTATACAACTCCATATTCCTAAGTAGTCGCCAGGCTCCATTTTCTTTGATAGGGCCTATTATTCGTCTCAGAATCTTTCTTTCGAAGCGGCCCACCTTCTGTGCATCGGACTTGTTTAGAGTCCATGTCTCACACGCATACGATGCTACTGGCCGTATGAGGCATTTGTAGATCCTCATTTTCGTAGCACGGCTTAATAACCTGCTCCTTATAATTTTGGTGAGGGAGAAGTAAGCTTTGTTTGCTGCTGCCAGTCTGCTCTTTATTTCAGCCGCCTCGTTCATGTTTTCGGTTGTAGAAGATTCAGGATATTGAAAGCTAGGGACAACCTGGAAGGTGCAGTTTCCTAGCTGTACTTGTTCTGGGACCGTGTCTTTTCTCCTGATGCACATCATTTTTGTTTTGTTCTTATTGACCCTGAGACCCATATACTTAGTTTCTTGGTCTATCTTTATAAAAGCCTCCTCTACACTGGCTAGTGATCTACCGATAATGGCCTCATCACCCGCGTAAGCCAGTACTTGTACCATTCTTGTGAATACCGTGCCGCCATGATCCAATCCTGTCCTTCTTATTATTCTATGGAGGACTATGTTAAACAGTAGTGGTGCCAATGCGTCACCCTGCCTCAGCCCTGCGTTGACACTGAACGGTCCACTAGTCTTTCCCTTTATTCGTACTTGGCTAGTATTCCCTTCCATGGTGCATTTCGTTAAAGTAATCAGCTTTCTAGGGATACCTATCTCTTACATTGTACGGTATATTTAATAACAACTAATATTCATATTTTATTATTATTTTTAAACAGTTTAGGAATAATTTATTAGTTTTTCTAGGTTTTAGTGGAGAACACATTATAAATATTAATAAAAAATATTAATATATTAGTCTATTTAAACGAATATAAAATATACTACTTATATAAAGTGTTTTATTGCATAAGATAATTTATAATGTTTAATCATATAAATAATTTATTAATTTTTCTAATTATTTTATAAAAATATTAAAATTAATTGAAGAAAAGTTTTCGATTTTAATATTATTTAAAAGGTTAAAATATAATAAAGGATATAATTCTCTTAAAACCATCAACCCATTATGATATTTTTCTGATCTTAATATATTTATTAGAAATGGAATATGCATATAAACATTTATCATTGCTTCCAATTCAACTATAAAGATAATAAATAAATTATTTAATTATACAAAGAATTTTTTGTGAAGATTTAAGGTATCTCTGGCCCAAGAGAAATTACTCCTTAAACCCACTCAACACCGATGCGTTGCGGAATAGGCTACCTTAAGCGCCTGCTATCGCTTCCTCTCCTGGCGCTAATAAATTACTTGATGATTAATGTAATAATGAATTAGCTTAGCGACGCGTTTTCCGTTCAGATAACATCTTGTTTTAAAGATTACTTTAATATTTACAACATTTATTTTCATAGCTAATTATTATATCGTTAACTAAAACAAAAAATATTTTTCGTTGTACCTCTATAATCGATAATCTAAATACATAGGATGAATTTAAAAAATGTTAAATAAACCTGTTTTGAATTATAAGACTCATGTTTGATTTATATTATAATGTACTCTCTATTTAATAATATTTAAATGAATAAAGTAAATATATTTTTTTTAAGAATAGGCGAGTTTATATATACTAAGTATTCGACTAAAGATTTACCTGTATAGAAGTAATACACTCGTAACTAGTTACAGTTTTGTGGATTTACTACCGTATTCCGTTAAATAAACCCTCTGTAAAGTTTAAAATACCACTATACCACATACATCTGTATTTATGGCTATTGATGTAAGAGGATCAGTATTGATGTCAATGTTTATTTTGGTGTATGTAATGATAAATTCTAGATTGACGAAGCGTTGAGTGTTTAGTTTTTTTCCGTATTTTTGCGACTTAAGCCTTAGTACTTTTTCGTTTTTTCTGTTAGATTCACCCACTGTAAAATCTATAATTATAAAAGTTGGCAGGATAGTTAGAAAATAGGATTTTTGAAAAAATACCAATATAAACTTGTCACAAAATTATAAAACTATATTATTTTCTGAAAATATCAAATAAATTACATAATCTTCAGTAAAATAAAATTACTCTATTGGGCTGACATATACCTATAAGTGATTATGTCACTTATGAATCTGTTTAGACTGTTGATGTGAGTTGTACTATATATGATCTTAATTTATGTGGATTATATTTGGCGTGTGTCATGATAATGACTATATTGAAACGTTGAATGTTAAGTTTTTTCCAGTATTGTAGAAATTTATCCCTTTGTTTTTTAGCGTTTTTTTCTGTTGCATCCAAACAATATATTATTACAATAACACATAAAATTATAGGGTAGCAAGAAAATAGTATAAAAATACCAATATATAATTGTAAAAAATTTAATAAACAGTATGTTGATTGGAGTATATATCAAAAGTGACATATATTAAATAAAGTGCAAATGTTACAGAAAATTAAAATACTTTAATTAATTAAATATATAAACTTTGAGTGATCAGGTCTCTTATCTGCTTATTTATTATGTAGATGTGTGTTGTACTATGTATGATATCCGTTGATGCGAATTATTAGTTTATTTTATGATGATCCCTGAATTGACGAATCGTTGACTGGTTGTTTTTTTCCCAGTATTTTAGATACTTAAGGCTTTGTTTTTAAGAGTTTTTCAATTGCCATCTAAGGATTATTTTATGTCTCTTTTTTGAGTTTTTGCTCGTTTTTATTGTTGTAACGTTTGACGATCGATAATGGCCTTTTTATGTCCCTTTAATAAAAGGAATACCCCTCCCCGAGCAAGGATCAGATTAAGGAGGGGTTGGTGGGTGACTCGGGAGTGGACGGCGGAGCGGTCCATCCATCAGCGAGGCCTGTTGCATCCCCGCTCCCTAAATTGCACTCCCATGATAAACTTGGCCCCTATCTCCCTTATAAGTCACTGGGGTCTTAGGTAAGTGCTTTAGAATATTGAAGCATTTTAAATTATTGTGGATCGTTTGATCAATTGATCCTAGAAATTGGTTAAATGCAAACAGTTAATTGTTTTGCTTTTCGAGAAAAAAATTGTATTGAAGATGTAGACTTAAATTGAATTTGGACTTTTACGATTTGGCAACTTAAGTTTAAGTATTCGTTTATCGTCACGTTATGTCATGAACCTAACCAGACGACGCTACAGTGGGAGCCCTAAATAATTATCCAAGTATAATTAGGATATTGATCTACGTATAGACTCGGAAAACGAGATTACTCAACATTTTTTACTCCCTTTAAAAATCCTCGCTTCGAACCCGCGATCTAGAACGTAGAAGGTTATTATCCTAGCCACTACACCATAGGTATCCCACTTTGTTTTTAATTTTGCTTTTCAAGCAATAAATCTAATATTAACCAAAAAAAAAGTCTATTAATTGGGGCGTTGATAATCAAAAGCGGGTAAATCCAAGTTTCCAAAATTGATTTTTTCACATTTTTCTATTTTCATTTTTACAAAAATTTTTTTGTATATTTTGTAACGGAATCTTTTCTGAAAAATGGCTACCAATTATGAAGTAGAAACTCTGTGAGATGAAACACCCGGCTTTATTATTCAGAAGGAATAACATAGAATATATCCAAGTATAGAGGCAAGAATATTACTTTATAAAATTTGATTAAACCTGTACCACTAAAGCCCATGTATTGTCTTGTATTCAGTACGTAGTAGAGACTGTTCTGTTTCAAGGACAACTGTTGTGGAGAGAAGTGATTTTTCCTAGATTATTTTATAAAAATGTGGTCCAACTGATTAGGTACATTCGAAACACCTTATCTTTATTTCTTTTTTTACTTATTCCATTGAGCTAGAAGGCAGGGCGTGAGTAAAGCTGAGTGAGGCCGGACTATTATTTTAGGGAGAGCGAGTTCGGTTCATTTGGCACCCTACTCTATTACCACTGCCCAGTCCACCGTGAGCCACCTCACAGATTCTTCCTTCCATTTGGGGGAAACTATTTCTTTTTTTTTTATCCTCACTCCCCCAATCTTTAAGCCGAAATGGCCATTGACTTCCCTTCCTATCGGTTTCCGTAATGGGCAAGTGTTTTAAAAACCACTTTCATAGTCAAGGTCCATTTTTCCTCACATCTATCTGCATAAGTTACGTCTTTTAACTTAGCCAGAGTACTGAGTTGCTGACGTATTAACGAATCTTGGAAGGCCGATTTCAGGCCATTTTGGTTGTTTTATTTTTTTTTAAATTATCCAAACGATGGAAAAAGGAAAAAACAGTTGGAGAAAGATCCGAAGAATATGGTGGGTGTAGAAGGACCTCTATATTCAGCTCCTCCTTCAGAAGTGAGGAGCACGTTTCCAATCGGGTGAGCTGCTGGGCCTCGGGGTTAATTCATGTGGTACCCATATTTACAGTTTTTTTTGTCTTACCAAGCTCCTTAAGGTGCCTGGAATCAGTCATGGCATTTGCTCTAAGTTGTGAACCTAATTAACGAGTGGTTTGGGAAGGGCCCGCTTCGACCAGCTCTTTCAACTTTTCTTTGTCCAACTTAGTCTTCGGCCTACCACATTCTTTATTGGTAAGGTCATAATCCGCAGACCGAATTTTTCAAACCAACTGAAGATTGTTCTTTAGCTCACTGTATCTTCACCGTAAACAATATTAATGTTTCGAAAAGCCTCCGTGACGCTATGGCCAAGTTTAAATTCGTAGAGAAAAAATATAGGAATTTCCGCGGAAGACATAATATAATTCTTATTTATTTTTAAAACGTTGCTTCACTTTCAAAAAGAAAAGTAAGACTGATTATGAAAAAGGATTAAATGATCCTTCAAACGGTATACATTTGTTTGTGTACAAATAATCAAATCCCTAATGAAAAGAAAACTGTAAATAAACGAAACTGACTTTCATCCGTTACGACCTGTATATTTTTAGTTCATAATAATTAATCTATAATAGTCGGGTTTTCCGCTAGAATAATGAATCTCAAAGACAAATGCGCTCTAATACTTTTTTATAAAACCTTTATCGAAAACCTAATTAGGTTCTCACTGTACCTTCTTTTTACATACATATTCATACATAAAAGAATAAATAAAAACAGGGATGCCTATACAAGCAAATCAGTAGTAATGTATATAAGCAATGTTCAATTTTATTAAAATTCATCATTTTATTTTTCTGTAACAATAAGTGTACTACAATACGAGGACTACGAAATAATCCCTGTTACCAATTGAATTGTATATCCATTATTCTAAAACTTTATTTTATTACAAATAAATATTTGATTCAAGTAATAAATATAATTTGTAATATATTATATTAATTATAAAAGTTATTAAAATTTCGTGCATAATTTTTATTCCCTACATTTACTATTTCTCCCTTGTTTACTGATGTGAAGTTAAACATCCCTCGGCTTGAATGAGAAATGGAATGTCATCATTTATAATTTTAGTTAAACAAATTATTTCAACATGGTATCTTTTGTTTGTCATAAAATAATCTCGTTGCTGCATGATGTCCCCATTTCTAAATGTCTTTTTTCAATTTTTTAATAATAATTTTAGTTCATTATTGTTTTAATAATATATACTAATCGTGAGATTTAGTATGGAAAAAGAGTGTAATTATTATAAATGTGTATATTTCGGTAATAATTTCATCATTAGAAATGAACGTTTCAACAAACATTTCGAAGAATAGATGATGATCTAATAAAAAAATTATGTGAAAGTCGATTCTTTAATCCATATAACGTCAGTAATAGTTACTATACTCGTGTACAGTCGGTACAAAAAAATATTTTTATTTTCGAGAATATTGCAAAGGGAAAGAATGAAAAGTTAAAACATGTGACTTATTGATCAATTATTAATATTGATATATTATAATGAAAATACATTTTTGATAGAATATTTCACATATAGGTTTTCATATTTATAAAATGGAGATTTCAACAGAAGACTGAGAGAAGATGGATAGTAAAGAGCAACTCCTTAAGGTGGCGCCACGACCCGGGTAGGGATAGTTCTATCTTTTCCCGCTAGATGTCGCGAGTTGCTGGTCTTTGGATTTCATCTCGTGTCTGTTGGCGTACATTATGAATATGTTTCTTAAAATATATTTTACCAGAAATAATTTTTGGTACTATTTTTTTAATCGATAAATTAGAAATTTCAACATCCTCAATTGTAAATTATTGTTTTGTATATTTATTATATTTGGCTCATGTTTAAGACAATAATATTATAACTCTATTAATTAATAATAAGCCGTTAACCGTTTCTGGTTCTACTCATTTCTTTATTAATATATATGTATTTGTTTTCGTATGTTTGTGTAAAGATAATTGGACTAAAAGTTATTACAGTTATGTTCAAAGTTGTGAACGTATTGAAACTCAAAATATAAATTTTATTTAGTATTCGTTATTAGTTATGGTAGTTTCATATCATAGTAATTTTACTTTATTTTAATGTTGCCTGTATAAATTATTAAATCCCATACATTTCCTGTTTATTTTTATTATTATCAAACGTTTATGATGATCATAAACTTTTACATTTACGGTTCAAGCATTTTAACTAATTTTTAACTCAGTGAACAATTAACGGTTTTATAAAAAAGATGTGAAGTAGATACCACATTCCTATATTTTTTATTATGTTATTAACTTTTTTTGAGATATTAGATTAATAAATGTTTGTATGCCTTCTTTCCCCAAAAATTTAATGGGGTTATTATACTTGTTGATTAAAATTAGGATAATAAAATAATAATTTATTATTTTTTACATCTTGATAGTGAGTACCGATTGGTGATTGTTTATCTCCTAGTAAAAAATGTTAGTATAACAATACCAGTTTTAAACATTTAAATGTTGAAGGAGGATAACGTCAATTGCACTAACTCTAATAAAGCTAATGGACTTAAATAATTGTTTCGAATAGATGATAAGACAACCCTAAAAATGATGTTTTTTAGATGTAAATTTTTTTTTAAAATATAAGTTCAATCAATGCCTTATAGAAAATTTCTTCAAAAAACCTAGTTCATTTTTTTTTTTATACTAAACAGTTCATTCGCTTCCTCCTAGTGATTTCAGTGGCATGCCTTTTTATTATAAACACTCTGTGAAATAGACATTTTCTTTTAAAAATTAGAAGAAAACATATTTTTTAAATGTTATTTTAGTTTTTTTTAATATTTTTTTAATGCTAGGCTTTTCGATTACCGGTTTTAGTTGAGCACTGCCAAATGTTAAATGTTAAACTGTTTGATTTCATTGAAAAGAAATATGTCTCTTAACCTTGTGGAAAAATAATAAAATTTTGTTAGGGCATTCTATTTCAATTATTTTTTAATTTTTTTTTCTAGTATTGGATTACTTTTTTTTCGTATTGACCATTTCGGATCAAGTTAAACTTTATTTCTCTTTTTTCTTTTGGAGTGTTCTCTGTTTTTCATATTCCTTCGTGCGTTCTCTAGCACGTTTCTTTTGATCCTCTGTCGAGCTTCGTCCAACCTTCACTCCTCTTTCTTCATCCAGAAACTCTTCCAGATTTTTCACTCTGCCTCCATATTCACTTTAAGTGAGACTGTGATGTTCTTTTCCGAGTCTTTCTTTACTTCTTAAGTTGTCGTGGTCTTATTTTTTTTTAGTCAAATATTTGCTAGGTCGGTATTATTTTATCATTTGCTTTAGTTTGGCTATAAGAGTTAACTCCTAATTCAAGTATTTTTTACCGATAGGTAGTAGGTAACATAGAATACTAAAAATATTGCGAAATTAATAGGAGGTCAATACGAATTTAATTTTTTTTTTTACTGATTGCCGTTTGTAATTAGGTTGTTATGCACGAGGTGTGATCTGGTTGGATTGCATTCGTTACCAGACCCTGGCTCACAACACCGCTCTGACTTTTCGCACCTCATGTGTAACCGGGGGCAAAGGTCTTCTGCTTTCCGAACCCGCTGTTCCACTTTCCAGAAGCGCAATCTACGGCTACCGGTATCTCTATTATTATGGCTACGAGGCGGAGAGTGTTCTGTTTTCGGTTATTCGTTCGCTCAAATGCCACGGTTTTAACGATATGCCGTACCGCTTATGTCTTCGCCGAAGGAAGAATAAGGAGGAACGAATATGATCGGAATGGTGTAAATATTGGATAATATAATTGGAGAGTGGATGCTGGAGATGGGGACAGGAGAGGACTAAAGTGGTGCAGTTTGCTAGCCTCTCTGTCCCTATCTCCTCCTTAATAATGCAATTCCCCGAGGACCTGGTCATTCCTGACCCTCACCGAATTTGTTGGGAACCTTGCCGATGCTATTGTTATGATTCTATTGAGCCTTAGTTTTATTTTACTTAATCGATTTTGATTTTTTTTCTAGGAGACTTGTACCCCTGAGGTTAATGTCACATTTTAGTTTTATTAATTATTAATAAATCCGACTATTATTTATTTAATGCCGGAGTGCCCCAGGGAAGTATTCTTGGTCCAATTATATACTCTGTGTACACGTACGACTACCCCCAGCTGCTGAAAACACTACTTGCAACCTATGGGGACGGTACTGCCATTTTTTTAAATTAGTAAGATAGAATTAGGATTTGTGATCGTCTGTCTTGCTAATAAGATTTTAATTTGTGAGATAAGATATGATAAATATATCTGACTTTCTTAGATATTTACTCCATTACGACAGTATATTCTCATTTTTTATACATCTAGGCAGGTTCGCATGTTTTAGCAAATTATATACCATATTATATTTGAAATCTGTCTTTGCTAAACCTATGGACATACATATTCATATGAATCAATAAATTTCTATTACCTGTTAGTCAAGCGAAACATTTATATTGACAGAAATCGATGCAATAGAAATAGTAGGATACAAGACTAAGGCGATGGGGTATGTGTCAGCGAGCCCGTAGGGATTCCACAGATGTTACCTCACAACCCTACAAGCTTTCTACTGAAACTGCTCGATTATGTTTGTGTAGCTCTGGAAAGTTTTAAATTAATTAAATCTATTGAAGGCGTGTATCTTTTTAACACTTGGTTATCGTCCTAAATAGTCAGTAAAATGACGAAATTTCATATTTGCATTCCCTAAAAAAACAAAAATCATCATTTAAAAAAATTTTAAATAAGGACAAAAGTTTATTTTAATTTGTGGAAGTTTCTTTTAGCAAGGTTAGAATCTGTGGACTCAAATTAGTTGAGTAAAAATGAAGAACTTTCGACTTTCGTAAAATTCCTGAGTTCAAAATTGAATTTAACTTCTTACTTCGTGAAGTTCAAGATTGAAGTCACGTGTCCATAGCATTATGCTGGACTCTCCGATTGGCCCTAGCAGCATAAAGTAAAATGAATGACTTACTTTAATTAGCTTCTCAAGTCTATTTGTTGGCAGAATCATATGTCTGCAGCCCCAATGATTAAGTGGTTAAGTTTAATTTTGTCCATAGTGAAATAATTTAATTTAATTTTATCCATAAGTGTTGAGGGAAGTTGATTCTTAGCATTCTCGTAATTTTTGGCTTGGAATTGGAATTGTAGTATAAGAAATAACTCAATTTCAAACCAATTTAAAGCTGGCCTGCCCACGTATGCATTACGAGGATGACACGATGCCGTTTCCCTAATTACAATTAACACATTTTTATGAAAGTTGGACTTAATACTTATTCACCGGGGCTGTAAATATATCATTATTATTTTCTTTGCGTAAGATCTATTTTTTTATGGTTTGTTGAAACCGATTTATGCGAACTTAAGGGGGGGGGGGGGTGAAGTAGGATCTAGATTAGATTAAGGGAGTTTCGACGAGAAGATGAGACAGAAAGTTATGTTTACATTAAGACGAGAAGAGAGGGGAAGAGGATACTTTTCCTCCTGAGTATAAGACTGTTTGGTTAAAATTACCGCCTCGGAAGAGGGTCCTGAATGACAAGCTCTTAATAATCCGGTTGAGTTTATCAATGGATCGGGAAGGTGGCAGCTTGCAATTTGCATGTTAACAAGACCTCCCTCGACACGACACCCTTCGCCTCGATAAATCAAACATCTCGATATGGGGCTGCCTCTGAGGTCGCCTGAGGGTGCTTCTGTATCTCCTGTACCTGGGGGTGGTTCCATACGATTAGTGTCTTCGTGCGCTGAACATGTTCTCCATGTTTCTCTTAAGCCAGTTATATCAGAAACAGCAACAATTCATGGACGTTCATAAAAATAATCAGAATTTTACGATTGACGATGGTACTGTGGGAGTCCTAAAATTTGCCTATCCATGTGCAATTAGGATAGGGATCTTTAACATCGCACAGACTTGGGACTCCCATTTTACGCGCCCTTCAGAACGACTGAATAACGATGGTGTTTTTACTCCCTTTTAAAAATCCTAACGCCACCTGTTGAACTGCAACAATTTGGTTATGGTGCCAACTACTCCACAGGTGACCCTTATTCTCGACAACACAAGTAGGAGACATAACAAAAACAGCTGTAAATGGACCCTGTTGAGTCTGCATATCCTCCTGGGTCCACCCTGCCTGTGAAGGAATCCATGATCGGAAGAAAAACCTTGTGTTTGAGCGAACAAATCACAACCCTGGATAATTTTAGTCTTATTAAAAACACAGCCTCTACTATGTTCTTAATCTAAGACTAATTTTAAAAACTCTAAAATGTAGAATAATGAACCTTAACTGTCGATGTTTATTAACGGATAAATAGTTCCAATGAATTTTATTATAATTTTTTTTTTAAATGAAAGCACATCTATTTTAATTCTGACAATGGAGTGAACCCTGATTCCACTATTAAACATTATACATTAAGTTAAATATATTTACTAAATTAATTGTATATGTGACGGCATATACACACACACAATACGAGATAAAAACCAGGATTATTTATAGCATTCCTCAAAACCCATATCCTCCTCCCCACCATTAAGACTGGAAGAAGATTCCAGGAGAGGTGGATTATAAGAAATATCTGAGCTGGGGTGACTATACATATTCAGGCGGCAATATCGCTAATTGGGCCCATGAAAATAATTCCCGGCAACAAATATGAAGGGTAAGAGGGGTTAATGAACCCCCATAACTCACCCCCGCCATATTGCTCCTATTTACGATTTATGGCTTCTCCCTCTCTCCCTCTGACTACGTCTGATTGCCGCTATGACGAAGCAAGCGCTCTCATCACGGAGCGGAGATCACTACAGGTATCTCTCATGGGATTTTAATCTATAAGTGTATATATAAATAGTTTTATTTATATATATATATATATATATATATATATATATATATATATATATAAATATCGAAAATACAAGGTGTTTTTTAAGGTTATGTCCTCCGTTATGATATATCCAACACAGTTTTCGAGATTACAAACTAATCCAAACCAAGATATTTTATAAATTTTAACAATCGAGCCTAATAGTACATTAAAGGGACTAAGGATAAAAAAAAGTTGTTAATTTTTTTAAATTATGTAACCGTGCCAAGAATATAGTTTTGGATCTATCTGTCTTGTCTGATGTTAATATTCTTCAAATTTTTACCTTTACCACTATAAAATTTTAATTTTGTTGTTATTAAGATTAATACCAGTAATAAGATACGCACTTCAAAAGGGTGATACTTAGCATGCATAATTTAACTTTTTTTTATAATTAAGAATTTATAGGTTTTTATTTTATTATTTGTAGGCGGACGGTCGTTGGTTAAATAGTGCATATTAAGTGATTCACAGAAAAATCTTTATTTAATCAATAAATATTGTAAGCATTAATTACTTATTGAGTAAAAACTAAACAACGCAGATGAAAATTACTCAAATCAATAATCCTCAAGTTAATTCTCTTTATTTGACTGCAAATGGAAAAAAACACAAGAAAGCCTTATGTTTCAAATCCGGAGTAAAAACAAACAATTACCAGTGGACGTTTCGCCTATTCAGGCATTATCAAGACACAAAAAACAGTAAGATCAATCACATCTCAAAGAAGAACTGGAATACATCCCAACAAATAACTGCCAAAATAGGCTCATAACCTGAGACCTCACCTCCTCCCCAAGACGTTCAACCCAAAACTCAAAAAGAGTTTTCTTTCTTTGAGATGTGATTGATCTTACTCTTTTTTGTGTCTTGATGATGCCTGAATAGGCGACACGTCGACTAGTAATTGTTTGTTTTTACTCAAGATTAGAAACACTTGTTGAATTGAAAGACTTGGCTTTGCTTGTGTTTTTTTCCATTTGCATTATAATAAATGCTAATGTTTTCGTTTTGAGTTTTGGCTCTATTTAATTTAATTCTCTTCACTTAAAAGGAAGTCAGGTCTTTAGCTTTACAGTATAATATATTTTAATGAAATAAATAGTGATTTCTAACTTTTGAAAAATCTTTTCTTTCTGTCATATTTGCTTATAGAAACAAGGGATTGTCTGGTACCTCATCGAATATTGTATCATTGATTGAAGTAGTTTTATTGTTTATTCATTGAACTCCATTTTATACTAATGTGGTTAATAGAACGATGCAACAGCCAGAGTACTAAATGTTCCTATCCAGGCTTGAGACGGCCTTTTTTACAACCCTTCCGAAGGACGGCATAACCAAGGATCGTTTTCTCCTTTTAAAACACCATAAGGCCACCTACAGGTCTGCAAATACGTGATCTTGGGAGTAGTAGGTTGTTATGCTAACAATGCCACTGTTGAACGAACACAAGTTTGTTTTTTTTTGCGTGCTGTTAAATTTTTAACTAAAGTCGCAGTGTACCTTAAATATTTATTTTCTTTATACGATGAATATTTTCTACATGTTTTTTCCTAACCATCGATACGAAACAATACCGGAACAAAGACACAGAGCATGCAGGGTCCCCTACGAAGACCCTCCCTTAGCAAACTCCATCAATTGAAGGCAATCCTCGGCAGAGATAAATCATTGCGAAAGATGGTCGGGAAAAAATTGTTGTCATTTATATGGAAATAGGGGGCACTAAGGGGGGGGGGGTGCAGTCATTTAGAGATATGAATGAAAAATTCAGGGGCACCGGCTGACCCTAGCTTTATGACCTGGGGTCAGTTTACGACAGCAGTAAAGACCAGCTCCTGTCTTCATTCATAGTTAACTATATCCATCCTATCCCCTCCCCTGTCCGTCATCATCATCATCAACTCAGTCTTAAGGAATTACTAAACTCTAGTAATTTTACTGATTGCTATCGTATGATAAAACTTTAGAAATGCCCTTATTTCTGATTCTACCCCTGATTTAGTTCTTAAACTAAAATGAGAAAGGTAGTAAGTCATGAAAAGGTATATTTACAGGAAAATCAAAAAACTGTTTTGACAACTAAAAATTAATGTTTCAAGATGAAAGTTATAACCACCACAGTTCATAGAAACTAAACCTCTCCAAGTTTAAACTTACGAGGGAATGCGACTGTAGATAATTTTCTTCTTTTTTTTTTAAATGCATAACCGGGTTAGAAAAATAAATATTAATGTTATCCTGGAAAATGTGAACATATGTACCTCTCTCGTAAAATGGAATTTGTTAACTTAGAAATTAAAATTAATATAACACTAGTGAAACCTGTGTTTTGTTTGATGGTGGAAACACAGTGGAGAAATTAGGAGCAAAATAATATAAACAGATAAAATAACAGAAACTTCCGTAACAGTATTATTTTTATTTTTTCAAAGAAGAGAAAAAAAGATGTCCCATATTATTATTACGTATATATTATTACGTATTGTGGTGAATTATATTTATATTGTTTAATATTTTGCAAACATATTTTGTTTATTTTCGTTACCTAATACGGCTAGAATAAATACTTGAAATACAATGGACATTAAGAGAAATTTGATTTATGTAAGTTTAATAATATAATAATAAGATAATAATGACAAAAAAATAGAGAAGGGGGAATTCTAAAGAATTGATAAGGTTAATTAATAAACTTTTAGACGCAATGTTTTGAGTGAAATAATCTTTTCAATTGTAAAAATTATTTAATTTTCTTGATTAGTAAAAAAAAAGTGAATCAGTTTTTATATCATTATATTTTCTTTTTAGTAGGAGTCAGACTTATTCAACTATCAGGTGATAAAATCGTTTGAAACACATTAAAAAAAAATAGAGAAAGCCAAAGAAAATTCTAACAAATTAAGAATAAGAACAGCTTCTACACGTAATGATGTTTGTTTAATAAATTTTTTCTATGATAAAATTTAACAATGTGTAACAATCTTCTGGAATTTTAAATTTCTTCTTAAAAAAGAAAAAAATTAATTAATTTTAAAAATTATTTTAATAATATAAATTTTTTAAATATTATTATGTTAAAAAACACTTAATTTATTTTCATAACTAATTTATTTAGCTAGCTCCTTTTTTAATAATTCCTCAACTACATAATTTATTTAATTTTCTAAGTCTATCAGAATTAATTCATCTGATTCGAAATTAGGATTATAAAAATGCTTGAAACTTAATAAAAAAGTAATGATAAAAAATAAATATGAAGGACTGTTTCAAAAAAAGCGGATGATGTAATACGAAACGAATGTTCCCTCGAAATATTCTGCCTACGACCGTTAAGTCACACATCCCGGACACATTCTTCATTTACATTCATCAATAACTTACTGGAGAGCTTAACGAATCCTCAACATCCTCAAACTCCAACATCATTAAAAGACAATGGACGAATATTTGTGAATTTATTAAAAAACGGATCCCACAATAGCACAAAATCCGTATGACTAAATAGTATCGTTTTCGTGTCTGATTCTGAAGGTAGACGTTTTGTTCTTTGCTGGCAATGATCTAAACAAGCAATTTTTATATTTCCACGATTTTCCATATATCTCACTCGTCTATACTAAC
This sequence comes from Troilus luridus, assembly GCA_964056705.1. NCBI lineage: Eukaryota > Metazoa > Arthropoda > Insecta > Hemiptera > Pentatomidae > Troilus > Troilus luridus. The sequence goes on along the minus strand of OZ057415.1, from coordinate 70,251,765 downwards.
AACGAAATATATAATACGAACTGTCTTTTTGATTATGTCTATAATCTAGCGAAGCCTGTAAATGAGCCATGAGCTATTACTACTTCAACAATACTTAGTTTAAAAAATCTTTGTTTCGCGGTATTTGTTTGAACAGCATTTTCTTAATCAACACATTCGTTTTTCGGAAATCGGGGTAGCTCAGCATTTTCTGTGCTGAGTTATTTTGTTGAAGGTTCCGGATTCAAATACAACTGTGAGAGATAAATTATTTAACCTGTCGGAACCTGTGGGATCTACGAAGCCTACTGTGGCACACCCAGCCTCTATGAAGTAGGTACCATTGATTGGGGAAAAAATTTGCATGAAAAGCAGAGCCGTTTTGAAAATAACTTAAAGAGTCCGCACGCTTTATTACTATAAAATCATTTTTTGTTCATCGCCTTTTTAAACTTATTGAATATTATTATCTTCTTTTTAGTTTTATTTCCTTTAAAATCGCATTATTAAATATTTTATTTGTTTTCTACGTCTTACTTCGGCTAGCTGCAAAAACGTATTTTTAAGTTCTTTAAATGTAGTACTTTTTTTTTTTGTTACAAAATCAAGTACAAAATCAGCAAGTTACGAAACTCCCCAGTTGATCCTGTCGGTGCATATTCTTGTCTCAATGATTAAACCATTTGTGCCATATTACTTGGCACCAGACACTACCATATATTCGGATATGAAAAATCCTGAAAAAACATTTCTTGTTACTTATTGAATATTATTTTCTACTTTGTACTTTTTTGTTTCCGATAAAAGTGAGTACTTTAGCCTTTTAAATATTAAATAAACTATTACTTTACTATTGAAAAATATCCGAAAATCCCTAATTGATCCTACCGTTTATATGATTGTCTCAAAGATTAAGCATTGTGCCTTAAACACACGCCTTCCTACTTGGCACGTCTTCAGATATATAAAAAACCCAAAACCCGATGATCCAGGATAATGATGGGAATTTATTAAATTATTGTAATGTCATCTGTAAACAAGAAGTGAAAGCAATTCAATTTAATTCGATGTTTTGCCAAAAATCGAGTTCTAAGATTCCGTAACATACGTACAAACAGGCGAAGCCAATAAAAGAGTGTTAGAAACCGGACCGAAGTCGGTTTCTTATAAAATATAGGGCGCGAATTCGTAGACTCGTAGTTAGGAGTTGAAAAATTGATAATTAGTGATGATGTTGAAGTTAGGTATAGTGTGAAGTAACTGATTTATGCGTGACTATACTAATAGGGACCATAGGAAGGCGTACTGTCCACTACGAGCGATACATCACTCGCAACCGGCACCCTGCTGGCTAAGGGATGACTCTCTTCATCTCTCTCTCTTTATCTCTCTCTCTCTCTCTCTCTCTCTCTCTCTCTCGCACACACACCTCCCCTCACCCTCTTTCTCTTTTATCCCTCTCTTCCTCTCAGTTTTTCGGCCGCTAATTTGAAATTTTATTTCTTCATCCGTTCCTCGATTAGATTTAGATAAGCTATAAGTCTCCGGACTTTAAATTATTCTTCTGGGGTGTTCTTTATCGTCATTGGTACTGTCTCCTCTTCGCTTTACGACGGCGATTCCACTATCTCCTGGACTCCGGGACCTGGCACGGGTACCGAAGGTAGAAATATGATTAAAAAAACAACACGAAAAAAACATTGAATAACAATCGTTGAGATGAACCTCATTTTGTCTTGACCTACTCACGAAGTCACTTTTTTTACTTCTGCTGAATTTAGTTAGCTTATTTATTTAACATTATCCAATGCTGCTATGGCTGATCGGATGATGTTACAGCCGGGAGATCCTCAATTTTGCCTATCCAGGTATGATTAGGATAGGGATCTTTAACGAGTATCTGAAACAACACAGGGTTGGGATCACCATTTTAAATTCCTTCCAAAGGACAGGATGACCAAGGAATTTTTATTCCCTTTAAAAAAATCCTAAGGACGCGTGCTGGGTTGCCAACCCGAGAACTTGGGTACAAGAGCTGTATTAACAATATTGGTTATAAATATTGTGTCATTGTATCAAACCTTACTTTAGATTTAATGTACCAGCAATTCAAAGACGGAATCCTGAAAAGTTTATGGAAAGGTTTATAGATTATCCAGGGGCAGGGTAGCTGAGTGGGTAGAGTGCTCTGCAGTAAGTTTCGGATTCAAGTCCAGTTGTGGTAGATATATTATTTAATCTGTTAACAGCCGTGGTTGGATCCTGTGGGATCTGAAGACCCTTCTGGTCCTAGCTTCTAAAAAATGGGTTCCCTTAATAGGGGAAAAATCTGGAGGTTGGACGTGACCTCAGTACAGTACAGTCTCTACTATTTACTGAACCCATAGACCCGTCATGGGTTGTAGTGGTACATGTTTTTATAGATTATACTTTTATAGGACGGGCAAATTTATACTGTTTCGAGTTAACTCTACCGATATGATTAATTATTGATTTATTTTTTATATTTTTCAGCATATTCACTTAAATAGTGGATTATTCATAAAATTTAACTCTTTTGTAATTATTTTATTAATATATTTCTAATTTAACCATCAATAAATTAATTAAAGAACTAATTATAAAAATAAGAAATAAATAAATTATTCAAAACATGAAATAAATAAATGTTCTTTATTTTTTAATTTAAAGAAATAGTATCGCATAGGCTGAGTAAGGCTTGTAAAGTTAATGTACTATTTTTTACTATTATTTTCCATTTATTTATGATTTTATTTGTTATAGTACACAAAATGGGAGGTAATATTAACTTTTTCTTGTTAATTTTACTTTAATAATTTCGAGTGATATAATTATGATAAAAAGACATGGGAAGCGGTTCGATTCCTACCTGGACCAGTTGGATTTTTAATCTGTCAAGTAACAAATCTTAAAAAATTAGCTTTGTTAAAAAAGATATATTTTCTCAACTTTCTAATTGAAATATTTTAGAGAATATGAACCATTGAAAACAAGATTAATTTTATGATCTTCCAAGGGTTGTCAAGGAAAGATATATATACATATTGATTATTCAATCCCATCATATATATTTTATAGCTTATATTAATCTTCCCGATAACACTTCATTACTTATTTATTTTATTTTATTCACGTATCAGACCTCAAACGACATACATCATTTTTGATATTGTGCAGGAGGCAAAACAGTTAAATGTTTTTCTGAAAATATTGCCAAAACAACAATTCATGAGTCGTGTAATTTATTTATTTATAATAAATCAATGTGTGCACTGCCAACATATGAATAAATAATAAATTTTTAAAAAAGTTCTGATTTTACAATAGCAGATCGAATCAGCTAATCTATCCCTGTCGATAAGCTGCATTCATGGAAAATTCGGCTAGATTAATACCCTAGCTGCCTAAATTAGGTTTTATTTACATTGTTGTGTATAACTAACATTGAATTACTATTTGGATCAATCTCTGATTCAATTATTATAGTTAACTATCAAAGAATTAACTGCAAGTTTCATCTTGAAACGAGGTAATAGTTCACTCCTTAAATAATTAATATTTCCTGTTTGATTAATGGTCTACAACGTGCAATAATGATTTTTAACGTATTTATTACTACGTATCATACAATTAAATTATTAAATGAGGTATAGTTTGTAAATTAGAATATATTCTAAAAAGCCAATTTGTTTTTAACTTTAACATTGGACCCTACAGGTACGAGCACGTTCGTGCAGCAGCACTTCGATCTCAGTGTTGGCCGAGCCTTGTAACGAACCATATCTAAGTAATTCTTAAAACGATTGCTTATTGTACGAGTTTGTTCAATGTAGGCTTCAATAATTATAATTAACTATTAAAGAAATCACAGTAGGTTACATCATACAAGTAGAAATGAGGTAATAGAACACTTCTTAAATAATTAATATTTCTTATTACGTTACGTTCAGTTATATTTATTGATTTTTAACGTTTTTATTACTACATATTATAAAGTTAAATGATTAAAAGAAGTACAGTTTGTAAATTAGAAGCATATATAAGTAATTCTTAAAATTATTTCTTATATTTCGAGTTCATTCAATCTATGAATCAATTATTGTAGTAAAATAACCAATAAAATCACTGCAGTTTTCATTTTACAATTAGAAATGAGGCAATAGTCCACTTCTGTAATAAGTAATATTTCATATTACATTATTACACATTTGCTATACAAAAAATGTAAGTAATGATATTTAACGATTTAATTACTAAGCAAGATACAGCTAAATGATTAAATTGAGTATAATTTATAAATTAGAATATAATCTTAATAGCAATTCTATTTTCTCTACTTTGAAAATTAGGCCCTACAGGTCTGTGCGGTTCGTAAGGCAGGATTTCGATTTGAGTGTTGTACGAGCTATGAAACGAAGTTTAAGTAATTCTTAAAACGATTACTTACATAATTTATTCAATTATTACATATAACTATCAAATAAATAACTGCAGCATTCATCTTACCAGAACTAATGAGGTAATATTTCACTTCTTAAATAATTACTACAGCATGTATGATTAACATTTTTATTACTAAATATTACAGAATTTAATTTTATGTAAAATAAAATCTACATTGTCAGATAAAAATCAATCTAAGAAGCCATTTACTTATACTTTTATTGATTTATCTGTTTAATTCCCTTTTTTTTTGAATCGCCAAGAAAATTATATTGGTGTTTATACCTAAATTTAATTGTTTTTAAATTGGAATGAGTTACACCGGTGACTATATTTACCATCCGTTGTTAACCATCAATTTTTCAGAGAACATGTCCTTAAATAGATTAAATGAACGGTAAGCTTTTTGAGCTGTTAAAATATAGCAATAGTCTTGTGAATTCCAAAAAGAAAGATTAAATGAAAGTAATTATACATCCGAGAAATTTTGTTTTTAAAATTCATTCATGTAAGTTTGAATATTCACGCCAAACTTAACAGCTGTGAAGATAACCTTAGGCACAGATGTGAGGAAGGTTATGATAGATATCGGCTTACTGAGAGACTAGCTGAAGTTAACATTTGTTAAATTAAGATTATTTGTGTTATTATGGAATATTGACAATTCCATGTTTGTAATTAAAGATACCTCTAGTTATTTAGTTATTTATAAGTTTGTAAATATGTTTTTTTTAATTACAGTTCTTCACTGCATCCACATGTTTTATTCCATTCACCTCCTTGGTTAAGTCGTTGAATTCACGACTTACATATAATATAATAATAAAGTATTTATTTATTCCAGAACAAGACCCCTTAGAATAAAAAAAAATGTGGGTGTCAGCTCCGACCCACAACTGGAGTTCACTCCTTAAGAACTAGTATTGTGTAGATTATGTAAAAAGAGGGTAAATGAAAGCATCTTGAAAAATAATCAAAGCATATATAAATATTTATTCATAATATTTACATTATTCTTATGAAATATATATCATCAACTATTTCACATAATAATAATTGTTAATATTTTTATATATATCATTCTTGGAAAGATTCGTTTGTTTTGGCATGAACATTTAATATGATTTTGAACAATATTTAGTCCGTGAATAGTATTATCATCATTATCAAATACAGTAACAATAAGTTTGTGGTAACTAAAATACGATATGAGTACGACAGTAGTTACATGGGTTATGAATCGTGAAAACATTGCATCAATAGTTGTACCATATCTAGTCGTCCCGAGTAACCTGCAAGAAATAAAGTCTAAATATAGCCCAAAATTAGGTTCATTTTTCAAGAATTGTATTATGTAAAACAAATAATACAATATTATCGAGAAAGGAACGTAACGCACCACATTTAGCTAAAATTCGATTTTAGTCCTCATAAAATTTTCATACCTCGTGCTAAATATGAAAATCGTTTTTTAAGGAGTAAACTCCAAGAATACAAAAAATATAATATTAGCTATAAGATAACAATGATTACTAAGAAAAAAACTATTAATATCTACATATTTAAACATTTTATGAAAAAAAATTATAATTACTGATTTTAAAATGACTGGATTTGTTATCCAGTTATAAAAAAAATGTAATGGAATCCAAATTATGAAAAAAATATATCTCCTATTATATCATATCATATTTCCCATTTATTTGGTATTTTATTAATATTCTTCCTCTTAACTGTATCTTTAAAAATATCGGACGTTTTCATATCGAACATTTAAATTCTTTCATATTTTAAATTTATTGTATTATTTTCTTCTCGTCACCGTTCTTATATCTACCGCCCCGTTAAATAAGTTGTTAAGTCGATTTTTTTTTCGGTTATTTTCGTAGCGAATTAGGGGCTAAGTCAGGATTTGGCTTGAAATGTAATTATTGCTTATATTGCTACTGAATTTCAAGCAAAAAAAAACTACGAGAATGGCTGATTCCGCTTTCCTCAATACAATTACTCTTTCTGGATAAAATTCGACTTAACCATTTATTCACGGTGAGTGAGGATATAATGCATGTATATCACCTCTCATTATACACCTGGCCGGGGGTAGCGACGACATGATAAAAGCTATCTCCCGGATTCCACCTAAATCTCTTAGACTATCCGAGGCGCTAAAGGCGGTTAATAGAGTGGATTTATAAAAGAGTGGACTGAGAGATAATATGATTTGTCGGGCGATAAACAATTGAGGTGGGTGCAGTACCCCGCTGTGCGAGGCGTGGGAACCTCGGCAACCTCTCCTGTTAACTCCTCACTATTTATGTTAACTGCCCTTCTTTGCACTCCATCCCTCAATCATGTTAGGAAGGGCTTGATTCCGATCGCGTCAAGTCCCTATCTCCTTCCAGGGTGTCTGGGAAACGCCGTCGGCTGTTCCCGTTTTAGGGCATGGAATGAGTCTTACTGTACCTAAGTGTCTCTCTAATTGCCACATGTGGAATAATTACTAACGAGGAGGTGAGGATCCAAGGGATATACGATTTTTCTAAGGTAGGGATGAAGAGATAGTTCACACTTCAATGCCCGCTGTAACATGTCTTTGGCTGCAAACACAATTTCCGGACGATGATTCATGAACTCGTGCTACAAGTTTGGATATTGCTAATCGCATCGAATTTCACCACTACGTGTTTGGTTATTGTTGCATTACATGTTTTTAATTTTAATTAATACAATACTGTGCGGTTACAGCACAGGAGTTATACGGAACAAAAAAGAAAAAAAAAATGAATAGGCTAATCAAACTAAAAAAAACTAACAAGCAAATTGTAATTAACTCATTTCAAGTAAATAAGCATCTAAATATCGATCATATTTGCAAATTAGATTTCCACGATTTTTTTTTACTTAAATAAGCAAAGCGAGGATGAAAACTAATCAATGCTCAATCGTCTGGTATATCCTAGAACTCATAATTTTTATTTATATCACAACTTTATGCTACTCTGGAGAATCGGTCGATGTGAGAGCCTTAAATTATGTCCATCCAGGTTTAATTAGGATAGGGATCTTTAACGAGTACCTGACTTCTCACGGGTCAGGACTCCCATTTTAGGTTCTTTCTGAAGGACGGCATTACGGAGGATTTTAACTACCTTTTAAAAAATCTAGAGCCAACAGCCGGGCTGCGTGCCCTCGATAAACAGAACAGAAGGTTGTTAAGCTAACCGCTACACCACAGATGACCCCACAGACAAAGGTTTATAGAACTTCAATTAGCTTTTTTGTTCATCTATTCATCATGTATTTTTTTCTGATTTCGACCGTGTCGTTCGGATCTTTTCCGACGTTTTGATGGCCAAACGTCTTTTATTTTACTGTACTACAGTCTCAGATTATACTCTGAGGATGTTAGCAGTATGGTGTAGCGAAACGTTTGCAAAAAATAGGCGACACTGTCGAAACCAGAGAAATATGCGATGAATGGGTTTAAAATATTAGCCGTGGCAATTTAAAAGAGTATTTAGAGGTTTAGTTGTTTGCTCTAAATTTTCAACAAATATTAAGGAAGGAGTACGGTTTATAGATAAATAATTTAATGTTTCGCAGATTTATTACCCTAAGACAGTGACTCGGACCGACTTTAATTCCTCCAATCTGTCATTTTACTGCCGGTCGTAAGGGACTTCCCTTCCTATACCTTGATTACTCCTGCAATGTCACCCCCGGCAGGCGGACAAACATTTTTACCGCATCCCTCTGATTAGGATTTGAACCGGGTTTACGATCTGTTTTACGAGCGGACTTCGCGACTTAAAAAAAAAAAGAATCGTTTACGTCTCCAACTTGTTACCGAGTAAGATCCACTTACAATTCTTCTCACCAAGTTGCCGTTCAATCTACTTAACTGGATTAAACTTACAATGTTCAATATAAGTCGTAATTCTGTGCCATGGTGGTAACAACGTTTATAGAATTAAAATAAGAATTCCTTATTTATGTCTGGATTAAAAAAAAGGAGAGAGAAAAGCATTATAAGGGTATGGAATATCAGTAGAATGAAGAGGAAAGATTGCCCAATATAATTTTCAATTGGAGTGAAGAAGGGGGGGGGGAAGCGAGGACAACAACGGAAAAGATGGATAGAAAGAATTGAAGAAAGCATGCACGGCGATGATCTGAGGGAGGATGATATAAAAGAGAAAACAAAACGGAAAAACGAATTGGAGAAAACATTTTTTTAGGGAAAAAAAGAAAAAATTTCTTCTATAATAAGCAAAGGCATATTTTTGAAATGATTTATCCTTACATTGTTTTCTCAATGAAAATCATAAGAGTGTAAATGAGGCTTTGATAATACAGATATGGGATTAGCAACATCCCTATTCATTTTTTTCGCAGTATATGTACACTGAAAAACCTGCACCACTACAACCCTTGAACTGGTCTGGGGTTCAGTACATGGTAGAGACTGTACTGTTTCATGGACAACGGTTCTGAAAAGAGGTGACTTGTCCTAGGTCACGCTCAACCGCCAGATTTCCCCCCTTTATTTCGGGTACCCTATTTTATAGAGGCTGGGTGAGCCCCAGGAGGGTTCTAGATCCTATATGATCCATCTCCGGCTGCAAACAGACTAAATAAAAGTTTTGCCCGCAGCGGGATTTGAACCAGGATTTCCGGCATCGCAACTCAGTGCTCAACCACTGAGCCAATCCGCTCCATAGTAGTTATATGTACACTGGTCACGCAAACGTTAGAAAATTTGTGATATTTTATTGTTCTTCTTCTATTATTATTTAAAAGTATATCTGTATCAGAATATCTAACATCAACATTTTATTTCTCAATGTAATTCCACAGTAATTTTAATTTATCTAGGTACAATAAATAAATTTACTTACGCTTACTGGATATATTGGGTTGTAATAACAAGTTTCTTACCTGCAATACAGAAAAATATGAATGTCTATAATAACTATATAATAATAATAATTAGTAATATGATATTTACCCATTTTGTCCATGGTCATGACTCAAAAAAACCCGTTTTTTGAGTTGTGTTACTTTATAAATACTAGTACGATATATAGTAAATATAAACTTAGTACTAAATAAAACAATAAAATAGTTATGATATACAAAATAAGAAATTAAAAAAAACAAAATAAAAATAGGGATTCAGATCTAAAATCCAGTATGGAGTATAGTCGTTAATTTGAGCATCCAAACATGACTGGTGATAAATCTTATCTTTGTTCTCAATAATAATTTGCTTCTCAACTGATTTGGTTCGAATTTCCCGCATTTAATTGAAGTTCCTATTGATCCTGTAGATCTTGGTTCCGGGGGATATCCTCCACTAAGGTAGATCCTGGAGTGATGGAGGGAGGGCGCAGTAAAGACACTAAGGAAGGGGAGCACTGAGGGCTATAAGAAGGGCCAGTAAAAAGGGAAAAAAGCGGGGAATCACCATTATCGGTTATACCGCAAGGCGCAAGGTGCTAGCTATACCCTGGCTTTGGCCACCGCATGTTTATTGCCCGAGTTTACTGCGTCCTTCTAAAACACTTATGTCTCTCGGCTAACTGGCCGCTGGATCACATTTTCCTTTTAGGCAGGACGATTTATCCCGCCTATTTTCCGGCTTTTTAGGTTAACTGGCTTCGGAGGAGGTTCTGGAAAATTAAAATTCTGCCGAGTATTTGGAATTTCCAGATCTGATTTGTAGTTTTTCTACGTTCATGTATCTTTTTATATTTTGCATCTATTTTTCCAAAACATGGGTGGGAGGATTGCATCAGGTACAGTCTAGAGGGCTATGATGTATATTCCGACAGTTTAGAAAACGACAATTTTTCGAAATTGGATTGTTTACCATTGTCATGACCTTTTATTGATAATGCAGGTTATATTCTTGCATAAAGAAGTGGAATGTTACTTAATTAATTCATAATAAGACATAATTATAAATTATAATTTCTAGCCGTTTAATATTGCTTATTGCTTAGAACAAACGACGAGTGAAACGAGCTAGGCAGTTAGATAAGTTTCTTAAAAATAGACCCACTACTATTTAAGGAACTAATTCTTTGAGCTCCACCCGGACGATTTTTTTCAAATAATTATTATAATTATTGAAATAATATAAGTATATGAAATCGTATTGTGGTAGATCGCTCCTTCAAAATAACAACGACATAACTCAAAAAACCTAAATTTTCAATAGATGTATTTGAAAGTTCAGTGTGATAAAATAAAAATTTGGGTATTGGTAAAGCAAAGCATTCCTTTTGTTATGATGGTATTGAAATTCCTATATCAGTCATTAGAAAATGTTTAAAAGCTGGAAACTTTTTTTTATTTTTATTAAAAAAAACAAAAAACATGTTGGACATGGAATACCATATATGTCGTTCCTGAATTAAAAACCTTCAACCAATACAAGTGCTGCTACATGCTTAGTTGAAAAATGCCAAATTTTTAGTTATGTCGTTTTTCTTTTCTTCTACTAGCAAATATTTGATGTAGGTATAAGTACCGTTTGCAAGACTTTGCTAATCAATTACTTCACATTAGCTTGGCTTGTCACCCAAGGAAGAACCCTAAGATGAGATGGCTCGGAACGACTGATCCCCATAGATCACTATTGCTTTGTTTACCCCAACCCTGCTGAAAGGAGCGCTCGCTACAGCCTTCTTCTTCTCACCCTCTCCAATGTGGGCTATGACTCCGGCGACATATCCGGATAATCCCCTGACTGATTTTCTCCAGCCAAATCCAGAGGACAAGGCTATCCACTCAGCTGTATTAACATAACGGTGCGCTCATCTCCTTCCAAGGGTATATCCATCTACTTGAGCAGTACAAATTACCCAAGGATGCAACAAAATTAGAAAGATGGATCTAGGTAATATGAAAATATGAACCTTACCGTGGTTATACTTCCTCAGAAACACATCACCCTACTCATCACACTTTAGAGATGCAAGGATTTTCTTTAAGGGATTTTCCGATTCAAACTTAATTTTTTCTTGCTAACAAAATACATCATTCCTCATTGTTTTCACCTTGTTTCACCATTTTTTAAATTTTAATGAGTATAATACCGTGCGGAAACAGTACAGGTGTTATACGGAAATTACAAAAAAGGGAAAAAAATTAATAGGTGAATCAAAATAAAAAACTAACAAATAAATTCTAATTAACTCATTTCAACTATATAATCATCTAAATATCGATCATACTTGAAAATTAGACTACCACGATTTTTTTTTACGTAAATAAGCAAAGCGTCGATGAAAACTAATCAATGCTCAATCGTCTGGTATATCCTAGAACTCATATTTTTTATTTATATCACCACTTTATGCTGTTATGGCTAACCGGACGATGCTACAGTTGGAACTCTAAACATTGCCTACCCAGGTTTAATTAGGATAGGGATTTTTAACGAGTATCTGACATCGTACTGGCTCGGGACACCTATTTAACGTCCCTTCCGAAGGACGGCGTAACTAAGGATTTTTACTCCCTATAAAAAATCCAAGGCCACCTGGCGGGCTACGAACCCGCGCTCTTGGAATTAGTAGTTTGTTACGCTAACCTCTAGACCGCGTTCGCCCCAGTACAAACCCTTGGGAGCGGATTCAGAACAGGATATGACTGTTGGAAGAGTTATGAACTGTTTCATTATTATAATTTTTCATAAATTTTATTCTTCTTCTAAAGGGTAAAAATTAAAATGTATTGTTAAGTATTTTGTTTATTTACTTAACTTCACTGTATGTTGAGAGAAGGATATGATTAGGATAGGGGTCTTTAATGAGTACCTAACACCGAATAGGCTCGGAATCCCCATTTTACGCCCGTTCCAAACGTCAGAATAACTATGGATTTATCACTGACTTAGAAGAAGAAGCTTGGTAAGACAAAAAAGCTGGAAATATGGGTACTACATGAATTAACCGAGGCCCAGCAGCTCACCCGATTTAATTTTTTTTTCAGGAGCTGAATATAGAGGTCCTTTCTCACCCACCATATTCTCCGGACCTTTCTCCAACTGATTTTTACTTTTTCTCTTGTTTTGATAGTTTTTTTATAAATAAAAAAATTGTCAACGAAAATGCCCTGAAATCGGCCTTCCAAGACTTCGCTTCTTCCTTGACACCTAATTTCTATGTTTGTTTCACTTTGGGAAAAGTGTATTGAAAGTGAAGGATCCTATTTTGATTAATAAAAGTATTATTTAATATTTTTTTTGCTAATAATTTAAATTTACACCTTCACCGACATGTCATATGTTACAACCCAACATATTAACCGAAGGTTGAAGATAAACATTTATTTTATGTGTCTATTTAATTATCTATCTATCTAACTATCTATATTTATATGTATTTATAAATCTATAAGACTTTTGCATTTACTTTTTATTACTATTATCACAGAACCGGACATCCCACGACCAATGCAGAATCTGTGGAGAGAGTCGGTGCAAGCATATCTCCCCCCACACCACACCAAGCTACTGTAAAAATGAACGTCTTCAGATAAGATTCATCCGTCAAGTTTTCCTACCTAAAAAAGGCTACTTACAGAGTATCACAGTAGGCGAGCATCCCTGCCTACCGCTCTTGTACAAAAATAAGTGCATTCAAAATAATTCGTTTTGTTATAGGCTTATGCTCCAAATTTCACCTGTTGAAGAATGGCTTAGCATCGTGGTTTCTTTATAAGAACTTAATACGAAATTAGTGCACATCGAATCTGTTATCCCTTACCTGTCCTTTTTCTTGGATCGCTAATCAAGTTTAGAAGACAGATTCAAAGGTCTGCCTTATAAACGCCCGGATTATCCTCCAGGCTAGGATGTGCTGGAGAGATAGTGCGGTCTGGAAGTGACCACTGGAAGGGAGGATAGTGGCGGCAATGTCCCGAATGATTACAGGTTCCCTTTCGATAATGATTGCCTTCGCTGGTAGATCTCAGGGTCCTCGCGCTATCTGAGTGTCCTTCTGTCCTTTCAGGGTACATATAATCTGAATATATCGTAACCGAGCTACATCTAAAATCTGTTTTAAAAACTGTCAATAATTAGTGAATGAACATGACGTAGAGGACTTCTATATTGTTCGTGTTGTTCTCTTGTACGCTATAAAGGAATCATTTTAATCCCTAAAATGTTGACTACCCCTAAGGCAATTTTGGTTGTTTTCTCCGTCTCAAAAAAATGTAAAAATTGTGTGTGTGATTTCTACGCCACTTGGTTGTGCAAATCTATTTTTGGACACTACATGAACACCAAAGGCTTTACTACGTCATGATAGATTTTTTATAAAATAATTTATTTAAATAGGATACTGCAGTCGTCTATCTAGTCGCACGGATTAAGAACGGGAGATTCTGTGCTATATCACAGTGTTACAAGTAACAGTATGGTAGTTCTCGGATATGTCACGGGTGAAAACGATGAGAGATGACGTATGTTTTTTTTTGCAAAATTTATGTTTCAATAGGATTGGTATCGGAAAATCGCTATTAGCAAAGTGATACTTCTCTAAAATGTAGGGAAAAGAGTAACCAGTCTACGTTTTGGTGAATCAGGACACACACCAAAAGAAATTTTTTTTTTTATTATTTATTTATTGATATTTACAACTATATTACAGTAATATAACAAGTAAATTGGCTGAGTGATACATAATGACATGATATAATGACAAGTAGAGAAACTACCCACTGGTAGTACTCAAATCGCATGTTCAACTAAGAAGGTCACGTGCCCATCTTCTTCTCAGACGCCTCGGAGGATTATCGGGAATTGAAGAGAAAGCTAGGTTTGAAACTAGAGGGTTTGAGTGGAAATGAAGTTTGTTATGAAAGGATAGATACCGTGGTCGGGTCAGATCAGCAACAAATGGGGCATTAAGGTCGTTATGGATGACTATATTCTTAACAAAATAAGGAGCGTTGAGGATTTTAGGAAGGATTTTGGATTGTAGGGATTGGATACGAGAAGAATTCGATGGCTTAGTGGAGCCCCAAAGCTCTACTCCGTAAGTCCATATAGGTCGTATGATGGTCATGTAGATGAGTCTTTTGTAATTAATTGGGAGCTTAGAGCGTTTGTCTAGTAAGTGTTGAAGTAGCCTGAAACGTCGAGCGGTTTCTTGTCTTTTCAGTCTTGTATGAGTATTCCCAAAAGAAAATAAAATCAAAGAAGACTAAGTGTTTTCCTCTTTACTTACTCTGAGAGGCTGGGTGAGCATCGGTAGTATTTCCAGATCCCATTGGAGTCAACCCTCGGTTATTAACAGAACACTTAATTTATCTCCCATAACTGGTCTCGGACCAAAGGTGCCTACAGCTCTACTACTTAAACATGTTTAGGGTTTCAAAACCTCTTAAATGATATAATTCAAATGTTTTCTAATTAAAACAAAATAATCGAGATTAGTGGAAGTGTTAACGTCTATTATATATCACTAACAGTTATACATGAGGATGCTTTTCAGAAATCCGACCATCTTGCGGAACCCGAGCTCTCTCCTTTTGCATGCTCTTAATCTTTTCATTCGCCTATTATTCCATAACTGTTCCTAGTGCGTATTCCCCATGGGGCAGATGGAAGTACTCCGTGGAGGCATGAGAATCGGGGCGAAAGCAGGCGGAAGCTGTGAAATGAAGAGCTGGATGGCCTAAAGGACGCTTAATTTACCTTCGTGCGTTAACATCATTTGCACCATGAAAAGGATACGTGAAGTCTGGTATGAGGATACTTTCTTTTGAAATTGTAATTATTAGAAAACGTTAGTCCAACGTTTTTCCTGTTGTTATTCAAAGGGAGCGGGATTTGATGTTTGGTACAGTGCTGATATAATTTATAAGAATGACTAGACATAATGATAATTTATATACATGTGGGATCTTGAGAACCTCTTGTGGCTCGACCATTCTCTACAATGTGGGTACCATTAACCGGGGGGAAACCTAGCGGTTGAGCGTGATCCTGAAAAAATCACTTCCCTGCTTAACCATAGTCCTAGAAACAGTACAACAATCTCTCTCACGGACTTAACCAAAGACCCTTCATATGTTATTATACAGATTTTTATTTATTATACTTTTATAGTAAAGGCATAATTAAATATTGACTAATACAACTTCTAATTAAGAATTAATATTGTTGTTTTAGTCAATTTATTGGTTGTTCATTACATTTTCCTACGTATTTGATTAAGTATTAATTTATTTAATAAATATTGTAATGGCATAAATTGTAAATCTTTCATAATATTTACCACTTTAATAATAATTCAATTAATATTAGATCAATCAATTAGATTCAATTTACCAATGACTACCTCAATGAAAATATAAATTAATTATATAAAATAATTTATGATAAGTAATATATTAAACAATTGTCATATAAAATAAAAATATATTTATTTTATTGATCTGATAGGTCGATATAATTAAAAGCTATCTTTGATAAATTCTAATTACACAGTAAATTATTTAGAAACTTATCTATTTTTCCCCAATTTTTAAATTTAAAATAAAAATAAGAAAATATTTACTATATTATTGGGGTAGTTAATAAATACACTTGCATATGTTTAGCATTTCAGTATATCGACCTTTAACCACTAACATAATTTTTGATTAAAAACTAGCCAAAATATTCATTCATGATTCATGATTGTTCTCCGTTCAAGTGTAATTTGAAGAGAGCTGCTCGAGCAGTTAGTTGTATGGCCAATTTGTTATCGCGGGAACCGATGGCAATAAATATGGGAAGACAGGTCGGATGTGAAATTAATTATTAATGGGCTTATAAAAAAGAGAAGTCAATTCATCCCCTGACATCTGTCTACTTAGAACTACGTTGTAGCCGTGGAGAAAGGTCATTTTTATTTTATTATATCACTAAAATTTTATTCGAGGGTACGTTTGATTATTATTATTAGTCGTAAAGCTGCCAAAGTGGAAGACGCTAAGTAAAGATAGTTCACGTTTGGGGATTCTTGTTTTTCTTATGTTCCCACCAGGTTTTTATCTTTTGCCGGAATTCAAGTTTCTTTCTTGGGTATATTTTATTTTTATTATATTTTTTAAAATAAATAATGACTAATTGGTGGGGATGAATGACCACAGAATTGAAACTTTTGAAGAAGAATAAATGTCCATATACCTTGTGCGATTCACCTTGTGCAGTATGACGACGAATGATATTTTTTCCCTCCGATTTCCGTATTGTATTGGAATCTTATAATGGTTTTGCCGGTGGGTCGAGGTTAGTAATGTATAGATTATCTGTGCAAGTAACTAGTAATTTTTTCTTCCGCCATTCCTCCGGTCGGGTAATGGTTTCCCGCAACATTCTGGAAATAATTAATTTGACGTGGAGAAAAAGTTGGGGTTAAGGAGGGGAAAAAAGTCCGAGGCGGCTGGAGGGACTTCATTCCGACGTCTAACGAGTCCTGTTTTTGAACAAGTTGTACTTGAGGCTTCATTTGAAGTCGCTCCTGAAAAAGCACGTCTAGAAGAGACTCCATCTTGCATTTGTATTCACGAAGGTGGTCCTAAAAGAATGCCAAGGGAACTTGCCTGGATTCTTCTTTCACTTTCAGTATTTCATTCCTATTGAAATTCACCTCCGGATATTTCTTGTTTCCTCTTCGATATGCCTGGTTGTTATGGCTTCCCTCAATGAAAATAGTTGGAAGTTGTATGTATTATAATGGGGAAAGTGCGTGTACCAAGTACCACTAAGTTAACCTATTATTATTATTTCTGAACTTATTATATACAACGTTTTGATATTATTACTTATATCAGTTTGTAGAGAGCTGAGTTGCTGCGATATAGATCCCGAGCTGCAATATACAGCTGTGATTGACAAATTGTTAAATCTGTTAACTCTCATAGATGGACCCAACTCGATCAACAGAGTTGGGGAGAGAACCTCTTGAGGCTCACCTATTCACCATAACGGGATTACCTTTAATTGGTACAAAAACCAAAAAGTTGAGCCTGGTGGCGGACCAATTACCACCCTGCTCAACCATTGTCTTCGACAGTACAGTCTTAACCATGTACTAAACTCATGACCCTTTAGTGTGAGTTGTAGTTGTTTTTGACGCGTCTAAAAAATCCATAATAAAGTGTCTTTCAGTGATTTATATTAAATCCTCTCTAACCTAAATATAAAATTGGCACCTGTACGATTAGAAGACAATGTTATGTCATAAATTATAAACACAAATACATCATGAATTTTTATGGGAACAATATAGTCTCGATACGTCACCAAATAATAGTATGAGTATATTGGCTGAATCATTCAAATCCCGCTGCTGGCAGTTACTTTAATTTAGTCTGTTTGCGGCGGGAGATGGGTCATTTTGGATCTAAGACCCGCTTGGGGCTCACCCAGCCCTATAAAATATTATAAAAATAGGGTACCCGAAATAAGGGGGGAAAACCTAGCGGCTGAGCGTGACCTAGAACAATTCACCTCCTTGCAGAATCGTTGTGTATGAAACTGTACAGTCTCTACTATGTACTGAACCGCAGACTTGTTCACGGGTCGTAGTGGTTACAATTTGTTTTACTTTCTGAATCTCAAGAAAAATATATACCAATATATATATATATATATATATATATCCCAAGAGGGCAGGAGTGAACAGCTAGATGACAACAGCCAGCGATAGAAGAGCATGGCGATTGATGTTGGAGGAGGCCAGTAACAATAATAATTACAATAATAACAATAATAGTGCTAAAAAAGTGATGAAATCAAGGTCTCGACCCACGAATATCAGGTCTTCAGGTCTTCTTCAGGGCCGGATAGTTTATATTAAATACTTCATCTGTTTCTAAGAAATTCTTTCTCTGATCTCTACCCGGACCATTTTCTTTCCCATACATATATGGTCAACTAATATTATCCAATATATAATTTATTAAGTTAATGGATGTCGTCTTATTCCATATTAGGGGAATGTTTAATTGTAGGCGATTAAATAAAAATCTCGATATTCCGAAATTGAAAATAACAAGTTAGTTATTAAAGTTGATTAAACAAGAAAAATAAAAACAGAATAAGAAAGCTAGAAACAATAGAGGGGAGATAAAAAGAAGATACAGAAAAAAAATGTTTTTTGAAACAGGCTCAGCCGGGACTGACTAATTGACTTTGGAGGCTGTCCTGGTAATTATGGGTGCGAGGCTCGATCCAAGCAAGGAAAATCTATAATGATCCGGGCGTATGTATATATAGTTGCCGGAGTTAGAAATATAGTTGATTGCGGGCCTCCTCTCACTCTCTCTCTCTCTTGTAATAATTGGCTGTCTTGTTTATAACTGTATACTTATCCTTCTTTCCCTTAATGAAGATTCTTAGTTTTCCCTCTCATCGTACCTCAACATTCTTAATCATGTAACCATGCATGTTCGCCATTTTTCAATCATCGAGATGATATGAACATGTCGCAAAATCTATAATGGTATAATCTCAGAAGAAAATTCTTTAGGTATTTATATTGGATGGAACCTTTGAGATCTGGGATCCTCCTGGGGCTCACCCAGACTCTATAAATTGGTTACCCGAATTATGATGAAAACTCTA
The DNA here is from genome assembly GCA_964056705.1 of Troilus luridus. Taxonomy (NCBI): domain Eukaryota; kingdom Metazoa; phylum Arthropoda; class Insecta; order Hemiptera; family Pentatomidae; genus Troilus; species Troilus luridus. The sequence goes on along the minus strand of OZ057415.1, from coordinate 70,232,687 downwards.
GTGGCTGAGCTTAATCTTAATTAAAATTACCTGCGATCTTAATTCACACCATCTGAAATACACCATAATACAAATCTAACTTTACAGATTTCAACACTCGCCATTTCTTGAACAGTATTTTCAGAATATATGTTATTACTGTAAAGGTATATCGATTGGGTGAAGCGGAGTGGATAATTTTCCGAAGAGTCCCGGTGTTCAATCTGGGCGCGGTAGGTTTTATTTAATCTGAAAACAACCGGGTATGAATCCTTTGGGATCAGGGACTCACCCAGCACTGCAAACTCTATGCAGTGGATAATCAAAATATTGAGAAAAATCTGTTGGTTGAACGTGATCTATGACAAGCCTCCCTGTACAAGTCCATGAACAGTACAGTCCCTACTCTCTACTTTATTGAAATGTTCTACAACCAAAATTTTCTTTTATTTCCTTTTACCATTTCCATTCTTATATATCTTCCTCACTCAGACCGTTCTGTTTATTATTTTTGGTCTCTTTTGACGTTAAATATATACTTAAATTTTCGTGATGAAGTACTATTTATAAATTGATTACTAATGAATATTCAATACTTTAACGTTAAGTGTATTATTAAATTTAGTTTTATTTGTTTAATCTTCTTCTCTTCTACCGCCAACGGTGTGAGGATCTTTTCTGTAGAGCTTGACCCATGACTGTCTCTCCTGTACCAATCTTCTTCTCCTTCCCCATTCCAAACCTCTTCTGTCAAAGGCCTCCTGGATTGCGCCTTCCCAAGTCTTCTTCGGTCTTCCTTTCGGTCTCATACCTTCCATTAAATTTAGTATAAATCAAAAATGCCGATACCAAAGTAAGATGACAATAACAGAATAATTATTTATTTTGTTATTCAAAATGAGAATTCTGTCTTTATGAGTACTGTTGCTCTTCAATGGAGCATAAAGAAATAAAAAGATATAGGATCGGTGAAAAGAAAGGATATGTCTGACCGAGAAGCGAACCAGGATGGCTGAGGTAGGCCCTACGACGGTAACGTAGAAAACCCGGGTTTGAGTTCCAGTCCTGGTCATATCTTTTCATTTCCAATGAAATATTTAAAAAAATTTAACATCTAACAATAAAATAAAATAAATAAATTATATTAAATTTTTAATTGGCTAACTTCTCTGTGGCCGATTTATAGTTTTTCACAAAGGTTATATCTTCTTGGATCCCATTATTCTGAAAAGGGCAGGAACAATAACCACGATTTTATTACTTTTTTTTTTGTCTCTAATGGGTGGAGGGAGGCTGCTCGCGGTTTTATTACCGGCGATAAACAGATGTTGAAAACTTAATAAAACTTGCACCTGACTTAACCAGAACAGCGTCCGGGGATTATGTGCGGTTTGTATATACAGGAGCAGTCGGCCAAAAGTTTTTTATTACCCGCCGGTTCGTCACAGCCCAACGCGACTTTTACTGCTCTCTTGGCGAAGGTTTCCTGAAGTAGCTCAAATTGTTGTTTGTTTTTCTTTTCTTCTTTTTAAGGTCATTATTCGATGGTTATTTAAACGAGTTTAATATCATTTCCAATGAATTCTACTAAGCAGCGTGCTAAGTTGCCTTCAATGCTGAAATGACGATCTCCTGGAAAATTAAGATTATTTGATCCGAATAATGGAAATTATTCCGCAGGTTATCACTTCCAGTTGAGTCATCAAAAATTTAGTTTAACTTTTTATTTGTTTCTCTTTTAATCTTTTCCAAAAGTAATTGCAAGTTATCTTGAACTTTAGCATGGAAAAGAGAATGTAATTATGGATAATGAATAGATTTCCGTAATCATTTCATACAGAAATAAAATTTTCAACAATTATTTCGAAGTATAGATGATATATAGAATAGAATAGAATAGAAAAGTTACTTTATTCTGGGACAAAGTCCCTTTAGAATAACAGATATGAACAGGAATAAAAACATAATATATATCTCTGGCCAGAAGGCTAAATGTTACAAATCATAAAGCGTGAAAACATGACAGAAATGTTCAGAAATATGTTCGTAGAAACCAACATTTTTAATGAAATTATTGCCGAAGTGTACACATTTCCCTTAATTAAATTCTGTTTTCTATAGTAAAGCTCATGATAACTTGTATTTTTTTGAAAATATTAAAAATGAAAATAATAGCAGTTAAAACTTATTGTAACTCAACTCGAAGCGACAACCTGCGGAATAGACACATGAATTTTTAACCCTTGCTATGTTTAAGTGCTATGGAGTCAATATGTGTCCGGCGAAAGCAATCGGTGGGGACTATGAACTTATGCATGTGTCACAAGTGATTAAAAGTCACCAATAGTATCTACTAGACGCTTATATGCGTGTTTCAATTTTTTCACTTTTTCATATAATTATTACATGAAATTAAGATTACGGAAATCTTTATGTGAGACAGATATATAAGATATATAATAACTTTAGCATGGGCATTAAAGAAGGACAGATGATGAAACAATAAGGTTTATTGAAAGAATTTTTAAAGTAAGTCAAAATAAAGAGTTCAAATTAGCTAAAATATCCAGATATTTTTTATAAATTTTAGGTCAGATAATAATGATAAATTGTTAATAATCGCCCGAGATCCTAAATCGCGGCGAAGGCAATCCAGATTGTTATCTTATTTTTATGTTGTTATAGTATCAATTTTAATAGATACCTAATTGATACTTGAAAATAACGTTATATGATTATAGAATCTGGTGTTAAATAAATGACACAATAATTCAATATATATTGTCATATCAGAATATCAAAAATAGTCTATGACTAAGTTAATCATGAAATAGAGTGGATAGGAGTGAAAGCTATTCAGCCCACAGCGATGGTAAGCCCTCATCTCGTCACGCAGTCTCTCTGTACCGCATCGCCCAAGAGTCGTCCACACTTGAAGGTATGAGGCCATTATTTTATGGTTATTTAAAAAAAAAAAAAAAACTGTACCACTACAACCCATGAAGGGTCTGGGGTTCAGTACATGGTAGAGACTGTACTGTTTCATGGACAACGGTTTTGCAAGGAGGTGACTTGTCCTAGGCCACGCTCGACCGCCAGATTTTTCCTCCTTATTTTGGGTACGCTATTTTTATAATATTTTATAGAGGCTGGGTGGGCCCCAGGAGGGTCCTAGATCCTATATGATCCATCTCCCGCTGCAAACAGACTAAATAAAAATCATGGCCTGCAGCGGGAATTGAACCAGGATTTCCGGCATGGTAACTCAGTACTCTACCACTGAGCCACTCCTCTCCCAATCATGGTTATTTAAACGAGTATTATTTGTGTTATCCTTCCCTATACACACTACGGTTAACTAGTTTTTCGGATCTATATTTTTTGTATCTATTACTGGGAGTTAGTTTTAGAGACGCTGCCATTAGGTTTAACAAACTAGCACCCAGTTAACCAATTAAATATGTTTTATGATAGGGGGGTATTATCCGTAGGATGCACTAAATAGCTGACCCTTGATGACCGCTGTAAATCTAAACAACATTAACGTTGGGACGAATCGGATACCTCAAGCCCTCTTAACGACCAACAATAAAAACCTTTATTACATTGTTGTGAACTGAAGCCTCTCCTCTGTGGTTAGCTCTATTGCTGGAAAATATCCTGAGCATGTGTTCTCAGCTGTAGGATCTGCAAGAATGTAGTAGGTGAGAAAAAAATTGCTCTAAAGCAAAAACATATTTTGCTATATGGCAATATGTTGTAGATTTATGTATCCTTAATTTTGTTTGGATACCAAATTTAGAAAACCAAAGCTGCATACGGCACTTAACATTCCCTTCAATTCATTGATATTGCGCAGCCCCACATCTTAATTTAAACCGAAAATCTAACAAATGCAAAATTAATCTGTCGCGTCTCTTTTCTTAGAATTAAACAGATCGGACAAAATTATTTTCATATTTTAATGATAGAAGATAGGCAGGGTGGAGAATAAAGATCATACACACACGCGCGCGCGCACGAGTCTGGTGTGGGGTCGCTCAGTGTGTAATGCACTGAGTTGCTATGCCGAAGGTCGTGGGTTCAGAACCAGGTTTGGCAGATAATTTATTGAATCTGTTCACTAACTCACCCAGCTTCTTTAACGTTAGCACCCTTAATTGGAAGGAAAACTTGGCGCTCGAGCGTATTCTCTTCGTGGGTTGTGTAGAAGTACGTCTTATTAATTTGTAGATTATTCTCATGTAATTACTTGAATTGATTTAATATTTATTATATCACGATATAAAGTATAATTATGTTTTATTTTCCTACGTAGGAAATAATTTTGAGCTGAGGACGTAATTACTTTTAGAATGCGTGGGCCATTGAGATTGGTGGTTGAATGGCTGGACACCCAGCTGGGAGGAATCCTACTTAAACAACGATCCTCTCACATATATAAATCCCAATAAAACACTATTTCATGTTTCGACAATAAATTTCAGATATAAATATTTTCCAAGCGTTAAAAGACACCGGGACCTGTGAAGATGAAATAGTAAGGGTTAGCCAGCCTTCTTTGTAAGCATTCTTAGGGCCATCTGTTTATACTGTCCTCTCGGCCCGTAGATCATCTCCTCGGCAAAGCATCTTCCTATCTCTACATCTCACCATCTCAATATTGATATTTTTCATTCCACAGCATGTTTTATGTTTAAAATGAGGAATGAGGTAAGTAAATTACGAGTAAAAACAAAAGAAGGCTAATTTACTATCGGATCCTAGCATTATTAGTGTTGTTCATCGCAATTATATTTTTTTTAAATAGTAAAAAAATGTAGTAATTAAATTCAGAATACGAATGTATCTGGCAAAATCTACATTTATGACGAAGAAGAGAGCATTTTGTTAGACTCACCAACCTTTCAACTTACGTTTGACTTGAAAATAAGATTACTAAGATATGTTATTATGTGGTTTCAGTGCTTTTTTACTGGATAGAATGCTGGATTCTAAAGAAAACTCTTTGTGTTTGGGATGTTGTTGTACCTGAGTGATATGGTTACAAACGAGACTGTTATGCAGAGTTTGACATTAGTTAAAAAAAAAAGTCAGAGGTGACTAGTTTAACGTAAACTGCAAAATTCGGGACACATAATGCGTGTAGATTTATATAAATTATTACAGCTGATGATGCAGTGGATATTTCAAGGAAGGCGATGGAATGAGACCACACTCTTGGCTGCAAAACCTAAGAGAATGGTTCAAGTGCTTTTCAGATCTGCCGTATCCAAAATTCAAACAGCCTTGATGGTCGGCAACCTTTAGAACGAACACTTGAAGAAGAAATAATTTAAAAAATATCTTCGTATAAGAATTTGAAAAGAAATGAACAGAAAAATTGAGAACTCGTATAGGAATACTGAAACTAGAAAATTCTATGAAACTAGGAGGTTTATAAGTCTTAGCTTTCAACCTAAATTGAACATCGTTTAAGACAGAAATTGCATCAAAGTTGAATGGAAAAACCATTTCGGAGTGTAGTACATCAAAGAAATTTAAAAAAAACCTATCCTATGGAATCGCACTTGTTTATTTTCTTTGTGCAGCTACGGTTAATTGGAATATTCTGCAGTGAGAGTCCTTAATTTAGACTATCCATGTAAAATTAGTATAGCGATCTTTAACAAGTATCTGATTTCGCACTTGCTCGAGTTCTCTATTTTACGTCCCATCCAAAGGACTAATGATTTTTTATTTCCTATTAAAAAATCCTAAGCTAACGTGAAGACCGTCATGGTTGGCTGGGGAAATCATTTTTTTTTTTTTGCCTCAGCTACAACTTGTTAATTTGTGGATCAACCAAGTCCCACATCTTCCCAGTGATTAGCGAGAAAGCAAAACTTGCTATTCCGCTACCCGGAACCACCCAATTCCTTCACTCCGGTGGATTCTTCGGACAGGAGTAATTAAGTCTGTTCCCGAATGAGGAGGATATCTTCGGACGAGGGAACGGGAAGGGCGTTCTCACGCATTGACAGAGCTGGCTGCCTCCCCGAGGTCAGAGGTCATGTTATATTCTAATCAGCAATTTCGAAGCGGCTGGTTAGATTGGCCTCCTGCCCGAGTGCGCTATTGCACCACGAACTGCCTCTTCTGTCCGAGTCCCGTACCAACGGATGGTATATCTAATTAATAAGTTAAAATAATACGTCCGGTAAGGATAAGACATTTTCATTCGACCAACTCAGAATTGGCATTATGTTTTACTCAAGCCAGTAAAACTTGTTTTACTTCAAATTTACCATTGAAACAAACATGATAAACCTGCACAACTACAACCCATGATGGCTGATAATTCTTTTCAGCCATGACGCTGAAATAACCTTTTGACAACAATGACGCATGCACAGATATCAACACAGACGAGACATCTTTCACATACATAGATTGCGCGTTCAAACCCCAGTAACTTGACATAACCCATTAACTTTTTTGAAGATGAATAATGTTTAAATTAAGTGATTTTCCTAATAAGGTTTGACGATGCGAATAGCTTTACTTTACAACTATATCTGCCTCCTTTACCTAATTGTATATCTAACAAGTTTGATCCCAATAAAGGAAACTCACTTTGTAGAGGCTGAGTACTAAGGAGGCTCTGCAGACCCTTAAGGGTCCATCCATGGCATTAAAAAGATTAAATAATTTATCTGCCACACCCGGATTTGAATCTGGGATCTTCAGTACAAAAAATCGACTTTCTACACATTGTGCTACCTCAATTTCTTTGTGTTTTGGGTCATTTCATGTAACCCTAGTATTTAGTGCTCGATCAAACCAAACGAACTGATTCTTTTAAACTAGAGGCGGATTATTAAATCATTTATCTGCTTATTAATTACTTTAAGTAACTATTAAAAGCGTGACAGACAAATATGAAGTATGTAATATATAAATAACTAAAAGGCTTAACGAACCCGAAGGCTCGGTGCCGATACCACCAATCTTTGTTTATTACAAATCTTCGTCCACGGATCACCACCCAAACCCAATCCCGCTAGATCACTTAACGCAATCCTCCCACATACGTCTCGGTCTACCCCTCAGACGCTTCCCAGTACGTACATGAACATCTAAGGAATTCGTTCATTACTAATCCCAGCAACTTTACATGTCCATCTTTATCTTCGCGACGCTATCATCTGAATAATATTTACCGGATGCATTCTTCGCAATTCCGAGTTAAGTAATTTCCTATATTCCCCAGTGGTCTCATCCTTTTTTGGAATTATGTAGTATATAAACTGTAAATATGTAGTAATAACAAGTCGATATACTTATCTTGTAGCTTGATTGAATTAAATGAATTTCACCTACCTGAAACAAAAATAAAATAATAATTAATTATCAATGTCCATTTCAAGTGTATACATAGTATTTAAATAACATTAAGCTTGATTTTGATCTACATATATAGACCTCCAGAAATTTGATGTGTTAGTGTAATAATTCCTGCTCATTTATAATTATTTGTTTGTTATCTTAATTGTGTATATGTGCCTATAAATTATTTCAAGGAGGGCGGCTAATGGGTAAAGAGCCAACATATCACATAAGTCGATTCCTCATACGAACAACTTCTCTTGATCTGTTCTTAAATTATACCTTTTTAAAGTGTTTTTTTTTTCTTTTCTTTTAAATCTACATATCTCCCCGCAGTAAAGGCATTTGCCGGCAGTTAAGTTTTACATGCAATTTCCCGTCGGCAGGCAGTTTACTGCCAGAGGATTTGAGAAAGGTAGATTATTTATAGATGGATATTAGAGGTGAGTAATAAAGTGGGACATTACAGGCTGGTGGTGATAACTCAACCCCTTCGTGATCCGCCCTCATAAACCAGGGGACCAATAAGATGCATAGTTCTCGTAGCCACTTCTTTTCCCGTATCTTGAGTTCCTTTACCCTAATCCGATAATTCTACAGCATTTCGAAACGATTTCCTAATGCATGAAGCGATTGAGATGCCGTAGCAGTGTATATAAATACCAAAACTGTTGAAAAGTATATTCCTGTGTAAAAAATCTCGAGTGTGGTAGCTAACAGTGGTAGCAAGGATAAAATATGAATTTGTTGGGCGTCTTATCGAAACGAAGCTATTCACGAAGATTCAGCTTGATAGTAATCAAGTGCAAAAATGGATCATGGATCCTGGACTATTTATAAAAACAGTGGGTCCCGAGCCCGCACGATGTCAGCTAATTTTTGAATATTTCTGCTAATTATAGCTGGATAGGAAAAGTTAGCATCGTACCACTGTAGCATCGTCAGATTAGCCAAAGGATCAAAAATTGAAGTTAGATGAAACAAACAAATCTGTATCATTGAGGATTTTAAGGATTAGCTTTAAGGCATAAAATAATAATTTGCGCTGAGGAGAAATGATATAGAGCGGAACCTAATAGCGAGCGGACAGTGGGCAAGGAGGAGACGATAACAGTAGTCCCAGTTTATGGCCTCTCTGGAGCTTTTATTTTATTCATCAGAGATCTCTCCGGCCACTATCATAACCTTTATCACGGCCGGGGGGCAATTCACTTCGGATCTCCGCCAGTTCTGCCGGAGTGAAGGGGAGGAGGATATTCCTTTAGCCGTTCCATCATCGGGATATACCGCGGGACTTCACCCATCAGTAACCAATAATACGGGAAATAATCGGAGTAGACAGGAGAAGTATTATGTCAAATCATGGTTATTAATAATAATGAGATAATAAAATACCAATTTCAAGTTTCGATTGGGTATGGTGCTAGGATCAAATAAACATGGTTGTAAATGGCGAATTATCTTAGATCATTTTTTTTTTTTTTTACAGTTGTTTAAGTTACCTTTGAATGAGAATATATATATGTATGTCAACCATTTCACTATGTTTTTCCTATTTCTGTAATCATCCTACAAAACATGAACACTTGCTGGTGAAAATTTTATTTCACTTTTACTCAAAATTAAGTATTGCAACTGCTCAAACAGAACTAATTTTACACATCTAGTCCTGAACTCTTTTAATTTCAATATATAACATTTTAAAAAAAATTAAAAACCTTAACCTTTTCATAGTTTCTAAACATCGGATGATTTATTGCAAAGTATAATTAATTTATTTCTTGCTATGCCGAAGGTTCCATTCTTCGGAGTTTTCAAATTCGCCTGTGCCTTATAATTTATTAAATCAGCTGGAGATGAACTCTGTGGGATCTGGAGAATCTCCAAATTACCCAGTCTCTAAAAATTTGGAGAAAAACCTGGCGGTTGACAACCTTATTCTAAAATTCGTACTGTCTCTACCGTGTACTGTGTGACCCAATACCCTTTAGAGGTTGTAGTGGTACAGGACAATTTACTCATATCTTAATGATGATATACATTTAAGTTATCATCAAGTAGCGATACTTATAGATAACAACTTTTTTTAATGTCTGTTACTACCCAGTACTGTTCCTTTATAATAGATTTTCCGAAAGGAGCTTACTCACCCTTGCCATTTGATCCCGATCTCGCCGGCCGCCCTTGGGATCGCTATCAGCTGCTAATCGCCCCCTTCGACCGCCCAATCCAGCGGTGACCCCTGGAGCTGAAGGGTCCAGGAATAGCTGACCTTGAGGAGCAAGATGTAAATCCCCCACCGGGGACAGCCTTTATGGTTATTACACCCCCAGGATGACCGCCCCCAACTATTAGGGGAGGAATTACGCAATTTCCATCCCTGGTCCCATCCCGCTACAAATAGATAGCGATTGGTCTCTTCTTGTCCTCCTTCTATCTCACAACTTCCATCTATTGACATTTATGTTGCAAATGCAAGTGGTCTCTGAATGGATTGTGTGCTATTTTTTCTATTCTTTCTTAGCTTACGTCTTCTGTTAACCTTTGTTATACAAATTTTTGTTTAATGTTAATTTTGTTACGTGCATATATTTTTTCATTCATAGCTTTATTCAACAACTATACAAAAAAGTTAATATTTCATTTCATCTCTCCTATAAACTTTTAAAAGGCTTCCAAAAATATCATGTACAAGGCAGCCATGTTTATCTTTATAATTGTTCATTCTGGATAATATTATGTAAAAGGAGTTTGAGCTGTTGAATGAATATGGAGAATCAAATGATCTGTGGGAGTTCAAATAAATAATTTCTTAAATAGTGATAAATTGAGCTGTTTTATGGCGCTCAGACTTGGGTATTAACAAAAAAGGAACAGACGAAACTGGACTCCATGGAAATGAAACTTTTAAGGAGTATGACGGGAATCCGAAGAATTGAGAAAATTAAGAATCGAGATATCCTAACTCGTGTAAAAGTTAAAGGTCTCAGCAAGGAGGCCCGAAAACTGAAATGGAGGTGGGCTGGACACCTAGCCAGAGTCAAGGACGAGAGATGGTCGAAAAGCAGCACCGAGTGGACTCCGATCGGCCAAACGAGAAGCAGGGGAAGACAGTACATGAGGTGGAGGGATGAAATAACCCGAAGAGTGGGAACCAACTGGATGAAAGTGGCCAGGGACAGAGACAGTTGGTCTAGAATTGTGAAGAGTCTATAAAAGGGAAAAAGTTTTGTATTTGTAGTTCGTAGTGATTGTTGTTTTATAGTGAAAGTGGTATTAATATAGTTTTATTATTTATTTATAATTGTTTTTAAAATAACGTTTTTTTTGTTTTTTTTATAGTAATGAATAATGAATGATGATTATTTTATTTTATAACTACTTATTTATATTTGTTCTAAAAGAGTGTTTTTGTTTTTTTGAAATATGTGACGAGTATTGGTTACTTTATTTTATATTGGCACAAAAAAAACCAACTATATTTATAATATAATAAAATTATATTTCGGAGCTGAACTCCATTTTACCTCCTAAGGGGGAGGCTTTTGTCAAAATTTGATGTCAATAAAGCTTTATTATTATTAGAAAGTGGTATAAGTCCGTTTGGATCTAAAAAAATCTTTTATTCTTATAAATGGTTTTAATGATTATAGTTTAGTTATAAGATTAAAGAGGTGCATAGGGTTTAAAACATCACATTTCCTAAGTGCTAAGTGATAAAAAAATTTCCCCGTTTGCCAATATTTTTGAAGTAATTCGAATGGAAACGATATCGCGAAGATGAAAAAATAGGCTCATACGAGTACTTTTTTCAGTTTCATATCTACAGCTAAATTATTTATTTGAAGCCGATGTTTCGATCCACATTGCATATCTTCTTCAGTGTTAAAAAACAAATATGAAGGTGAACCTAAAACCCTGAAAAAGACCTGCAATGTATCTTCATACCTATACGGCCAACTTAGGATTAATCACAATTAATTAAATAATAGAACAGGAAATTAAGGGACATAAATCGACGATTAGAAGAAAAAATATTGTTGAATTTGGAATTATTCCCTTGGAGTGTCCTTGATAAGATACTAAATGCCTTGGCCGATGGGGAGTAAGTGAACTTGGGATGGGCGAACAACTCGCAGGTCTGTTTGTTTGGTTTTAACTTGGTATCTCTCAAATTCAGAAGAAACCAATCTAAATTAAGTAAAATCCAACAAAAACTGCTATAAAATGGATTTCTTTCATTTTTCTTGAGCTTTATTCAATATTTTAATTGAAAATAACGTGATTCCGCTTCACTAAGCATAAGGAACTCGTTTTGGAGTAAATTCGACTGAAACACTTCACCGTGGCTGTATATTCATAGCTATCCATGCTGCGATGAGAAAGAGGTCTAATGCTATACAGAAGAAGAGAGGCCTATAAAGGGGGGGGGGTTGGACACGGTCCATTACAGAGAGAAGTAGAAACAAATGAGAACTGGGCGGGGGTGGCGCAGTTAAGAGGCCACCAAACGGCCCCCTCTTATTGGATCAGCCGCCCCCGGGGGTGTTAAAGTCGTCCGGAAATGAAGGGAGGGGTAATTTCCTTATGGCTGTTTATGTTGATTTGGGATCTTGACAGGTTTAGTCACTCCTTAGCTCTCTTCTAATTATCGATCTAATGAAACTCTATTGGACCACACGCGTCGCGGATCTGGAAGCCTCTTCGGGACAGTAAATTAAATTAAACCTAGGAGCGGCCTTTTCAATTGGCGTTCTCTCACGGTGGGCCATTAAACCACTCGCAGTAAAACAATAAAATATATGTTTATGGCTTATCGATGATGAGAGCCACTTCACATTTTATGGAGGCCTGGAGAGCGTTCTTGAGAAGAGGTCGCCTCCTAAACGGCGAAAGGCCCAATAAAATTCTTATTGCCCAGAATTCACTTCGTAACAACTCTGTAATCAATCCTTTTACCTTTGTAATATTTATCATCGAATGAGGCAAGGTCATAGTCAGTTTATATTTATCAGGTTTTCCAAGCTTGTTAACATTAACCCTTAAACCGAGTCTCGGGCTCTTACCAATGCATTGGACTGAATACTTTCCACTCGTGCAAACTCATTGTAGGCGCGACTATTAAATTGTAATGGTATTTCATTGTATGATAACAGAACGTTATTTTGATCAATCAATCCTACTAATATTATAAATGCGAAAGTTTGTATGTATGTTTGCCTCTCTTTCACGCAAAAACTACTGAACGGATTTGGATGAAACATTACAGTAAAAAGGTTATACATCAGAATAACACATATACTACAATTTACAATGAGTTTGTGAAATTGGCCATAATATAACGATAAATATCAAGTAAGTCGAATAAAATTCTCCCCTCTGAATAGCTTGCTCACGTATTTCTTACTCGCAAAATCTACATACATCTAATCCTTTCAGTTTTAATTTCTCGCTGCTGCAAGTGAAATCGTTATACTAAGTAATCCTTTTCAATAAATCTAACAACATTACATACTAATCCTTTACTGACACGAACAACAGTAAACTGCTATCCTTACCGTATGTAAATCAGTTTCAATGTATGTTTCACAGCTGTGCTGTTCCGTTTGTGACGAAAATTGATATGGATAATCTCAAGCCTGGGGAAGGACATAGGCTACTTTTTATCAACACACTACACAGGCGAAGTTTATATAAGACTGTAACCTGATTGACTAACATACCCAGCGGTCAACCCACAACAGAAACCACTGAACTTAGCATCTTTAAATTTGCAGATAAGTTCTTTGTATAACTTAAATGAGCACTAAGAAGGAAATATGGATAATTCCACCCCCAAGGGTTCCCCCTTAATATAATAGGTGTTCAAAGATCGTATGGAATCCGTCAGTTTTGAAGTTAGCCCTCTGAAATTTCGGATTTACGTGTAGCTTATAGTTAAAAAAAAATTAAATTATTTATTTAAAATGATCTGTCACGAAACTTTATGTGGCAGACCAAATTCCACTCGGGCGAAGCGGCGGGCAAATGCTAGTAATCTATAAAAATGAGTAAAATGTATATTGTTACATCACAGAAATAAGAAAAAAGATATCAATAATCACAACCTGGCCGGTGCACCGCGGTGGTTGAAGTGGGGGTGAGACAGCAGTTTGAAGGTTCCCTTTTTTTCACATACTGAATTTGTCAAGGTGATCGTGTCTTACCTTTGAAACCAGATTTATAACGATAATTCGAATTTTCGTTATGTTTCGTCAAACTATTGTCTTCACTTAGTATAAAAGTGATCACAAAGTACTCCGTCTCTATTATAGATCAGCAGGCGAAGAGCTCACATTAATAATCCTCAACATCCTTTTTTTTATGTTACGACTACGGAAAAAAAGATCAATAATTAAAAAATTATTATTGAAAACTATATTTTTAAAGTTTCGATGTTTCTTACACGATAATCCCTTAAAACGACCCTGTATTTGATTTATTTTACATGCCCTTACACGTAAACAACGGATATAGTGTGTTTTATGTTATCCATAAATCACAAAACATGAACTGATATAATATTTCTAGCTGTACGAAGACATGATCACGTAATACCTCTATTTCGTTCTTTTTTCACAAACCTTTTTCTATGTTTATGTCGTAATAAATTTCGTGTTGGCAAAATAGATTCAAGTACATTTTTTTGTATAGTAATTGAGTGAAGAAGTCAGTATTTCATTATAAAAGAGGCGCGCTGTCGCAGTAATTTATAAGAAAAATAATAAATATACTGAAGAGAATATTAATGGGATACGACCGCAGTATATTATTTATATCTTGGCTAGATGAGGTGCATTGCGGAGTGTGCCTTTTGTAGCGTCTGTTAAGTTGGCTTTATTAGTGGATAGCTGAAGTACCCGCATTGTATCACGTTAATACTGATTTATAGTATCAGCTCTGTTATAGTTTTTATTCCTCATTATTAAGTGCAGTTTATCTAATGTGAAGTTTATTGAGGGTCACGTTGTGTGAACCAAACCTGCCCGGAGCATTTTCTTCCACATATATGTAAGGTCAACTAATATTAGTCAAGATATTTGTATTTGCTTTCATATTAATCTTGGATTGTTATTGGAATTCGCGTTTTGCTTTTCCATGTTTAATTAGGATAGGCATTTATATAGAATAGAATAGAATAGAAAAATAATTTTATTTATAGGAAAAAAAAAGACAAATTTACAATACATAGAAATAGGCTTATAGAAAAATAAGTGAATAAATAATATCATCAATTATATAAAATATGATGTCATTATGAGTGAGGAATATTTACAGTAATTCATCAATCGATTAAGTTGAATATATCTATAAATTATTTATTGATTATAGAGCATCTGTTTGGGAATTTAGAGGATGTAGGAAAAGTTTGGGTTTAAATGAGGTTAAAGAGGACGCATGACGGATATCGAGCGGGAGTGAGTTCCAAAGAGATACTGAACGGGCGAGAAAGGAACGCTCAAAGGTTTTGGTTCTATGGTAACGGATATAAAGATCGGAAGGGCGAGGATCTTCTACCCTGGGATTGAATAGAGGATTTGAATAGTAGGAGACTATAGATATAAGATGGATGATTTGATATAAGCCAGAACCTAGGAAATAGAGTCAACAGATAGTAGGGAAGAGCCATTTTAACTCACATGAGACCTCGGGGTGTCGAAGACAAATCTCTCTCTCTCTCTCTCTCTCTCTCTCTCTATCTATCTATCTATCTATCTCTCTCTCTCTAATTAATATATATATATATATATATATATATATATATATATATATATATATATAAATATATAAATATAAAAATTATATAAATTATATAATATATAATATATATAAAATAGAGAAAACAAATTCATGAAGGGTATTAGGTTCAGTACATCCTTTTGGAGACTTTATATATTGTTACTTGGAGAACGGTTGTGCAGGAAGTTGATTAGTCCGAGATCACGCTCAACTGCCAAGTTTGTTTTTTTTCCTCCAATGTAGGGTATCAACTTTATAGAGGTGGAATGAGAGGAGGGTCTGTAGATCCCACATGATTCCTCCGTGGCTGTAAACAGTTTACATAATTTATCTTTCATAGCTAGATTTGGGCCTAGAACCTACAGCTCAGCAATACAAACCTCTACACATTGGTTACTCAACTCCTATTTCATATGTATGGTAATCAATATTTTAATGCACATCAGTTCAGACGGTTTTTAGATCCGAATAATGTTGATGCCGCTGAACAATCAATCAGTTTTGTAATTTCGGTTTCAATAGAAACAATATATCCTAATGCTGATGACAACCATTTATTTGTTTAAATATCCTAATGGGATTTTAATTTACCTGCAAGGATTACTTCATGCAGTAATGATTATCGCTTAACGTAGTTAATAAGGCTAGAAATTACTCATTTTGAAGCCAGTATTTATAAAAATTAGTATAATATATTTAATGATATTTCTTAATTAGGCTATGAAAATGTATTAAATTTCACTGTCAAATGTTTTATGTCGTCATTAAATATAAATAAATTTGTTAAATGCTTAGGGTACCTACCTTGGGCTTCCAATGCCAAAATTTAAAAAAAACAGTGTGTTTTCTGACTACTGTTAAAACCCTAATCTTGTAGAATCGACTTAAATGCAATCCTCCCACTACGTCTCATTCTCTATAAGTCCCAGCGATCTTTAACATTTTTGTAATTAGTTCTCTTCTAATTTGAATTACTTTATAAGCCTATTTCAGCATTATATTTATTATGATTATTTTTTTTTATAATAGTGCTGCGATGATTCACAATTACGACTTTTTTTCTATTTATTTGACATTTTGATCCCTAAATAGTTCCGCCATACCTTTTATACTTAATCGGCTCTATTAAAATGCCTTCCAATCCTCAATGATTAAGCAATTTAACATGCCAATGAAGGCTGTAATGGAGGAAGCGTCGTGTTGTTTGTAGAATGTTTGACTTCCATTTTTTTTCTGAACTTTAATTAATATTTGAAAAGCCCGCATACATGTTGAGATTAGTAAAAAATAAAAATAAAGATAAAGATGTTCAAATTTAAAAAGTAAATATTCTAATTCACATCAGTTCTGACGGTTCTTAGGCTGCGGTAGTTGAGGTCCTTAAGGTTGTGGTTTTAGTATACCTTTCTTGATGGCCCTTTCCACCAAACTGATCCAATACCCGGCGACGACCCTACTGCCAATATTAACGAGCCGGACTAGATGAGACGGTAGTGGAAGGGTTGGGTCCCACGGGACGGGGATGAATATGATTACCGGAGGGGGTGAGACGGAGTTATTAAGACGCCCTGTTCCTTGCTAAGTGGCCTGTTAAGACGACATATCTCAAAGCCCTATCCACCGTGTCCTTCCTGAATTCAAATAGCTTCATATCCTCCCAAGTCGGCTCTAATTTAAATCCGTTATCTCAAACTCTTACGCTCGCTCCAAGTCTTATTGCTCTTGGCGACTTTAAACTTTACTTGACTTAAGTTGGCTGTGCTAGTTATTGCACATTCTGCTAAACTCATACAAAATAATTTGGTATCAGTTCCGCAATGTTAAGGTACACCAAGTTTTAACATTTCATTCGTTTGGTTTTTAATGTTCTTATTCTTAAAAATAATTGTGATCTTGATGCAAAAAAGAGACTTGTGCATATTTTGGTAATTATTACTTCTTCCCATGGCTCTACAGCCCTTGCAGGGCCCTGGCCTCCGCAACAACGCCTCATTACATAGTAATTATTACATAGTTGTTAAAAATCTAAGACTTTATTTTTTACCTCTGTCTGGACCTTTTTCTTCTATGATTTTCAATTAATTTTAAACTTTACCTAGGGGATATTTTTATTATTCATAGTATCGACATTGGTTTCCGCAGGTGTCGCTTCGAATTAAGTCACGATGAGTTTATGTTTTCATTTGTTTCCTTTTTAATATTCTCGGAAATAATAATATCTATTTAAGAAATTATACAAATGCTATTTGGCACACATTGTATCTGTGATCTTTTGAAAACCTCCCATTGAAGGGATTCTCGTGGAAGCGGGTATGTAGAAACCTCCTATTGTATTCTTGAAAATATAAATAATTTTATTACTGTACGTATATTGTAACTATTACTGACTGTGTATACGTTAAAGAACCGACTTATACATACTGTCTAAGTCACACCATCATCAATTCTTCGAAATGATAGTTGAAACGTTCATTTCTTGATGAATTAATTACCGAAATATGCACACCTTCCATAATCATTCTTTTTTTATATTAAAAATAACGATTATTTTTATTTTAGAGAATATTAAAAATGTAAACGAAAGAAAGATTAAAACTTGATGTAATTAAATTCGAAGCTACAACCTGCGGAATACCAATCATTTTATCATCTGTCATGTCTGTATGCTTTATTCCACTTCTTTGGTACTTAAAAACAATTTTATTTAGAGGGATATCATTTATTTATTTTTAATTAAACACACTTAGATTTCCTCCACCACTGAGCCACTCCGCTCCCACTGAGATGGCATTCTCTAAAAGATGGCAACATAGAACAGAGGTAGGGTAAAGATTATAAGATAGATAGATGGAAAAGTTAGAAAACACTACGTTAAGTGTTTAGCAAAGAGAGCAGTCACTACGTTACTTGATAAGTTATAATATTATAACTTATAATATAACTATAGTTATAAAATAGTATTTGTAGTGAGTTCATATCATAGTCTCTTCGTGTACATCTGTGTTTGACGCATTTAACGCTAACCACTTGACCATAGGAGCCCCTTTTCTTAGAGCTTTGTGCTTTGATGAACAAGTGTTTTATTTATCTGAAAAATTATTAATATAGTTATCAGAAGCATGGGACAGTAGCGTACGATCGACATCAGAATGACCCGAAACTCGCAAGGCCAGATCTTATCCTTTGAAGATCTAATCGGCATGCTCCACCGATTCCGATCTTCTAGCACAATGCGGCCTCCAGGAAGTTCCTAATTTCCGAAGCTAAGAACGAGGGCGGTAAAAAGGACTAATAAAGGGGTTGTCCCCTCCGCCGGGGGCTAATGAAAGACAAGGATGCACATCTTTCTGAGACATTTAACTCGGTGTTAAAGTCCACCAGTCGCGAGGGTTGCAGGGTTGTTGAATTAGTGAAAACTGTGAACTCGCACGGAACCCCCTCTTGCTAATACCATTGTTATTTTTATTTTTTCCCGTTCCTTTTCCCTCTTTTCTTCTTGGACTATTAAAAAACAAAAAAAGAGTAAGAAAAAAAAGCTCATTAAAGAGCTGGCCCTCTGTTGCCCCCGCAATAAATCCTGCGAACCCTACGCGGCTCCGACTTAAAATGCTCCGAATGCTCTGGCAATTTCGCACCTATTAATTTAACATTCAACTGACTCAAGTCAGCAATAAATGTTATAAGTTTTTTTCGCTACGTTTTCTTCCTTCGTCATGTTACCCCCCTCCCTCTTACTACCCTCTCTCTCTCTCACTCTCTCTCTCTCTCTCTCTCTCTCTCTCTCTCTCTCTCTCTCTCTCTCTCTCTCTCTCTCTCTCTCTCTCTCTCTCTCTCTCTCTCTCTCTCTCTCTCTCTCTCTCTCTCTCTCTCTCTCTCTTTCTCTCTCTCTCTCTCTCTCTCTCTCTCTCTCTCTCTCTCTCTCTCTCTCTCTCTCTCTCTCTCTCTCTCTCTCTCTCTCTGTCTCCCTCTCGCTCACTCCCTCTCTCTCAATCTGTCTCTCTCTCTCTCTCTCTCGCGCGGTCATTATCACGGCTTAGATAAGTTGGAACTTGTGTCCCAAAGCTGCCTCTTATCGCAGTTTAGTACTTAACAGCTCAGTCTCGATTTATCGTTTCGTTGATGGGAATTCGTAATTCAATCCTGCGACAGGCTTTTCATTTTTTAAAAGTAATTTAATTGGCAAGGGTTAAGCGAAATTGGTGTTTTTATGAAAAAAGAAATCAAACACTAATCATGGATAATCTTGGGTTCAGTACGTAGTTAAGGCTCTACCGTTTCATGGACAAAGGTTGTGCAGGGATGTGACACTCAACCGTAAGGTTTACCTCTTACTTTGGGTACCCACTTTATAGAGGCTCCGTGAGCCTCAATAGGTCCCCGACCCAAAGGATCGCCATCCTTGGAAGTTAAAATAATAAATAAAGTCTACCACAGCCGTTTTTGAACCCGGCACGGCAATTCAGAGCTCTACCACTGAGACACTCTGCCTCTGGTGTTTTTATATTCTCATTAATTTAAGCACACCGACCCAATCGATTAGTTTAGCTAATAACGTCACAAGTAATAAAAAAAAATGAACTGTGAACATTCTTCATACAAACAGACAATTAGCATTGAAAAGGATAAAGAGATCAAATAATTTATCTGCAGCAACCTGATTTGAACCCAGAAGCTTCGGTACAGCAAGTCATCGCCCTATACTCTGGGCCTATACCCCACTTCGAGAAATAGTGAACCTTTTTCAATTAAATCTGCTTTCTAAATTGGTATCCTATCTAATTCAGGCCTCTCAATTGGAATATTTTATTATTTCTACTTTAATTTAGGTATTTTCATTTTTAATCATTTTCGAATATTTTAATTCTAAGATATTTTCTATTTTTATTGCCTAGAGATCGGAATCAATGGCATTCCTTTATCTACTTATTTCATATTTCTTGAATAAAAGATTAGACCAATTATTCAATTATGTATTAAGTGGCTGACTTATAATGTTAAATTATTTATATATTCCATCGTTAATTTAAAAAAAGTGAAGTATTCACAGGGAATTTAGTTTTAAGACTATTTCTTCTTAACAAGCCTTTGTTATACGCTCGCCTTACACCTAGGGAGGAAGTGAAGGTGTTTTAACCGAGTAATTGGACATAAATTAATTTTTTTTCTTCAACATGTTTACTATTAATTGTAAAGGCATTACCTTCCCCTAATAAACCTGTAATCCTGTCCTCCAATTTCATGGTGTGCAGGTTGCCTTAATCGCTGAGAGGATCAAATAACATTAGTGCTTTTTGCTGAATGGTGGATCGGAAATGGTGTGAGCGTAGATTGTTATCGAGACATCTGATGCACGGTCATTAATGTAAATAGAGCTGATGGTCTGCATGTCATTAAAGAATGTATCGAGATAGATCCGTTTAGTTATGGGCGTCATTTTGCTTCCCGGTACATAAACGTGAAATGTAACATACTCGAAGATGCATTCCTACCGCAGAGACACTTGATGCACTGCTTAGGAAAGTGAGCGTGACATAAGTGGACAGGGCTTCAACATGAGCAGAAGCTGTGATATGCGCAAGAAATCATCCTGAGTCGTCATACGTTGCGCGTGGTGGTATTGCGGAATGCGAAGTAAGTATGTGGTGCATCGTCTTGGGCTATCCTGTTCCACAAGAGCTATGCGATTGCACTGCGCTCTGCCTTATGTGTTATCTTAGTGTTTCTCCTTTTAATTTCATTTAATTAATATTAGACTTTACTCTAATTATTACTAATTAAGATTTTTTTATGACTTTTATTTGTTTATGAAAATTCCTACCATCTTATTAAAAAAAAAAACCGTACAACTACAACACATGACGAGTCTTGGGTTCAGTACGTAGTAGAGACTGTACTGTTTCAAAGACAACGTTTGTGCAAGGAGGTTATTTGTCCTAGATCGCGCAAACCGCCAGGTTTTTCCTCTTAATTAGGGTAACCACTTTATAGAGACCGGTTGTTCCAGGAGGGTCTCTAGTTTTCATCTCCGGCTGTTAATACGTTAAATAAAATATCTGCAACAGCCAATTTGAACCAGGGACCTTCGGCACGGCAACTCAGCACTCTACTACTGAGCTACGCCACTCCCACATAAAGATTATATATATTATTTATCCCCATATTAGATTTGATCCATAATTTATTTCTAAACGTATATATCAGAATAGTAATACATCTAAACGCGCATTGCAATCAGTTGAATGGTTACATCAACAGACCCAGCCGGGCTCCCAATAGGCTCACCATATGGGATGAATCCTATGGGATCTAGGTGCCTTTTGGGGCCTACCCAGCCTCTATAAAGTTGGGTATCTGGGAGAAAACCATGTGGATTAGCATAATCTATAACAATTCAATGTTTCCTAGAAACAGTATTGTCTGTACCACGTTCTGAACCCAATACCCTTCATGAGTTGTAGTGGTACACTCTTTTTTTTATTCTTACATGCAGCCCTCATAATTATGATGCATTTCCAAAACGACCCGCAAGATAATTTGGTGTCCAACCGGACCAGAAAATAGCGGATCGTTTACAACAGAAGCAGGTCACCGGTACCTAGACCCTACGCAGAACCTGAAGGAGTGAGAGATATGAGCCCTTGGAAGGACTGCGAGTACTATCAAGGGCTGTTTCAATTAAGAAAACAGTAAATAATGCCAGCCGGCTAATGATAGCGGCCGCTCGAGCGGGGAAGAAAAAACTCCTCCCTAATTGTTACTTGCAAATGTAGGAGCTCGCTCAAGAGTCTGTTAATTAAAAATACTCACCCCTCAAGTGGTTCCCTTGAAATATTATCTTTAATAAAGAAACGGGCCCTTACCTAACGTTAACAATCGACGGGAATTAAGTAATTATTTTTGTTGTTTATTTCGCGCTCTTACAATGGGGATGTTCGACGTTTGATACATAATACATATTCATGTTGTAAGGAACAAAAGTTATAAGTTGAAAGCAAAACTTCATCGTCTTCTATAAGTGCCGACCCGCTCTGGATGCTGGCGATTATAAATGCTAATTTTATTTTGAAAACCCCTGCAAGAAAGAAGTCTATCGATGTTAATCCTATCCATCCAGCTTTTTCAACAAGGAGTGACTGCTGCGACCTGGACCTCTCTCTTCTAAAATCTCACCCTGAACGATTAACTGCAGCAGGCGATACTTTTCATTTCGCATCACATGACCAATGTATACTAATTAATATCTTTTGATACTGTTTAATATCTCTAGGGACTTCTGTATTCGTCTCTTTGTTGACCAATGAAACTCAGAGCATACGCCGATAACTTCACATCTCGAATACTTATAGACTTTTATTTGAAGCATCCGTAAGTTTCCATGCCTCTGATTCCTATGATAACATGGAGAAATTACACTTATTTTTAATTGGCTCACATTGACGGTAGTTAAACTAAAACCTTGAATGAATTCTCGTTATGAAATTACGAGCGAATGTGCAATCCAATTTCGTTTGTGAATTTCTTTTCAATATTGAGATTTTTTTATATATAAAATTATATTCCAGCCAAAACTAAGCAAGTTCGTGTGGATTGGGTATGTGACGTAACCATTACATAAACTTAAATTCCAGGGAATCTCGATCCTATACAAAAACAATCATTTAACGTTTTATCTATGATATACATCCCTATCTTAAACCATAATACTATTCTAGATAAAATAATTAAAAAGCTAAAATAAAGATGAAGATATAAAGATTCTTACTGATAGCACCCATTTCAAACTCATTTTGTATTTCACCACTAACATGTTAATCGTTATATTTTATAACAAATTCATTTTTATTGTAATTGGACTATGTTTTATTATCTTATAGATTTCTTTTTATTTTTATTATTTCTCATCAATGTTGTAATTTATCTTTTATTCTTTGTATTTCTATCTTGTCGTTCCTATTATTTCTGTTTATAGAACCTGTTATGCCTGTCTGTCTTCTTTTTTATAAATCCCATTATTTTAGTATAAATATTGTTTTAAATGTTTAAATCATAGTTCTTTTTCTATCTTGTTTAATCCAATTATTTTATTTTTATATATTATTTCGTTATTTATTCTATATATTGTTACTCCATATATGTATATATATATATATATATATATATATATATATATATTTTAAATATTTTGTTTTGTTTTATTTTAAAATATATACATATTTTTAAACATTGGTGGGATTATTCCTTACATCGAAAATGATTTTTCATACAGTATTTTTTACAGGTTAATAAGTTTCTTTTGTTGGTAAAAATTCCGTATATATTATTCCACATTGTTTATATAGTTATTCTGTTTTCTTTTATTCTTAGCACCGATGATGGCCTAAAACTTAGGCCGAGATATTTGCACAAATAAAATAAGTTAAACTTATTGAGTACACCCTCCCCCCCCCCCCCCATCGACCATTTCACTCTAGAATAAATATAAAATATTCCAATATCAATTTTCTTTAACAACAGTTAGTTCTAACTTGCATCACCGTTGCCCTTACGACGACCCTCGGAAGAAAGTGAAACCGGAACGGAAGACACGGGCGGTTGTGTTCGATCGGGAAGGAAAGGCGGATCCCCATGGTGAGGATAAACAGGGCTACGTGAGGAGACTCCCGATGGACCACTGACCCGGCCACGCTCTCGTCCGAATTCAGGGGGAGTATCCAGGGGTGGGGGGTTCTTCTGGCGATCGACCTCTCGAAGTGGTGGAGGTCGTCGAGCGAGTTCCGAAGGGGATGTTAAGGTTCTCAGTAGGCACCTGCCATGCCCATCCGTTATTGAAAGAATATCTATTTAACTTTTAAGGCCTGCAACGTGGGTCGAAACGTTGTTTTTAAAATAAATAGTTAGTACCTATTTAAGAAATTCTTTTACTGGCCTCTACCCGGATTATTTTCTCCCCACATAAGATCGACTAATATTATTCAAGAAAAAAAAAATTTATATTAAAAATATATTATAGAAAAAGCAGACATGACAGGCGTTGTCCTGTCCAAACCTTTGAATCGGAGAATTATATTTTTTTCTTAATATATTGTAATTATTTGGATTGTGGATGAAAATATTTTTTTTTTTTAAAGTAAATAAAATACCTGACGCCATCACGCGCATATTTATTTTGAAAACCCCGGCAAGATAGAAGTATATCGATGTTAATCCTACCCATCCATCATTTTCAACCAGGAGTGACTCCTGCTACTACTTTTCTAAAATCTCACCGTGAACGATTAACTGCAACTTTGAACTACCAATTACGTGTGAGTATATTTTTATTCACAAAGCTCAAATTTCTTAAGCATAAATTTTTAATTAATAGCAATAGAGAAAAATGTAAAGATAAAGCGGACCATTGGCGAAAGTTTAGGAGGAGGATAAATTAATTTTTTTTAGACATTAACTTCCGGATCGAATTGCTAGTCTAAACTATTCTCGAATCCACTTCAACACACTAATAATTTCATCAAAATAGGTCCTACCGTTTTAGAGGAGTTCGGTTACATACACGTGAACAGAAGGATATTATTTCTGTTAATAAAAATAATGAAAAAAAATTAGGTAAAAAAATATTAGAACAATATAGTACTAATAATTACTCGCAGCCCTGATGACGTAGGCTCATCATTGCTTCTGATGAAACTTTAAGGGAAATATGGCGTAACGACAGAAATACATTCTTGAGTAATAATGATTCTTTATCTAGTAGCGGCAGGAAATTTTTTTCGTTGGGAATCTGATTATCTAATCTAACAAAAATGTATACTTTCTGTTTTATGCAATTTATTTCCAAGCTATGTAGAAAACAAACTCTTCCTATCATCACATTTTGTTCCTTCATGCATATCTATTACAATCAATTAAATTTTTAACTATTCAAATATACATAGCACACCAAACCTTTAACAATATTTATGGGATATATGTTAATATTGTACAGTTATAATACAATAATGTATGATTGTACAGTGGTAAACATTTCTTAATCACTTCGCCATGATTAAGAAAGCTTGATATGTCTCCAAAAGATAGTTTGACGAGTACACGACCAATTCTCAAGACAGAGGGGAAAAAGCTAAACTTATTACATTATAAGTTACTTTTAAAATCGTTCAAGCCGATTTCGAAGCTGCACCATGGAAAAAGTTCTACGGTTTGTTTTGCAGCCGCTATTGCACATAGAATTGTGAATTATTTTGTTTCAGCTGTAAAATTTTTTATTCAATATTAAAGCTCATTAATAGATTCTGATGGAGTATTAAGGAAGATGTGTTCAGGTTGAGCGTGATCTTGTACGAATCACCTCCATTAACAACCGATGTTCTAGAAAGTACAGTCTCTACCATGTACTGAACATGACCCTTCTAGAGTATAAGCGGTATGAGTTATATATCTACGTAGTCGCAAGATAAAGAATATCAAAACATCTCTCTTTATCAGTTGAAAGTGTTGTTTTTTTCTTCTGTTACTATCAAAACTCATCTCCTAAAACCTGGAAAATCACGAAACCTATCAGAGTCGGGACCCAACGCTTTTAGCCGATTCGATAGGAATTTCACACAAGTTAATACATTTCCATCTTCTGCAGAACTTTAGAAAGCTGAATGAAAGAATGAAAGCTATAGCGAAGTGAATGTTCCATTAACCTGGGGAATATCCTCACGACTTTTTTTGTAATATAAAATATATTTTGTTATAGAAAAACAATGGCGCTGCTTAGTGGAACTTTCATATTTTAACGTAGTACAAAAAAATAAGGTAGTAATAACGCAGTTTTAGGTAATTTTAATTATTTTCGGTAAATAAATTGTGTAATTTATATATAGTACGTTGAACTTAGGTATCATTGTGATTTGTGACTTAATATGCCTTTGTCTTGCTGGAAATGTTGATATTTAAAATATTTTTATTGTAACAGTTAACATAAAAAACCTACTTACTTTCTTTGCTAAACTTTATCCGGAAATTTATTTATTTTTAAAAATTGTATCATTCAATGGAATTTACAACTGTATTATACTGATACAATAAGTAAATTCCCAAAATTTAAAAATTATAATTTATAAAACTGCCTTATTCCCAAATGTTTGTGATCGTTAACGTTGAAGGATGAACAACGTCTTAAGATATTCGAAATTAAGGTGTTGCTTACAATATTCGTTCCGAAAAAGGATGAATCCTTTGGATAATTCAGGAAATAATGCAACATAGAATTGTTGAATAAACGTCAGATTAATATTATTGAAGTGATCGGGTCAAGAAGATTAAGATAGCCTTGTTAAGTTGCCGGGCTTATTAACAAACATATTCCTAAAAGATTAATAAGCATTGAACCAACTGAAACTTCCATGAGATAGATCAAAGGCGTAAGTGGGAGGATTGCGTTGAGGGTGATCTACCTGCGTTTGATGTTGATGAAAAGTTTGTACTGATGGATGGCATCGGCAGCGAGCCTTCGGGTTCGCTAAGCCTTTTATTGCTATTGTAAATAACTATAAAAAGGAATTAAATAAGTTAATAATTATTTGTTATTTATAAAAGTAACAAAACGAAGCTTTCCATCCGTAAATCGGTCTTTTACATAAGACTTTATTATGAAATAGTTCTTATGGTGGAAATCCAGGTTGTGAAATTTTAATTAAATGCGTTATGGAGTCAACATTTTTAAAATCGTCACAAAAGTCGTTTTTGTTTTTTTATAGTTTTAACAAAATTTGAATTAAAAGTATTATCTTAAATTTTTTTTAATGCTATTTTTTTATAAGTATTTTCTTATATTTTTTATCTTTCTCTTACTAGTAACATTCCTCAATCTTGAAGGTAATAGTTAGGTAGGTATTTGGTTTGGATTGCAACGATTTCAAAATTTCAAAATTCTTCTCTTTTTCATCGTTTATTTTTTTATTTTGTCGTAACATTTTTTTACACTTACAACTGAGAGAAACTTCCAACTATATCCAATTAACGGTAAGTTAAATGGCCATTGTGCAACCAGTGTATACTTCAACCTTATCGGCCGTTTTTCCAGTTCTATCTTAATGGCGGATCTCCTACTTTTTGCTACGATTTATAATGATAATGAGTTTGAAAAAATAATTGAATAGTTTTGTATGGCTCGGGAATTCGAGGATTAAGATTAGATAAATCTAATCTTTAAAATAAATATGGGTGGTGCATAATATTCAAGGAGTTAACGCAGAAACTGCTCACGGTTTTTATTCAATATAAGGTTGCCTGTACCAATAGAATCAAGGAAGAGTCTTGTATGCGAGACTGTGCTGTTTTTAGAACAACAGTAGGTGACTTGTCCGAGCTCAACCGCTCATCCCCCAGTTTTTCGAATAATTAAGGATACCCACTGCTTATAGAGGCTGGGTGTGCCTCAACAGGTTTCAGATACCACTAGGTCCTAAACGGCTGATAACAGATGAAAAAATTTATCTGTCACAGCCAGACTTCGCTAGTTCAGTCAATTAATTGTATGCTCCTGGAAAAGTTCAGAACCGGATCAAAACAATAATAAATAAGGTAAAAAAATAAGTGTTAGACAATATTTCTTGATTAAACATATGTTTGAAATGTGAAAAAAAACTTTGGAGTTATCCGATTTCGATATTAAGCTCATATATAGTATGCTTAATGTATAGTATTAACTAATTTACTATAATAAGCATACTTATACATACTTATACATTTACATTTTTTTTAATGTAAATAGAATAGAAAAATAATTTTATTCTGGGACCAGGTCCCTTTAGAATAACATAGATGAAAATAATTAAATATATATATATATATATATATATATATATATATATATATATATATATATATATATATATATATATATATAGTATGCTTAATATACGGGGTAGTTCAGTGTGTAGAGCACTGACGTTCCCGGGTTCAAATCTGGCTGTTAATTTAATTATTATATCTGTTAAGTGTCATAGCTGTACCTTAACCGATCTACAGATTCTTCTGTGACTCACTCAGCTTTCATATACTGAATGGTCTTGATTCGATGCTATTTATGTTTATTTATCATTTGACCAGCACTTCTGATACTCAACCTCAACAAAGAAATAAACTTCGCTGACCTTTATAAAATAAATAATTATATACTTTTATATTTTTAATTATTAAACGTTTGCACCAGGTCTTCCTTTATATTTTTACTTAGCTTGCGACTTCTGGCAAATCTGAATGATCCAAATGAATCTTTCACGAGATCTTTTGGGAACGTTTTCTAAACCAAACTTACTAATCTGAAGACTTTAAAATACAAGCCTGCCTATAATTTCCAAATCAAATATTGAGCATTGGATAAGTCCCGATCGGACGTACCTAATTGGCTAGTTAGTTAGAGACCGATTAGTGATACCATCTTTAATTACTGAGGCTTCTGTAATTGATTTATACAATCCCATCTCCAGCCACCCACCGTGGCCCGGTTTCGAAGCCGCATTACCATTCAAAACGCGTCCCTTTTAACTCAACATTTATCAAATTTAATAATTTTAACGCCACTCTAATTCTAGCGATGATGGCAATTTCGATTTGGGAACTGTCATTCTACCCGGAGATGAAATATTGCCTAGTCGATGATATTTTTTGATGTATCTATCAGATTTAAAAATCGATACGATCTATTATCTTTTAATGGTTTAATTACTTTTAACGGTTCCGAGATGAATAGTGTTAGTGGGACTTATTATTGATATATATTGATGACTTATTACATTTACGAACTGACGTAAACTGCCTGTTTACTGATTTTTAATTGAAAACTTAGAAGATTGATGGTGATGAGGGCATTAGTTCGTTAGTACACGGTTTCTTATAATGACAAGTTTAAAAAAACTTCAATTTTCGTTCATAAATTTAATGTTTTAATTTTTGCTCCATTCTTTTTTCTTGCTGCTTTCTTGGAAACAAAAAAAAACATCTTAGGTTCAGCGGGGGCTTTATAACTTCTAAGACAACGGTTGTACAGAGAGCTTTCTTTTCAGAGATTTTCCCCTTATTAAGGCAACTTACATTATTGAGCCTGGGTGAGCCCTAGGAAGGTCTGCAGATCACATTTTTATTTTAAATATCCCTTAACTTTATCAGTATTAATTACAAAAAAATAAATTCAATTAATATAGACATAATTCTCAACAATATCATAGTATAGGGTACAACGGAAAAAGTCCTTTCCGGATATTTGTATTTCCTACTTCAAAATTCCTGTCTAATTGAGTTAATTAAATTAATTCGATAAAATGAATACATTCTGCACCAATGATATCACGAATTGTACGAAAAGCTGTCTAATTCAATTCGCAAACCGTTAATTATTCATTAGTCAAGGTCGTACTTTTAGAAAGAATTCGGCTGGAAAATTATCAAGGTCTTAGAATAATTGAAAATTTTACTTTTACTCCGTATAATGATCTTATTACGATCGCCCATGACCTATGACCAGAGCTACAATTGTTTCTTTGATTGAAGTGCTTTTGCAGAGTTCACAGTTCTCAGGCTTGAATATAAGTTCCCCTAACAAAAACATCATCTCTACTTTGGAAAAGAGACTATTTAAAAATTTCAGTGGCTGTCCCAGAAAATTCACAGTAAGATATAATCCAAGAGTTAAAAAAAAAATTGTAGAGAAACACTTACTTAAATTTAAAAGATTTGGACATTGGTCCTTGACGTTCCAAGGTTTTTAATTATTTTAATCTAAATTTTAAAAAGTTCAGAACGATATATCTTCATTACTATTTTTTTCATTACTTTATTTAATTATTTTTTTAGTTTTAAGATATAAAAAAAATAAAGCCACTGATTTTATATCTTTTAGGTATAATTTTTTTATTATACCTTCTAAAAACAACGTTCCGAGTTCTATAAATATTTTCGAACTGTCCACTAAGAATAAACAACACAGTATTCATAAGTATTTTATTATTTAAATATTACACTACTCTGATAAGCCTCAAACATTTGTATGACCTCAAATAACTTAATTTGTATTTTTTTTAATTTAAAATAGCTCGAATCAATATGATTAATAAATTAAACCTATGAACCTAACAACAAACCATAAAGGGTATCGGTTCAGTGCATGGTAGAGACTGTAGTTTCTAAGAGAACAATCAGGATTAGTGAGTGTCTCTATAAAATGAAATATATATGAAATAAACATTTTTTGAATTGTTATACTTGCTGGGGTGGCCACTCAAAACACAGTTGGTCTTTCGCCTATCCGATTAGCCTCTTCCATATTCTCTTGTCCATACAATCTTCCTTAGTTCATGGATCGGGTATTGTTTATTTTTGGTTGTACTTGGGTATTTTCTGAGTTGTAAAGCGCTGAGTGTAATAGGTCCCGTCTTCAAATTCGGCTGTGAATAATAATTCATTTAATCTATTAATAACTGGGGATGGATCCTATGGCATCGAGAAACCTTTATGGGCCACCCTTCATTGATTGATAACCTGTCGGTGAGTGTGGTCTCTGAAACCTACCTGCTCAACAGTTGTCCTAGAAACAGTACAGTCTTTTGTACGTACTGAATCCAAGTCCCTCGTGGGTTGTAGGCATTTTATTTTTTGTCTAGTCATGTTTTACCTTCGTACTCTATGAAGAAAAATCTGTGGATTGGATAGTTCTATATTAAAAATGAGCACCCATTCATCATGACATGAATATATATTTTTGAATGAGAATATTCTTCCTTTGATGAATCCGCCGCCATTTATTCTGTACTCATAACATGGACCCCTCTCAATTATAGCTCCCTAATACTTTATTAAACTTTTTTCCTAGTCATAAATATTTTAACTTTATGCACTTAATAATAATCTCGTCCTTTCGATCCACCGTAACGTTTTATTAATCGCCTATTTACTCCGGCAATTTACAATAAATAATTACGAGATATATTTTGTCTGGTTGTTTTCTTATTAGCCATGAAAGTGATGAATCAATTCTAATATGAGTCCTCTATCGGGTTTTTTTTTATACTTCGGAGTATAATTATCAAGGATTTTTTTTCTTGTTTATTTATTCATTTGCCTAATTGCCTAGTAGAGAACAATTTAATTATTTTAATAAATGAAGAAAACAGTGTATTTCGATTAAAAAAATACATTATCCAAATTTTTTCAAGAATAAATATTAATTATTATACAATAGTTTTTGACTCAAGTTAGTTATTCTTTCATTAATAGTGTTAATTTATGGTCCAAATTTAAAGTTATTTGATAACGGATATAATGCTAAAATGTAGCCCCCAAAGTTTTTAAGGTTTAAATTTTTATATTAATTAAATTAGTCAAAGGATACAAAATTTTTTGAAAGGATACAATATTAGCAAAACAAATAATTCTATATTAATTCCGTGCTTGAAAAATTTTGGCTATCGTAAATTACAATTTTTTAATTTAAATTGAAATATTTAACTGCATATATTGACTGAACATCCAATAATTTTTGCTGTTCGATGGGATTGACCTGTGAAGTAATGCCTGGAACTGAATAAGATATTAAATTATATTATGTGCTGAATATGTTAATTATTTTGTAGAGCGCTGAGTTGCTGTGGTGAATACTTTGGATTCAAAACTCGAGTATCAGTTCCACACAAAGTTAAATTTTAAGGTTTAACTTTTCATTTGTTTCCTTGTTAAATACTTTAAAAAAAAACAAAAAACATTTTTAGTATGAAAAAAAGAGATTAATTAGAGATTACTTCTTCATTTCATCAAGAAATGAACGTTTCAACAAACATTTCAAAGTATAGATGATGATATAACGTAAACAGTTTTTAAATCTATATACATCCAGCAATAGTTACTGTTTACAATCAGTAATAATTTTTTTTCTATTTTAGAGAATATTAAAAAAAAACCAATGATAATTTGTTACATGACTCGAAGCGACAACCTGAAATGATACCAAATCCTGATAAATTATTTAATCTGTTAGCAGACACAAGTGAATCCTGAGGGATTAGTTTTTTTCTTATTAAAAGGTCCTCTCTGAAGTATGATGTTGAATATTTTACAATTAGCTGATATAATTGAGAAAACGTAGTGGGTGAATAAAATAGAGCCGTGTCGAAGTTCTGTCGATCCTTTTTTTTCCTTTTTCGGCAATTGATGTCTATTACTTTTTAGACAAGTGTTCATCCGGGTAAAAACTCGGACGAACAACCATTGCCTTGGAAACAGTGATCGTGAATCCTTCATGGGTTGTAGTGGTTCGGTTTTTTATTTTTATTACATTTATAATTATATTTTAAGCATAAAAACGCCATTATAGAGAATATTAAACAATGACCTAATCAACTCCAGAGTGTTCTCAAGTATTGGAAATGTGTACTTTAGGTATATTTAAGGGCTTAGATATAAAATCTGTATCGGAGGGTATCTGGGATGTAATGCCTTTACTATGTTGCCCGGACGTGAGTTGAGGCGGGACTGACTCATCTCAATTTTATTACCCCTTTAATGGCTTATTGCCTGCCTCTTAGGGTCGTAACTTGGTAATTAGCCAGTTAGCGAGCAATAAACCATAACTTGAGTACTTCTTTACAGATACGAACTCAGATTCGCATCTTTCAATAACAGCTATAAATTTTTGCTCATCATATAAGATTTTACAGGGGTAAAAAAAAATATGGACGCGATGTGAGATATTTTAAGACAACCATGATAGCTAATTGTTGTTTTTATAGCAATTAAACCTCATAATGAACGCCTTTGTACTTAGCAGAAACAAAATTAAAAAACAATACAATCTATTGTACATTATTATAGAATATATTTAAATAACGATGGAATACTAAAACTGCAAATGCTAAGAACAAATTCTTAGTAAATAATTTATAAGAAAACTTACTCGTATAATCCAACCTTTAGACTTTTCATTATGTGATTATGTGATATGCAATATATGTACAACCAGGTGGGCTGAAAACTTCGTAGGCTTACATAGTAAAATATATTTTTTTGTTTATAATTTTTTTCTGTTTTATTATTCAACATAGTTGCCTTCAAGAGTGACACAACGATTATAGCGATCAACCAATTTTTCGAAACCACTTCTACAGCACCACTTCTCTAGATTTAATTTTAGTGATACCAATTATATGCCTGCCTGGGAACTTCTCAGCCGACCTAATTGCTATCACCAAAGATATTTTTTACACTCTTTGAAAAACCTGGAGCTTCCTGCCAGGCACCGAACCCACGATCTCGGATATAGTTAGTTGTAATGCTAACTACTACACCAAATTAGGAGACCCCCTCTATTAAATTTTTCAATCATCTGAAAGACTAAAATTCATTTTTTTTCCCCTCCTGCTAAAGAAATTGTTTACTCTTACCTGAGGGATTTGAGTTATAAAGGTGGTTGCTGGATAGAGATTATAATTATAACATAACTCGTGAATGACATAATCAAGAAATACAACAAAAAAAATTCATGGCACACTTGCTGGACATCTGAACGCTCAGGTATAAATATTACTAACAGATCCACTACCAAGAATCTGAAAAGGAGAACCGTCTCTGGAGCTGGGATCTACTATTACAGCGAGATAAGACCTGCAAGAAGGGCATAGGAGGTTTTCCATTCAATGCTTCCACGTGAATCCTTCAGGGGAGGTTTTCAAATGAAATTAATATTTATTATTATCATTGTTCCGTTTTATCTCTCTTTTTGAGTTGAATATCTGGGATTGACGAAAAGTCCAGCCATTTTAATTTTGTTTCAAGTTCTGTTGTCAAGTAGTACCTATGCCCGGATGGCAGCCGTGCTCTTCTTGGTCTATGTTGTCGACGAGCGAGTTATCATTAATATTAACTGCTGATATTGGTTTGTACGCCTGCGTTTCAACAACATCGATGCTTTTAGGGGAAGCTTTCCATGCAAGAATAAAAGGAATAGCAATGTCCTTTATGTTCGAGGGGAGGAAGAACGTTAAGATTTGCTGACCACAGCCCTTGAAGGCGCAGTAGCTCCGGAGAATGAAGACGGATAGCGGGCGCAGAGCCACTAAAGATGAATGCAAAGCTGCAATAAAAATGCATCTTTAAAGAGCCCTTCCTGGGGGTATAAATCCGAGAGGACCCTAATGGGAATATAGGGCTTGCAGGGGGCCCTTAAATATTGGATACCTTTATAATGGCGGCTGCAGCAGCTTCCTTTGTCTCGCTTCTTCCTCTTTAGTAATTTATTTTTATCAGCCCACTCTTTAAATGTCAACATAATGGTTTAGGAGTGTCTCGTCTTGTCGATTTACAGGCTACTAGCTTCGCAAGTGCCGCTTAAGAGAGATTGTGTAGCTCTTTCTTCTGTTAGATCTCTTTCAACTACGATTGCATCTATTAAGATGTCCTATCAGTTCTTCCTTTTTTTTATTTAAAAAAAAGATTGAAAAAGACTTGTTTGTATATTAGTCTAACGCCACTTTATGTTGCTAAAGCTAATTGGGCAAAGCTACACCGAGAGTCCCAAATTTTGCTTATCCAGGTATAATAAAGAGAGGAAATTTTAAGGAATAACCGAGGCCATTCTCGGTACCACCTTTTACATCCGTTCCGAAGGATGGCGTAAGTAAGAATTTTTTACTCCCTTATAGGTTGTCCCATTCTCATTCTCATTCTCAATATTATTATGTTTAAATATATTAACTTTGTGGAAATGGGAAATAAGAGGTAGTTTGAAATAAAATGAATGACTATGAATGTATTTATTTATTTTCTATTTTAAAGAGGTCATTGTGTATTCAAAACGTAGTCTGAAGATTAAATTATTATCAAAGCCGTCTTCGTTCAGAATAATAATTATTCCAAAAAATTTATATTAAATTCTGTTTTGTTGGTTTTTAATTAAAACTCTCTCTTAGTTTTGGAGATTTAGAATTAAAGGTACTTGTACATTCACAGTTTCACCTAAAGAAGACTTAAAGAAGATCCGAACAATCACCACTGGGTAAATTTCTTCCTTATGCTTGACATGTCTGTTCATTTTATACATTGTTTATTACATTCACTAGTTTTCGGTTGTGACTTAAAAATTATTTTAAAAAAAAATGCTGTGCCACCTCAATCGATGAAGGATCTTGGGTTCAATAAGCGGTAGATACTGTACTGTTTCAGATCACACTAAACCGCCAGATTCCCCCCCCCCCCGATTAAGTGTATCCACTTTATACAGGAATGGGTCACGCCCAGGGTCCATCCCCGACTGTTTACGCATTAAATTAATTATCTGCAACAGCCGGATTTCAATTAAAATATTAAAGAGAAAAACACGTTAAAGATTTATTGCTTACTGTTGGAAAACAAAATAGAAATGAAACTACTTAACTGATGGGACGCGACTAGTCAACAGGGGCAGATAGTAGCGACCACGTGTTCAGAAGCTGGCCTGAACAATAGTTCTTTAAAATATCGTTTTCTTTTGAGCGAAGGTAGATGGCGCATTTGCTCCTCTCTTCCTGGAGAGATGAGAAGGTGGTGAAACCGTCGATCAGTCAAGCAGTGGCGTTATGTTAATGGTGACTTTTGTTGGAGAGAAAGAGGAACATTTGTGGCGTACCCAATCCTGAAGCACGTGCTAGCAGCTGGCATTCAGGAAGATCTTTCATTATCTATAGGCATAACTTCACCCGCTTCAAAATCCTTTTCTATCGCTATAATAATAATATAACATAAACAATACTAAAAATCTGGTTATTGATATTAAAAGTAAAAGTAATATCCAAATTGTATTCCAAAAGTATCTTAATCTAACCTAATAACGTCTACCAATGCAACCCATATTGGATCTTTAGTGCATGGTAGAGACAGTACTGTTCCAAGGGCAACGATTTTGGAGTGAGTTGATTTGTCCTAGATCACGCTCAACCTTCAGGTTTATACCCCAATTTATTGTTGTTGGATGGACCCAAGGGTAGCTGTTAACAGCACTCTACTTACTGACCATCTCCATTCCCAATCATATTTTGAGAACTAATATTATTTATTTAATAGAATATAAATAGATACAATTTAAACTAGAAGGCTTCAATTGCAAAATAACAGGATGAGAATATTTTATTATTATACGTTCTTCTGTTATATCTGTAATAATAATAATCAGGCTTTTATCATAAACAAAAATTAAACAAACAATATTTCATGATGCGTTCACGTTCAAAAGCTGATATTTCAAAATCCGCTAAAAATTTCAAAAATTGACTATTAACATTTTTCGCTGCTTAAGTCGTCAATACAGTTGGTCTAGCGCGACACTTTTCCATATTTTTTCTCATGATTTTAGTCCGGTTCTGAACCCGCAGTTTAAGGAGCATAAAGCATTGGTTGACTACACTAGAGAAAGGTGTAAAAAAGCCAAACTTTGAGTTATTGAGTTATCCGCTTTTAATCTTGAACGACTCAGACGCTTTTATTTTTTGAGATAATAAAATACCAACGTCGTTTTTCAGTTGTGTTTTTATATATATAAAAACTCTTGATATACCATAACGGTAGGTCAACTTCCCAGATAATGTCTTCTTTCCCGCGGTCGGCGTGAGATGTGCGAAACGGCCGAAGGACGTGAGACTCCACGGTAGACCTCCCGCCGATAGCTGGGGAATTATTGATTTGGACGGGTGTTGGGACTGTCACTCTGTTTGCTCGGCACAGATATGCACCGTGAGAAGGTTGTGGCGAGTCATTGGGGCATCGTCCCCGAGAAACTTGGACCCGTTATGGATAGATCTATGTCAAATCGTCCAACAAGCATAGGAACTTCCTGGTTTGGAAGATTCTAACAGGAGCTTGAGGCGTCTGAAAAAACGTTTCAAACATTTTTACTATTCTAGCTAGGTTGGCATAAAATATTTTGGATTTTACTTGTATTTAGGTAGCTATGAGCTGAAAATGTCTTTAACAATGGACCACAGGCAAATACGCTTTTATGAAAAACAGATATTTCAGTTATTCAGTAATCAGTAATGTATATTTATTGTATACCGTCTTAAAGTAAAAGATGACTCTGGTACCAGATTCTCTTTAACTCCATTAGATCCATGGCATATGCACGCGTAAATCAAGAACATTGAATATACAACTAAAAAAGGATTTTGGTGCATTTAAAATTAATGTACTTCTACATGGGTTTACCAAATACCATAAATGATTACACCTATATGTAATTTTCTGAAGATGATATCCACTCTACCAATACTATCAATACTAGAATTTTCTTATCTAATGTTTATGTTCATAAGACATGTATGAAATTTAGTCTGCATGAGTATTTAAACAAGTATTTAGCACAAATCCATTGGCATAAAAAATTATTAAACCTTTTTTCCTCAAACTCGACATGTTTTTTAAAATCTACATTTTACATTTTCTACAGCTACGCATTCACGTCGGAAAATCTAGTTAAGCAGCAAAGAATCGGAATAGTCAAATCAAGATGCAATCAAACAAGTAAATTTATATAAGTTTGATAAACTTTTACTGTCACAATAAAGAATAATATGAGGGGGGGGATTCATTGTTTAGGGAAGCAATATTTACAAAGTCGCGTTTATGTAGGTTTATTCAATTTTTTTATTTTGCTTGATCATATTTCCTCTAGATTGGTTTAACATCATTGTTAATAATCAATCTATGATCCTCACAAATGACGAAAAAAATAATAAAAAAATTTAAGGAAAATTTACTGAGAGACTAATGGTTGGTGAGTCAGCGGTGCCATTGAGACAGAGCCAAGGACCTACTTCTCAGCACACTAATTTATGCTTCTTCTTTTCCCTTTTTTTCTCTTCTTTTAGCCCCATTATTCTTGTGGTATACACTTTTTGAAAGGCCTACCACTTACAAAAACTGTGTTCTTTACGAGACTAGAGCCGTTTGGTACATTTGTTATTGGTATTTACTGGTCTTGTAATATTTCTTTTTTCTTACAGCACCACGGGTTTCTAGTAATAATTAAGCTAGAATTTGTAGCACGTTCTTGTAAATAAATATCTTCGTGTCTGGATTTACTGACTGAGGGGGTTTTAATTTTAGATTTGACTATCGAATTTTTAAAGTTTTTTGAGACTCATCTTTTACTTTAAAAAAGTTTATTTTTTGGTGTTGAAGCAAAGGTTGGCCGTTAATTCTTCGAAACATTACTGTTACGTTAGTAGCTTCTTCATTAAAAATACCAAAAAGCTTCAACTTGGAAGATTTAGAAAGCTATATTTTCCAAAGGAAGTCCGAACAAGACCAGAAGTCGTATAGCGGCCTAATAAATTTGTAAAAAATTGAACGTGATAATTTGAAGCTAGAAATTACTGAAAATGTTTCTATCGTGTCAATATTTTTAATTTGAACAATTCGAACTCAATATTTTTAATACTGTGGATGTAAAGAATTATTGAAACATAATTTTTTTTAGGTTAAACTTAATTCTTAAAATCACTAAGTATTCAGTCATTGCACATTTCAATTATTAATAGCATTAAAAATACCCGAAAAAGCAAAACATTTTCTCTTATGCAATTTAAAATTGAGATGTTCAAGTCTACTATTTGTCGATAAAATTTCAGAAATGAAACAGCTCCCCGTTTCAGACTACTTCAACATTTACTAGACAAACGCTCTAAGCTCCCAATTAATTACAAAATACTCATATACATGACAGTCATTAGACCGATCTGGACTTACGGATTAGAGCTTTCTAGACTAGACTAAGCCATCAAATTCATATCGTATTCATCCTTACAATCCAAAATCCTTCGTAAAATCCTCAATGCTCCTTACCTTGTTGCGAACAAAGTAATCCATAATGACCTTAATGTCCCATTTGACCCGAATCCGATATCAATCTTTTCATGACAAACTTCATTTCCACTCAAATCCACTAGTTTCAAACCTCGCAACCTCTTCGATTCCTGATAATCCTCCGAGGCGTCTGAAAAGAAGATGCCTCGTGACCTTCTAAGTTGAACTTTCATTTGAGCACTCACACTGGGTAGAGTCTCTACTTGTGTTTATTCCGGGACATGATTTATCTTTGATTATATTTATTTGATGTATTCAGTATAGAGTTGTAAATTTCAATAAATACATTTTTTTTAAATCCAGAAACAATGATATCTACTTCAATGCTAACACACTATGGTTTTGGGTTGTGTAGCATCCTATTAGATTGATATTAAAAATAAGTATCGAAATCAATTAATATAAAAATACATATTGGGTGGAAAGTAAGTTGGGACCAAGTCCAATTTTTTAGATTTTACAAGAGAGACTAAAAAAAAAAATCTCGTCCTGGATTAGTTCTCTGTCTGCAGTAAGTATTGAAGGCGTTGTTAAGCCTGTACCAGCTGCGCAGGTCTGTTATATCTGTGATGAACGATGCCTTCTGTCTCTAGTAAATTTTTAAAGTAATAAAAAAAAACAACTCAAAAGTTGGATTATTTGCTTTTCTGCAGTTAGTGATGCAATTACTTGTGGCATATTACTTACCAAATCAACCGTACCTACCCATTCCTGTTCATCGTCGAACGATAGGAAAACCCGAGGTTACTGTATAAATGCCAAATCATCCCCTGTATAGCGGATAAGCTCATCAAGCGGACAGGAGTAAATATTTGAAGAGGGGAGGTTTGATCGCGTTGACAGTCAGCCACTAAAGGCGCTGTAACAAACCAGATCCTGTCAGCTCGATCCTGAGTCCTGACAAGTCCGCTCCAAGGATCTCTCACTCCGGAGGACCTCTTGTATGTAAACCATCGGATATATTTGCATCCTCGATGTCTCTATCGCCTTCCGCACTTCCTTCTCAGGACCTCGGCACTTTCTATATGTAAAGCCCAGCTTGTCCGGACCTTCTTTTGTATCTCCTTATCCTAGATGATGTCAAAGATAGAAACGTTTTCATCTACTTCTGCTGAACTATGTATCCTATATTTCGCTACAAACTGAATCAGTTAATTCGTTTTTAATCTTTTAAATAACGTTTGTAAATTATAATTGGCATATGATGTCTCTAACAAATTATAAAGTACAATATGAAGCATTCGGGAATAAAAGCAGATGTCTCCGCTATTTTGTCTGATCAGGATCCATCAATGACTATTAATCATTTACTTTTAAAACATTAACAAAATATTAGGAGTGGAGTGATTTGGTGGTAGAGCTCTGAGTGTCGTACCGAAGGTCCCCGGTTCAAATCCGGCTGTGGCAGATTATAGTTAATTTGTTAACATAGTATAGATGGATTGATTTGTTAAAATTCTGTAAAACTATTGTAAGAACTTCAAAATTTTCAACTTCGGCACTATGTTACTAACTACTTCAAAATAGGTAAGCTCATTCAGTTAACGAATAGAGACTTGAAGTGCAAGATGAAAAATCTATGTATTATTTTCATTTAACAACAAAGATCTGCTAAATAGATTGCGTAACGATTGTACACCAACAGTGTAGAGTCCTGAGTTGTTATGCTGAAGCTTTCCGATTCAAATCCGGCTGTGTCAGATATGTTATTTAATTTGTTAATTTGGATGGACCCTGTGTGATCTGAAGACCTTTCTGGGGCTCACCCAGCCTCCATTAAGTGGGTACAGAAAACATGAGAAAAAATCTGGTGGCTGTGCGTAAAAAAGGTCAAATCACCTTAAACAACCGTTGTACAAGAAATAGCAAAGTCTCTACCTTGTATTGTACCTTAGAACTCTGATGGATGATAGTGGTAAAGGGTTTTAATAAAATATTTTATTATTTTATAATCATAAATGTTGTTTGTTTCTTGGAAGTTTTAGGGTGGTTGGTGTAACAAAAAAATTAATTTAATTTCGGATTAAGTCTAATTGTGAAATGTCCTGTTACAACCGCACCTCGGTTAAGTGGACTAATGTGACAAGGGATTAGGGGGAATTAGTTAATGAAGTGCAGTGGAAGAGAAGACTGAGACAACTAGACCCCTTCCTATTACAGTAATAAAGGTCATTAAATCTTAACTAGCTTGCTCTAGCCTGTCTGTCACGCAGCACGCACACCTCACGTCGTTTCACATCTGGCTAAACACTTCATCATTCATTAGTCTCGTCTAGTTTTGATTGAAAGGTACCGGTTTCTTGAAACCTTTAACTATGTTAAATCAATTATTATTCAAACGGTGATTTACTTTCGATTGGTTTAGACGTTTATTGTAAATTCTTAATCTACTCGGTTATTTAATTATTTCTAAAAGTTCTCACCGTTCGTTTCTCGTATAGTTATCGGTCAATGACATAAAACAAATTGTTTAATAAAATAGTTTTGTAACAAGGAAGTTTCATCAATGCTTTCCTGTTGCCAGAAATGTAAACTTCCTTGTCTCCCCTCTTTTTTTTTTACATGAGTATATACTAGCTCTTATATTAGGATAGAGAGAAGTTAGATCTGTGTTAGATGTAGTCCATAGTCAATAACTTAAAATGATACTCAACAGCCAATTAGTCATCTAGTTAGTTCACAAGATTGTCTTTTTACATATCTCGTATGTCACATCTTGTAATCTTCAATAACCCAATAAACCTGTATATTTCTCACAAGTCCTCCACCGTTTGTTAACTGAATTCATATTAAGTCCACGCTATTTAACTAATTCATTAACCTTCGGTTTTAATATTTTTTTATATGGCATTAATCATCATACCATATAAAAAAATTCCTGTATCACGAAAAACCCCAACAACCCATGTAGAGTCATTTTATGTTCGAACATGGTGGAGAGCAAGTAGGTGATTTGTTCCAGATCTTTACAGATATTTCGAAAAATAAGAGTCCAGATAGCCAAGCCTTATAAAATTAATAATGGGGTGTATAAAAAAATGACCGTTTTATCAAATTCCAGAGTTAAAAAGTCTGTAAATATTTTAATGCTATTTATTATTTACCAACACTTAATAATCCATTTAGAGCATTCTCTAAGCGTGTTTACTAACACTGGACTTCTTCAAAAAAGCCTCAGTTTAGTTATTTATTTCAAAGAAGAAACATGACGGTGTCCTACGAAATTATCATAATTTTAAGACATTACTGAAAACAAAATTTCACAGTGGCTGAAGCAACTCGTGAAATTATTAAATATGAAGGGGGAGGTGTCCTTGACCAGCGCACTGCGCGGCGTTGCGCAAAATGCGAAAAATTTAGCAGAGGAGATACGACATTGGAAAGGAATAAGGGCTCCTGACGACCATTAATGGACATTGATGAGGTTCTGAAGGAAGCTGTTGAGTCAAATCCGACCACAAGTACTAGCGAACTTGCCAGGGAGTGTGGTGTGTCGAAAGATACTGTTGGTCGCCATCTTCTCTCCATGGGGAAGGTGAAACGGTCATTTTTTTTTATACACCCTATTATTTAAGTCCTTGTAGAAAAATATCTACTTGGGAGCACATGTCGTATAGTGTTTGGAATTACAACGACCTACTATCCACAAGATCACGTGTTTGCAAACCGGCAGGTGGCCTTAGAATTTTTTAAAGTGAGTAATCAATTGATGTTGATCCCGGCCTTATGATGTCAGACACTCGTTAAAAATCCCTATCCTAATTATAATACATGGATATAAAAGACTTAGGACTCCCATTATAGCATCGTCCGTAAAATGAATATTCAAACAAATATCTACGACAATTTTCCGACTGGAATAACAATTTAACAATAGTTTAAAAAAAATCCCCTTAGTTTATTGGTTTTTTTTAATGATTTTTGCATAACGAAAAATTGTTTTGTTTTTTTAATTATTATTGGCAGTATAATTAATCGCCATTATAATTCCATGAGTCATGGCCATGGGTCATTAAAATTAATCGCGCTCTAAACGGCCCTAAATATACACAGGGAACGTATTGAAGGGAGAAAATAATAGAGCAAATCCACAGCGGTGGTCAGTGAGCCGCGTACGATTAGGAAGGGATTGGGATTCAACAGATAGCCAATGGCCAGGGAGCGGGGGAGATTAAAAGGCATAAGTGGGGAGTTAGATTTGCATGAAGGGTCACAAAACCCCAACACCACACCCTCCACATCCTAGGGTCAGTTTCAATTTGCCGGCCGCCCAGTGTCTGTTATTGCGGGGATTAGTCGACGGACGCAACTCTCTGGGGGTTTAGTTCTGTGGATTAGTGTGCCGTTTACTCGCTCTTTCCCTCCACTAATTAGCTACGAATATTACCTGTGTAATCTGACGTTTCGTCCCCTACTAATCGTGTTTACTTTACATACGAAACATGTGCTAAATCGTCGAAGTTTCAATTAAACGAGCAGTGAAAAGTGAAAAAAATTAACTGATGAAACACGTATTCCCGTAACCAGTACCTAATGATTAAACTATGACGTATAATACAGTAAAGAAACAGTGACTTGAACTACTGGACAAAAAATATTACTGAATAAGGTTTATATTAGCTCACTTTGTAGTGTGCTGAGCTGCTAGCTTATTTTTCCGGGTTCAAGTCCAGTTATGACAGGAATTTTTTGTCTTTTAGAGCCAAGGATGAACCCTGAGGGATTTTCAGAACCTGCTGGTGTTCAATAAAATAGATACCCTTAATTAGAGAGAAACTGGTGGTTGGGCATGTTCTCATACCAATTACCTACCTGAACAGCATTACAGTCCTTAGATACATTACAATCTCTACAATGTACTGGACCCGAAATCCTTCATGGGTTGTAGCGGTAAATTTTGTTTGTCTTTTGTTTAAAGGAAAGGAAATAAACTATTAGTTTAAAATAAACTTTGATCGCATGAATAGAAATATGAATATTAAATCTTTTAGAGGAAGGATAAATAGAATAACTGAGTTAGTAGCTCAAAGGTCACGTTACTTATAATCCTCAGAATAATTTTTACTTATGCTTAATTAATTTTAAACTTTTTTAGAACATTGGACCACTGAAGTATTTAGGAGATCACACTGGGCACGATAGCGTAGCATGCACCCGGTTAATGTTATTGAAGTTATAGCTTCTCGAAGATGAAGATGGGTTAACTAATTTACAAAGTTTGACTTATTAACGAACCAATTCATAAAAAGTTAATGAACTCTGTGCCGACTGGGGAGTGCCTGAAGTGTAGACCGAAACGTAGGTGGGAGGAATGAAGAGCGATCTAGGTGATTTTGGTTTGGGTAGTGGACCGTGGACAGAAATTGATACCACCATCGAGCCTTCGGCTTCGCAAAGCCTTATTATTATTAGAATATTGATGTCAACATCTCCTTGGGGAGGTGCAGCAAAGTCTTCCCGCGCTAGTTGTTGGCTTGTTGTAACGCACAGGGATGATACCTACGCGGGATGAACCCTGTTAACAATTAAACGTTAGCCCTGAGAGAGCTGAACGCAGTGATAATACGGTCCTCACGCCGCCTATTGGATCGTGCTCTACACATTCTCCGTATTAAGATAAAAAAAGACGGTTCGGATTTATAGTGGCCTCCTCTTGCCCTGTGATATCGTAATTATAGCCCTCGGCCGTACACATCCCGTCCTGGGGCATCGCCTACCCCCGCTTCATTATATCTCCCTCCTCCGGCTGCCAGGAATTAATCCGGCCCACTAACTGGTGGAGGAGGTGGCCGGTCGTGTCCGTTTGAATGGAAACACATTTCGCAATTAATAATCGTAGCTCATTCCGATAGCGGAAGCCGTCACTAACCTATCACGAGCGCAGCGGTGCCCGCAA
Source organism: Troilus luridus (assembly GCA_964056705.1). NCBI lineage: Eukaryota > Metazoa > Arthropoda > Insecta > Hemiptera > Pentatomidae > Troilus > Troilus luridus. The sequence continues at coordinate 70,187,797 of OZ057415.1, read as the reverse complement.
CTCGGTGAAATAATTCATTAAAATCGGATACGAAAGCAACAATTTGAAATGTAAAAATTTTCGAATCATCCGTAACGCAATGAATGCCAACCGATTCTCACAGGTTTTCAAAAATATCTGCGAGTTTATTGAGAACCTACTTGAAAAATGATTACAAATGCAGATAACATCCATTATAATGATTGTTTATTTAACGTCATTATATGCTACTTTGGCTTATAGGACGATGCTACAGTGGGAGCTCTAATTTTTGCCTATCCAGGTATGATTAGGAAAGAATCTTTAAGTAGTACCAGGCTTGGAAATTCCATTTTACGTCCCCTCCCAACGTACGCCATAACCAAGGAATTTTACTGCCTTAACAGAATTAGATGAGGACTGTAATTAGTTTAGGGATCTTTAACAAGTACCTAACTCCGCACAGGGCCGAGGCCGCCATTTACGCCTCCTCCTAAGGACGACATTGCTTAGTGTTTTTTACTCCCTTTATAAAATCCTAAGGCCACCTACCGTGCTGGAAACCCGCTACCTAGAAAGGTGTTTTGTTAGCCACTACACCATAGGTTATCCCATGATTCTTGTTTCTAGCTTTACTGGCAAGTTCTTCGAGTAGTTTTGCTATGCTATGGCAGGAACATGGGCTTGAAACAGGATCTTATGTCCAGGATCTATTTATTTATAGTCCAATAAAGCAACAGAAAAGGCATAAGTCGAAACTTAAATAATATTATGAAGGAACTCAGGGTATAGAATTCTACCGTATATTTTACGACAACCAGTCAGAAGATAGACCAATTCTGCATTAAGTATCATTGCGAAATGTTCAGCTACAACCGCACCTTAATTACGTGGACTAATATGACCTGGGGCTAGTCGGAATTATTTAATGAACCGCCAGAAAATAGACTTGTTGATTATTCAAAAAATTAATATATTTCCTTATCGGATTGTTTTCCTTTGCCCCTGGCTGAACGACAATAATAAAGATTCCATATGTAAATGGAGATGGCCCGCTAAATAAGGCGGAGGGATTCAATCCGACCGCGGGACAATGGGAGAGGAGGCGGATAAAGAGAATAAAATGCGGGGAATGCCCAATAAAGCGGCTATTAAAGGTGTCAAATCCTCCCGCGATAGAATCTAAGGGGTCGATCCGAGCAGCTCCCGTGTCCCGCTTCTTATCTGTATCTTAACTGTCCGATATCCCGAAGCTGGGTAGACATCTATTTGCCTCTCTTTCTTCCTCGTCCTTCTGCTCAGCATTGATTGACTTCCTGAGGTTCATGGCACCTACATTAACTGTCCTTTGCCTCTTTAACGGATTTAGACCTTATTCTACCACAGGATATGTAAAAAAAAATGAATTTGTTTGCTTAGTCATTTAAGGTCACTTTATGCTGTCATGGCTAATATTACGATGAAGACAGTGGGAGTCCTAATTTATACCGATCTAGGTATAATTAGGAATCTTTAATGAGTACATGACGGGGGTAGTGTATTGGAACATAACAACCTATTAAGCCCATGATCACGTATTCACAGCCCGGCAAGAGGTTGTGCCATCTTTCGGAAAGGATGTAAAATTGTTTCCCGAACCTGCAAGATGTGAGGTACTCGTTAAAGATCCTTATCCTAATTACACCTGGATATGCAAAATTTTGCATCGTCTGTTTAGCTGCGGTAGTAAAAAGTAACAAAATCCTCATGAGGATTATGAAAAACCAAATTGTCTATGGTTAACTTATCTAATAATACGATACTTCATCTCACCAGGTTGGTAGATGAACTAAATATTGAGCGTTTTTATCAATAACTATATAATAATTAATATAAAAAGTAAATGTTATGATTATATATAATTACATGACAAAACGAGAAGTAGAGAAATTACCTACTAGTAGTACTCGAATAACAGATATAAGTTAGAAGGTCACGAGGCCATCATTTCAGACGCCGTGAAGGACTATCGGGATTAAAGAGGCTTGAAACTAGTTGGTTTGAGTAGGATAAAGTTTGTCATTAAAGGATTGCAAGAAACGGGACATCAATGCCATCATGGAAGATTTTCTTCGTAACAAAGTAAGGACCATTGAGTATTTTATGGAGGAGTTTGGATAGTATTCATTGGATAAGAGACGAATTCGAATGGCCAGAGATTGGTCATAAAAATTAGTTGATTTATCTACATCATGTCATAGTTTTATTTCTTTACATGGAATTCGCAGATTGTGTTATAATTTTCTGCGACATTTGGGAATTGAGATGTCCATTATAATTAAATAAAAAAGAAGAAGTGCTCGATTTAAATTATTTAAAGGAATCTCGATCGTAAACTGGGTCTTGTTGATGGTTCTCAGATTTTATTATTATCGATGTTTTATGATGGCAGTTTTATTATCCATTTATCCCTCCCTTTTTCAGCAGCTAATCGCCCAATCATTATGACTCATAAAGCGATTAGACCAGATTTACGAACGGAAGGGTAAATCTATCCCGATCTTGACCATTAAGGATAGTTTTCTTTTACAGTTTTTTAAACTTTTTTTCCTCTTCTTTGTAATAGATTTAATTTTTTTATTATTATTTAGGGCAATTACTCTGGTAGAGTAAGGTAACAAAAGGAATTATGTTATTACAAACGATATTAGATTGGGTCCGGAGGCCGGATCGATAAGATAAAAAATAAAATAAGAGGAACCAATAAAAAAAACGTTAAGGTTCACCGTAGACCATTAAGTTGTAATGGCAACCCTGGGCTCTGCGTTAACCATCCAGTAACCTCCAGCTCCTCAGCATCTTTCATTCATTCCTAGTTTCACAAGTCCGATGTTTCTCGTTTTTGTCAATTAATTTCCTTCATAATTATTTACGTTAAACCAAAGGGGTACCCTTCACCTAACGGCGGACTAATCCCCATTTTACAAATTACACAATTGATTTTTTAAATTTTATTTTAGGTATGTTTTATAGATTAAAAAAATGTAATTTTAAAGAAAAATGTCTTTATCCTAATTCACTGCATTCGCTCCATTCAAGTAATAGTCCAGTAATAGTAATAGTCCAGTAATCCAGTAATAGTCCTAAAATCGAAATATTGGAATACGATGTAGCTTTAATTTGTTTAAATAGATGCATTCCATAGTTTCCGATTAAATTCTAAAGCAGTGCTACAGTTTATGGCCAGGAACAGTGGTTTAGTGATAAGCCAATTTAATTAATATTTATGAACGAGCATGAAAAAATACTAAAATAAAAATAATCCACGATCCGTTGCATGGCAAAGACAATAAAATATTACACCAATAAAAACCTTTATTATATAATAGAGAGATGGTTAATGTATTGATCATTATACCTTGTTAAAAATAGAAAAGATTTTTTTTTAAATATTACGAAGACAAATAAGATATCAAAGTGTCAATAAGCGAGTCGACGTAGTATTAAAACACTTCAGAATTAATGACAGTTTTGTATATTAGTTTTGGAATCACTGCAATACAGAAATAAAACTGTATGTAATTTTTTACTTTACTTTAACTTGCCTTTTTATGTGAAAACGTTTCGAGATGGCGAGAATTGGTACAATTTATGCAACAACATTGTCTCTGTAATCCTAGTCTAATTATAATATATAACTGCTCTAGGTTTTTTATGTTCAAACTACAAGTATGCGATCACAATACCCATGACTATTTACTGTTTACCTTAATTTTCAGAAGCTTGTTTTTTCACTGATCGGGAATGAACATTTTTTAAATAACGCGCATTACTATTACCATCTAATAATTATATATCACTACAAAATACAATACCATTTACTTCAGAGAAGCATTCCTTGAAATCACTATGGCGGCCACGTTAACTACATATGCTTACTTCTTTTTGGAGTAGATTCCACCCTTTGAGTCTGAAAGTTGAACCTTCAGCTTGCTTCAGCAGGTCTTTCTGATTGGGAAAGTATGGTTCAACAGGTATTGGCTTCATATTTAGCATCATTTTTATTGTCATCTGAAGCATTTTCAGTTTCAGTTAGGTCAGATTCAGAGATATCACCTGAGGTCGTATCTGCATTTACTGGTTTATGGAACTGTTCATTGTGTAAGACAGGTCTTATTGCAGATTGCAAATTCGGATAACTGTATGTTTTGTTTTAGATATGATTCCTTTAATATTTGTCAATCAGAAATAACAATCACTTAAATGATCCTTCGGTTTCCTCCAAATCATGGGAAATGCAAATGGCATACATTGTGTACCATTTTTCCACCCAGTCAGCAATCTAACACACGAAACACAGCATGTATTTGGGGCCCAGCTCTTATCAAAATCACCAGCTTGACAGCCAAAGTAAAGTTGATAACTCTTCTTTACGAGTGGGGTCAAATTTCGCCTCTGAGACTCGAAGGTCAGCTCACCACAAATATAGCAGAAACTGTCTACACGATTTACTTTCTTGGCATGATGAAAAAACAAAGCACTAAAACACTACATACACAATACACTTACGAAAAGAAATGAAGGAATTATTTCATTACTGAACAAACTCACAGTCAGCTCAATCCTTACACATCACAATGCCATGTGAACAGGTCTGAGCATCTCCAAAACATGAATGAACCTGCCTTGTTTTATGGTGCTTCAGCATAATATTACGAATAAAATTTCCTTAAATACAGCTTGGATAAAATCACTACATATGAGGTAAATGTTCCTATGACAGGTTTAAAAAACACGCTGAAATCAGATTTTAAAAAGTAGCTGTCACAAAAAAACTGTGCCTGATGGAAAATTTATGTGTATTCAGTATGAAAAACTGCATTATATTCACTAATCAGATTTCTTGTGAAGAAAACCTTGTCGACCAGTTTAATATTCTAATTAAGAGAAGAATAGACGAAAATGGGTAATCTTGGAATTCTGATTCTCATTTTTTTTTATGATTATTGGTTTGTTGAACGCTTCTTGAAAACTATCCAATTATAATAATTGTCCCTTCTAGTGAGTGATTAAAAATAATATTTAAATTAATCAGATAGAGGAATTAGTTCTGATTTAAATTTCCCAGTGATTCAAGGGAAATCGATCTAATCAGCGATGATAGGATGTTGGCCTGACCATTCATGGTCGCCTTCTAACCTCTCAAGGACGCCTAGAATAGTATCAGTAATAACTGCTTGCTTAGTTCATGGAATAGGTCAATCACATATGTTTTTTTTTATATCTTGTATCTAAAAGAATGATATTAATAAAACCATTTTTAAAATTTTATTCAGTAAGTATTTTGAATTATCTTAGGAAGTTTTTTTGTTTTTCATTATTTTTTTCCAAACTGTTGTTGGGTCACTTTTAAAACCAAATAAAAATGGTTGGGTTGGAGCGACAAAATGGTTGGGTAGATGATGTTCACTCTTAATGCCGAAGAAATCTTTTCGAATACAATATTGGGAGTGAAAATATTTTGAAGTAATAAATTACTGAGTCTAATCTTTTTTTTAATTGACAAAAAACTGTACCACCAGAGCCCTTGAAAGGTCGTGAGTACTTCACTATTGTCTAGGGTTCTCCCAAAATTCTCCAAAGTTCTCCCCGAATTAAGTGAGCTATGTGAGCCTCGGAAGGATCCATCCCAAAAGGTCAATCCGTTTCAATGCTAACCGGTTAAATAATTTATATGCCCGAATCGTATCTTAAGCACAGGGACTCAAATCTTTACACTCTGAGCTACTCTTATCCCCCGTAGTAGGGAAGGGTTCAACTTAAATCAGTGCCTAGCAGTCAGTATAATTCTAGCAGTAAAATTTTAGTTAGTAACGCAAAGATATACAGGAGGTACATGAATATCTCATATTAAGAAATTTTATGATAGTAATGGCACATTTCTCTAAAGATAGATTAGGTATTTTGATAGATTCAAGATTAGACGACTCTCTATGTCTATGGCATAGATTCAATTCATTTCATACTTTTCTCTTCCAGTATCTTTTTTCTCTTCTTAGATTGGGACCTATAAGTTCTCTTAAAATAAATAAATAATTTATCTGCCATAGCCGGATACGAACTCGGGCACTTAAGGACAGGAATTCAGTGCACTACACACATATCTTCTCTGCTAACTTATCCTAGCAAGGAATACACTTTTATTCATGAAAAATATACCTGCAGACATCAACTACAGCATACTATAATACTTCTTTTATAAATTTCATTTCAACTTTTAGGATTAATTTAATTGTTACCTCTTACGATTACTAATAACCATGTCGTCACTTATTCCTATAAAGAAAAACTTGAGTTACTTCTTTTCTAATGACTGTGTTCCTTCTTTCTGCCAAAATCGTCGGTCCTTGAAACGAGCGTGAACCAGCGCTTCAGTCTTCACACTCGGCTGCTTCCTTGATTCCTCCCCAGAAGAAATAAATGAACCTCTTTAGTTTGTAATCGTCATTCATTAGCTCCTTTTCTTATCCTTTTGTGGGGGTCTCTTTCTTCCGTTTTTCGACCAAATTGAATTACTTTTCGAGATTCATTACGCCTCTTCGGTCATTAAGTGTAAAAACCAGTTTCTATGCACGCTAGACGTTTCGGATAGCTAATAACCCTACAAATTGACTGGATTTGATGAGGGTAGGTTTGAGGGGAAGGTGATGGAAGCGATTCTGATTTGAATAGCTGAGGGGTGAATTGCACACAAGTTAGATTGGCCCTAGGCGGGTGGCATCTCCTCACTACCTCCTCCAACTCCTAAGATCTTCCCAACTTCCAAAACCATTTCCTCCCCGAAATTAGAGAGTAGCCGAAACGTATATATTACCAAAAGTCAGCCGACGATTATTTAAAGTTAAATAATAGTAATTATGTTGGGCTTAGTAACGAGTAAATTCCGGCAAAGTTAAGAAACTACCGATGGAAAGACCGGTGCATAGCATTGGGGTCGTATTCCATAAATAATCGTTTAAATTTAGGAATATGTGGCATTATTATCAGAAAATTGCTTAACATGTGATAACTACGTATCTCATCTATATCCCTACGTTATTCACCGAACGCAACATTTAGAAGCTCCACTTAAAGGAAGGGTTCAATTCCTTACTACTACTAATCAATTGAATGATTTAACCGTTAAAATCTGTGAGAATGAGCGATATGAAACGAATCTATAGATTGTATGCAAAATGAATCATATATGAGGTATACAGTTCTGGTATATTTTCTTAACCTTTTTTATGTATAGTTAGCACGCCTGAGCTAACTAGCATACGAGAAAACAAACTCAGAAGTGATAAACCAAACTGAACAAACACAGCGGCAAAGCCCTGGGGGTCGTGTGCACCCGGCTCACTACCTGCTCGTGATCGCCCGGAGCACTTCGGTAGTCCGTCCATTCATAGCTCACTCCCTGCCTCCTCTAGCCTCGGGCAAGGCTTCTCCTCTGCATTAACACATTTTATTATAGCTGTCCCCTCGTAATTGAGGCTAATGGGAGATTATACTTAGGATAAAGCCCTCGAGCGGTTGGGTGATTGATAATAGTTTAGTGGCTACTGAATGAAAGGTCTGACAGACTTGAAGAAGCTAGACTAGTAATGCATTCATTATCTCATTTTACTGTATCTGGAATGAATAAACAAATAATTAATGATACATTATAATTTATAATATAATAGTTTACGTATGTGCTAATAATGCAAAATACTGCTAATTATAAATAAAAAAAAGAATTTAAAAAAAAAAGTCTGCAATGTTATACTTTAATATTGAGCCAATATTATTTATTAATTAAGTAGCCAATCCAATAAAGCCAGTGTTTATTTATTCAGGGATATCTAACGATGCTTTAATTGATGCGTTTGTTTTTACTGTTGATGTGAGATATATTTGATCTTTATGGATGTGAATGTCAACTATGGCAAAATTTAGAATAAATAGTAATTTCCCGGTATGAAGACTTATGGTTTGGTTTTTGATTTTTTAAATATTGTATTATAGTTTGTTTACTTATTCTATGTCACTTTGTGCGGCTATCGCTAATCGAATGATGCTACAGTAGGAGCCCTAACTATTTTCTATAGAGGCATAATTAGGACATTGATCTTGAACGAGTACCTGACATCTTCCATACTCGGAAACCCCCGGTTAGATACCTTCCGAAGGAAGGCATAACCAAGATTTTTTCTCCTTTTAAAATAATCCTATGGTGAACCAGCGATCATGGGAATACTAAGATGTTATGGTAGCCTCTACACATTAGGTCACCCCTAAACAAATTAAGGTTTCGCCGTTCGTCATCTCGAATAATGGCTTGATGTCGAAGGCATGTGACCCGGGAGAAACATAAAGTTGTCTTTCGCATTTTCTTCAATGTAATTTTGAATGTTATCAGCCTTTCTAAAGGAAGTTTAACAAAAATTCATATATTTCTCTTTGTTTTTATTGATTTAAAGTCAAGTAACTATAGAGTTTGGTTTGATTACAGTAATAATCGAGATGATATTGCTCCTTACAAAGAACAATGGCATAATTCAGCATTTGGTATTTTTGAGTTAAGCCTTCAGAAGTAGTGTTGGTTGAATCTTTTTCATTCAGGAAGGACACATCTGATTTTCTATTTCCGGCATCGGTTTTTTTCTTACTAAAGTCATATTTTGAGATGCATTATGTTTGAACTTGAAGTTTTGAGGGAATAATGCAGTAAATAAAATCATTAATGTTCCAAGCTTTTAAAAATTTTCTAATGCTTAATAAAATAATTTTAGTACCACCGTTACGAAAGAAATGCTTTGCTTTACCCAATACCCAAATTATTATTTTTTTATCCCACATGGAACTTTCAAATAGTTGTATTGTAAAATTGGCTTTTTAAGTTTTAACGTTATTCTTTTGAAAATGAGATATGAGGTAAAGGGTATACGGAATTAATTAATTATTAGGGCAGGAGATCCTTATACATCTATGTCAGCGTTATGAGAATTTCGGTGGTTGAAAAAGTGACTATAGACTGTCAATGGAGTCAAGTTTAGCACACATGAACGCGTTGGTTATAAAAGAAATATAGGATCTTAGAATGTTAAGTTCCTATCTAATTATTTAAGAGTATCTGCAAACAAATACTTATTCTTCTTAATCCGAACGATTTCGCTACTGTATAAATCTTGAACCATAGCCAAAAAGGCATTGTAGAGGATTAGCTATATCAACTACAAAGGCTATTCGGTGTAAAGGCTCTTTGTCCTGGCGTTGACACCTTCATCAACAATGTTGACACAGCAGAGGCAGGCTAACTGTTGATACGGCCTTCTATATCAATAAACCTGTTCCCACAGGCAGCGTTGAGTTCCCCGCCACCAGCAGAAGAAAACACGAAGAGCGCACCGTATAAAGATCCATTCTTACACGCTACTTGAGCTCTTTACCATATGCCACTAAAGGGAGTGAAAAAAATTATTTCTTACAGTAATTTTTTTAGATTGTTCAAAGATATATATGAAAGAAACTTGTCAATCCTAATATTAAGGTACAATATAATAATATAAGTTTGATACACAGTACAAATCAGATAGGAAACACAGAAACTAGGGATTATACAGGATTTATGTGAAAATAAGGCAGAATACCAGAAATTTCTGAAAAATGCGGAATTGTGGTAGACAGTAAAATATTTCCGTCTAAGGGCTAGACGGAAGAACGGGGGAAAAATTTCAGTGAAATCCTCAGGCAAAGATCGGGCAAGAAGAAAGGAATGAAAAAGAAACCTGCATCGTAGTCGCGTAGTCCTTCAGTGCTATTTCGCGTTTAAAAAAATATAATAATGATAAAAAAACATTTATTTAAGAAATTATACGAATGCCATTTGACACATATTGACCTGCTACGTTCCTTCGAAAATCTCCTCTCACGGATTCATGTGGAAGCGTGGACGGAGAAACCGTGGTCACTGCTGTAGGTACCTGCTCCAGTCGGATTCTGTGGTAATGGGTCTATCAGTAATGTTTGTAACAGTAAATTTGGGTGTCCAGCAAGTTAGTCATGACATTTTTTTTGTTTTTCTTGATTGTGTCAGTCACGAGTGTTATTTTGAGATATTTCTGTAATGATTTATTAGTTACGTTAAAGGGAGAATGTGTAAGATATTAAGAAGGATTTTTTTCCATATCTGTTTAAGTAGCATATTGTATATAACAATTTTGTTAGTTAGTGATAGTTAATATTAATATATGATATAAATTATGGATTAATAATATTTTGGCTTCATTTTAAATCAGTTCAAAATGAGAACTTACGATAGTAATCTGATTCACTGAGGTTTTGTTGTTTCTCTATTTATTTAACGTCGCTCTATGCTGCTATGACTAATCGGACAATGCTTCAGTGAGAGCATTCAATTTTGTCTATCCTGGTATCTAATTAGGAAAGAGATCTTTACCGAGGGCATCCATTTTACGCACCCTTCGAAAGACGACATAACTGAAGATTTTTTAATGCCATTTAAAAAATATTCGGGCTACCTATCGGGTTGAGAGTCTGCGATCTCGGGTATAGACGGTTGTTATGCTAACCACTACACCTCAGGCAACTGAATATCATACAGAACCATAATTCTTCACTGAAGTCTTTTTTAACACTTAAAATTAAGCTAATAAGTCATTACCATTAAAAAGTACTTGAGTAAGACTCACAAAGCCTACACATTACAAAGATGGAGGGCTAAGTCCCGCGCCCCCAGACCATCAATATCTAATCAGGCGAGGCTACTCTGCAAAACTTTTTACTCGCTGCAAATCCGTCCGTTGGGGAGGGTTCACCTGATTCAATAGCCATCTTATTCAGTTTAGGAATCGAATTTACGCTAAGTGCAGGACATATTTTCCAGTCAAGGTGTAGGCCTAAGTACTAAGAAGGGAAGAGAACATAAACAAGGGTTTTTCTTCGAAGGGGGCAAGCAATGGGAAAAATGGAATTTTCCTCGGGAAATAGGATTTTCAGCTAATTTTATTTGTCGTAGAGAAAAAAAATCTGTATATTTAAACCATAATCATAATAAATCTATGAAATACCATTGTATCAATTATATGGTACAAAATACAATACCTTATTATTTTTTTTCACGGAATGGCCTTAGAGACCACACGAATATAATTATTTTCACTTCTTTTCACACCCCTTCTCCCTTCCTTCTTTCTTCCCTCCTTTTCCCCATTCTTTCATCAGTCTATGCTATTTCTTTTCTCGCATCTCTCTTTCCCACAAGGACCTTAATTTCTTAGAGTCTATTCCCGTAGTCATCCCTATCCAAACAGTCTTGGTCTGTTATTTTCAGTCTCTCAGGTTCTACCTTCAACTGTTTGATGTACCCCCCCCCCCCATCCTCCCATTTTATAGAAAATTTCTCCATTTTAATCTGTTAGGGTACATAATAACTTATATTACTAAGAAAAACAAAGTAAAAAAAAATGAATTTTTGTTATCGTTAAAACTCTCAAATTAAAAATGAAAATTGAAAATGGGTTTGAATTTTCTGAGGACCCGAATCTCTTCACGATCAGCTTATAAAATTAAATATTATAATCGCAAACAATCTGTTAATCGTTGTATTATACCAGGTATTTAATGAATAAGTGGAACAGTTGGCTCACTGTGAGAGTATAATATTGGTTGTTTGTTTATTTATCTAACATCACTTTATCCTGCTATGGCTAATCGGACGATGCTGCAGTGGGATTCCTAAAGTTTGCCCATCCAGGTACAATTGGGACAGAGATATTTAGTAAACCGCACAGGCTCGGTACCGTTATTTTACGTTCACTCCAAAGGATGGCATAACCTAGGATTATTTCACTATCTTTTAAAATATCGGGAGCGGAGTGACTCAGTGGCAGAGCACTGAGTTGCCATGCCGGAAATCCTGGTTCAAATCCCGCAGCAGGCCATGACTTTTATTTAGTCTGTTTGCAGCGGGAGATGCATCATATTGGATCTAGGACCCTCCTGGGGCCCACCCAGCCTCTATAAAATATTATAAAAATATTTTACCTCCTTGTAGAACCGTTGTCCATGATACAGTATAGTCTGTACCATGTACTGAACCCCAGACCCCTACAGACCCTTCATGGGTTGCTGTGGTACAGGGTTTTTTTTTAAATATCTTTATTTTTTTTAATTATTTCTTTTGGTTGTAAAAAGCGCCATTTTTTTCTAATAAGCCACTAGGGACTTATATACAAATCTGTTTCCTTCAGAGATGATCCCTCCGTAATATCAGCTGAAGCAACCTTACAAGCTCAATTTATATTTATTTGTATTCCTAATTATCTTATGATTTTTTTCAAAGGAGGAATTTACATTTTGATATTTGCGCTCATTATATTTGCGGAAGTACGAAGAAGAAGAAGCAAGACAGAAGGATATGACATAGACGGTGATGCTGAGAAGGACGACAATAATTGACCCAATAGACCAACTCCTACACATTGCTAACTATCACTTAGCCCCATTTACTGTCATTTCCTCTCCTCGCTCTTATCAAATTAATAACAATTAATAATTTCTCACTTTTGTGCAACACTTTCAAGTTTATTTTTCGGTTTAGGCGACCACCAAAGCTAGAACTCGCAGGAAGTTGGAGAATCGGGGACAGTGTCGTACAAACAGAAGTCTTTTTAGGGGTGAAAAATGGTTTGTTTTTATATTCCATTATTGGTTTTCATAAGTTTTAAATCAATCCAGTTCAAACCTTAGGTCGGTAGGTACAGAAATTTTATTGTAACTGAATTCCAGAGGAAGGGGGTATAAACTCCCTGATTCCAATAAAAAAAACCTTCACCACTACAAAACTCTTAAAAAGTCTTGGGTACAGTACGTGGTACAGAGTGTAATATTTCTTGGACAACGTTTGTGCAGGGAGGTGATTTGTCCTCGAACACACTCCACCGCCAGGTAAATCTCGAAATTAAGGGCACTTACATTATACAGGCAGGGTTAAATTCCAGGTGGGTTTCCTGATTCCACATGGTCCATCTATGGATGTTAACAGATTAAATAATTTATCTACTACCGCTGAAATAGAACCCGGAATCTTCATAGCAAAAGCGCAACGATTTAACTACCTCGCTCCCTGTTTAGAATTATTAACACGTACATTTAAAGTTTAAAAAAATAAATTTGTGTCAATCATGTGAGTAATTGTGGATATTTTTATTAGTCTACCATAAGATATGATTGATGGCACGTTACCATGTATAGCATCTTACAAACTCAGTTACCGCGAATACAATTATTAAGAAATTTTAATTATGATTAATCGCAGCCTTTCAAGGTATTAATTACACATTAGATTGAGAAGTAGACATATAATATTCTACATAATAGATATAATGCTAAAATAAATATTATAAATTACAATTCGATACGCAATCTTGTAATACAAAGAGAAGATCAGAGATTCAATTTGAGATGACACCGTACGCAATTAATACGTCGATGTTTTTAAAATAAAAAATAAAAATAACAAATTGAGATGGGAAATTAAAATTTCATTTTACCATTAGCGGTTCCCACGGTAAAGTACGGGCCTTCTTGTGACAAATGCTGATTTATACGAACAAGAGCCCTTTAATTAAGATATTAATTGCCCTTCCAGCGCTAATAGGGTTTTGTATGAGCCAGTTTGTCCGGTCGGTATCTCCACTGACATCTTCCATCGGATCCCGGAGGATGGATGTCTTGATGGTTCCTCTCTCGATAATGGCTATTAAGGAAGAATGCTCGAGGTATCTGCAGCCGATAATTATATAGCTCCTCTTTAACTGTCCCTTTGAAGCAGGTTTTAATAATATTTTTTTAAATTTCGTTCTCGTCAAATTTGATTATAAAAGGATCCAAAGCTCCCAATTAACTGCGCAATACTCATTCTCAAGACTATATTTGGATCGTAGCCAGGCCATCAAACAGACGGGACATATAATAAGGTGATATGAGATAAATTGGGTAAATTTTTGAAGCATTTTTTTTCCATTTTTTTTATAATAATGTTTCATAGATGACTATATATCGTCATCTAACAACGCTATATCTGAAAAATTGGCATTTTTTGGTTGAGCCTTCAGTAGGAATTGTATTAGTTGAAACTTTAGACATATTACATATCTGATATTCCATTGCCAACATATATTTTTTAATAAAGTCATATTTTGAGCTGCACTATGTTTGAACATGAAATTTTATAGAAATATTGACATAAGTTAAAATCCAAAAAGTTTCAAGCTTTTAGAAAATGTCTAATGAATACTAAAATAATTTCAATACCATCAGTACAATGGGTATAATTTCCTTTACCAATGCCCATATGTTTTTAAATTTATCACGGATCTTTCAAAAATATCAATTGAAAAATTATTTTTTTCGAGTTATGATGTATCCTTTTGAAGGATAATCATAAATTAAATTCAATCCTGCATTCCAATAATTTGAATGAAATTTATAATACAATAAATTTTTATCTAGAGCGAATATCAAGTAAATGTAATTTAAAAAAAAAAAATTAAAACCACATCAACCTATGGAGAGTCTTTTGTGGTAGAGATTGTTCTGATTCAGTTCCAAGATCACACTAAATCGCGTTTCAATCTAATTCCTAGTTTTCCATCTAATTAAGAGTACCTGCATTGTAGAGACTCGGTGAGCCCAGGGAAATTCTCCAGGGCTTAGACATTGAGCTACCTTGCACCTCCATGGTTTAATTAGTATAAGTTTCTGAATTGGAATTGTTTTAATTTATTTATAATTGATTTATTATGTATTGTTTTCTGGTATATCTATTTTTGGACCCGGAGTCATTATTATAAGAACATCAAATGAACAGAAATTGTCTGCTACGATTTATCTCCATGTTGAACATCTTTGAATTACAACAACTAATAGCTAATTACTGTAATTTTCTCCCTAGATTGAAGAGACACTGTAGGAATACCAATTAACTACTTTCGCTGCGACGTAGACGGGATGATGTCACGTAAGCAGTGCCAGACGAAGAGTCTCCTTACGGTATATGGTCGCATTTTCACTGGATTCGAAACGGAGATAGACTAGCTATCTCTGTAAAAAGGAATTGATTCGTTCAATTTTCATTTTCTTCCTTTTAGTATCATTCGATAGACTTTCTGAATGGGTAGAATATTTCATTGATCAAGTTTCCTAACGCATGTATATACATGCATATATATACATTTTTTTTTGGTGGGGGGGGGGGTTGGGAGAAGATTTGATAAGAAAGCAAAAAGTAATCATTTATAATTAGAATTTTCTAATATTTCATAATACATATTTATTATTAGCTATTTCATTTTATTTATAGAATAATTTGTTACTTTATTGCACATGTATCACATAAAATATTTTGCTCTTATGTACGGAATCATAAATTCCGAAGTGGGTATATATCGTTCTGATTTTCTTCTGGGCATACGTCCCTGGTCTATTATATAATCACTAAAAATCCATTATAAATATATAAATCTTTAGAGACCTATATTTTTTCTGTAAAAAATTTAAATTTTCATTCATTTTAACTGATTTCCGCACCGAACATATTTGGACAAAATTACATGATAAACTTAATATATCTCTTTCTGTAAATAAATTTTAATCCTATATTTCGTATAGTTCTACAAAGCAAATTTTCTTCCTGAGTTTTCTCTTTCATTAAAAAGACCAAAAAATGTGCCAGTACATTTTATGGACCACAGTGTTTCTAAATCAAATATTATGTAAATAGCAGTAATGTATTGTTTCATTAATGATTGCATAATAATAATTTATTTTTATTAATTTTAAGTATGCTTGTTAGTAGCTTTGAGGAGGGTAGCTCAGAGTGTATCTCGTTGAGTTGTTCTGAAGGCTCCGGGATCTAATACGGCTGTGATCTACAGACCCTCCTAGGGCTCACCCATAAACTGGCAATCCTTAATTGGGAAAAACCTGGTGGTTGAGCATAATCTTGGACAAATCATTTTCTGTACAACCGTTGTCTTAGAAATAGTCCAGCCTGTACTCAATTCAAGACATTCCAAGAGTTTTAACGATAGACATTTTTGTTTTTACTTAATCTGACCACTTTATTACAGTTTATATACTACAAGTATAATTATGTTACTAAGAGGTTACCAATAAAAATATTGTTTTATATGTTTTTGTACAAATGTCTCAGGATTGAGTGATAAAATAAATTATATCAATTTAAATACAGAAAAGAACCAAATTATGTTAATCTTACATAATAGTATAGTTGGGTTTAGTTTTACTTCTTAAAGATTTTTTACAACTTAGTTATTCATCGTTCCAAAAGTTCTCGGTTGATTCAAATATTTCTTGATTTTTAAACGCAATAGTTATTTGATTTTATAAGTTAGTAGCTTTCATTTTATCCGATATTAATACCAATTAAACTCTTAAATTTGGCATTAATGGTCTCTCGACGATATTAATTAAGGCTAATGCTTTTTTATTTGTTTTTTTTTACAACCTTGAGATGAAATAACGTATTTAGTAACTTCTGACCCAATAATTTAAATAATTCTTCCAATCTCGACAGGAAGGTCATTACTGCCATATACCTGTAAGAATAGATAATAATGTCGTCCTATCACATTACAAAAAATAATTTGGTGGTCATATTAAAAAATAAAATAAAAAAATAATAATCTAGAAAGAAGGTAGGAAATAGGCGGTGGGTAAAAAATGACTTGAGCCAGATAAGTACACGGTGCTCCACCATTAAACTCAGATCCCACCCACACAAAAAGCTCGGTCTAAACCCAATCTAAAATAACCAATAATTGTATAATTGCTTTCATCTCTGGATTAATATTCAATCTACGCTTTGGCGCTTTATCGGTTTATTTGTTTATTTTGAATATATTATATATTTACGTATATTTATTCCAACTAAAAAAAAAAAGAAAGAAAGATAAAAGAAGCTTTATGGCGCCCAAACACAGACTGAATATTATTTGTAAAATTATTAATTTAATTTGTATGTTCTGCTTCATTATCCTGATTAGATATTTTTATTATTACCAGTTTTAGCTGATTTCGTTCATTCTTAATTGATGAAAGTAAAGAAGTGAATTACGCAAATCACAGAATTCTATTTCGCTGCAACTTTCAGCTTTTAAGGTAGCCTTGTAAAGGGTATTTCCAATTTGTAAAAAAAAAAATTGGTTTCATCATAACTTGATAAAAATGTCAGTTGATAGCGCTGATATTGATTTTAAAATATACTAATGGTTTTTTTCTTTTCGTATTACAAACAAAATATTTTATTGAATTTTTATATTTTTATTAACTTAGTTTATGAACAAGAAACTGATCGAGGACAGGAAATGAGTAGTAAGTTATGAAAAGATAATTTACAGTTGAAGAAAAAAAAAAATGTTTTAACTAAAGTTGTTAACGTTAATGTTTAAACTAAAAATGAACGTTCGAGTGGAAATAGACTAAACAACTCCCAGTTTTGACTTACTCTTTCTATTCTATTGCTATGATTAATTACTTTTCTACTTTCCTTTTAAAAAAAAACTGAGAAATAATTTTTTTTTTTACTTAATCCCGTTTCTATGTCAACGCCTTAATTGAATTTATTTACAAATACATAATGCATTTGGCTACATTTTATTTTCGGAAAATTCGAGTGTTGATAATTTCTTCTTATGTATTATAGAAAACTAATTAAAAATATCAATACTAACAATATAAACAATAGTAATAACAATTAAACTAAATTATAATGATTAAGATGGCTTATAAAACTTTCTAAAGGTAGGCAAAGATTTTTTAGAGATAAAAAAGACTTTTCTTTTATATCATAAGGCTTGACAAGTAATTAGTTCTACTTAATTAATAAGTTTAACTTAATTACAATTAAAATAATGTTATTTTTAATGATAAGATGTTTTATAGAAATAACTTCATAGTTACAATTTAAATTATTAATTACTTAATGAATTATTGGAAAATTATTATATTTATTAAAATTATTATTTTTTTACGTGATTGGTAGAAATTGAAAATCGTTTTCACTATATCCTTGAGTAAATATTGAAGAGTGGCTCAGTGGTAGAGCACAGAGTTGCCATGCCGGAAATCCTGGTTCAAATCCCGCTGCAGGCAGTAGTTTTAATTAGTCCGTTTGCAGCGAGAGATGGATCATATGGGATCTAGGACCCTCCTGCAGCTCACCCAGCCTCTATAAAATATTATAAAAATAGGGTACCCAAAATAGGGGGGAAAATCTGACAGTTGAGCGTGACTTAGGACAAGTTACCTCCTTGCAGAACCCATACGTTATCCATGAAACAGTACAGTCTCTACCATGTACTGAACCCCATATCGGGTTGTAGTGGTACAGTTGTTTTTTAAAATATTGAATACATAAAGTAGTTTTCAACGGATTATTTTTTTCTTTGTTACCATTTTATTATTAATTACGAATATATTGTTGAACTAGAAATTAATTATTTTTATTAATTACTGCCTAATGGATTCTGAAATCGGTCTGAAAATGTATTAAAACTGTTGTACTAGAAAAATTTTAATTGGGTCGTGGCCCACCAATCGCTTGATTTAAATTTATGCATTTCAACTATTTAAAATAGTTTACTTGAGGCCAGATATTTTTTCAATGCATGCGGATTATTCTTTATTTTGAAATCTTGATGGAATAGTATGATTAAATAATGCACTTAACTGAGAAAATATAATACTCATTATTTTTAATTTATTACCGACCCCCGAAATAACAGAAGAACAACAAAATAAATAATAATAATAACAAAATACCAAATAAAAATTAAAAAAAAATTCTTACCGTGAATTAACGGAAGCTGGGTGGCCCACATCCTCCACTGAGGGTTTCCTGCAAAAGTCAATGATTTTAGACAAAAAAATCATGACTTCGATAAAATAAATAAAAAACAAAATAATAAAACAAGAAGAAATAAACAATTAAAAAGACGATTTTTACCTTGGGATTTTATTTTATTTATCAATTTTGATTTTGTTGTGAGATAAAACATGATCTAATACCCCTAGCATATGGAGCGTATGTTACCGTCGCTAATTAACTAATCCCCCCAGTCATGAAGATGACCTAAAATAGGCCGAAACGTAGGTACTTATAATATAAGTCTAATTTATTTTGTATAATTTATCGACTGCCCCTCCTGACCATCTTACACTCTTTCATGATAAATCCAGTCAACCATTTCAACATTTATCTTTTTGGCGTAGTATTCTAGATTGGATCCATTCCCAACATTTCAAAAATAATAATATTTCAAATTTCATTTAAAAATAAAATCTATTTACTGTGGGTTGTTTGAACTATAAATGTTTACTAAAAGTGAAATAAAAGGTGTGCAAACATAAAATACATATATTCTATTTATACAAACTTTAGTCTCAGAACCGGTCTCCATTTTCTAAAAAGGAAAACGAGAAAATCACGGAGACTCCGCCAATTAAAGTACATTTATTTGAACATTCGTTAACGTACGTCTCTAGAGCTGGATTCTACTAAAGCCATTAGACTTCCTTCTTCTCGCCCATTAATGGAGTCACGCTAATATCAAGCAAACTGTTTGAAAAAAGAAGAAAAAAAAAACGCAAATGAAAAATTCAACAAATTATGTCATTAATTCTTCTATGTTTTACTTTGTAAGATCAAGTCATTTCTTAGGACTAATATGTAAGTCCCTTGCATATTTTCAATTATTGCTCATGTTTATTGATTGCAATGTCCGTAAATCGTATATTTTAGTCTAGCATTCTTTCGTGTTCATACAATTAGCAAATATAAATGCAATGATTTTATGAAAATGTATTATTATTATATCTGGCTGTCTAATATTTAGTGGGTTTCATCCGTGGAAACATGTCACATTAGTGTATTTCACTTGTAATTACTGTGATATCTTCCTACGATTCTTCCGAAGGACGACATAGCCAAGGGTTTTTATTCCCTTTTAAAAAATACTAGGGTCACTTCCTGGGTTGCGAACCCGCCTCCTTGGGAATTGTATATTGTTATGATAACCACTACACAGATTACCCTCATAAATTATCTTTTTTTCTAAATATTTTTATTGTATTAGAAGGTCATAACCTACTTAGTATTTAATTAAGAAACGCTTAACTTATTTATTTCTATATGTGTTACAGTTGTCAGAATTTTTAATACCAGTATGTTATCACTAGCAGCTAGGTAAGAAGTTAATGAATTTATATATTGTATGATAATTTAGGAATGTATTTTGAAATTCTATCTGTACTTATGTTGTCAATTTTGCAAAATTCCCCGAGTCAAAAAATAAAATAAATATTTGGCCTGCGTTTCTGTATCCCGATTATCTGTTGAATAGTTGAATCTGTTTTGTTGATATTTCATCGTGCGTGGTTTTTCCTCCAAAGCGTGTGTAGAGAATTAACCAACCAATACAAATATGGGTCTTTACAATAGTCTCAAAACATGTATTTTTCTAACGTCAAATTGGCCTTTACGAGTTAATTAAATTACCTTCAATAGGATAATATTAAAATTATCGAAATGCATTCAAATTTTGCATTCATTTCTGAGCATCCCTAGGAAGGGGTTTTACATATTCTCTCTGCCGATGAATACAAGTCGAGAATAATAGAAAAGCTCTCGGCGCCGTCAGCTTCTCTCGTCCCCAATCGTTTTCTCGTGGGCCATCGTAAGGCTTGTTTCTTTATTCATTTAACGTAACTTTATGCTGATTTGGCTAATCGGGCGATTTTAGTTTCTTTATAATCGGATGTTTTTACCTCCATTCCGAAAAACAGCATAACCAAAGATTTTCCACAACCTTTTAAAAAACCCTAGGGCCATCTGCCGCGGTGCGAACTCTCCATCTTGGCCATTGCAGGTTCTCATACCAATCACTGCACCAGATTGGAACAATATCGACGAACGAAAGTGACGATATGTTCGATGTCGCAACAAGAAGGGATATCGCCAACTCACTCGTCTTGTTCTCATTTGGCATTGTTTCGCTGCCGGTAGAGAGTTCCATATCACGATACCGCTATCTCCTATGAGCCGTGAGAGATAGAAACAAGGCTGGAAGACAAAGAGAGGACAAGCTCGCGTAGCGACGTATTCCATTAGCGGCGGTGCTACGCTTCACGCCGCGTTGCCGCGCGACCCCCCGCCTCGCATGGAGATGAGCTCGCTGTAACTGTGTCCTATCGCACGCCTACTCTCTTCAGGAGGTTTCTATCATATTCTCGTCTTCAAATTAAAAAAGAAAAAGTTTGAGATAACGTTATTAAGAATCTCTGCTTAATAGTTTTATAAAAACCCATCCTGAAGGCTGTTTCTGCTTGTCAAAATATCAAAACTCGTGTTAATCAATATGACGAAACAATAAACAACGACCCACATGTAACTTGCGTATTAAAAAAAAACAAATCATATTGCCTATATATTATTAACAAAACTCGCAAAAGGCTTCTTCATGAAAAGGTGTTTGGATTTAGAAAAGTGGGTAGTCATCGTCTGTGTTGGATGGACTGTGTGGTTGCATAAGCGCAAAAATATTAGTGACTAGAAATCGGAGAGCTCCAGTTTTCTCTGGAACTAATGAAGACCTCGACTCTTAGCGAGTTGTACCACCAAGAAGAGGAAAAGTAAAGTAAGGAAAGTATTAATAAAAGGGTTAATTTTAACAGCGATTTGTATAAAATGGATGCAATATGAAAAAGAAGAATTTCATTCTGTGCACAGCTATGTAAAATGGATCCTAGACGATTGACATGAAGGCTTTTCAAATATGATGGAGAACTGGGCATAGAAGAATTGAATATTATTCAAGCAAATTTCACTGAGGGATCATCTAAAGAAAAAAGTCCACAAATCTATGGGCCTTCAGGAAATACCTAAAAAGAAGATGTGATTGTTTGAACAAAAGAGAAGAAGGAAATCCTTAGTGCAAGAATGAAGGTGATTTGAGAGATGAGGAAACAGAAAAAAGACAGAGAATGAAAGAAAGACAGTCTGCAGAGGCTTTTTCGAAATAAGAGGCTTAGCAAATTTGGCTGGATCAATACTGAAACCACCCAAATTGTTACCCAAATTCAAAACTATCAAATTTTACATAGGGAGCGGGGTAGTTCTGCGTGTTGCTGTGCCAAAGGTACCGTGTTCAAATCTGGCTTTTAGCGGATCAATTATTTAATCTCAATCAATCAATTTTTTGTCACAGATGGACCCTGTGGGTTCTGTAAACCCTCCTGCGCCTCACCCAGTCCCTGTAAAGTGGACACCCTTAATATGGGGAAATTCCGAGTTTGAGAATGATCTCAGGCGAACCATCTGCACGTACAACCGTTAGCTTCGAGATAGTACCCTAACCATACACCACTTCAAGGGTTTTGATGGCACTGTTTTTGTATTTTCATAACTATACAATTAGTTTGGTATTTAAAACGCTGAACTTAAATGCTCAACTATCCTGGTTCATTTCTGGACTTATAGATACTCAAATATCGTGATTTCAAATACATGTTCGGCTAACGAAAAAGAGAATCTCCTTATGTAACTAAGAGAGATTGGGACTTATTAAAATCCTGCAAAATAACCGCGGTATATTCTACAGAGCGGTGGGTGTAAAGCTTTAAAAAAAAATAGGTTCAAACAAGAACAAATCACTGTGCTGCTAGAGAACTAATGGCTTTTTGTTTTGAGTTCGTTGACCATGTTCGCGAAATGGGATGACAAAAAAGATATTACTAATAATAATATTCAGTCGAGTTCATGCTCCGGCTTCGATGAGTAAACAAAATGTGGCGAAAATTAAACAGGAAGTCAAGCATGACGCTTCATAATTTATGGCCTTTTTACCAGTTGACTAAAATGTAAACGTTAGTATATTACTATAGAACTGTCGACTAAAATTTGGTTTATCTATTTTTTATTTCCAACGGAAGTATGCATTTATTCCATCCCTCAATCGGTTTTGACTAGTTTCGACGTGGCACTTATAAGTACGACTATTCGCCTTTTCGGTTAATTTGACAGTCTTTCGCATTTCTATCGTTTTATAATACTGCTTTATCACTTAAATTACCGAAGTTGAAGCTGAGTTCAAATCCGGCCGTGGTAGTAAGTTATGTAATCTATCATCAGCCACGGATGTACCGTAGGGGACTTGGATCTTAATTGAGGAAAAAGGTTGCTGATTGGTGGATAAATCATCTCTGTGCACAACCGTTGTCCTTAGAAACAGTACAGTCTCTACTGAAACTCAAGATACTGGTGCATTCATTCTGTAAATATTCATTCTGTAATTCTGTAAATATTTCCGAGGAATATAAGCCTCCTCTTTTGCATAGTATCCGAGATTCATTCCATTTTCTGTTAGATTTCTTATTTCCGGTTATTTTATTTCATTATTGTATAGTTTGGAGCCGAGTAGCTCCGTGGTAGAGCGCTGAGTTGCCGTGCCGGAAGTCCTGGGTTCAAATCCCGTTGCTTCTCAGACTTTAATTTAATCTATTAGCAGCCGGAGATTGGACCCTATGGATCTAGTGCTCTTCTTGGACAAAGTGCGTGATCTAGGACTAATACCTCCCTGCACAACCGTTGAAGTTTTTAAGATGATTCAATGTTTATGAAATATGTCTATTTCCTTCATGTGTAAATACTGAAGCCCGTAAGGCGTAGGGCCTACCTCCGGGGATGATAGACCTATTGAAGAACTTAGATTGGGCCAAGACCATATCTAATGGCCAAGAGGTGAGGACAATAGTCCTAGGACTTAGTAAAAAACCACCCCATACCTTCGGTTACAGATCTCTATCCTCAGCTACCTCTGTGTCGGAGGTGTTCCGGAATGACTTTATACTCATGGTCCAGCGTTCTTATCCATATAGCGGGTAGAAGTTCACTCCGGGTACTTTAGGAAGTGTTGAGAGCTGGCTAATACCGGGCTGGATGGTATTAACATTTGTTGTAGAAACTTTGGGACTTTAGCAACATATAAAAACTAAGTAATCCTTTTTTAAAACAATTATAAAAAATACACTATTTGTTTATTTGTTTTTTTTGGGTTGCATATTATCGTCAACATGTTCCTCGTGGCTTCTTCAGAGAGACTTATGCTTAAAACTTAATCAATTTAAAAAAAAATTAACAGAAATAAAAATAAAAGAAGTATTATTATTTTCAGAAACTTTTTTTACGAAAACATAAACAAATGAAAATAATCTGTTATGTTTTTCTGAAATGTATATAATTAATTTTCCGATCATTCCTCTACTCATTCCGCAGGGAGGCATATGTAAAAAAACTTATAACTAAATCAGCTTCAAAAAAAATAAATAGTGCATTATTCGATAATTTAATGAATTTAGAATTATAGTGTTTTTAAATTTTTTTATAATATTGTATCATATGTAAAATGACTGGGAAAAAATTAAGTTGTTTTAATACTTTAATACTCTAATTAGAGTTTTCTACACTAAAATATGGAATAAAATCAAACAAAGAGTCAAACATTTTCTAAGAGTTATAACGAAAAGTCTACAAATCAAAAAATCCTTACTACACCCCATAAAACCTTTAACTTTCAAGATCAGCCCTTATAAAACTATCCCATTTACGTTTTAGTGAGGTTTATTATGTTAAAACCTAAAAAAATAATTTTATTCTTCTTCTAAATGATTAAATTACTGTTAGATATTGCTTGTATAATCCTCAAGTCGCATATTTTTTATTATTATTTACTTATTTATTTTTCTTCGTGTTTACCTTTGGATACATTATTTCATACATACTATTCATTCATACATATTAATCATATTACTACCCACCATATATAACTGAACTATACTTCTAATTATTATCATACGATAAGTAAATATTGTTGAATTATATACAATAAAGCATTAATAACTGTATCGTTACACGCTGTGGGAATGCTATCTATTTCTCATTCCGCTTGCTAATTATAAAATCCATCTTAGTGATAGACAAATGAAAATTATTAGCTTGATATCTGAGCGTGGAGGCAATATGGCTAAACGGAATTAATGAAGAGAAGGGATCTGAGATGGTATCATCTTCAACCCGGAGACCTCTCAGCTTAGCTCAACGGTATTTCCTCATTTCCAACTCCATAGTTTTTCAGTTACTTAATTTTTTAAATAATTGTGTCCTTGATTTTTTTTCGGAAGCGTCAAGGATGCTCCTTTGTAGACATGCTATGATATTGATAGGATCATTATTTTGGAATAGCAGACAAAAATAAAATATTCTTGATATATCTGATAATAATTATTGGTGGTATTGATATTTCTTCTCTGATATATAAAATTATAAATGTTTTCGTTGTCCCAAATATAGTATTTAATTAATCTAATAACCATGATTTTAATTAAGGAATAGTTAACTTAATTTTGTTTCTTATTTTCAAAAAATGATCAACCGATTACAATGATCTTATTAAGCTATAAACTGCACATACTTTCGCAGGTACTTTTACCAGTATACATTGAAGATTCGATTAACATATTAAAAAAGGTATAACATACATGCATTAGATGTTAAACATTTAAATATACCAATCTAATAAAATAAATTGTGAAAGGCACGAAATTTTTATTTAAAAAATAAAATTAAAATTATGTTAGATTAAATTATTTTGGGCAGATTTATTAGGTTAGAGGTAGGTTTTATAGTTTATAGACGCACAACATCTATGGTCATCAGCGACTTCCCTCTTTTGGTTCAAAATTTATTTCCACTTACTCCATATAATTATTATATGCTACTGAACATGTTATTATGGTATTACGGGGAGGTACGGTGTATCCCTGCGTCAGGAACTCAGTACTGCAATAAAACTATTAGTTTAGATGTTGTAAGCTGGGATTTGCTACAATAATAAAAAAAAAAAAATTTAAACGTTTCGATATTCATAATTTTTAGTCTAACAATAGACTATAAATTATTTTTATCCTAATATTGATTTCGAGCTTTAAAAAAAATTAAAACTCTGTATTGAACAATTAATGGTTCATATATTCTTCGTTGATGATGAATAAAACAGATAAAATTAATTACTCTCTTATTATGCTCTTTATCATTATGTGCTACCGGTATTATGTTAACACATTTTATGGATTATAGTTCTTTGCCGATTAGTCGATTTTAATTGTTTTAAAACAATTTTTTTTATTAATATTTTTTTAATTATTAGTATAAAGGTGGGGGAAAACAGACAAGAGTCACAATAACAATTTCGGTTACTGTAGCTGTTAAGAACAGTACCAGGTTCGTCAATCCCTGGCTGGGATTGACACATTTCTTAGTTTTTCTGCCTTCGCAGTTAGTCACAGCAAGATCGGCTGGAACCGTTAAATGATTCTCTGGGGTTAACTCTTTTTTTCTTTTTCCTATCGACTGTTTCTCACATTGTGTGGCAACTTTTTCTAAGGAAACTGTCGATGGAAGAAGAAGAAAAAATAGCGATAGAAAAGAGCTAAGAAGTACATTCCAGGTAAATACTCCAAGGTTTTAGTCTACTGCCATTAATGATCTCAATGGTGGAGTTTTTTTTCTATCTTAGCGGTATAGATAGATATTTCTTTTGTCCAATGAATTAAAGAAATAACTGTTTCTTGGCACTTTAAAAATGCATAAAATACTCATTTATTTCAATTACTCAAGCACTTTCTACTAAAAAAACTTATCCATCTTGGTTAAAATTAAATTAATAATCCCTTTTGTGGTTAGTAATTTAAAAGAATTATAATTAGTTTACCTTTACCAAGATTTAATTGTCATAAAATAGGTTGACTTTTTAGTGCCATGAATTAAAGTAATAACTGTTTCTTGGAAATTTAAAAATAAAATATAAAATACAAATATAAAATATAAAAAATAAAATACTCATTTATTTCGATTACACAAGCATTTAATTTTTTAAGAGATTATAATCCATGACTGGGAAAAATTATATGCAGTCTGATTAAAATTAAAAATTATCAGTGAACTATATTAATTACTTGCTTTTTTGGTTAATAATTAAAATAAAAAAGTTAAAATTTTATATTTACATTTCCTGTATCGTGCTTCAAATGTTATAAAAATAGATCGATACTTCATTAGTGCCATGTATAATAAAAATATCTGTTTCAAGGTATTGTATACATCAATAAAATTCTCATTTATTTATCTTCATTGTCTAAGTATTTTATTTTTTAGTGATTGATATAGACTCTGACTTTAAAAATATATAAGTTGTGGTTTAATTATTAAAAAAACAACCTTTAACACTGTAAATTACTTTTATCTTTAGAAAGATTTAATTGGCATACAAATATTTGAGAACGGACTAAATAATCTTAAAAAATGAATAAATACTGTATAAATAGACATTAACTTAATTAAATAAAAGACCAAGTATAAGAAATTAAGTATATTTATATTAATTAATTAGGTCCAATTCAGTTCATAGGTAGAATTATTTCACTATGAGTATTTTTCAATTACCATTACCAATTACCAATAATTGAAATTTATAATAACATTTAGATTAGATCGAGGAATGTTATTTATCGGGTTCAATGTTCCTAATTTCTCAATCAAATCAATTATAATCCACAGGTTGTGCAGTCATTTTATCAGTTACAGTTGTTGACTCAATGTGCCATGATGGAACACACGCATTTGTATTGAAGTAGTGAAAGACTTGCTCTGAGACACGGAGCTACTTTTGGACTCGGAGAAATTTATATGTCCTTACAGCAAAAAAATTAAATTTTTGAAGAATCCTAAAGGTTTATCTTAGTTAATATATGTGGAATTGTCGTATATATATATATATATACATACATTAAGATGATATTTCTGTTGATTTAAAATACTAAATCGACCAACTCAAAGTACCATACAAACGTTTTTATCAATAAATATTTTTTTAATGTTTTATCATCCAGCTAATTAACTTATTGTATATATTACCTAAAAGATAGAGATTTTTTTAGAATTTATTTTCGTAACATTAGGACATTTCTGAATGTAGACCATTTATGGATCTGCTAATATTTATCTTGATATGTGTGTAAGTTGTTTGTATATGGCAGTTGTAGAGACAATTTAAAATATAAATAACGAATAAAAACCTAGATAAGAAATTATTCTAACACTTCTTAATTCCGGTAAATTAGTCAACATCAAATAAAAACAGGTTTTATTATTTAAACTTCTTTTTATCCTCAATAGATTATCAACTCTCCGACATGGTATACAATCAGTAAAATGTTTCTGTAATTTATTTTAAATGTTTTATTATAATAAGGCATGTATTTTTATTAATAACTGAATTTCCCTTTCAATGTTGACAGTTTATTGATAAAACAATAAACCTATATTAGAACTACGTCTTGCGGTTTTGCGGGTCTCAATCTGGTCTAAGCCAGCTTTCCCGCCTAAATCAAAAGGTTTTAAATATTTTATATCTATAAAATTTATTTTAAAAATTCAAAACTCAAATCACAAGTCTCCAAAATTCACACTAATGAAGAAATAGCTCATAATTTTAGATTCAATGAAACGTAACATATTTGATATTATTTTTGTTTTCAATTCCAGCTAAGATATACATTGGGAAAAAATTATATCAGATCAAATCTGTTCTAATAGAATCAGTAGTTTAAAGTGGGCATTAAAGTTTCTTGGATAATATAAAAAAATCTAAATATACATGTAAAAAAAAAATTTGTGTTTTTATTAAATAGACTTTTTATACTATAATTTTAGATTTTATCATAACTATATATAAAGTATATATAACTATATATAAAGTTTATTTATATAGTATACAAATTTTCTAAATATATAGGTAAAAAAGTTTTTTGAATTTTTTAATACAGTTTATAAATGCTATGCAATTACACATTTTTTGCGAAATATATCTTAACCGATTTATCCCCACACAATAATATATTTTTTTTATTGATATAATATTATCACTGAAAATACATGTAAAAAAACTATTACTATTTTTATATTATCCAACGAAAATTATTATTTTTATTTTTAGATTTTATTTTCATATATCTCTTATAGGATTTTTTCCCCGATGCTTATCATAGCCGATAAATCACCAAATAATTTATATAAATATATATTTATTTTTTTTACTACCTCTAAGATACGATTAAGCATACGTAAACACTAACACTGGTACGTAAACACATACACGAGTACTATGACTACAGTACCTGAGATGGTGGTGGAAGAGATGCTGTGGATACTGTAGCAGTCCTGCCATGGCCACTACTAGATCACTACACCACTACAGTGGCACTGCACTACCTCAGAGTGTAGCCTCCTGCTCCCCACCACTGTCTGTCAACAAACCCTTAGCGGTTGGTGGGGATGCTACAACCCCTTGGGTTTTTTGGGACAGCCTGTAGTTAACTCTTGACGGGGTTCATCACAATGAGTGTTGAGTCCAGGTTTAAACTGAACTTGTTGATCATGCATTGTTTTCAAAGCTTCTTGCGATGCAGTTTTATTTCGATTGTTGACTTCTCTTTTACTGGATAAGAATATACGTTCCAATGGCCTAGCTATTTCATTACCTTACTAGCCGCAGCTGCACAAACGGAATATAAAGACAATACAGATTTCGGGGGCGCAATCAATATATACACACAAATAAGTAGAAGCTTATTAATTTTTATTTGTGCCGACGTTTTGTACGACCTACTTGTACTTGTCGGCACGTTTAATTTTATTTCATTTATTGAGTTACATTTTTCACTGAGCAGCCACTCCTATTGGCCCTTCAGAGACCTACAAAGTAGGTCGTCGGCACAAATAAAAAATAATAAGTTTTCACTTATTAGTGTGCATATATTGACTGCACCCCCAACAATTTCCATTCTCTAAAAAGGGTTGACTTGAATTGGTAAAACTAGTTATTATGAAAAGCCTTATTTTCCCATATCCCACGCATTGTCGATAAAATGATTTTTTTTTCAACACTATTCTTATTAAAAAAAAACAAAAACCTGTACCACTACAACCCGTGAATGGGTCTGGGTTCAGTACATACTAGAGACTGTACTGTTTCACGGACAACCGTTCTAAATCTAAAAACACGCTCTGTAATTTGCCGAACTAAAAACAAGAAAATAAAAATTAAGTTGAAAAAAATAAAGAACGTACGTTAAAAGTTAGTCGAATAGAAAATAAATAACAACTTAAGAGCAATAGAAAACACAACTAGAAAGGAGAATATAATTTTAAAATAGTAAAAGAGTTATAAAAAAATATATCATAAAAAACCATGGTGCTTGATGTTAATTGGTGTATATATATTTTATTGACTTGAATTGGTACTTTATTGGTATTTGGTATTTTATTGACTTGAAGTAGTCATTATAAAAATATCTTATTATCCCACGCATTGTCGATAAAATAATCTTTTTTTCATTACTATTCTTATTAAAGAAAACAAAAACAACCTGTAACACTATAACCAGTGAATGGGTCTGGGGTTCAGTACATACTAGAGACTGTACTGTTTCATGGACAACGGTTCTGTAGAAAAGTTATTCTTAAAATAAAATTCTTATTATAAACTAATTGAAAATAATTTAATAACATTTAAATAAAATTAGTAAAGTTTTTTATTGCTTAACTTCATGGTTTCAATGAAGATGATATAGTTAAAATTTTATCAGGATTAAGATTCCTTTAGTATGACGATCAAGTAGTTCCAAAAGTTAAAGTTAATTGGTTATCAAACTCATAAATGGTTTTCTCATGAGTACAACAGTCTACCAGAAATTCTAAGCATAATCTAACACACGCATAATCATAATAGATCAGAAGAATATAACATAACCGTAGTCACCCACTAAATGTATATGATTCGGTTGCATGATGAAGATTAAGATGATGTTTTTGAAGTATTTGGACTTAGTAAAGAACTAATAATTGAATAGAAAATAAAAATAAATTGGTGTGCCCCAACGCCATCATATTTATTGTGATTTATTCCGGGTTTAGGAAAAGGTATTGGTCCATGGACGGGAGTATAAGCAGCAAACGGTGGTATCGGCATCGAACCTTCGGGTCTTCTAGCCATTTAATTCAGATTATTGTTTTATTGTTATTTGATACAAGTAAACATACAGTGAAAAAGGATCTAGGAACTGCACATCTTTTTTCGCTAAATGTCTGTTCTGCCAAGGTGAACAAATTAGGCGTTCCTGATCTCCGATACTAAATTAATGGATAAGGATGGCTACGTGTCAAGATAAGTAGAGTTCGAGAGAGAAAACAAAATTAAAAAAGAAAACCCTGGCGGTGGGCGTAGACTTCATAAAGGGGCGGTTAGGAGTTAAGGAACGCTCCAGATCTGAGAGAGCGGGCAATGATTGAAGGGGTCCGGCGAGAAATATCGGCGGGTAATTAGTGATCCTAATAGGCAGCTCACGTTCCCATCAGAACAGATCGCCGAGGGTTTTTCAATTTGGGCCCTGCATGTCCGAGCGCCTGTACTCCAGGCTGCACGATCCCTGCATCGGTGATGGAGCGCTTCATGCCGTTCAGATAAGACCAGGTATTGTTACAAGAAAGGCTGCTTGGAGCAGGGTGTTATACTTTTTTCTAGTAGAGTTGTCCACAGGCTTTGCCGATTGTAGCTATGATTGCAACCTTCCAAAGGAAATTATAACCAAGAATATATACTTCATTTTAAAAAATCTTTGTCTTGGGGATAATTTTATAACTTTTAAGAGTAACAATTATTATTATATTAGGAGCTAAAACATTGGGCAGATGCGTGCTACCAAACTTTTCTTTTTGCTCTAAAAAAATATTTATTTGTGTCTTTTCTTTTTAAAAAATATATTTTTTCATATTTTATAACCTGTGCCACTGAAGGCATGAAGAATCTTGGGTCCAATACGTTTTAGAGACTGTGCTGTGTCCTGTGCACTAACCGTTGTGATGGTTGAGCATAAAAGTCACGCTCAATCGCCAGGTTTTCCCCTAATTAAGGTTATCCACTTTAAAGAGGCTGGTGAGCCCCTTGAGGGTTTCCAGATCCCTCAGTGTCCATCCTCGGCGGTTTTTTACCCACTTTCTAGTGGAGTTAGTACATCTTGGCCCATTTATGGGTCTTATCAAATTAAAAAAGTATCCGCCGTAGTCGGATTTGAACCGAGGGACTTCGGCTCGGGAACTCTAGGTTCTACTATTCAGCCACTCCGTCCTTTGTGGGATAGTTAATAAATATTAAAAATTAATTTTTCTAACTTCATCCTTTACTTATGCTCGGGTAAGTCCATTCTCCGGTAGGAGCCAAGAAACGGAAAGAAAAATAATAAGGATTGGGGATTCCGAACGCTGGATTCATATTTGTATTTATTTTATCACTGAAACTCTGCTCCCATTTTTAATAATAAAATTAAATTTAACAACAGTTTATGTTATAGGTATTATCCCGTTTTTATTTAATTTATCTTTTTTTTCATAAGGACCAGGATTGTGTTTAAATAATTTAGATTTTTTCATTTCCTTGATCGTTTCATTCTGAATCTTTTTGTTCCTTCTTTTTTTCCTTATGCTAACATTATTATTAGCCGTTTAATATCCCTTTTCACTTTCAACCCTCTTTCATAGTTTCGATTTTTTGGAATTGAAGGTTTACCGTTGGTCGCAGAAATAATGTGGAGTAATCCTCCGTGGCTCTTCACCGCCGCTACCCCTCCTCGAGTGGAACCCGGAAGGTGAAGAGATGCGATAAGAGGCCGCCGTTGGGGGACAAGACCCCAGTTCCCACTAGTGTTTACAGTTGAGCTGTTCTCTACAATGGAGTATTTACAGAGCTGCTGAGTTATTGCACCTGAGGTGTGAGTTCTCTATTCATAAATATCTTTTTTATTAGACCCTTGCGGTCGCTAAACACTCCTCTCCTGGCGGTTGAGGCTAATGGATTTCGCATCAAGATATTGTTTCGATAAGAACCGAAAATGTTCCGAACACTAGGACAAGGTGTACCAACATGGTTTTACGTCTTCTATATTATAAGTATTTTTTAATTATAGATTTTTTATAATAATAAGGCTTAGCGTACCCGAACCAGGAATCCCCGCTTACAAATTTTCGTCCACGGACAACTACAAAAACCAAATAAAGTGGTTACGTAGTTCAATTGTTAATGACTGTAAAATCTTTACATATTACTTTAAAACACAAACCTAAGTTTTAGAAAAGTGGAAAGTGGAATATATCTGATTAGGTATAAGATAAATTTGGGATATATGGAAAAAAAAACTGCACCACTACAACCCATTGTTGGTTGTCTTAGGTTTTGGATTCAGTACACGATAGAGACTGTGCTGTTTCTTGAACAACGGTTAGTAGAAAGATGATTTAGCAGAAATCGCACTCAGCAGTCAGCCCCCAATATCCAATTTATAAAGGCTGGGTAAGCCCCAGTAGATTCGGTCCCACAATGTTAATCTATGGCTTTTAGCAGACTAAATAAAATGTATGACTACCGAACTTACACCTGGGATCTTAAGCACAGAAATTCAGTGGTCATGTTGAGCTAATCTGCTACCAAATGTTGGATATAAGATATCTCAAATTAACCTGTATTTTTTAATTGTTCTACTAATTAATCAAGCCTTTAAAAATAATTATAATAATTTGTTTAGAGGCAAGTCTCTTTAGAATAATAATACAAAAATAAAACATGAGCTCAGATGTCTCAGAGTAAAATAAAATTACACTTTAATTTCTTAACATAATAAAAATAAATTATGAGTTAGCTACCAATAAAAAATTAAAATAAATTGATTATTATTACTACTTAAAAAATCCCTCATACAATCTTAGTCCTCTTGCATCTCCAAATAGTCCTGTTATATACGTGAATCACTAAAAAAAGAGGTGTAAAATAATGATTGGAATCAAATTGGAAAAGTAAAACCAACAAAGCTTTGCAAAAAACAAAACAAAAAACGTTTCGACAGTTCAGGCTTATCATGATAATGGAGATTAAATGCAGCGCATCTTACATCAACAGTCCAAACATACATCCATTAGATTCAGAGACTTGAGCCTTTGTTTTTCCAAGCGCAATATAATATTTAAATATTATATTTGTCATGACTATCCTCATTCGCTCCAATAATAATGACGAATAGGTTTAACGAATTTAAAAAATAATACATAGAAGATAGGAGTAATAACTAACTAACGAAAGGTGTGAATTGGGTTTACGTGTTCTCAGTTGTGATTCCCCTCATTTGCATACTGATCAGGACGATCCGTCAAGACCGGACCAGTTTTATCTATCGCATTGCGCATGCTCTATAAATCTCTTTGATACCTGTTACATTCTCATCAGCGAACCATTACGGTAATCAATACACCTCCCTTGGGGCTATTAACATCTATAATTACCGCTCGTAACATTTTAATTGTTGTTATTAAGCGGGAGGTAGAGATTTGTGCCGCGGTTCGGCCTTTGTAATAATACTGCTATCTTTACCTCACGGATCTTAAATGTCGGACCGGTATCTCCTAGAAATTATTTTGCAAATTTATAAATAACTCAAGGGGATTGGAAAAACTGAGTGTTAGACCGCTAAATTTCCGTGCCAAAGGTCTTAGGATTCAAATCCGGCAGTGGTAGATTGTATTTAATCTGTTAACAGCCGGAGATGGATCCTTTGGGATCTGGGACCCTCCTGGTGCTTACCCGTCCTCTATAAAGTGGTTACCCAAAATAAGGGGAAAATAAGGTGGCTGAGCGTGATCTACCATTTGTGAACTCAAGATCCTACATGGTTTATTGTGGTACAGTTCTTTTTTAATAATTAATTCTATTCACACATAAATACTTTAGTTTTTAAATATTTTATTTTGAAGAGAAAATATATGGCCAGGACCGGGATTCGAAACCGGGTCTCCCATGTTTCCGTCAAGGTACTCTGCGACTTGAGCCATCCAAGCTCGCATCTCGGTCAGACAAATCCATTCTCTTCACCAATCCCATAAATACTTTAGATTTTTGAATGAACACTTTTTCTAAGACTACCCTCAAAACAGCGAGTTAAACTAATTTCTAAAACTTGTCTTCACAAAATATGTATAAAAATGTCCCAACAAAGTCCCTTAAATATTTATTAAGAGAAAAAGTAGTGCCAGAGTGTCCCTAGACTATTATGCTAAGGCTTAGGAGCGCACAAATCTATGAGAAATACCCTCCCTGCACAACCATTGACCAAAAAACATTACAGTCTCTACCATGTACGGAACCTCAGAGCCAAGGGCTGTAGTGGTACAGTCTTTTATTTTTTTTAGGAGCGCATAATATTAAGTCGCTCATGTAAAGTTCTTTGGTATGCGTATCTATTGTAAATTGATGTTGATGGTAGTTTTGGTGCGAAATAGGTTAATATTACCAATACCTCTTTGGGCTATTAAATTTACTGTCGGCACAGCGCTTATTAACAATTTAGAAATTTTTCCATTACCAAACCTAGCAACTTTACAAGCCCATCTTAATCTGGGTGATGTTATAACTTCAATATTTCTATAAATTTTTATTCCGTTTGTTCATTCCCCTTCTACCCTAATGAAGCCTGAATTGGAAAACTTCTTGTCTGGATTTTTATGTCTCATTTTTGAGCCTTTACTCATCTCTTATATGCATTTACATACACATAACAATAACAATATGGCCTTACAACCCTGTGTGGCTCTTAGCCTCCTCAAGGAGACTTCGCCAGCTCTATCTAATGCAGCTGCCACCCAGTTACAGAAGATGTACATACACCTACTAGGCTGTTCTTGAAGGACATCGTTTTGATTTCTTTATTTTTATTTCACTGGCATATGATATCGGTTGAACAGTTAGAAAGCCCAACCAATGGGAGAAGGTAAATGGGTGGGTAGTGACCAATGGTTTCTCGTTATTACACGCTCTACCGAAAGGAAAACCACAGAATCTGTAAAGAACAGAGCTGCGGTTATTAGTTAATGCTGTCCGCTTCTTACCGTCACAATATTTTTTTCCTTCTAATTTTTATTCAAATCGTTTATTATATTACCCTCAATTTAGATAAATTTGAATCGATTATTTGTAATTACTTTATCACATTAAAATTCCATTAACTTTTAATTTTTTTTCTTTCTCGTTTATTATTATTATAACACTTTTCAATTCTTATTTATTAGGATCAATGTATCAGATTATGATTACAAAATGTTTAGTTGCTAGGGATTACAATATACAGTTATTAATAGCTTAGTTATTAATTAATTTTGGTTACTTTACCTTCACATCTATCTGTTAGTATATATATATATATACATGTATATATATATATATATAGTGTGTCTTAAAAAAAAATGTATTTGAACATTTTTTTTAAACAATTTTATTTTGATATTTTATTATTTTTATTAGTAATTTTTTAAAAAAATATTAGCTTAATTTGAAAAAAAAATTATAAGATTATAACATTCGAAGAACGAAAAAAAAAAAAATATATATATCTATATCTATATTAGATTTAAAATTTAAAACTTTTTTAATATTTTTTTTTACTTTGTTAATATAGTTTTTCTAGTTCTTTGAACACAATCCAGTATCAGTATACTTACAGATGTAAGTACAGTTACTTACATTTTAATTCTTCAATAGCTATTCTTCAAGAACGTTTCTGTTATAACATTACTTTAAACATCGTTTTTAGAATCACTTTTAACGAAACGAATAAACAGAATAATACATAAAAAGTATTCTCGTCAATAATTTCTAAACGCAAGTTATTTTTCTGGCTTAAGGTTCCGGGTCCAAATGAAGCTGTGAAAGATGAATTATTTAATCCGTTAACAGCCATGAATGGACATAGGGTTATTCATATTATTATTTATCTTATGGTAAGTGTATCCTTAATTGGAAAAAAAACCTTGCGGCTGAGCGCGAATTGGACGAATCACTTCCCTGCACAACTATTTACAGTACAGTCTCTACCGTGTACAAACTCAGGACTCTTTATGGGTTGTAGTGCTACAGGTTTCAGTTCAAATTAAATGAAAAAAACAGAACTTAAATTTATTATTCAATGTTTTGTATCGGTATTCATTCAGCTAACGCGTTGTTTTTGAAAAAACTTAGTATCTTTACCTTGATAAATTGAAGGACTTAGAGTAATAATATTGCCGTCTTCTATATTATTTAATTGGTACGTACACAAAGCCAATCAAGACAGACTTGTACCTAATTATTGCAAGAATCTACTTTTACTCCAAGCTCAGAAAGAATCTTTAAAAACAGTTATGTGCAATAAAGTTTTTAATGGATCGGATAGAAGTCAAAATATCGGATATTATACTGTGGAGTGTTTATGTTGACCCCTTTGTGTAAGCGTGCGTCGTCCCAAGCGGTAGGAATGA
Source organism: Troilus luridus (assembly GCA_964056705.1). Lineage (NCBI taxonomy): Eukaryota > Metazoa > Arthropoda > Insecta > Hemiptera > Pentatomidae > Troilus > Troilus luridus. The sequence goes on along the minus strand of OZ057415.1, from coordinate 70,150,290 downwards.
AGGAGCTGGATGCTTCTTATATCCGATCGGTAGGAGAAGAAGTGAGGTATTGAGTAGCCGTGGATCTGATTGGTTGAGTGAAGGCTGGAGGTTTGTGGTCACGTGATTACAGGGGTCAGCCGTCCTTGGGGACGATGGGGTCAGGACGTCATTCCGATGTGAAGGGTATTCTCTTGTAGTAACTTCCTTCCAGGAGTTGGAGGCGTTCGGGATGATCTTATTGGCTGCTAATGATCCAGATCTAGCAGGTGCAAGGAACCATCCTGGTTATAGAAGACCACAGCCCTTCAATATTCTCTCATTTATGAGGTTTAATTTTTTTCTATTAATAAACTCTTTTGCTTCGATGTTCTTACCGAAACTGTGACGGTATGTAAAGTTGGAGTCAATGTGACTTTGTGGGTAGGTTTAGGTATTTAGGAAGTAGTATTCGTACAAGGTAGTGATTGTGTTGAAGTTTATTTGTACAAGGCTTATTTGTGTTTTAAATGAAGTATAACTGTAAATTATATACTTTTGTCATAAATACAATGTTTCGTGTATAGTTGTTTAGTGTATAGTACAATATTTAGCCCCAACTTAAATTAATTTATTCAAAATATTGTTCATCGAAGCATTTTATGATGTATTATTTAAATGTTATTTTCTTCATTAGTGTCGTTTCTTAAATTTGTTTGTACATATTATTGTTTCCGATTGCATTACTATTTTTATTTATCGTATATAATTTTTTTTTTTTTTTAATCTGTACCACTACATCCTATTAAGGATCTTGCCTTCAGTACAAGATAGATACAATACTCTTTCTAGGATAACAGGTGTCCAGAAGGACGATTGGTCCGAGAACACGGTCAACCGCCAGGGTACTCACTTTATAGATGTTGGCTGGCTGAGCCCCAAAATGCAAACACACAGCGTCCATCCATGGCTTTTATGTAGTTTAATAAGTTATGTCAAAGTCGGACTTAATCACGGAATCTTCAGAATAGCAACTATACACTCTATACCCTTAGTACCCCGCTAAATTTATCCTATTTTATTAATATAATTTTATAAAATTTATAAATTTAGTAAAATCTTACAATACAAACTCGTTTTGTGACTTGTTTTTTTATATTATATTAATAGGTGACTTTAATGCGCGTTATGTCACGAGGAGCATGCTCTTAGGAAATAACTTCTTTAACGGTAATTAACCGAAAATAATTGATAACTAAATTGTTTTTTTAAATCAGTGAATATCCTTTATTTCAATTATCAATTATTTCAATAAGTACATTTTTTTTTTAAAATGAGGAGAATAAAAATGAATATAAGGACCTGTTGATCGAGCAACAGAGAACAAAATTTTAAAATACAAAATTACAATAACTGCTTGTCAAATTACATGAATGGTCTGATGAGGGTATTTAGGTAATTTATATTTAAAAACCATCAGTTTTTATTTACTTAAATATATATTGTAAAAGGAATTGTATTAATATCATGTTTAGTATTATCCAGGTTGTATTTACAGTTAATTTTTTTAAATTTTAGTTATTTTAATAACTAATTATCTGATTGATAGTGGGTCACCATTCAGATAAATGAGTTATTTTCAATTATTTTTTCTGGTTTCCAAAACTAATCGCAGTCCACAGGTTTGCGAATTACTTCAGTGTCCTGGCCTTTTTAAACTATGATTAACACTAGAAATACGAACCGGTTAAAATGACCAGTTGCATCATTATAACATTTCCTCTTTAAGTCTTATTTGATATTTTACAATAGTGTCATTATATTTTATTAAATTTGTGTATACAATAATATTATAAATCATTTCGTTCTTACGCTTCTAATTTTCAGAGATATCTATGTGTTATACCTAAATATACGAACCGGTCGTGAAAATATCATGAATACATGTTGTGTATTCCGGAAATTATGGTGGAATTTAAAAATTCTACGTAATTCACGTAAAGTAAATTTTAATTTAAGTACGTAAAATTCTATGTTTTCAATTTATTATGCGTAAATTTGTGTATATGTAATATATAAAATTTCAATTTAGTATTCTTGCTTGCCGTGTATAGTTGCAAGTTGCAACACGCATAAAATAAACATTGAATTTTTTTTTATTATAATAAAGAGAAATAAAATTGTAAAACAAACAAACCGGTCATTTTGAAATAGGTATATGATAAATCTTCGTAGTTCTAGTGTTAAGGATCCTTCGTTGATGACTTTTATGATTCAATTAATGTACCATTTAAAATAAAACATAAAGTTTTCTTTTGTAACCACAACGAAGTATCACTATTTTACATACACTATGAGGCTACTTCGTGTGGTGTAGTGGTAAGCATAATATGGCCAAACACGAGAATTTATAGCCTTGTAGGTGTCCGTAAAATGAGGTTCCTGATCCTGTTCTGTGTTAGGTACTCGTTCAAAATCCCTATCCTAATTGTAACTAGATCGGCAAAAATGTATGACTCCCATTGAAGCCTAGTCCGATTAGCCATAGCAACTTAAAGTGACGTAAAACTAATACTTACAGGATTACATTTGACATTACTTTTTATTTAAATTTAGGCTTTAATATAAATAAACTCACAGCCTTACCGCATGAAATATGTTCTTAAATCCTACCAGACAAAACTGGAGAGAGCCCTACAAGGATGACTGACTGGAAGAGGGTTCGCTATCAGAGAAGAGACAAATAGGTGCCCGCTATCTGAGGCATATTGATATGGGAGCTCATCTATCTGCACCGCCTCATCTCCAATCTTCTCCAGGCCCGGGGGTTCTTCCAGCGAGCTATGTCGATAGTCGGGAGCGAGTTGTTGTTGTCAAGGAGGATCATTCCCTAGGACTTGTTAGAGCCTTATTTCACGTTAATATTCATTCAAACAGTAGTTACAGATGTAATAAGGTAACTAATCAAGGATGCTGACAATTATCTTAATTATTGAGGGATCTAGATGCAAAACTCACATTCTCCACTTTCCATAACCTTCAGTAAACGGAAAAAACAGACTCTGTTAGAAATATTTGAGATAAATGAGTCAGAATTCATAAGAGAAGAAGTTGTCTTTTTATCGTTTCAATGAAAGTTATGAAAAGTGGAGAATGTGAATTTTGCATCTAGACCCCTCAATTGTCCAATAGCTCCGTGCTCCAGCATCAATATTTTAGTATAGAACATAGGATTTTATTGTGTTTAAGATATTATGTTACCTACAAAATGTTTTTTCATTGGCTTTTTTTTTCATTTTACGACACTTTATGCTTGTATGGCTAATCGTACGATGCTTCGGTGGGGGCTCTAAATTTTACCTATCCAGGTGTGATTGTAATTGGGAATGGGAGCGGGGTTGTAAGAGCGCTGGAGATCCCGGGTTCAGTTCCGGGTGACAGGCAAAGTATTAATATACTTTAATAACCTCAGACTAAACCTTCCCATTCGGCACGGCGTTTATTAAAGTCTTAGGAATTCATTTAGAACCACTTTACATGTCAATCTTTTTCTTCGTTACGATATCACTTGAATAATATTTATCGGATGCATACTTCGTAATTCCGCGTTGCATACTCCTATATTACCCAGTGGTCTCGTCCTTTTTTGGACCGAATATTTTACGCAACACCTTATTTTCGAATACCTGAAGAAGTTGTTCATTCTTCAGCGTTAGCAGCGAATTTCCGTAAATAAGAGTTGGAAGGATGGTGGTTCTATAAATTCTGATATTTAGATTTCGGGACAAAATACGCGAGCTTAGTAGTGTAGAGGCCGTATATTAACAAGGATTTTGCGCCTTTATTTCCTTTTGATTTTTTTTCCAGTTACCATAGACCCTAAGTACTTAAACCTCTCCACATATTCGAACTTATTCCCTCCTACAACAACATATTGATATTGGCTTTACTGCTCAAGCTATTATCTCAGGGAATAGTCAGATCCTTTGATCTGAATATATTTAAATAATAAAATCGGACGCCACCTAGACATCGTTATACATAATATTTAGTAATTCTATATCATTAATAAATAAGAGACATATCCCTCTCTTCTCCGAAGGTAAACGTGGTTGAATGACCAGGAGTTGTTTATTAAATAAGAATAATTATTCAATAACATTATAATTATTGGTGCTGATCATGGTTACCAAGATTTAATAAAACTTATAAACTACTTACAAACAAAGGAGGACGCTATATGAGACTAACTATTTCTCGACCATCACTCCATCCAGCTCCTTGCATCTTGAGTTGACCGCGTCTTCCGAACAACTGCCCTATCTTGGAAGTTAAGGTAATAAACCAGAAGGGTCATTTTACTCTACCTGGCCTAAGCCCCTTACCATATTTATTTAGGAATTTCTAATGCTTCAGATAGTCACATATGGCAATATCCAGCATTTCTCCCTTTTCTGCTACTAACCATTTACTTAGTCTTATCCAAATTTCTTTCCAGTCCTATTTGATTAATATAATTTTATATAAAATTAATCAGTTATGAGCCATCTGTTGGATGAGGATCTGCAGACCCTCCAGGGCCTCATCCAGCCTGTATAAAGTGGGTGCTCTTCATTTTTGGAAAAACCAGACGTTTCAGCGTGATCTTGGCCAAATAACCTTATTATGGACTGGTTGGCTTAGAAATAGTACTGTACCTACTTTCTAGGGGACCTACTGAATGCACTTCATGGGTAGTACTATTAGAGGATAGACAATCATAAATATGTACAAAGGACAACCTGAGGGTACATTGTAGTCCAGCTACGGTAGTGTCCACGGTCAATAACAAAAAAAGGGTATAAAAAAAAGAAAAAGAAATCTGTACGAGCTAGATCCTTTGCATCACTCCATCTTCCCGGGAAGGCGACGTCACCAGGAACTGAAGGCACCCGCTAGGAGAGGACAGTTGACGAAGCGGTACCCAGATCCCCCAAACCGTGGGACATTAAAAATTAACCCATTTGTAGACGCGTCCCATTGTAGAGATGCTAACTGTGCCGAAGCCGGGACCTGAAGAGGCCAAGACTTCTCATGAGCACTGAGAACCCCGCGGGGACACCTTATTTAACGCATGTTCCGCCGTCCACTGTCTTCTATTTACATCTCATGGCGGGTCAGTTACCTCGTTCTATTATATTCTGGATCTGTGTCAAAGTAACATATGCAACAACTGAACTATTTTTTTTTTCTTCTCATGGTCAGAGACATACTAGTGTTTGTGAAATCGGCTAAATTTATGTTTTGCGTATACACATATACTTTCACTAAAGAGTAACACAATAGGCAAAATCTGTTTAGTGGCAGTCTTACGCTGTGTTACTGGGTTGAATACATATTCAATAATTATGATTAATTCTTTTGAGTTCCATGTTACCATCTCTCCTTACATTTCGTGGGGTTACAAGAGAAATACACTTAGTAAAGGCGTATCTACTAATGAAAAAAAAACTGTACCTCTACAACCCGTGAACGGGTCTGGAGTTTAACACATGGTAGAGACTGGACAACGATTGTATAGCCACTAAGTAATATATTTATTTATTTTCAATTTTTAGTAATTACATTAAGCACTCTAACCTTTTCATCTTCTTATACTCAAAGTCATGCTTTTGGCTTAGAGTATTTCACTTCACCACACGATAAACATTTCTTGAATTGTTAAACATTGCAATTCACTTTACGCTAATTATCAATTTCACGAGAACGAGATCGTTGTGTGCGCGGTTCACCGTGATACTTAATTTAATTTATCCGAGTTCGATAACGGATGTTGTAAATAAATATTTACTATCTGGTATGATTTTTATTCCAATATTTGTTAAATGCGAATTTACTGATTAAACAATATCATTATCCAATAAGGGAGCGGTGTGGCGTGTCACTGGGTTCAAACCCCGCAGCGGACGACAATTTATTTATTCTGTTTATAGCCGAGAATAGATACTTTGAAATCTGGAGATCATCCTGGGACTCACCAAGCCTCTATAAATGTATACCCAGAATAGGTAAGAAAAATCTGTTGGTTGAGAGTGATCTCGAACAAATCACCTCCCTCTGCCAAAACGCACACATGCACACTCCTAGGGACATTGCTGTCTCTACAACCTACTGTACATGTTATCATACTATAAATTTAAACTTTTCTTCACATGAATACAATTCTAAATGCAGAAAGAACGAATTGTATCATTCGATTCGGAAAAATTCCTTCATGAGAAATGACTTATACTCAAGAAATTTCCATAAAGCTGACAGTGGACAAATAAGATTCAACGTGAGCTAAAATAAATAATGATAAAAAAGACAGGTAGGTTAAAATAAAAGAGACAGATGAAAATAAAAATAGGTATGTTCTGGAGATAGTGGGAGATTTAAACCCGCACGGCATCCCCTCATTCATGATAAGAAGTGTCTCGGGGAATTGCCAGTGGCACTATGCAAATCAATTGAGGTGCGCAGGTTCTTTTATTTGTCTTTCCACTGCCTACGTAATGAAACAATCGCACTCCTACGTTATACTTGCGGTCGGACAGTCCAGAAATAATATACGTGGGTTGTTCTTACAGTAATATAAGTAATATAATATACTATCCATGTGTTCCTAACAAGAATAAAGCGAGTATTCAGATGAGGTGTCATATTTTTTTTATAGGAGAAAAAAGTAAATAGGAATTACAAAAGGAAATTTGTAAGAACTAATCCATAAAACAGGGAGTGGAGTCGCTCAGTGAATTGCTGAGCTGATTATTTAGTCTGTTAACAGCCAAAGATTAACCCTGCGGGATCTCTAGAATTTCCTGAGGACTCACCCCTAATTTGGTAAAAAGCCTGAGCCCTTTGTACTTACACTCTATTTAAAAAAAATAATTTATTCAATGTACTTTACAACTGTATTATATTAATACATCCAGTAAATAGAACGAATTTATATAATGACATTAAATGACAAGTAGAGAAACTACCTAATGGTTGTAATTGAAGAGGTCATGAAAAGATTGATATTGAATTCGGGTCAGATCAGCAACAAATGGGAAATTAAGGTCATTATGGATTACTTTGTACGTAACAAAGTAAGGAGCATTGAGGATTTTGGATTGTAAGGATTGGATACGAGAGGAATTCGATGATTTAGTGGAGCCCCAAAGAACTCTGTAAGTTCAGATGGGTCTTACGGTTGTCAAGTGTATGAATCTTTTGTAATTAATTGAGAGCTTAGAATGTTTGGTAAATGTTGAAGTAGCCCGAAACGTGCTGTTTCTTTTTGTTTCAGTCTAGTATGAGGATTCCAAGTTAATCTTTTGACAAGGTGTAGTCCTAAACACTCCATTTTTGAAAAGAAAACTACTTTAGCCGCGTTAAGCGACTTTTGGTAGGGGAAAAACTGAAGGTTTCGCGTCAGCAACATGCTCGAAACTGGCGAAACCTAGCGACCTTTGCTTGAATTATACTATTTATTTTAATCAACTTTAGTTAAACGGTTTGAATATCATTGGTATAAGAATAATTATATTTAACTAAACAATCATTAAATACCTATGCTACTAATAGCAACTTTAAACATCAATAGCTAATTAAACATTTCGTTTCCCCTGAACGATTTTATTTTTTCATAGTTCAATGTCTTGTTTTATGAAATTACGAATGATCCGTGAACTGTTGAACTAAACAATGATAATAATGCTAAAAATTAAAATAAAGTTCATTAACATCTATCAATTTTTATGCAGTGTACCAGTGGAACAAATACAAGGTATAAAGAATATAGCTATATGCTATTTTTTTAAGTTTTTAAATTTCACTTCAAAAAATGCAATATTACAAATAAGTTCTTTGTCCTATTGCGAAACCTGTTGTAAAATAGTATTCACTAATGGCAAATGACAGCCACCTGGGTTCTAGTGGTTACCATAACAACCTACTATGACCAAGATCACGGTTACGCAGCCCTGCGGGTGGCCCCAAGATTTTTTAAGGGAACAAAATTTATTTCTTAAAGATCACAATCCTAATTATAGCTGGATACACAAAATTCAGGACTCTCACTAAGGCGTCGTTCGATTGGCCAAAACGCAGCATAAAGTGACTATAAATGAATAAATAAACAATACATATAGCATGGATAAAGTCTCCAATGAAGTTCGAAGTGGCTCTTCTGACCCACACCTCGATGTACATAGTTCAGATCCATTTATGTTGTCACCCAAGCCTATAAGTAAAACCTCATAGTTGATAATACATGTATATATATTTTGTATTATACAAGTAATGTATCTGGTTTGTCTGTCCATCGACTACATTATCCATTTATTCTTCCCCCCAGGTTCAAAACACAGAAGAACCGACATTGACATAAATTAGACATTGGTTACTGAATCCAATTGGCGGGGAACGTAGCCCCGTGTAATGCAGCGATCGGGTTCCCGATACAGCTAAAGCGCCTGATTAGCGGCATCCCTGTCGGCACTTGTCCTCGCAGGGTCAGCATCTGGATTTATGACCTAGGTGGTGTGCTCCTTCCGCAGTCTAAGCCTAGGTATGGTGGATATTTGAACTAGCATAAACCTGTGGTGGTTTAGTCAACTAAAATTCAAAACCCGGAAACTTGTAATGTATAAACTTTAAATATGCATAATTCTGGGTTATCGTAATAACTAAATGATTAAATGTGAGGGAAATTAAACTACTCCGGTTTAAACAGAAATTTGGAATATGTTATGTCTGGTCTAGTGAATTGATGGTTTTCTGTGGAGGAAAGTAAGTTATACCTTTTACGTCAGTTATGTCTTCGTTAAATGAAACTCACTTTTTTAAAAGGTTTATTATGATTGACACAAACAAACAATAGTAAAGCAGACATAGTAACTCACGGATGAGATGAAAATTAATTGAATTACTTTTCTGGAGGGCTCTAAAAATATTAGTTGCTTAGTTCTAACTTCCTATGAGGTATGAGCAAGTTTCAAATCTTGCTGAGTAGCTAAGTGTGTAGAAAGCTAAACTCCTGAGCTGGAAGTCCACGGTTTGGTCTTGATAGGCCTGACTTGTGGACACCCAAAATCTGGCGATTGAGCGTGATCTAGGACATACCTCCTCTCCGCATAACCGTTGTCCTTGAAACAGCCGACTCTATACCATGTACTGAACCCTTTACGGATGGTAGTGTTACAGTTTTTATTCCTAAATATACTAGACAAAAGAGAATTTTATCTTTGGTGATATGAACAGAATTCGGTGTAACTAACTATTTTCCTAGATAACTAATCCTATATATCTTAGGAGAATCTTTTTGTGGAAAGAAAGGGTGTAGCTGCCCAAAATATTTCTATTAATTTTAGGACTATAATTATTGCCCCCGATTTACTCGTGGTTTTGATTTTCATTATAACATTTCAATGACCTATCCCAGTAGTAATAGGCACAGGCTACTAACTAGGGTATGTTAATTTTAATTAAAGATGTTTAGATTTATTAATTTGTATGTATAATATATATGTATTATATGATATGTATTGTATGTATGTCTTACTTAGATTTATTTATGAAATAAATAACGATGCTGAATTGTTATTTGAATAGAATTCAGGATAAAGTTAATAATTCTGCGAAGGCTTAAAGCTCGGTTTTGTGTTTACTCAATAGTAAGTTTTTTCTTTAATTTTAATTCGATTATTTAACGTTAGCATTGTGAGTATCAATGAACTTTTTTTTTTATTTTACTTGTATCCATTGAATTAGCAAAACTCATCTTAGGGATGGCCCAATGTGATTGACTATAATAATCACGTGTCGATGATAGGTGTAATATTTTATAAACAAGGGCGCCTAATTATATAATATAAACAAGCCGCTGAAAAAACATAGATTATGATAGACAGGACTAGACTAGACAAATGAACGAGGCGAGGCAGTGGTTTGCCCGGTGATGGATGCGCCAATAACTGGGAGATGTCGGGGTAATTACCACAAGCGGGGCATTAGGAAGCAATTAGTGAGCATGCTCCATTCTGCTCCTCAGCCTCTCTTCACGGAATCGGCATTAGTAGTCTCCTCTTCAGGAAGAGTCTGCTGCTGTTAGAGAGTCTCTGCAATGGCGGCTATCGGAGTGTACTGGATGTTAGTGGGGTCTGAGGGATCGCCGGAGAAACCCTATACAAATCATGAAACATAAAAAATTCTGATTCCATGCCAAAAATGTGGTCACATATACACATAGTTGAGATGTCTTGAAGATAATTCTCACTAAGGTATGAAGAGACAACGAAGCCGACACCATTGTTTAAATTTATATTTTCTAGACTGAAACGACAAGGAACAGCTCGCCGTTTTTGGTTAATTCAATATTTATTAGACAAACGCTCTAAGCTCCCAATTAATTACAAACGATTCAAATACATGACAATCGTAAGACCCATCTGGACTTACGGAGTAGAGCTTTGGGGCTCCAATAAACCATCGAATTCCTCTCGTACTCAATTCTTACAATTCAGATTCCTTCTTAAAATCCTCAATGGTCCTTACTTTGTTACGAAGAAAGTAATCCATAGTGACCTAAATGTCCCATTAGTTACTGATTTGGCCAGAATTTTATATTTGAGTATTACCCACGGGTAGTTTCACTACTCATACTAATCCATGCCACTGTGTATCATTCCTGGAATTTACTTGTTGTATTGATGTAAGACAGTTGTAAATTCCAATGAATAAATTAATTTTTTTTTAATTATTTTTATAGGTATATCAATTTTACAAGCGGGCATGTGTATGGCTATTCTTGGGCTAATAACTTTTCCATTTGTCCTTGTTATTGAGGAGTTAATCCTAGTTTGCTATAACTTCTGACTATTTTGTTTCGGGTCTTGCAACTGATTGTATTCCAATATCAAAGAAATCGGAATACAAATCGGTCTTCTCTCCTATGATATATGATATATTTTATTTTATTTTTCCGTAGGGCGACAGCAAACACTAAACAAGACGTAACGCCTCCCTCCTTCCTATCGGCCCGCAGACAAATGTAACCATCCGGGGCTCGCCACAAAGGCGTTTTCACGCTAGAACTGGCTTCACTAAAGAGCGATCATTAGCTAATCCCTCAATCGGCTCACCTGGTCCTTTGTCAACGATGAGAAATAGATTTGTCCTATCGCGGCTGACAGGATTCCGTTCAACTTCCTTATTAGAGGCTGATCAACTGGAACTGTGAACCGCGGGGGGTGAAAATAGCTAACAGAAATAGTTTCGGAATTCCGGTGATCCGAAATTGTGTTTTCTATCTAGCTTGACTTTAAAAAAAAATGGAATTGTTCTGACCGTTATTGATATCCAAATCATTTGTGGGCTGATTGTCAGGATAGCAATATTTCCAAGTATGATCGTTAGACCACCAAAGATACAAATAAAAATAAATATCTCCTTCTTATGAGGGATGAATGGTTACACATAAACAAACCAACCTCTATAACTGAATCAGCTGTAAGTTGTACCTCCAATGAAGAATAGAAAGAAGGTCGTATAAAATATACAGAAAACATTTCATGTCCAATTGAAATGACGAGAAAGTTCGGCTAATGGAAAACAAACGGTCAAGAAAAGATATTGTAAATAGAATACGATTAAACGAAATGAAAAAAAAACTGACAAGATTAATTCTTGTTAAAATGGATACATTGTTTTGGTCTATAATTTCAGAACTAGTGCTGTTGATTGGAATATATTTAATTCAATTATATATGAATTGCCAACAGCACCAAGACAAATAGTTCACATTTCTAAATTTTACAAGAGATCTTTTCTTGGATTAGTTCCCTACCAAGAGTAAACAAAATGTTAAAGGCGTTGTCAAGACTATCTTGTGAACAAGATTCCTTTCAGTAGTAACGATGCCTTCAATCTCTTGCAAAAGTTATAACCTTTAAAAACAAAAAATTCAAAAGCGATTCATATGCTACCGAATTTTTTTTTTCTATTTTAAAACGGCTTAGAAGGGCGAATCTCATATATCTATAGCAATGTAGGTATGTCGCATCTTCTATAGTTGTAGATGTGAAAATTGTTTTCTTCTACGCGCATAGCTTCAAGTTCTCCAATTCTCCAGTATCGTATCATATACAAATTTTGTTCAAATCTTTTATCCTAGACTTTGAGTCTATGTGTATATGTACTACTACAACCCATGAAGGGTCTTAGGTTTAATACAAGTTCGCGACTGTCCAGTTTCTAGAACAATGCAGAGAGGTGATTTAGCTCTACCCTCCCACTGAGCGTTCCTGCTCTCCTCATAGACTTTTTTTTAAGTCTTGTAATGTTGAATTAAAATATTTATAATGGGAACATAGCTTTTGTTTTTGACTTAAGTTAATTTTCGTTTAAACAGATTGAAGAATATATATATTTAAACTCGAATCGATGAACATAGAGTTGGATTATGTACGGGCATGTCGGACCCGCTGCCGGCTGTTCACAGGTCGAAACCGATTCCGCTAATAGGACGAACTACTGGACTTTTTCTCTCCCCTTTCGACTCGGAAGAGGTAATTGAGAAGACCGACAGACGGACAGGCTACATATTCATGACTTCCCCCACCACAAAAATGTAACTCCTGATTTGAAATTCCGATCTCCCTAGAAGGATCCCGCCGCCACTTTTTTTTCTTGCCATTCTCCAACGTCAGTCGAAATCCGCCAGTTCTACTCCGGGGGCAGAGGGTGGGTACTTTTTATGGATGTTCTAAAAACCGAATTGCACCCCTCAAATATTCGGAAAATGTTCATTAATAAGCTAATATTTCTTTCGATGCCTATCCGTTAAAGGGAAGAGAATTTTGATTACTCGATTAGATAAGCCGTGCCTTGGTTGTACAAAGCGGCTAAGTCTAAATGCACCGTTTTTGTTTGATTTTTCTTTTGTTTAAATTTTTTGATATGTGACTCTCGTGATCAAGGCTGATATTATTTATAGCTACAAAGGATTCCAAAAAAAAGGAAGACAAGCTTAATTCTGATGAAGATAAAGAGTAATTAAATTTGGAGTAAGTAACATACTTATATTAATTTAGATCTGACGCTCGGACATGAACTTATGAGTTTCCCTATAGCGGAGTTCATTACCGATTCCAGGTTCCACGCAAAACAAAAAAATATAAGCCATGGGTGAAATTACCTTCTTCTTGAAGTCTCTTATTAGGGATTATTGAATATTTATTATGATAAAAAGTAAGTTATTTCGAATCTATTTAGTCTCTGAGACTCACTCGTGCTCAATATTTTGGGTGCTCAATATTTAAATCGAGGGAAAAGCATGGCAGTGGAGCGTCTTTTGGCCAAATTAGCTCTCTTCACAACTGTCTGCTCAGAAAATAGCTTTCATTTCTGAGAGCCTTCATGCTCTGCAGTGTTCGAGGTTTTCGCCACTTAAATGATGCACCAAGCATTCCCCTGATTAAAAAATGGGTCGAAACGTTTGAAGAGACTGGTTCAGCGTCGGAAAAACCTAAATCAGGGCGGCCAAGGTCATCAAGATCGGTAACAAACGTGGATAGCGTTAATCCACAGTCTATTCGTGATGATACTTATCTCTCAATCCTTTCATCGCATTTTGCAGAAATACTTAAAGCTGCATCCCTACAAAAAACATCACCGTTTTTGTAAAACTTTCGCACGGTCCGCATCCGAGAATCGATCCACAGCGACTGAATTCCCAAGAGCCAGACTATCAATTGACATACCCCCCCTCCCCGTTCAGATTTGTTGCACACAGAAACCCAAACAAATATAAAGTTTCTTTTGAGACACCCTGTATACATTTCTTCACAACGCTTAGGTAAAATCATTAATAATATGTACAACATTGCATATCCGAGATCCTTCGTGGAATGCAATTGAAATTATGGGTAATAATTACAATTATAAGATATTTCAGATAAACAATCTGGGGTTTAAATAGACCCTTTTGATAGTCACTCGTCCTCTGTATTTGGATGACTTGAAGAAACAGTTGAATAAGCGTGAAAAAAGTAACCACATTGCTTCACAACGGTGGGATTAGCACCAGTCCTTCATATCGTAGATTATTCATAGGTTGCAGTTGGACAGGAAAGTTTTTTTTTTCATAAGGAAGGTTTGTTCACATTTATAATCATATAACAAAATCATTAATAATACAAACGAATCCATAGATAAACTTTTCATTCAATAATTCATAATTTAAATAGGGCCACCTATGGTGTAATGGTTAGCAACCTACTATGCCAATGATCGCGGGTTTGCAGCACGGCAGGTATCATTACAATTTTTTAAACGGAGTAAAAAGTCCTTGGTTATGCCGTCCTTCGATGGGGTAGTAAAACGGAGGTACCGAGCCTGTGACGTATGAGGTATGAGGTAAAGATCCTATCCTAATTATAACTGGATAGGCAAAATTTAATGCTCGCACCAATGCATTGTCCGAATGACCGTAGAATCATGCAGTAAATGTGACGCAAAATGAACAAACGGACACAGTAAAAATGATACTTTTTTCATTTACTAGATAGATTTTTTCTAATATGTTAAGATGAATCAGCATGATTTATAGTAGTAATTGAGGACAGTGGCCAAGATAAAGGCAAAAGCACTGTGTAGAAGAGGACTCATGAATAAGTTCCGTCAACCCTAAATTCGGCGGTTGTTTTCGCATGAAAAATCCTGATGCTTTTAGTCACTACAATGTTCATATTTCTAAATCTTGATGGGTACACTTTTATTTGAAGAATTTTCGGTTCAGCTTTAGGAGGTTGTTCCTTCTGGAGTTGTGCTTATTTCTTTTTCAAAGTTCGCTTCCTGGCATCTGGCCTTCTCAAGTACAAATGCTTAATCCGACCATAGCTTTATTTAGACTGGCCGTGAGACATTGCCACGACGGCGGTGAATGAGACCGCGTAATGAAGGAGGTCCGCCATTGAAAGGCCATCAAAGGGACAAAGTAATTGGTCCTCGAGCCAGGAACATAAACCACCTGGCCAATCACCTATCTCTTTGTAAGTTAATTGCTCCCCTCTACCAGTCCTCTAGGGCTAGCCTTCTTCATGTGACTTGCTCGGTGGTCCAAGATGCTTGATTCCAATTCCATCCGCCATGGTATGCCGGTAGGTTCTATTAGAAAGATAAATGGTTTTATAAATAAAAAAAGAGTTATACTCATAGTTGAAAGATTAAAAGCATCGGTATCTCGAAGAGCGGCGGTTAACTAGAAGGTCAACGTTTAAAAGTACCAAAAATATGAAATTACTTAGAATAACATTAGTTCAAGTAAAACTATTATCCCAGAGACTGCACTCATATCCACAGATAGAAAACGATTACTTTTTTCTGCTTATCTAAATACAATAATGTTGATGGATGCAGGTAATGAAACAGGACTCATAGTAAATTGGGATGTGACCAAGATTCAAACAACAGTCTCCAACAATACTCAGTCCAACCTCAGGAAACAAAATCTATCACCTTTATTAATACTAAATCTGCCTATATCAAATATTATAAAAATTCTTTTGTTTCTTAAACTAAAATAATTTTTTTACAAAATCAACAAAATTAAACTTGTTACTTTAAGCCAATCGGAAGCGTTTGCTAAGTAATAGGCAAATAAATAATTATAGGTAATAGGTGAATAAATAAAAAAATAGGTAACTAAATCGCCATGGCAATAAAATCAGTCAGGTTTTTAAACGAGTTTAGGCTATTTAAATGTGCACTGTTATTATTATTATTTTTTATTTAGGTTTTTGTTATTTTATGTTGTTTTATTTTTCAAGACATGAACTTACTTTTTGATTCCAATCAGTTATTTAGTTTGGTACTTGTGTAGATACTATCAGATTTTTATCATGTAGCCTTTGGGCCACCTGAATATACTCTTTTCTGCACACACTTGTTATTCGAAACGGGCCTAAGGAATAAAGAAGAATAACATAATTAAAAAGAAATAATAAAATTATCTTCTGTTCTATTATTTATGGTTATTAACAGAAACAGCAGTGATGTTAGTTATTTGTTGTTTAATCATTAAACGTCACTAAATGCTGCTATTTATGACGAAGCTACAGTGGGACTCCTAAATTTTGCCTATTGAGGTATTATAAGATCTTTATCGGGTACCACATACAGGTTCGGTACCCCAATTTTATGCCCCTTTCGAAGGACGCCATAGCCATGGATTTTTTCCTTCCTTAGAAAAATCTTAGGGTCAAATGCCGACCTGCGATATTGGGCATAGAAGATTCTATGCTAACCACTAATCCACAAGTGGCCCCAACTGTGACTTTAATAATATCGTTGTAGGCTAAGGCTACACCTACATTGGATCCGGTGTGATACGATGAGACGTCGCTAGCAAACCAAATGACTGAAATATATCGAGAGTTATATAATTGGTTCTTTAAATTTATAAAATTAAGATTATTTATTAATTATTTTTAATATATCAATATTTTAATATAATGTATAGTAAAATATGTATAATGTATACACCGCAGCATCGTATGTGATAGAATCATGTTGCACCGAATCGGATCCAATGTAGGTGTAGCCTTAGGAGGAAATAAGTGTGACATGTCGAGAGGTTTATGTACTTGTCTATGATATTAGTTGTTTTAAAAAAAATAATTTGAGAATACTTCAAAGCATGCTTTATATTATTATACCTTTTTTTTTAGTTAGGGGGACTTCAATTCGCACGGACTTTGTTGGAGTTGGAGGAAGAGGCGGAGGACTTATTGGGAGCGAAGTGGCCATCGTGTCCGGCGTCATCTGGTCCAGCGGTCCGCTCACGTCCGGAATTGAGAGATTTCTCTCTCCTTTAATTATATCCGAGAGAGATTTATGGGCGTCCTCTGGATTAATATCGCACTCCCCGCCTTATGTCATCCCTTCTCCTAGCGACCATATCCTCGCGATTTTTCAACTAATTCTCCAACAGGTTTGCCATTGTGTGAAAGTGTTTGATGCGTTCTATCTTTGGCAAAGCTGTACCCAATCAGATAGAAATATAAATATATGATAGAGCAACTAAAAAAATACAAAGACACAAAAACTACATTCTACAAAAAAGGTTAAAAAAAAAAAGATACAGAAGCATATGTATCTAAATGTGCAATACCACAATTAATACAAAATAATTAATACAGAAGAAAAGAAATACTTGTGAAACACTATAATTGCGTTAGACAATTTTATTAAACGAAAATTGTTGAAAAAAAATGTTTCTATTCAGAAACATGCATATAGAAATAAGTAAATAAAATCAAAAATAATATAAGGGAATTAATATAAAGGAAAAATAATTCTTGTGAAATAATATAATAGAATTATTTTTAAAAAAAATAAGAATAAAGAAAACAGTATTATATTAAACAAGAATTGTTGAAAAATATCTTTCTACACATATCACTTCGAAATAAGTAAGTAAAATAAAAAAATAATATAAGATAATTAATACAAAAAAAAAATAATTCGTGGAAAATTAAGAAAAAACAAAAAGAATAAATAGAACAAAATTATATTAAACAAAAAAAATTCACCGGACAGAAACATGCATATCATAGTAAGCTAGTAGAATAAAAAGTATTATAAAATAACTATGATATGATATGAATTGTGAAACAATGTAACAGGGTTAATTAAAAGAAAGGATAAAGAGAACAAAATTATACCAAAAGAAAAAAAGTTGCTAGTCAGATACACGTATATCTAAATAATATCCAAAATCAAAACCTCAAACTGCGAAAAGAAATTTACTACGAATTGAATAGTAAAACTGATTAACAAAGTCTTAAATAATATGAATAAAATAATAATTAGCAATTAATCATTACATAATTATCAGTTAATACTTCAAAAGCTAGGAATTCAAAGGCTAAGCAAAATATTACTATAATTATATTTACTTATCGATCCATAGGGACTTGATAGCTTAATTCCTTTTTTATTTTATTTTTTGTTGGCATCTTTACATATTTGATACCATATCTCATATTTGAGTGTTTATGGTGCATTGCCTAGATCTTATGTGGAGTGTACATGATAGGAGCATGAAAGGTAGCAATCAATTCATACTGCATACAAAATCAAATAAAATATATCATCAGCTGTCCTCTGACCTGTGCAGTGGATAGGTGTTTAACGTGCGCTTACGTGTATAACTAACCTTACCAATAATCAACTGTTATAAATACTCATTATTAACTAAAGTGAAAATTAGTGTGCAGGAAATACATAACATAACCCCAGGGCCCTCAGGGGCCAGTTCGAAACACAATATGCACCCAAAAAGTGTTCCAAAAAAAAGAAAAATACCCAGCCAATATAATGTTCCAGTAAGCAACAGTTATTCCTTACTTTCAGATGATGAAGATTTAGCTGAATCAATTTGCGATTCAATTCATAGTAACAAAAACAAATCGTACCCACCAATAATAGTACACCAAATATTTGATAATTATGAAGTCATAATGAAAAATCTCAAAGAAAACCTAAGTGGTGAAATAAACATCAAATACAAAAGAAATAAAACAATCTTTATAACATATAACTCACCATATTTTAAAAAAATAAAAGAAGAATTAACATAGCAAGGATATGAATTTCACACTTACACACCTAGGAATGAAATTCAACCAAAAATGGCACTTAAAGGTGTTCCCCCTAACATAGACACAGATTATATAAAACAGGACTTAATTTCTAAAGGATTAAAAGTAATTAAAATAATACAAATGATCAATAAAAAAGATGAAACTCCAGTCAAACTACCAGCTTGGATAATCACACTAGAAGATCAAACCCAGGTACAAATTATAAACAACATAAAAACAGTATGCAGTTGCATAATTAAATGGGAGAAATACAATCCCAATAGAGCACTAATTCAATGCTATAATTGCCAATCATATAACCACATTGCTATCAATTGCAATAAAAAACCAAAATGCATGAGATGCTCAGAAGCTCATAAAACCAAGGATTGCTTAAATACAAATATCGAAAACTTTTCCCCAAAATGTGCAAATTGTGAAGAAGCCCATCAGTCAAATTCAAAAGAATGCCCAGTATATGAAAAAACACTGAACATTAAGTTAAGTAAAAATCCACCTAGAAAAACTATATCAAGCATAAGAAATTTCACAGCAAAAAGAGAAGATTTCCCACAACTCCCCAAACCTCAATCACATTGGCCTTCAAACTCATTTACTCCACAGGACAAAGAACCCTCTATAATGGATATGATCAAAGAAGCCAAAACTATGTTCAGCTCTTTGAAAATTTCAGAAATATTTAAAAATGTTAAAAATATCATAGCCAAAATGAAAGAAGCAGAAGACGGAATATACAAATTTTTCATTTTATTAGAAGGTATTTTATCTCTACTTGACTAAATGAAGGGCCATATCATATCCAAGCAACTCAATCATCAATCAAGTAAAATATTCATTGTATTTATCTTACTCACAATACTAAAAAATAGAATAATTACCAATTTACATATCAATAAAACTCCAGTATTGATAAATCCAGTAAAAATAAATATCACTTCACACAACATATTCATAACCTGCCACTACACACTTGTGTAGTAAACAAATCCTCTTATCTCGCTCTGTTATCACTGCTATAATGCCTAACTATTTATTCTACATGCTTATTTTAAACTATAAAATAAATGATCAATTTCTATTGAGTTTAAAAATAAACGTTTACCATGAAATTGGAAGGAAACATTATAAACTCCATGACCATTGACTGCATAAATTGCTTAACTTGGAATGCTCGTTCAATAAAAAATAAAGTATTAGAATTAAAAGAATTTATTTCTTCTAACAACCCCTACATTTTATCAGTTACAGAAACCCATATATCCGAAATTGACAAAATCTCTATCCCAAATTATAAAATATACAGATCAGATCGTAACCGATATGGCGGCGGTGTTATGTTGATAATCACTGAAACACACATACTGCCCAATACAAACCTTAAAATACATCGAAGCCGTCGCTATGAACGTAAACATAAATAATAATCAAATAATAACAATTATATCAGCATATTTACCTCCCAAAAAACCTTTAATTAAAACAGAAATCAGAACCCTGATGAAATTAAATAAAAGTATGTTACTAATGGGAGACCTCAATAGTAAAAATAAAATGTGGAATTGTCACAATAACAACAAAAATGGTAACCAACTGCTAAAATTTGCTACCCACTTGAAACTCCAAATAGTATATCCCAGTTCACCTACGTATTTCCCTACCAACGGGAAATCAAGACCTAGCACACTAGATATACTAGTGACTAAATCCTTCAGTGCGATTTCTAGGCTAATTTCTATACCAGCATTAAGTTCTGATCACAACCCGGTTCTGCATCGGATAAAATTAAAACCTATAACCCAAACACCTATCGACAAATACAATTATAGATTTGCAAATTGGGCCCAATTTAAAAAATACCTAGATAACTCCTAGACATCAATCCTATAATCTCAAATCCGGATGAAATAGAATCTGCCATACAAAATTTAACTTCAATGATCAAAAGATCAGCTCATCTAGCAATCCCCAAAAGCTACGCTGCTACCCACACACATGAATTCCCCAAATATATAAAACATTTGATAAAACTAAGAAACAAATATAGGCGTAGAGCTCAAACCCGTTCTACAAATATAGTAAAAACATTCACCAACAAATTAACAGATCCGATACGTCTGAAACTGAACCAATGGAGAAACTCCAATTGGGCTAAAACTCTGAAATCATTTAAAACTGGCGATAAACCCTTCTGGAAAATCCACAAGATTTTTACAAAAGCTAATACGAACACTCACCCTTTAAAAATATTCACGTTTTATAAAAATAGTGCTTAGATTGAGCATAGAACTCAGAACCGGAGATCGAATTCGACAGAGAAGCTCTCTTAAAAGTGAGTTAGGTTGATTTAGAGATCCGACCCTAAAACTAAACATGTTCCTATCGGAGGAGCAGGGGAAGAAGATTTTTTTATAAAAACTAAACATGCTACATGCCCCTCACGTGTAATGCCATATCTGCTTACTAAAGAACACGGCCTCGAATTATCTCTTTAATTTATACACGGTCTTGTGCTCTTTGTGATCCTCGGCCCTCGAGATAAAGACTCCCGGGGACAGACCCGGAGGAGCCAGATGGTGGTAGAGATATCTATCCGTGGGAACTGTATTTCTACCCTGGCTCGCTCTGTCGGTGGTTCCTAGCATTCTCTCCTTCTTTTCTATATTTTCGGATTTGTTTTTCTATCTTAGTTCCGTAAATAACGGAACATAAACAATAACCACCCAAAAGACTGACAAGGAACAAACATCAATTGATGGAAGTTGAACGACCTGACTGATTAGGCAGTATTTATTCCACAAAGCGCTAATGTGTAAATAGCATCTCCGCCGTAGCTAAATCCCAGTCAGCAGTTTCGCTTTGTTAATATTTGCAGGGTTAAAGATGATGGATTTAGTTTGCACATTTGTATTGGTAAAATGCATTTCTTATTGATTCGACATCAGAAATGTCAATGTAAAAAATATAATGCATACTATATGTTTGTATCTCTTACACTAAATTCGCATAAAATAAAGACAAGTAGAGAAACTACCCAATGAGAGTACTTCACTAATTCAACTCAAAAGTTCACGGTGCTGTCATCAGTTCAGAGACCTTGGAGGATATTATTATTAGAGAAATTGAAACAAGTGGGTTTGAGTGGGAATGAAGTTTGTCATGAAAGCATTGATGTCGGGTTCGGGCCAAATCAGCAACAAATGTTATTCTGACTTTATTCGTAAAAAAGTAAGGAGCATTAACGATTGGACGAAGGATTTTGGATTGCAAGGATTGGATACGAATGGTATTCGATGGCTCAGATGTAAAAGTAATTGTTTTTATTATTCATTGTATGTTTTATTATCGTTATTATTTTTATTGTATTTATTTATGTTGTTATTAGTATGGCAGCGGGATAGTTCAGGGTGTCGAATGTTTAGTTGCTAAACTGATGGTTCCTAGATCCAATTCGGCAGTAACAGATAATTTATATAATCAGTAAACAGTGACGGTTGGAACCTCTTGGACCTCCAGACCTTCCAGAGGCTTACACAACCTCTGTAAAGCGGGTACCGTAAATTGGGGTAAATACTTTGGCGGTTAATCGTGATCTCAAGACTCCTCATGGGTCGTAGTGCAGTTGTCTTATTATTATATAATTAATATTCGGATATGATATATATTCCTATTAATTTTACTTTAAAGCCTGTTAAATTTGTGTTTTTCTACCCATTCCCAATTACTTAGATTACATAGGTTGTGGGAGCCACAGGAATATTTCCCAAACCTA
Organism: Troilus luridus; assembly: GCA_964056705.1. Lineage (NCBI taxonomy): Eukaryota > Metazoa > Arthropoda > Insecta > Hemiptera > Pentatomidae > Troilus > Troilus luridus. The sequence continues at coordinate 70,127,892 of OZ057415.1, read as the reverse complement.
TAAAGTCGGTTCATTACTGATGACAAATGTTTATGACTATTAATAGATACTTATTTGATGGTACTTATAGTTCACAAACTAGTTCTTTATTGTCAGGCGATAATGCCTGTAACCATCTACGATGATCAAGTCCATTACTACGCTTATGAAACTGGAGCATGTAACTCCGCATTTTTCAGTGGATAGTATACAGCTTCCGATCAATGCTGGCGATAAAAAAGAAAAAAAACAGAAAAACCCTTAAACATTCCGAACTAGCTTGTAAAGGAGAAGTACTGTTAGGCTAAAAGCGCATTGCTGACCGGAATGTTAGCTAATGAAGAAAGAGGAAAGTTGGTCTGAGTGAGCTTTATAAGGCTCAGCACCGGGGCGTTCGATATGGCTATTTGTCAACCAGACTTGTCCCATTTGTCATATCTCCTGCTTTCTAACATCCAGGGATTTTTAATTAACTTGTCCCCCGGCTACATGCTACATGTGTTCGTATCATCTATTAGCTGCCAAATCGTTTTACGTTTTTACATAACCCCAGCGTTGACAGCGCTCCGCACCTCCGATAGACAAGGTGAGAGATTCATAAAGAAATCTAGGTAGGAACAGGACTCACTTCTACTATCCATCCAAATGCAGTTACTACCATACCCTATTCATCTCATGTCCATACAATTATTTCATATCTCTTTAGAGCTTTTCGATATTTAATAATTCAATAAAAATCAGCTAAAACTCAAAAAGTGACATAATTGAGACGTTGAGGCGGAATTGGTAGTAAGTAAAGAAAATTTTTTACAGGGGAAGTATAAAATTATTATGGCATCTAAAAATAAAAGATTCAAGAGTAAATTAGAAAATGTCAATCCATGAAGAAAGTATACCACTTCCAGTTTTACATACTCCTCCCTCCAATCGGTATGATTAATTATATAATTTTATATAAATATATTTTTTTATATGAAAAAAAGGAATGGTATTTTTGTGGTTACTACCTTTCCCATACCAACACCTCAATTAATAAAGTGTAAAATATAATAAAAAACCTTAGGTCTCTAAAGTATTGGGAAAAAATAATCAGTCAACACGCCAATTCAGGCATCTTCAGGCCTTCGGGACCCCCATCTTACGTCCCTTCCGAAGAATGGCATAACCCAGGAGTGTTACTCCCATCTGCTGGGCTCCGAACCCGCGATTTTAGAGCAATCCAAGACGTTAACTAGAAACTTCCGCATTTAAGAGACTTGAAGCTTTGCTTGTTGGATTTGTCCTGTTTCGTTCTAATGTTAAATAATGATTATATATGGAAGATATTCGGTATGATGAGATGCCAACATATGTCTTTGTCCTTCCGAAGTTACGCAAGGCTAAATAGTTTTGTGAATCCAGGACTTGGAGATTCATATTTACGCGGTCGCATTACGATACGGTTTCCCCCGAGACCGATGAATGAAACGGATTAAATTCCCGGCTTACAACGGAAACGGAAATTTAGGGGTGTAATTGGGGTAAAGGAAAGGGAGGGAGTATTATGCAGGCCGTGGACAGGCGTCAGTCAGGAGTCTATTTATTGTTGGGACTAACAATGGCGGGCGGCCGATCACAAAGGCACCGGCAAAGAGCGGAGATTTTTATACCAGACCGCCAAGGCAACTAGGCACTCCGTCTCCCTCTTTCACTCATCCTCTCTCTCTCACTCTCTATGCAGTCACCACTTTCTCAAGATAAAAGAAGCGCATCCATGCTTAATTATCCAAAATTATGCTAATTCTGATCAGCAAAATATCTCTCGCTTCTTAGCTTTAATAATATGTCAAGAGATGCCAAAGTGAAAGACCAACATAGTGTCCACTATTTTGGCAATCGTCATTTGTCAATGACCCACAGTTTTAGAGTTGCCAAAATGAAACATTGCCATGATCCATGATCGCAATTGTAGATAGTTTTGTATTTGGTTCTTTTGTGGATAATTCACGCCAGTTATATTTTATAACTGATACATGTTATCTAAGTAGTTGTAATTGACGGAATCTCTTTTACTGCATTGGCTGCATTTTAAGAGAGGGATGAGGATGAGGAAAAGGTGGGGACGTGTATGCTGGAACTAAGCTACCAGGGCTTGTAACCAAACCAGACAAATCCATTCTCTTCACCGATCCCACATCCATTTTTTGTTATGTACATATGTAGAAGAATTTTCATTGAACACTACTTTAATTCGGATCTGGTTTGACGTATATCAATTTTATGTTTATAATATTTATTTTTATGAGAGTCCTAAATTTTACATGTACGGATATAATTAGGATAGAGATCTTTAACTAGTAGTAGGGACCGTCATTCTAAGTCCTTTCCGAAGGACGGTATAGCCAAAGTTTTTACTGTCTAGTAAAACTCCTTAGGCCACACGCCGGGTTGTGAATCAGAGAACTTGGGCATATAATATCATGCAAACCTTACATAACAGATGACCCACAGTTATTCGGTTTATGTTCTTTATGGTATATGTTTTATAAGATACTATATGATAATTTCAATAACTTTCACCTTGTTATTGAATATGGGTTTTATGTTTAATAATTTTAGTTATTTTAACAAATTATTATTATTTGTTTGTTTGTTTGCTTAAGCAGTATATGGTCCTTAATAATGAATAAGATGAAATAACATAAGGGAAATAAGATGATCTGCAATAGTTCAAGGATACTTCATATTTACTCAAATACGGCTGTGGCAGGTATTTTTTTAATCTGTTATCAACCGGAAATAGATCCTGTGACAAGCCACCTCCCTACATGGTTAGGTAGGGTTACACCCCTCCACCTCCCTATACGGTTATGCTACTCTATGCTAGAAAAGGCACAGTCTCTACCGTGTACTGAACCTAAGACCTTTTAAGAGTTGTAGTGTTACTATACCATTGCTATCGCGAACTATCGACAACCAAGATGCATTGACAGCCATAAAGACATAGAGGGCCTTACTATATGAGCGGTGAATGGTGCCTGGATATAGCGGCGGTGACACCCAGGTAGGGTATTTTATTCTTCAAATATATCAGCTGCATTTCCGTTTATGGAGGACGCGATGGTATTTAAAGCGCCTTCGGAATTTTAAATGAACTCCCTCGGGAGAGCGGGACTCAATGGACTGCCTCTCTTCGGAATCCCGGCAATCATCCTAAATTCCCTCTCCATATCTCCGCTAGTTATCTCTGTTTGTCTCCTAATTTATATTGCCTTGTATAACCGTTGATTATGATTATGGGATTATATCAGTGCTGCCTAATTGTTGATTGTCAGATACGTCTGCCACCATTGTTCTCCCTTGGGGTCACCCATCATGGTGCTGCCTATTTTTATCTTTATCTGTTTTTTTAATAGTAGTAAAAAGAGTAATTTAATTCCTTTTAATTAACTCAATTTTAATCAACAGACTAATTCAATGACTGGGAAGTCACGAAGAATGAACCTTGCTCAGACATTTATATTTTTATTAATATACAAAAATTCAAATAAAATTAAAGTAGATATATCATTTTATTAATCCGTTAAGTATGTTTTGTAATAATCAAAATATTAATATCTGAATTATATATATATATATATATATATATATATATATAAAATGTTTCTTGTTATTAAAAAAAATAAACTTTATAAATCTTTTGTACGTATTGTTTTAATCATGTTTCATTTTTTATAGAATTTGAAGGAATTGAGGCTCTAGGCCTTATGTTAATCTTTTAATTATGTCATTTTATTCAGAAAAAACATCATTGAAACTTAAGAAAGGTCATTTTACTGTTCATTATTAAGTTCAATATTTTATTTAATTATATCGATAGTTAAAAAATAATACGTAATCATTAAAAGTGTATTATTAAATAATACAGATGTTATTGTTAGATAATAATAATTTAGGTTACTTTTTTGTAATTATATAATGGCATTAATATATACAGGATTGGAGAGAAATATAGAATATGGATAGAGAACTAATGAGGAAAAATACGATGTACACAATTTACCTAATTAGGTGTTATAAAATATTAAGTACTGTAGTATTTATAGAGCCAAAATTAAGTGAAAAAATGTCACTTTATAGTGTGTCAAACCATAGGTTGATAATTCATTTTTATTTATTGTTTTTTTTTATGGTGATTATGTTAAAATATTTTTATTTTGAAGAGAGAAGATTGGGATTCGAACTCCGGCCAGGACAAATTTTTTCTCTTCAAAATAAAAATACATAGGTTGATAAGTATTGCGTGTGGATATCACACAATTTTTTTACGCATTATTATTAAATATTACTACGGCCAGCGAAAGCAATACTCTCTCTTTTTAAATTTACAAATTACTGTTAAAATCTTGTAGTTTATTTTTTCTTACTATGTCCATTATAATATATATAATTATATATTTATCAATGAATGCGGATATATAATGTATCTTGAATAATTTATTAGTTGCCTGCATAAATAGGGAGAGGAATATATTCCGGGTTGAGGTCAAAAAATAATTCCTTACATAATGTTGAACCGTTTATTAACAGCTGATATTTTGACTCAATTTACTTCTTCAGGACTCAATAGGAAAGATTTTTTGCAGTTTCCCTTGAAACGAACATGATTTATAAACAAATTTGTTATAATATATGCAACTTCTTTCAGAAAGCAGATGATTCAAATAGTTTGTGTACGATTTTACACGGTATCTATAGAAATGAACATGATTTGTATATCATTTTAATAAATAATTTTAATTAAGATAATTTCTATTTATTTTTATACAAACGTTATTTCTAATTATTTTATGAGACACTTATGTTCAAGTTAATTGAGAAAGCAGGTGATTCAAACAGTTTTAAATATAACTTATAAGAGTCATTATGATCTTTTACAATTACCACAGACAAGAACACGTTTAATTAATATATAAATTCATTACTTCTAATCATTTTTCGAAAGAAATAAATTCAAGTCCTTTGATAATTTAGCTAATCGTTTAAGTTGGGCTCTGTTTCTGCCATTCCTTCGGGACCTGCACAATTAACCATTCATTATCTTTGGACCGGACGTTTTAGTTGCCTAGATATCTGCAAGATGGAGTTTACACGGTCGTTAATACTTGGTCATTATCGAGTAACATATAGCGAAGTCGGAGATTTGTCCTCCAACACTACTCTGCAGGTTTAGCAGCGGGCGATGGCTATTAATATGCCGCGGTTCAGAGAGGTCAAATTGATTAGGGCAAGCGGTGTAGCGAGTTCTCAGCTGTTCGCCCGGCCTCTTCACTATACCTAGAGTTCTTAGAGATCTTCACGAATAATAACTGTATATTTTCTTAAAGCGGTTTTGACACTATTCCATTAGTTTTTAAAATCAGCGATGCGTTCATCAATAGCATCCCCTCAAACCTCTTTACTCACCTTTAAATCTCATGGGGTAACCTTTCGTGTATTGGTTAGCATAACAACGAACAGTGCCCAATATTGCGAGCCCGCTAGGCAGGTGGACTTGGATTTTTTAAAGGGAGTATTGTCCGATCGACTCCTGGATGCACCCTATGGAATTAATTAATCTTAGCCTATAATTAGTGCCTTCTATTTAGAATAGTAGAAGAGGCTAATTACTATTTAGTTTCATTCCCTCTTAAAGTGAGGGAAAAGACTGGCTGTTGTGCGTGATCTCGGACAGATCACCTCCTTCGAAAACCACTGGATTAGAAACAGAACGTACTTTGCCACGTTCCGAAACCAAAAGCCTTCAAGGGTTATAGTGGTATAGGTATCCAGAGAAGGGAGTGGAGAGGCTCAGTGGTAGAGCACTGAGTTGCCATCCCGGAAATCCTGGTTCAAATAAAATATTATATAAATATTTATAAAATATTATAAAATAGGGTACCCAAAATAAGGGGGGAAAACCTGGCGGTTGAGCGCGACCTAGGAAAAGTCACCTCCTTGCAGAACCGTTGTCCATAAAACAGTACAGTCTCTACTACACAAGGGTGTAGATTTACAACTTTAAAGAGTGCTTAGTAAGAACCACTTGGTAAGTGGGTTAATTCTAATTGATAATTAAAAATATTTATTGTTTTAAATAACATGGATGTAGGAAATATAACATAGCAATATAACGCATAAATATGACACTTAGGATCACTTCCTTGAGATTTAATTAGGACGGATTGTGCATTAATGATAATCGTACTATATATAGATAGATAGATAGATATAAAATGCTCTTTATTAGTAAATTATTTACAGTGGTTTTCTTTTTTAATTTTATATACAACATTAGCAACCACAGCAAGGTACTTTATACCGTCTGGCGGGAGTTTGATTGAACTACTAAATAATAACAAAACTAAAAATAAATTAAATATCTTTTTGAAATTAATAATTAAATTCTGAAATTTCTATATCGACCTGCATTACTTAGAAAATTATATAAACCTATTAAATTCTCTCCATTCAGAAGATCTATTAGTTTTTGTTTTGAGATCAGCTCATGTTTTAAGAATTTTTTTCTATACAATTTTAAGACGGGGCCCAGGAAGTGAAAACTGTTTTCAATTTCGTTCAAATTACACAGTGAGCATAGCTGTATATTTTGCGAATCAATTTCAAATGGTTTGTAATTTAGATTCAGAAGTTCCCCTCTGCATTTCATAACTACGCTAATTTTTTTTTGATACTTTCAAATGTCTAAGCTAATCTATTGTTTTATTTAAATCGTATTATCCATATTCAAAATATTTTACTGTAGTTTCAAAATTAGTCACTATTACAGAATATTCGGTATCTGTTTCGCAGGTTTTCGCTTAGAGTTGAGTTACAAGTTTTAACTGTAACAGTTTCTTCGTTTCATTTTTAATATTTACCAAAAATACAAGTTATTGTGAGCTTGAGTACGGAAAATAGAATCCAATTATGGGTAATAAGCATACTTCGATAACCATTTCACCAAGTCATAAATGTTCCAACTAACCTTAATATTTCCTATAATCACAATCACTTTTCCATGCTGTAGCTCATAATAATTTGTATATTTGGAAAATATTAAAAGGGAAACGAATGACAAGTTAAAACTCTTTGTGACTCAACTCGAAGCGACAACATGCGGAATAATTACCGAATATTCTGTCTTATTGTTATTTCCGTCCTATTTGCTTGTATTTTAAAGAGGGCTGAATGTCCCCGAGTACTTTACATCCTTATGACAAACTCTCTTCCCCCGGGAAGTTAAGGACGGATATTGAGGTATTGCAAAGAAAAGGAGGAAGAGGGAGACACAATTAATTATAAAGGAGTGGGAGTTGAGCGGGCGGAGGTACAAAGGATAAAGGTTGAAGAAGCTGGGACGGTCCGTCATTGTCATCTGTTTTTACACAAGGCCGCTCCTCCGCCGTCCTGGCCATCAGCCTCTTCTGTAGGACCGCCTTCTGACTGATTGCCTCCCGACGGCTTCATCCCTTAATGGACACCTTCCACGGTGTTTGCCAACCAACAAGAGCAGGAGAGTAAAACGAAGAAATCATAAGCACTTTAAGAGTGTCATCGTTATCGAAATGGAAAGTGAGATCTCCAACATCAGGCCAGCATTTGCCTTGCAGGTTTAATAAAGATCATAGTTAAAACAACTAAAAAAATACGACTTGACAAGAAACAGAAATAAAAAGTAGAAAATAATTTTCAAAAGATTCAATAAAAGAAAAATGATAAAAAAAATCCATTTTATCGTAAAAAAAACCTGGTTTCATTTTTTAAAAGTTTATCTCATTATACTGACCAGGATCTTTAGGATTAGCGATTTTTTATATCCGAAGACGCGGTAGTGTCGTGTACCGACTACTAACCCATACATGGATTAATCTTTATGACAAGCATAAGCCTACCGGTAGGATCAACTGGGGGCGTTTCTTTTATTTCACAATAAAATAAAAGTTTAAAAAACAGTTTTAAAAAGATAAAAATTTTCAATAGTTTTGAAACAAAAATAGAGTTGTAGGAACAAACATATATTTTATTATTTTAATAAATATTTTATATTTATTATAATTTATATTGTGTTAATAAAAATAAACAATAATATGTTGTTGAAATAAATAATATTTAAATTTAATAGTAAAAAACTATTAAATATCGATGTATAAGATACCGCCTTCTTCATGAGGAAGGTTGCAATAAGTAACCAATGTCCATGTGCTATTAGTGTGTGACTATTAAAAAAGTACTAACTCTAATCTCTTTTTATTTAAACAATCCATTAATAATTTATACTTTGGAACTCATAATTGGTGACCTGACGTTTTGTGAATAATAATTTTAAAAAAATTAACTAGTAATTAGTGAAACTTTGTTTGTTGAGAAATAGTTTTTATGGACTGAGTTAGTAACATTGTAAATAGTTTGTGTAGTTATCAGTTTATCAGTTTCGTTCAATTCATCAGTTTTAGTGCAATTTATCAAGTTTTATCAATTCTACAACTATTTTGGGACTATATTTATTTGGATTATTTTATTATTTTTCAAGGTAATTGATTTTTCATTTATTTTAATTTTACAAATCAAGCACGATGTCGGATAGCGAAGATAAATTAATAGAAAAAGTTAGTATTAAAATTCCACCGTTTTGGCCGGAAAAGCCTGAAATTTGGTTCACTCAGGTGGAGGCTCAATTTTCACTGACGGGAATTACATCAGAATCAACAAAATTTAATTATTTAATAGCACAATTAGATTTAAAAACAGTAGAAAATATCTATGATATTGTGAAAAAAGAAGATGCTGATAAATATTCTAGAGCTAAGGAACGCCTGTTAAAATATTTTAAAGAAAGTGAGGATAAACAAATAAGAAAATTAGTGAGTGAGCTGGAGTTAGGTAATATGAAGCCTAGCCAGCTTTTGCGCAAAATGCGGAACTTAGCAGGCCCAGATATTTCAGAAAAATTAATTAAAACGCTTTGGCTTGATAAACTTCCAATTACTGTTAAAAGTATTTTAGCAATTTCAAATGATGAGTTGGAAAAGTTAGCTGAAATTAGTGACAAAATTGTTGAAATCGGCCCAAATCGGTCTTGTAGTCAAGTTAATAACCAACCTGAACGTGATAAAAATAATTCTGACAAAGAGTTAACCTTAAAAGATTTATTTTTAAAAATTTCTGAGTTAGAGAGAGAAATAAAAAGCGTACGATCGCGCTCTAAATCTCGTCACAGAAGTCGCAGCCGTAATAGATTTAATAAAAATGGAAAGTATTGTTATTACCACTATCGTTTTGGCTCTAAATGTCGTCCAGACAAATGTACACCACCTTGCAAATGGAACGAACAGGGAAACTTGCAGGGGCAGTAGAGATTTTGGGTGACTGTGCTGCCTCTGACGTAAGCCCAGATATTAATCATCGACTTTTCGTTAAAGATGTCTGTTCTGGAGTGCGTTTTTTGGTTGACAGCGGAGCAGATGTCTCTGTTGTACCAGGGAACGGAAAAAGCCAAGCGTCAGATTTTAAATTATTTGCAGCTAACGGCAGCATTATAAATACTTATGGCACAAAAATTTTAAAATTAGATTTAGGCCTTAGGCGCACATTTGAGTGGCCATTTATTATAGCACAAACGCCGAAAGCAATAATCGGTGCTGATTTTCTAAGAGAATTTGGATTGTTAATAGATTTGCGTAATAGACAACTGATAGATGATGTAACGAAATTATCAGTCAAGGGTTCCATTGCATCCATTACAGTAACTGATACAGTAGGTACTATTGGAGTTAGAGATCCTTTTACCGCATTATTAAATAAATTCCCTAATTTAGCAAAACCTAAATTAAAACCAGAAAAAATTTGTCATGGTGTAGAACATCACATAACTACAACAGATGGACCTCCAGTCTTCTCAAGAGCTCGTCGTTTAGATTCAGCAAAAATGAAAATTGCTCAACAAGAGTTCCAGTATTTGTTAAATAATGGAATTATTCAACCATCAGATTCCCAGTGGGCGAGTCCACTGAATCTGGTAACAAAAAAGAATGGAACATGGAGAGTTTGTGGCGATTATCGTCGACTTAATGATCGCACTATTCCTAATAGATACCCAATACCAAGAATTGATGATGTTCATACTATTTTGCCTGACACTAATATTTATTCAAAACTTGATTTGTTACAGGCTTATTATCAAATACCATTAGCGAAAGAAGATAGAAAAAAATCTGCTATTATAACACCATTCGGTCTTTTCGAATTTAATTATATGCCGTTTGGTCTGCGGAATGCTCCTTCTACCTTTCAGCGTGTAATCCATGAAGCTTTGAGAGGACTAGAATGTTGTTTCTCATATCTTGACGATATTCTAATAGCCTCACGCAATGAACAAGAGCATAAACAACACCTTCTTGATGTTTTTGAACGTTTACATAAATTTGGTTTCACCATTAACCTAAGTAAATCAGAATTTGGTAAGACTGAAATAATTTTCTTAGGCCATAAAATTTCCTCAGCTGGAATTCAACCTGATCCACAGAAAGTGGAGATAATACAAAACCATAAGAGACCTGAAACGATTCAAGACCTTCGATCATTTCTCGGACTCTTGAATTTTTATCGCAAGCATGTGAAACAAGCAGCAGAGCACCAAGCTGTACTTAATAACTATCTCAAGGACGTCAAGAAAAATGATAAAAGAAAAGTTATGTGGACAGAAGAAGCTATTTCATCGTTTGAACAATGCAAGCAGGATCTAGTGAATGCAACGTTGTTAACTTATCCTAAATCTGATTGTCAGTTAGCCTTGTTTGTGGATGCCTCAGAGATATCTGTAGGTGGAGCATTACAACAATTAGAAAATTCTACTTGGATACCTGTGGGATTTTTCTCCAAAAAGCTCAATGAAACACAAAAGAATTATAGCACTTACGATCGAGAACTGCTTAGTATTTATTTATCAATTAAATTTTTTAAACACTTAGTTGAAGGACGTCACTTTGTGGTCTACACGGATCACAAACCACTGATTTTTGCATTTAAGCAAAAAAATGACAAAGCGTCGCCTAGACAACTTAGGCACTTACAATATATTTCTCAGTTTACGACGGAGTTGCGTCATATTTCTGGCAAGGACAACGTAGTTGCTGATCATCTTTCTAGGATTGAAAACATCTCTGTTATTGACCATACTGAAATTGCCAAGGCACAAGAAAATGATATAGAGTTACAAGAACTTCTAAAAAACACTACTAATTCTCTTCAATGGAAAGCTTGTCCATTACAGAATGGTAGTATATTATGGTGTGATACATCAACATCAACAATTAGACCATATATTCCAGAAAAATTTAGGATGGCCATGTTTAATCAATATCACAATATGTCCCATCCAGGAATCAAAACTACAGTAAAATTAGTTTCCTCGAAAGTAATTTGGACTAATTTAAAAAAAGATGTCACTGAGTGGGCGAAATCATGTTTGGATTGCCAAGCAAGTAAAGTTGTACGACACAATCATTCACCTATTGAAACATTTCCGATCGTCGACACTCACTTTGCGGTAGTGCACGTGGATTTAATAGGACCACTTTCTCCCTCAGAGGACTTTTTATACTGCCTAACCTGCATCGATAGGTTCACCAATTGGACAGAGGTAGTACCGCTCAGAAATATACTTGCAGAGACAGTAGCAAGAGCGTTTTATGAAGTATGGATTAGCCGATTTGGCGTACCAATGCAAATAGTAACGGACCAAGGTCGACAATTCAAGTCAGAACTGTTCAATTCACTGGCAAAAATATGTGGAGTAAAAATGTCTCAGACAACACCGTATCACCCACAAGCGAATGGTAAAATCGAACGTTTTCATCGTTCATTAAAAAGCGCAATTCGCGCTCATGCAAAAACTACATGGACTAGTGTACTTCCTACAATCTTATTAGGATTTCGATGTGTGTTTAGAGAAGATACTGAGTGCACCATAGCAGAAATGGTTTACGGCAAAACGCTGAACCTTCCAGGCGATTTCCTTGCGACTCATCCTGATGGAGCAGCCAAGGATCTCCCTTCGTTTGTAGCAGACTTAAAGTCAAGAATGAGTGCTCTTCAACCAACACCTAATCATCATAAAAGTTCAAGATCAACATTTATTTATAAAGATCTTCAACAAAGTACTCACGTATTCGTACGTGTAGACAGGGTAAAACCATCCCTGCACAGACCATATGAAGGCCCATATAAAGTATTAGAGAAACATGGTAAATATTTCACATTGTTGGTTAAAGGACAAAACACCAATATATCAATAGATCGTCTAAAGCCAGCATATTTATTAGCAGATGACATAGGTGATGGCGCTTCAACTCCCTGCCATCGGAGTGAAGAACCTCCTATAATGCCTTCAACATCAGTTCCGGACACCTACGATGACAACTCAACGAGAATCAGCAGATCTGGACGAAGAGTTCGTTTTCCAGCTCGTTATCTTAATACTTGTGTTAGTGAAAGTGATATAAAAATGTGATATTTTAATTTTTTTGTGATGACAGGCTAGTCATTTGATTGTGTAATTTCAAACTAGTCATTGTAATTTTTTTATTTTTCTGTTAGTAACGTTAGCACTTGAAGGGGTGTAATGTAGGAACAAACATATATTTTATTATTTTAATAAATATTTTATATTTATTATAATTTATATTGTGTTAATAAAAATAAACAATAATATGTTGTTGAAATAAATAATATTTAAATTTAATAGTAAAAAACTATTAAATATCGATGTATAAGATACCGCCTTCTTCATGAGGAAGGTTGCAATAAGTAACCAATGTCCATGTGCTATTAGTGTGTGACTATTAAAAAAGTACTAACTCTAATCTCTTTTTATTTAAACAATCCATTAATAATTTATACTTTGGAACTCATAGAGTGATGAACGATAAAATTCATTTTATCGTAAAAATCGGGCGCTTTTAAATATATTTTCAAAATCACTCTACCTTTACCGATATCAGATAATAAAATATTTAAAGCAATTAACATCAAGCACCCCACAATTTTTTACTATAAAATGAATTTTTTCGTTCATCATGTATATGAAAATAGACGGACAAATATTTATTTTTTTATAATTGGGTTTGTCTTTAATAAAAAAATATGTTTTGTAAAAGATGAATTTCGTGGTTACCTGTGCATGAAAGGATCAAGTTCCACTTTACTGAGTTCTTAGGACAAACTTCTTCCCAAATCCGTGCATTTCTCATTCATGATTAAAATATATATATATTTTAACTAGCCTAAATGTGAATGAACACAGGACTTGAGCACTTTGGCACATGACAATGACGTGTTCTAAAGGCGTAAAAGCACATGGGCGATGGGAGTAAGTTACCTATTTTGTAACTGGCTAGAATTATCGCACGTGGTAGAGATCTGATAACTTTCTAATTGGTCGAACTCGTTTCATAGGCCTTAGAATTATATATCAGATTAATTGCTTGATATATAACATTATATTACTTAATTATAATCTATTTCCAATTCCCTAGTGGCAAGTGTGGTATTATGGTAATCAAATTAAGTTTTTTTCTAAAAAATTAACTTTTAGAATTAATATATTTGTGTACATTTGTAAAATAATAATAATAAAGATTAGCGAACACGAAGGATCGATGCCGATATGACTTGTTTTTGCTGTCAACGCAATCCTCCCACCTACACCTCGGTTTATCCCTCAGACGTTTACATTCGGGTCAGCACATACTAACATTTTAGAAATTCGTTTCTTACTCGGTTCAACAACCTTACATTTACAAGTTTTCCAGGTTTAGTCAATAAATTAAAACACGCTTATATTTATTATAAATAAAGCACCTGAATAACTTATGTTATAAACTGTCGAGAAAAATATAAATATATATTGAAAACAGAATATATAAATATATCATGATTTATGCATGAAATTGCGGCCAAATGATGCATTGCAATTCTCATGGTTATGGTTCACTAAATGATGAAATAAACTTTGAATAGCAAATAAGAATTACTAGCAATTTTGAATCAAGTAACCTTTGTTTATCAAAGAAGGCAATTTTAAATTCTTCGATATAACCCAAAAAAAATTTAATAAATAGATACTTCTCCTTACATTTCATTTAAGAGTGAAAATAAAAAAAATGATTATATCCATGGAAGGTAGACATTAGATCTTGTGAACCTAAAATAGAATATGAAAAATAGAGTTGCATTCCATAAGCATTGCAAGAAAAATTATTCATAAGGCAATTTTCGTTGGAAATCCTATCATAAAGAAATGTTATAAAAAAAATTTCATACAAAATTCCCGTACCAAGCAATGCTTTTAGAATTCTCAATATAGTTGACCCAAATTCTAAATTATATGGTTCATATAATTGACTAACAGGAATTGAGTCTAGTACAAACTCCTACTAAGCCCTGAAGAAGCCCTGCAATGTGGGCCGAAACGTCGTCTTTCCAATAAAAAGTTCTCCCTAAAGAGATTTTTTTTTACTTCCGCCCGGACCATTTTCTTCTTTATAGAGTTCAAAATTGATGACTAAACTTATTCTATGATTAAACAAAAAATTAAATGTTTGTAGATACTTTTTGTGTCACTAAGGCGCCAAATTGCACTAATCATTTTTATTTATAAAGTGTTTATGTTAATTGCAACTTGAAATTACTCAAAGAATGTATGTTTCATTACGTCATTATACAATAAGGAAACCATTAAACATACTTATGGGAGGTTAACAGAACAGAGACGGATATATATTAATAGCGACTTGTATTCCGACTGCTTTTTATAGCGAGTTCCGTTGCTAATTCCAGTTTGAAAAAAAGTAAAACGAACAACGCCGGCCGGAGAAAGAAAGCAAAACGAACAGAAATCCACTGTAAAATTGGAATTCCTCTCTAAGGGGCGACCACGTGCGCACAAGTCTTTAGCTATCAGTCACAGCTACTTATTTTCGGGGTCTCAGTAGAGCAACATGAGTAATTTGTAACACTCTGGTTACAACTGCGCATGAGTGCACGCTTATTATTGCATTTATACCAGTACTTTAATATGACACCTCGTTAAATATCCCATGACAATTTAGTCTCCAAAGTGTTTAAAATTGTTGGTCCTTGTCTGTTTGAGAGGCCCCACTAATGGTAAAACTGCAGGATATAGCAATCTTGCAACCATTTATCGTTTGTGTACGAGTCTGTTTACCGCGTTTTTTGTTTTCTATTTCTAAAATATGATGCAAATGTGGTATCTTCCTAAAACTGATATCGCAGCAGAAGTTGATTTTTTTTTTAAAAGGGATATTGCCTCGAAAGAAGCGTTGTCAGCAAGGCCACAATATGAAATTGTTTACAAATAAAATGCTTTGAGGTGTCAATTAAGAAGTTGCGGGACTAAGTGTGGTTTAAGAAGTGGAACCTGGTTTGATTCAACAAGACTGTTATTTCTTATTGTCATTAGATTTATTTATTTTTGGTATAAAGAAATGACATCAGTTTAATTTTGTTCCGAAGAACTTAAAATGTTGAGAGAAGCATTCATAGATTGGATAATCTGTTTGAGGGAGCTGTGCGCAGTTGTTTTTAAACAAAACGGAGATGTAAAAATAAGAGGGAAAATATGACAGATGAGGTTGATGAAAGTTTATGTACAAATGAAAAAAAAAATCGATCTTTATAACTATTATATTATTGTGTTATTATTAGTTATTTCAAAGATATAAAATCATTTTCACATGTTATACGTTAGTGAAATATGTGGTAACGTCAAAACCCCTAAACAGCAGCGCTAGCGTCTGGATGCAAGGTTCACCAAGCTTATCACTTTAACAGACGTTGCACCAAACTTTTTTTTAGAAATAAGAGGATTCGTCTCCGGCTGCTAAAAGCTTTGAAGGATATGAACCCAGGCCATTCGACACAGCATTTCTAGCACTGATTCACTCCGCTCTCCAAATAATAAATATAGCTTATATAAAATATAGACAATACTTTAAAGATTTGGTTCCTCCCTCAAGAATCTTCACCCTTAAGCCTTGACGTTAGTACCCTTTGGTCTGACAGCCATACTCACAGTTGAGGGCATGGGCCAGCACAGATTCTCAGATTAAAATAGCGTTCTGACGATCACACTAACATCCACATCTACCTGTACTGTATGAAGACAATACCTGTTGATGGAACTAACCGGACAAGACGGAACTGGAGAATTCCAGCTCCGGAGATTTTTAATTAAGCCCGGAGAAGAAGAGGCTGGACCCCCGTGATGTTGATGGTGATGATTTAATACCCTGCCTGCCGTCGATCAACCCTCCCACCTCCCGGACCGTATCGTTACTCGGGATGGGTTACGTATTCCCTCTCGTACCCATCAAACCCGGGTATATATCTTTATCCCGACCAGGGTCTTTGATGAACCTCAACCTGAACCAACAGGTATGATGAATGACAGGATATTTCCTTACATCAGCTGTAAATTCATATTTCTATTTTTACTTCCAAGGGTCTTTTGGTATTCAGTTATGAGCACCTTCCAATAATGGATACTGGTATATGGGTATTCTGTTTTGTTACTTTTTTTAAATTCTATAATTAAACTTTTTCATTTTGTATTGTATTTTATTGTAAAAATGAAAGCCCTAGAGGATTAAAAATATCGAGAATTTTCCGTGCCAAGGTGCTGACATAAAATAAATTTCGTAGACATTCATAAGAAAAATGATCAAATTTATTTATGAATTTAGAATTAAGATTTACGGATTAATTAGTTTGGAACATTTATTGCGAAAAAGAATTCATAGGCAAATTCTACACGACGCGATACCGTCTGACTTAAGTGATGAAATTTTCTCTGGACTTCAAGTTATATTATACGAAATAAGATATGAAATATATTCATAAGGATCATATAGATACAAAACTTTTATAAATAGACTATCAATAGGTGACTAGTCAGAGCAAACAGTACAGGGCATAAATACTTTAAATTGAATCACCCCTATGCTCATCTTAAATATAGAGCTAGTCAATCCCTAAACTTGAAATACTTTTAATATAATAATAATTAAGTCTTGGAGTGGGCTAGGTTAGGTTATGTTCCTAGATAGACGTATACTTGTACTTGACAAACTTTGAGTGCTCATTAATTTCGTAGTAATTTGATATATAAAAATATAGAAGAGCAAAATCTCAAAACAGATATAAAGTATGTGTTAAGACATTAGTGGAAAAATTGCAAACAAAACGCCTCAAGTCTCTAGTAGACTAAAACAGGAAAAACATACCTGTAATTATTTCCCTCATCTTCAAGCATCTTCAGGACATAAAGAGAATAATTGCAAAGGAAAAAACACACATTCTAACTTCCAAGAGTCATAAGCAACTATTGAATCATAAGAAAGGTTACCAACCGCAACTAGAAAAAGTTAGATAAACAGTTGATAATTACTTGGTAAGAAAATGCAAAATATACTCACCAAACTTCAAAAAGCAAACTCCAAAAGCAAACTTCTTAAAGCAAACTCACCAAACTCCAGTAGTCTTGCTTTTGTATTTTATGCTATCTAATCTATTCTTTACATTTTCTTCTATATCTATATCATTTTTATTGTTTATTTACTTTGTCTATCCAGTCCTGAAGAAGACCTGGAATGTACGTCAAAACGTCGGTTCTAATGAATAGTTGATCACTGTTTAAGAAATTCTTCTTTTGACTTCCACCCTTATATTTTTTTATATTTTGAACCTGAAAAAGGATAGTGGTGCATGAAAGGACAGACTAGACGTGTGAGGAAGTAGACCAGATAATGGACAGAGGCATAGGAAGTGTTCAATTTCCACGATATCATCTGTTCTCAGGCGTTTTGGGCGGCTAAACACTGTGTTTACCCAGCGGCTGTGAACCCGACCGTACGGCCAACACCTCCAGCCCAGAGCCCGCATTATCTTCGCTCCCGGGTGTAACCATCCCAGATCTCGGCTGCCATTTGGGTTGGGATTGCGAAAACTATGATGAGAGGATAAGCCAGAGAAGGAAAAAAGGAAGTGAAATGATTCTATATTAGCAAGTTCGTAGATGACAAGTCACAATGTCCTGATATTACAATTAAAAAAAAAAATAAAGCCACTACAACCCTTGACGAGTTTTGGGTTCAGTACATGGTAGAGACTGTAATTTTTTTAAAGAAAATTGTACAGAAAGTCGATTGGTCCGGGTTCACACTGAACCGTTATTTCCTCTCTTTATTACCTACTTTATAGAGGTTGGATGAGCACCACAAGGGTTTGTAAATCCAACAGTATCCATCTATGACTGTATTTAGAATAAATATTTTATCTGTTAGACGTATTCGAACCCGGGATATTCAGCTCAGCAACTCCAAATCCCAGCAACCCCTATGAAGGGAGGAATAACTTGACACTAGATGTCAGTCTATTTCGTATTTCCAAGCCATAAGGCAACGAAATGTGATTCCATAAATTTAGAAAAAAAAGAAAAGAATTTCATCATGGAATATTCTAGTATTTTAAAATAAAAGCGGATATATACTAGTTACAGATGAACTTGTGGGGTGCTTTTTAAGATATTTCCGTAAAAAATCTACTTTCCCAATATCAGTCAGTAAAATATTTACAACAATTAACACCAAGCAACCAAAGATTTTTTTACCATTAATTTTTTTTTTTGTTCATAGCTTTATTCTTATTGTAAACTTATTGATAATTATTCTCTTCTCTTTAGGCTTTTTTCTATTTAAGGGTGCTTTTTAAACTGTTATTCGTTTTTTACTTTTTAATTCGGCTTCCTACAAAAGCGTGTTTTTATGTTTTGTTAAACTGTTCATGGGATACTGCCATTAGTAATATACTTGTCTCAACGATAAAGCCACGAGTGCCTAAGTACTAGGCACAAGACACTACAGGTTTTTCGGATATGAAAAATCACTGATTCCAAGATCCTGGTGGGGATAATGAGACACATTAAATTATTGTATTGTAATTGGTCCTCGAGAAGTGTGCTAATTTGATAGTTAAGATAAAAAAATTAAATATTTCGTAGACGTACTTTCAACGATGGATTTAGTCCGAACAAGTGTTAACAGATCCAGTGACGATCCAACAGATAGCATGGAAAGCAAACTAATGGAAGCCAATTAAAGGCGCACCCCACGGAGCGAGTGTTATTATTTAAGGGCATCAGTCATCGGGTAATAGGTGAGACGGGAGGTTTATGAGGGCTCTGGAAATATATATCACCAACTCCAAGCTTAGCATTATCAACTCCTGCTATATCAACCATGCCTTGCGCACTATATTACCTCTCGCCTCGGATTCATTTAGGTAGGGCGCGCCCAAAAAGTTCTCGCCCGTACACTACACCTCCGAAGCTATCATAATTATACGCTATTGATTTCGATTAGTGGAGCCAGTCACGCGTGTAGATGCATTTCATCATATGCTCCAGGAATTTCACCTTGGAGTGATTTTCGGTTTTGACGGTATATTATAAACTAAACATGTGTATACTTGTATATCAGCCAGGGACTAGGTAGGCTAGTTTTAACACCTCTACTTTCACCTTTAAGAAGTCAGCACTTTTATAATAAACATATTTAAAAATAAATATCATTATATAACACAACTTTAGAATATAACATATGCCGTTTTATTTACTTCATTAATGTCATAATAGTAAAAAAGGGGAACAAACTTTTATGAAGCGTGTGGGATCACAAGCGGATAACTCCGAAATAAAAATAAAAAATATCTATACAAGACCGTGCGCCTTATTTTTCATGTGTTTACTCCGGTTCTGAACCTGACGTTTCGGGAGCTTATAATCACTGGACTAACCGAGCTAAATCTCAAAATGTCAATTTTGAAAACTTAGGAGTTATCCGCTTTTGTACCCAAATGGCTCACGTACTTTTAATTTTATTTAACACAACCGAAAGTTATGTTAAGTACAGAACTTAATATCTGCCACCCGAGATAGGCGACTTTGTGTTTCTGAACGGATAGATTAACTTGAATAAGTTTTAAATGTGTCTTGGTTCTTGTGTATTATCTGGTACCCATGGACTTGTATCCACCATTGTTTATAACCTGAACACTGATACTACCTACATTATTTAAATTTAATGGAAATAAATTCCTGTTTCGTTACTTATGTTATATAAATAGTTCCTCTACACTTTCGTCGAAAACATCTCCATCTCTATCCATATCAGAATTCATTTCATGATCATTTTCATAATTTCGTCTTTGGAATTATTCCGAACTTTTGGAAGTATTTTACACCTTCTACTTTTAAAGGCGGCTATTATCAAAGTGTTATTCTGTTCATTTAGTTAGCAATAACAAAAGGAAAAAGACAAAAACACAAATTTAAATTTAATTAACAATAAAAAATTTAAATATACGATAAACAAAATTAACAAGACAAAAATAATACAGAAAATAATTTTATACCGCACACACAAATAACTTAATTTGCAGATACGAGTCGTTGCGTTCCGAAATGTATTTTAACTATTTGTACTTAATAAATTAAAAAGACTAGATACTGCTCGCCGTTTCAGGCTACTTCAACACTTACTAGACAAACGCTCTAAAGTCCCAATCAATTACAAAAGACTCATTTAGATGACTATTGTAAGATCTGTTTAGACTTACGTGGTGGACCTTTGGGGTTCCACTAAGCCAAGGAATTCTACTCGTATCCAATCCATACTATCCAAAATCCAGCGTAAAATCCTCAATTCTCCTTACTTTGTTACGAATAAAGTCTTCCATAATGAGCTGAATGTCCCATTTATTGCTAATTTGGCCCCAGCATGTTATCAATAATTTTATTTTAAACTTTAAACTGGTTCTGACTCAAACCAATTCTTAATTTATTTTTAATTAGTCGATTATTTTTAAAATTATTTCAATTGGGTTATTTTCGTTATTTACAGTTCGTCTTTAGCTATTATACCATTATAAATATTAAAATACATAATTAATAAAATCATTTAAAGATTATAAATAAGGATATATACCGCAATAGCTTATGTTGGACCGGGCACTCTCACAGTACCTCACATCTCCGAATATTATTCCCGTTAGAATAAGCGGTGAGGATTCACGCTTTGTCTGCTGTTGGATTTTGTCTGATTGTAATGCGTCTTTTTTTGTTATTTTTTCTTATGGTACATTAAGGGAAAAAATAGTAGTAATCTATCATTGTCATGGAAACATCCGTTGTTCGAAAGATCATTTCAATATTCAATTTTGTTTCAAATTACCTTATGTATACCCAGGAAAGGAATAATTTTAGGTTCGTAAATTCGAAAATTCATGATTTACGTAATTCTTTATAAATTAAAAATAAATATTATCAAGTATTTGTTGAATAACGTTAGGTTACTCAATAAATATTTGTTGTAAGCAGTTGGTTACTTACTTATAATTTAAATAATGAATGTAATTTTAATAATCTTTCTATTTTTTTCAATAAATCATTAAAAGATATCTCACTACTTTAAATATTAATATGTAAACAATTATTTTCTAAATATGGTTTAATGGTCGATATTACTAATTCTGTTTTTATTAGTAGTTGTTAACTATCTCACACTATTATATTTATATAACCGTTATTATATTTATTCTTGCCCCAGAATAAATAAAGACATTATTAATATTTTAATGTTATCTGCTCAATTACAGGGTTCTTGTTGTTATTTCGTTCAAGTATTCTTTTAGCTTCGAATTAGAGATTTAAGGCTTTTTTTTTACATTATCAATATCGTTCTGATACGTTGGTCGAATCGTATAGTATTGCATAAACGATTACCGGTGGATGAGACAGAAGAATCTTATATATAAAGATCATGACCAATCTTCTTGACATGCTAGATAGTAATACATGATATAGTAAATCATTCAATGAATGAATGGTGTTTTTTAATGTACACTTGTGAGTGTGATTATGTATGTATATCTATGAGTGTGTGGAATTTAAACCTCGTACATACGTATTAATATCATCTAGTTATATATTAAAAAGAAAGACATAAAGGGATTACTTGTAAATCACTGATAGTATTGTTTAATTTTTCTTCATAAGTTTTTGTTTATTTCTTGGCATAAATTTTATATATATGTTACTATAAATTGTTTCTCTTATGTGATTATTGTTGAGTTATTTTAATTTTTTTTCTTTCCCTTCTTCTAATCTGTTTTGAAATATTGTTATAGGAGGTAATTCGCATTTTTTTTTTTTTTTTTTTTTTTTTATTCTTTCTCTCTTACTAAATTATTTGTAATAATTAATTAAATGTAATTATTTTACACTCTAAGGCATAATAGCTTACAACACCTGTATTGTTATCCTAAAGGGACTTATCCGAGAATTAATGAATAAAATATTATTATTATTATTAAATTGAGTAAAGTATATAGGATATAGGTGTTGCACATTAGATATTGAAATAAAACTATGGTAGAGGTTGGAAGCTCAGTGGATAGTTGTGTTTGAATCAGATCGCTGAATTGCTCTGATAGAGATCATGGGTTCAAATCCGGCTGTGGCAGATAAATAGTTTAGTCTGTCAACAGGTCACTCAGTCAACTCTCCTGGGCCTCATCCATCCAGTCTAAAGTGGGTACTATTAATTATGGGGAAAACCTGTTGGTCACGTCACAGCCGTTGTCATAGTAACACTCTAGTCATCACAGTAGTCTTCTATGTACTGAACCCTAGAACCTTCTGGGACACTTTTTACTAAGCCCTTTTAGCCTCTGTTTTTTTTTCTTTTTCTTATTGTGTTCTGGAATTTATTTCAAATTTTGCAGAAACGACCGATGCTAGACTAGACAGCCGAGAAGAGGAAGTAGACTAGAGGAAAGAATCAGACAAGCGATGAAACATAGATAAGTAGATTATTCAGGCTAATGTGAAGGGGCGTTAGTGCTAAGGACATTAGCATTGTGTAGGGAGCTAATTTGTTTACGCCCCCCCTAATGGTTTCGGACCCTTTCTACGTCACTCACTCTTATAACGTCAGTCTTCTGGAAGAGCAAGCACTCTTGCTACAAGTGGATTCCTACTGGACATATTCAAAATAATTTAATGCAGGCTCATCGGAACATTTCCATCAGAACGGTGGAAGGTTACAAAAACCGATCTAATATGTTTCTTAATTTACTAAACGTCACTTCATGCTGCCACGGATAATTGGTGGGAGTCCTAAACATTGCCTATCCGGGTATAATTAGGATAGGAATCTTTAACAAGTGACTTACACCTCACAGGTTCGGAACCTCCATTTTAAGTATCCTCCAAAGGAAGACATAACTAAAGATTTTTTATGCAGGGCTGCGAACCAACGATTTTGGGAGAAGGTTACTATGCTAACATCTACACCACCAGTGAACTGATTTAATATTCTACACCTTGTTTAAATCCAAACTATCCAGAATAGACAATAATTCCTTCCTGGCTGTCGAAAAATTATATACAAAATTTTAAATATAAAATTAATGAGTTATCGTGGGCTCTGGAAACCCCGTGCATTTAGTATTGCCCCTTTATTTCCCCCATCCCCTCCTATTTCTGTGACAAAATATTTTACTCCGAAACTTATTTATATCAAGATAATTTATATTCGAAAAATATGGTGTATCTGATGTTATGATAATCTCTAATGTTCTAGGCTCGAAATTAATTACAAAAGACTCTTACCCGATATTTACATTCGGAGTAAATCTTTGGGGCTCCAATAAGTCATCAATTTCTTGTATCCAATCCTTAAAATCCAAAATCCTTAGTACAATTCTTAATACTCCTTACATCATCCTTAACGACCTTAATGCCCTATTTGTTGCTGATTTTGACCAAACCCGATATTCTTTCATGGCAAACTTTATTCCCACCCAAATCTACTAGTTTCAAGCCTGTCAACCTCTTCAATTCCCGAAAATGCTCCGAGATGTTTGAAAGTGTTGAATGTCTTATTCTAGTACAACCACGGGGTATTTTATATACTTGCATTTGTCCATGGCATTATATTTACTTGTTGTTTGTTATAATACAGTTGTAAATTTCAATAAACTAGTTTTTAAAAAAAGAAGGTATTTTGGTCATAATACCTTCTAAAGTAAGATAACATTTTGAAGATAACGTATAAACTGCTATGACGTTTAAGGTACCCTTTACACGTAACCTCCGACCGGGGCACTGGATTCCAGCAATGCTTCTCCATGTAGGCATTGCATTATATCTACTGGAGTGAGATAATGAGCTATGGAAAATATAATTAGGCATTATAAGATTAGGCTGATGTACTGGTACCGGCACCGTACGTAGCCTGTCGGGGAAGATACTCGCCCGGATGGCGATTTACAAGGCTCCGGATTTATGCCCGTGTAGGCCCTGCCCAAAGACTATGGTAATGATCCTCTTATCTGGCTATTAGCATGGGCGGACATCATACCCGTCGGATAGCTCTCCGTACCTCCCACGCTCTATGTCCCTTCTATGATTGAAGTCTTTGCGCTCTCCGGGACCATCAACAGTCTTGGATAACCGTTGAAGTATGGCTGAAGCGGAAGTAAAGCTTCAATTATAGAGTAGTGGTGTAATTCTGATATAAACTATAGATGTCAGAGATTGGAAGCGGGGTAGATCTGTACCAAGTGGTAGAGAGCTGACCTATTATGTTAAAGACGAAAAAGCGAAACAAACCATCTACAAAATGTTTCCCTATTTTAATAAAAAATCCAGGCTAAGCCCTAAAAACCAACTAATCCTTTACAAAACAGTAATTCGCTCATTGATAACCTATGCCTCACCTGTCTGGAGTTCAACCTGCGCCACAAATTATTGAAAGTTTGAAAGGGTACAAAACCTATGCATTAATAATTATCCCCGCTACACGAAAATATCGACTATGCTTAGAGATCTTGAACTTCCCACTATAAAACAAAATGTTTCAGCCCAAACAAAAGCATACTTCGAAAAAACTCCAGCTTCCGAAAACCCATTAATCCGAGAAATCGGATGATAAACATTCGCTACGACGCTACACGCACAAAAGAACAAAACGTATACTTTAATTCTGAACAAATCACTATTTGCAGATATTGTAATCTAGCTATCTGTATTTATTTTATAGTTATTTTCAATTGTTTATTTATTTTTTATTTAATTATTATTATTATACTTATTTACTTTATTATTATCATTTTTATTTATTTATTTTATTATTATTATTTTTTTAAGCGAGTTTTTTCTACATTTTTCCTGCTATTGTAAAACTTATTTATAAAAGATAACTTTAATTAATTAAAATCACTGTTCTTTAAACATGTAAAGGAAGTCCGGAACATGTATTCACACTTATGCTGCTTGTATATGTAGAATTGCAAATAAAGTTGTTGTTTTGTTGTTTTTTTGTTAGAGATCGCGGGTTCGAATACGGCTGTACCATATACATTTTATAATCTGTAAACCACCTATATATATATATATATATATATATATATATATATATATATATATATATTAATTGCACTTGGATTACTAACTTACCTCCTGTAATTAATATGTCCATTATATGACGGGCTGAAGATGAAAAATTCACATTCTCCACTTCTTATAACATTCGGTAAAACGATAAAAACTGATTCTGTTATAAATATATGAGATAAATGAGTCAGAATTTTAAGGAGAAGAGTGAAATGAAAATAAAGCAAAGATAACAGAAGTAGTAAATAATATAAACAAACTAAATACACATCCCGACGATAAGTAGTATCTTAAACACATTAGGGGCACAGTAACTCGTATCGATAACCTCTTCGTTAACAAATTATAAAAATAAATAATTTATCTCCCACAGTTGGATTTGAACACAGGAGCTTCAGCAGAGCATCTCAGCGTTCTACCCACTAGCAACTTAGCTCCCCATATAGGAAAATATTATATGCCTACATACATTTTTTTTTTAATTTATTTATTTTTTCTATTTTACACTATATTTAATAAGGTGAAAATTATTTTATTACAATATGAAATGGGTCACTTTACAAGTCAATGTCGATACTCACCCTTAATAGTAATAACTGAGTGGGTAAAGCGCTGTGCTGAATTACCCGGGTTCAAATCCCGCTGTGGGAGATACAATCTTTAATATGCTAAAAACATCCATGGACGGACCCTGAGGGATATGCAGACCCTCCTGGGGATCAACCAGCCTCTATAGTTTGAGTAACCAAAATAGGGTGAAAATCCCTATTCCCTTCACAACCGTTTTGGAAACAGTACTGTCTCTGCCTAACAAGCATTTAACCCAAGACCTTTCATCACAAAAACGATTAAATAATAATTAAACATAATCAGTTGACGGATCACAATTAACCGTTTTTTTGTTACTTTTTTAAACAGAAAAATGCACTCATGTTGATTAAAATAGTTGGTATCCAAGATTTTTCAGATATGGCTCGCTTATGAAGAAATGCGAGCGGCTATGACTAAGTGGGGCTCTTAGGGGCAATTAAAAATGTTTGCCTTCCAGAAGATGATTGTTTAAAAACACGACCGGTTTCGCCGAGTTTAGGTTTCTTCAGCCGTCTGATATTCCTTCGATGAAGTAGAGAATGCGGTATGGTGAAGAAGTGTCTCAAAGTCAATATGATGAAGAAGTGTCTCAACAGCAATATGGTGAAGAACTGTCTTTGCTGCATATAAGTCTGTTAAACTGGGAAAAAAATACTGAAATTTTACTTTACTTACAATTTATAAATTTGCTTAAAGTTTTTAACAAAATCTATACTTGTAATAAAAGCTTATTTATAGGACGATTTAGGGTTCATAAACGGACATTCCTGAAACGTTGGGACATAAGTCGTTTGCTGTACTTAGTTGGCAGATTCGTAAAATTATTCAATTCCAAATAATAACTACTTCAACATAAATATAAGAAAAATTGTATGCTGAGAAAAATAATTCGTCTTTTGTATTATCGGGAACAAAGAATAAAAGAAATTCCAGAAAATTAGAAGAGCATGTTTCTAGTTGAATGTCAGCTATAACTGCTATTTGCCATAACAGCATTAGGTGACATTAAATGAATAAAAAAAACAGTGGGTAATCGCTCAAGATAGTTTTAAATTTGATTTTATCACGTTTCCAGTAATTTAGGAAAAAAAAATCCTCGTATGTGTCGGAAATGGGATCGTATCTATTTCTATTCCAATGAACCAGGAACATCCAATTGGAAGCTCCTGAAGAAAAGGTTGGCATAAATTAGTCATTTTTTCTTGCGGATCTTCTAGTGACAAGTCTTCCTGTCTTTGCAGAAGGGCACCAGTTGTCGGATGATCCCGAAGATCTGAGAACTGGAGGATTTACGAGGCAGGCTGCCCTAGAAGGCATCTGCTCCGACCCAGCTCCAATGCGTCCCTCATCGCTTTTAATTCCCTGATAAAGATCTCCTTCCAGCTAAAGGCGGGCGAGTATAAAAAGATAGAGATATCTTTACCCACTTTTACAACTTCCTATGTAATTTTTGTGGAAATAGGCAATTTGTAATCACGAGGCATGTCGGTGTGGTATTGTATCCTAATTAATATTGTATCCCATTAAATGCCAAGGCTTCACACAGGCGCCGTAACCTCCTTTGAGAAAATGGCCAATGCTCAGCATCATGTTCTTGATTCTATCTCGCAACGATATAAGTTCAGCGTGGGTTTAAAAGTTGCATTAAAAAAATCTCATGCATCATATTTATACTGATCTAAATATATTGAACATCAGGATATGTTTTTAAGATAAAAGAAAAAAGGGGTGACTTACTATATCTAAATTTACTCTCCGATAATATTGTTTAAAAAAATCCTAGTAGCCAAATAATTTAAAGAGATGATGTTGGAGTTGGGTTCTTCTCGCATTGTGATTAGACTACGTGATCGCATGTGGTTATTAACTACATTTACACATAATATTCCTACTCCTAATTCATATTAGCTATACTCCACTCAATACTTTTATTTAGCCGGAGATGGATCAAATAGGATCTAGGAGCGGACCCTCCTGGGGGTCACTCAGCCTCTTTAAAATATTATAAAAACAGGGTACCCAAAATAAGGGGGAAAATCTGGCGGTTGAGCGCGACCTAGGACAACTCACATCCTTGCAGAACCGTTGTCCATGAAACAGTTCAGTCTCTACCATGTACTGAACCCCTAGACCCGTTCACGGGTTGTAGTGGTACAGGTATACTCCACTCAATAAGGCTGCCTTTTAAGATTGAATTGTTGTTTCGAAAAATGTGGTTCTTGGTAGATAACGTACAGTGGTCATACTGTAAGCGTAGGGAATTGGGGACTCCATCGTCCATCCATCTGACTGCAGTCAGTTGTCCTCCAGGTTGGGGTACAATAACTCTGCCACCCATAATGTCTACTATATAATAACAATAAAATAATAAATTCTTTATTTATTCAGGGACAAGTCCTTTAGAATAACAATGCTGATATTAATTTATAAGATATTATGTCTTAGAGAATAATATAATTACGTTTAATTAATTATTACAAAAACTTTAATAAGTGAGAAAGAATTTTGAAAAATAAAGAAAAAAAATGCGAGTTACCTCCAATAACAATATTTAAACAGACAGATTAAAATAATAGAAAATAAAATATAGAAATTAGATAACAATAATTAAATAAGAGAAACAATTGATAGCTCACCTGTGTATCAAATTTTAAAACAAGCAAACAACAAAAATGTAATGAAGAAAAATTCAAACAATACCATCAGTGATATCTAACTAGTTCACTCATCTACCCACATTAGAAGAAAATATATAAATTTGTGTATACATAAACATATAAAGTGAACTACATACATCCAACACTAACAAAAGGTCAACTACAGTACATACTCTCGGATTACCATCCCTAGCAGGCCTTCCCGAATAGGAGGCAGGTCTGATCGGTTAAATTGTTTGTTCATTTAACGTCACTTTATGCTGCTAAGGCTAATCGGACGATGCTACAGTGGGAGCTCTAAATTTTGCCTATCCAGGTTTTATTAGGATAGGGATTTTTAACGAGTACCTGACATCGTACAGGCTCGGGACCCCCGTTTAACGTCCCTTCCGAAGGACGGCGTAACTAAGGATTTTTTACTCCCTTTAAAAAATCCTAGGGCCACCTGCCGGGCTACGAACCCGCGATCTTGGGTTTAGTAGTTTGTTACGCTAACCACTAGACCACAGGTCGCCCCTGATCGGTTAAATTATAACGGGGCATCATAAGACTTATTGTGCCACTGATAACAAATCATACTTAAATACTGCTTTCATTGCTTTTAGTTTTTGTATTGATAAAAACTCTGATTATCCACCTAATAAAATTATTCAGGGAGTATTCGAAAATATATATTCGAATATTTATCTTAATTGCAATGGTCTAAATATTCCAAGAATGTGCATTTTCATCATGGATGCCACGGGTATGGAGTTACAAGATCAATCTCATATATGATAGTAGAGGAGGGAAGAAATATGTCCGCATCTTTTATCTAAGTTTATTAATATTAATACAGATGACTCGTAAGATTTTCATAATTCTACATATTTGCTACCGAACTTTTCATAACCTGTTCTTTATCGCTGGCGAGGAATGTACTTACTCGAATAATGAAGCTGTGGTTAGAATAAATCAAAAGTTAGAAATAAATATGGAGCGATTAAATTTCAAATATCATAGGGAAATAATTTTGAAAAAGCGTCTATATTTCCTTGGGCATACATTTTATAAGAAATTTAAATTAAATTCGTAGGGTAGGTTCTCATTATATATATTTTTTAAAGTACAACTACAACGCGCTGAGATTTTGGAATCGGTTCATTGTAAACTGTACTATTTCTAGGACAACTATGGTTCAGTGAGGCGATTTGTCCGAGATCACGCTCAACCGCCAGGTTATCCCCCTATTTAATACACACTTTAAACAGAATAGATGAGCTCCAGGAGGGTCTCCAGATCTAAAAGGATACATACCCGGCTGATAACAGATTTAATAAATTACCTGTACAGCCGGATTTAAGCCTGTGACTTTCAGTACGGTAACTCTTGCTCCACCCCGCTCTCCAATATGTTATAACTATTTAATTGCAGATAATATTTTTAATTGAGATAAGAAGGGAAACTATGGATTCACTTTTACGATGCTCAAATCTTATTTTTATGTCATGCTTTTTCATTTAAATTAAAATGTTGTAAAATGATAATGTTTATTTCTAGATGTATGTATGCTATTGGCTTTTTACGAAATGATAGAAAGTACAAAAGAATAACTGATACTAAATTGCATTATGGACAAATACAATGTATTTTTTCAGAAAACAATATATATATTAAATCATTACTTTAGTATATTATACTGTATAATGCAGTATATTATACTGTGCTCTATAGAAGTGTTCTATAGTTCTATAGCTATATATAACTATTTTTTATTATTACAGTCATTAAAACTTAGTAATATATATCTTTTTAACAACTTCCATATTCTTTACTATTATTTTATTATTTCCGTTTCTTGTAAAACTTTTTTTTATATTAATATTCTCAAATATGTTTTATCAATAGATGGCATGCAATTTGAAAATAATTATTGAGTCGTCAGCCATCTATAAACTAATATAAATTATAGTATTTGCCAGCTATATATAAATTACTTTTTTATTTTCCACTCTGATGCAGGGCTTTTTTGCCATAATCATTTTAATAATAGATTTGAATTAATAATTACTCAATGGTATGGAAAGATATTTTTTATTATGAAGTTTTCTATTTTAATGTTAATTATCAGTAACTTAAGATGTGATTACATCAAAACATATAAAACGATATATTTACTTAAGCTATTTATTATTCTTGCGATTAATTCAAACAACGGTTTAATATCTAACTTAAGATATTGCGTTCTTAGAATTAATAGTTAATTTTAATAGACTAATAATTGCGTAATTACTCAAACTATTATGTTCTTTATGGGATAAGGAAATGAGTAACATGAGAAGCATCCATATGAATCATTTGTTGACTAGTTCTCTGAAATTCTAGAGAATTACTCGGCAAAATTACTTCTCCGAACATGAATAGATTTCATTTTTTCACCTGGAACCTACCGTTACAGATAAATATTAAATTAATAAGTCTCACTAATTTGGTTTTAATGGTTTAACAGAAATTGTAGAGTTTTAATATTATAACCCTATGTTATTTTAAAATATTTATGATGTAGTGACAGTAAGACTTACCAAGAAAACCAATATTAGTTGGGAATTTTGCCCTTGAACCTACATTTAAGTATGTCTCCCTGGAGATTACCGCCAGATTTTTTATTAGTACTGATGTTAGGGAAATATATATACACACACACATATATATATATATATATATATTCATATTCATATATTCATATATATATATATATATATATATATATATATATATATATATATATATGAATGTTTTTAAGTGCATAGACATGAATTTTTTTTTAAACGGTCTTATATTACGATTATTACAGAGCCTAATTCATGAAATTATATTTGCTAAAAGCTAATCAATATTTATACGTAATTACGAGGGTATTGCAGAGTAGTGCCTACC
This sequence comes from Troilus luridus, assembly GCA_964056705.1. NCBI lineage: Eukaryota > Metazoa > Arthropoda > Insecta > Hemiptera > Pentatomidae > Troilus > Troilus luridus. The sequence goes on along the minus strand of OZ057415.1, from coordinate 70,096,197 downwards.
GACGCCCATTTTTCCAATTTTATAATTGTTCAAATCACTTGAACTATAAAATTTTTGTATGATTGAATTATATTATGATATTTTTTCTTTCTAAAACTTACCTGATAAAGTTATATTGTTATATATGTATATATATAAATTTATATTGTTATCCCTGATAAAGTTATAACTTATACCTGATAAGTTAAATTCATTTTTAAAGCTTTTTTAAATTTACTACACAATTATGTAAATCTTTTTGTCCACAAGTTTTACTGAATATTCTTTTTTAGGTATATGTATTGGTGATTTTCTGACCAATTATTCCGTCTATACTTATAATCTTATCAGAGTACTTTTTTTTTTTTATACCAATTTATTTCCTTGCACGTCCCACATGGTACTACGTGCATTAATATGTTCATAAATTGTGCAATAAAATAAACATATTCAAAAGTTTACACAATACATAACAATAATTTCATACAATAATACTTTATATACCTAATAATCTTACAACTCGAAACTATACAAAAACTTTACAAATTCTCTAAAGTATTTTTGAGAAATTAATGTGTGATAGTCTGCAGGCCCAGATGTCTCCACATGTCACAACTTGTTTGATCAATGGCGATCTTTGAGATTCCTTCAAAGAGCAATCATACACCAAGTGTCCAGGAGATTGGGGTATTTCCGTATTACAAGTATATTTCGGGCTGTTTATTATTCTAAACCAATTATTCATTTAATGGTCCATGACCTGTAATGAATTGGGTTAGTTTATAATTAATTTCAAAATGTTTCATAGATAATCTATGATGTACTTTAGGAAAGTATTGTTAATTCCGCAGCCCTTTTGTACATTCCGCCCAAGCTCGTTCCCATTCTGCAACAGCGTGATCGGGTAACAAAACTTGTTACCTGAGTACTATATTCGTTTTCTAAATCAAGATTTCGTAATACGCTACCAGCACAACATTGAGACCAGACTTAATTAATAAATGGATTTATTACACTACGCTTCTCTTAATATTAATGATGGTGTGATTGTGAATCGGAGTTGAGTATTTAGTGAGGTGTGAATGCCGAGTCTTTACGAATGTCGCAAGAGAAAACAGTAAATATACTGATATAAAATAGTAATATATATATAATTTATACTTATTCTGAATCCTGCTAAAAACTACATTCTCATACGAGATTCGTAGTTCGATATAAAAAAACAAAAAAAAAAACATTGAATGTACTTGGGTTTAGTACATGGTTGCTACTGTACTGTTTCAAGGACAGCAGTTATGCTGGGAGGTAATTTCCGCCGCCAAACCGCCACACTTTTTCCCTCAGTTAAGAGTGCCCACTTTAAGGGATCCTCAATTCACACAGGGTCCAACTACGGGTGTTAACATAATACATAATTTATCTACCACAGACTTAAACAGAAAATCTTCGGTACTGCAACTCAGCGATCTACCGATAAAGGGGTAGCTTCTTCGTAATTGAAAATAAATGCAAATATTTCGTCATGAATCATCTTCGGAAACATGCTATTCATATAATATAATGTTGACCAAGTTGTCAACCATCCCCTGTCAGATAGACTGGCAGAGACCAAGCATCATTCTAATTCAGTTTGTCACTAGTACAAAACCAGAGTTCACTGCTCGACACACGGTTCCTGATCAAAACCGTTCGCCTCCACTCCCTCAACAAGGAACACAACCTGATTTGCTAGCGCCCAACTCGAACCGATTTAGGAATAGTCTCCGCAAGGGCTAAGAGCACCTTAATTGCCCCCCCCCCCAGGGGGCAAACAATGGCGACGGTTCGAGGAAAGGCCGATCTAGAAGGCAGCGTCTAATTATTGGCCATTCTGCGGCCACCACGTGCTCTCTTTGTCCTCGGTTCACTAAACTCTTTCCATCTATTCACCTCGTCGCTTTCTTTCCTTCTACCATCCCGAAGATTTTCCGGAGACCGGAGGAAAATCCGTGGTTTTGAAGGAAAAGCGAACCACCCGGAGGGGCAGGCTTGGTCGGTTTGTTTATTCATTTAACGCTACTATGCTGCAATGACTAATCGGACGATGCTGCAGTGGGAGCTCTAAATTTCCTCTTATCCTGGATCTTTAACAAGTACCTGTCATCATACAGCCTTGAGATCCTCATTGTACTTCCGAAGGACGGCATTAACCAAAAAAAAAGATTTTTTTTACTCTCTTTTGAAAAATCCTATGGCCACCTCCCAGGATGCGAACCCGCGACCATGGGCATAGAATCTTTGCAGGAGCATCTTTGATTGGGTTCCGAATATTTACCAATCATGTGTTATTTAAGAGTTAAATGTTTATGAGGAACGGTAAGTGAGATTTATGAGTTAAATATTCAAATAAGGATAAAGTCCAAAATTGAAAGTAAAATATAAATATATAATTATATTTTTTATTAACTATGTTACAATGGTTCTTTGCCAAATTGATTTAGAAATGGCTGTGTTTAACGATGGATGTGCTATGACGAGCTCCACGTCATTGCCTATATCATGTTTTATTAAAACACTAAACCCTCGGATCGGTGAACCTAAATGATCTTTTATACAGAATACCCAATTAAATTAAATTTCTTAAGAAAGCGGAAACTTTATTTAAATACTATGCTATAATAAGAAATACACAAAGTTATTTAACAATTATTATTAAAGTTTTCAATGACAATATCTGTTTAGTAAATAATTGAGTTCATTATGAATTATTATATGGTTAAATAACAAAAAACCCGGTAAAATCAAATAACCTAGCTTTATATTTAAATCTCTAATATATAATTATTTAAACAGTTTACTGGAACGATAAACCAGTAAATAAATTCATATTTAACTCGATGGTAATTGGGTTTATTTAATAAAGATGATTTTAATGGCCATAGAAAAGATTTAATTAGAAAAAAATACATTTTGTCTTCAAAAGAAATTTTTCAGGCCAATAAAATCGAATCTTAAATATATAATAAAAATAATTTATAATAGACTCGTATTAATAATAACTATAAAAATGTATAATAATTCAACATTGAATAATTCTAGTTTAGTTCTAAAATTTAACTACAACACATGCGTTTGTTAATTATTGAGAAAATTAGTTAAGTGTTCTTAATTACCTGTCAGACCAGCAGAGTGCTTCTTCTCGGTATCTGTAAAAATAAATAAATTACATTATTAATTACGCTAAATATAAATTAATTGTACTACAAATAAATAGTTCTAAGCCTTGAAATACCCTAGGGCAGTCAAAGCCCATGCAATTAAGAATGTATATTTTAGTATTTATATTCGTGTATTATTTACTTATAAAGAAATTATCGGAGAATGACAAAAATAAATAAATAGTTATATTATAGTTTTAAAAACATTTCGAATATTTCATTTCATTGTATTATTAACGGCTAGTATAGTTTTAAGACCCTTGATAATTGTTTTTAGGATAGTAGTATTGCTCAATTGGTCAAGGAACGAGTTACTGTAAAAATTAAATAATTTAAAAGAAATGTAATTAATGATCTCTATACGTGCCGTATAGAGATTTTATAAACTTAAATTCAACTAATGCTTGAATTTGTGTCAATCATTTTTTTCTTAAAACTCAAGGCTTTATTTTTGGGTTTTTTTTCTAATCCCTAGCAATTCTAGTCATGTATGGCCATTTATTATATTTGTATAAGATGTTTTAAATTTCTTCTATATAGGTTATTTAACCAATCCTCTACACTTGGGGTTAAGTACATGGTGGAGTCTGTACTATTTCTTGTACAACGGTTATGCAGGGAAGTCATTTGTTACAGATAACGCCCAGCCGCCAAATTTTTTGACTGGGAAAAAATTTGGCGTACCAAGTTTTACAGGCTGAGTGAGCCTGAGGAGGGTCTTCATGTTCTACAGGGCCCATTCGTGCCATAGCTGGATTTGAACTCTAAGCATTCAGTACACCAATTCAGCACTCGACACACTAAGCTATCCTGTATAAATTTATTTTATAAGGGAATCTTGAAGTTTGGCAGATATATTATGCTTACAAATTATGTTCGTAGTTCCATACACGGAACACTCTTTGTTATATAAGATTGGTTTTATACGTGTATAAAACCGATACTACAATGATTATTAGCTTGATAATCTGTTCTATCACGACTGCTGATTATGTTATAATATTATTCTGCCATTGTTTCTGTTAAAGGTAATCCAGTTGAAGGCCATGTTTAAAATTATTGTGAGTCATTTCGGAGGTAATAATATTGATTAACTGCAATTTTGTTTCGATTACTCCAACTAACAACTCCTCACTCTTGTTGGATAGATACGTCGTTTCCAAAGTCAGGTAATTCTTACGGGCTCCTTCCTCACAGTCCTCCTCATCGGGACTGAAGATAACTGCAACATCCGATCCGGACAGAGAGAAGAGACGACTTCCTTAGTTATGAAATAAATGGGTCGAAGGCAAATTGTCCGGTAATGGCCAGTGGCCGGCTTCTGTTAAATTGGAGGATGTCATAAATCATAGGGAGGACCATCATCGCATTAGGGACATCCAGAGCCATTACCTTCCGGGGGATCTCCGCCGGTAGGATGTCTTCGGGAGGTCGGCGTTTTTCCGGAACATGGTTCGGAAGGGTATAGGTTAGCAGAAAACTTCTTCTCCTTGAAGATTGATACTTTAAGAACTAAGAAGTGTGCTAGTCAGAAAAACTCGAAAGCATTCTCAAAATCTAATCTTCATCCTGTCTTATCCATTTCAGACTTTTTCTATTAACATGACCTTAATTTTGTTGGTGGTACTTCTAAACAGTTGGGCAGGTGTGAGGCCAATACATCAAATTATGCAGCAAGGAATTCCCCTTCTTTCCAAGTCCTCTCCTACCATCAATCCTTCCCTGCATTTTGACCTATAATAGTAGATATTTGTTATTTCGTAAAATCTAATTTGAGAGATAAATCGATCACTTAGTCCTTATCCAATAGTTGTGTTTTTTTCTGGTTATCAGTAATATGTTTAACTTCAAGGTTACAGTACCTTAATCACGTTTGCTGTATTGTATCATTGTATTTTATTTTTTTTGTAATAATATTACATGTATTTAAGTCATTTTTATATGGTTTGAATAACCAATAAAGAAAAAAGTATAACATTAATATAAAAATACGCACAAGTTTAAAAACAGCCATAATGCAATTTACACTATTTGTCTTAGTTCGATGATGAAATATTCGAATGATTTTTGAAATTTTACTCACAAGACAATTTTATTTTGTAAATAAAATAAATGAAAAATGAAGTGATTAGAGTTGTTGGCCATATGTATATAATGGATAGTAATAGAAAAAATCCAAACACAGATGGTTGTCGTTTATTTATTTATCGCGACTTTATGCTGCAATGATTAATCGGACGATGCTACAATGGGAGTCCTAAATGTTGCCTATTTGGTTATAAATAGAATAGGGATTTTAAGACAGTACAGGCTCGGGACAACCATTTTCCTTCGGAAGGACGGTGTAACCATGGATTTTTTACTCTTTTTAAAAAATCTTACGGCCACCCGGCGGACTTTGAACTCGCAATGTTGGGTCTAGTTAGCTTTCAACCACTACACCACAGATGATTCACTGTGCATTGTTCTTCTGTCTCTAATTTATGCTGTTAATTAATAATTTTACCCTATCATTTATAAAATTTATGAACCATCAATTGAACGTGCACTCACATTGGACCCTGAAGATGGCCTACACCTAAGGCCGAAACCCTGGCATAATTTACTTGTTTTGTGTAAAATCTTCGACTGCAGCCGATTCAATCCATTTTAACATTTTTAGCCCTAGAGAATATAGAAATTCGAGCTCGATTTAAACCATAGGTGTGCGGCATAATCTTTGAAACTAAATACTCATAACAATAGTCATTTCAGTACGCTTTTCATAATTATTACAATATTAAAAATAAATAAATATATTTAGCTATAAACTGGCCTAAATGTGGAAATAAATCATTCCGAGATTTCAAAATCGCCCTCTAAGCTGCCCGTATTTCGGCCAATTAATTTCTCCGGACTAATTTCACGATGAAATTTTTTAGAAGAGCGAGAAATAGCGGAGAGTTACATCCATATTGGATGTGAGTAACGGCGAGACCTAATCCATTACAATAAATCGCTATAAAGTCGCTAAAGGAGGAAAAGATTTAGAGCTGCCTCGCACCACAGGTCTTTAATAATGCTACCAATCTAGTGCGAATCCCTTGCGCTTCTTTATAATTTCAGAACATCCTTACGACTTCGCGTTTCCTTCAAAGGCGATATATTGTTACAAATAGGCGAGTGCGCTGAGAGAGTTGTAACAACTGTTTACTAAAGTGTACACGAGCATGAAGTAGCACTTCTAAAAGTAATTGCATGTTTACTGTGTTAATGACAAATTTAATGCTTGTGAGGATAGGAATGTAGTAATTTTATCAGCCTATAGCGCTACAATTCATATAGGGTTTTTGGCACAGTACATGGTGGTTTGTACAGTCTCTAAATCAATGGTTTTGGCAGCACTAAAAATCTCTAAATCCATCTTTGGGTGAAAAAATGTGGTTATACTTGAGGCGTTGGCGTAAATAATGTTATTAATCTTAATAAAACGTAGATAGAGATTTAAGTCAAAACTGGGAGTGGTTTTCTTTATATGAACGGCGGTAGTTACTATTTTTCAAATAAATCTATTGTAATCAAGACAATTTTTTGCTTCAATAGTAAAATTACTTTTTCATGACTTACCATTTCCATCTCAACGCTTTATGCTATATGAACGTTCTGCAGTTAAACTGAAGATCTAACATATTTAGAAGAGAATTTTATATGGTAAATCTAATAAAAAGTTGGAGTCCACTCCCGTGGACTCGGCCCTCAGAGCTTTAAACAGCATCCCACCGAACAACTGCTTTTGATAGAACTTTCCTTATCCGATCCACGTCCCTTTGGAACTCTATACCTTCTTCCATTCGTCGTTCCAATAATCTTTCAACCTTCAAATCCCTTATATTCAATCACCTTATATCCTTATAATTCCCAAAAAATTGGAAATAACATACCCAGTTTTCGATTAAAATTCTCTAACTGGTAAATGAATGATGTGTAATTCAAATCCAGTGTCAGGAAATAATGTTCCTGTAACATTAGGGTACTTTTAATAGGGGAGAAGCTGCCAGATGAGCGTCATCCAGGTCAAATCATCTTAATCCACAACCGTTGTCCTAGAAAGAACTGTCCTTACAATTTACAGGGTTGCAGTGGTACAGTTTTTTTTTTCTATTCTTATAGGACATCTCTTCGCTTGATTATTTATATATATGTTTAAATGATTTAATTTAATAATTTGGTTTAAGTTTTATAGAAACTCAGTAGAAGAATGGAAATAGTTATATTGTATGATACCTAAAATTTATTTCGACTACATTCAAACCCTAGTGTTCCTTACCTATTATATATTCGGGATACATGAGCACTTAGATATTATTACTAATGAGTGAGTTACTGCACTGTAGGGGTGAGGTAGGACTGTAAAAAGACTGACGTCATTATATCGCTGGGCCCTAGCTTGATCCTGCTACGTGAGTGAAGGGCACTGATAAATACTGTTACAGTTTATAGCTCTCCGGGGTTTCCTTCGGTTTTCATTAGCAAGAGAAAAACTCGCCTTTGAGCGAATGAGCGCTGGATATGGAGTGTCGGAATGCGGACCACTTCTTTCACCTTCCTCCATCTTACCTTCAACCCCCACCCCCCAGTCCAGCCCCGTACAAGACTCCTCCTTACCGTTAATATGGCAATAATTGTATCAATCATCGTAATTAATTATCTTTAGTACCCTTGTACCGTAATGCAATAATAAGATAATCACAAAACAAAAGCAAAAACAAAAATTGATACATCTTGAATAATATTTGGTGACCTTATATAAATGAGGGGGGAAATGGTCCAGGTTGTAAAAGCCCTTTAGGTAAACATAAAAACAGAAGTAATAAACAGTAATACAAATTTGTATTACTTATTTGATAATACTCCATAACTATTCCATCAAAGAATTGTGGTTAAATCTTCTTTAAAACGCTTCATTCTTAAGAAACGGCTTTACACCCACAAGAAATTATGTAAATGTGTGAATTGTGATTAGAATAACCTGAAGCCTAGCTATAGGAACGACCGTACAACGTCCTGCCCTAGTCGGTAATATTCTTCTGCAACATGAGGCCCTATTAGTCCAGGATCCATGGTCCATTTTTTCACTTGATTATATCAAGCTGAATCTTCGTGAATAGTTTCGTTTCGATGAGACGCCCAACAATTTCCTGTGCGAAAATTCTTGATTGTGGTAGCTAAAAGAGGTAGCAAGGATAAAATATGTCGATTTGATGATTCTCAAAAATGTATTACTAATAGGGTTTTTTTTTTTGTTTTAAATCTCGAGATAATTATCTAAATTATTTGAAAAAATATTTGTCCTACAAAATGTATAGTTTGATCAAAGAGTCCCCTCCTTGATAAAAAAAAACCAGCTAGTTAGTAATCATTTTTGATGACCTCGTTATCGATACATGTTGGAAGGAGGGGAATCTTTGATCAAACAATACATATTGTAGGACAAATATTTTTTCAAATAATTTACATAATTATCTTGAGATTTAACAAAAAAAACCCAGTTTGTAATAAATTTTTGAGAATCATCAAATCGACAAGTTTTATCCTTGCTACCTCTGTTAGCTACCACAATCGAGAATTTTCGCACAGGAAATTGTTGGGCGTCACATCGAAACGAAGCTATTCACGAATATTCATCTTGATACTAATCAAATGCAAAAATGGACCATGGATCCTGGACTATATTGTTGAATTAAATGTTTAACAACGGTAAATACGTAAAACGCCGGACAGTTTAAAATACGTATACTGGGGAGATGTCTAAGGTACACTTGAGCGATATGACCTTAAATCAGGAGGTACAGGTGTACTAGGCCGTGGCTGGGTACAAGAGGCAAAGCAACAGGTCCAAGAGGAATTGGTTCATGTTAGTCTGGAATGGATGGGTCCGACCTCCACCATTGAGAATTAGATAATCGCTAATGGACTTACACGGTACTTAACACGGTTAAGTATCTCCTTGTTATTTATATTACACGAGCTTACGAAGATAAACTGCAGCAAAAATACTTCATTTAGCTCACTTATTTATCCCATATTCAATGCTGGGAACCATAAAACAGTAGGTATTTATTAATACGATTTCTTATTAAAATCATATTTTAAATAATAAAACAATATTAACTTTACAATTTTCTTATCTACGTTTAGGTCTTATTCAAGTAAAATGTCCCATTAATTCAGCTCTTATATTTATTACTTTGGCTGTTATTATATGGACAGATTACGGTGTTAGGCATTCTTAAATAAATACTCAAGTCTTGAATTGTTTCTTAAATAAGAAAGTTCCGGCATTGTTTTCCGAATCATTCATTAATCGTTTTGTTAAATAATATACTATTCATAAATTTATTATCCACGTCGAAAGAAAAAAAATATAAATAAATTAAAAAAATAATCAATTACTTATTTTTTAATTTACCGTTCGTCTTCATTATTGTCATTGTTTCCCTTTTAATTGCTGTTATTTATAGTTATTAAATTTATAGATTTTTTGATTATTTACAATCCTTCCTCGGCCCTTTTATTTAAGGTAGGATATACATGTTATTTTGTAAGGGAGCGGAGTGGCTCAGTGGTAGAGTACTGAGTTGCCATGCCGGAAATCCTGGTTCAATTCCCGCTGCAGGCCATGACTTTCATTTAGTCTGTTTGCAGCGGGAGATGGATCATATAGGATCTAGGACCCTCTTGGGGCCCACCCAGCCTCTATAAAATATTATAAAAATAGGGTACCCAAAATAAGGGGGAAAAGTTGAGCGTGACCTAGGACAAGTCACCTCCTTGCAGAACCGTTGTCCATGAAACAGTACAGTCTCTACCATGTACTGAATCCCAGACCCTTCATAGGTTGTAGTGGTGCAGGTTTTATTTTGTGGTCTCGACACTATTTAGGTCGCGCCTTTCGTTTCAATATTTGAAAACTATACTTTACAAAACTAATATCCTTCCAACTATTATATCCGAGAAATGTTGCTTTGAATGCTGATCGATGTCTAAACGTATTCGAAAATTAACCCGAGTATTCGTCCGAATGGTTCACTTCACTGGAGACTTGGGATAGATGACTGTTCTATCCGATTCCAACTTCCTAGGAACTCCCAGGATGACGGAGAGTTTCCTGTACCAGGAAGGACAGACGGCTTGGAGCCGTGTGAAGAAGATGCCTGGATCCCTCCACCCCCGACTAATCACTGATGCCATCGACGAGACACCACCGAGGGTGGACACAAATCAAAGAGCGGGAAGAGATAGACATCAGAAGGAAGGACACCTGAACACGAGAAGAGAATGGGTATCCCTATCGTCGCAATAATCCCTTAATATTTTTACTACAGGGCCACTTTTATTGCCTTTATCACATCCTACTCTGGATAGAGACATTCATCAGATTTTTATTACTCACCTGTTCGTTATCTCTCGCCCCCTTCGTTTCCCACTTCTGAACCTTTGAGACTTAATTCCCTCTTAAATTTTTTTTTACTAGAGTCAGATAAAGACGTGGATGAAACTTGTCAACTTAAAGTCATAACATTATTGTTTCCGAATTCAAATCTTATGTCCTGTTTGTTGTTAACACATGGTAATAACGAGGAAAAGTTTGGCTGTTATGTTCATAAAAAGGATGGAGGCTGACGGCTATACAAAAGAGTGAATGACAGTGAAGATGTGTTATCTATTTATGAATGTAAATTAGGATACATATTCCATCTTGAAAATGTATTCACAATTATTAAATTAATTTCTAAAACCTAGGTAATTTAAATTAATATCTCCACTGAGTTATTTTATTAATTTCAATTACTAGAGGAATGCCGCTTTTCACCTAACGGCGAACCAACACCCATTTTACAAGTTATATGACTCTTTATTTAATTTTATTGCTTCAATTTTATGACTGTGACTTACACGTATTATAGATTATGTTATTTGTTCAATATAGTGTAAGCAGGAAAATAAATAAATTTCCCATCCCATTCCTTATCCCATTATTATATTTATTCCCATTATTATTATATTATATTCTTAGAATTAACCAGTCAACCATTTCGATTTGAATTATTATTTTTCATTGTAATTATATCACATTCGTAAAACGAAATATTTTATGCTCACTAAAAACTCCTTGATATGATGGAGAGGTTACCTATATTTTTAATAACTTTTATATTATTAAATATTTTTATATGATATCTTGGCACTGGATTTATCAACTACAATAATTATTAACTAATAATAACAGTGAGTCCTTCATCGAAGCATATCCATATATATCCCATGCGACAGTTATATAAGCACCAATTATATTGTATATTAATGCGATAAAGTAACCTTGGGATCAAGCCCACAGTGGTCAATATTAAGTTGTTATAATGTAAGATCAAATATTAGAAAATGATTTTAAAAATAAATTAAATTTTACTTCTAGACTATCCTTGGCATATCAAAAAGAATAATGATACCCAGAAACATATGATATTATTATCATACATATTATGTTATTATTAACAATGCTACGAAAATTGTTAGACCACTCTATTTTATTTTAATTTTTTACAATGATTGTCACTTGATGTTGCCACGACATTAAACAATATAATTTCAAAGTCCACAAAGAGGTGTAAGTGTTTTACAAGTTTTTTAATTTTTATTTTCATAAACTCTACCAATTTCCAAAAAAATTAAATCTTGTCAGTATCATAAATTTAGGAAAAGTTTCAGATCTTTTTCGAATAACAGCTTTTAAAGTGTAATATTATCATACAATAGGACAACAAAATCAGCAAAATCATTTTTTAAATATTTGAACTTTATCTAAAGTTCATCATGGATAATAATAATAAAAATATAATAAAGTATAAAATTATATTATAAATATAAACCCTATATTTCCTTGTTTATTATTATTTACTAAACGCATCGTATAATGAGATTTCTAATCACTTTGAAAACTATGATAAGTTTTTAATAAATAATTATATTCGCCTAAGTACTGGTAGTAAAAATACAAAATAATTGGAAATATATATGTAAAAGACGTCTTTCATTTCAGTGCGACAGATACGGTCGCCATGGTAACAGAGAGAAGAACCGGGGAAGTTATTTTGACTTGTGTGGTAACCAGTTAAACGAAAACAATTTTGTGAATAGTGTTGAAATGCGAACTTTAAACGATGTTTCTTTTGTTTACAGGTAAGACTGTATATAATAATAAGTTTGTAAATCAATTACAGGAAATTATTGTTATAATAAAAAATAAATTTACTTTTGTTTACAGAGAGAAACTCAGTGTAGTTTTATTTCTCACAATAAATTGAGTATTTGAATCAATCAACATTATGTATATAATAAAATTCTATTAAATATGAATCAGCAAATAATCGGTTCAGTTAATGGACACTACAAATGATTTTTTTTTTTTGGTTCCTTTGTTTTTTTATGTATTTAAGAGTATCGAAATATGAAACAATTGAATATGAATGAAAATATGAAACATTTTTTGGCCTCTTTAATTTCTTTTGTTTACTGTTGATAAATTTTATTAGGAATATGCGGAAGAAAATGCTCCGGATTAAAAAGAATAAATCTTTATTTTAAAGTAAACGTTTCGACCCAGGCTTGCAGATCTTCTTCAGGACTAGATAGACAAAAATATATAAATTAAAATAACATATAGTTAAAAATAACATATATGTATATATGTATAGATAAGAAAATATATATATATATATATATATATATATATATATATATATATATATGTATATATATATATATATAAGAATTTCACAAAAAAAAAAAAAAAGTGAAATATAACTTTCAATAAAGTTTCAGGGCGTAAAATTAAACAGATGATATATTTGAAGGCGTAGAGAGAAATAAAAAGTACACTTCACTCTCATTATGACGGCTGTCCCTCGGGAGGCGTGCTAAGATATAATATTGTAAATAATAGAGCTATGCTAATCGGGACGGTATTATAGGGACGTGGACTCAGTTTATTGTCCCTTCCTGTGACGTTTACGATCTGTTTATGTGACTCGGCCACTGGTCACGCTGTATACCGTCTTTGTGACCTGTCACCTGACCTCTTCGTCCAAGTTCTTGATATGTCTAATCAGTTAGATAAATATTTTCTCAGGTTGTCTTAAATTAATCCTATTAAACTATTAAAAAAAATGATCTTTGTTCATGGAATAGTTCATATTTTGATGGAATCAGTATATTTACCAATTGGATTTCAATAATAAAAATTATGCTATTGCTATAATTATTATTTAAAGGAATAAAATTAGCTAAAAAGAAATTTGTTTTTCTTTCAAGTTTGTTTGTCTGCTTATTTATTTAACGTCACTTTATTGTGCTATGACAAACCGGACGATCCTACAGTGGAAGTCCTAAATTTTGCCTATTCATGTTAAATTAGGATACGGATCTTTAAAGAGTACCTGAAACCGTATAGGCTCGGGAACCAGCATTTTACTATATTTACTCTATGGACGGCATAGCCAAGGAATTTTTACTTCCTGTAATCCTAAACAAGTTTAAAAATCGGTCGAAGTAATAAAAAAAAACATAAAATGAACTTTTTTGTATAACTTTTTGAAAATGTATAAATGTCTTGAGAGGACTATATATTCTATTTAGTATGTATTCTTTAGGAGAAAATTGCCATTAAAAACAACCATGGTTTATTAATACAAATTTTTTAAGTTATTTACTTTTTTTTATACTGTTGGAAGTTAATTTTATACTTTGCAAATATTAAAATATTGGCATTATTAGTTACGAAGTATTCCCACGAGATATAAATCATATATAATTTTATTTAAAAAAACTTTATCCGATTAAAACATTAATATAATTTTACAAAATTATAAAAACGCTTCATTTTTCTGAAAAGATTATTTTAAAAACAATATTAAAAAAATCGTGAAATTAATCTTATAAAGAAAATGAAGATTTTTGCGGGTTTTATGATTTGTTTTTCAGAGGATCCATTTTAACTTATATTCGATTCAGTATATGTACGAGTCGCAGACAAATTATTTATCATGTTAACAGCCACGGATGGACATTGAGGAATGTGCAAACCCTCGGAGCTCACCCAGCCTCTGTAATGTGGGTACCCTTAATTTGGGCAAAACCTAGAATATTCTGGGGTAAAAAGGCAGGACAGTCTCTACCATGCGCTGAACCCATCACCCTACATTTGTTGTAATATACAGATATTATTAAATATATCTAATATAATTATTCACTAAGTGTTAAATCTTAAAATTCATATTAAAAAAACCATGTAAGGCTAGGAATAGCCGATCTGGAAATAAAGAGAATAAAAAAAATATAATTATTATTAAATTTTAATAAACAAGTGGTGCCAAGAATAATATTTATTATTCTAAATAAATTAGCTGTAACAGCTTTAGTTATATATAAATAACAATATTTTAAGCCTTGATTGAGGTTAGAATTGAGGCTGGAATAACAAAGATAAATAACATTATCTTTAAGATATCAATACCAGAATTATCTTGATTGGATATGATTGTCATTTATGGGACTTCCAGGTTGGTCCGTGGCTGAGAGATGGGCGTAGAGTACACGTGTTGAGTCAGCCTAAAAACTACCCAACCCAAGCGATTAACATATAAACTGCGGCTAATGTGTCCTCAGAGACAATAAATACTGGAAGAACATATGAACCATTTATAATAGAAAGGTGACATATAGGTGGCGAAGGTGTTGGAGGAGACAAACCGTTTCCCCGATAAGGTGGATTTAGTGGCTACCTTCCAGGGTTATAACTCATTCCATGATCTGTAGGAGGCATAAATCCCATCTACCTAATAGATTAATGTAATAGTCCTATTTCAATTTTCTATATATTTAAACATAAAACTACCATAAATAATAACAAAAAGAAACAATAAAAAAATTGTTCAAATAGACTTAATGGTTTTTTTTTTAATTATTATTCTATGGTAGTTTTATAGACAGATATATAGATTTAAGGGCAGGGAACATTACATTCATTAGAACCTTTTTGGTTTTTTTTTTTTTTATAAATAATTTAGGGTTATTTGGTTTATTTATAACAATGATCGAAGTTCCTAATATGAACAATTAATATAAATAAATTTCATATTTTGAAATTTTAATCTAACTTTATTAACTGGATTGTGCATTTTCATAGTTTTATTTATTCATTATTAATGTACTTATTTTTATAGCTGATTTAAAGAAACTGATTAATAACAAATATTGTTAAAATAGTCTTCTTTTTTATTATTATTCTATGGTAGTTTTAAATATAAGTGTATAAGAAATTGAAATAAGGGCAAAGACTATTACTATCTTATAAAATTTAAACTTTAAATAATTAGAAATGCTTAGATAACTTCATTATAAGATATTTTTATTTATTGATTATTGATGTTCTCAAAGCTGGTTTAAAGAAAACTAATTAATAAAAAATTGTTATAAATAGTCTAGTTTTTTAATTAATATCTAGTATATGCTAGTTTTGTAGAGACATGGATTGACAATTGAAATAGAGTTAGGGACAATAGTTACAATTACGATTACGAGAAAGATTTTTCTCTTCTTTTTTTTAATACAATTTAGGCAAATTTGTTAAATAATTTATTTTTTACTATGCTCGGAATTTATACTATACAAAATTATTAGTAATAAATTTCATATACTAAAAAACTTGGAAATGTTTAGATAAATTTATTAAAATTAATATTTGTATTTATTCATTATTAATGTTCTAATTCTTGTTAATGAATATTAATTATTAAAAGTGGCTAATGTTCTATTATAAAACATTTTTCATTCTTAAGGGGCATGGTCCGAGAATAGGTTTATTCTTCTATTCTATGATAGCAAGTATATATAAGGGGTGTCCAAAATCCTTTGTTATGCCATCCTTCGGAAGGAGCGTAAAATAGTGGTTCCGTGCCCCTAAGAAGTCAGATACTCGTTAAAAACCTCCTTACTTAGACCTCGATAATACCTGTTAATAAAACCAATATTTATTACAAAAAGGCAGCAAGAGCGCTCACTACCAAGTTTTTTAAGTTTGTAGAAGCTGAGTTTAACACTGGAGGATATTTTTTCATGATTTGATCCAGATACAACTAGATAAATACATTTTACGTCTTGGCCTGGAATAAGGAGTACTGATCCTTATCATCTGAAATAACCCACTTCAATACAGTAATTAATAGATTTTTAAGGGTTCCTCAATGTCTGGAGGAAACTTCCAGACAAACTGGAAGCGGTATCCTCCATGAGCCTTGCAGCCGACGGTGGTGTACATTCCCAATGAAGGA
The DNA here is from genome assembly GCA_964056705.1 of Troilus luridus. Lineage (NCBI taxonomy): Eukaryota > Metazoa > Arthropoda > Insecta > Hemiptera > Pentatomidae > Troilus > Troilus luridus. The sequence continues at coordinate 70,079,654 of OZ057415.1, read as the reverse complement.
GCACAGGTTTACACAGGGCAAAGCCGAGTCTAATGGCATGCGTTTGTCCACAAACCACTTAAATTGTTTGTTCGCTTCGGCGCCTTTAAAGAATTCTTTGCTTTCCTCTGTCCTTCTCCCTGCTACCTCCAGGGTAGCGCAAGTTAATCCTTCGTCGTCGGTCCTTCAGAAGAAGGTCGCGACTGAAATTATAGGAATGTAAGAATATATAGATAGAAAAAAAAACAGAATATGTTACAGACAATATGGCCAGAGTATTATAATATACTGGGAGAATATATTAAATACTGGGAGGAGATATTAAATAATCTAGTATCTTTTAAATATTTGAAAATATTTTCTAGAATCTCTTCTTATTTTAATTACTATTATGCCATTCCTAGCGTCGAGGAGCCGAATTTTCTAGAAAGTTTGTTCTTATTATCTAGCAGCGTATTATAGTATTTTATTTTTATATTTTTGAAGTGAAAACTTCTTTAACCGCGTTTAGTGACTTTTGGTAGTGGGTAAACTGTCAACACGATCGAAACTGGCGACACATAGGAGCCTGAGGATGAGTTATACAATCTTTTTTACTCAACTTAGTTTAAAGGTTAGAATTCCAATCACATAAGAATAATTATATTTATCAAAAATTCGTTTCATAGTTGTGAAATTTATACTGAGTACACAATAAATAAAAATTATTATAGTTAAACACTTGATTAACTGTGGTATTCACTGATCCATGTCAGAAACATGATTTTTTTGGTGTTACTCTCGGTCATGAACAGCCGATATATTTGTCTTTAATGTCGCTTATACATGTTTTGATTCTATTTATTATTAATATGGGACTATCGAAGCGAGTTAACCCCTTTTATAAACTATTTGCTTGTTCCCTTATTTTCTGATGTTTCATTAAGGCCTTTTATGTTAAATCTAAAATATATTATACTTTCATCTCAGATCCATTGATGAATCTTGATGATGAATTAAAAATTCCTACTCATTTTTTAAAAGTACTTGAATTGCTAAACTATGAGCCCTTTCAACTCCGTGAGAACACAGAATTAAGTTGCAAAAATATTCTTATGGCATATTGGGTTGATGATTACAGTTATGAGATACGTCGTTATTATTGATGGCCGAGTGAGATAAGTTCACTAAGAGTTATTAAGTGAACTTTGGTTAGATTTAATGTATTCATAGATTTCATAAACTGTAGAGGAAAGTCATCCCGCAAATTACGAAGCTATAACTGGAATACATAATATCAAACTACATCCCACATCTTGCCCTAAAGAAAGTTTCACTTTCACACCATTTTGTAATTAATGAGATGTTTCGAAAATATTTTACATACTAAATAATCTAGGTACTCTAGAGAAACAAAAATTTCATCTTCTTCGTTGCATGAATCAGCTAGTTTCAAAGACTCTTATTTTATTGATGAGGAACTTGTTGACATGATGTATCATGCTTGATAAATGTGAAAAATGGCCAGGAAGTCAACAATTTGTACAAATAAATAAATAAATAGCTACTTATTTACTTTAATAAAATAAATTGTACTTATTTATGTAAAATTTATTGACTCTACCTCCCGACCAATTTTAACTTTACCCTTCTTTTATGCGTGCGTTAATTACTAGAAATTATTTTGAAGCTTGAAAATATTAATTAAATTGTCGACCATTATTTCCATTTAATATCAGTTGTAATGAAGTGAGAAATAACAACTCCTCAAGTTTAACGTTTCAAAATACGTAGAATAAAGAATAAAAACTACATCCATCCAAAAAATTCACCTAAACTCGTTGAAAGGAAAAAAAGTATTAGTCTACTTTTGTAAACCTCAAAAAAAAATTCTTCAGTGTCTTCATTTTGAATTAATAGTTTTGAAATATTTAAATAAAAATGATCAAAAAGTAAAAAATAGATACAAATTAAAATGCTATAGCAAAAAACACAAAATGAAAAGACGAATTCAACTTTGTTTCTTTGTTTATTGAACGCCACTTTTCTGTGGTAAATCGGACGATGCTCTAAATTTTGCCTATCCAAGTTTAATTAGGAAAGGCATTTTTAAGGAGTACTTGACATCTTACAGGGTTAGGACCCCCGTTTAACGTTTCTTCCGAAGGACGCCATAAGCAAGGATTTTTTACTACCTTTAAAAATCCTAGGGATACCTGCAGTCAAGTTTGTTGAATATCTGTTTCTTTTTGATGAGTTGTGTGAACTGTTGATGCGTGATGTGATGTACTACACTCAATCGAAATATCTTACAAGCTCATTATGATTATTTTAAGTAGATATTATACAAATAATCCAAAATGAAAACAAATGTAATTAAAGTACAGTGGAGCGTAAATTATCCCAACTAATGTTGTCAGGGGTGGTTCGATTAGTCGAAATTCAAATATAAATAAAAATATATGTACCTACATAGTAAAAAATTAACGAATACAAAATGCAACACAATGCAAAGAACGGAAATATATATGTATATATATATATATATATATATATTTATGTATTCACAATTAACAATAATTTTAACAATACAAATAGGTAACCGGATGATCTGATCAAATTAATTAAAATTACTATAATTTATTTTATTTTATTTGTTATCAATTTTTAAATATTTTTATAATTTATTTTATATTATTTGTTACTAATTTTTAAATATTTTTATTTGAAAAGAAAAAATATGTCCAGGACCGGGACTCGAACCCGGGTCTTCCAGATCGCCAGTCTGGAACTCTACCATTTGAGCCCTAATCAAGCACGCTTAGGTCTCAACGCTCGGTCGTGGTCATATCTTTTCTTTTCACTGATCCCAAGTCCCCGCATTTTTGCGGAGTATACCTACGTGGGGAAGAATGTTCTTTGAACATTATTTTAATTTGGATCTAGTTGACTAACGTCATTATAATTATTATAATTTATTTTATTTTATTTGTTATCAATTTTTTATTTGAAAAGAAAAGATATGTCCAAGACCGGGAGTCGAACCCGGGTCTTCCAGATCGCTAGTCTGGAACTCTACCATTTGAGCTATCCTGGCCCTAATATTAATATTATTCTTATTATTAATATTATTAATATAACCTAATTATAATATTACATTTGAAAAAAAACAGTTCCGTTATTTGAATGTTCGGATAACTGACGTTCGGATAATCGCCGCTCCACTGTAATTAGAAATCTAATAATATAGTGTAATGGATAGAGAATGGATTTGTCTGACCGAGGTACGAACCATGATAGCTGGTCCACGGAAACGTGGAGACCCGGGTTCGAATCCCGCTCCTGGGGATATCTTTTCTCTTCAAAATAAAAATATTTAAAATTATAACAATTTAAAAAAAAATGTAATAAAATAAATTATAATAATAATATCTTGGTTCATCTTTTTAAATGCCCTGATTAAAGAACTAATCGCTGGGTTATAAGCTATCGAATATTTAAATTGATGACTCAGTCATTACAAAGTTAAAAAAACAAAACAATCATAACTATTCCAACTTTTATGATGTGTATCAAAGCCACGTATCATAGGGACATATTATCTTTTAATGTTGCTTTTTATTTTTAATGTTCATAATCGCGACTGTCAAGGATAACCAGTCATTAGTGAATTTAATGTTTTAGGGTTAAATAGAATGAACATACTAGCTCAGTTTATAGAGATTTGCTATGTTGAAGGTTTTAGGTTAAAATCCTGCTGTGGTAGATAAATTATCCACTCCGTTAACAGCAGTAGAATGATCCTCTGGGAAATACAAATTTTCCTGGAGCTAAGCCTCTATTAATTGGGTACCCTTAATTGGGAGAAAACCCTGGAAGTTGAACATGATTCCAGCCGAATCACTTCCCTTCACTTCTGTTGTACTAGAAATAGTGCAGTCTCTGTCATGTATTGAACCCAAGCCCGTTCATAGGCTAGAAGCTTCATAAGTCTTTGATAGCACTTGTCGGCCACCATAATTCGACGTTGAATCTCAGGTTGCTTTTCATTAGTAGAGTTCAGTTATGATCCAAGGAAAATAAATCCATCTACACAATCGAAGATGAAATCCTCTATTTTTACTACTTCTCGTAGATACTCCCCTCTTTTAGGATAACAGAGGGTATACATTGTTTTTTCTCATTCGACTTGTAATTCAACTCTTTAAAGATTAATAAAAACATTCTTCGTGTACGAAAAATACCAGTACCTTCAACTAATGGAAATTAAATTACAGAAAATATAAATCAGATAGTGCATTAATAAGAAAAGTGGAATAACAGCTTAAACAAAAAACTTTTACCACTGTAATAATAACAATAATAATAATATATTAAATATTAAATAAATAATATTGTTATTATTACAGTGGTACAAGTTTTTTTGTTATTCCACAACATCGTCGTAGAGAAGGTTATGGAAGAATGGGAGAAGCAACTCAAGAAAGGTGAGTCCTGGAAACCGATCCGACTGGCCTTTCCCCAAAACAACTTCTACGTACCATACCTCGTACTTGCGGATGATCTGGCGATTTTAAGAGAAGGCGAGGAGTCTGCCATCAAGCAGCTTAAGATACGTGTGTGTTGAATGTGGAGAAAAGGTGGGAGTGCAGATCTATTTTGAGAAAACTAAATTCTTCTGTTCAAAGACAGGTATCACGAGCCTGAGAACGAAATACGGTAAAATCGACCGGGTCCCGTACTTTAAATATCTCGGAGAATTCATCGAACCGATAGGCCTTGAGAAGATCTAGCAGCAAAAAGTCAAGAAGGCATTAGGGTTAGTTCAAGACATCTACAACAAAAATGCAAGTCAAGACAGACATAAATTCGGCATTACAACACAGTCATAAAACCATCAGTCCTTTACGCAAGTAAAACATTGTCACTTAACAGAAAACAAGAATTAGAAGAAATCAAAAAGCAAGAGCGGAAGATCATCGGGAAACTCCTAGGAGCAAGGTATACCCAAGATGGTTACAGTCAATCAAAACAACAGAAAAAGTTTCAAACATTGAAATTTACACTAGGTAAAGACGAATGAAACTATTTAGACACCTCACAAGATTACCAGAAAATCGACTGTCAAAAAGAATATTAAATTATGTTAGCTCACTTAAGAATTCAACACCTTGGCTGGACGAACTTCGAAAGGAACTCAAAAACGCATATGTGCAACGGAGATTTTAGAAAGAGATACCTTCAGACACAATGTCAACAAGTGGGAAGTTACATCAGAATAACCAAACCAAAAGCAGTGCAGGCAGAAGTGGTCGGAAGAACATAAACAAGCCTTCTCAGAGAGAATGAAAGCATATTGGAAGAACAGGAAGAACCCAAAGAAGGAAAGATCAGATTGATTGAGTTGTTTGCTTAACGTCTTCCACTATTGGGAGAATATGCTAATAATAATAAGGCTCAGCGAACCCGAAGGCTCGATGCCGATACCACCAATCTCTGCTTACAAACTTCTGTCCACGGAGCACCCCCCAAACTCAAAACTCCCAGATCATACGCCTCGGCCTACCCCTCAGATTTTTCCCAGTCGGGACAAACCTTTTATGAATTCGTTTGGTACTAAGCCCAGCTTTACAAGGCCATCTTAATCTTCGTAACGCTATTACTTGAATAATATATACTGGATTTAATAATATTTTATGGATCGCAATTCTGTGTTATGTAATCTCCTATATTCCCATGTGATTTCATCCTTTTTTGGACCGAATACTCTACATAATCCCTAATTTACGAAAATCTGAAGACATTCATCCTTCAGTGCTAGCGACAAGAGATAAAGAATAGTTGGATGAATGATGGCTTTTGTACCACTTTACATGTAGTAAACAATATAAAAATAGCTTTATCTATACGTGGTACATCTCAAGGAACTAATGGTTGCGACAAAATAGTTTACACTTGTATTTTGGTTTATATATATTATGACTATCAACATTTTTTTATTTGTTTGACACCAGACATTAAACGTTTCCTGAAGGCTGCCGGAAGGAGAACACGGCTAAAAGGTGGATGGAAAGAGACAGAGCGACAGGACATACGTGCGCCACCCCCGGCGGAGATAATTTCATTAAGGGGGGCGCAGGCACCAATAATTCACATCCGGCACACCGGCCCTGTCCAATTTGCGGCTGAGGTGCCATGATTGCCACTTGTGCTCCCATCTCTTGCTCGTTACAACCCCTTAGTCACACATATCAGCCATAAACTGCCCAACTAGTTCTCCGCCACCCTCGACTGTCTCCAGCGACTTCTCCACTCCACCCTCTTGCCTGCTTTCCTCCTTATCTCAGTCGTCGTATCTAGTTCGGAGAGTAATCGGAAGCTACTAAAACCTATTCACCTGATTTTCCACGCATGATTTTGTTTATCGGCAAGTTAAAGTAGCAGCATGAAGTATCATATTTAGGAGTGTTCTTCCGACCTAAAGTCAGTAAAAAAAGAAGTAGAGAAGGAAAGAACAGAGGTGCGACAAAAGTGGATTAGTGGGAGACATAAAAAATAACCATATATTCGTAAAAGGATTTCAAAAAGTTGATTGGTTAGAGATTATTTTCTATGTTAAGGGAGCAGTGCATCGTAGTGTCATAGGGATCAAAGGTTTTTTATTAATGCTAGGACTTCATATTATATTACTAGATTATATAAATAAACTTATATAGTATTTTCCTACAAATTAAAGATTCATTAAAAGGGTTACTTTGAAAATAAACAGTCTACTAAAGCCATTTAATGGAATCTAAATTAAAAATGGCCTCAGTAGCTGACAATAAACTGGTCACGCATATCATAAAGAATACAGAAGACAATATGTATACCAGTCTAAATATGATATCCGAAACATTGGATTTTAGGTCTTGCAAGAAGACCAAATGCACCGGTTATACGGAAATTGGCGATCAACGGCACTTGATTGTTGAACGAAATCACGCAATGTTTAGTACTCCAGTTTGTTTGTTTCGTTTAGCGTCAATTTATGCTGCTATGATTAATCGAACGATGCTAGAGTGTATGTTTTGTTAAATTTTGCCTATCCAGGTATAATTAGGATAGGGATCCTATTAGTTAAAATCTGTTTCGACGTTTTTATAGAAACATTTTTAAAATTAAAATTAAGGTTTTTAAATGACCAGACATTTTCTGAAAGATTCAAAATACCTTGATTAGTAAGTTAATACGACTAAAAACTCTTAAATAAAATAACTTAATCCTACATTACGTTTCCTCGTATTGGAGGTATACTAAAGCAGTGAATTTTGGATGCCTCTTCTACTTAACCTATAAAAGATAGAAAAAAATGTTACATACATTTTTTCCATGTTTTGTATTGTGAATTTCAAAAAAATAAAAATAAATGGGGGTCAAGAGGAAACTCAATTTTTTGAAGGTCGATATTGAGCATTTAAAGTGAAAAACCAAAAAATGTTTTTTTATTTCTTAAGACTAGGCCTGAATAGCTACAACTTTTACCTTAATCGTTTTTCTGAATTTTGTTTCGTTTAAAAGTTAAAAACGTTTGAACCACTTGAAATGGGACAACCTGTATATCTCGCTAGTACCAGTAACGTATAAAATCTTCTCTAGAATCTTACTCAATAGATTAGAGCCGCAAGTTGACCAGAAAATAGGGGAATATCAAGCAGGTTTTAGGAAGGGAAGATCCTGCCAGGAGCAAATACTTAGCCTCAAATTGACCATAAAATATTACAGGTCTAGACCCCAGAAAAATCTTTACATCTCCTTCATAGACTTCAAAAAGGTCTATGATTCAATAGACAGAGAAGTGTTGCTCGAAATCCTGAGGGAATACGGAGTGGACAAAAAGACAATAAGCCTGATAAAACTCACTCTGACGGATACGATTTTGAAGTTAAAATTCCAGGGACTAATAAGTAAACCATTCCAAATAAAGACGGGGCTTTGACATGGCGACGGCCTATCACCGATTCTGTTTAATATTGTGTTGGACAAGATCATGAGAATTTTCTGGCAAAATGACGATACGGGTGCAGTAATAGGAACAAAAAGGGACAATGTGAAAGTAAAGTGTTTGGCCTTTGGAGACGATCTAGCGCTGCTAGCAGAAACAGAAGAGGAAGCTATAAAACAGATAAAAACCCAGAAAGAAATAGCTGAGAAAACGGGACTACAGATTTCGTATGAAAAGACAGAGGTTATGACAACGGATGCCAGCTTTAGCAAGGAAATGTTGAACACAAAATATGGGCAAATAAAAGTCACGAAAAGGTTTAAATACCTATGGGGAGATAATATGTAACAACGGAACAGATAGGGCATCCGTGGAAGAAAGAATAGCCAAACTGGAGGGACTGAACTTTGCCACTTGTAACATGTACAGCAAGAAAAATTTGTCCTCCAATGCAAACATAAGGCACTACTGTACAGTAATAAGACCAGTAATACTGTATGGTATGGAAAAAGTCAGCCTTCAAAGTTTGGAGAAGGTCCTGAAGATTGAGAGAAAACTTTTGAGGAGGATTCATGGACCCAAAGTAACACAAGAGGGGTATAGGCGAAAATCCTATGAAGAAATATACAAACATTTGGAAGATCTTGAAACAGTCATCAGGACCAGGAGACTGAGGTTCACGGCAACATGGTCAGAATGAACAATGGGAGGCTGAACAAAAAAATCTTTGATAAAGTATTAAGCTACAAGGGTATAGGAGCATACGTGAAGCAAATAAAAGAGGAGCTGGATAGGCTAAAAATCAAGGATAAGGACTGCTTGGAGAGAGAGCTTTTCGGGAAAAAAGGACGGGAGGGAGGGAGAGACGAGGGAGAAAATGGACCTAGGAAGAGAAAGGGGAACAGTCCAGGAAGATGAGAGAGTATTGGAGTAGACGGAAGCCGGAGAGTGTGAAGAAGATTTGAGTGATATTCGCGTGTTCCTTGCTGGCCGATTCCTGTGAATAAAAAAATAAAAATATATATATATATATTTATGGAGTAGAGGTTTGGGGCTCCACTAATCAATCGAATTTCTCTCGTATCCAATCCCTACAATCCAAAATAATTCGTAAAATCCTCAATCCTCCTTATTATGTTAAGAATAAAGTCATCCATAATGACCTTAATGTCCCATTTGTTGCTGATTTGGCCAGAACCCACTATCAATCCTTTCAAACTAACTTCATTTCCACCCAAACCTTCTAGTTTCAAACCTAGGTTCCTTCCTCTTCAATTCCCGATAATCCTCCGAGGTGTCTGAATAGAAGATGGTCCCGTGACCTTTTTAGTTGAACTTGTGATTTGAGTACTACCTGCGGGTAGTTTCTCTACTTGTCATTTTCACATGTCATTATGTATCGCTTAGCCTATTTACTTGATCTATTATTGTAATACAATCAATACATAAATAAATAAACAAATTAAAAAAAAAATATATATATATATATATATGAAGAAGTCAGCACCATGTCTGGCGAAACGTTGGCGAGAAAGTTAGCGACACGGTCTAAACCCGAAGATACCACTGAAGTATTTTGTATAAATAGTGGCAGTGGAAATCCAAAAGAGTATATATATATATATATATATATATATATATATATATATATATATATATATATATATATATATATTGATGTGTAATATTTTATATTAAAGGAATATCCCTGAAGATCTTGTTCCGAGGGGGGTACGGAGTTCCGCGAATATGCGTAAGGTCCCCGCGTTTTATTAAAATTTCTATTTATCGGATATGGTGTAGGAACATGTGTTTATGAGGGAAGGTAGGCAGAGCCCGGTTTTCCAATAAAGAGGCTCCTCGCAATAAAACTCTGAGGATATAAATCAGCCTGGAAGAGCTTTTTCAGTTGAAAAATCAGTTTCACGGGGAGAATAATAAGAGGCTGGAGGCGGCATCTGCTCCTAACTGGAGGCGGCGGCGGAATCCTGATCAGCTCTCTCCTTCTATCTCCTCTATTATCTCCTTCTCTGCTCTCTTATCCTATACTCCTGTCGTATAAATTATTCATATTTTATAATAATAATTATATTTAAACACGAAAAGTTATACTCCTCTTATTTGTACAACGATTTGAAAAGTTAAATAATAATTAAAGTGCGTTCATTACAAACCAGACGAATTAAGACATCATCTCCTTGTCTTCTTTCTTATTAAAAAACAAACACCTGTACCTACAACTCATGAAGGTATTGGGTTCGGTAGGTGGTTGAGACTGTACTGTTTCTTTGACAACGGTTGTACAGGGAGGTGATTTGTGCTAGATCAAGCTCAAACTCCAGATATTTCCTCCTCATTTTGGGTACCCACTTTATAGAGGTTGAGGACCAGGAGGGTTCTAGATCATATATGATCCATCTTCAGCTGCTATCTTTTTTCTTAAAAGATGGAATAATCATAATGTTTCCTACACAACAATTTGAGAAAAGCCTTAGTTTAAATCCACTCTTTCTTCTTTCTTTTTCTCCTTTAAATGACTTTTAGATCTGAAATATGTAAAACTTCTAATGTATTTTAAAAAAAGAGTCTACTAGTGCTAATTGTGTAAACTTTTTTTGATGTTGTGATTATAATTCGTTTAATATTCAGGGACATGGTTTCGTAAAAGTTACAGTTTTCGAAAGGAAAACAGGTTTTTCTTTCACGCTTTTAAAAGGAGGTTTTACCAATTTTTTTTAATATTTTACAAGAAAATATGTTTATATTGGTTCATGTTTTTTCCAATTAAATCTTACTTGGTAAAATTATACCTGCAAACTATATTAATTCAATATTAGGAAATAATAGCTGAACGTCTCGTATATTTAATATTCAATTAAAGGAGTTGTAATGCAAAATCAATATATATGTATTATTTAAACGAAAGTTACAAATTTAAAATATATATATGTACAATTTGAACTAAATAATGTTTATATATAATTTATAAAAATAACAATAAGGCTTAGCGAGTCCGAAGGCTCGATGCCGATACCACCAATCTCTGCTTACAAGCTTCCGTTCATCCACCACTAAAAACAGAAATCCGCCAGAACACTCTTAACGCAATCCTCTTACCTACGCCTCGGTCTACACCTCAGACATTTATCAGTCGGCACAACGCTTATTAGTTTTTTAGGAATCCGTCGTTGTTAAGCCCAACAACCTTTCTAGACCTGATCTTCGTGACGCTATAACTTCAATAGTATTAGCCGGGTACAGGCTTCTCAATTCCGCGTTATGTAATCTCCTATATTCCCTAGAGAACTCATCCTTTTTGGACCGAATATTCTACGCAACACCTTGTTTTCGAATACCCTAAGAAGTTGTTCAGCCTCCAGCATTAGGGCTGTAAAGAAGAGTTGGGTGGATGATGGTTTTCTAAATTATGATTTTTAAATTTCGGGACAAAAGATGCGTACTTATTTTCGAGACCGAATAACAAGCACTTCCTATGAAAATCGTGCCTATATGGAGATATAGGGACGATTTTCAAAGATCCTTTGAATTTTGTTTTTTCTATTTACCATAGATCCTGAGATTTGATGAAACTTATTCTTTCTTAAACAATATCCCCATAGTCTCATCCGAATTTACTTCCAGGTACTATTTTATTTTATTTATAATTATTGTCATCGTTACTATATTACATTATAATATAATTTTGATAAATATAGTTATTAATTTTGTATAATATATTACAGTAATAGTAAATTCCTATATTATATTAAAGTCTAAATATTTGTGGTCCTAATAGTTTAAGTGTTTAAAATATATCAACTTAAGAGATGTTTTATAATATTTCTACAAAATTATTCATTATCAATACTTTTCACTATCTTTGCTAAGCAAACCCATCGTGCGTCTTTTGATATACCCGTGAAGGGATTTAACATTAGATCACCGAATTTGCATATTCGAGAGACGGAGATATACTAGTGTCATTTGTTGAGTCATTTGACCTTTCGACATTTTGTACAGTTAGTCTGTTGCACCAAGACGGTATTACGATTTGTACTTGCAATTAATGTTAATGAACTAATACTTTCTGACGAATAAAAAAAATTCTCTACCCCACAATTACTGTTAGGAGTTACGTTCCATTGTTCCGAAAGATTAGCGAGAAATATCAACTGTGTCGAAGGTTTCCCATTTCAATTGTTGAAGAAAATAACTGGTCCGAGTACGTTGTATGTTAACCACTAATTGTCTGAATAAACGGTCATTGTTATTTTTATTTATTTATTTTTCGTATGGCCTTCGCAATTAGTTTCTTTCGAATAAAATAAAGAGGAAAAGGATGTTTATTTCTTCAAGGAAATTCATACCAACAAGATCTTGTCTCAACCGAATTTAGAATGTGAAAAGATGGAATTTATTTATTTTGTTTGTAATTAGGATGCGATAGGAAAAATATATGAAAAACAAAGCCTTACTGGATACTTGGTTTCATTCATGGGTGGCTATTAATAGATTAAATAATTTATCAGCCACAGCCGGATTTGAAGCCGAAACCCTCAACTGTAGTGACTCAGCAGTTGAGCTACTCCATTCTCCCCAAAAAGGAAAAAAATTATTAATTATAAAAACAAAATTTTCATAATTAATTATATAATTCACCCGCTCAATCAAACTGAAATGACAGATTCTAGAAGACTGATATATGCGTATTAAGTCGTATTGGTCACGTTACAGAACGGATACCAAAAAAGTAAAGAAGCCTTCTGATGAACGGCCGAGGGGGACGACCAACGCGAAAATGGGAGGATTGTGTTTAAGGCTATCTTACGGATTTGGAAACGATATCGAGACTCCGGTTTCGATAAGACTCTATCAATTGATGTTATTAAATAGATAATGACTTTTCTATTCAGAATAATTAATTTCCAATGATCATATACAACAAATACATGTTACATAACATGTTATAAATGGACTGAACATGTTGAGAGAACGACGTACGGCGGCCGTGGACGGGGGCAGTTAAGTGATTCTTGACCCCAGTTTATTGGACCACCTTATTGAGTCATTAAGCGGTTATTTATACCGCTCTATATCTACACCTATATTTCCAGCCATGTAATTACTATATCGTCATTAGTCCAAAAAATAAAGTAAAAATAATCATATCTGCTCCCTTAAAGACAGATTACACAGCTCTGCAATGAAATAAATGTATCATATTTAACTAGTGGGTTTAACAGTATTTTTGTGCTGATTACGGAAAAATAGTGAAAAAATTCTATCAGCCCTAGATAAGTCACAAATTTCACCTAAAAATTTTAGGGTCTAGACAGAAAGACATATGTTAGCCTCCAGTGTTTCATTTTCATGGGACCGATTAAGTAAAAGGAATTTGTCCCTTTTTTACTCAAGAGGGTGACCTAGTTTTCTGCAACAATGTACCTGGAATCATGGAAATGTTCAAAATCACGTATGAACCAGAGGAATGGAGACTTTTCATCAATTCACCAAAAAGGAGTTTGAAAGCTGTACTTCTTTACAATGGTAACCGACATGCTTCTGTGCCTATTGCACACTCAGTCCATTTGAAAGGAAGTCTACGAAAATCTTCAGCTTGTTCTTAATAATCTCGGCTACTCTGACCATAAATGGGCTATTTGTGGGGATTCGAAATTTATTTCCATGTTAATGGGCCAACAAAGTGGTTACACAAAATGTCCGTGTTTCCTCTTTGAATGGGATAGCTATGACAGGAAACAACACTATGTCAAGCAGGCGTGGCTAATCAGTAAAGCTCTTATTCCAGGAGTTAAAAATGTTGAAAGACAAAGTTTATTGGATCCTAAAAAGATCTTACCCACCACTTCCTATCAAATTGGGGCTAAAGAAACAGTTTGTGAAAGCATTAGCCAATGAAGGAGAGTGTTTTAAGTATCTTTGTGAACAGTTTCGTGGTATATCCGATGCTAAGCTGAAAGAGGGAGTCATTGTTGGGCCTGACATCAGACAACTTTCAAAAGATGAAAGCTTTGTCACTAAAATGGCAATGGAAGAAAAAATGCCTGGAATTCATTTAAACTTGTTGTAACAGCCTTTCTTGGAAACAAAAAACACCCAAACTACAAAACATTGGTTGCTTAATTGTTACAAAACTACAAAAGTTGGGCTGCAACATGAGTCATTTCAACAAAGTTCATTTCCTTCACTCTGGACTACGTTCCAGAAAATCTAGGGACTGTAAGTGAGGAACAAGGAGAACATTTCCATCAAGATATAAAAGAAATGGAGCGCAGATACCAAGGTCGATGAAATGTCAACATGATGGCAGACTACTATTGGATGTTAAAAAGGTAAAATTCACATGAACACATCCAAAAAGTACCAAAAGAAGCTTTGATGGAAAAAGAAAACGTGTTTACAAAGACTTATAATAACTTTACAACATATGTGCATCCCTTTAAGCTCATTTTGCTTTTACTTAATGTTAAAATAATAAAAACAAATCCAAAATTTTCCGTTTGTTGTACTTTTTCCAAAAACTTTAACTTTATTTTGTAGGCAAGCCTTACGTGATAGGAAAAAAAACCATGTTATTTTTGAAATCAGCGCAAAGTATTTATATTTTCCTCTAACGTAATTTCTAAACTAGATCAAACATAACTCTAAAGCCAAAATCGTCCTCCATTACATTTCCTCAACAGTTCTTCCAATGACTCGCATACAACATACAATAATGTTCTTTTTCATTCAAACCACTATTAAAACCTCCATGTCACTACTTAACATACAGCATACGGTTATATGTAATTAGGTAAATGAGTAAAATATGTTCCCTAAATTTTAGCAGTTTAAAGTAGATTCTTGTAGTGTGTTAAGTTGGAGACAATGTATGTCATGTTAATTGGATTGAACGTTAGTTATCCGAAAATTAGAAGTGATTGTTTCATGTTTTTTAGAAGTTTTGTAAACGGTTTTAGTTGTATTTCAAATAATGTATATTGTTATACATTAAATTATTTTACTCAAATAACATTAAATTGTTTATCTTACTATGTGTAATAACTCTCAAATTTTGGGTTTTTATAATTTTGGGTGCTAACATCTCCTGTCATCCGAGACTTGGATCTAAAATTGATTCTGATATAAATCGATCTTTATAGGTGATCGGTAACTATCACTGTTACGTAAATGGATAGTCCGTGTATGGTTTTTGAATAAATATCGTAAAAGAGAATAAAATATACCTTTTTAGGTTTTCCTTCAGGTGAAAATTACGTCCTGTCCCCTGAGCGAAAGGATAGGAAATTTATATAGACCACTGTATGGAGAGCCTTTGTAAATATATCGTAGACACCCGATTGGCAGGGAGTAATAAAGTTTTCTTTAAGGAATTGAATAAATTTGCAGCTAGTATGGCGGCTGCCGGTTGCGGGTTTGGTCATTGCCAGGTAATTAACTTTGGTAATTAGCGATAAATCCCTTTGTCTGGAGCTAGCACGTCTCCGCGGGTCTAATGGTTCCATAGCTCACCTGCCTCACTGAGCTGGCGAGCTGTCATTGTGTCCGTCTAGGTCTCAGCCACTTCCTTAATATATTTCTAGGTAGGACATTACGTATTGCCGATGCAATATATGTGTGTACTCTATTCAGCGCAAAGCAGGAAAATCATAAACTAAATAAAAATTGCGAAAGAATTAATGTATTGTTCGGGATAAGTGAAGTTTTGGTGCACCATAAAAAAAAAGAAAACCTTCACCACTGCGACACAAATGTCCAAAAACTACAGTTTCTATCATTTTGGGCTCATTACATTGTAGAAACTCTACTATTTCTGTGTTAACAATTTTTCAAGAAGGTGTTTTTATTCTTATTTAACTAGAAATACGAAAAGTAAGCTATTATTCGTATTTAAATTTAAAAAACAGACGTTGAGGCCACTATAAACCTAACAATAAAATAATATTTTAACAAAAGTTAAATTTTTTTATTATTTAGCAAAAAAATAAATCAAGTAAATTGTAAGTAAACTATTGTACCTAAAGCACCTTATTTTTATAGCTTATAATTACTAAGCGTAATAAATTTGTCTTAATCATATACTATATACGCTTGCCCTCAATTGCTTGACATTAAAATTATATTCATATACATTTATTAACTACTATTAATTTTGAAATGAAATATTCTGAAAATGAAAATCTATTCAGGATACTTTAGAATATAATGTTTAATGAAATGCTTTTTATAATAATTTGTTTTATGTTCAATTCGATTCAGTCATGGTTCACTTTTCCTGTCTAACTACCGACTATTCTCTCTTAACATGGACGCTTGACAAGGAATCATTTATAAAACTATTCTACAGAGCTGAGGCTATCCAATGCGTCTAAGTTCTCTTCTTTTTTGTCGAGAACGGCTTTTAATTCTTAGCCCGCTACTCAAACACCTTCTTATCCGTAATGAAAGCGAAGCATTGGCTTGATTTTTCGCGATAGAGTGGAAATGCTGATTAAAACGTCGAGCGATGGCGTAGGAGATATATTGAGACGGAATAAAATAAAGTAGCCAGAGAAGATGTCCTCCTCGGCTCCCCGGTCCACTATCGCCAGCAAGACACGGCTCTTCAATTAAGCCAACACCCTCGTAATGAGAAGCCCTCACTGAGATTTATAATCCACGCCGCCTGTTATCTCCCTGATGACTTCTCGGCTTTGTTCGGACCGGCCTTTTAGTCCGATTGCTCTACTGCCTTCAATACCCTTGTAAAGCTCGTCTATTTAGTTGTAGGAAATTTATTAAATGGTTGACGTTGCCCGTTTCATCGTATTAAGATACGTCTTGTCTATTTCTGTCATACAACCTACATTTATTATTTCCGCCCCTGATAGTTCTGATACCGTTGATCGAATAGAATCGAGTCGTGTATAGATAAGTATTATCTCTTGAATGTTAAGCAATCAATGAAGCCAGTTTATTTTTTCGAAGCCTAACATAAAAAAGCACTTCAGGTGACATCTTCAGGATGTATTTAAATCAAATCAATTTGATAAGTATATCTTTACATGCAAGACAAAAAAAAAAAGGAATTAGATAATGTATTTTCTTTCTTCACAATTTGACCAAATTACTATCTTATTCACAGTCGAGTATTTTACAACTAAATAAAATTCTAAAAGCATTATGTTTAGTTCATATGAACTTAACAACGCTAGAGCCTAATAATCATTGGAAATTCCCAAAACTTTTTATAAAATTAATTATTCTATTCAGCATGTGGATAGGCAGCGATATACTTTTACAATTGATTTAAGATGTACTAATTTCAACCTTCTGCGAGTAACATTTTTTTTTTCTAATGGAGAAAATTGGACGGACATGCATACAGGCAATTCACGTTGAAACAGTGCAGTGATATAGAATACATTTATTGTTGAATGGTATAGGATTTAAATAATATATACAAAGATCTTTTTCTACAAACTAGATTATCGACTAATATACAGATTATAAACTAATCATATTATGATACTAATCTTGCAAAATACCCCCCTCTCTACCATCAATATCTTATTCTCTTATATGCATTATTTCTATCTTGCAATATTTTAGAGACAACATATATATTCACAAAAAAGTGGAAGGGGTGTTAAAGAAGCTTTACAATGCTGACTATAAAAAAGCAATGTCATAACTTCTTCGATTATGAAAGAAGCTGTTTACTCGAGCCAAAGAGAATTTTTCCAAAATATCCGTTGAAATCTGAAAATTGAGATTTTTACTATTACAATAACCCTAAATCCAAAGTGAAGGTCCCTGAAACTCTCGGTCTTATGGGAGGCTCAAAAAGCAGTTCTCTTGAACATAGAGAGTATCGTTAGAAAATTCCTGAATCTCTAATATCAATTTCTGGTGGTTGGACTTATCCTCAATCTCAGTTTCGAACTCGCAAATGCGTAGAAAATCGGATAATAATAAATATTTATTTGAAAAATGTACAATTGCCATGTCGGGATTTGTTCTATTTCTATCACTCAGCTCATAATACCTCAGCAATTCTCCTCCACACAGTTTTATCTTAGTCTACCCTTCATCATCATTAGAACCCGAGAAACGAATGTTATTAAGGTTATAAAAGTAATTATAAGGCAACAGGTGGTTGTTCAGCGAACAAGAAGGTTCGATGCCGATACCACCAACATCGGCTTACAAACTTTTGTCCACCCGACACTTCCCAAACTCAAATCCGCGAGAATACCCATAACGCAATGCTCCCGCCTGTAGGTCTGTAGGTGTACTCGATCTACCCCTTAGGCGTTTACCAGTCGGCACAATTATTAGCTCACTTATTAACTTTTTAGTAATTCGTTCTTTCCCGAGCCCAATAACTTTACAAGCCCATGTTAATCATCGCGACGCTATCATTTCAATAATATTAAGTAGTGAAATTGTGGTAATAATATATATTCAGTTGAAATAGCTACGCTGGATTCGGTACCCACCTTTTGAACTAAGTTACCAATAGATCCCTGAGACAGATGATCGGACAAACAAAGCGGGCTTCATTGACGGTGAAGAAAGAACGAAGACCGGTTGTCCGTTCCCCGAAGGCCGTCACCGTTAGTGTCCACTCCGCTCCTCACATCAACCATTAACATTTCTTTCGTATCGGCGCCGGCTATGACCCTCTAGGTCGTAAGGAAACTGTTGAAGCGAAAATGCAGTGTCAAGAGTTGTTTGGGTGGGAGCCGAAGCAAAAAATCGAATATACCTCGATTCTACAATAAAAATTTCAGATATTTTTCAGAATATAGAAAAAAAAAATCACTTGCTGCTTTAACCACTGAGTTTGGATTCCAGGTAATGGGTTCAATGGCCCAAGATAAACATGAAACTCGAAAATGTAATTAATCAATAATTTAATTCAAAGCGTTCTCTCCTTAAACCTTGAATATATTTGAGTTTCATAAATCATTTAAAGCTTAACTATTTACGAGTTTGAGTGGATGATTCAAATGAAGTATTGGATTGGTCAGGGGGTGCAGTCAATGATAACACAAAAAATAAGCAAAACTTATTTTTCATCAATCGTGCCAATCGTATATTTTTTAAAGCAATTTTAATGGTTTTTATTTGATAATAACATTTAAAGTCTTTACAATAACACTATATCGTTTTCCAAATTTTTAAATTAATTCTAATGCATACCCTTAAATATCTCGATACATGAATAAATGGGCTTGAACCACTTTTGAAAATAACAGTTCATTTATTTTATTTTTTGACGGGTTTTATTAAATAAATAAAGTGAAATAAAAAAGGTACTAGCTACAATTTATCGAATATTTACTATATTTAAATGGTTAATATAGTATTTACTACAATTACCTCAGTTACTAGCAACTTCAATTCACTTGATGATTTAACGCACATAAATAATTCCTTTGATTTATATAATTTTTAATTTTCTTGCTTACTAGTTCTGCTACTCCAATTTTCCATAGTTTGATTTAGTATTAACTCATAGTTATAATTCTAATTTTATCTTCGCCGCTATGCTCAGTATTACCATCATCTAAGCTGAAATCCATTTTTTCCTTTATGTTTTTTTATGTAACTTTATTTTTGTAATTTACAAACCAAACTCTCTGTATTTTATTGATGTAAAAATCAAAAATAAATTAAGGTATATGTTCTGCAGGTTGTCACTTCCAGTTGAGTCACAACAAGTTTTAACTTTTTATTCGTTTCATTTTTAATATTTTCCAAAAATGCGAAGTATCGTGAGCTTTAGTATGGAAAAGAGGTATGACTAGGGATAGAGAGTAGATTTCGGTAATCATTTCATCAAGAAATGCAAGTCTCACATAACATTTCGAAGTATAGATGATACATGTTTGTTAAAACGGTCATTTCTAGATAAAATTATTAATTTCATTTCCCACAATTACATTCACTTTTGCATACCAAAGCTCATGGGTAACTTGTATTTTTGAAAAAGTATTAAAATGGAAAGGAATGAAAAGTTAAAACTCGTGAATCAACTCGAAGCGACAACCTGCGGAATAATTACCTAAATAAATAATAATTACTAGCAGCTTCAGACCTAATTCGGACGTGAGAGAAGACAAGGATATAGCCCAGCGGCCAATTGAATGTGAAGAGACTTGGAATAAGATGATGAGACTCAGAGGCTGGAAGTGGCCGGGCAGACAGCTTCCAGGAAACCACTCAGACGGGATGAATGAAAGGACACGAGGGGGAATTATTCATAAGATACCCTGCCCTTATTTGGCAGCGCGAAAAACAGAGGGTCCCGCGAGCTCTAGTTTAATGAGAGCGCGTCAAAGGGTCCATCGAATAGGCCTACTGCGTAGGGGCTTTCGAAAGGTTACTGTTACCTTTGAGAGGTTCCCGCCTGTTCTAAAAGTGTCTTTGGAGAGGCCTTTAAAGGAAAAGGCAGGATTTGGAGAATCACATTTACTCTAAGAACAAAAATGATTTATTATTTAAAAAAAAAAGAAAAAAGGAAAAGTTACGCCCTCTCTCTATTAAATGGATACCTTTAATTGGAAGAAAAATCTGGCAATGTATAATAAAAACGATTAATCAATACTGCTTTATTTAAGCTAATGATTGACCTGCTTAGAGATCATATTTTTTGGAGGTCAGGAGATGTTGGAAAAGCAAGGATTTAAATTAAGTCAGTTAAGAAGCATGGCGGATGAAATGCGGGATTAAGTTCTACACATATATTTCATATATTTCTAGGAAATTTCTACCCATTAATCTAATAAAAAAAGTATGCATTTATTTGTGAGCCGTATCATCATAATAAGTCCCTCCCCATTGTAAAAGCCAACCAAACCCACAGCCACAAAATAAAAGCTCCCGCATACAGCGGAAAGATCACAATTGCCTTATTATACCCTGGGTAAAAGAACTAACAGTTACAAGTTATATTGTTATATTGTATTTTTAATAAATAAATTAGGCTGAGATCAGCCTCAACCACCAGGTTTTCCCCCTATTTCGGGTACCCATTTTATAGAGGCTCCAATGGTGTCTCAAACAAGGATCCGTTAACTGATCAAATAAAATCCACAGCCAGAGTTAAACACGGTATCTTCCGCATTGGAACTCCATACTCTATCACTGAGTCACTCCTCTCCCCATGCAATTGATATTTATTTTACTTCTGTTATAGAATATTTATCAGGCGACTTACAATAATGTTGTACATTTTTTAAAATTCTGCTATAAAGCTTGGCTTGTAAAAAGTTAGTGGATTCAGATTAAATTTTAAAAAATGATAGAACGTAGTCTATTACAATAAAAAACGGCTCAGAACAAAGGAGACACAACAACTCATTATCCGCGAGATTTACTTACGTCTACTTGAATAATTTATTAGATTATCAATTGTTTGCTTAAAAAAGAATTTAATTTTAGAAATAAAAATAATTTAGAAGGCCTGGTATACATATAGGACTGATTAAATCATCGGTAGTAATTTGTCTATTGAGCTATTTAAGTAGGTCCTAAGGATCCGTTTTTATTCTCAGGTATCTTTGGCCTTCTTGCTTTATGGTCGGGTGACAGCTATATGATCCTGAGTTACTAATATCTTTGTCTCAAAATCAAGACCGGCTGTGGCAGATTTTTTCTCGGTTAAAAGCCGTGAATCTACTCTGTGGGATCTGCAAGTATTAGATTTTCCCTCTTATTTTGAAGAAAACTTTATTGTTATGCTAGATCTCTGAAGACCATCTTCCAGCAGAACCGTCTGCTTAGAAATAGTATTGTTCCTTCTGTATACTGTGCTCAGTAGAGCGGTACATGTAATTAAAGACATATTAATTTTCATTGATAATTACCATATATTTAATCCATTAATCACGTATTTCGTCTGGTTTCGACCGTGCCGTCGAATGACGTCAGTCGCAGTGCATAATCTGAGACTGATGTTCTTCACTACTTCGGTATTTATATCTTCTGGATCCGGAGCCTATCCTTCCAGTGATCTGATTGTCTGCTTTCTGATTGGCTGGGGTTCGACTGGCTGACTACTGCTTGGTTTGTCTTTTTTCTGTTTTTATGGTTTCTGTTGGCATGTTCGGAAGTCACAACTTGCTTAATTGATAGCCATTTTCCTGTATTAATTTTTGGGGTGGTTTACTATTGCGATTGCTTTTAATATATTTGTACGTGTGACAGTGATGACATCTTTCGAGTTAAGTTATATAACAAAGCTGTGTTACGATCTATCTTAACACTTTTGATTTAAACTTGAAGGTAATATTTCCATCATTTTTGCCTGAACGTAGAAATATATAAATATACCAGTTTTATAGGCATACAGACGAGTTTCCAGGCTTTTATCGACATCAAGTATTGTTTCTGAAAGTAGAAGTAGTTTCAGAAATTAATCGGGTAATGATTTTTTTAGGAAGTATTTCTTATCGTTGTTGTTCGTTCATTTAATGTCTGTCATGGTATGTTGGTATGGCTAATCGGACGATGCTACTGTGGGAGCTCTATTGTTTGTATTTACAACGATCAGAATGATAGGGATAATATAGATATTACTGTAACATAAAGAACAACAAATCATAACCATCCACTTTGAGCATTGCACGGTTCCTAGAGCAGGAAACAAACAATGACAAAAAACAGATCTATATTCCGAAAGTGTTCCTATGAGAGAACAGGCCTAGAAAGAAGAAAAAAAAATGCTTCAGCGGACAAAAGCTCATAAAGAGTTGAAGAAAGAACAAAAACCAAGAAATTTGTATAAACTAAATAGGCATGAAGGCTTTGTCGGTACTCCTCCTTTGTCCGCCAGGGGGAGTCATGATAATGTCCTCAGAGGTCCTCGGTTATCTCCAGAGTTACCTAGATCTCGTACTTGTCCCTTAATTCGAGATGTCCCGGGTCGTCCTCTGTGATAGCCTCTGCAGATTAGATGTCGGTCGCAGATCTTGATGAAATTTAACACTCGGGCGTACACGGTAACGATTATTTATAGCCAGCTTTGTGCAAGGTCCATTCCTGGGGAGTTTTCACGTATTTTTGTCTTTAGATCTTATCTTTGCCATGAGGAAACATTGCCTAAATCTTGGCTCCTCAAGAACTAAAGGTATCCTAAAAATAAATATCATAATCTTATAATTGTCCTCCTTTTTGTAACTGTGCTTTTTTTTTAAGTGATAACTTTTATAACCGCTTTTAGCGACCTTTGTTAGGGGGTAAACTTCTTTCGTTCGCGTCAACGACATGTTCAAGGCTGGCGACGCCTAGCGGCCTATTCATGAGTAATACAATTTCTTTTAAACAACTTCAGTTTGAAGGCTACAGGAATAATTATATTTAGCTATAAAGTACTAGTAACTTAAAACAACAAAATATTATATTTTTCTTAGTTAAATGTCTGATTTAAAGAAATGATTGTTTAAAGGCCAATATTTCGACTGGCCATCCAGATTTACGGTAGTTAATAAACATTTATTATTTATTTGTGATTTGAACACTTGAACACTTCGTAATAAATTAGTTTAAATTATCATTGTTTTCATTAGTTATTAGTTTTATTTATAATTTAGTATGAGTAATATTATTTTCTTTATAAAAACATTTATATTTTTCATTAGTTTATTATTATCAATTATCAATTAGTTTTTACTATCATAATTAGCATTATTTCTTCAATTTATATAATGATTTTTATTTTTAATTTAATAAACGGTTTCATTAGGATGATGTGCGATCTGGTGTTTTGAATCAGAATTATTTTCCCCAAATAGATATCGGGGCTCTCATAGAGAGGTCGTACTGTCTCGCGAGAGGTCATACAAAGATCCTGTGCAAACAATATTATGGTTTGTAATAAGACATTTATTTAATTCATTGGATTTAACTACACAATAAATTCAAACCATGATACGGTGTTGAATACGATGACATTAGAAAAAGATAAAATATAGGGTTTTAATGGCATTGTAAGAATAGGATTAAGATGTCGGGCAGGTACTTTTGTGCACTGATTCCTATCCTAATAGAACACAATGATGAACCAGAGCTCGGAGTACTATAAATCGGACAAAAAATACTGAGGGATAAAGTTTTTTTTTTTAATAAATGTGACAAATTTGTCGAAACGTTGACAGCATTGTGAGCGATCATAGCGCGCCGCAGGGCGAGGCATGACCACGTGCTCCGATTGCTGTTTCATATGTTAATTCTCCCTTTTTTCCCCATTCTTCTTCCTCTTTCTCTTCCTCTCTGTCGGCTTCTTACCGTTTAGGCACGTTTGGAATATTAACACCTCCCTTCCACGGCTTCGTCAGCTCTCATTTCCCCCTTTCGTTCAAAATATCCCATTATATGAAGACCGTTATGAGCCGTTTCAGGCACTAACTTTTCCTATAATACGATCTTTACTATATGTTTATCAAACAAAGTTTTACTTTAGAACAAGCAAAACGATGCCTGATTGTAATTATGTTGATTAACAATACGAAAATTAGGGTTTAAATCGAAGTTGTCCATATTTATTCTTTAGATCCATAGAAAAAAGTATTTTAAATGATCCCTTTTAGAATTTTATTGTTTTATTTTTATTTTAATAATACGGGAGAGCGGAGGGCTCTGTGGTCTTGTCGAAAGGAGATCCCTCCTGAGGCTCACCCAGCGTTTTTAAATTGGGTTCTCTAGCGTCTATTTGGGGGGAAATCTGGCGGTTGAGAGTGATCTTGAATAACCTCCCTGCACAATCGTTGTCCAAGAAACAGTACAAACTCTACCATGTATTGAACCATCGACCCTTCATGGGTTGTAGTGGTACAGGTTTTAGACAAACACAAATGATTTATGATTATTTGAAATAAAGGAATTGAAAAAATACTAAAATAAACTTGAGGAATTCTATGTGTGTATTTCCATTCTAACAGTATTTACTAATGCCCTGTACTGTTTGCTATCACTTGTCATCGGTGAACAATCTTTACACAATTTTTGTACCAATATGATCCTCGTGAACATTTTTTCTCTACTTATTTCGTGCAATATAACTGGCAGTCTAGAAAAAACTTACAGTTTAACACTTAAATGTCAGTACCGTGTCTTATCCATTTCTATAATTTACCTATGAATAAATATATGATCTTCTTTTGTTTTTAATTTATTTATTGATATTTACAACTGTATTAAAAAAATACATCAATTAAACAGGCTATGTGATACAAAATGACATGAAATAATGGCAAGTTGAGAAACTACCAAATGGGACATTAAGGTCGTTATGGATGACTTTATTCTTAACAAAATAAGGAGCGTTGAGGATTTTACGAAGGATTTTGGATTCTAGGGATTGGATACGATAGAAATTCGATGGCTTAGTGGAGCCCCAAAGCTCTTCTCCGTAAGTCCATAGGTCGTATGATGGTCATGTAGATGAGTCTTTTGTAATTAACTAGGAGCTTAGAGCGTTTGTCTAGTAAGTGTTGAAGTAGCCTGAAACGTCGTGCGGTTTCTTGTCTTTTCAGTCTAGTATGAGGATTCCAGGTTAATCGTTTGTCGAGAAGCAACCCTAAGTATCAGATCTGTTCTACAGGCACCAGTGGGATATTATTAAAGGATACTGAAGGGCAGGAAGTCATTGGTATACGACGTAAGGTAAAATTGATTTGATGCGATTTTTGAGAATTTATTTTAATTCTCCAGTTTTTACACCATTCTTCAAGATCAGTGATATGGGATTGGAGGCTTTGGAATGCAATAACTGGATTGGTGTTGACTGATGATACACATGTATCATCACAATAAATGATCTGAAATAATTAATCCATAAATCATAATGTTAAATTATTAAATAAATATAATAATTTTTACAAATAATGTCTACCAAAAATTTGAAAATTGATGATCATTCTCGATATTTTGAAGTTGTATCCAATAAGCATAATCGAATGAGTCTTTGTGAAAGCCCCGCGAGCAGCAATCGGCTTCCTGCTTTCTCCTCAACCTTCCAGCCAGTCCTCGGCTGCAAGTTGAAGGCGGGTGGATAGTTTCAGAAGTTGGGTAAGAAAGGGCAAAAAAAGATATCTATGGAGGGAGGGATGATTCCTTCGAATATTATCGATTCTTAAGGATCCTACATAAATTCTTCTATCATTACTCTATTATGCTCTGATTTAAAAGCTTCTATAAATTTTAGATCGGACTTAGTGTTTTGCAGAACAAATTTTTGTTGTGTTGTCTACATATTTTAATCACCATGTATATGTTTATATTATTTTAATATGCTTATACACATCTGTAAGGAGCCTATTAGATTTTAGTGGAAAGTAAATATAGCCGTTAAACCGAAAATTAAACTTGAAACTTTTTTTCGCCAAGAAAAAAAATCCCACTTTAGAGATGCTGGTTGAGCCACAGGAGGGCTTAAAGGCCCCAATTGATCGATCCATGCACGATTTGTTCTGGAATGTGCCTTGCTCCTATATGTACAAGCATGATAAAAAACCAAAGATTTTATGGAAAAATATTCTACTAAATTAGACTATTTATTTATAAATATGCGTCATCTTTTTTTGTCTGGTTCTAATTAATATATATAACGTATATTCCATAAAGTATCTTGCCGCTTATAATTATAATAATAATATAATACTTAGGGAGCACAAAAGCTCGACGCCGACACCACCAGTATAAGTACTAACCAGAGAAAAGAAATGCAACTTCCATCAAGGGATTACCATCCAAACCCGAAGCTGTAAGATAATCCATAGCAATCTTCCCGTCTACTCCTCGCAGTTTTGGACCGATTGGTTCTTCATTTACTTTTTAGGAATTCCTTCGTTACCCAGTCCAAAAACTTTAAAGCCTATATTCGGGAACTTTATTTACATTAACTGGGTGCATTCTTTGCAAACTTTTCGATGTGGTTAAACGTAATAGTCTACTGATAATTTTCAAACTTAAAATGAACAATCTTTGATAATGAACAGTTGCCCAAAACAGGCAAAACAAAGGATAATAGAAATTTAAAGGTTTTAATTTTTCCTAAAGAATTGATTATCTGAATAGTTATACAATTGATTCTATAGAACTCAGGTATAGATAACCGATGCATTTTTTGTAGCAGTCAACGGAAGCGATATGATTATACAGAAGAAGATATGATTATCGGTTGCTAAAGAGACGGTGAAGTGTGATCGCCCCAGGGCATCCTCTTAATCTCACTAGACCCCGCGGCGATGCTACCGGGCCTCGGCCTGCTACGATTCAATCAGTCCTATCGACTAAGAATCGATTACCAAACCGCCTTTGACATCTAATCGATTAGCATCGATCAAACCAAATTATACCCCTCTGCCCAGTTTACTGCCACCATAAACTACGCTTTCATCGTCGACTCCGTCCGAACCTCCATGGGAACTCTTGATCCTTAATTGACATCCAATATGTGAATCTGTGTTCCTCCCTGATATATTAGCACTAAATAATTCCTATGAGACCGTTAGTGGCTGGTAAAGTCGTATGTAACCTAATTTTATGATGACTGGGATCTCCTTTCTAAAAACGATTCTGATACGGCTATTAAAATATTTAACACTGTTAATGGATCCGTATGCTAATGACTAGGAACAACTAGGTAGTTATATTTTCATCCGAATTTATAAGGCCTGAAATTTATTGAACTGTTATTGGTCTGAGGACAAATCAGTAGGTTGCTGCAGGGTGATGAGAAATATAGGTTATTGATATTTTTTTTAAATCAATAAAAAACTGTACCACTACAACCCATTACTTCGTGGATCTTGGGCTCAGACTTTAATGTTCTTTGGACAACGGTTTCGCAGAGAGGCGATTTGTCCGACGCCACGGTCAGTTTCTTCCCTCTATTCCCTCTAAGAGCCACTTTATAGAGGCTGGTTGAGACACAGGAGGGTCTTCAGATCCCACGAGACCCATACTCCGCTGTTAACATACAATTATAAAAGTAATGGTCATAACACCGGTTATGGGAAGATCCGATTATACCTGAAATACTCTTGGGGGTAGTGGTGGTAGTTTAGCTTGTTAACTATTAAATTATATTAGAAAACATACTAATTTAGTATGAAATAATAAATAAAATCGGGAATAATTATTGATTGGATACAATATGCAAAATTCCTAATACAAACCCTTAAGTCTCTAAAATACTAGAACAAAACCATCCGGTCGACTATTCCGGCATATTCAGGACTAACATTACAAGATCATGTCAAAGAAAGTAATAGAGATAACTGGCAGATGTAACCTCTTGGTATGTGTCCTGATGATGCTTATAAAAGCAAAACGTCGTCTTGTTATTGTTCCCAGTATTTTGGAGACTTGAAGCTTTTTTTTTAGAATTTTTCCTATTTCATCCTATTATAATTTCTCTCTCTCCCTCTTCGAGTTTTTGCTCACTTTTTTTTATCGGATAATTATTGATTGAAGACAAAGGTCCGTGTGGAGATCTAAATAAATTCTCAAATAGTATGAACATATTAATTTGAACCAATGCTTCGACCCATAAAGCAGGTCTTTTTCAGGGCTTAATATAAAGTTGGGGATTATTAAGCTTGTTATATTAAAGACCTGTAATAAGGGTTTCGAATAAATAATTTCTGTTAGAAATTATTTTGGCGTCCACCCGGATCATCTCCGAATTATTTTAATCCTTATACCGGCTTTTCATTTGTTTCATAAAATTTAATGCTTTTCAATACATTGGACACTTTTATAAAGTTCCTCTCAATTTAGGGGTACAACGGATCAATAATTAATGTTTATCAGAATATTTCACGCAGACGTCATTACATCATATAACATAAAAATGAATCTTTTACATCTGTATTTGAAGTTATTGGAGGTACAATATAACGCTCTTTCATGTCAGCTTCATGTCTTACATCACAATGACGCAACTAGTTGTCGAACCAGACCATACACGTTAAGTATTCCGTCCAGAGGAGCAATATATATCGAGGAACTAGTTGGAGGAGGTTGTGCAGGGATCGTTAGCACTTCCGCGGTCGTCTGACACTCGACAAACCGACTTACTAAAATGATTGGGCCAAGGAACTACTCACGAGGATAGTAAATTATAGACGGATGAGGATGTATCCTGTTCCCTCCCAGGAGGTGGTACTCCGACCGACGCCTCCGAGTTCTATAACGAGCTCCGTTCCCGATCAGCTAGTTGCGTTTAATGGTGAAGAGATCCGAGCGGGAAGGTTTAATGTCGTACGGCAAGGTGTAAATTTCATATTGACGTGTTGTACTTGTTCGAATCAGGCTTTAATTGATAGTCCATACTCGAATATCACACGACTCACTTTTATCCAGGATGCAGTAAACTATAAATCGTGATAAGAAAGCAACTTTTAAAAGGAGCTAACACAGAGGAGAAGACTTATAATTATTGTGAAGCATAGACATGCAAAGTAACTTGCAGAGCGCTGAGTTGCTGCGAAGTTCCTGCGTTCAAATCCCGCTGCTTGGAAGACATTTATTTAGTCTCTTAGCAGCCGGAGAAGGATCCTCTGGGATCTAGGACCCTTCTAGGCCTTACCGTGCCTCTATAAAGTAGGTGGAAACATCTGGCAGTTAAGCGTGATCTACGACAAATCACCTCCTTGCACAACCGTTGTTCAGCAAGCAGTACTGGCTCTACCATATACTGTTATCTATAAATATATAAAAGAGTTCATCCTGACTGAAAGACCATCGCAGAGCCAAAACGGCATGTGAGCACTTGAACAATTGACTTGAAAATCGGAGAGTAGGTACATTTTATAAGGCCGACAGCGCACTAAGAAAAGATTTTTGAAAATTTCTCCCCTAACAGGGTGAAAGGGGGGCAAAGGTTTGTAATAAATATAAACAGCATTTTTAAAGCGAACACCATGAAATTTTATATTTAGCTTATACGTTAAAAATAAAGAAATACGTGTTTTTTTTATTTTTTGAAAATCGACCAGTAAAAAATGAAAATAGGGGAACTCTTATCATATTATCTATATACATATATATAAAAGATTTCGATACAACTGAAAAGACCATCGCAGAGCAAAAACGGCGTAAGCTACAGAGTTAAAATTCGGACGGTAGGTACATTTTATAAGGCCGACGCGCACTAAGAAAGGAAGAAAATTCGTCCCCTAAGAAGGTGAAAAGGGTTTTCCCCTCTATTTGCAGCAATATGATTTTTTTTATTAATGATAAATGGTTTCAGGGCAGGTCTAAAGGCCGTTGTCTTTTTATTCCTCTCATAAGAAGTACAGAAAACAGAGTTATCTGGCGGATTTGGGTTTGTGTAGTGATTCGTGGACGGATGTTTGTAAGGAGAGGTTGGTGGTATCGGCATCGAGCCTTCGCCTGATTATTATTATAGGGCGAAGTAGCCGATAATAGAATATGAAAAAGAAGAAGGAACGAGGAGCTGCACTCCTTGACATGGTGGATGGAATGGAAACTCCCCAGAAAATAATTGTGTTTATACAATGATTGAATTATTATCGAACTATTATTTCACTTGTAATGTCATACATCACTAGCTAAATGAGAGACTGATATGGAGAGGAAGATAGGAACATAGGAAGGAGTAGACCGGAATGGCAGAACACGTTACTGTAATGGGGCGCTATAAGATAGCTCATCTTTATGCAGGGCCTCCACCCGGCCCTAAATCCCTCTGATGGCCGCCTCATGTACTAAGTACTAAGGACAGTCGGGGCACGTAAATTAACAAAAAACTCTACGCATCTGCCCCCGATCTAGCCACAAAATTAATATTTTAAATGACCTGTTACTGTACCGCACCTGCTGTCCTAAATAGCGTATTAAAGCTTCCACGTGCGATACCATCTATTGTACCAATAATTTTTTCTTTGCTTGAGGTTCTTCCAACAAATAAATTATTTATGTTGATAATGAAATTATTAGATTATAGACCAATGTTTCGCCAAGCAAATCTAGTTCGTACATCCTGGACAATCCGAGAGGAGATTCGAATGATTGTTTATATTTGTTAATTTATACTAGTTAAGCAATTTGTAACTAGTGATTATCGTAAATTAATTCGGAGCAATGCCGAAAAGTAATATCCGGTTTAAAGTATTTTAGGCCACAGATTTTATAGTCCAGGATCCATGGCCCATTTTTGCACTTGATTAGTATCAAGCTGAATCTTCGTGACTAGCTTCGTTTCGATGAGACGACCAACAATTTCCTGTGCGAAAATTCTCGATTGTGGTAGCTAACAGAGGTAGCAAGGATAAAATATGTCGATTTGATTATTCTCAAAAATTTATTACTAACTAGGTGTTTTTTTGTTAAATCTCAAGATAATTATCTAAATTATTTGAAAAAATATTTGTCCTACAAATTTATGGTTTGATCAAAGAGTCCCCTCCTTCCAACGTGTATCAATAATGAGGACATCAAAAATGATTACTAACCAGCTTTTTTTTTTTTTACTTCTTCTTTTTTGACTTCGTTATAGATACATATTGGAAGGAGGGGCCTCTTTGATCAAACCATGCATTTTGTAGGACAAATATTTTTACAAATAATTTAGATAATTATCTTGAGATTTAACAACAAAAAAACCAGTTAGTAATAAATTTTTGAAAATCATCAAATCGACATATTTTATCCTTGCTACCTCTTTTAGCTACCACAATCGAGAACTTTCGCACAGGAAATTGTTGGGCGTCTCATCGAAACGAAGCTATTCACGAAGATTCAGCTTGATGCTGATCAAGTTAAAACCATGGATCCTGGACTATTATAGATTTAAAAGGAAAATCCTACGCATAATAACTGGAGCAGTGTGGGATCAGAGTATACCCCGAGGAGGAGGCCAAGAACCAGATAGATAGACAGGGTCAACAAAGATGCTGTGGAGCTTCATGCAGCAAACTGGAATTAACTGGGCCAGGATGGACAGATGTAGAGAAGGCTGGTAAAGCCGGCCAAAGATCTGCAAGGTCTGTAGAGCCAACCGAATAAATAAATAATAAGTGAAACGAAAAATTATTTTTGTACTTAGCGAACAGTAAATAAGAGTTATATGCCAGTGCTTGCTTCGAACTTCCTATGAATGCGATTCAAGGAAAACTTGAGTTTGAACAACTTTTCCTAATTAGTGTAAATTAAGCAGCGTTAAAAAAAAAGTTTCTTCTGTTCGACATAACCTCATGCAACACGTGTCAAAGCTTGAGTTAAAAACTACTGCTTTTGATCGAATGATATCTGGTAACAGGGGAATTATCAATAATTCTGAAAAAGTAACATTTCTTATTAAATATTAAGGATCCCGGTAGAAGTTAGGTTTAAATAAAAAGGAGAGAAGGTTTTTATTAAATATTTTGGTGTTTTAGGAAGAGGAAGGGAGGAGAAGAGGGCGTCGAGGATTCCGCTCACGTACTTAGGGAAAAATCATCCGGAGCCGGGGGTTGGGACCATCACTCAGGGCCTATATAGCTCTCTACCCTAAGCTATACTATACTGCTTTATTATTCAGTAATATTTAGCAACATTTAATTACTACTAACTACTATTTAATTACTATCTATAACTAGTAACTATAATTACTACACTGACTAGAAGGCTAACAGCTACAGTTCATCATAAATAATCTTCCTTCTAGCGACAATTGTTCAAGTTTATAAGTATTTATGCATACTAGAGACTTCGAAGGAAAAACATTGGTACTTGTCTATTAGATGCACCTCCAGAAAAGGCCAATTTTGTACGCATGCGCACGCAGTTACATTTTATAACAGCTACATTTCTAGCAGTAACAGTTACATTGTTTACAGATTCATTCTTATAGAGTTGCTGTATCCTAATTTTTGTTTGTTGCTGATTTGTTGTTTGTTTGGTGGTTAGAGATGGTTTTTATTTTAGATTCTTGATGATATATTCCATTATTCATTCCTATTATTATTATAATATTTATTTATATTATATATTTCATTACTTCTAGAGTTGATGTTGTATCCTCATTTTTCTTTGTTGCTGATTTGTTGCTTGTTTGGTGGTTAGGGATGGTTTTTATTTTAAATTGTTGATATATTCCATTATTTATTTCTATTATTATTATATTTATTTATATTATATATTTCATTATGTTGTTATATATTCAATTATATTATTATCAGTTCTATTTATTTATTTCTATTATTATTATATTGCATGATATGTTATGCAGATTCTAACCCCAATAAAAATATTTAAGAAGGTCATCCAAGGTAACTGTTAGAACTTTAACTGTTATAAGACGTAACTGGTTGCGCATTAGCCTTTTCTGATGGTGTATCTAATACACAAGTACCAAAAATATGTTGTCAAAAATATTATTTGAATTATGCAAAGTAACTATCATTAGTGTTCATGATATGTCGACAAACTGAATTAAAATCAAATAGGAAATCAGAAAGTTTTTATTTAGATAGAAAGAATATTTATTTATTTGTATATACTCCATCATTAATCTATTACACTTTTGTAAGCTATGTTTAATTATGCTTGTAAATTTTATTTTTATTTTACGTATGGAGCCATGGGAGAGGTACCGCTGGCTACTGTTCTTCTCCATGCCTCTCATGTCATTGTATATTATTTTACGGTCAGCAAAGCTGCTGATTGTATTTGACAGGTGTGGATAAAAATATAAAGAGAAAACAAAAAAAAATTACATATAAAAAAACCCTGCACCACTACGACCCGTGAACGAGTCTGGGGGTTCAGTACATGGTTGAGACTGTACTGTTTCATGGACAACGGTTCTGCAAGCAGGTGACTTACATATCTTTAATAAAAAGCTATGCTTAATCATAAAAGCTTATAAATGTATGGACGTGTATATTTGTAAATGATAAGATATGTTTTAGATTATTTTAAAACTATTTCAGGAAATTATGTTACATAATATTATTATATAAGCTAATTTAAATAATGTTATATATAATTAATGTAGTGTTATTTAATTTCTTCTTTTTTTTAATTTACGTGTTCTTGAATTCCTTAGTTTTACAATCTTTATTCAGAATGAAATAATAGATGAACAATTAATCATAACATGACACATTTATAGGATTATTTAATTAATTGTTTACTTATTTCAATGTTACAAAGTCTTTTGTTTAAATAAGGTGGCTATAGTTTTAAAATTGCATATGCAATTTAATATGAAACGCGTTGCGAATAATTTCTATGATTATGTACGTATGCCCCTAGTTTTCGTAACAAGTTTAAGAAAATAAATTATTAATTCTTTAATAAATGAAAGGGAGGTGGATAGCTCAGTGGTAATGCGCTAAATAATTTTAAAATAAAAAAAAATTGCGCTAAAAAAGTTAAAATTCTTATAAATTATTTCATCTTTTCATGGGAATAAAAGATGGAGAAATTTTTTTCTGGACAGAAATAAGAAGGATATAAGGATGCCTTATAAATGACATAATTGCTATCGACAAATCAGGAGATAACGAAGATAATAATTAAGACAAACCAGATAATTAACGATATTCCTTCATATCTGAGTGAGAACTTCCTTTTTCTCCTGACCACCTGCCGAAGGATATCTTATAAGAAGGATGTAGAGGAGAACTAATGGACGGAGGCAATCTATAAATAAGAGATAGGAGTGACAAAACAAGACGGAGGGGGGCGCGGGTCCAAAACCTGGCCAATTATCAAAAAAGGAACGACCGCCCCCGCATTCTGGTTCGAGATCATTTTATTGTCCCCCGGGAGGATTAATCTATCGCTACCGATAACATATGTTAATGAGTATCTGGTTCCTGTATCTCCTATCTCTTTCGAGCCGTTAATTGTTTCACAGTTCATTGTCGGCTGTTTTCCGGCGATGTACATCTCCTCTTCATATTGTACCCCGAAATTAAGAGCTGGCCGATGGTATAGGAAGAAAGAGGAAACATATCGGAAAGGGACAGATAAAGGAACATCAGTTTTAGATTATCCTTGAGATAATCGCAATAAAATACTTTGATTTTAAATAAGCGATCATTTAAATCAAGTAAACTGTTCGACTGAATAGTTTGTTATATTTGCAAAAACGTCGAAAATTTAGTTGTTTTTTTATTCATTTAACATCACTTTATACTACTACGACTAAACGGACGATGATTTGTAATAGTAGTCGTGAGTGGGAGTCCTAAATCAAATGAAATCCAGGTATAATTAAAGTATGGATCTTAACGACTAGTACCTGATACCACAGAGAATCAGGACTCCCATTTTACGCCCCTTCCGAAGGACGGCTTAACCAAGGACGTTATATTCCCTTTAAAAAATCCTAAGGCAAACCCGCAATCTTGAGCATAGTAGGTTGTTATCCTAACCATTATTTCCAATTATTGAAATTTCGGAGTTATCCCTTTTGATCCTGAATGCCTAATTTATTGAATATGAAAAAGGTTTTAGTGTTTACCGAGTTATATTTTATTTTACATTTAAGGCGGAATAATTAAAATTTGTCGGTATAAATTGAGTTTAGCTGATAAAGAACGCTTATAAAGTGTAAAAATACTTTTTAAAAAAGTTTAAAATGGATTTACAATAACTAGTTGTTTGACTTTTAGCCTTTCAATATTACAAATTAAAATCTTAAAACTTCTTCAAAACAGTTTAATACTTCAGACTGAGCTAGAAAAAACTGTTTATGTGAGCAAACCTATGTCAACAGAGTACATTTGCGGAGTTCAGGATCAAAAGTGGATAACTCACAGAATATTAACGAATATTCACATTTTTCGTTAGTTTAGTCACACGACACGTTGGCGACTTATTTATCATGGTTGTATTCCGTTTTAAACCTGAAGGTTTGGGAGAATGAGCATTGCTTGACAGAACTAGCGAAATTTGGATTTTTTTTTTTATCCTGAACGCCTCATTCGCTGGCACTCATCTTTAATTCGTGTATTAGATCTTTGAGGACGAGAAGAGGAAGATCGGTAATGAATCCTCGGTATGAAATATAGTACAATATAGGAGATTCCTTTCCCACAAGAACAGCAGCGTGGGCGAAGTGTGTATTTCCAAGGCCTCATCCGGCGTGAATCTCTAATTAGCGAGTGACGACTTAGGATGCTCACCTTTATCTCCTTCCTTGAACCGCTGACAGTTAGTCCATTGGAAATAACATTAATTGAATAATTTCCGTGGTTTCGTTAAAGTATAATAATAATTAATTAATAATTCACTGCGGTTTAATCTATCTAAGCAATTAGTGCGAAACCTAGTAGAGCGAAAAATATGCATCATGATTCTTTTTATATTTAATTATGACTTTTCTTCACGTCAATAGATTATTTGTTTAGTGATATTATTTTTTAATTTCCTGTCCTTTGTAAAATACTTCTTGGAATTATTGAAAGTGTTCTAATTATTGTTCTTAAGTTTTCATTGTCTTGTTTAAATGATCCATACAGATTCCAAAAGGACCCATTTTTTTTTTTTTCTGTGCGTTAATGAAAAAAATGTTCAACTGTTAGAGAGAGGCTTAAGGCTTTCTCTGGAAGTCTTTAGATAATATCTTATTCATTATTTTAATTTAAAAAAATTATATTATACTATCAAAAAATGTGTATTTTTGTTTATAACAATTTTTTTAAATCTTGGATATTTCGGACGAGTGGATAAACTTCACAACATAAAATTTTCTTTTTGCAATAATAAAATATATTCAACTTCTTCCTATTCCATAGTGGTTGATTGGTAACACGGTTCAATAATTTATACAGTATCCTTGCTTATTTATATATTTATGACTGTATCATATTTTTTTTTTTATCTCTTCATCATCAGCAGAAACGTTAGCAGATATCATCCATACAAATGCAAAGTATTGAATATGAAAACACGTAACAACGTTTAGTGGCATAGGTAAAACAGTATTTTCATGTCCTGAAAAGTGTTTTTTTCAGATTTAATACTTTCAGTTGTATCGGCGATATTATATATACAGCTGCTGCGGGCAATTGGTTAGTTCTAATTTAGTCAAGAGTTAATTGTATTGAAAGAAACGCTACTAAAAACCCTCGTAGTTTTTGGTTTGAAATTTAGTTGTAATACAAGGGAAAACTCCTTTTCAAGCCAATGACTTTGTCCCTTATTCCCTATGAAAGTAAAACGATTCCGTTTCCTTAAGTACTATTAACTCACCCTGGATAAAATTCGACTTAACATTTTATTCACAGGGGCTGTAAATATACGAGTATGTTTATGCATTATACCTGTATTTTCCATATTAACCGCAACAAATATTAATCTCCAACTTCTTCCGTGATCGGTCCGAGGTTATGCGTGGTATTTCTCAAGGCTCTTTATAGTTTGGCATTTACATGAAGAACTCCCTCCAAGAATAATCTGCAATTGGACCCAGAACCTTCTGGTTCCGCAAGAGGATACCCAAAGGTAAAAATCCCTTCGGATGCAGCTCAAGAGACCCAGATAGAGACGAGATCCCGCGACCTTGAACGCCGTCATATTGTCGCCTTGTCATTACATGGGTTGCCCCGTCATTATTCCTAACCACAGGTTGTGTCCTGTACCACGTCCCACGGGTTCGTACGCCCCACGCTCCCTTTTTCATATCAGTTGCCGTTCCGCCCTGGGGTGTAGGATTCGTAATCATTTACAACCTGCCGATGGGTTTCCCAGTCTGGAATTGATCATGTATTACCATTAATACATACTGTATATAATTATTTGAAAAGTATTATCATTTATTTGCGCTATAAGTTGATACTTGCCTATTTAACAAATTTAATTTTTTTTAAAATTAAATTTAGGAACTGTAGACCCTTCTGAGATTCACCCAGCCTCTATAAACCGGGTTCACTTAATTGGGGGGAAACTGGTAGTAGTGGTTGAGCGTGATCTTGGGCTGATCATCTCTCTTCACAACCGAGGTCTTAGAAACGGTCTCTACCATGTACAAATATTGAACCCAAGACCCATCATGGGTTATGGTTTTTATAATATAATATAAGCGGTTTTTATAATAATATAAGATTGATAACAAAAAAAACTTTAAAAAATACATTAGAATGTGAAAAACCGACATAGTTAAAATCAATTTGTGTTGGAAATAAATGTATGCCTTATTCAATAGATATTGAGAGGTAGTAAACAAAAAGTTTAAATTCATTATATTTCAAATAAATTATTCATCATCCAAACTATAGCACATCTTACTTCAATCGACAAACCAATAATGAATAACTGTAGAAATAATAATAATTGTGTCAGGGCATACTTAGAGCTATGTATAATTTTTTTATTTAAAATTCATAGTCATCGTATACAATGTATATCGGAAGCCGAGAGTTTTACATGCATATATAAATTTAGATGTATATAGTAATACTGAAAGCTCCAAAAGAGGGAAAGCGAAGGTTTTCCCCGGGAGCTTGGGGTTCGTTAACATTGTATACAAGAGGCCGCCATCAGCATCTCATTGTTTCTTCAACAACCAATATCGCTGGAGGGTACGTAACAATATGGCGGCTATTGGAAGGGTATAGGAATGTGTTGCTTAGCTTAGCCGTACCTACTACACGTAGGTGAAGGGACCAGATAGGGCTCCTAAAGGGATCAATAGCAGATTAGGCTGCAAGAGTCAGCCAGTGAGGGGAAGTTGATTCAATTCCTGTCAACTGTTGTCGAGGTTCGTTCAACCGTTGTGTTCTACGTGCCAACTTTACCGGAGTCCTTACCTGGAACACAACAAACAGTACAGTGTTAGCATTCATCAAATACAATATATGAGAACATAAGTAAAATGGTACACTTGCGTGAAGGATCAAAGGCGGATAGCTCCGAAATTTTGAAAATCGACTTGTTTTCACATTGTTTGTTTATTTAAGGTAAATTTATGCTGCTATGGGTAATTCAGTGGGAGTCTAAATTTTGCCTATCCAGGTATAATTAGAATAGGGAACTATAACGAGTATCTGACGTCGTACAGGCTCGGGATCTCCGACCTACGGCCCTTCCATACGACGGCATTACCAAGGAATTTTTACTTTCTTTAAAAGACCTTAAGGGCGCCTTTTGGCTGCGAATCCTCAATCTTGGGCATAGGAGGTTGTTATGTTACCCACTAGACCACAGGTGGCCACCCTTTTTCGCTAGTTTAGCCAGCAATTTTGTTTAACACGACACTTGGTCGTCTTATTTCTCTTGATTTCAGCCCTGTTCTGAACCTGAGATTTCGGGAACATAATGCATTG
This sequence comes from Troilus luridus, assembly GCA_964056705.1. Lineage (NCBI taxonomy): Eukaryota > Metazoa > Arthropoda > Insecta > Hemiptera > Pentatomidae > Troilus > Troilus luridus. Next base: position 70,040,414 of record OZ057415.1, on the reverse strand, counting down.
CTTACATAAACAATTGAAAAATGTGAAAAAGTCAATTTTTAAAATTTACAGTTGTCCGCTTTTGATCCTGAGCCTCATATGAAAATAATTATCTGTAATTAAAACGTATGCCAAATAATATGGTATTATTATCAGGAATATTTGGGGCGTTGATATGAAAAAGGTAATAATTCATGAAAAACCGTTCATAAAAACTTAGTCAGGTTTGATTTACTTTCCTCTTCTATAAGTAACTATTCTATTGGCATGATTAATTAATATCCTTTCTATGAAAAAAACTGAAAAATGATTTTCACCTTTTCCATTTCAACGCCTTAAATGCACACCAAAAATTATTGCTTACGCCTTCATATCGACTGCTCAAAAATATAAACATGATTTATTTAATCAAATTAAAAATAAAACTAAAATATTAATTGTATTGAAGTATTGCATCATTTTCCACAATGTATAACCAATTAAATTTAATTACGGTTATCTCTTTTGTGTAACTTTTTTCAATTTTTCAATTATCACAACATTTCCGAAGCTCTAAATTGCCGATATAGGAAAATGTTACGTACGGCTATGTTTACGTCGACGAACTCACAAGAGACATGATGGGAAAATAAAATAATATAAAACTGGATCCATAAGATGAGCTTCACCGTACGGAGGCAACTGGTTTACGATTCCACCTAACCTAATAGGACTAAATACCTAGCTAACCTTTAGATCCGAGTTCGGATCATTAAACATCAAACGAGATCCGAACAGATCGATAAGAGTTCTTGTAATTTTCGTATTTTTATGACGGAATCCACAGACGACGTACTCAATAAAAAATTTAAAGTACTCCCGATCACAACTCATCAACTCATTGCAATACATTTTTAATTCAATATCCGGCTGAACTAATTATCACATGTACATATATTATAATATGATATTTTTAAATATCTCATAATATATGTAATCTCGAACTAATTTTGATAAATTGAGTTCCAAATTATTTATTATCTTGTTTATTATCACTCTTTAACAGTTGCCTGCTACGGATGAGCTCTGACCCTCCTGAGGCGCATCCAGACACTATAAAGTGGAACCCTTAATCAGAAGCAAAACCTGTCGATTCGTCGTGATCTTCCTCTCTGCACAACCAATATCTTAAAACAGTTCGATCTCTACTTTTTGCCAAACCCAATACCGTTCATGGGAGGTAGTGATATAGGATTTTTTTTATCATCAACGATAGTTAAGAGGGCTTAATTATATACGTTTCAATAAAAAATTTAGTTAATAAAAAAATGTATTTATGATGACAGGTTTTTTACTTATACAGAATCATTATTATATTTTTATAAATAATGATCAAATAATAATAATAAAAAATTAGAATATTTATTTTAGAATATTTGGAAAGACTGTATTAAAATTTATTTTCTGTTTATAAAGAATCCAAGTAACAAAACAAAAAAAAGATTAAAAAAAAAAATATAATATATGGGGTCATACTGCCTTTTGTACGTTGTTTTTTATTTAATGCTGAATAGCTTGAAAACTTGTTTAATCTTCGAGAAACTTAATGATATACTCCCTGAGAAATTTTAGTGAAATTGTTATATTATTCAAATAGCGCCTAATAGTGCTAAAAATGGCGTTTTTTAAATGTTTAGTTAATTCAATTAACCATGATTTTTTTTAATAGCTGTTTACTTTAATTATGTTAGCAATATAGAGTCCTTATGTAGAACTCTCTCTCTCTCTCTCTCTCTCTCTCTCTCTCTCTCTCTCTCTCTCTCTCTCTCTCTCTCTCTCTCTCTCTCTCTCTCTCTCTCTCTCTCTCTCTCTCACTCACTCACACACACCCACTCACCAGATAATATTATAAATATTTTGCTAGCATATTTAGTCCATTCCACTTCGTAAAGTAACCGCATAAAGTACCTGGAGTTACCGACTGTATATTGAATGGATTCGGAGCATATTGAATGCACGTTCGTCTTTCTTTAAAAAAGTGCCATAAATAATGAATTAAACCTCTCCCCTTGCACGCACCCTACCCGTGGTTTCTACAAACCCCAACATCCCTCAAGGGACAAGGCTCCTTTTGATTTTCTTATATTTTTGAGGGTGTAAAAGATAGTCTAAAGCCTCAAAAAAGAGGGTCTGAGTGCCCCCACCCCTACGATACAGACGAAATTTGAATGAGAATTGGATATAAATAATAATGTGTATCAGGAAGAGCTTTGAGTTACGAGGTGGGTCTTACGTTTCATTTTTTATGAGGCGCGGGCGGTAGCAGTGCTTGAATCATTACTCAATAGGGAACATGAGGATTGCCGTGTATCGCTGGCATTGAGAAAATATCTTCAAAACTGCGTTTTTAAAAAATTAAAAATGGTTTTATTTTTTTAATGTAACGCCAGTTTATGCTACTATAACTAATCGAACGGTGCTAAAGTGGGAGTATTTAACATTGTCTACCTAGGCATAATTTGGAGCGCGTGGCAACGAGTACCTGACATTGTCCAGGCTCGGGTCACTCATTTTACTTCCCTTCCGAATGACGGCACAACCATTAATTGTTTACTCTCTTTTAAAAAGACCTAGAGCCGCCTTCATGGCTGCGAACCCGTGATTTTGGGCAGAGAAGGTTGTTATGCTAACCGCTACACTAGAGGCCACCTCCCAAAAACTTGTAATAAATGCTCGATTTATATAGTTTTAAATGTTTCTATTCGATTTTTACATTATAGCAGAATTTAAAATCCTTTTTAATTAACTTGTTAGAAACCGAACTAGAAACTATAAACATGTAATATAATTGTATTAATACAATATAATGCTAGTGATAGTATCGCAAATATTAAGGCGGGCTTTTAAATTTTCAGGCTTATAACAAACCTTTTCCTAATAAGATAAGAGCTTATCATATCCAAGGAGTTAACCGAGACGTAGGTGGGAGGATTGTGCTAAAGGTTAACTTACTAATTTGGATATAGATAAAGTCTTATTTGCAAAAGAACGATTAATGGTAACGGCATCGAACCTTAGAGTTCGCTCACCTTTTTATTAACATTATGATATTTTTTTTTTTTTTATATCGTATTTACAGTGCAGATTAAACTTAGTAAAGGTTTTCACTGCAGTGATTTATGCAAATTCTTATGCTCTTCATTGTATCTTTTATGTTTTATTTTGCGGTTTTCCTCCAATAATTAGGAAAGCTGCTGTTTTTTTCTTATTCCGACTGACTGATTGTGGTGAGATGGCCAGAAACAGTTAATTTTATGATTGAATATTTCTTCTAGATTCTTTTCTTTTTTTTTTTTTTTGATTTCTTGAAAATTTGGAGAGCCCTTTTCAATGTATGTATTTAAATAAACCAAAAGAAGAAAAAAGATATGAAGAAACTTGATTCATATAATTTGGCACATAATAAAGCTTTTGCTGAATCAGTTCATAAACAGTTTATCTATCCCATTACTTCCTCGCAGAAAAGTGGATTCATGATTGCGAAACATTCTCCGCCGAACGATTCCATTGCATCATTTTCCAGAGGACCGCTATAAGAATAGAATATATTTCCAGTTCTGGTGGGAACCGATGCTCCAGATCACGACAGCTCCCTCGGACGGAGTACCCTTTGGCGTAGCCCGGGCCACGTATATCGTGTTCCCACAGGGCCTCGAGCAATTGGATTCCGACTCCAGGATGGCTGCCAGATCGTGAGCCGGTCCTTTGATGTCTGTAATTGACCGCTACTTACAGGCCTGCCAACACAGAGGGTAATCTCCATTTCCATCCTCTTACGGCATATTGCCAACATCACAACAGTTTTCATCCTCCGCCTGATATACTCTATTGGTAGACCTTCCTTCCGAATCCACCACTTGCTATATCTCTTCAAGGTTGAAGTAGGTTGTTTTGATGGATTCCAATCTTGCAGCATTAGTGTGCTATTGCGCTTTATTACACAACATTATTTGAAAATATCGTATTTATAATCAATAATGTCGTCAAAGCAATTATAATAATTCAGAGAACTTGTACATTAACGTCTTCTTGCTATATCGTCTTTACATTTTTACTTTCTTTTATAATTTAAATGTATTGACCGTAAAATAATCATTGGAAATCTTATAATAACGGATTTTTAATATTTTATTCTTACAATTTATTGATTATTATTTTTTAATTCAGAAGTTTTTCATTTTATTTTATTATCTAATTAAATAAAAGTCAATATTAGAACTAAATACTAAATACTTATTAGCTGCGGTAAGATACTGAAGTAATTCATTTTTATTCTATAAATAATGGTAGAGTTCTGAGTTGCCATGCCGAAGGTCCCGGGTTCAAATTCGGCTGTGGTATATTATTTATTTAATCTGGTAAAATCCAAGAATAGAATCTATTGGATCTGACAATCCTCCCAGAGCTCAGGGAAAACCTGGTGGTTAAGAATGAAGAATACAGACAAATCAGCTCCCTGCACAACCGTTGTCCTAGAAACAGTACTGAACCCATAATATAAGTAATATTATGTTCTCTACTACGTATTGAACCCAAGACCCATCATAGGTTGTTGTGGTACAGTTGTTTTTTTTCAATTTCAATAGCAGTTTCGTTCGTTATCTTTAGGTGTGTATTCTTGTATAATTAATGGTATATAAAGATATTTTAAAAATTACATAGAACTCTGTATGTTAACATAAAATTCATATTTAGGATGATTATAAATTATAGATCATAAATGGTCTCTTCTGAGTTTAAATAATTCATTATTTAATCCGATGAACCTTACATAGATTCTTACCTTACATAGATTCTTAATTCATTATTGATCCGATGAACCTTACTAGATTCTTACCTGAGTGATTCCTACAACGGTTCGATAGAATAACACAACGCTACCCTTTACTTATTTTTACAAAGGACTCCAATATCCAATTGCAGCGGAGCCAAGGGGCATATCCTCTTCTGGATACTATGTATGATCGGAGTAAACATTTGTATGTATGAAGGAACTAAGAGGCGCTAAAATATGAAGTGGGGTTGTTTGGCGGGGAGCGAGGATTTGGAAGCACATCATGGGGATTTAGCAAAGTGCCTCCGGGTGCGGAGGAGGATCTGCCGAAGCGATCTCAATCGTCGGCAAGTCGAGTGAACAAAACACGATCGGCTCCGATCTCTATCTGTTGCTCCCATACCCTCTCGTCGATCCAATGATCGCTCCAATGGTGCTAGGTCTATTGTTAAATTCCAAGGTTTGAGCTTCAATTGTCAAGAACCAATAGATTGATAAGAAAAGTTAATGAAACAATGTCCTCTGTGCTATACGTTTATGGTCCGAAAATCCATACTCATAAAAGTATATTAGATCCGTTCTGGATCAAAATCGAAAAATTCCGAAATCATCGTCACACTTCAGAAAACATCCATAAAACACACCACCGGTATGTACCTCTAAGGTTCAAACCATTTCAGTACGTATCAATTTTCTAACCGTCTTGTTTTAAATCCGACCGAACCTCAAACTTCTCAACAAAAAAAAAACTTTATCTATTAAAAAATACTCATTCTAATTTTAGAAAATGTTTAGTTCATGCATTACTGACTTCTTCGGTATTCCAACTTCAAGCAATTTGCTGCGCCCAAAAATTCTGGTTCAAAACGGGACTAAAACCATATGGAAGGAAAGTATCTTGTTAGAAAAATTTAGAGACAAAATTCACTAGTGAAAAGTCAGTTTTTGAAATTTTGGACCCTCTCTGAACGGCTTATATTTATTTATTTAAAATAACAAATATTTTATTATATTTCATTTCGATCATCATTGAATTCCATTGCCAGCCTCTTAATTACATAACAGATTATCGGGATTATAATAGCCGGCTTTCAACTCCATAGTAGAATTTTCTCCAAAATGAATTTTAAGTTCTTAAAGAAGCGGAACCCCTGCTATCTTCGTAGGGAATAAGTGGCTAAGTTAGGCACAACTCCATTCCAAACAAAAAGTTAAGAGAATGACACAATTCCGCTTCCTTAAATAACTCACTCAAGACGAAATTCAACTTAAACATTTATTTATTGGTATTCCAGATAGATTATATAAATTTTATATGTTTTGGAATGCAGAATATTGAATTTTGTTTTACTTTTATGTCATTTTTTAAATTTAACGGTATTCATAAATATGTGCAATTAAGATATGTTCATATATAACCAAGATATGTATACTCCTTGATTTTTACTCTTTGGAAATAACAGTTAAAAAAATAATATCCAGGTCTATTATATAAGTGTGCTTCGCATTATACCAGACTAATTGAGATACTTCACACGGGAGGTGATGGACCCCCGATCCGTGGAAGCAGCATCAGGATGGGCACAATCCAGCTCGCTATGTGACAAATTGGAAGAGCGATTACGCCGAGAACAAAGTGGCCCACAGCGACGTGAGGATATGCGAGGATGCCGACGTGATGTCCACGCATCTTGTAAACCAGGGCGGACCATGGCCAGGGAATGACCGTTAGCTCTCTGTAGTCATCCTCTTCCTAGTCAGGATTAGGTCTTTGTCGGCTTGTAGAGATAGTCCGGGAGAGGATAACTGGACTTCGGGATGTTCCATCAACCAGAACTTGCACGTGCAGTCAACTTAGCAAGAGCTATCTCAAAGTAAGTTTGTACTTCGACATATGCTTCATTTAGCTCATCAAGGATGCCTGCCAATCCACATTCTGCTTCTTCGTCGTTCTTTCCTTAGAAGATCCTTCAAACTAAGGAATTCAGGAAGTGGACCTCCTGAGGTTCTCCAGGCTTCCATAAAGCTTTTTTCGCATATTTAATAAATATTGTATATAATATATATGTATAGAGTCCATATTTAAATCCATGATGAACGAGGATGTTGATGCCATCATCTCATTATTTCAGAGAAAGAAACAATACGAGTTGGAATTAGGCTTCTGATTATTGATTTTCAAATTGTTTTGTACACGCTCATGATTGGAATCTTCTCACTATGATCAGAAAAGTTCAGTAATCTTTAAGACAACGATCTTATTCCCTGTTTTTAGTTATTAAACCAACAACCCATGGCGTAACCTGAAAAGTGCTATAGACACATACATGTGTTCTGCGAAATCTTTTGTTGAGGACTATGAGCGCATATAGTTGATTGTCACCAACAGGCCAAGGGACACATTTATGTGGTTTTCATTTTTTTTTCATGTATTAATTATATGATAATATGAATAAAATATTATGCATAACTTTATGTGAGACTTTGAATCTATCAAGTTCATTGATAAAAAAATTTAAAGTAAGTCAAAATATTCGAGATTTTAAATTAGCTAATATATCATAATATTTTTAATGAATTGTAGGACGAAGGGTTAATTATTACCACCTAAATCAAACTTTACGTACAAGAATATTTTCGAAAGCTTGTGTAAATAATTTTCAGTAGTTTAATTTTTCAACTATGCTGTATAAAATTAAAATCGGACAGCTTATTGTTTTTAATATTTAATAAAGTCATTAAAATTAAATAATGAAATTTTTTTCGCTTTATGGACATTTTGGCATATTTATATATATAGATACCCCAATAGCTATTCCCAATTTTAGAATAAACTTTCAAAAAAACCTGAAAGAAATTCAGCTCTCTTAAAAAATTAAATATTCATTTTCATGCTAAATGCACAATTTAATGATAAGTGACTGAACTTTGCTTCTCCTTGTCTTTTTTTTTAAATTGGCTCAGGTTCAAAATAATCAGAAATATAGTGGAATAATTCGTTTTTTTAATAAATGGAATATAAACTTAATATTCCTAATAACCAAAATTACTCCATCTTATAATGTCTTCTTTGAGTTAAAAAATAAAAAAATAAAAATATGCGAATTGACAGTTTCTCTGAGTGCACTTGTAATTTTTTTCTTAGATTTTTAAATTTTATATGATAATCATTCTGTAAAATAATTATTTATTCAAGAATATATTCGTAAATAGATATCCTCAGACATATTACTCAGACATAATTACATATATATAAGGACCTAGTTTACGGAAACCATTGAAAAGATAATTACAATGTGTTTCAATAATGTTCTTTCCGAAAATTCCATCATGTTGGATTGCGACTGAAAACACTTTCTGATACATACGTTGACAGAGGTACCTGCTAGTGAAATCTATTGCCTACCTGAAATTTATATTGTCTCGTTATAAATTTATGTTGATTAAATTTAAGACTACAAGCTATAAAGTAATGAACGATTATTCCAGAGGACGACGCGTTATTTTTATAAGACATATTATATTATAGGGAGAAGTATATATATTATTGTGAGGTAGTGATTCGCCACCCACTTTCCCTGGGACATTACCATAATACAAGCTCTATTACTGCCCTCGATATATGTCTGATATTTACAGGCTACTGATAGCGGCTCATCCATGATACATTATTTGCCTGTTATATTTTGCGCGTTTTATTTTTAGTCCAGGCAAATAAAGAGAGAAAAAATTGCATACAAATGCAAATTATTATATAATCGTATATTCCTATATGATTAGCCTTGAAGATATTTTAGTATTACTTAAAACTTGATAAAAAGATATTTGTAACAAAAAATATTTAGGTACCAGTATGACCATTTGTCCTATCATCTGATTACCATTTTATTTTAATTTTTACTTATTCTACATCAGCGTTTTTTTTTTTGTATTTGTTTATATTTCAAATTTTAGTTAGGTATTAATTTTTTTTTTTAATTTTTGAGAGACTCTACTAATAAAAAAAAAAAAAACCTGTACCACTACAACCCGTGAAGGCTCAGGGGTTCAGAAAATGGTAGAGACAGTACTGTTTCATGGACAACAGTTGTTCTGGGAGGTGTATATATATTTTCCCCTATTTTCTATATATTTTCCCCTTTTTTGGGTACCCATTTAAGAGGCTGGGTGAGCCCCAGGAGGGTCCTAGATCCTATAAGATCCATCTCCAGACTAAATAAAATCATCATGTTAACAGACTAAATAAAAGCCATGCCTGCAGCGGGATTTGAACCAGGATTTTCGGCATGGCAATTCAGTGCTCTACCACATTAATAATTGAAAAAACTATAGAGGAAAATATATTGGCATCTTATATATTTTTTCCATTATTCAAAAATAACGGAATTAAGAGACTGGTGTAATATTCGTATGCACGAAAAAAAGTATTCAGTTTGAGATTTAATGAGTTATTAAAAATATAGTCCTATAATTTTAATTTGATTTTCACTCTGCTACTTCTACATTTTATTTCCATCTCTGATACTTATGTTGTTTTTTAAATTTTATTATATTTTTAGAGAGTGGTGATGATTACTTAATACTCCACAAAAATTGTCAGGTTGGAGATAGGAAAATTTGAGTCTTTTTATTAAAATAGTAAACGAAATTAAGAAACTACTGAGGATTAATTATACGGAGACTAGCGTTTAATGGAAGAAGAAACAATATTTTTTTTTTTACTGTAATAGTTATTAAAAAGTTTGATTACCAATTAGACTACAACACTATAATTTTAATTTGATTTTTATCTGTTCCACTTCTACGTTTTTTAAATTGTATATGTTGTTTTAAAGAAAAAATTATTGAAGGAAAAGGTATATGAACAAAAAATAATATTGTTCGAGATGCAATTGATTTTATAAAATTATATTATCTGTCAGAAAGTAGCCCTTTCTAATATAATTTATCTCTTTTACATTTATGTTTTATTTATTTTAAAATAACTATTTAATCGCTTAAACATTTTCAGAAATTAACTGGTAGAATCCGTAGGTAGTGTGAAGTTAACTAATCTTTAGAGTCAAAGTTAAAGTGTATGCTATGTATCTAGTATGAATTTATACTGTTTCTGATCTGTGTGTAATTAGGTATGTATTAAAGTGATCTGTTTAAGGTGTAAGCACCGTTATATAATTATATTATCAATTAGTGAATAATATATTTTTAAAATATAAATTATTTCTATTTTAAAAATGACATATTTTTTTAGTTTATTAAATATATTCAGAAATTAACGTATTTAATAATGTGGTACGAGATTAATACATTTTCAGAGCACTAATTTAAGTGTGAATAATTGGAAATATCTAATGTTCCTGATAGGTGTGTGTGAGAACCCACTAAGTGCATCTATTCTGTTAGGAATGTAATTTTTATTAAAATTTTGAAAACAATTCAATAATATGATGAGAAGAAAAGCCCATGAGAAAGAAGGCGGTAGAAGAGCGAAGGACGAGAAGGTGGTGGGAGAATATTATTAAATTAGGAGAAGTTGATGAGGAAGCTGATTGGCCAGCGAGGGCTCTAATTATGACAGCCTCTTCAAAAGGCCAATCCCAGCTAATCACCCCCAGCTCAATAACCCTCTCCTCTCTGCTCCGTCTCTTCTAGGCCTTCTTCCAGTTCTGGCGTCATGAGGAGTAACGCTAATAAAGGACATCCTCTCTATTAAGTTGAGGTCCAAGGATGAGGGTGGAAGGATTGTGTCCGCTACAACTTACTTTTTTGAAGACGGATATGGAAAAAGGGCTATCTACAAGTTTATATTTATTAACAACTAATTTTATTTATAACAAGTTTACAATTTATTACTGACTTAATGATTGTTGAAGATGGTTGGTACCCACTTTAGACCGGGTGAGCCCCAGGAGTGCCAGCGAATCCGGCAGGGTTTATATATGACTTATAGATTAAATAATTTGCTGGTTTTGAACCTTCACCATATCAACTCAGCATTCTACATACTGTGCTGTCCTGCTCCTGCTGATAATGAAATATATGTATATTTATTTATGTATATATTATATGAGTTTATGAGTATGATTTAAATTTAAAATATCCATCATGAAAGATTAACACTATTAAGTTGCTTAAATTCTAATATTGGAATTCTTATTTGTGTCCCCATCCTTCTTCAGAGTTCTTGGCAGCTCGATTTTTTATAGTTTATTTTCTTAGTATAAACAATTTTAAGAGAAAATACATAATTTCATAGAAGATGATGTGGAAACCTTTAGGGTTAACACGTTTTTAGATATGTGATATATAATATGTCACACTTCAATAAATCCTTGAATAAAAATAATTTCTTATTAAATTAATATGGTGATAATCGCAATAAAAAAAATATTTATTGCTGAACGTATATAAGTTTTTTCTTAATTAAAAAAAAACCTTAAAAGTATAGCCTACTTAATTGATTTCTGAAGCTATCAGCACGCAAGCTTTCTCCAGTTAGGGCTGGCGCCACTGAGTGGGACCAATTTCGAACGTTTGGACAAATTTATCTATTTACAAAATATGGATAATGAACATTTATTATTCATATTTCGCATTTTTTTCCGATTCGAAGCTTTAATGATACCGTATTACACTATCCAATAATAGTTACATTATCTTTATTTGTTTGTCGTATTTTTGTATATATGAAAAAACTTACTTGTGAGTTGCCTGTGATGTGGTGATTAGCGTCATAACCTTCTATACAGTGGGAGTCTTAAATTTTTCTTATCAATTATCAATTATCTTATCAACGTAAAGATATTTAACGAGTACCGGACACCGCACACGTTTGAAACTGGCATTTTAGGGCCCTTACGAAGGACGGCATAACTAAGGAATTTTTATTAACTTAAAAAAATCTTAGGGGCACCTATAGGGCTTCGATCTTCTATATAGTAGGTTGTTATGCTAACCACTATATCACGGGCTACGCCTTTAACAATACAGACCTTACCTACCTTTAGAAGAAAACTTAGATTGGTTAATTAAGTTGAGACAGTTCGGATCCTCGATGGGTGCGAGACAGATGACCGACACTGGAAGGTCGGTCTGGCTATTAGCCGAGGAGATGAGAGCTAATGTCCTAATTGCGAGGGACCTCCCGATCTAGAGAACCAATTTCATTCGACAAATTGCCCCGCTCCTCGTAGCAATTACCTCACCATACGGCTGCGTCTTTTTGGGAATCCTCCGAGGTATAAATATCGAGGAGATTGGGAACCGAGAAGGGTGTTCCAATTTCGAATTTCATCCTCAAGGGAGCGTTTAAAATGGATTCCTTTGCAGAGTTAAGAGGAATACTATACAGACCTAGCTCTGCCGGCCTTCCAGCAGCTGTACTCTTCTGTTCTAATAGAGTCCTCTCTTCTCGAAATCCCTCTTCACCTCTTCACCACCACTTTGGCTCGGTAGGTCTCACTAGCAATCCTGTTATGTTCCCTCCGGAGGAAGTGTCCAAGCCATCTCAGACGGGTTTCTACTATTCTATTCTATGCCTCGTTGCCTAACTTAGGTTTTAGGTTTGACATGATTCTTGTTCTAGACTAGGTCTTTTGTTTTGTCCTCAATCTTCTTTAGAAATCTCATCTGCTCGATCGAATCATGAAGTCGAGTCATGCAGCAGACCAGCTGGAGGATATTCTGTGCAAAAACACTTAGGATTAAAAGTAAGTGGTGGAGAGAAATGAATAAGAGGAAGAAATACAAAAGCTTGCTGAATTAATGAAAAAAATCTTATTGCTGAAAATAATAATGTCAGAGGCCAATGTAGTCAATCTTCTACAGGCTGCGAACCATTCCCAAACCAGAAGCGCTGTCAGCTCGACCCAGCTGGTTGCACTTTCGTTTCGTGGCTGTCCACGAAATTAATCTTTATCTCGTCGTTTTGATTAGATAAGTTGGTGTTTCCTGATTTGAAATCCAGCTCTGTTCCTATCTTTTTAAAACTAATAATAAATAAATAAAATAGCATCCATTTTACAGGGATTGCGATTGTATTTTTTTTTTGAGAGAGAGAGACTTGTCTACTCTAAATATTTATATTCATCTTAGACTTAGTCATGAACTCGTTAGAAAACAATATTTTTTGTATAAATGTATTCATATATATTGTTTTTATTTTGAATTTTCCTGTTGTTGGCCGTCTCCTTATATATCTTTTATTTTTTCCCCGCAATACAATATGTATAAAACCTGAGAATAAATAGTTAAAACATAAGTATCAGTCTTATTCCCATTTATTTATCACTAGTGTATTTAACTTTTAATTTTAATTGGTTTAAATAAATTATCGTCAATTTTATAAAACTTAAATAAATAAAGCCAGATTTTTGAAAGGTATTTTTAAAATAAATAATTATGGAAATTTATTAAAGAATAGATGTAGTAAAAGATATTGTGATGCTCAGTATTGTGCTGCCCTCTCTGGAAAATACTGTCAACCAGAAGAAGCAGGTAATCCGTAACAGACCATTCTTTGGTTTCACCACAGGTAGGAATCCTTTCTGATGAATGGATTGATTGTAGTCGTTCATTGAATAAGATGTGACCTGTGTTTGATATTGCCATAATAACTATTTAAAATTAATAATGTAAATATTTACATGTATAGTTCCATAATTAGGGAGTGAAGTGACTCAGTGCTAGGGCGCTGAGTTGCTGTGCCGAAGGTCCCGGATTCAAATCCGGTTGTGTCAGATTTGATTTAATCTGTTAAAATCCACAGATGGGCTTGGATCTACAGACCCTCCTGGTCCTCACCCAGCCTGTATAAAGTAGGTAGCCTTAATTAGGGAAAAACCTGGCGGTTGAGCGTGATCTCGGACAAGCCGCCTCCCTTCACAATTGTTGTCCAAGTTGTTCAGTCTCCACCATGTACTTGACTCAAGATGGGTTGTAGTGGTAGTTACAGTGATAATAATAAAAAAGAGAGCATAATTTCAGCATTTATTCGCATTGTATAAATATTCTTACTGATGACTAATTCATAGCTATATTGATTTAATACTATTCAATAAGTTTGCAATGAAGATGTATTTCTAATTACATATCCGATTGGCGATAGCATCAAGAAGTAAATATTAACTGAGAAATCTGTAAATATTGAATTTCTGTTTTATTTTCAGTATTTATCTTCAATAATTACGTGCTTTCAGAAAATAACTAATGATTCAAGTCTATTAAGTCTGATTCCGTTGATATGAATCTCTGTGTGATCTCCGCGTGTGATTTGAATAACAAATAACTGGAGACAATGCATACATGTTCTTCGGGTATTGGTGTTTTAATGTCTTATTAAATAGATAGTTTCCAATATTGTTTAATTTTTTAATAATAATTACAATCATTGAGCAGTATGATAATACTATTCAAACTGAAAGAACATCCGTTCATTTTCTAATAAAATAATATAAAACTGGTTTTGATTATTAGATTAAAAAGCAGATGAAGCTTTGATTTAATTCCATGTTCTTTATTAATGCTTGTAAACTTCTAAAAAATGAGAGATTATTGTTACCTTTCTATACTTTTACTATTCAGAAAATTATTCATTGATTAGTATCTAACATTAATTATTTTATTTTTACAGTTTTTTAAGATGAAATTATTCAAACATATTTACGAGATTATGAGTAATTTGAAACGTCAAATTTAAAAATCGGTTGAGCTGCTCATTCTAAACATTTATAATCAATGAAAATAGTCTATTTCGTTTAACATTACTTTAAGCTACTATAGCTAATCGAACGACCCCATGACGGTTTAATTTAATATGTTAACACCCGGGAATGGATCATATAGGATCTGGGCTCACCTCTGTAAAGAGGGTAACCATAATAGGGGGGGAAATCTGGTGGTGAGCTTGACAAACCACCTCCTTGTACAATAGTTATTCACGAAACATAAATAAATTAGAAGTCTTGTTTACCTATCTGACTGTCTACAGGGGAGTGCTCAGTAGTAGAGCGATGACTTACCGTGCTAAAGGCCCCAAAAGGTTCAAATCCGGCTAGATTTTATTTAATCAGTTAACAGCCACTGGATCTGGAGACCCTCCTGGGGCAAATCCAGCCTCTGTAAAGTGGGTGTCCTTAATTGAGGGTACCCTGGCGGTGGAGCATGATCTAGGACAAATCATAAGAATAGTCTCTGAACTGATTCTAAACCCAAGACCCTTCATGGGTTGTTTGGGTTGTTCTATTATTATTATTGCAATACAATTGTTAATTTAAAAAAAATTATTTGATTTTATGCTTACCGAAGAGGAAAAAAAAACGTATAAGCTGGAATGTATGACGAAAGGATCTAAATTTGGAAGGTAACCTCGACCTGAGGGGCGGTCCGATAAGCAGAGAGATAAGGATATATTAGGGCGGCCATCTTGCTAGATAAACAAAGGACTATATTATAAAATCATACATATATAATTAGGCGCCTGTGTGGCCCGCCATTGCCTATGTATTATCGCTTTGAATCCCTAATTAACCACGAGTCCTCTTGTATGCATTGTCCTGTCCCTAGTCGGGAATTAATTTCTCCTCGCTGTGCTTTTTTAAAAAATTTCCGTAATGTCATGAATATGAAATGGTGGGAAAGTTCGGGCGAGTGCAGCCATCTTCTATCTCCCAGGCCCTGAAATTCGTCAGTGCTATTCCTGCATCCGTCGAAGAGGATTTCCCCCGTAAAGATGCCAGCTCCCCACTGGCATCCTCACAGTACCTTCTCCTATTAACGCCTATAACTCATCGGATCCTGCCTCAGAGTGGAATTAATTACCGAGTTGACACGGGATAATTTACAGATTTGACAGACGACGCTCGCTCATACTCAGATGTGGGAGGTTCCTCCTACTCCTACCTGATGATGTTTTCGGAATCCGTTACAACTTAAATTTTATAACGGTTTTTGAGAATATTAGGGAGCTCAGTGGTATAGTGCTCAGCTGCTGTGCCGAAGGTCCTGGGTTCAAATACCGCTTGTTGTCAGATTTTTATTTTATCAGTTAAATGCCAGAATTGGATTTTGTGCGATCTAGGACCCTCCGGGGGCTCACACAGCCTGTATAAAGTGGATACTTAAAATAGGGGATATGACGGTTGAGTGTGATCTAGGGCAAATCGTATATATAGTCAGTATCCCCTACTAATCCCAAGACCCTCCTTGGGTTGTAGTGGTACAGGTTGTTTAATTTCAAGAGAGAAGCTCTTTATAAAAATCACGGAATGTGCATTGACCATATCAGAAGTTATTACCACCAATTTTTTATTAAAATATTTACTGGTACATTCCGTAACGATTATAAAAAAAAAATATGAAGTTATACTCCTTCATTTTGGACAATATAAAACGTTTCATTTTTCATCTCTCATTATGTATGCATGTATAAATTAAAATAGGCTGCAATGTACAGTAATTGATACTTTACCGCTATTCAATATTTAGTTTAAAATTGTTGGAATAATTAAAGTTTTTTTTTGTGAAATCGCGCTTATCCATCTTTAACGTCAAGATGTTCCTTCATTCCTGTAAATACTGGAACCATTTGATAGTTGATATATTCATAAAATTTATGTTTCATAGTTATCCTGTTCCCAATGATCATCCTAAATCACGCTCAACCCCCAATTTTTTCTCTCTACTTAGTGTATCCACTTCATAGAGTCTGAGTGATCCCCAGGAGGCTCTCCAGATCCCATAAGTTCCAATTCCGGCCACTAAAAGTTTAAATAAAAGTTTGACAACGGGACTTGTTGAACCAAGGACCTTCGGGACAGCAATCCAGCGCTCTACCACTGAGGCACTCCGCTCCCTAGCTATCTCTTGAAACTACTTCATAAATTTTATTTTAGAAATAAATGTCCAGCGCAAAGGAGACGAAGCCTCTGGTTAAACTCAAAATATTTTACATGCTCCTTCTAAGATGGCTATTAAAGTTGGAAGTACTTTAAAGGCTACTCCAAGACGGAACGACTTTCATTGGAATTTCAAAGCCAGGGAATTCGCCGACATAAATTTGTATGGTAGCTGGCGGGAGTACGTTACATATGTATACATTCCTAACAAGGGAGCCCCTCCGACCGGACTCCAACCAATCAGCCAGCGTGTCCTTCTGCTTCGAAAATTATCAACTCCTATCGCCACTATCTCACCGCGATCGCCGCTCCTCAGAGTTCATCAAGAGGACGTCGTCTGGAAGTCGGAGAAGGACGTCCGGCTTACAGAAGAAAAGAAAGAACTTGATGAACGTTGGGTTCAGAAAAACTCTTTTCTTATTGGGTTTGACAATTTATATCATGTTATAAATTGATGAACGTCAGCTTCAGAAAAAGTCATTTCTTATTGGGCCTGACAATTTATAACATGTTAAAAAGGGAAAGGTCAACAGAGACATTAAATAAATGTTAATACATTAGTGGAAAAATTCCACAAAAAAATGCACCCAAAAAACACACATCCCACCACCTCCAAAGCTCAAATGCAACTCTCAAAAGAGCTTGGAGGTGGTGGGATGTGTGTTTTTTGGGTGCATTATTTATGTTTTGCTTTGCTGTTATTCTCTTTCTGCCCTGGGAATGCCTGAATAGGCGAAGTATTGGACAGGTATTTTTAATCTCCTGTTTTAGTTTGAAGACTTAAGGTTTTTAGTTGGAATTTTTCCACTAATGTATTAACATGTTATCATAACTCTTATTTGGCCATGAAAAATTATGTAATCCAGGATAATTATATACTTAAAAATTTATAAGTATAACGTCAATGTGAAATAAACTAAGATTTAATGAATCGGTATATTAAAAAAAAGAGAGAAAAGTGGGGGGAATATAGTACGAGAAATTATGATCAACTAAAAGAAGCATAAAAAAACATTTTGAGTCTCGGGGTTGCAGTGGGAATTTATCTTTTAAGACCACAATGAAAGAGTGATAATTATAATGTTCTGTATTTCAGTTATAATGTTGGTTGAATCACATGCCATAAATAAATATTTTTTTTTTTTAACAATTGAAGAAATAGAAAAAACGCGATCCCGTATGTACTGTTGCCCGAAATTGTTCGGTTCGTTCTAGAAAACATCCTCTGTTTGAGTCTGTAACAAGCTCAACACCGGATTTATCACGTCCAAGCATAAGAAGAGCAACTAATGGTACGATGGAGACCCCGAAGAATGGATGGAGAACATTGAACTTGCCCGTTCTGCTTTGCATGAGGGTCCATCACTCTGAGGTTCAGTCACATGTAATTATCTCCTTTTTGTCAATTTGTTTGCCTTTCTCCTTTTTTCCCTCGGTCCCCGTCGCTACGGAGTTCTCTAAAGATGAATAATGTAAGAAAAGATGGAGTTTCATCTGTAAAACCACGAAGCACCGGAATCACTTAGATTAATTTATACAGTTGCAGTATTAATTATTTAAAAAAACAACAACAACCAGTGAAGAGTCTTGGGTTCAGTACATGGTAGAAACTATTGTTTGTAGGATTTATAGGATTGTTTATTTGTAAAATAAAATTATTAACATTATTCTGGTTTTCACATATACTGCTACTCCAAACAATAATTATATGCATTTTCGATTAGTTCATTTATTAATCAATACAACTTTATTGAAATAATGATCTTTATTTCTACTTTTAGCATTATCATCATCGTTGAGTTCAACAGTTCTTAGATCATTCTTAATTTCTATCATTTGTGAAAGCCAGACAAATAAAAACTTTTAAGGAAAACGAAAATTACAATTAGT
Organism: Troilus luridus; assembly: GCA_964056705.1. Lineage (NCBI taxonomy): Eukaryota > Metazoa > Arthropoda > Insecta > Hemiptera > Pentatomidae > Troilus > Troilus luridus. The sequence goes on along the minus strand of OZ057415.1, from coordinate 70,021,838 downwards.
TATTGATGTTATTAAATGATATTACTAATCTTTATGAAGTGCACAACTATTCAAAAACCTTCTAGTTAAATATATTGATATTTATTTCTTATTTCAATTGGATTCTAACCTTTGAACTAAAGTTGATTAAGTTCAAATAACATATTTAATGCACAGGCCGTTAGGTGTCACCAGTCTTGCGCAATACGTCGCAAGCATGTCGCGAACGCATAGTTTTTCCCCTATCAAAAGTTGCAGAACGTGGCTATAGAAGTTTTCACTATAAAAATAAGAAGAAATACTATATTTTGATATAGTATGTTTATATATGATATCTTCATAAAGATACTAGCTGACCCGGCCACGCCGTGACTGTTGTAATAGTTTTTAAAAAGATTACGTTAAAATTTGAATTATAAAGAAATAATGAATGAATGGATAAAATGAATTAAATAGATTTTTGATTTTACATTTTATTCATCTTATATCTAAGTATAGTATATAATAAATAAATAATAAACAAAATTCTTAACTGATAAAATATAAACATTAGATTAATGATTTTTAATTATGGCTAATAATATATATTTTTTAATTATAATTATTTATTTCAATTTATTTGAGTACTAATCAATGCACAATATTTTTGTTAATCTGTCCATTGCTAATACAAATAGATTTGATGGTTTACTTACACGTGAGTATCCAACATATAATTGTCCATGGGAGAAACATGAATGTTCTAGGTCCAAACCGCAAATGGACAACATTGTCTGGCCTTGAGCCTTGTTGATGGTCATAGCAAAAGACAAGCGTATATCAAATTGAAGTCTTTTGAAAGGTATTATGGGTTCTGATGGTATCATTGGAATACTTGGCTATAGGACGATTTTTCCTTTAAAGATTCCAGTCAACATTGCTGCTTCAATAACATTCCCGGTGATATTTTTGATGACCCAACGTGTTGCATTCGATTATTGGTGGCTTCAAATTAAGGATAATCAATAATAATAGCCGACACCTATCACTTAATGAAAAATTTAAAAAATCAATTTCATCTTCTTTAAAAAATCTTATTTTAAAGACGCACAGATTATTTTATTAAACGCACAGATTAGGAGATACAGTCCAAAAACTGAAATAACTCCGAAAATTTGGAAGTTTTTCGGCCACCAAAAGTATTCCCGTCGGTTTTTTTCGGTTGCAAACTTGGATTTACACTTTTAAGACATGCCATTACAAGATATAAAAAATGCAGCATCATCAAGCGTCACTGCTACGATCGACGCATAATCAATAATAATGGCCGACCCATATCATTTAGGGCTATGAAACATAGTTTACGTCCGACTCTCAGACCTACTGAATAAACACACAAAATTTCATAGGAATCGGTCGAGTTGTTTCGGAGGAGTTATGTTACAAACACTGTGACAAGACAATTTTATATATTAGATAGATATCATAAAATACTAGTTGGTGTTGTTGAATGAAATGTTCAATCACTTTCTCCTTACTTAAACTTTTGAACTACGTCCTGTATTGAAATCTCCAAGAGATAAGCAATTCTTCTTGGTCCTTGGATACCAGAGTGGCATTCAAACAAGTGACTTCATAAATCATAAGCACAATCTCTCGGTAATGAGCGAGGTACTTAGAACTTATCCCCTTCATTCGCTCACGGCCTATAAATCTGAAAGAGGGCCACCAGTAAGCGCTAAGAACTTAAGCAGGAACAGATGCTTCGCCTTTGCTCCCCCTCGAAGGAGAAAAAAAGAACTGGGGGGGAGTTGATGAAAAAAGCGAAGAAGGGAGACTATGAAGGAAATGTCATCAGGCGGTGGATTTACATATAAAAAGGAATTAGACTGGAGAGGTGCAGGGGTGCCAACAGCCAATTAGGGATCAGGCCTACCAACAACCGGCGCTTATTAGCTACTCTTAATTTCTATTGTCTTTTATAAATCGGCTATGGGAAGAGGCAGAGAGGTCAAAAAGCTAGGGTTTTACTTCTAGTGGATGGGATCACATTGACTCCCTTACCATTAACTTGTCGATACTCATCTCAATAGTATACTCTTATTCAAGAACTTCGATTCAAGTCAAACAAACGTTTGCTCTATACCTTAAGTCTTAAGCTAAGTCCCTTTGGGTAACTCTAAATCTTTTGGAATTCTTGAAAATAATTACAAAATACTTTTAGCGCCAATTTAATGATATAGACAGATATTTAATAATTTATGCATATCGCTTTTTCAAAAGAACAACGACATAACTCAAAAAATGGCATTATTTTTTAAGCTTAAGTTTTCACTTAAGCCTGTATTAGCAATTGTATTGGTTGATGCTTTTTAATTCAGGAACGACATATCTGTTATTCCATTTCCTAGAGTTTCATCATGTTTTAACTTGAAGTTTTATAGGAATGATGACAGTTAAAATAAAAAGTTTAAAGCTTTTAAAAATTTTTTGATGGCTAATAAAATTATTTCAATACTATCATTCCAATAGGAATGTTTTAATTTACCAATACCCATCATTTTTTAAGTCACATGAAGTTTCTAATATCTCTATTGAATAATTAAGTTTTTTGAGATATGACCGAGCGATATATAATGTAATAAAATTTGGCATCTGTTAATATGGAGATAAGATGACAAATGATCAATTAAAAATAATGAAATACTCAATAATCGTATAAGAAATAAATAATATATCACTACCGTCTTTTAATTGTGGTGTGTTAGTTTCTCATTGTAGTTAACATAAATGTATTAAATCTAAAAAAAAGTGAAAGCAGATCTGATTGTGAAATGCAGTGGAAAAAAATAAAAAAGAAGGAAAGAAAAGCTCAATGTCAAATGATCTTATTTCTTCAGGCGACAGAAATCGTAATGGCCGCAATTAATCGATTAACCTTTAGGTTTCACAATGTTGGAAGTAGTCTAAGATCGATTTTGCTGCTTGTTGCTTAGATTTTTTGTTTCATCATATCTGCTAAGTCCCACTGAAGATTATGTACGCAACGAGCAGTTTAAAATACTAATTGATATAATAAAGAATGAGGAAAAACACATTTTAATTAATTGGAGCGATATTTGTAATTATGTCAAAATAATGTTTGTTTTTTAATGTAAAATTTGTATATTAAAGTAATATGAAAAAATAATTTTTCATAAAAAACTATTTTTAATTTTACATATATATAAATATGTAAGATGTAATATTTGAATGTGTTATAAGTCTAATGTACCTAAAAAAATATATATCTTTATTCTTTTAAATAGTCTTAATTATTATTATTTCATAATGAAATTTAAAATGTGTGTAGTGTTAAAAACATAGTATTTGCCCATAATTATTTATTGGTATAATGCAATTATCTCAATATATCAAAAAATGGAATTATAACACTTTCTGAAATAACAGCTCATGTGTTATTATTTATACACACACACACACACACACACACACACATACATACATATATATATATATATATATATATATATATATATATATATATATATATATATACATTACATAATAATATAATGTAATTGAATTATAAATCGAAAAGGTCTATAATGTAAATACCCTAAGAAGAACTAAGATAGGTATAAGAATGCGAGCGAAGACTGGGAGTACAGGAGCACAACATGGCGGCTCCTCTTCTATAATGCTGTTTTTATCGCCAATTTTCTTTTATTTACTTTTAGCTGCCACCGCGAAGATCGGATCTTCGTGTTCCTTTTGTGACTTCACGAGGAGTGGATCAACGATTTTTGCCTATCACTCAAAACTACATCCGTCCTCTTTGAATAAACGGTCGTTGATAAAACGTATTTAATCATAGCTTAACAGAAAGCTATGTTGTGTATATTTTATTATGAATAAAAACGTAGATTCATAGTTAATTTTATTAACCAAAAATGTTTGGCACACGTGTTAAGTGCTAATAATAATAGTAATAATAATAAATAATCAGATATGATCTGTGATGTAAATTCGTCTAATTTAAAAAAAAATATATCATCGTTGAAATTTATTTATTTTTTAGAATAGAGAAATAATTTTATTCTGTGATCAGCTCCCTTAAGAATAACAAATGTTGACAGTAATATTACAACATATATCTACATATTAATACCCGAAGGCTCGATGCCGATACCACCAATCTCTGCTTACAAGCTTCTGTCCACGGACGATTACCCAAACCCAAATCCGCCAGATCACTCTTAACGCAATTTATATAAACATATATGCTTAATATATCTACAGAGTCTTTTAAAATGTATTTATTTGTATTTACAACTGAATAATAATAATACAACAAGTAGAAGCATCACTGCCATTCCTTTATTTCATAGTTTCATGACGAAAAGTAGGAAAGGATTATATCTATGCGCCTCAAGTCGTGACTGGAAAGCTTCTTCGGTTCATATATAAGCTTGATTTATTTTTTTAATTTAATTGTTTTCAGTAATTTAATTGACCAATTAATTCAATTATTTAATTAAATTATTCGGAGTCTTAGTATCAAGGTGAAATGAACATAAAGAGGACATAATGACGGGGAATGATTGTTAATGGTCTAGACATTTTGGCCCCATCTACCCCTTTAAGTCAAGAAATCTTTTTTTTTATTAATTTAATTATTGAAATTTACAACTGTACAATAATACATCAAGTAAAATGAATAAAATTAGGATAAATTAAATAAAGAGAAATTACCGACTAGTATATACTCAAATAGCAAATTCAATATCGGTCACGGGGCCATCTTCTTTTCAAACGCCTCGGAGGATTAGCTGGAATCGAAGAAGTAGCTAAATTTGAAGATTGACATCGAATTCGGGCCAAATCAGCAACAAATGGGACATTAAGGTCATTATGGATTACTTTGTTAGTAACAAAGTAAGGAGCATTCAGGATTTTACGAAAGATTTGGGATTGTAAGGGTCGGATACGAGAGGAATTCGATGGCTTAGTGGAGCCCCAAAGCTTAAATAGGTCTTATAATAGTCATGTATAATACGTTTTTGTAATTTATTGGGAGCTTAGCGCGTTTGTATAGTAAATGTTGAAGTAGCCTGAAACGGGGAGCAGTTTCTTGTCTTTTCAGTCTAGTATGGGGATTCCAAGTTAAACGTTTATTATTTTTGATGCGGACTTAAGAATGGGATTTGTTCAACAGGAATCAGTGGGGTATTATTTAAGGATGCTGGAGGACAAGAATTCTTATATCGCCCCTTCAAAAGAGCAATTACATAACACAAATATTAGCATTTTTGAATTAAGACTTCAGTAGCAAACGACTTATCTGATATTACCTTTCCAGCATGTTTTTTTTTAATAAAGTCATATTTTGAGTTGTATTATGTTCGAGCTTGAGGTTTTAACGGAATAATGACATAAGTTAAAATCAAAATAATTTCAAACTTTAAAAAATGTTCTAATGGTAATAAATAATAAATAATTTCAATACCATCATTATAATAGGAATGCTTTATTTACTTCAATACCCAAATTTTATTTTTTTTATACATAAAGAACTTTTAAATACGGATGAAAAAAATTCATCAAAATGTTTTTGAGTCATTACATTATTTTAAAGGAGCGATACTCGTATATAGTACAACTCATGTCGATCGAAATGGCTTTAATTCTTTACTTAAATTACCCCCTCTATAAATATACACCCAATGTACTTAATGGCCCAACCGAGCACTGGGATATTGGTGGAAGTAGTAACAAGATAAGCAAATAATCATAAATGTGTACATAATGTATTCGAAAACACTTGCTTAATTTAAATTAGTTAAACATTTACAACAATCAAACAAACAAGTTAGAATTGACATATGTTTAACATGTTCACGGTTACTAGATTCTCTCCAGTCGTATTATTGTCGGGATGAGATACATTATGTCATCAAAACCCTCCTAGGAAATCAAGACTTGCGGACACAGTTCAATCAGTCACCGATGCTCCACTTACCAACCCAGATACTCCTTTCTGGATCCTTCATCGGGAGATAGTTGATGACTCGCACGAGCCATTTGTCCCGGTGGGAAGTAGCCAACTATAAATCGCTCAGGAAGAGGCAGTGAAAAAATAGTTATAACTTTTAATGAAGCCGGAGACTGGATATGGGAAGGCCAGGTCGGGCCCTCACTGACAACACTGAGCAGTTCATCTCTTTTCTTCTTATAAACACTTTTTCACTTCACCTCCACACAGTTTTTTCTTATTTTCTTTTTGTTATCCTTTTGTTCTTCTTGACGTCCCATAGCGAGATTCATGTGAGAACCACTAGATTTCCGTGTTTCCTTACACAGCCCCCTCATAATTTAATACTTGCTTCTACAGTTTGTTATACTTCGAGTCTGCTTTATTTTTATTCTATTATCCGCAACTGTCCTCCCATGTATCAGAGTCTTTTAAGGTAGACTCCCGTCTGGCTTTCGATTCAATGAATCGTCGAATTCATAAAGGGCAGTAAACCCATAATTAGGGAAATCTAAAAAAAATCTTATTAACTTTTTTCGATATCAATTCCGTAGGTTGTCGCTCAGAGTAAACTACCTACCTAGCTAAAACCCCTGCACAACTGCAACTTAGTTCTCGGTTTCAGTACGTAGTAGAGACTGTACTGTTTCTTGGACAACACTTGTGCACCTCCCTCACCCTTGGAGGGGATTTGTCCTATCACAATTTGTTTTGTTCACCCTCACCCATCAACATTTTCGCCTATTTTGGTACCATTTTATAGAGAGTGGGTGTGCCCCTAGATCCATTATACAGGGTGTTTCGGAATTGCACGGCACTATTTTAGGTATGTGTTCTTTAACACAAAATAAACAAAAAAGTTCATATTAACATATATCTCATACTCATTAATTAAACAGATATCAAAGGTTAAAGTTTTATTATTTATTATTACTATTTATTATGATTTATTTTATTTTAGTTGTTACTAATGTTTACCATTCAAATGGTAGAGTCCCAGACTAGTGATCTGGAAGACCCGGGTTCGAGTCCCGGTCCTGGACATATCTTTTCTTTTCAAATGAATATTACTATTTATGTATTATTATTACAACATTTAGAGTAACTGTTCAAATTGTACTTCATTCAACCTCAACATTCAGCACGACGAATCCATGCTTCTCTGGCTCTTCGTATAGCACCAGGATGGTGCTTGATAGTTACTGCGGCTTCCACGATCCGATTTCTTACCTCTTCTTGCGTGCCAACTGCCGCAGAATAAACTATATAAACTTCATCCAGCTATATAAAATAATCTAATGGCGTTAAATCCGGAGATCGTGGTGGCCAATTAACTGGTCCGCTTCGACCATCGGTCTCCATAAGTTGCATTTAAATAATCAGTGACACTACGAGAAAAGTGAGCTGGAACACCGTCATGCATAAACCACAGCCTTTTCCTAATGCCTAGCGGAATATCTTCTAGGAGTTAATGAGGATTATTTTGCAAAAAAGTGCAAGTAAGATGTACCTGCCTAGGTTGCTAAAAGAAGGGGCCGATGATGTTGTCACCTAGAAGACCACACCAGACATTTAAAGAAAAGGAATGTTGGTAATGTCCAACAGCAGTCCTGTGAGGGTTTTCGTTAGCCCAAGTATGAGTATTTTGAAAATTAAGAATCCCGTTTCTTGTAAAGCAAGATTCATCAGTAACCAAAATGCAGTTCAGGAAGTTAGGATCTCGTGTGCATTGTCGAATTAACCACTGGGAGAAATTTCTGCGCTTGTTATAATCTTGTGGTAATAAACCTTGCCTACTCAATACTCAATGGATACAATTGTTGTTCGCGTAAAGTTCGCCCTAAGCTGGTTGAGGAAACATCGAAACGACGTGACAATCTTCTGGTACTAGTTGTAGGAGATAACTGAACAGCATCAAGTATTTCTTCTTCAACGTTTGCAGTTCGTCGAAATCTTTGTCGACCGGCGTTTACTCGTATAGGTTTTAGCGTGCCATTATCCCTAAGGCGTCTTTCAATGGCCTCAAACGTTTTACGATTTTGTATTCTTTGATTAGGAAATTTTTCACGATATCTTCGAACAGCAGCAGCACCGTTTCTATGCACCTCGCCACAAGTTAAAAGCATGTATGTTTTTTCTGCAAAAGTGAATAAATTTGTGGTGTCTCCCATGATAATCATAAATTGAACTGTCGCACAGTATTCACTCACACTAAAACACACAGAACTAGACAAACAGATGAGCAACTACTGTCATTGCTTATCGTTTATATATTTATCAGGTGATTAAAACCTGTAAAACCTATAATAGTATTAAAGACGCTAAACTTTGTGCAGTCAGTCTTAATGTAGTAAATAAATAATAATTCTTTAACATTTGATATCTGTTTAATAAATGAGTTTGAGATATATGTTAATATGAACTTTTTTGATTATTTTGTGTTAGAGAACACATAACTAAAATAGTGCCGTGAACTTCCGAAACACCCTGTACAGTATTCTATAAGATTCTAACAGATTTAATAAAAGTCTGCCAGCTGCGGGGTTTGAACCACGGACCTTGAGAACGGTAACTCAGCGCTCAACTGAACCATTCCGCTCCGCGTCGAGTTAAATTACAGGTTTTTACTTTCCATTCGTTTTCTTTTGAATATTCCCGAAAATAAAAATCATCGTGAGTTTTAGTATGAAAAATAATGTGATCTTGGGAAATGAGTACATTTCTGTAATCGTTACATCATGAAATAACGTTTTATCGCTGCCGCTGCCGCATACTAGGGCCGAATGGCCAAAAATCGGAAAAAATTCAATATCTCGAAAACGGATTACCATAGAAACTTGGGGTCGGTTTCAATCGACTCAGAAAAAAAAAATACGTCAAGTTCAACTGTCTTTAAAAACTAATGAGATGAAATGAAAGCCTAATGGCAAGATACAAATTTCAGCAATTTTCGGAATAGGTTGTACGCATCAAAACAAGTTGCAACAAGTATTTTGAGTGCATGGTTAAATTAAATAATGATTACAATTAAAAATTCAAGGACGCTAAAAAACTGGAGAATTTTGTGAATAATAAAACTAGTGATTCAAAGTCAAAGGTTGTTCAAATTGAAAAGAATCTTACGTTTTCGTTTAGGACTCGCGTGTCTTTTGTACTCCTCCATTTTTAAAAATTTTTCTTGTAGGCAATGTGAAGGATGTATTCCATAAACTTGATTCTGGCGTGTAATGGAGAGATACCAAATTCGAGACCATTCACATAAACAGTTTTCTGTTGGATTTTTCGTTCATTTCCGAAGGTAAAGCACTGCATATGTAGCAGGCACTTGCAGACTTCGTATTTGTGATGGCTTGAGCTACCTTTTGACGTGGAGACATGTATTATTTGAGCCAATTGGGTAAACAAGATAATGCAACAAACAAAGGCTTGCTCTAATCCTTTCCTTTCTTACCGGTGTCATGATCGGATAGGCAGATAAAGGCAGATGATTTTTGTTCTAATAATTACTTTAACACATCTAGATTGAAAAGTGAGCATCCACATATCGGAGGAACCCGGAGCTTTTTTTGTAATCATTGCTGTTCTCAATAATCATTTTAAATTAGTATCTTATAACTTTGTCAAGCGCTCTAATTTTTTGTTTGCCCAATTTGACTGATTTGTGGCTAAGTTGACCATCGTAGAGCAGGGAAAAAATTTGATAATTTTTTTTATCCCTCTTTTACCATTATATATCACTCATTTAGAGTAGTGTGTAATTTGGTCAAAATTCCAATATTCTGACAGTGGGCCTAAATAATTGGGAATAACCTTGAAACAGGGAAACAAATCATGCTGTTCCTAGATCCTGTAGCTTATACAGTGTGAGAATCACAAACTAGGTAATCGAAAACTGCGCTTTCAAAAATCGAATTTTTCCCGCTCTGGCGCCACTGGCGTCCAGTTTTAATATCCGTCTGTGTCAGATAATTTATTATATCTATTAACAGCCGGGGATGGATCTTTTGGGATCTTAAGTCTCTTCTACAGTCTCTATGATATGGGTACCCAAAATAGGGGGGAAATCTGGCGGTTGATCGAGATCGTTGTCCTCAACAGCAGAGTCTCTATCACCTACTGTATCTCAGACTCTCCATGAGTCGTAATTATAAAAGTTTTAGTTTTCCTGCAATATAAGCAGGAAAAAACAATTATATCAAATTTATACTCATATCTCTGACGTTGGTTATTTAAATGTAATAGTCCCACGGTACAGCGCATTATTTCAACTATACATTTTAGATTTATTTTAAATTCTCAATTATTTATTTTTATTGTCTTTTTATAAATACCCAAAATGATATAACGGTATTTCAAAACATATCAGCTGTCCGTGTAGGATAAGCCTAAACAAATTGATGTAGAACGAAGAGATGTATTACTTAAATGTAAATATGATAAGTAATAATTAATCACAATTTCTGAACTGGACAAACTTATGTGAAATTTAGTAGTTTTCTAGTGGAAAAAAAATCAGCCAATAGGAGAGTGTGCTTGAAGACTAACCAAGTATGGCAGATACAACGGTAACTTAGACCGCACTACCTCAAACCACGGTCATCAGAGACATTCACTAGAAAACCCCATGAAGCTCAATTTAAAGCCTATTGGTTTCTATTTTAGTCTTCATTAAAAGTTTTTATAATTTATAAATTATTTTTATAATAATAAATTAAGGGCATTTAATAATCAAATAAAATTCAGGGGAAGAAAACGGTCCTAGTTGAGGTCAAATGAAGAATTTATAGGTAACTATTCCGCAGGTTGTCGCTTCTAGTTGAGTCTGATTCTAACAATCTACTTATTAGTAATTAAAATAAAATAATCTCGGTAATAGGCACAACATAACTTGAAAATTAAACAATAAAAATGCACAGAGCAACATTAGTGGTCACAGTATGGGAGTGAGGCGGACTCATTAAACAAAAACTTTAGCCATAAATCATTAAATAATTAATTCGTCTGTTTTATGGCTATTTACAATCATTAACTATTTATTTTGTCATTTTGATTGCAATATATGGCGTTTATTAGCCATTCATTAACTAATCAATTTGTCAGTTTTCGCAACCCAACAAATTGCATGACAATGTTTTAACTTAATTAGTCTACTCTACTTTGTTTAAACTTTTCATTAAACAAGATTGTTAAAATCTTTTATGTGAGATCTTGGGTATTGCGATCGCTAAAAGTAAATTTTGTTGATTTTTATTTTAAGTTTGCTGATAAATAATATGGATTTTAGTATTGCCTAAATCATAAAGTAGGATCCAGGCTTCAGAAATGAGATTCCTAAGGAAGATAGAGGGGAAAACAAGACGAGACCGAATTCGCAACTCGATCATTAGATCAAGCCTCGGAGTGGACCCTGCGGAAAGAGTCATTGAAGAAAACAGTCGAAGATGGTTTGGACATGTTTTAAGAATGGAAAATAACAGGCTGGCCAAGATGACACACGAGGCTAAGGTTGAAGGAAGAAGGTCCAGAGGAAGACCCCGACGTACCTGGGAAGATGGTATTAAGGAAAGCTTCGCAAAGAGAAGTCTGGAATGGAATAGAAGGAGAGAAATGGTAGAAGCTCGTACGGTGTGGTCCGGGCTATACAGAAAGAAACCTCACACTGTAGAGCGGTAGAGAGGAACGACTATGATGATGATGATAAATCATAATTAATTAATTTATCAGTTTTCGCAACTAAAAAATCACAAGAGGATATTTTAATTTACTTAGTCTAATCTAATTGGTTTGAAGTTTTCTGACGGTTAACAACATTTGTGTGGGATGTTTGTTATTCTGATTACAAAAAAATATAGATTTGTTCATTTCTATTTTAAGTTTGCTGATAAATTATTTAGATTTAATTATTGCACGGTATCTTATCATAAAATGTTAAAAATGATGTCAGCTTTGTATGAATGAAACCCGTAATTTTATATAGGACAATATAAAATTACAGAAAGATGTGTTCCAATTGTAGGTACAAGGAGGATATAATTTATCGGAATATAATTGAGTCAAGATGGTTAGAGATTTTGAGTTCAAAAATCTTGCTGTGAAAGAATTGCTCGATAAAATAAAAATAAAACTGACGAAGACGAGAGAGACGATCTCCTGTCGGATATATAATTATACAATATGGAGGGCTTTATAATAACCCGTCTATATCTTCAGCTGCATCTCGATTTAATGGCCTTATGTATTATCTACTCATCTTATGGCTCCTCCATACATAATTACAATTAATTTCTGAATCAACGGACAATTAATTCGTGGATAATTGTTTCAATAAAGCTAACTCGTATCCTGTCGGCAGGTACGAAGGCAAGGGGACTTCAACTATTGTTCCAAAAATTTCACTAATGAATAAGAAAACGAGTAGTGTCAAAAATATTCACTAAAACGATAACAGTTTTTAAAGGAAGAAATTGGTCAGGGTATGGGTCAAAAAATTCTCTAATTTAGGAAGAACTGTTTATTTGGAAGCCGACTTTTCGAACCACATTGCAGATCTTCTTCAGGGCTAAGTATACAAGGTGCAAATTAAATAAAATAGTATGTGGTAAAGAGTTGTATGTGTAAAATATTACTCTATCAATGTATTACAAAAACTACTCTATACGATTTACTATAATTCTTAAATATATTTATTAACCGGGTATAATTATTAAATTGTTAACGGCCGGAGATCAGAAAACCTGGCGGTTGAGCGTATCCCGTACAAATCCCCCACCTGCTCAACCGTTGTCCTAGAAACATTAGGGTATTTACCACGTACTGAACCCAAGGCTCTTTACAGGTCGTAGTAATACAGTTTTTTTTGTTGTTGTTTTTTTTGCTTGTTTGAATTGATAGCATATTTAATAAAATAACAGGTAATACCATAAAAATAAGAAATACTAATAATAAATATTAATTCTGGAAAGTTGAAACTTCAGAAGACCAAAACCTTGTTTTATATATTTTCATTAATTTCTCCAGGCGAAATTAATATCTAGACATAATGGAATATTGAATTTAAAAAGCAATGTAATCGAGTTATGAATTAATTTTAATTATTAAGCATTTTTTAAATTTAAATATGGCAAAACCTCAGTAAAAATAATTTATTTGGTAGAAAATATAGTAGCTATGATACTATGGATCATTCTTAATAACAATCTTAATTCCGTTATAATATAAAATATTACAATACAAGATACAATAAAATATTAAGATAAAATATACTCTTTTATTTTTATTTTAGTTGTTACTAAAGTTGGCGCTTCAAGTTTAGTTACAACTGGTTTAAACTTTTCATTTGTTTCATTTTAAATATTTTGAAAGAAACAAGTTATCGTGAGCTTTAGTACTGGAAAGAACGTAATTATGGGTTATGAGCAGATTCCGATAATCATTTCATGAAGAAATGAAAGTTTCAACTAACATTTCGAAGTTAGATAATATATCTTTATATAAATTATATATATTTTTTACATTGTTTATTCCCGTCTTATTTATATATTATTTTATTGTTTATTCCACAGGTTTATTCAGCCCACAGAAGAACACCAACAACGTGGGTTTAACTAGTTTCGCTATTTAAGGAATTATTTTCGGGTCCCCACTCGAAACACCCAAAATAAATCATTTAGCCATCAATCATTAAATAATTAATTTTTCAGTTTCTTAATCCAACGAATTGCGTGACTAACTTTTAATTAATTTACAATATACTGCAGTAACATGTATGATATACCAATAATTCTAAATGTTTCTCTGTAAGTAGTAATAACACCATTTTATAAATAAAATTTGCTATGCATGTGTAACTAAAAATAAATATTCATATTTTAAAATAAAACTATATTGATATTATTCATTTTAACATTTTTTTATTTTTTTTTATAGGTCAATTTTGTTTTGAAACGTTGTCAGTTCCTCGTTCAACGGCCAGACTCGACCGCACTTACTAAAACGGCTAGACCTTGAACTATCCAACACAAGAAGAAACCATAAACATTTCCTTGTTTTATATTTCGCCATAACTATTACAGTTTCCCATATATATTACATAAATAAAAATGATAGATAATTGACTCATACGGGCCACGGGTGGTTTTCCCAAGAATTCATCTACGTTATATAATATAATATATTTGTATCTTGCTGAATTCTTTGGAACATATAAATAGAATAAGTTCATCGTCCAAATTTAAATCTCTACGATTATATTGATCGTAATCCCCCCTTTTACGTTTCGATCTACTCCGACGTGTACAAGTAGGCTCAACATCTAATAATTTTTTAGAGATTTTTTCGTTACTGAACCAGACAACTTTACTAGATCACCTCAACCGTCAATATTAATATTAAAGCTGCATTTACGGTGAATAAGTGGTTAAGTCGAATTTTGCCCACAGAGAATAAATAGTACTAAGGGAAGCGGAATCGTGTCAATCTCGTACTCTATGGCTTGAAATGGCGTTATAAAATGAGCCAATGCCTGACTTAGCCCCTTATTCACTAGGATAATAACACGATTCCGCATCATTAAGTACAATTTTCGACTAAATTTGATTTAACTACTTATTCACTGGGGCTGTAGAAATAATGACAATATTCACATATTATAATATTTACGGATTGGTAATATTATCGAATGATTATATCATGTGCAATAATGTTAACAGAATACACGTTCCTACGATTCTATTCAGACCTTTTTCTTGAAAACCTTCCGGCGTTCGTGCTTTACGTAGGAAAGATAATTTTATATCAGGCGTTGAGGATCAAAATCGGATGACTAACAAAAATTATTTCACATTTTTTGCTTGTTTTTGCTAGCCGAGCAATTTTATGATTCCGAAACTTTAGGTTCTGCCCCAGACTAACTGAAAAATATCGAGTTAGACAGAATTGCCTGACTAAACTAGCTATACAGATAATGTTTGAAATTTCGGAGTGTTCATCCTGAACGCCTCATATAAAGTTATATCGTTTGAGTTTCTACGGTGTCGAGTTTTGGGCTCCACTAAACCATAGAATTCCTCTTCTATTTAATTACAATCCCAAATCCTTCGTAAAATTCTCAACTCTTCTTTCTTTGTTACGAAAAAAGTAATCCATAATGACCTTCATGTCCCATTTGTTGCTGATTTAGCCCGAATCCGATATCAATTTTTTCATGACAAACTTTATTCCCACTCAAAACCTGGCAACCTCTTCAATTACTGATAATCCTCCGAAGCGTCAGAAAAGAAAATGACCACGTGACCTTTGTTCAATTTGTTATTCGAGTTTTACCGGGTAATTAAAACATTTTTCATTAATTCTATTTACTTGAATCATTGTTATTATACAGTTGTAAATTTCAATAAATAAATGATAAAATAAAAAAGTCTCTTGACTTGAAGACTTAGCTGGCGCCTAAACGTCTAGACCAATAACAATCAGTTCTCGCCATTCCTCTTTACTTTCGTTTCGCCTCGTTATCAAAACTACAAATAATTGAATTAATTGGTCAATTAAGTTACTGGGAATGATTTAATTAAAGAAATAAATCGAGCTTATACACAAATTGAAACTTTCCAGTCACGACCCCAGGTGCCGAGATGTAATCTCTTCCTACTTTTCGTCATTAAACTATGAAATAAAGGAATGACTTGGCGATAGGAGTCATCTATTACTGCCCTTAGCAAATTAATTTACCTCAGTCGGCCATTCATCCTTCAGTCCACAGTTTGATGGATTATGGGAACTCATCCTGTGGTCCGACCAATCCCGTGCAAGGCACCGCTCGGTACGTCTAGGTATTGTTGGAGAATATTATTCTTTTGAAGAAAAAACTACTTTAGCCGCGTTGATTTTCGGTAGGAGAAAAACTAACGGGTTCGCCTCACCGAGATGTGCGTCATGCTTACGTTTTGCGCGAGACTGGCGACGCGTAACGGACTGTGTATGAGCTAAACGATTTGTTTTAATAAACATGCGTTAAACGTTAGAAATTGATTGATTTAAAAATAATAATATTCAACTAAAAGGTCTTTTAAAGTTGTGAAATGCATACAAATAATGAATTAAACCTTTCATAACTTTTTAAACTTTTCGATTTCCCTAAAAGAATTGATTTGTCCCCATCAAAAATAATAAACGTTTAGCTTGGAATCGTCATTCTAGACTGAAACGTCAAGAAACAGCTGGCCGTATTAGGCTACTTCAACATTTACAAACGCTCTAAGCTCCCATTTAATTACAAAATACTCATATACATGACAGTCATTAGGCCCACCTGGAATTTCAGAGCTTTGGGGATCCACTAAGCCATCGAATTCCTCTCCATACTGATGTATTCAATATAAAGTGTAAATTTCATCATCATCATCATCATCATGGTCGTTCCTCTCTACCGCTCTGCAGTGTGAGGTTTCTTTCTGTATAGCCCGGACCACACCGTACGATCCTCTACCATTTCTCTCCTTCTATTCCATTGCAGACTTCTCTTTGCGAAGCTTTCCTTAATTCCATAAAATCTGTCCGGTGCTTCTCATTTCTTTTCTTTTGATTTTTGTTATTCAGTGTGTGGGGTGTGTAAAGTTCAATAAATACATTTAAGAAAAAATGACTTGTTTTATATTACGAATGGATGTAAATACACAACAATTTGGATGATATGAATAGTATAACTGTATCCTAATCATTATTTCAATTTAGTTGTATTGATATTTTGTATGGCGCTTGTGCAGTTCATCCTATATTTTGATAATTAAATAAACTACTTGAAAATGTATATAATTATTCATCAGAGTGTCAATAAATTTGAAAAACAGACTAATTTAGACTATAATAAATTTAGAAATTAAAAAAAAATTAGCTTTTCCAAAGTTTTTTTTTGTAAATTTTTCCCCAAACAATTTTTTATTTTAGGAGGGAAAAAATTATATCTAAAATTTGTTGATCGAATATAATAATGAGAATTTATTAATACATAAGAGCAGTGGCGATTGGGAACTGTTCATATCTCTCTATTGTATAAAAAGATTCTTAGTGATCACCTTGTAATATTTTATTTTATGTTTATGTACGGTAGATTAATTAAAATAGCTAGTTAAACATTTAATTAATTCGGAATTAAGATTTTAATTATATATTTTTTACATTATATATACAGAAGTATTTACGAAATAACGGTTATGCTATAATCGGAGTTCGAGTGATTTTTATATATTATACTATTGGAACAAAGGGGGTTATTCCGCAAGAGGTGTTACCATAATAACTAAAGAACTATAATACATAAAAATAAACATTCGATTAATTATATTTCAACAATTAATTATATAATATTTATCAAGGAATTTTGGGGCGATTCTATAGTGAGAGTTAATATTAATATATTGTTTATTCTTCAATTTTTTTCTGTAATTTATTATTGATATCTGCTAAGTTAAAATTCAAAGTATTAAATTATTAGAATTAATGAAAGCGTTGTTTTCCATGGCTCGGCCTATACCAATTTATTTATATTTAAATTGAAGCAAATTCAGTCGTTTCATTACCAGCCAACACCTTAATAGTTAGGGGTTCCATAATATCCGTATTTCATATTAGCACCATTTTCTTATAATGATATCGATTTCATTACTAATCGACTTTAGAAAAAAAAATCGATAGGGAACTCAACAGTGATGTTTTGTCCCAGCAACCTGATCAGTATGCAGATCACTTGCCAATCATCACTTCTCAAGACGAGTCTAGTGATTATTCAAATCCGACTAATTTCTTATCAACCTGTTAACTTCTTATAAATAGATATCTCATTATTAATAGTATATTGGGAGCAAAATATAATATAGATATCTCTACTACTAATAGTTATACAGATATATATGTCTATACCTACATCCATAGAGATATCTACATCTCAAGATATCTCTTTAGATATATAATATAGATATCTAATTATAAATTGTATAATGAGAGGGAATATCTATATTTATCAAGTATCTATATTCCAACAAAATTGTCAATTATAATTATTGGTATTTTAAAATGTACTTATCGATTAAAAAATTAAATTAATAATTTTTAAAAAATCATGGAAGTAGGTAAGATATGATTACATTAAATTGATAGTAATTTTTTTTTAATTCGCTTAATCCATAACAGGGCTAATAACAACTTATTTATTGAGAAAAAAAAGTTAATAATTATTTTGTCTGTTACCAATGTAATTCATGAATGTGCTAAAATTATATTTTATTGACTACCATGAATATAAAATAATTAAAACTCACTGCTTACTGCTTGGATATTCAATTTTAGTTTCGAATACAACTAAGCCATTCCATCATTTTTGCCCATGTATATATATACAGATTAAAACTTTAAAAGCTTTCATAAATATAATATATTAAGTTTTATCGATTTAATTTATGTGCTCGATTTTATTATAGTGCTAGGATTAAATTATGTTTAAATATATTATATCTAATCCTGTATTATATAAATTAAGTATGTTATAACTTATAAATATATAGTTATATAACATAACTTAATTTATTCTTTCATATATTTTATAATCCTATATTTTAGTCTTTTTGTTGATGTTTGTTTCTTTAACGCTACTTTATACTGCTAGGGCTTACCGGACGATGCAACATTGGGAGCTCTAAATTTGCCGATCCAGGTTTAATTAGGATAGGGATTTTTAACGGGTACCTGACATCGTACAGGCTCGGGACCCCCGTTTAACGTTCCTTCCGGAGGACGGCGTCAAATTAAATTAAGGATTTTTTACTCCCTTTAAAAAATCCCGGAGCACCTGCCGGGCTACGAACCCGCGATCTTGGGCTTAGTAGTTTGTTACGCTAACTACTAGACTACAGGTCGCACCTTTAGTCGTTTTAAAATTTTATTAATAAGGATAAAAATTAATTAGAAAATAAGCAATAATAACTTTGTAATGAAATATTGCGTTAATTAAAACATTATTTTATTTAGTTCATATATACACATTTGTATATTATGAAATATAATTACGAAACTCAAGAAAAGCATTTATTGTCATATTACATTAACACTTGCCCTTTCTTTGTTATTTAAATTTTATACTAAAGTTCAAAATTTCTATCCCAACTCATTTCAAATGTATACAATTATTTATTAAAGCAATTAATTGTAAATTGCAATTTGCAAACCTCATAACATCGTTATTAAATAATGGTATAACGCGTAGAAATATACCTAAATTATAATTAATAATACCGATAATTTGTGTATTGAAATATTAAATCTTTAAAGTAAATCTACGGATGGATACATGATTGTATAGTAATTAATTTGTGTTCAACTTTCTCCTCCCTTCGTTCCGTGAAGGTATTCGGTGTTCTAAGGGATATAAAGACATGCCACTTATTGGATGAGTGGGTTTTAAATATTATAATTATATATATTAAATTTACAAAGAATATTATAATATATAAAATTAGCAAGAAAAATAAAGTCTTATCACTCCTGTCAGGGATATTGAACGTTCAACACTTGTTTGTTTAATATCGTTCATATCGCCCCTACCATTTCCAACTATCAAATGTGAAAATCGGTACTCTTGAGGAGAATTATAAAAAAGCAGTTTCAGGGTTCAATAAAAATTATTGCCTATACGTTTTTGTGACTGATAGATGCCTCTATATAAATTTCATATCAATTATCAATCCTAAAGCAACTGCTATAAGTCGAAAACGAAAACTGTGTTTTTTTCACATTCGATAGTTGGGAATGGTAGGGACGATATGTAATATATTTAATTCTACAACTAGTTGAGTATAAATATTTAAAAATATAGCTATTTATATTAGAAGTGTAGAATGTTATAAAATGCTATAAAATTCCCAATTATATCCTTAAATACAAAAGACAATAATCAGAATGATTTTTTTTGTTGAAATATATATATATTTTTTATATACACTGCTTAATAATTTGGATTTACAGACAATTAAGTAATTGTTATTATTAAATATTGTGAGTGTTATTGCCATTATATTATAAATGGTATTAAAAAAAATATGAAATAATTATTTTTATCGTTAAATATTATTTAATATTTTCTTAATATAAGCTAAATAATTTCAATTAGATTTTGATCAAAATGGTGAATTAAATCAGAGATGCCTTATTGATTTAGCATTACACACGATTTCTAACAATATATCTTCGTTTATTTACTTTATTTAAATTATTTTCAAGTTCTGAATTTGAAAAAATAATGATGTTTTAATAAAAAATTAGTAATTATTTTAGCTAAATGTTGTTTTAATAAATAATTATATTAAAAATGACTTATTAAAATATAAATGATACATTTTTACTTAAAGATCTAAATTTTAATAGATTATTACAAATATAATTAACACATATTTGATATTTAATTTTATTTACCACTATTGTTGCATTTCTAATACTGTATACTACTAAGTAATATATCTTGCATCCGAATTATATGAAAAACATCCATTTATTTTATCCCTAAAGATCGCCGTTGAAAACTGAACGATAATTCAGAAAGACCGAACTCGAGCTGTCAACCCATCAGTCATAGGAAGTTAACAATATTCTTCTTGAGGTACATTTAAAATATAATTTATCGATTTATAAATTAGTTGTAAGTAATCTTTTAAAGAAGAATTTATTCTTATCATTGTTTATATTTTGTTAAAAAAAAAAAAAGAAAAGCTGGAAAATATTTCTCTACGTTGATTTTAACCAAATAATATGATAATATTTAATCAATTAGAAACTATTTTATTTTTGTTGGAATTGAAGATATTTATTACTTTAAAAATCTATTATTTTAATTTATTTGTATTGGTCATTAATACAAATAAATTTAGAATTTTCATTTCATGCACCAAATATTATTAAAAAGGCCTTTCATTAAATTCTATAAGGTTTGATGTAAATTAATTAAGAAACCTTAAATTTAGATTATTTAATTGTTCCTGCAATTTATCAATTAATATAAATTAGAAAATCAATGTGTTAGCCTATGCAAATCGAAAAAACAATAATTCATTTAATTATTTGATATAGCAAAGGGTAGAAATTCTTGAAAATAATGGTATAATTTTTCTAATATTATGCTTTAATATTTTTATATTATTAGTAAAAATAATTTTTGCTATTACAGCTTACTTTTGTTGTTATACCTATTTTTGATTTTATTAGGAAAGGA
The DNA here is from genome assembly GCA_964056705.1 of Troilus luridus. NCBI lineage: Eukaryota > Metazoa > Arthropoda > Insecta > Hemiptera > Pentatomidae > Troilus > Troilus luridus. The sequence continues at coordinate 70,000,596 of OZ057415.1, read as the reverse complement.
AATTACATAATTAAAAATGTATGCAGAAATCATTAAAAATTAATGTTGTTTATTTCTTGGTTATGGTTTATAACTATGTACGACAGAGTTGTGCAGTAATGAAATTTTCACCAAATAATACAAACTTTCTTGACTAATTTTTATTTTGATTGTGATATGTTAATTAAACATTTTGTAGCTTGAAATATATATTAAATTAATTAAATATTAAGCTGATGACAGTTTAAAAATTAATTATGATAATCAAAAGAAGCTATTCTTTTATTAATTTTTATTTTTATTAATTCCATGACCTGGCTAGACATGACCCACGACCAGAAAGATTAGCCGCTCATGTCCAGAATCAGAATTGGTGTTGTCCAATAACCGAGCATAAAACTGACTCCTCACGTTCCTTCCCAGTTGGAGGAAGTCTTCGGGCTTTCAACAAGTGGAAGGTTTCGTCTCTTGAACAGGTGTAACCAACCGTCCATTGTCATTATTTATTAAATTAATAAAACCTATATGGTTTATTATTTATATCTTAAACTTTTTTAACGTTATTTAAACTTGAATAATAAATAAATGAAGTTGATCCAAAATTTTAATTATTTATAAATATTGATTATATTTTAATTATATTATAAACGTTTAAATAAATCGGGTGGTTTACATTTCAGATTAGGTACAGACATATTTATTTAGAAAATTTTTGATTTTTTAAATCTTCTATATGTCTCTATAAGCCCCTTTTAATTTCTGAAATACAATCCAAATATATTTTCATTTCATTTTAAGTTAAGAAAAGTAGAAATGTAATTCTTTTCGAAAAAAATCTACTAATAGATCAAAAAATAGCTATGCAAATTTATATTTTATCAATCTTACTTAGTAAAATACACTACAAATAAATAAAACACTGCAAATATTCTGCCGCTGCTTACATTAAAAATAAAGTAAACTATTTTATTTAATGTTTTATAGGTTGTTTTATTGATTAATATTATTTTACAAGTTTATTTCATCTATATTATTTAAAATTAACCGATTTCAAAAGTCCAAAATGAACAAAATTTTGGAAACATTCTATTACACAATATTAAATTATAGACATAGTAATCCAGTATAATATTAGACATAATATATTGATTGGACAATTATGTGTAAATTTTTTTATTGTCATTCTTTGCCATAATGAAGCCTGGAACAAGAATGCTTCATCACGCAGACTTTATTTTAACCTCTTATTGTAGTTTTGATTTGGAATTTTGAGGATTGTGTAATTATAGAGATCATATTTTGTAGAATTATATTATTGCCCTAACAAAATGTTAAAATTCTTTGTTTTTCAATATTTACGGAGTTTCAGAAACGGGTTATGATATTTTTTATTAAAATAAATTTTATAATTAACCAATTTTTTCTACCAAAAATGTTCATAATATTTCTGTGACATAAAACAATTATTGATTTTTTTTTTACTTAATAGAGCGGAACACATAGTTTTTGGTGAGGTCAATGATGTATTTACAATTTTATTTAGATAACATAAACTATATGTACACCAACCGCAGGACATAGTAAACATTTTTGTATCTTATTATTTTTAATTTGTCGTCATATATATATATATTGTTTAATTAACCAATTTTCTTTTAAATGTTGATGTGAGATAATTTTGCAACGTTTTTTGAGAATATGCGCCATAATAATATTGTTTTTATTTCCAAATTTTGATAGAATGGAACTCATATTTTTGGGTAAGCTAAATAATATATTTAGCTTATATAGATATAAATCGCAATGTATTTTTTGAGGTATATTTTGAGTGTCAGTAATTGTTCATCATTATTTATTTTAAATTCTATATTTTTAAAATTTAACAATGTTTCTATTAAAAATGTTCATAATTTTGCAACGTTTATCTAGAATAAACATCATAAAATGATGATTTTTTTTCATATTTTGCTGGAATAGAACTTTTTTTTGTATGTTAAAATTTTGACTAACCCGAGTATACAAGATACACTTTTTGAGGTGTCTTTTATTACTTCATCAATACATATTAGTTATCAATGTATTTCGAGTATCAGAAATTATTCTTCATATTTTTTTTATTCCATATTTTTAAAATTTACAATTTTTTTCTTTAAAAAAAACATCATAATTTTCTAACATTCTACTTTTAAAATATTACATATTTAATTATAAAAATTGTAGTATTTTTCGTTATGTGTCATGAATTTTACCGTTGTTTTTCCAAGGTATCACAATTAAGGACAAAACATGCCTCTGTAGGGAATAGTAGTTTTTTGGGCTTTCTTATATCAATGTATCAGAAATTGGGCTTTTTTTTTTAATTATGTGTTTTTTCAGAATAATGTAAATATGCTATTATAGAATTATATCATATTTAATCGTAATATTTCTCGTCATATTTCGGGAATATTAACGTCGTTTTGTTGACATTGCCCTTGGTTAATTAGGGACTAAAGTTGCCTGTAATAGGGCTTTATGGCTTTCTTCTATCAATGTATTTCGATTATCAGAAATTTGTCGTCAAACATTTTTTATTGTATATTTTTTTAACCCAATTTTTTTCTTTAAAAAAAACTGAATTAAGGCAACGTAATTTACCTGTTAGGGGGAATCTTAGTACTTAATGGTTTTCTTCTATCAATGTATTTTGAGTATCAGAAATTGATCATATTTTTTTTTAATTTAACAATTTTTTAATTATACTGATTAATAGCATTAAATACGTGAAATTATAACATATTTAGTTATAAAAATCGAAGTATTTCTTGTCATGTCCAGGGAATTTTAACGTCGCTTTGTTGGCAATCGCCCTTATAATTAGGGACTAAATTTACCTGTAGTAGGGAAAGTGCTGAGAGACGTGGAGGTCCATGGGGACGGCGTGCGCGGGGGGCGGCGGGTAGTGCTCGGGCCCCGCCCCCAGGACCCAACCGAGGCCGCTGCTAGGATCCAGCTCAGCACTGAAGACACACACTCACGGCACGGCGGCACATGGCACACTGAGCGCGGCTAGGGCGGGGCCGCGGGTGGGGGGCGGTGGGCGGGACCGCCGACCAATCAGATGCGGCCTCCCCTCCTGACCACGCCCACTACTCCCGCTGTTTGTAAACAAATTCCTTCCTCATCGGCTATCGAAACAGTATCACCTTCCCTAGGCCGGCTCTTGTCGTACCCATTTCTCTTTCCCATTACACTTTTTCTCTTTTTTTTTTTAGTTGCAAAAACATTTAAGCCAACAGATTTATTTTTTATTGCTGATTTATTCCCCGTATTTACTATCATTAATGTCGTTTTATTTATATCTTGTTATGAAACCAGATTTAACTTATTTTATGAGGTAAAGGCTATAACTTTATTTTTATCAGTAATTACGCGTATTAAAGCTGTTTAAATTTAAATGAGCTTGTCTTGCAGTTTAGATTTATTCTGATTACCACTTTCCGGAAATTCTTTATTCAATTTATTTTGCACGACTATCACGAAGATATATCACATGTATAAATATTTTTTCCCTTTTTCCCTCCATGGATGGACAATTTATTAATATTAGGACATGCATATTATACTTTAAATAAGCATATTACATCAAATATAATGTTTGTTGAAACATAAATACGACTGTGTTTGTTCAACAAACATATATCCTCTATACTTCGAAATGTTAGTTGGAACTTTTATTTCTTGATGAAATAATTACCGAAATCTACGCATTTCCCATAATTACATTCTGGGGCAGTTAAAACTCGTGTGACTTAACTGAACCGACAACCTGTGGAATAAATACCTTCTTTTTTTTTTTATTGCTGATATAATATTATGTACAAATCGGTTTATTTTTGAAAGTACAGTTTGCTATAAATTCAATTTTCTAATAAATCCTGCTCTTAAAAAATGTTCATTCCCATAATTACATCCTCTTTTCTATATTAGAGCTCATGATAACTTGTATTTTCGGAAAACTTTAAAAGGGAAATGAATGAAAAGTTAAAACTTGTTGTGATTCAACACGGAATAATTACCATAAAAAATATATTATTTTATTTTTATAAGTTTAATTTATCAACAACCATGATCTTTTTTTCACTGTTTCAATTTAAATGAGCTTGTTATTCATCATCATTATCGCTTCTGTAATCCTGTATAAAAACTTCTGTAGTAATAAATGCTTAATTGAACTGCTTTAAAATGATTCAGACATTATATAAAAGTATCCATTTGTATTAAAATTAGTATGTAAAATTATTAAAATTGTCCGTTAGTATGTTGCCAGCTTGATGGAAAGAGTTGTTAAAGTCTTGTCGAATTCATCATTTCTACGTCACAATGTTATATTTTTGTAATCTATAAAATTAGAATGGCCAGATAAAAAATTGGCTTAAAAATATACCTCAATGAAACAAAGTGACAGCTTATTTGAGAATGATTATCATATCCAGGAATGGGTAATTTGAGTTGAGTAATTACAACTCTCATAATTTTTTGATATATGAGAAGACTAAAAAAATAACATTAAATACATGATATATCTATAAGGCTTAGCGAACCTGAAGGCTCGACGCCGATACCACCAATCTCTACTTACAAACCTCTGTCTAAGGACCCACTAACCAAACACAAATCCGTCAAATCACTCTTACAGCAATCCTCCATCTACGCCTCGGCCAACCTCTAAGACACTTCCCAGTAGAAAGGCTAATATAACCTTCCTAATATGTAATGACTATGAAATGATGACATATTCTAATAGAGAAATAAGTTCATATTGGCTAGGTTAAATATCCTGTATTATTGATTTTTTTACTTAATTATTGGTGAAATTGGTGGAAACCACTATTACAGATAAGATCTTGACGTAGAAATGATATGTGACGTCACTAACCCTACCACCAACTTGTGGAATAAGTATCTTGGTTGATTTTATAAAAAATTGACTAAATATTAAACAAAAGTTAACTTTTATAAAGCTCAAAGCCTTTTTATTTCTATTAAAACTTATTAAAAATCTTTGTGCTTTGAATGGAATGGCTGAATATTGTTTATCAGAACAATGAAGCAATGACGATTAAATTGTAGCATTATACGGCATTAATTAATCGAAACCGCACTCATAAGGGAAAAATAAAAAAATATTATAAAAATGTATTGGTTACTTATGTTTATTTTTTCTAATTATCCATCGCTGTAATTGGTAATTGGTAACTGAAATTGGTAATTTTTTCTCCCATACTTCATACAAGTTTATCTTCTTATACAAGAATAGCAGGTCCTAATCTATCGATTATAACCTACTTAAAAATAACGTCAAAATTAATTTAAAAACCAAAAAGTAAAAATGGATTGATCTACTAGTTAATTCTTTTTTTCTGTATGTTGTTTGTACAAGCAATTACTGTTCAAAGATAACACGTCCGCAATATTACATCGTTATACGAACTCGTCTTATATACATTAGTAATTAGATTAATTAAGGGGCTAATCTAAATATATATTGCGATACATGGCGTTATGACTCACTCCTGACAGTGGATACATCCGGTACTTTCTTTTATCTAGATGAAAATCTATAGAGCGTAAGAATAACCTGTCATCACATTAAGCAAAACCTTGCAAAAGTAATTACCTTTATTAATAACTTCGGAGGAATATTAGGAAGTAAGAATCATACATTAGTAATGGATGTAAAAAAATTAAAGGAATGAAGTTTTAATAAGTTGAAAAAAAAGATTTCCTAAAATGTTAACGGTTTGATGATAAACATTATTGTTTCCACAAAACTTTTGAACTTGATCTAATGAATATTCTCCAATTTTTTAATAAATAAATAATTATAAAAAATATTGGAGTTAACTTTGGAATTTTCTATTTTAATCAAGATATATCTATATATTTCAATCCCCTCCCTGCACAACCGTTGTGCTTAAAACATAAGGCGAGCTGGGAGTACCTCCCTAGTATATTATTAATGTGAATTTAAATTACATGTTTTCAAATTTTAATTAAACTTAAACACAGAGTTAGAAGCAATTCTATTCATTGCAGACACTGATGCCAAATGATAATAAGGAATTCGGAAGAAATCTGTTTGGAATACAAAAAACAGTGGACAACAAATTAAAGGTCTCTTACTCATCTTTATTTTTTCTGCTAGTATTTCCTTGTATCGTTGTATGGTAATAATAATATAGTAAATATTGTTTGATGGCAATAGAAATTATTGGGATCCCTTTTAGTATAATTACACTGCATCATATGAGTGCAACCACTATTTTTCAATAATAAATTTCCATTGACAGGGGAAGATTCAATTATAGGCTTTATAATTTAACGCCATATTTCTAATCTGAACGCTCCTTTTGTGTTGATCGGTTTGCATCAAGAGTAAATTTCATTTCCAACGTAACTAACGCTATAGAGAATTAGATATTTCTTCAAACCAGGTCAAAAGCTGCTCTATTGTCCAAAAAGTATAAAGAAAATTATAATTAAGTACGAAAACGCTCGAGCTTGTCAATTTCTTGTCGACCCCGATTTTCTTTGAAAAAACAATCGTGTTACTACTAAAAGCTCCATTAAAAAATTCTTCCGAATTAAACTAATTTGTCTCGAAAAAAAGAGAATTCCGAAGTTCGTTGTTCACGAGTTCGATAGCTTTGTCGATTTTCATTCATTGAAAAGAGACGTGATTTTTGTTCAGCTAATGACTGATCGAAAAAATGAATTGAGGGGTCAGTTGTCTCCTTCGACAGACCATTACATACAATGATGACAGGAAACTGAAATTGTCATGGACAAGAATTGGCACGAAGTATCTCCAATCCCAGGGAATCTCTTTCAGAGGACTCTTTGCTTTGATATAACAACTTAAGGATAATAATATAACTTGTATATATATATATATATATATATATATATATATATATATATATATATATATATATATAATATATATTTATATATACTTATTTTTTAAAACGTCTCTAGATCATCGTTACAATGGCTATTCACTTACTAGTATTCACAGACGATTCTGAACCATTACTAGACTAGATTTTTATTTTCTTTGCTGTTACATTTTTTTTTGTGGGTGTGAAAATGATTTTTTATTCATTAAATTGAGAAATAGTCAGTAATTTCGAAGCAAAGCAGACGATCTCCAATACTCTTCTAGCAGTGACGCCTTCCTCATGACCATTTCTTCACTCTTTTCCAATCCTCCGGATCGGGGAAGTCGTGAGCTTTGTGATGGACTATTTCGGAAGTAATGGAAGCCTCCAGATTGAAAATAGAACCGTCAACATGAGTTGAAAGTTAAGTTCCTACAATAAAGGGAAATATTAAAACAATGTTGTTGTTTTGTTTCTTTAATAAATATTTTGAACAACGTGCTCATTTTATACCTTTAGAACGGCCTTTTCATTAACTTATGTACTCATACCAACATTTTAAATTAATAAAACCCAAGATTTATTCTGCAATTTGATAATCAGTTGTAGTGAAATTTTAATTATATTCCTTAAAAAGTTACATATCCTTGTTAAGATTTAATCTTTCAATTATATTTATTAATTGTAATGTAGTGCTGTTTCATAACAATACAAGTAAATGGAATGAATGGAATGAGATAAACCTCAAGGCAAGTTGTTAAACTACTTGGTAGTACTCAAATAACACGTCCAACTTAGTTCACGAGGACTTCTTCTGTTCAGACACCTTTACCAGAAATTGAAGATGTAGTTCATTGGGAATAAAGTTTGTCATTATGGATGACTTTATTCGTAGGAACAATGAGGAGCAATGAGTATTTTACGAAGGATTTTGTATTGTAAGGATTGAATGCGAGTATGATTTAATCTAAGTATTATTAATCCAGAAATATTTTTTTTATGACATTACTACTATATTCTTTAGGAGAAATATCTATTTAGACTAATCATGTATCGTATCGATGGCTTAATGGAGCCCCAAAGCTTAAACTCCGTGAGTCCAATTCGGTCTTATAATAGTTGTGTATATGAGTCTTTTGTAATTAATTGGGAGCTTAGAGCATTTGTAAAATAAAAGTAGAAGTAGCTTTAAACGAAGAGCAGGTTTCTTGTCACTTCAGTCTAGTGCGAATATTCAAGACGTAGTCCTTAGTATCGGATCTGTTCTGCGGTAATCAGTCGGGTATTATAGAGGATACTGAAGGACAGGAAGTGAATGCTTTATGACCAAGGAAGAAAAATACACAACTAACAGCATTATACCAACAATGATAATATCTACAGCCCTGTTGACTTAGTGGTTAAGTCGAATTTTTCAAAATGAGTTTCTCGTACTAGAGGGAGCGAAATCTTCTAAATATTATTTATACATTAATAATACAAACATATTTTTTGACCATATTACTACTATATTCTTCATGAGCGTAATGTAAATAAATAATTCATGTATCGTGTATGTATTGTTCATTATATGGCATAAAAGTAAGTATGAATAAGTAGGACTTTTTTAGTCAAAATATGATGCGCATGGAAAAGAACCATGAAAATAACTCCGAACTATAATCTTTAAAGATATTATATTTTTTATTTTATAAAAAACTTTAAATCATGCCCCATTTCCTTCTAAATGTTCCAGTTAGGGAGATAAAAAATCCCATTTCGCCCGGCGAAGAACACGGGTTATAAATTCCTTAGTAATATGAGCTCTAGAAGATGTGGGCTACTCAAGAGCCAGGCTGTCTGCCCGCAGCGGTCTCCTAAATCTCAGTTGAGAAACAACACCTGTATCTTCAAGCTAATATTTCGTCTCCGGCCTATCTCGGGCCGAGCTATGTGTCTGGGGGGATATTTACGAGTATAGTAGACACAAAATTCGGAGATGTGTTTAGTAATAATTAGGATGCGTATTGACCCAAAATTCATATTTCTTTATTTTTTATAGTCGCGAATCGGTAGTGATTTTAATGATATTGATGTAGGAGGGAATAAGTTTGTAAAAGCACTTGGGTGCGAAATTCCAGATGAAATAAAGGCTTGTTATTTTCGGTATCGACATTACAATTACCCCGAAACTTAGAACAATAATCTTTTTAACCCATTTTTTTAAAAATCTTTTCTTTATGGTTTTGAAACGTGGTCAGTAAGACGGAACGAATAACATATTTAGGGTTCCGAAAATACGGTATTGCCTACAATATCGGTCCCCTACCTTTTTAGTTGTGCGGACCACCAATTAAACTTCCTATAGAGCAATCTTGGAATGAAATTGAAGTTTTATGTCAACAATTCTCTTGGATTATCAAAGAGAAAATTGAAGTTAAGAGAAAACTTAAAAGAAAATCAATAATCATCCACAAAATATGGCGTAGATCAACTCCCTGCTTCATCAAAGCTTGAATTAGGGAGAACTATTCATGGGGAGGAAAATATTTCTAAAAATAATTTATTAGATCAAAAATCCTGTTGAAGCAGTTGATAATGGAGATGGTGTATATATATATCCTACTAATATTATAAATGCTAAAGTTTGTATGTTTGTCTATGACGCAAAACTAATAAACGGATTTGGATGAAACTTTACAGTAATATACGTTATACAACAGAATAACACATAGGCTACAATTTATAATGATTTTGTGTAATTTGGTCACAATATAAAGATAGATTATTAAAAAGTACTTGGTTATAACACATTCTCAATATTACCTCCAACATATGGTCAGTAGATAATCACGGTTATTTAATTTGATTGTTAAATATTGTTAGCAAAATCTACATATTTTCGCTGAACGAAACAAATCAAGTAACATATTTTATTTACAGAATATAAATGAGAAAGATTGTGAGGATGGATGTATGTGTGTTACTCTTTCACGCAAAAACTACTGAACGGATTTGGATGGAATTTTACAGTAATATAGGTTATAGATTAACACATAGGCTACAATTTATAATGATTTTGTGTAACTTTGTCAGAATCTATAAACAAAAAATGCTTTATCGTGAATGGCTGACTGACGGATCAACGCACAGCGTAAACCGCTGAATCGTAGAGACCTGAAACTTGGAGGGTTTTTTCTTTGTACGACGTAGGCATCTGATAAGAAAGGATTTTCCGAAATTTGACCCCTAACGGGGTGAAAAAGGGGGGAAATTTGTATGCTTGCGTGTTTCTTACTGGCAATATTTTTGCTGAACAAAAGAAATCAAGAAACATAGTTCACTTCTCGCTGCTGCCTTATGACAAGCGAAACCGTTATGCTAAGTAATCCTTTTCAATAAATTCAATAACATTACATACTAATCCTTTACTGACACGAAGAACAGTAAACTTCTGTCCGTCCCGTTTGTTAATCAGTGTCAATATATGTTTCACGGCTGTGCCGATCCGTCTGCGATGAAATTTGATATGGATAATCTCAAGCCTGGGGAAGGATATAGGGTGCTTTTTGTCAACACACCACACAGCCGAAGTTTATATAAAACTGAACCTGATTGACTAACACACCCAGCGGTCAACCCAGAGCAGAAACCACTGAACTTAGCATCTTGAAATTCGCAGATAAGTTCTTTGTATAGCTTAAATGAGCACTAAGAAAGGAATTTGGGCAATGGCACCCCCAAGGGTTTCCCCCTTAATATAATAGGGTTTCAAAGATTGTATGGAATACGCAATGGTATCTGAAATTTCGGATGTACGAGTAACTTATAGTTAAAAAAAATAAATTTTTTATTTATAATGGTCTGTCTCGAAACTTTATGAGGCAGACCGAATTCCATCCGAGCGAAGCCATGGGCAAAAGCTAATATATATATTTGCGGTTAAAAGCATGAAATGGCCGGAAGAAAGATAAGCTAGACAAAACAATATCCATTCAACCTTTGTGTGCTTCCTCCATATTATTTTATTATATATGCTAGTTGGTAAAACTTCCAAAACCCCTAAATATAAATACTAACTATAAAACTATATATAAATATACAGTAATTAGTGGAGGAGGAAGACCAACGGCTTATATTTAGGGCCATAATTGCTGATTGGATCCGCTCCTGGGTTAAGCTATACAACCAGTAGTCACTAGCAACTGAGTGACTCAAATTTTCACTCAATTTTTTTAATCTACTCTGCGTCCCAGAGTAACTGGAAACCGCTGGACTAGAATATTCATTCCAAAAAAGTATGAGTTCACTTGAGAATACGAAGAGGTTCGGCAAAATGGCAAGGGTGGAAGGCAAAATAACTCTTCAAACAGTAATGAACTATTTATTAGAAACAAACCGATGGGTCGTTAAGATCTATATGGATGATTTTATTAGTAACAAAGTAAGGACCATTGAGTACTTTATGAAGGATCTTTGGTTTCACGGGTCCGACAGCCCCTAAAGCTCAACCCCGTAAGTCCAAATAGGTCTTACAATAGTCATGTATTGTATGTATCATCATCAGTAGTCATTCCTTTGTACCTGATTGGCAGCTTAGAGTCTTTGATAAAATATTCTCCCTCCTACTTACGCCTAAGATACTGTACTTCAATGTAGTAAAGACATTATTCCATAGTTTATTCCTGCCCCCGATGACTATAAGAGGACACGGAGATGGATCTATATCAGTCCTGGCTTAGATAAGAAGACGGGCGGTGCCTCCTCCAAACCGGTACGGCCGGCGCGCCCTCCTTTTTCTCCTCGACTTCTTCACCTCGAGAGCTAATGGCTTCTCAGAACTTAGTTTTTGTTAAGCCCGTTTCTCTCCCGCTCAATGGAGTTGGTTCGGCTTATCCTCTCGCCCGCTCTTCATCAATGGTACGGCTCCGCTGTCGGAATTTTATCAAGAAAAAAACCCAAAAACCTTGCTAAAAGCTGGCCATGCAATATATGCGACCTGTCGCAACAGTTAAAAATAACAGGTAAAAATAAATAATTTTACCAACATGGATTTAATTAGTAAATTATTAGTACACTACATCTTAAAACCTCGAGTCTTTCAAATAAAAGTGTCTGTGTTGTTTCTTTTTAATTGATTTATTGAAATATACAACTGTATTGTACTATTGTAAGAGGTAAATAGAATGAATGATTCATAATGCCATGAGATAAAGACAAGTTGAGAAACTACCCACCGGTAATACTGATAAGGCCTCGAGACCATCGTCTTTTTTGAAGCCTCGAAGGATTATCGGGAACTAAAGAGGTTTGAAACTAGTGGGATTGTGTGGGTATAAAGTTTGTCATGAAATGATTGATATTCGGTTGGGGCTTCCAGTATGAGGAAAGTTAAACGTTTGTCAAGACGTGGATCTAGATCCCGAGTTTCGAATCTACAGGAATCGGAGGTATATAATTAAAGGATACTGGACAACAGGAAATCATTGGTTTACGATGAAACCAAACAAAAGTAAATACCCACAACATTGCATATATCCCACGATTGTATTTATAATCCGGTGATTAGGGGTTAACTCGATTTTTTTCGAAAATGTGTTTCTTGCACTTGAGGTTGCAGAATCGTATAATTTTCTTAATGAATAAAGGACTAACGCAGGCATAGGTTTGAAAAGGAGTTCTTGCTTATATTAAAACACCATTTCAAACCAAAAACTACAACAATGGCGCGATCCGCTTCTCTCAATGCAGTTTGGTTCTCTGGACAAAATTAACAACTTATTCACTGGGGTTGTAGATAAATGATTTTTGTATACTGTTTATTCATAAATCATTAAATCCTGGATGGGGAAAAACCCTGTTCCGCTACTATTTATATACTTAATCTTAACAATAGTAATTAGTCAAAAAATTTCTGTCAGAATACATTTAATTATCATAAAGTAAGCCTATTATTCCCAGCCTAGAAGAGTTATCGATTTTTGAAAAAACGAGTTTCGCCATTTTTCAATATCACCCCTTGAAATTTCATATTACTACATTTTTTTATATTGGCCTAATAACAAAAATTAAATACCTCATTTGATTTGTCTTTTTTTTAAATCTATATATTGATTATTGCCCAGTAGTCCCTCATTTTTTTGCCAGTGCTGCTCTCTTCTTTCTTTCGTCCATTTCTTTCCCGTCTTCAGTTTTGGTTTTTCCTGAAAACCCTGGTCATCATCTAGTTGCATCCAGAGAATGCAACCGTATTCTAGAATATCCTCGCTAATAATCTAGATCTCTTGTAAAATTGTTTCTACCTCTTCGAACCAGAAAGGTATCGATATTACTATATATCATTAGTTCCCTATAAGCCTTTAGGTATTATACGTTACATCTGGCCCATAACGCTTATAACGTTACTAAGTCTACCCTATTATGCCAGGGACCTCTACGTTACAAGAAGCTCCCCAAAGAGTTATGATATGTGACCACTAACCCATGGCTAACGAGTAGACACTCGCTGATCTGGAGCGACAATGCTCGACCTACCCACTCCTGGGTCTAGTCCTAATCTACTTATTAGGTCCATTGGATCCAAATTAAAGGATAGCAACAGATGCTGCCTCCTGCCCCGAGGCCTCTGCTTCTTGTTTCACTCTTTCTTCTTGTTTTTTTTCCTCCTCTTCTTCCCCCTCCTTTGCCTTTTTACGTCCCTCTTCATTGTCTTCGACCGTTACCAGCCTTCCGGGCCTTTTCCGAAATCCTCCGTTTTTTCATAGAATCTGTTACGACCTATTAAAGATTTTTTGCGATTGGCTTACTCTGTGATACTCCCATGTTAGAACTGATATTAGTTTATTAATTATTATTTCATAGTTCATGAGTCAGGGTGGTCTGTAGAATTTTGTTATCCATAACTGCAAAGGAAAAGCACATTAATAAACTATTTTAAGTGGAAATCGTAGACAGTATAATTCTAATAATGGATTGAATTGGTTAAGAGAGTGCAGGAAAATAAATAAATATCTTTCTTTACCCAGCACTGACGATGGCCTACATCTATGGCCGAAACATTGCCACAATAAAATAAGTTTTGAGTTTTGTGTGTAATCTTTGACTGATCCTCCTGGCCAATTCAATTCATTGTGGGAATTATACAGCCAACTAGGGTGGACCTGTGGTCTAGAGGTTAGCGTAACAAACTACTAAGCCCAAGATCGTGGGTTCGTAGCCCAGCAGGTGGCCCTAGAATTTTTTAAAGGGAGTAAAAAATCTTTAGTTACCCCTAAGTCCTTCGGAAGGGACGTTAAACGGGGGTCCCGAGCCTGTATGATGTCAGATGCTCGTTAAAAATCCGTATCCTAATTAAACCTAGATATGCAAAATTTAGAGCTCTCAATGTAGCCATAGCAACATTAAGTGACGTTAAATGAACAAACCAATCAGCCAACTATTTTCCAGGTCTCAATGAAGAAGTTTTTATTGACAAGATGACCTGGAAAAAAATACTAAGTAAAGAGATAGAGGAAACATATAAAAATACCACATACTAGAGGAATATTCAACATTCTCTCAGCCTATACACCTTCTCAACCATTACATTATCAATTTTATTTTTACAGTTTTCGTTACTTAATAATCTTTTGAGGACATTGCGCTTGAATCAGTCTTTCAGCTACAGCCATCTTCAAGTGTTCATTCGACCCTAGCGGTTTCTTTTTAACAGTTCGTTAAGGGATAATAACAAAACTCCTGTTTTTTAGTTTCATTTTTTTCGCTGCAGCCGCCGCTCTGCACCCTCAGATCCCTACTAGCCACCCCCTTACTGCCTCTGACGGGAGACTCCAGAGGGTGACGGTGCCTGGTACAGCGAGCTGGCATTACCCCGCACGCTGCTTTTTATGCCGCCCTTCACTGGCACAATTCCTTCTTGACTCGTCCATTAGAACGCCTCGCCGGTTCCTAAAGACACTATCATGTCCAAACCTTAGTCCAATTGTCATTGAGTTGAGTTGCTGTTCAACTGGAACCTCCTCTCATTTGATTTCGCTACATGAACAGTGGTTTTTTATTTATATCCTTGTTCTTGAGCCCAACCGATATCAGTTAACGAATTGGCTAACTCACTATGTAAAAAAACCTGTACCACTAATACCAATAAAGATTCAGTTAGTCGTAGAGACTCTACTGTTTTTAGAATAACGCTTGTGCATGTGGTGATTTGTCCGAGATCATTCTTGACTCTTGACGCCTGGTTTTAGAACCTGGACCCAAAATTGGAAAACACCCTGGAGGGTCTAGATTCCAAATGGTCCACCTCAGGCTGTTAACAGATTAAATTAACTATCTGCAACTGCC
This sequence comes from Troilus luridus, assembly GCA_964056705.1. Classification (NCBI taxonomy): domain Eukaryota; kingdom Metazoa; phylum Arthropoda; class Insecta; order Hemiptera; family Pentatomidae; genus Troilus; species Troilus luridus. Next base: position 69,985,372 of record OZ057415.1, on the reverse strand, counting down.
GGAGTCGTAAGTAAGGCACTAATACTTTGGTGTCGGGGGACTTCTAGGCACAGACCATAAAAGAGATTTTATCTATCAAAGTGTACTTTAAATAGGTGTGTTTTATAGGCAGTGAAAGATTAAAATATTTATGGTATTGTTTATATTTAGTAATGTGATACATCTTTCTTCAATAATAACATTTTTCCTACAACTTAACAGTTATTTGTTTTTTAAATTTAATTTCAAAGCAGAAGATTAAAACTTATTTCTCCCTTCTGTCGACGAAAGACTTGAACATTCACCAAAATTGTAAGCAACAAGTGAATGACTTAAAGGGTGTTAAGATACCTACAGAGTACAAAGGAGTTGAAAACACCATTTTGTAAGTATTAAATAAATAAATGTTGAATTTGGGAAACCTTTTAACATTTTAAGAACCACATATCAATTGTTAAACATTATTAAAGTTATAATCGTTTCTCTTTCAATATAATTTCATCAAAAAACATTTAAATATGAATATCCATAAAAGCTAGTGAAGATACTGAACTATAGTCGGAGTAGCAGATAGTCCTAGACACCCATTTACCAGATACTCTAAGTAATCGAACTACAGACAACTAAGTATAAGATCATTGCCCATCCAGAGAACTTAGCGGCTCGAGGACTTAAGCTAAGCAGGTGAAGATAAGATGGCGGGCTGTCGAAACATATTCAAATGAGGTGCTAAGGAGGGAGGGGGTGGCCATGAAATATTCATAAATCCAGTGCTCGCGGTCGCCATTGTGGCTCTGACCATTGGCCGATCGCCTTCTAGCAGCTCCGTGCTCCAGTTAGCTGTGAGTTGTGACGGTATAGTCCTCAGAGTCTAGGATCAAGTCTACAAGATACTAGCAATAATAGGTACACAACAACGATTTCATCTGCGAAGTAAAAGTAAATGCAAGTATTTAACTTAATTAACCTAGAACTAATTTGATATAGTTCATACGTTAATGTTCGGCAAAATCAGTAATGGAATTCCTGGTCTTACAAAACTATTTATAAAGAGCTCAGTACGAGCAATATGATTAAATAGTACTAACGAAAGCGAATCGCCTTGTTTTAAACCTGAGAGAACCAAAAACTACTCCGAAAAATTATTACCAATTATAACCTTATTGAAAATTTCGCTCATACACATCCTCGAAAAATTTATTAACTTCTTTGGTATACCCAAATAAATCAGAAGCTATAAAACCATCATCTATCCAACTCTACTTTTTTACTACTTCTATCTTTACAGATGTGAAACGTGGCTTCAATCGCTGATGAACAATCTATTAAGGTATTCGAAAATAAGGTTCTTCATTTCCCCATAAACCTCCGAGGTATCGGGGATAAGTTATGGTCTTTTAAGTCGTTTTTCTAGTTCTACTAGATGGTAGTTTTTTTTATCTAATTACCTTTATCTCATGGCATTACGTATCGTCCATTATATTTATTTGCTGAATTAATTTAATACAGTTGCAAATTTAAAAAAAAAATTGTTATTAATATATTATAATAAAAGTCGTAATGAATGCTTAAACTTAACTATTTATTAGAAAATATGAAAAATAAAGATACATTTTTTTTTATTTTTAAAATTATTTTATTGAATTGTACAGCTGTAATATATACATCTAGTACAAGGGCTGCATGAAAGGACATGTAGAGGCACTACCTATTGGCAGCACTCTAATTTCTCCATTTCTATTATGGAAGGTCCCGAGGCCATCTTCTGTTCAGACGCCTAGGAGGATTGTCCGGGATGGAATTGGATGCAAGGATGGAAACTAGTGGGTTTGGATGGGCCTGGAGTTTATTATGGAATGATAGGTATCTGGAATGTGCTAAATCGGTAACATATGGAACGTTAAGGTCATTATAGATGGTTTTATTTGTGACAAAATAAGGAGCGCTTAGGATTTTTCGAAGGATTTTAGATTGCAAGGATTGAATACGAGAGGAATTTGATGGTTTAGTGGAGCCCCATAGTTCAATTCCGTAGGTCCATATAGGTCTTATAACAGTCACATAAATAAGCCTTTTGTAATTGATCTGAGGCTTTGAGCGTTTGTCTAGTATGTGTTGAAGTAGTCGGAAGCGTCTAGCTGTTTCTTGAAAGATAAATTTAATATGATGTAATCCACAACTCATCAAATCGTTAAAGGACAACCACTATCAAAAATGTTATCGATATTTTTTATGACACCATTACTTTTAAATTAAAATATGAGAGCGGATAGGCTTAGTGGTAGAGCGCTGAGTTGCCGTGCCGAAGGTTCAGGATTCATATCCGGCTGTGGCAGATTTTATTTAAACTGTTAACATTCGGCGATGGATCCTTTTGAATCTTCACCACTTTCCTGGGGTTTAACCACTTTCTTTAAATTGGATACAAACAAAACATGATCTTGGGCAAATAAGCTACCTGCAAAACCGTTATACTAGAAAAAGTGCAATACCTACCACGTACTTAACACTATTATCCTTCATGGGTTGTGGCGGTACAGGTTTTTTTTATTAAATTTTAATGTATCGTTGAGAAGAAACAAAAATTCCGCATCTCCATCTTTTATTGAATTAGAACATGCGATGTTCTGGCTTTTACTTCTTTATTTTCCGCTTTGACGTGAGCCCGCCTTGTGGCAGATCGATTGCGGTCGCCACGAGACAAGGCGGGACCGCCGTGTTATGAAAATATAATATCCGAAAGATACAAGTCCGCCTTTGAGAATAAATCAGGGTTAGTTTTCGCCGTGAGATGGCAGTAAAGGAAAGACAGATAAAAGAGCTAGGAGGAGAAATAGAATTAGATGATGCGAGCAGATATACATAAACATATACATATACATATTGTGGCTTGGAGGCGATAGGTAACTAGGCGGTTCCCTTTCATCTTTATCTCCAACATCTCAGGTTATAAATTTGTAATAATTCTCTCCTTTTTACTTCACCTTGAGTCATCCTCCTAGGGCCAGGTGTGCTCTCGATTCCATAACTGGAGCACAGTGGCATTTAAAATTTATGCTTTTATATCAAGCTCTCTTTATCGTGTTATTAAACTTACATGTTAGATGTATTATTGGCCACGTATACGTATTCATGCATCTTTTCTTTATTTTCTAAAAAAAAAAAAATCATGACTCACTTGATGGACACCCAAACGTACTGGTACAAACAAAATTATTATATACATGCTACTTAAATCAATTACATAATGTACATGGAGTACGTCTCATCCCTCCTAAGAATGGAGCTCATGGAAAATAATATAATTTACACACTATCGTATTCCTCTATATTACTCATTGTCCCTTTTATGTAGCTACTAAACCATTACACAAAGATCTCCATCCACCCGTGACTGAAACAATAAAGAAATACTACAAAAATTTTCATGACTCACTAGCTGTTCACCTAAACTTACTGTAACAACACTACTGAAAATTTAACTTATAATCCGACAAGGAGACTGAAACATCTCTGGATCTACTACAGATAGATGAACCGCGGTAGGAGTGCCTTCTCCAAAGACGCTTCCACATGAATCCCTTAGTGGAGTATATATATATTATATTATGTATAAATATATAATATACGCCAATTGGCAATTGTATAATTTCTCAAATTAATATTTATTCGTATTATTATTTCAAATTTCATTTTTTTCTACTAGACTAGAGATCATAACCGAAAATAATAAATACCTATTATTTTATAATTTAAATATAATTGCAATTATACTGTAAAATTTGACGTATTTCCTTTCTTGAAATTGAGATACTTGAATAAAGGTTTGTAGTTTCAGTAAATCTTGAGGTCTCTCAACTTAAACGTAAACGTAACCTTTTCCTTTTTAACTTGTATTCGACTCCAGCGGGAATCCCGTGTGGATTGGAGCGATTTTCAAATAGTAAACATTTGATACTTTGGGTTTTAAGTATGTATTGTATTGCGGACGTTATTTTTTCAGATAAAAAATTAAATTTGTCCCCCAAAAACTAACCTGATTTCCAAACTATAGTCTTTAAAAAAACCAAATCTTCTGGATTTTAAATTTTACCCGAGCAAATTATTGATGCCAGGTAACAGTATTTTTAATTTAATTTTTCAATACGTAAACAGCGCTATAAACTAAAAATAAAATTTTCCGGTGTTTCTAATAATTCTTCTTCTTCTTTGCGGGTTACACTCGTGGCGAGTCAAGGCCTCCTGTAGCATCAACCGCCAGTCGTCTCGGAGAAATGCTGCTGCTTTCCAGTTACTTATTCCCAAGTTGGACAGCGCATCCTCGGCCACTCCATCGCAGTCTTGCCCTGCCGATTCTCCTCTTGGTGTATAGCTTATCTTCGAGTATTTTCTTTGGGGTTTCATGGTCTCTCAATCTAGCAACATGCCTCGCCCAGCGAAGCCTATCAATCTTTCTATATCTGACGACGTCTATGTCGTTAAAGAGGCTGTAATAATTCCTATTAGCAAATTTAATATAAAAAACCTGCACCACTACAACCCTTGAAGGGCCATGATGGAATCAGTACTGTTTCTAGAACAACGATTGTGCAGGGTGATTGTTGTCCTAAATTACGCTCAAACCCCATCAGTTTTTCCCTAGATCCCATTATTAAATCATTTATCCGCTACCTGGAATCTTAAAAATAGCAACTCAATGCTCTACACACCCCGCTCCGTGATTTGATATGGTTTAATTTGTTTAGATTATTCTTAAGTGGAGCCTTATACCATATATAAACAAACATATTCTCATTGAATCCTGACCACTTCTTCTGTAATTTACAAGTTTTGGATGTAATGTTCTTTTTGTATTCTTTATTAACAACATATCGAGAGATATTTTAAGAATTCACATTTCCTCTAGAAGTGTGCAGAGGTACATTCACACCTGCCTTTCTCATTACTTACGTGCCTATGTTTTGTGCAATTGGCAAGATTGAGAATTTCTCTGAAAATTATTTACAATGGCAAATAAGCCAGCGGTTGTAGAAAATGACAGTGTTGCACAGATCGGAGTGAAAATAAATAAATATCACCTTTGAAGGAAGATTCTCACGCGAACTCATGCCTCTCAGTTGATGAGCGTTAACTATTCTGGCAGGTAGTATGTTATCGCAACCTTTGTCAGGTGTCGGGGAATGCGTTAATATAATTGCAATACAGTGGAACCAAATTATTTTTTATTATGTAAGTTCACAGTTAAATTGCACGATAAGAATGGAATAAAATGGACGGAAAGTTTCCACGACCATTTACAACATGGCTCAGCATACATAAGTCGACAATTTTCTATTAACTATTAAATAACGGGAATAATCCAGTATATCCAAATCGGACTGCTACTGCTATGTGGGGTCACAAGTGGTGTAGTGGTTAGTATAACAACCGTCTATGCCCAAGGTCTTGGGATCGCAGCCCTACTGGGTTCTTTGGAATTTAGTAAGGGAGTAATGAATCCTTATTTGAGCCATCCTTCGGAGGGTGCATAAAATGGCAGAACCTAGCCTGTGAAGTGTCAGGTGCTCGTTAAAGATCCCTATCCTAATAATACCTGTACAGGAAAAATTTACCACTCCCTCTGTAGCATGGTACAATTAAGCCATAGCTTTATACAGTGATGATAAAGAAATAAAGTTACTGCAACGCCAATAAAAAAAATTATTTTGGACTACACAAAGTCACCAGGATTTAATTAAAAATTAAATCATAATGACGTAGTACAACCTGGAGACTAGGTCACGAACAAACCCGACGAAGGCGGTATGTCGGATAATTACCATTGCAATCTTATCGCCACCATTTAAATGGTTTTTCCTCTGCGAGCGAGAAAACTATACCGTGCATGTAGTCCCCACATTGAGGCCGATTCCTACCAAATCGCTAATTACCCGTCATTAAAGGAGATTAGCCATATTTACATAAGAACATGAACTTTTTTTTTACGTTGTTATACACGAGTAAGCGTGTAATCGGTAACGACGCCTTGACGTATCTTCGCTACCTTTAGCTGGAAACAACGAGCCACCTATTCATGTGTTTTTAGTCCTCGTGTTTTCCTTTATGCTGAAACTGGCCCATTAAATCTTGGGAAATATTACCACCGCCATAGTAAACTTAGATGTTTGGCATGTTTTAATAATGCAATAGTACGAGTACAATATTAGTAGGTAGTTAAGAAAGAGAGCGGAGTAACTCAATATGTAAAGCGCTGATTTGTTATGCTGAATGTTCCAGGTTCAAATCCAGATGTGGCAGATAAATGATTTCATCTGTTAACATCCATGGATGGACCAAGTGCGATCTGCCGACCTTCATTAAACTCACTCGGCATCTTTAAAGTGGGTACCCAAAATAAGGAGATAGATCTGGCGAGTGTCCGAGATCTCGGACAAATAACCTCCCTGCACAACATTTATCCTAGAAAAAATACAGTATATACCCTTAGTTCCCAAATGGCCCAGGTGGACCCCAGGAGTCCACGGGAGACCCGAAGGGGGTCTACGTTGGCGTGACAAAAAATGGTTTTAATAATTACAATCAGTTTGCCGTCGGTACTTTGTTTATTTCATTCCAATTATTAATTGGGTAATCCTATTCTGTTAATAAAGCTATATCTTGTTGAGGAAGACCGCCTTATGATTACTAAATCTTCACATTTTTTTCGAGTTTTGGTAATATGGTAGAAATGTAGCAAGCAGGGGCTCCACGGGAACCAGCTAAATTTTGAAAGTGGTCTATGAGAAAAAAAAGTCTGGGTACCTCTGGTCTATGCCAAGCCTGAGCTCAAGTACCCTTCATGCATTGTAGTGGTACAGAAAAAAAAAAAGTACATAAGGCAGAAAAGAGATAGTAGTTAACACAGACATGGACAGAATTTTTAAAAAAGGAATCATTTTTAATTGACATGCTTAAGGTTAATTAAGATTGGTTCCACCAACTTGGTTCAAGGTTAAATTGCACTGGGCAATCTTGAGGTTATCTAACAATTTTGTTTCTTTTTGTCACATAACTAATTTTATTCCACAGTTTGGCATAATTGTAATTTATTCCCCTGTTTTTTCTCTTTATAAGATATTTCTTATATACTAGACTCAATCTTCTTGAGTTATATAATTTAATAGAGAAGAAAAAACCATATTCCAGTCAATAATTGTTATTTAAACTTTACAAATGATTAAAAAAAAAACCTTTCGACATTTATTTGTCATTCTCAATTTCAGCAAATCCTCATACAATTCCATTTAAATTTATAAGTCCAAATCATTACTGTAAAAACAATACAAATATACTAAAATACAATCATAAATAACTTGTCAAAAATAAGTAATAACAATAAGCATAGATACCTTAAGGTCAAAAGTTAAAAAGTCAAAAGTATATATAAAATCTTGGAACCTGTCTATCTTCCATGGTCCTGAATATAATAGGTATTACATTGAAAACCAAACTTTGATCTCTGCAATACTAGATCAAATTAAAATCATTTATGAATATAAATATATTGATAAATGTACTCCAAAACAAAAATAAACTATAACAGACAAATATGGTATTTATTAAATTTTACCATTAATTTAAACAACCAATTAAACAATTAAATTATTAATTAAAAACATGAAAATTTATTTTGAGTATTAATTGGAATTTTTTTAATAATTTTATTTATCATCTGATCTATTAGTAGGTCATGGGTCAGATTATTTTGCTCTATCTGAGTTGTTTATGAGGCTTAAATCTTTTTATGTTCTATTTCTTTTTTAATTTTAAAATTATGGACGAATATAAGTTGCTTATTGCTCCAGCTTTTGTTTATTCCCATGAAAATATTATGTGGTTCAGTTCATTGGGAGTCGCATTCTAATTCCAATATTTTCTATTTTTATTTTTATTTAAATTGAAGAAGCATTCATTTTTCTCCTTAAACATTTTCAATAATCTCGTTCATGACAACCTCTAATATACATAAGTACATATTTTTTAGTCCAGTTTCTTTCTGTTCAATACATTAATTACTGATATTACTACAACGAGTAACTAACTTCAATACCAATAACAATATATGAAGCATCCAAAGCGATCAAAAGCTGATAGCACTGAAATTAAATTTGAAGTTGTCAATCTTGTTGTTTCAGTGTTATCCGCTTTTGATCTTGAACGGCTCATACGATGTCTTAATATATTTTAAATTAAGAGATTGTTTTTCTTTTGTACTCGGTAAAAAAGCTTTGAAATTATCAGAAAGGTATCTAGTTATTTTGTCCCTTTATAAATAACACAGGTCTGCGATGATAAAATTGTAGCATAGTTAACTAGTGGGTTTAACAGTATGTTTTGTGAAAAATTTCTATCACCCCTAGATAAGTCACAAATTTCACCTCGATTCATTCACGAAAAAGGAGTTTGAAAGCTATACTTCTTCACAATAGTAACCGATATGCTTCTGTGCCTGTTGGACACTCAGTCCATTTGAAAGAATGCTACGAAAATCTTGAGTTTGTGTTAAAAAGAAATTTTATTTGTAATAGTTGCCACTTGAGCGCTCTGCATTGTAACATATAACAGTCTGTAATACCTTCCTACTTAAGAAAGTAGAAGTTCTTGTGCCATGTTGTATTGTTCCTAGTTAATTATATATTAAATGTTTGTTTTCTAATAATATCTTCTTATTAATACTTCCACAATTATTTCTATAGGTTATGGGCCCAGCCCCAGTTATTGGTAATTTGTTATATCGTTAGAAGTGTTTCATTTTTTGTTGTTGCAAACTATCAGAAGTCGAAATCTGAAATTGCATTTTGTGCAAGTTGAATTCTGAGTCGAATCTAAAGAATGGAAGCCGTAAGTAACACTCTGTCTATTACTAAATTACGTGGAAGTGAAAATTGGAATCTATGGAAGTTTCAAATAGAAGTTCTGTTAAAATCAAAAGGCTGGGCAAGCTGTATATTAAATGAAGTAACAGAGAAAGACAGTAACGAAAAAGTTCGAAATGATGAAAAAGGTCAAGGTCTTATCATTACACTTATTGAAGATAGAATTATATCGTATTTATTAAATTGTAAAACTGCTTTTGAAATGTGGAATAAATTGTCTAGTTTATTTGATCAACAATCGAATGTAGGAAATTATCTGTTACAAAAACAATTTTTTGAATATAAATTTAAAAATCAAGGCCTAGGAACACACATATCAGATTTAGAAAACATTGTAGCTAAATTAAAGGCTCAAAAAGAAACCATAAGTGATACAATGCTCATGACTAAAATATTGTCATCGTTGCCTCAAGAATACAAACATTTTGTATCAGCTTGGGAATCTGCTTCTGAAGGTCAAAGAACATTAAATAACTTAACATCTCGTTTGTTTATTGAAGAAGGTAGATTAAAAGAAAATGATAATGCAAATGTAGATAAGGTAACTGCTTTCACAACTAAAAAATTAAATAATTATTCAAAGCATAAAAATAGATATCAAGTATCAAGTAACTTTCAAAAACATGCAAATAAAAAATTTCCTTGCCATTTCTGTGGCCGTATAGGGCACTTTATAGCTGATTGTCCCATCAAAATTCGAAAAGAAAAAAAACAAACAAAATAGAAACGATAATTATCAACAAAAGAAGAAGGCAGCTTTCATTACATTAAATTTGTCTGAAATTTCAACTGATGAAGAATGTTGGATTGCGGACAGCGGAGCAAGTGACCATATGTGCATGAAAAAGGAATGGTTTATAGAATATGTTGAATTTGATAAACCTTTATTAATTAAAATTGGAGATGGTTCTTTTCTTGAAGCCTTTGGTCAAGGTACAGTTGAAATATTAGCAAACGATGAAAAAACTTACATACCTACAGATGTTACCAATGTGCTATATGCGCCAAAATTAAAATTTAATTTATTCTCAACCAGTGCAGCAACAGAAATGGGCTATAGTATGATTTATGAAAATAATGGTTGTAAAATTATGAAGAATAACTTGATCTATGCAATAGGAAATAAAAAGAAAAAACTATTTTACATGGACTTTAGGATGCCTAGCAGAACTGCGATGTGCAACAATACAAAAAGAGTTGAAAGTCTAAGAACCTACCATGAAAAATTTGTTCACCAGAATATTACTCAAGTTAAAGAAATTTTAAAATTAACTGGCACAGAATTTATTGATGATAAAAATTTTTTCTGCGAATCCTGTATGATGGGGAAACAACATCGATTACCTTTCAAAACAAGCACATCTAGAGCTACAGAACCGGGAGAAATGCTACATATAGATCTTTGTGGCCCGATGGAGGAAAAATCTTTAGGAGGAGCTCGATATTTCTTACTCATAAAAGATGATCTTAGTCACTATAGAATGGTATATTTTGTGAAAAATAAAAGCGAAGTTAAAGATAAAATTAAAATTTGTTTGGAATACATAAAAAATAACTTAAATTTTAAAACCAAATTTATAAGATCTGATAATGGAACAGAAATTTGTAATTCTTATGTCAAAGATATAACAAATGAAGAAGGTATTATACATCAAGTTTCGTGCAAGTATACACCAGAACAAAACGGTAGAATAGAGAGAGAAATGAGAACAATTGTAGAAGCGGCTAGAACTTTAATTCACTCCAAAAACCTACCAAAATCACTTTGGGCAGAAGCAGTAAATACCGCAGTATACACAATAAATAAGACAGGTAAAAGTAGCATTGCAAACAAAACACCATTTGAAATTTGGCACAAAAAGAATATCGATATTAGTCAATTACATATTTTTGGTGAAACTGTTTTTGTTCATATACCAAAAGAAAAACGACTCAAATGGGACTCAAAGAGCAGAAAGGGCATATTTGTTGGATATAGTGAAACTTCAAAAGGTTTTAGAATTTATTTTTCTGAAAAGAATGATGTAGAAGTTGTCAGAGATGTCATTTTTAATAATCAAGAAAATCAAGTAGTTCAGTTAAGAAATAATTCAGAAGAAGAAAATAAAGAGAAAACAATATCTTTAGATTTTGAAGAAATAAATGATAGCCACAATTCGGAAGAACTGGAAGAAGAAGAAGAAGAAGAAGAAGCAAATGAAGAAAATGAAAACCAAACTAGAGAAGAGCAGGAAAAAGAACACCAGTATAATCTGAGAAATAGAAGAGAAATAAGAAAACCACCAGAGCTTGAAAACTATGTTTTGATTGGAGAATGTGAAAATTTAACAGTGTCAGAAGCCTTGGATAATCCTGATTGGAAACTTGCTATGCAGAAAGAAATTGATGCTTTATATAAAAATGAAACATGGGAAATTGTGAGTCTTCCTGAAGGCAAAGTGCCGTTAACAACCAAATGGGTGTTTCGAAAAAAATTTAACAATGATGGAACAATTGAAAAGTGTAAAGCAAGATTAGTAGTTCGAGGATTCCAGCAAATTAAAGGATTAGACTATCAAGAAACCTATGCTCCAGTTGCACAGTATGACTCCATACGATTCCTCATTGCTTATGCTGCTAAGAAAAATTTAAAAATGCTTCAGTTTGATATAAAGACCGCCTTCTTACATGGAGAATTGGATGAAGAGATTTACGTAACGCAGCCTGAAGGTTTCACACAAGATAACTGCAATGAAAACAAAGTTTGTTTACTGAAGAAAAGTCTCTATGGACTGAAACAAGCTCCTAGAAAATGGGGAGAAAAATTTAAATCGTTTATGAAAAATAACAACTTTGAAATATTGAAATCAGATTCATGTGTATTTATCAATAAATCATCTGCTATTATAATTGCTCTGTATGTGGACGATGGATTGGTGATAGGAAAAAATCTATATAAAATGCAGAAATTAATGTCAGAGCTGAACAAAACTTTTGAAGCTACCTGGGGTGAAGTTAGTAAATACTTAGGTATGGAAATAAACCAACAAGGAAACGAGTCAATTTCAATAAGCCAAGGTCAATATGTTAGAAAAATTCTGCACACTTTTAATATGATTCATGCCAATTCAACCTACACACCAATAGAAGATTCAAAAAGTATAGCTGAAACTACATCCGCAGAAGGGAAACCATATCGAGAATTAATTGGTAGTCTCTTATATTTATCAACGATTACCAGACCGGACATAGCATACGCCGTCAGTTATCTCAGCAGGTTTGTGGAAAGTCCAACAATGGAACATTGGCTACAAGCTAAAAGAATTCTACGATATCTTCGTGGCACTATCGATTATGGAATTAAATACAATGGTAAAGGTGACCTAGCATTATACAGTGATGCTGATTTTGCCGGCAGTTTGGATGACAGGCGATCGACATCTGGATATGTACTTATGTTCTCAGATGGAGCAGTATCGTGGACATCAAGGAAGCAGAAGACCGTCGCACTTTCAACTGCAGAAGCAGAATTTGTCTCAGCAAGCGAAGCAGTCAGAGACATGTTGTTCATCAGAAGACTCGGTTTGGAGCTGGGAGTTGTTGAAGACTGTTCACGTGTATTAATGTTAGTAGATAATAGAAGCGCTATTCACATGATACAACAGGAAGACGGAAAGGCCTCAAAACGAACAAAACACATTGATACGAAATACCACTTCATCAAAGAAAAACTGAATGAGATAGATGTAAAACATGTCCCTAGCGAGGAGCAGCTGGGAGATTTCTTCACTAAGGCTCTTCCAAGAAAAAGGTTTGAAGAACTTAGAAATCGTCTAGGAATGTGTAAGGAGTTTGATAGTGATATGTGAATGATCTGAAAGTGTATAGTGTTTCTCATTTTTTTTTGGAACTGTTTGCAAAAAAAAAAAAAAAAAAAAAAAAATGAATTCTTTTTTCTTGGATATTGTAAACATAAATTTATTATTAAATATTTTTTTTTTTTTGAATGATTAAAATTTAGGAGGAGTGTTAAAAAGAAATTTTATTTGTAATAGTTGCCACTTGAGCGCTCTGCATTGTAACATATAACAGTCTGTAATACCTTCCTACTTAAGAAAGTAGAAGTTCTTGTGCCATGTTGTATTGTTCCTAGTTAATTATATATTAAATGTTTGTTTTCTAATAATATCTTCTTATTAATACTTCCACAATTATTTCTATAGTTTGTTCTAGATAAGCTCGGCTACTCTGACCATAAATGGATAATTTGTGGGGATTTGAACGTTATTTCCATGTTACTAGGTCAACAAAGTGGTTACACTAAGTTTCCATGTTTCCTCTGTGAATGGGATAGCCGTGACAGGAAACAACACTATGCAAAGCAGACGTGGCCAATCAGAAAGGCTCTTATTCCTAAAGTTAAAAATGTTGAAAGACAAAGTTTAGTAGATCCTAAAAAGATCTTACTTCCACCTAATTGGGACCTAATAGTTCAAATTGGGGCTAATGAAACAGTTTGTGAAATCATTTCCCAAAGAAGGAGAGTGTTTCAAGTATCTTTGTGAACAGTTTCCTGGTAAATCCGATGCTATGCTGAAAGATGTCATTGTTGGGCCTGACATCAGAAAACTTTTATAAGATGAAAGCTTTGTCACTAAAATTGAAAAGGAAGAAAACAATGCCTGGAATTCATTTAAACTTGTTGTAATAGGCTTTCTTGGAAACAAAAAATACCCAAACTACAACACTATGGTTGCTGAATTGTTACAAAACTACAAAATTAAAGTATCAAAGTTTATTTCCTTCACTCACATCTTGACTACTTTCCAGAAAATCTTGGGGCTGGAAGTGAGGAACAAGGAGAACGTTTCCATCAAGATATAAAAAAAATGGGACGCAGATACCAAGGTCGATGGAATGTCAAAATGGTGGAAGACTACTGTTGGATGTAAAAAAGGGAAAATTCACAAGAACACAGCCGAAAAAAGTACCAAAAGAAGCTTTGATGGAAAAAGAAAACTTTTTTACAAAGACTTATAATAACTTTACAACACATGTGAATCACTTTTATGTTCATTTCAGCTAGGTATCGTTGTTGTTTTTACTTCATGTTAAAATAATAAAAACGAATCCAGAATTTTCCGTTTTTTGTACTTTTTCCAAAAACTTAAACTTTATTTTGTAGGCTAGCCTTACGTGATAGAAGAAAAAAAACCAATGTCATTTTTTAAATCAGCGCAAAAAACTACATCATGATCAGTTAACTAAGTCAAAACAATTTTTAAAAAAAAATTGTTTGCAGACCTGTGTAATCTGTATTTATGTTAGAAATATGAAAGACCATTAGTTGATAGAGATGAACTCAACTGAAAGTTGAAGAAATTGTTCTCTTTCATGTTCTTACTTATTATACTTTTACATTTATATTGTTCTTTTGCTGTTTCAGTTCATGTTTAAAAAAAAAAATTATTTTATACAATAACTTGAGTTTTTTCTACTTGTTTACCTTGTTTACTCCATTTGTTTAAATTTTATATATGAGCTGTTATATTTGAAAGTGGTATGCATACATCCAATTTTTCGTATTCGCTATATCTTAAGGTTTCCATTTGATTGAATTGCATTAAAAATATGGGCAAACTGAGAAAAGTTTGCACGTTTCAATCCATCATTAGAATTATCCAGCCAATTATTTGCCACTCAATACTAACAATAACTTAAAACATCAATAACTAGTTGAACTATTCGTTTTTCCTATAAGATTTTATTTTTAATGTCTTGTTTTATGAAATGATAAATCTAAGTTTTGTTGAACTATGATAAAAATACTAAAAATGAAAATAAAACCTATATAAATACAAATAAAAGGTATAAATAAGATAAATATATACTACTTATTGTTTAAATTAAATTATTAATATTTTGTATTGAGCTTTTGCAGCCCATCGTATGTTTTTATTAATAAATAAAATACTTGAAAAGTTGTATAATTATAAGAAATAATCAACAGGAGAACTGTTTCTTCCTTATAATTATATATTGTTGATATAAATTGCTTATTTCCTTATATATTGCTGTCTTAGGAGCAAAGAGTGCATTTTAAAACCTTATAAATATTTTACATTTTATTATGACATAATAATCATTAAAACCATTAAAAAAACTAAACAATTTATTAGATCCATAAGGACTATTATCGCTTTTAAATATACCATATTCTTCCTCTTATTTACACGGTCAACTAATAACTATTCTGTAATCAATGATGAGAGCATATTGGTCTATGTAACGAAAAAAAAAGATTTTCAGATGTCAATCAGTTAAAATAAAAGTCACTGTCCATTTTAGTTTGGGAAAAACATTTTTTATGATTGTATTTAATCATGTGACATACTTTAATAAATTTTATGGCCAGCAAATAAAACCATACACTTCCTCTTATTGTACTACAAAACCCTATAATGGAGCCCAAACCCTTATCGAAAGTAAAAGCAGAACAAGTGTAGCGACAATATCAAACTATCAACTTTTAATCTATCTACTAATCATTTCAAAACTATCAGTCAGTGTCCATTTTATTTTGAAAAACTTTTTATGAACTTAATCATGTGAAACAATCCAACAACTTTTATGGCCTATGTGGTATATACGGAATTAAAACAAAAGCATCATGCGTTACCTCCCCTTATCGTACTACATATCCCCATAATGGCTTAGCCCCTGTGACGACAAACAATGAGGAAGCATTAAATTCGGAATTGATCGAGCCAATGTGGTGAAGCTGAAATTTTAAAGATGTCCATATGGACGCAGCTGGCGGTGTAGGGGGTGTAGGTAATGGTCCAGTTGTGGGCAGTTACTGCCGAATTACCTTGTCTCTAACCTCTCATTATTATCCTACAGGCTATTCCTGGAGCAGTAACGTTTTTTAATTGCAATAACAACAATATGGTCATCATGTGTAATCCTAATCCCCTGTCCGGCTGTCTAAGGTCCTGATTGTCCTAAGCTACAATGTGCAACTGCTATTTTCACTGAGGTTTGGATCTGTCCGTCAGTATAGACTATTAGTGGCACAATATTAGCGGGGTTGTAAAGTTAATTGTTAATTTAAAAATGAAATATAATATCAATTATTATGTTAGGAAATAATAATATTGTTAACTCCCACGGCGCGGAAGGAAGAAAGTGTTCAGAAGAAAATAGTAGAAGCCCACTTGAGTTTTCAGATTTCGGAACAACTGTGTTCGTTTTTGAATTTCCAAATCAATTATAATCTGAATTATTAAAATTTCAAATTAGTAAATTAAAATGTTTAACATTAGTCTGGTTGTTGTTTGTTGTTTGTTGTTGCTTAGAGGCGTAAAACCCTAGGGCCATCAACGCCTGTAGATTTTTGATTTTTATAATTATTTATGTTTAAAAAAAAATGTTATAGGGAAAACGAATAGTTCAACCAGTTATTGATGTTATTGAAGTTATTATTAGTATTGCGTGGAAAATAGTTGACTGGATAATTCTATTGATGGATTGGATTGGTCAGTGGGTGGAGTCAATGATAACACAAAATAAGCAGAACTTACTAATTAACTGTGCCAACGTTTCGGCCATCTTCAGGGCAAATAGCGGGGGCCTCGGCTGTGGTGACTTGTCAAACTAACAAGTGAGTGACAAGTGTTAGTATGGCCTACACCGTAAGCCTAAACGTTGGCACAAATAAAAATAAGTTCTGCTTATTTTGTGTTATCATTGACTGCACCCCCTGACCAATTAAATCCATCATTATTATTATTGTTAATTGCAGAACTATTAAAAGACTTTTTTGATAAATATAATTCTTCTTTTATCAGACCTTAAAACTAAAGTTGATTAAAATAAATTGTATACCTCACGCACATGCCTTATATCGGCAGTCCTAATGACTGGCTATTTATTTATTTTTTTATCATAAACCCATTTCTATTTTAAATTTATTGAAAATAATTTTCTACTCACAATTTTCTACTTATTTTAGTTCTGTTTTCTATTAAACTGTTTTTTTTTTAACTCTATTACAACCTTCCTACTGGTTTCGTCGACCGGTTTCCACGAAGTGTAGAATCCCAGACAGCAAGGCGACTATAAAACTACACCATAAAAGAGAAGCTCCGTTAGTAATCCTAGATATCTACTTGTAGTCCTCTACCGCACTAGTCCCCAGCGAGGTGTGGTTTAAAGTTTTCTAATTTAGATGACACAGATCTCAAAGCACCGCCTCTGAGGTGGATTTGCATGCCAAGGGCCCGGCTAGCTGATAGGGATCTCTTTCAATTCTGATTGCCTAGGGGGTTCAAGTAATGGAGAGTTATGAACTTCAGTTCTTAATAAGTTCTTCTACTCAAGGTCTTTAAACAGTAAACTTAATGAAGTGAATATCAATTGATTATTAAGACTTTATTTTCATTCTCTCTAGTTATTTCCCATGTTTTCTGAAGTAGATATTAAAGATAAACGGGACATTAAGGCCATTGTGGATGACTTTGTTCGTAGCAAAATAAGGAACATTGAGGATTTTACGAAGGATTTTGGATTGTAAGCATTGAATACGAGAGGAATCCGATGGCTTAGTCGAGCCCCAAAGCTCTATTCCGCAAGTCCTGATGGGTCTAATGATTGTCATGTAAATGAGTATTTTGTAATTAATTGGGAGCTTAGAGCGTTTGTCTAGTAAATGTTGAAGTACCGTGAAACGGCGTATTGTAATTGTATAATAGAAAGTAATTTATTTAATGAAATCTAATTATACAAATGCCTAATCTTCCATATTATTCTTTTAAATATTATTGCTAGTAGCAATAGCTTTCGCCAACGGATCACTACCCAAACCAAAATCCGTCAGATCATTGTTAACACAATCCTCTAACACTTAGATCTCTGAGGGTCGACTGTGGCCTAGGAGTTAGTATAAAAAATTATTATGCCAAAGATCCCAACAAATGTGTCTTTAGCTCCATTAAAGGAGTAAAAAAATACCTGGTTATGCCTTCCTTCAAAAGGGACGTAAAATGGGGTTCCGAGTCTGTGTGATGTCAGGTATTCGTTAATGATTCGTATCATAATTATACCTTGATAGGTATGAGTTCCAAAGTATAAATTATTAATGGATTGTTTAAATAAAAAGAGATTAGAGTTAGTACTTGTTTACTAGTCACACTATTCGCACATGGACATTGGTTACTTATTACAACCTTCCTCATGACGAGGCGGTATCTTATACATCGATATTTAATAGTTTTTTACTATTAAATTTAAATATTATTTATTTCAACAACATATTATTGTTTATTTTTATTAACACAATATAAATTATAATAAATATAAAATATTTATTAAAATAATAAAATATATGTTTGTCCCTACATTACACCCCTTCAAGTGCTAACGTTACTAACAGAAAAATAAAAAAATTACAATGACTAGTTTGAAATTATACAATCAAATGACTAGCCTGTCATCACAAAAAAATTAAAATATTACATTTTTATATCACTTTCACTAACACAAGTATTAAGATAACGAGCTGGAAAACGAACTCTTCGTCCAGATCTGCTGATTCTCGTTGAGTTGTCATCGTAGGTGTCCGGAACTGATGTTGAAGGCATTATAGGAGGTTCTTCACTCCGATGGCAGGGAGTTGAAGCGCCATCACCTATGTCATCTGCTAATAAATATGCTGGCTTTAGACGATCTATTGATATATTGGTGTTTTGTCCTTTAACCAACAATGTGAAATATTTACCATGTTTCTCTAATACTTTATATGGGCCTTCATATGGTCTGTGCAGGAATGGTTTTACCCTGTCTACACGTACGAATACGTGAGTACTTTGTTGAAGATCTTTATAAATAAATGTTGATCTTGAACTTTTATGATGATTAGGTGTTGGTTGAAGAGCACTCATTCTTGACTTTAAGTCTGCTACAAACGAAGGGAGATCCTTGGCTGCTCCATCAGGATGAGTCGCAAGGAAATCGCCTGGAAGGTTCAGCGTTTTGCCGTAAACCATTTCTGCTATGGTGCACTCAGTATCTTCTCTAAACACACATCGAAATCCTAATAAGATTGTAGGAAGTACACTAGTCCATGTAGTTTTTGCATGAGCGCGAATTGCGCTTTTTAATGAACGATGAAAACGTTCGATTTTACCATTAGCTTGTGGGTGATACGGTGTTGTCTGAGACATTTTTACTCCACATATTTTTGCCAGTGAATTGAACAGTTCTGACTTGAATTGTCGACCTTGGTCCGTTACTATTTGCATTGGTACGCCAAATCGGCTAATCCATACTTCATAAAACGCTCTTGCTACTGTCTCTGCAAGTATATTTCTGAGCGGTACTACCTCTGTCCAATTGGTGAACCTATCGATGCAGGTTAGGCAGTATACAAAGTCATCTGAGGGAGAAAGTGGTCCTATTAAATCCACGTGCACTACCGCAAAGCGAGTGTCGACGATCGGAAATATTTCAATAGGTGAATGATTGTGTCGTACAACTTTACTTGCTTGGCAATCCAAACATGATTTTGCCCACTCAGTGACATCTTTTTTTAAATTAGTCCAAATTACTTTCGAGGAAACTAATTTTACTGTAGTTTTGATTCCTGGATGGGACATATTGTGATATTGGTTAAACATGGCCATCCTAAATTTTTCTGGAATATATGGTCTAATTGTTGATGTTGATGTATCACACCATAATATACTACCATTCTGTAATGGACAAGCTTTCCATTGAAGAGAATTAGTAGTGTTTTTTAGAAGTTCTTGTAACTCTATATCATTTTCTTGTGCCTTGGCAATTTCAGTATGGTCAATAACAGAGATGTTTTCAATCCTAGAAAGATGATCAGCAACTACGTTGTCCTTGCCAGAAATATGACGCAACTCCGTCGTAAACTGAGAAATATATTGTAAGTGCCTAAGTTGTCTAGGCGACGCTTTGTCATTTTTTTGCTTAAATGCAAAAATCAGTGGTTTGTGATCCGTGTAGACCACAAAGTGACGTCCTTCAACTAAGTGTTTAAAAAATTTAATTGATAAATAAATACTAAGCAGTTCTCGATCGTAAGTGCTATAATTCTTTTGTGTTTCATTGAGCTTTTTGGAGAAAAATCCCACAGGTATCCAAGTAGAATTTTCTAATTGTTGTAATGCTCCACCTACAGATATCTCTGAGGCATCCACAAACAAGGCTAACTGACAATCAGATTTAGGATAAGTTAACAACGTTGCATTCACTAGATCCTGCTTGCATTGTTCAAACGATGAAATAGCTTCTTCTGTCCACATAACTTTTCTTTTATCATTTTTCTTGACGTCCTTGAGATAGTTATTAAGTACAGCTTGGTGTTCTGCTGCTTGTTTAACATGCTTGCGATAAAAATTCAAGAGTCCGAGAAATGATCGAAGGTCTTGAATCGTTTCAGGTCTCTTATGGTTTTGTATTATCTCCACTTTCTGTGGATCAGGTTGAATTCCAGCTGAGGAAATTTTATGGCCTAAGAAAATTATTTCAGTCTTACCAAATTCTGATTTACTTAGGTTAATGGTGAAACCAAATTTATGTAAACGTTCAAAAACATCAAGAAGGTGTTGTTTATGCTCTTGTTCATTGCGTGAGGCTATTAGAATATCGTCAAGATATGGGAAACAACATTCTAGTCCTCTCAAAGCTTCATGGATTACACGCTGAAAGGTAGAAGGAGCATTCCGCAGACCAAACGGCATATAATTAAATTCGAAAAGACCGAATGGTGTTATAATAACAGATTTTTTTTTATCTTCTTTCGCTAATGGTATTTGATAATAAGCCTGTAACAAATCAAGTTTTGAATAAATAGTAGTGTCAGGCAAAATAGTATGAACATAATCAATTCTTGGTATTGGGTATCTATTAGGAATAGTGCGATCATTAAGTCGACGATAATCGCCACAAACTCTCCATGTTCCATTCTTTTTTGTTACCAGATTCAGTGGACTCGCCCACTGGGAATCTGATGGTTGAATAATTCCATTATTTAACAAATACTGGAACTCTTGTTGAGCAATTTTCATTTTTGCTGAATCTAAACGACGAGCTCTTGAGAAGACTGGAGGTCCATCTGTTGTAGTTATGTGATGTTCTACACCATGACAAATTTTTTGTGGTTTTAATTTAGGTTTTGCTAAATTAGGGAATTTATTTAATAATGCGGTAAAAGGATCTCTCACTCCAATAGTACCTACTGTATCAGTTACTGTAATGGATGCAATGGAACCCTTGACTGATAATTTCGTTACATCATCTATCAGTTGTCTATTACGCAAATCTATTAACAATCCAAATTCTCTTAGAAAATCAGCACCGATTATTGCTTTCGGCGTTTGTGCTATAATAAATGGCCACTCAAATGTGCGCCTAAGGCCTAAATCTAATTTTAAAATTTTTGTGCCATAAGTATTTATAATGCTGCCGTTTGCTGCAAATAATTTAAAATCTGACGCTTGGCTTTTTCCGTTCCCTGGTACAACAGAGACATCTGCTCCGCTGTCAACCAAAAAACGCACTCCAGAACAGACATCTTTAACGAAAAGTCGATGATTAATATCTGGGCTTACGTCAGAGGCAGCACAGTCACCCAAAATCTCTACTGCCCCTGCAAGTTTCCCTGTTCGTTCCATTTGCAAGGTGGTGTACATTTGTCTGGACGACATTTAGAGCCAAAACGATAGTGGTAATAACAATACTTTCCATTTTTATTAAATCTATTACGGCTGCGACTTCTGTGACGAGATTTAGAGCGCGATCGTACGCTTTTTATTTCTCTCTCTAACTCAGAAATTTTTAAAAATAAATCTTTTAAGGTTAACTCTTTGTCAGAATTATTTTTATCACGTTCAGGTTGGTTATTAACTTGACTACAAGACCGATTTGGGCCGATTTCAACAATTTTGTCACTAATTTCAGCTAACTTTTCCAACTTATCATCTGAAATTGCTAAAATACTTTTAACAGTAATAGGAAGTTTATCAAGCCAAAGCGTTTTAATTAATTTTTCTGAAATATCTGGGCCTGCTAAGTTCCGCATTTTGCGCAAAAGCTGGCTAGGCTTCATATCACCTAACTCCAGCTCACTCACTAATTTTCTTATTTGTTTATCCTCACTTTCTTTAAAATATTTTAACAGGCGTTCCTTAGCTCTAGAATATTTATCAGCATCTTCTGTTTTCACAATATCATAGATATTTTCTACTGTTTTTAAATCTAATTGTGCTATTAAATAATTAAATTTTGTTGATTCTGATGTAATTCCCGTCAGTGAAAATTGAGCCTCCACCTGAGTGAACCAAATTGCAGGCTTTTCCGGCCAAAACGGTGGAATTTTAATACTAACTTTTTCTATTAATTTATCTTCGCTATCCGACATCGTGCTTGATTTGTAAAATTAAAATAAATGAAAAATCAATTACCCTGAAAAATAATAAAATAATCCAAATAAATGTAGTCCCAAAATAGTTGTAGAATTGATAAAACTTGATAAATTGAACTAAAACTGATGAATTGAACGAAACTGATAAACTGATAACTACACAAACTATTTACAATGTTACTAACTAAGTCCATAAAAACTATTTCTCAACAAACAAAGTTTCACTAATTACTAGTTAATTTTTTTAAATTTATTATTCACAAAACGTCAGGTCACCAAATATGAGTTCCAAAGTATAAATTATTAATGGATTGTTTAAATAAAAAGAGATTAGAGTTAGTACTTGTTTACTAGTCACACTATTCGCACATGGACATTGGTTACTTATTACAACCTTCCTCATGACGAGGCGGTATCTTATACATCGATATTTAATAGTTTTTTACTATTAAATTTAAATATTATTTATTTCAACAACATATTATTGTTTATTTTTATTAACACAATATAAATTATAATAAATATAAAATATTTATTAAAATAATAAAATATATGTTTGTCCCTACAATAGGCAAAGATTATGACTACCACTGTAGCATCGTCCGATCAGTAACGTCAGCTTAAAGTTACGTTAAGTAAGCAAACAAACAAACAAGTAATGCAACCTTTCCACTTATCCTTGATGAATATAATGAAATTTTTATAAATTCTTTGGTAACTAATAAGTCCATCTCAACCTCCTCGAGACTATCAGTGCAATTATGCTTGTTATGATATGAATTAAATTGGTAATGTATATGGAAAAATGAAAATGAGGCGATGCTCCGGGAAAGCGTGGAAGACTAACTAGAGACTCTCTCACGAAGAGGAGAAATATAAATCTCACCCGAGTCGCATCTTATCTCTCATCTGTCTCTGCTTCTTCTTTCTCGGCTTCTTTACACTCGTTTTAGTCTGAGATAAATTGTGTCATGGCGGTGTCACGAACTGGAATGGCGGAGTCTTCTGCATGTCCGTTTCCACTTTTCTGGTGTTCAAGATGGTCGTTAATCCATAATTTCACTGAACAAAACTAATTGGAATAATCATATATTTTAATTACGGGATTACCTCTGTTATATGGTTGTCGTCGTCCTCCTAGGAAGTTTGTCATAATTTTTTTTTAATATTTACAGATTTTCACGGAACAACTAATCTGCAAGATTTTTTGTTACTTAATAGGTAAGGGATCGGGGAAGTTCAGTTTGTAAATTTTTATTTATTTAAACACCCTTGTTTGCCTTACGGCAATACGGGTTTTGACAAGATCAAAAGCAGTGTGTACATCACTCAGTTTCTAACCTGAGGTTTTCGGGTTAAAATAAGGCTATGGCTGATAATTTATTTAATCTGACAATAAACGCAATGCAAATCCTTATGGGGCTCACCCAGCCTTTGTAAAGTGGGTACCTGGCCGTTAAGAGTGATCTCGGCCAAATCTCCTTCCTCTAAAACTGTTAGCTTAAAGAGTACAGTCCTTATTACTCAACGCAACACCTTTTATGTGTTGGGTAAGTCCAACCATCTGCAGTTATTGGTTTTGCTTTTGTGCTTTTTTTCCTTCAACCGTTCAGAAATTTTGTAACGATCCTGGCTGTGTCTCTGAGAATTGCCTTTTGAACCCTCCTTAAAACCTCAAGCGGAAGACCCATAATCTCAGTGCCCTACACTGTGAATTTAGGACTCAATCCATTCGTGGAAATTATAATAGATGTGACCACCATCTTTTCCATACATTATAGCTCTTTTAGCTCAGCTACTAGTTCTTTATATTTGCGAAGTTTCCCTCCTACTGTTGAAATGATATTATTGTCGTTAATGATTGCAATATCAATAAAATTAGCTTTCCTCTCACTCGACTTTATAAGGATTATTATTATTATTTTTATATAGTAGATTTAACAAATATAACGCAATATGTACATCTAAAAAAATCGTTTTGAAATTAATTTCATCAAATTGTTTTTTAATTCAATTTTATGTTGTAATTTTTTTTTATTTCGAGAAATTTCACTGTTAAAAATAATCTATTTCATATGGTACGAACAAATAGTTTGCTCCTCTGATTAGCTGAGGATGTTACACCTTGAGGTCTTCTACCCTCGGTATAAAATACGGCGGTAAGGATCCCATGGCATACCCTCTTGCGTATTGCATTAGCTCTAGAAGATGACCATTGACCAGGTGCTGGCAGGTAATGACCACAGGTAACCACCATCCTCGCACCTCGCCTATCATTGTGGATCCTCCGCACTCTACTTGATCACAACTTTTCCTTTTGTAAAGTACTCCTCAGCCGTGGTACTTGTATCCAGAGGATTGTATACGAGTACACTCCTTGGGAAAGATCTTCTCTTCTACCAGGCTTCGCGTCTTCGAACTTTTTTTTCAAAAACAAAACACAAGTAATCCTCTCCTTTTTATATCTTTGTATTGCAAAACAAGTTATTGCGACCTGTTTTTCATTATAAACTACAACTTAGAAAAATTTATTTTCCTATCTTTGTGTTATATTTACATTCTCCGTCAACATCTGAACTAATTTTCAGGGTAAATTGGTCTTCTCATAGCGTATAATGATACCACTGAAATTACTACCAATTATAAAATTAGGGAGCGGAGTGGCTCAGTGGTATAGCAGAAAATGATAGTTCAAATCCAACTGCCGGCAAGACTTTTATTTATTCTGTTAGTAACCAGAGATGGATCATATGGTATTTAGGACCCTCCTGGGGCTCACCCAGCAGCTATAAAGTGGGTACCGAAAATAAAAAGGAAAAATTTGGCTGTTTTGTAGGACAACTCACCTTCCCGGACAACCGTTGTCCATGAAATAGTACCGTCTCTACCGTATACTGAACTCCAGACCCGTTCATGGGTTGTAGTGGTTCAGGTTTTTTTTTTATAAAATCAGAAGGTGCACATTGTAAATAAAGATTTTAATATAAATTCAAAATCTATTTGTACTAATTATACTAATTGTTTAGATACCTTAAGCAGTGCTAAAGGAAGACATGTACGAAATTCAGGTTTTAAGTAAACATTACCGCAGTTAGCCAAAGGTAGAGTTGGCTTGTAAAAATAACTATTGTTATAAGGAACTGTATAGCATAGACTTTATTTTATGATCAAACTATACTCCGGAAAAACGAATAGGGGTATTGTTAATTTTGTAGTTTATACTTTGACTACATTTATATTATTATATATTTATTAAATACATTAATATTTAATGTAATATAATTTCTAATCAATATTGATGCTTTTTATAATAAAAATAATATTAAAATGCTAGGGTAAGTAAATACAACAAAATTAGTGATATCCCTAATCATTTTTGCGCTATGAACAAGCACAGTGAATAATCTTAACATAGTAAATACATACATACTATATACATCCACATACATACTGTCTTCATTCTATATATCATACTATCTTCTGTACCTTCTCTCTCTATCTGTCCTAATCTTTTAGTCTTGCTATATGTACATACATAAGAAGAGAAGATATCAAAGAAGTTTACATTCCTGACAAAAAGAAAGCATTGATGATACTTCTTGGGTTAAAAATCCATTTTACAAACTATTTACTTCATTTCATGGACCGATCGTTAACTCTGCAAAACAATCTATACATTCTTTTTAAACGACTTAGTTTTGTGTTTTGTTATAATGGAATTTTAAACCTTTTATAAAGAAAGTCGCGAAACCGAACATGAGTCATTAAGTCGTTGAAATCAGTGCATTAAGTAAAAAATACTATAACAAATCGACTCTGATTCCGTGTTTCATCTTCAGTAGACAGACAATGAGACCGAAACGCTTCAGGGGTTCTTGAATCTCGGCCCGCGACAACGATTAGGCTCTGGATGAGACAATGCTATAGACCTATGAAGTTAGCCTCGGCGCGAGACAAATCCAAACGACACTACAACAAGAAGCGAACTGTGATAAGATAAGAGATAGGAAAGTGCGGCGGCAAAAAGCGAAGAACGTGCTCGGGCGCAGAGCTATGCTCCGAGAAATCCGGGGACAAAGGAGCCCCCCAGGCCGCACAAAAACGGCTACACGATTTCACAGGGGCCGTCGTTTTTAGGGGGAGCGTTCACCCCGTGGGGCGGAGTCCCTCTTGAAGAGCTCTCGATGCCACCTTCTTGTCGCTACACACTCTCATGGCACATGCCACTCCCAGATCGGCCTTCAAGCCTCCCGTCATGGATGGTTACATCCTGTGAGATATCCTATGTAATGCCTTTTTATATATTCACAGTCAATGTACATTCACATACATCCGTAAATAATTAAACCTCATTAAGGGCTTTATTACCTTTCAACTTTAAGCTATTAACCATTGGACAATTGCTGAAAAAGTAGTAATTTCTCTAGGAACAGAGAATCAGTAATTACATCAACATCAATTGTTTGGATAAATGACCCCCAGGCATATGGAGAAAGGACTTAGGAATAAATGATTTTTTTACATAACTATAAATTGTACCTCTCCACGCATTATCCTGGATCCATAAATTTTTTAGACATATTTTTCAACATTCTATATTGCCCGGAAATAAATATGTATAGTTTAAATAAATATGCTTGTCATTAATCTGCATTCAGTTAAAGTTTAATAAATAATTAAAATGAAATATTTTCCTAAGACAAAAAATATAATAAAGTTGAAATAAAAGTGAATTTTCCGTCTTGGAAGCATCCAAGGCAAGAGTGAGGCGGAGGTGAGAGGATTGCATTTAGAGTGATCTGGCGGATTAGGGTTTGGTAGTGGTCCGAGGATGTCATCGAGCATTCGGGTACACTCAGCCTTATTATTGTTATTACACTAAGTCTATTGCGAGTATGTCTTATTCAATATACTTTTATACGTACGTAATTGCAGAGGTTAAGGAACTGATGGCAGGAATGTTTTTAGTTCTAGCTTATACTATTATTAAAGATTTAATGCATTAAATTTTTAAACATAATTATACAATGCATAATCATGTTATTCATAACAATGATAGTCTTCCACTCAAATTCTTCTTCTTCTTCGATGGCGTTACAATTTGTGAAGAGTAAAGCCCTCCCGTAGACTGGGAAGCCTTCTCTTTTTTGTGACCCGATATCTGGTACCCATTTTCTTCGCATCTACAGCCGCACAGTCCACCTTTTGCAGACGAGGTTTACTCACTTCTCTGGGTCCAAAAATCTTTTCAGCGAGGAGCTTTATGGGGATTTCGTTATCATTCATTCTTGCAATAGCACCAGCCCATCTCGGATAATACCCTGCTGTTTATAATTACACTCCCCATCCCCCTCTTAAAATATAGACTGAACAATAAAACGGATACATCAAACCTTTTTTCACGATTTTTCAACACTCAAAACCCATGGGGCTGAGAATAAAAATCAATAAAAGTTCCATATTTTTCATAAGGCATTTTAGTGTTCTCTATTACATTAGTCACGTTTTCAGACTCCTAAAATTGATAAGATTACCATGTGTCCTAAAAAGAAGAAATGATATAACCCCATGGGAGAATCGCACATCCTAACAGCTGCATAGATTTTCCAACAACGGCCATTACAAATCTAAATATAAATGATAAAGCAGACGTACCGACAATAAGAGGCGAGCTGTGGTTGGTTGATGTTGTCGGTAATCCACCAATCACAGGCGAGGAGAGGTAATAGCCCGAGATCAGAGAGGCCGCCCTGGCCAATCCGCCGGCCTCACGATCCTATGTATTACCCGGCATGCCCTATTACGCTTTGGGCCATCACACCCGTACAAATTGTCTTCCCAATCACAATCCTATGTCATGATTATTTAAGGAGGCGTTGCATCAGGGCAGTTTTATCAGACACAGCGGCGCCCGATTGCAACTGCAACGTGGACGTGATCGGGGTTCGTGTGTGTGATCTGTCATTATGTGGTTAGCCTAATTCCATAACCAATACAACAATCAGCCTTAATAAGATATCTGATTGTACTTAACCAATTAGTTGTTAGCTATTTTCTTTAGGCTACTTTCTCACGCCATATTGGAATTCGATATTGCAGTCTTGGTAGGAAATGACTGACGTATTTCAGCTTAGTATGGAAGTTGAATTTGGGGAAACAACAGCTAAAAAAAATCACTCAGAACCTTATGTATAATATTTCATCGTTATAAGTCCTGTAATGGAGTAATAATTAAAATCTTGTCAGAGAGCCTATCTTGCCACTAGACTTATCTTATAATCTTGCCGCTAGAACCTTTGGTCTAGTGGTTGGCAAAAGGACCTTCTAGAGGGATTGAGATTTGAAGAAAAATAGGATGTTTATACTTACAACACTATTAGTAATCGCAGTATTAAGTTAACGATTTGACATGAGTTTGGATCTTAATATTATGCCGTATTTAAATGAATAAACTTAGCAAAATCTTGTCAGTCCAACTTTGCCACCATTTTTCTTTTTTATTTATCATTAAGAGTGGATTGCGTCGCTGCTTTCAACTTCCACATCCCGAGGGAAAACAACCTGTCTGTTTTCTGATGACCGAAAAACAATTGAAGCCTTTAAGTAATTTTATTTTTGGACCTGACTTCTAACTAAATTCAAAAACATCCTTGAAGAATTGAATGTTTAACCATCCATTCCACTACTTTTTCGTAAATTTGAAAACATTAATAACATCGATCAACCAAAATATTCACCTGGTCAAAGATGTATGGTAATATTTTGGATAATTCTTTATACACTGGTACACAATGATGGAAAAACACCACGATTTGTTAAAATAATGCTTTATTTTCATTTAATTTGTATTATTTTTCTTTAAAAAAATGTAACAGCTTTAGAAAATTATTAGATATTTAGGGGAGCTGGGTAATTCTGTGTGTAGAGCGTTATAATGCTGTGCAAAAGGTCCCGGGTCGTAATCCGGCTGTGGGAGATAATTATTCAGTCTGCGACCAACCAAAAGCCATGGATGGACCTAGTAGAGTCTGGAGGTCTTCCTGGGGTACAGCCAGGCACTATCAATTGGGTACACTTAATTAAGGGTAGAAAACCTGGCGGTTGAGCGTGGTCTACGACGAATCACCTCCCTAAAAAGAGTGCGGATTATATTATAGAAATGAAACCAAAGCCCTTAATGGGTAGTAGCGGCTACGGTTTTGTTTTGTTTTTTCTAGATATGTTTAATAGTAATTAAATTTTTGTACATTATAGTGAAAGTTAATATAAACATAACGCGGAATGGCGAATCATGTATCAGGTAAATATTATTCAGGTGATAGCTGAAAGTTAGTGGGCTTAGTAACGGAAGAATTCCTAAGGTGTTAATAGGCGATGTACCAACTGGGAAGCGTCTGAGGGGTAGACCGAGGCGTTGGTGGGAGGATTGCTTTAAGAGTGATTTAGCGGGTTTGGGATCGGGTGGTGCTCCGTGGATTTGTAAACGTAGCTTGTTGGTATTGGCATCGAGCCTTCGGGTTCGCTAAGCGTTTTATTTATTTATAGGGAATGAAAAATGTTCTAATAATATTTACAGATTACCATAAAGTTCTGCTCCGTCGAATGGCATGAAATACCTATGGACTGCGTTGCACAATCATTAGTTCTCGGGCGCCATGGCAGTTGTGACATTGCACAAACTGTCACGAAATATTTGTTTCCAAACAGAAAATCAATTGTAAATCCTTATGTCACGTCTTTTCACAATCGTCGGCCGCCATTGTTCACATTTTAGCAACTCATTTCAATGTTATCCCTCTTTATATTTTAGCTGTTATGGAATTTATTTCAGCAATGCTGTCTGTTGTCTGAGGACATACAGTCATGTCGACCATTTTTTGTATTGACGCTTTTAATTAGCAATTACAGTTTTATCATTGTTTTCTATACTTATTAATTGTTTTAAACTTATTGCCTCATAAAACTGAAAGTGTAATACTATGAGTACTATTTTAGTCTGGTATACGGACCTTAGTAGTCCGGAATCTCTTGATTGAATTGATATTTTAATTAAGCAAAATATTTTGGAATGGATCACAATTTATAAGATTTTATTTCAATTTGTTCAAAATTTAATTCTTATTAAAAAAAAAAAACGATACCACTACAACCCATGGAGAGTCTTGGGCTCAGTACAGGGTAGAGACTGTTCTATTTCTTGGACAACGGTTGCACAGGGAGGTGATTTGGACTAGATCACGCTTAACCGCCAGATTTCCCCTTTATTTTGGGTACTCACACTATAGAGTCCCAGGAGAGTCCTAGATCCCACAGGATAAATGGACAGCCAAGGGGATTTTCAACAATCGTTTCAATGAAATCTGTCAACATAAATAATGGACTACCGCTAATTTTAATGGAAAAATATTTTTTTAAACACGCAATTTTTGACTTCAAAAATTTTCTGTTTGAATTTCGCACCAAAATGGTTAGTTTTGATAAGATGTAATGTAACGTCATCAGGCTTGTTTTCACTTTAACTCGCTACTTTTCCTTCGCTATTTTTAGCTTGTTTTTAAAAAATCTCTAATAAAGTTGAAACAATTTTACTTTGTCTATTAGATAAATAAATCACTTATCATGTCTTACAAATACTGTTGTGTGGCAATGTGTGAAAGCACCACAAAATCAACCCCAGATAAACTGATCCTTATTGTTCTCATGGATCCAATAAGAAGAAAAAAGTGGTTTTCTCTGATGGGAAGAAAAGAAAACCTGGCTCCTTCATCAAACTTGTTATCCCTGTGAAGATCATTTTAAAGTAAATTTAAGCTTTGTACTCTTCACTTCTCCTGCACTCTAAATGTGTCTTTTCCAATGTTTAAGTGAGATGATTGTCTTGATAATGTTATCATTCAAATTATATGTACAAACCATCCTTAAAAGATTGTTGTGGCTTATTATAGATCTTCTACATTGAATATAGTGTTAAGTTAGCATAGTTTCAGCAATAACTAGTCAGTGTATAGTGCATGTAAATTCTCATTAACTGACACCATTTTCAGATGCAGTGAATATGATTTTTGTTTTTTTAAAGATAGGACATCATCGCATGGTAGAAAAATATGGAAACATCAGCCATGAAGGTACCAAGACTTCCTGCCAGTGATATTTATAGTGATGACTCCATTGATTCAGATAACATTTCATCATATATTGATGATAAAACGGACAAAGATTTTTCTACTTCGTCTTTGAGTGAACCAAGTGAAGGTGATGTATTTGTGCATTACAAAGTTTTGAGCACTTTTCAAAAAAATATCATAGAGAAACCTTTGTTATATATAGGTTATGTTGATAAAACTAATAGTTATTGAATAAAAATATGGCAATAGTAATAAAAATTGACTCTTTAATTGAAATAAGTTAATTTAATTGATAAGCAATTGTTTTATTTCTCAAGATGTACACAATATTCTATGTGAAAATGGAAAAAACATCATATGAACAAAATGTAAACAAGCCTGATGACGTCACCAAGCCAAAATGCGTTTAAAAGTTTTTATTTTCCCGCGTGAATTTTGCCATCATCCGAACGCGATTTTTTCAATGAAAAATGATCTTTTAAAAATAAAATAAATATTTTTGTGAAAGTTACAAAATGGTGAATCTAAAAATTCGTTTATTTTTCATTTAAAAAAAATCTTGGTGGTCCATTCCCTGCCGCTGACAGATTAAATAAAAGTCTTGTCAACAGCGGGTGTGAGCACAGGACCTTCGGCATGGCAACTCAGTGCTCTACTGCTGAGCTATTTCAATCCATATTATTAAACTTATTGACAATAATTTTCTACTATTTAGTTTTGTTTTTTATTAAAGTGTTTTTTTTTTTTGTACCTATTTAAACTATTATATATTTGTCCTATTTGTAAATTAGAGCATCGCAGAAAGGACAGATTGGGATGAAAGTACTGACAATAGGTATCGAAAACGGAACCTGCTGTGGATGCTTTGTGGGAAGTGGCCCGAAGTGGACGAGCACGTAGACAACACGTTCCTCCACGTGCTACGTGCAGCTCGGCTCCGTTAGCATTTTTCCAAACTGTGTTGGCCAATGTGTTCCGAGGGCTTACACATCGTATGGGATAATTGCTAGTCAAGCTTTCACATGTCCCTATGTCTTACGTCTGCTACGTCCGCACCCTACGTCCTGAAGTTCAGCACTGCTAATTTAATTACTAATCAAGAATTCCGTCTATCAAGTTGGTATCATTAAAACGCTATTTAACATTTCCTAGGAAACAACAAATCACATCTTCAAAAGAACAACGTCAAGACTCAGAAAACTTAATTATTCAATATATATTTGAAAGTTCCATGTGAGTTTAAAAAATAAAACTTTGAGTATTGGTAAAGTAAAGCATTCCTATTGTAATGATGGTATTGAAATTCTTTTATTAACCATTAAAAATTCTTTAAAAGCTTGAAACGTTTTTATTTTAAATTATATCATTATTCCCATAAAACTTCAGGTCCAATCATATATACAACTCAAAATATGACTTAATTAAAAAAAAAAACATGTCGGAAATGGAATATCAGATATGTTGTTCCTGAATTAAATAACTCAAAAAATACAATTGCTACCGAAGGCTTTACTTAAAATTCCAATTGTTTAGTTATGTCGTTGTTCTTTTGAAGGATCTATATATGAAGCGTATAGCTCCGACATTTCGAAAATCGATTATTTGCATTAATCGCTAGTTTAATCAAGTAATTTTGTCTAAAGCGTCCCTTCGCAGCATTATTTCTCTTGGTCTTAAAACATCTGGTTCTGGATCTGAAGTTTCGGGAGCATAAAGTTGCTTGATTAAAGTAACGAAAACAGTGAAAAAGCAATTTTCGAATGTTTGGAGTTGTCCGCTTTTGATCCTGATCGCCTCATATATTCTAGGCGATTTAGGAAATGGTCGTTTGGTGCAGTCAATAAATTTTACACAAAAAAGTCAAACTTACTTATTTTGTCCCAACGTTTCCAAGATTCCTCTTGATCTAGGATAAGTTTTCCTTAAAGAATTCTCTCGTTTTAAGTCAGATTGTTACCACTTAAACGCCATTAATATACTGACCCTCCTTGGCAAACAATAATGGGGTTACTTTTAGCCCTAAATAGATTGTTTTTTATCAATGCTTGTTTCAATAACACCGCTTTTAAAAGTGCAATTTTCTTTCATTATACATTTTTCCGCACCTCCACACGAAAGTGTCAATAAATTGAATACCTGCTCTTACAAAAAGAATTTCACTTTTCCCCTTTGTAAGGAACGTTTAAAAGAAAAGAAAATATAATAAAAAATATACATATTTATCGATCCTTTTAAGAACGAAAAAAAATATCAAACCCTTCACGGATGACTGATACTCATAATGCCCAGCTGTTTTGGTACCCATTTGGCCAATTTGCCGAAGGAACATGTCCGGGTCACGGCGAATTATTGGTTAACACCCACCCTTGCTTTTTGTGAACATCATGAGAACGGTCCTTAAGTAGCCTGATCGGCGAAGAAACGCCTCCATGGGAAAAGACCCTCAGGTTGTTCACTTTATATTTTTATGGAAGAAAAAATAAAAATAAGAAGGAACATATTAAAAAGTAGCCAATGCCAGCTATATCGTGGGAAGGGTTAGAACATCCTTAAAAATAAACTCCCGTTTCGAGAAGCTGTCATAAAAAAACGTTTAGAGTAATTTTTAGTTTTTTATGAAAATATTCTTAAATGTTACTTAAGAATAACAAAGTTGTATTTAAAAAAAGTAACCTTTCAAAAAAATCTATATTCTGGGGCAATGTTGCTTGAGAATGATATGTGTAAAAAAACAATAATAAAAAAATTTCAAATAAAAAAACAAAAAATAAAAAATCTTTATACTTGGACAATGTTCCTTAATAATAAGCAAGTACTATTTAAAAAAAAATAATATAAACAAATCTTTATTCTAGTGTAATTTTCTCTACAATACATTAAAGTTATTAAGAAATCAATTTAAAAAAAAAATGAAATAAATCTTTATTCTGGGGCAATGTCCCTTTTAGATACTCAAGTTGTTTTACAGAAAAGATTAAATTTAAAAAAATTTTCTAGTCAAATGTTCTCTAAAGAATAACAAAGTTATTATTTTAAAAAAATATTTAAAAAACTACATTAAAAAAATATTTATTTTGAGACTATGTCCCTTCGGAATAACGATGTTGTATTTAAAAGAAATGTATTTAAAGAAAATAATAATCATACAAAACATTCAAAAAATCATTATTATGGGACTTAAGAATAACAAAATTGTATTTTTTTTAAATAAACAAATAAACGACTTTTAAAAAAATCATAATTCTGGGAAAATATCTCTTAAGAATAACCAATAGTATTAAAGATATCCATAAACAAATAAACTAAAAAAAAAATCTAAAAAATATCTCTTGTTCTGGGACAATGTCCCTTAAGCATAACAATGTCGGATTTAAAAATAATTGTAATAAAAAAAAATCTAGGACAATACCTTTTAAGAAAAACTAATTTGTATTAAAAAAAAACATTTAAAAGAGATTTTTATAAAAATATTTATTCTTGGACAATGTTCGTTAAGCATGTCCATGTTGCGTTTAAATATAATAATAAGTTTTTTTTTTAAACCTCATTCTGTGACCATGTTACAAAATGTAAGAAAGTCTGAGTTTTAATGAAAACAAAAAATAAATAAACTTTAAAAATTTGTTCCAGTCAGAAACATGGATATTTAAAACAATGTATTATTGCATTATGTTCAATTACTGCCTGCCTGATTCCAGCAGCCCTCTCCAGACCTAATGAATCGATAAAAACTGAAGAAGACTGGAAGGAGATGCCATCGACAGTCAATATAAAAAGTCTCCATTGGAAGCGACTGCCTCCACTAGTTCGGAGGGAACTCATTCCCGATTCCAATATTGCGACTCCACTAATATAATGATTCCCTTATCTGTATCTAAATTAATCAATTAATACTATACTTATCTGGTCTAATAGCAGTCTTCACTGTCAGTCCTTACAGGGCGCTATGATTAGTTTTTATTTAAACTGACAGGATATTATTTGTAGCAGTATTTGATTATTTTTTTAAATATTTCTTATGGACTATTTATTATGTTAGTTTTATAAACCGAACTTTCTTACCCGAATCTTAGCATTTTACTGTTTTGAAAACAACTGTTGCACAGTGTTTCGATTAGTACAAGCTAGGTGGAGAAAAGTCATGTTTAAAATTCTGAAATATTTTATTGGAATATTGTAAACAATTCTTCCAAACATAGGAATCTAATATTTGTTTATACCTGGCACACTCCATCTCGTCAGTAATAGTGACCAAAGTAATGAATCCTTAGCAATAGACTAAGTTATGGTAATGACTTTTATCCGTTTGTATCCGGGCTAAATTTTATATATTTCATAACTGCATCTCTCCCATTAATGATGAGATGCATTATAGCCTGCACACTCGAGTACAACATTTTTTTTTAGAGTACTTTATTTCGAGAAAAGATTTTGTTGAAGAATGTTTGAAGCACGCAAAGAAAGAAAGAAACTCTTTAAATGATTTTGGCAAGCAATTCTTCCAATTTATTATTTATTATATATCTTAATTAGCATTTATTTACCGCGAAAAAACTTTAATTAGTTTTATGATTAATGGATTTTTATAATTAATTTTTAATTGATGGCTGAATGATGAGCTTTCGAGTAAATAAGTGTGTGTGTGTCTATTTATATATATATATATAAAGTTATCGTGTCACAGTGTTTGTAACAAAACTCCTCCGAAACGACTTGATCGATTCTTATGAAATTTTGTGTGTATATTCAGTAGGTCTCAGAATATAGAAACTATTTTTCATACCGTGATATGTGTCGGCCATTATAATTGATTATGCATTGATCGTAGCAGTGACGCTTGACGATGCTGCATTTTTGATATGTTGTGTGGGCATAGATTGTCATGGGTTCACACCGTGGTAGAGAATGTACTGTTTCTTGGACAATGGTTGTGCAGGGAGGCTATTTGTCCCAGATCGTGCTCTACGGCCAGATCCCCCCCCTTTTTTGGGTACCCACTTCATAGGGACAGGGCGAGAAAACCCGGCCGCTAAAAGATTAAATAAAATTTTCCAGCATTGGGATATGAACCCGGAACCTTGAGCATATCAACTTTGCACTCTACCCACTGAGGCAGGGGGAGGGGGGTAGCTTGCCCATTATATTTACTATATGTATGTATGCTGACCATATTGTGTTTACTAACCTCTCTGGTAATATAATCCCTCACCTTCCACTCCTTATGACTAGCTCAGACAGTTTATTAAGCAATTAAAAATAAACTTAATAGCTAGCTGCTAATAACTATAGGGAGATAGGATAATAGAGATTTGTAGTTATTTAGATTGGGCGATAGAATAGCCATTGAGGGACGTGGTGTACCCGTGGTGTGGGTGGTCCGGACCCTATCAGCAATCTCCTCCGCTGTATATTTACCTCTCTAGGTAATTAATTACTAGTGGTCTTTTATTTGTATTTGATACAGTCGGATACATTGAGTTCCGCCTCAAACGGGTTTACCAACGCCCAACATCTTGCCAAGTTTCACTTTTATTTCAGCCTTTGGATGCATGTAATTCAGCTTTTCTTGATTATTTTATGATTTTGTTGCAAATTCAATATCATAATTTTAATTATCCAGACAAAATGAAATTAAGGTATAGATATTATTTAAGCTGATAGTAAGTCGAGAATCCTGGGAGTGTAGTGGCTAAGTGAACACCAACATGGATGGTCTCTGTGGGATCTGGATACCCTACTGGGGTGTACCCAGTCTCTGCGAAGTGAATACCCTTAATTTGGGGGTTGAGCATGTTCTCTGACCAATACCATCTCTGCACAACCGTAGTCCAAGGACATTCTATTCCACGTACTGAACCCAAGACTCTTCATGGGTTGTAGGGGTACAGTTTTTTAAATGTTTAACTATTTGAGTTAAAATGAAACTAAGGCTTAGGCATTATTAAATCTGAAAATATATTATAGTAAGCCCAAAATCCAGGGAGTTGGGTTGCTCAGAGTGTAAAGTTCTGAATAGTAGTCCCGATCGTCCCGAGTTCAAATCTGGCAGTGGCAGATAAATTATTTATTCTGTTAAAACCCTCAGATGGATAGATGTGGGATCTGAAGACCTTACTGGGGCTCGCCCAATCTCTATAGGGTTGGTGCTCTTGATTGGTAGAAGGGTGTTGAAAATGAGCTCGGACCAATCACCCATCTGCATATCCGTTGTCTTCGAAAAAGTACAGTTAGTACCATAAACTGAACCCAAGACTCTTCGTAGGTTGTAGCGGTACAGTTTTCTTATGTTTTAATTGTCCGAAATAAAATTAACTTAAGGTTTAAGCATTATTAAATCTGAAATATATGTTACTAAGCCGAAAATCCGTTCTAACAACAGTATTAGAGTGAATAGTAAACCATCGTTATATGGTTATATAACATGAAGTTATTCATGTTATATGAACGTATCAGCAAATACCTCAGCTCAACAGTAACTTTAACAAACGGTCAACTAACTCGTACGGGAAAGTCTCTTCTTCATCTTCTTGTTCTTCCTCTCTATGCTCCTCAGCGTGGAAGTTCATTCCGCTATCGTAACCAGGCATCCAAATCTTTCACGAGTGCCATTATCCCTGCTATGGCTTAGGAAAATCTCTAGGAATCTAAAATTATGGGTTTATAATGTCTTAATGCAGCCGGTTTTGGTATAAAACTGAGACCTCTACTCTAGTCGGCACCCTTAAGCTTAATTTGAAAGGAAAGTCCTGAGCACGATAACCGGACCTATTTTGGATCAGAGTCGTGGAGAAGGACCAATAAAAAATTTCTCACTAAAACTGGTCAGTCAATATCTTATGATATTAAAAAGAAAAAAGAAAGGCAGGGTATGTAGCTCGAAGCAATCCGTCAGGAAGCCTTTAAACAACAATAAATGCCACAATAGGTTAAGAGATCAAGTGGGAGGCGTGTGATTAAATGAATAGCGAAGCTGCACGTATCAAACTGGAAATAAGTGACTCAAGATAGTCTAAGGAAGAAGGGCTGCCAATGTGGCCAAAGATCTTCAAGGCCTGTAACCTGAAAAAACCGAAGGATATTAGGGTTAGTACAAATTATTGAGTTATCTGGAAAACAATGCAGGATTTAAGGTTTTAACAGGAAGAAAAAGAGAGGTGGAGGCTAGAAAAATTCTCTTAAATGAAGAGAACTATTTTATTTTACTAATTATTTTGAGTAAGTAATTTTAACTAATTTTTTTCCAACCTCCACCCGGACCATTTCTTCCTCATATGTGCAAGGGCAACGAATATTATTCAAGATTTAATGGTTTCTTTAAAATAACAACCAATTTTAGTTTAAAGGTTGGAATACCGATGATATAAGAATGGTTATATTTATCTAAAAAGGAGTCAATCTCAAGATAATTATCTAAATTATTTGAAAAAATATTTGTCCTACAAAATTTATGGTTTGATCAAAGAGTCCCCTCCTTCCAACATGTATCGATAACGAGGTCATCAAAAGTGTTACTAACCACCTGATTTTTTTTTTTTACTTCTTTTTTGACTTCGTTATCGATACATATTGGAAAGAGGGGACTCTTTGATCAAACCATACATATTGTAGGACAAATATTTTTTCAAATAATTTAGATAATTATCTTGAGATTTATCAAAAAAAAAGCCCAGTTAGTAATAAATTTTTGTGAATCATCAAATCGACATTTATCCTTGCTACCTCTGTTAGCTACCACAATCGAGAATTTTCGCACAGGACATTGTTGGGCGTCTTATCGAAACGAAGCTATTCACGAAGATTCAGCTTGATACTAATCAAGTGCAAAAATAGACCATGGAACCTGGACTATTATCTGTCTTGGTTTATGAAATTATCGAAAGTACAACTGATCTAAGTATTGTTGAGCTTAACAATGTTAAAAATGAAAGTTAAATCTGTATGAATACATATTTTTTGATTAATAAATATACTTCTTGAAAACGTATAAAATGATTGTTCTATGATATATTATATAGTATAAATGAAAACCAGACTAATGTCAATAATTAAAATTTACAAATGTGAAATTTAAATAATTAAGATCCTCAAGGTAGTATCCTTGGCCCAATCCTTTATACAGTTTATACAGCTGACATCCCAACTCATCCTAATACTATCCTTACCACGTATGCTGATGATACATGTGTATTATCTGTCAACACCAATCCAATTATTGCATCCCAAAGCCTCCAATCCCATATCACTGATCTTGAAGAATGGTGTCAAAACTGGAGAATTAAAATAAACTCTCAAAAATCGCATCAAATCACTTTTACCTTACGTCGTAAACCAATGACTTCCTGCCCTTCAGTATCCTTTAATAATATCCCACTGGTGCCTGTAGAACAGATCCGATACTTAGGGTTGCATCTTGACAAACGATTAACCTGGAATCCTCATACGAGACTGAAAAGACAAGAAACCGCTCGACGTTTCAGGCTACTTCAACACTTACTAGACAAACGCTCTAACCTCCCAATTTATTACAAAAGACTCATCCACATGACCATCATACGACCTATTTGGACTTACGGAGTAGAGCTTTGGGGCTCCACTAAGCCATCGGAATTCCTCTCGTATCCAATCCCTACAATCCAAAATCCTTCGTAAAATCCTTAATGCTCCTTATTTTGTTAAGAATAAAATCATCCATAACGACCTTAATGTCCCATTTGTTGCTTATTTGGCCCGAACCCGCTATCTATCCTTTCATAACAAACTTCATTTCCACTCAAACCCTCTGGTTTTAAACCTAGCTTCCTCTTCAATTCCCGATAATCCTCCGAGGCGTCTGAAAAGAAGATGGCCCCGTGACTTCTTAGTTGAACTTATGATTTGAGTACTACCAGTGGGTAGTTTCTCTACTTGTCATTTTCACATGTCATTATGTATCGCTTAGCACATTTACTAGATGTATTTTTATTATAAAGTTGTAAATATCAATAAATAAATTAAAAAAAAAAATAAAATAAAAAATAATTAAGACTATAGAAATTCCAAAAAAGAACTGAGTTATTCCAAAGCCTTGAGTTTTCAATTCTGTCGGCAGTCCTCATTACTGCCTATTCAATTTTTTTGTTTATATTTGTAAATTTGCTAGTGCATTTGTTTTTGATTTAATTTAGAGTCCTGTTGACTTTTGCCATCTTTAGTTTGCACGAGAGATCTTTTTTGGCCACAGCACAGACTGTTATTTTGACCTAAAACCTGGCCAAAAATATATTGCCACTTTTTTCTTGTCAAAAGGGTTTCAAATTGCTAAAAAAGTATTTCGGGAGACGATAAAGTGAAGGTTAATTTACCGAATTTTACCAAAAAATACAAATTTACCGAAAAAGAAGAAGTTTTTGTAACATTATTGTATATATTTTTTGATTATTATATATTTATATTCGTTAAGCCATTCTTTGTATTTATCAAGAAAACCAGCTTCTGAGCTATTACATGCAAGCCATTTTCGTTTATAAACTACTTTAAACACCTTAATAGTTTTTTGAACGCTTTCTATTTTCTCGCGGGAACAGTTTGTTATATCCACTACTTTTTCTACTAAATCTTCAAGTTTCACGTCAAGGCGTCGTTGTGAGCTTCCACTATCTATCTCGTGCAGCTGTTTTCTAGTTGTAGACATGACGGAATGACCAATATCTAGAAAAATTAAACACATGCTATTTAAAATCGTAATGAAGGGGGAATCTTTTTGATAGCTAAAGTTATAGTAGACGTGCTAAAGTATAACAACATGTAGGTATGACGCTGTTGCGGGGAGTTGCATACATACAAAAATACAAATGTTTGCGAAAAGACATGAAAAAGTCAAATATTTTTAGGTAGATAGTTATACTACTACATATATCTAAATAAAGCTTTAAATACGATAAATTGATAAAGCGAAAATACGGTTTTTTGTGGTGTCGTGTTCAAAGACGTGCGTTAACAGCGAGTGTCAGGTTCCGACAGGTGTTGCGGCGGACTTGGGTGGTAAATCCAGGTAATGGGCTTGTCAAAAGATGGGCATGTTATCTATCTACTTTAGGCCACAATCCTAGGCCTGGGGGTGAAAGTTGACAAATTTGATTTTTGGCCAGGGTTTAGGTCAAAATATCAGTCTGTGTTATATTCAAAGAGATATTTCCACGTTATTACAGGTTTTTAATAGATAATAAGAACTATTTTATTAATAAAATAACAGTGGGTCACTTGAAATTAAGAAATGGGTCATTGAGTGACCTCAGTTCAGAGCTTGTGCCGACCCCTAGTTAGTACAGTCAACTTTTTAAATTTGTTTGCCTTGAAATGGAGTTACAGTTTAAGCAATAAGTTCACTTCAAGACCTTACTTAGCCACTCGTGCAATTCGAGAATCACGTCATTCCGCTCCCCCTAACATGAATAACTCACTCTGGACAATTTTATACTTAGCCCTTTTTTTTCTTTTTTTTGTAATAATGGCCCAGAAGTATCTACGAAGTCTGAAGCGAAGGCAGTAAAGTGAGTGCACTGTTTGAAGGTGGTTCAAGAAATTTCGAGAGAAACACTTGAATAAAGAGAAAAACTATTTAGGCAAATGGACCGATCCTCCTCTTCCAAGACTGGTCATCGATGTAGCCTTGCAACCGCCCAATTCTCCCCGAAGAAGCGACAAGTGGAGGTCATTAAATAAAAGATGCGACCCGAGCTCTATATACTAATGCACATTGTTTATTCAGAGCGCTCTCTGTTTACTATTTAATAAAGTATAAATATTTAGCGGGCTGCGGTGGCCGCTGTCCACTCTCCCAGATCCTGCATTATTTATATCTTAATCTAGGCTTCCTTACTTTACCAGCCGCTTCGTATTCCCTTTATTCCCTCTTTATTCCCGACCGGACAAAGTTTGTAATCAACATCTTATTAAGGGC
Source organism: Troilus luridus (assembly GCA_964056705.1). Classification (NCBI taxonomy): domain Eukaryota; kingdom Metazoa; phylum Arthropoda; class Insecta; order Hemiptera; family Pentatomidae; genus Troilus; species Troilus luridus. Next base: position 69,942,985 of record OZ057415.1, on the reverse strand, counting down.
CGCGGCGAACGGTGCCAAAGGTAGGAGGGGGAATATAAATATGAACTTGGAAGGAAAGGTTTTTCTGAATTTTTGATGCGGTCGTTAATTTCAAACCTCAGCAGTCGAGAAGGTAAGATGAAGAGTGTCATAGTTTAAGATTATTTATAGTTATTGACTATGCTTTATTTATACTTTCTTCCCTGGAGTGCCATTGCATGTTTTCATATCTTTTTCTTTCAGGGGAAAAACATGTTCTCTTATAACCTGTGAAGGGTCTGTACTATTTCTAAGACAATCCTCACACAATCAGTGAGCCCCCAGAGGGCCTGTAGATCCCACGGTGTCCATCAGTAGGACGATGCTACATTGGGAGCTCTAAATTTTGCCTATCTAGGTTTAATCAGGATAGGGATTTTTTACGAGTACCTGACATCGTACAGGCTCGTACAGGTACAGGTTTAGAGAAGGACGGCATAACCAAGGATTTTTTACTCTCGTTAAAAAAACCTTAAATAAATAAGGATTTGCACCCGAGATCTTCGGCACTGCTACTCAGTGCTCCCCTTTCTGCCTGGGGAAGAGACTAACATTTCGTCTTCGTTCTCGATAGAAATCTCTTCTTAATCCTTAATAATATCTTATTTATTCTTATTTCTATATGTATTTGTCTTCAGGTGTACTATTACTATATGTTTGCTCTGTTTCTCTTAACTTCATTTTATACTGCTATGGCTAATCGGATGATCCTACAGTAGGAATCCTAAATGTTTAACCCAACAAGACAATTTCATCGTAATAACAAGATTAGAAGAGTGGAAGTAAGTTAAGCACGCAAACTTTCTTGCTTGTTTATTTAAGGTCACATTATGCCTAATAAAGTGAAACATGTCTAGTTGGAGGATGCTTCTGTGGGAGTCCTAAAGGTTTGCTTTTCCAGCTATAATCAGGACAGGGATCTTTAACGAGTACCTAATATCGTACAGGCTCGGGACCTATATTTCTTCCAAAGGATCGGATAGATAAGGATTTTTTACTCTCTTTAAATAATCCTAGGTCCACCTGGTGGGCTGCGAGTCCGCGATATTGGGCTTAGTAGGTAATCATGGTAACCAATAGACCATAGCTGCCTCCAAGGGTTAGTTATTCTCTGATATTTTAAAAGTTCAAGGTTTTGTTATGCCAATCTAAGCCTTATAAATATATATATCATATCTTATACATATATATCTTGCGGGCTATGGTTCGTAAATAAGGTTTTGATCACATGAATGGAAATATGACACAGTGTCCGGTGGCTAACGTGGGAACTGAGGATTTTGATCTGACGGCGATAGAGCCCGCAAGGAGAAGCCTCCTCCAAAAAAATACAATTTACAGCGCTCCTTAGCGACCTCTGAGATAAGCTCTGGGACACTTAACACATAACAAAGTCCCCGGGATATGTCCGGTGTCGGTTACTCTCGTCGTGGGAATATTGCAGTGGCCCAAGTGTCATCTTCGAGGAAGTCCTGGGGAGACGTGTCTTGGTTTCGTTGGAAACGGAAGAGCCATTGATAAAGACATTGAGTAGATTTTTAAACGGATTATACTCTACTACCCGAGGTTGATAAAGTTTGGAACTTTATTGCTTAATTGAATTGCTTTTTTTCGTTTCTTTTTTTGTTTAAAAGAATCACGTTTGCTTGATTTAGTGTATAGTTGTTGATTTAGTGTATTGTATATATGGAAACGTTCAAGCTTATCGAATGACGCTATCTAACGTTTAGTTTTACTAATAACCCTTAATTTTCTTAAGCAGGTCAAGCCTAACAATGTTTCATAATCATTCAACTATTAAAATAAAATAAAATAATTAATTTAAAATATAATAATTAATATAAAATTAAAAATAATTAATATAAATATAAAATAAAATAATTATATTAATATAAGATAATTCATTTAACCTATCCAAGTACAACTAAGATGGGGATCCCTGATGCGCACCTGACACCGCACTGTCTCGGATCCTCCATTTTACGCACCTTCCACAGTGATGTAAGGGATAGTCGGTTGTATGTTATTCAACGGGCTACCACAGGTGAGTCCCGAGTTTTTTTTCCATTAATGTCACTATATCGTTACCATTAGCCGTTTTCTAAATTGCTTAGAATCTATGAGGCGTTCAGGATCAAAAGCGGATAACTCCAGAATTTTTTGACTTTTTACATTTTTGCTAATTTAGTTAAGCGAGTTATTTAAGACACCTCTTTGCCTCCTTATTTCTCATGCTTTTAGTCCGGTTCTGAACCTGAAGTTTCCGAAACATGAAGCAATTCATTGATTGACTAAACTAGCCAAAAATTTATAACAGTCAATATTTGAAATTTGGAGTTATCCGCTTTTGATCCTGAACGCCACCCATGTAGGATAGCAATTCTTCATTTTTGAAATAATTCGATTTTTATTTTTTCTAAAACTGTGCACCGTTTGGTGTCCAACGGTTAATTAAAGCTCAGCACTAAGAATTTCACCCAGACTTGTTAAGCCAAGGAGTATGGAATACTAACGAGAGAATTAATTTTGATTCATTCATTATTGATATAATCAACTGGAACTGATAATATTCATAAAGCCATATGAATTATAATTCTTAGCAAAATATTTTTTGTTTAGTTAAGACATCAATTGATATCTCAAGCACATGAATTTTTTAAAGTGAATAAAAAATCCTTGATTATGCCGTCCTTCGGAAGAGACGTAAAACGGGGGTCCCGAGCATGTACAATGTTAGTAATTAGTAAAAATTTATTCCTCGTTAAAAATCCCTATCCTAATTAAACCTGGATAGGCAAAATTTAGAGCTCCCACTGTAGCATCGTCCGATTAGCCAAAGCAGCATAAAGTGACGTTAAATGAACAAACATTATGAACTAATATAGTGACTATTCAATTCCCTTATCAATACTTTTAACGTTTTATATTATAATCTCATCTCTCTATCTTCTCTTCTCTGCCTTACAATATTATAACGACGGTATATATACTTTTAAAAGAGGGGGGGAGTCAAGGAAGTTAGCAGTGTTGAAAAAAATGTCGTAAATAATAAAAATATGAATATAAAAAAAAACATCAATACCGGCATAGTAATCCGTATACCAGAGTATTAAAAGCAGATTTGACAAATAGAGACTTGTAAGTTGAATAAATATTCATTGTGGAATTGAACCCTCATATATAGTCAATAATTTCCTCGTCAATAAGTTACTCTTTGCATGTTTTAGCATCTTATACAATACCGTTGCCTTTTTTCCCGAAATCTATAAATTGGAATTTATATATAAAACCTTTAAAAGATAACACAACGCGGAATTGCGAAACATGCAACCGGTTAATATTATTCAAATGATAGCGTCGCGAAGATTGAGGATGGGCTAATAAAGTTGTTAGGCTGGGAAACGAACGAATTTCTAAAAAGTTATTAAGTGATGTGCAGATTGGAAAGCGTCTGAGGGGTGGACCGTGACGTAGATGGGAAGATTTCGTTAAGAGGGATTTGGCGGTTTTGGGTAGGGTAGTGGTCCGTGGACAGAGGCTTGTTAGCAGGGATTGGTGGCATCGGCATCTTTATTAATTTATACAATACCCTTGTATTATGACAATACATTTTCTTTAAAAGAGAATACAATCCTCAGTAGAAAGATACGTTAAGTCGTGACGGTAACGAGGTGTGAGGTAACATTCGAAAACACATACACACACCCGAAGGTGCTATTTCCACCTGCATAGAGTCGTCCGCGGCTAATCCGAGCGAGGTGTAAATAACACGGAACTCTCACTAATATCGTGACTCTTCGTACTGACAGTGTGTGCGTAGGAGGAGGAGAGGATCGGGGGAGGTAATGAGGAGGACGGATAAGTGAAAAAATGGAATATGGCCGGATTGGAAACGGGACCGGGACGTCGGGAGACGTGTCCCTAGCATTAGCTTGGAATTAAAATGATGTTGGCCGGAATGACAGGTAATGGAGCTACGTGATCCGAGGAGATAACACCTGCGGGGGTCGGGACCTCTGGAGAAGAGGCTTCTCCTCACCTCGCGGCTAATACGCCACCTGTTCCTCTTCGGCAATCAGTCCTCTTCGGGCCGCTGTGCAAGGACGCGTACGTCCTCGCGGTCTCTCACACCCTGGCTATGTCCATAGCCAACAGCCTGGAGGAATTTTTCTTAGGGGTGTTTCGAAGAGTCAACGACTTGAATGAAAGATATATATTTATAGTTATAGAATAGAATTGAAAAGTAACTTTATTGTGGGACTAAGCTGCTTAAGAATAACAAATATGAACAAAAAAATAAACATAATATATATCTCCCCGGAAGGCTATATAATACAAATTACAAAGTATTTATAAAGTGCCAAAAAAGTAAATAAATCTTACAAATCATGACAAGATATTAACGAATTAAAGAGAATCAATAAATTAATAACAACAGTTAAATGCTATAATTAGCTACCATGCAATAATTTCTTTAAATAATTACATAGTGGCAGAATATTTGGTCCAAAAAAGGATGAGACCACAAGAGAATTTAGGAGATTACACAACTCGGAATTGCAGAGCAAGCTCCCAGTTAATATTATTCAATTGATTTTATTCAAGATGGGCTTGTAAAGTTGTTGGACTGAATAAACAAAGAATTCCTAAAAAGTTAATAGGCCAAAAAAGTGCTGTGCCAACTGGGAAACATCTGAGGGATAGACCGAGACGTAGATGAGAAGTTTGGGTTAAGAGTGATCTGGCGGATTATGATTTGGATAGTGAGACGTGGAAAGAGGTTTGTAAGCATAGATTGGTTGTATTGGCATAGAGCCTTCGGGTTCGCTAAACCTTTTTATTTATTTAATTACATTAAATTGAACAATTTATATACCTGCGGATTGGTATAGAAATGCATTGAGGGAATATTATCTACAAATGGGAGGGAAGAGACAAAGGGAGGGAAGAGTTTAACTCATCATGAAGGCCAAGCGAGACCGCTTCGGGGTACCGAAGACAAATCTTAGAGAAATGAAAGATTATATGAGGAGCTTAAGGGAAGGTTGTTTGATTCTGAACAGAAACAACAAGGATGTGGTAGAGACTTACTAATAAGAACTAGCTGGCTGACTGATTGATTATTGACTGAGATTATAATTATTGATTACTCCAAACCTAACTTAACTACTACTCTCTTATATACTCAGAACTATCTTCATCATTTCCTCTCTAATCTCAACTCGAGATTCAACTCGTTCAGGTAATCTTAAGGATTGAAGTCCTTAACAATCGCACTGTTCGGTCCAAATTTAATTACCCAGCAACCATTTATCTAACCTATTAATTAATAGGTACTTATTTTGCAATTAGCAGTTTGGCATAGCCATCTTTAAAATTGGAATGAATAGTAAAAAACTAGCTTCTTAAAAATAGACCCCAATTAGGGATGGGTAAGGCTGTATCTATCGGATAATTTGTCAGCTGTTCAGTATTCACTACCTCATGCTACATTATGCTATTTATTACTATAGCATATGAATTAAAACTGGCATATTATTTGCTTGCATCTACTTTGTGAATCAAATTGTGGGATTTAATTTACCATATATATATATATATATATATATATATATATATATATAAAATAAATAATAAATACATTTCTTCTCCAATTTTTTACTTTCAACAGTAACAAATGTTACATCATTTTAAAGAAGAAAATTAGTTTCACAAAATTAAAAAACAGCACCGGAATATGACGAGTATTATAAAAGCTATAGCGGTTTAAAGAGTTTAGCCTGAGGCGGCGGACAGACAAATTTTGTATTACAATCCAAACTCTACGTGTCTTGGAACGTGAATAGCAAAAGTTTGAGGTAGGGTTAGCAACTATTTTTGTTTGTTGATTACCATAGCTTTCAAAAAATAATTAACCAATACAAAACATGATTTTAATCAGTTGATGCCTTGTGCAGGTTACTATTTCGGTGAATAACTCTTTTTCCTTCAAAAATGGTAACAAAAACTGAGGCCACATGAAAGGCTTCTGTGTAGCATATTAGAAGAGTAAGAGTCGGGATAACTAAGTATTCAACTACAAAAATATCAAGTAAAAGTATCGGATACAGAAAAGTATCCGTATCACTTGTATTCAGATACAGGAAAATGCAGTATCTACCTATATATCCAGTATAACCCCAATATATCAAAAAGTGGCCGCTTATTCGAGAATGGTATAAAAATGGGGAATTCAAGATTTGTAATTTCTAATAATTAGACACCTATGCTGATGACACATGTGTGTTATCAGTTAATAACGACCCATATATTGCATCCCAATCCCTTCAATCACATTTATTAAGTCTCGAAGAATGGTGTCGAAATTGGAGAATTAAAATCAATTCCAAAAAGTCCCATCAAATTACTTTTACCCTTCGCCGAAAACCCATGACTTCCTGTCCTACTGTATCCTTTAATAGTACTCCACTTATATTTAATAGTATCCCTGTTGAACAGATCCGCTACCTAGGACTCAACTTAGACAAACGTCTTACTTGGAACCCTCACACAAGACGGAAAAGACAAGAAACAGCTAGACGCTTCCGACTACTTCAACACATACTAGACAAACGCTCAAAGCTTCAGATCAATTACAAAAGACTTATTTATGTTACTGTTATAAGACCTATATGGACTTACGGAATTGAACTATGGGGCTCCACCAAACCATCAAATTCCTCTCGTATTCAATCCTTGCAATCCAAAATCCTAAACGCTCCTTATTTTGTCACAAATAAAACCATCCATAATGACCTGAACGTTTCATATGTTACCAATTTAGCCCATTCCAGATACCTATCATTCCATAATAAACTCCAGGCCCATCCAAACCCACTAGTTTCCATCCTTGGTTCCAATTCCATCCCGGACAATCCTCCTAGGCGTCTGAAGAGAAGATGGCCTCGAGACCTTCTATAATAGAAATGTAATTAGAGTGCTGCCAATGGGTAGTGCCTCTCCACGTCCTTTCATGTATTTATTTATTCATACAGCCCTTGTACTAGATGTAATTATTACAGTTGTACAATTCAATAAAATAATTTAAAAAAATAAAATAATTAGAAGGCTAATATAACCTTCATTATGTAAATAGAAAAATGAAATTATAGCAAACTCTAAAACCACAATAAGTACGTATTGGCTAGATCATATCTGCAGTTCTGGTGAATAAGTGGTTATTTTAGTAGTTTTGGGCTTAAAATAGTGTTGTAGTATAAGCAATCATTCGAATTCCAGCCAATGTCTGACAGACCCTTATTCACTATGAAACTAACACGATTCCCCCTCATTAAGTACATGAGACTCATTTTGGGGAAAATTTGATATAACCACTAATCTATCGGGATGAAGAAATATCCTAGGTTATTGTTTTTATTCTTTTGGTTTTTTAGTTATTTATTGGAAAGAAATATTGGAGGACGCCGCCGATACAGATATTGCGACAGAAATAACGTAACGTGTAAACTCCGAAAATCTAATTTCTTTTAAAAATCGGTTCTCCTACTATTCTATGAGTATGCTGGATTAATTTTTTTATTTTGTTAACACTATTTCTTTTTAAAATGATGGCAATTAATGGTTTCATATGCACACATTTTGTGCATTCATTCAACAACTTCATATTGTGAAGATAAAACAAAGATATGAAGTATTTAGGAATAATCATAAAATATCAATATAATCCATCTAACTATTTTGACATAATGTGTAATAAAAAGAATTTCCACAGCAATCTTCTTCAGTCTTTTTTAATAATTATGAATATTTTTTAAGTTCTATTTATTTGAAGTTTTTCGTACATACTTACCTCATTCTGGAGTGAAAAATTAACTCTATTTCGGAAAAATTAAGGTTTTTACACATAATGTGATCAACAACAATTATTTTTTTAATCAATTATTTCAGGTTATTAGCGGTCAATCCATTTATTTAAAAAACCTGATTCTGTTTTATTATATATTATAATTGAAGTTTATTGCCCATTTTGAAAAAATATGACATATTTTTTTTAATTTCTATAACACTGTGTATATGCAAATTAAAACATGATAGTTGATCCAATGATTAAGAATAAATTTTAAATTCTTAAATAAATACATAAATTTTAAAACAAAATGTGTAAAACCCATAGATGCTTTTTATTATCATAAAAAAATAATTATTTGAGAAATCATACAAATGCCATTTGGCACATATTGTATTTTTGATGTTCTTTGGAAAATCTTCCCTAAGGGATTCTCGTGAAAGCGTGTGTGGAGAAACCTCCCATTGAAGGCACTCCTTGCGTGGTTCATCTCACTGTAGCAGATCACTCCTCCGGAGAAGTTTCAGTCTCTTGGTAGGATTCTGTGGTAATGTGTCTGTCAGTAATGTTAGTACCAGTAAATAAGTGAGTCATGAAATTTTTATCATATAAAAAATTTTTTTTATAATATAGCATGATTGTGTGGCAGAAGACACGAGGAACTACTGGTGGTTAATGATTGAGGAAGCTTGGACGCGTTGTTGCACCAAATTAATAATAATTCAGCATAATAGCAACTTAACTTTTTTAATATGATAATTAACTTAATCATGTGTTTTTTTATAAGATATGCAATAGGTGGTAAGGTAAGTAAATGATAGAATACAATATATACAGTATTTTTTATTGTTTAAATCATTTTATTACAAGAAATTAAATACACAATCAAGATTGATGATCAATCAAAATGTATTAAAACTACAAAATATAAATTTAAAAAGACTGGAATATATAAAAGTATAGATACAAATTTTAGTATTCAACCCAGAAATCATTATTTTGAAGAGAAAAAAAAACAATTTATTAGTTTACTGATTACTTTTTTTTATACTAAAGTAATATATTGTCAAGTTATTTATTTTATATAAATATTTTTTAAACCTTGACCTGAGATGATTGAAAATGACTTGTGAAAGAAATAATCGTAGGAAGACATTGAAAAATAAACATTGATGAAAACAAACAAAAATATAATAATTGGTAACAAATAAAAAACAAAAGTAAACAAAAAATGTACTTTGAGGTAAACTTATAATAACTACAACTTAAAATTCGAAAGTAAAAACTACATAATAAATCTTTAAAAACTTCTTCGTTTAGAATGCGGTCAGAAGAGCAGTAATAACTTTTTAAATAGAAGTTATTTGAAAATAAATAACCATAATATAATAAGCTAACAGCACTCTAAAGAAGAAATAAAAACAAATTAAAAAAGAGAGAAACTTAAAAAAAGTGGTATATTCAAGTATATCACATGCAAGTTTTCCATTAATTATAAATCCAACTACTAATTGAATCCTTAATTGAATTTAATTTAATATAATTTTCATTTTTAAACAAAAATAAAAGTTCACTCATCACGATAAAACAGGTACAGAAAATGATTAGCCAACGCCGACTCAACTTCTTGAAGGCTTTTCTTCTTCCTACAAGAATGTGCAAAGATCTATCTCGGCCAGAAGTAGTCAAGGTGTAAAGTTAAGTACATCAGATAATGATGGAGCCAAGTGAACAAAACTTGACAACATATGTACACACCTAACCTACTAAGTTAAAAAATACTCCCGCTAGAAATATTATCATAAAACTTACTTCTAACCAACTAATTGAACAAGAAATTGCAAACACTCAAGGCTTCACTCACTAAGAAGCCATCAAAAGGAAGGCACAACCCTCGGTTTGTAGTGGCACAAACTTGTCTTTTATCCCTATTAATGACAACGTTAGCTATCTATAATTATTACTGAAATAAATTAATCCGACTATATATAATAAAAGGTTTCTACCTAAAAAAAAAATATATATCAGTCAACAAATTATTTTTTTTTTAATCTTTTGTTATTTTATTTTTAAACATATCAAAGAAATTCTCCACAAATTTGCACCAGTAAAAAAAATTCAACATATACAAAGAGATGTATTATGAGGGTCAATCACCGAATGGACCAAAAGCACGTAACGCACTAACTGTAATGGATTATTTTCATAAAATGAAAGATTATTTTCTCTTAAAGCGCCAAACAAAACCAAATATGTAAGAAAACAAATCCAAAACAATTAGTCATTAATTTGCTTAAAGAACTGTCCTTAATTTGCTCCCACAAACATGGTCCATAGTGAGAAATCGTCTCGGATAAAATATTCCGGCTCAGAATAAAAGGAAAATCCTCTACATTCTTCCAGATTTTCCGAGATCTTCCTCAAAATTTGAATTATGACAGATACACCCACAAAGGGAGGGTTTTTCAATCCAATGACAGAAAAACACTCATGTAGAGACCTAAACTGTAGACATGCCAACCCTGAGAAGAGTAGAAGTCGACATTTAGACGGGTGGAGGTCCCCTGATGTACCTCAGCTGAGGGGAGATGGATATCGTGAGGGAATTCATCGAGTCACAACAGTGAGGCTCCAGGAGGCAGGCGATGCAGAAGAGTGCCATGAGAGCAAGTTGGAATGGAAAGGCAGCTCGGATCACACGCCACAACCATCCGTTCCTCTTTTCACCACCCTCAGGGCTCCTGGAAATAAAAAAATAAATAAATAAAAATATATACAATACACCAATAAAATAAATAATAAGTATGACATTGTATGCTATAGAAGAAAAATATTTGTTATGTTGAATGCAGTCCAAAAAATATGCAGCATTATAAAGTCGATTGAGCAATAAAATTGGTCGCTAACCAAACATTAGCCCATGGCTCAATACTTAAATTTATTTAAATATAACAACAATAGTTTTAGACAACTAGCACAGTCAACATTAAGCCTGAAAAATATGGCTCCACAACAGAAAAAAAGCTATAGTTTCTAATTAATCCTAATTAATTTAAGGGATTATATTAGAAGAAGATATAGGAATTCAATTTTAACTTGTGATAGCTACATAACTCATTAACTGGATTGTCTACACAGCTTACTATATTATCTAGCTCTAGTAGCTCTAAAAAAAAAAAAAAAAAAAATCTAACAAGAAGAAATAAATCTTCTCAAATATTTTACATTAGTAAACGATGTACAGAAGAAAACAGAGCAGAGTAGTGTTCGTAATATCAGTACTATTGGTATCTTATTTGAGTCCTGAAGATTTAATAGGAATGTATTTTTTTTTATTTTAGTCATAGTAAAAGACCTATACCAACCCTTAAGTTGGTTATTTAATTACTTATTTTATGATTATAATTATTATACAATTTTTTTTAGTAATAGTTGCTGGTGTAATGAGAAAAAAATGGTACATAAACCAAATGATTATTTCATTTGTTATACGTACTTGTTGGCTAAATCTGTGCGGTCTTGATTGTTTATTGATTTTCGTTAAAAATATACTTTATCACACTAAAATTATTTTGATATAACTATGTTTGTTTCATTTAACACCACTTGATACTATTATGGCTATAAATTCTACAGTGGGAGTCTTGAAATTTGACACCTTACCCAACAGCCCAGGGATTGCTGTTTGTGTCTCCTCCAATGATTATATAACTAAGGATTTTTATTTCCTTAAAAAATTCAAAGGGGCACCAACCGGGCTGCAAACCCTTGAACCAGAACGTAGTGGTTGATCACTACACCACAAGTGAACCTTAATTCGTTAAAGAACTGCACAAGTATATTCTAAAGTATATTTTATACTACAAGTATGAAGGTTTAGTTTTAGCGCGAGATAAACGGAAAATATGATAAAAAAAGGAGTGATAAAATATATGTTAAATTATATACAAGCTAAAAGACAATTAAAAAACTCGTAAACAAGGCGAGAATAGTAGCAATAAAGGAAGCAGTTCTGGACAACTGGAAAAAAGACAACCTGGAGGAAGAGGGGAAGAGGGGGGGGGTTAATAGGCGAGACTTATCCCCCTCCTTTGGGGCTGTTTTAATTTGTTTAGGGCCCTATATCCACCTCTGGGGTCCGATTTAAATTTCAAACAGATTCCAAGAATAAATGGCTCAGAAAATGAGCATCTTTCCGGAGGTTATGGCCGATTCCTTTATTCTTAGAGCGATCTACGATGGTAGTAATCGTAAACCCTACAATCAAATGTGAAAGAAAGCAGAATATCAAAAAAATAAGCATTCGTCAGAACGATAAATCGCAAATCTTATAACTAATTGGATCATCGCCTTAAAACTAAGCTATTTTTCCTTTTTTAACACGCCGAATATGTTCACAACAATATTTATTTTTTATTACACAACCGTTTGTAACATATTACGATATAAAAATTTACATATTCTTTATTTATTTTTATCAACCAACCATAAACTAACCAGGTATCGATATTTTCTGATCAAGACATATCCAACATATTTTTTTATATTAAACGAGATTTAAAAAAAAAAAAGTGAAGATCATAAAAAATTGCCAGTATATATTGCTTGAAGTGAATTGTTAGCAAAGTAGCGAAAAATAATTTTTTACAATTTGTTAAACTAATTATTTTGTTTAATAAATTTTTATTTATCAGTTATGACAAATCTTAAGAAATGGATGCAACCTGTCTTGAAACCAAACGCTAGATTAATTGTAGATAGTTGTAGATTTCAAAAAGTTTTTTTTTTTTAATCACAACGCTGAACACTCATTAATAACAATAATAAAATATTATAAAACATCGTCAAATATTTAATAAACAGGACAACAAAGGGTTATACTCACTGATTAAAAAAAAAAAGGATCAAAATCCAATAACTCCAGCCTCCGATAGAAGAGAAGAGGAAAAAAACATTAATAACGGTTTTGACATAAGTTTGTTCGGGTAGAATTTTGACTAAGTGGTAGGGGGAGGAGGAGCTGGTACCTCAGGATCACAATAATTATCTGGGAGTATCCTTATTTATCTCCTCCGCTGCAATCAGCCATCCCGGGGAGGCCAAGGAGGAAAGAAAAAAAAGATATTACCTTGGCCAGGTATCACAGCTTCCACGGCTGGCAATATGGGATCCGATCTAGCCAGCTCCGCTATGATTAATATGGGGCTGATGGAAAAGAAAACGGGTAACGGAGATCTATTTCTAACCACAGAGAGCTATTCTACGTTGTCGCCAACAGTGTTGACAATCATAATGACGTCGAAAAGATCTAGTAGTCGATAACTACTTCGACCTATCAACTGTCCCGGAGTTCATCAGATGACACATTGAGTTCTTCGTCTCACTAAAGACCAATAACAGCTCCAATGCGCTGGTAGGAAATTGTAGACTAAAGTAATACCAGAGGAGTACATTAAAAAAAAATTGCTTTTCTACACTTGGTTCTAAAATATACATAAAATCAAGTCGTTAGAAACAAAAACTGCTTGATATCTAGCAATAATACACAAAATGAGCATACACACTATTGGTTTATTTATTTAACGTCATTTTTCGATGATATGGCTAATCGGACGATACTATAACGGGAGTCTTAAATTTTGTCTAGTTAGGATAGCGATCATATAAACGAGAACCTGAAATCGGTTCGGGACCTCCATTTTACGTTCCTTCCGAAGGACGGCTAACCAAGAATGTTTTACTCCTGAAAAAAATTCTTAGTCCATCTGCCAGGTAGGGAACTTGCGATTTTGGGCATACTACGTTGTTATGCTAATACAATGATGAGATGACCCTTGGTGGTTGACGTCTACCTCGAACTATTGACAGTTCCGAATTTCATCAGAAGAAATTTAAAAAACGTTAAATTCTTCGACTGATTAAAGACATATGACTGTGCGTTGACATAAAATCCTAGAATAAACATAAGTAAGGAAAGGTTTAAGTAGGATAATAAGCCCAAATATGTAAATACAATAATACAGTCAAGTCTATCCATAAACTATGTCCTAAAACATACATTAAAATCAAATCATAAGAACTTTAAAAGCAAAACAAAAGCAAAGGAGAAGTATAAACACTATTTTTGTTAATCTATTTAACATCACTTTAAGATGCAATGGTTAATCGGACGATACTACAGAGGGAGTCCTAAAATTTTCTATTCCCGTTGTAATTAGAATGAGATCTTAATGAGTACCTGACACCGTAAAGACGTTCCTTTTGAGATAGCTCATTCTAATGAACTAGTTCAAATGAACTACATAGTTCATTTTTCAAAAGAACTAGAGATGTACCAAATTAAGAGAGGAATTGAACGATGGAAAAAGGGGGGGGGGTGAGTGAGAGGTCAAATTAACTAGAACGGTTCAACTAGTTCACTTAGTTCAGTAGTTCGCCTTTCGATCGTAGGTCAGACGCTGACGGTTCCCTGTCCGAGTGTGGTAGCTGTGAGTGGTGTGAGCTAAAAAGAACTGTAGTTCATCAAAACAGAGAGCGCTCTTTATAGTTCATTTTCCGAATCTAGTTCAATGAACTACTTCGTTCACGTACTACTCATCTCTAATCTACTGACTGTCCCGGACTTCATCAAAGACACAAAAAGTTCTTGGACTCACTAAAGAAAAACAACTCTATTGCGTTGGCAGAAAATTATAGATTAAGGATTATTTGAAGTAATATGTTGAAATATGTACCATGAAAAAATAAAGCTGTAAATAATATTTTAATTTCTGATTCTTATTTTAGTTAAAAGACACATGTATAATCGAAGCATCAAATTTTTTTTCGTACTTATTTTAAAATATGGTATTCAACTGTTATTTAAAAGCACGAAATTAAAGCTGATACAAAATAAATAAAACATGGCTTCATTATTAAACACCTAAGGAAAGTAGATTATATTTGTTTATTTATACAAAGTCACTGTAAGTAGCTATGGCTAATAGTGCGATGCTACAGCGGGAGTACTCGTTAAAGATCCCTATCTTAATTAAACCTGGATAGATACAATTTAGTACTACCACCGTAGCATCGTAAGATTAACCATAGCAGTATACAGTGAATAAACAAACAATCGAGATACAGAAAATGGACTCAAAGTATATACAAGTATGAAGGGCAATAAACAAAATAACCTAACCCCTAAACTAATGTCCTTGGATGTGCATAAGAAACGCATTCAAAATAACAAACCGTTCCATTAATTTTTCCGTTTCCGCGACTTCGCATAACCGCCCCCAAAAGGCCGTTCCAGGAGCCATATGTAGAGAGAGCCGGGCGGTTAATTTTAAAGCGAATGTCCCACATGGGAGGGGTTTAGGATACGTGAGCCAATCTTTTTAAGATAGAACGCCATTATTGGCAGCCAACATCATGTCTATTTAATTCTGACAAAAGAACCTAAAGCTTGTTTACGAGGGTCGTTTTGAATTGGGGGAAATCGTTGGGAAGCTTCCCTTTCACAGCTTCTAGGAAACCTTAATTATCTATTCATCTTGTTATATAGGGCCATTATTCTGCTGGTGTTTGTGCCTGAGGAGGAGCAGGCTAGCAGAGGCTCTAGTTGGAGTAAGTAGATATTTAGACCCAAGAAAGGGCAAATTAAACGAAATAATAAACTTTACAGCAAGCATTTGGACTATTTCTGGAAAAACAAAACCAGAACAACGTAGGCTAAAGAAGTAAAGAAAGATTCGGAAAAATTGAACATTAAAGGGTCTCCTCATATGCTAGAAGGAAGTGAGTTTTGAAGCTGAGTGAAAAATCTGGACAGAGGATCAAAATGAAACGTGCCACTGAAGGAATATTGGAGACAGAGAAAACTCCTACAGAGGAAAATAAAAGAAAGTTGTAACGTGAACTCAAGTGGTCAATACGAAGGGAAAAAAATATAATAACAAATTCTGGTACACGTCTTTTTAAAATAAAATTGCACAAAAAGAAATATCAGCTTTAGTGTCTCAGAGTAAATAATTAATAATTTTTGCACATCATATTTTTAAATTAATGTTTATTAATGACAAATGTGCAAGGCACTGTAAAATAAACATTAACAATGATATCAATGGTTACTCCAGTTAAGTACATAGGGCTAAAAAAAAAAAAACCTGTACCACTACGACCCGTGAACGAGTCTGGGGGTTCAGTACATGGTTGAGACTGTACTGTTTCATGGACAACGGTTCTGCAAGGAGGTGATTTGTCCTAGGTCACGCTCAACCGCCAGGTTTTTTTCCCCCTTATTATGGGTACCCTATTTTTATAATATTTTATAGAGGCTGGGTGAGCCCCAGGAGGGTCCTAGATCCTATATGATCCATCTCCGGCTGCAAACAGACTAAATAAAAGTAACTCCCCGCAGCGGGATTTGAACCGGGATTTCCGGCATGGCAACTCAGTGCTCAACCACTGAGACACTCCGCTCCCTTAAGTACACAGAGCTAATCACACATAAAAAAAAACCTGTACCCCAACAAACCATGAAGGTTCGTGGTAGTCTTAACTGTTTCTAGGATAACCGTTGTGCAGGTGATTTGCCTGAGATCACGCTCAACTGGGTTTTCTCCCAATTAAGGGTATAGATATATTTATAATAATAAAAAAAACTAATTTTCCTAATTTTTGGAGGCTGGTTGAGCCTGAGGAAGTTCTTCTGATCCCATAGGGTCCATTTGCGGCTGTTAGCAGATTAAATAATTCATCTGCTGCAGCAGGATTTGACTCATCAGTATTTGAGGCTTAATTTCGAATTTTGAAAATGAAGAGTTAATACCGTTATTTTGGTAACTTTTCATTATTATTTTTATATTTTAATTTTATTTTTTTAATATTTAATTAAGTGAGACATTTTTAATAAATAAAAAGTTCAAGATCCTTAAGGATAAAAATATTAACATGAATAACCATTATAAATAATTGTATGAGACCAATGTTTGTAGGGATTAGAATAATTAACTACAACCCTAAGATGTAAGTTCGCAAGTAGGGGCATGAACAAGAAGGAAGCAGTGAGCTTAATGGGAGGAGCTAAGTCGCCTAAGCCGTAGGGACAATAAAAGGGAAAGAAGGCAGTAAAGTTTCATTAAAAGAAGCTCAAGTGAGGGAAATGTGTTGCAGTAATGGGAGCCTCATAATGGGATTTTGAAGGAATAGCAATAATTGTCAGGGGACCCGCTAATAGAGCAATTTCTATGCCATCTCATTATCGGCCACCAAAATTAAGTAATCGCTACTGAGGAAATCGCTGAGGGACAAACTTCTTGTCTTAATTTCTAAAGCCTTTGGGGGCTACACTCCCTTCTTCATTGCCATTCCCTTAAGTCAGTCTAGGCTCATTAAAAGTTTTAATTATCGAATACAATTTTGAATAGTACAATAAAATTTGAAAATATAACAATATAAAACTATTTAAACAATTCTATAATAACTATTAATTATATTTAATTACAGTATATCTAACTATTAATTACATTTCGATAGGATAAAATAATTAATTAATTGATTTAAAAAATTTATGAAAATTATTTGCTTGAACCTTCAAAAATATTAAGATACTTTTATGTAATAAAAAAAATCAGATGATATAAATAATGTATAATATTGATTGACATATTCTATTTATAATTCATAATTAGAAACAAACACAAAAAATAAAAATTAAATGCCTAAGAAAGTTTTTAAATCCTAACAAAATGAATTTAATATTTAACTTAATATTAAATAGACCAAATACTAAATAAATAATAATTATTTACTTCTAAAAAATTATAAAAATAAATATTATTGAGGGGTTTCTCGAACTCTTTTAAATATTCTTATACTTTTAAAAAATTGTATAGTAATAAAAAAAAATCATTTGCTATAATAAATAATTTATAATATAAATTGACAAATTTCAATGATCACTTGCTAATTAAAAACGCTAAAGAAATTTAAATGCTTAAGAAATTTTATTAATAATTCAAACAAAATTTAACTATAACATAAAGAAAAAAAATATACTATGGAAAAGTGTATGAATTGTTTATATTTAGATAAAATAAAACAAATAATAGTATCTATAAAATTTAATTAAAATAAAATTTAAAAAACTATAAAAATTAATATCAATGATAAATTTCTTGAATACTCATATTGATATACTTTTATTTAATATAAAAACAATTAATATAAATTGACTTATTTCAATGATCACTTATAATTAGAAAAGCTAAAAAATGTAAAGGAAGTTTTTAAAAAGATTTTGAACAAAATAAAATTGATTTATACCTTATAAAAAAATATATAAACCATCAAAGTGCGTAAATTATATTGAGAATAAGGCATACAAAGTTATTTAATGTTAGTACAACAATATTAATCAAGGTAATTTCGTGGATACAATTAACATGCAGAAGACGTAATGATATCATATACAAACAGGCGTAGAGAGTGTGCACATATTGATCTGATTGCATTGATATGCAAATAGGTTATAACAGGGAGGAGGCATGCTGTTAGGGGGGCCATACCTCAATCCCCCATATGCTACCAATGACAGTAAATAATTCATGAGCTTGTATTGACCTAATTGTAATCAGAACAGTCCTTTTTTTTTACTATAAAACACTGGTTTTCAAAAACTACTAAATAATATCCTAATCTGAGCCCGATGTGTGATTCATAACATATTTAAATCAAAACATTTATAAGAAGCGAGGGGATGGTTGACTCGAAGATAGAGTAAGGAAGAAAATAGTTGGGGGTGCAGTCAAATAAAAACACTAAATAAGTGGGTACTTATTTAGTGTTTTTATTTGACTGCACCACCAACTATTTTCTTCCTTACAAAACATTTATAAATTTATTTAGTAAAATAAGCAAAATAAATCTCACATTTTAAGAATTAACTTGAGAGATAAATAAATAATTTAAATAATTGTTAAAATAAAATCTATAAAACCAGCCTTACAAAGAAAAATACTTCCCCGGCTATTTCAAAGAGAAATTGACTGCAATTAACAATTACAGAGTCCATGTATATATATATATATTTTTTTTTTTTTTTTAAATAGTTTTTAATTATGTATTCAAGAAACATGATGAAATATAAAAAGTTTTTCTTAAATAATATAAGTTGTCCTTATATATAAAGGGAAGAAAATGGTCTTGGTGGAGGTCAAAGAAATAATTCCTTAGATAGAGATAAATAAATAAATAGTTCATAACTATATAACAAATTATTTTATTTTATTTATTATAAATTGTTACAATTTTCAAATAAAAATATTTAAAAATTATAACAATTAATAATAAATAAAATAATTTGTTATATAGTTAAATGGAGAAAAATGGGTTAAAACCTTCACAAATACATCAAAGTTAAAAAATTAATTTTGAATCTACGGATTAAAATAACGCTTAAATCAAAATAGACATGTCTCTAAATTTATTGAATTCTTAATGAAATATAAATTAAAACTGTGAAAGGATTGTTCTTAAATAACAAGGTAGTGAGTGATCCGAGAGGTACCTGAGTGGCCCCCCGCTGGCCCAAGGATTTACATACGGCCCCCTGCTGCACCCAGGCCTCATTAGTAGGCACTCAATGAAAAATTACAACTGTTAAACACTTACAAAAGAAGATGCCTATTATATGATGACGGTGATGATTAAAAGCAACAAATAATCCTCCAAAATTATAAGGTCATTTCTCAATTATAATTCATTATTATTCATATTTTATTCGTATTAATGGTTCATTAGCTTAAAAATAAAATAATAAACACATAAAAGTGATAACTGAGATAAGTTTATATAATAGTTAATCTTTGGTTTTAAGATTTAAGATGTTTAACGAAAAATTAACATAGTTGAAAACTGTGAGGACTAGTTTTAATTTTCTATCATGGTCTTACATTAGGGAGCAGAATGGCTCAGTGGTAGAGCACTGAGTTGCCATGCCGGAAATCGTGGTTCAAATCCCACTGCGGGCAAGACTTTTATTTAGCCTGTTTGCAGCCGGGAATGGATCGTATAGGATCTAGGAAGGGTCCTAGATTTTTTTTTAATGCTCACCCAGCCTCTATAAAATTAGGGTACCCAAAATAAGGGGGAAAAATCTGGCCGTTGAGCATGACCTAGGACAAGTAACCTCCTTGGAGAACCGTTGTCCATGAAACAGTACAGTCTCTGCCATGTACTGAACCCCAGAACCGTTCACGGGTTACATAATCTAAAATTGTGTAGGAAACATAATTTTAGATTATAACATAAAACCTTGAGATAGTGCACATTTAACAAACACAACATTTTCCATATAAAGCCAACTCTTAATTTGCTTAAGATTATTAAGCATCATGATTGCGGAAGGTAACTGAATTTTTTGGAAAGCCTACATACTCTTTGTAACCTCCAAAATGTGTAAACCAATTTAGGATTAAAATCACTCAAATAGCTTAAATGCCAAAACAATAGGCAATTCAATAAGTAAATAAAACCAAAAATCTACAAATCAATTTATAATATGAACAAGCAATGCATTGTTTGTAAGAAATATGAGATTGTGAAAGAAAAACAATAATTAAACTTTTTGAAAATAATCAGTGCATTGTTTTGTTTTTTTGTTGTAATTACTGCATGTTATTTTTGAAAAAAATATTAGAATAAAGACTAAATCAATCATCACTAAAAACTAAAGGTTAACAAGGAAAAAGTAGTAAAGAATAAAATTAAATATACTTTTACGGAAAAATGTACTGTGCTCCATGTTTTTCCTATGAAGTTTGTTAAATTGAACTAGATTTTTTTTTTTTCAAATCACTGCTTTCAGTAAACCTTGAGGATCTGGTTTAAGCAGATTTCTTAAATAATATTTTCTTATTGTATTATTAAAAATACTTAAGTATTCTCTTGGTTGACGTATGTGAAAAAATAAATGAAGATTCAAGATATTAAGATATTCACGATTTAATTGAAATTAAATAATAATTTTTACAATTATTGCTCCCAAACTTTAAGATTATTGTTGTATTCAAGTTAATGGTTCTTAAATGGCTAAAACAGTTTACTCAGAAGAAGATTATGAAACATAATGAATAAGAGCCAAACATAAAATACATAAATGTAAAAAACAAAGCAAATTGATCTAGAAGGTTTAGGGAAAAAAATGAGTTAAAACTGAGGAATTGATGAGGAGTGGGCCCAGAAAGGATATTTCACCGACTGCTCTCTGAATAATCACTCGACATTAGCTGGCTGCCTGACCACCTACCGCCTCTCATTTTGTAAACTGTGCTACTTTTCATTTCATGTCTATTAGTTAAAAATGACTTCAAAGGAAACTCAATAAATTATTACACCAATCAATCTGTCTTACTTCTGCTTTTAAAAAATACTCTAAGTCAGAATTCAGATGATCACTATACTTCAAAATAAATGCTCAAGTCATAACCATATTAATGCTTCCAATAATAGAGTTGGCATTAATCAATAAATAGCATAAATTAGTTCAGAGATAGGAAAATAGTATGAAAGCAACCAAAGTGTTTTTTTTTTTAATTACTTTATTATTAAGTATTACATCTCAATCCATAGAAGAGTATTTGATTTTTTCTTACCAATCACATAAGTATTCATTTTAATGTTTATTAATAATGTCATTGTATATAAAAAAATATTTGAAAATGATTTGATATTTGATTTTCCAGTAAGTTTAAAAATTAAAAACATTTCCTATTTTTTTCCATTAAAAAATTTGAATTGCATAATATATATTTGTTATAAACAGTAATTTGTATATGTTTTATCCAACTAAGCTAGAAGGGAGGAATCATTCCTCTTAGGATAAATAAAATTCATAGCCTAGGTAGATTGTCATTTAATGATTTTTTTTAATTTTATTATTTTATTTTTTTATTGGCGCATTGGATACATACTTCCATACAACCAGATATATTTAATTGATTAATTGGTATTTTCTTTGATGCCAACAGCACGCGGTTTTCCCAGGCGGTCAGCCATCCAAGTAGTAACCACGCCCGACGTTGCTTAACTTCGGTGATCGGAATTTAATGATTCATAGTACTAATTAATAAATTATTCGTAAAGTTAATAAGATTTCTTAAGTCTGATAAGAAATGTAACTTAGATAATATAATGTAATGAGTCACCCTATTCAAGATAAAAGCAACTCTAAAACTACTGGCAGTGCCCTCTGTTGGTAGCTATTGTATAACATGGACTACACAATTACCCCTAAATATAATCATATATATACCTAAATCTAATCCTATATATACTTTAATAGGTTTTAAAGAATATTAAAAAAATATCAAATGCAGAAAGTCTTATTTGCTTAATAAATTATTGAAAAGTAGTAACTCAATTTAAATTTGTAGTGAGTTATATTGTCTATTCAGTTTGCCCATAAGTGTATATAATATTTAAAAGGTTGCATATAAGTGTAATCACTAAAAAAGTTCTTGGATCTCAGCAAATACAATGATCCGAAATAAGGCGGTCTTGAAGCATAAGTCAAAGGTACGATATAAAAAATATACCTAATAAGCTAAAAATAGAGCAGAGAGACAAGCAACTGATACTACAGCTATAGTGAATGCAAATTTAAAGTAGTAACTGTTTCACAAGCCCTAAATGCAATTGAATCATCTTAAAACTATTTAAAATATATAATTAAATATAATAATTTGAGTGGTTAAGTCGAATTAAGTCTAAAATGAGTTATTCTTGTAGTAAATAAGGAGCTAAGCCTGACATTGGCTTAAAATGTAATTATAGCTTAAATTATAACACCATTCCAAGCAAAACGAGAATTAAACTATTCCTTTCTCTACAATAACTGTCTCAGGAAAAAAATTGAATTAACCATCTTAACCACTGAAGCAAATGCATATTTATTGTCCTAATATTATACTAATATTGTTCTGGATGCAATGATATTAAAAAATGTACCTTATGTTTGGTTGCCTCTGGCTCATAAGAGTGGGGAGAGGTCCTTTTGCTTCTGCACAAACAGCTGTTCTTACAATCAACTCACGACATGTTCTCTGCAATCCACGAAGTTCGTTTTCTGTGGCTTCGATTCTCTGTAAGTCATAGTAATGGTTAGCCTCAAAAAGTCCATAATAAATTATTATTGTAATTGTATCATTGTATCATTAATTATAGTAATTTAACTATTATATTTCTGTCTTGTTATATGTATATTTATTTATATTATATATATATATTAAGAATTAATTCCTTAAATAGTGTCGAACTATTTATTAGAAATTAACATTTAGGCCCACATTGTAGGTATTCAAGGCTGGATAGACAATTAATTTTAATATGTTTTGTATCTTCTCTATCCAGACCTACCTGCAATGTGAGTAGACCACCTCACCTGTATCATTTTCTTCCCCCTATTATGGTTTTAGAGCAAATTGAAAATAATATGAATCAGTCCACTATTTATCTAGAATTGAAAACAACTTGAAAGTTGATATTATAATTAAGAAAACATCGCAATTACTTTGATATATATGTCTGTTCTAAAAGTTCTAGAGCTATTTATTTAAAAATTAATTGAAAATTTTGTTAGTTATTAATCATAAAAAAAGTATATTTTATTTTTTACAATTTATAATTACTAGTAATTATAAATTGT
This sequence comes from Troilus luridus, assembly GCA_964056705.1. NCBI lineage: Eukaryota > Metazoa > Arthropoda > Insecta > Hemiptera > Pentatomidae > Troilus > Troilus luridus. Next base: position 69,919,433 of record OZ057415.1, on the reverse strand, counting down.
ATCATCATTGTAATTTAAAGTAATAAATATACCACATTATTTAATTTATAAAAGTAAGATAGTTTTAGAGAGGCCCTGTTATATGGAATTAACTATGTTAAATTAAACAAATAATAATATTTTCAAAACTATATTTAATAAAATACTAAAGAGAATAACATGGAGACAAAAAGATTTAGAATGTGCTACAAGTTCGTAATAAGTAAAATTGGAAGAATTATGATGAGGAACTGCATCTTTAACTGTTCCTAAGTAATTAACTCTGCTCTGAGCTTTATAGTTTTAAGTTTAAATGGAAAATAGTTCAAATAATTCAATCCATTATTTATAGTTTTAAGTTCAATAAAGCAAGTAGAGTGTAAAATGTTAAATAAACAAATAAGCTTTAATTAGATTGTGAAGCAATATATCAATATTATAAATAGATAACATTTTTCCATAAAATCATTTTCATATCCAATAATAAGTAAACTAAACTGATGACAGAAGTATGAATGAAAAAAATAAAATATAATTTTTTAGGATTAATAACTAACATAATTTTCAATTAATTTTTAAATAAATAGCTCTAGAACTTTTAGAACAGACATATATATCGAAGTAATTGCGAAGTCTTCTTAATTATAATACCAACTTTCAAGTTGTTTTCAATTCTAGATAAATAGTGGACTGATTCATATTATTTTCAATTTGCTCTAAAACCATAATAGGGGGAAGAAAATGATACAGGTGAGGTGGTCTACTCACATTGCAGGTCTTCTTCAGGTCTAGATAAAGCAGATACAAAACATTAAAATTAAATTAATATGTTGTGTAACTTGTCTATCCAGCCTTGAATACCTACAATGTGGACCTAAATGTCAATTTCTAAAAATAGTTTTAACACTATTTAAGGAATTAATTCTTAGACCTACATCCAGACCATTTTCTTTCCCGTATATATATATATATATATATATATATATATATATATATATATATATATACACACAATACAAAATTTGAAATTTCAAAAGAATCTAGAGCTATTACCTTTGCCATGCTGAGTATGGCAGCCGAGCCTGGCGCCAGAACAGCTTCAAGGTGTCTGGCAAGTCTTCGGAGTGCAGCCAACCTTCGCTCCCTTTCGCTCAAGTCCTGCTCAGAACCTGAGTCAGATATTCCCGAATCTGAAAGGCTTCCGCCAGTCATTTCATCAGTCGTCTAAAACAAAAAACAACTCATTATAAAATTAGGTATTCTTGTTGTTTGGCCAGAAGAAGACTAAATCTATGAGAGAAGAATCAAAAAATTTCTTGTGATTTGCAAATGTCGGTAATGTTCCTTTAAAATACACCACAGTATTAACTTGTATCAAACACCAATATAAAACTAATTATGGAATATGCTTTATACTGAAATTAACCATTCTGGTTGGCAATAATCTTAAAATTATGAAATAATTTAAATACTAAAAAATTATTAAATTTTAGTTTTAAAGTGTCTTGTTATTACTACAATAGACAGGTTCAGATTTCCATATGAGAAAAATAATGATTATCAATCTCAGATTTTTAAGCTGAGCAAATTTTAACTTACAATCTCAGTAACACAGGATCATTTTTTACAAATTATTACAAAAACACAAATTTCCACAAGCAAAAAATGATATAAGTTTATTTATTTAATCCAGAAAACAATTGGCACCTCAGTTTGTAAGATAAATGATTTTTATTTAGTATTTTTTTGCTTTTATTTAGGTCACGCATTCATAAGGGTTCAATAAATCATTTAGTTAATTGAACTAACCAGATTCCCACATCTACAACAATTATTGCTTACATATTTAAATTCCCTATTATTTTATCTTTCGATAGCATCTGTTTTTAAACCATTTCAATAGCCATGATTCTTGTTAAATGGTTGTGCTAAAGAGATATTGCACCTTCAACTGACATATAATTACAAACAAAAATGTAGTGAATTATAATTTTATTAATTTTAGTTGGTGAGGAAAATACTTGACTGGATTATTATAATGATGGATTGAATTGACACAATTAAAAACTAAGTTTGGTTATTTTGTGATATCTTAGACTGCACCCCCTGACCAATTCTATTGCTCTCCATCCTGATATTAGACTGTATATCATAATAGCAGTCAAAGTTAGTGATTTAACATATCTTAACAGTAGCAGCATTTATACATGTGTTCTAATGATTCTTCAATAAATGTTGTTTTTTTAAGTTATAAAGGAACAGGAATGAATTCCTGGAAGGGTCTTACAAAAATTAATTCTAGTCTCCTGTTCTAAGAAATAACGAATTGGATCATCGGGAGGAAACAAGTTCTTGGAGTCCCTGTTGGGGTATTTTAGCTATCATAGGTATTGAAATGAAGAAGATAGAAATAACAGTATGAGTTAGGTGGCCCTATATACAGCCTAAGGGCAGAGAAGAGCAGTCTGTATTCCTAGAGGAGGGCCAATATGGAAGAGTGGCCTGAACAAAAAAGCGGGCACAAGTGCGGCAGAGTGTCCATTATTGGCGACTTGGACCCTCATTGAGTTATATTGGGTCCGTCAGTCCCGGTCTTATTTACATTTGATGACCACCAAGGGGGGAGGGACTGGGTCGGCCGAACTATTGTATTGGTTAGTGGTAGGAACAGTGTAACCAATATATATGATAACCAGGCGCTGGTATAAGGTTGGTAAACGATGCCGTAAGACACAAGATGGCAAGTCTAACCTCAAACCTCATAGGAGGTTATTTCCGGTGTTTATTTCCGTCAATATTAAAATATAAATAAATGTACCACAACTATGAAGATTTTTAATATCAACAGCCTATGTTTCGACGATTTAAAGAAGGTGGATGCACAAATGAATTGGATCGATTCACTATTGGTATAACAGAACAGTACATCGGAAATAACCAGCTCAACAATAAAACGAAGAATTAATCGGGTTAAACGTCACGAAATAATATTGATTGGGATAATTTAGTAGAATTATTAACCAATCAAGAAGAGTTATTGATAGAACCATGACAACATGGATGGACCAAAGACGCGACATAATTTTTTACGACACCCACGTGTAGAAAATTACGACTTGAGCAGGATATTCGGTAAGCTCTCTCTTGAACCAAGTCACATTCTGAACTTCTATTACATATAAAGCCCCGCTGAATAATTGGCTAAGTCGAGTTTTCAACAAAATAAGTTTCTTGCACTAGGGAAAGCGAAATCGGGTTATTATCGTAGTTAGTAAGGGGTTAAGTTAGGGATTGGCTCGAACAGGAGTTATTGGTTATATTATAACTCCATTTTAAGGAGAAAACTACGAAACTATAGACAAAATTCGACGTAACCACTAAATCAACGGAGTTGGAAATATACACTCTATACTCAGAAATAACCTTTGGAAAGGTTATTCCACGACTTCAATCCGTGCAAATACGAAATTTACCAGGAAAACAATTCGTATTCATATGAGCTTAATCCTTTTGCATTCCCGTCGAATTCCGAGTATACTTTATAAACGGACCGGTGTGGAACAGCTATTTATTAATGTTTCTCAAAAATTAATTTGTTATAAATCAACAAGCAACAAAGCCAACAATTTCAACAATTGAAGCCTAAGTTGAAGAGGGTTCTTTAACTGCGGCGTTCAGGAACAAAATCGGATAAATCCCAAATTGCAAAAATTAACTTTCTCTCATTCGTCGCTAGTTTAGTAGAGCAATTTCATCTAACAAGACACTTAGCCGTCTTATTTCTCATAGTTTTAGTCCCCTTCTAAACCTGAACTTTCTGGACCATACTATTATATATTACTTGACAGAACGAGCGAAAAATGTGGAAAAGAGAACATTTTTTCGAAAGTTCTGAGTTATCTGCTTTTAATCCTGGGCGCCTCATTTAATGTTTATACTTATATTCTAATATTTTGGAAATAACTACACTTTCAAGTTAATGTCATATTTACATTATGGCTCTATTATTTATTCTTTGATTATGGAACAATATTTTTGAAAAACTTTTAAATGATTACCTAATCATCCATAGCCGCATTTAACTGTCTTCAAAACAAAAAACACCTGTACCGATTAACTTTTCACCTCGTTATTTGAGCAGATGAGAAGTACATAATTTATATATCGTAATAAATATATATATATATATATATATATCCTATGTGAAAATAAACACATAATTCGTTTTCAAATATTTTTAAAATTATCAAATATTTAAAAAATTGGCCGGGGGCGAGCCAGGATAGCTCAATTGGTAGAGCTCCAGACTAGTGATCTGGGCGACCCGGGTTCGAGTCCCGGTCCTGGACATATCTTTTCTTTTCAAATAAAAATATTTAAAAATTAATAAAATCAATAACAAATAAAATAAATAATTCGTTTTCGTTTTCAGGCCATTTCGAATGCCTTTAGGATTGATAATTTGAATTTAAAAAAATCATATATAGCCAAATATAAGGTACAAAACAGATATAATGACATAAGTAAACTATGTTTGACGATGCGCAGTAATTTTGAAGGAGAGATTCAGGATCAAAAGCGAATAAATCCAAAATGTTAAGGTTGATTTTTTCACGTTATTTATAAACTTGCTAGTTTAATCAAGCAATTTGGACTAACATGACACTTTACAGCCCTATTCCTCGTGGTTTTAGTCCAGTTCTGTCGCTAAAGTTTCGGAAGCATAAAGCATTGCATAATAATAGGTGAAATATGTGGAAAAGCGAAAATTTTGGAGATATCTATCATTTTTGATCCTGAAGGCCTCACATATATACACTATATGCTACTTATGATTACAAATAAGGAGAGCTATTTTCTTCCATCATAAAGTGCCATTTTGAACTGTCAGGGGATCTGAACTATAAAATAATACATACTACAATACATAATATATAATATATGTTACCTGAGGTTCTGTGAGGGGGAGGTGCTCGTTGAGCCTCTTGGCGAGGTCCCTGGCGGATGACGCCAAGGAAGGACTGAGACCGCCGTCGCTGGCCAAGGCCTCGTCCAGGATCCTCAGGGTCTCGGAGTCTGATCGGAGGGCACACTCAAGCACTGCCAGGTTGGAATCGAACTCGCACCAGTGCCCTCTCGTCTGCTCCAGCTGGCTCTCCTCCGATGTTAGTCTGCAAAGAGAAGATGGGAAGTTAGAACTGCGTCGTCCACACAGGCAGGTAGGGACAGATGTTCCAGGATAAACCCACCAACCATCATTACATGGCTGCTACCTCAGCTAATAATGGCCTAGGGGTCGGGGGCGTTTGAGGATACTGCCACATCCAAAGAACAAATGAAGACATCCATTGAAATATTACTTCAGAATGTTTCTGTAATAACAATAGCTACACCGACATTAGATCGGTTTTCAGAATAATAAATTCTTATTGAATGCACAATGACTACTTATTCAGCACTTATATAAAAGTAAAAATGTTTTTAATTATCTTTTTACATTTATAATTTAGTTTATTTATTTATTTGTACTTAATTTTATTTTAATTACATTACTGTACCATATATTATGTAAATTAATGTCCCGGTTATTATGATGGTTTTAACTATAACTATGGTTTTGAATATTTGTACAACGATAAGAAATAAAATATGATTCAAGTTAATACTTGGTCAGATCGCATCTGAAAGGAGAAAATAGTTGTGCAAACCGAAATTGAAAAAACCTGTTAATTGCTTTTAACATTAATGCACTGGTTTATGTGTGACAAAGGATATTTAAAAATAATAGTAATAATTAAAAAATACTCATTAAAGCTATTATAATAATGACGAGTTCATAAGTTAAAAATAACAATACTAATAGAATAGTAGTAAATTTCGGTCTTAACTTAATCGAGAAAAATATTAATAATTATTACAGCAAATCAAAAATAAGTAATAACAATTGATATAATGAATTTTCGTAATATGCACAAGAAAACAACTTGTGATTATTACAAACAAGATGAGCTAATAAATAGGTACGGTCCAAAATTATTTACAGGAAGAAGATGGTCCGGGTAGAGGTCAAGGAAATTCTCTTATATGGATAGGGGGAACTTTTCATTGGATAAAAACGTCCTATATAAGAGAATTTTCTTGACCTCTATCCGGACCATTTTCTTTTTCATATATACAAGGTCACCTAATATTATTCAACAAAAGCGTCCAAAATTATTACTTACTTAGTAATATAAGTTATCGTCTCTTGAACAAACTAACAGTAACGAGGGCCCATGGAAGTATGTAGGCTAAAGAACTACGATGAACAACGATGAACAATATGACGCAAGTGAAACCATAAAAGGTCTGTTGGAAATTTAGTAACTGGGCCAAGCTCTTCATAACTATCGACGTGTTTAGCATTCCAAATCCAACTGAGAGGAGTTCGAAACAAGTTGGATGAAAAAAAATTCCATTTATCTACGAAAATTCTTTTTCCTGCAACCATTGAGTAACGCTATCCATTACTCAACTAAAACTGGTGTGGAAAGTCCCACTTTTCCCCACTAGTGAGGAAAAGTACCAGCCACCTAGATCGAATTTGACAATCAGCACTCTGTTAATTTAAATGTTAAATGGCGGTATTATAATATCATTCATTTTATATTTAACATATTTGTTAAAATAAATAATTTTAGGACTATTTTATATTTAATTCAAGATAGATTGTATTTATTTTGAAGCGTTTTTATAGAAATATTTAATACAACCTTAAATGTAGTAGAACCTTCACACATCAGAAATTTGGAGATCTAGCATTAGCATTACCCACTAGGGCTAGTGTAGTTTTAACAAATCTAAAGTTCCACCTTTAATTTCTTAATTTTTAAATGGTTACAGGAAAAATGGAATCCTTGACATAATAGGCGATATACTTTTCTTTAAGAAAGTTATTTTTTTAGAAAACTATTTTTTAATGGTTTTAAAGTGTCAAAAATGATTTGCTTACTTGTTTTATGTCTTTTTGTTCTATTATTTTTTTGTTCTACTTTACTGCAAGCGTCTTTTGAAATTTGTGAATTTACTTTACACGGAGAAATTTCTTTTCTTACGGTAAAAAAAATTATACTGGTGTACCATAACTTTGAATAGGTTAGAGCACAGTCAAAAATTAACATGAACATTTTTTAAATTATAAAACATATTTTTTTATCGGCTTCTAGAGTACGTGTTCAATACTTTTCATATATAGTACCAAAAAAAGAAATGCTGCTAGGCCCGTTGTCTCTGAATATTCCTTAATTATGTTTGAACACTGGCTTATTGTAACTTAAACAGAAAAGTTATTATTACAAATACATTATTTTGGTTGTCACAGTAAGAACATTAATGTATTTAATAATAACGTTATTGACAGTTTAATAACAAAACCAGAGGTTTAGCAGTCTGCTCATCGCTCATTAACTTTATATGAATTCGTATGTTATTATTTCAAACAACTTTAAAAGCTCAATTCAATTGTATGGGAAGAGAGTATTATCCCATTGCTTTTCCCTGTACAAGATTAAACTAGATAACCGAAAAAACAAAAGTAAAATTAGAAATTTCGCTCAATACATGATGGACGACGCGATGAAGATACAAATTCATCATCCTCTGTTTAGGCCTAAGCTAATCAAGTTAAGACGTCACATCGGCGAGGTGATTATATCCGTGGCTTGACAAATGGACGGCAGGACAAGGCCTAAAAAACGAGGCCTGACATATTGTCCCCTACGAACCCTACGTATCGGACATCCCCTTCCAGATTAACTCGTTTAAGGTCCAACTCGCAGCAATAAATCATAAGACAATATATACGCGAGATGATAGGACATAGAAGTACTACTTAATATATCATCAGAAGTGGACGTATGGAACAAGATATCGATGGGACTCTCCTAATAAGAAAAAACTGTGCTCTATAAGGGAAACAATCTCGCTGGGGTTAAAAAGCCATTTTTCTCGAGGAGTGGAGCAATATATTTCTCTCCTCCCTTAGTCATCGCGGGCCATTGACAGTTCGGCTACTTCTGTCGCATCTGCTCTCCGATGTCCGATATTCTTTTTTTCTTGTCTCTTCCTGAATTTTTAATAATATTCCGACATGTGTTTGCCTCCCACTTTGTGGTTATTGTGTTCAACACGACTCTTCCCCCTTTTACTGAAACCAACTGTTCTAGACCCATCTGTAGTTTTTTTTTTGTACTTTACTGGAGCCAACTAGTTGTTTTTGTCAATTCATATTTTTTTTAATTAAGGGTATACATATTAAGGCCTATCATTTCCTTGAAATACATTTGTTTGTTTATTCATTTTAAGTCACTGTGCTTACTAAGTATGCTGCTTACATGCTTAAGTCTCTAAGCTGCTATGGCTAATCGGACGATGCTACAGTGAAAACCTTAACTTTTGCTTAATCAGGTACAGTTCCGGTACCTGACACCGGAGAGGATCGAAACCCCCATTAAAGTCACTTCCAATGGACGTCAAAACAAAGTATTTTTTACCATCGTTGTAAAATAGGATTTTACTTGAGTCTTGTAAAATCCTAGGACCAACTGCCGGTCTGCGAACTTGGGTATAGTAGGAAGTTGCGCTAAACATTATGCAATAGGCGACCCTTGAAATAAGATAGAAAAGAACGCACGTTTGTTTTTCTACTAATAAATAATAATATTATAGATTTCCGAAAACCATTCGTAATAAAGAAATCGCGAGAAAGCTAGGTTTGAAACTAGCGGATTTACAAGGAAATATAGTGTGACATGAAATCGGCATCCATTAAGATCATTATGGATGCTTTATTCGTCTCCAAGAAAAGAGCATTGAGGATTTTACAAAGGATTCTGGATTGTAAGGATTGGATACGAGAGGAATTCGGTGGCTTAGTGGAGCCCCGAAGCTCTACTCCGCAAAACCAAACAGGTCTTATAGTAGTCATGTATATGACTGTAGTAATTAGGGAGTCTATTTAGTTACTATTGAAGTAGTCTATAACGCCGAGTTGTTTCATATACAGCTATATCAGGATTCCATGTTAAACATTTTTCAAATTGGGATCCTGATTGTGTAAAATTTAAAAGGTAGGATATGGGCTGTAATTAAAACCTCATTAATCTGTTTATAATTGTATAGCCTTTCGACCTTAACAATCCTCTAGGAGATTAATGATGATGGATCAGGCGATTACGGAGGCCAGGAGGAAACTCGGGTAAGTTGTGCGTAACAATACTTTCGCTGGCGACTAGTGGCCATAATGCTCAGACGCAATGTAGGCCAGGAGTTGGACAGTTGGGCAAGTAGCAAAACCACATGATTGCAGCTCGATGGTCATCTTAAATAGCCTGTGCCCCTAACTGCCGCTGGTCAATCATTGCTAGTTCGTAACTGCGTCTAGTCTTGAGTCTTGTTAAAATCGTAACTGTAATCATTTCTTGTTAAAAATCTTTACGTGAACTAAATGAGAAGTTGGATAAGTTTTGGGAATGGTTACTTTAAGCTAATGTCTAAAATGATCAACAAATAAATGAGACGTTCAGGAGTAAAAGCGAATAACTCAAAAATGGACTCACATTTTTCGTTAGTTTAGACAAGGAATTATGTCTAACACGATAGTTTACAGCTTTATTTCTCATGTTTTTAGTCGGGTACTGATACTGAAGTTTCGACAGCATTTAGCATTGTTTGACTAAACCAGCTAATAATGTTAAAAAGTCAATATTTGAAATTTAAAGTTATCCCCTTTTGACCCTGAACGTCTCCATTACAATACGTTGAAAATGCTGGTAATTATGAAATGGTAAAATAACGCCTCACTAACTGACGAATAAATTCACTAGGCATTTCATTTTTGTTCTATTGTTTATAATTAATACATTGTTTATTATTTATACCAGTATTTTGAATAATGCGTGTATATGAATTATTCACATCAAAGCCTCAATGATGCCTTCATAAAATACAAATTAGGTCCAAAAAAATAGATACCATTTATTTTCTCCACAATTTGTATGACGGATTTATCGTTAATAATCTTTGTAATGCATTCAGGGCGTTCCTTCAAACAAAAATACAATATTGATACTTTAATAATTTTGTTTCGTAATATTGTTTAACAATAGTTTCTTAAAAAATTGACCATTAGCCAAGAATTAGTTCAAAATACAATGAAGGGAACTTTAACTCAAGAACTTTAACTGATTATACAATTGTTATGATTGTAAAAATAAGAATTAAAAATTTGGACAGGATCCAAATATAAATTCGATCAATTAATTAAAAATTTAACACTGACAATAAATTAAATTAAAATAATTAAAAACAAAAGTGAATATCTACCTAAATTCATGAAATGTTAAAAACTCACCTAGTAAACGGGGATTCACTTTCAACAGTCTTCACACACTACTATGAAAAATTATTGACATACTGTTTACAATTATTAAACCCGAAATATATTGTTTTGTTTTTAGGAACCTCAATCATGACATCTGAGCTCGAAACTAGTCGACTAACAGAACACACAATGGCAGGAAACACGGACAGTGAATACGATTCACAATAGGTAATCAAAAAACAAATTATTTTATTATTAACTAATTTTCTTACAGTCACTAATGGTCAATGAGAAGTTAACAGAAGACTGAAAATAAACAGGTCAATATTATACAACTGCCCTGAATGCGATTTAATGGGTCAATAATTACCTTACTAAGAGAAAATCGTGAAATATTATTTCCTTATTCACAGAAATAGGGTAATTAAAATAGGATATCTATGAATACAATTTCATCATAAGTTGAAAATTTCGCTATAGAATCAGAAAAAAATAAATTACACAAGCTGTATAGTTTTGATGAACTGGGGTTACTGAGAAGTATATGTGTAAATATCTTTCTTTACTGAGGATTATATGTGTAAATATTTTTGTCAACCGAGTTGACAGTTGATATTTTGACGCGTCACCCGCTAATGGTTGCCCTGAAGATGACATAGATCTTACGCAGAAATGTTGGCACATTAAAATAAGCTTTATTTTTTTGTGTGTTATCTTTGACTGCACCCCCTGACCAAGTCAATCCTTTATAATGTATATATTTATTCTTAAAATTGAAAACAAATTTCTTGGGGAAATTTGTTCACTCATCTCTTCAATCAGTCATCGAATTTCTCTCGTATCCAATCCCTACCATCTAAAATACTAAGTCAAATCCTCAATGCTTCTCACTTTGTTACGAATAAAGCCATCATAATGACCAGTAATTAGCTGGTTTTACTAGCTTCCTCAGGGTTTAATATCACACATCAGTCCTGAGGAAGCCAGGACTGAATACGTGATGAATGTATTAAACACTCCATTATTATTTTAAACTAAAATCATTGAGCTTACCTGTGATGCGTATCTTCCCATAGACCATAGAGCTGGGCGACTTCCTCCTTGAGAGTCGTATCTTGATGGCCCGAGTCCGTGAGGAACCTGTGTACTGCAACGTTGACCTGGTGAACTTGGCTCTTAACCTCCTTCAATCGGCTAGCCTCCCTCTGCAACAGGAAATTAGAATTATTTTCAATTAATGAATCGTAATATTTAAAAAAAAGTCTAACAAACTATATAGATATTTAAAATAAACAAAAAGGGCTATCAGTTGTGCAGGTTGTCGCTTCGAGTTAAGTCACAAGTTTTTACTTTTCATCCGTTTCCTTTTTAATATTCCCGAAAATGAAAATAGTTTTATTACTGACTGTAAATAGTAACTAGTACTGACTGTAACATCGATTCAAGAAACGAATTACACATACTGTTTAGGTAATTATCTAAGCTCAGAAATGTTTGTCGAAACGTTCATTTCTTGTACGCTTTAGTAAAATTCACTGAAGTTTAACTTAAAACGCCACAAACAAAAACAAGAAAATAAACTTACGATAGCAGTCCAATAGAGAAGTTAATTATTTTTAAAAATCGTGGAGCCCATATTGGAGTTAATAAACTAAACTAAACAACATAAAACTTCTAAAATACATTAATTTTTTTTTTAAATACACAAGGTCTTTTGCGGCCAAAATCAACGCGCTCCAACTCAAGAGTTGAGCAGACTGATAGAGTGAGTGAGGTATTGCTTTGTAAATAGCATTTTCCTAAATATATATTTATCTATCACAGAGTAATAACAAACATTCGGTACAAAGCAGTACCGCTGTTCCCAGTTGATAACGATGACAACACCCAGAGCTGTTTGGCATCGGCAGATGGACAATATTTGCTTTCGATTGATAATAAGTAAATAAATAAACGCATTTTTTTTTTTTAATCGAAAAAAATTAAGGACGTAGTTGTTCGTATTTACAAATTGGAAATATTATTAACAGATGGTAACATAAAATTTTAAAAACTTTTAGCGTTAACAAATTAAAGCTCACAGTTTTTTAGGAGTCATAAGATAAAAAATATTTTCTATAACACTTAAATTATCTAATTAATACCTACAACTACTAAATTACAATGACCACTTATTGTTGGCTGATAGGACAGTGGTAGAGCATTGAATTACCGTTCCGGAGGTCCCGGGTTCAAATTAGACTGTGGCAGATAGTTTATTTAATCTGTTAAAAACCGGAGGAGATCCTTTGGGATTCGGAGACCCTCCTTAGGCTAACCCAGCCTCTATAAAATGGGTAACAAAAATAAAACAAATCTGGTAGTTGAGTGTGGTCTCGGCCAAATCACCACCCTGCACAAACTTTGCCATGTGCAAACAGTAGTGATACAGTTTTTTTTTTTTTTTGTTGTTTTATTAAATCATCATTATTAAATGAACTGAGACTAGTAAAAGCTAACAAAAAATTTAAATAAATAAAAAATTATTGGAATAAAAGAGTATAACGAGGATTGATGCAAGATTTTTAACATTTAACTACTTTCATGTAACCTATAATAATGAACAAACCATGAATAAATAAAATGAAATCCAGTTTTTAAGAGCGAAGATGATTTATTCTAGCTTTCCATTTAGTTGAATTTAAAAGGAGAAACTTACAGAAGTGAAGAATATAATTCCAAGTGGTTTCTCCACACCCACTGTGCCACATAAACCACCACAAGACCCGAAAACGTTAGCGTCACTCGGATAAGATTTACTTATAGAGGTACTAAAGATACCCAGAACTCAGCTCGCGCATTAAAGTCTCCGGCGATGGCCTCACTGACAGTTCTTATTCCGGTTACGCCTGAGATCGCTGCCGAACCATGAAAGGAAAAGCAACAGGAGAAAGCCTTTACATATATTTTCTCTTTCATTCGTCTCTTATTACGGTCTGATAGTTCCAACCTTTGAGATCTTCATAGCTGAGGGCCCAGAGTAATAGATGGGGATGGACTGCGAAGGAGTACAATCTCTTGATTCGGACTTCCGAAGATAATCTGAAGAAAGTAACGGAATAGGCCATCGAGAGGGGCTTCTCCAAAGCTCATGAAAATAATAATAACCGAATATTCGATGGCAATACCACCCATCGCTGCTTACAAACTTCCATGCACAGGTTATATCTTAAAACGAACCCTTAAGCAATCCTTACACCTACGTCCCGCTATACCCCCCTCGGACGTTTACCAGTCGGCTCACTACAAGAAGAACGTAAACGTGTGATGAAAAACGAAAATAAAAAAAATTAATCAATTGAAGGAAAAAATAAATAATACTTCTAATATTGAATAATTAACATTTTTTAATTTATAGTGTAGCCGGACTACTTTAAGAGAAACCGGAACAATTCGAATTAAATACGAATCACTTATAATCGCTTTTCCTAATTTTATTACGTACACAATACTAAAACATAAACAAATTCTTATAGTACCGTTCCAAATAGGAATAAATGTACTCGTATTTCTAGATTTTTTAATAGATTGTGGTAAATTTGAATTTAGATATATAAAAATGGTGAATACTATAAACGTTTATATTTAAAATTTAAAAGAGACAATTTTTAAAAAATACCTTACTTGTTTGTTTTTTTATTTTATGATCAAAGTAAATAAACATTAATCAAATAAGTACGAACAAAAATGGAAGAAAACACGAACAGTGAAAACAATATATAGATTCCATAGATATTTTTCCCATACAAATTTTTATTTCTTATTTTAATCATAAATCATACAATACTTAAAAAAAAAATTATAATGACTATGACGAATCAACAAATTAATAATTGATTCTAATGGAAAAATAAATCAAACACAGGAACATTTATGATGTTTTAAAACAATGGGTAATTCAAATGCAACACGATATTTATAGGCTTATTGTACTGGGGGTTTGTAATAGTTTAAAAAATATTTCTGTATAATACCCCATTGTATTCATCCAGCTTTGTTATACGAAAGGTCGTAGTTAAAATCTTCCGAAGTAAGAAATAAAACGAAAAATTTGGGATATAAAAAAATAATTATCCATCTTAAAAATTAACATCTTTAACCATAAGTATTTAATTTATAGTTACAACTAAATTAACAAATAAATAAATGGATAAACAAAAACACTTAACTGCTACAATTAACTTCATTTTTTATATCAAATATTTCCTTAACTCAAGTCATAAAAGGATATTAAGTGTATTAATTTATTTAAGATAAATTATTCGATAAAAAATGTTTTCTAAGGCGAGTGAAATAAAATAAGATTTAATTCCAAAAACATTTGCGGCCGCATTCGGCCGGATTTGACATTTAAACTTCTATCCTATCGGTTTTGTGGTTTAAAAAAATATAATACGGATCTTTATTTATTCTGTACACAGGATAAACTGCAGTTACACATGCTGATGCAATAGGAAATGTTTCGCAAAAACCTATTAATGGAAATAGGGTTTATAATGGAATGTACAATCTAATTTTAGCAATAAACAAAAATAAATATAATTGAAGTGATTGCTTTTGGTGGTTGAAATGAGCTTGTAAAGTAGTTGGGCTTAGTAACCTACGAATTCCGTAAGTCTTAGAGAGTTGACAGGTAAACGTACGAGAGATAGGACGAGGCGTAAGTGGGAGGATTGATTTAATGGTGTTATGGACGATCAGGGAATTCAATCAAAAAACTTCATGATTTTTGCATTCACTAATTATGCTGTAATATTTTTTTTTTTTTAATATCGAATCGAATTGACTTCAAAAGTGGATGTGATTGGATGAGATAGCTGTGATTATTGATTCAGGTAGCAGGAATACTTAGTTTCATATCCAGTTTTTAATTCATATTTTCCACGTAACTCTGACCGAAAGTTTCGAAACTAATTTTTACGCAATACCATAATTACCTGAATATAATTACTTTAATAAGCATTACTTCACGGACTTTCTTATTAACAACTTACGAATAGAACGCAAGGATAGGTTCTTGCGACTACGTTTTAAATATTTCCTGGAGATATTTATTTAATTGAGTCTTTACAAATAAAACAATCATGTTAATAAGGACGATAAATGCTAAGTCAACTAGGGAGGTAAGCCCACATAAAGTTTCGTGACAGATCATTTTAAATAAATAATTTAATTTTTTTTCAACTATAAATTACTCATACATCCAAAATTTCAGATTTCTAACTTCAAAACTGACGGAATCTATACAACCGTTGAACCTAATTATATCAAGGGGATGGAATTGTGGAATTGTCAAAATTCATAGTGCTCATTTAAGCTACACAAAGAAACTATCTGCGAATTTCAAGATGCTAAGTTCAGTGGTTTCTGCTGTGCGTTGACCACTGGGTGTGTTAGGCCATCAGGCAACAGTTCTATATAAACTTCGCTTATGTGGCGTGTTGATAAAAAGTAGGCTGTCCTTCCCCAGGCTTGAGATTATCCATATCAAATTTCATCACAAACGGATCAGCAAAACCGTGAAACATTCATTGACACTGATTAACAAACGGGACGGACAGAAGTTTTCTTTTGTTCGTGTCAGTAAAGTCAGTAGGCTAGTATGTAATGTTATTGAATTTATTGAAAAGGATTACTTAGTACAACGGTTTCACTTGTCGTACGGCAGCAGCGAGAAGTGAACTTTGTTACTTGATTTGTTTTGTTCAGCGAAAATATGTAGATTTTGCGAGTAAGAAACACGTGAGCAAGCATACAATTCTGTCCCCCTTATTCACTCCTTTAAGGTAGAATTTCGGAAAATCCTTTCTTAACGGATGCCTACGTCATACAAAGAACACATCCTCCAAGTTTCAGGTCTCTACGATCAGCGGTTTAGGCTGTGCGTTGATCCCTCAGTCATTCAGGACAAAGCATTTTATGTGTATAGATTTATGTGCCTAATGGCATTTGTATAATTTCTGAAATAAATATTTTTTATTATTAGAAAAAATTGATTTTGTAAGCGATGCATCCCATTTAAATTAAAAAACAATGCTATATTTTTTTGTAACCTAAATAAGTCAGATACAGTGACTGTGATAATTTAAAAAAAAATGTTAATAATTAAACTAATCCAGAACGACAAAAGACTAAGCAAAAAGCAATCCCTTGATCCGTGGGTAGGCAACCCTGATAAAATGTTACATCACTCAACAGTAACGTGTATAAATAATAGAGAGATTTTTATGAAACCGTATTGACTTTATGTCGATATATATATGTGTGTGTGTGTGTGTGTGTGTCGAGATACTTGTGTAAGTGTATATTATCTACGTCAAATAAATGGAAATGCTGAGCTTTTTCTACTTAAATAAGATCATAGGAACAATGGATGAGTATATTAATAATAAGCATATATACATATTATTTTATCACCCATATCTCTCGATATATTTTTATTTTTTACCATCTATCATTTTAATTTGTATGTATATAGTAGTATATGTATATATTAGTCGAAGAGGACCTGCAAAGAGCGTCGAAACGTTGGCTTTCAAATAAATAGTTCTCCTTATTTAAGAGAATTTTCTATGACATCTACGCGGAGTATTTTCTTCCTCATATATATAAAAGGTCAGCTAATACTATTTAAGATATATTATTATATATTACAGGGGATTTAGTAGCTTTTAAAATATATATCTCGAGATAAATGAACTGCGAGAAATGATAAATAAAAAGACGTCTTCAAACCGCTACTCTTGAAGTAATTTATAAGACGAAGAGAAATTTAATAAGTCGTAGAAGGAATCCAAACAGGAAGACGCCAGCATAAATTATCGGAAGAAAGTTGGTAGGAAGCAAGGAGCGAAAATGGCGATGACTCTCACGACTGGATGAGTTCTTCAGTCGCCGAAAATGGCAATGACGAAATGGAAACAACCGTACCAATATGGTCGGTGCGGGCGGTTCCAAGTCCAGTATATCGATAGTAAAACATTTTATGGTTTTAGATTATGACGATTTACAACGTGCAATAATCTAAAACTCTTGTTGAAGACATTATTACAGTATTTTTCAAGTGAAAACTTCTTTATCCGCACTAGCGACCTTCGATTGGGGGGGGAAACTTATGGGTTCGCGCCATCGACTATCGCGACATGCACGTGACGTATGCGCGAAACTATCGACGCCTAACAGCTTGTATATGAGTTATACAATCTGTTTTAATCAACATTAGTTTCAAAGATAGAATTTCATTGATTTGAGATTATTAATATTTAATTAAAAGGTCGTTTGATAGTTGTAAAATTGATTCTAATAATGATTTAAAGCATCAATAACTAGCTGAACATTTCGGCACCCCTAAAAGATTTTATTAGTCATAGTTAAATATCTTGTTTTAAGTTGCTAATGGGTGCAAATACACAAAAATTTGGATGGTATATATAATATAACGGTACAATAATTATTCAATTAAGTTTTGATATATTGTATTGAGCTTATGTTATTATAAATAAAATGCTTGAAAAACCTCTATAACTACGTCCCGATCGGAGGGACGGGGGGATCTTAGGTTAAGTACACGGACAACGGTTGTGCAGAGAGGGGATTTGTCCTAGATCACGATCAACTGCCAGATATTTTTCCCTTATTTTGGATACCCAATTTATAGAAGCTGGGTGAACCTCAGGAGGGACCTAGATCCCATAGGATCCCTCTCGGGTCGATAACAGATTAAATACAAGTCTTCCAGGGAGCTGGATTTGAACCCAGGAACTTCGGTATGGCAACTCATCGCTCTACCAAAAGACCACTTTCCTTAAATAATATAACCGTATACTAATTATTATTTCAATTAAATTATTGATATATTGTATTTAGCTAGGGCAGACCATCATATTTATTGATTAAAAATAATTGGTTGAAAATGAATAAAATTATTGTTTTCAGTGTCAGAATGTGTGAGAACCAGATTAATGTAAATTAAATTAAATTTACAAATTATGATGTTTAAATAATTTAGACTGTATTTCGTTCATAAATTCAATAAAGAACTGAGTTACACCAAAGTTTTGAGATTTGACTTCTGTTGGCTGTCCTCATGACTGCCAATTTAGTTGTTTTAAATTAGTTTCGATCATAAAGCAAGACAACCAACAACTAACTATGGAGTAGATATTGCGAAGCGGCAGGTGTTCTCAAGGATACATGTTGAGCGAAGTATGCACATTCCTTATCTGCATTTAGGATGTTCTTGCTCGTGCCGTATCGAGGCTTGCAATAAGACGAGACTGTAACATTCATGTGCACTATTTCAAGACGAATATTCTTTCTATGTTTAACATTAAACAGTAATTTTCCATTATGCAGAGACTTCCCTGACATATTTAGATTCCGATAACGATGCACAAGGAGACGGGTTTACAAGATTTATCTAGACGGGGTCAAGACCAGAACGGGGTAGTATAGAAACCATTTAAAGTAAGACGATTTGTAACCAAGGAGAAGCATTTAGCATAGAAATGCTTTGAAGATGGCCACAACCGGTTTTAGATGGTTGTTCGCATTAGGGGTTTTAGGTCACTCGAGAATCGTTTAAGAACAATAAACTAATTATTTTTTAGCATTTATACTATTCAGGCAACGTTTAATTATATTTTTTACATTTTTAAAGAACTGAATTTATATAAAATTTTCATATCATCCTAGTAAAAAACATTAATTAAATTGTTGAATGTTGATTTCTCGATAGAAATTCGGATACACAAATTAAAACCACAATATTGTTTTTTTTTACATTTATTAATATTTTATTTTGTGAAATATTTTAACGACTGATTGAAATAAATATAAATAACTAAAAAAACAAAAACTGAACTACTGAAACCCATGGAGGGTTCGGGTTCAGTACTTTGCAGATACTGTTTCTAATTCAACGGTTGTGAAGGGAGGTTTTATATGTGGGAACACCCTCAACCGCCAGGTTTTTCCCCAATTAAGAAAGCCTTATAGAGACTGGTTGAGCCCCAGAAAGGTCTATGCATGCCAATCATGGCTGTTAGGAGGTTAAATAATTTATCTGCCACAACCAGATTTGAATCAAGAACCTTCACCATACCATTTCAGCACTGTGTAGTCTGAGGTACCTTGCTCCCAGAAATATAAATAAAATTTATAATTCACTGTTTTGTTATTTTAGTTGGAGCTAAATCCAAATCTGACAACCAGATACCAATTAATAGTGCAAGAAAAAAAAATTCTTTATACCTGTACGCGTGCAAGTTTATAATAATTGAATAGTTGGCTGGAAGAAGGGCGCATGTTACATTTTTCAAAGTTTACGGGAGAGCCAAAATAAGAGAACGGGTCATTTAATTAGGTGACTATCACATACGCCCTTCTTCCATTTTATGGATTTAGCACTTACGCCCTTGTAACACTAGTTAGGTTAGGATATCTTCACATGGGCCTTTCTTCCACTGGTCTCTTGAGAGACCGATCATCCTCTGATATGTACCACGATTGTGCTATCCCTGACCTTGTTCCACAGAAGAAAAAAACGAAAAATGAAAAATGTAACATACGCCCTTCTTCTATACAACTATCCATTAATGTTTTTTTAACAATAAAAATATGTTTAAAAAAATGAAATTGATGAGGGTTATTGCAGAAGTACAGAAGCTAATAGTTTGATTAAACTGGTCGTACTTAAGACTTTAGCATATTTAATTAGTTATTTTTAGCATAGGAAATAGAAAACAATACAATAAAATTATAAAAATCCCTTAATACCAAACTTCTGCAGACGCGCCATTATGGTTTTAAATCCACAATACAGCGCAATCGTTTTTGTAGTTTGTTTTTTTTTCAAGGAATATTTCTTTACCAATTATATTATAAAAGTTGAACCTTGACTCATACCATTATTTTGTTTTCTATAAAAATTAATAGTAAGTGTTACCTGTTATTAAAAACCGTTTGTGCCTAACATCTTAACAACCAGTCACTGCTATATCGTTTAGAAGAATCGTTATCATTAACGTTAAGAACCTCGCTTGTTCGTGACTATGTGGATGCCAACTTAATGCGTTTTCTTTTATTTCTTGTTATTTTGTATTCTCCCTCCTCCAAGGCCGAAGCATTGGTCACTTTTTTACAGGATACCAATAAATGTAGTCCTTGTACTTTCAATTCCACGATAGCTCAAACCTTCGTAACATTACTGCATGACCCAAATACTACAGGCCTGACGTCAACAAGAGTTTTAAAAGAATATAGTATTTTTTAGTTAAAATTTAAATTATTTCATTCAGTAAAATAATTTAATAACAAAAACCGACCTGAGAAAAATCTATTAGATTTAAAAATACGATAAGTGAAGAGATATACTTCATAAAATATTAGTAAATTCTTGGTAAAATATTTATTTTAAAAAAATGTATGCCAAATCAAAGTAAATAATAAATAATTTTCTATTATAAATAACTGTATAAAACGCCTTCTTTCGTAACAAATCTAAATGGATGAAATGCTCCAAAAAAATGTCTTCGGTACGTACTAAAGAAAGTAGAAATGTCAATATTCATTTCTTGGCACTTCCGAAACATACATATGAACAGAACCAGATGAGAATCGAACATACTTGTAACATACTTATATCCAATACCTTTCTTACTGTACATACGTAAACTCTGGCTTATTATTTCTAGATAAGTATGTATAGCTTGTACTGTTTCTACTTTATGCATTGTACTTTATGGAGGATGGTTACTCCAGGAAGTTCACTGGATCCTAGAGTCGCTGCTAAGATAAAACATTATTTACCCACCATAGCCGGTCTATAACTATAGATTTTCAGGTCAGTAACCAGGCACACTACGTAATTCGCTAACTCACTCTCTACACTATAAAATAATATTATTATTATTATTATTATTAAGGCTTAGCGAACCCGAAAGCTCGATGCCGCTATCTGTGATTGATTATAAAACTTCCGTCCTAGGGCCACTAGCCAAACCCAAATTCGACAGATCACTCTTAATGCAATCCCCCATCTATATGCCATATAGCCCTATGCCTCGGTGTACTCTTCAGATGTTGACAAAAAAATAATATATTTAACTTGTTTTTTGTGTCATTGATACAATGATTTCACTTCACAATTTTCCTTTATCTTTATAACCGACTGAGATACGAGCTACGAAACTCTTGTTCGGACGCCATTTTGAAATTGAATTGCCTATAGTAATGGCGATTTCCAAGAACCATCTCAGGATGGCCAGTGTTTTGGGTTGGATAAGCATTCGAAACTAAACAGGTTTCTCCCGAACTAATCTATCTTTGATATTACATCTCCACTTGAATCAACATGTAGATATAATAGATATTAGTAAAATATTGAGTTGAATTGCGCCAAACGACAATTTCGCTAGAGCTGTGCACCGTGACCTTGTTCTTTATAACCAATCATGACCAATGCAGTTGGTAGGCAGGCCATGTTAGAGTGGGGCAAGTTTTCTGGCGCAAATTGATATTACCATACTTTTTATTTTTTTAAATAAGCGTCTACTACGATCTTCCTCCTAGATAATAAGCTAGAATCCACGCTTATTAATTATTTATACACGCAACGCAATACCTACTTTAAATGTATTGAAGTTAATATAGAATAGCAAAAGCTCAAGAGAGACATAGCATTTTAACAGGGCTTTTCAATTCCAAATTTTATAAAAGCTTTATGTTTGGGATTTTCCATACATGTCTTAGTAAGTATTGAAATTTACTTTATGAAATAAGTTCATAATATATTTCTTGTGGTCGAAAAAAAAATTTCCCTATTGGAAAAGAATGTCATTAATATATCGAATCAATTTTTTAAATCAAGAAATACATTAAACGCGTTTAAATAATGTTTAGCACTAAACTATTAAGACTAAAAAAAAATA
Organism: Troilus luridus; assembly: GCA_964056705.1. Lineage (NCBI taxonomy): Eukaryota > Metazoa > Arthropoda > Insecta > Hemiptera > Pentatomidae > Troilus > Troilus luridus. Next base: position 69,897,125 of record OZ057415.1, on the reverse strand, counting down.
AATAAATTATATTAGATACTTCAGAGTCTAAACTATAAGAAGATTACCACATATACGATAACATGGCAACAATTGAATACAATTCTATCCAGCAAAAATTTCTAATTTTACATAGTAAAAGCTATTTATTCATAATAAATAACGTTATTTTTATTGATATTATGAATATAACTAGTTATTTTTGATTAAGAAGTTGTAAAAAAAAAAGAATTTCTTCATAGTTTCCAACAACCCAACGAAAATGTTCCATAAATTGTATTGTTTGAATGAAGGATCTTCATTTTTCAATTATATTATTGATGTATACATATTCGTGTCTATTTTCCTGAATATTCTTTCACGATCAAGACATATATTATAATTTCTTGTTAAATAACATTGTTACATATAACTTTGTTCTAATTATCTTGTTATTTAACATTGTTACATACAACTTTGTTTTAATTGTTTCTCACACTCCATTGAATACAAATTCTACGTTTTTATCTTAGGTCGTTATATTTATTACTGAAAATATTATAGACGGATTAATGTTAACAACTATGAAAACTTGTGGTAAATACAACGTATACAAGAATTTATAAACATTAATAATACACCGATAAAGGTCTTTCAATCACGCAGTATCTATTATAAATATTATATCTATTATAAATGTTTAGTTTATATTTATTTTCATGTTATTGTGTAAATATTATATTATTCTAATAATGTAGCCCTTTAGCCAAATATATCTTCATTAAAGTTTGTTCACATTTGTTATTCTTAAGGGACCTGGTCCCCGAGTGAAGTTATTTTTCTATTCTATTCTATTTTAAATAATATAAAACCAACTATTTTGAATTATTAAAAATGAGAGAGATATAAATGATAAAAATAAAATGGTATAAAATTGTTTGATTTAAAGAAAATATATATGACATGATTAAAATTAAAAATGTATTATAACCAATTTATAACCGAATAAAATAAAAAAAAATCCTCACAAATATCAGAAATAACACTAATTTTGTCCAACCACACTTAATAAAAAAAGAAAATGTATTTAAAAAATTAAAGAACGTTATTAAAAAAAGAAATTATGAGAATAATTATTTCAACGTTTTCTAGGAGTGTTTCGATGTTTAGCAGTAAAAGACCGGAAATTAAATTGAAATATTATCAATTAACAAGGGGAATATTATACAGCTGATATAATTGAGAATCGAGATGTTGACATGGGAAAGGTAATAAGTCATGATAAGGTAGTTTTACAGAAGCAAAAATTCATTTTGACAACTAAAAATGAAAGTTTCAATTTAATATGAACTACCACCGTTCATAGAAACTAAACCTCATCCAGTTGTGAATTACTCTTCATTGTATGATATTGGCATGTTTAATTACTACCTTTCATATGAAAAAAAAATTATTTTGTATACTACCTTTTCCATGTCAACGGGCTTCAATTCGAAAATGGAATATATTCGAACCTATTGCTCAAACTGACTCATACCTTAGGCTGGACTCAGAACTTCCATAAACGCACAATAGGACCGATATCTGATCACACAAACAATAAACAACCCAAGGATAAAGAAACAAGAAGATCTCCACCCCTGAAAGGAACCGGGAGGTTACTGAAGCGTTGTGCAGCTTTCTCCCGGCAAAGAGGTAGGGGTAAGACCTCCTCATTACGACCGCATATTATAGGACCATTAGTCTCTTACCGGTTACCTTATAATAACATGTAACATATATTACAGCAACAAACTAGACCGTAACTGCATGTAAACAAAAATCAAAACGTAAGTACACAAGCGAGATACCATGCACTAAGATGGCGTTTGTAGGGATTATATTAGTACGGAATTATAATAATATAGAACCGGTTACATTATAAAGAGGTGTAATATATATTGCAGCAACAAACTATATGTGACTTAAAGTAAAAAAAAATTAAACCGTGAATATGAAAGCGAAAAAATGAATAAAGATGGCTTACGTAGGTACTAAACTAATATAGTTTGTTTTTTAGATAATACATTTATTAAATAGGCCTCTTACATACAATAAAAAGTCAAAATTAAAACAAAACGTAAACGTAGTTAGATAATATTAAAGTAAATATTATAAAGTTTGTGTAAATACCAGCAAATATGCCTGGTGGTGATGGAATTTTTATTTAAATCCAAAATATTAAATTTAGATAGGTCGTCCCAATATTTAAAAACTAAAATATTATGGAGTAATAAAAAGCATATGTAAACATTAATATTAAACCCAAAAAGGTCCTTCGGTCACACAATGGAACACAAAATTTCATGTAAAAAATATATTTAAAAATAATAATAGATATATATTTATAAAAATATATTGACTAAAAACAAAAACAACAAAACCGATATTAAAAAAAAAAAAAATTATAATAGAAAAATGCTTCAAAAAATAAATAAAAAATCACAAATATCAGAATTATTTTTATTTCGCGCATTTTATTTGGCTGGACACTATTTTTGTCCAACCAAAGTTAATAAAATAAAAATATATTTTTAAAAAACAATAAAAAGACACTTCTTTTTATTAATTTTTTTTTCTACACATTTAATTTTAATTTTCAAACTCAAATTACCCGTAATTTTTTTTAAAATTCACCACAGAAAATTTAAAACAAGACAGCTGAAATCAACAACTGTCTTGAAAATTATATTATAGTATATACTATATATATGAACTATATATATATATTTAATTTTAGTTTTAATTTCTACAGCCAAACTTATCCCTGGAGCAATGCCCGTTGGATCTTTCTCCAGCTGGAGGCTATAATTTTAGACACATTAAGCGAGCCGATACAGAACTATATTTTAATCTTTATCTCATATGTCATTAAATAATAATTATTTAATAATAAAAAAATGTATTCCTTACTTCAATAATACGCATTACCAAATCACCGATAAATATTCTACTTTTCAATTAATGGCAACATATTATGTAAGAAAATATAAAACCAGATAACGAATCGTAGCTGTCGATTTCGTATATCAGTTGTTTATAATCAGTAAATATCTTCTATTTATTAGCTATTTTATCGTTTTAATTTTAACTATCTTATTAAACTTTCGACTTGGAATTTATACCCGATTAAACTTAAAGTAGTTAAACGAAAGTAGAAATGTTTTAAGTACTTATCTATACAAGTATTAAGTATAAATCTAAATGGAAAGGGAAAATGCCTTTTGAAGTAGATGCGATTTCTGGTGTCAGATATTTCAAGTACAGATTAGAAATACAGAGCCTTCTGTCGCTTTCTAAAAACTAAATATTTATTTCCCAAAATCTTGAGGAAATTATAACAAAAGAGGTGCAAATTAGTGTAGAAAGTGGAAACAATTTTGGATGGCTCAAGAGCCTAGTGATAGAAATAGTTTTGTCTAGAAATAGACTTGTAACTATTACATGTCCCTCTCTCATTAGAGCGTTAGTGTTGAAATTTATGTCAAGCAGTTGCACAAACAATAAACAGTAATAAAAGTTTAAATATCTTGCCCTTATTTTTCCGTATGCATAACTCGCCCATATGTATAACAATCCTATGTATTTTTATTATTATTTGACATAATTAAAAAGTCTTTCCCGAAATTTCGTCTTGTGTTAGTAAATGTACATACGAAATTATATATATATTTATATACACACACACAATACTTTGTTTATTTAGTAAACTTGTAAGAACAGGACGAATTATTATATTTATATTATAATATTATATTTGCGGATTTTGCTCCATTTTTTATATAGTCAGTTTAAAAAAATTGTATTGAAAAATAATTTTTTTATACGCATAATTTATTTGTAAAATTTAACACTAAACAAACCATTTATACTTGTAATATTCAATTTAATTCATGACCTTACCAATACTTTTTTTTTTTTAGAGTGAGGGTGGTTTTTTATGTCCCTTTCCAACTCTGAATAAAAAAGAAACCAATAAATAAAAAAAAAGTATTTGAAATATAAAATAAAAATGATGGAATAAATCAATTTAATCCCACCAGACCTTGAATTTGACCCTGTTATCTATTTAAAGAATTACATACCGGTAATGTTGACTTTATTAAAACGTGACACTAATAAACAATTGTAAATAATAATATCATTATTATATTAAATAATATAATGATATCATTACTAATTAGATAATACTAATAAATTTCTGTATTGATGTATTTCTGTTGAGTGTATCGCATTGATATTTAAATGGATTTAAAAAAAAAGATATTATAGCAAAATAATACAACGGCCAAACTTAAGGGCAATAAGAAATCTAAGTTTTCATTAGAAAATGGGAAACAAATTAAAACGATTAAGTGAATAAATATAAAAAAACTAAATAAGATAAAATACATAAATAAAATTATAGAATAAAATATTTGCAGCCAATCTTTAGCTACTCAGCAATGGCCCTACAGACCTTTTTTCAGATTTGAATTTACTTAAAAAATTTTAACAGTTGATATAATCTTATTTAGCACGATTTAACACAAAATATAATCACTGTAATATTTCTAAGCAAGCAAGCATAGGCTGACCAATTTTATTTCATAATAATAAAAATAAAATTTAAAAACCCTCTGCTAATACAACTCATGAAGGGTCTTGGGTTCAGTAAATGAATGGGTAGGCTGTACTGTTTCTAGAACAATGGTTGTGTAAGGAAGTAATTTGTTCGTGATCATGATCAACCACCATGTTTTCCCCTAATTAAGGGTATCAACATTATAAAGGTTGGGTGAGCCTCAGGAGGGTCTTTAGATCCCATAAGGTTCATCAGTGAACAGATAAAATAATTTATCGGAAACATCCGGATTAGTCCTTGAACTTTCGTCGTAGCAACTGAGTGCTCTAATTTCATAAAAAAAAGGGCAGTAGAAAACTACTTAATTATCCTTTCACCAATATGATCCTCCCTGCAAGAGCATTGCCGACTAAGAAGAAGGCAGAAGGAGAACAGGACAAGCGAAGGAGGATCTAGAAGGTTCGGAAGAGACAGGGTTGCCCACTGGCCTCCATGGGATCCGGAGCACCGCCTTCCAAGAAGAGCTTCCAGATATAGCAACATGGACAGGTTCCATGGCGGCAAGTAGTCACGTCACTTGTCGGAATGCACCTCAAATGGCTATCGAGTACTCTTAATTATTATTAGCCAATGTACTCGTAGTTAGTTCCGCAACATTACAGCCAAGTGCTAATTGGAAATTGACAGGCATTTTTCTACAATCTGAATCGCTTGATGAACGTATCACTTAAAACTTGAATATGTTTAAATAATATTTAATTTGGCGAAAATGCACTTTATTTATCTAGAACAGAAAATAGTTCGGGTGGCGGTCAAAGTAATTTCTGAAATAGTAAGAAATTATTCATTAGAAGCCTACGTTTTGACCCACATTGCAAGCCTTCATTAGGGCTTTATAATTACAAGTATCGAAGAATGCATAAGTCCAGCCCCGGTGAATAAGTTGTTAAGTCGAATCTTGGCCATGCCGCCTACACCACAGCTCACCAAACTCCGCGATCCTGCGCTATTCTCCTCCATTCTTGTACGCCGAGCAGTTTTAAGTCCTCCTCCACATCTTCCAGCCATCTGATCAGAGGACGTCCTGTCCCCCTCTGTCCGGGGGACCTATCGCCCAGTTCCCCAAAGAGCATTTTCATCGGTATCCTGACGTCTCACATTCATTCCACGTGCCCCATCCATCTTATTCTGGCTCTCTTTATCAACGCCACCATGTCTGCATCCCCATACAGCTCTATCAGCTCCTCATTCCTTCTTCTCCATACTTCCTTCATTTTCCTTCATTCCGCCTCGTATTCTTCTTAATACTTTTCTTCCTAGGAGTTGACCATCTTTCTGTCTGATTTTTTGGTCAGGTGCCATGTCTCGGATCCATACATGACTAACGGTAATATTATGGTTATGTATATGTGTAGTGCGTTTTTTTAGATAGCTACTTAAATTCCAACCCTTTTTTTATATTTATGCATTTTTTACAATAATACTTCAATAACCAACAATAATACTTAATCACTATTATTCTAATTATTCATCAACTCTGGTATTTGTAAACTTTCACCAATAATTAACTCTCGACAATTAATGAGAGCATGTAATTATTTTTGCAGTCTTAATATCCGTATAAGACTTTCCAGTTAGCTTGTCACGCTACAAAACGTTGGTGGTCTTAATTTAAAGTAATTTTATTCTTTGAATAACTTAAAAATTGATTTAGTTATGAAAATAAAACCTAAAGTAAGCGAAAACAGGACATTAAAGTGCACGAATAAGGAAACAACAAATGTCATCAGATATTTTAAATTCGTTATAACTTTGGAGATCACTGTGTAGACCGCTGAGTTAATGTGCCGAAGGTCCCTGGTTCAAATACGGACGTGTCAGATAAATTATTTAATCTATTAACAAGGATGGATTCTGTGGGATCTGGAGACCCTCTTAGGGCTCACCCAGTCTCTTATACAGTAGGAACCATTTTATATACCTTAGTTGTCCCCTTAATTGGGAGAAAAACCGGCCGGTCGAGCTAAATCTCGGACAAATCACCTATCTGCACAACCGTTGTCTTAGAAAACGTACATACTCTAGCATGTATTAACCCAAGAACCTTCTAGTGGTAAAGTTGTTTTTTTTAATTATGTAGTAAATGGTTACAAAGATAAAATAAGAGAGGGCGCGATTGTTAATTTATATAAAATATAAATTAAATAAATTCACTCAATATTCAGAGCATATAGATCACAACCATTATAGAAGCAGAATAGGGACTTGAAGGTTTTAGATTTTAATTTAAAGGAAAAAATAAATCACAACTAAAAAAAAAATTAACATTTTTAGTTAGTAGTTAAATACTGTATTCTATCTCGCATATATTATTATATAAATACGGGCGGTTTATTTTGTTTAAGAGATAAATAGAATTTAATTTAACCATCGTGTAATTTCTTCTTCACTGATAAAATTTTTCGCATTAAAAAATTATTACATATTACATGTTTTATTAAAGATAAATAATCCGATAAGGATGGAGTAGAACTAGAGAAGTTGTTGAACTTTCTCTTTAATTTAATGTTAATATAAACAAAGTTCAACCTCACGATTAAACTTTATTTTTATAAAATAAGGCTATAATTGGATTTTACAGATTCGTAAATGGGAATCCTTCATCGATAAGGAAGATAGAGAAGGTCGAGTAAATAAACACAGGCGGAGGTCTTTGGTTTTTAAATGGAAGGCCGTAAAACCAAACCATAAACGGAAAAATATAGCTTTCTCAAGTTCGCCGTCACCGTATGATCTCAAAAGATATCCACGAACTGGCTCTGACCTGAGATAACAATCATTTAACGGTTGTGTAGCCCAGTTAGGAAGACGTGGAGCGTGCTCAACACACGACCCTGCGGGACACCTCAAACAATCTTAACCACCCTTCAACAATCGTAAACCATTGAAATGTATACTGAAAAAGAGGAATAATTTTTTAATGGGTTTATACTTAGTAAAACACAGGTTTATTAAAGTCTGGAAAAGGGAAGGTAGAAGGTCAAAAATGGTAGCGGAGTGGCTTAGTGGTAGAACGCTAGGTTGGCGTGCCGAAGGTCCTCGGTTCGAATCCTCCTCGCTGTAGAATTTTCTTTGATCTGACAGCGGCCAGAGATGGATCTACGGCCCTCCTTGGGCTCACCTAGCCTCTACAAAGTGTGTTCCCAAAATAAGGAGGGAAATTTAGTGGTTGAGAGTGATCTAGGACAAATCACCCCCCTGCACAACCGTTCTCCAAGAAACAGTACAGTGTCTACCATGTACTGAACCCCAGACCCTTCATGAGTTGTAGGTGTAAAGGTTTTTTTTGTGTTTTTTTTTTTTAGATCAAAAAGTATTTTAAATTATAATAGGGGTCCCGAGCCTGTACGGTGTCAGGTATTCGTTAAAGATCCCAACGTTAATTATATCTGCTTAGGCCAAATTCAGGACTCCGACTGAAGTTAGCTTAGCCATAGCAGCTCTAAGTAGCGTTAAATATATAAATAAATGACAAATTATTGAATTTAAACATGAACAAAATTTTACATGTAGAAAAGCATGGAGTCGAAAAATATTAGTTCTCCATTATTATAAAATATATGACTGATTTCCATGTTAATTGCTGTATAATAATAACTCTACTTTAATGGTATAGGCTTATTCCAGACAATGGTTCAAATACTTTGTTAGGAAAAATGTATAACAAATTTAAAAAAAATTGACTGTCCAATATAATGTACTAGAGTACAAAGAATAAACCCGAAAATAAAGAAATAAAGCCATTAATTGACGTAACTTGAAAGGATAAAAGATTATTTGTATTGATTGCCGACTCAACTGGTCTACGATGGCCATGTGGTATCACAACCTTTATTTGGATTCAAGGTTCAATACCTTATTTGGTTGGTTAGTTAATAATGAATTTACTCGAGAGGGCTGTACAGAAACAGTAATTGCCACATGTTTCCATAAACGATGGACAACCGTGTAAAATTGTTTATTAATGGAAATATAAAAATTATTACATTACAACATTAAAATTCAAATAACACTGAGACATGACTAATGGCTCTAACTCGAAAGAGAATCCATAATAAAAGATAAAATGAATACTTTTTATTTATTAACTGTACATTTCCTTTTTAAGAAGTTAAACTGAGGTAACCTATAAGAACATAAAAAAATCGCTTGATTATTGGTACAATCCGACAATTTTCGCTAAATCTGAGACGGGGCTACAGTATTATAGTGGAGAGTTGCAATTGGTTATCGGCTTAATAAAGCGATGTCAGTATGAGGCAACTTATAGGCAGATCGTTTTCTAATAAATTGTCAAACTAAAGCAAAATATTTTGAGGTATTGGGTTGTCCGGAAAATAATGCAGGATTTTATGTTTTCTTTAAACCTTAGAGCTCTAATTACTTCTGGCCAAAACTGACCGTAGGGACAGAGCTCGGCTAGCGCTGACCATCGCTGGGGCCGGAATACTTTTTACGGAAGTGACTATTCAAGGCGCAAATAGTAATTATTTTGCAGAAGGTTAGTTTTTATCTTATTGATAACTGGGCGTATTTTTACTAACGGGTCGCCTGTGGTTGTACTACGTATTGTCGTTAGAGTGCAACATTTGTAGCAGCATCATATACCGATCCCGTGACATAATATTGCGGAAAATGCCGCTTTTCAGCAGTTCGTCTGTCGACCAATACTCCTTCAACGAAAGTTTCTTCAAACGCGGCATTAGCATCGAGATGATAAAAATCCGTACATTTCGGAGACTAAAGTATTCTTCCAATTCTTCAAAAGAGAACTCTTGTTATAGACCGTACACTGTTGTACGCATTTGAAATAATTATTTGTTTGTTCGGTGATTTTACACACTAACTCTTCCGGGAACATCGTCGTAAAGGCGTCTAAGGGTGTTGATTTTGGATTTAAATTTCCCTTTACTCCGGAATTTTGGTCGTCAAAGATATGTATTACAGGAGCTAAGTTCCTTTTTGACCAGAATAATATTGCTCCTCCTAACTATTAATGTTAGTTGGACTTTTGACTATAGGGACTTACGACTTTTTAGGGAGACTTGAGCTTTGAAGAAAAAAAGGCCGAAGAAGTTCAACATTTACCGCATATATAACTTAATGGATGGGGACTGCTGGGAACTACACAGAATTTATAATTTTCTAAATAACGAGCAGATATTTAATGACTAACCTTTATCTCTTGTATCCTCATCTCCAGCTGGTCTCTGTCGCTAAGCTTGGTGTCGAGTCGTTTGGTTCGATCGGATACCTCCAGTATCTCCTCCTTCAGCGCCGAGATTTCCCTCCTCAACGACCTGCACATCTGAAGATCGTCGGAACCCTTGGCCAGCGCGTCCCATCTGTCGATAAGGCCTGAGAAGGGACAACAAAATGGTTATTATAACAACATTACAACTATAACATATAAACATAAAAATAATGAATAAAGAGATATTAGATCAGTAGCTTCCACCAGGACAAAGGCTGATGGAACTCTGGTACCATTGTTCAGGAGAATAAAAGAAGCGAGGTCATGGCATTCGAAGCCCGGCAAAGTGCAATACAAAACTAATATTGTACAGCCTAAACAATACCGAACATTCTACCAACACGTCTGTTTACAGGCAATAATAAATATAATAAAACATTTATATGGAATATTTTACAAATGCCGTTGGGCATACATTGTAGGAGTGCCTTCCGTGTAAACGCTTCTTTGATAATCACAGGGAAACATAGATGGAAAAACCTCCAATTGAAAGTAAACCCTAAATGTTTACACATGAAGCTAACTATTAGAGATGGCATAAAAAATACATACAGATATACAAAAATAAAATCGGTAATACATTCCAAAGATTATCACACTCTAACAAAAATAAAAACATAGCACTAAAAAAATATGCCATATCAGGTGTTTTTTTAACAATAAATGTTAATCGTTTTGAGATTATTTCCTATGTCCTTAATAGGGTAAAAAAAAAAAAAAAATGTATCTTAAGGAAAGAAAAAAAAATTTAGAAGGTTTTTCATTTTTTTTTAATAATGAATTTGAAATAATTACAGCTAATTTGGTGCTGAAAAAAAATTTTTTTTTTAATGTAACAATAATTCATTTTCTTTATAACATTTTAATTATATACTGGACTCAATCTTCTGGATTTATATTATATGATAGAGAAGAAAAATCCATATTCCAGTCAATATTTGTTTTTTTAAACTTTACAACTCATTACAAATCGTTTCAAAATTTATTTGTCATAATAATAATGGAAAAAATAATTAAACTTTGATATTTCTTTAACTTCAATATTTTTAATTTTACTGCATTTTTAATTGTGAATGCGAAATTTCAAACTGCTAAAATAATTGTTAGTTGAAACAATCAATTTTTTTTGTTTAAAGCTTTTTAGTAGCCTTCATTACAACAATAGCAGGCGGTAGTACAGCCGAAGAAGAAAACGTGTATGCCGATACAACACTTCCAATTTTAGAGACCTGATGATGGACCAAAGGGAAAGAAAGCGAGCGAAAGCTGGTTACAATGGGATACTTCACATCTGGTTCTCAAATGAACAACAGTTATATCTCTCAACAGATCTTAGTTATCGAGCTGTAATAAACACTTTCACGTAGATAGAGGAGATCTTGATAATAACAATGAGAATATGTTGAACCAGAATAAGGATGTTGGAAAAAAAAAAGTGCATCCACCTGTTAACAAGAATCAACTATAGGTATACATATGTTTGGTAAAAAATGCAATTAAACACGAATTATCAAGTTTACTCAGTATAACATTAATAATGTAAATGATATGCACTTTCAATAGATTATGAATATTTTACATATGTAAATAGTTTAATAATATTTAAACCAAAAGCAGAGATAAAGTTGTCATTATGATTATAATATTATTCTAAGGTTATTACAGAAAATTATCCAGGAAAATTTTATTAATAGGCGAAAATGTATAATCACAATAAAAACTTTGCAATTAGATGCGCTATATTTTAATCTACATAATTAATAATAATAAACTACGTATTACTAACTTTATCTCGGATTATCGCATACTTTAAAATAATATGGTTATCATGCATAACGTGGCGATAGTGAGAGAGGTCACAGAATTAGCTTGAACTACAGTTGCTTATCATATTCCTTTTAATTTGATAAGGAATATATTATCCATCTTTGTTTTACAAGATGGCACACATTTTTGCAAAATTGTCGTTCCATATATATTATAATTAACATAATTCCTAAGCACCATTAATATTTCAAGAGAGTGTAAGTCTATTTTTATCGAGGAGTATAATTTCTTTATAGACTAAGAGTTTATTTGAAATATTTAAAAAACAAATAATAAGAAATATTTTTACTTCGTTTAAGAAGAAGTATTACAATCTCGAAAATTTTACACGAAGTTTTCACATTTTAACAGATAATTTCACTTATGATGATTATTATTTATTATTTATTTTTATTGGTTATTATTTTTTTCCTGTTTTTTATTAGTAACTATATGTTATTTTTTGGGTATTCTGTAGTATCTTGTAATTTTATTGATTTAGTAATTTTTGTTGTTTTTCGTCGTAACTATTATTTTTTATGTATTCAGTAGTATTTTTTAATGAGTTTTTAATAGTAACTACTTTTTATATATCCTTTATTTCAAGATCGGCTATTCCTAGCCTTACATGTTTTTTTTTAATTATGAATTTTAAACTTTAACATAAGGTAAAAGTGTGGGTTTCGTCTCATGCAAGAGACACACCTAACTGTACATTATCAGATTATTTACAGAGAAGATATAAATATAAATATTTCATATAAAAGAATTTATTATGTAATATTAAACAGAGCTATAGTACTTTAAAACGGAAAACTAAAAGGAAACAGGATTATATTACAATTTGTTAAAACGATTGGTAAGAAAGGTAATAGAGTTCACACCAGAATATCTTTCAAGAGTCTCGGTTTTAGTCTTGGGGATGAAATAGGTTCGCCTATGTTGAATGCTAGTAAACTGGTCTTAAATCTGGTGTAACGCTTTTTAATAAATTCTTCTATTGTTACTAGTTTTAGCTCTCGGTGTAGTTGACTGTTTCGTACAAACCAAGGCGCGTTTACTGCGATCCGTAGGATTTTATTTTGGAAAGTTTGCAATTTTTTTCGCTTTGTTGTTGACACTGCACACCACAAATCGTAACTATTATTTATTATGTGTTATGTAGTATTTTGTAGTAAGTGATAAGCAATTTTATTTCTTGAAGTGATTAGTTTTTAATCGTAAACATTATTTTTTAAGTATTCAGTAATATTTTGTAATAAGTGACAAGAAATTTTATTATTATTACTGTTTTTTTTAATCATAACAATTATCTGTTAACTATTCTGTAGTATTTTGCAAAAAATAATAAACGGAAATTTAAATAATATAAAAATACTTGATACTTTTTTAAACCAAGATTTTAATTTAATTTAGTCTCCTATACTTATAATTTTTTGTAAGTGTGCTTTTCACTTCAGAATTATTTTTTTAACACAGCAGCTGCCTTATTTTTCCCAAGTATAAATTCCGTAATGAGCGTAGAAACCTAGTTAGAGTTATACATTTAGCATTAAAAAAAAAATAAATAAATAAATACAATAGCTCGGTATAAATTCCGAATTATTCGGCTAGTCTATGACTTCACTCTATACAAATACAAATTGACAGGAAAGGCGTGGCATACCGAACTAAAGTGTATGAGTCCACACCCTGTCTAAATAAATCAATTTGTATTAAATGTTGGTTAAGTTTCATGTGATTATGATTACACATATTGGCAAAAATTTAAAAGTAAATATCTAATATGGACAACACATGACTTGGTTGATATGACATCATATGAATGCATTTTAACCTATCCAAAATCAAATAAAAACCTGCATCTACTGCATTGTTATTCACATGATCTAAATTATCCTTCTATATTTGTTAACGTTATGTACAGAATGAACAATATCACAACAGGATATATTAAGCATTTGAATAAATAGCTTATCTCAATTTAATGAACTATTTATTTAACTTCCACCTGCAGCAATTTCTTTTCCTTATTTAAATGGTCAACTAATAATTATTCGATATAAGAATAAATGTTTGTTAATTAAATCACACAATATATTATTACAAAACCTCTTTGTTGTTGACAAAACATTTTAATCACAAAATTTCATTAGTTTGTATAAAAGCATAAATTTGGTTTCAGGTAGGCCCTTATCTCTGAGAATGCACAACTTCCATATCATCGCCACTAGAAAGAATTATGGTTCGGTTCATCAACACATCATTCATTGCAAATTATTAATCGAGAGAGAGAGAGATCTTAAATTTACAAAACTCTACTCATCAGATTTTAGAGGCGGCGCCATATTAAGCCGACAGCTACACGCTACGTCACTTGCTTTAGTTGCACGGTTACCTGAATTGATTGATGCAGGAGAGTGAGTGAGAGAGACAATATTGACTTTCTCGCTAAACGATTCATTAGGCCTTGTTGAGGATGAATCGCCGTCAGGCTTCCATCTTCATGTCCTTTCGTGAGTTCTCGGGGAAAGTGATAGGACAATACTCCGTTGATGTGGAGTAGCTGACATAGAAGCAGCGAGTCATTGGTAAATGTCAGATACTCTTGCATGTAGTCATGGTATGGATATGGATATGACATTTCCTTATCCCTAACTTCATTGCGTATGCATGAGCTGTCCATAGTTTTCGACATAAACTTATTAGCTATTGGCTATAAGATTTGGTTGGTAAGGTACTCCATAATTTTTGTCTTCAGTTATTCGTCAAAAACCCGCAACTATTCAGAATATGAGTCTTTATGATTCGTCCGGTATTCATATAATAAAACATGAAGGAAAGAACCATTACAACTCATGAAGGTTGTTAGGCTCAATACCCGGTAAAGATAATACTGTTTCTAAGGCGACGGTTGGGCATAGAACGAGATAATTAAGGGTACCCATTTTATAGAGACTGGGTTAGCCCCAATGAGATCTATTTTTGGCCGTCAACAGCTTAAAAAATGTATTAGCCATAACCGGATTCGAACCAGGGACCTCTTAGCTACTCAGCTATTCTGTTCGTAAAAAAGAAAATTTTATTTTATCTTTTGAATTTTCTTCATATTATATTCTAGCATAGTAAAATTATATAATAATAAGGCTATTATTGATTGATTATTAGATATTGTCTTAATTTTCGCCTAAATTTTTTTAATTAAATAATTTCGCTAATAAAGCTTCAAAAATCTCTCCTCAACCTTTTTTTTCTTTTTTTTTTGACGAAATTATCAACTTCTTTCTTCGAAATACGTTCAATAAAAACCTCCAACACGATCTTAACCTTTAGATAAAGCAAATAATGCGAGAACTGCCTCAAGTACTTTATAAGGTTTACCAACACAGTTTGACCTTCAGGGAGTGGCCAAGGACACAATGGGGTTGGTGCGATCCCACATCGCCTCTTTAATTTCTATATATGATTAAACTAAAATCGCATGGTTTAATTAATGCAGGCACAAGCAATTAGAATAATTAGAATTTTAAAGAGGACTGAATATATTAATGTTAATCCGGATAATTGCGATTCAGGCATGTAAAGGTTTGAGTTATAGAATTTTTTTTTCTTTGCATTAAATTAAACAATAATAAATTAAAGGCTACATTGTGTAATTAGTAACTGAATGTGTAGGAAATAAACTTGTAAAACTGTAACCCAAAAAGAGTCTTGGGTTCAGTACGTGGTAAAGACTGTATTGGTTCTAGGACAATGGTTGTGCAGGCTGATGAATCGTCTGAGGTCACACTCAAAATCTCGAAGTTTTTCTTCCTATTAAGGGTACCCAGCAAATAGAGGCTGGATGAAACCCAAGATAAGGTTGTTGTTTTTTTTAAACTTGAGGGACAAAAAACGATGAGATAAGTAAATTGAATTCGGAATACATATTAGAAGTAAATATATCAGAATAAAAAAAAGATAAAAAATGTAAATTTGAATTTTCATTTTAGAAATATTCACTATTTCAGTCCAAGATTTTTTGAGAAATAGTGAGAAAAAGAAAATCCTTTGTAGGAGGAAGGTGTTTCTAAACTTGGAGTGCTTAAAATAACTTCGTATAGAGACACGTAAAAGAAACAAGAATAAATTAGCATTTACAGCATATAAATTTACAAAACTAATAAGTAAGGAATAGATTAGAATATATTAAAAACATTACTAACAATATAGTTTCATAGCGGGAGTTTGATAATGGGAAACTTATTTTTTGACCCCTATGTACCATTTTAATTGATTACACAATAAGAAATATAAATAGTAGTAATGTAGACAAGCAATAATTTAATTAGGGAAATAGTTAGAGAAAAGTACACTCGGCTAATCACTGAATAACTTTGCTATTAGTTGGCTAGAAGATTCTAAGCTACGCTTTTTAAAGTAGAGGAGAGAGATAGCTCAGTGGTAGTGCGCTGAGTACCCATGTTGAATATCGCGGGTTGAAATCCTGACTATGGCATATAAATTATTCAATCTTTTAAAATCTTGGGATGGACTACGGAGGGATCTCTCACTAATGACCATCGTCCACAACCGTTGTCTACTACACTATACATACTCTTACCGTGTAATGAACCCTTGATAGGTTTTTAAGGCGAGGACTTCTATTTTTTATGGAAGCTTCCATTCCAGTTCAACCCATTATTTATTTTATTATCATTATTTTCCAAATAATAGTATATTTCTCCTACTTCTTCCACGTATCTCAAATATTTAATAATTAAAACCCTTGTAGTGATTGCCCCCCCTTAACGTCTTTAGGAAACATTCCGTTCCTTGATTGCTGGTTGAGACTAATCCTGGATTGCCATATAAGGCAAGAGAAATATAGCGGCAACTTCATCCCGTCCCATCCGGATCATAAACCGGACACCGACAGACTGTAATTTTAGCTGTTGGGCTAGAAATTTTAATTGCAGGTGCAACTATTTTCACCGTTCGAGCGGTTAATCGCTCTCGAATAGCAAAACTGTTATGATTGTGGAGTTCCGGAAATGTCGTTTTTACTCTGACTGCACCTAACGTAAAAAAAACTCCTAGAGGGTACTCGAAGGACACCGAAACTGGAACTTATTGCGTAAGATAAGGTTCTTTGACCCCAGATCTGAAGCTGGTTGAGGAAGATGTTAGTATCCCTGGATATCTCACGGGTAGAAAGTAGTTAATAACGAAAGAGTTGAGAGGAATTATCGGGAAAGTATCTGGCGAACACTGATAGGGTCGATGATCGGAGACAATTAGTAAAGCATGCGAGCTCTCTTAGTGAAGAGATCATTAGCAAGATGGCGCGTAGCTACTCGGAGCTGTATCTGAAGAAAATTACCACAAACTTAACTGATATTACTATTAATAACTAATAATGAATTATAATAATTTCTCAACTAAGTATTCTAAAGCCTATATCGAAAAATACAGCCTAAATAACAAATAAAAACAGTAAAACCCAAATAGGGAGAAGAAAATGTTAGGGGTAGAGGGGAAAAAAAATTCCTTAGTAGTAATGAGTATAGTAATCAACTATTTATTAAAAACCTAATCCACATTGCAGGTCTTCATCAGGAGTAATATGCAAGATACAACAATATTTAAACTTGAAATATTTGGAATAAAATATAACATATAAAAATGATTATTCAAGATAAAACTCAACTACAAGATTACATTACAAAGTAAATTTTAAGAACCTATTGTTCAAATAAGAATTAATTAAACAACAATTCTATGGATGATTCAAATAGCATACTCAATAGCAACTATATTTCACCGAATTATATGCAGCTTAGTCAAGTTAATATTTTTTTGCTTATTATTTCCATCTATCATTAATTAGCGTTTTTTAATTTCTTAATTACAAAATAATGTTATAGTTAATTCTATCATAAACCTAAGGAGCTGAATTTAACTTAATGTCCAATTCATGTGTACTAAAAATAGAGAAAAAATAAATAAATCACTGAAATAAATCACTAAAAAAGGGATTGGAATTTATATTATTTTATAGAATGTATTTATTTGTTATTTTTATTCAGATATATTACTTTACCTTATTGACACGTATACACAAAATGGTATGTCAAAATTTAACGTATGGTATGCAACGTTATTTTTAATGTCCTAGAGTCACGAGATTGGATGTCTGCGTTGCCTTGATATAAGTTTTTTATTTTTACTTATTAATCACTTCATTTCTGACAAATGGCTAAGGGTAAGATTTAATAAAAATATACCAATTACTATGATATATTGTAGTAATTAATAGAAAAATTAAATTAGTCATGTAATCAAACGCATCAAACTAAGAAAAAAAGTAACAAATTAAATTCTCAGTAATAAAAATTGCACGATTAGTAATTGCACAAAGGGAAATCAATAGACTTTATGATCGGAAGAATATTTGTATTAATCTAGTTCCTAATTTAATTAATTTATTCGAAAGCTTAACACACTCTCCCTCTCGAAAGCATAAACATTGAAAGTAAGAAGCAATTACACCATCATGATAATTAGCAAGTAGAAAGTTATCCAGAATGATACGTATCTGTTAAATTCCATAGCAAAGTACTTAATGAAGTTAATAACTACATAACATTAAATTATAAAAATATTATCGTCAAGACAAATTATCAAATGCCTATCTTTAAAGGATGGACTTAAATAAGTTCAAGTCGAGGGCATTGAACGATCGAGTCGAACATAAAATTCGTTTTATGAATATTTCTTTTAGAAGAATATGTCACAGTTTTAGTTTTAATTTTAGCCAAAAAAATTTTTGATGAATGGTTCATAGTTGTTTCGGGTATTATTTTTTAATGCTATTATTAATAAAACTGCACGTTATTATTAGAAAACTGAACAAAAGAAACAAAACACGTTCAACAATTTTATTCTACTACATTTTAAAAATTAAATTACATCTTTAATAAAAAATAGTTTATATTTTATGATATAAAAGCATAACGAATCGATCTCTGAAGCATTATCATATTTTCTACACCATATGAAATTCTTGAGAGATTACAACAGTTGGAAGGAATGATGTAGGTGTGGTGCGTCGGTTCCAATTAGATAAAATTGTTCTCAATTTAGTTCCTTAATCCTGAATGTACGTTTAATATTTTATAAATTTGCTCAATTATCTTTCGATTGTTTTGAGTTTATACTTAGTTCGTGTTCCGAGGCACGTTTCATGACGGCGCTGTTGTATACAAATTCACTCATTTGTGTTTTATAGTGAAGTGATAAACACTAAGGATAACTACCGTAATACCGCAAATAATTATTTCCACTAAATTAATATAATATATCTTCATCCAAAGTTTCCTTAAATTAAATAATAGATGGAGCGATTTAGCGTATTTTATTTTATTTTTTTTGTTAATTATTTATTAGCATATTTTATTTTTATTTTAGTATATTTTATACAGAACGTGATAATTACTAAACTAACAATGTAGCAAGCTACACACTGATTCCAATAAACAGTAATAAAGTTTAAAAAATGCTTGCTATTTTTGGAAAGACAACTATATATTTTAAATATTACAATAATCAAGAGTTACAAATTACAATACTAAACATTTATATTTGTATTTCGTAAAAGGAATGAATTTTAACAATCATTTATAAACTTCACAATTCATTCTAGAACTAATCAATTCTCTAGATTACTCCATAAAGTTCAATATTGGAGATATTACAATTTTTAATGTTTTATTGTAGAATGTTAGACTAAAATTTATCCATTAATAGGAATGACACTATTGAAACGTAATCAGCTAGGGTTATCTTCGAGACATAGTTTTTTTGTTTTTTTCGCCTTGCTCTTGTATTAAAATAAATTAAATTCTCAAGCAGATCATTACTAATTCCATCCAGTCCTGTGAAGTTCTGCTTTTAACTATTTTAAGAATTTTTAATCATTCTTAATTTTTCTTCTTATATTCAACTTCCGGGATGGACCATGTCTTGTTGATGTTATGAACCAAGCTTTCGCTCATCGTGCTGTGAGCTTCTTCAGGGTTAGTCAGTTAATGAAATGATCAATCAGATTTCATAATAGTCAGATTTCATTAACTGACTAACCCTGAAGAAGCTCACAGCACGATGAGCGAAAGCTTGGTTCATAACATCAACAAGACATGGTCCATCCCGGAAGTTGAATATAAGAAGAATAATAATGACCGTGGAAGCCTACGTGAACATTCTTAATTTTGTTTAAATCCATAGGATTAGCAGGGAATCAGTGTTATTTTTAAATAATATTAGTTGAGGTTATATAAGTGAAGAAAATGGTCCGGATGGAGGTCAAAGAATTAATTCCATAAATTGTGATAAACAATTTATTAGAAACCGACATTTTCGACTAACAAAGCAGGTCTTCTGGGATGAACAGACATGATAAAAATATAGTTAAAAATGAAATTATTGGAATATAGGAAAACAATAATAAATATTAAATATATAAAAATGAAGCTATTTGAGTAAACACATTGTTTTCCCGAAGGATGAATGCTTTTTAGTTTTATTAAGTCTTATCTGTGCCCCGTAGGTTTTGGCTGTATGGAAAATTCCAATGCCAAAAAATCTGTGGCCCGTAGGTTGAAGACACCTTGTAAACAAAAATAGTAATATTTTAGGCAAATTATCATGAATAAATACTATGATCAATACTTCCAATTACTTATCAATAACGATAACAATGTCAACACAGATCATGTAGATGTTTTTGTGAGTAACCAAGAAACAATTTTTAAGAGTTCAGAGTTATGAAAAATTTTCCCTCCTGGACAAATACGAAAATGTGACACGGTGCCCTTTACCTCCCGGGTACAGGTATTACCTATTCCACTTAATCTTTAGTGTATTAAATTATTTCTTATTTCGAGTTTCTCTATTTTGGCGATATAAACACGAGGAAATTCGCCCGTAGATCGTGCAAACCTGATGGTCGAATTGCGTAATACACGCTAATTCCATAGCTGCTGGGGAAGAAACAGCCGGGTTACGGAGAGATATATAATTCCAAGCTTTCACCTGCAGTCAGGGATGGCACGGACTAACAACCGCCTGGTTCGGTTCCTGCAATTAGGGATCGTCCGCCAAGAACTTCGGTACGCACATAGACTAATCACCTGTCGTTTACAATCCGGACATGCGAATCATTCAAGCTTTCTATTAAGAAAATTTTATTTTGTCGGCAATGTTTGAAATGAAAACTTCTTTAGACGCGTTTAGCGACTTTTGGTAGGGAATAAAATAGTGGGTTCGCGTCAGCAACATGCTCGAGACTGGCGACACCTAGCGGCCTGTGCATGAGTTATACAACTTTAGTTTAAAGGTTAGAATTCCATTGATACAAAAATGATTATAATTATCTAAAAAGTTGTTTAACAGTTGTGCATTCACATAAATAACATATCAACAATAAATTAAAACATTAATAACTGGTTGAAGTTATCGCTTCTCCTAAACGTTTTTATGTATAAAAGTAATTTGTCTTGTTTTATGAAATGATTGAAAGTACAATTGATCTAAGTATTGTTGAACTTAACGATGATAATAATGCTAAAAATAAAATATTTTTAATTATCAGTACAAGATATAAATAATATAACTACATACTAATTATTATATAAATTAAATTATTAATTTGTATTGAGCATTCATTATATGTTCGATTAATAAATAAATACTTGAAAATGTATATAAGTTTTGTTCGATGTGTCAGTATATGCGAAAAGCAGACAAATGTAAATAATTTACATTAATGTAAATAATTTAAATCTAAAAATTTGAAATTCAAGTAATTCGGACTATAATTGATTTAAAAATTAAAAAAATAACACAGTTATCCCAAATACTTGAGTTTTCACTTCTGTATAAGGTGCTCATGACTCTCTATTTATTTATTTTCTAAGCATCAAATAAAAAGCGATCGAAAGTTAGCAGAAGAACTAGTGAACAGGAGAATTTATTGGAATCGTAGAATATTGGATACGAAGTAGAGATAGGTTGTAGATGAAGGTGGGAGTCATATTACGTAACAACGCCCTATTAAAGAAAACTCAAGGACATTCTCATTTTTTATAGGACACTACGCCTTTCAATACCCGACGTACGCACCCCAGGTTGCAGCGTTGACACAGGACGTCAAGGCGTTGATCGGGCAGACATAACAACCTCAATGCCAACTCGTATTGTAAGAGGATCTACTTTTTGTCCCACGTTCCTTACAAGGAAGAAGTGGGGAGGCAGTGGAAAGACAACAGACAAATAAAAACTCATTCATTTAGAGTAGGCAGAACATAGGAGTAGAAAAAAATAATAAAAGAGCGGTACAGAAATTATTTGATTGATTTTACTGTTTTAATGTTCTTATTAAAATATTTTATAATTCGTGCATTATATTAGGAAGGAGATCTTAAATATACTTCCGATACAGTCCAGTAAGAGGTCTAAAGATTTTTAAGGGATTAAAAAATCCTTAGTTAAGATGCCCAGCATATGCGGAATCAGATACTCGTTAAAGACCCTAAATTATACTTGGCTAGGCAAAAATTAATAACTCCCACACCAGCTTATTCCGATTCGTCCATAATTGCATGAAGCACGAAAAACATCAACTCTAAAATTATTAACAACAATTTAATAATTTTGGATTTAACTATAAATATAATATTTTTTCTTAAGAGTAACATCTAGCTCAATTATTAGCATTCCCATATTCATCATTGATGAAGATAGAAACTTGTTAATTTAATTAATAAATAATTTATTAATTAACTAATTAATTAAAATTTTAAAAGGATGTAAACTGGACTAAAATTTATCTAATATTTCCTTCTCACAACAAAAACCTTTCTCTAGTCATTTATGATTTTAATACAAAACGTTTCGACAATTACATGACATTTTCAATCAACCATACAAACAACTTTCTGCATCATTTCTTCTTTATCATCAACTTGAAAGAGTTATAAGTCACAAATGTCATTTTTACTGTTTAAAAGTTTTACTTGGAGGTCAATTATCCTATAATTATCAAACTAAAGGACCATGGAGGATAATTGACCTCCAAGTAAAACTTTTAAACAGTAAAAATGACAATAAACAACAAAAAGTTATTAGTGACTTGTAACTCTTTCAAGTTGATGATAAAGAAGAAATGATGCAGAAAAATGCTTGTAATGACATGTATATTGAAAATGGCATGTAATTGTCGAAACGTTTTGTATTAAAAGCATAAATGACTGGAGAAAGGTTTTTGTTATGAGAAGGAAATATTAGCTAATTAATTAATTAATTTAATTGCTATATAGCTGTAAGACATTCAACCAGTATTTTTTATTTACTTATTAACTAAAAGCATTTTGTTTCAAATTGTAAATTACAATTGAAAAAAAATGTAAAATATATTTAATTATCGTTATTTTATATTATTTTTTTTAATTTAATTTTCTAATCAAGAAAACTCAAACTATATCATGAAAATTATAGGCTACATTATGAAAATAATAGGCTTTTAAACCCACAACGAAAAAAAAATTCTATTGTCATTTGTGTGATAAACATCTTTAGAAATCGACCTCAAACTAGAAAAAAACAAGCTCATTGTTTTAGCAACCAAAATAAAAACAAAAGATCGACGTTAAGATAACTACAGATTATTCTTTTAAAATGTATCAAATTAAAGTATTCTAGTATTAAAAATATATTAATATGATATAATACATATTATATTATGTACAATTATTTATAAACCGGCTGTGGTTTGATTTGAAAGATGAATTATTTATTCTGTTAAAAGCCAAGGATAGACCCTGTGGGATCTGCAGAGTTTCCTGGGACTCACCAAGCCTCTATAAAGTGGGTGCCCTTAAATGGAAGAAAAACCTGGTAGTGAGTGTGATTTCGGAAAATCATCTCCCTGCACAACCGTTACCTTGTAAACAGTTTAGTCCATAGCATGTCCTGAAACTCCAAGACCCTTCGTAGGCTTTAGCTAGCACATGTTGTTATGATTGAATTTGCTTTGTTTTAAAGATTTTGTTTTTATAAAAATATTAAAGTAAACGCACAATATGTATTTATCAAATACATATGTATAAGTAAATTATGTAAGAGGTACAAACGAAAAATAAGCACGTTATTTAAGAAAAACCAAGATGACGAGCCAAAAGGTTACGCGATCCCTATTTTGGTCTTTGAGACGTGTCCTAGTACTTTTAAAATTGCTCATCTCTCATCGGTGACTTTCTAAAGACTCTTTCGGATTAAGTTCGAATATTTTTTTAAATATGTAACATTAATAAATAAATAATAGTATAATTAGATTATAATCAACCTATTATAAAAGTATTATATAGAAGTAAAACTGAAACCTACATTGGATGACTATGCTAAGCTTCATCTCTTCGATCCAAATTCTTTGAGAATTGAGAAGGGTATTATGTATACCTACACATGAATCTTAAAATTCATATGCTTTTGAAATGTTAAAAATCATAAAAATTAATTCCCATATTTTCCACTTTAATATGGATATAATTTAATGAATTTAAGAAATGAATTAACAAAATTTTAACATAACCGAAACTTTAAAGGAATGAATCTTGCAGTTTAAATGTCTACTTCAAACATTATGTTAAAAGCGAATGCAAACAAATTGAGAAAACTAACAAATAAACAACAAGTTGGTGTTAGGACAATATTAATCTAAAAACGTCACGGCATAATCTACTCGTAATAAATCCCAGGGATTTTATTTAGTATAAATTCACATACTTGTCATTCATTCATTTTTTGCCTCACAATAGAAACTACTTATTTTTTTTTTTTTAATAATTTATTCATTGACATTTACAACTGTATTATAACAATACCATAACCAAAATGGTATGAATGGTACATAAGAACCTACTTAAAGTATAGAAGTGCGTAAGCTCCATCTCATAGAAGTAGTTAACGGTTTTCGTGTTTGAAAATTATATTCATGAAGACTTATTATATATTGGTTTATCACGTGTTGAGACTATTCACTTATAAGGTGTAATTAAATTAATCTTTTACTTATAGGTATGAATTATTTCGTTATTTTATATTGTTGAAGTGTCGGATGCTTTTATTGTTAATTACATTGTAAATCTTAACAGATTAATAAAATCAGTAATTTAAGACCAACTTACAAGTATTATGAATTTTCTTTGGAAGTTTAATTTCTTTGCAGAAAATAATAAACGATAAATTTAAAAATAAAACAAAAGAAAGGAAATTCCTAACTAAATTTGGCGATAATATGGAACAGTTGGCAGGAACGCAAATGGGACAGAGGTTTCAGGTCTAGTTATCGCGAATCTTGCATCACGTAGGACTCAGATGTGAAATCAACCTTCTCCGTTTTGTCATACACACATCAGCCATTATTTTTAGCTCCGAACTCCTACGTAATCCTAGTAAGGAAAATTTATGCGGAATGGAAAGCGTGTTATCATCACAGGTATCATGTATTTAGGAGACCTTAACATCAGTAAGTATATTAATTAATAATTATTAGGGGTAATCGCGGACAGGAACGGATTCTTAACTAGTACTCATAGGCAATGATCTGCATTCAGGAGGCGATTGAGGATTTGCAATGCAAAAGACATCGCAAGACGTTAGTCTGATGGTTTTCCCCGAGGTATTCCAGCCCTTTGATTCGGACATGCTTTCTAAACACAAAACATCTCTTTATATACTTTCACTGAAAGTTGTAGGAGGTGATAAAATTGTGGGCATAATTGTATAAGTTGAATTTAACAAGAGCAATTAAGTCGAAAAGTCACGGCAAACTGGAAAGGGACCGTTCACAAAATCAAGTAAGCAAGGTAGTGGATGCTAAGCCACTCCTTAATTGCTATTATTAAAAAAACAATTATTAACAATCCTCATTTGTACATAAAATATAGTTAAATTGCTTATTTCGAAAAAGACCAACTCAATTCAACCAACGGCCGAATTAAACAGTAGATCAAGATATAGGGTCATGTACAAGCTGTACTGTTTTAAGTCAACGGTCGTGCAATAATTCAATTTGATCGAAACACGGTAAACCTGTCACTAAAACCAATGAATGGTATTGGATTCAGTTCATGATTGAGATAGTACTTTTTCTAGGACAATGGTTGTCCTTAGAGGTGATTTATCCGAGATCACCGTCCACAGATTGAATAATTTATCTGCCGTAGCTGGATTTGAACCCGGGACCTTCATCACAGCAAATCAGAGCTCTACTAACTGAGCTACTTCACTTCCCTGAATACGCTAAAGAACCAGGCTTTTTATTCAATTAAGGGCTTTAACTTGATTAAGGATGGGTGAGCCCACGAAAATTGATTTCCTGCTCTTGAGCCCAAGAAATCAGAAAGCCCAGAACCCTTCGCACAGAGCTACCACACTCCCTTCTTAAACGAGTTCAGTCTTCAAAATAAAATAAAAGAAGATTTTTTGGGACTGTGAAATATTTAGCCCCTTCCGAAATAAAACTGCGTTCCCGTCGAGTATCTAATTTATAGATGAATCCAATAATTAACTCGATTTTAATTTTTCAATAACAAAAGGAAGGGAGAAATCGCGGTATTTTACAATATCTTACAAGAAAATTCGGAAAATAAGAAACGGAATGTCAACAAATGATATCAAATAAAACCACAGGAATCGATTGAGCTTAAATCGATTTTGATATTGTGAAGTCTTTCCATAAATCTGAAGTAGAAATACACAGCTTTCGTCTTAAACCGTTAAGTTATTAAGATTATCGAATGCTGCTGTAGCAAAAAAATTGGACGAGAATTGGAGATCGATATTTTTTAAAAGTTTTATAGTTATTCATTTTTGTATTGAAAGTCTTGAAATGAATTTGGTCTATCTGATAGATAAATTTGTTTGAACTGCTGAAATGAGATGTGCTGTAATTGAATATATATCTACTCCAAACATAGATAAGAATTTCAATAGCTATCTATTTAGCTATTAGGTGTATCTAATTATACGATTGGTATATTCTATATCAACATTGATGCGTGTTTATATTCTGGATGATACCTGAAAATGCGTAACGATTGTATACTACATTTTTTCCAATATTCTAGCCACTAAACGCTTTGTCTCTTGTATATTTTCAATTGCATTCTACTTGCATTGCATATTTAATTATATTTGCTAATCTTATCAATTTTTCATAACTTAGATTGATTACCCCATTAACCTTACCTTATTAGAAAAAATAAAAATATTTAACTGTGATATTAATTTTTTGTCTGAGGAGTAGACCGAGGTGTAGGTGGGAGGATTGCGTAAAGAATGATCTGGTTCTTGTAGTAGCCCGTGGAGAGTAGTTTCGAAGCAGAATTAGGTTGTTAGGGGGGGAGCCTTCGGGTTCGCTAAGCCTTATTATTATATGATGTTAATTTTAATAGAACTTTTTTATAAAATATATAAAAAGTATTAATAAATATAGCATCCAAGCAAGAATAAAACGAAAGTCGAAAACCCCCATGTTTTGAAACAGGATTGTACAGTTACAAAACATTCCATCAAGATGTTGACAAAGGACACAAGGCTATTAAAAAAACCTGTTCCTCGAATGTTTCTTCACCGAACTCCGAATAGTGGCTTTACAAATTAAAGAGGCGATTTAGAGTTTCCAGTCTTCAACAACCGACCACAATCGTTGAGACAGACGCTCAAGAATCGAATCGTACCAGAAATTATTGAACATCTTCAAGGTCCCGAATGAAAACAAAGTCATTATATGCAAATGAAAATTACTATGATTGAGCCGTCAAACTTCATGACGCCAATTCAACTCTTTGTTGCTTATAATATGCGATGATGATAATAAAAATAATACCTAATTAAAAATAAAATACTAATTATTAACTCGTAAGAACGTATAGATATTATTCCTAAGAGAACGCTAAGCATAGACTTTAACGCAAACATTTTTAAGGAAAAAAAGACACTATATCAAAATGGACAATAACTAGATTAACTGAAGGCAAATAAGCAAGCGGAAGAGGGAGAAGTCATGACATGAGGGGGAAATGACAGTCAAAGAATAATAAATTAAGATAAATAAAGAAAATAAGTTGCCTTAACTGTAAAATGAAAAGAAATAATTTTAAACTAAAATGCTAAGAGATTTAGCAGTAAAAAATAAATATATATATGAAAATGTAGATACATCAATATGTTAGGTCTGAACTTCATAACTAACATCGTCATAAATCTAAAAAAATCGTAAATAAGATTAAAAATAATTTATAGAAACGAAGAGGAGTTTACAAGAAATCTAGAGCAATGGAAAGAAACATTATGGATAATTACTGAAACATTATTAAAATAGATTTTACATTGATAAATAGAACTTAGATTTCAGTTGTGAAAAACACAAAATCAAATTTATTTCTTGACGTATAAAACGAACAAATCTTAACTTTCCGTTACGATTTTACAAACGTATGATCATTTGAATACACCATTAATTAATTTCTGGGGAAATTACGTATTATTTATAATGGAAGAGACTCCGCATAAAAATAAGGCGATTTTTTCAAAGATATTAAACTTAGGCGCACCTTTACGATTAATACCCATACCTTCATATGGGCTAATTGTTATTTAATTTTATTTTTTAGTTAGGTATTATTAATAAATAAAGTGACTCAACATAAACATTAATAAGTGCCTCGTAAAGAGGCCTTGGGCGAGGTATTTAAAAAAAAAACCTCAATTATAATAATATTTATATATAATTTATAATGACTTTGTTGTTATTTGAGATCCGAAGGGTAGATAGTATTCTAGGTAATTTCCATGTAAGTACTAAACTTGCACATTTCCGGTAATAAGAAATCAAAAAACTGTCAGTTCATGTTAACTTCAGGGCGACTTAAGTTGACTAAGTAATAACTTAACATGTGGTTTAAGTTGACATAAACTTTCTAGCTTAGGGCCAAATCGGAACCTTTACCTAATTCTCAAGGCCAGCGAGTTCTGGTCTGAAGCGAAGGCGACCTCAATCGAACGCCACCCACCCTTCATCGAACCTCAAAGAGCCGACAGGATGTTTAGATCAGCGGGTCTGGGCGTTTGAAATTAACTGTAGGCGAAGGAAGTATCAGGATATTATGCAAAAATTGGTCACAAGTTAGAATTAAAAGGCTTGATTCCGCTACTTCAAATCTGATTGGCGACAACAATCTGCTCCCAATTCGGACATCCCCGAAAAAACAAAACTGTAAACTGTAAAAATCATTCTGGGTGATTTTAACGCGAAGTAGAGCTTAGAAGAGGTTTACAGACCAACAATTCGGATGCAAAGCAAACACCAGGATTCCTATGACAGGTTATGGGTAATGGATTTTACTACCGAATATGGATTAAAGATAATGGGTATACATTTTAAACATGACATCCATAGAGAAACCTGGATATCAAAAGAGTAGGCCAAGGTCCTTATAAGACCGTAGCGCCCATCAGTAATTAAGTAAGTAAAAAAACAAAACAAAAATAATAAATATAAGATATACTTTATTACTAATAGTAGCAAGTGTGTCAGATCAGAATAAAATAATCTTTAAAAAACAACTATTAGATTAGTTTAAAATAAAATACACAGTAATGAATCTTTACTGTTTACGTTTGTTGTATTTAAGGGAAACAGATTGATACGGGTTTAATTTATTATTCTATACCTCACGAAAACATTATATCTGTTTAACAAAACCTGAAAATCAACCAGGGTGATCGGACGAACTTCTAAACTTGTATTAATTGATACATGTGAAATCCGACCATGCAATAACAGATCTATGTCGAATACGTAAGACGATACAGATGCCTCCCATACCAGAGAATGCTAACAATTCCATATAGATCGGATGACCCAAAAAGATACGGTATCGATCACGGAGTAAACACGAACTACTGGACGCTCGCTATCTAGGTCTGACAGTCCTTGGCATTAGTGTTGTCGCAATGGAGTATTGCGTTGTTCTTGGAAGAATTTTTTTCCCGAGACTCCAAGGCACACCTTGAGCAGTGGAAAACAAAAACAATCCTGATATAACAAAGTTAATGGAGTATTTGAGGTCAGGCTCATTACATCATTAAAGATGGACATTAGTACAAGGTATAGCTCCATTAGCAATCTGCATGAACATAATCACATCATTTGTAAGCCATCTGATGGAACTCAAAGCATCTCTTACACACAAGTAATAGATATACTTCAACCAATACAACAACTTGAGCCATGTGACCCACTACATTATTTATTACTTCACAAATAATCAAACCACTTACGAACATCAATACTTCTTTCCCATCAATTTGCATACAAACGATTTACGTAAAAACGATGAGAAAAGGCGTTTTATTAATTATTATTCCTGAATAAATATTCCTCAAGGACCTTCGTAAATAAATCACTAAGATAACAATAATAAAGCGAATTCCATCACGATAGTAACTAGGCAAAACACGTAAAATTAATAGCTAGCAATAAATCATTTAAACAAGTCGTTATCACTTTCAGTAATCATCATAATATTTTGTAATTTCATCCATTTAAAAATAACTGAACTTAAATTCAGAATATTTCACCATTTTTATGTTCTTTAAATACGTAAATGGGTTTACACATTTCTTTCAACGGAAATGAACATTTTAGGATTTTTTTTTCTTTTTATTTATTAATATAGTATTGAAGGGAATTAAAATTGACATGAATATACGTAAAACGTAAAATACCTAATTAATTTTCATTCATTTAATTAGCATTTTAAACAATTTGCAGATTGAATCTATCTAGTGTCTAAAAACTTAGGAAACCGGATTATTTGTATACATAGCCTTCCCCATACAACACTAACCAATACAAAAATTAAATTAAAAAATCAAGAGCACAAAAATACCGTTGTATTTTGCTAATTATAAGAAAGATCTACAACATTTTTTTCTGTTAATAAACACAAAAAGAACAAAAAAAAACAATATCGGATTTGATCATTAGTCACCGATTACAATGGAATCTTTGATATTCGTTAGTTAGGACAGGACTATGAATGGGAACAAAGCTAGATTTATTTTAAAATTAAACATATTATTGACGATTGAAATGAGTTAATGTTTATGTTAAATGTAAACAAAACAGCTAACATTGTATTTAAAAAATTCTTTTACTTCTTAGTTCATTGCTTTGTAATTAAATAAATTAATCATCGTTCCGAATATTTTTCTTTCTAGTAGGCGAGTCTATTACACTGCATGTGGGTCACAGGAAATTAAATCATGTAATAATTACTCTGGCCTCAAAAAAAAAAAAAAAAGAAAGAATGATTTCGAGAAATATTCCGTGACAAGTGTACATTAAAAACACAAAAACAACCTGGCAAACGAACGATGAAAATTTCCAAAAACTACTTACCGGCACATTCCGTCTGAGTTCCGGTGTCGTTCTTCGCGTGAGGACCCAGCTTGGACTCGTAGGGATCGAACAGTCACAAAGAAGTATCAACTTTCGAAAACTGCGCCAAAACTACGAAAAGACGGCGGGAAACAGAGAGAAAAAAAACGGGAGTGATAAAGATACGAGGGAAGGTGACTAACTAAATGAAGAGGGGATCAGCTGATAGCGTAGAACGGAGTGGGGACTACCAGGGTCCCCTTCCCCCGGTAGCGGTAGCTCATTAGAATACGATCATCGGGATTACGGCCCTGAGCTGGGTATCAATTGTGATCGTGATGGAGCGTAGGTGTGGCAGAGGCTGCAAGCGAAACCAGGAGGTTGCAGGAAGGTGCCAAAGAGTTCAAGCGACCTTTATGCTTAAAAAATTCCTAAAGGATCAACATCCCTAAAACAGAAACTCAACCTACAACACATGGGTGACTTAGGCAGAGCACAGTGGGTAGTAACATCGCATTTTCTTTCCTTTCTTTTATTTTTGTTCTAATTTTATATTCATTTATATCTTGAAATAAATACAAAGGGATTCAAAATTTAAAAAAAATTAGGAATACCTTATTTACGGAATTTTATTGAATAAATTAGTTAAAATCTAATCAATAAAAATGAGCCAAAACTCAAAAAGAGGCAATATATATATATATATATATATATATATATATATATATATATATATATATAGGATACAATAGATACAAAACTTTAAGTCTCTAAAATACTGGAATAAAAATAAGCAGTCAATGTTTCATCTATTCCATCATCATCAGGACACTTATCACAAAGAAATCACACCAAAGAAGTCAAAGTGTAACACATCTCAAATCCAAGAGTCCAAACAGACTCATCAAATAAGAGACAGCAACTTTGCTTTGATTGCAATTGTTTGGCACTTGATTGCATATGATTGATTGAATATAGATTTTGGTATAGACGAAAAGTTGACTTGGTTATTTTTGTTCCAGTATTTTGGAGATTTAAGGCTTGGTTTTGGGGATTTTTCCTATTGCATCCTATTTAAAATCTAATTGTAAAGAGGACAGCCTCTAAAAACATGGGTGCAGGGAGCAGAGGAAGCCAAGATAAGCAGACAGATGATTAGTGAGGATACTGGAAAATGGCATATTGGTTGAGGAAAAGGGCGCATACTGTAAAAATCCAGTTGGAAAACTTAATCAAGAATAGAAATAAAGCTTGGCTAACTGGAAGGCTCCATGCTGACACTACCAATCTTTGCTCACAACCCTTCGTCCACGGAACACAACCCAAACCCCTATCCGCTAGATCATTTTTAATGGGTATGTCATACATAAAATAAGCGGGGCACCATAAGTTCAAGACATAATTCATCATTGAAATTTAAAACCAGCAAAGAAGACTGACACTCTCCTCAAGAGAAAATGTAATTCTCATAGTCACACGAGCTCATCGAGATAATGACTTAACAGATTGCTACTTTAATTTAGCTAGATTCTCATAGTGTCATTTTCTATTCAATCTTATGTCCATCATTGTACCATTAAGGCAAAAGCTTCTCATCAAAGTGAAAACATTGTTGATGACAAGTGCTAGATAGTCCACGAATTAAATCCAAGAAGCATTGTAATGGTAAGAACAGACACTTTCAAAGTGGGTAAAATTAAATAAAAATTTTCAGAAATTGCAAGTGTAGTTAAAAAAATAAAAAACAGTAAAATAAAGCTTAATATAGGAAATTTATGAAAGTAAGTAAAGTGATACATCACGTCAATTTTGGGATACAAGTGATACAAAATAATTCTACAGCACTTACTACAATAATATAATACAGAAACTCTCATAAAAATAAGAAAAAGTAATATTATAATAATATAAGAATATTAAGATACTACTTCATATTTTCAGAAAAATCAACTACCTCGCATAGCATTGACTTTTACTGAAAAAAACTAATAAGTAGTAATACTACTAATCCATAATAGTAACATAATAACTAGTCCATAATAGGTATTATTAGTATTACTAGTTAGTAATACTAATAATCCAATGAAAACATGGAGACAGCTTTTCACCCAAGGACATAGGTTGTGCTTCTGTTTATACCTCATATAATGCCATAAAATCTAGTAAGACCATCTAGATTAAAAATTACTGATTAATAGCAGTCAAAATAAAAACAATGAAAGGATGTGAACAGGGACTGTCCTATTACTTCTTTGATGGACTATTGTTTATGATAGTTCCTTCAGGAAGCTAACCAGAACTGAATGAAGGTTTTGAAACTGTAGGATACGCAGATAACCTATCTATAACCACAAGACATGTGTATGAAAACATACTAATGAAATTAGTAAAAAATAAATAAAACGTTTCAGGAACAGTGAAACCAAAGAAAGTGTGGAAAAAAAAATGCCTTAGATGTGGTTGAAGAAAGAAAATTAACATGGTCACTTAAAACTGATTCCAGCGCAGGAAAATGCGGTTTCCACAAAAAGTAGGCCAATTTAATTTATAATCTTCAATTATGTGTAAAATATCCTTAGAAGAAAGAATTTTCGTAAATCAATATTATTTCCTTTTACTTTAGATTACTTTATTTCACTCTGTTGTACTTTAGAGAATTGTGTGGAATTCAGAATGATTCCTAAAGACCAAACCAAGCATTTTTTTAAACATCTCATAAAAAACATAAGTCAGCAAATGTTATGCATTGATAATATAAATAAAACTGTAAATATGAAACAATTGGTTTAAATCTAAAAAAAAACAACAACTAAAAGAGAAAGAAAGACGAATTGAGTGGAGCCTTTAGCTATTGAATAAAGTATTAAGTCTTACCTCTTATGTCTTTGCATTCCTGTTCAGACAGCAAAGCAGTATCTTCCTCTATTTTATCGAGTAACACTCGTAAGCATCTAACATTTTCTCTGCATGTCGCTATCAGTTCAGCCTTGAAAAATTTATCACTTTTTATAGTAAATAGAACGATTTTAATAATATTAATTGTTAACTAAGTAATAATGGGCTACTTACAAAATCTGATGCAAGAACAAGGTGAGGAGAGGCTCTCGTCAGCGTGTTAAACACCTGCTCGGAGAAAAGAAGTTGGTTGTTTGACTTGTGAATCAAATGCCAAACATCTTCAAGATCGTTGTCACTTTCTACACCCTGCATCAGAAATTAATTTAAGAATGCTACACAAAACATTTCTATAATTAAAAAAAAAAAAATGATTTTCTTAAAATTAATCTTTCATCATATATTATTGGTTCGAAAGTCTTATTAATTAGGAGATATAATAAGATTCAAATGAATAGGCCAATATAACATAAACTAAAATAAATCGGAATTCAGTATCATAAAATGCAACAAGACCTTTTTCAAGGTGGTAATGCTATCTTTCATATTTCAACAATAAATTAAAAATAAACTTTTTTTGGACCTAAGGAAATTGAAAGAGAAAATTAACAATGCTCAAAAAATCTTTCCCATACTATTTTTTGTAATCGATCTGTATTTTTAAATAGAACTTCACTAAAACATTTATAAAACAATAGTGAGATTGTATAAATATAAAACAACAGATTGGAGATTAAATTTTAAAAAATAAATAAATAAAATGAAAAGCTTACATGATGAACTTTGGCTCTTGGTCTCCTTGATAGGGGAACTCTGCCAAGGCTTGAAGCACAATCCGATTGGCTATCAAGAAAATTACGATAATCGTCACCAAACTCAAGCAACCTTTTGGCTGCTTCAGCGTCCACTGGTTCTTCAGAATAAGCTTCAGACATGTATTTTTCCTGAAATTGTAAATAATATTAATACAATGAAACACATGAATAAAATAGTTAACGAAAGTTAACTCGATGTGTTAAAAAGTTGCTAATTTAATAGCTCTTTTAATATCCATGATAGATAAATTTACATAATACATAAGAGAAGCGAATGCATAATAAATAGATAAAAA
This sequence comes from Troilus luridus, assembly GCA_964056705.1. Taxonomy (NCBI): domain Eukaryota; kingdom Metazoa; phylum Arthropoda; class Insecta; order Hemiptera; family Pentatomidae; genus Troilus; species Troilus luridus. The sequence continues at coordinate 69,861,952 of OZ057415.1, read as the reverse complement.
ATATGTACAATACATGAGACATTCAAGATCAAAATTGGATAACTCAGAAATTATAAAAATTGACTTCATTATGTTTTTGTTTTCTTTATTGTTATATTTAACTTTATATTTTGATAAAACTTAATGCACTATTCTCCCTTCGATGAAATCGAAGAGTAAAAAGTATAGGAGGTGATTAATTCTTATATTCAGGGCCTTTCTGTGCTACTGATGCAGTTATATTAAATTTTAATCCAACTCAGTTATAAATAGATGATATTTTAATTAAATAAATGATAAGTTTAAATAGATAAACAATTTAATTTAAAAAGGATATAAAAATTAGAGCTGTTATGGGAGGAGTGAGGCATTCAGGATCAAAAGCCGATAACTCCAAATTTGAAAAATTGATTTTCAGTTTTTTTAGCTTGTATAGTCAAGCAATCTTAAGCTACTGGAACTTCAGGTTCAGAATCGCCATGATAAATAAGGCGGCGAAGTCTTGTGTTAGACAATATTGCTACACTACATCATAGAAAAATGTGAATTCTTGATATTTTGAAGTAATCCGCTTTTGATCATCACATAAAAAAAAACTATTTCTAATGTAGAAAGGGTTTCAATCTATGACTGGTCATGCTGATATTTTTTTATAAATTTCTCACTTCTTTATAAACTAAAAGTTTATCATTAATAACAGTGTATAGTTTAAAAACTTATACATCAATTAAGTTTGCTTTAAAAAGCCTATGGGTTCTATATATATATATATATATATACCAGTAGGAACATGGCCATTACTAATATTAAAATACTTGATCGATTAACAAATTTATAAAAAAACAAGCTTGTAAATTATTAACTTTATTATAACTTAACAAAACCTAGTATTAACTTCATGATACCTGATAACTATCCCAGGCTTGCTCAGAGTAGGAACTGTCATTGCTCACAACGACCCTTTCTTTTCTATCGGCAGCGTAAGAACAGAGTGTGTGAGCAGGGCCAATCCTGAAGGCTGGCATCTGAAGGAGTTTCTGTTTGATCTTCACACTACCTTCGCTCTCTTCTTCTGATGTTGCACTTGTACTGACTGGGCTCTCAACCTAAGATATAAGAAATTTAATTAATTTAAGCAAAAAATAAGATAATTAAATATATATAATTAATAGCAAAGTCCTGTAACGTCACTTTATGCTGCTATGGCTAAGCAGACAATACTAAAGAGGGAGGCCTAAATTCTAAATCAAGGTATAATTAGGATAGGGATCTTTAACAAGTACCTGACACCAAACAGGCTCAGGACCCCCTCCTTACTACAAAACAAGGATTCTTTTATTGCATTTAAACAATTCCAAGGCCACCTGTAGGCCTGCAAACCCACAATCTTGGGCATAGTAGGTTGTTAAACTAACCATTAGAACATAGGTGACCTATTTTATTTTTGAGTAGAATTTAATAGATAATATATAATAATTACAAATTAAAAAAAAAATACATCTTACATACAGATCAACTATTAAAAAGCTATGAACTCATTTTTTGGATTCAGATAGGATACAGAAAAACTGGGATTACACAGTTAACTAACTCGTAATGATCCCAATTAATTACTAATTAGATTCCAGTTAGTTAAATTTAGTCCATTGCTGAAGATACTTTAGCGAGAAAACGATTACATATTAAACTAATATGAAAAAAAAAATTATCATTGGTGTCATATAATTTTTATAGAAGGATGATCAATAAATACATATTAATAAAGGGTTTAGATACCTCCCCTTAAAGGAGTGCTTTATGTAAATATCATAGGGAATGTGTTCATAAATGAGATTTTATCATTCTCGGGCTAATGGCCAGGTAATGATATCTAAAGTGTTGAGACAAAGAAAGGATCAATGAAAACAATGATTCCCATATAAAAAAAAGTTATTTGTGACATTATTATAAAACAATATTTTCTTTTAAAAGCTTGGTGCAAAGTTCATTCATTGGTATGCTTTTCAAATCTTTTCTCATTTATCATTGATTATAGAATATTGAACAATAATCAACCCAGGAGTTTGTATAAGATTAAGATTGAAAAGAAAATTCCATTAAGAAAGATTTCCACTTCCCCGATTTATTATATCTTATTAATTATAAATTGACAAAATATTTAACTAAATAAATTAATAGTATGAATATATGTCAGTATGAATTATGTAGTCAGAGCTTTGTTACTTCATTTCCCGACTTAGAGCAACCAATAAAACCAAATTAATGTTCTTTTAAAAGACTCAATGATAGAAAGCTCAGAAAGAGACAAAATCAAAACATGTATTTATGCTTCACTTTTTCAAGCACACTAATTTGAATAATATTAAATAACATTATCAATATGTAAAACGTACGGGTAGAACATGTCTTCTATGAGTCGACTCGGACGCTTTGTCATAGCTCAGCCTCCTCGGGCCAGGTTTACTAGGAGGGAGTTTAGACGGAGAAGAGTTGATTGTAGTGGCGTCGGACTGGGCTAAAAGGCCTTCGGAACCTGACTCACTCTTACGCTTTTGGAAATAATAAAAAGAAGATAGATTAGAAGAAAAACAATAAAGGAAAACCCTTAAAATAACTAGTAAAGGATTAATTCAATAATTTACCATATTCCTTTTCCGGAGTTTGATCTTTCTTCTTCTCAAGGAGTTAGAGCTGTATCCTCCTCCACTTCCTTCCTGTGTTTGTGTTGTGTCTTCAACAGTGGAAGAGGAAAGTGTACTCCCTGCATGCAGAGACGTTTCCATCTTGCCACCACTATTAAATACAAAAAAAAAACTAAAAATTAAAAAAATCATACAATACCTAGAACTGACATTTGATAGGAGAATGACATGAGAGGGCCTCATATTAAGGAAAAACACAAATCATTAAATCTTAAACAGAACCTCATGTATTCTCTATTCAGAAAAAAATCTAAATTAGAAACAAGAAATAAGACAAAAATTAAACACTTACAAGCTAAAACCAGTTTGGACATATGCATAGCAAAACAGATTCACAGAAAACGACAACAAACTTTTCTACCAAAAATACTTAAGAATTGTCATTAAAGCACTATGGTATGGCAATAACAAAACTCTGCATACTGAATTAAAAATACTAATGGTCAACAAACAGATTTACGAAAATACTAGAAACTCTTCCAAGAAATATTACACGGACACACAAACCCACTGATAGAACAAATGGCGACGGATATCATGCCTGAGAACAGATGATGAGATTAAAAAGAACATGGATGAGGGATCTGCTATCATAATAGTATCAAATCAAGCAACAGGAAAGGTACTTTATTTTATTGACAAGTGTGGATAAATATATAAAGAGAAAAAAAACCATAATGATTAAACATATAGTTGGAATATTTCTTAGCTGGTTTATGTTATCATAATTCTCCGACAAAATACTAATTAACCATTTAAGGAAAATAACTTAAGAAAAATATCACTCTAGAATAATAAAGGATAGAATCTAGAATATTTTGCAGACAGGAGATTCAAGATTATGTTCAGCAAAGATTAATGAAAAACAATTTTTTTTATTGTAAAATGAAATATTAAGTTCTACGTTGATATATTTTGTCTATAAACAACTTTTTCTAATTTTTTTTTTTGGCTTTTCTCAAATGAACAATTTCATTTGTTCTAATAACAATAACAATCAAAAAGAACCAAATGATTATTTTTAATTCTTAACATTTAGATGGAATTTTTTTTTTCAAAATTTAAACCTACCAGTGAGTTGGAGTTCCACCAAGTTGGTGAATGGCAGATTCCGATATCGAATGAGGAAGTATGATGTCATTCTGATCGTGTGTTCCCATTGAACCAGACACGCTCCAAGGTCTCTGACCGCCGCCATCCCGTTTCTTTACTCTCATTATTACCTGCAATGAGATATAAATACATATAAAATAACTAAAAAATCAATTTAAATTAACTTCGAGTTAAAAAAAAAATAATAACACAAAAGTATAGAAAATGAAATACAGTGACTGAAACTTCTATATGACTGAAACATAGGTGATGTAAATTAAGAAGGGTACATATTATCATTATTTAATGTACATGATTACATACAATTTGTTAATGATCTATTTCATAATTTTAATGATTTATAATTTTTTGTTAATGATCCAATATATTCAGCAAATATCACAAAGTATACTTCTTATAATTATTCCACAAAAAAAAACAAAAAAAAACCTACCCATTCAGTTCTACAATTACAATTTTATAGTAATGTCTAGACATGTTTTAGGATTTTTTCCAATTTTGAAGAGTGAAAAATGCCAATGGGAAACTAAGTTAGTCCCAATTTGGAGTGGATGGGCTCTATCATAGAGGAATTCTAACACATTAAATTAAAACATACAATAATAAGTTAATATAAATGGATGTTAATAAAAATTTGGAATATGAGTTAGTCAACCTTAGAGAATAGAATTTTTCTAGTAACAAAATTACCTTTGGCTGTTCTGGTGTCACCATTGAAACATCCGCCTGATTAACGAGGGTAGTGTCAAGATCTTGAATAGATTCTGTCACTTCTTCAATTCTGGCTTCTATTTCGTCTTCTTCAGTGGTGTATTCACCACTGGCGTCACAACTGTCTCCCACGATCTGTGAATAATAAATATTTATTAACACCTTAAAGTCACACAAACATTTCTCAGTCTCAAAGTATTGGCCAAAACAGATGTATTATTTTGAATAAATAGTTGTTATTTAATGAGATCAGTGTATGTGATTTCTTCAACCAAACAGTAATATCGGACTCACTGTTGGAAAGTTTTATTCTGAAATATCGTTTAATAACACAAATAAATAGTTTAATAACAAAAGTCTTGACTCTGTAGGATTAATATTAAATGAGCTAAGTGAATAAACTTAAAAAGTTTGAGGATTTAGATTTAAAGTTATGGTCGAAATTTTTTAGAGCTACAATTTAATAAACTGGTTATGACAAGGTGGAAACCAGTTTAAAAGCTTAGAGCACAAAAATTGAAAGATGAATTTGAATATATTGTTTTTGTTCCTTCTCTCAGATTGAAAAGCGAGGAATTTACCAGTAAAAAAAAATTGAAAAAACTTTAGCTAATGTACTGTAATGTACATAACTGATGTAATGATCCACTTTGGAGTAGGTTAAATAAACAATATAGTAGTTTATCATGATTATTTTGTAGGAGGGGCAATTTCCATGATATTGATCTAAATAAATTTTGAGAAATGGTTATTAACTATTTGAAATTTGAATAATAAAAGAATAGTAAACATAAAGAGCTTGATTGGGGCTCTTTAAATGTTAGCAAATTTATTTGATTTAAATAATATAGTCATAATTTTTTTTGTGTAAAGTAGTTTTTAAATACCATGAAATAGATTAAAATGTAGGATAATTTTAGTTTTTTTATTGGTAATAAAACTTCTGATCATGAAAATAATTCAATAACAATTTTCCTTCTTTACCAGGTTTTTTTGGTACTTCCAAAACGCACTGAAATATAATTTTTCTACTTAATAGCAATAACAGTAAATCCGCGAATTGGAAGAATAGTACAATTGAACTGTAAAATCGAAAGATTAAATTTTAAAAGGGAAAAACCAGTGGAGAAATAATAATTAATTATACAATAATACATACAAATTTATAAATTATTTTATGATACATACCTTCTCTGGATACTGATGATGCAACCATTCCTCAACTCTGGGGTACTTGAAGCCAGGCCTTGTTCTTCCGGGAGAAGCAACAATTTCTTCTGCCTCTTCAACTAGGCGTTGTATTACCTATAACCATTTTTAATAACTTAATAACAAAATAATAACTATAAAGTAATTACAAGTACAAAACATTATAACAATTAATGCATGTTACCAACTTTTATTTTAAGATAATTTCATAAAGAAAAAAAAATTGATAGAATATACAATAATGATACCACTTCATACCTCATGATCCGGCCTCTCAGGCTGAACCCCAGCTTCTTGTAATTTCTTTTCGGGTTCCTGTTGCGGTGTTATTTCTGTTTGAACCGGTTCCGGTTGTTGTTGCACTTGGGAACCTTCATAAGTCCATTCTTCCTCACTACTATCTTCAGCACTCTTACCATCGACACCTTCAGTGTCTGTGTCTTTATGGCGGAAGTAGACTGTGGCACAATTTTTCCCCAACTTTGCAGATCTAGTTAAAGGATTGTAAATTATACTCATTAATTTAGGCTTACATAGAAATGGAAACCAAGATACAAATAAAAAAATAAAGTAATTCATCCTTAAATTGTTACATAAAATATGTAAGCATATTTTAAAGAAAACAAATACACGAGATACCATGATGGTTCATTGAATTATTTATTATTTTTTTAATAACGATTATTGAGAATAAAAAGAAAAATGGGCTTCAATTTTTTCCTGAGGGATACAACATTTGGACTGCCTTAATTCACAATAACTGAGTTATGACTGAAATAAACAATTATTGGCTAGGTTAATACTTTAATATCATTGATATTAACCTGTTAACCGAGCGGGATGTATAAATACGTCAAACGTAAACAATAGCGTGCATGGGTAGGACATATGAATACGTCCTTGAAATATATATTATGTTGCGCCCTTTTCCTTTGTGCTATATGTATGTAAATAAACAAAAACTTATATATTTCAGTCTTTTCATTTATTTTAAGCATAAATAAAAAAAAATAATCTGAAATTATATTCTCCAGGCGTGACGTACTGACACGTCTTAGTGAAAAGCTCGCGCCCGTTATATGCTGCGTAAAAAAGGCAATTCCCCAGTTAACATGTTAATAATTGGTTATCAAAACCATGTTAGACTTCAAGACCACCTAAAATGGTTGATCTAATTTAATAGCCCTAATTTTTTATTTTATTTATTTATTATTATTATTATTCCAATTTTTTTTTCAGGGAGATATAGATCAGTATTTCAATGAATTCTATCCCTATAAAATTATATAATTTGAAAAATCTTAGAAAAATAAATATGAATTTCCAATATTTTAAGATTCAAAAACTAGAGAATAATTTTTATTTTGTTCATATTTTTTGGAGAGAACTCAGAATAATAGAAATGAAAAGTCATTTTAAGTACATTAAAATGACTATATACTTACATTAAAATTATTATTTACTTGATTAAATAATGTTACAAAGATGATTTTACCTCCATTATTATAAAAAATAACAATAAACAATAAGTGACAAATGAAACAGTTTTTTAATATATACTTGAAATTGAGGCTTACAGAAAATAATTCTTACTCAGTGAACTTAGAGGACTCATACAACAGGCGTTTCCTGATGGTTTCTGGTGTGAATTTCAACGGTGTAACAAAATTACCACCATCGATAGTGGACTTGACCAACTCTGGGACTGTTTCAATCTCCATCTGGCACGAGATATTGTTCTTAGCTTCGCCTTCCTCAGCGACTTCCATTAAAGAACTATCCACATCCTAAAAATAAAAAAATAGTAAAAACATAAAAATTTATATAATTAATTTGATAGTTTTTTAAATATATTAGTAATTGAAAAATCCCCTCTTTGATTTGGTTTTAAAATTTATTAATTATATTACATTAAAAACAAAATTATAGAATCTTTCTACCCAACCTGTAAGCTACCTTATTCATTTCCCCCCTTATTTACTAACATACACATATGTTTACTACATACATATCACTGCATCAAAAGAACAACGGCATAACTAAAAAATTAGCACTTTAGAGTTAAGCCTTCATTCTGGTTAAAGCTTCAGGAGCAAATTGAGGAATTCAGGAGCGGCATTTCTGATATTTCATTTCCAACATATTTTTTTTAAAAATTTTATATAAAATATATTTTGATTTCATCGTGTTTGAACTTGAATTTTTAAGTGAATAATGACATAAGTTAAAACAAAAAAAGTTTCAAGCTTTTAAAAAATTTCTAATTAATAAAATAATTTCAAATCCATCATTACAATAGGTATGCTTTGATTTACCAATAACCAAATTTTTATTTTTTTGACTCATATGGAAGTTTCAGATACAACTATTGAAAATTCTGCTTTTTGAGTGATGACATTGCTCCTTTGAAGGAATGATATAAAAGTTAATTTGTATTGAATTGAAATTAATTAAAATCGAAATATGAGATTTTCAGAAATAAATAGATATACATAACACCAATATAAAATAATCATAATCTTACTTACATCTAAATTTTCAGCAGGTGATTGTGTTGGTGAATCGCACAGTTTTCTTATCTTATTTAACGGCCCCTCATCGCTCTCGATACTGACTAAAGATGAAGTGGAACCCTGAAACATAAAATATATCTCATAAATATAATATTCGTATAAGCTTTAAAAACATTACATTACTTAAAATCAAACCCGATGCTTCTTTTTCAGTTCTAAACACCAGCTTACGTATTGAATGTGAAAAACAACACATTTTGGAGCGACCAGTGATCTAGTGGTTAGCACAACAAACTACCAAGCCCAAGATCGTGGGTTCGTGGGCCAGCAGGTGGCCATAGTATTTTTTAAAGGAAATAAAAAATCATTGGTTATGCCGTCCTTCAGAAGGTACCTTAAACGGGGGTCCCAACAGTGTATGATGCCAGGTACTCGTTAAAAATTCCTATCCTAATTAAACCTGGATAGGCAAAATTTAGAGCTCCCACAGTAGCATATATACCTGAATCTAATCCTATATATACTTTAATAGGTTTTAAAGAATATTAAAAAAATATCAAATGCAGAAAGTCTTATTTGCAAAATAAATTATTGAAAAGAAGTAACTCAATTTAAATTTGTAGTGAGTTATAATGTCTATTCAGTTTGCATATAAGTGTATAAAACACATAAAGGATAAAAATAAAATATTAACTCACCAACCAACCTAATAGTTAGCAGCAGATGTTAAATAAAAAACAAAACCTGTACCACTAAAACTCATTAAGGGTCTTGGGTTCAGTACATGATAGAGACTGTAATGTTTTCAAGACAATAGTAGAGCAGGGAGGTGACTTGTCCAAAATCATGTACAACCGCCAGATTTACCACAAATTAAGAGTACCTACTTTATAAAGGCTGGGTGAGCCCAAGGAGAGTTGCAGATATAACAGGGTCTATCTGTTGCTGATAACAGTTTCTATTTATTTCATGAATTATTCGATTTTTTTTATTTGGAATTTATACATAGATATTTTTGATAACCTAGTTTTGTGATCTAGTTATGTTATTCATAAATAATTTCATAAAGAATATTTAATAATATAAAAAAGAATTACATGAAGGTCAAATAAAGTGAAATCTACATTATGGGCAGCTCTTTTCAAAGTTATAAAACCATTAATAATAGAATTAAGATTAAAGCATAATCACAATTAACTTTCCAAATGAAGTTTGGTTACCACTCAAATACCAATAATGGGATTAGAAATCCAATTCATTTAATCTGAGCAGCTGTATAATTTATATAATAATCATTACATCATCAGTTTGTGAAGTAAAGTGATTTTAACAAGAAAGAGAACAATACCAGAGGAACAGAGTAATGGAAGCAGAGGAGAGTCCAAGAAGAAGACATGGAGGAGCTGTGTGACTAATGCAAGAAGATTATTGTCATTGAGAGAGGTTGTTCATCAGCAGTCTAGGGCTTTGTCTGCCTCAGGTGAAAGTAACAACGGGTTTAATAACCGAAATCCTCCGGACACAAGAGCTCTCTAGGAAGAGCCGAGTACGCATTTAAATTGCTAATGAGAGGTTGGAGTAACGTGTACATCCATTAATTTATGCGATTCTGATAGTATGCGACGAAGCGGGATGTACCTCTGGCATTCTTAATGACCGCTCTCCGTGATACAGAGTTCTGATCAACAAAACTATCATCAAGTCCGAGAACGCTCTTCAACTTAGAAAAGGGAATCGTCGTAAAGAAAAGCGATAACACGAGAATAAAGGGAATCCAAGTTTATGGGAATAAAGTAAGAAGAAGAAATAAGAAAAACTTACAATCGTTTTCTCAAGAAATAGTTGCTTATGATCGACTAATAAAGGTTACTTGAAAGGTTATGGAGCCCCATGGTTATTTTTCCATTCTACAAACCAGGTTACAAAAGCGTGTACAGAGCTGATATCGTCAATAAAAGTATAGAATGTGAAAAACAATACATTTTGAGCGACCTGTGGTCTAGTGGTTAGCATAACAACGTGCTAAGCCCAAGATCGCGAGTTCGTAGCCCGGCAGGTGGCCCTAGGAATTTTTTAAGGGAGTAAAAAATCCTTGGTTATGCCGTCCTTCGGAAGAGGCGTTAAAATGGGAGTCTAGCCGGTACGATGCCAGTTAAAAATCCCTATCCTAATTAAACCTGGGTAGGCAAAATTTAGAGCTCCCACTATAGCATCGTCCGATTAGAAATAGTAGCATAGACTTTTAACATCATAGTGACATTTAATAAAGTAACAAACAAATAACAACACATTTTTGGTTTTCGATCCTTTACGATTGCTTTATTATTGATAATTGATATAAAATTCATATATTCATCTATAAGGCACAAAATCACATATTATTGCATGAAGACCTTTGATTATACAATGGACTATTTTTTTACTTTCCTGAAAATTGTTGTTTTTCACTTTCGATACTTTGCATTTGTATCCACGATATATTCGTTGGCTGCATGTTCAAAGATGTATTACAACACAGTACGTCCAAAATATTATCACAATTTCGGTGGACTTTCCAAAAATACAGTTTTCAGATTTTTCTTTTTTTTATTGTAGCCAGATTACAAACCATTTTCAGGGGTCAGAACTGAGGTAGACAAGTACCCTCTTCAGATTTTAATACTTGCTGATGTTTTCGAAATATTCTGCTCTTTCAGCTTAAATTAGGGCATAAATACGTAATCCAAAACCATCACGGCCACAGTTTACTTTGGAATCAGTCCATTTCTTGATATAAATGGCGTTACCACTAGGCTTTCCAAATGGCACAATTCTTTAAATTCAACTGCCAATTCCTGATATTTTGGGAGTTTCTAGCCTCCCAGTCAGGCTTATCTATCCCACTCCCCCAGACTGAAGTATAAAGTATTACGAAATACTACAAAGCATTTCGGACGAGGGGAGCCCTACCAGACCCCCCAAGGGGCAGATGTAGGATGCACCTAACCTTAGTGGTTAATTGACCGTGACCCGGAAACTAGAAGCGGAACTACACCTGTTCCATTCCCCGCGGTCCTCATCCCCCCTTTCCAGAACAGGTTCTCTGGGGGAGTGTCTTCGGGGAACTGTTTGGGGTGGGAGAGTACGCTACTTCATCCGGAGGAGTCCATTGGGCAGAAAAATCCTGGAGTAAACCGTCAATCCAAATCTGGAGAATCAATAAAGAAAAAGTTCTGTACACATAAGATAGAAGTAATGTTAAGGTTGTAGGAGGGGAATATGGGACATTATGAAGTAATTGAAACTGTATGAACAGTTTTTCAAGGTTTGTTGGCACAACTAAACAACAATTTGTGCTCGGAAATTTATTCTAATCAGAATCTGTTGTAGGTTGTCGACAACAACAAATGACAAGGATACATCTACACCCCCCCGTGAATAAGAGGTTAAGTCGAATTTTGTTCAGATAGAGTTAATGGTGTAGAGAAAAGTGGAATCGTGTCATTTTTGTAGTTTTTGGCGTGAAATGCAGTTGTAATATTGCTCCTTCAAAAGAACAACTACATATCTGATATCCACTTTTTTTTTAATACACTCATATTTTGAATTGTATCGTGTTTGAATCAGAAGTTTTATAGAAATAATGATAAGTTAGAATAAAAAGGTTCAAGCTTTTAAACATTTTCTAATGATTAATAAAAGAATTTCAATACCCATATTCCTTTAGGAATGCAGTGCTTTACCAATACCCAATTTCGTTTTGGTTTAACTTTGACAAGACACTTATTCACAACGAAAATTTCTCTTCCATAAGAACAAGAAAACCGTTTTGGAGAAAATTCGACTTCGCCACTTATTCACGGAGACTATAGATACAATGAACATCAAACTGTATTGTAATCAGGAGTTTTAGACTAAACTGATAACTATAATCTCCACAGAAAAAGTAAATAAAAAAAGGCTGTAAATATCCAGAGACGATGGACACCAAAAGAACTATCACGTTTGGTGGAACCATATCATCAGCCACCTACTTGCAATTTTGTGATTTTTGTTACTTTAGTTACAGGAATAGGATTAAATGTAATTGTTTATTGATTAGATTAATTACTAATTTGTAAGTAATAATTTTAAAAAAAAAGAAATTATAACTGTCCTACACCAACTTCCAGATGTCCTTGGAGTCGTAATAAACTGTATTTAGATCAGGTTCACGCTCGAGTCTAGGACATGAGTACACGGTTTCTCTTTTTGAGTACTTATGGACGAATTCATGGCGGTATGACTGAAGCAAAACGGATGATAACAGAAAGATAGATCGGACACACAGAGGTCAGCAAACTCCTGCAGAGCGATAATCGAAGGTTAGTAATGGCAGATATAATGACACGGGTCGGTAAAGGCCTATCAAAGCGAGTAAGGCAAAGCATTGCCAAAGCGGACGGGACCCAGATCAGGCACTCTTTCAGATTCCTGAAGTCCTTGAGCTAAAAACGGATTTTACACCATTTATTTTCTTCGGTTTGCCTCTCTCAATCCTTAATATCGGATTACTAACTGATATGGATAGTAACATTGTTATTATAGAAACTATTAAATTCTACGAATATATTCACATAATTTTACGAACATTTTGTTCAAAAGAACAATGCCATAACTCAAAAAAACTAATTTTTCTAATAATGGCATTTGAATGCTCGAAAATGCCAATCTTTTGTTATTATTTTGAAGGAACGATACACGAACATAATAAAAACATTTAAAAGAAAAACTACATGGATACCCAAACTCACTGATAGAACAAATGCCCACGACCCAGATGCCTGTGGAGACTAAAAAGAACGAGGGATCTATTATCATAATAAATTAAATCAAGCCAAAGGAGAGGTACAGCTGGACATTGTTCTTCTTTATCCCTCTCATGTCATTTTGATTTATTTTTACTCACAGATAATCTGCTAATTGTCTATTTGTTGTTCTTGGCAAATCTGGATAAATATATAGAGAAAAAATAACATTAAAACTTTTTTTAAATATATTTTACTATTTAACTTTTTTGAGTTATATTATGTTCTAGTCGTAAAGATTCATTACTAAAAAACCTGTACCACTACAACCCGTGAACGGGTCTGTGGTTCAGTACATAGTAGAGACTTTTTCATGGACAACGGTTCTGCTGACTTGTCCTAGGTCACGCTCAACCGCCAGATTTTCCTCCCTTGTTTTTATAATATTTTATAGAGGCTGGGTGAGCTCCAGGAGGGTTCTAGATCCTATATGATCCATCTCCGGCTGCAAACAGAGTAAATAAAAGTCTTGCCCATAGCGAGATTTGAACCAGGATTTCCGGCATGGCAACGGCAACTCAGTGCTCTACCACTGAGCCACTCCGCTCCCTAAAGATTCATTAAAACCTTTATTAAATATCTTAAGTAGACAAAAATGAGTAAAAAGACATAAAAAGTTACCAACGGATGGTAAAAATCAGAAGAAACGATCTCCTTCGAATGGAATCTTTAAAAAAAAGGTAAAATTTTAAATAATTACATCTGTACTAATAAAACTTAAAATGTAACTATGAATAATTATAAATTATCAATACATTTTAAACAAAAAATAACTTGACCATAACCCTCTTCGAACTTATTAGGAACGGCAATATCATCTTTTCAAGGAGGAAGCGATATTATAATTAAACGTTCGATTAATCGAAACTCTATTCTATTAATTTTAGATTTTAAAAAGCAAAGTAAAAAAAGTGTTCAAATCAGTTCAATACTACAGCTCTATGTTATAATATTTTAAAATGAGAATCTTATGAATCAACGAATTGTAATTTTCCCTCGTATTACAAAATGTAATGCACAACCGAAGCTAAACCATTTAATATTTAGTTATTACGAACGAAAACAAATCTTTGTAACGAACCAAAACTAAGAAACTGGAACAGAAATAATTTGAAGTAAAAAAAATTAATAAAAAAGTGGCAAGAATTTTCTATTATACCGAAACAGGTCAGGCGGAGGCACAGCGAATAAATTAACAACGGATTGGAAACTTTCGATACTTTATGTAATAAACTTTGTCAGATAAGTTAGATGTAAAGCATCTCTTTTCACTAGAGAAAACTATTAAATAAAATCCGTCTTATGTAAGTGGCAATCTAGTTACAAATTGTTTCATTTTTTATTACCGGGATCTTTAAAAATCTTAAAACCCGAAGTAATTGCCTACGAGGTAGTTTACAGATCTATTAAAAAAATGTAAGACGTTTGTGTTATTAAAGTGAAATTCGGAGCCATATCGCTTTTACATAATCGTAAAAATTTCCAGAACGATTTGAACTATAAATTAGGAAAAACAGTGTTGAGCAATAACTATAACCTCAGTGAATAAGTGGCTAATTCGAATTTTCTCTAATACGAGTTTCTTGGGGATGCAGAATAGTGTTGTTTTCGTAATGAAATGGGGCTAAATCAGGCATTTGCTGGAAAATGAGTTATTGCTTTAATACACCTCCATTTCAAGCCAAAAACTACTAAATCCGGGGAATTCCTCTTCCCTCGGTACAGTTAACTCTCTATGGACAAAATTCCTCTTAACTACTTACATTTTCTAAGCAATGTTGCTGAGCTCCTATGCTAAACACACCGGTACAAATCCAGCTGTGGTTGATAAATTACTTATAATCAGTAGATAAACAAGGGTTGAACTCTCCTTGGGCTCACCCTGCCTATACAAAGTGGATACCCTTAATTAAAGAAAACGGAGCAGTCGAGCGTGATATGGGGGAAACCATCAGCCTGCACAACCGTTGTTCAAGAAACAGTACAGACACCACCATATACTAAACATTAAGACCCTTCATGTTAATGATTTTATCATTTTTGACGATTATTTAATTATTATTTGACCCTTCATAGTATTATTTGTTTAAACAATGTAAAACAAAAAAACTGTTAAAATTAATCTCCGAAGATAAAATTAAAAACATTTAATTCAAATGAAATTTAGAGACGTTTTAACGTTTATTAAGACTTTTGAGTAAATAAACTGATTTATCGCTATTAACGTTATCTATTATCCAGAAATATTGTAATATTTTTCAATAAAGCCACAGAAATATTAAAAACAAATAAAATAAATACGCAGCTAAATCCCACATACATTTAATTGAAAATTGTTTGTAAATATAATAAATGAGAAAGAAGAATAAATTCATGTGGCTACAACAACGTAATTAATTGACCTTTAATTAATAGGAAAACTAAAATAAATTAAATTAAAGAAGGTAAAAAAACAAAAATAATGTGCTAAAAATAACATATTTAATTTCGGAAAGCTAAATTACATAAAGGTGTAAAAAATAAAATAAATGGAAAATGTCTTGAACGTTAATGGGTAGTTATATTACGGAGTTGCAGATATTGTCACAAATAACAAGATTAAAACTACTCATTATGACAGCAGTTAAACATAAAAAAACTAATAATTCTTAAAGAAACCGTGAGAGTTCAGCAACGTTCAAAGCTAGGCTTAAACATAATGGACTACAAAAAAGCGTTCCTATTCAAAATGTTAGAAGAAAACTCGCCTTGTGCAACTAGGTACGTAACATGATTTTATTGACAGGCAAATCTATTAAATTGGAGGGATTTTCCGGCAGCGTGGCCTGATTTGCGCAACAGTTTTTTGAAGTAACTGCTATTGCGGGAACAGTTAACCTCATCCCAAGACAACGGGATGACAACACAGGGTGTGCTTCCAAGCACGACAGTCTCCCTAGGACGCTTTTACTCTAAAATCGTGCAGTTTCTGATTTTAAAATAATAACTTTAACTCAATATCATAAACTTATTTAATGTACAACATGTTCCCATGGCAACTAGTTTATTCAATTAACGTCATTTTACGCTGCTATTGCTAATCGAGACGCTACAGTGGGAGTCCTTTATTTTGCCTGTCCATATATAATATAGATAGGAATCTAAAACGAGTACTTGTCTAAGGCATCTTTAACGAGTGCAACGGCAACTCAGCGCTCAACCACTGAGCAACTCTGCTCCCTTATGGTAGGGAATGTTTTGTTTTTAAGCCAACGGTTGTGCAGGGAGATGATTTCCCCGAGATCACATTCAACAACCCTTAACGTAACGTACATAAAATGGGGTCCTCTATTGTGTCGGTTAAAGATCCATATCCTATTTATACCGGGATAGGCAAAATTTAGGGCTACCGCTATAGCTTAGTCCGATTAGCCTGTATGAGTAAACAACAACACTTAAGAGTACTCACTTGATGGAGACTGGGTAAGCCCGAGGTGGAGAACTGCAGATCCCAGATATTGTTGACAAATTTATTGCACAAAATCTATATATCTATTTTCAAGTGTATCCTAGAACTATTTAGAGTTAAAGCTTGTCTATTCTACAGCCATTTATTAAATATAAGCAGGCATCCTCGACAGGATAAACCTTAACCACGAGGGTAGCAAACCCAAGGGAAATGACACGCTCTCTCCGGTACCTATCCATCAAGTGAAAGGCCTAAAAAAAAAAGGAAAAAAAATAAAATCCTTTCAGTCTCCTTTAGACCTTTAATGATTTTCTACAAAATGATGGCCCGCGGAGTGAAAAGGAAGACCGGCTTTTAAGAAAGTTCACGAAGGACACAATGCCTCGCTCTTCAGTAAGGCGCCTTTCCTCGCAACAATAGGACTCAACCTTGGTTTAAGCCCTATTTAGAGTTCGATAATACCCGGGTCGGCCAGCGTCCCGATTATCGGCCACCGCAAACCTTTCTTTTTCTCCTTTCAGGCCGGACTCGGATTCAGCGGAGAAAGGGGAATAACATAGAGATGCCTAGTGTAGATTGCATTGTCAGTACAGGAATAACCCGTTCCTCCGGTAGGTTTCAATAGAACCCATATCGCGGATATTCAATGAACAATTATGAAATGAGAAAGCAAAAGAGCAATCAGAAAATTGATACAGTTGCAAGAGGCAGGACGATGCACGCCCAGACAAGAGAGAACACGGGGTCTTTAGTGCCATAACAAAGCCGGCAGATAACTATCGATGTATCGATATAGAAACACCCTGATTCGATATTATCGATCGAGCATTAAACCATAAGCTCGCTCCCTTTTTTATACAGAGCTATTATAACAGGATTAGTTGCACTTACGCTGGTCGATTTCTCTTCATCTTACTACTTTCCATAGCACTAAAAACGAAGCATATTATAGATAAACTATCATTACACACTGGCTAGAAAGCTGAAAATTTACACATCTCTTGTTAATGAAAATTTATAAGTTTAATTCATACATAACTCGTGAATTAATAATTCAGCCAATGAGCAGTTGTCTATGTGACCAGACCAACTACTATGTCTTAGATACAAATCCGAAACATCGAAAGTGAAAAATTTTCAGGAATATGAATAAACTGGTTCAAAGTTCATTGAAACACATTTTACATATACATTATACGTGAATTTTTGCCTTATAGTTTATTCTATACGAATTCGTTACCATTTATCAATCCTAAACTAATCGCTATGCATCGGAAAACTAAAAACATTGTGTATTTCTATCGAAAATATGATGCCAAATTTTTTTGAAGACAAGGTTTAGTGTTTGAACCAAATTTAAGATTTAATAATAACCAATAATTATTATCTAACCTCAACTTATAAAAATTAACTATTTGTGATCACATCCACCTCCAATACTATTTAGATTACTGTTAAAGAGGAAATAGTTGACTGGAAGAACTAATAGAGGATGGAAATTGTTGGGGGGTGCAGTCAAAATATACACACAAATAGTGGAAACTTACTTGGGTGCATATTTTGACTGCACCCCCCAACAATTTCCATCCTCTAATTAGATAACTATTAAAAATTTAGAAAAAATTTGAATTATGAACCTTCGTAGTGGGACAAGAAAAAAATTAACATAAAAAAAAAATTAGTATTACTTATAACCTCCGAGGCGTTTGAAAAGAAGATGGCCTCGTGACCTTCTAAGTTGAACTTTTTATTCTCTACTTCTCTTTATTCATGTAAATATGTATTATTCCTTCTATTTACATGTTGTATTAGTATATTACAGTTGTAAATTTCATTGAATAAAAAAAAAAGCTATCACTTATGGGAGATAAGTAACAGTAAATTGATAATATATTAATATAATTATAGTTAGGGGAGCAAGCTAGGCTAGTTTGTAGAGCGCTAAGTTGGTGCACTGAAGGTCCCAGCTCGAGCCAACTGTATAAGCCAAAAGTAAACATAAAAACTTAAATTACAGATATTATATTTCGTTATAATATATTGTTTTTCATTAATGGGTTAATAAAAACGAATATGGCTCCAACGATACAAAATTTAAAATATAATTTATAAGACGATTTTGAGAATATTGGTGTTTGTGAAAATTTCGATTTTCTTAAAATAGAAACATATTTTTCTACACCTAAACCACTTTATCGCCGAGAGAAGGTAATACGGGATTTCTCTTCTTCATAATTAATTTATTTGCTGTAAACGTTTGAGTATTCAAGCAACAACAAAGGAACATGCGGTTGCGAAAGTGACATACGGTAAGAATTAATGATCCGACAAAGACTGATTAGTAACGCACGCCGACAGATTTTCAAGATGGCCTCTTTATCGGAGGACTCGAAGAGCTATCGGAGATCGGAAGGACGATATGGAAATGGCGAAGAGAATATCGAACCGAGGAGGCACGACATTGGGTAGGAGGTACGTCTTCGGCCCACACTCCTCCACCTCTTGCACCAACTTTCTACCGAAGAACTCCGACCTTCGGAGGAAAGTCAATCAAGAACCGATCCGTTCTTGCAATCAGTAAGGATCATTAGTATCGTCGACATTCCTCAGAATCTGAGACTTTTACTCTCTTCGCCCAATTAAATGAAATTCCCACGAGAGAGGGATTCCTTTGTCCGCTGATAGCGGAATCGTATCCTGGACCGAAAAGGTTAGAGGAGGCCTAATCATAAAATAAAATTAAATCTCCAGAGCTTATCTCCTGCTGAACTTTCTCTCGTTTATGAAAAGTACTTTGATGAAATTTCGAGACAAGAACACCAAACCTAGTGACGTACTTATTATTCTTATTATTAACAAACTGAATGATAAGACAAGCGAAGTATCGGATACAAAGACCTGATATCGTTAATGTTAATGAGAACAGGAGAAAATTAATGAACAGTCTTATACACCTAACACTGACGTTATGTGGGATGGAGGAATGCCGGTTGTGGGCTGCATAGAATAGAAGGTAGGTTCATTCAAGAATATTGATAAGTAACAATTATTATGCATATATCTAAAAAAAAATAATTTATAGATCAAACTCAAAGAATTGACTTCACACAATTTTTGACCTTCAATGTTGTTCATGAAATAAGTATTTAAGGGCAGTAAATGTGGATTTATTTGTAATCATGTTTTTAAAGAAAGCCTAGGTTATTAGGTTTCCTTCAAATTTCACATTTTTCATGAGAGAAAATCATAAAAAATACACGATAGTAAAATGAAAAAAACTATTATAATTGCACAGATTAGGGAAAAATCCTTGATATATGCGAGTTTATACGGAATTATTAAAACTCATAGATAGTTAATTAAAATTATCTTTTTTAAATCAATCTGCTTTTTATTATTTCTTTATGGATTTAAAAAACACAGTTAGTTGAATTGAATTTTAAAAAATAAATAAAACAATATTGGGAGTTGGAGAAAACTTGAGGGGCAACTCAAGTAATGTTTCGTTCTACAGTTAGATTTAGATAAAAAAATTGTATTTATTTATTTTTTTTATAAACAGTAATAAAATAAAATGATAATGTCAATAAAACAATATTAAAAGTAAAAATAATCTGTGATCCGAAGAACGTAAATTTGAAATTTTATATACTACGGCTTTATACGGTATATGTATTTTTGAGTAGCTGTGCTGAAATCCGGGTGCGGCAATTATTCAAACTTTTAACAGACAAAGAAGGATCTACCGGCCCTGCAGGGGCTCACCCAGCCTGTATAAAGAGGATACTTTAAATTTGGAGAAAAACCAGGCGGTCAGCGTGATCACAGACTAATTACTTCCCTCCACAACGGTTTACCTAAAAACAGGTCAGTCTGTACCACGTTCTGGACTCAAAATCCTTCATGGGATGTTACGTTACAAGCTTGTTTTTATTATATATATTCTTTATGTATACGTATTTGATCAAAAATAATCTGTATTGTACAATTACAATCCACTCTCACAACAAGAAAGAAAAGCTATGTGAAGCGAAAGCAGTAGTAATAGACCTATCAAAAATTAATTGTCTCATTAAAGCCTGAAATTTATATTTGATCTAAGACACTCCAGGTACTCAAACTGTAATGTTACAATTAGCTATCTTATGGCGGTCA
Source organism: Troilus luridus (assembly GCA_964056705.1). Classification (NCBI taxonomy): domain Eukaryota; kingdom Metazoa; phylum Arthropoda; class Insecta; order Hemiptera; family Pentatomidae; genus Troilus; species Troilus luridus. The sequence continues at coordinate 69,841,296 of OZ057415.1, read as the reverse complement.
AATCATGTTTATTGCGCAATAAAATCGAGCCAAGGTTTAATTGCGCCGAGGGGAAATTATAAGTGGAAGACACTCCACCGGAGGGAAAGCGGTTTTCTGTTACAGTTTTCTCTTCGACGAGGCCAGTGGATTCAAATGTTCCAAAAGGGTTTGCCCCTATAAAAGCTTGGAACGTTTATCAACAGAGAAACGTGAATACGCAGGAATAACTGCGTACTTGAAGGTTGCGAACTGCATGGGGCCATGCATCCAGATGCAGCACTCATAAATTCAAACAAGGCGTTTTGTGTAGCTTTCACCATTTGTATTCATGCCCGGTGCAACAAAAAATACTAACAAAGAAGAAAGTAGCTACTTTAAAAGCTATAAACAAAGAAAAGCAGGTATATTGTAATAAGAAATGAAATAATGAATTTCGGAACGATCTATCAATAATGGGAGCGGAGTGGCACAGTGGCAGAGTCGGTAGGCTGAGTTGCCACGCCGAAAATCCTGGATCAAATCCCGCTGCAGACAAGACATATTTGGTCTGTTAACAGCCGGAGATGAACCGTATGGGATCTAGGACCCACCGGGGGCTTACCCAGCCTCTATAAAGTGGGTTACCAAAATATGGGGGGAAATTTGGCGGTTGAGCATGATCTCCAACAAATCATCTCCCTCCACAATCGTTGTCCATGAAACAGTACAGTCTCTACTGTGTATTGAACCCCAGACCCATTCATAGTTGTACAGGTTTTTTTTTTATCACTAATGATGAAGTTTTAAAAAAAGGACTAACGGTATACAAATAGTATTTCATTTTTTTTTTTTTTTTTGTATAAAGCTATAAAATACAATTTAAGAAATATGAGGAGTGAGGTAGGTCAGTTTGTAGAGTGCTGAGCTACTGTTATGAAGATTCCGGGTTTGAAGCCAGGTGTGGCAGATAACGTATTTAATCTGTTAACAACCCTGCGGTACAGATTAGGTACCTAATTGGGTGAATAACCTGGCGGTTGCGTGTGATCTCCAACAAATAACCCCCCTCCAAAACCAAACTTGGTCTTAGAAAGAGTATAATTACTAGCATGTACACTGGACCCCCAAGATTGTTCAAGGGTTCTAGTGGTACGGGTTTTCTTTCTTCTTTAAAAAAAAAATAGAATTATATTGTTGGCGAAACATTCTCACGACTTTTTAAAGATTTATTGTCCAGGGGGTAAACTTATTTGAAAAAAATCTCAAAACCACTTACAAATCAAATATATATCTATTCCTCTTACTATTGTTACTTGACATTATTTTTGATTAATTGAATAAAAAATATGATTTATACTTCAAATAATTAATTTAATATTAATTAAAATAAAAAGATTTTGTGTAGTATGTGTGAGCTAAATACATTACAGGGAGAAATAATCCGCAAAAGGAAGGACACGAAATGAGCTAACGTTTTAATTCGGTCAACATCCCGTACGACAGATCTCACACCTGCGTACACTCCGCGGAGGCCTCGGGATGTTGCCAAGTCCTCATTGAGCTGTGTATTAGCGTTGGTGATGCCGAATCGGAAGTGACTGAGTGCGCCAAGTGCTGCGTCATCTGCTAAGTATAGCATACCTCTCAGCCTCCTACAACATTTGGCAACAGCAAGCTGTAGAATATTCCGCCCTTCTGCGGTTCATCAGCCTTATTTAAAGAAATTTCCGCCAGCTAATCAGCAATAGGTCCTTTCAGTTAAAAAGTAAATAAACATAATGACCCAGAGGTTCAATCCCGATAACACCAGTTATTACTGCAAACAAAACCCATTCATTCAAAAGTTGAGATCTAATACATTCTCCCCATAAACGTTTTCGTCGGCATCAAACAAGGAAACCGATTAAAGTAACACGATGAATTGAGGCGTTGATATGGAAAAGATAGTAGCATAAATAATTTCAGTCTCTGCATAGAAAAATTATTAAAGTTAATCATAACAATCGTAATTTAGCTACCATGGGGCTGTAGGTGAAACATATGAATCCATTATTTTACACACGAAACTTTCATCTTTAGGTGTACTGACATTTTTTTGCTTCTTTGTCAACACATTAGTTCTTTGTTATTTTCATTATTGCTTCTAACAATAGTTGTTCATCATTTGACATAAAATATGATTTTACAGTAAGAATGCTCGTGTGTATAGTATGTAGTTAGAAATAAATCAGCTGCTCAAAAAGTAAAGGACGTGTGTAAATGTCAAACAGTTGTAATATATTCTTGCTAAACAAGCTAACCTATCACTGTTTTCTCGAGACTCGTCCCCGAGTCATAGCAAATGAGGTGCCAACATCCGCCGTTCTCGGCGCCAATCATATCAGCGTCTTCGCAAGAGATGGTGATTCACCCGGAGGATCGTCCAACATGACAGAGCTCGTTATGGGATTGCGTATTGGATAATGACGAAGCGGTTCAACTGCTTAGTTCGAACCTGAACAGATCATCACCTGGTGGGGTTGCACAATAGAAGAATTACCAACTCATTTAAAGGTGAGTTGGCTACAATATTAAAACCCAATTCCCTCACTTTCGCCTTTATATCAAACATGCCGCGCGGAATAAGACCGATATAAAAAGGTATATTACACTTATATAGAAGGATATAAACTGAATTGCTCCCTATCGGTCGACAATGACCTTTTCGTTTATGGAAGTATTAGCCATCATAAAATGTTAAACCGTTTTCTATTGTATCGCAGCAAAAGGATTGAGAAAGATCTGATATTATAATCCGAAACAAACTCATGTATTAGATGAAAAATAAATATTGTTTACGAAATAGTATACAATACATATTAATATTAATGTATTGAAAATGTAGATTACAGCAGTGACAAATTAATTGTTAAATTCGTTAACCCAGTTATTCCCAAAGGCTCCCTGGGGCGCGGCGGTGCCGGGATAAGGGCGCCGAGAAATATTCAATTAAACAATTCGGCAATTTTTTTTGCAATTCTTAAACTATCCAACAATCGTGTATGGTGACTAATTCCAAGTATTTCGCGTTTAATTTATTTTTCAACTAATCTAACCACATGGTGGTTGCCAAGTCTCAATATGGATATTACCGAAACAGTTGAAATTAGTTATTTTATATTATCCCAAGGACAATGTGAAGTATCTGTTTTTTGCTGCTGAATGGGTAATCGCTTTTAAAAAGGAAAGTTTTCCAATTTTTCAAGTAAGTCGAAAATTCCAAAAAAAATCTGATGTATTAAGGGCGTCGCGGAAATAACCCGATTAATTAGGGAGCTGCAAACAGAAAAAGATTGAGGAAAGATGGGATTTCCTCCGCGTTAACCCATGGGACCCTGCGGGATCGGCAGCCCCTCTTTTGCTCACCCAATCTACTTAAATAGTGTGTTAAATGGGGGGAAAACTTGGCGGTGGAGAGTGATCCGGGCAAAATCACCTCACTGCACATCTGCTGGATTAAAAATTGTACAGTCCTAAAGGCGGACTAACCATCGTTTTCAAATTGTCTGCGTCCTTCATCCATTAAACTCAATATTTACCACTCATTTTATTATTATTATTCCACCTTACCTCTAATATAAAATATTACACAGCGACCATTAAAATTTTTGGTAATAATGTATATTACCATTATTTATATATGAAGCATATTTCATACATAAGCACACTAAAAACAAAAGTGACTGATGCCTAGGAGTGATCAGTGTACTGCCTGTTTTTGCTGGGAGAAAGTTCACAAATTCGCTGATTGGCTGGATTGTCCATATTTTTTTTTATATATACTATTATTTAAAGTTTTAATTAAAATATAAACAGAAACATTTTTCCGAATTCCAAAACATATTACGCTATACTTGGAAAGTTTCAATAGTCTTTTAGTTTCCAATGAGAATTAATTAACTAAGGAGTGAACGTTCAGCAAAATTAGGAAAGCCAAGAAATCATAACAATATAACCATGATACATGATGTATTAATGATATACGTCATTTGCCTATACAGCACTAAGCAGATAAACTTGATAAATATAGTGTCCTACTAAGCTTGAACTCATTCTGCTCCCATAGCCTTGAACACTGCAATGTGACACAGAACTGGATGGAGTGTGTTCCCTCAGGAACAGGTGTGGGGTGACAATAGGATTTGGGGTTTGATCGTTTTGATCTGCCATCGGAGCACAAAAGGTCGACTTTCCGTTCTAGTTAAATGGTCCATTTGGGGCGTCATTTTAAGTTCTTATCTGCTGTTAGTGTTGCCATCCTCTTGGATTTCAGCACGAACAGTTTATATTCATCAATTTGAGCTTGAGAGTTGATAAGGTTAAAATTGGGTACTTGTGTCTTAAACAGTCGACAGATCTGTTATCCGCTATTATTAATAGCCTAATAATTCAGATACTGAGAACAGTTTAATTCTTATTGAGATTGATAGAAATTGAAAAATACAAAATTCAATAATAAATGGTTAATTGTCAATTGACTCTCTAGTCAGTTTTCTTTTCTTATGTATGTTTTCCTTACACTTTCGACAAAAACGTGCCCATTTATAACCTAATCAAAATCCATTTGATGACCTTTTTCACTTAATTTTATCGTTGGAATTACTTCTACCGTAACCATTCCACAGCTTCTTCTTTTAAAGTGTTATTCTGTTGAACTATAAACAGTGTTATTCATTTTAAATAGACTAGAATAAAAAGGATAAGATAAAAACACAATATTAAATTTAATAGACAATAAACAAAATTAAAACAAAACACTAAAAAACAATACAGAAAACAATTTAATATCCCACAGCAAACAATTCAAATGAGACGAGTGATAGAACGGACTACACGAGGTAAGAAGGAAGATTTCATGCAGTCGGGCTAATACACAAGTACCGTAAATTAATTTATAACGTAAGCAATAAAATACATAAAGAGACATTGTCCGATTTCTTTCCATAAATAAAAAGTCGAGTAAAAATTAAAATAATGGAAAAATTTTTTTAGAGAAGCCTTTCTTTTAAAGTTTGTAATAATAATCGCTGTATTACATTAACAAGTTTTTAGTGATTATACAATATTTTATTTCTACATTATAATGATCATAAGATGCTTGTTGAAGAACAGGATACCTTCCTTGGTTTAATATTCTTACAACAGATCTCTAATCCACGTTAATTTTAGACCCTTATAGTGTCCTCCATCATGAGAGAAGTGGATATTTGTTTTATTAGTGGGTTAAGACGTCAATGTAGTTTTTTGTTTAAACAATTGGGGGCTGTCAACTTAAAAATACCATCTGTATCCATACAGAATAGTTTTAATCCACCAAAAACAGCCAACTATTCACACATAGGAAACAGGATGACACAATCAAGGTTACCAGGGCAGCTCTGCGTAATCACACAACCCGTTTCCATCAACTATCGAACCGGCAGGGGACGTTCACTGCTCCCTAGGCGTTACGACAGGATATTACAAAGCGATTAGTCGATCAGATATCTGTATCCAGAGCGGATGATATGAAGGATCTGATAACCGGAACGATCGGCATAACTAATACGCCAGGTTGTAGCGCTCGTATCTGCAAGAGGATCTGATATAACCATTTATCGGTACTTGATGACTACACAAGGAAGTAACGATATTCATGTAACGAGGAAGGGATCGTAAAGGTGTTTAGTACTGGACAAATTAGGTATGACTCAAAGGAAACAAGCAATTATTATAATCTAAAACTGGAACACATTTATTATATGCTGACTGCTTAACTGTTTTGGATCCGAGGTTCAAGATGGTAGAGTTTGACAGTAAAATAGAATAGAAAAATAATATTACTCTGGGACTTGATCCCTTAAGAATAAAAAATGTGTACTGTAATTTCAAAAATGGGTTTTGTTATATAAATGATATTGCAAAGTTGTGATCAGGAAGTCATAGATGATTTGTTGATATCAAATTAATAGAGAAGCTGTAAAGGTTACAAAAATTTATTGTGTGCTTAAACTTGAAGTGTATTTCTTGTTTTTAATTATTATTAATGTTGACTCATGTAAAATCTTGATTTCGGCACTTAACACATGTGTGAACTAAGGCATCGATATATCTGTCTAAGAGGATACGGCTACTAATAAGGTATCACTTAGTATTTATATAAATTTAAAAAAAATTTAACTTAAAAACTGGACAAGAAAAACCAAACAAATATAAAAAACTTAAACAAGAATTAAGAGAAGAAAGAAAAGGCAATTGACAGTAAGTCATTAGTTACATTTGATGGATACAAGTTAATAAGTATAACTGATTATAAAGCATCTGTTTGGGAATTAAGAAGTAGGAAAACCATGAGTTTAACCGAGGAAAGGGAAGGAGCATGGCGGATATTAGGCGGGAGTAAGTTCCAAAATATAGTGGAACGGTCGAAGGTTTTGGTTCTGTGAGAAGACGAGATCTTGTGCCCTGGGATTAGATAGAGTATTTTGTATCTTTAATTGTAAGAGACTTTAGATGTATAAGGGATGTTGTGAGTTGACAAGAATGAAACTAGGAAACATTGTTTACGGATAGAGAGGAAAAGCTACTTTAACTGGTCATTTAGGTGGGGGCATATGAGACTTCCGGGACATTGAAGGCAGTGGCACTCTTAGCCACAATATCCCATAGTCAAAGTGTAGAATGACGAAAGATGTAATGAGGAGCATTAATTGTTGGAGCCTAAAATTTCGGATTGAAATGAAAAATAAAAACTGACACACATCACTAATATGTTTATTATAGAAAAACAATAAAGTCTTTCAAGAATAACTGTGCAAATATAAGAATGAGTTAATCCTACCATCCTAACCTACCTAATTACAAGAACCTATATAGTTATCTCTTAGAACAACAGCTAGGGAGCGGAGATAAAGGATGTCCTACAACCGAAACGGGTGCGCGAACTCCAAACCAGAACAAGAACAATAATGGAAGAACCGATAAGAACCATTAAGAACAAGCGAAGTGTCTTTGTCAAGAGATAACCCTCGCGAGCTATCTCACAACCGACTCCAGTACCCTGACCGCATCTGATACGCGCAGTTCTCACAAACGTGGGGCTCATTCGGAGCAATTACTGGAAGCAGTAATTCGAATCTAATGCGATAAATTTATCGTGTGTAGACGAATGGTAAACACTAAGGGACGTGGGATATAGCAATAGATAGATAGATAGATATAAAATGCTCTTTATTAAATTATTTACAACTGTTCTTTTTTAATTTTATTTTTCACATTAGCAGCCACAGCATGGTACTTATACCGTCTGCCGGGAGTTTGATTAAACTACTAAACAACAAGAAAACTAAAAAATAAATCAAATTTCTTTTTGACATTAATAATTAAATTCTGAAATTAAAAAATGTCTATAACGACCTGCATTACTTACAAAATTATATAAACCTATAAAATTCTCTCCATTCAGAATATCTATTAATTTTTGTTTTGATATCAGCTCATATTTTAAGAATTTTTTTCTATACAATTTTAAGACGGGACACACTGCCAGGAAGTGAAAACTGTTTTCAATTTCTTTCAGATTACACAGTGAGCATAGCTGTATATTTTGCGAATCAATTTCAAATGGTTTGTAATTTAGATTCAGAAGTTCCCCTCTACATTTCATAACTACGCTCATTTTTTTTGTTGCTTTAAAATGTCTATGGTAATCTATTGTTTTATTTAATGAGCTATAGAGGCCGTGGTGTGTGCCCTCTGCTGCTTTTGCATGGCAAACTTGGATAAAATAATCTTTGTACCGCTCCAACATTTTGAACATTTCTCCCTCCCAAGTATCCACGGAGTTTAAAGTTAAATCCAGTCTATAATTTATTTTTTTTGCAATTTCCCCCCACTCTTTAAACCATGATATGTTTTGTTTTATTATTTCTCTTGCTATAACTGTACATAGCCTATTTTCTTTATAATCTAGTATTTTTAAAATATAATTGGATTGCATTTTTAGTGTGTACATGTGTATTAATTTTCTATTCATTTCTAAGTACACAAAGTAATTTGGGGTATTAACCGGTAATTTAAAAATTTTTTTAATGAAATACCTTTCAACTTTTTCTATTTCCTCAAAATATTTGTGGCCCCAAACTTGACATCCATAGGTTATGACATTTTTAATTGTTGACTCAAATACTTTAAATTTTGACTCTAATGGCACTTCTGGATTTTTGAACAGTTCTCTCCACATCATATTAATCCCAACTTTTGCCTTACTTACTTTTTCTTTAATGTCATATTTCATTTTTAAGTTATTGCACATCACCACCCCTAGATATTTGTATGATTTCACACATTCAATTTGCTCATTATTTAGGAACCATTTCTCTTTTTTTGTACACATTTTGCCTCTATTATTCTTCTTAAATACTATAATTTTTGATTTGTCCAGATTTACAAACAAATTCCATGTTTTACAATAGATTTCTAAATTGCCTATCATGTACTGCAAACCAACCGGATTATCTGATATTAGGACAATATCGTCAGCATAAGCCAACATATTCACTTTCTTATGCCCCACTATGACTCCTCCCCCGAGATTCTCCGCTAAATCATTTATGAAAAGAGTAAACAGGTATGGACTCAGTACACATCCCTGCTTGACCCCCATCCCCGTCTTGAATGACTCCGTAACTCCATCTTTTGTCCAGACCACTGCCTCCGTGTTTTCGTAAAGACTTTTTATAGCGTTAGTAAACTTAGTTGACAAACCCATTTCGTACATTTTGTAAATTAACGCATTCCTGTCCACAGAGTCAAACGCTGCCTTGAAGTCGACAAAAAAACAATAGATTTTATTTTTCCCTAAATGCCACATGTACTCTATTAAATTGTTTAAAATAAACAAATTGTCAACAACTGAGCGGCCCTTTCTGAAACCTGCTTGGCCTTCTATCAATACATGTATATGCACAACATCATATGTTGATATCATACAGATATCACAAATATCTGTATTGATAGATATAGCAATACAAATAGGGAATAGTCCTGATGACCCACAGTCTTTCGAAAACGTGTTGGGATTTCAGGCTCACTATGCCAAGGGAAAGCATTCTATGATCTAGTTTACAATGATGCGATAAGATGATAGTAGATTACTAGTGATAACGCTAATTGTAAATAGATAATTAGCTACAAGGATACTAAATCATGTATCACTCTTAATTAATTTATCTTAACTAACTTTCATAGATTAGTAGCACAGCATCCCATTTACTTAGCTATCTCGCTCAGTAGTAAACATGAATTAGGTCTTGAGTTCAGTACACGGTGAAGAATGTTGTGTTTCTATGGCAACGGTTGTGCAGGGATGTAAGTTGACTGAGATCACACTCAACAACAAGGCATGTTCTCTATTAGGAGTACCCACTTAAGGGTGAGCACTAGGAGAGGCAGACAGGGTTCACTCATGCCTGTTATCAGATATAAAAATAACAGTATCAGCTCCGCAGTTAAATTCCGCGGTCGAGTTAAATCACAAATGTATTAAATCATAAATGTATTAAAGAACGCAACTTACACATAATGCTACATATACGATCATCGTCTGTACTTCGAAATAATTGTTGATACGTCCTTTTCTTGATGAAATGATTATCGAAATATACGCATTTCCCGTAATTACACTTTTTCTTGGTACTAAAACTCACGATTATTTGTAGCTTAAAAAATATTTAAAAGGAAAAATTAAAACTTGTGATTTAACTCGACCGCGGGAGTATATGTAGCATTATGTGTAAGTTCCGTTCTTTAATACATATACAGTCAATAATTAAATTATTTTCGAGAATATTAAAAAGGAAACAAATGAAAAATTAAAACTTGTGACTAGTTTTAGCGACAGTTGCAGAACTGATATCAAAATAATTGACACTGATTTATATCAATAAAAAAAACATTAATTCGTTTCAAAACTTTAAGTAAGAGAGAAACAATGATGTGAATTTCCCTGTGTAGCACCTGCCGGAAAATTGTGAGATGCTATCTCATGCTAATGGCCACAAATGCCACTTTGAGCCGCACAAATCTATATTTAATTACAGTGGTGTTTTATTACACCCTTTGTGTACATGGCAGCGGACCTCAAAGCTATCATTACCGAAACTGAGACGGCACATTAAGCTGTGATTGTGGCGTGCGGCAGGAAATTTACTTTTCTAATGCCATTTACATAGACACAACATCTGAATACTAATATAATCGGAAGGGGGAAGGAAGCTAGCTCTGTCTGTAGAGCACAATATTGCTGTGCTGGAGGTTCCCAAATTATACATACTGTAGCAGATAAATTAATTATTATGTTAAAAGCCATGAACCAGCCCTGTGGAATGTCAAAACTAAGGGTCAGCCAGCTTCCAATAACAAGATAACCTTAATTGAGGGGGGGGGGGGGGGGGGGTTAACAGGCGGTTGTGTGTAATATCAGTCAAATCATCACCATGCACAACCGATAGCTTTCTATGATTTACATAGAAACATGCCACGATACATAAAACCATATTTTCTATAGTTCAACAACCAACCCTTCCTTATGATAATTCGATTCAGATGGTTCTATTTTTAAATGAACTATCATTGTCATTTAATACATTTGCATGAAATGCATGCAAAAATAAAAATCATTACTTTTTTTTGTAGGGGTTATAGATACACCCAAAGAATAAAATTAAAATAAATAAAGCAAGGAGATTTAACGGAAAGATTTTTAAAATCGCAATAGTCTTAAAGAAAATAGTTTTTTATTTATTTATAGAACGAATAATGGAGCTTAAATCCCTTCGTCTTTTGTAGTTTTATTATTTATTTTTTTATAGTATCACTAAAAAATAGTGACACCTCAACTTACCTCCAAATCATTTTCTGAAACCGTTTCTATAACTTAGCACAGTCAGTGGTGTAAAAATTAGTTGTAATGTCAAGTAACATTCTTAAAGAGTTTCCCTACTTGAAAAAAAAAAATCGGACAAATTATTATTTCCTAATCAAGAAAAGAGAGAAGAAAATAGAAGTAATTTTAATCAGAAAACCATTTTAACTATCCGCAATTAAGACATGTAAGAGAATAGTTCGTTCTCAAAGCTAAAATGGAAAAACATGAAAAAAACAACAAAAAAACTGTAAGAAAACAGTTCACAGCAATTTAAAAAAAAAAAGCAATTAAAAAATTCCAATTCCAATACCTTTCATTACTATCTTGGAGTCGAAGAATTGACATAACTGGACAATAATTGAGCAATAAAATTCTATATAAAAGTGCCCTACAACTATTTATTTTCTATTACAGTAACATATCTATTATTATTATTATTAAAATAATAATTAAAGGAGAACAATATAATCAATCATAGATTTTATTCCTTTTTTTTTTTTTATCACATCGTGTATTATTGATTTTACGCATTCATTATTTCTTATGACAAATAGTTAGAATTAGAATTAAAAATGAAGAACCGCACATAAAATACACCCAATTTTGTGTAATAACTTTTTTTTTACTTGACTTACCAATTATTTTTTCTTCTAGTTTCGCTTTAAGTCATTTATTAAAAATAAAATTAATTATTTTACATTACATAACATATACGTAATAAAATACATTGCATATGTAATACTGACTTCTTTTAAAATAAATTCATATAATCTAGGTTGAAACCATTTCTAACATGTCCTAGAACACTACCTATAAACAAGTCCCGTAAAATAGAGGGTTAATGTGAATTAGATAGATAATTAAATTATAATTATATATATGATACATTACTTCAAGAGGAAGCAATTTTGGGATGTTCTAATTTGGCATACTTCACAGTCCTCGACTAACAAGAGACACAACCTCGATAGGCCAGCGGCCAGGTGTTTAAAGGTCGCAATAAATTGAAGAGAGCTGCATTTTTGATATGTTGTAAGGACATTTCTGAGTAGTGAAAAGTTTGCTACCGAAAAAACGGATGGGAAAACTTTTTTTGGCCTTTATTTCCTAACGTTATTTCCTAACGTTTTTGGCCTTTATCTCCTAATCGTAAGGTGTGTTTTAGATAAAACATAGGTGACCATTTTTAATGTGATTAAATTTGCTACAATATGAATCCAACCGCGGCTCTGTAGCTCTAATAGATTCTGAGTTCCCCCCCCCCTTTGAGAATTGGTCATTGTTTCCAAAAGGTTCACATTTTTAGTTTTGGCCCACTTTCGTGAGGAACACCACCCGAAGGAGTGATCATGGGGGTTGAAGCTGTATTAAATTTAATTAGATTTAATTTAAGCATAAACCAAGGCCTGTAGGTCTAATAGAATCTGAGTTACGACCCTCGGTCATTTTTTCTAAATAGTCCAAATATAGGCCAGCGGCCAGGTGTTTGAGGGTCGTGAAAAATCGTAGAGTTACATTTTTTATATGTTGTAAGGGCATATCTGATTTATTGCGACCTTAAGCCCTTTTTTGGTACCTGGCCGCAGGCCTATGACGTTGGTGGACCAGCTTGCAAGTACAAAGTCATTATATTATTACTCTTATATTATATAGATCAAATATTGATTCACTGGTAACTGCTGCATATATATGTATATAAAGAATAAATTAGATATAATAATTCATATAAAATATTTATAATTTTTTATAAACTAAAATACGGATGAACTGTGGCCGAAACTTATAATACCATATGGCGTGGTTAATATTCGCCTTGGAAGGACTGACAATGAAACACAACTACGCACAAATCATAATATAAAAGAGAAGGGCAAGAAAAAACAAATTGCGGAAATCATTTATTTATATTTTCCACTTCGTCTGGCAGTGAAAAATGTGTAAGCGTGCGAAATAAAAAATAAAAAACGGAACTAACTCCTGTGAAAGTAAAAGTGTATATCAAACAAACTTCTTGGTTGGCAAGAAACCAAACTTGAGAATCCATTCTAAAATTGAGTGTTACCTATAAATCTTGACCAGCGAATTGCAAAACAGAAGGGTTTATAGTCGGGTTGGCGCCCTTGGGAGGATTCCGATCTGAGTGGATATTCCAGGGAGAGGATGTACCGAAATAGAAGCAAGGTCCTTGCCCAGTCGATGGAATCCTGGGGGTTGCCAAAGGTCGGAGGAGGTGAACTGGAATATGATGAAGAAGTAGTAAGGAAGAAAAAGAAAGCCTATACGCCTACAACCCTTAAAGGGTATTGGGCTAAACACAGTAGAGACTATTTCTAAAGTTTCTACAGAGAATTGATTTAATCCAGATCACGGTCAACCGTCATCCCAATTAACCATGAGCATCCATGCATATTTCAGAGTCGATCAATGTCGGTTAATAAAAAGCAGATATGCATTTATTAATAATTTATATGCCACAACCGGATTCAATCCGGATAGCTCAACAACTTACCACTGATTCTAGTATAATAAACTCCTAATCATTTTATTCCTAAGTCGAATCCTGTTCAGTAGAATCGTGCATCTAGGCTCGGAGCGACGTTTTTATTTTAGAATAAATTTACAGCAGTTTCAAGTTGATGAGAAAAATCATTATAATGATAAATTGTGGAGAAATACTTTAAATTAAGAGCAAATACCGTAGCCTGCCGACTGAGCTCAGATCCAGTACCGGGAACCTGTTAATCTTAAAATTGAGGACAACATGCCTATCCAAATATGGAAGGATAAGTATAAAAGCATTCTTGAATTAGATCCCTTAATCAACACTTGATCCCAAACCATCAATACATCTGTAATGTTATAATATATATCTAAAAGAGCCTGATCATTTTTAGTCTGCAATTCCTAGTGCAAAATGAGGAGAAAAAAACCAGAGGAAACTGGAACCTAATCACTTTTTTATCCTAATTAAACTATTAAACAGGTATAACAGACATATAAGGAGACGTTTTAAACACTCTAATCAAGAAGAAAATATTGAATTAACGGAGAAGAAGAAAAAAACCTCTGTATTAGGAAAATCCACACCTTTACTTTAAGCCAATTAAGGACTGTTTCTAGCACAACGGTTGACCAGATGATTTGCCCAATATGACGAATAACCGCCATGATTATCCCCCAATTAAGGATACCCAGTTTTTAGAGGCTGTGTGAGTCGCAGGATCTTATCTGCCCATTCTTTGAACTTGGATCTTCGACACAGCAACCACAATATCACTAAACACTAAGCAATAGTGACCCAAACGGGAATTATGATAAGTATAATACGTATGCCCTAAGTGAGGGAGGATTATTCGTACATAGAGATGTTTATGAAAGTTATTTCCTTTAAAGCCCTATGTGACACATTACTATGCTGTTCTTAATGAAAGTAATGTTGTATCCAAAAATCAAACAAAAAACATATTAAACAAATTGGCCGATTCCTAGTCTTAACGATTTCTTGGTAATTGGTAAAGAAGAAAAGTTTATCCCTAAAAAAGAGAAATTAATACTAAGCCTTGCGAAACGTTTCGATTTCCATATTCCATTCTACGGTTTTGCACTGGCATTGTTACGAAGGATCAGAGGGGAGAAGACCTTAGCTCTGCACCTCCTCGACGATTGCAACACGGATCCGTTTCTTCCAAAGGCTAATAACGGCGAGTGAAGGCGAACCCGGATTGTTCCACTCGATCGGAGGGACAGATTGCTAGGAAGTGGGCAGTGGATTGCGGTTGACCATGCCATTTCTAGAAGCTAATTCGGCTATGCGGTCACTGCCGGACGCTACCTTCCCACTTGATCCGGTATATCCCACCGGTGGGAAGATGCGAAGGAGCGGGAAGGTAATCATTGGAATCGTAATGGGTGGCGAGGAAGGATATGGCCGAACCAGCTAGTTCGCTGACATGAATGAATAATTTTTATATTGTCACATATTTAATACCGAAGCATGCACCCGGTTAATTTTATTTCAGTGATAGCGTCGCGAAGATTAAGACGGGCTTGTAAAGTTGTTGGTTGGGCTGAGTAACGAACGAATTCATAAAAAGTTAATATGCTCTGTGGCGACTGGGAAGCGTCCAAGGGTTGGAATATTCTGTTAAGAGTGATCTCAAGGATTTGGGTTTGGGTAGTGGTCCAAGGACAGAGGTTTGTAAGCAGTGTGTTATCGCCATCGTAAGCAAGCAAGTTCATCATACAGTTAATTAAAAATCCCCAAAGCAAAGGGTTATGTGTCGAGACGCGATGTCAAGGACTATTAGTGATTATATAACTGTTAGATTTAGATGTTATTATTTATCGAAAAATACCAACAACAAATAGTTTGGGTTTTCTTAAGCCGAAATCGTGACATATCAAATAAATTATTAGTTCTCAACGCCAGGCTAATATAGAAATCTATCCATATGTTTTTTTATTCGGTCAAAACTCAGACAAAACTTTTAAATACAAACAAAACAGTCAGTTTTTAGGAAAATACTTTTAGGATGATAATAAAATTAATAATAATAAAATAAAATAATTGAATAGTATATCAAAATCTTATATCAAGGCCAAATATCTGCTCATGCATATGTTCCATTTTAAATAGTAATAAATAATGCGAAGAATCGTTGCAAGTTATTATGCTATGGTATTATTTCCAAAAGCGTGAGATTATTTGAATTTCTTATAACTTATAAGTTTTTGCTCGGATGAATCCGTTACAGAATGCATCCATCTCTATGAATAAAGGCATATTAAACTTAACAACAAATACTGTTATCTCGCAGAGTTCACTACATCGTCCTCGGGTGACCTGTGACACTGGTGTCAAAATTTAAAAAAAATGGGTCAGTAGTCTCGGAGAAAGCTTACGGGCGGAGGACAGACGGATTTTTTTTTTAGACAGTTTTGAAAAACAAAATCTCATATCAGTGAGAAGGGGTTAAATTGTTTTGTTTTTTCTTGGTCGACTACAAACGTAGATACATACGGAATAAGTATACAGTACACATACAAAATAAAAAATTATGAAAAAAAGAGCTGATTAAGAGTATAAGAAAACGTTTTATAATTATAAATACTTAAAAAAGTTGAAATATCAAATGAAAAATTTAGTATTTAAAGGACGTAAGGATAAACCTACAAATCAATAAATTAAAGAATACAAATATATTATACAAAGATAGTGCGGAATAGATACTAGACCTCAATGCAGCTGAAATTCTAAATATTGCCAACTGCTTGAAATCGACATATTGGCTAAATACTAGACAGCAGATGCCACACTATTGCACCCTGTTTAAGTTGAATATGGCTCAGCAAACACATGGAGGGTCGCGAGCATCTGTACGCTGCTACAATGTTCCAGAAATTTAAGATATTTCATAAAGATAAATTCGGTATCTGTTCCGCAGATAGACCCTTTGAGTTGAGTTACGAGTTTTAACTGGTTATTTGTTTCATTTTTAATATTTCCATTAACACAACATACGGTGAGGTTTAGTATGGAAAATAGAATATAATTACGGGAAATGAGTAGATTATAGTAATCATTTCACCGAGAAATAAAAGTTTCTAACTAACTAACATTCTGAAGTATAAATATATATTTTTAAATATTTTTGTTTTGAAAAGAAAAGATTTGCCCTGGCCGGGATTCGAACAGAGAAAAGATTTGCCCTGGCCGGGATTCGAACAGAGAAAAGATTTGCCCTGGCCGGGATTCGAACAGAAAAAAGATTTGTCCTGGCCGGAGTTCGAATCCCGGCCAGGACAAATCTTTTCTCTGTAAAATAAAAATATTTTAACATGATCACCATAAAAAACAATAAATAAAAATAAATTATCAACCTATGGTTTGACACACTATAAAGTGACATTTTTTCACTTAATTTTGGCTCTATAAATACTACAGTACTTAATATTTTATAATACCTAATTAGGAAAATTGTGTGCATTGTATTATTCCTCATTAGTTCTCTATCCATATTCTATATTTCTCTTCAATCCTGTATATATTAATGCCAATATATATTTACAAAAAAGTAACCTAAAATATTATTATCTAACAATAACATCTGTATTATTTATTAATACACTTTTAACGATTACGTATTATTTTTTAATTAACGATACAATTAATTAAAATATTGAACTTAATAATTAACAGTTAAATGAACTTTCTTGAGTTTCAATGATATTTTTTCTGAAAAAAATGACATAATTAAAAGATTAACATAAGGCCTAGACTTAATATTTTAATTATTAAAAAAAATACTTAACGGATTAATAAAATGATATATCTACTTTTATTTTATTAAGAGAAAAGATTTGCCCTGGTCGGGATTCGAACGAAATTAATTTCTTCAAAACAAAAATATTAAAAAATAATTACCACAAAAAAAAATTAGTAAAAATAAATTATAAATGATATATGTTTGTTGAATCATTCGTTTTTAGATGAAATGATCACCGAAGTATACATATTTCCCATGATTACATTCTCTTTTCCATACCTAAGCTCATAACTTGTATTTTGGGAAAATATTAAAAAGCAAACAAATGATAAGTTAAAACCTGGAGTGACTCAACTCGAAGCGACAACCTGCGGAATAATTACCATAAGTTCTGCCGTTTCAGGCTACTTCAACACTTACTAGACGCTCTAAGCTCTCAATTAATTACTTAAAATATTACCCAATTAAAATCCTCAAAGAGATGTCTATCGTAAGACCAATTTGGAGTTACCAATGGGTTTGGGACTCCAAGCCATCAAATTCCTATTGTATCTAATCTTTGTAATCCAAAATCCTTACTTTGTTACGAATAAATTCAAAGATAATGATAATGACCTCATCGAACTATTTGTTGCTGATTTGGTCCGCACTTTATTCGGACTTTATTCATTTATTAAATTAAAACCAGCTCTTCAATTGCCGATAATCCTCCGAGACGTCTGAAAAAATGGTTTCGTTATCTTTTAAGTTGAATCTGTAATTCGGCTACATAGTTTCTCGACTTGCTTCTATCCTATATCCATTCCATTATATCGTTCATTATATTTACATGTATTGTTATAATACAGTTGTAAAATTCAATAAATAAATTCGAAAAACTAATAAATTGGATTAATTTAAAGTGTCGTCCGGCAAACCTACTCCATATAATTAATCAGTGTGGCATTTGAATGTACATTAATTAATGAAAATATGTTAGAATCATCCCGTGCTCACTAATTATAACCAAATCATTACGAAACGTCATTGAGAGCAGACGCCTACCATCCAAAGAAGAATGGGAGATGAATGGTAGCAGAGACCAGTTAACAAAGACTGACTCTGTTACTCTACAAAGGAAGAACCTCATTTGTGTAACACTACATCCCACACGTGGCCTGCGATCGTAGCAATCCTTTCGATTGAGACAACACTTTCTAATTTACATAGATTGGACAGGAAATCTAGCCTCTTGATACAGGCGATCGTTATAGCTACTAGTACTATATCTTCCAACCAAAGATTATATACGATCTTATTGCCTCCTTAAACATCGACGCCTACAGCCAGTCAGAAAGAACAATACTGGAGCTGAGCTTTCGTGTTACGTCTAATTAATTGTTAGAATGTTGAGAGTCCAATTAAGTGGTTTCTCCTCTCACCTCTTTCTAACGTCTTTACAATAAATAAATAACTGTTAAATATCTTTATATTAAATCATTTTCACAATGTATACTCTTCTAATGAATACAGAGAAAGCAGACATGAACTATTCGAAAGCAACGTAAAATACCGCATATTCCAAAGCATAGTATATCCTCTACATAACGATCCGTGGTAACGAAGACTTTCGCAGATGCAGCTGATAGTTGTCCTTCGAAGATATCCTGGTAGTAATTTATAATGTCCATTAGCCACAACGTAAAGTTTCTATTTTATTCTACTATGTCTTCATATTGACCACGTAACAACTGGTATTTTGGGAAAATATAAAAAATCAAACAAATGATAAGTTAAAACCTGCTGTGACTCATCTCGAAGCGACAACCTGCGGAATAATTACCATAAATTCTGCCGTTTCAGGCTACTTCAACACTCACTAGACAAAAGCTCTAAGCTCCAAATTAATTACTTAAAGTATTACCCAATTAAAATCCTCATACATATGTCTATCATAAGACCTATTTGGAGTAACCAATGGGTTTGGGACTCCAAGCCATCGAATTCCTATTGTATCTAATCTTTGTAATCGAAAATCCTTACTTTGTTACGAATAAAGTCAAACATAATGACCTCATCGAACTTTTCGAGTTTTCTCTTACACCAATATTTTCTTTTTTTATCTGTTCAACTTCGTCCTGACTTCTCTGACCTTTCTTCATCCCGAAACTCTTCCCAATTGTCCACTCTTCTTCTAACTTCACCCCCTCCTTTCTAATGTCCAATTTTACCAAATCTTAATTTATTTCTTTAGTATACAGTTGTATTTGTCTGCGTTTTCCCTGTCGCTTTGAGTTAAGTTGCACCAAGTTTTACCTTTTTAATATTCTCAAAAATAAAAATAATTTTATCACTGACAGTAAAAAGTAACTATTACTGACTGTATAACGGATTAAAGAACCGAGCTACACATATTGTTATATCAGCATCTAAACTTCGACAATTTTTTTAAACGTTCATTTTTTCATGGAATGGTTACCGAAATACACACATACTTCCCATAACTACGCTCTTTTTTACAAAAATTTCATAATTACCTTTATTTTTGAGAACAGGAATCGGGAAAAGAATGAAAAAAAAACACTGATATCACTATTTTTGTATCGCTATTTTGTTATCAGCTAACAGCCATGACTGGATCCTGTGCTGACTCTCCTAGAGCTCACCCATCCTCTATAAATTGGGTACCCCTAATTGAGGAAAATACATTGTGGTTGGCTCAAAGCGACAATCTGCTTATTAAGTTGTAATGAACAGCAATGGGATGTGATGGAAGGTTTACTCAACAGAAAGGACCATGGTCAACACTAAAGAGCAGGGAACAAACTAGACTTCTCTAGACATACACGGGGGTTCATTCAGAGGGACAGAGCAATGATTGAGAAGAGCCCAGATCCTATCAAAGGCCTTACGATAACCGTTCACTTCGGGCTGTACGTCGCGGTAACGGGATGGTCATCACGGCAACGGTAACGTACCTTCGACAGCGGCACACGGTACACGTCAGAAGGATCAGAGAAATCAGGAGAAGAAAGCAGCCCTTAAAGGATTATTAAGGGTTGAGGTCAGAGAGTTAATGAGCTCCCTTTCCAGTTTCTCTTCGTAA
Source organism: Troilus luridus (assembly GCA_964056705.1). Classification (NCBI taxonomy): domain Eukaryota; kingdom Metazoa; phylum Arthropoda; class Insecta; order Hemiptera; family Pentatomidae; genus Troilus; species Troilus luridus. The sequence goes on along the minus strand of OZ057415.1, from coordinate 69,821,039 downwards.
CTATTTAGTAGAAGAGAAAAAAAAAAACGTTCAGCGAAATCGTGAGATCATTTAAGAAGGGAGATTAGCCGTTTTTGTTCTCCACCCCCGCCTATGAAAGTAGATAAGATGCTCTAGTGCAAAAGAAGACTAAGTGCAATAAAAGCAGTAAACATAAACCCATGAAAAACTTGGAAATAATGAATGATTAGAAAATATGAGATAACAAAAAAAATAAATAAAGATCCGTACATAAATAAAGTTGGACGACGTTGTAACTATCGTAAACGTTTATTAAAAAAAAAAAAGAAAAAGAAAAAGGAATATGATGGCGTTTTAAATTTTTCCGATCATTAGCATCAGCTATAATCAGGATAGGGGTCTCTATCGAGCTTACGTCCGCTCCAAAGGACGGCGTCTTCAAGTATGTTTTAACCCCTTTATAAACTCCTAGGACCTCCTCCCAGTCCCTTACCCGCAAGCCAGGGTAAGTTGTTTTGCTAACCACCACACCAGAGGTGACCCCTTTCAACTTTTGTTTTAATTTATATTTGACTAGCTCTGCTAAAAATATTTTCCTGAAATGCACTTTACTTTATTTTCGAAAATTAGTACTGTAATTCTTATGTGGATTCTCCGTGGGTTCGATTATACATTTCGCCTTCTTATGAATGAAACAATATTAGCTAATTTTGTATTAACAATAATATCACTGTTACCCCATACCCCTCAGTCTCTCAATATGCTATAGACGGAAATTTGTAATGCCTAAATAATTAATTTATTTCCCCATTTGTCAAGTTTCTTGAGACAACCGAAGCGCAGTTTTATCTATGCAAACAATGTACTGAACATGCTCAGTCACTTTTGAGAGGATGATGGGTTTTGTCTAATATTGATATTATAGGGCTATTTATGTGATCCAATAAATGTTCCTAGGACTACCGTCGAGATAGAGGATGAGCTAGTACAACGGCCCCTGTCCCTATCTAGTGGAGGCTGCCCATACATTAAGGAGGTTGTAGAGGCGATAGTGTATTACACCGCAGTGATTAGCCAGAAATGCATTATGCATGTTGTGTGGAATCGTGTGGGCGTTCTTCCTGCTCTCTTAGCAGGATCGTGTCTTGAGTTTTAACGTCATCGTTAACTAACTCGACATTTTGTATATTTCCTCTCTTGGAGTGCTTAATCACTCTTATAACTCCCTGTTTCATTCTCTATTTATGATCCCTTTTAAATAGCTACGTATCAACCGAACTCAGTTCTAGGTCTTACAAAGGAATAAATCATTAAATAAAAAGAGATTCGACTCGTGATATCCTTTATTTTTACACTGGGACTCAAGTAACTTAATAAGTCACAGTAATCATAAATAAGTCAGTCTTGTACTTGATGACTGCTTTACCTTCAGAAAAATTGTGCAGTACCGCTTGGACAAAAAATTCATCTACAGCTATCTTTCAAAACCTTTTTTTCGTCCCAAACTTAAGTTTTTGAATCTATATTTCTTGAAATGCTTATTTCAACTTTCTTTTTTGTATTTCTTTTTGATATTTTTTCCAGTTTTATTCAGAGACGGTTGCTTTCCAGAACATCATCGTAGGTAATCTCCATCTCCTGTAAATATTTTTCTACCTCTTCGAACCAGGCAGGTTTGGTCTCCTTTTCTTTAAAATATGTAAAATCAGGTTCGTTTGCCTATCATTAAATCTTTTTTCAGACATCTAAAACCGTGTGATTTATTATTTACATACTGCTAGAGTAAGGGCATCAGTTTTATTTACAGTTACAGCATCTTTTTGTATTTATAATCATTACTAATTTAATAAACTAACAATTTAAAAAAAATATGATTCCATCCGTAAACTATGATGATTATTATAGGTCCGGTTATTATTTTTTATTTCACCGTAAATTGAACTGTAAATGACTATCATTGAATAATTACATAGATGAATATAAAAAATGGGTTAATGGAAGCAAACGCCATTAATCACATAGGTGGATCAGCGGAAACCGATCAAATCAGGTGGTTGGAAAAAATTAGAACCGGTCCACCAGATCCGTAATCACGTTTATCCACGCCCTTCCTTTAATCGTAGCCGAAACCATCAACATCAGCCGGCCCGTCTGATAAAAGGATTGAGGAAGGAATCTGGTTCAGTGTGGTAGGGCAGCAGGTGGTGGAAACGCTAGTGTTTCCAGCGAGGTATAATTTACTGAGTTGAGTTTGGAAGCATCTGCCGTGTTAGTCATTCCTCGCAGCTGGTACCTCCTTGCACCGCCAGGGGGTCCCGTGTTCCTAGGATACGGACAAGGCGCTGAATTGCCGAGACGGGAGCTTGAAGAAAATATTATTCATTTATGCAAACATAAATATACGGAACGCAGTGTCGACACAACTCGTAACGGGAATTATCGGATTTACTAAACGGGATAAAGAGAAAAACAATAAATCAACAGCTTTATGGAAATAATCACATATAAACACTTTACCAACAAAACCTACTCGTTTTACACTTCACTCCGAAACGTAATGTAAATCATCACTTCAGGACAAACCGAACTTTTAAATGAATATTACATTGATCTGGAAATGGTTGACTGGTTATATCAGAGGGCGCATTAAATAAATTTTACACAATATTGGGTTCTTTACTGATCACCAATACATTAATATAACTAGATAAATATCAGATATATTTATATCTAAAACTTCATTTAACATCCATTAATTTAAAAAAAATTTATATCCTCACTTTCTCATCATGAGGAAGAAAATGTAAAGATAGGATATGTATCAATGGCTCGAAAAAACAAAAACAAAAGCGTACTATAATCCATGAAATGTCTTTGGCTAATTACCAAATCTGTTTCTAGGCCAACAATTGTGCAAGGTGATTTGGCCGAAATCACAGCTCCACTAGCCAGGACTTCCCACCAACTAATGCCCGCATTATAGAGGTTGGCTGAGTACCAGAAGGCAATCATGACCCCATAGAGCCGACCTGGCCTGATTACAAAATAATTATATGGCACAAACTTTTAGGAACCCGGTACCAGAAGAATTCTAATAACGCCGTAACACTGCGAATTTCAAAATAGGTGCAATAACTTCATACTTTAATCAAGACAAGTAATAGAATTGTTTCATGTGGCAAGCTAAACTCACACTTATCTTTTGGTAAAGTATGGCACAGCAAATTCTATTCCAAATAAAAATAATCCACATTAGTTTTATATTAAATTTACTCGTATGAATCCGGGAAGTTTGGGTGCAAATGAGAAACACCAAGCCTTTACCTTATACGGTTCCTGATTATTCCAAACTTAATACAATTAAGGAGAAAGCTGTGGAAGTATTTTTGTGACTCCCAAATTAAATCGAATCCTCCTCGATAAGCGGAGAATTTCTTTCGGGAGGGGAACACGTTTTGACAATAAAACTCCGCTCCGACTCATTTGAGAACATTTGCTCCGAAGATCGTGGAATATCTCTCGCCCCCACGATCCGATCGTTACGCGATATACTTTCCACCGTTTACCAGATCTTCGATAACCCTCGTCCACCTTTCGTGTTTTCCGGAAAGGCAATGTGTTACCGCAATCTCCATCACGGAGAGGGAATCCCAACAATAGCCTGTGGATGACCCCATTCCGATCCTACCAAAACCCTAACAATACCTATTATTGTAGTGATTTATTGTTATTATTATTCGTGAGGTTATTCTCTTTCCAATCGGGAACGGGAATAAGCTCCAGGAAAAGACAGCTCGAAAAGGGCAGGAAGCGAGTACAAGTGAAGTGTCGGAATATCGTAACTGGAAGTTATAGGAGCATCCTATCACTAGCCAATCTAAGGCAATTCTATGAGTCATGTCTACCCTCTAGTTATAAACTTGTAACTTGAAACATACTAATATTTCATGTTCATGTTGATCTTGACCATACATCCTGTACCACTAAAGCCCTTGAAAAATCAAAGGTTCAATGGGAGTTAGAGACCGGACTTTTTCTAGGGCAACGGTTGTGCAGTGTCAAGCACCGGGATATGAACCCGGGACTTTCGTAAAGGCAACTCAGCACTGTACCCTTAACCATATTATAATAATAATAAGGCACAGCTAACCCGAAGGCTCGATGGCGACACTACCAAAAACCCGAACCCAAATCCGTCAGATCACTCTGAACGCAATCTTCCAACATACGCCTCGGACTACCCCTCAGACGCTTCCCAGTCGTCACAGCGCTTACTAAAATCATCCCCTTAGCCATATACTTAATTAAAATTTTAATTTTGGCCATTGTGGTCCAACAACGAAACCCCGACGCTCCTGTTTAAGAAAGTTCGGTATAGGTTACAAGAGAAGCCCTACGACGGAATTCCATACCTAGCTCGATGAAGAAGAAAAACAATTAGAAACAGGTTCCGTAGGCCTGACCACGGGTCAGCGGTTCCGAAATATAATTAATTCTGACCTTATATCCTTAAAAAAAATTTTTTTTTTATTAACTAAGTTAATACAAGAAGAAATGTATTAAATTTGCACATTTAGACTAATCTTTATCTATTATCCTACTGTTAAAGCATAACGTACGTTTGTAGTCTGTATATTATATTTTATTCTTAATTTAATTTTGAAATAATATACCTGTCAAAATTTTTAAACTAATAGTGACAGTTTTTCATTAAAAAAATATTTAATGCTCTATCAGAATTTAATAAAGACAATATTGTAAACATTAATAACATTTCATTTTTTTTAATATTTGAAATTTTCATAGTTTTAATACATTTAAAAATATTAATAGATTATCAACATGTATTTATTGTTAAGTATAATATAGAGGATCTGTATTGTACTTAATGATCAATTCAAACATATCGTCAACTAAAAGTTTGTATATATTTAAAATATTCAATAAAAATGTTTCAAAAAAGTTAAATATTGATAAGAAGCGAGGGGATGGTTGACTGGAAGATAGACGTAAGGAAGAAAATAGTTGGGGGTGCAGTCAAATAAAAACACTAAATAAGTGGTTACTTATTTAATTATGTGCCGACGTTTCGACCCACTTTGTGGGTCATCTTCAGGGCTATAGGAGCCTGGAGCAAGACTAGAAGCCTGTTTCCTTGCACATAAGTAACCACTACTTGTACATAAGTAACCACTTATTTAGTGTTTTTATTTGACTGCACCACCAACTATTTTCTTCCTTATATAAATATTGATAATTAGAATTATGGGTACGGTAGAGAAATAAGGATGCTTTTTGGTCATCTAACTTAACTAAATACATATCATTACGCCATTATAAATATCTTATGAAAACTACTGAATAATCCAATACAATTAGAAGAAAGATATTCTGCTTTTTTATTAAACAGTAATTTCAGAAATACAAATGATTGAGATCAATATTGAACCAAAAAAAAAAAAATTAAAAAATGGCATTTATTCTCAAAGAAATATACGTCACTGGTAACTTTCCAAGCAAAAAAATCATATATTTGTAACCCTTTTTGCTGGTCAACAATATATATTTTTAAAAAGGTTTATAGCAATGTGATTCAATATAAAAAAAAAAAATTCATATTATTTATGCAGATATACATCATTTTATCATGACTTGTTTATAGTTGTAAAACATATAGTAAATACTTTGATTTATATTATATTAATATGCTACCATAAAATAAGGCTAGAGGTTCGAACAAGATTGATTTTACATATCACTAGAACGCTACAGCTGGAACCGGTCGTTGTGCATTATAATTCAATGCATATACGATCGACTATTAAAGTCTTCTAGGCGGACGTATATTGATGACTGACACTAATGATAAGTTACGACTACAAATTGTCCGGCACTGAAATATAATACAGAAGTGATGATCCTAGAAAAAAAACCCTAAAAAGAGACAAAACCAACTAATCTACAAACGAATAATTAACAGAGTATAACGTGTTAAAAACTATTAATAAAAAAATTGGAGTTTTATGTAAAAAGTTAATGTAATATAAAAATAAATATTTTTGACGGATACAAAAATTAGCTATTAACTACAAGTTGATTTAAATCTAATACTTTCTTATGTTATATAAATGTTAAAAATCTTTTTTTTTCAATAAAACTTTTTGCTATCTGCAAGCTCTCTTCCATAATAGTTTTTCGGGAAATGGATAAATAATCAACTTTTGATAGAAAATACTTGATTTTCAATTCAGATATTTTATTAGATTATTTCTGGATTAAAAATTAATTATTATAAAACTATACACTATCATCCATAACTATTATGAGAATAATAATTTTTCATAATTTACAGTCCGATGTGAACAGCCTAAGAGCTTTTTTTAAGAAAAAAAACTAAGGAGTTTTGTTTAGAAAAATAATAAAAATAGGTAAGACGATAACAAATAAAAACTGTTAATGATCCGCCATAAAATTATATTAAGTAAACAAATGCGATAGAAAAATAAGCGCATATAAATTGAATTCATAGGCTACCAAGAAATATTAATCAGTTCGAAGTTACTTGTTTGTCGTGAGGAACAGTATATCTGGCGCGCCTGCAATAGGTAAGGGGACTTCAATACTATTTTTTTTTCTTTAATTTTATACTTATTCATCCAAACAATACTTTACGTTATAATATTTGAATAATATATATGGGCAGTTTCTCCACTTGTCTCTAAAACGTACCTATCCAAAATGCCAAGAGCAAATGCATCGTCCATAAAATCTACAACCCCGGTGAGTAAGTGGTTAATTCCAATATTCTCCAAAATAGGTTTTTCGTACTTAGGGAAGCGTGTAATAAATAAATAGAGGCTAATTCAAGCATTGTCTTGAAATAGAGTTATTGCTTTTATTAAAACTCCATTTGAAGTCCAAACCTACGAATGAAGACATGATTCCGCTTCCTTGAATACAGTCAACTCACACTGAACAAGATATAACAAAACTACTTAATCACCGGGTCTTTAGAAATATCATCCACAATATGTACTTGTTGAATTATTATAACACAGCTGTCAATTTCAATCACTACATTTTTATTAAATTTAATTAGTAAAACTATAGGGTGGAAATGATAATCACAGCAGAAATATGAATTCACACGGTTCTTATATCATTGTTATCGAAACTCTTTTCAGTTAAAATATACTCCTGAGTTTCTTATATCATTCGAAGCTAAGATAATAATGTCATTGTATTCCACCACACTGGGGGCGTACTCGTTAGGCTTATAAATAAAATAAAATAAAAACTAAATAAATAAAGTAGAAAGTGTCGAAGCACGGCCTTGACGAGCGGGTTTACTGCTCCACTGAAGAGTGAAATTTTCGAACACCTGGTCCCAAAGCCCCGAGGCTTCGGGTTGTCTCGATTCGCTCCGGGTCGGTTCGCGATGTCGGAAGATCTGGGACAGGTGTAGAGCATGATATTCCGAAGTGTGTCCGCCCAGAAGGCGTCTCTTGGAGCATGTGTCTAGACCCTTCTTGCACGTGGGCTCGCTGGAGAGGTGCATCTAACTCCAGGCCCTGATTTGAATAACTACCATATGGCCATCTGTTAATGAGTTCTAGTGAGGTCTCGGAGTTGCACCACAGGGCCTAGGCTTCCTACACATAGCTATATCTCTCATCCCAGAGATCTATATCTCTTCTTGATGAACTATGACCGGCTCATTATATTCTGATCACCAGTAGGCTCACAGAGCTTTTTAACATCAATCTGTTATTTTTTCATCTAAAGAAGTTTATATTTATCCTTAAAATGGTAAATAGTATAAATGAATAAAAATAAAAACAAGGCAAGTCTACAGTATATGATTAATTATATTAATTTTAGCTGGAGTGGACAATAAAAGTATTTGAACCTTATGTGTATATACATACATATATACATACATATATATATATATATATATATATATATATATATATATATATATATATATATATATATATATATATATATATATATGTATGTATATATATATTTTTTTATCCATTATTTTTTGTTAATTGTTTTAATTTTTAAATATTTTTATTTTGAAGAGAAAAGATTTGCTCCGGCCGGGATTCGAACCCGGCCGTCCGTCTCTCCGTGACAGCACTCTACCAATTGAGCTACCGGAGTCGCTTCCCAGTAGAGACAAATCTGTTCTCTTATATAAAGGATAAAATGTTTTCAGATAAGAGAACGGATTTGTCCCTGCTGGGAAGCGACTCCGGTAGCTCAATTGGTAGAGCGCTGTCACGGAGAGACGGACGACCCGTATTTTTTCCAAAAAACCAATGGTATTAATTATCTATAGTAAAAAAAGAGATCATTTAGAATAGAAACCCCGTCAACGAAAAAATGCACAAATGCCGATTTTAAATAAGCTTATTTTATGGTAGAACTTCGGAAAAAATAATTGATTAATTGCGAACTTATATATTTATTGTGCCCCCAACAGAATGCTGACATATACAATTAAAAATATATATTCACAAAAATAAGAAAAACCAATTATATCGGCCCAACCAACATAACCAGAAACTCTAATGATGGACATTTTTTCTTCCTCGACCATCCCATAATAAACGAAACATCCGTTGCACGAACACCTCAAAACCAGAAAATATCGTTTGGTTTCCTCTTTTTCTAAAATCTAACTGGGATTGACCGCACAACAAACCTACCGGTCACGTAGAAACAACTTTTTTCCAACATATTTTTAGAGACGGGGTGATGAAGCAATACTCGAGAATAGCTCATTAAATCGTTAATACAAAACGAGCAAAGTAGGAAACCATTTGTATTGTATATATTTGTAAAATTAACAAAACTATGCTTTCACTTATGCATAAATTTTTATCAGACCATTAAAAAAACTTATAAACAAAATAATAAATGTTATGATTTAGGGTAAAAACTATCTGTCCTCATTTAATTAGAAAATTATTAAACGTTATAAAACATTTGTAATTTATTTAAAAAAACTAAAAAAAAACAACAGCTCACCTCTTGTCTAGGGTTCAGTAAATGGTAGACTGGACAACGGTTGTGCAGAAAGGAGACTTGTCCAACTTTATAGAGGATATGTGTTCCCCAGGAAGGTCTACCCACCCCCAGGGTAAATCCATATCTTTTATCAGATTATGCATAGTTCTTTTTCTAATCTTTCAGATTCGGATGCCTTTTTCGGATTTGAAACCGGTATCTACAGAATAACAACGCAGCGGTCTACCACTTAGCTTCCTCGCCCCCTTTAAGTCATGATAATACTGATTTAATAATAATAAGACGGTACCCAAAATAGGAAGGAAATGGCAGCGAAGCACAAATCCCGTCCGTGTACGCTCGTTGTCCCAGAAACAGTACAGGTTCTACCACGTACTGGCTATGACCATAGCTTACATTAAAAAAAAAAATTATAATAAAGGCTTAGCGAACCAGAGATAAGAAGATGAAAAAGCCATAAATACAATCAATTACGGAGAAAAACATAGAGAGTGAAAGATCGAGAAGCGCCTTTCGTGGAAATTATTACGTCAGTATCAAAATTTCTAAAAAAAAAAAATAAAAAATGTAAAACTAACGTGGATCAAATGTTCCCATGTTTATCAACTCAACAACCAGTTTCGCAACTTGTCTAATTAAATCATTTCCCGTAATAAGATTCCCTTTCGTCGCAGAATTGGCTGAAGTTCCAGTTTTCGTAATTATTGCTAACAGGGAGAAAGCATGGAATTAGTGGCTGGATCAACTCGACCATTAAATTAAGAGGGGCTATAAAAATAACTGTGGGAGTATAATAAAAGTTATTACAACCTTGATAGCCTATCAAATCTTAAATGTTGTAAGTTTAATGCGAGATTCCTTGTTGCTGGTTTTTCCTATTCATCCATCAAGAAATAAATATCCCAGCTACCTGAAGTATAGGTAACCTATCCTACAGGTACAGGAAGTAATCGTATGAAGTGCCATGAGAAACGTCTAGATATATACAAATAAAGTCTTCAGCCTCGGTGAAATAGTGGTTAAGTCAAATTTTGCCCAGAGAGAGTGAATTGCATTGAGGGAAGCGGATTAGCCTCTTTCTTTTAGATTTTGGCATGGAATGGAGTTTTAATATAAACGATAGCCCTTTCCTAAGCCAATATTTGACTATATATATATATATATATATATATATATATATATATATACATATATATATATATATATATATATATATATATATATATATATATATATATATATAAATAATAATAATAAATATATATTTACATATATATAATACTGTAATATTTATGCTATACACTCTTATTTTTATTAATTCACTTTCTTGTTTTTATGGTATACTTATTGGTTATTTTGTGCACAATAATTTGGTTTATACTTATCACCTTAGCTGAGTACACTATTCCTTTTCTAGATTGGGATATTGTATGTAAATACACTAACTGTATGTAAAACACACTGTAGTCTTATACATTTTTTGCTTGTCCGAATCTATTTTTTTATGTAATAGAGAGATAGTCACAAATCCATAAATTTTAAGACTGTAATTACTGAGCTCAAGATTGTAGATTCGTGTAATGAAATATAATAAGAAGCGTACAAAAATTATTAACTCCGTATTTTTTATACCATATTGAGATAAATAATTAATTTAAGAGATAATTAATTGTTTCTATCCAATGCTAATTTCCCATAATTGCTAGTTCACCTACACGTGCATATAACCGACTAAGATACTCGACTTAAAGCATGTGAGGGACTGCATGGGGTGATCCACGAGTTGAGGCAGGAACAAAGAGGACACACCTAGAAGGGCTTATCTCTGACAGTACGGACAATTAGCACGCCTGGTCCTGTTCCAAGGATCAGTGAACTCGCAATGCTACGGACCTGGGGGGCAATAAGCTCTTTACTCAATGTGGCAGTGGACGCCTCACTGATGTGTGGGAGGGTTCAAGGAACTATTCTTCGGTCACGAAAATGATCGTGAAGTCGAACGAAGTAAAAGAATATCTCGTGGGTACAGTTTAAAAGGTACAGAGATATTATATTTCACAAATGATTAAAAGAAAATCAAATGTATGTAACCCTATCGAAATCCATGATTCGTCATTATAACCAAATATAAATAAAAACAATTGAAAAATCCTCTATACAAAAATCAGGTTTTTTGAGTTATGACGTAGTTTTTTTTTAAGGAGCGTTATGTAACAAGAAAGAATTTATTGATACGATTCCTAGCAGAATTTTGATGACAGATGTATAAGTTCACAAAAGCGAATCACTACTACTCGTATTGCCCATCCAATACGTGACCATGACATAGGACGGAAATCTATTTAACGACATCAGACGTGATATCAAACCAATACAGGGATCGTAAATACAATAATATTATAATGTGAACAATTTTCTGCAACTGAAATAGGTTTAGTTGATAAACATTCCAAGATATAATATGAACTCATGGATGAAATTCACGTCGCTGGAAAATCCAAAGCAATGAACTGAAATTAAGGAATGTGTTTTTGTTTACTCGTAGTATATATATTTTTTAATACATTTTAAAAATTGCATCTTAAAACTAACCTAAAGGAGCCAATACAGCACAAATCAAATTTTAATTTAGTTTTCGCAACGTAAACACTGTATGACAGTTACAGAATAAGACTCTGACAATGACTAGCTTTGCACAGAAAGTCTACTTTCTGTTTGCTACACTTAATTTGTCGGATTGTTTAACAAAGCCCCAAAAGGCAACATGAATAATGGTAAAAGACTAAGCGAACCCAAAGACTCTATGCCGGTACTACAATTAGCCAATTTAAAAAACCCCATCCATGGATCGACCAAATTTATAAGATCAATGGAAGAACGCAATACGTCCACCTAAGCTTCGGACAATCCTTGGATATTAACAATGCTTTATTACATTATAGGAATTCTTGTGAACTATTCAAACACGGTACATAACAAACACTAACCTGTTTCTTGAGTAGATTGGACCTCTGCTGATCAAGATGGCACTGCCGCTCCAGACAGGCGAGGTAGAGGAGTTGCCAGCGGCGCTCAAGGCTCCTCGCGAAGTTGGCCGCCTGGGATGGCTCTACACGTCGTCCCCTGACCCAGGAGGAAATCGAAGTGTCCGGCACCTGGTCTTCTTCCGCGGTGGACAGTCTCTCGCACAGTCGGACCACGGATCCCACTATCCGACCATGCGCCCATACATCTTTGGATATAGCCTGCAACAGAGAAGGGAAAATGAGTTATCGTGCATAATAAAAAGTAATATGTAATAGAATTATAATACATAGCTTTATAAGAGCAAATAGGTTAAGTTTGGCATATTTGTTAAATGAATAAAAATAAGACCGCCAAAGAGTCTGATGGAGATAAAAAGGGTTGGAAAGAGGAGAGGAAGACCACGAAGCAGAGCAGGAGGATGAGGTGTCTAAGAGGCCTCGAAACTGAATGTCAGAGATTAGAAAAGGGAAGCAACGAAAAAAAGAGGAATGGAGATGGGAAATCCAGGACGCCTAGGATCAACGGTGCCGAGAAGTAAAGTAAATGTATATTTATTTATGAGTGTATATAATAATTCTAAGGGCATGTGCCTAGTGCAGAACAGGCCCAGACACATTTATATGATCTTCGGTTAATGAAGGAAATGAATCAACATCATTAATATATAAAGCATCAGTTGTTACCAACGTATCAATTATAGTTTCGTGGTAATCGCTTGTAATCATTTCCTAATAGTACTTTATCGATTAGGAGTTTCGTAGTATTCACGTGTAATTATTTCCTAATAATCATGGTTTAGTGCTTAGGCAAAGGTAGCTCATGTGAATGCCTTATTGTAAATATAATTACAAATTACTGTTTTTCGCTTTGCCTTAGTCCTTTTTTAATTAAGGGGTTATTAAGTTATTGTAGATAGAGCAATCAGAAATAAGCGATCTTACTTCTGCAGACATGATTCAAAACCAGCGTTTTCGGTTTTACGAATTCTGAGATGTGCCACGAATCCACAATCCAGCCCAAACAACTAGTTCACGTTTCTAAATTTTGCAAGAGAGAAAAAAAAAAGTGATCTTGTCCAGGACTAGTACTATATCTACAGTAAACAAAATATTGAAGGCGTTGTCAGGACTGTGCTATCTTGCGGACAAGTGTCCTTTCTGTAATAAACGATGCGTTCTGTCTCTGATGTTTAAAGTTTTAAAAACGAAAATGTCGAAAGTTGGACTAGTTTCCTTTCTAGTTAGAGATTCATATACTATATGACAGTCTCGTGTTACAGAAGAGTCTATGTTAGTCTCTAGGCACTAAATGCTAAGGAGTGAATTCTAAGGAGTAAAACGTTAACGATAGAGTTAAAGATAGACTTTATCTTTTTCTCACTATAATCTTGTTGCTTTATTTTAGCCAATTGTTGTTTATGATATAAGCATAATAATTGAGCATTATAGAAGGGATGGTAGCGTGTAGCTCGGGGTTCCTGATCTATTAAGATAACCCCCCACGTGCCCCGCTGACAGCCCCCATTTGTTCATCGCAGTTAACTGACAGCACTAACTCGGGAGTCGATAACCGTCCAGAAGAAGGCAACTGATCCAATGTACTTCACGGTTGGATGAATCCTTTTAGTGTATATACTAAAGCTAGTGACTACAAAAGAGGAAAACCTCTATACATATATACTATTACAGGTATTGAGCTCAATACATGGTAAGGACTGTAATGTTCCTTAGACAAAGGTTGAACAAAAAGACGATTTGGTTAAGATCACACTCAACCACCAAGTTTTCCCCCAATTAAGATTACACAAATCAAAGATATTGGATGAGCTCCAGTAAGGTCTCAATATCCAAAAGAATAGATTAAATGTAATTAATAGAAAAAATAATTTATCTGTTAGAGGCGTTATCGACCTCCTAGGGAAGAATCACAAAAAAATTAATAATATTGAGCAATAGTAATAGTATTAGAAGTATATGCTACGCTTTTCTCAAAAGTGAGAAAAATAGAACATAAATAAGATCATCAAATATTATATGTTTTTTAAATATTAAAATATGTAATAATAATTATATTTATAAAACCTATCACAGGACTATAATTTATTATAAGCCTGAGTTTAAAACAGTCCTACTAAAACATCAGCAGAGAAGCCATTTTAATCCGGTTTGTATAATGTTCTTATTCAAGGAGAAAAATGGGAACGAAAACCATACAAATAAATTAGGAAAACCATAGAAAACAGAAAACGTGTCTACCGGCCAAGTGGAGTGTGACTTTCCAAGGGGTTCAAAAAGTAATATTTAAATAATATAATATGTGTATATATTTGTATATGTATATAAATATACATATATTTTTATCAGAATACATTTTGTATTTATTTTAAACTTTAAACATTTAAATAAGCAATTATTTTTGAAAGTGGTCCATTTATCAAGGGTTTGCGTTTGAATTAACTTTAAAACAAGGGCAAAAGTTATGTTTTTAACACTAAAAATATTGTAAATTTTATAAGGTAATCATCAAAATTATTTATAAGCATAAACGATTTAAAAAAAAAATCGTTTATTAGATATTACGTGGATTTTTATTAGATACAAATGTACTTCCAAAGATACCACATACATATTTTTCTCTGAAATATTACATGAAACAGTATTATATATGGTATTTTTATATTATTCTTAAAAACTATTTTTATAATTTGTTTATTATTATTCCCTTGACATAATGTCTAGGTTTTTAAAAAAATATATTTTCATTTGTTCTATATTATATATATCTTTAAACAGCATGGACCAAATCATTCAAACCTAAATACTTCAGAAAAAATACTGATGTCTAACCTTTGGTATGGATTACCTTATCAGTCATATTTGACGTGAGATCAGAGCGTTCTTTATTGGGGTTTGATGGAAGATAATTTTAGTTTTAGATATGTTTATGCATACATTTAAAATGCGCCCATCCATTGTAAACAGATCTATCGTAAATATTGAATTATGTAATACATAAATTAAGAATCGTTCTACAGAAAGCGAATCCAGACGAAATAATAAACCAAATCGTTACCGCGCGTCACGAACGAACGGTTTAAATGGGCATTTATCCTATGGAAGATTCTTCCACGTAACGAGCACTATTTCACAATCTAATGGTCCCAAGGAGGTTACATCGACATCGAAGAATGGTTGCTAAAATAAGATCGTTTTATTAAGGACACGTGTAATAGCCGGTTTCTAGGAACAATAAAACAAACGATACTAATGTAAGAGCTTTGCGTCATCGGAACGTGTTAGCACGAAATCAGTTAAATAACGTAAAGAATCAATAACATTAAACAGTATTATAATACAAGTAAATAGAATGAATGAAACTTAACCGCGTGAAATAATGGCAAGTGCAGAAACTACCCCTACTGGTAGTACTGAAATAACAAATTCAACTTAAAAGGTCACGAGACTTATCAGGTGCCTCGGAGGGTTATCAAGAGAAGAAGTAGCTAGTTTTGAAACTAGTGGCCTGGAGTAGGAAGTTTGTCATGTAAGAATTGATATCGGGTTCGGGCCAAATCAGCAACAAATGGGACATTGGAAGTCATTATGGATGACTTTATTCTAACAAGGTAAAGAGCGTTAAGGAGTTTACGAAGGATTAGATATGAGTGGCTTGGTAGAGTCCCAAAGCTGTACTCCGTAAGTCCAAATGGGTCTTATAATACTTATGTATATGAGACTGGTAATTAATTGGTATATTAAGCAGACCGTCTGGTAAGATTTGAAGCAGCCTGAAACAGCGAGCGGTTTATTGCCGTTTCGGACAAGTAATTGCATGATTGAGACAATACTCTTGTAAGACAACAGTTGTGTAGGAACTCTATAGAGGAGTGTGACTTTATAGAGACTAGGTCTACCAAAGGAGAGTCTGTAGATCCCACAGGGTCCATCTGTTTATGCTATAATAATATATCTCCCACAGATGGATTTGTACCCGGGACATTTCCTCTTACTCATGCTTCGAGCTATACAGATCCCCCATATTAAAACAAATATTTTTGTTATTTGCCTCCTAAATAAAAAGTTATCTATTAACAATAACCATTAAAATATTTTATGACGAATTATAAGAATTGTAGAACATCTTTAAGGACACACAGGGAAGATGAGACGCTATGAGACGACAAGACAGCAATTAAGAGTTATTAATAATTCATTGTGCTTCGGTCCTACAGGACTGTGTCATGAATATTGTATCGCTCGCACCATCCTCACAATAACAGTTTAAATAATTTAAGTTATTCCTTGTATTATTATGCCATCGATAAATAGTCATAAACGGTTATGAAGATCGTAAAAAAGGTTCTGCAAGTCTAATTTGTCAGTAAAAATAGTTCAGAATTAAACACACTTATAAAAAACCATTAAAAGCACGGAACTTCAAGTTTTCAGATTTTTTATGTAATAAATCTGGAAAAGTATCCACTCATACGAATTCCCTTTACATCCCTTGATAACCGAATAATCAGAATACGATTTCGAACAAATTGAAAGGCTGAACGGATGAAAACTGAAGATTTGACTAGATTACACTACATACTGTTCTAACCTAGTGTAGTAATTAATAATTATAATAACACATAATTAGAGATAATAAATGGCTGATTAATAGACATTTTATTTTTAACTGTTAATTTAATAATTACTCGCTAGTTCTATTTTTGTTATAATATTAGTCTCTTTACCTAAGTATCGATTTAATATGCTATTGTTATTAATCAAAATCCAATTGTTTTATTTTGTAACGTTTAATTTCAAATTTATTCCAAATATTGAATTTTTAAACGTTTTTGTATATTTTTTATTTTATTATGTAACAGCCTAGGGATAATTGAGAATTCGACGTAAGCAAGAACTCTCCAATATTAAGTTATTAACTATATCTTATTCACTTCTTTCTTGCTTTAAAAATACTTTTTTTTTTTTTATAACTATGAAGCGAAACTTTCTTCAAAAAAGTATTAATAAAAAATTAGGGAGAAAATGTTGTCTATTGTTGATACGCACAAAATACGTGACTGTCGTTTCAGGAAGGACAACCCATGAACCGGGTTGAGAATTTTTTCTGTTTTTTTTATTCTATTGTAGAAACTTAAAAAAAAAGTGAAGAAAAAGTTGTCAAAACAGTCGTCGCCATGAAGAAAATTCGTAACGGTTCTAACATAGAAAAGTAAATAATCTTTTTCAATAGAAGCGATAGATAAATATCTCATTTCTAACAGAAAACTGACAGAACAAATGAAAGAGAAAGTACTGTCCGTCCTTGCAAAAGATACAATTTAGTCTCTTTGTAGTGTATAAATTAATAAAACCTGTTTGTACTTAAATAGAAAGCATTGGGACTTGCTAGCTTTATTTTTCGAATACGTTTTTCGCAATCGAAGTCATCAAAGACATTAAGAAATCAGATGAGTAAAATATTTTTTTTTTTAATTTATTTATTGGCTCTTAAACTGTAAATAGAATTACTGATGCATAATGGCAGAAGGGCCTGCCCAAACACTGATCTCTGAGAAAAAGCGGATCCTTTGATCTGAATAATTTTTAAATAATAAAATGGGATAGCACCCTGAGATCGTTATACTTAATATATAGTAATTCTATATCATTAATACGTAAGAGATATATCCCTCTTCTCTACAGGTTGAAGTAACTAGGAGCTGTGCATTAAATAGCTGTTTTGTCCCTTAAGGGTAAATGTACCGATCCTAAGGGACATTTAAGCTACCTGTTCAATGCCCCATACCCTAATGTTCCAAAAAGTTTGACATATAACAAATCAAAAGTTGAATTATGTTAAATACGTTCTGTGTGAATAGTCATGTTTGCAATGTTGATGCATATAAAATTGAGCATAGAGTTTACACAGTACGAATCATATTGCTTCTTTTAAGTGTGCGATGTGATAAAGAAATGATAATATATCAATGACTGAATAGATGCTTATTACGCACTTATTTAGCAGGTAACTGATAAGTCGCCGGTTCAGTTTCTAATCCTAACTATTCCAATTCATCAATAGCGCTGAGTTAAACATGCTGATGCTTTTTTTTATTGCTGATGCTTATGCTTTTTAAATTATTTAGTACTCTAACGATCTGAAGATAT
Source organism: Troilus luridus (assembly GCA_964056705.1). NCBI lineage: Eukaryota > Metazoa > Arthropoda > Insecta > Hemiptera > Pentatomidae > Troilus > Troilus luridus. The sequence goes on along the minus strand of OZ057415.1, from coordinate 69,802,845 downwards.
GGGCAATCTTTGTGGGTTGCGTCTTTAGAAAAGAACGATATATAAAACAGGATTAAGATATATGAGGCCGTGGAAGAAGTTTTGCTAATTTTCAAGATTTTTTAGCTTCATAATCGCCTTGGGATGGTCATCGACCCTGCCAGCTCTAGAACATATGTTCTGGGATTTTTTCCAATAAAGGTCGGAGAATATCGTAAAGAAGGACAGACATACTGCAACAGCCTTCTTTGTCTTCAAGTCTAAAGTCTTTCTCTCTCGATATCTCTTTGAACCACAGTCGAACAGTACCTTCACCGTTAAAGCCGAGTTTGAAGTCGTAAAACAAAATCGAAAATTACGCTTTGACATCTTAGTAAAGACTGACTTATTTCCAAGTAGAAAAATGTTACAGAGATAGACAGACATACATTTTAGTTTGAAAGAGGATTAATAAGTCTTTACATTTATAAAAGTCAAAAAAACATAAACCCTTTACTATATTATTATTTTAAATAAAACATATAATCCAGCATTATTTTCCAGACAATCCAACATTAATTAACATATTTTTCATCTTGGCTATTAAGTATTCCAGGTACACTTTATTATACCAAGATTCCCTGGAAGCTCACTCTTGCCTCAGATGATATTAGAAAGCGTGCAAGAAGAAGAAACACGGAGACAGAAGGACGATAATGCACGATCTTCTGAACGTCCTTGCAATGTGACACAACTTGGTGAAGGGTACAGCCACGTACAACCAATCCCTTCAATTTCCAGCTCCATACTCATCAGGACTGTACTAATGGCTGTGGATGGAATATTAAACAGGAAACAGGAAATCATTTCTTAATGCCTTATTGATCAGAGCTTAGAGGGGCTTCACCGTCTAGACACCTCATGGTATCCGTTGGTTAAAACGTTTAATAAACTATAATCGTCATTCAAATCACGAAAATATACAAATATTGACAATTTTATAAGTTAACTAACAAAAATAAATTTATAGAATATAAGATACAAAAGCTTAAGAATGTGATTTCCATCTATACTCTTAAATTAAACATGAATAAAATAATTTTAAAAAATCTTTTTTCTTCGAATTCATTAATCTATACCCCTTAAAAAATACTGTGTCCTAGAACCAAAAAAAAATATTAAACCAATTTTTTTTTCTTAGCCTCTTGTGGTTTGATGGTTACTATCATGTACTAAGGAGGCAGTTTTGAAGGGATCTTTTTACTGTACCTATATTTTTTTTAAAGTAAATGATAATAAAATAATTGTTGTAAAATATTCTTAACGACTCAGTAAGAACAATGAGAGGGCAATGAAATTAATTAAAAACTTGGTCCAATAATCACATTGTAAAAACAAGAAGTACATATGAGAAATATATGATGGTCTATTAAAACTAACAATAACACTTTAAAAATTAATAAACTTACAAATTCATAAATTACAATGATAATCCTTGGATTAATTTTTCTTAAAAATAATTAAATCAATGTACAGCCTAGAGATATGTTTCAAGACCGCAGTGTATTTAATTAGATATTTAAGTGTATTTTCAACGCCTCTTAACCTTGAGAGAAGAACACTATACATTATGTTGACGTACATCAGAACTAAATGCATTTACCTTAGTTATATAACCAAAACCTTGTATAAATAGTTCATTTTTAAGTTTATTCAAGCGTTTAAAAAAATCCAGTGTCTAGTTACGAAGTACTGAGGGATTTATGAATGAAATAATTGCATATCTATACATATTATAAAACAAAGTCCTCGGCCGCGTTTGTTCGCGGTAAACTCAATAACTACTACACGGATTTTCATGCGGTTTTCACTAATAGATAGAGTGATTCATCAGGAAGGTTTAGGTATATAATTTGTCGAGGTTTTGTGTAAATGGGTTGGAATGTCGATGGGTTTCACCGAAGACGCTGCTTGCCTAATCCCGCGCAATTATCTAACGTGCAAGATAATAAATTCGTATATAAAGAAATATTTGGTTTTGTTTTTATTTTTATAATTTCTATATAACAAAGTACATTAGCTGAGATGGGAAGAAAGAAAATCAAGACTTCCAAAGAAAACTAACCAATGATATTCGCGTGGTCCTAAGTGATATAAGTGATTAAAAAAAAATACAGACAAATTATTTAGGCATAATATGCCTTATTACCCGAGCAAAGCTGGGGTGGATCTCTAGTATCTTATAAAAGATACAAGATTAAACAATATTAAATATTCTCACTAAATCGATTTAACATTTATATCATAAATAGTTTAGTTTAAATATACAAAACTGCTATCAGGATTATTTGCTATTATGTTATCAGGTAAACGTTCCACATTATCTGTTACATTAAATTGGCCAATATTTCCTCCTTCATTCTTCTCAGATGAGCATATCGTCCCAATCTTTTTCCTCAATAATTTGCAGTAAGTGTTTTGTTGGGTTTGCATTTGCTCTATCATTACGATAATAGGCCATCTTCCTAGCCAGGATACTCTATCAGGTCTCCTCCAATATTCCATCTCAGTGGCAAGTAGATTTTAACCTAAAGCAGCGGTTACCGTCTGCCTCTGCTCCTTATAGCAATTCTTTCAATTATGGACTTGAAAATGACACATTATAAACACCTTATAATTTGTATTATGTAGCTTTTAGGCCAGATTATTATGTTTCATTTCCTGTTCATGTTTGTTATTCTAAAGGGACTTATTCCTAGAATAAAGTTTCTTTTCTATTCACGTAAAGAAAAATTCAATCGTATGTAACCTCACGGAGAAATCCTCATGTCAAATGATACATTTGCATAATGATAGTGGGCGGTATCTGCCACAGCATTGATGCGAAAATCACAGGTTGGGAGGGACATTCTACTTTCGCGAAGTCCCGAAACAATGAAGACACGGAAATCCGATCCAGGGGGAGAGTGCTTGTCGAAATAACAGGGACTTGGAACGTGAGTTGTTCAAACAAACACCCAGAGACTCCAGAGGTCTGGAATCTGACATCTCCCTGGAACTGACTCCAGGGGCTAACCACTTTCCCATCCTGCACAGGACATTGCTCACAATTAGCAAAGCCAATTATTTACCTACACAATATACCACTTTCTATTCAGGACTCGGTGAGCCTTTTACCGAAACGAGGGAGAAGTCCCGGTCTTACGAAATACCTAAAGCCCTTAAGGAAAGGAATACTACTTCTTCCAAGATTTCTAGATATCTTCTTCGATAATCTGAGTACTGGAAGATTTGTCCATCTTGGTCTGCTGTCATGATAAATAGGACGACAAAATAACTAACGTATACAATTTTAAAAGAAGTGGCAACGCAGTGAAGAGTTTGCAATAAGGGAGATAATAGGCAGTCCAAAACAGGAACAACGGTTGTACAAAGAAGTGATTTGTCCTTGAGGTCGTTGAGGTCACGGTCAACTTCCAGGTTTTTCCCCAATCAAGGGTACCCACTTTCTAGAGGCTGGTGAGCTTCACCAGACCTTCGGGAACAACAATTCAGCTTTTTACCACTGTGCTACACCGCTCTCTATTTTACTATTATCGTTTATTAATTCCTTCCTAAAACTACTGTTAAGTAATTCTTTGGCCACCACCTGGACCATTTACTTCCATATTTAAGGTAAGGCCAACAAATATTACTCAGGATAAAAAGTAACAAGTCAAACATTGCGGTTAAAACACTCAAACAATAGATACACCTTAATACTGGATAGGACCGCATAAAGTCAAGCTGCGGTGAAGCCGTAAGAGCCATCAGATTATAAAAACCATATTTTACTATTAACGAATACTTTTTAAAAGAAGATAAAATGAGAAAACAATGGATGTGCCGAGTGGGAGGACAACGGAGTCGCCCGTCACAAATCCTTAATAATGGGCAAGAGACGTGTAGGTGTGGCCGCCAACCTGCTTCGAGGATAGGGCCACGAGAGCGTCCGTCATCGTGGGTTCCTGAGGAGATGTTTAAATTACCAGAAGTCGAGGAATAGGGAGGCTTCACTTATAACGCCAAAATAGTTAAGGAGATATGTACAAGATCATCTTGAATAATTGTTAGGTTACCATATAAATAAAAAAACCTGTACCAATAAAACCCAAAAAAGGTTATGCTTCAGTAAATGGTTGTGCTGGTAGGCGATTTGTCCTATATCAAGCAAAACCGCTAGATTTTTCTCTCTTATTTTGGGTAGCCATATAGAGGCTGGGTGAGCCCCAGGAGAGTCAAAGATCCACCTCCGGTCGCTAACAGATTTAATCATCATTCAGGATAGCATGCGTTCGAATGTAATCATTACTTATCGACAATAAACAAAATAGGACTAGCTCGAATTTAGTTTCCGCACTTATATATAGGTGACAAAGAAGCTACCATCAAGTTGGTATTTCGATTTAGGAGCACATTACCTACAGTCTAAATTATAACTTAACTAAACATCTGAATTTTTCCATGGATCAGTTTGAATGATTGTGTATAATATTTTTCCACAATAAATTACAAAATTATATAAAGCTACAGGCGTTGATGGCCTGAGGGTTTTACGCTTTTCAACACCGACAAACAATCTGATTTCATAAGTTCACCGAAGAATATTAAAATGCAGGATGGCTATAAACAGTCTGACAAGATATATTTGTATTTAGACTTGTTAAATACACTCGAAACGTCAGTTATCAGAATCTGTGTCGAAAAAAACCCAGAAAGCACCTCTATTATTTGCATACTTCGCTAAGATTGGAAGAACTGGGTTAGATAAACGAAATTATTTATTTCTTCCATAAACTTATAATATCGAAACGGATTTTAAATTATGAAACGGATTGGAACTGACGGCGAAGAGGAAGAAAAAATACGTGACTTACATCAGAGTGCTGCAGCCATTGTGGCCAAGGGTCGGTGAAGAAAAGCCTCATTGTGAACCGTCTCGAGAGTTAAAAAGTATAATAATCCATTCAACTCTTTGTAGCGCCCTTTGTCGAGTTTTCCACCGGAGCGGGTTGGGAAATGGATTGGTAAAACCTTACGTAACAGTGGCACCTGTCCGATACAAATGATTTTAGGACAGGATGTTTTATTTGTGAAAGGGAATAGAGAAGGAGAATTTAATCCATTATTATTTAATATAAGCAAATCTGCAAATAAAAGTCTATAATGCATTAATCTAGCATTCAGATATTTAAAAAAAATAGTCCAGAGACTTAAGTCAGGTTTAAAGTCAGACTGAGTTGAACAGTGTTCGTTGATAAATTACCATAAATTCGCAGCCCTGATGAATAAGTGGTTAAGTAGAATTTTGTAAAAATTGAGTTAACTGCTTTGATGGAGGCAGAATCGTGGTTTCTCGCTTGAAATGGAGTTGTAATATAAGATATAGCTCCTTTACATATCAATGCCTGAGTTAGCCAATTATTCTCTACGAAAATAACACGATTCTTCTTTAGGTACATGAAACTCAAGAAAATTCGACTTAATGAATTATTTGACTTTGGTGTAGACATATTAAAAATTAATAAATCAATAAAAAAAAAAAACCTGTGATGTTTATTTTGTCTCTTGTATTTATGACGATGGTATCCGCTGTGAATACAGTTTAGGAGGAAGCGGATGATAAAGTACCGGCATTCATTTGTAAAATCAGTTAAGGATTATAAATGTACAAAGTTTTTCAATATATATATGTAACTACATAAAACAATTTCGGCTTTATCAAAATATTTTAACTATTAATTTAGTTCAAACAAAATTAATTAATTATGACTTAAAAACTTATCAGATTCCTTTATAAAAATTTAAAAGATAGTAGTAGCATCTGCACCCTCTGGTAAAGCAAGTTGTACATTAGGGAGGGCCGAAAAAACACTTTTTTTTATTTCGAAGTTGTAATAGCGCGGAAAAGTTGGGGATTATATAGACAAAAAAAAAAGAAGAAAAAAATATCAAAATCGGCGATTTCACATTTTTACGAGTTATTTTTTATATCTTTAATATACTTTTTGTAACGCAATACTTAAGTATTTTTATTTTTGAACATAACAACATTGTGTTTTACTATGGTGTGAATAAATGAACAACTTCCGGTAGCGCAATGGCGCCAATGCTATAGAAAAATAGTACCAGAAAAAAAGATACTTAGGCCTATGACATGATGGGCGATAAAAGTAACTACGGGCATAGTACTTTTCGACTTGATCTATATTTAAAAAGCTTAAATATTTAAGTCACAGTATAGTTTTTAACAATAAAATTACTTTTATAAAAAAGAAATACAGAGTTCTGAGTAAATAGTCCATGTTAATTGAACCTGTCCATCAGTCCTGTTCTCTAAGGTACTTTGAAGACTGATTTTCTGGTGAAGCCAGGCATGATTGATCTGGACAGCAGAGTGGTTCTTATAAATCCGTCTCGAGATTCAGCTCCACGAACTTATCCTGAGGCTTCCGTGACGAGTTTTGCACGGCGTTCAACAGCTTGCGTTTGAACTGGGAATTGATTGATCTCGCCGTCACTGATTTCTGCCAACAATGGGGGAGATGATAATTCTCAGTCCATCCAGGTAAATCATTTCTGAGTATTCTTGCGCATTAATGTTGATTTTTGGTGGCGTGAATGTTCTTACTGTTTTCCTTCTTACATCTATCTGCCTTGCCTTGAAGTTTTTTTTTATACTTCACTATCAGTTCTAGTGAAAAAATACTACGGATATTACATTTAAATACTAATTATTTATCAAATACCAAAAATGCGTAAATATATGAAATTTTCCTAATTTTGGGGCTTATGCGCGACCGGAAGATATCAACTGATCTAAACCAAATTAAAACACAATGTTTTTAGGCTGTATTAAAAGTCGTTACAAACTATTACATTACGAAAACATCTAATTCAAAAATTAAAAAAAATTAAGATTTTTTCATATTTTGTTGAACTTTATGCCCTTTGCGCAACCGGAAGATGTCAACCGATTATGATAATTTTTTTCCTTTTATTTTGTTTATATAATTCCCAACTTTGTCGCGCTATTACAACTTCGAAATAAAAAAAAAGTGTTTTTTTCGGCCCACCCTATTGTCCATAGTAGTGTTTATATTTACTTTCAATTATATATTTATTCCCATGTATATTTTCTATGGAAAATTAACGTTATATAATATTAAAGAGAAAAGTAAAATAGTAAAAAAAAATTATACATCTTGGATAATTATTAGTTGACAGTAAAAAAATAAATGGAGGAGAAAATGGTCCGGGTGGAGGCCAACAATAAAATCTTAAATAGTAAGTAACTATCTACTAGTGGCCAAAGTTTCGAAGAACATCGAAGGTCTTCATCAGGCCTTTTTAGTCGCTAGAATGTGACTGGAAAGGAAACAAGTGATTAAGCATCAAAACAAAATTAATTAAACAAAAACATAAGTCTAAAAACTCGGGCAATAAGTTTGCTTAAAAAATTTTTAGTTTATATTTCATACCATCAACAATAGTGTAAGGTGGATAGAAATATTACGTAAAAGAAAAACCAAAATAATCTAGAAACATATATCCTTAGCTCATGAAAAAAAGGCTTAGAGCTTACATAACGAAACGCATTTAGATAATCTAACTGCAGATACATATGTTTAAAACATATAAGTACTACATCTTGAAGGGGTTTCGTATTTTTTACTTACGCCAGCTAAGGTGTGTTGCAAGGAATATGAAAAAAAGATATCAGATAAAATCTATTTCGAACAAAAAAAAAGTGTATCCTTTCTTATTAATTTCTAGCAAATAAAAAAAGCTAATTGTAACTGCTTGGTGTGCCGGTAATCACACATAATTACCTCCTAACATGACATCGAAACAAGCGCTAACTTAGTGCTTGAGGAATCCGGCAGATACACGATTGATAAATCACTAGACCAATTAGTTTAATTACTAGATAATAATTAAGTAATTAGTCAGACATGTTAATTTAGAGTGAAGTGATACCATTACCGCATGAGAAGGGTGTGTGTATCCTTACACAAGAGCGTTTAGCACATCGTGCACTAACTCATCCATCATGGCGAATTCTTTCGGGAGAAAGTTTATTAATTTAATTAAAAGAAATCTGATCCAACGCCTACGTGAACTTTGACTTTCCATTCGCTCCTTCCGAGTTCTTTCTATGCAAGTAAAAAAAAAAGGGTAGTAATTTGTTGAAACTCGCTTTCCTTTTATGACAATTTTATAAAGAAAAATGTGCAATAAGTTTGTTTTTTTTCGGAAATCGTGACTAAACTCCTTTCCTTCAATACTGCGCTTAAAATATCCAGTCATCACAAAAACGTTCAATATTTTTTTTCTAGAGAGAGCCAGATAGCTCTTTACGTAAGGTGTTCGATTACTCAGCTATAGAGCCCAATCCCAAGACCGGATGTGGCAGATAAATTATTTGTACTATCATAAGCCGTGGATCGAGTCAGTGGAAGCTGGAAATGTTCGATTGTAAATAAGAAACATGAACAATATATGAATATGAGCGATCTGATAACCCTACCGAAGCTCGTCCAGCCTCTAAAAAATAAAAAAATATTTTTTTATTATTCTAACATTGTTATTGTTAAGGAAGATGATCACTGAATAATATCTCTCTTTTCTATTCTATTGTTGTTTAATTTACATAGAAAATATCTGGCTCGAAATAAAAGACTTCCTGTTCAACCGTGTGCAAAATTTTAAAAATTCATGTTGAGTCCTAGATTATTATCTGATACTATTTAACTTTATTTTTGAGCATTAGTCAACAGATTCGTCAACACTCATATTTTGCTTATCTAAACCGTAATTATGGAGCGAACTATGGCTGAAGATCGCGGGTTCGTAGCTCCCGGATGGTGGCACAATTGTTTAAAGTGGTTATGCTGTCCTTCGGAAGGGACGTTAAACGGGGCTCCCAAGGCTGTACGATGTTAGATACTCCTTAAAAATCCCTATCCTAGACAGTAGAGTCCCTACCACGTACTGAACCATACATTGGGTTGTATAGGTACAAGTTTCTTTTAAATTTTTTACAACTCCATTTATAAAACTAATTTTCTCAATAAATAGATCAGATAAAAAACCTGTTGAAGTTTCGATAATAAAACTGTCCACTTCATCAGATATTTAGAGGTATCAGATGAAAAAAAAAATTAATACGAAACCAGATAATGGCCCGTTCCAATTCACGGAGTAGCCCGTTGACCCAGTTGACCCGAGTATTCACGTGTTGCAGCCCGCTAGCCAATCCACCGTGTAGAATCTTTCACGATGGAGCCAATCCACCCTTTCTTTCACGACGCCACTTTTCCAGCTTTTTATTGCTTTCTGCAACTTCACGATCCATATTCGTGAAATCTTAAATTACTCCATCCTAGCTCTTGTAATGAAAACGATAAGGGCGCTGAAGATACAGCTACTAACTAGATTAGACGGTGTGGAACCTTACCAAGAAAGAGGAGGAGGATCGCAACGTGTGACGGGAAATGTCCGGATGCACCCCACGTGTTGAGCCACGTGTTGCCGAGTTGAGGGTTAACAGTAGGGGTCGTCTCAGGAATGGTCCCTTCCTGAAGGCCCTTCAGTCCAAGGAGCGTGGCTCAACGCTCATAACTCATCGTAATCCACTAATATTAGGACGGACATAAAAGATTTAAGCAATAAAATAACGCATAAATCTTCAGCTGGTACAATAAGCGCTGATGAATAGCAAATGTAATGGAGGAACGTCTGTATAATGCCATTTATATAATGTAAGAAGCACACACATAAATAATGATGATATATTATACTTATTTTTTAGTATAGTTTGTTTTTATCAATCCGAATCAAAAAATGTGGAGGTCCAGGATATAAAATGTTTGTTTTAAAATCTTTAGACCACTATCACCCATGAAGCGGGTCGGGTTTAGTACATGTTAGAGAATGTACTGTTTCTAGGACAACGGTTGTGCAGGGAAGTGATTTGTCCGAAATCGCCCTCAACAAACCATTAGGTTAACGAATTCATAGTGTCTAGGTGAGCCATCGACAGATCCCAGAGGGTCCAGTCACGACTGTTAACAGCTTAAATAATTCATCTGCCACAGCTGGATTGGAACCCGGAACCTTCAGCATAGCAACTTAGCTCTATATAAAATATATTTTAAAAAAAATAATTTAACTGGGGTAATATGTAAATTTGCCCAGTGTTGTTATTTCTTCCGATAAAAAAATTGTAAAACCAGCTTTGATAATGTTCAAAAAGTAATATTTGTTTCGTATTTCTTTATTTGTAAGCAGTGAGCATTGGATAAGGATGGCAAAGAACACATAAACACTCTCAGATATACGTCTACATATATACAATAATATATTTTCTGAAAAACAAAAACACTTCATTGCGAAATCAGTGAGTTGAAATAAGATTTTAAAAAATATTGATCTTAAACATTTTATTGAAAATCATTGACTACATTACATATTTCATATAGATGACAATAACTTTCCTAGTAAGAAAGCAATAATATGAGGCGTTCAGGATCAAAAGTTGACTCCGAAATATCAATTACTTTTTCAAATTCTTTGCCACATAAGTCAAGCAATTTTGTCACACATGACACATTGCCGCCCTATTTCTCTTTGTTCAGTCCGCTTCTGAATCTGTAGTTTCGGGAGCATTAAGCATTGCTTGACCAAACTAATAAAAAATGTGAAGTCTATTTTTTAAATTAAGAATTACCAGATCTGATCCTTAACGCCACATATGAAAACCCGAACGAAGGTCTTCCTAAGCATCTGCTATGTGATATACAACGATAATAATATATCGAAGCAAGCAATACTGTAAAAATCTGATTAAGTCAACTTCAAAGAAGTTTAAAGTGTTGGGCCACATCAACAATATGAATTCCATCTCTAAAACCTCATCCTATTACTCAACCAACCCCTCTCCCATACTAAGTTGTATCGAACCGGCTCTATACGGCTTGTGGTATTGCTCCCTGACACGCAAAGGGATACTCAAGTCCCCGAGCACCCGCTAAATAACTAAAGATGTTAGCTTCGTAGATAAGGCCTTATTGCATTGTGTGTTCATGTTCATCCAGTGTTAGAACGCTTGCTGCTTTCACTTCCAAACATATTTATCCGTGTGTGTAGTCATCACATGACATGGACATTGTTGAAACAAGATGATGGTAGTACTGTCTTCAACCGTTTATTAAACTATACATTATTTTGGTTTTTATCAGTTAGTACGTCATGCTTAATGTTCTAAGCAAACGGTTGAGCAAAGATATGATTTAGCAGAGGCTAACTGCAAGCCTTTCTCCAAATAAAGCTGTTAACAGAATTATTTATCTGGCACAGCCTATAGGTACCTATAAGTACCTAGGAATGAACTAACAGCTCAGCAACTCAGCGCTCTTCAGATTGAGCCATCCCGTTTCCTGTTTGAATGCGTATTTCAGACATCTTGAATGAAATTATTATAAATAATAGTGTTTTTCATATTCCTTATTTCTAATTGACAATTTCCAGATTAGTGATTTTTATTTTAGTGATAAAATTTGTTTATTTTATTTCACCTCTTGCATAGACGGACCTCTTGTAAGTTACCAAGTAGAATAAGTGAATAGTTAGGAAGAAACCTGGATTATATACTGCCTTATCAAGTAGTGAATACAAGCGATAGCAATGCAACAATTAATCTTGAATTTTTTTTTTTTTTTTATATGAAATACAAATTAACCTTGTTATTATGCGGTAACGGAGTACCCCAGTGGAAGCTGAGTTGCTGTGCCGAATGTCCCGGGTTCGAATGAGGAAGGTAACCGGGTTGTCATAGGGAGGTAAATTATTTACTACGACAACAGTCGGGGAATATTCCATACCTGGAATATGGAAATCAGCCTCTTTAATGTGGGTACCCGGGTGAAAATCTGGAGGTTGAGTGTGATCTCAAACGACTTCCCGGCACGACCACTGTCCTATAAACAGTACAATTTTCCACCATGTACTTCATTGAATGTAGTGGTACAAGTTTTCTTATGCGAATTGACGCAATCGATCCTTACACCATATATACACCTCCTACCGGGGCCCCACAGCCTAGCGTAACCCACGGTCGTGCCGACCCTTCTAGCCTCAAACAATAATTACTAGTACTGAGCCTTTTCCATGGCCACAAACACCGACATCAACGTCACACAGGGATTGAGCAATCCATCGCAGCCGCAATCTTCCGAACTTGTGCTTTCCCATACCTTCCTCCTTCGTCCCTTGCCGCCTATAAATACCCGGAGAATGTAGGATGGCGGAGGTTAGTACCCTCCAGTACAGCCTAATTGGTCAGCAGAGACATTGATTGATTCTACCTACCGGTGCAGTAGATGCCCGCGAGCATGGTCAGCCTGTACCGGTAATAGCTTCCAGCATAACTCATAAGGCGATGGTATTTATGCGAGTCAATGAAGGTCATCATCTAGACTTCAAGCTTTTAACGAGCATTTGTAGAACTAAGTGATTAAAGTGGGATCGCGGTAGGTCAGTAATCAGAGTGCTAAGTTAATGATCAGTGGGGCTCAAGTTCAAAAACAGCTGTGCTAGATAAATTATTTATTGGTTTATTAGGAGTGGATCGACCTAGTGCTGACCCAGGCATTATAAAATACACTTTAATGGCTGTCGACCGTGATCTCGGCCAAATCATCACCTTGCACAACCGTTGTCCTAGAAGCAGTACAGTCCCTAACAATTAATGAACTCAAGACCTATCACGGGTTGTAGTATTAAAAACATTTGTTTAATGATCGAACTGTTTAACTACTTGCAGACATTTTATGACTCATTTTGTACCATTTTAAGAACAATGTGTGTTGTAAAAAATGTTATAATTTTTGTTACATGCTTATAAATATAGGAGACCAATAAAGAAGAGGCTGTAAAGAAGAAATGTTTATCTCAGCTGCTCTGGCTGTTCTCACACACCCTGTCCTGCTCCACAGACGGTACCTTGTACAAGCCATGTCCACATAAGATACACTGTACAGACCCCAGCTGTTTAAGGACATCACGTGTCACACAATGTATTCAGGTTTTACACTGACTTATGACATTCATTTCTCGTAAAGACAAGGATACCGAAAACTATGATATATGATGGAGGGAAATATGATACAGGCATGAACATAGAAACAGAAGCAACGATAATTCGAAAAATAAATTAAAACCCCAACTCAACCGAGTTATTCCAGATATATAACTAATTACAATCATAACCACAGAATATCTGTATGAGACGCTATCTTTAACAAATATCAGCTAACCATTAAACCCGTTACAAAAACCCAAAATAAAAATAACATTAACACAAGAGACATTTATAGATACGAGTATAATGGAGGAGGCAAAACAACACAAGAGACCCAGGCAAGCAACAATACCGGTCCGCCTCTTCTTATTTTAAGGACTCCAAGGCTGCTATCTGCCTTCTAGATCTAGCAGGGCGAGAAGGAAACGGGAGGATTTATTAAATATTTCGAAGGCATAGAACAAACAAATCATGGTGTCGAGTGCTACAGGGGACAGTAATAAAGGGGGAGTTTGGTCTCGTAACATTCACCCAGGCTTCACAACATTCACCCAGCGACGAAGGAAATCTAGGTTAGTGTCTTAACTTCCTCTCGATATAACCTCCATAGAACAAATAATTTTCATTATATTATGGAATCAGATAGAATGCTCATTAAATAATAAAAATATAATAACAATAATAAATATTTATTTGAGAAATTATAGAAACGTTATGACACATACTAGTACAATACAACAATAATTCTGCTTTTCTCTTGATAACCCCCCTAATCCACTTATCCCCGCTTAATCCAGATAAAGAATATGTATATCTGTACTTTTATTAAATTCTATTTTTATTTATTTTTATTTTTACTACCCTTGTGGGACATGTGTTATTAATAAATCTTGAGATCCCAACGAATAAAATATAAAGTTATTCTTTATTTTGAAGAACCAGGAACAGAGAACTGTACTTCCCTAAATACATTCCAGGTCAAAAGCGGAAATAGTTGGCAACGACGATGGAATCTTGCGTCCAGGCCTGATATCTTAAGTTATTTTAATTTAGTAATATATGTCCTAAAATTAACAGAATGAAATTAATTTTAAAAGCAAAAAATAACCAAATAACTCTAGTAAATGTTTAACGAAATACGTTAAATGTGTAAACCTTTTTAAAAATAAAATCCGTAATCAGAAGAAGAAAAATAATGTTTAAAATCTATGAAATGTTTAGGTTATGTTAAGTTAAGAATAAATTATATTATTTGATATAAAAAGAAAAAAACTATACTACTAGAGCCCGTGAAGGGTCCTTAGTTCAATATAAAGACTGTTTCAAAAACAACGGTTGTGCAGGAAGAGTAACCGCTTCATACAGACTGGGCGAGCCCCAGGAGGTCTTAGATCCCACGTGGTCCATACGTGACTTTTAACAGATTAAATAACGGGATCTTCAGCACAGCAACACAGCGCTTTACAACTGAGGAACCCAACTTCTTTGCTGTAATCGTTATTCATTCATCATTTATTGGTTTAGCAGACATAAAATTAATTTTAACTGCATTTAATATGTTGTGCTTATTAATTTTTAAATATAATAAATCCTTTTTATTTTAGAAGTTATTTCATCTTCAGTGAATTGTTCATCTATGGTAACGCATTGCTATATATATATTTTTATTTTTTTTCGTATCGACCATTTAGGAATTTATTAATTCAGTTTATGAGTGAGCTAGTTCGTTGACTGCACGTCACGATGAGTCTCCTTAAAACTGCCTCTCCGATCAACATTTCTCACAACAATACTTCAAACACATAAACCTGTAGGTGTATCTTCAACTAGACATATATCTACTATATAGCATGCTATTCTTATCACCAATCTACTTAACAAATGTTGTTTACATTATCCGATACATTGTAAACTGTAAGTAGTATCCGGCTACCGAAGAAAGTTGGCGATGTGATATTATCTAGGACTAACCCCGGGATAGAAATGCTTTCTCTCTGAGGAGTAACTAGTAAGCTATTTCGGGCCGATGTTGCTAGTCCGAATTTTCAACCGGTTTTGTTCCGAAGTTTCAATATCACTTTCTCTATTGGATACGACAAAAGAAAAACAACTAGGCTTTGCGTGAGAGAGAAATAACGATAGAGGAACTTGTATTTTATATTTATTGAACAACTATATTTTGCCGATTTATACACTAACGTAAGAGCTTAGTTTCTCGTTTAAGTACCCATTCATGAAATAAAATACCACTATAATCCAAAAAGGTTATTGGGTACTGTACACGGTAGAGACTGTACTGTTTGAAAGCCACCTAGAGATATGTCGGAGATCACCTTCAAATGCTAGGTTTCTCCCCTAATTAAGGGAACCAACTTATATAGAGCTTGGGTGGGCCCAAGGAGGTAAAGAAGGTCCCACAGGTTCTACTCTTCTAAACGATTAACGATTAAACCTACAGATTCTCCAAATCTTGATTACTGCCATTATCAATACATATTTTTTACAATTTAAAATAGGGATCAAAATTAATACTTAAACTTAATTTGAGGCGTTCAGGATCATAAGATAACATAAAATTGACTATCACTTCAGTCAAGCAATTTCATCTAACACTACACTATGTCACCGTATGTCTCATGGTTTTAGTCCCGTTCTGAACTTCAAGTTCTGAGTGTATAAAGCATTGCTCGACTAAAGTAGCGAAAAACGTGAAAAAAGTATATTTTAAAGTTTTTAATTATCAGGTTTTGTTTCTTCATTTATAATAATAGAAGTAAAAGAGAAGACCAATTACCTAATGGCAATATTGTCCGACTGGAAAATATTTCCGATTTCGGAGGAACATAAAACAAACGGTTCTGGGGTATGGGGTATCTGGGGTATGCTAAATTAAGAGCATAGGGCTTCTAAATTAGCTAGTAGTGATAAATCGATGCAATAAGAGTAAATTGATGATGTTAAAGAAAGTTTAGATCAAAATAAAAAGCACACTGCTCTCAGGGAAAAGACTTTCCTCAATATTATAACGCAGTACAGCCGTTAGACTGCGTGAGACACATATACGGATAAAGAAGCTAATTACTGATATTGTCGAAACCAACTCAAAACCTCGATGTAAGTAGCATAATTTATTTAAGATAAGATTATTTATTGATCCGTGACAGAAGCGGAGAATTCCAGTGGGCGAAAGCCCTAATATAGAACCTTGAGGAGGCTGTGTAGAAAGCACAGGATTAGTAATGCATGTATTATAGGTTCAAGTACTGGTCAGAGTGTAAACAATTCAGAAGTTCTAGAGCATGAAATCATAGAAGGTGGATTCAATGATTCAAGTTAATATGGAAAATATTTTCGTTTTCTAGTGATTCCTGGAATAGTACGGAGGAAATATCAGTAAGTAGGGAACGGGGGGGGGGGGCTATCTCAGAGTGTAGAGCACCTGAGTTCCTGTGCTCAACGTCTCGGGTCGAAATCCAGCTGTGATAATCTGTCAATAGCAAAGGATGGATCCTATGTGATATGCAGATCATCCTGGGGCTCACCTAGCCCATATAAAGGGGTTCAGGCCACTCATAATTCAGGAAAAAGCCTGGGCGTTGATCGTGATCTCGAACAAATCATATTCCTGAACACCATGAGGTATAAACCATAAAACAGTGGTAATTCATTTTGTTGTTCATTTGAAACATGTTGTTCAGCAAGTCATTTTTGGCCATCATCTGCCAGGCCTTAAGCTTTTAACGATTATTTGTAAATCAAAATTAGAGCGGGGTATACTAGAGTGCAGAGGAGTTAACGAACTGAAGGCCCCGAGTTCGATAATACCTGTGCCAGATTAATTATTTATTCTTTTATAAGTAATGGACCAACCTAGTGTGATTTGCAGGCCTTCCCAGGACCCATGCAGTCTCTGTAAGGTGGATACTCTTAATTGGTGGAAAAACCTGGGGGTTGAGGACGATCATGGCCAAATCAACTGAACAACCGTTGTCGTAGAAACAGTACACTCCATGAACTGTACCGAAGACCAAGTATGGATTGTAGTGGAGGAAATTTCTTTACTGGCAATATATCTGCAGACCCGGTGAATAAATGGTCCAGTCGACTTTAATATATATAGATTTAACTGTATCGAGGGAAGCGGAATCGTGTCATTCTCGTGGTTATGGGCTTGAAACAGGGTTGAAATATAAGCAATAGTACAAATTCAACTCAGTGCCTGACGTAGCCACTTTTTCACTACGCGAATAACACAAATCCGCTTCAAAAAGTGCAAGAAACTCATTTAGGAAATAAATCGACTTAACCAGTCATTCAAGGAGACTGCAGATAAAATAGGACAAGATACCAATCCTGACTAAATAAAGATTAAGTCTTATGCGTTTATCTTCCTTGATATTTAAATACCAAAGTGTGTCCAATCTAATCAGTAAACAACAGCAAGCTTCTTACATTAGCTGTTTGAAAGAAAGTATTTCTTACAAAATCAAAACTCCATCTAGACATAGCTCAAGCACCCAACTCCTTTGCGTTTTCCACGGCCGGATAATTACAAACTCCAAACAACAAGCTATTAATGACCAAATAGCACATGCTAACCCCGGATGATTAGAAAGGTACATTCAGGTACAAATTAAAGCAGATACCTCCGATCAAAGGGAAAGGGCGGAAGTACAGTCCCGCTAATAAGGATGGCCAATTACTCTTCTTTGAAATATGATTTGTGGTCTGTGAGCATGGCTTTCTCCTCATTGAGCCTCCAAGTCCGAAGGTTCGGATCCGAATTAGAAGATTTGGATCAAAACTGGAATAAAAATTAGAAAAAAACAAGAGCCTGTAATTCCAGAAATAGCTTCAATCTAAAGCCTAATCCTCATAACTTCTTTTTCTTTAGTGTGGGCTGTAGAGAATTGAGTAAGATTAGAAAGTGAAGAATATTGATGCAATTCCACTATAATGTAACATTACGACCACATTAGAGAAAATAGGAGAATAAATAAATCGGAATGTTTTCATGTTCTTCATTAAACTATAGGATACCAATTAATTCCAAAGTGCTGTACTTCGGACATAACATTTATACAACGACCGTTTAGGGAAATTAGATATCTGCATCTTGTAATGTAATGCAACTTAAGAGGGTTAAGTATTTTACAAGATATCATCGACGGTTTACTCTTTATATGGGGTAATTATCGTTAGTATTACATCTTGGGGGATGATTAAAATATTATATTAAACAACTCCGTGTAATTTCCCTTTACCCCACTTAAGTTATTAACAACATAAATCAATGAGAAGCGAGGGATGGTTGACTGGATGATGTAAGGAAGAAAATAGTTGGGGGTGCAGTCAAATAAAACACTAAATAAGTGGTTACTTATTTTAATTACGTGCCGACGTTTCGACCCACTTTGTGGGTCATCTTCAGGGCTGTACGAGCGGGAGGCTGACGCAAGAATCAGCTAGATTCTCACTAGATCAGCTAGAACCAACTATTTTCTTCCTTATAACATAAATCAATCTTTTGAAACAGATAAAACAGAATTGCAAGTAATTTATTCAATATATAATAAAACAAATCCAAAAGCTATTTCGAAAGAACCTGAAATGCTACAAATAATAATCATGGGTGCTTTTAGAAAATGAAACCTCATCTCTATGCAGTCATTAACATTAAACCTAGATATATTCGTACTCAAGATATAGATACATTTACATTAAGTAACAAAAAAAAGAAAAATAGTATGTTTTACGAGCAAACAAACGTGCTGATCATTCACACAATGACATGTTTTTAGCTAAATACCTCTATGTGAAGATGTGGTTAAGGCGAATTTCGTCTGAAATGATTTAATTGCACTGAGGGAAACGGAAGTGTTTCATTATCGTAGTGTATTAGAAGCTAAGTCAAGTTTGGGCTTAAAATAAAGATATTACTTATAATATAACTCCATTTCAAGCCAAAAAGTACGGGAATGGCACAATTCCGCTTCCATTAGTACAACTAACTGATTCCAGACACAATTCGACTTGACCACTTATTCACCGGGCCTTTTTCAACTGATGCTGGCTTTAAACCTGACTTAACTGATTAACCAACAGAACCCGCCACTTTTTTTTCTAATTCATTTTCCAAGATTTTATTTATGAATAAACAGTAAATGGGAAAAGTTATAGTTATAACAAGTTTGTTATAACCGTTATAACTTGTTAATCCGAAGTGGTCAATGCGAGAAAAACATATACAAATATATATCGGTACCCGGAAGTAAAGGACAATATGTCATATTTTTATAATTTTTGTATTTGTTCATCTATAGTTATTATTGGGATTGATAAGTAATTTGGAATATTGATCGTAGCATTTATTTATGATAACTTACCTAAAATATTACCTGTATTATGGAGACGATGCCCTTTACCTCCGGGGCACAGATATACTAAACTAAACCACCTGCATTAGTATATTTTTGTATGAGCCTATGATCATGTTCTTTTATAAATATATTTATATATTTAGCAGTAATTTAATTTAATATTTTCTGTCTTTAATGTAGATTTGGTAAGCAACCAAAAATTCCTTCCGAGCCAAGGAAAGAAGATTCTGTGGCATGATGTAGTCTCGAGAATTCTTGAGAATGATTCATCGGACATTTATGGTCCTGAGCCCGTCTAGTTTTGACGACATGTTTATAACTGAGTCTGATGACTCGACTTATTGTACACTAACATAACCTCTTGAGTTTATACCGTCATCATAATAAGGAAAATGTTTCGTAGTGAAGCAGTAAGTGAGGCAATCTTCTTTTATGAGGTGTCAGAACTGGGGTTGATGCAACCATAAACCTTATATGTCATAATATATAGTCTTGTTCCCCGTTTTTCATGGTTGACATAGTTGGATGTGTTCTGAATTGAGATCTGATCGGGAGTTCAACAAAAATAATCAGAATGGATTTCGAAAGGAAGTCCTATGATATAAATATTATTCAATCGACGATCGGCAGAACCCTCACGACTGAGGGAACAATTGGATCGATGGGAAGCGGAGGCGAACCGAAGACAATTCGTGTCAAGGAGTTGGTTGAGGACAGTCAGCGGATGTCTGCTTAGAAAGCGAGTACAGATTACATCTAATATCGAAACAGGGACGAATTAGTCACGGGCCACGGTACTACAACGAGGAAGTGGACTTCTTCCTCATGCCCTGTTCCAATCGGACGCGGTCCTGATGTCTCCCAATCCGAAAGGTTGCCCACGAAAATTTGTCTCCGGAACAGATCGAGAGAGTCATCAATGCCAAAAAATGTTAAATCAAAGAATAGCCGTAGATATCGCATCAAAAGGAAGGAGAGAAACCATTCGTTTCAAGCAAAATCTAAAAAAGGCCAATTTAAAGTTTAGGAACACGGTAGCTCCGGTACCGGGTTGAAATCCGACAGTGTCAGAAAATAATTTAATCTGGTAACACCTACAGAGACATGCCGTAAGATATGCATATCCTTCTATAACAATAATTGAATAAGTTGAATTCAGAAAATTAGTTGATATAAGAAGGCGTTGCAACAGATAATCAATACTATAAATGATTTCAAGAATACAAATGTTTAATAATAAATAAGAAGTATGATTCATAAAAAAAAATGTTGTTTAAAGTAAAATTGTAACCCACAAACCAATAAATATTATATCAATCAAAGGGAGAAGTCTGAGTTGCTATGCTGAATATTATGGATGGGTTCAGATCCGGCTGAGGCAGATATATATTTTAATTCGTTAACTTTGGATGGATCACGTGGGATTGCTGACCCTTCTATAATAATAATTAAATAAGTGGAATCCATAAAAGCTGATATAGCGTTCGAACAGGTGAACAATACACTAAGGATAAAATAATTCCCAGAATAAAAATGTAAAATCATTAGTTAAATGTATCCAGAAAACCAATAAATGATGAATTAATAACGATTATATCAAGCAAAAAGAGCGAGGCAGTTGTGTAGTGTCTAGAGCGCTGAGTTTACATTAAACTACGGCAGGTAAAAATTGAGGTTAAAACCTGACGGCTGAGTGTGATCTCCGACAAACTACCTCCCTTCTCAAGCGTTATACTAAAAATATTACATAGTGTGTGTATATGTACTTAACCCAGAACACCTCATGGTAAAGGTTTTTTACCTCTCTTAGCAGATTAGATTTTCTATATTTCTTATATGTAACTAATCATAACCAATCCAAAAAAAGAATTATCTAAAATAGTTAAAGTGAAAAATTTATTCCTTCGACCCCCCACAACTCCTGACCGCAATCACAAACGACGGATCCTAAATGGTCAGGAAGACGGATGTTATTAATGATCGTTCAAGAAATTTGAAAGGCAACGATTTACAAATGACGAATTACATGCAACATTTACTAATGACATTCAAATTTTAATAACAAGCAACATCGTAAAGAATAACCAATGAGAATCTATGACCCTGGCAATGGAAACAAGGTCAACGCTGTCATAATTCAATAGAAAAAAAAACGATAGATCCATGATCCATATATTTTTGGGAGAAAAATCAAACGAAAAAAGTCAGAATTATTTTTAAAAAATATATAATGTTTTAAGCTAGGTAGACAACAACAGGTAGACAAAAAACAAAAATGTGGTTCCACTCCATACTCGAAGTACCCCCGATTTTCTCTTCCTATTTCAGTAGTTATGGAATATTTTAATTATAATATTAAATATCAGCATCATACTGATAGTAATAATACAATAAACATGTTTTAGATAGTGAAATAGTTCCTACATAATTAGTATCAGTTAAGGATAAGAACAATGCCTTAATGAAGATCAGGCAACGCGGTTTTTAGTTTAACAGTGGAGTTATAATTTCCAATAGTAAAAAGAATATCAATAATTTATATTGACATTAATAAACTATTTTTAAACTAATCAATCTCGTATTTAAATAAAGATTCAAGGAGTGTATATAAAACTACTGACGTCCTAGATTTATAATAACAAAATCAGAGAAAGCAGAATACGTATAATCTAAAACACAACTGGGCCAACATAAGCGATTTACTAAACTGACATTACCAATTCAATTTGTGATAAATTTCACTTGAAATAACTGTGGTGCCTTGAGATTTATCTTATTTCACTCTTATGTTATGGCTCAAGCCTGATTATTTTTTATTTGTTAAATTTAAACATTGGAAGGGGCATAATAATTTTTAGAACAATGTAAACAATTTTCTATAATGTTTACAATTTGCCTAAGATGTTAATATGCGCTGTACGGATTGGGAAGCGTCTGAGGGGTAGACCGAGGCGTGAGTAGAAGGATTGAGTCAAAAGAGGTGTAGCAAATTTGAGTTTAGCTAGTGGTCCGTGGACGGAAGTTTGTAAGAAGAGATTTGTGGTATAGTCATCGCTAAGCATTATAATTATTCTTATTATTTACAAGTTGAGGCCTAATACACAGGTGCTAATAAAAAAAAAAAAGGTAACACAATAAAATTATTTTCTTGTTCTCTTTTAATTATAAGCAACGGTTGTCTATCATGGGCGGTTAAACGAATTGAAAAATTACTGGAAGATATACTATCCAAGAAAACACCCTAATAGTTCCACATGTCCTCTCTGTTCTCTTGTTGTTTCGACTTAAACCGGTTTACACTGGATATGACAGGAGGAAGGAAGGATCATCATAGGGGCGGTATATAAACAACAAAGAAGAGGAAACGATGCAGGCGGTGAATGGAAGGGGCACTAAAATAAAAGCCGTTCACAGATTCCTATTGGTTAGAGTCCATTAACTTGAGGGTAAGCTGAGATACGATTGGTTATTTATAGTCCTCCGGTGGTGGGACCTTGGCGTCGGGTCAATACCACCACAGCTAGTCTCTTCTATCAAACTACATCATCTTCACAACTTCAATTCTTGTTATTAGATGGATTCGTCAATTATAAGGTCGGCGTATAAGTTAAGCTCTGATGCTGACCACATCACCTCCTACTATTGATCAAGAAGTCCCAATCACTATGAGCTGATTCTGAGAAGAGCGTTTTTGTATATTGATTTATCCTGATATGTCTAATCGGAGAATGCTACAGTGGGAGTCCTAAATTTTGCCTATTCAGGTATAATTAGGATGGGGGTCTTTAACGAGTACCTGACATCTTATAGGATCGGGTTCATCATTTGACGTTCCTTACAAAGGACGGCACAACTAAGGCTTTTTTTTTACAACCTTTAAGAAATCTTAGGGCCAACTGCCGGGCTGCGATCCCGCGATCTTGGGCATAGTAGGTTGTTACGCTAACCTCTAGACCACCCTCTGGAATCACTAAGAGTTGAATCTAAGGGTCTTCATGGATTTTATTACAACGCTTATTTGGAAGAGAATTGTGTAGAGTTTAGAGGTTTCTTATATCCAGTATCCCTACCCTACAGCAATCTTGCCAAATTAGATAAATTCGTGAAATTTTAATTTCTAAATTTTTATTTTAAATTCAACTTACATACGCAATCGTCTGTGTATCCTAGATAACAACTAGTGAGCCCATTATCATTATTTGATAATTCATCTTTTAAAAGTGCTCCATGTATTTCTTTTTATTACAAAAATAATTTTAAAATTCTGTTCTGTATGATTATAGGTTTTTCCTTCTTCTTTCTACATTTTACTTTATTTTTTGTATATTGCCTTCACATCTTATGGACTGAAAAACGCTTTCTACCACTCCATATATTTGTTGTGTTTTTTTTAAAAAACAATAATACAAAAATACAAGGTATCACTGTTACGTACACAACTGTGAGGTGAAAAATTAAAGAACGACAAAGAAACTACTTAATATTAACAATAGCAATACCAAAGAATAACAACAATTTAATATAGAAAGTCGTGAAGACCGTTCAGAACGCCTAAAGAAAATTACAAAAATCAAGTTTGAGGAAAGAATATTAAGGCGAACTTTAAAAAAAAAAATGGAAAGATGAATGGAAAAAGACTCTCTGTGAGGATAGAGAGAGGCAAAGAAAAAAAAACAATCGAAGATGAAATCGTGGATTCAAGCTCAATCGATCTCCTCGAGGGGAACAATCCCTATAAAACAATAAGATTACAAGCAGAGATTGGTGTTATCGGCATCGAACCTTTATGTTCGGTAAGCCTTTTATTATTATTGAAATGTGATTATGATCGTAGACTGATAAGAGAAAGTTGTAAGATATTAACACTAAATATTTAAATTACAATAAATATTATCATTGGGCTTAATATATACGGAATTTCAGATGAATGATGGCATTAACTTATACGATATCGCCAACAAGACTTGAGTATTCAATGGGGGGACACTAGCCGTTAATTCATCATCGGATCATCTAATTCAGGAACGATGGGGAACGACTAGATCACAATGAACGGAATCTAATCTCGTTAAAACGTAGTCTATAATACAAGCTTAACGAGATAGAGCTTTAACTAGAGATAAACGGCATATTAGAGAAGTTACTCAGAGATTCACTTGAGACAATAGCAGTAAGATAGGGCAATGAATTGATATTGAATAGCGTCCTAACGATATTAATGGCTCATTGGGAACGAGGAGGGGGCTCAAATGGACGATAATTGACTACACTGAGGTGTCGCGTGCTAGCCTCAACAAGCCTACAATCTTATACTTTGTTCTTCCCAAGGCAATAATTAGTACCGACCACCCTGATAATAATGCTATCGAATGAAATTAACAAGAGTTAATTTAACAAAACCAATCCTCGCCCAAACATATACAAAACAATTTAAAAAATCCTACAAAGTATAATTAAAAGTATCGTGGACTTAAGAAGTGACAGAAGGTTTTGAAAGGTTGAACATTACAAAGTCTAACATGATTGAAGGAAGTGAATTTGTAAACGGAGTGAAAAATCTGCAATAATTTTAGGAAGGAGGGTGGACGAAGTTCGACAGAGGATCAAAACTAGTGAAAGAACATTGGAGGCATACAAAACTATAGAAGAAGAAAGAAAAATAAAGATGTAACGTGATCCTTAGATAAGTGATATGTCGAGTAGTAACCGTCCGGATACACCGAAGCGTTGGTGGGAGGATTGCTATAAAAACGATTTTATAGGTTTGTGTGTGGGAAGTAATATGTGAATTTTTGTCGAAACAGAGTTTTATGGTATCTTTGGGTTCGCTAGGCCTTTTATTATAACAATTAAAAAAGTATTTAATTTTTTTCTTTCACGGAGAATAAAAACAATAAAGATGTAAAAAGATTAAGGGTCGATTGAGTAAAATTTCAAAAAGGAATGGAATGAATTAAGAATAATTTAAATACTATTATTCAGCATGAAATTTTGTGAATAATGAGAATAGTTTGAATTGATAAAACATATAGTCAAAAGCGATTAAGGTTTGTTTTTTTTTAAATTTATAACTGTTTTTCTTATTAATAAAAATAAATCGTTACCTCAAAGAAGGGTGGATCAAGTCACTTATTAAAAAGGTGGTAAATGACCCAGAATTTTTGATCATCTAGACATCATACAATAATTTTTTCACTATATATTACCAAAATGACTGGACTAATTCAATATGAAATCATAGTTCTAATAAACAAGGGAATGGAATATATTAAGATAATAAGATATAATGTTAAATCATAAAACTTTAATTTGTTTATATATTAAATATTTAATGAATTTATAAGACAGGAAGAAAGGTAAAATAGAATAATCCAGAATTAAATTTTATTTTTCTATGTAAATACGGTTTATCAAACAAAATAACTATTTATACACAATAGTTTAAAGATAATAAAAAAACTACATCAAAATAACTACATTAATTATACAATGGTTACTTTATTACAATGAATAACAAGAATTTAATGGCTAATATTCAGAAATATGTTAGCTGAAAACAATTGATTCAGACGACCCAACCTTGAATGCTTACATAATACAGACGAACGTCAGCACTTAAAATCGCACTTCTTACAAATACTTTCTTACGAAAAATGCAGTTTATAAATATACTCGAACTACATATTTACGACTAAGGCTTTTTTTTTAAACAATTACTTGATTAAGAAAAAGAAAAAATAGATAATTGGATTTCCAAAAATATGTACTAAAAGCTTTATTCGAGGCCTTGTACAAAGAAACATAACTACTTGTTAACTCTGATCATGAACGCATTTAACAATTTATTATTAAATATATTCTTTATTTTTAACGGAATGCATATCTTATTAATAATTAATAATTCTAAATTTAGTAGAAAAACATTATCCAAGTGTACACATAATATGTATACTACATGGATTCTTAATGAAAATGGAAATAGACTGATATTATTTTTTTTTAAAAATTATTATTAGGATTATTATAATTATAATGATTTTGGAGTGAATACGAGAGAAATTTGGATTAAAGGAGTACAAAGCATTTTTTCATTTCGGTTGATTTCAATTCAATTATTCATATAGAACAAACTTTTATTGAAGATCAAAAACTAATACTGTACTAACCAGTAATTAGAACAGGACAGCCCTAGGTCAATGAGCCATCGTACGAGGCAAGAACAATAACAGCGTGAAGAATGGGAAGGCACACAGCGGTGGTGGATCCGGAGGCAGAATTGGTCTTGTTAGTAGAAGAGGTCGTTCAACCCCATTGTAGTTAAACACCATTCCCTCTTATCCGATGGTCGGAATATCGCCCGATTTCGATTAATATTAGCTAGGTAACCTTGCGCTTTCCTCTTTTAATAAACAAGGACGGTTTCCTGAGACCCCAGCATCACTATTTAATTTTATGGTTATCTGAGCAGGAATAAGAGGTCAGGAGAAACACAAAAACATTTACCAACAGGTCCATTTCAAGACTGATAACGAAATAAATAATCGATCTTCCACGGCTGGATACAAACCCGGACCTACAACTCACTATTTCAGCCCATATACTGAAATAGAATAAGAAAAAAAATGTATTGCATTCCAAATTAACTCATAAATCTAAATAAACACGACAATACAAATATAGAAATATTGAATTTAAATCCAATATAAATTAAAATTTTAAAGCTTTGTTGTAATAATTTTAATTTACATGTAAAAAAAAAACACGTACCACTACGATCCATAAACAGTCTTGGGTTCAGTATGCGTTAGCGACTGTATTTTTTCTAGACGATTGCGGAAGTAGTTGCTTTGTCCGAGATCACTATCAACTGCTAGATTTTCTCCCCTAATTTGTACCCAATTTGCACAGGCTGAGTGAGCCAAATGAGGGCTTCCAGATCCCAAAGGATTCGTCTCGGGCTGTTAACTGATTAAATAAGTTATCTGCCAGATCCGGATTTGAACCCGGGACCACGGCACGAAACTACTCCGCTTCCCTCATATAACAGAACATATCCTAAAATATATAAACTAAATCTGTAGTAAATTTTGATTTATTAGTTACCAAGATTGTCTCTAAAATGCCATAAAATATTTTGTATGGCTAACAGTTTGATTTAATCTCTAAGAACGAAGAATTTGAAAGGACCACGTGCCTTACCCTATCTTTGAAGCTGGCCGTCAAACATCTGTGGTTTGTTGATGCAAGCGGTTTTAAAGATATGAGGGACATTTAGGATGAAAAGAGATATCTGTGTGGCCTGGACCTCGGGGTGGTAAATTTTAATACCTCCCGCCAGTCTCGAGTAGATAAGCTAATTCACACTAACATCAGAAAATAATAATAAATTCTTTATTTATTCTGGAGTAAAATAGAAGCAACAACAAAAATAAAAGGGTAAAATAAAGGGTAAAATAAGACGTTGTGGTCATATTTACAGAATGGATGGTAAAAGACTGACAAAAAAAAAAAAAAGTCGTATATTTCGATGACAGAAAAACCAGACCTTCTCAAGTCACACAAGTCTATAAAGTTCAAGAGTATTCATGAGTAAAAAAACATGTATTTAAGGACAAAGAAAACTTAAAAAAAAATAGATTCCATAGTTTTCCAGGAATAGAGAAACTATTAATATAAAAAATAATCCGGATTGAAAATGGACAGAAGAAAGGAAGGAGCAACAAAGAGAAAGAATACAAATATTCCAAGAAAAGAAAATATAAAAAAAAAACTGCCCATAATTAAGAAATATAACCTTACCTCTATCACTAATTTCATACATTTTTAATAAAATTTGCCAACAATAAAATGCATTTTTTAAATGACATTCGTTAGTCTGAAATATTTAAAATTAGCAGTATATATTAAGAAACTCACCATTATTTACGAGAAGGATGAAAAAACATTACTCACCTGTAACAGAATAAAAATATATTAAAATACACATATATTTAGATTTATGTATCTAACATTATATCTAAACATATTTTATCTCAGTTGTTAATGTAATTATACAACATTAATTTTAGTTAAGCATTTTCTCAGAAGTAATATTATTTCATTATCAGATAATATTCATTACCTTTCAAAATAAAAAAATTACCTCTTTCTTTAGGAATCTATATCAAAGTAGATAATTTATAAATCAATGAATATATCGCATTGTAGCTTAAAACTTGGTATTGAAATTCTAACTTGATTCAACAAAATTACCTGAGGCCTTATTCGAAAAGTTAAGAAACATTAACTTATTCACAAATAATATTTTAAAAAACCATGTAACACTACAATCCACGTAAGGATATTGTTTGTTGGTGTTTAAAGGGGTAAAACCCTTAGGTCATCAACGCCTATGGTTCGCTTTATAAATGTTGGTATATATTATTCATCACCCATACACCGATCCCGATGAAATAGGAATACTGATGAAATATATTCTTCTTAAAAGAAGATGAAATAAGTCAACTGTTGCGCAGGTTATAAGGCGTAATAATGAAATACGGCGAAGATAGAATAAGTCAAAGGTGATTTGGAATCATCCAACTGCCAGATTTTCCTTCTAATTAATGATACCCACTTAACAGAGGCTGGGTGAGCCCCATGAGGGTCTGTAGATCACACAGTTCCACACACTACCCCACTCCATAAAAGGTTATCTGTTCATGACCAATATAGTTTACGCCTCAACATAAAACCAAACCTAAGGAGTGGATACTTTTATCTAATTTAATTTTTTTTCCAAATTAAAAACAGTTATCCAGATACATTAGCACCTCTGGTTGAGTTATGCTTAGCACATAATTCTATAGCATGCTATCATAGCACAATAACCAGAAACAAGATTCCCTCTTGGATGGATTGTGCTATTCACTACAGCATGTGAAAGGTGCGAATGATGTAACCTCAATCTCGATCCTTCGATGATTGTACGAGTATGATTGCCACTCGCGTCATCGCCTTCACGATCTGGGTATGGTACGAATACCACAGGGAAAAAAACAAAACTTCAAGAAGCAACCACGAGTGATGACGTTACACTAGCTGCAAGATTGGAAACGCAGAATAATATCAATTCGTCAGAAAGTTTGGAATTGAAGTTGAGACAGATAACTATTGTGGAAGAAACGTCAGTACTTGAAGTTTTGAGACAATGCTAAGACTCAGTTATCGTCACTTCTGAGAAGCGAAAAACTTTGACGAGATAACGGTTAAGAATTAAGGAGAAATGTACTCAGTTCTTTAAAAAAAATTTCGCATACAATTATTATATTATTTTTATAAACATCTCATTGAACAGGGAAATACATCATTTTTTTTTAATAATCGGATACGATTTTAACTAATCTTAGAAGGTACTTCAAGTGCAAAACACCTAATCTCCTAATTCTAGGAAACTCTGAAATGTGTTTTATATGTCGATCATAAGTTTCTCGGAAGTTTACTGAATAGAAGACAGCTACAAACAACAGTTTGCTAATTGCATTCAATAGATGATTTATGTTCAACCCCAATGGTTAACAAAACAACCTTCTTGGCCGTAAATCGCTGTCCCGCAGACCGGCGGATGGACTTTAGAGTTAAAAATCCTTAGGTTGCGAGGTCCTCCAGATAAGACGTAAAATGGAAATTTTAAGTCCAACTGCAGTTTCAGGTTCAGGTATAAGATCCCAAACCTGATTAAACCTGGATAGGCAATAATTAGCGCTCCCATTGTATTATCGACCGATTAGCCATAGAAGCACAAAGTGATATAAAATGAATAAGCAAACGAATATTGACTTTAAACACTTCGCTAATGTATCAGTTAACAATAGTCTACTAATAGATTTGAAAGATAAAAAGAAAGTATATATTAACAAGTATGGAGATGTACTTGGAATGAAATATCTTAAAGATTCAATCAAATCAATTCAAACAAGGCAATTTATTTCACAATAAATGACTCAGTAATATCGTTGCTTTTGTCAGTTAGTAAGATCGACAAATGGTATGGTAGTCTGGTATCTATCAACTGCTTGCAGTAAGTCAGAAAGTGTTTAACAATCATTGCCTTGTTATGAAATCTAATTGCAGTTCTAAATAAAAAACTCTTAAATCCATAAAGCAAAAACTAAAACACATTCACATGTTGGTAACACTGCTAACGCAAATGGATTACGGCAATTCAGGTTGGTAATGACTGAAACGGCATTGAAGGTAATTGCTGAAATTGGAGTAGTAGATATTTCGACACAACTGTAGCAACTCATAGACCACAGGCTCCGGCAAGATGAAAGACCACTTTCGTTATCATTGCTTCTAGGAACGGCTGAAAAAGTTTCGGTAATCTCCGCGTCGAGGAGCCGATATCGATAGCTGGATAGCTGGATATCGATTTTTTACCTGTTGGAGACTTATCTAGAAGTGATAAGATAACTCGTGTGAAGAGAAACGATATTTTCTATTCGCAAAATAACAGAGTTTTATAAGCGGAGCTGCATTAGTGCGTAAGGCAGTTTTAAAACCAGAATTGGCGAAATCCGGCCTCTGAGTAACCTTAATCACACTTGTTCTTTTTTTTTTTTAATCTTACAGCACCCACAAGCAATAAGCTTCCTTATTCTTAACGTCAAGGACGCAAGTAATAATGATGTAAACGTAAAAAGAAACTAATACAGAAACACATACCTTGAGGAATAGATTTTTCTTTTTTCGTACTTTGTTATTTTATTATTTAAAAAAAACAACCTGTGAAGGGTCTGAGGTTCAGCACATGGTAGAGACAGTACTGTTTTATGGGCAACGGTTCTGCAAGGAGGTAACTTGCCCTAGGTCACGCTCAACCGCCAGATTTATCCCCCTTATTTTTGGTACCCCATTTTTTAAATACTTTACAGAGGCTGGGTGGGCCCCAGGAGAGTCCTAGATCCTATATGATCCATCTCCCGCTGCAAACAGACTAAATAAAAGTCATGGGCTACAGCGGGATTTGAACCAGGATTTCCGACATGGCTACTCAGTGCTCTACCACGGAATTTACATTATATGTATATTTTATTTATTACTTTAAAAGATAAAAGTTGTAAGGAGATTATTCCGTTTGCCACGGATGGACAGACCCTTCCTGGGGCTCATACAGTTTCTATAAACTGAACGAATAACCTAAGGGTTGATGGTGATCTCGGACAAATCCCTGTACAACCGTTAAATCGGTTCAGCCACTTCTATGTACAATACCGAAATTCTACATGGTTCATAGTGATTAAAGTTTTTTTTTTTTTTTTAAAGCTGTAAAGTATGTATAACGAGAAACATCCGAAATTTATGAAGGAAAAAGATTAAATCTATGTCATGTCATCTGATAGGATTGTTATTGATTTTTTTTGCTGCTAAGAAGAACTGTAAATGCAAATAATTTGATCAGTCAACCACATTTCACATGAATAATGGTTTGATAGTTTTTATTCAAAAACTAAATGTAAAAAAAACAAATGAATAAAATCGTGAGAGATTTCCTTCTACAATGGGGCCAAAGGGATGAAAGATGGATTTAAGGAAAATAGGAAGAACTTTCTTATCATACATATATATTTATTCTTGACAAGCGAGTCAACACACACTCAGTGATTTGTTGTTTTAACTGTTCTTTTCTTTACTTCCATACATAATTCATTCTTTTACAGTGTTTTTGCTTTCTTTCGTGTGTCCAAATCAAGAATTACTTACTTCCTGCCTTAGGTCACCAGTTGGGCTGCTAACGTGTGATAAACAGATAAGGTACCGACATGATTTCTACAACACTGCTTTAAGCAAGAATAAAAATTCGAATTCAACATAGTTTCCAAAACTTCCCATCTTTTTCGTGTAAATCAGCGGAAGAAAAATGAAAGGAACGTCAAACACGAAGATACAAAGAAGCGTGTACATGACCAACGCTACACCTCCTAACGTCGGCCGTGTTATTAAATCAGTGAATGGGCCAAGCACATGAGGAGGAGGCCATAGTGGCTGATTCATGGGAGAAAGGGTACCACCAAGGTCCAAAATAAATCAATATGATACAGCTGTCTTAACGTCGAACCTATACCATTTTTTTTTTCTGTAAGAGGAAAATAGAGCTACCCGTATGCATCAACTATGCAACTATTGTGTAATATAAGTTATGAGCTTACCTAACCTACATCACACTGGAACGGAAACTATACTCCATGTCTTGAATAACGCTTATACGCGAATGAATGAGTTTTACAGTCCCAATAGAAATGAAGTAACCAGAAGTAAACGAAAGGAATTGTAATGAAGTCTGCAAAGAATGGTTCGCTAACGATTGTCGTTTATGAATGCTATGGAATTTTGCAACTAGTTCCATTACAGCCGGGAAAAATAATTTACATCTGCAGCCCCATTAAATAAATGGTAAAGTTGAATTTTATTAATAATGAGTTAATTCCAATGAGGGATGCGGAATCGCGTCATGCTCCTAGCTATTGGCTTGAAATGGAGATGTAATATAAACAATAACTCCGTTTCAAGGCAAAGCCAGACTTGAAAATGTATGCACTACGATAATGACACGACTCCGCTTCCCGTTAGAACAAGAAACTCAGTCTGGAGAAAATTCGACTTGACCACCTTAAAAGATATAAAATTTCTACTAAAAATCTTGCCAACCACAGATATTTTACTGCATGAAAAATATACGGAACCATAGTAGATTTGGATCATAAACACAGTAACAGCACAACCTAGATTAATTGTTTAGGTAAAATCAACACCTATATTTATATATCCAAGTGTTTTTTGGAACGTTCATTTTTTAATAAAATCATGACCGATTATACACATTTCCCACAATTATTTTTCTTTTCGAGAATATTACTGTGGAAACTATTCATGTTAAAAAAAAGGATAACAAGATGATTTAATATTTAATCATGAAAACCTCAAACTGTCCTCAAATTATGGTCACATTAATCGCTCTACCCAAGGTCATTTTAAGGCCACGGAATACCATCGCGATTCGTAGCCAAGGAAGGTCGTTACAACAATCGAAACGAAATTGCCGCTACAATAGACACCGCCAGATCTCTGCAGAACGAATGACAACACCTGCAGAGGACAATCAATTGTCAGAGATAGCCGACCCCAACAATATATCTGCAGCATGGAATTGGCTGCAATGGGGGCCGGCCTTGTATGACGCCACCGCCAGGCCGCACAATCGTCGGCCTTGGGAGCCTAATCGTAATCGAGTCTTGTTCAGATCACCTTCCGACCTTATGGTTTTGTATCGATTGTCTGACCCACTTCCTGGATTAAGGCTCTTCCATAACGAGCAGGCTCGATATTTTCCAGAGGAAATCGTCGAGCATTCATTCAAGGACCACTATAGTGTAGAAAAATTGAGTAAGAAGTAATGAAAAACCCGACAGCTATCCGAGCACACTGTAAGAATCAACCTTAGAAAAAATATGCTAACAACATACTTAATTTTAATCAGAATATTAAAATTACAATTATACCAACTGAATGTTAAGTAACCAACAAGATTTAGATTTCAATTGTCCTCACAATTAGAACGCACATAAAGGTGAGATTACAGAACCTCGGAAAACGAACTATCTTCTTCATTTTGAAAAAGAAAATAGTATGGGTGGAGGTAAAAAAAAATCATTATTTATCTATAATTTTAATTTGAAAGTACCGGGAAATATCCAGCCCTGAAGAAGACGTGCAACTTGCGTCGAAAAGTTGGTTTCAAATAAATAGTTAATAAACAAATCACCTCCTTGCAGAACCTTTGTCCATGAGTCAGTCCATGAATCCCTGGCCCGTTCACGTGTTGTAGTGGTACAGGTACTGTTTAATAAACAACATTAAAGAGAAATTCTTTCTCTGGCATCCACCCGGACCGTTATCTTCCCCAAATCATTAAGTATTGAAAAACTGCTTTCAAAAACGTTTCGACGCACATTGCAGCTTTCCTTCAGGGCTTACTGGCCACAAGCATACGAGCGAGAAGATAAGTGAAAACGAGAGTGATACTTTATTTTGCTGTTTGTTAAAGCTGTGCCAAACCTTTTAATCTATGTTGTGTTTTTCAGTTTGTGCACAATTTCAAATAAATAATTTATAACGATAGCACTTCAAAAAAACAATATAATTGATAAAAAAGGTTATTTTGACCTGATGAAACCCTGTTCATTCTTTTACTGAATTGATTATTTAAAGATTATAATTTCATAATAAACTTTAAAAGGTGTATTGGGTTTTAAACGTCACCTTTTTATAAGTGCTAAGTGACAAAAGCATTGGCCGCTTGCAAGTAATCTAAAGAAATTGAATTGAAAAGATATCGGGAATATGAAAAAATGGACTTATACGACGTACAAATATAACAGCTCATACATTTGCTTCCAAGAGCTCTTAACCTAAAAAAATATTTTATTACCGTTTTTTGAATGCAGGAGTTTTTAATTTACATTCTACACAGTTACTACACTTTTCATGTGCCATAAATCAACTCCACCATCATCCAACCGCAGTAACCCGGAGATGGACATATAATGGCTTGTAAAACATGACTGAAGAAAAGAAAACGGGTCAGTCAAATCGAGGAAATGGCCCTTTCGAAACAAGAACGTACCAGAGGAGACCATTCCTAAGCGGAAACGGTTTATCTGAAGCAAGGTTTACGGTAAATGCACGACCTGCTCATAGCAGCGCCTATACACGATTCAACTATTTATATTTCTTATCATAAAAAAAAACAACGAGACCATAACTTTATATAAGGTTAATTTCGGAGAGGTAACAGAGCATGAAAAGGCTATGCGTGGGGAAAGTAAAATCCCACACTAACCCAAGGCGTTTCCAACTATATCAGAAAATTAATCTTGTTTTCGTAGTGACATGAACAGGAAGAGCCTCATGTTGGTTTTTTATTTCATCATTTTGAGACCAATGGAGCCTAACGGACTATTCCCATAACACTTTAATATATAACTCCAGGAACCTCTGAAGGGAACCTTTCTTTGGCACTTATTCCGCAAGTTGCCAGCTTTATGGGGTTGTTAAAGTCCTGTTAAGGTACGTCATGTTAAGTTGTCTAATCGGTATCGATTTTGTTCACAATAAATAAGTATATCACTACATACAAACACCTGCCGATGTTATCATCATTTAAGAAGGTTCGATCTGAAGACATCAGGGACCTTTTATTTGTGTTTCTCAATATTGCATAGAATTAAGGAAACTATAACGGATGCCTTTAAGTTCCAATTATTTGTTTTGGGATTACTTATTCCACAAGAGGGCAGCTTGGTAGTAGGGGTAGTTAAAGCCCTGTCAAGTGACGTCACGTTTCGTTATTTCTACGTCACTGTCTAACCAGTATCGACCCCATCCATTTTGTTCCTAATAAATAAATAAATAAAACAATTACCAAGGATATTTCATCTAGTCAATATTCACTTATTTTGGTAATGCAATCTAGCGTAATTTGCTGTTACTTTGCATATAATGAATATTATATTAGCATTCTCATATAATACGAAATTACTCATCTTGAATAATCCATTACGGGCTAAGTTAGTCATTCTCACTTAAGCTGACACTCTGTTTTATATGACTGAGATCTATTTTCAAGCTTGTCCTTTTTAACCATTCCAATTTTAAAGATTGCGAAACATAAAACGTTGTAACGTAGAAATGACGTAATGTGACGTCACTTGACTTAATTTTAACCGCTCCTAACACCAAGCTCGCAACCTGCGGAATAAGTACCTCCTTTTCCTGGATTATTATAATCCGTCCAGACTGTGGCGTACTCGAGGAGAGGGAAAAAAACTAATGCCGGCCTCTTAAAGAAAGTGGTACTTTAGGGGAGATAAGAAAACCGACAAACCTCCGAGCCTTCCCATACTATTTACAACAAGCACTTAAATTTCACTGAAATTACCTCCTTTTGCAATTTTTTCTTCTCTCGGAGATGAAATGATACCCTTTTCTTGAATATGAAGGTACTAATTTCTTGGAGATAAGCCTCTTGAAAGAAGAAGATAGTGCAACCATATTCAACTCTTCACTTGTTGAAAAAAAAACAAAAAAACTTTAGCGATTCAATCCATTAAGGGCACATCCATGGCAAGTACTGCACTGCTAATAAGCACATAGTAGTGCTTAGTCGCATTTTTTCCAGAGAAACATAACCGTATTGAGGGAAGCGGGATCGTGTCGTTTTCGTCTTGAACTTGAGTTTTAATATAACCAAGAACTCCTTCTAAAGACAATGCCTAAATAGATCATTTGATAATAACACGATTCCGCTTATTACAATATCACTAAAAGTGCATTCATCTGGGCTGTAGATATAATATGAAGACTAAATGGCAAAAAATTTATTTTTTCTCAAAATTTGTTAACATCGGTTCCAGATCCTTCGATGGCGAACGCGATAGTGTGGGCTTAACAGAAGAAAAACGAGTTCATACGAATCAGAACTGCTGAAAAAGCAAGTGCGTAAATGGGAAAACTAGTTTATCCCAACAGTGCCAGGATAAGATTGAGGATATGAAACTTCCGCGAGATATGTTTTAAGCCCCTCAAACATCTTTTTCACTGTCATATTGACAGGACCAGCAATATTTTTTAATCAAAATAATAATTCCGCGGTAAATTTGCATTCCTGGACATATAAGTAGAAGTGAATCCCCGTTTTCCCCCTTCAGTCTTCATAAACTAACAAAAAATCGAAATCAATCTACACTCTCAGCTAAGCAACAATTAGCACAGCGGAAACAAACCATGGACTGTGTTTATGAACCCTCCTCCCCTTAATCATGAGCAACGCTTAACGAAGGGACCCATAAGTGGCTATTAAGGATCGCTATTAGCAGTTATGGGACCAGATGCCTGGGTACGAGTAGCAGTAAATAGCACTCCCCACAGCCTCGTGTAAACATCTATAGGGCTAACCTCGACAGGACACGCAACCTTTGTCCCCAACCCTTCCTGTGGTACACCATAAGGTTGTAGGGTCCATGCCCGCTCTATTGGTACGTTGCGACATGATCAGATGCCTCCATATGTTCCTAATGTAAGCAACCAAGGAGTTTCAACAGTAACGTTATAGCTCTCGTTGATTGAATTCCCCTCTTACATTCAATCAACTCTATTATAAGATTGCTCTTCTTAACATCATTATAAGTAAAGAAAATATAATCTATTAATTTTATTTTATCTTTAATTCTTTATAGATAGCACGAAGAGAGAGATATTTAAGAGCCGAGACAAAAACATCAGGGTTCTTGTAGAGGAGAGAACGCGGCAAGGGCATAGGGGATGGATGGAGGCAACATTCGGAGAGAATGCAAGATTATTTGAGGAGAAGAAAGAATAAGCGTATAGAAATTCAACAAAATTCAAAATATCAAAAATTACATATATATTTATTTATCACTTTAGTGTAACTAAAATTACCAAATAATTATACTAGTTATTATACTTGATATTTCGTAATTTTAATTAGCATAATAAGTTAATTTTTGCGGAAACATTATATTGACGAAATAATTCATTACACCGCTGCAATTGCAGAAGTCTATTCATAATTTTGATTTACTTCCTGTTAGAGAAGCTGCAAAAGGGCTGTATAACTCTTGGTTATTTTTTTTTTGTAATAATTGCAATATTTCTTGGTCCGATATCTCATTTATCGGTCGATTTTTTATTTTTCGAGTAATCTTTATACTTTGATTCTATCTGCTTCTGCCTAGTAGTAATTCAGGTCAAAATGTTGATTTTCTTCAACGCTTCCTTTGGAATATATCAGTGTCTATCTGGATCAGCTACAAGTTCTGTAAATTATTTGAATAGTTTTTTATTTCAATATCTATTACCAATTATTTCTCAAACAAGTATTCCAAATAAATGCATTTTATATGATTATTTTTTATAACAGATTCTTTTCGAAGATGGAGTCGGCCCCCATTGAGTTATACTCGTAATTAAAATTATACACAATTATTAAGATAAATGATTCATCTTTGAATTATTGAAATTGTTAGTTAAAGTTTTATATTTAAAATAGATTTTCATTCAAGCAACCATTTATGTATAAATTGATATTATTGTGTAATGAATAATTTTAAGCGGAATCCCATTGTTTCAGACTAAACGAGTCGGATTCACTAGGCTTAGAGAAAAAATGTTAAAAAGGGAAAGAAAAACTTAGTAAGTATTCATGGACCAAGGAAAGCAGGAGAAGAATACTGGCCAAAAAACATGAAACTGTATCAGAGAACCGAAAACTTGGAAACAATAGATAAAATGCAATTAAATTTTTTCAAGGAAATAAAAACAGATTGAACAAACAGATATTCTACAAGGTGATGGGAATCCCTATTATTCACATTTGCTATTTATCACATATAGTATAATTATGGTGAATATATTTTTTGTCCATATTGCCTAAATGAATGTAGGTATTGCGTGGATACAACATATTAATAACAGTAATCACTCTTCTTTTTAAGCACAGGACAAATTTAATTCAGAACAGCTTTCACATTTCACATCATCATTCTGCGTTTTAATGACGGCCTGGGCATACTGACAAAGCATATCCATAAGATACGCGCTGATGTCAGAAAAAGGATATCTCACAAAGAACACGCGATGCTTATTTGCATACAGAGGGCATAGTCAGGGATGCACTTTCACTTTAAGTTTGGCAAGAATCCGAATCCTTTTCGGTCTTAAGACAAGTAGGCAAATTCTCCTTTTTCAGAAAAAAAAATCTGAATTGGTAAAGAGGGACTTAGAAGGTCGCGTGAGGAAAAGGAAAGCTTATGACAAGAACGCATCGCCGGGGGCGTCGGAATAGAGGAGAAATCCGTTATGTCATGGCTGGAAGGAAGATAAGGTTTACGGCTCATGCATCGACTCCCCGGCATTGTGTCCGTTTTGGTAAATGCCGCCCAAGTTTAGCCTATCTCTTCATTAGTCCCAACAGCCG
This sequence comes from Troilus luridus, assembly GCA_964056705.1. Classification (NCBI taxonomy): domain Eukaryota; kingdom Metazoa; phylum Arthropoda; class Insecta; order Hemiptera; family Pentatomidae; genus Troilus; species Troilus luridus. Next base: position 69,763,349 of record OZ057415.1, on the reverse strand, counting down.
AGAACGGGAGAGATATAGAAGACGTAATGGATTGGCCTAAGGTGAATGCTAAATGAGTTTCTCGACACGACCGCACGAGGATAACGGAACTAAGGCAGGGAACACGTTTTCGGTAATTGACTAGTTGATGACCAAGTCCCGAAGGTCTCATCCGGATTAGTTTCGAGTCACCTTTAGGACCATCACGACGACATCTCACAGCGGAGGACCAAGGAGAATATTGTCAGGACGAAGAACAAGAATGGTTCAACGCTCACCAACTTCTTTAGTAAGACCTCAAAAAAGAACAAAAGTGGATAAGTCTACGGATCTTTTATACTTCAGGAGTACCAGTTACTTTTTAACTTTGTCACTACCAACACATAAGCAGAAAACATTAAAACAGGTCAATACAAAATTTATTTTGATGCGATATAAAAACAAATTCTGAAACTTGCTTACATGCGGCGATTACTTTTACTGCTGGAATAGTAACTATTTTTAATTATTTAATAATTATATGTTTATACAGACTTATAATCCTTCTCAAATTTATTTTTTGGAGGTATATCCCTTAATCCAAAACAAAAAAAAAGTGCCATAACTAAGAAAAGAATACTGACAGAAAATGTGCATTGCAGTACTGATATAATTATATTAAATTGTTAATTTAATATTGTCAATCACTAATGTAGGAAAGGAAAGAAATCTATCCTCATATATTCAAGATGATTTTCATATGATTTATTCATTTACTGAAAAATGACGAAGTTGGCATAGTAACAAAAAAAGTAACTGGCAATTATTTATTATTATATTATTGCTTATTTAACGTATTGCTTTATACTGCTATGGGTAAGTGGACGATACTAATATGGGAGCTCTAAATTTTGTCTATCAAGGTGTCCTTAGTATAGCGATTTTTAACGAGTACCTGGCAACCTATAGGCTCGGGACCCCCATTTAACTTCCCTTCCAAAGGACGAGATAACCAAGAATTTTTACTCCCTATGAAAAATCCTAGGGCCACCAACCGTCCTATGAACCCGCGATCTAGCGCTTAGTAGGTTGTTTACATACATACATAAATACATGTCAATTCCGATATTAACTTTATTTCCTTTAATAATTTTCACAAGTTCATACATCAATGCCAAGGTACTCATAGTCATTAATGACATAACAAATGACGCAATATGACATTTGAAGAGCTATTGTAATTCCTGACAGTGCAATAGTAAATACGAATCCTTCGATAGATTCCCCTCCAGAAGGTGCCAATTATTTTGCAACTCCTGATCGTGGTAATGCAACACCATCGACGTCAATTCGGATCTCGACAATGATGGGATTGATTACGGGAGATTCTTACTATGGGAGTAGTTACCGGGATTATTCTCCGAGTCGAAAGTATGTACATCTCAGCTATAGTGGTTACTCAATCTTTTGGTATTTTCACTCAAGGGGCAATCTTGATGGAATTGGGAATTGTTATGTTCGTATATTTATTTAATACCACTGTATGTGATAAAATAGAAAGATCAGTAGCTCCGAAAAATAGAAATCTCATTCCGTTCGGACACGGTTGCAAACCCAGTTTTCTCCCAGATCTTGCACAGGATAAAAGAGTCCTCAAAAATGTCCTTCCTTTCTCCCATATACGTGCTCCTAGGAGATTATTCCTCTTATCTCCGGAGTCCTAACTGCTATGGACACATGGTCGAGGAAACTTCTAGAGAGTTGAAATGGGGCGAACCGGGAGCGGATATGGTCAAGGATAAATAGGCACGCACCAGATCCTTAACTGGCAGTATCTTCTTCCTAATGTTCTTGCAAGGCGAATTTCAAGAAGGGGTCTTTCTAGTCCTCCGCTTTCTAGACAACGGTTTCTTTTTTACAAAGATGCAAATGGCCGCATATTCAAAATAGCGAATTAATATGACAAGTTCATGAGCATGAACATGAATACATTATCAAAACGTGGAATGTTTAGACTGAAACGGCGATGTTTATCGTGGCTACGTGACAAGAAGGAAAACAGATTAGAGGGAGACCATCATACTGACATACCGAAGTATATTCTTGCTGATTAATGAAGGTAGTCTCGAATAAACATTAGAAAAGGGTGTATAATTAAAATAAAAATTAATTAAGGTCAAAATATAGGGTAGTTCTTAATAATACTAAATATATCGATCTGACACCCAATTATTCCCTTCTTTGTATTTTTAACTATATGTAGATGGGTCAAAATGATAATTTGATCAAGACCACGGAAAAGACCATACTTGAGTCTACGTAATTTTGGTTCAGATAATTATCAGGCAAGAAGGGTCAAATAAACAAAGGTTAAAACTGTCAGTTTGTTTTCCACTACAGCTGAAAAAGAAATAAGCATCTGTCTGCCCACCAACAGTCAAAGAAAATAGGAGTAAGAACTTCGAATAAATGATAGAATTTCACTTAACAATAAAACAAAAAAGCATTATAAATTTAATTTCTAAAACATGAATACAGAGAGAATGTATGTGGTGCCAAACAGTATACAGGTAATTTTAAATAACATTAAATGATTAATAATAATAAAATAGAAGTAAGTTGGAGATTTGTCCAAAATCAATATCAACCGCCAGAATTTTCGCCAGAATTAAAGGTATCCACTTTAAAGAGGCTGTGTAAGCCCCTGGAGGATCCCGGATACCAAATGATTGATCCCGGCCGTTAACAGATTAAATAGTTAATCCCCCCAAATCGGATTTGAACTGAGAATCTCTTGCTTAGCAACTCAGGGCTGTATCCACTGAGCTACTCCGTTCCATCGTCTAAAAATAAGCACTATAAATGATAAAGCCTCTTTGGTCCATTATTATAATAAAAAAGAATAACATCATTCAAATTTCAGAACTATCTAAATATCGCATTGAAATACTCGAAAATAGGGACGCTTCTCTACATCATGTTAATTTTATTGAAATTTGTTTTCATCGGAGCTTTCGATGTTACTACACCATTAATGGACAAAAGTTCAGAAAATATAACACTACTAGTCTAAATTTTTCAAGACATCATTAATAATTATACGAACATTGTAGTACTTATAGTTATAGTTAAGAAGTGAAAATTGGGGGTCCCGACCAAGTACGTTGGCCGGTACTCGTTAAAGGTCCCTATCCCAATTAATTCTAGATAGGGAAAATTTAGAACTCCCGCTGTAACATCGTCACACTAGCCATAGCAGCATAAAGTGATGTTAAATGAGTAAACAAAAAACATAATAAGGAGTGAAATCAATCTCTATTTTTTTAAACATTAACAGTTACGTTAACTTTAAGCGTAAATCTAACAAAGCATTAGGCAATATTACGGTAATTAAGAATTTTAAAATAAATAATTAGACTGTCACACAGTAATTAGGCTGTGTACATAACGCTAATGATGAAAGAACCGCAATGTTTAATGCCTTAACGGCTCAAATGATCCAGGGAATGGGCCAATTCACCGCTTAATTTAACGAGTCCGAGGTCCAAAATGGGAACGGTTATTAAATTAGAAATTCATGGGATACTCATGCTGTTTAAGCTATGGGAAAGCTTTAATCTATAAGATGGAAGGGAGGAGAAATAAGATCGATATTCAAGGTGCATCGCTGGAAAAGTAGGCCTCCCATCTGATGAGTCCGAACATCATTAAAACATCTGACCTTATTTCCGGCAATTTCATAAAATATAGATACGCTGATAGGAACAGTTACGGTTAAATCGTAACTCAGAAAATAACCGGAACTGGGTAAAGGCAGTTAGTTTTATAACTTAAGTCTGTCAAATAACAGTAAATCACTAAGTAACTAGTTCGTTTTACATGATGCCGCTATGGAAATTGGAGTATTAATGGGTAATTTAGAAAATTTGATGGGGAAAATACATGGATTACTATTCGTTACAGACTGATTATTGGTAAGTCTTAAGTTCATTACCTTCAGTCCAGTACCAAAGACCTTGTGCTACGCGTCTTTGGCTACGTCAAAGGTCATATAAAAGGTCAGCAATTCTCTGTCATAAAACGAGTTACACCGCACAAGGAAATATCCTGCATAGCGGTATATGAAACATTGATTATGTTTCAAACACAGTGGTACATATGTAACAAATTAAATTGAATTTCGACATTTCATTTTCTAAAATATCAAAAACGGCACTTATATTTAAAGACGAGGCGTTAAGAATCAAAGCAGCAACTCCAAAATCTCAGAATTTGACTATTTCACATTTTTCACTTCTTTAGTCAAGCAATTTCCTTTAACAGGAAACTTTTTTGCCTTTGTCTGTATGATTTTGGCCCGGTTCTGAACATGATGTATCGAGAAAATACATGACTAAACCAGAACATTGAAAAAGTCAATTTTTGAATTTTGGAGTTATACGCTTTTGGTCTTTGGGGCGATATAACTGTTCTCATTTTCTGTTAGAAATTGTTAAGTTGACAGATGGTCCATACAGAGAGGCAGATTTTACGGAGCAATCCTTTTTTAATGGATACCTATAAAAGTTTATATAATAATAATATAATACCTGATAGTCAATACTCATCCACTGTTATGAATATAAGTTTGAAGGGAGAAGAAAAATAAAACGTAGCTCAAAAATGGTCTGAAGAGGAGAAGGTAGAATAGAATAGAAAAGTAATTTTATTCAGGGTTCAGGTCTTATAAGAATAACAGATGTGTACAGAAATAATAGAATACATACCTGGCCCAGAGGCAGTATAAGAATCATACAGTATTTACATAATTAATTGAAAATAGACATAAACTGAAAGTCATGTTCTGGTCAAGAAAAAAAATTCATAAGACAAGAATTCAGCTGACAAAAAATATAAGAAGGGAGAACAGAGAACTAACAATCATAACTAACAATCGGACCCCAGAAGACCCAAGCGGAGAAAGAAAGAATAAAAGAATAGATTTATATTATTTTAAAACTATTTTTATAAGTTACAGTTGACAGCCTAAAGATCCAATTCACAAACTATTGACATCGAACAAGGTCCAACAACCCTTTTAGAAGGCCATTGAAAAGCAAATACGCGTAATGAGTTGACAGATACGACGACTAGACAACAGAGTCTAGGACAATATAAATGTCATGAGGACAGAACAGATGATGGGGCAGGGAGCTGAGAACCCGTTCCTCAACCTTATAAGGGTCTAACAGTACCTTCAAGGACGTTCACCACATGACGAGCCGACCTAATTTGCATACGTAACCTTCTGAAATACAATTAATGTTAAAGTTGTGCCGTAAATAAGGAGTTTACTTAAGAACTTGAGCAAGAACTGTAAGCTCCTGAACACGAGTCAAGTACTTCTGTTTAATTAGGCATCAACACAACCGACAACCATTCGATTGATACTTGTTAATTTTTATTTACGTGACATAATAAAATTGGACAGGTTGAAACATTATTAGAAGAAGAAATCAGGCTGAAGATGTGGAAAGAGGAGTGCTAGTGTAGAAAGTGGACTGTTCGCATCTTCATACTACTCGAGAATGACGGAATCAAGAAAACTACGAATTCATGACTTGTTGGAAACCCGACCCAAAACATACTAGTAAAAACATTACATTGCCCCAAAATCCGAAAAGGAGACTGAATACGTTTCAGTCTAGCTTTTTTCATCTCTCTGTAGTAGATACGTCTGGAGCAGCGATTCTATTCTACTACTCTAGGTTTCTCCATTCGCATGCAAATTCCTTAGGGGTGGTTTTCAACAGAAAAGCACAATTACAGTGTGTGCCAAATGTATGATTTTCGTCCAGTTAGCCATAGCAGCATAAAGGGGCGTTAAATGAACAAACATCAAATAAATGATTTCTCAAATAATAATAAATTTGGGCGATTTTACAGGGGAGAAAAAAAACCGAGCCGACTGTAGACTTGGCAAATTTTTTCCGAACTATTGAAGACAAGTATCAGTAAATCATACTTACCATGCTGATCTTAATACCTGCCTTCCTCAGTGTGTAATTCAACCTGTAGAATGCGTTACCGTTACTAACTCATTTTCATAAAAAGTTGTAGGTAGGCGTTATTGTTTTGAAAGCGACTATATTAGTTTACGATTGCATTAGAGCACTTAATTCAATAAATGTAGATTACAGTCTTTAAAATATTAGCTGTGAAGCAATATGTCCTCCCCTTCTATTCCCAAAACTTCTTCATTCTTTCAGATCTGCTTTGTATAATAATAATTATTATTATTACTAGTGTTCCGTATTAATCAGAGCGCCAGAATACAAACAAATTAATTGTCTGTTCTCATTATTTTTCCTTCTTCCTTCCCACTAACCTCTCATATACTCGCCGTAGTCCGTCTTCCTCTTTCTTCTTTCCACTGTTTTATAATAATTTTCTCTTTACTTATATATTCTTATTTCAATTTCACGACCATTTCACCGATTTTTTTTCCTGTCTACTATACATCTTATGTGGAAATGTTCAGGCAATTGAAGTCTTCCTGAGTTTCTTTCACCAAATTGGTTTTCACTCTAGTGCTATTCACTATTTTCATTTATTTACTTAAATATATTTGTAGATAAAATTATCTCAAATCGCAAATAATAAGATTTTAACCACATATTATCATTTTTCATGTGTCTTCACGCGTTATTAATGGCCTCGTAGAGGGGTATAATCCATTTTATAAATTGTTCAGGACTCACTGATTACAAGATCTTTTAGTAATTCTAGTCGAGAACTATTTTCTACAAGAAAGCGCTGACAAGGGGAAACCCATATAGGGATAAGAGCCTCCGTAGTGCTTCGATGACGGCAGCAATGAAGTCGGAAACATTTCATCCGCAAAATAAAAATAAACTTAGTCGGTGAAAAATAGAATAGAATTATAGAATGGAAAGATGAACATGTATATATTAAGATATCTAAAACATTAAAATAGTATTTCTGAAGAAACCATCCCGTTATAAAAATGTTTAAAGCGTTAGAATACTATTTATTGTATTTCTTTTACTATATACTAATTTTAAAAAATACATCATAATACTATATTTATATTTATTGTTATAGATAGAAATAAAAATAAATTACAATTAAAATTAAATAGGTATATTTTCAATAACCCACAGTACTACAGTAAGCGTTGGTTAAGAAACAAAATAAGCTGAAATCAACCAACTAGACTATTCTAAATGTAATGAAATAATTTTTACAATATTTGAATCAACCATAAAATCATTAATTCGAATTAAAAATAAATACTAATTTTGCTGCGTTAAACAAAAAATAACAGAATTACAAAAGGCATTTTTTTAACTCTATCTAAACCTGGGAAGATGTGCAGAACGTTAAAACCAACTAAAGTAAATTCGGGAATACTGAAATTTAGACTGGAATTAGTTTAAATAATAGTAATCTTTACGATGTTATTTCAAAACTGATAAGTTAAGTGTATGTATATATGTAACATTTAAATATTAGATTACCCTTATACAAAAGTGGAAGCGGGTTAGCTCACTGGTAGAGCGATGATTTGCTATGCTGAAGATTCCGGGTTCAAGTCCGGCTGTGACATACAAATGGTTCAATCTGTAAAGACCCATATATGGGTCTGTGAGAACTGCAGACCCACCTAGGGTTCATCCATCGATACTCTTGGCGAAGTGGATATCCTTATTCGGGGGGAAAACCTGGCATTTGAGTTTCTACCTTGTAATAAACCCAATACTCTTCATAGACTGTAGTGTTACATTTTATTATTATATAAATGTAGGAAAACTAAATATTTATTTATTCTTGAATGATAATAGTTGAAGTTGATAATATACGTGGAAGAAAATGGTCCGGGGTAGAGGTCAATAAATTTCTCTTAGATGTGGAGAAATGTTTATTTAATTAGCCAACGTTTCGACCTACTTTGCAGATCATCTTCAGGGCTGTCACGGGGGTGTGATTACAGCTTGGACGGACCTATCGCCCCCCTCCCGGCACCTCCCCCACGACAGCCCTGAAGAAGACCTGCAAAGTAGATCAAAACGTTTGCTAATTAATAATTATTTCTCCACATCTAAGAGAAATTTATCGACCATTTTCTTCCACATATTTATTTATTCCTTTACGGGGTTTATTTTTATGTTTATGTTACTGTTTACTTCAGTTTTCAATTATTTGTTTACGTCAAACGCGTACATGGGAGACTAGACCAAAATAGAAGCAGTGTCAACAACCTGAGACAACAGCGTTTTGTTTCGGGGGCTCGAGCGAGGAAATGTGTAGGCAGAATTGAATAAAAAGCCAACATTAAAGTGTCCTTGATGCTCGATGACATCAACCTCTCTCTAGTTTTAATGTCTTCTTTTTTTTTTTAATTCCCACATCAATGGACGGCAGGCAACTCCATTCTCATCAGAGGTTGCGAATAATTTGTGTTACTGTATAATTATCATTATTAATTCTTTTGGTAATCGCTAGGTCGTTTGGAATTATCCAAATAAAGAAACACTTCATTTTTTCAGTCATTACTTGACCATTAGTAGGAATTTAGCATTGAAGATAATACCACGGCGAAGGTAAAAAGTAAGAGACGCGAAGAACATAGAATTTAGCATTCATTGCTTTAGTCAAATTTGAGACTCAGTCTATTCGTTAACACACATCAAATTTAACTACAAAATCAATCATCCAAAATACCTGTTCAATATTATCTAGATACAATATAAATAAAAATTAAAAAAAAAAAACCTCTACCACTACAAGGGAAGGGTCTTTAGGTTTGGTAGTACATGGAAGAGACTGTTTTAAGCCGAAGGGTATAAAGGGAGATGATTCGGGAGAGATCAACTCAACCCCTCATTAATGGTGCTCATTTTATAAAGGCTCCAGGAGGATAATAAAGAAAACTGATTAAACAATTTATCTGCAAATGCTGGATTCGAACAAAGGACTTTTAGCAGAACAACTCAGTCCCTTGCAGAACCGCTTCCTACATACCTTATATCCTACAGAAATTAAATAAATAAAAAAAAATCTTTAAGGATAAAATTTGGTACAAATAAAATAGCTACAATTAAAATGCTCTGTAACCACACCGATTTTATTCTAGTTGTCATTAAAGCATTAGTTGAGTTTATACTGCACAAAGCTTCTTGCTTATCCAATACTATCATAAAACGATCAATTCATAGGACATTAATATCAAACATAGAAAAAAAACAACAACACAACAACCCATGAAGGGCCTTTGGTTGGGTACGTGGTAGAGACTGTACAATTTCTATGCCAATCGTTTGCAGGAAGTTGATTTGAACGCCGGACTATCCCCTCATTATAGGTACCAACTTTATATAGGATAAGTGAGCTCTAGGAAGGTCTGGCCACAGCCGGATTTAAACCCGGATCTCTCAGCACAGGATCTGAGCACTCTACATACCGTGCTAACTTGCTCCCTATTATCAAACATGGGCACTTACTAATTCTTAATGTTATCATTAATCATCGGAGTGAGAACAAGAAAGAGAGCTGTAACCATTAAGTTCGAACATCGCCTGCTCGTGTAGATCCTGTTACTCCCTACAGTAAACATTTAATTGTCAACACTCGAAGGATTACGATCTGATAGCCGGGCTTTCTCCTATTGTCGACACATCCTCCTCCAGCTGTTGTTAACTTGCAATGAGGAAGGGCTAACAGGAAATAATATCGCTACGAATTAACTAAACCTTTCACCGAAGTACTTTTAAAGGAGTTTCAATGCAAATGAAATGACCGTATGTAGCAGACCGAAACATTCGCCGTAATGAGAACACTAAGGGTTAATTAAACTAACTATTTTAAGGTTTGTCAAATAAACTCTAAGAAGGCTCTCCAAGTGATAGCCTCAATCCGTATTAGGTCTGTAAAGCCAAAACCCAAGGCCTCTCATGTGTAATAAGTTCTTGCGGTGCAGAGACCTATAAACATAAATACTCTAAATGCCAACAACATCCTATCAATAGACATATTTAACTCAATCCTAACTCAAGTAACTATTCAGCATGTATCTGCTTGTGCATGTTTTACCTGAAGAGTAACTCCTATATCGATTACTTGCGAACTCAAAAAAAGTACCACGGACCGGGTATAAGCAATAAGCATTGCTTATACCCGGCGCCTTGGAAATATTCTGAAGTGGGTGTGTTTCGAGTGATACATATTTAAACAGAACATAAACAATCCATAGGGAAATAAAATAATATAATAAAACCAAAATTACCCTACAGAATTGGTCTTTAGATGCAGTAAACAAAATCCTGTTCGACAACAACCTACAAAGATTCTTGTTATTAGTGCAGCTTAGAGACTGTATTCAAGAAGGCACCATGGATAAGATTAGGTACTTCGGGGCATACATTTATGTCTATGGTAAATGCATATAAATTCTTGAACCTACAGGATATATTCTCAATTTGTTTTCATAAAATTTTCATGACAAAAGGCTAGATATAGTTAAAACCTAGATCGATCAGAGCCCAAAATTAAGGTGGTAAATGTTCAGACAAAAAATAAACAAGTTAAGTATAACTTAATAATGAAGAAAAAACCTTTTTTCCAGTCAAACAAATCTTGTTAAAAAATTGACAAAGGATTAAAATGACGTTTCGACACATTTATTTTTCTATTTCAATTTTCGGTTCTTCACAACATCCTTTAAAATTCATAAGTAAATTCATCACTTGAGGTCAAAAAGGATCTAAAATTAATTTTATATAAAGTCCTGGAAGTCAACCTTCTTCCATGGTCAAATGTACAAATATTTTTTATATATAATTGTTTGACTAAAAAAAAGGTTTTTTCTTCATTATTAAATTATACGAATTCAAGAAGTTAGTCCAGTATATAAGAAAGATCTTATAAAAATAAATGAGTTAAGTATAACCTAAAACCTGTACCACTACAACCAATGAAGGATCTGGGGTTCAATACATGGCAGAGACTGTACTGTTTCATGTTCGGTTCTGCGAGGTGACTCGTCCTAGGCCACGCTCAACCGCCAGATTTTCCACCTTATTTTGGGTACACTATTTTTATAATATTTTATAGAAGCTGGGTGAGCCCCAGGAGGGTCCTAGATCCTATTTGATACATCTCCCGGTGCAAACAGACTAAATAAAAGTCATGGCCTGCAGCGAGATTTGAACCAGGATGTCCGGCATGGCAACTCAATGCTCTACTACTGAGCCACTCCGCTCCCAAAGTATAATAAGCAAAGTAGTATAATGAAACCTAAATTACCGGACTAAATTAGCCTCAAGACGAAGTAAAAGCCCAACCAAGTAAATCCTTTTCACTAAAATCCATGGAGTCTTTTGGGTTCAATACATGCTGTGTACCGTTTTTAGGACAACTGTTTCGCATGCAGGTGATTTGTCCAAGATCACGCTCAACCGGCAGATTTCTCCCAATAAAGAGTATAGCCTGGAGAGCCCAGGAGGTTCTGTAGATCCTACAGGATCCATTCTTGGCTGTGAACTGACTAAATAATTTATCTGCTACACCTAAAATTGAACATGGTACTTTCAGCATAACAACTAATCACTTTACACACCCCGTACTCTCTAGACATAGAAACCTGGAAGATAAATACTGGAATATATTTTTTTCCACAAAAACCATGAGACGTTTTAAACGTTTTATTCTTTGAATACAGGTCAATAACCTGAGCGTATGTTCCTTCCATACCTGAAAAGAAAAGAATGCGTGAAAAAAATCAACTCCTTTCTCTATATTTTTTCTCAAAAATTTTTGGTTCATTCTTTTTCATTTTTCTAGAGAAAACACTTCATTCTTATTTTCAAGAATAGCTTCCGTACCATAGCTGATAGAATAGAATAGAAAAATAATTTTATTTTGGGAGAAGGTCCCTTAACAATATTTAATGTGTACAATAAAAACCAAAAAGTAAGTTCTTCACATGACAAACAAAACATAAAATAATAAGAATACACAAATAAATAAATATATAGCTTTAATATCATCGTAAGTCATTGGCTACTTCTGATGGAAATGAGGTAATAATTTGAACTCCTTAAAGAGCATCTGGTATCTCATGATCGAATACCTGCGCACTGAACAGATTTATAGATTTGAAAACTTGTGCTTAAACAACATAGATAAGTTGCATTTGGGCCATGGAGGTGGTGGGATGTTTCTGTCCTCAAGTTAATCGAATGGACGAAATAATGACAGGTATTTTTGTTTTCTGTTTTAGTTTAGATACATTAGAGGCTTTTATGTTGGGATTTTTCGACTAATGTTATAAAATAAGGGCATTCATATTCAAATAATGTCACAACCATTTTCCTAGAAAGAGTACAGTCTCTACCACTTACTGAACCCCTAACCATTCGTGGGTAGTACAGGGTTTTTTTTATATACACTTTTCGTTCCTCACCCATAACGTTCACTCTCCCCCAGTTTGGCACACCACTGCTCTGAAAAGAGCCAACTACTTAAGATTTTCGAGGACCTTAAAACTATCTAATTTTGCGACATAATGATATTCACAACCGGCTGAAGCTCAGTTATTTATGCATGAATTGATACCTCGTAACAATGCTGTATGAATAATAATGGATACAAATTGGTTTGTAAAATTTCGAAACAACAAAGACCCCGGTCAAGCAAATAACACTCTCAAATAGGACTTTCAAATGAGGCAGGATATAATAACGCATGAATATTAAGCGATCCCCCCGGGGCTCCGCAAGATATAAATAGGCAACCTAACTGACGTCAAAATTTAGCGAAATCGACCCACAAAAAAATTTATAATTTATGATATTTCTAAATTGTAGTCGAGCGGGTTTTCAAACCCTGAGTGCCAAATAGGAAAGCACTTTGGAAAGTTTTTGAATAAAAATTATTAGTCATTTAGAACTGCATACGGCTGAGATTCTAGGTATAGAATAAGTATAATCTTTGTAAAAACCGTTTAATCATTCATGATTCATAATGTTTACTTAATACAAAATGTAATGTAATGTATGTAAATTTTCTTTTTAAACATAAAATAAGAAAAAATGAAGGAAATGATATGAAAATCTGATGTCATCCTTCATTACTGATTATTCCGAATTGTATCTCGACTTTTTTTAAAAATATATAATGTTACTTTCGGAAAAAATTACGTTTATGAATCCTGTCAAATTTCCTAAACGACACAAAATCCTGGTTTTCATTAAATCAATAAGATGTTTTTACAGTGGAATTTCGAAATACGAGAAACATTTTATGGGCCCCAAGAAGTTATATTATTCCAGATTTTATACATTTTTTCATTTAGAATTAAATTTAACTAAAAAAAAAAAAAAATAATCCAATTAACTTACAAAAGTTGCATAGTAACCCGCACTCACCTGAAACAGAAAGAAAAAAAAATTAAAATCATTTCATTTTAAATTAGTTTAGTCATTATACTGCTATACTTGACTAAAGGCGTGAACACAATTTATTTCGCATTTGAATTTTTTAAACTCAGTAGTACTTTCCATGCATGAGTTTTATGAGAGAAAAAACTCAATTCGAATGTTAAAAATAAATTGAAACGTGAGCGTACCTAATAATCGAGCTTCAAAAAAAGTATCCTTCCTTATCATCGGATATCTTGAAGAAAGGACGAGAAACAAAAATTATATATAAATACAGACACTTTATATATACATATGAAATATATAAAAAGGGCTTTAACACTCTTTATGGAGTGATTGCAATTTTACGTATTCTTATGGAAATTTGAAAGCCTGAAGTTTTACTGTTAAAATTAGTACCTATTTATATATGAAAGAACAACACATGCATTTTTTTACATAATTTACGCCCACATTGGAATAATTAAATCAATCCGTGTAATGTACACTGCAGTCTTAAAAATATTATCTTTGTGTTCTCTTCTTCTGTTCCCAAAACTTCTTCATTCTACATAATTAATTTAATTTATACTAAACAAGAATAGATGCCAATGACCGAATATTTATATCACGGGATTACTTCGTAAATTAAGTTTGAACAATAAAAATTATCATAAAAATCTACCTGTTCCCAAATTAGCATATTCTGCCTTTCAACAAGAACAAAAAAGTCGATGCCTTATCAGTAACACGATACGGTATAAGAAACACACAAGGGAGTGTTCCTGGACTTACGCAAGAGTTTTCACATAGTTCGTAATTCGGTAAGTTTATGTATGACGAGTAATCACAAGCAAGCACCGGGAATTTCCGGTGACTAGTTAGATATACCATTTCCTGGCAACTTTTCCCTTCTCAGATAGTCAACCGCAACAATGAGGGGTTGTTGTTTCCCTAACGTTGTTTAATGGAACTTGGCATAAAAAAAATTAACAGTATGGTTTAATAACCTCTTAAAAATCGTTTTAATGGATGAGATTGATCCAAGATGATGGGTCGTAAAAAACAAACAGTAGTAGGCAGTTTGACAGAGAAAGTCAGGGGTAACAACAGGGAAGAATAGTTAGAACACTGTTATTTCATATATATAATTGTTAGGGGTGCATAGATGTGTTTTACTTTCTACAGTGTAGATACTATCACACCCGGACAATTATTGTAGTTGATTGCAGCCTAATCCGGTAGGATGTCAGCTAGTACGGACGATAATAACAGCAATCCTGGGAGAGATTACGCTCAGAACCAGGTGCCTGGTGGTTGATTCGAACCTCCTAATAGGGGTGAAAATGTTTACATAGCTTTCCTCTTCCTTACCCTTGGTCACATCCCTATAATAATAAGACAAATAAGGTCGGGTATTTAACTGAAATTAAATTTTCAATTAAAATAATCTGTAAATTAATCATAGGTTTTTTTCATTATTTTTCCGTTTCATCAAATACTCAAAGAAATATGTAACTACTTTTCGTATTTCTCTAAACTTAAAAAAAACCAAACCCTGCTCCACTACGACCCATGAAGAATTTCGGGTTTAGTACGTGGAAAGGACTGTACAGTATCTAGTTGTAAGGAAAGTTGTGCAGTGAGATGATTTGTCGAAACTCACTCTCAACCTTACATTTTGGGCCCCCGCTTAATAGAGGCTGGGTGAGCCCTTGGGATGTCTCCTGATTCAAAAGGATCCACCTCAGATTAATTTAGTTATCGGACAAAGCCGGATTTGAACAAAGGACCTTAGGTACGGCAAATCTGCGCTCTACCACTGAGGCTCCCTACTCAAAAGTTAAATAACTAGTTCGAATACTCGGAAAATTGGAAAAACTATTCTTAACCGCCAGATTTCCCCTCTACTTAGGGTATTTACTTCATAGAGACTGGGTGACCCCTAGGAGGATCCCGGATTCGAAACGATCAACCCCATGCTGCTAACAGATAAAATCAAATCTACCAGAACCAGGAGACAACTTCTTGCAGAACTTAAATCATTATTACATGTTTCCATTTTTTTTTTGGGGAGGGTGAATTTAAATAACATGAACGTAAAATATATCAGCCGAAACTAACAACGGTTTTTAAAATCATACGACCTTAGAAAAACCTCTTTAACATGAATGGAAGAAACCATTCAATATTGGCTAAGCAGATAGCCATTATACCTTCCGAAATCAGGTTGATCCAAACTAGGCGAAGCGAAACCGTTTCGTCATGGCCGCTCAAGGACACCCTTTGTCTAGTTGACCATCTGCCCGGATCTGAGAGGAAGGGATTGCAATGGTAAGAACGTCTCAAGGAGATGTCTGGGCTGGCGGCCGTCCTAGTGAACACTTTCCCAGCGTGGTAATGGAATACGGAGAGTTCCTTCTCCTCGTAGAGGGACGATGAACTCTCATCACTGCAAATTGCGAACGGCTGGTTCGTATATTCGCGGGATCATCCAATGCACATGTCTTCAAGGCTATATCCAAGGACTATCAAAACATCAGATATAGGATATCCGGAAGAATATTTAAAGCAGCATGAAGCCAAATGATGGATTTATGTAAAAACAATCAACCTTTTTAAATTTAACCTCTCCCCTACAAATAACAGTGCCAAACTTATACTTCGTGATGAAGAGTAATCACTAAGAATCTTCTTGGAGAGCTTATTTTAGCAACAAGAAAACAATATGAAAATATAATTTTAAAAGTATTACTTCACAAATTATATCATACATACATATACGCATATTATACAATAGAGACATAACAATCCAAATGATACAGAAATCATTTTGTGTTCCTGAGATAGTTCAGGAATTAGCGTTCTGAAATGCATTTGGAATTTAAGAAGCTAACTAACTGAAGCTCTACGGTGAACTTCTGTAAATACATTTCCCACTAGTATTTCGCCGCTGTCAAAACAATATCGCTTATGTACACTTTTGGCGATTTTACAGGAGAGAACAAAAACCACGCCGACTGAAGGCTTGGCAATTTTCTTCAGAACTAGTGAAGAGAAGTATCAAAAAATCATACTCCACCATGTTGCTGACCTTAATACGTGCCTTCCTTAGTGTGCAATTCAACATGTAGAATGCGTTACCATTACTAACTCATTTTCATAAAAAATTGTAGATAGGCGGTATTGTTTTGACAGAGACGATTTCTACAGTGATGCAACTCATGACGACCTCCTCAAACTAAAATTTGAAAACCCACAAAGTTTAAGCATACTTAAAACTCATAAAAAGCACCTTACATAGTTTTCAATATTCATAGAAGAGTAAATGTGATCCTCTATAATGCAGTTAATAGTTATAAATTTGTTTAAAAAATATTTTGCCACCAGATATCACTAATTAACGTATTCTGTCTATATTAATACTTCTCATGGGAGGAAAAATAAATAAAACTTATATTTAAATCACAATGACGAATATTTTGTTTGCTTTGATCCCTAAAACCTAAAAAGCCGATTTTAGCAATCGATACATTCTATATTTGATAATAGCAACATGACAAGAGTCGATTTATCTTAATTAATGAAGTCATTAAACCCCCATATGTCAGAAGCAGTTGTGTTGTAAAAAATGGTTTGTTAATAGCGAAGACAGTTACCGAAAAAAATACTCACATAAATGTAGGACAAATAGCTAAAAACAGTCATGGAATAATTGAGACATGGAACAATAAAATGAAAACATTAGAGGCCTGGTGAATCATTAATTTAAGGGATTAGGCCAGATGTAGTCTGTAATTATCTTGAAACTTTAATTGGAACTATCTTCATCAACAAGTCTCTTCTTAAGTGTCTCAGAGTTCGAAACGTTCATTTATTGATAACATGATTACGGAATCCATTGATAACATTTCCCATTATTACACTATTTATTCCATACTGAAATTCGTGAAATAAAATTCAACCCACCAAACACTGGATTCGAACCAGCACTGCAGCAGCCTCAAAGTTCCTAAACATTCAATACCACCATCTAATGAAAGGTAAAAATTTAAATAATTTATTCTTAGCAACGTTACGAAATAGCCCATAGTTTACGAGAAGATGACCTAACAACAGCCAGACACTTGCAACGAGGTCATTCTTCGGTTTGGTGAATCGCTTGGACGAGCAACATCTCGACTGAATGCGCCCCATCAAGGCTGTGCAATGTCTGAATTCTCTCTGAAGAGTCCTTGTCTAGGATCTGTTAGGACAACAGGACGAAAAAGGACTATATAAACTTCTTCCAATGTTTAGACAAATATGCCTTAATACTGCCTCTAACCTGAAGTAAATATTTACAAGATGCATCTACAAAAATCATTTGTAATAGCTTTATCTTCTGTTGTAGACATTTCAGGTCAAGCGATAAGATAAAAGGTATAAATTGCTTTTAAAATTAGCAAACCGCAAATGGAAGGAAAGGATTTATCATTAGACAATAACAATGTTTGCAGAGAAAAAAGTTAAGATGCAATCAATTGCTTCTAATGAGTTGTTTGAATTACTTAATAATTTAATTTTTATTTTCTTTATTTTCGATATTTTTTAATTTCAAGAATACAATAGAAAAAAAATCGAGTAACTATAGGGTATAGAAGTTAATGGAAGGGGCTGTACTGTTTAGTTTTTTCCTCAACTAAGGATATCCACTGTAGAGGTCAGGTGAGCCCCAGTAGGATCCACCTGCCCCATAGGTTCAAGTCACAACTGTTAGCATGATAAATAATTTACCTGCCACATCCAGTCTCAAATTTAGGATCTGAAGCTGGTTAACCCAGCGCCCTACATACTGAGCATCCCGCTACTTTACAAAATTAAAAAGAACACAAAATTAAGCATTAAGAGTTAAGTTCTAGAAAGATAAAAAAAAAGTTGTAAAAATTATTATAAAAATTTTTTCTTTAAATAATTTGATAAATATATCTATGCTATCTTGCTATTTGAACAAAGTGAAGAAACATTTGATGATTTTCTCAAGCAGTAATTTTGAATTATTTCGAAACTCATTATCTGTCAAATCAAAATTAAATATAACAGGATGAGTATTTTTTTTTAAAGATTAAGTTAAATAAATTTATACATAAATTGCCATTAAAATGTTTTTCAAAAATCATTTCATTGCACTGTATTCAAAGAATAAGTCTTTAGTAGAGCGATACAACTTAGAAGTTTCAAATTTTCTCAAAATATTCCAACCTTAAAATGAATTTTCACAAAATTATAAAAATTGTTCTGGTATCCTTTAGCTTCTCAATCCTTAATTCATACCCCATAAACCGTTTTCCTTTACAAATTCTTGGCAAAAAGATATATTTTGTGCAATTTTCTTTAAAATAAAAGATGTTTAATACAATAAGAACCAGAGAAATATTTTAAAGAGAGTTAATTATTAATAATAATCGCAGGATTTCGATCGAAGAATGTGGAGGAAATACAATTTTTAAAAAAAAACTTGGAAAACTGTTATCACCAGGAAGTTCAAAAATTGATTTCGCTCCTAATCAGAGTTCTCAGAAAACCACGCTTGCCAGGCATCAGCATAAATTCTTTAAAAATACTTTAATCAGTGGACAGAGAATCCAATGAGGATGTGAGATTGGAGAATACTACGATCGTTAGCAAAAATATTTTCAATTTGGGGACACACCGATCATTAAAAAAAAAAAAATCCAAAGGTATAAAATTTAAGAATTTTGGAATTCAAAAGGAATTTTAACGAATAAAATATGAAACCGAGTTAAGGCTTGCACAAATCCAATCCTTGGATCGCCGTTATAAACAGACAGGAATAAATAGTGACATCCTCGCTCCGGCCTTCCGTTCCAGGATTAGGACGCAAGGTTTGGAGTTGGGCCTAGGCTGGCAGGCTATCAAGGAGTCAGCCTGGTTTAGCCCTAGCGTCACGTGTCTATTTCGGCCGCATATAGTTTAGGATCATAAAAGTGGAAGGGAATCAGAGGAATTGGGAATTGGTCAGTCCGGACCCATAACTATTGGAAAGCCCATGAAATAATGAAGCATTTTATGTTTCCTTTGAAATTGCGAGAGGAAGACTTGAGCCTTGAAGACGAAGAAGGCCGTGGAAGAAGTTCTGCCCTTGATGTTTTTCTCCGAGCTTTGGTGTAAAAAATCTCAGGACAACTCCTAACTGGCACGGAAACTCGAAGTCAGCAAATCAACCGTCAATGAACGTATCAAAGTGAATGGGAAGATGAAAAACCTTGAAAATTGAAAATCTGTCAGAGCCGGATTTGAACCCCGGACTTGCGGCACGGCAACCCAGTGAACTACAAATCCCTATGTCAAGTATTATATTTTTTAATTATTAACCTACCGATCAAGCTTCATGTGCTATCTCATTTTGGCATTAACCCTAAACTACATAATCTTCATGCTGGCACATGCAATGGAATCCTAATCTCTCCATGGACAGTAGATAGAGGCGGAAATTAAACAGGCTTCGCTAATTTTAATTGCTTAGTATTAATCACTTCTTTAATGCGAGAATCATAAAAAAAAACCCTCTCAAAACAGACCATTTATAATATGATAATTCTTCACCATATATTGCAAGTGCTGTTCTTGCAATATCAACTTGTATATCCTATAATAACAAGTACAATTATTATAATTCCTGTTTCTGTATAAATGTGCTATGGAAAGTATACAAAAAAAACCTGTACCACTACAACCCATGAAGGGTCTGGGGTTCAGTACATGGTAGAGGCTTTACTGTTTCATGGACAACGGTTCTGCAAGGAGGTGACTTGTCCTAGGTCACCCTCAACCACCAGACTTTTAACCCTTATTTTGGCTACCCTATTTTTATAATATTTTATAGAGACTGGGTGGGCCCCAGGAGGGTCCTAGATCCTATATGACCCATCTCCCGCTGCAAACAGACTAAATAAAAGTCATGGCCTGCAGGGGGATTTGAACCAGGATTTCCGCCATGGAAACTCAGTGCTCTACCACTGAGACACTCCGCTACCTAAGGAAAGTATAATGGTACAAAAAGAGTACTGAAACTAGTATTAATACTATTGAGAGGAAACTAGTCCGAAAAGTTGGTATTTTGCCAACCGAAACCGTCGCCGCCTATTGATCAGATGTAAAGAGTGTCAAAGTTCATTTTTTAGGACCGTCATAAAATAAATATTAGTTGTCTCGGATGGGAATCGAACCTACAATGTAAAGAAATTGATTTTCTTGGGCCCTCTTCCTAGTACAGCAAATAAATTGAAATCATCAACTATTCTAATTTCTAATTCAATATATTCACGAAATACATTTTGTAAAAATACTCGGGATCTATAACATTTCTAAAGTAAAATATAACAGGAGCTTAAGATTGGGTCAAGGTGGTTTGCTTCATTGAGGTTGCATTATAGAGAGATTTCTTTAACCAACCTTCTTGCTACCGTCAACTATTGCAGAGCTTGAAACAACAATATGCACACAATTGATCAGTAAAGTCATGAAATTTGATTCGATTCTTCTTGAAGATTAGACATTCGAATCAGTAAATAAATCGAAGTGCTGAGCGTTTCGAGAAAGGGAAAAGGTAATATTAATACACCCTAAATATTTACTTTATCACATAGATAACATTCATAACATATCAGAAATATTTTATTAATATAATTAAGTCGAAACTGCTTTAAAATATTCCCAACACCATGAAACGTCTTGAAATATGAAAAACACAAAAACAAGAAAAATAACAATGTTTATTTTTATTTATTTATTTTAGTTGATCTAAAAAGACATTAACACCCTGTAAATTCAATAAAGAAATTATGAAAATGTAAATAAAAAATCCTATAACTACCTACATCTACGCAAAGACAAAACCTCAACTGACTACGAAGTATATATATAGTTTATTTTCCGATTCATAGTACATATACAAAGATAGGAATATATATTTGGTAAAACCTATACTTCATTAATTATATATAATTACTAGAAATTAATTATGATGTAATAAAACGCAAGTATTTAGAATATGACATCATGTAACAGAATGGTATAGCGTTTGACCTTTAAAAAACCACCAGCCATGAACCTGGTGTTCATTTTTTTTTTTTTTTTGGCATCTTTTGAAAGCAGTAGCAATGCCGGAGGACATTAGGTCTGGAACGACCGGTTTTAAGAATTAGCTTTTTTCAATTATCTGCTACTATTCGTAATAGTTCGAAGAAATATAGTTCAGTCAGATATAGTAACAAAGCGAAAGCGTATTCGAAAACACGAAATAAATGAAATAAGTTAAACCGTTTAAACATTTCTATATATATATATATATATATATGTGAAACTGTCTCTGATTTTATCTTATGTAAGACAAGGCATACATCTAAAGAAAGAAGAAAAACTTGGAATTTATTATGGAGAGATGAGAGGTTACTGACTATAAATTTTACAATGACTACTTCAGTAAGACCTAAGTCATTTTCATAATCTAGAATCATCTAACGGTATAGTTAATCCAGAAGGAACATGTTTCATAAACTTTTATGCTTTCACCTATTCAAGTGTAGATACGTGCATAGGGGTAATCACTTAAACAATCTATAGTAAATGAATATTGAACTGAACTGTATCAAGTCAGTATATTAATACAATGCCCTTATTAATGTAAGGATGGAAATACGATCGAAAGTCGTGCACACCTTAACCGAAGTTAAGTGAACGTTTAGTTGTCAATACCCAAGTAAAATATTTACCTTATATGTCAAAGATAAGTACTGTATATAGTTATTCATGTTCATTTAAGAAAACGCATGGTCCTACAGCAAACAAATACTCTGCTGAACTCGAGGTGTATAATTATTTAAAATATATTGAATACGTCTTTAAAATTCTCAATAGTGGGAGGCAATTAAAATAAAAAACAATGATAACAAAATCGGGAGATACAGTTGCAGCTACATATCTATCAACTCCATCCAAAATTCAATTAGATCACAGGATAGATAAAGGATCAAATAATTCATTACGATAAGTGGAAGCGGCGCCATTTTCAGGTAATTTTGCTGCGTATCGAGATTTCCATACAGTATAAGAAATTTGTTTACACAATAACTCACTAATAACAAATAATCTATTATATTTTTAAAACATAATACAACTTTTGTACTATACCGAAGGTCATCAGAGGGGTTTGGCAGTGTATTATAGTTCAGTATCATAGCCCCTATAATACGATTATAGGGGTTCCGGTGCCTATCACAGAATTTACAAATTTATTTAAGTTGTAGCATCAATTTTTACATGCAAAATTCTTTCTATAAAACCTATGGATGGAAGAGACTGTAATGTTTCAAGGATAACGGTTGTGCAGGGAGTTGAGTCTGAGATCACGCTTAACCACCAGATTTTCCCCCAATTAAGGGTACCCCCTTTATAACGGCTCCAGAAGGGTGGTCAGATCTGAAAGTGTCCAACCACGGCTGGTTTATACATCAAATAGTTTATCGGTCGCAGCCGGATTTAAATCCGGAACCGAAGACAGCAACTTAGCACTGTATATACAAAGCTACTCCGTTCCCAAAATTAGTGATTAAAATCCAGCTGCACATCAAAATTACTTTAAGACACTTAATTGGAGAAATCTTTAAATTAAGTCGCCCTGAATATTCTGGAAGATTTTCTTCAAGCCAAGTAGGGTTAACTTTTTAAAAGTCGAAAGTCGCGTAAAATCGTTCTCTAATTACAGCTTAGGGAATTTATTGATTATAGCCCACTTGACGGGAATAGTTGGCGCTAAAAGGGAGTCATGAAATGAAGTATAATGGATTCTCCCTGACAACTTTCCTTTTCGGTCAAAAGGGAGATACGCATAAACCAGGAGGTTGGTGGTAGAAAGTTCAAGAACCAACATGGCACCGGGATAACTGATCCCGGAGAGACGTCTAATAACTATATTTAATGTCGCGGATAGTCGCAACATATTATTTCTTATAATCAAGTATCATTGCGATTTGCTTCGTCGTACTTGACTCAGTCATACTTTCTGCACTTAGAACCGCCATTATATCACATTTTCTATACTTCCGACAATTGGACACTGCTTTCTCGTGATTCAAGTTCGTTGAACTGTCAGCAGAAAATGAAAATAATAGTAATAACCACTACTAGACGTTCTTGAAGAATAATAATCCACGAAAGAAGATACGGTATTTATACGGAGAAAAAGAAGAATTGTTTAATTAAAAAGGAAGAAATAAAATAGCAATATTACTGTTGATTAGATTAAACAAAAGACTTATCAAATATTTGAAAAGGGTAAAATTAAAGAATATATAGTTTGCAGTAGAGTAAAAAGACATGGAGTAGTTGAAGGTAACTAAAGAGGGGTCGTATTAAAGGCGAAAATACACAAATCGATAGCGTTTTTGTGAAGTACATAAAAAGAAACTTGGAAAAACGAAAGTGTTGAAAAGTGCAAGAAACAGAAAAAAGGTAGATAGTTAAGAAAACGTACTCCATAGTCACTTATTCAGAAAAAGAAAGTTAAGGTTTATTCCAAGGAATATAAAATTATTAAGTATTCTTGATAGACATTAATAAACCTCGAATATGAATAAAAAAACATAAATCCAAATAGCTAGAGGAAGTGCAATAATAGGAGATAAAGACATTAAAAGGCCAGATTTTTCACATTAGCTTAGTTTTACCGCCACTTCTATATCATTTCAAAAACATTTAAAACTTTTATAATAGTATTTAAGGTAAAATATTTCATATTTCACAACATGATTTCAATTGAACATGAAAAAACTTAAATGATTTGCGGGCAACATCATCAAAAAATGTTTCTTTGCTCAACATAAAAATTGGGAGCGCGGCAGATCAGTGTATAAGACGAATATAAGAGATCAGCAGACTCTACTGGGGCTCAATCAACCAGCATTTTAAAGTGGATAATAATAATCTAAGGAAAAGCTACAATGGTAGCAATGCGTGATCTTGAATAAATCACCTACCTGCACAACTGTTGCCTTAAAAACAGTTGTATTTTTTTCCCCCATGGCATTATAATTGTCAAAATAAAACAAAATATTCAGGATATAAAGCATCTCTTTTACTGTACCAGGTGCATTTTAAGAGAGGAAATGTGAAAATGTGAATAGGATTTTCTTGGTTAATTAGATGTTAGGATAGGGGGGTTCTAGTGATGGGGCTCGCAAGTTCTTTCTGATTGAAAGCAGTTTTCACGTTATAATTGAACCTGGCTACCTAACGTATTATATCTGTTCAACGAATACTACACTACAATCTAACTTCACGGGTTGTAAAATAATAAGTAGTAGTAAATCAGAATAAACTAAATTTCATTCAAAAATTTCTGTTCTCTAAAATGAATTCTAAATTCTCTCTACCTTCGAGGAGTTCTTTGATCGCCGTATATCCGGCCCTGGATTAAACTAATTGTATTTGAAAGTGGATGGAGTATACTAGAACGGATGGAAAAAGGAATGGATCAAAAATGTAATACGATCGACCTACTTAATTAATTTGATTTAGTATATTACAAATCAACTATTCCCAAAATGGTGTAACAGGCACGACAAGAACAAACATTACCAACCATACCTTTTATAGTTACAACTGTGACAAATAAACTTGAACAAATCACTGATCTACCAAGGCGATAATATCTAGAACAGCATTCAGCAGATTCCTTCACCTCTGGCTGGAAACAGTTACCATAACGACCGAAGAGGACCCTGGACACAATCAGTTCTGGCTGGATTCTCCAGGAAGCGAAAATGATCCTCCAGACCGAAGAATAAGGCCAAGGCCGCGACTCCTTCGTGATGATGAGCCAGCTCAGGCCTGGTGTAACGTTACTCCAAAAACTTTCTAAATTATTCGATACGCATGGATTCGTAGTGAAGAGAAACAAAAAAAGAATATCGTTTACGAAGCTATTTTTTTAAATAAAAATTTGTTTAGAAGTTAACACTCCATCCTCCTTGGCTATTTAAATTTTGAGCCATACATGCCTCAGTGCCACTAGAGACTTAGGCTGCGTTAATTCTACAATAAATTCTAATAACAAGTTATTTAACGTCAAGGACAGCAAAGATCGTTTGACTTCGATAGATGAAGAACAAGGTAATTATGAAGTACACGTCGAGTAGCAAGACCTAGGTAATGCAACAGACAACAAGTACCACATGCGAAAGAATTTGGCGAATTTCGCATGGGAAATATTCACAATTACGATAGTGATGGTCAGTAGAAGGTCAGAGTAATAGAGAATATTAAGCCAGCGTTCACACAAAGAGGGCATAAGATAAGCGATATGTCGTAAGAAATATGTTGGGACGATTTATTGCTAGGAAGGATCAATATTAGCAGCAAATTCGGAGGAAGTCATTGTAGTGGTTTATTGGTTAAGACGTAAAACGAGAAGAAGAAAAAACTCATGTAACATAACGAAAAATAAAATTGTTTATTTTCTCTATGTGGCAATGGAATAGTTCCAGGTGAGCTATGATGAGCTTTCTGTAGATTAATGACAGTAATTACTGAATTATCTTCTCTTCTTCCGTCATATTCACAGCTCGAAATATCGGACGAAACAAATAGCTGAGAAGACCAAGTGGTACTTGGTCTAAAGAGAGATATGTCGCTTAAGTTCCACAATTGCGTGAGCATGAACCTCTCTATCGTCTCCTTTTAGATTTCATGGAACTAAATAAAGTGTCGAAAAATCGCTAATCTTCTATCGCCTAAGACAAAGCGGCCTAAAATAAACATCTGAAATGAGACTTGGATGAAAAATCCTGATCCGTCCGTCGTTGTAGGTATTTTCTTGGGACTTCATTACTAGCTAAGGTCATTATTTAAAAATATGTAAATGTTTGGATATGCATCTAAAAAATATGTAACATAAATAAATCGAGAGCAACCAAAGAAAATTATGCATAAACAAGAGTATGATTGCCACAATAAAACGAGACCGAGTGAAGACAAGCCCATAATAAAATCGGCCCTTAAGAATCTCCAAGGCTCCAAATCGACCCGTTATACGAGAACGTGAGTGCTAAAATATCCCGCTACTAGCTCCTATTTGTAAGTGCTAATTAAAAACCATCTTTGGAAGGGCCTACTACTTAGTAGTTCTGGGGAGTTGCGGTAAGATCGAACAAGTTATTCCGACCACATCTTCTTTCATGTCCAACATTTTGCCTTATCTGGAGGATTTCTAGTGAGGAAAATAATAAATTATGTAGTTGTCCAAAATAATGAGAACGGTGATAAATCATGTAAATTAATTAAAAATGCAAATAAATTATTTTTCCTCGTTTAAGGTTTTTTTTCCCTCGGCATCACTCAGCTACTATGATTAAGTTCACAGGATACTTCAAGAAGAGTGTATTGCAATAAACCATAGAACCGGACTAAGATTGTGATAAATAAAGAGGCAAATAACGTGTCTTGTTAGCCGAAATTGCTTGATTAAACTATCCCGAAATTCAAAAAATCAATTTTCGAAATTTCGGAGTTATCCTCTTTTGATCCTGAACGCCTCATATATATTTATTTAATGCAATAAAAATTCATTTCATTACATTCAATTTCGATCATCATTGACTTCTATTGTCAGCCATCTGGTTAACAGAGTAGCTGGGAACTCTTGCAAATCTGCTTACATCGGATAATTTCGACAATATATTTCAAACAATAGGACGATCTTCGGTATCAATTCCGCAGGTCGTAGCTTCATGTTAAGTCACAAGAAGTCTTAATTTTTCATTCGTTCCCTATTCAATATTCTCAATATGTTTGTTGAGACATTTCTTGATGAAATGTTTCCGAAATATTTCGAATTATTCATGCACTTCTCATGATTACACTCTTTTTTTTTCATTCCGAAATTTTTGAGAATACTAAAAAGGAATCGTATAAAAAGTTAAAACTTGTTAAAGGGAAGCAACACCCAACGTTACTGTTACACAAACCTCCCCCCGCCTAAAAAAGAATATTTATCGCAGTTATTCATGAATATATTTACATTTTCCATTCACTAAGTCTAAGTTTTTTTATTCTCATTGGTTACTTGAAAAGCATACCTTTCCACAATCCGGTTGGATCTTCCACTGATAAGTCAAAGAGTACAAGTACCGTTTTACGAAAACAGCGTAGCGAATTGACCCAACGTACTCGAGGTAATAGTGGTACTGCCTCGGCAGATTCTATCACGTACTGGTACCACGTTCAGCTGGGCTCAAGTACCGTCTTTAAGATATTATATTTTGGCCACAATAGAGGAGGAAGAATTGGAAATCGCCATAAATCTCCCATCAATATCCTCTGCCTGGGGCAAGTCCAATCTTCGATCAAAGGTACCACTTACGCCCCCTAACTCCCGCTAGCAGCAGCTTGCAGCTGTAAACTTCGACTTAACGATTTCAATGGCTACAGTTACAATAATATCAGCTTATATACTCATGCTTGTAATAGAATAATTAAAATCTTTTCCGTATCAAAAGTAATTAAAACTTAAGAAACGATAGAGGCTAGATGAGCCCCAAGGGTCGCCAGATCCCACAGGGTCAAACACGGATGTAAATATTAAATAATTCATCTGCCATAAACGGATTTGAACCCAGAAACTTCGGCGTAACAACTCAGCGCTTTACCCACTGAGCTACCACACTCCCAAGTATATTTAGAAACAGTATGGTAACCCTAATCGAGCCAGAGAAACTGTGATCAGAAACCTGCTACGGATAAACCGTGTATTGCCGAGAAAAAAAAATCCTCACAGAAATAGTGGTTCTCGTGAAAGCCTACTAGAGGTGGCCGTTACAAATAGGCTATGAGGTGGAATGAAACTTCCAGCCAATGCTCGTGTTTTCGTTCAAGACTGTCTGGATGGAGTCACATCGCTCTGGAACACGTCCAGGGGACAAGGATTAAGGTTGGGTATTTTTGTAATGGCCTAAGTCTTAGTCATAGCGCGCCCAATATGGACCGCCCTCAAGGCACATCACATATATAATTCTACTTTAAATATAAACATGACGGGACAGATAGCTCTTCAACGTTTTAGTGAACGAATGAAAAAATGAAGAGTTCAGTACAGTAGATATTGTATTGTTTCAAAGCCAACGGTTGTGCAAGGCCAGGCACTCTCTAACGATGGATTTTTACGCCAATAAAGGACATCCACTTCATAGAGGCTAAATAAGCCCCAGGATATTCTGCAGATCCCGCGTACTACATTCTAAGCTACTCTACTCACCCAAACATAACTTTATGATAGTAAGGGATGTAAAAAACATGCTAATTATGAGCAATATTTAGTATAAGGTATGTCAATTAAGACCAAAATACCGTATTTATTTCGCTAAAACTTGCTTTGAGTTGATAGTTGAATAAGAAAATTGGGGATGCCTATACCATGGGAATAAAATGGAGGAAGGTGACAAGAAATCTTGCAGGACCCTAGTACCAATAATTAAATTAATTATTGATAATCTATAAATACATTATATTAAAAATTAATAATTAAATCAATATCACCCAAACCCACTCGTTCTTCCGCTTTCCTACTCCCTGTTACCTGGACTGGATAGGAAAAGATTAAAAAGAAATTGGCCAAGAGAAATACTCACCAATTGATATTTATATTTTTACTGCATCATCATAAAGAAGTTCAAGTAGAAAATCAAGGTGAAAAACACTAGTATCAAATTTGCTGAATGCGCAATTGCGCAGGTGCAAATGAAAATTAAATTATAAATAAATAAATAAATAATAATTAAATGAAGAAAAAGTTTAATTCGTGATATCATGTTATGGAGGCTGGGTGAGCCACATGAAAGCCTCAAAGTTCCACAGAAGTCGTTTCAAGGGTTTTAAAAGTATAAATAATTTATCTACTATGGCTGATTTCGAACTAGGGACCTATGATTTAGTAGCCTAGGACCCTACGTACTAAGTTACCCGCTCCGTAGTTTAAAATTAACAATTAATTAACATTGAATAGATTAATTCCGCGGAAGTAAACTCCAATGGTTCTTGTTAACTTCACTATTGAAGAGATGCGGGCACACAATTAACAACTTGCGCTCGAAGAATAAAAACTGTACTACGTTGCTGATATAAAAATTAATATAATATGTTTTAGGCATATACATTTAAACATAATATTAATCTTTATAAATAATATAACAGTACAATTCTAAGAGTTCATCTCTAGATGCCTTTGCCCTAATGATGGCCTAAATAAAACTCAGGTCGAAACGTTGGCAAAATAAAATAAGTAGTGCTCATTTCTGCAAAATTTAATGCACCCCAAGACCATGTTCTCAATATGACAGTAGTTTTGCAATTTAATAATTTCATTAATTTTTTGTCTGTAAAATCCACAACCTTATGAAGCATAAATTAAAATTTGTGATTAAAAGTGTATAGACCAACTTAAATACAAGACAAGATTGGACAGAGTTATTTTTTCCTGCCCAGTTTAGGATTTCCTTATTACTAAGAAATGGCCCAAAATCCTAAACTCCTAGAAGAACTACATTAGAGAGCAAAGACTAAATAAAATGATTGAATATAAAACAAAGGGAAAATAATCAAAGAATACTACTTTAGATACAAGCAAGGAAAGAGAATAACTGCTCTATCAAAATTTTACATACGCTAATTCCAGTCTAGTAAGTTTACTTTTTAATTAGTTTACTGGGCAATGGGACCTCCACACGCAATCAATGGAAATTATCTTCCTACACAGTATAAACCTTATGCCAATAACGAGTATATGAAATGATAGACAATATAATCAATACATCAATAATAATTCAATTAATAAAATAAACTATTTTTTATAGTCAAGGAGATCACATGTTTCAATAATTACTCAACCAAGATTGTGTCCAAGAAAAAAATACGTCAACCCACTGAGATTTCACAAGACCCTGAAACAATTTGGACCTTACGGAGCTGACATAATTATTCGATACGGTAATTTTTGAATTATTGCGGATCGAATGGGTTCCACCTTTTTGTCGTATCGGATTTCTCGATTCCGTAACACCCTCGTTTCAGTCTCGGGCAGATGGAGATCCGGGTTGTAGCATGGAATCGCAATTGATCCAAAAGGCTGACTCCGAAGTGGGCCAGGGAGGCGATACCCCGTATCCACGGATCACAGGGTAGGAGCCATCACGTCCTCCGAAGATCATTCCCTCATCAAAACCACAGCGCGTCGTCCTAACAGCGAAGGCCACTTCGACCTACTTATGGAGAAAACGTCATCTCGTTTCCAATCAAGGGTTAAGGGAGTGAGGGGAGGTAAGCATATCGTCGGATTGGAAATCGAAGTCGATTCGAACACGGTTCCATGTAAAGGAATAAAATTTACACACAACATCGTATCGTGAAAGCAACTACGGGTAAACTCGCATATGCCATCGATAAAGGAAGCATCAGATCCAAACCTGATTAGTCAGTTCGGTCAGCACACACGATTACTAACTCGCTAATTCAATAATGAATGCGGAAACGTAACGGGTACTTAAGTGGAATTAAGAAATAAATAAATACTACTCTGCTCTCAATTACAGACCCAACGACAGGCAGCACACCTGCCCCATTCCCGCGAAGCCTACTAACGACCAGCTTTACATACACAACTCCTCTGACTTTCCCACATTAATCCGAGCAATGCGCGGTCACTGGTCACTATTGGCAGCACTTCCACTGCTCTCTTGGTCATTATAACACAGAGCAAGTTGAAAACAAATCGCCTTCACTATTCAAGTCCACTTTCTCTACTCAAGTACTTCATTAGTAAAAGATTTGAAAATATAATTAAAAGCTTCTATGTTAATAAATAAAAAAGGATTAATAAAATAATATACAGATTTAAAGAATAAACCAAAGGACATAGTAGAGCTCGAGGTCTCTCTAGATGACAATGAAGGACGTTCATCACGAACAAATGAACTTCAGAAAGACCAAAAAGCAGAACAGGCGAAATTTGAAAGTCATAAAACATAGAAAAAAAAAATGAAAACGAATGGAATTACATTAAACAAAAAATGTTCCAAAGCAATCATAACAATAAGGGTAAATTATTTCCTGACTGTTCGAATGATGAAGCAGTATTTTAATTCGTCAAGTAATGTTTACAACTGTTCCACACTCTTATATAGAGGAGAGGATCTCATGGCCGAACACGTTGGAGAAACCTATCTTATAGTAATATACCTATCTTATAATAATAATATAGTACGTAGACAACAAGGAACTTTAGAAGAAAGGAATAAGCTCTGACTAAAAATGCTTTTTAAAAGGGCAGAAGTTCAAAGAAGAAAATGTACCTGCTCGTCAAAGAAAAATTACGTTTTATTGAAGAGAAAGTTATTTACTTTTAAAATTCCTTAAAAGTCCTACAACAAGCAAGGGCAGTTCTCTCTTGAAAAGTTGGGGGTTTGAGTTGGGTATGGTTCAGAAATTGAAGTTGCCCGCCCTTCACCTACCTGAAAGGAGAACCTTAGAAGTATTTCAACGGTTTTTCATATAAGGTGTGTACCTGCTTACTGAATGCTGCAGGGTGTCGACCACACTATAAATAAAAGGATTAAAAAAACAATTGTTCTTAATCCCTTCAATACAAACAAATGAAATGAACAATGCCCTAGTATGAGAAGATCTGATGATAAGGAATCGGTGAAGAACAATGCTGCGTAACGAAATTTTAATAATTATTGACAAAATATTAAAAAATCCAGTCAGCAAAATTAATTTGAATAACTACTTAAGAAGACAAGTAGCTACTTGACAAGCGAGACATTATGAAAAAGAATAGGCTAGTTTATATTTATTAACTGTTATTTTGATGGTGATTACTTTTTAATATTTTTGTTTTGAAGAGAAAAGATTTTGCCTGGCCGGGATTCGAACCCGGGGTGTCTGCATTTCCGTTGCAGTGCTCTAAACCACTTAGCTACCAGGGTTAGTATCCAAGTCAGACAAATCCGTTCTCTCCACCGATCCTATATGTTCACCGTGTTCTCGCAATGTTTCTTCGCAGATGCATACACGGCGAAGAATGTTCATTGAACATTACTTTAATTAGGATGTTGTTGTCCACACCAATATAAATACATTCCCATAGTTTTCCAACATACTGATTGGTGGGAGACTTCTTGGTCTAACAATAACATTAGCATGTTACATCATTTTAAGTTCCTTTCTTCTCCTTACAAAGCTTTACTTCTTATACGCAATGCTAAGGAGAAGGTATCCACATTCACCATTCTCTAAAGCAGGTGGTTGGTTATCTAAGGGAATAAGTCATAGGATTCGGTTTGTTTATGAGGTCTACAGTTATAGAGCTAATGATTTAGGGCAATTATCTATGTTATAAACCTTAAATAGATGTTTCATAAATAATTATCACATAATAATGAATGAGTAGAGCTGAAAAAAATATATAATTAAATTTAAAAAATGGCATGACTTCATTTATACTCATGGTTCATTGACTAAATAAGATTTGAGAAGTACCAAGGTATACTTGTATATACAAAGCATTACATCTTATTGCCTACCTTTTCAGCACATTGGTTTTCATTAATTTGAGAAGAGGTTTGTATATTACCGTAAAAACCAGTGCAACTCCCACCAATGATGGTTGTTGGACTCAGACTAAGGTAGTCTGTACTCTTTCTAAGCCATTTGTGCAAGAAGGGCGAGAACAAACTCAACCACCAGGCTTACCTCCACAATACCAACTTTAAAGCGGCTGGGTAAACTCCAGGAGGGTCTTCAGATCGCACTGAGTCCACTCACGGCTCATAAAATATTTATATCAATAAAAATCGTGACGGGAGTACGTTGATAACATTAAAGTATGCGAAGCATTACAAACAGCTGAGTGACCAAAGGGATTTGACACTGGCTCAACCAGTTAATTTATTTCATTTCATTCAATATTGAATACGAACCCGTTTATTAACTAATATTTATTTTTTAGTTTGGCATTGAACATATTGTATCTTATCCATCCGTAACTCCATCCCGACCTGTCCTGTTCTGTTGTGTCACTAGTTTAGTAGAGTGAAAAGCTGTTGTCATTAACTTTTTCGTGTATAGTAATTGTTAAACTGATCTCGACTTGCACCTTTACATGGGTTTTAATTAAATTGTTTTAAAGAAACAGGCTTATCCATAAAAGGGAAAAATAAAATAAAATTAAATAAGACGATAAACAGGATAAATAATTTATCTGTCACAGCCGGTCGTCCGGGAACTCAGCACCCTAAGCACTGAATTACGCCACACTCTAAATAGATACATGGGGAGAAGGGTAGCTTAATGTATAGATCGATAAGTTATTATGCTGAAAGTATCTACATACCATCATGAGCTCACCCAGACACTATTAACCGGAAAACCTTCTTTAGGTTAAATTCTGGACGATTGAGGGTGATCTCGAACAAATCAACCCTCAGCATTATCGTTCTTCTAAAAATAACAGTCTCTACCGTGGCTGAGCACAAGAACCTCCAAGAGTTGTGCAGTGGTCAAGGTAAAGATATATATACATATTTTTTTTTGCGGGGGGGGAGAGAGGATTATGCAAAATGAAATGAGAAAATTAGATTGGCAATAAGGATACCATCGTGTGCCTACATCAAGTTACTAAGCGAAGGTTACACTTACACAGGTTATTTACACCGCTATCCTAGCGGCAGATGGCCCGAGTTGCGGTTTCAGATTCGGGTTACATTGACCATCGCACCTCCCTCAGGTGTTGTTAGTAGCGGGAGAAAGCTCGGGTGAAACCCTACATCACCGGCAGCCAAGGCAATCAGAATCAAAATCGTTCCAACAGCTACTGTGCAGCCAATCCGGGTCATGTTTACGATCCCGCTTGTTGAGAATACGTAGTAAACAAACCAGAGGATTGGAAGCCAGTAGTAACCCGACCAAGGCGTACGTATAAAAGGAAACTACTTGGAACTAAGTTTCGGTTTAATATCTTGTTTTGACTCTGGTTGGAGAGGGAGTTCTACCCTTTCTAGTGGCCTGTAAGATATTTAAAATCAAAATAGTTAACTTTTACATGATACACAGATAATTATAGAAATGGAAGAACCACTAAATGGATCATGATATCGCTATTGAAAAAAAAAGATGTCCAACTGACTTAAAAAAGATTATCGAACCCACAAAGTTATACATATCTTTTCCAATTCAAATCAAACTTCATCCAAGAATAATTGAGCCATTAACATTTCAAATTGAACCTTTCTGGTATCAATATACTTAAGGTTCTTACAGATGTATGTCCTGCCATTTAGCATGTTTCTTAAACAATACACTTTGTATTGTCTCATTTCGTGAAGATTTTTTTAAATTTATAAATCGACCCTCTTTTTGATATCGACCTTTATGAGGTCCAGTGGATCTCCAAACCAATCTCCAACCAGTGGATTTGAAGATCGCAGACTGAGATCTTCATTTATCTTAAGAATTCGTTTATGCTAGAAAATAATTTAACACAAACAGATGGACCCTGTGTGGTCTGCAGACTCTCCTGAGGCTCACTCACACTCTATAAAGCAGGTACCCTAATTGGGAAAAACCTGGCGGTTGAGTGTTATCTCGGACAAATTACCATCTTGCATAACCATTATCATAGAAACAGTACACCTTGAACTATGTACTGACCCAAAGATCCTTCATTGGTTGTAGCAGGAGTTTATATATACAGAGTGCTTCGGAATTGCACGGGACTATTTTAGGTATGTGTTATCTAACACAAAACAAACAAAAAAGTGAATATTCAAGGTTAAAGATTTATTATTTATTATTACTATTTATGTATTATTATTACAACATTTAAAGTAACTGTTCAAAGGTGCCTCCGTTTTGTTAAATGCAACATTCAGCACGGCGAATCCATGCTTACTGGCTCTTCGTACTGCCTCAGGTTGGTACTTGATAGTTACTGCGGCTTCCACGATCCGATTTCTTAGCTCTTCTTGCGTGCCAACTGCCGCAGAATAAACCATAGACTTCATCCATCCCCACACAAAATAATCTAATGGGGTTAAATCCGGAGATCGTGGTGGCCATTTAACAGGTCCATTTCGACCAACCCATCGGTCTCCATAAGTTGGATTTAAATAATCAGTAACACTATGAGAAAAGTGAGCTGGAACACCGTCATGCATAAACCACAGCCTTTGCCCAATGCCTACCGGAATATCTTCTAGGAGTTCATGAAGATTATTTTGCAAAAAAATGCAAGTAAGATGTACCTGACAGCCTAGGTGGCAAAAAGAAGGGGCCGATGATGTCGCCTAGAAGACACACAGAACTAGACAAACAGGTGAGCAACTACTGTCATTGCTTATCGTTCATTTGTTTATCAGGTGATTAAAACCTGTAAAAATCTATAATAGTATTAAACATGCTAAACTTTGTACAGTCAGTCTTAATGTAGTAAATACATAATACATCTTTAACCTTTGATATCTGTTTAATAAATGAGTTTGAGATATATATTAATATGAACTTTTTTGATTATTTCGTGTTAGAGAACAGATGCCTAAAATAGTGCCGTGCAATTCCGAAACACCCTGTATATATCTATCTATATACATATATCCTAGGTTCTAAGGCATGGACTGAGCCATTATGAATGTCTTAAACCTAATGTGCATTAAATACTAGTTTGTTTACATCTTTGAAAATATATGTATGTCATGGAAACATGAACTACGATAGTCAATGAAGTTCCTATATAAGGATATAAGAAAATTGAGATGCCTGAAAACCGAACGTTATTATAATAATGCTATCGACCTAACTGTATCAGGGTCAGGAATGGTTTGCGGGAAAGATATGGGTCAAATTGGAAGTGGAAGGCTCGTTTATAAGTATTACGTAATCTTTTAAAGTAGGGGTGTCGGACCGTGGTGGCGTGAGTATCCGAGGTCTCTCCAGGTGGTACGTGAGGGAGGCAACAGACGTTTTTGTAATCATCTTTTTAAAACATTCAACGAAAGATAACAATTTTGTAAACTATTGAATTTATCAATCGTAAGTTGAATTAACAGAGTCAGGAACTAACTTAGATAAATCAGGATTGTTACTAGAGTTGAGAAGTACTTGAACGAACTAGTTCATTGAACTAGATCCGGAAAATGAACTATAAAGAGCGCTCTCTGCTTTGGTGAACAATAGTTCTTTTTAGTTCACACCACTCACCAGCTACCACACTCGGGCAGGGGACCGTCGGCGTCTGACCTACGATCGGAAGACGAACTACTGAACTAAGTGAACTAGTTGAACCTTTCTAGTTCATTTGACCACTCAGTTTCTCCCCCTTTTCACATAGTTCATATCTTCTTTTATTTTAGTACATTTCTAGTTCTTTTGAAAAATGAACTAGGTAGTTTTGATGAACTAGGTAGTTTAGGTCATTAGAATGAACTATCTCAAATGGAACGATTCAGTATAAGGAACTACTTTGCCCACCTCTAATTGTTACACGTGAAACAGCGAAAACAGTAGGTTTCCTATGATAAAGAGAGTTTATGAAAATATGATGATTAACTAAAATATGTTATTTCATTTTATTTCTTATTTTTGGACAGGTCTCATCAGCAGATCTTGTTGTTTGTTTTTGGTTTCAGATAACCATTTCAATTTTGATATTTTGAACTTCCTTTTTAATTTGTTATTTTCTCTAACCTGAACTGACATAGTCTAATTTAATGTTCGTTTAAAATTAACCTTTGCCAAATTCAACCGTTTTTGGTTCAATTAATCAACATAGATCGTTGTTACGTAAGTGTATTGTTTGGGGGTTATGTTAACGTGTTTTTTAAACAACGTCAATTATTTTTATGTTGTATCCATAGTATTGCTTTATCGGAAACACATATAAAAATCCTAAAATTACAAGATCGTGCCTCATGTATGACTTATTTTAACTTCTAAAATACCCTCAATATTCATTACAATTCAGGTTAATTACAAAAGTGCACGATCATAATCATAAAATTTATGTTATTTTAATATTTAACCTCCCTGTAATCCGTCAATGCACTACAATTTATAGAATATTCAATAAATTAAAATATATCTATGCGTTAGTAATCGGTATGAAAACTGATAGAATTTTAGTGATTAGCCTGCCATCTGCTTACATCTAACAGTCCAAAATTTTAACCTAATTGAGGTTACCCACATTATAGAGAAAGGGTGAAACCCCAGGAGGGTTTCAAGCTCCCAAAAAGTCTATTTACAGTATTTTAACAACATAAATAATTTATATGCCATATCTGGTCTCGAACTGAGAACCTTGAGTTCAGAATTGCACACAACGTCTAACTCCCTCTATCTCCGTCTAACTCTTATTTCACTCCTATAATAAGAATCATTATCATTGAAAAATATAACTAGTACAATATAAACAAAAGTTATAATAATAAATAAAAAAATATACTCATGTACATATGAAAGCCTTTATACATTTGAGTGTAGAAACGATGCCTTTAAAATTGGATTCATAACCGACAGAAATATTACCATTGTAATATCTGGATTTCTCTAGAAGTAAAGAAGCAGAAGTGGAAAAAAAATACGCATAATGATCGCCGGGCGTTGACGCGAACAAACAGGAAACAATAAAAATGGAATAGACAATAAGAGAACTGTTTCCGGAGAAGTAATTTGTGCCAGGTGAACAATTGAATTGCCGCTACGGGTCGTAGCTTTGGAATTGTCGGCACAGGCTGTGTTCGTGGGCCTTAATGACCTAGGGTAAGTAGGCCTGTTGCTATCTGTGTGGGTTCGATTATCGTCCATAGAATCTAAATTATTTTTATGCCGTTATTACCCGGTGATGTGTGTCCTCCTGACTAAATATTTTCTGAAAGAGATAAATGTTATTTTGTTTATTACCATCAAAAAGCAAAACTTAGAATATCTGGACCACATCATGCGAGATGCCAAATATCGTCTACTGCATCTGATAATTCAGGGGAAAATTATAGTAGGAGGGACAAAAAAAAAAAAATAGAGACTGAAATGTGAAACCATCGGCTGAGATACTTGCCTAGGCAATGGTATCATGGGTCCGATAGTTCCCAAACCACTGACCTTAGAACGCCCATACTCAGGATCGCGCCATATGGTACGATATAAATAGATCTGTAAACAAGGAGATAGGATTACCTATCATATCTGCGACACAAAAGCTGATCAGGTATCGGTGTCTCTGCTCAGGCCACACGCGAATAACGTTTCGCTTTTACTTCGGGGACAGATTCCAGGTGGACGAAAAAAGGAACGAAGATGGATCGAGTATGGTAATGAAGAAAAGCGTGAACAGGAGCAACAACATTTTTTCGCTTAAGTAGCGAAATATTCTTTGCTTGATATGCTCTGAGCCCTCAATCACATTCCGTCCATTATACATATTCTTCACATGCAATCAATAATAATTCTTACAAATATTGAAATCAGTAAATATATTAAGATGCGGCCATTAGGTGCCGTAACTAAACTTTGATATAACGGATTTGACAAGAGTTAAGAGGAAAAGTAGCGTTCAGTAAGTTTAAATAACAAGAATAATGTTTTTGTGAGGAGTACATAACCCTGCTCCACCACACGAACAATGAATCATTTGGGATCAATGGTACGGGCTGTCCCGAAACCAACGGTTGTGCAAGTTGTAGATATGACTAAGTTATTTCTTCCAATAATAGGGTCCTAATTTATAAACATGGGTTGTTTTTATATTTATAGGAAAACTTTAATCTTGCTATACATCTTCAGCAATAACATACATCTCCGGTGAATAAGTCAAATTTTGTTAACAGAGAATTAATAATTTTGAGGAAAGCGAAATCGTGTGATTATTGTAGTTTTTTTTGCTGCTAAAAATGGAGTTAAAGTACAAGCCAAGACCCGACTTAAGTCATTTATGCACTACGAGAATAATACGATTCCCTGTTACTAATTGCAAGAAACTCATTTTGGAGAGTTCGACTCCACCGTGGCATGTAGATATGTTATCGTAATAGCCTAACTCGATAAGCAGAAACTAAACAGGTGTTGCTAGATGCACTTAGCCAAAGCACGTGGCTGATAGTAATCGGGTGTAACAAAAACCTACCAGGTCTTGCTACCTGAAGACACCTGCCGACCTTCTTCACCTTCGAA
Organism: Troilus luridus; assembly: GCA_964056705.1. Taxonomy (NCBI): domain Eukaryota; kingdom Metazoa; phylum Arthropoda; class Insecta; order Hemiptera; family Pentatomidae; genus Troilus; species Troilus luridus. The sequence continues at coordinate 69,723,705 of OZ057415.1, read as the reverse complement.
ATCCCCCCCCCCCCCGGTTTTGGAAGGTGTCCTAACAGAGGGGACAGAGGAATGGCTGTAAAGCTTACCGAATAGGCAATAAAGTAATACAAACATGTAGGTACAGGATATATCCTATAAAGGTGGTTTTAAAAAATAATGTCACTTTCAATATAATCACCTTCATTTCTCATTTAAGACTCCTTACAAAACACAAAACCTGCCTAATAAAATACACATCTGAGCCATAAGTATCATGAAAAAAGTCTTCAAGCTGATGTCATAATTTTGTCCCATTAGTTACTCTCCCAGAACTACTTCCAATTTATCGAGCAGTGATATGGTGCTGAAAATATTTTTTTAAACTTTACTAATCATCATTTTTCTTATAGAATATTTAGAGCTATGTAATATTTGATAGGATAAATCCTTCTTCATTGCTAATGATGTAGATCCTAAGTAAAGCATTAGCCCAATAAGTTACATCACATTAGTTATTGGTCGCGAGCCAACAGATGGAAAAAGTTTTAAGTCTCATCAGGTAAGTCTAGCCCCTTCATTATAACTTAGTAGGGAACAGAAGCCTGTAGTTGTGTCCTAGAATGTATGTATAACATGCTATGTTTTTAATTCTTTCTTACATTGTTACCATTAAAAAATTCATAGTCCTTGAGGCTAATCAAGATGTCGTTTATATGGTGATTGTGCATACTGTCTGGCTCCCATACTCCAAGACTTAAAAATAAATGGAAGGTGGTTGACAGAATATTTTTTATTTTTAATAAAATCGCTAAAAATGTCACGTTAGTAACCACAACAGGTCCAAAATGAAGCTATAAACGTTAATGCAACCAGCGAAATATAAAACACATTATATGAATTAAATATTAACACTAGTATCAATATAAACCTATAATTTATTTACCATTTTATAAGAAGTCCCATTTAAGAAGACAGGGTAAAGTATTTTATCGTCACTCCAATAAAACTTAAGAATTCAAAAATACAATTACTATTTACTTATCATTAAATATGATCAGATTTCGTTCTAGACCAATTATAAATAAATCAGTAATGAGTTGAGAGAATTGAAAACAGAATTTAGCAACTTTCAAAAACGATTTTCAGCCAATGTCAGAGAATTCGTTACGCAAGCTCATGAGAACTGGTGTGAAAGTCAAGAATTTCAATAGACCCAATCTAATTAACAAATATTTAAAGTTTTTATGTTCAGGAAAAATATAACGTATAATCCGGATGCATTCAACTAGAGATTTTTAGCCATTCAAGGAAAGTGAGAAAGATATTTTTATACAAAAAAAGTGAATCGTATAGTTTCTCCTTTCTTCCTTATACGGACGTAGATAAATATTCCTATTTAAATATAGATGGATCGAAAATTAAAAAAACAAAAACGAAGCTGTGCACAGTGTCATGCTAATAAAAAGACCCGCATCCCTTTCATTGACTTCTATTAACTTAACAACTGGTATTGAGCAGCACATCCAAAGTGTTACTTCACTCAGAATAAAACTTTAAGCACGCTTCTAAGATACAGTAGTAGATGTTTACACAATAACAATAAAATAAGATAATTTTAATATTAATGTACACAATTTGACAAAAATTAATATTAATTTTTTTAAAAAACTTGTTATCTGATGTTTCTACATTACTTCGAAAAAAATCTGATTTTGCCTATCACACAAGTTTTATCTCAACTATTTAAACTAAATTTAAAAGGTTTAATAGTAGATATTATAAAAATTCTATCCCATAGGTAATATGGAAAAATATAAAATTATAACAATGCGTTCTGGATGGAAAGTGGATAACTCCTAAGTTTAGCACAGTCAAGAAATTATATGCTCCCGAAACTCAAGGTTCGGAGCTAGAGTAAAACAATGAAAAATATGGCGGATAAGTGACAAGTTAAACAAAATTGACTAAGTAAATTAAAGAAAAATGGGAATTTATTTTTGAAATTTCGGTAGTATACGGATTTTGATCCTGAGAATCTCGAATATACATTATCACTTTAGTTAAGGTATTTATTAATTACCTTTTTTTCCGTTTTAACATTTTCAAAATACATTTTAAATTTGTAGCCAATTACCAACGGAGTCTTAAAACTATCGCCTCAAAAGTCCCTAGTCGCCTTCTATAGGTTGATAAATCTTGACATGGGGATCGTATAATAGCTATAGAAGCATCCACAACGATTGTATGTATTAAAAGGTCAAGATATGTTGTATAAAATATAATATTCGAATCCTACGGAATGAACCTCGAACTTGGGGAACAGTCTGGTGAAAACGCTGCAAACCAGAAGTAATAACCTGCGTTACCCATAGCAGGAGTAGATAAATTTAAATCTCCCTAAAAAAACCAATATGTTTTATGGGGAATAAGGGATCCAATTTTTATGTGTCTACTAGAGGGATCTGTAAAAACTAAGAATCCTCAAAGAATTCAGTCTTTTCAGTTCTAAACATTTTCCAAAAATGTACAAAGTAAAAATATACGAGATATTATGCAACAGCACAAAACGAAATAGACTTACCATGATGACAATATGATTATCAACTAATATGTACTATAAAAACTGCTTCTGCAGACTGGTTTATTATGATTGGTTATGATTCAGAATCGTTTTTTTTCTTCTTGCGTATCGGAGAGAAAGGTATTTTTTAAAAGGAAAAAATCCACACCAGGAAGAAAATGAAGGATGGCGCAATACCAAGAAATGAAGTCATCACTAAAACTGACAGAAGGAGCTAAAAATAAACAAACCCTCCTGATGGGATGTTAGCGTAAGGTACCAGTCACGACCTTGGGGCCTTGGAAGGCCGGAATTCTATCCATGGGAAACCGCACGAGTTCGGAAACATTCTAATAGCACCCTTGTCCGGGGCGGGGAAACAGAACTCGAAGGAGCTAGGCCCGGTTGGGGCAGATTATAGTCTATGGGGCACGATCTGGGTTCGCACAAAGGATAGTTTGAGTCGCATGTCTTGGGGAAGGGTTCATTGTTCAAAATAATGGCTATGGGGGTTTTACCGAACATAGCAGATAATACCGGCGCTTGTGTCAACCCACCACTGTTCTCTCAATATCTCAGAAAATAAGAAGAGAAATAAATTTAAAAAATACGAGTTGCCGCGCCTAAGTTCCCGGGTTCGAATGCGGCAATGAAACATTTTAATGAATCTGTTAGAAGCCTTCGGGATCTGGGACCTCCTGGGCTCACAACTATAAAGGGTTTATCCAAAATAGGGGAAAACCATGTTTATTTATGCTGACGTGGCAAAACGGACGATGCTACAGTGGAAGTCCAAAATTTTGCCTATCCAGGTTTAATTAGAATAGGGATTTTAAACGATTATCTGACAAAGTATAGGCTCGGAATCCCCGTTTAATGTTCCCTTCCGGAGGGGAACCAAAGAAAAACGGCAAAACTAAGTAATTCGTTCATTTAACGTCACTTTATACTGCTATGGCTAATCGGACGATGCTAAATTAAACCTGGTGGTTGAGCGTCATCAAGGACAAATCACCTTCATTAACAACCATATTCCAAGAAACAGTGTAACACACACTGAACCCAAGACTCTTCATGAGTTGTCTGACATACATATAATAGTCAGATATCATCCTATACTATAAGTTTATCATGAAAAACAGTGTCTCCTACACATAATTACTGCCTCGTCTACATTTAACTACGAAAACCTACGAAGAGAGTAGGGGGACGTTCTCTCCTTATTTAATTATAATCGTGAAGGAGTAACACCTTCAAACGTAAAGGGTACTCCAAGTAAATGTCTTCACTGACTGGAGGCAGTGAAGGGTCGACTCAGCCCGAACGTTCCGACTCACGAGATAAAAAAGAAGAAAGATAAGAGAGACTAGGAGGATGAGATAGGCCAAGACTGACCGAGATAAGGCCTCACCTATAGATAACCTTTCAACTTATTGTAATTCTTCTTCTGCCCCGAGGAGGAACGAGCGGTCATACAAATAACAAACTTATTTACATAAACTTACAACCATGTAGCAATGCACTAGGACTAATGAAGTTCCGCCATGAAAGCTAAGCAGGGGTAATAAAACTGCCGACATAGGAAGAAGCCTGAGTTGAATTCATGTCAAGCATTCAGCATTTATTTTATCTGATGAGAAGTGCTGCCAACTTTACGACCGACAGTTTGATATGAATTCGCCTTAATTTATTATAGCTTAAACACTGTAAAATAAACTTAATGAACTTAATAAAATATAAGATAATACACGGTTAGTTAAATCCGGACTGGTAATGCAACTACCCAATCTTATGCAACACTATATGTTAATAGATATGTGTATGCATGTGTACAACTGAAAAAACGCCAGGCTGGTATTTTATAGAATTGACACTAACACAATACTCGGCATTATAAGCAATTAATAAAGTCTGATGCGGAGAGGAAAAAATTAACATCATAGTTAAGAGAGTGAGAAATAGGGTGGCAAAAAAAAAACCTGTACAACCATAGCACATGTGAATCAGAGGCTGGATCTTTGAATATTTATAGAGGCTGGGTGAGCCCCAGGAGGGTCTTCAGATACACAGGATCCAGCTCCGGCTATTAAAAGATTAAATAAATTATAGCTGGATTTGAACCCAGGACATTCGGCTCAACCATCGAACTAACCCACTACCAAATGGCACTACTATGAAACAGCATTGCTCCTTTTTTATTGGTACAGATTTATCCTTAATTGTATTGTTTCCAGGATCATTAAAGTCACCAATAAAACAATTAGTTGTCTGCACTTGTGAAACTACCACGGATTAACTTTTTATTTAGCTAAATAAAAACGCAAACAAAATGCGGGAAAAGTTTTGAAAGAATATTACATTTAGGTCATATATCAACGGAGACAAGTGAATATAAGACCACATTGTAGCACGGACAAAGGAACGGGTCTAGGATAGAAAACCTTTTTTTTAATAACCTGATTCTAAAGAGAAGAATATTAAAAAGATACAGGACGAGGAAAAAAAGTTATTGTATTGTGACAAAGCATAACGAAGCCCGTCGTCGTAAACGGAATTGAGTACGGGTATTCCGAAGGTTGGAATACAAATCGAGGATGAAGCGAGTGCCTGAGGGGGAATCTGGAATAAAGATTAGTGAGATATATTCATTTCGTAATGGGGGATCTTCCTCTTGGCCCACGCGGAAGATTACATGGAGTAAACTGATAGCCAAATAAGGGAACCTACAGCAAATTGAGTTTCAACAGAAAGAATATTAGAAATGATAGAGACAATTAAACCCTCAAGAACTAAAAAAATGTATTTATTACTTAATTTTCATTTGGACGTGCGCAATTGCGCATCTAGCAAATTTGATCCAAGTTTCTAATTGATCAATTCCTTATTAGCAAATTGAAATTATTAGCATACCGACAGAAAACTAAAAAAAATAATTAAAAAAAATCATTTGGATCTATTTAGGGTTACGAATATTTCTATCAAGAATTAAATCAATATAATTCTATTGCATATACAACGACCAGAAACTGTTTTAACTAAGCTTGTGCTTAATAATGCCCTTGACAACTGTAATAATAAAAACATACAAAATAATCACTGGTAATCCGCTCTACGTTGTCAGGATATGATGGCGAGACAAGGACATGTATTCTTAAAGAAGAATACATTAATTTTATGATTGTTGAAAACAGTGTCCGATTATACTGTCACGGCGTGACATTAATGATAATAATAAAGCTTTATTGACATCATGTGATGACAAAAGCCTCTCCCTTAGGAGGTAGAATGGAGTTCGGCTCCAAAATATAATTTTACAGAATATTAACATTACAAAATAAAATAACAAACACTAATCACAAACTACAAAAAACAAACTATTTTAGAAACAAATATAAATAAATAACATAACTAAATCTTTACATATTTCAATATAAAATAAAACAAACAACAAAAAAAAAAAAAAAAAACTTTTGTCCTTTTATGTGACTTTTATTTATGATTTTATGTGAATAGGTATTTAAATAACTTTAAGCAGTTTTATGTATTAATACATGCTCTATACCAAATAAGCAATACCTATTTCCGGATATGGACAAAGTTCATATATTTTCATTTGTCACGAAATGAATACATTCATTTCTGGGCACCGGAAGAAAAAGACGCTATGTCAACAAAGTAGGTAAGGCCACCTGTGGTCTAGTGGTTAGCTTAACAAACTACTAAGTCCAAGATCGCGGGTTCGTAGCCCGGCAGGTGACCCTAGGATTTTTTTAAGGGAGTAAAAAATCCTGAGTTACGCCGTCCTTCGGAAGGGACGTTAAACGGGGGTCCCGAGCCTGTACGATGTCAGGTACTCGTTAAAAATCCCTATCCTAATAAAACCTGGATAGGCAAAATTTAGGGCTCCCACTGTAGCATCGTCCGATTAGCCATAGCAGCATAAAGTGACGTTAAATGAACAAACAACAACAAAGTAGGTAATATGTTAGGAATATTGCCATAAATAAATATTATATCTATAATTCCAATTAATTCCCAATACTAATGACAATGCGAACCGGTTTCTTATTTCTATTCCTATAAGTAACGAAGAAGACAATTAATTTTAATAGTCAATGTTATGGAAAATTAGGAGTTAAACAAATAAATTCAAATATTACAAAATTATTCCAGTTGATCCTGACAGTAGTCATATGCTAGTCTCAAAGATTAAGCAATGTATGCTTTAACACTTGGCAAAGGCAGTGCGTGTCTTCGGATATGAAAAATCGCTACTCCTGAAGGTCCTGGTTAGGTTATTGAGACAAACTTATCGTTGCATTGTCATCGGCCCTTGAGAAGTGTGCAAAGTTTCAGTTTAATTCGTTATATTGAAGAATGGAGTTCAAAGATTCCGTTACACACTTAGTAAATATAGGCGAAGCTAATAAAAGCCTGTAAAAACTATTATAACCCAGATCAGGTCAAGTAGAACAGTAGTTAGTTTACCAATCCCATTTATCCCAACATCGCCCGCATGCTCCTGTTGGGAAAACCTTTCTCTTCCGGGCTCACCCGATCCCATTATTATTAATGCTCCAATAGTCAGCGAGGACAAGGCAATATATTTCTTCAGTTAAATAATAAATTACAACCAGCGAGCACTTCACTCAGGAAAGAAATCTTAAAGATATCTCAATAGAAAAGCTCTCTATCTTCGTTGGAGGACAATGATGTCGGTAGTTACAGAGGATATACATCAGTACTTCACCTGTAAATCAATAAAACTTTAAAACAAAATCTACCAAACAGCCCTACTCAGATGATGCCTACAGACCTAAAAAACCGAACAGTATGAGGGTACTGAGAACTTGGAAAAATCAATAAGGAAAATTTTTTGGGCAGATGAAAAGAATGAATGAAAATATACTGAACAGACAGATATTAAAAAAGGCTATGGGACTGAGAAACATCAGAGGTTATCTCAGTCAGACGAAAGAGAGAATAACATAACTTGGTTTTAAAGAAAAAAAAAACAGTATGACAGAGAAATATTAAGATGAGACATTGAGGACTTTATAAATGGGAAAAAGAGGAAACATGGAAAAAATATGGACAGAAGAGCGAAGGAAAGTGATGATTTAGATGGTCCTTGATAAGCAAAACATTAAGATAAAAATACATTTAGGTATGTATGGATCTAGACCCTCCTGGGGCTCACCCAGCCTCTATTAAGTGGGTACCCAAAACTCTGGTGTTTGGGCGTGATCTAGGACAAACATTTCCCTACACTACCGTTGTCCAAGTATCAGTTCAGTCTCGGGGTAGTTGTGGTACACTATTTATTTTAGTTTTTTTTCAGAACACAAAATGTCAAATTAAAGAAAAGGTACAATTGTTAACACAAAAATAATAAATAAAATTTTCAAATTATTGAATGATTTAGGCTGAAAACAATCCTACCGATAGATGGAAATGATCTCTTTGCGAGTTTCACCGAGATACAAATATCTAGATGAATTTAACTTCCCTAATCATGGAAATAAAATATTCTATGCCGATTATTAGGATCTTAACGGTACTTGATATGTCTTAAAATCGTGGGAAATAATTAAATATATCAAAATAAAATCTCGAAATCCTAAATATTCTGATCGAATCTAGGGCAGGAGGACAACATTAATGAGGTGGCGGTGAAGAAGAACGTTCATTAAGGAGAAGAAAACAAATAAGAAATGATAGAGAATGGAGAATAGAGATGAGAAGGGCTAATTAACATTGGGTAATAGTAGAGGCATTATTAGATTTGTTAATTACTAAAATTTCGAATCATTTGTGAAACTGGAATTTGATCAGCTCACTTATAATTAATAAAGAAAAATGTATTTGTAGTTTACACTTTCATTGTCAGATCATTCAAAAGTCGTTCTTTCTACAACTGCTGGTGTTCCTCAAGGCAACACCCTCAGTCTTATATTCAGTTTACACAGCTGTCATTCTAACACTGTACATATCCCTTGTATACTAATAGCAGACGTGTGTCAATACTGATCTACTTATTTAATCCAAAACTATCCAAACACAGGCCTTGAAGAATGGTCTCATTATTGGAGGATTACGATAAAGTCTAACAAATCCCACACCAAATCACCTTTGTTCTTTTGTAAACATATTCATTCCTTTCATCACTATCCTTCAAACCTATTCTACTTATCCCAAATGAATAGATCTGCTATTTAGGATCATAGTCGTACGTATGGATGAGAATGCAGTTCACAAAAAAGTATTTAAGAGTCGAACTTGTCCGCAAAAGGAATGTTGGAAGACCGAAATTGAGATAGTCGGAATGGTTGAGTTACAATACCAGAACTCAATAGGCATAAGAAATCAGTGGGGAGTCTCTAGAGATAGAGAAACATGGAAGGAGATCCTTCAGGTAGCCAAGATCCATGGATGAATTGCAATGCTTGGGATGGTGATGGTGATTTAGGAACAGAACTTAGGACACAGGAACATTATCAAGGATAGCAACTTGGCCAACATTTAACTTGTAATCCTCAACAAACTCCAGGCCGTTTCGGATTACTTCAACACTGTTCTAAACTTCCAATTTAATACAAACTGCATGCATTTGCAATACTTCTTTTTTTAAGGGACGCTCCATTAAATCATTGAAATCCTCCCAACCAATTCTAACAATCCAAAATCCTTTTTAAAACCACAATGCTCCTTACTCCGCTGCGATGAAATATCCAGAACGACCTTTAAGTTCCAGATGATTCTTATTTGAGTCGAAACCGGTATCCTTATACGGCAAACTCCAATCATAATCTAACCTCATTCGATTTCCGACAATTCTTCAAGGCGAAAGAAAAAAATATACAAACTCGGGGTTTTCTAATACAACCACGTGATTATTCGTTTAATTATTACAAATTTCAACACATATACTAATAACGCAATACTTGTTGCTGTTCTATTTGTAGCTCTTAGTAGTGGAACAGAAGTCGTAAACGTTTTATAAAAATAAATAAAGTTGGCATAGTGATTATACAATTGCTACAGCTGACTTAACATGGAATTATAGTGTTTTATATAATAAGAACGGTATACATTTATATTATAACACGAAACTTGAGGACGGATTATGATGTAAACGATCTAGACTACATCTATTCAAGAAGTTTGCTACTGTGTATACTGTTATATAAAGAATCGACCCTTGGGAAATATACAGAGAAATAGAACTAGTGAGTTCCCAGACAAGACCAGTCAAGTTCTTAAGTTGAATCACGCACGCTATGGAGCCTCTTTACATGCACGTCATGTAAAATATAAAAGTGAATTACTCCTTATCTCAATTGTTATATTTATGTAATGCATATGTATTAGGTTAGTTATTTATTTAAAAAATACTGTAATATGGGAATATAAACTAGCGGAATCATGTTGATAGTGACATATTCATTATTTAATATTTTATTCTCAACTTCCAACATCTTGATTGATTGATTGATTGAACGTGTTTATTAGGGGGAAAATACAAAGATAACTATATATTGTAAAAAATCTAACTCCAGATTTTTCAGACAGATCCGTCTGTCGGGGTGTTAGGTAATCTCATTTATTTTTCTTATCTCTGAAATTAATAAATGAATAAATAAATATAAATATATATATATATATATATACATAAATAAGACCAATTAAACAATTAATATACGAATTCTCCTTGAAACATCTTCTTTAAAAAAAATAGTTTTTATTAAGTTGAGACAGTTAACTGCTAACTGCTATTCCTTAATATTAATATATTTTGTGAGTAATAATTTTATTCGAATGACAAAATTTGTAATCATAAATCAAAGGTATAGTTTGCATTAATTCCTTAGACTCAGAAATACATATGTTTCACGAGCAATTTATTAAAATGTTAAATAAATAGTTAAAACTTAAATATTCAAAGTACAACTTTTAATGATAAAGGTCATTTATTATTGCTGAATATAAAAATTGTTATATATAGTCAATTTACTCACAATGTCAAATTGAAGACGAAAAGTGATTTCACTTACCTGAAACAGAAAGCAAAAAACATTAGTTTCAAAAATATACTTTTTTTATTTTAATTATTTGATATTTTAGTAACATAAAATTTCACTTATTAAAAACGTTATCCTTTTATGTATTATTGTAAGTGTGATAATATACAAAATATGATTAACAAACAAAATGTTATAATATAATTCGATAAATATTAAAATGGAAATTGGGTACAACAAAAGATATAGGCCTACATTCAGAAAAAATTAAAGTTCATTTTCCTATTATAACTGTTCCCATAACAACACTTATATAACAACATACTTAAACATTTATTGTAAAACTTCATGCTATAATAATAATAACAGTTATTACAATTAACCTATTAAAGCATATACTTCCAATTAAAACTGTAACCATAAAATCACTGATATTACAACGCATTTCAATATTTATTATAAAATCGAAGGCAACAATTTAAATAATCGCAGTTATCTAGCTGTCATAGTAAAGAGAGATCGATGTCAGAAAAATTAAAAGTCCTAATAAATCATAGATGACATAGAACTGTTAAAGACTTTTATGACGTAATATGCAGTCGATTTCTTTGACTTTTTTACACTGTATTCTGTTTCATACAATACGCCAATGCAAAAACGATGTTAGATGCGACGAAATTTTTGGTTTAGATAAACATCTTCCCCTGATCGGACAAGACGGGTCAAACAAACAAAGGCTAAAACAGTCAGTTTATTTTCCACTACAGCTGTAACAAAGCAAAGCGTCTGTCAACTCACCTAGTGTAAAAGCAAACGAGGTAGGATTTCGTAAAACATAAATAAACAATAATAGAATTTTAAGGTACATATGAAGCAATAAACAAAGTGCAAACATAATTTCTCCAAACATAAATTCAGAATGAATCTGATTAGGTAACGAACAATGAAGTGCAAATCAGTAAACTTATTCTGATGGCTAATAATAATAAAATGGTAGTAGAATTTATTACATTTAGTACATAGTAGAGACTGTACAGTTTCTAGGAAAACAGTTGTGCAAGGTGATTTATCCAAGATCACACTTAACCGCCAATTCCGCCCCGCCCCCAATATAGGGTAACCACTTTATAGAGGCTCAGGATGGTAAAAAACGGATGGATTCGTTTAATTTATTATACAATCAGTGTATTACATCTTGAAAAAACCTAAGTTAAAATGGTAAGGTCTGCAGAAGACCTATCCATAGAGCCAGGTGGTTCATGAAAGAAAGATGAGAAGACATCCTCTTGGGGAACCCCAGGATCTACTTACTCTGATTACATTGGGAAGCTGCAAGAACTACCCTGAAGATTAAAAGATGTAGAAGAATAAAGGACAAAGTTTCTTGCTCCATAAACTGACTTTAACGTCCCACGGGAATTATAGGAAAAAGGAGTTTTAAGAAAAAAACAAACAACAATTTAAAAGCATTATAAAAACATACAACGAAAATTATCCCTCACTTGAAGTTTATCAGAGGGATTTCCCGCGTTCAATCTTGTCATAAGACATAAGTTAAGAGTTCATGGAAAGAAGATATCCAAAATAAAAAAAATGTTACATAACAAGTTCAATTAATTACAGATATATTCTTATAAGAATCTTTCAAACAGTGATAACCAAAAAAATATTCAAGTGCAACAGGAAAGTAATAAATGTTTTCGTAACAAAATTTTCCTTTAAAAACTGCTCTAAACAAATATTGAATACCTCGCTGATAGATAAGAATGTAATTACAGAAAGGTGATAAGAGTTTAACTAAAACGGCGAACAGCTTATTTTTATGCACTAATGAAGAGGCAAACACTTTTCAATTCACTGAGTCATGCGAGAAATTTATGTAATTGAAAAAAAGAAAATTACATATAAAAGAATAGAATATGAGTAATAATTATAATATAAAGACAACTAATTAATCACGACTATTTTCTGCAGCCCTTGTAAACTATTAAAGGAGTTAATAAATTATTTATAGGCAGGGAGATAGACACTACTTCTCGTTATAACATGCTTTCGATCCATAATGAGTTAATATCTAAAGACAATAGATCATAATAATGAATTGCATTCACTAAATACAAATCTATACTTATAAAATGCTTTGTCCTGAATGACTGACTGAGGTATCAACGCACAGCCTAAACCGCTAATCGTAGAGACCTGGAACTTGGAGGGTGTGTTCTTTGTATGACGTAGGCATTCGATAAGAAAGGATTTTCCGAAATTCTACCCCTAAGGGGGTGAAAAATGGGGGAAAAGTATATATGCTTGCTCGCGTGTTTCTTACTCGCAAAATCTACATATTTTCGCTGAAGAAAACAAATCAAGTAACATAGTTCACTTCTTTTTATATATATTGTAAATGAAATATTAGAGGATGAGTATGAAAAAAATCACTCCTCGCTGCTGCCGTACGACAAGTTAAACCGTTATACTAAGTAATCCTTTTCAATAATATTGCATACTCTGATCCTTGACTGACACGAACAACAGTAAACTTCTGTCCGTCCCGTTTGTTAATCAGTGTCAATGTATGTTTCACGGCTGTGCTGATCCGTCTGTGATGAAATTTGATATGGATAATCTCAAGCCTGGGGAAGGACATAGGGTACTATTTATAAACACACCACATAGGCAAAGTTTATATAAAACTGTAACCTGATTGACTAACACACCCAGCGGTCAACGCACAGCAGAAACCACTGAACTTGGCATCTTGAAATTTGCAGATAGGTTCTTTGTATAGCTTAAATGAGCACTAAGAAAGGAATTTGGACAATTCCACCCACAAGGGTCTCCCCCTTAATACAAAAGGTGTTCAAAGATTGTATGGAATCCGTCTCTTTTGAAGTTAGACATTTGAAATTTCGGATGTACGAGTAACTTATAGTTTAAAAAAAATGAATTATTTTTTTTAAATGATCTGTCACGAAACTTTATGTGGCAGACCAAAATCCACGCGAGCGAGGCCGTGGGCAAAAGCTAGTTAATTAATAAAATTTAACGTTTAAAAAGCGCTAATTACACTTTATAACTGAATTATAAACGAATCCGCAAAAAAGTTATATAATTTCCAGGTTATTTTTATTGATTTCATTTGCACCCATAAACTTCTACCAAAATCTTTCATCATAAAAAGGTACCACTAATCTTTTTCTTATTTTTGGGTCCACATGGTAGGGACTGTACAGTTTCTAGGACAACGTTAGTAAGGAAAGTGATATATTCCAGATCACCCATAACCACCAGGTTTTTGTCCCAATTAACCCAGTTTATAAAGAAAATCTGTAGATCCCAACCGTAGCTGTGAACATGCTAGCGAACACATGCTTCCGACATTAGAAAAAAAAAAACACAAACAAAATTATGATCAAAGGAATTTTAACCCTTTCATTGCGAACCGTCGATAAATCGACTCTCTATTAATGCGTATAAATTGCGGAGCGTCGGAATATCGACTATTGCGCAGTTTGATTTTAGGTATCGATCTGTACGGACGTGTCGTAGCAGTAATTAATAAAGTACCTTTTTTCAAAAATCCTTTCGCACTTAATGCAAAATATGTGACAATTAGCTCAGCACTGAAAGGGTTGATGAAAAATAAGAACGCTGTAATATAATTACTGTAATTAAACATACCATTTCGTACAAAACACTACATAGATTTTTTTCATTATTTTTTTGGTTTTCTTAGTCTAGTAACGTTTAACATAATTAAAATTTACCTTATCGAAATATCTGAAAAATTATCGTTAAACTGAAATATATTAAATAATCATCACTGTTATTTACCTCCTATAAAGGTTATAAATGCATTATAATATACATTAAAAGAATATATCGATGCCTTAGTTCACATATGTGTTAAGTGCAGAAAACAAGATTTTACAGGAGTCATCTTTGATAATAATTTAACACAAGAAATACAGTTCAAATTTAAGCACACAATACATTTTTGTAACCATCAAAGATTCTTTATTTTATATCAACATATGATCTATGACTTCCTGATCACAACTTTACAATATTATTTATATAACAAAACCCATTTATTAACACATTTGTGAACTAAGGCATCTACATGTTATCTATTAAATTTTAAATTGAGCTTGATCTAGGGCAAATCACCGCCCTGCACAACCGGTGCCCAAGAAACAGTACAGTATCTACCATGCACTGGACCCCCAGACCATCACCGGTCGTAGTGGTGCAGGTTCTATATTCTATATATATTGAATAAGAGCTAATAATACAAACAATATACTTTGTAAAAATTGTTAAAACGGTCAGAATCTCTCAATAGCCAACATTCATGAGTCCTCTAATAGTTAAGCAGCGTGCTCACATCAGCTAATCACTCTACTATCTTCTGTAATGCTCCCACACACACACACATCGGCACGTAGAACCCTCTGACCTCTTCTCCTCCTAGACAAAGACACAGCCAAGCTTTGCTGCAAGTTTTCAATAAGTCCATTAGAGGTTGAATCAAGAAGAGGTGGAGAATCACGCCACCCTATTCCTCTCTATAACGGTCCGGTCGCCCGTCGACTCCTAAGATCTCTGCGCTACTGTAAAGCCAGTTCTAAACAACGTATCTGCAAGTCTTCCAGTGCGAGTAATAATAAAAACTGCTCATTGTTTTCACTTACATCAATTTTTTAAAAAAATTTATAACATAAATTTTTAAAAAATTTATTTACAACTGTATAACAATAATATAAGTAAATAGAAAGAAGGATACGCAATGGGACGAGATAGATGTAAGAAGAGAAACTTATACCCGAACAATATATTGAACTTAGGTCATGAAGCCATCTTTAAATATATTTTTAAACTTCAAAATAATTAAACAAATGTAATTAATAAATATTAAGACTGTTTTCTTCTGGATTTAACGAGCAAGATCATTTCTTTGACTTGAAAATATTTTCATCCAGTATATACACAACTAGGAGCGGAGTGGCTCAGTGGTAGAGCACTGAGATGCCATGCCGGAAATCCTGGTTCAAATCCCGCTGCATGTATGACTTTTATTTAGTCTGTTTGCAGCGGGAGATGGATCATATAAGATTTAGGACCCTTCTGGGGCCAATCCAGCCTCTGTAAAGTATTATAAAAATAGGGTACCCAAAATAAGGGGGAAAATCTGACGGTTGAGCGTGACCTAGGACAAGTCACCTCCTTCCAGAACCGTTGTCCATCAAGCATTACAGTCTCTACCATGTACTGAACCCCAGACCCTGTGGTACAGGTTTTTTTTTATATATGCATACCATCTTAAAACTTATAATTCATTTTACGATCTATAAACTTCTTAGAAATATACGTAGTATAGTTTTTTCATCCTACGTCTAAATCTATCATATTGGACGACTTTCTTCATTTTTACCTGTTCATTGTGCAATTTCTGGAGAACCGTTCAAATTTTGACTTTTGAAACATCAAGTCCTGAACATTGATTTTTTTATTAACTGATAACCTGGAGATATTTAAAGCTTTGGCTTCATATTTGTATAAGATACAAGTCAGGTGATTCCTCTAATGAATGGCACATTTTTGGGTTACCTAAACTCAGAGCTCAATCGCATTTTAATTTTTATGTTAATAATCTAATTAAAAGTCCGTAAGAGGATAGCCCACCTTTTCCTGCCTCTTAAGGAGTGATAATATTTACATATTATATATAGACGGTAATATTGAACAGGTATTTATATTTTTACTAGGGTGTTATTTAGTTCACTAAATCCCTACTTTTCACTGTTATGGCATGACAGAGAAAACAAATTAGTCTCGAAACCACCAAAAATTGTATTTGAAAATACAAAGCCACTAAATATTGTTAAAAAGTGAATGGAAAAAAAATATTAATGATTTAAAGGGTTTTCAAGAGGTGCTGTAACTCCGACTCCTACATCTAATACAGGAGATAGTACTCTAATAGTAAACGTAGGTTTTCTGCGTGAATCCAGGTAGGAATAAAGTGATTATCAATTCACAAGAGGTCAGAATGGTAGAAACCTGCTAAGCCGTATCATTCCTAAATGGTTTTAACAACACTTGCCTTTTCAATTAATTGTGCATTAAACGCGGAACCACTCGGCTGCCGAAGACTAAC
The DNA here is from genome assembly GCA_964056705.1 of Troilus luridus. NCBI lineage: Eukaryota > Metazoa > Arthropoda > Insecta > Hemiptera > Pentatomidae > Troilus > Troilus luridus. Next base: position 69,707,006 of record OZ057415.1, on the reverse strand, counting down.
GGTAGAAAGAAAGCACAGGTCATCGAGGTTGGGTTGGGTCATCCGGAGGTGGCCTTTGGTCAAATCTTTCACTCCCTCTAAGGACTCCAAAACGGTCATTAATATCCTCGATATGGAAGGAGTTTTTCTCTCATTATATTCCACCTTTCCACAAACCGGACTCACACTTTCTCACGCATAGCTCCTGGGTACAGTTCAGAATGAAATTAGCCACACACGACGGGTCTTGAACCGTATGATTTACCTTTTAAGAAACCACAGTGACTGTATGTTGCGCGTGGTCGTCATGTTTACGTAAATATTCTAAGAACACATTGTTATCAACGGAACAGAACGTCAGGATTCTATAAAGCAAGACAGAGTTATGGAACGAATCTACACTTTCTTTTATTCCACGCATAGTGATTTAAAAATAGCATTCCTTTAACAATTTATAAACATTAAATACAGCAACCTCTACTCCACGATTCAATATAATTCCAATCCACATGTAGCATCTATCCATTCTTTTGTGGATATCCAAGAGGTCGAATCAAACATTCGAAAGGCTAAAAGAACCTATACAAGCCAATCTATTATTTATTGTGTATAAGAAGCGGGGAACCATGTGCTCTTCATTGTAGCGTTTAATTTCTTTTAAATATGATTTGGTAAAAATTTTAATTGTATAAATTATAAAACCAAAGTTGTGCCAACAGAGTTAGATAGGGTATTTAATCAATGCATTCAAATTAATATTAACCAACTTACTTTTCGTCTTCTATCCATAACGTAAATGTAAATGAAAGTTGAAAAAATCTCAGTAATTTTTTTTATAGTGAAATGAGAAGAAGAATTACTATTGTCAATTTTTTTGAATAGGACTTTTTTAAAGAAAATGCTATTTTCCATTAAGTAAAAATTATCCTATAAGTGGTTACTCAAAAACTGAATTTGTATGAGAATGAAATTACGTACACCATATGGATATACTGAGGCTTAGGACATTTAAATTTCTTTAAATGTGATCTTGCAGATTTGAATTTGGGCGCTAATAAGAAGACGGAAGTTTCTCAACAGCGAAGGTATCGACATCGCACATTCGTGCTTGGTAAACTTTTTACTATCATTATATTTTTATCAATCAAAATGATTGAAAAGAACTGAATTAAAAGTTCACGAAGAACTAACTAACGTAAATGTTAAATGAAAGAAAGATAAAAAATAAATAATCTGTTCTCTGAATCCTGGGTTGGTCATTAAGACATCAATGCGGATCGAAACGTTGGCTTCCAAATAGTTCAATCCTATTTAAGAAATTATTTCTCTAACCTCCAAAAGGACCAATTTCTTCCCCAAAGAAAGAAATGATTCGATGAGTTATGAACATGATAGTAACACCAGCCTAATAATACATATTGTACTTAATATATAAATGCAAACAAATAATCTATTTAACCTAAAAAATATTAAACCTTTAGATGTTTTCTGGTTTGAAAACCTTAAGATATATAGAAAATAAATTCAAAACCACTTCTTGAATTCTTATTCAGGAGGAACTAGCTGACCCAAATATCTAAAAAAAGAAACAATAAAAAGGGCGATGAACCCCCAGTAAACACTAGTATAGTTTACAATCCTCGATTTGAAACGCTACAGACAGTCTTATACAAACAACAGTTAATTTTGAAAGGCAGTATATTTCAGGGAGGAGAAACCGCCAAAAAACTAAGAAAAAAGATCTAGGGATGAGATAAATTGTTTGGAGGAAGTGCTGTATCAGAATTTACCGTGTGCTAAAATAGATTTTCTATTGTGAATTTCTGCTCGGCTCTCTCCATCGACATATCAACAAGCATATATTTCCGGAGACATGAACATAAAATCACGCAAAGGAATTGCGTCATAGATAACGTAGCAACGGTTAGAACATAGATAACTGAATGAAGATATTTTGCAACGCTTCATTATTTTGTTGAAGTATACATTTGTTTATCAACATTGGCATTCAACATATCTATTTATTTATTTTTTAAATTATTTTATTGAATTGTAAAACTGTAATATACACATCTAGTACAAATGCTGTATGAATAAATAAATACATGAAAGGACATGTAGAGGCACTACCCATTGGCAGCACTCTAATTACATTTCTATTATAGAAGGTCCCGAGGCCATCTTCTCTTCAGACGCCTAGGATGATTGTCCGGGATGGAATTGGATGCCAGGGTGGAAACTAGTGGGTTTGGATGGGCCTGGAGTTTATTATGGAATGATAGGTATCTGGAATGGGCTAAATCGGTAACATATGGAACGTTAAGGTCATTATGGATGGTTTTATTTGAGACAAAATAAGGAGCGTTTAGGATTTTGCGAAGGATTTTGGATTGCAAGGATTAAATGCGAGAGGAATTTGATGGTTTGGTGGAGCCCCATAGTTCAATCTATTTATTAAAAACAGTTTTATGATTTACTCAAAATCAGTGCTAATTATATATGATTTTGGGCCTTAAACCTGACTACATAAGAATTGTATATCAATTATACCACGAATTTTCGATATTTTGCACTTGTATCAACGATCTTTTTTTTTAGTTATTTAACAATATATAACGCTATTTTTCTTAAACCTGCGGCAGATGAATTATTTACAGCTATAAACGGACCCTATGGGATCTACAGACTTCCCTGGGGCTCAACCAGCCTCTACAAAGTGTTTATTTATTAGGGGAAAACTTGACGTAGCTAACACCTACTTGCAAAACTATAAACACCAAAACAGCACAGTCTCACAGTCTCTACCATGTACTATTTTATGCTTTCTTTGAATCGTTTAATAAGAGTAAATATGAGGCAAATCGATGGCAAAATTTGAATAGGGAAGACTCGAAAAAGGGACTTATAATACCGTGCGATTTTAAGTGTGATACAACACGGTTTTGAGATAACGCTGATGAAAAAGGCTTGAGTACTTAGTGGGAGATGTTTCTATTTATGAAACCAACTAAGTCACATCTTCATTTATGGAATCAGTTCCGCGGGTTGTCGCTTCGAGTTACAGTAAGTTTTAGCTTTTCATTCGTTACGTTTCCAATATTTTGGAAAATAAAAACAATCGTGAATTTTAGTATGAAAAAAAAGTGCAATTATGGGAAATGTGTATATTTAGGTAATCATTTCATCAAAAATTGAACGTTCCAACTAACATACATCATCTGTACTACGAAATGTTAGTGTACTCCCCTTTCAACCCCACGGTGTTGAGCAATTTGACTGCAACTACGATTATAGTATCATTTTTTTTAAAACTATTAATCATTAAATAGGTGGCCGATATATCCGACAGCGAAGAGAGACAACTAATTCTTCCGCATGACTCCTACAGCCGAAGAGCAGTAATCCTCGGATCACGTCGCGTCAACTAAAATAAATCTTTGCCCTCCCACCGTAGGACCACTCCAAGGTCTTGCCGCGCCACGACGATAAATCCGTTCTTCCACTGGGAAGGAACGACGGAACGCAGTCATCTAAGTATGTCGTACATTAAGCAGAAGAACGTGTAGGGGAATGTCTGAAAATAGCGTTAAGTAGGAGTGATGTCAGCGTGGTTGTGGTAGAAGGGTCCATTGGGAGGGAAACAGACTGTACCGGCGTATACCTGCTCACTGCGAACCCACACTGAACTCAAGGAAATATTTGTCCTTCTAAGGTCTTATTTATAAAATTTAAGAAGTAATAAACTATCATAATTGTATAATTAAGTTCAATAGGCATAACTCAGCTTTACAACAAGTAGCCTAAAGTTGACTAATAATAAATAGACGTAAGTTTTTAAGCAGAAATTGGTGGTAAGGGCATCGAACAAACAAAAAAATTATATCAGGTATCACTAATTGATCTCCAAAATTTAAAAATACGTATACATGGTAAATTTAGGTATTTCAAATAATTTAAACAAAGAAAATATAATAAATAAATACAGAAATAAAACAAACCAAAATATTGTACAAAAAGATCTAGTCTATTAACATTACTATTTTAAAAAACCAGCCTGATTCTCATTTAACACGATTGTTTTTTTTATAATTTAATAATTGAAATTTATAAATGTATTAAGTAAATCTTATGAATGACATTTAATGGGCAAGTAAGTAAAGACAAATAGAGAAAGTACCACTGGTAGGACTCAATCAAAACAAGGTTAAAACTTAAGTCTAGAAATGTATTGGTTATAGGGTAAAATGGAAAACGAGTCAATCATTTACTACATTAGTATCTAAAATAAAGGTAACTAAAAAAAAATAAATAAAAATAACTCCATGATAAAATTTTGACTAATACCATTCCGTAATTAATTATTATAAGATAGTTATAAATGAATGAATAACTGATAAATAAATAGCATAATTATTTACTGTTCTTTTTTTCCATGTAAAATAATTTGTCCATTACAACAGATACTGAGTACATGAAAAAATCTTACGAAAAGGGCAAAATTCACTATTAATACTTAATACGTTATCGTAAAACGAAAAATAAATTATAAAATACTATAATGAAATAATATTTGCAGAGATAATAAATAAAAGCGATAACATATGGCCGTATGATTTAAATAAATATTTTTTGGATACAATGTTATTTTACGTAATGCAGGAGAACCTCATGCCTTGTTCCACATCGGAAACTCCATTTTAAATAAAACATAACATAAATTAAAAATAAGTATAGCTCTACCAAAATTGGGTCAATTAATGTATTTTTTCTCGATACACTTTAAACATATTTCAACAATACACAACAACCATAATAAATTTGCAAAAACAATTACGGGAATAATCACTGATAATAATAACAATTAAGACGGTTCTGAGAATACAATTATGTCACAAGGTAACCTTAACTGTTAGGTATTATTTCAATGGCTAATAAAATTGGCAGTCAGACCTTGATTAGACGAATGTATGCGTCCATCATAGCCTTGAGTGACAAACGTGACCCTCAAGGATTCAGGGTATTTATTTATTTTGAACATAACTAAATAGAAAAACAATGTTTTAAAAATGTTACATAAACAATCATTTCATTATCTAAATAGTCAATCTTATGTTTAAAATTAAATCTAAAGAAAATTAAAGGGTAGTTGACCGGTTACGCTAACTTAGAACTGACTGTACACTATCAATCATTTCGTTATCAGTTGTAAACAAGACCTAACCGTATCGATTAAATGACACAATATAAATATCACGATTTATAGTAATATTCATAAGAATTCATATCAATAAATAAAAATAGATAATTATTGATATACTTAATAATAATAATAAATAAATTATAAAGGCGGCAAGGAAGGCATTACGAAAAGAAAACTGTTTTTAGTTAATGAAATTAAATGTTAATTTCAGACAAATTATGACTACATTAATAACCTTGAGGAATAAATAATTATCAACTAATAAATAATAAATTATTAGAATATAAAAGTTGATATAAATCGAAATGTAGCAATTGTTTAAAATAATAAAAATTGACTAAGCGTGACACAATTCGTAATTAAAATAAATCTGTATCAAGAATAACATTTACATTTTAAAATCCATATTTTGCAAACTAAGAGTAACGTAACAGACAAAAGAGACTTCCATAATTAGCATTGTTGTCCATAATATTAAAAAAATAAATACCTTATAACAATAAAAAGTATTTAATTATTTTAACAAGTAAATTATATTAGATAAAAAATCACTTTATCGTGTTATGAATTCAAAAAAATATCAATGCCATTAGGTTCAGAATATACATATATTTTTTTTATCCCGGTTTAGAAAATTTATTTTCATTTTTAAAATTAATAAGAGTACTAAATTTAAACCAATTGATCAGAATTAACTAGTATTATTTCTTTCGTATTAGTATTTGAATTAATAAAGGACCTCGGGAGAATGGCGATTTTTTAGAAAATTATTATGCTTTTACATTACATTTGAAATTAAGTTGGAAATATCTGTGCCCCGGAGGAAAAATACATCACCTCCACAAAATAGGTAATATTTAAGGTAAATTGTCATAAATAAATATTATGATCAATACTTCCAATTACTTATCAATGTCAATAACAGTGCTAACAATTTTCTTTAAGCTATTTCTATGGCACACATTTTCTATAAGTATAGAGAAAAAATGTAATAATTCAAAATTATAGAAAATTGGCTCTCCTGAACAAATAAAAAAACGTAAGATGGTGTCCTGTACCTCCGGAGTACATATGTAATGAAAAAATGGCACTAAAATTTTTTTACAAAACGTTATAAAACAGCAAGAAATATCGGAAGTTTTGGTTATAACAATAAATAAATTTCATAAAATATTACGTGACATATTTCTTTACAGATATATTTATTTAGTTACCTATTAATTAGAAATATCCCTGGATCCAAATGAAGGCCTATACGTTATCAAAGGACGTATAAGTAACTATTATCAAGTCTAAAGGCAATATGATAGTTCAGTGCAGAAGGTACTGACTGAACGAAGGCACTGAACACAAATCACTAGGCACAATTTTAAGGCACTGTATATATCACAAATAGTCCAGTCAATAATAATAATAATACTCAATAGAAAAATATAAAACTCTCTTGGCAACACACAGCTCGGAGTCTGCCGCGATACTGACTGGAAGAACTCGGCGGGCCGGCCACAACCTAGGTAGCGCCACTGTAGCCGTGCCACGCGGGTATTAGCTCTTAGTTAATATATATATATATATATATATATATATATATATATATATATATATATATATATATATATATTTATATCAGTTAGGCAGCCTTAATTATTCTATATATTATTTGTTTAAATTAATTATTCTTATTTACTAAAGGAGTTACTTTATTTGTCTTACCAAAATAAATAACATGGCATCAGTTCCGCAGGTTGTCGCTTCGAGTTAAGCCACAAGTTTTAAGTTTTAATTCATTACCTTTTTATATTTTCTCGAAAAAAAAAAATATTACTGACAGTGTTACTTACAATAAAAGAACCGACAAACAAATACTGTATAGGTTGAATCATCATCTATACTTGGAAGAGTTCGATTTTCAGTCTTACTAATATCTTGAAGTCAAAATGATATATGTACATGAAAATGTACGTTGAAACGTTTACCTACATTAAATATACACATTTCCCATGACTACTCTCTTTTTTTAATACTAAAATTCGCAATTATTTTTATTTTCGAAAATATTTAAAAAAGAAACGAATGAAAAGTTACAATTGTTGTGGCTTAGCTCGATGCGACAACCAGTGGAACTGGTACTTTTTTTCAAGTCATTTATTTTTGTATGAAATAGAAAATAAGCTAATTATTCCGTAGGTTGTCGGTTCGGGTTGAGTCACAAGTTTTAAATTTTTGTTCCTTATCCTTTAATATTTTCCAAAAACACAAGTCATCATGAGCTAGGGTACGGAAAAGAAAATATATTTATGAGTATTATGAGTATACTTCGATAATAATTTCATCTAGAATTGAACGTGTCAACGAACATAGAGCATACATATTTCGAAATGGTAGTTGAAACTTTTATTTCTTGATAAAATGATTAATTAAATCTACTCATTACCCATAATTACATTCTCCCATCCAAACTAAAAAGCTCAGGAAAACTTATAATTTTGGAAAATATTAAAAATTATGTGAATAAACAATTAAAACTTGTTGTAACTCAACTTGAAGCGACCATTTGAATAGATACCATCTCTAAGAAAATTCTTTGCAATAAAATAACATATGTAAGTAAAATAAAAAATAAAAAAAGAGCAATTTAATTATTGATTTAAAAAGATATGTAATTAAACGATCGTCCGATTTATAAGATAGCGCAGACTACGTGCTTATCACAACGTTCTCAGGTGCAGCCAGCACTCTAGTATATGTCATTCACTTTCGCACTTAAATGTCAAGATGTTTCGCTTTCGTTTCAAGATGTAAATAAAATACAAATACTATGAGGCAGTCATATTGATTATTTTAAACATAATTATTGGGTAGTTTCGTATGAAATGTCCGCCTTCAAAAGAATGTTATTTAGTAAACAAATTTATAAAATCAAAACATATTTATTTTAAATATTTACCCTCATTTTCTATGTAGCTTTCCCAACGTGTTACCAAATTTCCAATTCCAAAAATTAAAAAGGGTCTTTTTTAGATTAAGGGTGCCAGTTACTTTTTGTAACCAAATGATTACTTTAAAAGTAATTTCATTAATTAACATTCGATTAGGTAAAAAATATTACAGGTTGATGAAATATTTATTTTAAATTAATACAAAAACAACTAATTATGAATTTAAACAGGGAAAAAATCAGCCATGTCGTCAATTATTTGTAGAAATGAATTGTTGTTATTGTTCCTCTTTCTCCATAAAAACTCACACAAATAGGAATCTAGAAGTTCCTTCCTTGTTCCACACTCTTTTCTTTCTATTCCTCATTTTGGCTTTCGCCCAGAGAGATTCTATTGATTGTGTGTAAGCTCCTGTTGTAGCCAAATTTTATTAATGATTGACAGTAAGATGCACATAATTCAAAGAATGTAATTTTTCTCCTAACCCTTTATATGCCTTCCGGCAATCCGAAATGATCATTGTTCCTGGCCTTATTGTAGCTGTTATACAATTTAGAAGAGTTTTTGATGTCCTATCAGGTACTGCATACATTAAACCTACTGATGAGGGTACATTGTTTTTTCTTTTACTAAAACAAGATTCGTCAATTTCTACATTCATTTTTTCCCGCCTATTTGAATAGGATTATTTATTAAAGTATAGGCACAAATTTCTCTCAACATATTCTTCCAATCCGTAACAGTTGCACAACTAATATTAAGTTCTTTAGTACAAAATTTCGTAGTTGTGTATCCCTGTGTCCAGCAATATATAAATAAAAGAGCTTTACTTAAAGGTAGTCTTGATTCTTCGAACCACGTTTTTGAGATTAACCCTTAGAAGTTCTGCAATTTCTCACGTAGCAAACCCACTTTTTTTGTTTATACTTCAATTTCCTATTGTGTCCATTACCACACTTTTTAAATTTAGGTAAGACACCTTTATCTTTAAAAAAATGTAAGACATTTTCTTCTTCATTGCAAAACAAAATTAAATTAATAAAATTTATCTCTGTATCCATTACACACATAGATAACCTTCTTAACAGAGTTGTAGCAGTTAATGTAGTTGTCATATGGTTTAATTAAAAAAAAAAAAGATGAATTACTTTTAAAGTAATCATTTGGTTACAAGAAGTAACTGGCAGCCTTAATCTAAAAAAGACCCATGAAAAATTCAGGATTATGTGATGAAATTAGGTCTGAAAATGCGTTTTTGACTTGTCCGAATTACTGAGCAGATGGAAATCCATTATGGATACGTCTGGCGAATAAGGTGAGCGTGGGAGGACTTCGTAACACAGCTTGTTTAGTTTCTTCAGTGTCTGTCAGGAACGTATAGGACTATAGGTCCATTACCACTGACCAATGTAGGTTATAATTGCATCATGTCAATATCCCTACCGTAAGAGGTGGATATGATAGTTTTACTTTTGGATAGAAAGGAGAAATGAATTATTTAGGAACTAATTGTTTATTTATGAATCAATCTGCGTCGCCAGGTGAAAATTTCTCAAATCATCTTGCAGCTTGGGCTTAAACTTTAAACCCATAAAAAAATTATAGAAAAATCACCTGTTTTCATGGTTATACTAAATGGCGCCAATTGGAAAGCGTTATTCAGTGCGTGCAGGAGGACATGTCCCGAAGATCGCGGTTAATTAGCCAATAGATAGATTGCTAGATGTTGATACAATCATAGATTTCAGGGGTAAAATACAAAAATAGGGAAGCATAGGTAATAAAATAAATTAAAAAAACAACTGAATTATAATAATTTAAATATGAAATGTTTAAGTAAAAAGTATTATTAATTAATACTTTACAGATAAGAAAAATAAATGAGATTGTTAAAACAGACCACGACAGGCCCATTGTCTAGTGTTCTAGTTAAGTTTTAATGATTTTTTACTGTATATATATTTCTTTGTATTTTTTCCAAATAAACACGTTCAATCAACCAATCAATCACTAAACAGCGGTGTAGCTCAGTTGAGACCATTGATTTGTCAAGCTGGAGGTTCCGGCAGTGGTAGATAATAAGAGACCCTTCTGGGGCTCACCCAGTCTATAAATTTTGGGTTGAGCGTGATCTTTTACTCATCATCTCCCTGAACAACCGTTGTCAACACAGTACCACAGTCTACACATGTAACACAGTCCCACAGAAACCAAGACCTTTAATTGGTTGTAGAGGTACAGTTTTTTTTGTTTTCATACTAAACAATGTTCGTTCTAAGTAATTGATATAAAAAAAGGAGTATTAATAATAGCTCATTGCAATCTGTAAATCTAAACATAATAAACAACAGAACTGATTGTACTTTTAATTTTAGAAATATTAAAAGCCAACGTTGCTTTTATTATTGCTTGTATTGGGTCTTTTCAATATGAAAATACCCAATACAAGCAATCCTATAAAAACAACATTAATATTTAGAAGCTACCCACTGTTGATCAACGGTACCTGTTCCTCGGATTTGAAATACATTTTAAAAAATAACACGAATGGGAATACTTCTGCGAAACAAATTTAAAAAAAAGTTTTCTTACAGCGAGCCACTGTATAAGGCAAGGTAAGAGTTTGCTAAACATCAGCGGCGACATTGCTCGATAGAGCATCTAGCCGTTGTGATCCATTGAGGACAGGATGAGGCCATATGTGGCTAGATGTGGCGAGCCGGCTCTCGAAAGGTTAAATACTTGGAGTAGAGGATTGAAAGCCGCGAGGCATGTCCTCTCCTAGTGTTGACAGCCCTCCGTCATCGCGCTGACTTGCACTGTAGAGTGGAGTCGAGGCCGAACAAGGAACTTTCGAGAGGCTATGGTGAACGTTTTGGAACATCTTAGACTCCCTAAAATAACAATGGAGGTGCTCAAAACAATAATAAAATAATATTGGTTGACTTACTCAACAATAATATACCAAAAATGCAAGACATAAGACAGATAATTGTATTTAATTTGTATTATTGAATGCCATTTACAACAGTTTCGAGGATCGTGAAAGGAACAGGTTGATACAGGTATTGTAAAAACTAATTTACGTTAACTGGCTTCAGACAATTCAAGCAGGGAAATAATATAATAATAATAAAAGGCTTAGCGAAGCCACTTGCTACATACCGATACAACTAACAAATTCTTGCTAGCTTCCATCCAAGGTTTACCCCTACACAATCCTCCAATCAACGCCTCGGTCTACCTTTGGAGAGAATTATGTTATCGGTGGGAAACAGCTTTGTAACTGTTTATGAGGAATGGGAAAATAACCGGGAATGAAAAACCTTATTAGGCTTGCAAATATTTCATTTATTTTTTCTTTCCCCAAAGAAATGCTAATTATTCAAGGTGTGCAGCATTTCAGCAATGCAAAACGATATTTTAGATCACATAGCGAATTGAGTGGACAATATTAATGATAGTCTTTTATTTCTCCGAAGAAATGCATAACTATTTGAAATCATTTTCATCATGATAGTTATAGCTCTCAACCGCCCATGTAGTGTGAGGTTTCCTATTGCACAGCACGAACAACACCGTAAGATCCTCCACAATTTCCCTTCCTCTGTTCAATTCTAAATTTCTTTTCACGAAGCGTTCCTTAATTCTTTCCCCCCAGTTATTTCGGGATCTTGGATGTTATTTATATGCTTGGCGGTTAAGAAAACAGTTTATCCGACTAGGAACTTAGAATATCAGAGCATTGAATGGTAAGGAATATGAGTTTATATCCGAGATGAAAAAAGCGAAAATGAAGCATTTTAATAACGAAAAAGAACGTTTTGGATAACAGTAAATAAAGCGGACAAAACTAATAATAGTCTGTACAGGTGTTTGATTATTCTTTCTTCAATTTGTAAGAATAGTTTTAACGGTCTTAGTGTGTTTTGATTATAGGAGTCAAGCTAATCCAGATTTGACATTAAGCGCATAATGGCATATTGAAGGCAGAATCTACTCTAAAAAAGATAAATGATACAGCTTTCATTAGTTAAGATACTATTAATAAAGAGAAAGCAAGATGGGACACTTTGTCAAGAATGGTGAAACCCGGGACCCATCGTAAATCATCGAGACGTGGAGGAATCAGGGTCGACCTGAGGAAGGGCGGGGAAGGAGGTTCACTGATTTGCCGGTTTATTTCTTAACAGGCTCTTACCAACGGCAGCTAGTTTACACAACAGCGTGCACTATTCCATCTCCGTGAAATCTTGCGCTTGCCCAACTTGCACGGTGCATTGACCACGGCCTCCGCAAGAGCACTTGCGCCAGAACCAAAAACCCTAGGCTCAAAGTCCAAGAAAGTGGCTTGACATCTGAAGACAAACAAGTGTATAAATCAAAAAGTATAAACAATGAAAAGAGCTTATAATTTGCTTGTTTATTCATCAAACCTCAGTTAATGTTGCTATGGCTAATCGGACGGTGCTACAATGAAAGACCTAACTTTTGTCTATCTAGGTATAGTAAGGATAGGGATCATCTTAACGAGTACCTGACAGAGCACAGTTATGGTCTCCTATTTCACGTCCCTTCCGAAAGTCAAACTTGTATACAATTTGTTATTCCCTCTAAAAATGCTAAGGGCATCTGCTGCGAACAGGCGAACTTGGGAATAGTAGGTTGTTATGCTAACCACTAAACCACGGGTGACTCCTAAGGAACATTTTTTTTTTAATAATACCAATTATTTTACCCAAAATGTCTAAGAATAGTGTGCTAAAACAGTTAAACACATCAATATTAAACTTGATTGATGCTTAAAATTTTCTTTTGATCTCACCACATGTTGAGTGGTGATCCGCTATATAAAAACTCGAACCTAAAAATTCCGACTGTTGTTATAAATGTTACAGCTAGATTAAAGAAAAAAAATAAAAAATGCAAACTTTTTATGAATTATATCTTATTTTATTCATCTGGAAAATCTTAAGAATGTGAAAGAATGGAAATTAGGATGAATGTGGGAATTTAATGTTTGGATGCTCCTAGGCCGTGAATTATAGTCGCCTATCACCATACAATTGAAGGGGAACGTTTTCCTCCAAAATAATTTTAATTTTATCGCGAACCATAAATATAATAAAAATGAGAAGTTTTCTTATTTCGCCATGAACAGCCAACAGTTCTATAGTCGGGAGTTCTAAGGCAGGGATATATAACTAAATATGATTTATGGTTATTAATTAAAATTGTACTGATTTTTAAATAAAATAAAATAAGTCAACAGCACGATATTTCAAGAAGCAATTAAATAACCTATGAATACAGAAGCTGAAAGTTTTTAAGAAAACGTAAACGAATCGTAAAAATTAATGTGTAGTAGGCTGTTATATATTTCACAACATCCACTGAAGTATGAGATTTCTAGCAACGCGTGTTACATATATACGATAACTTCCGTAATGCGATTCTCACCGAACTTAAAGATTTATAAACGTTATTTGCAGTAAATTAGTTTAACACTTTCGAGAAGAGAGTGTGGGAAATTCCAATTAAAAACCTCCTCCAACTTGATCTATATTTTCGATCCTTGGGACAACCACGCACTTCCAACATTCCGATGTTTCGTAATCGTTGAACACTTTCCCGAGATTTTTAACGTTTCCAGAGCCAGTGTAAAGTTTAAAATCCTGCCGAGAAGTTCCGAAGAGCTGTTAGCCTTAATCAATCCAAAGCATACAAATATACTTTCCCAAAGGTATTTTCGGGAATGGCTTCTCACTTGCTTAAGAGTCTGAATGACTCCCCGAATCGTAAGTGGAGGGGGCTATGACACTAACCTGACGAGCAGTTAAGGAGGGCAGGCTCACTTATGGAGTCGTTAGGGTGTCAGCTACCTCCGAAGAAATCGCTGCCATCATTTGTCCACAGCTTCTTTTTCTCAGCAGGATCCAGAAATACCAGCGAACAAAAAAGAATGAGGTAAATGGTGTAATTTCGGAATGGACAAAATGGGTCGACTTATTAACAAGCGGACAACTTATGGACGATCAAGTAAAGGGCTACTTCATTTTTTTACTTGAATACAAGAATGATGGCTGTTAGGAAAAGTTACCGACTAATGTGAAGTAACCTTAACTAAAGAGAAAGATAAAAAAAAGCTTGTACCATTACATCTAACCAGTACCAAACACTGGTTTTAATATTTAGTCAAGTAAGGTAGCATTTTTAATTGAAATAGTTCTATTTGTATCCATAATTATCAACATCAGATTTTTAGTATTAGAAAGAAAATAGAAACCTTTACGTTAAAATGCAAAACCACAAGGAATGAAGCTGGCGGTACCAGGCGATACGTCAAGAGAAAATATCCTATTTGTTGCTAAATTATTCAGTGTGATTTTATACTATTTTGTATATACATCAATTTGAAATAAGGCTCTGGATGAATCAGGTTAAAGCTCGAAACATTTACAAAATCGATACAAGAACTCATTAAAACTAAGGAGGTGACTTGTCTGACGATCATTCTTAATCACCAGGTTTTCCCCCAATTAAGAGTATTCTCTATATAGAGGCTGGATGAGCCCCAGGAGGGTCTGTAGATTTCCACAGGGGTCAACCGTGACTGGAAAAGATAATTAATTTATCTGCCAAACAACTACTCCTACTCTCAAGTAAGGGAATTATTAGTGAAATAAAGAAAACAAATATTAATTTAAAATTATAATTTTAGATTAAATTATAGAATTAAAGTCCATAAGTTTCTTTACTATGGAAATTATTTAAGTGAGTACTTCATAGCTTATTCTAACCATAAGCATATCTATGCCCTGCTGACCAAAAATTATGGGAAAAAATCTTCAATTATTCACTCAACAGATTCACAAGAGAGACTAAGTTTAAGGAAAATTGTGTAATGAGAAGAATAAAAAGACGTTTAAAAATTGAATAGATGGATTTCAGCTTAATTTTATATTAATAATTCCTTCTCACAATGAAAACCTTTCTCCAGTCATTTATGATATATAATTTTATTATATAAAACGTTTCGACAACTACATGTCATTTTCAATCACCTAACAACTTTTTGTATCATTGCATCTTTCTCATCATCTTGAAAAGAGTTATAAAGTCACACTTATCTTTTTATTATTTATTGTCATTATTTAAAAGTTTTACTTGGAGGTCCATTATCCTCCATGGTCCTTTTAAGTCCAGGTTACATCCTTTTAAAATTAATTTTATATTGTGTCTATTGTATTCTGTATTGTATAAACAATGCATGAAGATATTTAACAGTATAACAGTAAATATTTAACTATTAATTTTTATTAATATGCAATGCAAGTAAATTTTACATCTAATAGTTAATATTTAGAATTGAAAAGAACATGGTTTAGAAAAGTACGATGAAAGCCGAAGACGAAACATCAATACAAAATAATAGTTAATTATCTAATTAATATATGTGTGTGTGTGTGTGTGTGTGTGTGTGTGATACATTTTAATAGTAAACTAGGACCGATTATATTTCAAAGAAACATTTTATTTCTACATTTTTCTCATTAATTACACTTAAAATATTCATAGAATTTGCTTCAAGAATGCACTAAAAGAATAATTTAGAACATTTAATAATTATTTTATGGTTACGTAATTTATAATCCACTTTTAATAGGGCAGTTAAATAAGCTATTTTAATAAAATATTTTAAATACACCGCAAAGGTTACTTTCCCTCGTAATCACCAACGAATACCATAGCGAAGGACTTATTACCGGATATATGAAGAAAATCAAACCTCAAATCTCACACTACTGCTTGCGTTTCCGTTACGAATCTCTCAGTAACCTAAGGAAATGTTAACAAGCAGTTATTAAAGAATTGCACTAGGGGCGAGATGATTTACGAATTACTCTGGAAACCTGAAACGGTGAGTACTTTAATAATGAAACCTAAACACTTAACGAGAGAAAGCTATTCCATAAGCAAGCAACTTATTTTTTAAAAAATAATTAAAAATATTACATATATTTTATTTAAATATTAATATTATTCTTTCTCTGGCTGGTCTTGTTGCAGTTAAGATTCAGCTCTCGAATTTATCATTAATATATCAAGATGAACAATATAATAGCAGACAGACCGCCAAGATGGATAGAATTACCAACTCTTCCAAAGCGAAATAGCAATAAGAGCAAATGACGTAAAATTAATCATAATAATAATATGTAGTCATAATTACACAATAATTAGACTAAATATGACGCTGGAATCAAACCTGGATGAAGCGTTAAATAGTTTTAATTTCTCAAACTTTAATTTTCAGCAGCTTGGAATTTTTATAAGAGAACCTAGTACCATAATAACTGTTTTTTTTTTAAACCTAAATAGCAGGTGATTTGTTCTAAAAATAGATGAACTACTCCAATTGCGTTATCCTATCACGACATCTGAGCACAATCCTGCATTGATATGAACATTAAGGCTTAACTTAAAAAAAAAGAACATATTTTTAAAATCTAAAAAGGTTGATCACTAATCCAAAACATTATGAAAAAAACACTTTTTTGATTTAGAAACATTTAATATCAAGATATTTTGATTATTATTTAATAACCATGCCAATAGATGACAAAATATTTTTCAAAATAAATATTAAACACTCATTAACTAAAGCTTTTAAGTTTCTAAAAAGATATATCATTGTTGTTTAGCCACTGAATCATAAAAAAAAAAAGCCTGCCCCACTACAATCCTGAAGGCCCAAGGGGGGGGGGGTCGGTACACGGTACAGGTACATGTAATGTTCCTAACCCATCGGTTGTGCACTGAGATGATTTGACCGAGGTCTGACCCAACCGCCAGGTTTTTTCTCCCAATCAAGGGTAATCACATTATGGAGAACCCACAGGGTCCATCCATAACTGTTTATATATCAAATAATTTAAGAACAGCATCAGCCGGACTTAAACCTGGTGCGTTCAGCACAGCAGCTCAGCGCTCTGGGCTAAGATTAACAAATAAAAATAAATAAATAAACATAAACAAACGGATATCCAACGTTTAATATACTAGTATATAGAGGACTTACCCCAAATTTAGGTTCTTTTCAAAGGAATGACAAGGAAAATCACCATCTGCTACGTAAGAAGAAACCATATAAAATGATTTAATGCTGTTATCACTAGCACACAGTGGATAAAGTTATTGATTGCAGGTCTACTAAAAAACATGGCGATACCAGCTAGGTAATAATATGAGGCAGATTAGAGCAATTGATTTATAAATATTCTAAATTATTTGAAAATATTTAATACAAGAAAAGAATTTCTTCAAGTCTTAAGCTGTACTTAAGTTCGAAAACAAAAATTATTCCATTCACTGAGAAAGAAAAACAGGAATAAAAACCACCTTCAATAATTAAGTCAACCTTTATCAGTGGTTCTTTGTTTTGAATATAATACATTTTAATATAATATAATGCATACAAAATGTATTATTTTGTATATCCATGTCCGCAAATAAATGGAATAAACTAAAATATTATTCATAAATTCAAGTTATTAAAATTAAAGGTTTACCTAAAATACTGAGTGAGATACATTCATTTTACTTCTAATTTTTCCAGAAAAAAAAAATTCAGTTCAACAAATTTTTAACGAATAAAACTGACCAAAAACTCAAAAAGAGACATAAATTATAAATTGGACCTCAATAGGAAAAAATCCCAAAAATGAAGCCTTAAGTCCTAAAGACTCAATTTATTAAATATTATTTATTTATTAAATAAATAAATATAAGGATTAGCGAACCCGAAGGCTCGATGGCGATACCACCAACTCCGCTTACGGAGCACCACCCAAACCCAAATCCGCCAGACCACTCTTAACGTGATCTTCCCACCTACGTCTCGGTCAACCCCGTTTCCCAGTCGGTACAGCGCCTATTAACACTTTAGAATTTCGTTCGTTACTACAGCCCCATTTTTATCTTCGCGACGCTATCACCTGAATAATATTTACCGGACGCATCTTCGCAATTCCGCAATATATTTAATCTCCTATATTTCCCAGTGGTCTCATCCTTTTTGGACCGAATATTTTTAAATACTTAAAGGTGTCGTTCATCCTTCACCGTTAGCGGCCAATGTCCTTAAGTTCCTGGAAAAAACTAACCAGTTGATTAACTAATTTTTTCCAGTATTTTAGGGACTTGAGGCATTGCTTTTTGAGATTTTTTCCTAATGCATTCATACTTTTAACAGTGATTTGTATTATATATGTACATGTATATATAATAGAAAAATTAAAAATAAATATTTTGGTAAAGGAAATTCCCCACGTTGTGACTAATACCGTGACCCAATGTAACGAAAATAATTTTAACGCTAAACGATATGGACACAGCAACATGAAACAGCTAAAAGCAGACGTTTGGGAAACCCTGATGAAAAACTGAACAGAAAGAACCCTTGCGAAACCAGATTCGGTACAGCTTCAGTCGACTGCACATTTGTTAACAAACAGGACAACAGCTTGTTAAGGCAAAACAACTCGTGTTCTTGGGACGAAACAATCCTGCATAACCTCTTTATTAATAATGATGTAGTTACAACCGATAGTAACAACAATTCTATACAATTTTCTAATAAGTATTGGAAATGGGGACCTATATTTGGAGGAAAAACCAGGCGGTTCAGTGTAATTTTGGATAAACCTCCTCCCAGCATAGATGCCGTGCAGCTCTTTTAGATACTGAACCCAAGATCTTTCATAAATTACAGTGGTACAGGTTCTTTTTTATTTTTAATTACTTCAAGATAGTAAAAAAAAAAGTGATGCTTCAACCAATAGGCTTAATCCTAACTCCGACAGTTATATCAATTATTGGTAATTACTAAATTAAATCTTGATATGCATGATTTGAATAATCAAACAATTTTATATGAATATGGAAAGTTATAAAATATATTTGATCTTATTCTTGGTTTTAAGTCGAAACAGTATTAATTTCATATTTCGAATAAAAATTCACCGTCAAATCATAAAAACGACTTATTTAATTTATTTAAAAGGTGGCATATCGTACGTATATATTTTCCTCTAATATTTTATTAATTTTCTCAGTTTAGCTCCTAAGTTTAGGAGTCATATGCCTCATCCTACGTATGATATTAAATCCAAATTCCCTGTTAATGCATTTCTTATGTATTTTTCCCTCATATCCATATTCACCTTTATAAGCAATACACTTTGTCATTTTTTCAGAATTATTTTAACTAACATTAAAAGAAACTGATGTTCAGCACATTTTTTTCATTATCGCATTAAACTGTATATTCGTACATCTTTTTGCATAATTGAATCGTTGACATTGAAAAGAAGGTAAGTGGTAAAATTGTCGAAAATTTTTTTTTTCACTGAAACGATTCTATGTTCCAAGGCCAATAGCGTTGAAAAGGAGGTAAGTTTCTATCACCGAGCGATGTCACAAGATGCCTCTGGTGGCAACAGAATAGTTGAACAAACTGTGAAAATTGTTTCAGTGAAAAAAAAAATGTTCGGAAATGTTGGCACTTACCTCCTTTTCTATGCCAACGCCTCAATTATACAAGCTAAAATTATATTAATATACTAAAACATAAAATTATATTATATAATATATTGTATGATTAAACTCTTTCCTAAACTGTAATTATTGAATAACTAGTAGTCACTTTCGAATAATAATAAAATACTTCCAAAAGAAAATCAGAAAACGTTTTTAAATAATTCTCCAAGACTTGAAAGGCAGCTACTGAAGGATCTAAACCATCAAATAACCATTGAACTATATTAATTAAGTAAAAAATAAATTAATACATAATTATCAACGGCCGATGGATATGAAAGATCAAGAATTTATCAAAATGGACGACTTGAAGCTACACATGATCTACCCTTTTTTTAAATTTGTGAGCAACTTCAAATAAAAATTAAATTAACCTAATTACATATGTCAAAAATAAACAAATTTAAGTGAATAAAGGCTGTAACAAATTATAAATATTCAAGAATTTCCTGAAAATGGACATGAAGCCACATTACAATGATTCTACTTTTTTTCTTTCCCTAAGCACCACAAGACTGTATGTTCCAGATTTTTCTGGAAACTGAAGGCTAGAAGTTACACTAAAATGATCGTTTTTAGTTGTTTCTTTTTCTTATGCTTCTTCAAATAAAATATAATAAGACATACGTGCAAGGTCCTCCAGTAATGGTCGCAAAGTAGGTAAGGGTTTGGAGGAAAAGATTTCCCCAGGATATTTTCCTCGACTGGAAGAGATGAGTACGTGATTGTCATCAGGTACGCCAATAGCCGGAACGGTGTCACCAACGTAGGACGGCACACAACTAACAAACTATAATAATATTCTGGAGGGGGTAATACCGTATTATCACTGCATTCTTGATAGCACATTATATTTCAGCGATAATTACTATCGGGTGATAGGACAAATGTATAATAAAAAGGGACAGTAACAACCTATAAAGGCATTAGGAAGAATTCCATGGACATAGCATGATAAAATTCACAATAAATAATTCAAATATACTTTGGAAGACCAGCTTTTAAAAATAATAACTTTTTTAAAGCTATTACTAACTGGAAATTTCAAAAAATAAAAGTATGTGTTATTAACTTACCAAATGCTGTTTATTGTCTATTGTATTTTCATAATTAAAAATTAAAAATTAGATAATCGTGGCAACAGTTTTTTTTTTAAATTTAACAGGATACAGTTTTTTTTTTAAATCCGAAATAATGTCGTCCTATGTGATTTAGATATGCGAAATTCACTTAAAAGAATAGAATTGTCGACCAATCACCTTGAACATGTAAACAAAAAATCATATCATATATACTATATGTGTAAGTTTGAATATGCACGCCAAACTTAACAGCTGTGAAGATAACCTTAGGGACAGATGTGAGGAAGGTTATGATAGATATTGGCTTACTGAAAGACTCATTGAAGTTAATGTTGTTAAATTAATACTATTTATCTTATAATGGAATATTGGCAATTGTGTTGATTCAGGTTTGTAATTAAAGATACCTGTAGTTATTTAGTTATTTATAAGTTTGTAAATATGTTTTTTTTAATTACAGTTCTTCACTGCATCCACAAGTGTTTTATTCTATTCATCTCCTTAGTTAAGTCGTTGAATTCACGACTATTATCACTATATTATCAATATCATACTAATACGTACTGCATCATCGATACTATACTTGTGACCTACATTACAAGCCCTGAATAAGGCCTGCAATGACCTGTTTCTAATAAATAGAATATCACTATTCAAGAAATTAATTATTTTACCTCAACATAGACCAACCCCCCCCCTCTCCAAAAAACCTCTTTATTTTATTGTGTAGTACACAAATGAAAGAAAATAAACGTCAATAAAAATGTGGGTGTACATAGCAAGATTTATTATAGTGCCAAAAAGAAAGAAATAATATAAAATTGCGCCAAAAAACATGGCAGTTATGACTTTAATTATTTTCATTAGAGTGAAATGTATTAAGTAATAGGAATCAAAATTTAGATAAAAAACCAAGTAACTTATTTTATTATACAAATGGCAGTGTCGATTTCCCTAGTTAGTATCTTCTGCGTGAAGCTAATTCGGATATTCGAAGCATTATTGAATATGGATACGCGGAATGTGGTGATACTGAAATAATCGTTAGTTATAAAACCACCTATGGTTTCTAATGCACAACCTTGTATGTACAATAATAACATGGACCATAGAACAGCAGAATCTCACGAGAACAAAAAAAAACCAACATTGACCCCACTATTACAAGTATTTAGATATTATCTAAAAAATGTTGAGAAAATTCTCCTGATTTCTCTCCTAAAATCCCGGCGGTTATAGGGAGTTTCGCTTTCATTTGCCGTTTAAGAAAAACGAAAAAAAGACTCAGGTTCCTAAGGTTCGTCGAGTTAAGAAAAAGACGCTTTCCATTTCGACAGATGGAGGGGTGAAAGTGTAGACAATGGAACAGCAGTGAAAATCTGGAGGCGGTAGTTTTCTTCAACATCCCAGTACAAGTCACTGGGAAATCTCGAACTGGGTTATGGAGGGAAGTCAATAGTAGAAGTAGCAGTAGTTACGGGTTGTGTTAAATATCTAAATAAAACTAGATAAACATACAAATAACGGACTTTTGGAAAACCAAAACCAAAACCCAAAACAAATACAGAAAAGTGCCAATTAACCCCCTAGATAAGGGAAAGACCTAGCGGTTTAGAGGTTCAGATCTCGGCCATATTACCAACTTCCTCATAAAGAATAGTGTTTAAGGTTATATATATATAAATCTCCTGTCACGATGTTTGTTCGGGCTAATCTCCGAAACTACTGGACCGATTTTAATGAAATTTCGCACAGATATGTAACATTGTCCAACTTAAAATATATGCCATGCTTCGATTAATGACCGCGATATTTTTTTTTGCAAAATTAAATTTTTTCTAACCTGCTGCATTTTTGATATGTTGTAAGGGCATGTCTGAGTAGTGTAATTCCAAATTTTCATCAGAAAAAACGGACGGAAAAACTTTTGGTGGTCAAAAAACCTCGAAATTTTCGAAGTTATTTTAGTTGTTGGCCTGTATCTCCTAATCGGTGCGTTATTGGAAAAAAACCTAATTTACCTTTTTTAAAGTAGATCAAAGTTGCTACAATTTGAGCCCAACTGCAGCTCTATAAGTCTTATAGATTCTGAGTTCAGTCCCGATCATATAACAAATAACAGGAATCTTACCTATCTATATATATATCCTGTCACGATGTTTATCCGGGCTAATCTCCGAAACTACTCGACCGATTTTAATGATACTATAATTTAAAACAAAATTACTTTTATTACTATCATTTATTTGTTATATACTATACTTAGATATAAAATGAATAAAATTTAAAATCCAAAATCTATTTATGAGAAGCGAGGGATCGTAGACTGGATGATGTAAGGAAGAAAATAGTTGGGGGTGCAGTCAATTAAAACACTAAATAAGTGGATACTTATTTTAATTAAGTGCCGACGTTTCGACCCACTTTGTGGGTCATCTTCAGGGCTAAGAAAGAAAACAGACAACATACAATGAATACAATAAAATACATTGAGGACTAAGTATATGCTAAATGAGAAAAAATATATATGTAAAGAGGTAGAAATTTAGAACAAAAGTGAGGGATATATATGAATACAAAAAATTACAGAGAAAATGTACAGAACGGTGGTGATGCCAAAGAAACGTCGGCACTTAATTAAAATAAGTATCCACTTATTTAGTGTTTTAATTGACTGCACCCCCAACTATTTTCTTCCTCAAAATCTATTTAATTCATTCATTCATTGTTTCTTTAAAATTCAAATTTTAACGTAATTTTTTAAAACTATTATAACAGCCACAGCAACGCGTGCCCGGGTCAGCTAGTGTGTGTGTGTGTGTATATATATATATATATATATATATATATATATATATATATATATATTTGTGTGTATGTACATTATAATTATTATTAAAAGATTATAAAATTTTCCTTAAGATAAGGAAAATCTAAAGAAAAATAATTTAATCGATTACAGAAAGCATCTAAAATTGAAGAATACTCTAACATAGAGATGGGCGGGAGGAAGAGACGTCTTAAATTCTATGGCAACGTAACGTAACGAAGCTTCCCGATCACAGACATATGTACAAAAAATAATAGTAAATTAGGTAGCACCCCTTGCTAATGGAGGGGATATATCCAAAATATTAAGAAAGAGTTGGAATTATCCAAAATTACTAATAAAGATATGAAAACCATAAAAATTTTAAAGTTAAAGTTGAAAAATGGGAGGCTAAGGCAGAGACAAAAGCGCCGAGAACCTCAAATGCTTATATTTATATAAGCATAAGGCATAGCATATATGTGTGTAACACATGTTATTAGGGAAAAATTGATAACAACTGAATATGAGAACGTAATATATCAAAGCAAAGTTTATAATCGATTTAAATTATAGTGATAATTTCCTAATTTGACAAATAATGATTATACTCCTGGAGTAAATAAATAAATAATCAATGAAAAATAAATACGATAAGTTATATAAGACGTATCTTCGGTAACAGAGCACGGTAATCAAATCGGGGATAGAAAGTAAATACCTCTAACCGGCTAAGGCCAAAATCACCAGCCTTTTTTTGGCGGGATTTTGCCTCGACTTAACTACAGCTTTCATGACGCCGGTACTTCCTAGAAGGCAGTCACGCGTTCTCATAGTTTAAGGGTTTCTCGATCGTTGTTTACTTAATAGATTTTTTTGGAACATAAAATTACTGCAGTTTCCTGAATAGGTAATTGCAAGGCACGTAAGAGTTAAGGGATAGGGAGTGATTTCAAGACAACGCTGTAGGTCCGATAAAGCAGATAACAAGTGAAGAAAGCTTGGTAAATAGTTATATTCGTTATATAATTTTTGTATTTGTAATGAACTTATCGCATTTAAATATTCCACTAAAAAATAAAAACTGAAACGAATATATAAAAATATAGATATCAGTTCCGCAGGTTGTCCCATCGAATTTAAGTCACAGCTAGGGTTACCAGATCAAAAAATGAAAATTCCGGACATTCTTTTAAATATAATGTTAATGCCGTTTTGTGAGAAAACGAAGCTAATTCTAGTATTTTCTCGTGAGAGTATGTAGTATGTGTATAATATTAAAATTTTACCATGTAGGATAACTAATCCTCAAGAAAACATATAAATAAAATAAAAAATTTTCGACATTGAAAATGCATTTTATGAGATTTGTGACTTATAACTTTTTAAAGTTATATATGATTGTTAATTGATGCAGAAGAATTTTTTTAGAACGATTGAAAATGACAAATTTGTCAAAACGTCTAATAATTTTAATAAATTAAGAATATATACAGACTGGATAACGGTTTTTTACCATTTTTTATTAAAATTGAAGATTTATAGTCCAGTATTTTACAGGTTTTTTGTTGTTTTTTTAAATATGTCCTGTGAAATGTTCTATAAAACTATTATGAACGATCCGAAAGTGTTAAAAAGTATTTCTCGGAGCACAAAATATAAGAACGATGATCTTAATAATAATGAAAATTTGATTTTTAATAAAAATCTTGAGTTTATTTGATTTTTCATTTATTTCTTTACCTGAATGGTAGAAAATCCTGACGACTTAGAATTCCCCCCGCATTCCGGACTTAGACCAATATTTCCGGACGTATGGCAACCCTAGTGACAGCAAGCTTTCATTCGTTAACTCTCTAATAATCTTTAAAATAATAAATAAATAATCGTGTTAGTGCAAAAAAGAGTGTGATTGTGGGAAATTTGTTTATTTTAGTAATTATTTCATCAAGAAATGAACGCTTCAACAAGCATTTTGAAGTATAGATGATGTTATGGCCTAAACAGTATGTGTAAGTCGGTTCTTTAATCTATAAACAGTCATTGCTAGTTACTATATACAGTCAGAAAGAAAATTATTTCTATTTTGAAGAGTTTTAAAAATGTAACGAATTGGTAAGTGAGAACTTGTTGATGCTTAACTCCAAGCGAGAACCTGAGGAACTGAAATTAAAATATATATATTTATAAATTATTTAGAATGCTATAGAAAAAATTCCAAAATGCAAAGGTTCGTCAATTCAGCAAGATGATGGAGATACACTACAAAAAAAAAACGCATCAAAGACGACTAAGCACCTTTTGGTTTGTTAAAAGTGATGCAGGAAGGTCGCTGCCTTTATTTGGTTGATGAGGTGAGTCTCTTTGGTTGATGTGGGATGTACTGAACTTTGTCCTATTAGATGTGATTTTTCTTTTGTAGTTTGTCCTGATGAACTGTGATGAAACGTTGATTGGTTAGTTCCTTTTTTAGTATTTTAGAGACTTAAGGCTTTGCTTTTTGGGATTCTTCCTTTTGCATTCTAATTCATAATTTATGTATCTGAGTTTTTCCTCATTATTTTTGTTATATTTATTAGTATTAATAACGTATGGCCCTTTTGTGTGATCACGCAAAGCATTCCGACATTTGAGTATTCTTTCGTTTCTTTTATACTTCTCTCATTCTTCTCTGTATTTTTTTTCCTTCTGTCCACTTTGTCCCTTTTCTTTCTGTTTCACTAAGTTCCCTCTCTTTTATTTTGATTTTAAAGCTTTTCTCTGTCCAATTTGCGACTTTAGTCGTTGTTGTTAATTATTTATTTCCATTGTTATTTCTGCGAAAAATAAGTTTATATTATATTGTTAGCAACTCACAAACAAATGTTAAACAATTCCGTTAAAGCTCGAGTTCTAACACCAACTGGCAAGAACATAAGTAGGCTTGTTCTTCATTCTTACTTTTTTTTTCTTTCGTGGTCTCACATCTGTTACACCTTTCTTTCATGTTTTACTTTTATATGTTTCAGTTTTTATATCTATGTTCTTCCTGTGTTACCTTTTCATTTATTTCTCTGGCATAAAATGAAGCAGAAACCAATACAGGAAAGAAACTTAAGTTTTTTTTTCTGTTCTTAACCTTTTCCTTTAGTTTTTTTTTTTTTTTAATAAACATCTAGTACCACTTTTTTCAACTATTATTTCACCAAAATTACTCTTATTTTGAAACAAAAAAAAAAAAATTAACCCTGACGATACAGACTAAAATCATATTGAAGCATATAAAAGATAAAAAAAAAGGAATAAACTACTATTTCATGGAACTTCATTTTCTATTTGAAATTGATATTTTTGTCATGACAAATATAAAGATATATTTTACGCTTATATTTTTATGTTTTATTTTTATCTACTACTTGTCTGCTTGATTTTTTTTCCCCAACTTGTGATATTCCGTTATATCGTCCCCACCATTTCCAACTATCGAATGTGAAAAAAACACAGTTTTCGTTTTCGACTTATAGCAGTTGCTGTAGGATTGATAATTGATATAAAATTCATATAGGGGCATCAATCAGTGACAAAAACAATGTAAAAGGAATGTCATTGGTTTGACTATAGGCACTAATTTTTATTGAACCTTGAAACTGTATTTTTTTTAATTCTCCTCAAAAGGAACGATTTTCACATTCGATAGTTGGAAATGGTAGGGACGATATTTACTCTAAAAAAATTGTAAAAGTAATTGATTACGGAGGCCTATCAACTTGGGGGATAAAAATGTGTTAATAATATGAGATATATATATATATATATATATATATATATATATAAATGAAGCAGAAATCAAGACAGAAACAATTCAGGTCTTTGTAGATCAAAGTACACGCTTTAATTTAATTTTATATTAATTGTTTTAGTTGTTATGTTTCAGTTTTTACATATTTATAGAACCTTTTACTTCGATGCTACCTTTGCGTTTTGTTCTCCATAAAACTATTAGCCATCCTCATTTTTCTATATTCTTTAATATTAAATTTAGCTTTATTGATATTTCAAATTTATATTTTTGTCTTCAATAATGTTATATTTTACTTTCATATTATTGTGTATGTGTATCTACTCCTCCAATATTATATTTTTTCTAATATTTACCCTCAAGATGTCTACAATAATTAGTTGTTTTAACCCTGACTATTCGAATAAACATCTATAAGGATCGGAATAATACAAATCAAGAAAATTATGTGTATACATAAATAAATAAGACATCACATGATGCATGAGCAAAGATTTATTTGTATTGAAAGCACAAGTTAACACAAAATAAGTACAACATTAGATATAAAATTAAAAAAATTATAACTAATTTAGATATGAAAATATCTAGTTTAAAACAACATAAAAATAAAATCAGATATATTGCAGTATTGAGCCGAAACTGGTGTGTATTTATATTTAACAATAATATATTAAAAAATATTGACTATCGAAACGTAGGATTTAAATCCACCGAAGATCCAACTGAGACTTCACTAACCACACTATCTCTTTACACATCTAAGCCCATTAGTATTCTAAGCGGGTACTTATCTCCCATTGATAAACCTTTGCGAAAGTTTCTGAGTTAAAGTTGAAACGTGAAGGTGGAAATGTCATCTATTGTGTGGGCTTGACTCTCTTCTAATGACCGGCTATGGTGTGCTAGTGCTACATAAAAAAATTCAATTATCACTTTCTACAGAAATCTTCAATGGTCCACTTTCGAATGAAAATCACGACAAGCAGAGGATAATATAAAAAAAATGAATCATGAACAAGTAATTAAATTTCGGCAAAAATAAAAATGAAGATATAAATTTAACTATGAAGGTGATATCTGATACTGTCATCAATATATCTTATGTTTTTTCCACGAATAATCAAAAGTTAACCGTATAATATGGAGAAGAAAATGATACGGGTGGAGGTAAAAAAAAAAATTCCTTAAACAGAGACAAAGAAAATAATAAATAATTTTCCTTATTTTATGGTTTAATCTTTCCCGTTTTCTTCTATTTATGTTGTTTCCCTCATCAAATTCTGAACCAAAAATCTTTCTCAAGTTTTTATTATTTTGTGTAAAATGAAATTCAAAGTATTCTTAAAATTAAAGCGATTAATTCAATAACACTTATAGGGTCGTTAAAAAAAAAAACTTATACATTTCATCAATATTTTTTAAACAAAATACCGTCATTAACTATTAAGAATGAATAACTGTAACATTTAAACATTTTAATAAGTATAAAGAGATTTTTCGCGCCAAGGATCACTAAAAAAAAATTAAAACTGTCAGAGTCTAGGATCCGGGATTGCTCTATAAACTCCGTAAATTCCTACCTCTTACATACTTCCTCATCCTTCAATCCTTACTAGACAAACGCTCTAAGCTCCCAATTAATTACAAAAGACTCATATACATGAACATCATACGAACTATTTGGACTTACGGAGTAGAGCTTTTGGGCTCCACTAAGCCATCGAATTCCTCTCGTACCAATCCCTACAATCCAAAATCCTTCGTAAAATCCTCAATGCTCCTTATTTTGTTAAGAATAAAGTCATCCATAATGAACTCAATGTCCCATTTGTAGCTGATTTGGCCCGAACCCGCTATCTACCCTTTCACAACAAACTACATTTCCACTCAAGCCCTCTAGTTTCAAACCTAGCTTCAAACGTGACCTTCTTAGTTGAACTTGTGATTTGAGTACTTCCAGTGGGTAGTTTCCCTATTTGTCATTATCTCATGTCATTATGTATCACATAGCCTATTTACTCGTTGTATTATTGTAATATAGTTGTAAATATCAATAAATAAATAATAAAAAATTAAAAAAAACTGTCAGAAAATCCTTGAATCTTTTATGAAAAAATATATATGAACTTGAGAGATCATTGCGCAAGCATAGTTAATGAAAGAAAAAAAGTAAAAATTATTCAAGGATTATTTCGTTTGTAATATTTAATTAATATAATTTTATTTCTGATTCCTTAGGATTCAGGTTTAATTAAAATATCTAAATTTTAGCACACTCTGGTTCTTTAAGATGATCCATTAGAATATTCCTCAAACAACAGAACTAAACACACATTATATAAATTGCTAAAGTGTGATTTGGTATTTTTAGGTTATAACTAACCTGCGTAAGAATACTTTTCTCAAGGAAACTAAATCCAATATGAATGTTCAAACGAATAAATTAGAAATGTATTATTAACTCAGCACTCATCAAAATGAATTTACAAAAATAATTAAAATACTGCCTGGATTAGAATGCAGTAGGTAAAATCCACAAAAAAACAAACTTAAGGATCTTTAAAACTGAAAAAATCAATCAAGTAAACATTTCGAAAATTTAGGCATCATCAACACCACGTACAGCACATCTTATACGAGCAGTCCTTTACTTCATAAGAGCTTTACTCAGTCATTCTACAAACAAGTTATACATATATTATAGCACTTGAGTGAGGCACTGGAGGGTCTGCAGGTCCCAAAGGATTTATCTATGGCTGTTAACAGGTTAAATAGTTTATATAAGAGCCAGATTTGAACCCTGGATTTTCAGAAAAGTAGTCCAACGTTTAAAAACTGAGCTACCCCTCCCTCCGATTTCCTATAATTACTTTTATATTAAAATCATCGCTAAAGAAACGTACAAAAGTAAAATATAATCTGTCGCACAACTTAAACTTTAAAACGACTTTATCCTCAATGTATAATTATTTGTTGAAGTAATACATCATTCAACTCTTTGAGGTTTGAAAACTGGGAAGCTAAAGTAATTAATAAGAAAACAAATCTAAAAAGGTACTTACCCATATTCAAGTAGATAGATATACGAATGTCTTACCTGAAAAAAAAGAAAATATTAAATATACCTACATTTAACTTCCGTGGAAACATAGCATACATCATAAAATGATGAATTATAAAATACAACTATCTCTACTGTTTAGGTGTGTTTTCTTTTTTATTAGGTATATGCCTATTATTTGTGTTATATAATAAATAATAAATTAATTCGGATTCGTTAAGCCTTATTATTATTATAAGAAATACATGTACCACAACACATATTTCACCGATTGCGTAATGAATTTAAGTAAACGTCATTTTTCAAAAACGAATGAAATAGAAAGAGCAACTGGATTTGAAAAATATAACAGAAAATAGAAAAAAGAAGATAAGTTTCTTCAGAATGAGAGGCGTATATCAAATTGAAGGATTTTGAACGGTATCATGGGTTCTGATGGTATAATTGGAATACGTGGCTACAGGACGATTTATTCTTTAAAGATTCCAGTAAAATTTGGATTTACACTACTCAAACATGCCCTTACACATATCGAAAATGCAGCGGGTTAGAAAAAAATATAATTTTGCAATAAAAATATCGTGGTCATTAATCGAAACAAAATATAGCCTATATTTTAAGTTAGATAAAGTAACTTTCATTGCGAAAATAGTTGTTGGCGAGAGCTCGGGACATGTATTGAAAACTATTGATCAATATGATGTCACTTAATTAACTGACTATCTTGAGCAAAATGGGAATGAATGATTATAGCACTTCAAATGGATAATACATTTTCTATGAGGATGTACTTAACATGAGAGTTGCACTGAGAAAGTAAAATGATAAGTATAAGCGTCACAGCTACGATCGACGCATAATCAATAATAATGGCGGACACATATCACTTAGGGGTATGATAAATAATTTACGTCCTATTCTCAGGCCTACTGAATATAGTCACAAAATTTCATAAGAATCGGTCAAGTTGTTTCGGAGGAGTTTTGTTACAAACGCTGTGGCGCGATAATTATCCTCTTCTTCAAGTGCCATCTTCGTTCTCAAAGTCAGCAACGATCAACAAGACACGAACATTGACAGTGGTGGATCTAAGTAAATGATTGTTAGATTAATTGTACTTGAGCTCATTAGAAGATACCTATACCATCTCACGATATGTCCCAAGTTCTGCAAGTTTTCTTTCTTTATGACTAACAGGGTTTCACATTCTTTTGATTGTTTATGTCAAAACTGAAGCATCGATAATAAAGATGTTCCATATCCTCTTCTTCCTAATCTTTTCCTCTTCGACCGTTGATCAGCGTTGAGGATCTTATTTGTAGAGCCTGGGCACATCTGTCTGACACCGCCTGATCTCTAATCCATTCTTCTTCTCTCAGAAGCTGTGCTGACTTCACCTTCCCATGTGTTTCTAGACATTCTTGCCATTCTTCTTTCTATTCTCGCCTCGAAGACTACTTTGGCTATCCTTTCACCCAGCATTCTTTTCATATAGCCAAAAACAGAGTAATATGATTTCTTTAATTAAGCAAGATTCACCTCAATTATGCTTGTAATATTAGAGTTATTAATTCTGTAGCTCCTTGTTTCAACTTAAATTCTTCTTAAGTTGTTCCATATATATTTTGTTCAGAAATGTTTATAAGTATGTATATTCCACATATATATATATATATATATATATATATATATATATATATATATATATATATATATATATATATATATATATATATATACATGTATACTTATTCCGCACGTTTTTGTAGTTTATACCTTATGTTGGTAAGGGTAGTTAAGTCCCGTCAATTGGCGCTACAATCTTATACAATTTAAAATCTACAAAATTGGAATGGTAAAAAAAAATTGGTAAGAAAATATACCAAAATACATCAAAGTTACAGCTTGTTTGAGAATGACTTACATAACCAATAAGGGGTAATTCAAGATGAGTATTTTCAACTTCTGCATGAGAATGTCAATATAACCTTCATTATAAGAAAAGGAACGATGTCAGATTCTAATACCAAAATAAGTGCATTGTCTAGATTAGATCTGCAGAATAAGTGGTGAAGTCCAGCGTGAGTTTAATGTATTGAGGGAAGATGAATCATTTTCGCAGTTTTTGGTTTCAAATATAGTTGTATTATAAGAATAATTCCATTTCAAGCCAATGTTTTACTTAGTCCATTGTTGACTAGGAAAATAGTAAGATTCCGGTTCCTTAACTACAAGAAACTCATTTTGAAGAAATTCAACTTGACAACTTATATTCACCGAGGCTACAGAAATATCCTAGGCTATTGTTTGTTTACTCATGTATTGGGTAAAGTTGGTGGGGGACATGTCCAATATACATAAGATCGTGACGTAGAAGTGGATTAACGTGACGTCACTCTACGGGACTTTAACTGCCCCTACCACCAAGCTGGAATAAGTACTTAGATTTTTTTTTTTTTAAATAGGCCTCTGCACTTCTCGACTCTTGAAGACTATAGTGACGGGACAAGATTAACGGGCAGCAATATAAATCGTCATAAGAAGACACAAGTAGACCGAGAGATGTTTGATGTATTATAAATTACTAAGGGCGAGAATAACAAACGGTAGGGTGATTACGGAGGCATTAGGGGAAGCTATGGGCATTAGCTTTCTACAATCCACTGCTTTCTCCTCAGCGTGCTCTATCCGTCATCAGCCTCCATCCACATCCACACATCCTCATCCTCATCCACGAACTTCTTAATTACCCCATGCCCCCTCCGGAGCATCACGTTTAGAAGGCGGCGTTTGCGGGCAGCCTAGGGTCCATTACGTAAGGGAAAAATCTCGAATTAAAGATGAAGCAAGCTAGATAAAAAAAAAGACTGGGCAAATTAAAAACAACCATAGGAAACTTTCTACGGTTCAGTGAAACCGATATCTAACCAATCAATTGCAATCGCAAAGTAATCCATAAGCCAAACGCTAAATTTAGATCTGCTACATAAATCCAGATACTTGCGAAAGTTTGTGGGTTTTTTTCCTCTTTATCATCCGATTTCATTTAATTTGCTTTCTTCATCTTTTCTCCATGCATTATTTTTCTCTGATCCGTCGATATTGTTCCTGGTCTCTGCAATGCTTTCTCCTCTGGCATCACTATCCTATTTTCTACTTTGCTTCCAAACATTTTTTTTGTTAACATCACCCTGTTCTATTTACACTTTTTCAAAAAATGTTTTTACTGGTAGAAAAGTACAGGTTCGGAATGGGCACAGGAGAGAAAAAGAAAACATGGAGGAAGTATGGAATAAACGACGTCACAATGCTTTGCATGATCCTCTTAAGCCCATTTACAATAAATGAATAATATATATAGACACATACTCCATAAAAGCCCCTAGAAAAGTTTGTGACATTGATCAATTATCAATTTATCATGAGTAAACAATAAACAAGAAATGAGTAATGGGAGATAGAATACTGTAGTATGGAATGTGCCAATAAATAAGCGGTTCTTTCAAAGGGTTACTTTTGAAAGGAAAAAATATTTTTTTAAATCTAATGAGTAATACTACCATTTTCCTCATCTGTATTTTTTCCTTTTTATCAAAATGTTTACTTCGAAAATAATATAAATGCACTGGGCAATCAATGGCGTATCGAAGAAGTCATTAATTTCATATGCTATAAGTTAGTAGACTATAACGTATCCGAGAATGTACAATACATTATCTAATTATTCAATCATTTGTGTCGTTTTTGTCTTGTTTAAAATTTTCATACCGTTGATTGTTCAAATATGCCCGTTCATTTTTTGGGCGTATCAAATTCCGTTTTTTTTCTATGCAAATGGTTTAATGCTTTTTACACCAGCCAACACACGGAATTTACAAATCACAGCCTATAGGCATGCTGTACAAATATTTATCAAAAAAGTAATATATTTTGATTATACAGATATATATATTGATTATGAACGTTCTCAGTTATTTATCAATGTTTCATTTGCTAATTTTTTACAGTTAGTAGTAACTTAAATAGTGATGTCGATATCCGGCCGATTTTGAACGATAACTTATATTTTTATTTCGTAAAATATTTTTACACACTTTTCTTTTACATTGACCACAACACCTCATTATTATATAATTTTAAGACGCTGTTCATTCTTCATCGTCCTCAAGGGGATACATTAGTTTATTGTTAATTCGGGAATTAAAATTTTTAAAAAACTTCTTCAACACTGAGAGGAAAAAGCGAATTTAGTCATGAGTTTCGCAGGTTGTCACTCGAGTTAAGTCGCAACAGGTTTTAACTTTTATATCGTTACCTTTTTAATATTCTCAAAAATAAAAATAATTTTAATACTAACAGTACATAGTAACTATTATTGTCTGTATATAGATTAAAGGTCCGACTTACATATACTGTTTAGGTTATATCATGGTCAGTTCTTTTATCATTTGTAGGTTTTTTTCAGTTTTTATCATTTCATAATTTTTTCAACCAATTAAATATTTTTTTCAATCAATTTCATAATTTTTTCAACCAATTTCATAATTTTACCAATCGAATTCATCGACATCAAGATGTCGCGGTGTGGTTGTCTGGAAATCGTATAATCCCGAAAAAAAGTACTGCATAAGAATTCGTATAAGTTATGACACCCGAAAAGTATTCGCTATGAAGTCAATTTACTCACTGAAACAAAAAATGGTGATTGAATGTACCAACCAACAACGAAAGACGATACCACAACACCCAAAGACCAACAACAGAGGATATTTAATATTTACAACTGAATACGGAGCAGTAAAAACTAAAACAGTTTGGTGTCTGATATTCATGAGCACGAGAAGGCAGGCCGCGTTGGCGGAGAGGTTTTGTTCCTCAGAGACAGTTTTTTTTTCTTCTTTTTTTTTGTCGGGGCGGGGGGTTTTTGTTTAATTTAGAAAGCGTTTCGCGGCTAGAGCTGCTATCAATGGATTCGCTGAGCAATCCTTCATCAGCAATCTTTTCAGCTTGCCTCTTTCTCATCGGCTGGCAAATGACATCCCGAAATAACGGCAACGATGGCCGTTAGTAATGGTATCTTATCATGACGTAATTAAGGTCGTTAGCGGTTTTGCCAATAACGAGTTGTTTTTTTCTTCAGTAATGAACAAATTTCAAACAATTATGCAACAGAAGCAATCTCCTTGATTCACGTCTTCGACATAATAAAATTGATGACGGCATTATGGTATCGTTCATCGATCTTAATTTCTATTCAAAAGATTGTTTAAACAGCAAAGAACACATGTACAGTTTTATCGTTGAGCATGATGTGAGTAGAAAGGAACATTTTAAATAACTAATAATAATATAATACCACTACAACCTATGAATGGCCTTGGATTCAGTACATGTTAGTGCCTGTACCGTTTCAAGGACATTTGTTTAGAATATTTGTAGATTACTCAATTACTATGTACGCTACCAGTTACTAAATAATTTAACTTGTATATATAATTAAAAATATCGGTCGAGGGTATCCAATATTGAGATCACTGGAGGATCCAGTCAATATTATTGAAGTTATAGCGTCGCGAAGTTTAAGATGGGCTTGTAAAGTTGTTAGGCTGAGTAACGAACGAATCGCTTCAAAGTTAATAAGCGCTGTTCCGACCGATTAACATCTGAGGGGAAGACCGAGGCGTAGGTGGGAGGATTGTGTTAAGACTATTCGGACTGAAGTTTGAAAGCAGATATTGGTGGTATCGGAATCGAGGCTACGGGTTCCTTACTTAAGCTTTATAATTATTATAATAAAGGTAGTGACAAAAATTAAGAATTAGATTCAATAAGCACTCTTACACTTCTGTTTTCAAAGTTTAAAAATATCGATATTGTTAATTGATAGCTCTCATTATATAATATTTATAAATCCACACACCATGTAGCACAAGGTGAATCTGTCCCAATAATACACCCATAAATATTGGGTTCTGTACCTAGTAGAGACTGAACTGTTTCTAAGACTGAGGTGACTTAAACGTACGAGATCGCGGTTTCTAAGGTACGAGATCGCGGAGCCGCGATTCATAGCTCTAACACAGCTATCTCACTCCCACGTATCACACAGCTAATTCAACGTATTTGATAATTATCAATTGATATTTAATTCGATATTTATATACCCAATTAGTTCTAGATTAGAAACATGATTTCCGCCATATAAACAAACCTCACACATGTTAATTTTACATTTACACGCAGATAAATAGTTGTATGTGTATATAAGCCTGATGAATCAGGCAAGTGTAGAGTAACGCGAAGAGATACCCGGAGCTCCGCCACAAGTATGTGGTTGGCCCTCCACCGCTAGTCCCGAATAGGATAGGACCGTATTACATAAATGTGGAAAGTTCACGACACTTTGAACGTGACTGAGCCCGAACTAAATGAAACGGTTCCCTATATACTTCCCTTAGGTTCAACGCTGAGGCTACGTTGGGGGTTCTTACTAGGGACAGCAATTCCTACATACACTGTCACAAGTATCAACTAAGGGTCGTTTCATATGATATCTCAGTTTTAAAAGGAAACGTTATATTGAAAAGCAACTATATATTTACAATCATCCTTCCATCTCTTCTCTACGGATGTGAAACTTGGCCGCTGACGCTGAAGGATGAACGTCTTCAGGTATTCGAAAATAAGGTGCTAAGTAGAATATTATGTCCAAAAAAGAATAAGACAACTGGGGAATATAGGAAATTACATAACGCAGTATTGTTAATCAAAAGTTGAAACGAACTGGAAACTCATTAATATTTAAGTTCATCTATACCTTGTTGTACCCGGTAAATATTATTATGGTGATAACGAAGATTTAGATAGGTCCGTAAAGTTGCTGGGTTTAATAACGAACGAATTCATAATATGTTAATCAGCGCTGTGCTAACTGGGAAGCATCTGAGGGGTAAACCGAGGCGGAGGTAGGATTGCGTTAAGAGTGATCTGGCGGGTTTAGGTTTGGACGGAGCTCCGTGGGTGGAGGTTTATAAGAAAGATTGGTGGTATCGGCATCGAGCCTTCGGGTCCGCTAAGCCTTTTAATTATTTATTTACATATATTTACGACACCTCATCCGCTCCCCCAAAAGTCTGCACTTTCTTTGGTGATATATCTACGCTACATTAATATCCCTGATCATGGAGTACATTCTAGTCAATGCTTCGCATCCATTTGCCATATGCTGTGTAGATTCATTAGTTTTCGAGAAGAGGTGACATTTATCCATCTGCAGGTTCTCTTTAAAAATGTGCTTTCTGTAGGCTCTCTTAGCAGCTGTCTGGTCCTGTATGATATATTTATTGAAAGGAATTATACAAATGCCATTTGACACATAATGTATTTGTGACCTTCATTTGCGAACCTCCCTTGAGGGATTCAGTTAGAAGAATGGAGGAAATATACTCCCATTGAAGGCAATAGCATTTTATAATATACTCCCATTGAAGGTCCATCTCACTGTAGTAGATCCCTGCTCCAGAGACGTTACAGTCTCCTTCTCGAATTATGTGGTAATGTAGCTGTAAGTAATGTTTGTACCAGTAAGTTTGGGTGTTCTGCAAATGTCATGAAATTTTCTATTGTTTTTTTTATTGTGTCTGTCTCGAGTTCTATGTACAGGTTTTTGAGTAATGACTTATTAGATATTTAAAAGGGTCAATGAAAGAATTTTACCTGGAAGATTCGAATGGACTGTAATGTGATTTTTTGCACGAGCACCACACACCTTTTATTCAAAATGGCATAATTCCCTAAACATATTCCCCAACTCTTATCACATTTTAAATCCCAGAACTTGAAAATGAGTTTTTGACTTGAGAATCAAATTTTCAAAAATGTTACCCTTAAGGAAGGTTTCTAGATGTCTGAACAGGTGGAGTATGTTGGTGAAAAACGGTGAATAATGTGTGTGTGTGAGAGGACTTCCCAGTTAGTTTCGTCACTGTTTGTCGTGAAACATGAGGTCTGCCGACATTGTCAAGTAAGAATACTGCCCCCTTCCGATAAACCCCTGCAGGTTGCTTTTTAATAATTTTTGTTAATTACGAGGAGGAAGTAATAGTTTCACCACTGGGAAGAAAAGAAAATTATTCCTGCCATTGACCGCCACACAAGAAACGATAAAAAAAACATTAAATGAAAATTTTTTTTTTATCAATTGCTATAATTTTAAATATATTTTTTTTGAAGAAATAAGATATGCCCAAGGCCGGGATTTGAACCCGGGTCTCCCACATTTCAGTTGTGGTGCTCTACCAACTGAGCTATCCTGGTTCGTACCACGGTCAGCTCGTACCTCGTCAGGATAGTTCAGTTGGTAGAGCACATCAACGGAAATGTGAGAGACCCAGATTCGAATCCAGGCCCTAGGCATATCTTTTCTCTTCAAAAATAAAAATATTTAAAATTATAACAATTAATAAAAAGATTAAAATAAATTATAATAATATATAATGACGTGAGTCAACAAGATCATAATTAAAGAGTTGTTCAATGAACATTCTTCCCCTCGTATACATCGGGAATTGCGAGAACACGGGGAAATGGGATCAGTGAAGAGGTTGGATATGTCTGACCGAGGTACGAACCAGGATAGCTCAATCGGTAGAGCACCATAACGGAAATGTGGGAGACCCGGGTTCGAATCCTTTTCTCTTCAAAAATAAAAAAATTTCCATGATTTTTGATAGCATACTAAGCAATATTCCTTCAATTGCAGTGATAGTAAATAATATCAAACAAGGGAGATTAACATAAACGTAGTGAACAACATTAGTACATAAATTCCACATTGAATTATTTGAAATGATAAAAACGGACGTTTCATATTAAATCACCCAGTACAATACTTGATAATGTAATGGAACTATTATATGAACTATTTACGTTCCTGTGTGTTCCCAGACTTAACTCAACATTATCTTCCTATGAGGGTATTTTAAAAAACTAATAGTAGAGAAGTTTCGTATCCGTTGCATAACAACCTCGAAATCGCTTATTAATTCTTCATTATACAACGATTTCCAATATAATCCAGGTTCTTTAGCCATCTTGGAGAAACTATGGATTAGGTTAAACGGTTCTCGGATATCTGTAAGGCGATCTCACGTAACGGAGAGAAATTAAGAAATAGCATCGCGTTCCTTTGTGGGTTAAAGGCTCAATTGTCCGTCATTAAAATGCAAGGAACATTCGCTTTTGAGGATAATTGTTCGGTGATTACACAACGAATTACGTGGAACATTGTCTGCTTAAATGATAATGTTATAGGTAATTTGAGTGAACGTTCGTTTTGGGGGAAAGTGTGTGATGGTCTACGCCAAATCCAAAAAGTGATAGGAACTAGGCAGTGAGTATATTAAATACAGATCCATCACAAATGATCCAAGGGAGTTTGTTGGGGAAATGTATAATAAATCCCCCGATATCATTCGCATTGATTATTAAGTGTAATAATAAGCAAACATATTGAAGGACTGCGTTAAGGGTTATAAAAAAATTCCTAAACCACTACAACCCATATAGGGTATTGGGTTCAGTATGTGACAGAGACTGTAATATTTATTGGGCAAAGGTTGTCCAGAGAAATTTTTTGTCCGTGATAAAGCTCAACCGCCATGGTTTTCCCCCCCAATTAAGAGTACAAGACACATTGAAACTCCGCGCAGTTAATATTTACGTTCTATGTAACTACACACTGATCACAATTATTTCAAATCAATACTAGTCTTATTGTACCAATACTAATAAATCACAATGCAATTATTGTTATAGCATTGTTTCAAATGTTCAGAACTAAAAATGAAAAGAGGAAATAAAACAAAAAGAAATTATTAAATATTTCTTTTGCGATAAATCCCTACGACTGCCGATTTGAAATGTGTAAGCGATCTTAAGTAAAAGGCGACTGCCAGTAATAATTTAAAAGAATAAAAAGTACAATGCCTATGAAAGCTCTTGGGTTCAGTATGTTGTAGATACAGTTAGGTTTTAATAGAGGCTGGATGAGCCCCAGGAGGTTCTCAAAATTAATTATCTCCCACGGAGTTACGCCGTTCCCGCGTTAGTGGTTATCCTCACCGATTTGGGCTTGGGTGGTGTTCGATAGACGTAAGATTGCAAACAGCGGTATCGGCATCGATCTTCGAATTCGTTCTTCTTCTTAAGATGTCCATTATTCTGTTGCAGGTTGGCGATCGTCATGATTTTTTTCAGCTTACTGTAAGCGTTGCTTGATGAACAGATGTTTCATTCTTTCAGATTAAGGAGCCAAAACATTCGCTAACTCCAGTTATAATTATTTAAGATCACAAATAATAACATTGGTATTTATTACCCATGGATAGTCAAGGCATCTGAACCGAAATCTGGACTCTCTAAAATGCGTTGTGGGAGAACTGAGAAAATTTATCGCTAATAATTTTAATAGAATAGCCTAATATACTACTGAAAAAAAATCCAAACCGTATGAAAGGTATTCGAAAAGTAGGGCGTTGAAACGAAAAACTCTTCAGTTACATGATGTAGACCGAGATATGTTTATCAACTGACCACGGACAAACAAAAAAGCCACTTAGGACATGATAATAAGAGTCCAATTACCATATTGTTACAGGACAATGGAGGAACATTGATGGGTCTCGGCCAGGACAATACCAGCGATTGGAGGGGTTAGTGCAAACCAAGGAGGGGACCGAAGTAGCCTAAAGTAAACTAAAATAAGCATAAAAATTGTTTGTTTGTTCATTAAACGCCACTTTTATTCTGATATGGCTAATCGGACGATGCTACAGTGGGAGCTCTAAAGTTTGCCAATCCGCCATTTATTGGGATAGGGGTTTTTAACGACTGGCATAGTACTCGGGAGCCCCGTTTAACGTCCCTTGCGAAGGACGGCATAAGCGAGGATCTTAAAAAATCTTAGGGCCACTTGACGGGCTATGAACCCACTATCTTGGGCTTGGTAGTTTGTTATGCAGACCGCTAGACTACAGGACCCTAGACTATAGAAGTATTAGAGACTCACTAATATATAGGAGCTTATTTTAAAAGGATCCTTTACTAACATATTAATTTGTAATAAGCATAGCACTAAAAACATTTTATTTACAGATTATGTTGCAAACACGCAATATTACTTCAATAATATAGGATGGGACTTTATTAACCTAAGTCTGGTTAAAAACACTTCAAGCTAGAACAAACAGATATCTAATGCAACCAACGATAAGATAAAAGAGTCAATATGGAAAGGTGTAAAACGTAGATAAGGACTGTTTTTAGAAACGCCAATCATATCAAAGAATCCATAGATTTCAAAATGACGGAATAGTACGTGATATGACTCACAGCCTGTTAATATTTCATAGCACAAAGGTCTAATTAATTTTAAAATATAACTATAATATATAAAAATATGCATAATATATGCGATGTTTAATATTATACATACAAAAAATAAACCACAATAGTATAATATTATCATAGTGTTCGAAATACCTCTG
Organism: Troilus luridus; assembly: GCA_964056705.1. Lineage (NCBI taxonomy): Eukaryota > Metazoa > Arthropoda > Insecta > Hemiptera > Pentatomidae > Troilus > Troilus luridus. The sequence continues at coordinate 69,665,008 of OZ057415.1, read as the reverse complement.
CATAGATTATATATTTAGGATGTTATATAACTAGATGCTGATAGCAATTGTTACAAATTAATACTAGCCATATAGTACTAATAACAATATTATAATATTGATAAGTCACAGTTCAGAACTAAAAAAGAAAGAAAATTGAAATCAATTATTAAATATTTGTTCTGAAATATAATCTCTTAAGACTATCGATTTGAAACGTGTAAACAATCGGAACTAAACTCCATATGGCAAATATAATTTTAAATAATAAAAAGGAAAAAAATCTTTACCACTACAACTCATGAAAGATCTTGGGTTCAGTGCATAGTAGATAATATATTAAGAATAAAGGTATATTAAGATTAACACTGTATCAAGAACAACGGTTGTGGGGGCGGGGGGAGATTTTTCACAGATCCCGCCATATTTGAAGTTACCCAGTTTGCAAAAGCAAGGTGAGCAGGAGGGTCTGTAGATCTACAGATGTGGGATCCCACATTTCCACCCGTGTCTGCTAAAAGATTGAATAATTCTTCTACCAAAACCCGGAATCTTCAGCATAGCAGCTCGCCGCTCTACCAACAGAACTACCACATTAAAAATACTGACCATAATAAAGTATTACAGGGCTTGTAAAACTCTTCAAACATCAACTCTGGTTTAGTCAACCAATGCTTAATTTCCCAAACCTTGAGGTTATATTTTCGGTTATATTAACCGAACTAAAACCACGGGAAATAAGGCGCCAAACTGTCGTGTTATACAAAATAGCTTGAGTACACTAGCGAAAATGTGGATAAGTTAATTTTTGAAATTTCAGATAAATTTGCTTTAGATCCTGAACGCTTAAGATGATCATAAGGAAAGTTTAAGTTTTTTAGTTTTCCTAAAACAGTAGATTTTTTCTAACCATCTCCTTTTGACTCGAATATTCATTGCACGTTCATAATATTTTAAAGAAATAATCGATATTAAAATATATCAAACCGACGGATGAGAGGAGGAAAAGGAAGAATGACTGTCACGTGACGATGATTCTCCATGGCTCCCTCCTCTAACCTTTTCTTCCTATTTTTCTTTTTGGCTCGTTGAGGTCCTTGCCTTTTAGCAACAGTTAGTCGGAGAGATTGCCCCGGCAACAGCCAGGAAAATTAATAATAATAAGCAACTTTTCTTTTTAACATTTTGTTCTTTTTCATTATTTAAAAAAAAATTTAGTGCAGTGTTACTGTGCACTGATAAAACTGTAAAGGATAAAAGAATTATTATAACGATGAAAATATTTTGCTATCGTAACACTATTAAAAAAATCATCCAACCCCGACCATTTTATTGGAGTTTTAATCCTTTATTTTATTATTAATACGCACAAAACTAGAATTTTATTATAAATAATATGGTTAGGTGCAAAGTTTACTATGCCCAAATGTTTGAAACAAACTAAGAAGGAATAAAAACATATGAAAATTCCAAGGAATTGAGGAATAAAGCCTAAATGTTTTTGTACACGGAATGTATTTCCTTTCATTAAGAAATTATTTGTAAGCAAGAGTAAAAAATTATAGATAATTATATACATTCTGAAAATTGCATAGATGTAATTTCTTTACATCTATCCAATTGGCTTCACAAAATCTCATTATTTTAATATCGATCAAAATCAAGATATTTTCACGAGTTTATTGAAAAAAAAAATTGCAGTTCGATAAAGTTGGTAAATAATAAAAATATCTCAGTGAATTAAAATTATTAAAGAATCTTCAGATAATTATTAAGGAATTATTAAGATTCCAGAACAAATTTAAACTTTTACAGAAGCACATCAACTCAGAAGAGGACAGAAGACAGAAGGGGTTTCATTTAAAATGATGATAACTCCAAATTTCAAAACTGGATTTCAGTTTTGAAATTTCAAGCAAAGCTTTATGCTACCGAAATTTCAGGTTCAGAACCGGAATAAAAGCATAAGAAATACGGCGGCAATTTTTGGCAAGTGTGTTGGACAAAATAGCTTGACTAAACTAGCGAAAAATGAAAAAAAAAGTGATGTTTTGAAATTTCTTAGTTATCCGTTTGATCCTGAACGCCTCATATACAGGATGCAAAGGAAGGAATAACAGCGGGAAAATATTTATTGTACGTAACGACACAAGTATGTATAATAGACCTGTATTTTATAACACTTTTACAGCTCAAAAAATCAATGAATAAATTGAAATTATACTGGGAATTGTAAGTTTAAAAACGATTTCATTCGATCAAGATCGAGCTTGTACGTGGTGATCATCATGATCAAAATAGTACCTTACTTACTTAATTCTTAATTCAAATAACGTCTAGAAGTAAAAGAGTAAACTAGAGGAGTCATTCCAATGTAAACATTTTCTACAGAGATACTTAACATAGGAACGTTCTATTTAAAAATAAGACTACTCGGATTCCGTTTTATCCGATCCTCCTCATCAATTGACATTTGAATAACAGAATACATTTGAATAAGCCGACAGGAAGGAAAATCAAGATATTTTATGTCTCATTAATAGCTACTATTACAGAACGCGAGACAGGATAGTATGCACCAACTAATTGAAGCTATAAATTAGAAGGGACGAGGGGGGAGGAACGCACGCGGTTTCTACAAGCATAAGACTCTGTAAAGAGGGAAAGTGCTCCGGGGAACAAACCGTGAAATGAGGGACTATCGTCGTCATTAAGCACAAACTTTTTCTTACAGCACTTTTTTCGGGGGCGAGGGTCCGAACAGCTGTACTTTCTGAAAAGTGGAATAACTATGTACTTATGGTCCTATTAGTGTGACAAGTGAGCTGGAGAGAGATTAGTATAGTGGAAAATCATACGCAGCTCTTTCGGAAACTAGATTTTCAATAGGCGATATAACGAAGCCGAACATGGATGTACGGTAGATAAGTAACAATAAAATATCCAATTGCGTAGCTTCAAAGCTAATAAGTCATACCCGCGTATAACTATTCAAGAAAACATCATAAAATGGTAGCCACTGTAAAGGATTCGCAATGTAAGGTCATATCATTTGCCTATAACTGCGTAAAGTATATTTAAATATAATGGGGTGCATTTAAAAAAATGACCGTTTTATCAAATTCCAGAGTTCAAAATTCTGTAAATATTTGAATGCTACTTATTATTTACCAACACTTAATAATCCCTTTATAGCATTCTCTAAGCTTGTTCACTAACACTGGACTTCTTCAAAAAAAGCATCTGTTATTTATTTCAAAGAAGAAACATGACAGTGTCCTACGAAATTCTCGTAATTTTAAGACATTACTGGGAAAAAAATTTCACAGCCGCTGATTAAATATGAAGGGGGAGGTGTCCTTGACCAGCGCACTGCGCGGCGTTGGTTTGAAAAATTTAACTGTGAAGATACGAAGTTGGAAAGGAAGAAGGGCTCCAGGCGACCATTAATGGATATTGATGAGGTTCTGAAGGAAGCTGTTGAGTCAAATGCGTCCACAAGTACTAGCGAACTTGCCAGGGAGTGTGTTGAGTCGAAAGATACTGTTAGGCGCCTCTAATTTTCTCTCGATGGGGAAAGTGAAACGGTCATTTTTTTTTTATACAACCCATTACTTTGATTTAGGGTTAGCATAACAACCCAATTGTTCAAGGCATTGGATTCGCAGCCCGCCAGGTCTTAAAGGGAGTAAAAATCCTAATGCCGTCCTTCGGAAGGGAGGTAAAATACCAGTCCAAACCTTTGCAGTGTATATGGTAAAGATCCCAATCCTAAGTATTCCTGGCCATAGCAGGATGAAGTGACGTTAAATAAACAAATAAAACTTTAGATTTAAATGTTAGACGGAATAAAACTAAAAATCTCTAAGACTTAAGGAAGAAATTGCTGGTGTAGACGTAATATATATTCAAACTTGATTAACTAGGATGACTAAAATTTTTTTGAAAGAATATAGTTTAATATAGTACAGATGTAAATAATTAAAAAAGGGAGGTGAACAAGTGGATATGATGAAAAAGGGTATATATTTTAGTATATTACAAAATCTATAAACATTGTCCAGTTTTTACAAACATTAAACATAGAGACTTACTATAAAAGATGGAAAAAAACTGGAACAAAAATCTATTTAAACAAGTTTATTATAACACATTTAAAAAATGGAAATTGATAAACAGTAACAGACATTTATGTTTATATTTTACAGATTAAAAAAGCAATTTTGCGAGTTTATTTCTACCTTTAATAGTTCTAATTGCCTGAAACGGCACAAACCATAAAAGTACAAAGATAATTTATTAATAAGATTATTAAAATGTTATTGACACAAAACACGTACAGATAAAATTAATCAGTTTCCGGAGCTATCAAACACGGAGCCAAGGCACTATCAAGATTCCTCTCATGTGTTGTGTAATACTTTTACGACAGACATCACTTAATTAGATGGGGAAGACTCAGTGAGACATAAGAAGCACTAAACTCGTAAAATATTTCGAGCAGTAATGGTACACGGAGCCATAGTTGCATTGAAGTCGCCTATAATGACAACTATACACGATATAATGTAATTGAGGAAAATAAAAACTTGATAGAAGCTTCCCGACCTTTATGAGGATGTTAATCCCAAAGGAAAGTATTGCGTAACGTGGCCTATGGATAATGGCTGAGCTCATTAACCAATCAGAAGCAATGTAACAAATTAACAATGCAGCAGCCATTCCCGGCTTCCCTTTCATTGTCTTCGGCTAAACAGACCCTGACAACTTTCTACATCCTTCCTCTGCTAAACCATCCTGAGCTTCTTCAGATCCTTCGACTTCTTCTGAATCCTCGAAACGCTCGTCTTCAGAAGCGGGAAATAATTTAAAAAGCCTTTTCTTCATTCCATCGTTCAATATGTTCTGCTCGACCAGCTTCCTCGCTGAAGGAAAAAAAAAAAAAAAAAAAGAAAGAAAACAGGGAAAACTGAAGGATCATAGTATTGTTTCCTTCACGATATTTAACTCCTTAAAGAGACGAGAGACCATTAATTTTTTTATGAATCGGGTCAGGTCATAAGATAAAGTACAAACAATACAAACTATTAGTCACGTTTAAGAATCGAAACCTTTGACAGAAGAAATAATATCTTTCGCAAGTCAAAACTTAAAGCGAAGAACTTTTCCGAATTCGATACAGCTAAAAAGTTGCACTATTATAAAAAGTTACGACTGTATAACCACAATTCATAAAAGATCTTGAGTACATGGTAGAAATTATACAGTTTCTAAGACAACGGTTGTACCGACAGATTTTTCCCCAATTAAGGGTACAAACTGAACAGAGGCTGGGTGAGGAAGGACTAAATAATTTATTCACTAGAAAAAGGGTCTTGGGTTCAGTATATGTATACAGTGGGATGACGTGTATGAGATCACGCTTAAAACAACGGGGTTCCACCCAAATAGGGTACCCACTTTATAGAGGCTGGGTGTGCCCCATGGAGCAGCAGATCAGCAGATCCCACGATAGCTGTTAAAAGATTAAATATTTCAGTTCACAGCCAGATGTGAACCCACGACCATCAGCTCTAATCCAACCCGCTCCAATTTTATTATTATTACATTTTAAAATTTATAATGCTAGTAAATCTTAAAAAAATAATACCCAAGTGTTTCAATATAATTAGTAATTAATAAATACAACCGATATGCATAATAGAAAGTTTAAGCTTGATTAATGATACGAGATATTAGCTATCACTGGCTCTTGGGATTTATACTGAGTAGGCACAGTGAAAAATGACTTAAGACAGGATAAAATTAATTATATTTTTTTTTATAAATTTCAGTCTATCAGCAATAACCTTCCTGAAAAATGCACAGAAATCTATTTTTATGTTTAAAATATTTTCATACAATAAAATATTAGTTTTCGAAATTTTATTAAGGGGACAAAGAAAGCTAAATAGTTTAACATTGTTCAGTCGCAAATCAATCAAATTAATTCAAATTTAAATCTCTCGTTCTAGTTCACAATTGTTACCTTGGCAACAGATAGAAGGGACTTTTTTCCCCCACTCTGTCATCTCGCGCTTCACACGACTTCCGATTCAGACTGCAAACTATCCACATATCGCTGCTCTCCTCGACTAAAGCTAATCTCGCCGTTCACCGCATGGAGGACATTGATGATATTCGCCCATAGCCCAAGGTTGCCTAGCACTCTTGATACCACCAGATCGCCTACAAACCAAAGGCAATCAAATCTCAGGAAAAGAATCCTTCGCTTCATTTGTAAGTTCACCTTTTTCAATCAATTAGTAAGAGGGAGCTGTTCACCGGCCATCAACCTCAAAGACAATATATTTTAATTCACCGTACGAAACAAAGACTCTACAATCCCTCGCCGAATGGCCCTGTCGCCAAATGTTGGAATTTGTTATTAATAAAGTTCGTTTCTAATTGAAATTTCGTAGTGAACTGTTTCCCTATAACATTATCATCGTCAGAAAATTATTATTGTTCATTGTTAATAATTTTGTTTCTCGTTCTTAGTAGAATTATTAATTTCTGTAATTTTCTTTAAAACTAAAATGTGTAGCTGTAGTTATGTTTAGAATTAATAAACCACATGTTTCAGTATTTGACTTCATCATTTAATTCCCCGAATCTATTCTACTGATATATTTTATTATTCATATTTTCATTCAGTCTAATCACTCTCGTACAAACATATTAAAAAAATCTCCCCCTCGTAATTCAACATTTCAAGAAACCCTAATGTTCCTAGACAAGTTGAAGCAGAGGGAACACTATCTCAACAAATTTCTCCTTTAATGACAGAAATTATTTATTTCTCCCAAGCTGCTCAAATATATTGGTGTGCTATAAAAATATTTAATGTATTTAAATATTTACCATTACGTAATAAAAAATTTAAACAAATAGAAACTCAAATCAATTTTTAAAAACCAGTACTTGTACAATACTGTTTCTATGAAAGCGGTACTGCATGGAGGCTGAAGGTTTGCCCAATTGCCAGGTTCGATCAACTAAAGGAACTAATTTAACTCAGATAGGGTGAGCCCAAGAAAGATCACCATATTTCACAGGGCTCTTCCATGGAGATTACATAATCGTCGATACTAATGCTAAGTATCGATTGGGTAAATACAATTTTGTTAACGGTCAATACCGATTGCTTTTAGGATTGATAATTGACTAAGTTCATACCTAATCGCCTATAAGTCACAAACAAAAGTACAATAGCATAAGTAAATCAAATATAAGTTTGATGATACGCATTACGAGTGAACTTTGAAACAGTTTTTTCAATCTCCTGAAAAGTGATGATATCTTTCACTTTCGATACTTTTGTATCGACGATATGAAATACTAAAACAGATTTGAACCAGAGACCCTCAGCATACCAGCTGAGCCCTCTACACATTGAGGAAACTCACTGTTTCAAAAATTTGATCTACCATAAATGTATATATATACCAATAAAACCATCGCATAATTTGGTTGGATATTAATTTGGATATGGAGGAGCAGAGTGGTTCAAATCCCGCTGCAGGCCATGACTTTAATTTAGTCTGTTTGCAGCGGGAGATGGATCGTATAGGATCTAGGACCCTCCTGAGGCCCACCCAGCCTCTATAGAATATTATAAAAATAGGGTACCCGAAATAACAGGGAAAAATCTGGCGGTTGAGCGTGACCTAGGACAAGTCATCTCCTTGCAGAACCGTTGTCCATGAAACAGAACAGCCTCTACCATGTACTGAGCCCCAGACCCTTCATGGCTTGTAGTGGTACAGGTTTTAGTTTGGATATAAAATTGGGCTTTTACTAGCACTGCCTATACACATACAAAAAAATAATACATTCACAAGTTCATAACGCAATAAATATGCCTTCAACCGTTTTCAGATTTCGGATTATAACACAAAGGCGACGTTTTCAAGTATTTTAGATAAACAAACGTACTGCATAACATAAGGAGACAAACACGTGAAAGTAGGAAATAAACAGTGGAACTAAGCCACTAAATAAAGAGTTAGTAACCAAATATAAATAGGAGCTTATACCTACGGACCCGATCATGTGGGTGTGTGAATATTGTCTCTGCGAGGCGTAAACATGCTTCTGAATATTAAGTGGAAACATAAACTTTCAATTCTCGGGCGCGGCTGGCAAATAAAATGCTTTCAATTTTACTGAAGAAAATAAAAATCAAGGAAGGACTTGACTTGAGGAAAAAATGCTTGTGTAAACGGATCGTACTTTTACAACATTAAGTAATAAGCATGGATGAACAATTACCAAACGAATATATTTAGTCGGCGAATGTAGTTAAATCTATTACAAATGGAAATAATTTAGAAAGGTAAGCAAACTAGTATAGAGAATATGATGAAAAAAAGTATACATTATGGTATAAAGAACACCTAAGATCGTGTAGCAGATTTATGTTAACAGTTTTAGTATTATAGTTTTGTATTTCCTGATTTAAAACATAGTGCATAACATAGAATTGTGAGGGAAGGAACCTTTTTTCGCGCAAGGGACATTAACACTAATATTTAAAAAAAAAAATGTACTACTACAACCCACGTAGTGGGGCTCAGTACGTGGTAGACCGTACTGTTTGATGGCTCGACCACTAGATTTTCTCCCCTTATTTTGGATACCCACTTTATAGAGGCTAAGTGAGCCCCAGGAGGGCCCTAGATCCCATAGTATCAATCTCCTGCCGCTAACAGTGAAATAAAACTGCCAGCGATCGCGATTTGAACCCAGGAACTTCGGCACGACAACTCAGTGCTGCCATTGAGCTACTCTTCTCCCCTAAAACTATTTTAGATGGAGGTAAATAAGAACAAAAAGCGATTTAAACAACGTGCATTTTTTTGCAGAGGAATGAATATATTTCAGTACACGACAACGTCTAGTCATTGTGAGATTATTATTTTGAGAATATATACTCGTAAGTGCATACACGCTGAATAAGTGGTTGAGTCGAATTATGCCTAAAATGAGTTTCTTGGACTTGTGTTACTTTCGTATTGAGTAAGGTTAAGTCAGGCATTGGCTTGAAATAGAGTTATTGCTTTTATTACAGCTCCATTTCAAGCCAAAAAAAAAACAGGAGAATGAAGGAATCTAAGTAGAACCAACACTGGGCAAAATTATAACAAAACCATTGTTCGTCGGGGATGCAGATATATATTTTGGATTTTGGGGGGAGAAGAGATGCCCTCTTTATGTTTTTGTAGACTACCTTCACACCGTGGCTGGAATAATTCAGTAGTCTTGTTAAATAATCCACCTTATATTTCTTAGTCCCCTTAACAAAGATGGTCGTCTGTGAATATCTAAACGACATTGAAAACTTCTTCGATATGACGCTTGGTGACACCTCGGCAGTAAAGAGTACACCTCTCCCCCCCCCCCCACCACTTTGTTCAAGAGAGAACAAATTGGCCATTGTTTCTTACGGTGTCCCTGACCCTACTCCAAGAACCTCTTACCTCTGGAGATGTACACGTAGGTCTCAGCCGTGCTGTCCCAACGATTGTTAGAGGTTCCCACAATTACGCGGATGATACGGGAATAAGAATTTTCTTTATAAAGTGGTATATGTGATTGTCACACAACGATCACAGGATGTTCGAAGTACTTCGTGCGACCAAAAAAACATATATCAATAGTAGGCGATAATGTACGCGAGACGAGTGTTTTACATGTTAAACTTATAGTATGGGATGAGGTCTGACTGTAATATTACATAAATACCTGTACCACTACAACTCACGATGAGTCTTTGGTTCAGTACATGGTTTGGACTATAATGTTTTAACACAACGGTTGTGCAGGGAGGTGATTTGGCCGAGATCACGTTCGACTACCAGGCTTTCCTTCAATTAAGATTATCCAATTTATGGATACTGGGTAAGCCCTAGGAGATTATTGTAGATCCCGCAGGGTCCATTTATGGATGTTAACTGCTATATTGGCTTCGCTGCCCAAGCAATGATCTCGACCAAAAGTCAGATCCTTTGATCTGAATAATATTTAAATATTAAAATGGTATACCACCCTAAGATCGTTATACTTAATATATAGTAATTCTATATCATTAATAAATAAGAGACATATCTCTCTCTTCTCCAGAAGCTAACTGACCAGGAGTTGTTTATTAAAGAAAGATTCTTTTTCATTTCATTGAATAACATTATATTTATAGTGCGCTGATCGTATTTATAAGGTCACTTATAAAACTACTTCAAAGGAACGAAAAGGGGGCCATTTTTCTAGATGTGACTTGCTACATGTTGCGTTGATCGCTTCTTGCCTACAACTGCCCGTTCTGTATCTTAAGAGTAACAGGTTCCTGAAAGTACCTCAATTCCCCTTATCCTTTTTATCAAGGTACTCCTAATGTTCCAGATAGTGTCGCATATACCATAACAGATTGAATACTGTATATACCACAGCAATATTTGAGCCCGCGCCCTTCAGCAAAGAATATTACTCTAGACTTGCCAGTTTTTGTATACCAATAATTTATATACCAATCCCGGATTTGGACTCAGGACCATCATCACGACAACTCAATGCTTTAGACCCTAATCTACATCGCATACTAAATGTAGATAAAAACCGACCTGAAAAAAAATGTTATAAGTAATCCGTACATTATACATCATTTTTCAACACATGCCAATGAACCGAATGCACATTCAACTTTTCCTTGTTTAGTGTCTTCATGGCAAAGCCACAGAGAAACAAGATAAACGAATATTTTCTCCTCATATTTTCTGCATCTTCCTTGCAACTATGAGCGATTTCCTTTGCAAATGACGTCAACAGAATTCCTTCTACAAAACGCACCATCTTTCAAGTTCCTCTCGCGTGGTTTTGCCTTCAGAGTTCCTCTGCCCACTTTTTTTTTTGTTATCGACATAAATTTAGATGTAAATTCACGATAGCCATTCCGATAAGGCCCGAATCCCTATTACAAACGAATGCATTAAAAACAAAGGTGTGGGAGCAGCACGAACCAGGAGGTTGGAGGCAGTTAACGATCACACCTACACATCAGATGTAGCACTATCCAACCCGACCTGATCCAGTTCGGGTTTTTTTTTTCAAAGCTGCCTCAGAATCCTTTCACTTCTCTTACTCATTCGTCATTGATACGAATAGTCTCACGTTTCAGGTAGGCATAATTCACGATCTGTTTACAATAAATGAGATCAGATAGCGTAATAATGTATTGTTCTTTATGGATCGAAGAGGATATTTTGATCTTTGGTACCTCCGACCGACGGCGTGCACCAGATGCATTTCATTCATTCATCACCATATTCATACCGGATTCAGTCATTAATAATTCCAGGGTGATTTTCTTCATTATTATTATTTATTTATTTCGGTGTCATCTCCGCAGGTTGTCACTACAAATTTTAACTTTTCATTCGTTTCAATATTCTCCAAAAATACAAATACTCGTAAATATTCGTGTGCTTTGGTAAGGAAAAAAAGAGCGTAATTATAGAGAAAGTTGACATTTCGATATCACTTCATCAAAAAATTAAAGTTTCAACAAACATATATACTTCGAGATGTTAATTGAAACGTTTATTTTATGATGAAATATAATTACAGAATTATAAACATTTCCCATAACTGCACTCTTTTTTTCAAGCTAAAACTTAAGTTTTATTTTCGAGAATATTAAAAAGGGAACGAATGAAAACTTGAAACTTGATTCAATTCGAACGACAACCTGCGAAACTGATACCTTTATTTTTTATGTTGAACAATTTAACTTACAAAAAATTCAATAATATAATTCAGTAATGTGTTATATTCAATAAGGACTGTTTTAGGAACAGGTTTTTACTTGAATACGTGGATTATTGGTTTCCTCTACATAGGTTTAGATATATAGGTTTTCTATAGGCAATCACGTTGTATCGGATAAAAGCTATAGTAAAAAAATATGTATACACCGGAAAATCATAAAATGTATAATGCAATATGTAAAATATTATTAAAATATGTTTTGGTGTAATCAGTAATACATAAAACTGGAATTAAGATAATTAACTAAGGAATAAGCATCAACCTAAAACCTTTTAAAGAGATTAGTAATACTAAGAAACTAACTGTAACTGAATAATGTACTTCTGGTACTCAGCAATCACCATTTATTTAGTGTGGCTTCTCTATCAAACGTCAGTAAATAACAAACCAGTCAACATCACTCAAGTCGAGATTTCATCAGGACGGAATAAGATAAGATCCTATACCAAAAAGAGCACATCCCACATTAACATCCTTAAAAAAAGACTAGGATCTAGCGGTACGCGAAAGCGACGGGAGACTTCAACGGTGGTAAAGAGGATGTGCCATCCCTGGTCACCAGAAGTAGAACGATCGTGAAGACACTTTTCCTACCTCCTTCGACCAATCACTCACATACTCCTGGATATCCTCGTGTCTCCGGAATAGCGGTACAATATTTCTTCATCTCGGGAGATTCCTCTCACGTAAGAAAACCTATGGGTTACCATAACCTGTCCGCCCACTAGCTCGGCAAGAATAACCATTTCTTCATTCTAGGGTCCCCAAAGTATAATAATAATTGGCCTGGGGTTCAGTACATGATAGGGATTGTACTGTTTCTTGAGGTTGTGAGTAGGGGTGATTTGTTCTAGATCACGTTCAACCGCCAGATTTTCCCCTATTATTATGGTTACCCAGGTTATAAAGGATGGATGAACCCCAGGAGAGTATAGGATTCCTAAATATAATAATAATTGATAATCAAGATCTTAATAAATCTACAAAAAATATTTTTTGTTTTGTTCTTTATCAATAAAAACTTCAAGTTCAGCGCCAGTAACAGAAAATTATTATGTATCTAAGGATACTTAAAAAAATGATGTGTACTATTTTTATTTCCTTCAATAGACACTTCAATCGGACTTTATATTTGGAAACTTTATAAGCTTAAAAAAACAAGAACAAAAGGTTTTCATTGAATATTTTGGAATTATTAAAAATGGGTTAATCTCTTACCTTCAGAACATTCAGTACAGACGGAATATAAATGAAAACTCAATCAATTACAAAGTTAATGGTTCTATTTTCATTTTAGAAATAAAACAAAATCAGAAATATTTGTCAAGTTAATGAGGCATAGATAACAATAAGGCTTAGCGAACCCGAAGGCTCGATGTCAATATCACCAATTTCTCTCCAAAAACTTCCGTCAACGGACCAGTAGTACAACCCAAATCCGCCTTAATGCAATCCTCCCACCAACGTCTCTAACCCTGGTCTGGTAGCTCAATAGTTTAGAGCACAGCATCAAAGATGCAGATGAACCGGGTACGAATTCCGGCCACGAGAAATCTTTTCTCTTCAAAACAAAAATAATTACCATCAAAATGGCAATTAATAAAAATAAATTATAAATAATATATTGACGTAAGTCAACAAAATCCTAATTAAAGTATTGTTCAATGAACACGTGCCTCGTGTATACATCCCAAAAATTGTGAGAACACGGAGATAAAGGATCGGTGAAGAGAACGGATTTGTCTGACTTGGATACGACCCCTGGTAGCAGAGTGGTTAAGAGAACTGCACCGGAGATGCAGGAGATCCGGGTTCAAATCCCGACTATGACAAATCTTTTCTCTTCAAAACAAAAATATTTAAACATTAATAAATTTGTTTCCAGTTCTTTTTAACTTTTCCAAGAGTTAATCAACAAAAATTGTAGTATAAAGATCCAATATAAACAATATTTTTGTCTTTGGAACGACGATATTACAATACTTTTTTTAAATCTAGAGGATTGTTTATTTCTAATTATCAACTTTTAAAAAATATATTAGTTCAATTATGCAAAACCCTTCAAGGGTACGATGCAATTTAGTGCACTGCATTTCGATTGTCCTGACATAACAATATAACTAATTAACAATACAAAATCCTTCATGATTATTATAATATTGTAACAAATAATTTTATCCATAATGAGGTAAAATATCTATTCATTTCAATAATTTCACGTATTAGGATATAAAGGCTTATTACTGTTCCCACAAGATGTTGAAACTGCTAGCTATCTTCCCTTCTATTAAACTCATAGCCGTAACAAACCCACTAATTTCTAACTTTCCTTTCCAATCGATTTCCAATAATCCTTTAAGGAAAAGAAAATGACCCAGAGACCGTTAAGCAATCAAATCCCGACCCCGAAGCTATCAAAAGATTCCGTTCTTATAAATAGTGCTATCGGTGACTGTTCCGTTTTTACTGTTCAAGGACAATTAAATAGAGATACGAGTACATCGATGGCAAAGTAGAAATCCGCATTGAAACAATAAAAGGTAATAAAATGAACTTATCGTAGAACATAAAATAAATAAGAAAATTTCAAATAACGTCGTTTTCTACTTATTAAGGATTTCATTTGATGGACGCAAATTGATTAAAGGCGCGGGGGTCTAATTTTATAGAAGCACTTAAAGTGGCCGTTCTCAATTTCATTATCTAGAAAGCTAATGTGGCATTTGTGATCCGTGAAATCGTTTTGTGAGAGGGCTCTTGAGAGTAGACCTCGAGCACTGCCTGCTCTCACTATGGAGACTCAAAGCCAACACTAAAAGATACAAATAGCAATGGAATGGCCAGGACTTTCGCGAGATTCTTAGGTTAAGCATTCCTCCGGTGTAAGAACATCCGAGAGGGTTGAGTAGAGATCCTTGCTAAACCATTCAAGGATTGTTAACCTTTATACAGCACTCCAAGTATTGCAAGTGATCTCACCTGAACCATTACCTAACGAATAACTGATGAGGAAAAACAAACTCTTAGTCACAGAGCACACTTCTTAAAAAAAATATCAAACGATTGGAGCACAAGAGAAGGTACTCGTTAAAAATCCCTATCCTCATTAAACCTGGATAGGGAAAATTTAGAGCTCACAATGTACCATCCTAAGGGATGCTAAACAAACAAACGAAGCTAAAAAGTGGAAACCAGAATTTTTGTCAAGTTTAAAAATGATTTAAGTTTTTAATATGATTCATATATAAAAAAAATAATTAAAAATATTACACTACACCGCCATAAAAGTATTAGGATTAGTAAACCGTCGAGTTTGTTTTGTTTTTAACCAACAATAGGGAAATAATTTGACAGTCATTCCCCCCTATTAAGTGTCCCAGCTCGTAGGTGCTGAGTGAGCCCCAGGAGGATTTGCAGATCCCACAGGGTACCCTATACGGCAGTTAATAGATTAAATAATTTATCACCCTCTGATTAAAAAAACAAAACAATTTTGTAGAAAATTTCATATATTGAGGGACTTTGGCAAATGACTTTTTAAAATAAACAAAAATATTTTTTAAAAAAAAGTTCGATTTCGTTAAAATTAGAAGGATAACGATTTTCTCGAATTCACCATTTTGGAACACATTAGTCCCTAAAATGACAATCAAATAATGTCTGGAAAAAAAATATATGACCGTATGCAATCCAGACCGATTAAAACATACCGAAACTTCTTTTTCTATGATATTTAATAATTACCTAAAGAATCATAGCAGGATAATAATATTTTTTTCTTATGACAAGCAACAAATATCTTAAAAAACAATTAACAGTTAATGTATTGAGTACCTTATTACTATCACAAACCATTACTAACTCTATAAAAATTTACTAAAATAAGTAAATAAAATAACTGCCCTGTTTACGGTGTGTGGTATTTGAGACAAGTTTACGGTGTAACTACTCTTTAATATCCTGACCAAAACAGCATATTTTCATTATTACGGGAATCCTTTAAGCATCGATTTCGATGTACTTGAATTTCATTTTCATTTTCTGAGTAATTTTAGATGTATAAATATTTAACACCCTCGTAACAACCCTAAATTAACACCTGAAGTTATTATAAATTCACAAATTAATTATCCCATTCAGTTTTCCCACCCATAGCCGTAACTAATTATTTCAACACAACCTTCAATAATTGACCCAATCACAAGGATTCATCAACTCAAGGTTCAACATTCCAAATGGGCCTTGAGTTCACTCGATTCTATTAACGACCGGAAAACCTGAAATTTAGAACCGTGAAAAGCTAGAACAAAGCTACATTATGACTCCGCATTCCTTGAGGAACCCATGAGCTCATCCCACACAAAGATACATGCAGTATAATGTTTACAGATTTAATAAAGAACAGTAAAGAATTATAAAGGAAACTAAAACCCAGAACAATTATTTATAAAAAAACAAGAAACCGTCGAATCTCAATTTTACTGCAATTTTTCATCAATTGTATTCATAGTATTACAAATGTATGAACACACTGCTCTTATTGTAATTCAATATTAAAAATACAGGAGAGGGTGGACTATCCGAACTGTCTTCGCCAGTACAACGCACGAAGGGTCTTGGGTTCAGTACGTGGTTGAGACTGTATTGTTTCTTCAAAACGGTTGTGCACGAAGGTGAATTGTTTTAGATCACGTTCAAATACCTAGAAAATAACTTAAGAACAATATTTTCCTCTAAAATTCTATTTCCTGGAACTAATATTTTATACCTACTACTACACTTAGAGATTTAGTTGCCAATAAGAGAAAGTTAAGATCTAAGCAAACTAATATAAAAATCTTTCTTATTGTTACAAGTTGAATAGATCTTGTTATCATAAATATGTTAGGAACATGTTTTTATTTTATTGTTTGTGTGTTTAACTTGTGCTCACGTTTTTTATACAAACTTGGCGATAGTAAGGCAGTTTCTTTCTCCCAAGTGATTTTCGATTAAACGAACCACACCCGACATTAGTTCGGATAATCGACGCTTTACTGTACTCGCAATTAAGTTAAGAAATGCAGGAACCGCTTGTGTATTAAAAAGATAAAAAATCAAATCAAATATAGCTGATAATCCAGAATCATTTGTATCAAAAATTTAAAGCGATTTCTAAGATGTGTAACGATTTTGACACTTATCCTATTGTAAACTATCCTTCTCACACCACGATTTTTTATTTTTTTAAAAGACTGGACCCCCCCCCCCTCTCACAATTTATACTTGATGTCTTAATCGTTTATGTTAAACATGTTTTTGCGAACAATTTGAAGCATGGTTAGTATAATTCCCGTAATTAATATCTAAAAAAGGAGATTTTATTTTTTAATAATGGCAGGAATCCAGATTGGAGAGGGAAGAAAAAAAATTTGTATATTTATTTATTTTTTAAATAAAAGATTAAGTTCAACTAATCTATCATCCTTTTAAGAAAAGAAAATACAGCGTAAGCGTAGTATTTTCACTGAAAATTAATAAATGTATTAAGATGATTTATAAAAATATACATTATTTTAAAAGCAAAGAGAATAAAAATAATACCAGTTTTGGCAAACTTATTCACTGGAACAACTCTTATAATCCATTTTAAAATTTCATGGAAAATGTTCAGAAATTTTTTTTTTTACAAAAGGGAAGTGTATTATACACCGATCTAGAAAAGATATGAGTATATTGTACTCAGATAAGGTCATAAGTATTCTGCAGAAAATAACAAATATTTAAACTATAAAAATCCCAAAAGTGCCTTATAATATATAAAATCACAACTAAAAAAATATTCAGTTTTAAACTGTGTGGTAAAATTTAAAAATGGATTAGATTCAAAAAATATTTTATAGAATATATTTCATCTAATATTTTATCACACTATTAAATATTCATACGATTTTCTATTACGTTTTTGTGCAGACGAATTTTAAATACGATACATGACGCGTCTTGTTGAAATATATTCAAGGAAATTTTATCCTTGTGAAAACCGTTAGCTTTTTTTTCAATTACGCAAAAAATATTTAAAGGCATGGGACGATGTCGGAGGGGATTGGATTTCCAAACTCGTGCAAACCATCCCACGAAGATTGGAAGCATTGATAAGAAGGAGAAAAAATAATAATAATTGTCGATATTAAAAAAAGAGAAATCTGTTTGAAATAAGTTATCCTCGATCATAAATATTTGTATGATGATTCCCTATAATTTCTTTAAAACATTATTCTTTCTTGAATACTTCACAGAATACAAATATCAAATTTGAAATAAATTCAAGGTGCATTTTAAACAATCCATAAGCAATTCAGACCCAACGAAATTTAAAAATATTGTTAATTTGAAAACCTATCTTGGTTGCATAAGTCTTACCTAAACCTCTCAATAGCTTCATAATCGATTAAATAAAAAAAATGCTTTACGTATTTCATTTACTTTAGTATTTATAAAAAAATATATGAAATAATATGATGAACTAATTTTAAATATGCAGAATTTTTTTTTTCAATATTTATATTCAATAAAATATATGTATTTATAAAATATCTAGAGCATTAAAGAAACCATGTTTTAATTTTCCTAAGCTCAAAACAACCTTTAAAATGGACTGGATCACCGGCAGGCGGCCTTAGGATTTTTTAAGGGAGTAAAAACTCCTAAGCTAAGCTGTAATTCGGAAGGGACGTAAAATGCACGTCCCGTGCCTGTGTGATATCAGGTACTCCTGATAATATAATATACGATATAAGATCCTGATAATATAATAATAAGATCCCTATCCTAATTATACCTGGATAGGCGAAATTTAGGACTCCTATAGCAACATTAAGTGTCGTTAAATGAAACAACCAAACAATATTTATAATTGTAATGATCAATATCTTCTGAAAAGACACAGAAAATTAATCAAATAAAAACGTCGATGTACAAAAAAAACCAGAGCTTAAATAAATTAAATAGAAGTGACTGATATTTATAGGAACATCTGAACCCTGACCAGCACATGAGAAAGATGTGTTAAGTACCACATGTGTCTGTTGTGAGGGTGGGGAGATGAACAGATGTCTTCTGTATCTCCTTCAATTAGTTTTTATTTGTCTGCCTGTTCACGGTGGGAGAAAGCAGCATATGTTGCCCCTTTGTACTCAAATCGGAGAATTTTTTCCAGGTTTTATACAACTCTGTGGAGAGGAAACTAAAGGGACTTGTTGGAATTATTAAAATTGTGAACTATACACTTACGAATGTCTATTAAAAAAAAAATAGAAAGATGAAGGAAAACGCAATGAAAAAACTGTTTAATTTTCTTTTGTGAACACTTCTTTAGAAGCTGCCTAAAGACTGTCTGTTAAGTATTGATGATCTTAACGATGATAATGCTAATAAAAGATATGTAAATAAAATGTATTTGCTTTTCCAACATCTCTTGGCATCCCAAAAAGACGCTCTCCAGGCAGGTCAATCTTCCGCTTGAATAAATCAGTATCGAATACTCGTTCTCGCTACCTACGTGTTTTGTTTATTAATCCAACAACAAAAAAGAGACAGACTTTGTAAATACTTTATCGCATGCTATGACATTCATTTATTTTATTTAGCAATTTCGTTATTAACTATTGTATTAATGTTATTTATTATTATTTTGTTAATATGAATATATTTATTTTCGACAATTAGTTAAAATCCTGTCAAGTTTCGTACTTTTTATTTATTTATTTATTTTTTTATTTCTATTTTTATTATGTTTTGTCACTCTCGATTACTTCGTGATTTGAATTATTAAGTAGCCTTCTGGCCAGACGAATATTATGTTTATTTTATTTGTTCATAATTGTTATTCTAACGGGACTTGATCCCAGAATAAAGTTCGTTTTCTATTGTATTTTTATTATATTCTAAATACAAATACAAGTTATAAATAACATAACTGTATAATAATTATTATTTCAATTAAATTATTGATGTTTTCTATTGAACTTGTGCAGCCTATTATATATTTTGATTAATAAACTATTAATTTGTAAATGTATATAATTATTTTCCGGAGAGTCAATATATGTGAAAACCAGATTAATATTAAAAATTTAAATAATTCAGACTGTAATTGATTTAAAAATTCGAAAAAGAACTCAGTCATTCCAAAATCTTGAGTTTTCACTTCTGTCGGCAGTCCTCAAGACTGTCTATTTGATTTTTTTCATAAACTAACTTTTGTGTTATCTTATTTTCAGAGAATTTCGATTGTCGTCGGAACTTCTAAGTATACAAAAAAGACCAGACGAGATAAATTCGGATAATGAACGCTCTAAAATACCATTTTATACAAAAAAAAAAAAGGGGGGGTCCAATAAGAATAAATAAATTCAACCTAATATTTATCCAATCAGAAAGTTTATAGAAAAAAAAAATCATTCTATAACAAATAATATGCCTCCCTGCACAACCACTGTCCTAGAAACAGTAGACTACAATGTGCTGAATCCAAGACCCTTCATGGATTGTAGTGGAACAGGTTTATAATAATAATAAACAATATCTATTATAGGAAAATATTTAATTTATGCAATCATGATCTTAAGAAGACCTGAACAAAGAAAAAAAAATAATATCATTCACTTTTATCACAATCAAACAGAGTAGACTAATTTATAAGTAGTATATTTTATAGGGATGATTGGTACATGGACCCAAGAAGGATGCTTCATAGAATACCATGATGACCTGAGGGTGATGGCTATAAACCACTGGCCTCAGACAGGGGTGTGTGGAGGAAGAAGTTACCAGAGGGAATGGTTCTGTAAGGACTGTAGAGCCCAGCAATGGATGCATGAATGAATATTTTACAAATAGTATGAAAGTTGTATTAACATCTGAGGGATCAACAGAGAGATAGTAGGGAGGATTAACAACGATCTAGTGGATTTGCGCTTGGGTAGTGGTCCTTGGACAGAAGTTTATAAATGGAGATTGGTGCTATCAGCATTAATCAAAACTTCGGGTTAACTAATCTTTATATTTTACAAAAAAAAGAAAATAATAAAGTATTTACAGTTAATAGACAAAATAAAGTGCTCTCTTCTTAGTCCAACTAAGCAAGAAAGAAAATTCAATTTGGACAAAGCTATATAAAAAGAAAGGTAAGTAGATTTCAATTGTGAAAAATGATAAAAAACTTCTTTATTTTTGTTATCTTTCTTTTTTTGAAGTGGAGTCGATGTGAGTGGTCCCATTTTCTAGTTTGAGAAAGTAGAAGGATTGGTCTAGATGGATTCCTACATAAATAACCATCATGATGTTGCGTAAGACATTGATAGAAAAATCTTATCTGTCAACAGATGGTTTTCAAAAACGTTTTTAATCCAAGTTCATTGGAAAAAGTGCCATATTAAAACCTTATAAAACTCTTATTAGACCCATCTTACTGACCCACAGCTTTGAGAACTGGAAACTGAGAAAGGAATTTGAACTGTATGCCTGCATTTTTGAATGAAAACTGTTCTGAAAAATGTAGGGTCCAGTAAGGGAAGAGAGAGAATAGAAAATCCAACTGAATAATGATTCTTGGTAAAAGGAACATTGTAGTAAAATAAACCAATTGTGATGGGCTGGGGATATAGAAAATATACATGAAAGCGAGATGCCACAAAGTATACATGAAATACTGTGGATGCCCCAAGAAAAGATGGAAAAATCAAGTAAAAAAAAAAAGATGCTGAAGCTGTGTGTGTCCCAAATTCGAAGGAAAGGCCACATGTCAGGGAAACTACTGTAGGAAACCAATAGTACATTGTCTGTTTATTTGGAATTCAAGATCACCTATTTGTAAATAAAAATTAAATCAAGTCCTTCTAGAGTTAATATATTATATATTACCAGATATGTTAGACAAAATGACACACTAGCATTATAAAATATCTTTTTACAGTGTTTTTTTTACAAATATTATTATTTTGTAATGACCTATGGAATAGTAAAAACATATTAACTGATGACTCAGCACTGAGAATTATTAGTAAATACAAAATTTTAAATTAGTTTAATTAAAGGTCTTAAAAAAGTTCCACACATTTTTAACCTAGAAATTTTGAGTCTTCACAATGATTAACTAATAACTACCTATTAAAATAAACTAATAAAACTTCAGATAGGATTTTATTAGGATTTATTTTTAAAAATTATGGATAATGATTAAAGAAAAAACCCTCATCTAATTAGGCTTTCAAATCCAATCTAACCTTTATGTCCCAGTTAAACTACATTATCACTAACACCAAAATAAATAGACAGTATAATACCTACTACAACCCGAAGGAGTCTGGGGTCCAGTTCATGGTAGAGACTGTACTGTTTCATGGAAAACAGTTCTGCAAGGAAGTGACGTCCAAGGTCAAGCTCGAGCACCAGATATCCCCTCCTTATTTTCGGTACCCTATTTTTATATTTTATAGAGGAGGGGTGAGCACCTGGAGGGTCCTAGATCCTATATGATCCATCTCCGGTTGCAAACAGACTAAATAAAAGTCTTGCATGCAGCTGGATTTGAACCAGGATTTCCGGCATAGCCACTCAGTGCTCTACCACTGAGCCACTCTGTTCCTTATACAGTATAATATATACTATTATTTATGAAAAAATCTAAATAGACGATTTTTAGCACTATTCCTACACCTTAAGTTTCGAGAGAATAACTTCCGTTTAAAGTTCCATAGTCATAAAAACTGTTATGTTCTAAATTTAAAAATTATTTAGTAGTATATAAAATATAGAAGATCATCCATGATTGATATATGCTGTTGGGATAAATTACATCAGAACTATCAGAGCCTTTGGAGATTGTGAATGGTTTGCGGCAAGGATATACTCTGCCATATTTGTTATTTAATACAGTACATAAGAAAATCATCAGAGACTCTGGAGTCAATGTGAGTGGTCCCATTTTCTAGTTTGAAAAAGTAGAAGGGTTGGTCTAGATGTATTCCTACATAAATATCAATCATGATGTTGGGTAAAACATTGATAGAAAAATCTTATCAGTTAACAGATGGTTTGCAAAAACGTTTTTAATCCGAGTTCATTGAAAAAAGTGCCTTATTAAAACCTTATAAAACTCTTATTAGACCCATCTTACTGACCTACAGCTTTGAAAACTGGAAAGCGGGGAAGGAAGATGAACTGTGTGCCTGCATTTTTGAAAGAAAACTGTTCTGAAAAATGTAGGGTCCAGTAAGGGAAGAGAGAGAATAGAAAATCCAACTGAATAATGATTCTTGGTAAAAGGAACATTGTAGTAAATTTGATTAAAATAAACCAATTGTGATGGGCTGGGCATATAGAAAGTATACATGAAAGTGAGATGCCACAAAGTATACATGAAATACTGGATGCCCCAAGAAAAGATGGAAAAATCAAGTAAAAAAAAGATGATGAAGATGGAAAAAAGAATATTTGGAATTCAAGATCACCTATACTAGCACAAGCCAGGTTATCCTATACTTGACCTAAATTATACCATTGATAGCAAGAGTGAGAAGGATGAGATTTAATCAACAAAACATTATATATACAATACAGGAAATAAGCCTGTATCACTACAGCCCATGAACAGGTCTGGGGGTTCAGTATATGGTAAAGAATGCACAACTGTTTCATAGACAACAGTTGTGCAGGAAGGTAATTTGTCCTAGATCACACTTAACCGCCAGATTTTCCCTCCTTATTTTGGCTACCCACTTTATTGAGCAGCAGGATTTTCGACATGGCAACTGAGAGCAACTCCCTCCCAGAATAAATATATATATTATATTATGCATAATATATGTATGTTTATAAATAAAAGCAAGCTTATTTCTTCTTAATTCTTCTACTGATGCTAATTGAATTATAAGAATATCACTTCTTAACCCATCATATAAAAATTATAGGTGAAAGATGAAAATCATATTAACAATGTTTAAATCTATTTTAAAGATAAATCACCAAGTTCTACAGTCCATTTTACAGGTTTGTGATTTGTTGATTGTGAAATATTAAAGATTTAAAAGTAAGGAAAAAGGTCTGCCGTTAATAACTCCCTATGTCATCCCATAAGTCACAAAAATTGAAATGTGAAGATCTCAAGCAAGCACTCAGATATAAAAGTCCTATTAGGGCTTTTATTATTTCCAGTGTGTTTTCTTTAGTCGTGGGGTCTTGGTAGCTCTGCACCATACTCCTGAATTTTTTTAAGTAAAATTTCTTGGAGTATTTTGTCAAAAAGTTCTGAGTATGGAGTGCTATAACTGGATCAGTGTTGAGAAATAATAGGCATGTGTATCCGCATACATGGTAAGGATAGTATTAGGATGAGTTGGGATGTCAGTTGTATAAACTGTGTAGAGAATTGGGCCAAGGATACTGCCTTGAGGAACACCAGCAGATAGAGAAAAGAGGAATGAGTAGGAATTATTATGATTTACTGTGCAAGACCTGTAGGAGAGATAGGATTGGATAATAAGAAAGTATGTAGGAAGTAGAAAATAAATTTATTAAAATCCTAAATAATCGTAATTTTTAGTAAATCAAGAGTAAATTATAATATAGAAATCATGTAGGAAAGAAATCCGTTGACTGGTAGATACTATAATAGGATGTAAATAGTTGGGGGTGCAGTCAAGAAAACACAGCAAATA
Organism: Troilus luridus; assembly: GCA_964056705.1. Classification (NCBI taxonomy): domain Eukaryota; kingdom Metazoa; phylum Arthropoda; class Insecta; order Hemiptera; family Pentatomidae; genus Troilus; species Troilus luridus. The sequence goes on along the minus strand of OZ057415.1, from coordinate 69,640,469 downwards.
AGTTTCACTTATTTGCTGTGTTTTCTTGACTTCACCCCCAACTATTTACATCCTATTATAATATAGAACATAAAATTGGGGTTTTGCAACTCCAGTTGCTTTTAGATGATCAAATTAGAGTCCAGTTTACTGGTTTGTGATTTGTTGATTGTGAAATATTAAAGCTTTAAAAGTAAGGAAAAAGGTCCAGTGTGTTTTCTTTAGTCATAGGGTCTTGGTAGCTCTGCACTATACTCCTGAACTTTTTTTAGTAAAATTTCTTGGAGTATTTTGTCAGTAAAAAACAATGTAACGGAGTTTTAAAATTTTTAGCGAATTGCTTCAATCCTGGACGAGGAGTCTGAGCGCCGCTATAGGTGTCCCGAACAAAAGATTTGTTTATACAGACGTGAAAAATTGTAAAAATGACCTAATACCTGTGTTCCATGTAGAAGGGCTTTTTCTGGAAGTTGGAAGCTCATTGTTCATTCGCATTGTGATGGGACACAAGCAAACAAAAAGGTGGTGCTCAGACCTCTCCTCCTCTCCACGAGTCCTCGAGGATTAATTATCCACAGACTAAGTCTCAGAAACCTTTGAATTAAGTCCTTTGCCTAAGATATACTTGTGACAGATAGCTTTTAACTGGTATAAGACAGACTGTATTATTGAGAATCTAAACAGAACTATCCATCCCCACTTACCTCATGTTCCTTAGTTTTCTCTTCAATCTCCTGACTAGTCCACTTGTGATGAAAATTGAGCGGGGGCAGCCTGTCCTCTGTGGTCTTGATCCACTTCCTTAGGCATCTCAGTTCTTGCTCAACGTCTAAAACAATAGTAAAAATTAAATTAAAAAAAAAAGTTTGTTAGTAGTGTGGACTATAATAGGATTTTTTTTACATCACTATGATAGGCTGCAGTTGTTATAGTTATCTAAATGTTTTATATCACTTATCGTGATAGGAGGGGGAGGGGATTTTTCATCTTAACACTTTACTTTCCACAGACAAATGCCACCAGGGGCTGGCAGTATTCTTGAAGTATTAATTTAAAGAAATTTTATAATTTAAATTCATGAAATACTTCAATATGTGCAAATAAATGCTGTTAACAACATATTTACGACAAGAACATATTTACCTATACCGGTAACGGTATTTCTCAAATCTCACACATAAAATATGGAGGTTTTCTAATTTTATTCTCGTTGAATAATATTAGTTGACCTTGTATATATAAGGAAGAAAATGGCCCAGGTAGAGGTCAAGAAAATTCTCTATATTTTTGAAGCCAACGTTTCGACCCAGATTGCACGTCTTCAGGGCTGTTAAGATCGGGAGTTGACAGTAGATACTTTTAATTTTATTCTAATAATAAGCCCAATAATCCCTTCGTTTATTTCTAATATTTTAAGCAACTGATGTTTTATTCCTTCGGATAAACTTTCAATTGAATCCAAAACGAATGACACTAGATGTAGCAGGATTACTATTACTAGTTTTCATCCAGGCATTTGCTAATTTAAATTAAAAAATTGTAGTAATTTAATTTTCAAATACGATCGATATTCAGATGTTCATTTAAATAAAATGATTTAATCATAGCACAATTTATTAAATAAAAAGAAATCTTATAGGTCCGTTTTTTCGTTTTTAACAATAATAATCTAAACTCAAGACGCAATATTACTTATTTGCGCTCACAAATCATCACACAGAAATTGTGGAACCAACCAAAAACTTTTGGCAGTAGTATCGAACACCTGTTGTGTAAGCAGACGTTGAAGTGTAAATGCCTTATTTTATCTTTATTTGTTGACAATGACTTCTATTGTTATTAGTAGCAGTTTTGCTACCATTAAATTTTTATGACTGTTACCCACCAACGAGTGTTATATCATTTGTATATCCAAGATTCACTATTCTAATTCTTTTTATATTCTTAAACAAAATAATATTTTAGCAAGTAAAATATAAATTTTTATATAATTTAGCTTCATAATAGTACTTCACAATTAAAGTAATAATAGTGATGAACATATACTCAAAATATGTTAAATTAAAAACTAACCATGAGGAGTCTAAAGTCATATAATAATCGTCATCATAAAAAGAGACATGATCAACAAATGGTCTAGAGTTAACACATACCATCCAATAGCTTGGGATAATTTGTCAGAGAAACAATTGAATGTAATGAGCCCATTAGTGATAACTATTAGATTACAAGAAATTATTTTAAAGCTTAATTTATAAAGAAAATACATTTCGTTAAATTTAAATTGCAAACTATGAGTGCAAAACTCAGGCATTATTGCACTGTTGTACGACCAGTGGTCATATATGCTGCAGAGTGCTTAACTGTGAGTAAGGAAGGCATGGTAGAAAAATTGGAGATCAAAGAAAGGAAGATATTTAGAAAAATTGTTGGCTCAATTAAAGACCAAGGTGAATACAGACGACGGCATAACAGTGATCTGTATGCTCATGTTCCAAAAATATCGGGTGTTATGAGAAAAAAAGAGAATAGCATTTTATGGGCCACCTGTTAAGAATGAAAGACTGACGAACTCAATTTTTACATATTTAAAAGAAAAGAAGACCAAACCTGCCTGGTTCAAAAAGGTAGAAAGAGATTTACAGGATAATGAGGATTACCTACAAGGATGTTCTGAAAGCAACCGTCTCAGGATGAAACTGGATGCTTTTGTGGGTTTTCAAGAAAAACCAAGGCTGAAGATGGGAAAGAAATAGGTGAAAGAAGGGAGCAGCACGGAGTACTGGGCGAATATCAAGAAGAAAGAAGACAGTTATAATGACATGATCCTTGGTAGGCCAATACAGAAATAATAATAATAATTCTTTAATAGTGAAACAATAAATTAAATAAAAAGTTTTAATTTCTATATTATTATTTTTTTACCTCCGTCTGGACCATTTTCTTCTTACATATTTCAGGATTCTCCCCCATTCTTAAAGTGTTCTATTAAAACATTATTTATTATTGTATAATTTTCTATATTTCTATTGTCTGATATCCATGTTAAATTCTGCAGCCCCTCTGAATAAGTCAAATGTTGTTCATAATCAGTTAATTGTTTTGAGGAAAGCGGAATGGTGTCATTCTCATAGTTTTTGGTATGAAATAGAGTTATAATTTTAGTAATAACTCAATTTTAAGCCAATGTCAGACTTAGCAACTTATGATTTACAAGAATAACAAGGTTCTGGTTCTCTTTTTACAATTTACTCATTTTGGATAAAATTCGACTTATCAACTTATTCACTGGGCCTGCAGAATTATGCCTTTTGCTTTATAAACAGATTTGTATTCTGCAGAATTATTGCTACAAGGAGTGTTGAATCCATAATTTTTTTATTTTTGTGGAACCGAATACTTATAAAATTACTCAAATAACTATTAATAGTTATGATTAGACAATATGAGTGTAGAAGATAAAAAAATAATAAATAGATCACCTTGAATATTGGTGAGTACCTCAGTTAATTGGTGGAGTAATACAAGAATTATGAATAAATTAATATTTGTGATATAATGGAAGAGTTATTCCAATAATACATAGTTTCTTGCTTGTTATGTCTTATTCACCCTATTTTCCAAAGTTTAATTACAACACTGAGTTAATGGCAATAAAGTAGATCTGGAGACCTGCTTTTCTTGCTTCTGACTGTAACTGATTAATTTGTTCTATGACCATATTCAAGAAATCAGAGAAAACTGGAAGATCAGCCGCAAACATAAAGCAATCAATAGAGAGATTAAATTTTTTGTATCCCAGTCTTCTTCTATTTTGGACACCATTGCCCGTTCCCTCGCGCAACTCACGAATGACTTTTTCAAGTACACAGTTGAAGCACATCTCCCTGCCTAACTCCCGTTTTAATTTCAAAAGGGCCCGAAACCATTCCTCTGAACTTGACTCTAGATGTTGTTGCAGTTAAGGTCTATTGAATGATTCCTCTCATTTTATCACACAATCCAAATTCCTTCAGAATTTGAATTAGGACCAATCTATCAATAGAGTCATAAGCCTTCTCAAAGTCTATGAATGTCACCACAAATTTCTGTTAATATTATTTTATATTTATAATTTATTAATACTCTCTTCCCCATATTTATATGGTCAACTAACAGTTAATCAAGATATTTTCTACTAATAAATAGTTAGAACAGTTCTATTGATTGATCTAGTGTTACATGAATCGCGATATACTACTTTATTAGCACATCTACATCCATACAGATAACTGGTTAAAGAGTATTCTTATAAAATAAAAAATGTATATATATATATATATATATACATAAAATAGATAATAAATACCTGGGCAGATGTCAGGTAAATCCGGAAAAGTCCTCTTCCTAGGTGTCACAACATTTTCTAACATCTCCCACTTCTCATTCAGGTACTTAATTCTCCAAGCTATTTCTGTCTTTAAATTTGGGTTTCTCGCAACAAGCCGACCTCCTTGGTTATTAAATAGTTTTCGTTTGTACGTTTTTCGTTGTAGTTCTTCCATATGACTCTGAAAATACAATTACTATATACTAGATTTTGTTCAGGGGGTTCAGTCAAAAAACACACAAAATAAGCGAAAACTTATTATATTGTGCCGACATTTTAGCCTAAGTTGTAGGTCATGTTTATGGCAACCAGTAGGTGGTGCCGAGTCTTAAACTACTATTATTAAATTACTATAAGCACATGGTTATTAATTTTTTCAATACAAACTCTTCTGTTACAATGATAATAATGAGGACAGTTGGACAATTAATGTTTATTATACAACAAATATTGTTATTAATTATACTAAAATGAACGAACTATGATTTATTTAGAACTACTATTAGTTTGAAAATCAAAAACAAAACCAAAACAAATGTGCTAATAAAATAATTACTATAAGTAGTTAACACTAAAAATTATATAGAAAATTAAAATTACTGATTTTCTATTGAGTCGTTTCATATGAAACAACCGTTTTTTGTTAATTCCACTTTAAAATTCAGAGTGTAATTAGTGGACATTTGTTGTTTATTATGATCATGTTTATAGATTGCAATGAGCTGTTATCAATTCCCTCTTTTTTGATAATATTTACTATCACTACAACTTCTTTAAACTTTGACACTCGCCACCCCAAGCTGCAAGTAACATTACAACCGTGTTCAGGGAAAGGTGGTGAAATGACCGAACCATTACCCCATGCCAAAACCAACTTTGCATCCAAAAAAATTATTAGTTTTTATGTAGTGGTTAATGGCAAGAATAATTCATTTCTCATCTCTACCCAGAGGTGACAACTTTTTAAAGGATAACATTTTTGAAAATGATTCTCAAGTCAAAAATGCATTTTCAGACTTTATTTCATAACAAAACCCTGAATTTCGCAATCCTGGGATTGAAAGTTTGACAAAACAATGAAAAAATGTAAAGACATATTTGCATTATTAAAACACCTATCCTTGGAAAATGGACATTTCATATGAAACAACCCAATATTTTGATTATTAACACATATGTTTATTAATATTTTCAATATTAGCTCAATGGTAACAATGATAATAATGATTGTTAGGCTATAATAGGTTGTTCTACAACAAAGATTTTAATTAATTATACTACTAATATGAACAATTTATGATTAAATTAGATCTACAATTAGTTTGATATAAAATCAAACAAAATACGAGGGTGGTTTGAAAAGGTCTCAGGATGTACTAGAAAGAAGTGTCTTACCTCAGTGGAACTGCTTTTATTTTTCAACATAGTCTCCCTGTAGACTAATGCATTTGGTCCAGCGATGTTCCAATGCCTTGATCCCATCTCGAAAATGAGATTCCTCCAGGCCTGCAAAATACCTCTCCAACTCGGCTGTCAGTTGTAGGAAATCTCCATCCACCTAGGACAATTTTCAGCTTGGGGAAGAGATGAAACCCTGAAGTTGCCAAATCAGGTGAATAAGGTGGATGTGGCAACAATTTGTACCTCAGTTCACGAAGTTTTGCCATGCCAATCGCACTTGTGTGTGGGCGGGCGTTTTCCTGATGAAAGATGACTTTTTTCCTTGCCAAACCAGGCTTTTTTTCGCGTTTCTTTTCCTGTAGTTGGTCTAGGAGGTTTGCGTACTATTGCCCCGTAGGAAGATAATCTATCTGCAGAATGCCTTTTGCATCCCAGAAAACTGAGGCCATGACCTTGAAACTACTGCCTTGCTTTCTTTGGTGGTGGTGACTCTGCATGTTTCCACTGCTTTGACTGCTGTTTTGTCTCTGGGGTATAGTAGTGGACCCAAGTTTCATCTATAGCTACAAACCGGTGCAAAAAATCTTGTTGGTTGCGCTGAAAACGGCCCAGATTTTGTTCGTTTATGGTACAATGTCCATCTTGCGGGTAATTTTTCCATTCCCAATTCTTCGGTTAAAATTTGATATACCCCTTCAGATGACATCCCTACAGCTTCAGCAATCTCTCGTACTTTCAACCGACGATCCTCCATGACCTTTTTATGCACTTTTGCAATAAATTCTGGGGTCGTAGCACTTTTTGGCCGTCTACTATGCGGATCATCATCTAAGCTCTCCCGACCAAATTTAATCTCGCTGGTCCACTTGGCAACAGTTGAACATGAAGGAGCAGAGTCCCCCAGTGTGTTCTGAAAGTCGACATGAATTTCCTTTGCTTTCATACCTATATTTGCTAAGTACTTAATCACTGCTCGAATCTCAGTTTTTTCCGTTGCCACAAATCACTATGCTAAAAACAACAACAAAGAGTCATTCATCACAACCACTCACTCACAAAGGGTGTGTGATTATTGCGCGGGAACCTCGTTGCTCTACCACTGACATCTAGCGGTGATTCCGAGAACTTTTCAAACCGCCCTCGTATATTAACTAAATACTTACTTTAAGTAGTTTAATTTAAAAATTTATTTATTATAATCGGTTGCAATAAGTGAAAAGTTGACAAATATTTTACAGTTTAAATTTCTTTATTAAGATCAATTTTATAAATAATAAGATAATTAAATTACATATATGTATACCTTGTCCTTCCCCACACATATTACTAAAATATAGTTGACACAGTTTCAGACTATTGCCTAACTAAATAGACTGCACATCTACATCAAGAAATGATATTGAATTGATTATTATATTATTTTTAATATGACTTAATTATTACCAGTCTTAATTTCCTAGCGATGACACTCTCCGTTTTATTTTGCATGGCATCTTGTATACTGTTAAGCCAGGAGTAGAGCTCACTGAATTGAGCAGTAAACTGCTCGTAACTCCACTCGTGAGTGGGAGAAGCCCCGTACTGGAGGTCCCTTCTAGCCTCCTAACAAAATTGAAGTACGATATTAAAAATCAATAATAAAATTTTATGAAAGATAATGTTAACATTCTGCTAATAAAAATTATTCACATAAAATCATTCCATTATAGCATAAATGTAATTAAAGTCATGCCAATATCATTTTATACTCACTCAAATTTAATACCTCATGATTGGTTATTATTAATTATTTGTATGATAATGTTTTGTTTTTTTTGTTTAGCAATAAGCAACATTTTTAAATGAAATATAAGATTTGAAAATAATAAATTTTCTATTCACTTAGAATTATATTTAACTACACAAACCTAACATTTAATAAGAATTTTACAAAAATTAACTTACCTGACAGCTATCGATAAGATTATTATCCATAAGGTATTGATAATTATTTTCAAGAGCTGCCCAAAACTCATCTTTATTCGCTTCTCTACTCCCCCAAGATCTCCGCCAAGAATCGATCTCAGGATCTTTCCTAAATACAGAAGAGGTAATTAATATTTGGATCATTAATGTATCTATACCAGCCTAATAAAATTAGGAAAATTAAACAATAAAAATAAATTTAGCTAAAGATATCTAAATGAAAGCATGTCTTGGAAATAAATTTAAAAAAACACACAATCTCCAAGAAGATATTTACATTGGTGTGTAAATTAGTACAAAAGGACAAAAAATAGAAATTAGTACATAACCTAACATGTACCTACCACATTAGAAATTTATTCAAACTTCAAAACAACTGTTATGAACAAAATAATTATATATGAGTAAGCATTGCCTTCTAAATTATCCATTATCAAAACAAAACACAATACAGAGAAAGAAATTTTGTTTACTAAGAAATGGTTAGTAAAAAAAAAAGTATTATTTATCAAATACATATAAACACAAACTAGAAGCCAGAATCTGGAAATAAACTAAACCTTTTTTTGTAGCTCAAACCAATATTGATTTTTTTAAAAATAATACTGATGTTTTATTACTTATATTAGCACAACTATTGATTACTTAAAAATATTTAATAATATTATTTATTTTAAATAGAATAGAACTAACTACATTCTATACCTTATGACAAATTCAGGATTTTTTAAAAATATAATAAACTGAATTATTTTATAAGTAGACTACAATGATTTCTCTCCATGAAGAAGTAAATTTGTCAAGAAAAGAAATTTGATATAATAGGAGTATAAATTAAGTTATGAGACTGATTTTTTCTAATTGTTCGATAAAATAAAATTACAAATTCACATTGCCTCTTTCAAAGTAAAAATCTTGGGTTAGTAACATCTTTTTGAATATTGTTTAATGGACCAAAATTAAGGGGATTTTTCAATATTTGGAATAGAAATAAAGACACAATTCTGAGGAGGCACAGGAATGTTTTTACTGGCCAAAAACTAATTGATAGAAATCACAGTGTGACAAGGAGTATACTCATGATGCATCATGCACATGTTTTAGATGGCCTGATGCAGATTTTTTTTTTCAATTTTTCGGTCTAAGTCCGAGGCAGAACCCGATAGCACAACGTTGTTTGAAATCGCAACAACTCGAGCATGTTCATATGCATGTAGGAGGCATATCAGATGTTTGCGAGCCTACCCCTTCGTGTCCAGTGTTGTTAGATTGAATATTAGAAAGTCAGTCCCATCACTTAATTTATATACCTCTTATAATTTAATATCTTCTTCAGATTCTAAAATTCTATAGAAATAACTTTTCTCTTTTTTGACTAATCATTCAGCGTGAAGTGATGTCAATTGCAACAAAACTGATGTAGAATACAACTATCAACAATTGGAAACTGATATTAAAAGAAAAAATAAGATGATTTTTTTAATATAATACCTTTAAAATTAATACTATAGAAATGGATAATTGGAGAAGCTGTATACAGAAGACTAGGGCAGAAATGAGATAATATGGAAAGAAAAGTTACTGGGAGACACGGTCAGCGGAAGAATAATAACTGAGACAGTACGGGCATGTACTGCGTAAGACTGTTGTTTCTGTGTGGCCAGAAAAATTAAGGAATTGAGCTTCTGAAAAAAATGCCGAAAAAGAGGGGCATCCAGCAAGGAAATGTCAGCGAGATCTCTGAAGTGAATATTGAAAAAATCCGGAAATGTGTACAAAATCAACTTAATGGTAACTCTAGATTGGGAAAAACCGGATAGAATACTAAACATAAATATAATAGAAAATAAATAAAAACATACCTTGGCTTCTTACGAAGAGAGGAATAAGGTCTGTCGTGAAGGGCCGCATGCTCTGGGCTCTCTAGAGTATTGCTAGAGGGCGGCAGCGACGACAGGGAGAAGCTAGATTTCATAGAAGAATTTTCAAAGCCTGAAAAAAAAATTATAATTAAGATAGATTGCAATAATAACAACTTAAAAATTACTAATCCCTAGAACAAATGACCTTGAATTTATTAACAAACCTCATTCGAATCTATTTATACATAATAGATAGCCGATAAAATAAGTACAGTAGTATACTTATAATGTATTGGGTTGTAACATATGAAATGTCAGTGAAGGTGTAAATTTAAATCATTAGCAAAAAAATTATTAAACAATTGTTAATCAAAATATGATCCTTCACTTTCAATATACTTCTCCCAACGTGAAACAAGCATTTCTATCCCCGCTCTGTAGAAATTAGGTGTCAAGGAAAACGCAAAGTCTTGGAAGGCTGATTTCAGGGCATTTCCGTTGTCAAATTTTTTATTTCTTAAAAAATTATCCAAACAACGGAAAAAGTAAAAATCAGTTGGAGAATGGTCCGGAGAATATGGTGGGTGAGGAAAGTGCTCCTCATTTCTGTTTCCCAACAGAAGTGAGGAGCATGTTTCCAATCGGGTGAGCTGCTGGGCGTCGTTAATGTGGTACCCATATTTCCAGCTTTTTTGTCTTACTTAGCTCCTTAAGGTGCCTGGAAACAGTTATGACACTTGCTCCAAGTTGTGAACCTAATTCATGAGTGGTTTGGGAAGGGCCTGCTACGACCAGCTCTTTCAAAATTTTGTTGTCCAACTTAGTCTTCGCCCTACCACGTTCTTTGTTGGTAAGGTCATAAACCCCAGACCGAAATTTTTCAAACCAACGGAAGATTGTTACTTACTGTAACAACCTTAAAACTCTTCACCATAAACAATATCAATCTTTCGGAACCCCTCTGTGACGCTATGGCCAAGTTTAAATTCATGGAGAAAAATTATACAAATTTCCGTGAAAGACAAAATTGTATTCTTATTTATTTTTAAAACGTTGCTTAACTTTCAAAAGTAATTATGTAAAAGGATTAAATGATCTTTCAAATGGTATACATAACATAATTGTTTGTGTACAAATGATCTAATCACTAACGAAAATATAACTGTAAATAAGTGAAAATGACATTTCATCCATTAGGACCCAATATAATAGTATACATAATAAACATACTGTTATACTTAACCGCTTAAGTTGCTATAAGGAATGCCTAATTTTCAGTAAAGCTCTAATTTTAGTGACAGCAGTTGCATCACATTGTTAACAAAATTAAGCTACCTTATGGAAAAAAAAAACTAAGTTTGGTGTGGAATAATTCAACTATACATTTGATTCAAAATAAAAATTAAGTTAGGTTGCATCTTAACTGATGGTTTTATATTCATGTGATATGTTGATATTTCTCTGGAGCAATGACCAATAAAAATTTAAATCTAATGATGAAAATTATTTAATGAAATTATTAATTTAACAGATACGGAATTATTAGTGATTATATTCATTGCCCTAAAAACTTTATATAATTCTTTCACCCACTTAAAATGCCCACACCAAATGAACTTTAATATGTTTTGGAATTCAGGAGCAACTAACCTTATGTTTAACATAATAAAATTACCAGCTTCAGCGTTACATATACTAAAATTGGAACAATAATCATATGTTAAAAAGAAAAACATTAAACTTTTAAGTTTATCAAATGAATTATTTAGTATGTCAATTTATGGCCAATATAATAATACTTGACTTAGCAGAAGAAACACTATCAAGAGATAGGAAATATTTCATCATAATTATAAGAAAGTAAATAAAATATTCTACAAGAAATTTTAAGCATATATAATTTTGAATTATATTAAATATAATAAAATATTCTACAAGAAGTTGTAATCAAAAATAATTTTAAAAAATGATATCCTTGAATCTTATTCTGTTGAATTGTAAATTATCTTACATATTCTTGATTCAGAGAATGTATGTAGATATAAATTTGGTGAAAAACAATTACAAGTTACAATTACATAGAGATATAATCTCCTCCTTAATAATTTTATTAATGAATAATAAAATGAAGTATATTATGCTACAACAGCAATGAAATAAAATCAAACAACGTTCACAATAACATAGAAAGCATCATCATTCCCTATTACAAACATTATTTTACCTCCGGGCATTGTGGATATTAAATACTCATCCTCAATAAGAAGCTGCTTAATATCTTCTGACAATCTCAATGAAATGTCAGTCGTACACCATCTACTTCTCCAAACCTTACCTCCCTTCTTCTTTCTTCTCCGAGGTTTTCTATAAAAAGACGAAATAAAGTTTAAAAAATCTACTTGTATATAATAAATAAATAAAAATAAGAATACCTAAAAACATACAGACAATGTCAAGGACTCCTTTTTGAAAAGGAAAATTCTAAAATCAACCAAACCATCTACAGAAATGAACTGAATTAAGTTACATAGCTTACACGACAAATTACTGAGGCAATATGAGTTAATATTTTAATTGTTTAATAGAAATTCTACCAAGTAGAAGCACTTAAACTGTTTAATAACTATTGAAATTTACTAACATGATTATCATCTTGATGATGTTTTAAATCAGTAAAGGGAAAAAAATGTGATGCTTGATAAAAAACCAAAAGGAATTTAAGATTAGATAAACATTAGTACTTTTTAAGGATATCGTGGACTTAATAAACTTTTAACTAATCGAAATCAGAAATTCAGTTAAAACCAGGAATGACATTTATTGGATTTTTTAATATCAGAAATAAGCAAGGATACCAATACACATTTGGACATAATACATTTTTGGGACAGTTACAGTCTTTAAACTGAATATTTAATAAAACCAAAATTTAATTTGTTATTTTATTACCCTTACATAAAATTGTCTAATAACAAATATTTGATACTAACGAAAAAACGTAATTATGATGAAATGATAAAATGATAGCATAAAAGATAAACAATGTTAAAAATGTGCAACACTTGAATTAAAGCATTATAATTTTTATTTTATATCCTAATCATATTATCCTATTGTATGTTGGATATAGATAGTCTGGGTGTGCAGTCAAAAGAACACTAAATAAGACAAACTTATTTATTATAAGTTGCGACGTTTCGACCTACGTTGTAGGCCATCTTCAGGACTGACAGAAGGCTAGAGCTACTGTCAGAAGACTATAAGTATAAGGTATATTTTCCAAAAATACAAGTTATCATGGCCTTTACTATGGAACAGAGAAAGTAATCACTGGTAAAGAGAAGATTTCGGTAATCATTTCATCAAGAAATAAAAGTTTCAATCAACATTCCAAAGTATAGATGATATGTTTGTTGAAACATTCATTTTCTATGATTACATTATCTTTTACATACTAAAGCTCATGATCACTTGTATTTTTGGAAAATATTAAAAATGAAAACGAATGAAAAGTTAAACTTGTTGTGACTCAACTCCAAGGGAATAATTACCTGCTTATTTAATGAGAAAACTAAGATTCAAAATTATTTTTGATACTTGATTAAGTGATATGAACCCTAGAATAATTTAATAAGAGACTATATAGTTAAGAATATATAGTAAATAGAGAATAATAACGCATAAAATTATTAGTTTAATGAAGAGATCATAAAATACTTGAATGAAATGGACTTATGAACAAAGCAGAGTTGATTAGAGAAATATCTCTTGGTTTACGACTCCAGCGCCATCTATGTGTCACCTTGGTAATAAAAGTTGAGTTACTGAAGAAAATTAAATCACAAATTACGCAAAATGTTCCTTATAATAATTATTTATTCACTTTTTTATTATTTATTTCTTTATAATTTAGTTGATAATTAGAATCATCATTAATAAACATGAAATTTCTTATAGTCAGATTTAATATTGTATTTGTACTCTCTGTTCTGAAAACATAAATTCTGAATTTTATGAGATGACAAACGATGGTGTTTTAATAAAAATTTACGTCATATAGTCAGTTATTAACTAATTTCCTGTAAGTTTAAATCAGCAGGTAATTTCGGGTAAATTAATTAATTAAGTTATCAGAGAACCTCTGTTGGGACTTTGATGAAATAGGGTGGTGGCGCGATTTACCCAAAACTGGTAAAATTATTAATCATATTATTGGTTTCAGCTGTTGAAAGGACTATTACAATTCTTACTAAGCATTTAGAAAGAATAGATATTTATTTCAAGTAAATTGTCATCTTTATTTTAGTTATTATTAATGTATATATATATTTCCAAGTCTATTTGAACATTTTCCAAGTCAACTGTAACCTTTTACAAATCAAATGCTACCCTTTCCAAGTCACAAGCAACCCTTTCCAATTCAAATTTAATCCTTTTCAAATGAGTTGAAACTCTTCCCAAAGCAAATGTAAAGCTTTACAACTCAATTGTCACCCATGAAAATGTTTTTGAAAATTTACCGTTATTTAGCGCCTCATAACTCACCAAGATAAAATCATCACAACTTTTTTCTTCAAACTCTTGTTAGGACAAAAATGAGGGAAACAAGTCAAAAAACAAATAGTTGATTTTTTGTTTTCGAGAGTTTATTTAAAAAAAGTAAAAACATGTAATCTGAACTTAACAACAGTATCTTCATAGTTTTGGTAATAAAATAATAAACATAATGTAATTCCTGTTTACAAAAAAAGTAAGGAAAATATTTAAAACAAAAATTTGTTTTTTTTCTCTCAAGAAATAAATAGTAATGAAAAAATCTAAACTGTAATGCAAAAATTGTTTTTGTTAAATCAAAGGAACAAACTGTTGATAACTTCAGTATACGTAGTTTACTTTCTCAGAAAAAATATGCATTTATATTTATTTTAATTTTTTTTAATGGGCCCCTTCAAAAAGGAATAATTAGTTATGTTTAATAACAAAAATCACTGCTTTTCGAAAATTGTATTAATTTCATTCATTGACTGCTTTGTGCCAATAATATTTTTGAAAATAACAAAATTAAAAGTACTGTCATAATTTATCCGGTTGAGTTCTGAGGCCTTAACTTCGCCCATTCCACAGCAAGGTAAATTTTCAAAACATTTTCAAAGGTGACAATTGAGTTGTAAAGTGTTACATTTGCTTTGGAAAGGGTTTCAACTCATTTGGAAAGGGTTACATTTGAATTAGAAAGGGTTGCTTGTGATTTGGAAAGGATAGCACTTGATTTGTAAAAGGCTACAGTTGAATTGGAAAAGGTTCAAATAGACTTGGAAATGCTATAAACAAATAATGTAATAATAGCACTAGCTGTGAGTCGTGAAATTTTGCCGATAACTTGTGCAATAAAGATGGCTATCTGGATCCTGTTGCTTGTTAGATAGATAGGAAGAGATAGCCAAGTGGTAATTACAGTGAGTTGAGAGGAATAGCGGCAATTTAAGACTATTAAATAAGTAAAGAGAAGGGGCCCCAGCAATAAGTTACTTAACGCCAAGGACAACGATCGTTTGACTTCGCTATTCTTGATGAAGTTTAAGGTAAGTATGTAGGGTACGTAGAATAACAAGATCAAGAGAATGTAAGAGAAACCATGAAGCAAATATGAAAGAAGTAGGTGAATTTCCCATTGAAAATATTCAGGATATCGATGATCCGTGGAAGGTTGGAGGAATAGAGAGCATTAAGGCCGAATTCAAACTAAAGCGATATACCTTAAGGAGCATATTGCGACGATTTATTTCTAGGAAGTTTAAATAACAGCAGCCGATAAATCGGCGCGACATTGGTGATACAAATTTGGAGGGTACACAATCTTCACCACTACAGTTACAAAAGAGAGTTTAAGGTTTTGTACTTAGTAGGTTACTGGTTTAGACGTAGTGTAGTAAGAATAAGAAAATTCTGGGTAAACCAAGGGAAGGAAAATAATTTGTTTTAGTTCCAAATGCACTCTTGAGCTCCACTAGATTAATGCAATTAATTACCGAATTATCTTCTCTACTTCCCACCATAATCTTAATTTTCTTCTTCCTGTGTCTTATCCATCCAGGGCAGTGGCTATCAAAATGGCGACCTTAATTTTGTTTGCAACACTCCTAAACAATTGGACAGTGGTGAGAACAAACCATTGCAATTATGCTGAAATTATGCAGCCAGGATTCATTCTGTAAGTACCCCTTTAGAATCAAAACATTATTATTGTTAATTGTTACCGTCTTCTTGAAGAAAGAAGACAAACGGCATACGCTGAAATCTACAAAACGCTGAGTGGTTGGGATCTTCTACAAGGGGATTAGGTGGAACAATGAAGGGCTTCCAGGCGAGATGAGAAGGCATCCCTAGCACACGGATTACTGGAGTGCTTCCAGCTGGATTAAGAGGAACGCTGGAGGCTAGCAATCTGGGTAGAGCTGAGCCAGACAATGAGGAAGGGGCGTTTTGGAATACAATGGCAGGTCGATTCTACCGAATATGTTGATGAGAATGTAATAAGTCTGATTGTTTTTCTAGGTCGCATAGCTAGCTGGATGAGATCATTGCCACTCGGATCGACCATCTCTTAACTTCAATAAGAAACCGCTATTCAATAAGAAGTATACAATTAAAGTTTAAATGGTTTACTTGGTTTCACTTATTTAAAAAAAAAATGGAATTCCTTTTATTTGCATTATGGTTAGTAAGAAAAAATTATCAGTTCCGTAGGTTGTCACTTCGAGATAAAGCCCAATATAATGACGTCAATGTTACTACACAAATATCAATCGGAGAAAGAACTTCATATCGGCGAATAATGTCTACTACACATTAGCGAGGTATCAAAAACATAGAATTATTTTTATTTTGAAGAGAAAAGATTTACCCCGGCGGGGATCTTTTCTACACATTTTCTCTTAAAAAAAAAAATATTTAAAAATTAAAACAATTAACAAACAATTATAAAAAAACATAGAACTATATTTGTTATTATAAAATTCATTATACCATATTATTAAAAGGCACAATATAATTACATATGATATATTAATATTATTGTATGCATATATAAAAATAAATCTGTAGTTTATTAAATTTATAATAAAGGAAAGTAGAAAAATATTTTTTTTTCATTGATATTCAAATCCCATCTACATACGCCCAGTTTGAGTGCTTGATAAATTTATATACAAAAAATAATTCTTATTGAGAAGAAAATATAGTGGATGATCTACAAATAAATCCTAAAATAGTGAAACTATATATTAGAATATTAGAAACCGTTTCTGGTATTCTTCAGGGCGGAATAAACAAGGTAATATATATATATATATTTTTTAAAATGTATTTATTGTTATTTTTGATTATTTCAATATATGTATTTTTTTTTTAAAGAGAAAAGATTATGTCTTGCCCGGGATTCGAACCCGGGTCTCCCGCGTCTCTAGCGCGGTGTTCTAACCACTACCAAGGCTCAAGGGTTCGAATCCCGGCAAAGACCTAACCTTTTCTCTTAAAAAAAAAAAAATATATATATATATGAAATTAAAATAATTGGAATAAACAACAAAATATATTCAAAAATGAAATAATCAAGATGCAAAAAGAAATAATTTAAAATATAATATTTAAAAACTAATAATATTTATTTATTTCTTAATTAATTATTATAAATTAAAAATAATACTATATAACAAACTCTAATCCACTTACTACTACTGAACTACTCAAACAAATGATTATCTCATGTCTTCATCTCTAGACGGCTCAATAAAAAAGACAAGTAGGATTTAAAGTTTAAGTCTGTAAGAGCATTAATAGAGGATTATACTCCTACTTATATCTTCGAACTAACAATAGATTTTGTTTGATGATATCAACACTACTTAGTGGCTCAGTTATAGTTCAAATTAAAAAATGAATAACTGACTATATTCATATTTAAGTAAAAAATATAGTAGGATATATCTGCAGCTCCGGTGAATAAGTGGTTAAGTCTAATTTTCTCTAGAATGAGTTTCTTGAGCTTATTTAAGCGGAATCGAGTTATTTTCGTATTGAACAAGGGGATAAGTAAGGCGTGGCTTGAAAAGGAGTTATTGTTTTTATTACAGCTCCAATTCAAGCCAAAACTACGAGAATGATACGATTCCGGTTATCTAAACAAAATCTCTCTGGACAAAATCCTTATTCACCGGGGGTGTAGATATATTTTTTAATTAATAAAATTCGATTTTTGTAACCAAAGAATGCGAATTAACAATTAAGTAAAGATGGATAACAGTTATAGCTTAATTAAGACAGATTTTAAATAATTAAACTGTGAAGATTCATTACTCGCTTTTAAGCGTACGTTATTTCTTAATGCTTACAATTCTAGTAGGCTTATTATCTTTTTAGGAATTAGTTTTTGCAATTAATTATATATTATTTTATAAGTGTAGTAAAACAATTGACATCGAAGTTCTGCTTAATTCACTATAAGGCGATTACTTATATTTTTATATAATTAGTAATTACAGTTTCCGACAATCAGTAACATTACATTTTTATTAGAGAATCATTCTGGTTAAAAAGAGATATTATTGTAATTAATAATTATTTTATTTTATTATTATATACGTCATAATTTACTGAAGAGCTATTTCTTATTACATATATTTACTAATTTACAATCACGGGATCAGAGCATGGTTGAGACACTGTAGCTATGAGTGATACAACCTATTCACTAATTCGCTAAAACACACTTATAATTATTTTAAAAGAGATTTTTATAAAATATGAGTGTTAACATATAAAGAAATATAGAGATAAGGAGATAGACATGTTCAGAAGCACTTGTGGTCAAGTACACTTGAGATGAATCATCTTCAAGTATTACGAAAATTCTTTTAATCTCTAAGCTCTAGATTCCATCGACATCAGTTTGTGCTTTAATTGTTATTATTGTTACTATAATTTATTATTACTATACGATTTCATTACACAAACCATTGGGAATTCAGGAAGCACCTAAAGATACAAAAGAAAAAACATCATCCAAGAATTAACGAAGATTCAGGAGATGAGAAAATAGGAATGAATATATTCCAAAAAACTGAAAACTAATTAAGTCTCCTCGTAATATTTTATTTTTACCGTCAAAAATGAACAATAAAATTAAAATGTTTTTCAGAAATAGCGATAAATGAATAAGCTGGCCATATAATAAGAGAGAGTCGTCTTGACTAATAATTAATACCAATAACATAGCCAGGATCTAAATATAGTTTTATTCCTTGGAACCCTCGTAAAATGACGATATTAAAATATAGGCTTTAAATAGAATAGAAATTATTACCCAAAAAAATCTACCTATTAGCAAGTTGTAAAACTGATAGCATTGATATAAAACATAAAGCACTCGTCTTTAAGGTGATTTTAAAGGAAAACCGAAATATTAAAAAGTATATAACCTTCCAAGGTCGTAAAAAAGAAACAATATAAGAAAATATGCTAAGCAAGGAGCGATTGTAGATAAAGCAGGAATAAGGTACAAAAAGATGAGTACAAACAGCTCTTAAGCGGATGCCTACGGAAGCGAAACCAAGTTGCTAAGTACCCATTTTTATAGCAAACCTATCTACATAACCAATCTAAATAAGCATATACGTAGGAGGAAATACATGGGGTCACATATTAATGAAATTATCGTATAGCAAAATTTAAATTTGAATTATAGTTTCAATTAAACTAAAGTGATAATTAGACGATAACTACTCAAGATTGTTAACTAAAACCATTTCCGGTATCAGTTCCACAGATTGTCGCTTCGAGTTAAGCCACAAGTTTTAACTTTAAATTAAATTAAAAAGTTTTCTTTTTAATACTCTCGAAAATGAAAATAATCGTCAGCTATATGAAAAAAAAAGGTGAAATTATGAGAAATGCGTACCCAATAAATAAAAGGTTTGACTAACATTTCGAAGTATAGAAGATAATATATGTTTGCTGAAACGTTCGTTTCTTGATGAAATGATTACCGAAATATTTCCCATCGCTTAAAACTTCTTTAAAACTCAAAGAAGAAAAACAAGGTCTCATCAATAGGCTTATATGAAAATAAAATAGAGTAGTTTAAATACTTGGATTTAATATAAACATTTACCGTTACACACTTTAAAGTTTAGTACTTTGTACTAGACTGTACTGTTTTTAGACCAATTGATGTATTACGAGATGATCTTATTTAAGCAAAATAAGATCAACCCAGCAATTTACCCATTTTATAGAGGTTAGATGAACTCTAGACCCAATATAGTCCATCTACGGGTAATGACACTATTAAAAGGCATATTTTTTTTGACATGAGGTAACAATGTGGGTATCGTTACTTTAGACACCCCTAACTATACATTATCAGCTCATTTACAAGAGAAGATATAAATATATAATAGTTTTTTTTCATATAAAAGAATGTTATTAGTTTAAAAATTAAATGTATAAATAAGTAAACAAAATAATATAATTATAAACAGAACTATAGTACCATAAAACAGAAAATTAAAGGAAAAAAGGTTTATATTACAATTTTTTAAAACGATTGGTGAGAAAGGTAATATAGTTCACATCAGAATATCTTTCAAGAGTCTCGGATTTAGTGTTGGGGATGAAATAGGTTCGCCTATGTTGAATGCTACAGCTCCTTGGACTGCTGGTACTCCGGTCTTAAATCTGGTGTAACCCTTTTTAATAAATTCTTCAATACTTCCCTAGTTTTAGTTCTCGTTGTAGTTGACTGTTTCGTACAAACCAAGGCGCGTTTACTGCGATCCGTAGGATTTTTTTTGAGAAGGTTTGCATTTTTTTTCGCTTTGTTAGTGACACTTTACAACCGTACATTAGTAGAGGTATGAGTATGGTTTTATAAATTAATAAGGTCGTTTCTGGTTTTAATCTGGATTTTCTATTAATTATCGGATAAAGTAGAGCTAGTCATGCGTAGGCCTGTGTTAATTTAGTGTTGATATGCTGGTTCCAGGTAAGACGACGTTCTAAATAAACTCAGAGATATTTGATAGCTTCAATAGGCCATCTTTCATTCAGGAGATTAACAATACGTTGCTCTAATGAATAAATTATATGCAAAAAGTTACCATTTTTTTTTGGGATTATATCCAAAAATACAAGCATTATAAAGTATTGCGAGTATTATATCAAAAAATACTTTCAATTTCGATACATGTCCATAATGTTTAGAGTGTTCATTTAAGAAAATACAGCCCCCAACAAGTCGGAAGACGTTACACAGACGGTCCATTGCATTAGGTCTGAAATAGAACAGGGGGACACGTCAGGGCTTAAGAATGAAGAAAGAGAATGAATGTCCCACACCTAGCGTGCATAGTAGAAGAGAATGTGGACGAATGAAAAAATAAATCCGTTTTGGTTTAATCGGTAATTAATAGTTACAAAAATACATGGAATAAGTAAATAAAAATATACAAAATAAGGCGAATTCGAGAAAACGTGAGGGTATTAGCACAATAGCACAAATAACAGATCTTAATGCTTTAGAAAAATAAGATGTTTCGTAAAGAATTACTTACGCCAGTATTTAGGAATATAGGCAACAACTTATCAATTTTTTGGAATTTAGAAATTAAAAAAAAAAATTCCTATATCCAACATTGTTTACTTCAAATAAGCTAACATACCGAAAATACCGAAATAATATTTACAAGTCCACAATTATCTTCAATATAAAAATTAAGAAAAACCTAAACTAATAATATTTTTAAATAATGTTATTTGAAAAGAAAAGATATGTCAAGGACCGGGACTCGAACCCAGGAATTCCAGATCGCTAGTCTGGGGCTCTACCAGCTGAGCTATCCTGGCTGTTTCAGGCGCTCTCCCCGGTCATGGTCCTATCCCTTCTTTTCACTGATCCTGATTAAAAATGAATAGGGATATTACTAATTTTGTAGCATATACTTTACCTAGCATTTATATAATTATATGTTTAATAACTACATTAATATTTAATGTAGGATAATTTATAGGGATGGCTAAGGTTGTATCACTCTGATTCTTTGTATCTGATACTAAAAAGTAGTTGATACAAGTATCAGATACAGTCGAAATGTACCTGATACATTTGTATCAATTGATACAAGTATGTATCAGATTAATACAACCTTACCCATCCCTAGTTAGAAACATCAGCTATTCCGTATTCACAAATATATTCACTATTTCAAGTAATAAATATATATTCACTACCTTATGCTATTTATTACTATAACATACGAATTAAAACTGGTATATTATTTTTTTGTACCTACTTCGTGAATCAAATTGTGGGATTTAATTTACCATAGAACATAGTTCTTAAAAACTTTTTTTTTTTTTTTCGGTTGGCTCTACAGATCTTGTAGATCTTTCGCCGCCTTTACCATCCTTCTCCACCTCTGTCTATCCTGGGCCGCTGATTTCCAGTCTGCTACATGTAGCTCCGCAGCATCTTTGTTGACCCTGTCAATCCATCTGGTCTTTGGGCTCCCACGTAGTCTCTTGCCAACTATTCCGGCATTCATAGTTGTGTAGAGGCGTCCTGACGGATCACTTCGAGCTACATGCCCCGCCCATCTTAGCCTTCTTGCTTTCATATCCTGAGATATCGCCTGACCAGTTTCCGTGTGCAATTCTTTATTAGTCCTTCTCCTCCATGAGTTAAGAGTCTCATCCCATACCGCTTCTGTTATCGTGCGAAGTATTTTTCTTTCGCATCTCTCGATTTTGCTTTCTAGGGTGCTGGTGAGAGCCCACGTTTCACAGCCGTATATCAGAATCGGCTTTATTACAGCATTATTCACCCTTAATTTTAAATTTCTAGAGATGCTTCGGGATTTCAATACTCTTGAAAGAGCGAAGCATGCTCTATTTGCACTTGCTATACGCTGGTCTATCTCAGTTAGTAGGGCATTAGTTGAGGTTATTGTGGAGCCGAGGTATTTGAAGGTATCTACTTTCGGGAACGATTTGCGATCCACGCAGATGCTGTTTCTGGGGTGGACTTTACGGCTTACTATCATGTATTTTGTTTTTTCCTCATTTACCTGTAAGCCGATTTGGTTTGCCTCTTTCATAAGCACCTTAGCGAGTCTCTCGATATCCCTTTCATTATTTCCGAGGACTGCTATGTCATCGGGGTATGCAAGAATTTTATGTACCTTCCCGACGTGCACCCCACCATTCTCTCTTCATGTTGCTCTTATCACCTTTTCAAGAGCTATATTGAACAGTAAAGGTGAGAGTCCGTCTCCCTGCCTCAAACCAGTTCCAACTTCAAAGGCCTCAGACACACCTCCCTGTATCAGGACTCTGCACACGCCTTCGTCAATCTCACCAACTTGCCGGGAATACCCAGCTCAGTCATGATCTTCCGTAAACAGCTTCTGTCCAAGGAATCGTATGTTGCTTTGAAATCAACGAATAACGCGTGTACATCTTGATCTACTTCCCATCGTTAGAGTACCTGTTTCAGAATGAATATCTGGTCTAGCGTACTCCTTCCTCTTCTGAATCCTGCTGGCTAGTCGCCTGCCGTGTTTTCATAATACGGATAGATTCGATTATGCAATATGTTGGTCATTATCTTATAGACAACAGGAAGGAGCGCTATGCCTCTGTAATTCCCACACTCGTATATGGACCCCTTCTTTAGGATAGGGCATATTAGACCTGTTTTCCAAGCCTCTGGTATTTTCTCTTTCTCCCATATCTTCTGGATTAGATCTAATAGTTTGGCTCTTATGGTTTCTCCTCCATCTTTGAACAACTCTGATGGAAGATTGTCCAATCCCGGAGCCTTTCTTCTTTTAAGCCTGTCGATTGCTACTCCTAAGTCCAGAATGTCAGGTTTTTCAACCTATTGTGGGTCAAGATCCTCCTCGTGGTCCATGTCCTCTTCGTCCGTGTGTTCTACTTGGTTTAGAAGTTTCTGGAAATGTTCTCTCCAGATATTTAATACTTCTACTTTGGATGCCGTCAGTTTTCCATCTTTTCCTCGCATTTGAGTGCTTCTAGCTCTAAATCCAGTCAGTTCTTAAATATATATATATATATATATATATATATATATATATATATATATATATATATATATATATATATATATGTATTGCTATGTTTCTACTCTTAGATATATTTTGGAATTTCTTTTAAAAGTATCAAGCAAAAGTATCAGATACAGAAAAGTATCAGTATCACTTGTATCAGATACAGGTAAATCCAGTATCTACCTATCCCTGATAATTTATAATAAGCATTAATGCTTTTTATAATACAAATAATATTAAAATGCTAGGCAAAGTAAATAAAAAAAATTAAGTGGTATCCCTTTTCATTTTGGCGCAGTTTACATTAAAGAACCTACTTACACATAGTTTTAAGGATATATCGCCGCTCCGGAAGTATAATGACACAACTGCAAAATTTTGTGAAATTGACTTTTTGGTCTTGACGGGCTCATAAATGCATTTCCTAGATGTTTGTAAATCGACATAATTGTACTTACGAAATTCGCCGCTGAAGGGGAGGTCGGTCGTTATAACCTGCATGCTTATTTACCTTTCCCTCCGGCAGAATAACGACTCATTTGTTCAGTTGTGATTTGCAAGCTTGTCCCGTTGGGGCAAACATCAGCATTTTTTTACAAGTTGCGACAATACTGCTTCAACTTCACAGTAAGTTCTATCAAGCACCATTAATAATTATCAAATTAAGGAGCTTACTGAATTGTGTTTTTTTCCCTCTCAGGTTATATATTACATCAAATTATAACGTCAAAAACTAACTGCAATTTTTGGCAGGGATTAGGTAAACGAGGGACCAATGAAATTGTCACTGGAGTATACCTGTACATTGAAGAGCTCTCTAGAAGCAGACCAGTGAGTGACATACTATTGTATTCCGATAATTGTGGGGGGGGGCAACAAAAAACAACAACAAGTGAGTAGAAAACAAAAGAGGAATAGGTTTTTGAGTAAGGAAGGCTGGCTACTAATTTACAGGTTCATGATAGCAATGTACTTGTTTGCTGTCGGACATCTAGATCTCCATTCTATAACCCATAAATACCTCATTCGAAGTCACACTGAGTGACTGAGTGATAGTGCCATTGAAAGAGGTTTAAAAAGTACCAAAAGATCAGGATCTATTTATATTCCTGACCAATATTTTTCGGTAATCAGAAATGCCAAAAAGAAGGGTGAGCCCTTAAAAGTTAAAGAACTGTGTTATAATGATTTCTTTGATTTGAAGTCACTTTCTGACAAGATGGCCTTTAATTTAAAAGGATACAGAGGGAAACATTTTTAAGGTTTCTGAAATAAAACAAATTAGGTTTGAAAAGGGGAGTGATATTTTTCAGTATAAAAATAGTTTTGAGGAAGTAGATTGGAAAGAGGTCAAATTTAAAAAAAAAAAATAAATTATGAAGAAAGTCTTTATTCAATACTTGCTTACACCAGGAAGATTTCCGTTCCAGAAAACAAGTTAAAAGACTTAATTAGTCTGATGAACAATAGCATTATTCCCTTTTTCTACAAACCCTTTTATGACAATCTTAAATAATTTTGGTACAGGTTTTTCTGTAATTTTTGATAATTTTTCTATAATTTTAATGTTAAATCGATTTATACTTTGCATACTATTTTGATAATTTTTGTTCAAATAAACTTTTCTTCATATTTTTACTTGTTTTCCTTACTTCTATAACGACAAAAGTGTAAAATTTGTGATGCATTTTCAGAAGAACAATGAGGTATTTACATGATAATGGTTACTGTGATACTGGTATTAGTTATTTTATAAATTGAAATAATTTTAAAGTTGTATTAATAACCAACGATGTTTATAAACTATTCTAATAGAAGAATTAAACCGTATCTATAGGGCATTCTATTAAGACAAATTGAAATTATTTTTCTTTTGCTTGTACTGTAAAATTTCAATTTTTGCAGTTGTGTCATTATTCTTCCGGAGCGGCGATATCATAATCCATACTTCGAAATGGCTGTTGAAACGTTTATTTCTTGATGAAATTATTACCGAAATATTCACCTTTCACATAACTACACTCTTTTATTTGCATACTGGAACTAACGATTATTTTTTTTTTGTTGAGAGTATTAAAAAGTAAACTAATGAACAATTAAAACTTGTGTTCTTAACTTCACAAACTTGTGTTCTAAACCTCAAAGCGGTTTTTTTTTATTATATTTTATTATTTTCTAATGGAGTAACTTTCATACCAAAATAAATAATACGGTATCAGTTCCACAAGTTGTCGCTTCGAGTTAGGTAAGAAGTTTAACACACTTCATTCGTTTCCAATATGATATCCTCGAATAGTGATTTAACTCGAAGGTTTATTATGGACATAGGACTTTATTATTTGTTTATTATATTTTTTATACGTAATTAGTTTTATAAAAAATTATTAATTGTTATTTACCTTTGGGGGTGGCGGTCAGAGATGAGGGATCCATGCGGCCATGCTCCTACGACTCCCTGTAACAATAATATTAATGAAAAAATGTCATTCTGAACAATAATGACGAGAGAAATAATATAAAATAAATAAATGATATATTCCTAGTGCTATAAAAACCCAGCCTTCATGGCTCGACCTTTTAACAGAAACACACTGAGTCGTTTGCAATGCATTTTTTTTTTCTGTTATGCTCTTCAGAGATCAAACGATAGGAATTCGTATATCAGATGGTTTAAAAGTAAAAAACTGTGATTATTATTTTAATAAGTCAACAATAAGCAAACAAAATTTTACACGAATACCTTAATATAAATTGATAACATTGCAAACTATAAACAGTAGAGACAGTAAAAAACATTGATAATTGTTGTCTAAATCTAATCATTATAAAACAATATAATACAAATAAAAAGAAATGAAGAGAACAGATAGGAATTTATAAATCAATATCTATCCGGAAAAAGTAGTGTTCAACCATAGAATAAACTTGAATGTATAGCAATTATAATGGAAAAACAAATATATAAAAAAAAAAAAGAAATCATGAAAGTTCCTGAAATAAATAAAAAAAATTAATAAATAGAATTTCACTTCATAAATTAAAAAAAAAAGAAGGAATGAATACTAAAATATTTTTGTTTATTTACTTATTAGAAAATTTTTATAAAATGTTTAAAATAATTTTTATAACAATTATTTTATAAAATTAAATTTATAAAATAACAAAATAATTTATAACGAAGTGCCTAATACTTTTTTTTAATCCATAAGGACCCATTTCCAAATAATTTAGTCAATTTACCAGTAATTATTAAAGAAAATAATTTTTAGTTTAATAAGAATAAATAATTATGTCCATATAATAACCGCGTTCGTTCGCGGTTAACTCAATAACTACTGCGCGGATTTTCATGCGGTTTTAACCAATAGAGTGATTCACCAGGAAGGTTTAGGTATATAATATAAAGTTTAGGCTAGTAAAATATAAATATATAAAATATATTATTTCTTTCTCAAGTAAAGTACTTTCGGTAGTGAAAAAAACAATGATGCCAGCCAGGAACATACTTGTCTGCCTAAATATGCCTAACAATGTAACCTAATATAAATTCGATTGTTTACAGTAGAACAAGGAGATCGCAGCTCATTATATTCTATAATACGACCAATGTCAAGTAATTCTGACAGGTTCAACAACGTACGGTAGGCCCCTTGAGAGTTTTGGGCTACAATCCAACTGGCTTTACAATATTGTTTATTTTTAAATGAGCCCTACGCCCTTAAACATGAAGAATATATTCTTAAATTATTAATAATTAGTTAAGAAAAAAAGATTAACAATAATTGCTAAAATTTCTAAAATAAATTACTAACACGTACGTATACTTAAAGTAATAAACATAACAGCGATTAAACAGTAATAAAATCTAGCAGAAGCTGATGATTTGTTGATAAGTGGACAGCTGACCTTCGAAAAATAATGATAGTCATCAAAACAATATAATCATCTATTGGCAATTTCACTTCCATTAAATTTGATGACGTTCTCAGTCAAATTGGCTATTGACGAGTCATTGTACTAAATACATCTTAATTTTAATGCGCATTACATACGCATAAATAAATTTTACAATCAGATTTATTTAAAATTACATTGGATAAAGTTAAATTATAAACAAAAGTTAGAGCAGTAAATTCTGACCTAGACCACATACTCCTATTGGCTAGGTGGTAGGTACAACTTTATTACTCGTTAATCATGCTACATGTTAGATCTAATTTTATGATACAATATAGTTTTGTGTTAAATTGTTTGTAATTGCTAGATCTATTCTTGATGTATAGCTATTTAGCGCTGTTCCTCATTGCCTAAAAGTGGCAATGTAATATTTCAATGAAATTCTTATCCCAGGAAAAAAAGGATCTATTATAATTTTTATAATTTATTGTTATTAGGATTAGTTTGTAAGTATTTATTGTATTTCTACAATTATTTTTAATTTTAATTTTGGGTTATTTATTGTGCACGTTTTAATTATAAGCTATAGAATTATAATCATAAAGGAACTTATGTTTTTAAGTTATATATATTAAAACTGAGCTCGACTACTTTTATACAATATCAAGCTAAAGTTTCTACATGATCATCCTGTTATGTTACGTTATAATACAGCTTAGCTTCGGAAACATATGATACAATAAAGAGTATGGTATATTTTTTAAACCTTCAGGACGGTTCTAGTAATAACAGATGTCAGAAAGTTAATGGATTTTTTAATTACATTAAAATAAATAAGGTGTTCGTGTACGCATCCAATTGCGTGCTTCCTGACGGATCAACAGTTTAATAGCTGTATACCGATGACGTAGCACGTGTAAACAAACTATCTTTAAAAAAAAAAAATATTTTGTTATAGGATATAATAACTATCCCTTTCTATAAAATTAATACATTTTTTCAAACACATACTTCTGTAAACAATATCCGTGAATAGTTAAAAACAAAAGTGATTTATAAAACATTTACTAAAAATCGGGAAAATATTGATCAGGAGCTCATGCAGAAGTTCTGGAGGAAGAGCAAAAAAATAAAAAATCCTTATTAGGCTTGTACACAGTAATACAGATATTTATCTCGCTTTCTATGGATATATAGCTGCAATACATCGCTATCTTTCTTCTATAGGGTAAATGTAGATCACTTCTCTAGCAAACAGTCTATTTGGTTAGAAACAATACACTCTCTACCATGTATCGTAAAAGATTTATTTGCTTTCATTAATTACTTTAACACTGGATATTCATCAGACCTATTTGGACATACGGAGTTGAGCTCTGGGGCTCTACTAAACCATCCAATTCATCTCGTATCCAATCCTTACAATCCAAAATCCTTCGTAAAATCCTCAATGCTCCTTATTATGTCACAAACAAACTCATCCATCATGATCTTAATATCCCATATGTTACTGATTTGACCCAAACTAGATACCTATCCTTCCACGACAAGCTCCATACACACTCGAATCCTCTAGTCTCTCAACTTGCTTCCCATAATATTTCTGATAACCCTCCGGGGCGTCTAAAAAGAAGATGGCCTCGAGACCATCTACTATAGAACTTTATTGGAGTGCTGCCGATGGGATGCTCCACATGTGTTTTTCATGTCATAATGTACATATCAGCAGATTTACTAGGTATAATCATATTATAGTTGTAAATATCAATAAATTAAATTTTTAAAAACAAAACAAAAAAAAAAACACTCCGTATTCTGCATAATTAACCCCTTAACATACAGAATCAAGTATGGGAGACGTCATTTGTTTTGTGTGTCATTGTAGATTTTGAGAACTCAGGAATGGTGGACTTCGTAAAGTAAATTATTTAATGATATCATTAGTTTGTTTATTATTTTTCGTTTAAATTGTTCATACCGATTATTACTCAAGTGATGTCCGTTGATTTTTCGGGCGTTTAAAACTCATTTTTATTCGTGTGCCAAGGTGTCAATAATTCACAACTATTCCTCCAGAAATTATTATTTCTTGTCGTGGCAGCACTTTAATACTCTTATTAATTCTAATTAAAAGTATTGCGTAATACTGTAAGTGTAACTCATCGATAGTCTTAAGTGCGGTTAGTAGCAATTTATCTACCACGTATTGCGTAAACTTCATGGTTTCCTTTAATGGGAATGAACCGTCCTTCATAGTACGTCAGAACTTTCACCTTTTACAGCCATACCATCGTCGAATGACACTTTAGTTATGAAATTTCGAATAGAATATTTTTTTCTCTTATAGCTAGATAGCTAATTTCATTAGCGAATAACGCCTTTAAGAGCTTTAGATTTTACAGCTACTCTTAGCATCAGTTGAAATCCTAAGGTTTTATAATCATTTATGATTATTCTTATAAATGTGATTATAAAAGTTGTTAATAAATAACAGTATATAGCGCCCAATTGTTCATTTACAACTTTTTTTAAAACTTATATTATACATAAACTATTTACTATTTCTCGGATCGTAATATTAAAACTAAAAATCCAATCATGCCTAATTAAAAATTACGTTTGAACTTATTATGAAAAAAATAAAAATCTTTACCACTGAGATTCATGAAGGGTCATTTTTATTTTTATTACAAACCATTTGTACAGTACCAGTCTTAACCTGAGAAAGATGATTGCCGTATGAAAGGTAGTTGTAATGGATAAATATTATAAATGTTCGAAGAGATACACATCAATTTGTAGTAACTCGAATACAGGAGGCACTGTTAAGCGGTATGGTATAACTTCGCCTAGATTAAACATTTCTTATAAAATATTCTGTCACAACACAATTACACTTTTTAAAGTAATACCATTTTCAGAAAAGTTTAATTTTACAAATTATAATGAAAAGTTTATTTTAATAGAAACTATAAGGTTAAACTTTGCTTAACAAACTTCAACACAATTTACTATACTACAAATCTATCAACTGTAACTGTTTAAGTACTTCCATGATAGAATGTCCCCTTAGGGATCTACGGACCACGGTGCTCACCCAGCCTCTATAAAGTGGGTACTCTTAATTAGGTGGAAAACCTGGTGGTTGAGCGTGATTTAGTACAAATCATTTGTTTGCACAACAGTTGTCCAAGAAACAGTATACCCCCTATATACCACGTCCTGAACCCAAGAGACTTCATAAGTTGTAGTGGTACAAAAATAAAATAAATAGTTATAATTTGAAATAATGAAATGGATATAATATATTTCTTTGTTTGGAGTGTAGTTTTTAAAATTAATTTTTTATGACCTATAAATCCTGGTTCATACAATCTTCATACAGAAGGCCGTATTGGTCAGCCGGAACAAGAAGCTATGACTCAGACATAAGTTATTTACGATAAGGACCATAGCCCGCGATACTTGGCAACAACATACGGTAGTAATACCGATGAGCACGCTAGGATACCCACCACAGGGGTACTTACCGGAGCTCTGGATGGCCCAAGAGGTGCGGTATGTATCCTCATATATTTCCTTTAAGTAGGGTCTCGAACCCATCCATTTCGGCTGTATCCCTCTCCTTCCTTCTCTCTCCTTCTTCCATCTCCTTTCCCCTTCCGAACCAACTCCTCCAAGAGATCCTCCTTAATTCCATTATCCCGCCCGGAGGGATCCATTCTTGGAATTTATCGTCTTCGGCCTGATGGAACAGGTGTGTCTTTATGTAAATACGGTAGCTATAAAATCGGTTGTTACTTTCTTCCAAGCTTGTTTTATATTCTGAATGCGATCGAGTAATCAGTCAGGTAACTGCGGATTTTTTTTCTACTTTCGATTCCAGAAATAATGGATGGGCAAATTATTAATTTTATAGAATCGAAGAAATAATGATAATTTTATTAGTTCTATAATATAATTTAAAAATAAACCCGTACCACAACAACCTATATCTCGGGTTCAGTACATGGTAAAGACTTTAATATTTCTGTCTGAAGATCTGTTCAAGATCACCCCCAATCGCCCGGTTTCCCCCCAATTAAGGATGCGGACTACATAGATGCTGGGAGAACCCCACGAGGGTCTTTAGATCAAGTCTACAGGATAAACTGCCTGCAGAGTGCCTATCTCCCGATGTCAAGAGATTAAATCAATTATCTCCCATTGCCGGATTAGAATCCGGGACCTTCGGCACGGCAACTCGCCCTACCACTGAACCACTACGCACTAGTAGGTAGGTATATTTAAAAATAAAAATGCTAAAAAAACAACAAAAATATAAGAAAGGTAGTATGATCTATTCTGTGAACAAAAGATATTTTTTATTGGTGTATGCTACAGCACTCCAGTTGTTCCTTGTCCCATTGCGTTATCCCTTTGGAGGTACAATCAGTACCTTAATTAAGTAAGCGATGTATATGTATATATGTACATGTGCATATATAAATAATAAACATACATTCCTTAGCAACTACTCTATTAATATCCATTTTCGAAATATTAATTATTTATTCAGATTTCTTCCTAAACAACTATTCAAATGAAAAATTCACAAGAAAAAATAAAAGTAAGCATATCTTAGTTTGCATACATTTGCATTGTAATAAACATATATCGAGTAAGGCTACAAAAATGTCGTAATTTACATAAAGAAAAAAACAATTTCTTTTCAAAAATAACTGATATTTCACAAGACCTTGTCAATCTAATTGTGGTGAACGAAATACTATCCATCTGACATGTTTCGAGAAATCTGTAACATAACAGAGTAAAACCATATGACATTTACCCACGTGGCACACCTAACACATACCAGCGGGCTGAGAACCATCCTTGACGTGCCCCGCATCAGGAATAACTCATGAGTCAGGAATAGGAGAGACCTTCCGGAAGTCTTAGCACTGGGCGTTCATAGGTGATGCATTTAAAACATAGAAGAAACTATTAAAAGGTTTTGTATATAAAGCAAACCAAGGCTAGGTTAGGTAATGTGGAGAAGACGCAAGCTAGATTAAAAAAAATTATTAGTAACTATTTATTTAAGTTTTAACCACAATATCTAAACTCAAGGATTGGTCTCACGAACTAATAGGAATTGGAATGAATTTACAATTTTAAGAAAAAATATTTTATACCTAAAAAACATAACCACTTTAACAATGGAGAATAAAATTATACATAAACACAGTAAAAACCTATACCATCACAACCCAGGGAAGGTCTTGTTTTCAGTACATAGTAGATTTGTTATACTGGTTCTTGGAGAACCACTGTATATCCCATTGGGTCCATTGAGGGATGTTAACAGATTTAATAATTAATCTGCCACAGCCGGATTTGAATCCGAAACCTTCGGAATAGTAACTGTAATATATATTTATTTTTGGAATTTTTACACTCCTAAATTTTTCTCTACTAACTCTTTCCATTAAATTGGTACAAAACATCACGGGGATGCCAGATCTAGGTTTTTTCCACGAGCGTACGAAATTTCACACATCCCATGTATATCTTTAATTGCTAGAGATTCCTACTCCATTGTCTCTCTTTTAAGAGGAGGAAAATGATCCGGGTAGAGGTAAAAAAAATTCTCTTATATTGGGAGAACCTTTTATTGGTAAGTCAACGTTTCGAACCACATTGCAGGTCTTCTTCAGGGCTTGTTTGATGGGTGGGGGTTGACACTAGACTAGTGTCAGTCTAGTAATAGTTTTATTTGTAGCATACCCTTACACCATTCTTCCAAACACTTCAATACCCCACTTGTTCTATTCCCTCATTACTGAAAAGCAATGGGGATATAAAATGCAACCATCGAACACGAAGCAGACACCATCCCACCGAGGACGCTGGAAGACGTGCAAACTCCTAAATCTTTCCTAGATCTTAATAGCTGCGAGAAAGCAACGCAGCCTAAAGAGGCTCTTCAA
This sequence comes from Troilus luridus, assembly GCA_964056705.1. NCBI lineage: Eukaryota > Metazoa > Arthropoda > Insecta > Hemiptera > Pentatomidae > Troilus > Troilus luridus. The sequence goes on along the minus strand of OZ057415.1, from coordinate 69,606,901 downwards.
TATTGGGCGACTTTCCCTATTTGAGTATGCACACGAATCCCATCACTAACCCGGCGATTCGACCTCCGCCAGCTGACAAAGGCTAGCCGTAAACAAGACCATTCACAGCTCTTGGATAAAAGGGTCGGATATGTTATGCACCTAAGAGTAACCGAACGGGACAGCCAGTTATTAAAAATAGAAATAGAAGCAACTCCATAACCGTAAATCGTAAAGATATTTATAAATAGGCTTAACTTAAAAAAAAAAAAAATCACTACAATGAAAGATCTTGAGTGCAGTATGTGGTACAGACTATACTATTTCAAGGCCAATGTTTGTGCAATAGGAGATTTTTCCGAGATAGTGGGTGGTTGAGCCCCAGGAGAGTGTTCAGATATCACAGGATACATCCTTCCATAAGTTTAATAATAAAATTTTGAAGATACAAGTTCCAAATAAATAATTCCCTCAGCTCTGGACTTAACCATTGCTAGATGTTTTAAATATTTATGTTTAAAATAAAATTTGTTAGGAGCAGGGTAGCTTAGTGTATATAGCGCTGAGTTCCTGTGCCAAAGGTCCCGGGTTCAAATCTGAGTATGGCAGATAAATTATTTGATCTTTTAACAGCCACAGATTAACCCTATGATATATCTATACATCTCCTGGGTCTCACTCAGCCTCTGTAAAGTGGGTTCGCTTAATTTAAAAAAATATGGCGGTTTTGAATGATCTTGGACAATTTACCCCCCTGCACAACCGTTGTCTTAGAAACAGAAGAGATTGCTCAATCAACTGAGCCCAAGACTCTTCATAAGTTGTAGTGGTACAGGCTTTTTATTTTATTCATACCGAGTTCATTATTTTTCAGGCTTTGTAATTGATAATTAAATGATTAATGAAAGAGGTTAAGAGAGTGATTTTATAGATAAGGTCAGGTTTCACCTTAAACTAGAATTTTAACTAATCAAAGAATCCTTGAAAATTGAGATTAGCGAATTGTTTTTTATGGATCATATTCTATATAGAAAATGATTTAACATCACATCTTCAGCAACTTGATATTCTACAATCTACATCTACACAATCTTGATAGTAAGTTCGGGAAATGACTAAAGTACATATATTTTTTATTTTATGTTTTATAAAATTTGTTAGCACATAATTATATTCTTACTGTACACAATGGTATATATTTAATTTAGAAATGAATGCACATTATATTGTTACGGGCTACTGGGTGTAAAATGGACTAAACTATTACTTAATTCAATAATCTAATATTTATTAACAAATTAGAAAGAATACAATGCGATTATTTAAAACAGTTAAATTATTAAACTAACATCAATTTACAGTAACAATATTCTACTAAATGTTATCTAATTTCTAAGATAATATACAAATAATATAAGATATTGCTAATACTAAGTAACTAAACTATTTATATAAATTTGTACAAATACAATAATATTACACTATAGTTTACAATTACAAATTAACACTTACAGTTCGCTAACTAAAGTCCACCGACCGTAAGACTCTCCAAATATGACAAACTGCCACACAGTTTATTACACTTATTACACGGCCACTAATTATCACTGTTGCTCACTAAGCACTTATTACAGACTGATACTAACTCACTGTAACTCACGCACTATCACTAGTTAACGACTGCTTATTACTACTAACTTATTACTCACTCGTCTTATTACTGACTTATTACCACTCGCGGCCCGAACAGCTGTCCTCTTTATATAGGCAAGGCCGGTCGGGGTGGGGATTTCTCGGAAGAAGACCACCTAGTCCAATCGAGCCCGATCCAGAAGCTTCTACGCCATTCTATAATCCCTTCCGCTTAATCCCATTGTTTGCCTAATCTTCTCAGCCGGTTCTCGTCCCTGCTCTGACCGTAACACTGCCCCCTCCTTAAAAGTGCTCTGCCCCAGAGCATAGTCCGGAGAAATCGGGCGGTTATGAGCTTCCCTCGATGGAGACGTATTTCCTTTCCAGGGGTTGAACGTGCACACCAATATGGCGACTCCAGAGTTGGCGAATGTCTGTTCAAGCATGTTCCTAACAACCTTCCACTCCAGGCCGTCATATCCACAGCCCAACTTAGGGATCGCGAGCTTGGTGACACGCAGTCTCAGAAGCTTACTCCGCAAGTCGTCGAGGCTTCGCCGCAGTGCGTCATATGTGGGCTTCTGATCAGTAGCACACTTGGTAACTAAGTAGAACAGGTGTCGTCCTTCGTGCGTATGGTGGAGTGTTTTCCCGACGCTTGGTCCTTGGCGTTCCAGTTCCTCAGTTCCAGCAAACTTCTTCCTGAAGACCGTTGCAATGCCTCGGGAAGTCCTCAGATCTTCGGCGACACAATGGGCCAGAGAATAGTCCGCGGGTAACGAGAAGATATCTCTGTATACTATCTGAGTTACTCTACGGGAACCTAGTACCTTAGGTTGTGCAACTGATACCTTACTGGTCTCCACGTTGTTGAGGTACCTGACTTGCTGGTCTTCTGTCGGGCCATGGTCTCCTTTGTAAGGGGCCAGTCTGTTAAAATGGACTACCCTGGGTTTTCCTTTTGGCTGCTTCCTGATTCTATAGATGACGTCGTTTATCCTATTGATGATCTCAAACGGGCCATCCCAGGAGTTCTGAAGTTTAGGTGAGTAGCCTCGCTTCCTTCGAGGGTCATGTAGCCAGACCAAATCTCCAGGTTGGAAGCCACCTTTCTCTGCCCTGATGTCGTAACGCTCCTTCATTCTGTCACTGGCTCCCTGGATGTTTGCACGAACCTGCCGAAGGATGACTTCTTCGTCTCCCATCGTCAGCACACCTCTCGACATGTCCAGCTTGATCCCGTATGCCATCATGAAGTCCATGCCCAATATGACATCTTCATCGATCTCTGCCACGAGAGCGCGGTGCTTCAGATGTTGACCCCCGATGATGAAGGTGGCAACTGTCTCCCCGTAGACCTTGGCTGGCTGTCCCGTGGCAGTCCGTAATGCCCAAGTTGTTGGTAAGATCTTCTCAGCTGGAAGTGTCCTGGAGTTCAAGATTGTCATGCTCGCGCCGGTATCCACTAGAAGGCTTCGCAGCCGCCCGTTCACCATCCCATCAACGTAGAAGCTGTTCGTTCTGCTTCCTATCGACGCAACTCTGATGGCCTTCCTGGGGGCTTTGACGTTACGGGTTGGACATTTGCTTCTAGGGTGTCCCAGTTGGCCGCAGCTCCAACAGCGTATCTCCTTCTTACGGGTCCTGAGAGCCTCCAAAACTTTCGTCACTATGTCCTCGACGCTGGGGTACGCATTTGGCTCCGCTTCTGCTGCTCGTACTCGCGCATGGCCCCGTACAGACTGCCTAACAGCCTCGAACTCCATGGCCTGGGATAACGCGTCTCCCAAAGTTTTCGGCCTGGCGAGCTTCACTGCTTGCTGTGTCTCCGGATTCCGAAGTCCATCCAGGAATTTGTCGACAGCCAAGCTTTCGTAGACATCGTCGGTGACCGATGGATAGGCGTTCCTCACCAGCCGGGCAATATCCGCTTCAAATTCCTGCAGCGTCTCGTTGTCCTTCTGGACCCTGTTTCTTAGCTGTGAGCGATATAGCTGGTCCATGTGGCGGTGGCCGAAACGCATCTCCAGCCTTCTAATCAGCTTCCCGTAGTTAGACCGCTCCGACATGGGCATCCCCTGCAGCACTCTCAAAGCGTCTCCACGCAAGGCCAGGCACAACGCTGAAGCTTGGGTCTCCTGTGACCACCCGTGGATCGAAGCAGCTGTCTCGAAGAGAGTCATGTAGTCCTCCCACGGCGTCTTTCCGTCGAATACTGGAATGGTGTTGTGAGCTGGTGGCGTCCCATTATTGGCGGGCAGAATAGTTTTATGAAGACTGGCCTCGGGGGAACGGTCGGTGTCGTTCGTCGGTGGGTTGCTCATACGTCCCTCTAGAGCCTCTACTCTTTGCCTAAGTTTGCTTTCAATTGAATTCAATTTTTCTCCTAACCTAGATTCTACATCAGCTACTTTATTATCTACATTTTCCATTAACTTAGTTTCTAATGTGCCTAATTTAGACTCTAGCCTATTTTCTACATTGCCTAGTTCATTTTTAACACTGCTTAATTCATTACCTAGTTCATTTTTAACACTGCTTAATTCATTACCTAGTTCATTTTTAACACTGCTTAATTCATTACCTAGTTCATTTTTAACACTGCTTAATTCATTACCTAGCTTATTTTCTACATTGCCTAATTCACTTTTAACACTGCTTAATTCATTTTTAAAAATTGCAGACAACTTGCTTAAATCAGTTTCAAACAGAACGTCCTCTGGATTTTCCCCTAACTCTACAAAAAATTGACGCAAGCGATGTTGCAGTACACTTTTATTTCCGGAAGAATCCAGATCACGTTCTTCTAGTTCCCGTTTTAAATCCGCAACTTTTAAATCCATCAATTTAAGACTTTGAGAAGCCATTTTTCAAACAGTAGCCCAATTATTACAAAAATGCAAGACAAAATAACAATTACACAAGACCCCACACCTGACACCAATTTGTTACGGGCTACTGGGTGTAAAATGGACTAAACTATTACTTAATTCAATAATCTAATATTTATTAACAAATTAGAAAGAATACAATGCGATTATTTAAAACAGTTAAATTATTAAACTAACATCAATTTACAGTAACAATATTCTACTAAATGTTATCTAATTTCTAAGATAATATACAAATAATATAAGATATTGCTAATACTAAGTAACTAAACTATTTATATAAATTTGTACAAATACAATAATATTACACTATAGTTTACAATTACAAATTAACACTTACAGTTCGCTAACTAAAGTCCACCGACCGTAAGACTCTCCAAATATGACAAACTGCCACACAGTTTATTACACTTATTACACGGCCACTAATTATCACTGTTGCTCACTAAGCACTTATTACAGACTGATACTAACTCACTGTAACTCACGCACTATCACTAGTTAACGACTGCTTATTACTACTAACTTATTACTCACTCGTCTTATTACTGACTTATTACCACTCGCGGCCCGAACAGCTGTCCTCTTTATATAGGCAAGGCCGGTCGGGGTGGGGATTTCTCGGAAGAAGACCACCTAGTCCAATCGAGCCCGATCCAGAAGCTTCTACGCCATTCTATAATCCCTTCCGCTTAATCCCATTGTTTGCCTAATCTTCTCAGCCGGTTCTCGTCCCTGCTCTGACCGTAACAATATTACTAAAGACCTTAGCCATTCTTTATTTTCAATATTATTTATTCCTTCCAAAGATAACAAAAAAAAATTACCATCTTAGCTTTTTTATTATTTTCAACATCCCAATACTTGTACGATAGGGATGACAACGGACCGGAATAGCAGTGAACCAGCCTTACAATTAAGATAAATTATTACACTCATTTTAATATCCATCGACTTAATTATTATAAAGTCCATCTACTTAATTAAGTAGGAGATAGCCGGTCATAAGAGATCGAAGAAGCCAGATGGTGCAGGGCACAGATGGCAGTAACGAATTAACAAGACTTACGATAATAGCGAGGCCAATTAATAGAGTGGTTACCTCGCCCGGAGATGATTCACAGCAAGGCGTGCTCACTACCACACGATCTTCTATCAGCATCATGGCTATGTGATATACTTGATATATCAGTATCTATACTAATATATATCAGGTATTTCAAAGAAGTTTTATGGAAGTAGCAGTTATGGCGAATAGCGCCAATGAGAGGATTAAAAAATTATCAAGAGCCAAGAAACAAAAACAATAATAATACAATAAAAGGTGAGCAACTACAAACGATTGAACTGTTTTAATTTGTGCCCGCATTTCGGCTAAATAAACAGAGCTATGAAAAACAAGGTACGAAAAAAATAAATTGAATACAATAATATATTGTGAAAATATAAAGTTGTAACTAAGAATAATAAGTATTTATTTGAGAATATTATTCAAATGGCATTTGACACATTTTATATCTGCTATCTTATGAAAACCACCCCAAAAGGTTCCACGTGGAAGGGTGGATGGGGAAACCTAGAAAGCACTCCTAGCGTATTTCATCTCTGTGTAGAATGACAATGAGTAATCTAAGGCAGTAATTTCGACTGAAATATTTGAATTGACTATAAAAATATCATATGGAACCTTTGGATGTTACTATCATGCACTACATGAAACCAATAAACATTTACTGAATAATCATAATATATAAAAAAAGAAATTAATGATACAAATATAATACAGTTTTAAAACGGATAAAGAAATTCTTTAAAAAAAAATCTAAAATCTGCAAAAGTACTATTAACAGGATACCATATCACTAGAATGATTTGTTGATAAAAAAAAACAATTTATCTATAAATATCCATATTTTCTAATAAAATATATTAACACTAACAAACCAATTTTTCAATAAAAATAATATCTTAAAGCCGTAGCTCCTGCATTATAATTCTATAAGGTGTACCGTAAGTTGTTTTTAAAATAAAACACTTCGATAAAGTATTTATCCAAAAAGCTTTATCAACAAATAATAGAGGCGTTCGGGGTCAACAATTAACTTTTACATATTTTTTCTCGTTAAGCCGTGCAATTCTTCATGCTCCCGAAACTTCAGGTACAGGGCCGGACTAAAACCATTAGAAATAACGCAGCAAAGTTTCGGGATAGACAAAATTTCTTCAGTAAATAGCAACAAATGAAGTTTTGAAATTTTAAAGCTATCAGCTTTTGATCACGAACGGATAAACTTAAAGAACACGTAAATGGAGAATAGCTAACACCTTGGAAAATATAAAATTGGAATGATGACCTTGGAATGATGCGATAAATAGCAGGCGATCGTTTCAAAGATTATTTATTGGGTAGCAATTGATGGAGAAGGCGTGAGCGAGAGAGTAGGAGTTGTGAAATATTGCTGATAATAACTTAAATAATCTTTATTAATAAAAATTAATTGAGGATTAATATATCACTTTAAAATGAGGCGTTCAGGATCAAATATGCAGATAACTCCAAATTTCAAAATTTGAATTTTTCACATTTTTCGCTACTTTAGTGACCCTCATGCTCCCGAAACTTCAGGTTCAGAACCAAACTAAAACAATGAGAAATAAACCGACAAAGTGTCGCTTTATACAAAATTGCTTGGTTAAATAAATTTTGAAATTATACACTTTTAATCCTGAACGCCTCAATTATTCTTCATTATTAAAAAAAATTGAAGTTCAATACATGCAGAGTTTTCCTTATAGTAAAAGAATATGAGCTGTAATATTTTAAAGTGGTATAAGTCGTTTATTCTTTTAAATGATTTTAATAATTATTATTTCATAATACAATTTAAAAGGTGTATAGGGTTTAAAAGTTAATCTTTGCTAAGTGTTAAGTAATAAACACGTTTATATTTTTAAAGCTCTTCAAATGGAAACCTTAAGATATCACTAATAAGAAAAAAAATAGCAGCTCCGATGATACATCCATACAATTTTTATAGGAGTCATATAAGATAACCGGACTACAACTATTTTATATAAAATATATTTAGTTAAATTCACACACGAGGACATTAACGGGAAGGTAATAAATCACACATTAAAGGGTAGCTAATGCGTGTAATAAAACATCTAACGGAATAAAGTGTAATAAAATAACTGACAATAATATTTTAAGGTTGGGAGTAACGAAAACCGTTAAGAGCCGTTATGCAGTTTATTACCGAGTAGTGTTAAAATATTCTCTATCACATAAAACGCTTACTTCTGTAAAAGGATTATTAAATGTACCTTAATGCATAACACAAAATAAATGAACAAAAATCAACTGCCGAATTTTACGATCGTAGTCTGTTATAAAATGAATATCATACCAAAACCGTAATAATCCATTCGCTTATATTATCATTGGAAAGTAAAATAGAGAGAAAGATTCAGAAAATAATATAAGAACGCTTTATATAATATGTACTATATTAGGATATAATTTATAATCTCCTAATATTACAATTTTTTAATGAACGTAATTAAACTAATCAACTTCGGAGCCACATATTTGCCTCTGTCACACCTTCTGCCATTACTAACAATTATCCAGACACTCCAACATAAAAAAAAAAATGTTAAAGATTATATCAGAAACCAGAAACAGGAAAATTTCACTCTTCAAAATAAATAAGTCAATTAATTAAAAGAATCAATAACTTATCTCAAAGCATAGTCCATAAATTAAATAGCCGTAACTAAAGCAATTAACTTCTGAAAATTAAAAACGTACCAGAAGATATGATGATAATGCATCAATAAACATTAGATACAGTCAGATTTAAACCAATAAATGCCTACATACAGGAATGGGAATACAAATTGGTTAATCTGTAGCGTCGGTGAATAACAGGTTAAATCTAATCTTGCCCAAAATGAGATAATCGTATCGTATTGAAGGAACCTGAATCGAGTTATTCTCCTAGAGCATAAGTGGTTTAGATCAGGCCTTGGCTTCAAATGAAGTGATTACTAACATTATAAGTCCGTTCTCAGCCTAATACTAATATAATAAGACGATTTCGGTTCCCTAAGTACAATTAATTTATTTTGAACAAATTTGACTAAACTTGTTTACATGTATTCATAGTGTTTATCTTCGGTTGAGGTTCATGACAACACGCCCATTTTTTTTTTCAGTACTGACTCAAAGGAAACCTTTGCCTACCAATAATGATACTTCGTAGTAAATGGTTGGTTTAATTATGAAGCTTAAATAAAGATGTAATAGTTTTTTTATTATATAAACGGTATTGATAAAAAATAATTTTATTAAATAAAACAATGTATCCAAAAAACGATGAAATTTTATAATATATAAAAGTACCAAAAACTCTTTATTTAAAAATGTAAAATGTGAACAAAATATAAAAATTTGGTCAAGAAACGATGGGATGAATTTTCGTTACTATTATATATATTACAGAAGATAACAGACTGGAATATGAAATAAAGGCGAGGATTGAAAACGGTAACAGATGCTATTGGTCCCTCAGAAACGTGATCGGAAATAGAGCTGTACCCCGTAGTCTCAAAATAAGGGTATATAAGGCGATACTTCGTCCTGTCGTTGCCTATGGCGGGGAGAGGTGGACTCTAACCAAACAGCATGAGAGATTATTGAATACATGGGAGAGAAAGATTCTTAGAAGAGTCTATGGCCCAACCAAGGAAGGAAATTGTTTCCGCATGAAAAGGGACCAAGAACTTTAGGACTTATATGGAGAACCTGACATAGTTTATTGTATTAAAAAAGCAAGATTGAGATGGTTGGGGCAAGTTCACATAATGAACAAAAAAAGGCCTCCAAAGCTGATTCTGGAGGGACGTCCAGACGGAGAAAGAGGAAGAGGAAGGCCTAGAATGCGATGGCTGGTCGATGGGGAAGCAGACCTTAAGGTCCTGGGGGTAAGAACATGCAGAAGAGCAGCGAGAGATCGGTCAAAGTGGAGGAGAATTGTTGAGGACACCAAGGCCCTCCATGGACCATAGCGCCATGTGATGATGATGATATATATATAAAATAAAATAAATAATCAGAGTGAAGTATATGTAAATTTATAATTCTGAAAGTCTACGTATCGGTCTTAACTTCAGAACCATCATTGGAGTTGAAATTAAATCAGAGATACAAGATACAACGATAAACATGAGATATTTGAGAAAAAAAAGCTCAGTAATCTTAAAGAAGGTGGTCTTTCTACTTGTGTATTGGTACCCTGTGTTCTGGTACCCAAGAAACCTATCTCCTTATCTTGTGAAAGCCCTTCTTATCACCCGTCTCATATGCGTTATTTTCTGTATTTTTTTGTCTTGTTAATTCTGTTTATTGTCATTTAAAATGTCTGTATTGTTTATTAAATTCCATTTTCCGCTTTTGTCTTATTCCTTTTGTCATTACCAATTTAAAGTGAAAAGAATAACACTTTAGGAATAGACGTCTATACAAGAAGAAGCTGTTAAATACTTCCAGAAGTTCGGAATATTATGTGAAAAAGGTCATTAAATGGATTTTGACGAGGATAGAAATGGAGATGTTTTCGTCGAAAGTGTTGGGTAATTATTTATATAATCATCATCATCATAATCAATCCTCTTTACCGCCTAAGCAGTGTGAGGAGGAATTTTGCACAGCCTTCTCCAGCTCTCCCGGTCTTCTGCAACTGTGCTCTTCTGCCCCAGGAGTCCCCTCTTCTCAAAGTTATTACTCACCTCTTCTTCCCACTTCCTCCTAGGTCGTCCTCTTTCTCGTTTTCCCTCCACTTTGTATAAAAATTATTTATATAAAGAAGAGGAATCTCGAATATTTAGTATAGAGCGGGATGTCGCTTCGAGATGAGTCACAAGTTTTAAGTTTTCGTTAGTTTTCCAATTAATATATTAAAAGTTGTCATGAGCTTTGGTATGAAAAAGGGGATGTAATTAATGGGTAAGGTGTATATTTCGGTGATCATTTCACCTAGAACAAAAAGGTTCAACATATCTCATCTGTATTTCGAAATGTTAGTTGAAACTTTAAGTTCTTGACGAAATGATTACTATAATCTACTCATTACTCATAATTACATTCTATTTTCCATACTAAACCTCACTGTAGCATGTATGTTTTGTAAAATATTAAAAAATGAAACGAATAAAAAGTTAAAACTTGTGACTCAACTCGTAGCAACTACCTACAAAACAGATACCTCAATTTCCATTAATATGAATAAGTAGATAAGTGTCATCAGTATCAGAATTGTCGGAGTTTGTAAATGATGGCGGATAACAGTTCCTGGATACCGGCTAATATACAAGTACCTCTTTAATTGTAATCTCTAATTTAATTTCAGCTCCGGAGATGGGCCATACTAATTAATTTACATTTCCTGCATGTTTGACTATTAATTACACCATATTGTCAACCATCAGGTATCAACATATAAAAAGTAGAGCCCGACAAGACAGCTGGGAATCGAACCGGATTCCTTTGGAAGACGAGATAGGGATCGGAATCAGCGTGAAAGTTCGCTGCAGAAAGGAGTCCTACAGCCTGGAACACTCTTCCTGGTCCCTCAAGCAGATCCTTATCGTCTGGAGAAGGTGTAGCTGGAGACGGCGCTGGAAGAGCTCACGACGTACCTTCCCTCAAAGAGATCACGTGGTACTCTTACTGAATGGCGCCGACTACTCAAGGAGAACCTGTCAAGGCCGACTTGTGAGAATTCCAAATGAATCGACAACCATCGCTTCCTGTTTATTCTAATTCCATTGACTGTTTCCAAACATCACGAAACCTCGTAGTACAAATCCTTGTAGCATTCTTTCTTCAGGTAAGTCCGGGACTTCCCTCTGCCTTCATCAACTTGCTCATAACGGACTGTGTATCACTTCTCAAGTTTCTTTAGAAGTGAAAACTAATCTTTGAAAGATTTTGGGTAGGGGAAAACCAATTGGTTCGCGTCACCGACATGCTTGTGACGTGTTGCGCCAGACTGGCAACGCGCTACGGCCTGTGTATGATTAATACAATTTGTTTTAATCAACATTGGTTTAGATGTTAGAATTCGAATGATATAAGAACAATAAGTAAGGTATCTGTTCCGCATGTTGTCGCCTGAAGATGAGTGACATGTTGTAACTTTATTCGTTTAATTTTTAAATTTTTAAAAAATCCAAGTAATCATGAGCTTTAGTTTAGGAAAGAGAAAGTAATTAAGGGAAATGTATATACTTTGGTAATCATTTCATCAAAAATTCTACAGGCGTTGATGACCCTAGGGTTTTACGCCTCTAAGCAACAACAAACAAACAAACAATTTCATCAAAAATAAAAATGTCTACTAACCTTTCGAAGTATAGATGGAATGATTACCGAATTATATACATTTCCCATAATTAGATTATCTCAATTATATAAAGCTCACGATAACTTGTATTTTTGGAAAATATTAAAAGGAAAATGAAGGAAAAGTTAAAACTTCTTGTGAATCAAATCGAAGCGACGATCTGAAGAATAATTACCAGTAATAATATTGCATTACATATTAATAATAATATTACTAATTATGTATATCTTGTATTAATCTTGCGCATACATCATATAATAAACTACACGGAAATGTAAATAATTAATGATAGAAGTGCCATAGATGTGAAAGCCAGGTAAATCTTAATAATTTAAATTTAAAAATTATGAAATTTAAACAATTGAGACTATAATTGATCTAAAAATTCATATAAAAAACGTAGTGATTCCAAATTATTGAATTTTCCTTTCAGTCGGCTGTCCTCATAATTTGTTTGGTTATTTATTGAAGTTTTTACTGTTATGACTAACAGGATGATATTTTCTATAAACATTAATATAATAATGATAATGTTTAGCGAACCCTAAGGCTCGACGCCGATACCACCAATCAATTCGTACAAACTTGTGTCCAAGGACTATCAGACCCGAATCCACCAGATCAATCTTAACGCAATCTTCCTACATACGTCTCGGTCTACCCATTTACCACTATTTAATTTTTTTTTAAATGATAATCATCTGTTTTTGTATATTTCTTGTTTTCTCCTACAATATTTATTTTAACGTTTTCTATTATTTCTGACTTATTTGTTATCCTTATTATCCTTATATAATGACTTATTATTATCCTTTTGTTATCCTGAACTTAGACCGAAACTACAGCAATTCAAAAGGCTTTTTCTATATAACCCTAGACCTTCATATAAATTAAGGCCAATTGTGGAGTCTATAGAAGCAGAAATAAAGTTTTGACGAGAATAATGGGAGGACGGCTACTAACGCTTTTGAAGAAAATTATCAATAATTTATTTAAATAATTAATTTTTTTAAATATTAGAAATAACTACAATAAATAAATGTTTTATTTAAATTATTTTAAAAGAAAAAATAAGGCCCGTCAGATAATAGTTACGCTGATACAAGAATGTTCAAGAACAACTTTGATGTAAAAATTCAAATCTTAAATTTTAAAAATGCAAAATGACATTTTATTTTTAAAAACTGAATTAATAAATATAATTTTGGATAAAATCCAGAAACATCTAAATAGATTTATTAATAATTCCTTCACTGAATGAAAACCTATTTCCAGTCATTTGTGCCTTACAACTTTATTATATGGAAACGTTTCGACTATATGTCATTTTCCATCCATCTAAGAACTTCTTTATCATCTAAGAAGAGTTATAAGTCAACATTTCTCTGTAAATTATTAAATACAATAATAACAATATAACAAATACACATTTCTTAAAATCGTCCATAAATAGAAGTAAGTATAGATACCTTTTTTTATTATTCATTGTCCTTTACTAAAATTTTTTTCTTGAAGGTCCATTGTCCTCCATGGTCCTTTTGTTAATAGTTTAAACTTTGGTCTCTATTTATACAATAGTTTATTTATATTTACATACTAACAATTTTTTCTCATTTAAATCTACCATAATTAAATTACAAATTAAAAAAACTATACGTAAAATTTATTAAGTTAACATTATTTTTTTTAAATATATTTTTATACATTCTTAATTTAAATAAGTCAGATAGGACTGAAATTGGGATATCTAGGTAACTGTTGGGAGGTTATAGTGCTGGGTTATAGTCCAGTTTACATCCTTTCAAAAAAAACAACAAAAAAAAAACAGATTTATTATTCCAAGCTATTTCATAATAAAAGAAAACCAAAACAAAGATATAAAAATTCATTAAATTAATTTAATTAAATACCAACAACAGCTGGGACCTCCCGCGCATCCTTGTTTTACATAAATTCGATTAAATTATTCAATTTATCAAATTCGACTGAAAAGAAGCTGGACTCGGACGCCACAATGAAGACCCTTCAAATGAATAAGCAATCTTCCTTGTAATTTAAAAAACAGGTTTCCCTTTGCCTCGCCCGAGAACTGAGGCTCGACATTCCGGGATAATTTACATAATATAACAAAAGTTACCGAATATATTACATCGAAATTCTTATAAATCTACAAGAAATGGCGGGTATAAACTAAACAAAGCACGGTAAGAGATGTAAGAATAAGTATTTTATTATAGTACATTAAATAATAATAAAGAATAAGTACAATATATACTACATTTGCAAAGTTAATTCAGCAATATTAGTGGGTAGTTTGCCTACTTGCCTTTTCTTACTAGCCATTATATCTCCAGTAGTGGTCCATCGACGGATTTGTGTAAGCAGAGATTGGTGGTATCGGCATCGAACCTTTGGTTTCTCCAAGATTTATATTACTATATCTGCACCCCTGATGAATAAGTAGTGATTTTCGTCTAGAGAGAGTTGACTGTATATACGGGAACGAAATCGTGTCATTCACGTACTTTTTGTCTTGAAATGGAGTTGTAACATAAGGAATAACTCCATTTCAAGCCAATGACCCTCATTCAATACAAAAATATAACGATTTCGTTTCTTCAAGTACAAGAGACTCAGTTTGAAGACAATCCGACTTAACCGCATATTTAACGGGGCTGTAGACATATCATTTATAATAATTGTTGTATTATTTAATACAGTTAACATTTCAATAAACAAAAAAAAAAAAAAAATGCTAAGTGACAATAGTATTAGCATAGGAAACTAAATAATTGTCTCAAAATGTCCTAGAATCATTTAAAATGTATACATATTTATACTACATATATTTTTACATAGGTAGCTTATAAATTTACTCTAATAAGAATAGATGTCTCCGAACAGCTACTTCAGGTTCAATGCATGAATACTTCTAAAGGCCATTTACCTGTTGTTATTTTGGTAATATGTATATTTAGAAAAATTTATAAAAAACAACAACATACGTATGTCTTGTAAGAGTACTAAAAGTACCAGAAACATTGACACTATTTCCATTAGGCAAGATTAATATTGTACATTCATACCACTCAATAATTTAACCATTAATAAATAATTTAAGAATTATATACTTAATTCAATTTAATCCGTTAGCAGCTGGGGATGGATCATATGGTATCTAGGAACCTCGTGCTGCTCATCCAGCCTCTATAAAGTGCGTACCCAAAATAAAGGGGAAAATCTGGCAGTTGAGCTTGATCTAGGACAAATCACCTCCCTGCACAACCGTTGTCCGTTAAACAGTACAGTCTCTAACATAAACTGAACCCCAGAGCCGTTCAGGGGTTATAGTGTTGTTTTTTTTATACTTAATTCAACGACCTTGCAAAAATACTTGGCTGTTCTACTTTCTAATAACATCCACATGCCTAGAGGAAAACGCACCCAACACAAACTACACCCAAAACCGTTCTCGAATTCCGGGAATACCGAACAAGATATGCTCTCACAACCTCCTTAAAGCTATGAAGAAAAGCAAATATATGTGGTAGCCATTGCACATGAAGTTGGAAAAATGAATTACAAGATACACACAATGAATTTTAATTTTCCGATAAAAAAATTAAAGAAAATTATTGTTAGGAAGAATTTGAGTAAATGCAATTTTTATTCAGACTTGGATGGACACTTTGGGATCTGCAGACAGTCCTGGGGCTCACATAGACTCTATAAAGTGGGTAGCCTTAATTGGGAGCTGGTGGGTGACAAATCACCTACTTGCACAACCGTTGTCTTAGAAACAGAACTGTCTTTACCTTAATTATTTATTATAAGGTAGTTAAATTAAATATAAGGTAAGTAATGAAACAGGTGAGAAATGGGTCAATGGTAGAGCGTTGAGTTGCTGTTTTGAGGTTAAGGGTCTAGTAATGTTGTTGTGCCAGATAAATTACTTAATCAGTTAACATACTTGGAAGGGCCACGTGAGATCTACTGAACCTCCAGGCCGTAAGCCTGCTTCTATGAAGTGAGTACCCTCTCTTAAAATGGTGGCGGATGAGCAACATCACGGACAAATCACCTTCCTGCACAATCATTCTCTTAGAAACAGTACTGTCTCCAACATTTACTAAACACAAGACTCTTCATGGGTTGTAGTGGACAAATTATATGGTTTTTTTTTTACGTTTGCTTTAACTGTTCTTATAAGTCGCCCAATTTGTGCCTGTTTTTTTTTTTTTTGCCATTCTTAAAGCCATTCTTATTGAGCCGATAAACAGGAGTTATGTTTTTTTCTTCAGATATTTAAAAATTTACTTAAAGTAGATAAATGAGTGTTTAGCTATCCCGAAGGCGCGATCACCAATCTCTGCTCACACACTTCCGTCCACAGACCCCTGCTGCAGATAAAACGGCATATATAATAATGAGGCAGATATACGGCAGGTAGGCAAATTAGCCACGATTTATCTTAGGAATTCGTTCATTACATTTCCATGCCCAGAAACTTTACGGCCCATCGTAATCTCCGTGACGCTATCACTTGAATAATATTAACCGGGAGCATAATATTAAGCAAGCTTCGCAGTTCCACGTTCTGAAACCTCTCAAATTCTCAAGTGGTCTCATCCTTTAATGGACCGAATATTTTTGCAACACCTTATTTTCGCTTAAGAATTGTTCATCCCTCAGCGTTAGAGGCTACGTTTCACATCCTTAAAGAAGAGTAGGAAGGGTGATAAATTTACTTTATTTGCGATAATTTAATTGAAAAAAATTAACTACGCAGATAAGAAAAAATCTCTTAATCTAACCCCAATCTGTCACTTTTTGAACATAATTTCCCTTGAACATA
This sequence comes from Troilus luridus, assembly GCA_964056705.1. NCBI lineage: Eukaryota > Metazoa > Arthropoda > Insecta > Hemiptera > Pentatomidae > Troilus > Troilus luridus. The sequence continues at coordinate 69,590,135 of OZ057415.1, read as the reverse complement.
AAACTGAATTACGTTTCATTACCCTGAGACCGGTGGGAGTAAACTCGGAATTTTTGGGCAGCGGAGGCCGTAAAAGACAAGAAAAAGGATCATAAAATCCTCCAAGGAGGCCTGAAGGGGGAGGGAAGAAAACCCCCCAGCAATTCGAATTAAAGATGTAGGAAGAGACAGGGTAGATTAGGAAATGCGGTCGGTAGCGGAAGGCAGGCGCTAAGTTCTCATAGGGTCCAACCCACGGGACCAAGATCTCCTGAAATATTCCTCCGCCTCCAGCAATAACCTCTTTTAGCCTCCTCCTCAATCAATAATCCAGCCCCGTCCCAAAGGTACAGCTCCGTGTGTTCTCTTCTGGATAGCTGGGACCTACACCACAGGTCCCAGATATTTTTTTCATTTGTTCCGTGTAACGCCACTTTATGCTGCAATGGTTAATCGGATAATGCTAGAGTAGGAGTCTGAAAATATTGCCTATCCAGGTTTAATTAGTATTTGCGAACCCGCGATCTGAGGAATTATGGTGTTGTCCTCAGTAATTAATCGACAGGCGACCCCTTGAGACAAGAAGGATGACTGGGCGTAGGTTGGTAAATTTCGTTTGCAAGCAATTGGTGGCAACGGCATCGAACCTTCGGGTTCGCTAAGCCTTATATTATTACTGCCTAATGTTTACATACGGATTGAAATCTCAATCTACCTGGGATGATAGGTGTTTCTCTTCATTAAGGGTACACCCTTTATAGGGACTGAGTAGGCCTGCAGAACCCACAAAACGGGAACATAGATATTCAAAGAATAAATAATTTACATGCCTTAGCCGGATTCCAACCACGGATCTACAGCACAGTAACACTGAGAGTTTTGAAGGATGTGTGTAAAAAAATAATAAGAGGTTGAGCAGTGATTTATGCCATGCATTTAATTATAGAACCTACCACAGCTATTCGGTGCTTTTTTTTAAGTACTTGCCCAGGAACTTATCATCGATGGCATGCCGGCCATTACCAGGACTTTCGTTAACCGCCCGGAGAAAGTACTTTTGCTTCACCCTTGGACGCTATCGACGGAACAGGTCTTTGCGAAATTGGTTGTGCCGGAGCACGATTTGAATATTTTGAGAACGTGTCCCTGGCGATTGTTAGCAAGGGCGATCGAGTTTTATGGTCCGGAACGGAGCGAATTTCACTGATAAATAAGTGTTCCGTTTTAATCTTTAGCAGATTATTAAATGTCTTGGATTGAATTTACAGTTTTGAATTATAGCATTGTCTGTTCCCGTGTTCCTTTTCCGATCGATTTAATTGTTTGTCTGCATCCCCAACCTTCAACGAATCAGTGTTTAACAGCAGAAAAAATGTACCTCCAAACCAATACAGGGCACTGATTATATTAATATATATATATATATATATATATATATATATATATATATATATATATATATATATATAGGGAAGGGAGGTGGTAGACCTGTCATGCCGAAACAGTTCAAATATCGCTCAAATCAGTGGCAGATAAATTATTTTATTTTATCTAAGGTCACAGATTCTAAAGGCCCGCTTTCGGAGGGAATCCTTAATTGCTAAAAACAATCATCCTTGGTGTATTCTACATTTTTTTAAATGTCCTATATTAAAGAGATTTAAATCCATTTTTAACTATTTCGCTTAAGGCAATACAATAAAATGCTTAGCGAACACGAAGCATCGAATCCGATACCACCAATTGCTCGCAAACTTCCATCCACGGCTCATCACTGAAACCCATAAGGCCGCCCTTAACGAAATTACTCCACCTACGCCTCGGTCTACCCTTCGTCGGGCGTTTTTCGACTCAGAGATTATAATCATTCTAGAAAATCGTTCGTTAGGGAGCAAAATAACCTTCAGCATGTCAACTCAGCACTTATGCCGAAGGTCATGGGTTCAAATCCAGCTGTGGCAGATAATTAATTTAATCTATAACAGCCACGGATGGACCCTGAGGGATCTGGAAACTGGTGTCTGAGGGTCATTCAGCCTCTCTTGAGCGTGGTCTAGCAGAAATCATCTCCCTGCACAACTAGTTGCTTAGAAAGAGTACAGTCTATACCATCTACTGAACCCAAGATCCTTCATAGCTTGTAGTAGTACTGGTAAACTAAACTAAACAAGACAACATCCTCCAGAGCAGAGCCAGTCACAGTTCCTTGCAACAGCTCACAACTCAACCGTGGACGCGGGGTGAGGAACCTCGTTAATAGGGACCGCCTTTCTAAGCAGAGTCTTGTATCATTGTTCTATTAATACAGTTTGTAGTTATGAACACAATGATTACTTTCACGCATTCCAAATTATCAGATATAAAAATTAATATCTATTAAGATAAGTGTAAGGGAGAATAACATGCGTATTAATTAAAATGCCGACCGGATGGGAAGCTCTGAGGTGTAGACCGATGCATAGGTGGGAGAATTGAGTTAGAGTGATCTGGCGGATTTGGGTTTGGGTAGTGGTCCTTGGTAGTGTGTAAGCAGAGATGGCTGGTATCGGCATCGGGCCTTCGGGTTCGCTAAGCCTTATTATATTTTTAAAATAAACTTTATCTTTATTACGGCTTAGTAGAAAAACTTAGCGAAGTACATAAACATTTATGCTAGAATATTTGCATTCCAATTGCACACGAATCCACGAAAGGTCTATAAAACGTTGGGAGTGCTCTTGCCTAAATAAATTTTTCACTCGAACTACACCTTCCTCTTTCCCCGTTTGTTAGTTTTTACACCTTCGGACCTTCCATTACTCGTATTAGATATTAAATTACAATTTACAACCCCCAGGGAGAACTACGTACAGTTCTGAGCCTTTTAAATTAATAGCAATAGAGTCTCCTGCCCGGGCAAGGAGTACTTTTGGAAGATTAATGGCCCACTCAAATTCCATCTCGGCTTGTACCAACAATAATTCAAGTATTAATCATACAGGGGGTAGAAGCGTGGTACTTGCAATAATTGGTTCAAATAACTATAAATCAATAAATAAAAATAATTAAGGGGACTAATTAATAATAAACTAGGAGTTAATTAATAATTTTATTGTATTTTCGTCCACTTGATAGTTTTAAAGAGTGATAATACCCGAAAAATTGAACTAGGCAATTTTAATAAACTGTTTCTACGACAACGGTTTTTACTTAATAATTTAGTCTTATGGCAAACGTAATCACCTAAATTGTTATATGATGGTGGTTTCCTTGATAGAAAAGTATTTCTCTTGATGTAGAAGTGTTCGACCACATTTGAAATGTGTATTTAGAAATTCGTTAAGGGTTCAGTAGTAACTATATCTGTAAATATAAAAAAAAACTATGCAACTGCAACCATTAAGGGTCTTGGGTTCAGTACATAATAGAGACTCCTCTTTACATAGGAAACGGTTGGGCAGGAAGGTGGTTTATCCAAGATCACACTCAGCCGCCAGGCATAAAGGATATCTAATTTTATAAAAGCTGGGTGGGCCCAGGAAGGACTTCAGCCGATCCGTTGTTAACAGATTAAATTGTTTATCAATCGCAGGGGGGATATCAACTCAGCGCTTTACCCACGCAGCCACCCCCCTCCACAGATAAAGAATAATATCTCATGTGCTTATATATAAAACTTATAATCATATCGAGCATGCTGAATTTAAAATAATGATAATAAATAATGTGTTAGTGTATTTTCATATCTAGCAAAATAACACTTGGGTATTATTTATTTATTGTTAAGATGGTGAAACATAATTTTATTTCTTTAACTTTGTTTCTATGCAATTATTACTTTACTAATCAATTGATTAATTACTAGTCAAAAAGCTAAAAGTTTAAAAAAATATTTTTCCTACTTTATTTAACCGATTCTCTTAGACATATTGAGAAAAGAATAAATGAAAAATTTAGCGGACGACTAAAAAAAAAGTAAAATTCATGCATTCTTAAAAACATTACTCGTTCCAATATTCTTTTTGATATTATTATTTTTATTCTAATTATTATATTATTATAACATACAGTATTATATCCCTCTGAATATCATAATTATTATTTTTGGTATTACTGTGAATATTCAGTTAGAAGTTTCCATTATTAATTATTCGTAAATATCTTAACTTATGTATGAACGCAAAAAATCTATTTTACAATAAATTTTATTTTACCATATTCTTGCATGTTCTAAAAACTAATTAAAGTATTTCCATGGTTTTTACTTATACAAATTTATAATTATTAGTATAAATATTATTTATTTTTTTTAATAAATTCCGAATACTTCGTTTGAAGTGGTCATTATTCTTTTTTATTTCGAAAATAACATGAGGAAGGAAATAAAACAATGCAAAGGATTTATTTTTATTTTACTATCTTCTGATACGTTCCACGACAAATTTAATATGGCATTTGCATGTTTTTGTTTTTTGCTTTTCCGAACATCGGAAAAATTAGACCAATTCCCTTTTCAGGATGGAAGCGAAGGAATCCCCCACATTTTCTGCTAATAAGTTTTTTTTGTGGAGAGAGGAAGACTAGATGCCCCGGTTATTAGCAAAGAACGCTTCCCCGTCACGAATTGCGTCAGCAAATTGGTATTACTCCATTGAATCATTTCCATCAATGGAAGTCTGACGAGTCAACATCCTCTTACGGAAAATCTCCTTCAACATGCTCCTCGGCATTGTCTATGTTTGGTAAAAGTGAGAAACCTTTTTTCTATAATAGGAACTTAATTCTATAAACAGATTTAATATAACTTAAGATAAAAAAATAATGTCACATTTCTTATATACCGATATCACATTGATATTTCTTTTATATGCATTCTTGCTTGTGAAAGAATGATAGGCATTCAGGATATATGAGTGTATATTAAAATTATTGTATCTGGTATGTCAGTAAGTGAAATATAACACTGAGATAATGTTGTTTCAAAATGTTTTTTAAAAATTTACATTTTAGTTTTCCCTTATATAAATTTTTTTTAAATGTTAATTATTTAAATTAAACATGTAAACAAACAATACGTGCCGAATGCCTCTAAATATTATAGAACCTGGATAAGGTAATTTTACAGAAGCAAAAAACTGTTTTGACAACAATAAGCTCAAGTTCAAAATGGTAAATACCAGCGTTCATAGAAATGAAGCCAGTACCAGTTCAGATTTACTCCTTAATCTATCCTACTATACTAGTACTAGTATTTGTTACTACATTTTTTAATAATAATAAAGTCATTATTTATTATGGGGGGAAGCACCTTTAGAATAAATATACAGGCATTAATATATGAGCTGAAATTACATAAAAAATATTTTATGAAAGAACTAAAAAGTGATTTATTTTCTTTACTTACGACCTTTTCCATGTCAACACCTTAATTATCAAGTTAAACAATAATAAACATCCATGACTTTAAAATAATAAAAAAAGGGACATTTTATATATCCTGATATCAAACTTTTTTAAAATTTCAAAGTTTTATTGTTATATTTTTAGGATCAACCATAACATATTCTTCTAAAATTAAATACGAACACAAGTTTCCTACATTTTAAAAACACCCTCTAATAATTTAGTAAGGATGTGTAAAGAATCGTAAACTTACTAACTTACACTTCGGAGATAAAATCAACAATCATTGGTAACTCACCTGAAAAAGAAGAAATAAAAATATCAGTATAAGTTGAGAAAATCAATAAATATTAGGGTAATAATAATTTTAAAATATTACATAAACATTCTGTTTCAAATTTATAAGCAAATTTCCAAGTTAAACTATGTAAATATACATATATATACAATATATATTAGAAAAATATTAGAAAAGCTCTTAGAAGATCCAAACATTCTATTAAATTTTCATAAACCTGAACATTTCTGTTCATCCAATGCTACCTTTAGTAATATAGATTTATCCTTCTGTAGCTCTATATAATATATATATATATATATAGCTACTATGATGTGGGATACTTTTGATGAATTATTTGATAGCGACCATTTTCCTCTGAAACATTAATTTGTAAACATGACAGAAGAACCACTAAAAACTACCAGATGGAATCTAAAATCTCCTGACTGGTCAAAATATACCCAATCTATTGAATTGATGTTAGTCAACAAATTACCCTTATCCAAGACGGCAAACATAGATAAATTAGCCGGGGAAACAAAGAGTACCTGTAAAAAGTTTGTAGTTCATTGGTGGATTAATGATTCCAGGGAAGCAGTAAAATCTGCCAAAATATCATTCAACAGATTTCAAAGACGCAAAACAATGGAAAACCTGATTGAATACAAAAAGAAAAGAGCTTGCTGTCGTAGGACTATCAAGGAATAAAAAAAAAAATCTGTTGGGAACGATACCTCAATAGTCTTAACGAATCAGCTCTTATCAAAGAAACTTGGGAAAAAATAAGAAAATTAATAATAAAGTAACATCATTAAAAACCAACGGAGGTAAAACCATTACCGATTTTAACGGTATTGCTTAAACATTGGGTAATCATTTCTCTCTCCAATCATCAACATCTCATTACATGATTCCTCCAAAACCAGTCGTGATTGATCACCCATGCCCCACTTCTTAAACACTCTATTACAAGAAAGAGAATTAGAAGAATGTCTCAAGAATATGAAAGGGTCCTCCAGGGCCCGATGACATACCGGCCGTATTCCTTAAGAAATTGCCCCATCAGGTAAAAAATACCTTCTCTGCATATATAATACCATTTTGGACCCAAAATGTCTTCCCAACTTGGTGGAAAAAGTCTACTACAATCCCAATATTAAAGCCAAATAAAAATTAATGTCAGTATTAATGTAATTTTTAATAAAAATTAAGGCCAGTATCCTTGACTTGTACTATGTGATTTTTAATGTAAATAATAATGTTTTAATTAAATTATACCTTAAATAATTAAAAATCAAAGAGTTCTTTAAAAAAAAAAGGTGGAATAAATATTTTTTACATAAAAATTCTGTAATAAAGTAATTTAAATTTTAAGTAAAGGTCCCTCTAAACAGTCTACAATATACATAGCCGTGGTTTGTAATTTCATGTTACATTTTTCAATTATAAATAAAAATATTTTATATTATAAAAAACTTATTTATGTAATGAAGATAAATAAAAACATCCAAAAAATATGTCATCATATAATAACTAAAAAACACTTCAAACTCTACAGCAAATGGTTTTAACTAATCTAAAACCACAATATTGACGAGTACGAGACGATTTTAGAAATTGATTTCAGCAATGGTGAGTAATAACATACACATTAATATTGATTAATTATTAATATTAGACGAAGGTAAGTTACTTTTTATCCAAGGCATTGATGACTTGAGAGTTTAACGTCCTAATATAAAATAGAGTTGTAACGTAAATTATTATGTATTATTTAAATTATAGGGGCATAAACGAACATGAACTAACTATGCGATATAATTCTATATGTTCACTTATTTAGTTGCTTTTAATGTCTTTAAAAAAATTTAAATTTGAATATGTGCAAAAAAAAAAAAAAATCCTTTACATTTATATATAACAAATAACTTTTATTTATGTCCTGACCATGGATATATAAAAACCTGTACCACTACAACCCTTGCATTAATGCACCAGGCAACACATAGAACAGGTATAGGCTATCATTATCATAGTCAGGACCAATTTATTCCGAAGTAAAAAGGATTAATAAAATACTGTACCAATACAACCATTGAAAGAATCTGGGGTTCAGTACATGATAGAGACTGTGCAGGGAAGTCATTTGTATTAAATCAAGCTCAACAGCCAGATGTTCCCCTTATTTTGGGGATCCACTTTATAGAGGGTGGATGAGCCACGAGAGGATCCTAGATACCATAGGATCCATTGCCGGCCGGTCAGCAACGGGATTTGGACCCATGACCAGGCATTGCAACTCTGTGCTCTACCACTGAGCCGCTCCGCTCCTTGAGCGTGAATATATAATGAATTAATTTCCGTTCATAAAGTGTGTAAATAAAAAATATATATATATGTTTTACAAGGGATAATTTGCGCTACTATAAACATAAAAGAGGTTTACACTTCTCGAAAGTTCGGAAAACACCGCATTAATGCGATGCTCTCTAAAAAAATACAGACTTTGTGAATTGGTTCTTTGCATATACTACTTAGCTTAAACTCTTACCGGAGTTATAAATTTCGAAAATCCGGATCTCGAATGGAAAGAAAAAATATATGTAATTTTTCGAAAAATTAGAAAGACTGACTTGATACCTAAATGAACACAGGCTTGGACACAAAGCAGCCGAAAGCGGATACCCGCGAACTACTATCCTGATTCCGAAGGAGCCCTATAATCCCAACAATGAGGGCAGACTGAAAGCAAAACTTGGCAAATCTTCTAAAGGCTATGGTAGAAGGTGATTGGCGAATTCGGGCCCGTAAACCAGCGAGAGAGAGTTATTGATGGCCCAGGGGGGATTTCTTCTGTCTCCGAACCTTATAATGGTCCTCTTACTACACGACCTTCGCGAAGAGGCCTGGATAGGAGCTCATTCCCATGGGATCGCTGGAGACTGGTACGGGACAGGACTATGGCCGGGGGAGTATAGTTATCTTCTGCTAGGAAGATAACACTGATAAGTAATTGCAATTAATAACCTACTAAGGAAAAGATTCGTTATATATTATTATTATAGTCGTAAATCTTCGGAAGTGGAAGACGCTAAGTTAAGATGGTTCACCTTTGGGGGTTCTTGTTCTTCTTATTTGCCCACCAGGTTTTCGTTCTTTGCGAGAATTCAGATTTTCTTTCTTCAATCCGTTTTGTTCCAGTTCTCGGCGCTTTTGTCTCTGGCTTAACCTCCCATTTCTTAATTCAAGTTTAAAATTGTTTCTTGTGCTCATGTCTTAATTAGTATTTTTGGCTAATTCCAAGTCTTTCTTAATATTTTGGATCAATTCCCCTCCATTAGCAAGGGATGCTACGTAGTTTAATATTCTTTTTGTGAGTCTGTGATCGGGAAGCCTCATTAAGTAGCCATAGAATTTAAGACGTATTTACCTCATGTCTATCTCTGTGTTAGAATATTCTTCAATTTTAGATGTTTTCTGCCATCAATAACCTTCTTCGGTCAATCCTAGTCCCAGATTTTTTCTAATTATTTTCCTTTCCTCTTTATTTAGACCTTCCTTATCTTTTTTTTGGTAAGTGTCAAGGTTATGCTGGTATTTAACATTGTCAGTTTAATTACCGTATTATAAGGTTTAATTTATATATTTATGTATGATATAGTGAGAGAGAGCTTGCTTTTAACTTACTCCAAGATAATAGATTAAGTTTTTCATTTTTTTCTTCATCCATAAAAGGTATTGGAAGCGATATCGTTTTGCGTAGTTGGTTATAAAATTTTATTACCATAGAATTACCTGGCCTACAACATATTTCTGTAGTCTAATCCATTTGAACAATCCATAATTGTTGAGAGTTGATACCTATTTTTTTTGGGCTGAGCGGTAGTTTCTCATGAAGTCCCATATCAATTTTTGTCTAAATCCATCAAATACATTCGTTTAGGATTGTACAGGTGTGAATTCCTGGTCATCCATATGCTTAAGAAACAGATCTTATAATTTGACCAAACATTGGGAGGTGATAGAAGATTATTGAGTTTCAATTTCAAATCCTTGTACATTAAAACTATACCTGTCTAATTACTAGACTTCACCTCCTAAACATAGTTACAGTCACTATTTAGCAACCACATGACATTTTAAAAACATCCATTTTTTTTTAAAATATAAAATTTCTTAAACTGGCTGGTTACGTGATAAGATGAAAGATGAAGTATCGATGAGGAAGGCTTTTGAAAAAATTAATGATTGATCATGTAATTAATTATCGTTATCAGTGTGGGTTTCATATTTTCATGTAAGAGTAGGATTTAATGGCGAGCTTGGGCGTGATTTTGAGTGGGATGTCATTTCTATGCATAACTCCCAACTTATTTATTCATTTCATAAATAAATTAATTTTCAATTTTTTAAAAGAGAAATTCAACTTAAAAAAAGTTGCAACCATTACAATATTTAAAATTATAATAAAACTACCTTTGTTTAAAACAAAAAATATTCCTATTTTGAAGAGAAAAGATTTGCCCCCAGCCGGGATTCGAACCCGGATCTCCGCCTCACCGTGGCAACGCTCTAACCATTCTCTAATCTAACCATTGGCTAAACCGTTGCCACGGTGAGGCGGAGATCCGGGTTTGAATCCCGGCTGGGGGCAAATCTTTTTTCTTAAAATTAAAAATTAAAGCAACGATTAAAAAATTATAATAAATAACAAAAAATATTCCATAATACATCAAAGGATATAGACAAACTTCAAGGGATAAAATAAACAAGTAAAACATTAAATACATAAAAATAATTAATTTGATATTAAACTAGAAGATTTCTATACATGGATACCTATGTAGAATAACTGGATTTTTCAATTATTTGCTAAAGCTAAAATTGAAGAAAATATGGTTTTCAGAAGTGGGAAAGGACGCGGAGGAGCTGAAGATCACTTTAGAAGATATTAATGAGGGATCATCTTTGAAGGCAAAATTATACTAATCTATGGGTATTCAGAAAGTAACCAAAAAGATGCCGAACGGCGGAAAAAAGGAAGGATAACCACAGTTTAAGAATGAATGAGATCCGGGAACTAATAAAAACAGAAAAATGGCAGCGTTGAAAAAACCTAGTCCCTAGTGGGTTGTTCGGAAAAAAAACTAAAGGATATAAAAAAATATTCTGATATAATTAAGAAATTCAAATGTCTATTTTTTCTAATAATAATGAATACATTAAATATTAACAATATAAAAATTATAAGCATTAATATTATAGTCACTTTTTCTTAGAGTCTTATTACAATCCCTGAAAAAGACCTGCAATATGGTTTGAAACGTTGTTTACCAAGTAAATAGTACAACCCTATTTATGAAAATATGTCTCTGACCTCCACCTGGAGACTTTCAGTCCCCTACAATTACCTGAAAAGCCTGTACCATTACAAACCATAATGGTTATACTGGGTTCAGTACATGGTTGAGAATCTACTGATTCTAGGACAACTTGACTGAATTGAGTTCAATTCAAACTTTATTTAACATGTTATTTTAGTGAACAATATTAACGAAGTACACAATCAACAAGAATATCACTGCCTAACTTTAACGCAGCAATTCTAAAGCCCATAAAGAAGATAACGATGCGCAAGACTGGCGAATGCCATTTTATGTTAAATAATGAAAGGGTAAATAATGCAGGAAATGAAAGGACAAATATTTTCATCCCCGACTTTCATTAGAGAAAAAAGAACATGGAGGAATCGGCTACAGGAAGTCAAACAAGCCTTTATTAGGGATTAAATAAACTTTCTAGATATAATTGAACAATGCGAAATTTCAATTATATCCTGCGCAAAATAATTTTGAAAAGCTGAGTCTCATCGTGTTTTCGGTTCAGTCTATTTCAAGGGGTAACAGATTTACCTCAGAAAAAAAAGGATAATTTGTAAATCCATTCATTGATATTTTGGTCGTTAAAAATCATTTTAACATTTTCATGACAACCGTAAGCCTACAGAGATCATCAACATTCATATGATAAAATTTTATAAATAACAGAGTTTTTTTAACTTATAAAAATTATTCTTAATGATAGCTCTACACTAAACTTGAACTTAATTTGAATCCAGTAATATTTGATTTTTATTAAAAAGTGTTTAAGAACAATTTGCCCACTTGCTCACGTGTCAACAAACTCATTGAAACTCATTTCAATAATAAAAAATTATAAGATAATTATTGACAGGAAAATAGTTGACTGGAAGATCTAATGTGGGATATAGATAGTCAGAGGGTGCAGTCAAAAAAACACTAAATAAGACAACCTTATTTATTTTAAGTGCCAACGTTTCGACCTATGTTATAGGCCATCTTCGACCTATCTTGTAGCCATCTTGAGTGAGTTCAATTTAAACTTAAATTAACATGTTTTATTGAACAATAATAACAAAACTGAACTCATTACAGTAGCTCCAGCCTTCTGTCGGCCCTGAAGATGGCCTACAACGTAGGTCTAAACGTCGGCACCTATAATATATAAGGTTCTCTTATTTAGTGTTTTTTTGACTGCACCCCCAGACTATCTATATACCATATAAGATAATTAAGTTATCAACATTATTAAATTTGATCAATGCTGATTACGTCACACTGACGTGTCTAATTTGCTTATAAATTTTTATTGATCTCATTTTTATATTAAATGTATTTATTGTTATTATTAGGTTTAGTAAAGTACGGTTAAAATGGCTTTCCTGAATAAATAGAAATATTACAAAATTATGGTATGGTGTCCTTCACTTCCGGGGTACAGAACATTAGTATTGGTAAAGTGCCATTCATTAGGAAACACAAAGAAAAGAATTTATAAACTATTCTCTTGCCAGTAGATTTTTCTTTCTTTGAAAACCGTAAGTACCCATACCCGACCTGGCTACAGCTTGAAGACTACGGAAAAGTAGTAAGTGAGGAACTATGTCAGTGGTGGATACGGGAACTGACTTGACCATTGTCTGCTTTGAATAAAACATAGCTTCCTCCCGGAAGGACTTAATTTACCTGTCAATTGGCTTAAACTTGCTAAGCAGCATTGCAAGAACAAGAAGACTCCTGAGAAACCAGAAATAGGTTACTCCCAGATCACACGACTCAAGAGAGTTGGAATATAGATTACCAACACATATTTTTTTTAAAGTTAATTATAAATACAACGCTGATTTAGTTTATTAGTTCAAATACAAAAAATGAAGAAAGTTATATCCGATTAATCATTTAACGGTAGTCAAGCCTGCGCCGATTTCTATTTCGACTTATTTTATGTTTATAAGTTTCTGGAGTAATTTCTCTAAGTCATTTCCATTAATAAAAATCGAGTAATCAAAAACTCATTATATGTTGAATAGTTGTATTTGAAAGTTGTATAAGTCCATTTGTATCTAACAAAATCTTTTATTTTTAATTTGCAATGTGCTAAGTGATAAGAACATTAGTCCGTTTGTCCATAATTTTAAAGTAATTAAAGATATCGCGAATATAAAAAAATGGAATTATGCCACTTTCAAAAATAACAGCTCAATTGAAGCGTTTTGGTTTCAAAACCGGTTACATCCATTTTCAAAAATGTTTCAGTACTGATCAAAAAAGATCCAATTATAAAAAATAATCAATTTAACTAAATGATTTTTATCAGTTTTCGTTATTTTGCTAAGAATACACTTAAAACAATAATTACTGATAATTTTTTTAGATATTCTCTTTTTTTAAATCTCATTTATTATAAAAAATATGTTGGATATACTTTGATCGGAAAATACCTGATTAAGTTAACGGTTCATGAAAAATTAATGAATTCATAAAATAAAACATTTTATGAATGCATTTATCAATACATAGTGTTGATTTTTCATGCATTCATTTTTTTTATTTAATCCAATAGATGTGAGAAATGGAATCTTTAAGCATTAATAATTGAAGGATCTAAACGGTTTTGAAACTAATGCATCATTTCTGGCATTAATAACATAAAAATTTTTTAACTCCTCTTCATAAGCCCACTTGGATATAAGAAAAACGTTTATTCTTTTAAATGATTTTAATGATTATTATTTTATAACAAAATCTAAAAGGTGTAGAATTTAAAACGTCACACTTTGCTAATTGCTAAAAATTGTTGTCCGTCTATAATTTTAAAGTAATTCAAGTGTAAACCTTTAGATATCACGAATATAAAAAAATGGACTACCACATTCAATTACAACAACTCAATTGAGGCGTTTGGTTTCAAAACCAATTTAAAAAATAACCAATTTAACAAGATGTTTTTAATTACTTTTAGTTATTGTGCCAACAATACACTCAGACAATAATTTATGATCTCCCCCTTTTTTTTTTAAATCTCATTTAATATTAAATTGGAAATACGTGACTTCAGAAAATATCGATATCTGGTTAGTTTATAATGGATGTACTACTTTTGATGGAAAATGGAATGTTTTGGTATACATTTTTGAAGGATCTAGACGGTATTGAAAAAAAAACACAACTAATACATCGTTTTGTGGCATTAAAGATTTTTTTTTTAGTTTTTGGAAAAATGGATATACCAGTTTTTGAAACCAAACACCTCATTTGAATGTGGTATAAATACATTTGGATCTAAAAATTGGTTTATTCTTTTGAACGATATTAATTATTATTACTTCATAACAAAATCTCACATGTGTATAAGTTTTAAAATATCACTGCTTGATAAATGCTAATGATGAACACTTTAGCCGTTAGCCCATAATTTTAAAGTAATTTAAATGAAAACGTTTTATCCCGAATATAAAAAAATGGACTTATACCACTTCCGAAAATAACAGCTTAATTACTAGACTCAGGATTTTATTCCATATATCGTAAATGATAATATTGTTCAGATCGTTCAGATTGGATTTTTAAAAAATAGGCCATATTTATAAATAGTGAATGATGATAATGACTGAACAATAGCTCATAAAGTAGAAAATCGTGTTTTAACATAAACCATATATATCTCTCAATTAATAACAAATTTAAGAATAAGTAAATAATTTAAAAAAAATGATAAATAACAAAAATAATAAAAATCAGTTGCACTAACATATTTTAATATTTTAATTTTTAAACCGAAATATGTCTTTCAACATAAAATCTTTAAAACAAAGACATCTCCCACTGAAGACACCTAAATATAGATAGTTTCTTTTTTTATGAACGGATGCACGTCCGACAGCCATTGATACTAAATTTATCCCGGTCATTAATTATATAGGCGGCACAGATTATAAAAAAAAAAAAATATAGAACTACATCTAAATGGAAATGCATATTTTTTTTTTACAGGAAACATCCGTTTCAAGTATCAAACAACTCTTAAATGGCGTTCAAAGGAGATTTAAAAAAAAAAATAGAACAAAATGTGTATCTATTTGAGAGAAAAATATAATGAAGGGATTAATTCGTAATAGCTAATTAAATATAATAAATAAATAATTATTAAATTATTTATAAGACTTTTGGACAAAGACAACTTAAAATACTAGTATTCAGAAAATGGGAACTGACAAGATGTCACTTCGATTAATGCATCAATATAATAATTCTCTGCAAACAATCTATTTCACACTTGCCACACATTTCCTACTTCTCGAATAATGGGACGTCCAGAATCCCTCTAAAAGCATGGAACAGAGTAATTAATTTAAATGTATCATATCATTAACAATCACTCTTATCAAAACGGCCATGATTAATCTTTCGATCATGTAAAATTCATATTATATTTATATTTTGAAGAGAAAAGATTTGTCCTGGCCGGGATTCGAACCCGGGTCGTCTGGATCTCTAGTCCAGTGCTCTAAACCATTGAGCTACCAGAGGTCGTATCCAGGCCTGACAAATCGATTCTCTTCACCGACCCTATAAATAAATAAAAATCATATTATATTTAAACATAAAAGTCAAAGGGAGATTTTAAAAAATCTATCTTTCAAAAAAAATACTGTCTGTATTTACAACAAATGGTTTATTAAATGAAACATAAGTTTTCCTTCTCGGGTTATTTTCCTAAACACTATTTAGTATTTTAAAGTTATTTATACTCTAAATAATGTATAGTTTGTGTTTTTATATATCGCTAATACTAATAAGTATTAGCGATATATAAACAGTTAGCGATTTGGGAACAGAGAAGAAGACAATAATGATTTTCTGGTTGATTCTTGTTCCCAAATTAAATATGGCTAGAATTAACTAACAGTAATGTGTATAAATACAGTTCGAATTCCCAGAGCATCTCAGCATTTTTAACTGATGCTGTGAACTGCAAGATTATTTTATTTATTACTATTTTTTATAGTTCAGGTAGTGAATAAACATATATACATAATTATATAATTATTGTTAACTTATTTTAATTTTTTTTTCTTTCTCTTCTTCTAAACTTTTTTAAAATATTGTTATTGGAGGTAATTCGCATTTTTAAAAATTATTATTCTTCCTCATTTACTAAATTATTTGTAATAATTAATTAAATGTAATTATTTTACACTCTACGGCATAATAGCTTACAATACCTGCATTGTTATTCTAAAGGAATTTGTCCCAGAATAAATAAAGACATTATTATTATTAAATAAATCCGACAATCGAAATTGCAAATTAAATACCATATTTGTTCGACTAAATGCATCCTCTGCCACGTAAGAATTCGCAAAAATGCTCCCAGAAAGATAAAATGAAAGTGAGCTGTATGAGAAATAGCAAGGCAGGGCATTCACTCCGAGTTCCGTTCTGAAGTTGCCGGCCATTGCCTGGTCAGATCTCCAATCCCCATTGTTAGGGCTGTTGGTGTGAGCTGCTTCTCAATAGGATACTTACCTCACCCCTGTTTCGGATACTAAAAATATATTTCGCGTCATGGCGGAAGAAGAGCAGTCATAGTTCTAACGGGATCTCAACAACTAATTTAGTTATCTGTTAACAAATAAATATAACAAACAGCTGAAATTAGTACGGCTCATGCCATCAATTTACTACACCAATCACCATATTAATCAATTGTGCTATCATCTTCCCCCATAATGTTTAGTGTACTGATATTATTGGCATCACTTCTGCATGCTGTCGCTTCGAGTTTTAATCGCTTAGAATCACAAGTTTTAATTTTTCATTCGTTTCTTTTGTAATATTCTTGAAAACAAAAATAATTGTATTACTGACTGTGTATATAAATTGTTATTGACTGTATCTGGCAGGGGTGGCCAAGCTCCTTGATACTCCGAGCCATTTTTCAAAATTTGAAATTTTTCGCGAGCCGCAATTGAATACGTATTTAAAAGGTATGCAAAGAAGGTATTAAATTTTTTTTCCAGAAATTATATGTGTATTGAATTTAAATATTAAAATCATTTATTTTACTACTCTTGATATTTCTTTAAAACTTGGTGAATAATTGGTGACAGCACTTCGGAGTAATTATTTGAGATGCTGGTTAGTTAATACTGATCCGTGTTTACATTTCACGAATTTTAAAGTGGAATAAAATGATTCACATAAGTACGTTGTTCCGAATATTGAAATAATTCGACAAGCAGGCATTTTTAATTCAGGATACTCCGATTCTGCTACAAATTTCCAAAATTCAGTAATTGACATCGACTTATATTTTAACTGCAGGGCTTGATCTTCATCCATTTCTATTAATTCTAATTCTCCAGATGCTTTTTGGGTTGTAATGTTGACGTAAATTTCTAGCTTTAGAATTTTTGATCGTAGAATTACAAATAACACATAATGCGATTCCGTTATTGTTAATAAAATAGAAAATCTCCTCCCACGCATTATTATAACTTCTTTTTTCTTGCTCGTGTATTTTCTTCGTTCTCTGTCGTCAAATTTTTAAAACAACTGGAAATAAATAAATTTAGAAAATACAAGTTTTGTTTTATTAAAGCAATAACAACACATGTTACATACTACGAAACAAATTTAGTTAGCTTACCAAAAATTCCAGATTACAAATTATATCCTCAGCAAGAGTGATACAAATTGTTTCCTCCAGACCACGATGTCAACTGTCCGTTGCAATGAAAGTTTTCAAATCCAAAATCGGTCTGGAGTCGTTCGATTACGGACGATTATGCCACTGTATGTTCATTTTCGACGAATTATATCTTTTTGAACTTGGACGGAAATGAAATTTAATATATATATATTAACTGTGTTTTAATTGACTGCACCCCCAACTATTTTCTTCCTTACATCATCCAGTCAACGATCCCTCGCTTCTCATGTATATATATTAACATTTGGTACTGAGCTTAGATTTAAGCTCTCTTTTCGATATCCCTAACTAGCCTTGACTCCTTACTTATTGGGCCCTTGGAGTTACTTTAGCAATGATAGCGAGAGCTCGGAAACAGTTGAGAAATAATCACTATTTAAGCGTTGGTTAATGATAAGATCGTGATTAAAGTTGCCCCCTAACAACAAACCATGGCTACACAATTTCAGCTTGTAACACGCGAGAAACTAATGAACTACGTTGCAACCTGTTTATATTTAAACCAAAAGGGAATAATTTTTCAATTTAAGATTATGTAAAAATAATTATTCAATTCATTCAAAGATTTACTAATCGTGTCGTTGACCTATCCATAAAACATAAATTCATTTTTTTAATCTAAATCCTTATTGCTGAAGAGAAAGTAATAAATAATTTTGTAGCATTCTTTTTATTTGATAATATTTTTTTATGCTTGGTATGTACCAAGTTGTGTGTTAAGCCAATGTACGTAAAAATAAGCTATAATTTGCTTTGTAACTAGTGTTTTTACATTATTTTATTTACTGTAAACTGTAGTTTATTAATACCGCACCAACAGATTTTGACGTCGGATTGAGTTTTGTGCCACTCATTGATAGTTTAAAATACTTTACGATTTATAGATTAACTTTAAAAATTTAAAATTTATTATTCTATTTATATTTTATTTTTTGATTAATTAAAGTATTTGTGGTTAATTCTAAAATTCTGTATTTATTATTCTGATCATTATGATGAAATCTTTTCTGTCTTCTGGTAGTGTTTCTTCTACTAAGAATTTTTAGAAAGTCGCCTCATGTATTTTTTATATTCATCATAAAATGACAAACTGAATAATTCATTGAGGAACTTTAAAGTTTAATGTTTTACCTTTCACAGCGCCCATAAAAATTAAATTAATTTCTCCGAAACTCAAAAACAACACTTTGACACACTTAACACTTTGAAGTTTATTTATAATATATTACATAGTAGAAAGAATTAAATGAAGAACTCTGTATCTGTTCCACCAGGCTGTCGCTTCGAGTTAAGTTTTATTATTATGGAGCTGCTAATCTGATGTTAATCGTATAGAAAAGTTGCAGTGATGGAAACAGTATTAACTGAATGATATAGAAATTATTTAAAAACAGGTAAGTAATAGTATGCTCTAAAATCATAAATTAAAATTTTACAGAGTAGAAGCATAAATGCATTTCAATACTATATACCTATCGATTGTAAGCGAGAAATAGTACAGAAATAATATCACGTCATAAAATATATGGCCTATCAATTTTGAAAGTAGTTAAGGTCCATTTGTATCTTTAATTTTTTTTTTAATAATTTTAATAATCATTATTTTTTTATATGAAATATAACGGCATCATATGTAATATTAAAAGCAACACTCAAATGGACATATACAATTTCAAAAATAACATCTCTTATCATAGGGTTGTAAACAATTATCCGATTTATTTAATTAATCACATTATTACATAAAACTTGATTAATTACTTGTTTTGAAGATGACCTCGTGATGTTCTAAGTTGAACTTGCTATTTGAGTACAACCACTGCGTAGTTTTTTCTCTACTTGTCTTTTTATGCCAATATGAACGTTCATTCTATTTACTTGTATGTATTTGGCGACCATTTTTTTGGTTTTTCACTTTAAATGGTCAATTCCTTCAAACAATGTAGTTTCCTTTCGACCCCCATTTATTTATATTTTTCTGAAAAGTACAATACAAAACATGGAAAGAATGTATGTAACATTTTTTTCTATCTTTCATAGGTTAAAAAAAGCATTCAAAGTTCACTACTTTAGTATACCTCCTTTAAGAGGAAACGTAATGTAGCATTAAGTTATTTTATTTAAGAGTTTTTAGTCGTAATAACTCACTAATCAAGGTATTTTGAATCTTTCAGAAAATGTTAATTTTCTATATCCTCCGGCCACTGTAAATATTTTATAAATATTAATGTTTTGTATTGTATATTTCAGAAAACTAAAAATAAATGGGGGTCAATAGGAAACTACATTGTTTGAAGGTCGATATTGACCATATATATATATCATTCAGTTAATACTGTTTCCAACACTGCAACTTTTTTATACGATTAACATCAGATTAGCAGCTCCATAATAATAAAATAAATAAATAAAACAAAAAACCGACGGTAGTATAATTAATAATCATTCTAATTATAATTTTCTGTAACTAGTGCAAATAATAATTAGACAATATAAAACTATTTTATGACACTTACTCACCTATTCCAAAGTAAAAAAAAATGGGTACACCAGAAAAACGACGAAGGAAACCACAAAGAAAAATCCTATCCGTCACGAAGAGTAACAAACTAGACTGAGACGAGAATGGATACTAAATAGGACGTTGGGCATCCGTTATTACGTCAGGGAGGAATTTGAAATGCTGGAACGGGATAGGCTCATCTTCCCGCCAAGAGATAACAGCGTATCAATTAGCACAACTGAGCGGGAATATAAAACGGCTGCCGGTTTATCACTCGAGTCCAATCCTTATCAGCTTAATACCAGAAGTCAGATTAACAATATTGATTAAACCTTTACGATCCTTAAAAATGTTCTACATATCTTAATGAGACAGATGTCTAAGTATACATCTTATATCATCTATTCTCAAGTGAATGGACGGTATTTAATACAAACACAATGTTTATTACATTAATAAATTAAATTAATCCAATAATTAGAAATATCTAGAAATAGATATTTATTTGTTTAATACTTGCATGACTAGGCGGAACCTTGCGGAACATTTCAATGGCGACCAAAAATATATCGTATACGATTAATACATTTATACGTTTTCCTTCTATTATTTTTTTTTTACACGACTCATTTAACTAAAATATGACGTATCTTTGAGCTAAGAAAAAAAAATACGTAAATATATATATATATATATATATATATATATATATATATAGTAACTCACTGAAATCTGCGTAAGATACACATCCCTAAAAAATTCTAAATATACAAAATAATTGAACGTTTTAAAATGATTAACAAAAATATACATTTTTTTTTAAACACAGAGAAGATAGCGTCACCAGACATCTTTAGCATATCAACCTTACATGCCCAAGGTCCTCGAATTCGGAGCCCGGCAGGTGGCCTTAGGACTTTGATGTGTAACAGATGTGTGCCGGGACTCGAACCCGGGTCTCCCACATAACCGTCGTGGTACTTAACCAACTCAGCAATCCTGGTTCGCTTCTCGGTCAGACGTATTCTTTCTTTTCACTGATCCTATATCTCAGTGTACTCGAAATTTGCGATGTATACACGGGGAAGAATGGAAATTGAACATTACTTTAATTTGGATCTTGCTGACATACGTCATTATATATTATTATAATTTATTTCTCTTATTTTTTTGTTATTTGTTATAATTTTTAAATATTTTTATTTGAAAATTGCGAGAACACGGAGATATAGGATCAGTGAAAAGAAAGGATATGTCTGACCGAGAAGCGAACCAGGATGGCTGAGTTCGTTAAGTACCACGACGGTTGCGTGGTAGACCCAGTTTCGAGTCCCGGTCCTGGTCATATCTTTTCTTTTCAAATAAAAACCATTTTAGTTTGTTTGTTCTTTTATCAAAATATAGTTCAATTTTGTATTCGCTCAATTGCCATTCGTTCGATAGATATGACAAAAAATCTTAACCTTCCCGTTTTTGAATTGGCTCTTTTATCTTCACTAAATACTCATTACACTGCTTGATGCACATAGCACACTAAAACATACTGTATCACATCAGCAATTATACTAAATGATCTTATATCTAAAATAAACCAATATTATGTTGTTATATTTGTTAAAATAATAAATAATTAATTATAACCTGTTTAACGAATTAAATTAGTTAATAGAGAAAGGCTTGATAGAGAGTTAAGAAACATTTTCCAATGAATAAGATTGCGTCAATTAAATCGTGCTTCAAGAGTTAGTCAGCGTTCCAAGTACATTTCTGACGAACATCCTAATACGTACATTGAGATCCATGTTCCATTCACTATTTCAATATGGAGAAGAGAATCAATGAGTTAATCCTATAATACTTTAAATTAATAAGTATTTAAAAAATAATAATTAGAAGTTGGTCAGTTTAGTGTGTAAAGTGCTGATTTGCTAAGCCGAAGGCCCAAATTTGGCTATGGCAGATAAAATGGTGGTCGCTTTGTGTTACAAGTTTTAACGTTTCATTTTTAATATTTACTAAAAATACTGGTCATTGTGAGCTTTAGTATGGATAAGATAATGTAGTTATGGCTAATGAGTAGATTAAGGTAATCACTTCACCAAGAAATACAAGTTTTATCTAAGAATTAAAATTATAGAGATATATTTATTTTTATTAATTGCTATTTTTATGGTAATTATTTTTAAATATTATTGTTTTGAAGAGAAAAGATTTGGATATATGTTTGTTGAAATGTTCATTTCTAGATGAAATAATTACCAAAGTGTACACATTTCCCATAATAACATTTTGTTTTCCATACTAAAGCTCACGATAACTTGTATTTTTGGAAAATATTAAAAGGGAAACGAATGAAAAGCTGAAACTTTTGACTCAACTAGAAGCGACAACCTGCGGAATAATTACCGAAGGTAGAAACTGTGTACATACTTCCCATAATTACATTCTATTTTCCAAACTAAAGTTCATGATCACTTGTATTCATTTATTTTATTATTTTTTAGGGGGCGACCTGTAGTCTAGTGGTTAGCATAACAACCTACTATGCCCAAGATCGCGGATTCGTAACCCGTCAGGTGGCTCTAGAATTTTTTAAAGGGAATAAAAAATCCTTGATTATGCCGTTCTTCGGAAGTCAATTACTCGTTAAAAATCCTTAGCCTAATTAATTAGATAGATAAATTTAGAGCTACCAATGTATCATCGTTAGATTAGCCACATCAGCAAAAAGTGACGATAAATAAATAAACAACTTGCATTTTTGGTAAATATTAAAAGGGAAAGGAATGAAAAGTTAAAAACTGGACGCAACTCGAAGCTACAACTTGTGGAATAATTGCCCACAAACACCGACACCCATGGGTGGAATTTATGATTCTCCTTAAGTATATCCCGGCCCCTATATAGTGGGTACCTTTAATTACGGAGAAAACCCTGGCGGTTAAACGTGATCTCGGGCAGACCTCCGCTCTCACTACTGCTGTCTAAGAATAGTACAGTCTCTACAATGTACTGAACCCATACACTTCATGGGATGCTGTGGTACAGATTTTTTCTTCTAAATCCTATATTAGTGCCTTGGCCATGCGTAAATACTTTGTAGACTCCCTTCATTAAAGAAAACACAGTAATAACTTACACGCGGTTCATTAGCATTCTTCTGCCTGGCCCGAGGCGGAGAACATTTTAATTAGAGAGAGCCGAGCAAATGTAGCAGCAACACAAGGGCCAAAACCCCAAGTTGCAGAATGTCGCTAATTGGATTTTTTTTTCCTTTTTAGCACTTTTTTCTTTTCTATTTTCGCACACCATTCTTACTTGCTGCTAACAAAACTAAGGAAGCAAGGAATGCTGGTAATGAGGAAGTGACGTAACAAAACAGCGAGTCTCTGCTATCGGTTCTGAAGTAGTACAATAGCTAAGCAGGACAATGATGGAAAATAAGCAAGACTTTGGGATAGCATCTTGATCCGATGTAAGCAGCTAAGTTGCACAAGCCAAAATGCAATAAAAAAAAACAAACAAAGCATCGCGGTTACTTCATTTATAACATAATTACAAGACTAAGTTATCAATAATCCAAGCTATTTGTGTTCAGGTATCCATAATTAATATTGCTGAGATCTTAATTAATAAGTTGCACTGATCTAGTTATAGCATCCCCCCTTCCTTGAAAAATGGTGTCGAAATTGGAGATTTAAATAAATGTCCACAAATCCTGTAAAATCGCGTTTACCCTTTGTCGTAAACCAATTACTTCTAGGCCTCCAGTATCGTTTGATAACATCCCACTGTAGATCAGGCCGGGTACTCAGGACTACAGCTTGAAAAAATATTAATTTGAAATCCTCACACTAGACTGAAACGACAAAAAACAGCTCGCCATTTTAGGCTACTTCTACATTTCCAAGACAAACGCTCTGAGCTCTCAATTACATAATTACAAAAGACTCATATACATGACAATCATTAGAACCGCCTGGACGGAGTAGAGCTTTTGAGCCATCGGATTCCTCTCGTATTCAATCCTTAAAATCCAAAATCCTTCGTAAAATTCTCGAAGCTTCTTACTTTGCTACGAACAAACTAATCCATAACGACCTTAATGTTCCATTTGTTGCAGATTTGGGCCGAACGCGATGTTAAACGTTTCATAACAAACTTTATTCCCACTCAAATCCAAGTAGTTTCAAACCTAGCAACCTCATTAATTCCTGATGATCCTCCTAGACGTCTGAAAAGGAGATGGCCTCGTGACCTTTTAAGTTGAATATTACCAGTGGGTATTTTCCCTACTTGCCTTTATCTCAAGCCTTTATCATAATGCATTTTAGTTACTGATTTTACTAATATAAAAGAGAAAGAAGAACAAGAACCCACAAGCGAGAACCATCTTCACTTTCCGTCTTCCACTTTAGGAAAATTGAAACTAATAATTATAATAATAATAACATAAAACAGATCAAAATTTTAATAATTTTTTTATATCAATTAAGATCAAATGGAGCACACCTCACATCAACAGTCCAAAACAGACTTATCAATCAGCAACTTTAACATTTATAGAAGTACATTTTAAAAAAACGCAGCTTTTCGTAAATAGTGGAAAGCATACGTTTCTCTCTCACAATATAAAAAACATCAGAATGCTTTGAAGGAACCCGAAATAAGAAATGGTGTAAGGAAGCGAAAAGGTAGTGTCAGTGACCCAGAGTAGGAACACTTTTACTACAACTATTTCTCCAACAGGTTCTTCACTCACTTCCCGGCTTCGTCGGATCTTTGAACGATATACGTCTTTCATTATTTATTATAAAAAGAGCATTTAAAATATAATAATAAGTATTCGATAATATCCGTATAACAAAAAGTAGGTATTTCTCGGGGATCAGTCTGGTATAAATATGGTGAAAAAGAACAAAGAAAATCGTTTTCTAATAATAGCTAATCAAAATTCAAGGGAGCGAAGTGGCTCAGTGGTAGAGCGCTTAGTTGTTGTGCCAAAGGTCTGTAACGGGACTAAAATAGGAAGGTTATAAACAGCCGTGTAACCAATGAGAGAGCAAAATGGATTTGCTACTGCCTTAATCATTTAATTTATTTTATTTTATCCAATAGTTATTACCCGACACTCATTAATTAATATTTATTTTTTTGTTCATTATTGTATAGTTTTTATTTATTTATATTACAGTGGCAAATCCATTCGTAACCTGTCCCCACCTGGTCTATTCAGAAAGTGAAAAGCTCTCTTTGTAATATATAAGAATATTGAAAATTAATTCTGGCCTAATTGAAATAAAGAGTTGTATTTTGAAACTTAGCTCTTTATAGGTTCTTGATCAAATCTCAATAGACGGAGATTGATCCTATGGGATCTAGAACCATGGGCTCACCCAGCCTTTATAAAGGAGGATATGATACTTCACAGGATGATATCGAACAGGCGGTATGAATAAGAAACTGGGTAAAAAAAAAAAGTCATAACTAATTAAACAATAAGAATTTGTTATAAATTTGAGGGAGCGGAGGGGCTCAGTTTTAGGCCATGCCGAACATCCTGATTCGAATCCCGCTGCTGGCACTTTTATTTAGTCCGTATGCGGCCTGATATGACCTTCCTGAGGCTCACCTAGCCTATACAAAGTGGGTATCCAAAATAAGAGGGAAAATCTGGCAATGAGCGTACTCTAGGACTAATCCACCTCCTTGCACAACTGTTGTCCAAGAAACAGTAAAGCCTCTACCTCGTACAGAACTCAAGACCCATCACTTGTAGTGGAACAGGTAAATAATTTTTCTTTAAATATTTTTATTTGAAAAGAAAAAAAAAACATAAAATCATTTTTTTTTTAAATATATAAATTCAACATCAGTGCTGAGCGCCTAGTATTTATGTAAAATATAATATTAATAATTTGTATATGATCGCCAAAAGAGGATAGAACAAAGGTTTTCTTTTCCGATTTTATTTAACAATTTTAATTTATTGTCTTCTATTTCTTTCAGGCTTTATTAATCAGTGGATGTCAAGGAAGCGCAACAATAAAAAAGTTGTAAAATAAGCTCTTAAAAAAAATTCAAAGATATGTGTTCAAACATACATCACCTATATTTCGAAATGTTTGTTGAAATGTTCATTTCTTGATGAAATGATTGCCGAAATCGACATTATTACATAATTAAAATTTCTTCCATACTAAAGCTCATGATATAATATTAGGAGAATGTTAAAAAGGAAAATGAATGAACAGTTAACACTTATTGTAACTCAACTCAAAGCTACAGCCTGCGGAGCTTGAACCAATTCAAACATTTACTATCATATAATTCCATTGCCTATTGAGAAAACCCCTAAAATTCCGACTTAAGGAAAACACATTAGACAGTTATCGTGAAATCGAAAGCAGTAAAACAAATAAGGATTGAAGTCAAATGATCTTAACTGAAACTAAAACGTCGGAGCTAAAACATTTACCTCAAGTTGGCTTCTTTGTAACCGTATACAAGTAGTTAGGCGATTGCATAAACCCAGACAAGACCGAAGAATATCTGAACAACCTTACCTGAGACTGAAATAATAGATTTTTTTTAATTAGATGTTTTTAACAATAAAAATATGTTTTTCCATTATAACGCTAGGGTTTTACATTAAAAACATTTGTATTAATAATATAATTTATTTATTTTTAAATTTAAATAGAATTGGCGGTGGTAAGATTATATTACAATGGTACGCAAATGGCCTAGATTTTTAGCGCCTAAAATACCAAAATAACAACAAAAAACTGATAACGTGAATTCTTATCAAACCCAATCTTAAAAATGTTCGTTCGCTTCTGAGCATTGCATGGTAAAAATGTGTTTTATTTTTAAATTAATTAACTACTTACTTATTACTATTAGCCATATTGGATGTTAAAATTCAAATTTAAATTTTTATCCTGTAAATCATTATTTTATAATAATTCAAATACAACAAGATCAAATTTGAAAACAATCTATTTCAACCTATTTATTAAATTATTATTTGCAATTTGTAGGTAGACCGTCTATAAATACATGGTATAGCAATTGAGAAATTTCATTGGTATGAAATATGATATTGATATATTAAAATAGTATGATAATGATTTTGGAGCTTCAGAACGAAACAGTATCATAAGGATAATTAAAAATAAAATAATAGCTTAGTCGATAGAGTGCCGCACTAGAGATGAGGAGGACCCGGGTTCGAATCCCGGCCAGGACAAATCTTTTCTGTACAAAATAAAAATATTTAAATAACAATATTTAAAACAATATTTAAATAATTTAAATCACAATTAAAAATATAAAATTGACGTATGTCAACCAAATCCCAATTAAAGTAATGTTCAATGAACATTCTTCCCCACATATACATCGCAAAAATTGCGAGTGCTGGGGATGTGGGATCGGTGAAGAGAATTTGTCTGGCCTGGTTACGATCCCTGGTAGCTTAGTTCGTAGAGTGCCGCGCTAGATATGCGGAGGATCCGGGTTCGAATCCCGGCTAGGACAAATCTTTTGTCATCATAATATAAATACAAAAATAATAAAGTTTTATTGTATGTATTTATGTCATTTCATAATATTATGGTAAAACATATACCTGCAGCTAGGGTAAGTAAGTAGTTAAGTCAAATTTAGTCCAGAGAGAATTAAGTATACTGAGGAAAGTGGAATCGTGTTTTTTTGGCTAGAAATTTAGTTATAATACAAGCAACAACTCCATTTCAAAACGATGCCTGACTGCCCCTTTTTCGATTCGACGTATGAAAATAACACTATTCTTCTTTCCTAAGTACAAGAAACTCTTTTTGGACAAAATTCGACATATCTCCTTATTCACTGCAACTGCAGATATATTACTATGGATTTTGGTGGGTTGGTATGATGAACATATTATTTTTAATTAGTATTTGAATTTAAAAGAAATGTTCTGAAAATTGGGGAACATCCCGAAACACAGTCATGGGCACGGAAAAGGTGTAAGGCGAACAAAATAAACCTCTATTAACCCTTGTAATATCTAAATCGCAAAATCATTTAATATATTAATGTTATTGGCCCTCAGATATCCAATTGTACACATGCATAAACGCATTTCTAACTTAAAAAGGAAGTTGAAGAATATAAAAACGAGGATAGCATTGAAATTAGGACACGAGAGGTTACAGAGAAATAACAGAGACCTCTGAATCAGGGACACGCACAACGACCTTCAACAGTGCGAAATTCTCAAGATCTTGAAACAGTTACAAATTGAAATCAGGAACGAATTAGCCATACGCCATACAATTTACAATAAAGCCATACAATATTATAATAAAGGTCATAATAAAAAAATAATAGCAGAGACACATAAAAATTTTCCTTATCATTCAACTATAATTTATAGCCTAAGCAATTTCCGTTCACATATTTTTCTAGATGTACCTAATTCTATAAATGCATATGCTCTAGAAACGAGAAAAATTCATTCCATTAACAATGAATTATCACCCGCGAATTCTATTTTATTTTTATTCGTATTTACTTCCTGTTACCCGTTTCACCAACTTTTTTATCTTAAGAATTCTCTATATTTTTTCATTTTCCATATAGTATAATCATACTCTCTAAACATGCAGTTTTATTTATATTAAATCATATATGGTTTAAATTATAGCTATTTAATTGATTATTTTAGGGAGTAATGTGTGTGGCTAACCAGATCGACGTATTTGTCCTACATCATAAACTCCAGAAGTGGTACTGAGTTCTCCACTTGAATCTGGAAATTGAAGGGGGCATAATAAAGGAATCAATTAAATAAACGAAAGAGTTTCGGTCCACCTGGTTAAACACATGTGTAAATTATAACAACACTACAACCCATGAAAGGTCTTGGGTCCATGGTACAAGCTCTATTGTCTCTAGGACGACGGCGTGCATAGATGTCATTTGTCCGGATCTCGTTCGATTGTCAAGTTTTCCCATAATTAAGAGTAATAACTTTATAGAGAATGGGTGAGCCACAAAAGGATCTCTAGAACTCACAAGGTACATTCGTGGATGTTAACAGATTAAATTATTTATAAGCAACAATTGGATTTGAACCCAGGACCATAAGCACAGCAAGTTAGCTATAATATAATATAATTTATAATAATTTAAAAAAAAATCAATTATTCCAGAAGGTAGTAAGGTCTGTTAGGAACCTGCGGAAATTCTTAAAAAAGTAAAATGGTTTCCAGATTTTTTTTTTTTGGAAGTTGGTGTCACTCCAGAAAAATATTAACAGGATTTAGAATCTGGATCTCGACATAATCTGATATATTACCCAATGGCTACACTTGGATGAACCTTCGATTCTTTTGTGTAGTAAACAATGGTTAGTTAAATATTTGTTTAATTTTTCGACCTCCTATTTTTTACAAATCATTGTTTTTCAAAGAGGTCAGGGCAGCTGAGTTAGTATAGTGCTATATTGATAAGGTCCCGGGTTCGAACCGGCAGACATATAGATAAATTATTTAATCTTTCAACAGGGATAGATGAACCCTGTGGGATCTGTAGGCCAACTCTTAATCGGGGGCCGTGATCCAAGACAAATCACCTCCCTGGATTCTCGCTTCACATATAACTTCAATATATTAATTCGGGAATGTAAATAATAACAAACTTTATTAACTTACGCTTAGGAGATAAAAACAACATCATTGCAAGAAACTCACCTGAAAAAAATAATTAATGAAAGTTAAGAAATACAATTAAGCTTATGGTGACAAGATGTTTGAAATTTTTGGGGGCCATGTTATCTTAAAAAATATTAAGCGGGATAGCTATGTGTGTAGAGTGTTTAATTGCTATGCTAAAGGCCGCGGGTTCATACGGTAGAAAAAATATTTAAATCGTTAACAGCCATGGATGAACTGCATGGGATCTACAGATCCTCATCGGGATCGCCAAACCTCTATAGAGTGGGAACCCTTAATTGGGGGGAAAACCTAGCGGTTGTGCGTGATCTTCAACAAACCAGGCCCCCCGCTCAACCGTTGAACTAGAAGCTGTAAAGCCTCTTTTATGTATTGAGCTCAAGAGCCATCATGGGTTATAGTGGTACAGGTTTTAACTTTTTATCTGAAGAAAACAAAATCATATTAGCTAACTCTATTAACATTCCCTTCGTCAATTTTTTCGGTATAGTCACTGTTTGACTCTAATAGGCGGTTAAAAATGAAATAAAATTATTAATTCACTTCCAGCAGAGTAGTTTTATATTTCATTGATGTTATCCCTCCAATGGTACGGTGAGCTGGGAGGACATTACTGGTACGGTGGGGTCCTCACATACCCCAACTTACTTTATAAGGTTTGAGGTGCTATGGTATCAGTGCCTCTCTACTCATTAATAAGAACATAATTCTAATACTGTAACATGACTTTATTCTTAATAAAAATACATTTTCAAATCAAACTTTTCATTAAAAAGCAATATAACTTCAAGTAAATGAAAAATGCCCAATAAAACATAGGCAGTAAAAGTAGGTAACTTTCACAATTAAAAATTTAAAAAACATAAAATGAAACTTACATTAAATTCTCTAAGCGAAATAAAGTCGAAAACCAGTCTCATGAATAATAAAATGAATAAAACATTCTCAATTATCATAGCAAGATATGCAATAGTGAATAGCTTTCAGATGACTTGAACAAATAGATTTTTTACATGTATTACAAACATTTTTCGTTTTCTTATCTGCACTACGAGGGCAAATATTGCACCTTCTGGTCTTCTGAGGTGGTTCGCACGAAGATGTAGGGGTGTCGTCACCAACACCAAGTATTCCTCTCATTTCTGCTCGGAGCTCTCTGGGCAGTCTTGCATTATACACTCGTCTTTTCATGTGAATGTCTGCAAACGCAAATGCTAATGATTTCAAATAGTTAACTCGACTACAAATGTTTCCTTACAGTACATGGATAGTACTGTGGGGTTTTCGTCAACCTCAAACATGAATATTAGCGGAATTCGGGTAACAAAGACAATTGACTCACCTCGTGTAACGAAACCCTCTCGTTCACAGCTGGAATACGACTGGCAGGACAGGCACTCAAAGTCTTAACCCTTTTTTAAGTTTTTAGTTTTAAAGCGTTATTCTTCCTAAAGACGGAAAGCAGCCCTGGAAAGAAACTAATTGGTAGGCGAAGAAGTGAAAAGGTGAACAAGTAAGGGGTAAATGAGCAGAAGGTCGAAGCAACAATAGAATCATTATTCTAAACTATTAGAGAATGCTAGGATAATTCCAAAATATGTAGATCAGCTCTGGTACTGCTCTGGAAGGATGGAGGCTTCGAACATTACCACCAGCTAGGAAGGTTCCAGAGCTAGAAGAATGGCGACCTAGAAAAGAGGATGGTGAAATAGGCCTCGGCTAGACCTCACTAACGGGCCTAACGTTTTAACAAAGAGTTATTTCCTTTAAACACGGCATCCCTCTCACAGATAGTTCTGCTCTTGCCTCATTAGTCTGGTCGGGGGCGATCCGTCAAACGCCGGCGTAGACCGCCCCTGGAGGGTGTGAGGCAGTTTTTAACTTTCTATCCCTAGGGTTAGCAGTAATCAGTCCACTTCTCTTGTAGTGAAAAGAGCGAAATGGAAACTGTAAAGAATGGAAAATAACGTGTAAAAGTGTGTGAGATTCTGAAAAAAGTGTAAAAAAGAAACCACAACAACCCATATAGGATGGAATGGGTAGTGTGTAAATTGTATATAAATGAGCGTGTATGAATTTTCCACAATATATAACAAAGTTATATTAAGCAAACCATAGGCGTTGATGACCTGAGGGTTTTATTTTTCAACCAAAAAACAACAACCAATTTATAGAGACCGGGAAAAATCTAAAAGAATTACCCTATTTATGCGTTATAAGTTTAATCTGAACCAGCTGACCACAAGAAATGAAAAACAGTGCCTTACTCCCTAACCATTTATTTATTTATCATTTAACATATCGCACTAGTATTTCTAAAGTGACATAAGTCAAAAACCTATATGAAGAAAAAACCCTGTACCGCTACAACCCATGAAGGGTCTGCGATTCTGTAGATAGTAGAGACTGTACTCTTCCTTTGACAACGGTTGTGCAGAAAGGTGAATTGTCGTAGCCCACGCTCAAACTTCAGATTTACCCCCTCATTTTGGGTACCCACATAATTTGGGTACTCCCAAATCTAGTTCTAGATCCCATAGGATCCATCTACGACAACTAACAGATTATATAAAATATTTTTGTACCAGTTATATTATACAAAATTCAAGAGGAAATAAAGGCGCGACTAAAGGCGGGAAATGCTTGTTACTATTCGGTCTCGAAATTACTAAGCTCGCGTCTTTTGTCCCGAAATCTAAAAATCAGAATTTATAAAACAATTATCCTTCCATCTTTCCTCTATGAATGTAAAACTTGGCCACCAACGCTGAAGAATGAACAACGTCTTCAGGTATTCGAAAATAAGGTGTTAGGTAGAATATTCCGTCCAAAAAAGGATGAGACCTCTGGGTAATATAGGAGATTACATAACGCGGAATAGCGAAGCATGCATCCGATAAATATTATTCAGGTGATAGCGTCGCTAAGATTAAGATGAGCATGTAATGTTGCTAGGTTTAGTAACAAACGAATTCCTAAGATGTTAATTGGCGCTGCACCGACTGGGAAGCGTCTGAGGGGTAGACCGAGGCGTAGATGGGAGAATTGCGGATTTGGGTATGAGTGGTACTCCTTGGACGGAGGTTTGTAAACATAGATAAGTGGTGTCGGAGCCTTCGGGTCCGTTAAGCCTTTTATTTATTTATTCACCAGTTATAGTACTTTTTACTTTAGTTTTTATACTTCAAATATTTTATTTTTAAAGGTTTAAACAGCTTTGTATTGGGATATCATTAGACCCGGACTGGAGCTTGATGTGAGATAAGAAGCACAGTGCCTTACTCACTTACCAGGTACATTAATAATAAAGAAAAATATTTGTTCAGTTTTTTAATGTAAATAAACTCCGCAAAAATGAATGGTGATACGACTATTTTTGTTGTATAGAGTTTGCCTAAAATTTTAATATTATTTTTATTTTAAAAAGCATTAATATTTATTAGAAATTATACTACATTAGATATTAATTTAGTTATGTTAAGGTTATAATTAAATAGTTAAGGTTATTTCTTTCCAAAAATTGTATAAATAAATAATGAATCATTTAAAATATAAGTATTTTATTGACATTCTTTTTTATGGTTGTCTTAATTACAATGTGGACATAAGAATATTAAAATAAAAAAAATATACAGGAAAAAAATCAAATACTGGGTCAACTTAATATTTTCTCATATATAAAACAAAGTTTCTGGTGTGTAGTAAATTTATTATAGTGTAGTGTTGTGGGGATAGTGTATTAAAAAGACCCGGCCTATAAAAGATAAGGTTTATTGGGCAGAAAATAACCAATAAACATACGATAATAAACAACGAATGCCTTAAAAAGACAAAAATATGCAGTGTAAAAATTGTTCTTAGTAATAAGGTTTATTGGGCAGAAACTATAATATTACTACAATAAACATACGATAAAAAACAACAAAGAACCTTAAAAAAGCAATAATATTCAGTATAAAAGTGACAGTCAAAAATAATAAAAATATTAGTTTAAAACTGTGTACAAAATTGTATAGCAAAAACTTTAAATTTAAATTTGACATCCAGATGAACTCCAATAACGCGCATCGAGAAAGAAAAAGATAGAAAATAATAGTTAAATGGGAGTTTAAGTGATTTGAACATCAATAGAGATAAAATTATTTTTAAAAAGTTTTTTTTTAAAGATTGTTTTAGGGAAATGTTTTAATGACTAAATAAATAATCATTAGCAGAGATTACGAATTTAATTAATGGCAATTTTGTTAAGAGGACGCTTGTTTTAATGTAATGTTTAATAGCTCACAGACAATAGAATGGCCCCCATTGACATTAAGAAAACAGTTAATTCCAATCTAAATGTCACAGCCCAACCTGTGGACCTGTGGGATCATTACGTACCGCTTAGCTTTCAATAGTCCTCAAAGCAATTATGGTTCGAAATTAAGACTCCTTATTTGGAAGGCAAAACGATCGTAGAGGCTTTTGACTGAACAGTTAGTTGTCATGGAAGCTTTGGACAAAACTAACTGTTAGTTCTCTCAAAAGCTTCCATGTCATAAAAAATAACACCATTAAGCCAATTAAATAATTTACATAAAAATAAATTTATATTAATAAAAGAGTGTAAAATCAGTATATTAACAAAAGAGGCTGCAGTCAGAAAATCACACAAAATAAGTTTGACTTATTTTGAGTAATTTATTGATTGCTCCTTTGGACCATTTGAAACTCTTTTCAAAGCCAACCAAAGTTAAAAAACAAAAAACAGTACTAATACCAACCACTAACGCTCATGGGTTCGGTACATGGTACAGCCAGTACAGTTTCTGGGACAAAGGCTGTACAGAGAGGTGTTTAGTCCAAGGACCCGCTCAACCACCAGATTTTTCCCTAAATAAAAGTGCCCACTTAATAAAGGCTGAGTGATCCTCAGGAATGTCTCCAGATCCCACAAGAACCATGAGTTAACAGATTAAATAACTTATTTTTCACAGATGGAATTGAACCCGGGACCAATAACAAAGCATACTATATTATCTATAACAATATTTCCCAACTGGCGAAATTGGCTATTTTGTCCTATACGCAGTTTTTAACTGTTTCAGAAATAAAAAAAATAAAATTGTTACTGGTTAAGACCATTATAGCCGGTGTGAAAATTTTATTTTATTACTAATTATTATTTTAATGAAATTTGTATTTTCAAATCCAATTCACTTTTTGATGAAATCTAACCCGAAATCATATTATATCAGATGTAATTTAACATTAGATGTAAAATATATCTATTTAAAAATACATCTCAAATCATTTAAAAAAATATTCCCCAGGAGGCTTAATGAGAGATATATTTCCCAAAGCTTTTCCTTCTACTTTATTATTTACCAGTTGGCCTCTTTTCCCTGATGGAAGATATTTTTCCGACCTGGCGAGAAACCTAACGCAGAGGAAAAGTTACTGCGGAAGGCAAGAGCCAGTCCGAATGCACTCAACGCGATTGGCAGTAACAGTTCAACCGACTTACGGTGGATGTTTCCTCTGAATCCATCAAAGTAATTAATTAAACATAAACTAATATTATCTTATGTGAAATTATTATTTCATAAACATAAATTTATAAGAAATCGACTTAGACGTAAGAAATTATTGAAGTTTTATGATCTAGCTAGACAATTATAATTATTCTCCATGATAACTACTTAAGTAATACAATAGCCATACCAGGCTAATTCAACACATACTGGACAAATGCTTTAAGCTCCAAATTAATTACAAAAACTTTATTCCACTCAAACCTAGCCACCCACCTCTTCAATTCCCGACAATCCTCCACGGCGTCTGAAAAAAGATGGCCTCGTAGCCTTCGAAGATGAATTTCTTATTTAAGTATATGAGTACCATTATGTATCGTTCATTCTATTTATTTATTGTATTATTATAATACTGTTGTAAATTTCAATAAATGAATTAGAAAAAAATGCCAATCCAAATATTTATAACGCGTAGTCAAACCATTTCATAGTCATGTGAAACAAGGTTATTGAGTACAAAACCAGGCCAAGATTCGTGATCACTTAAAAATGACGAAAACCCCGAGTAGGAAAATAGTGTCAGTAATAAATCGGCAAAACAAAGAAAGCCATGACAGAACATTTAACATCCCTCCAAGGGTTTCTCGTTAGTGGAACAGTTCAAGAAAATAACGCACGATCGCAATAACGTTTTCACGCACAAGAATCACACATAGATTTAACTTGCATAACCGTTGGCGTAGCCTGTTAACGGCGTTATCGTGAAACAATGATCACCGCTTGAAGTTCGAAGCACATTGAGTTTTTTCCCCATATATAAAAATCCAAAGATTTAAAGTCCAGTTTTACATTAATTTAAAAAAAAACACATTGAGTTTTAAAAATGTGTATGTACCGACAGCGTAAATAACACAAGCGTTATTATTTGTATACATATTATGTTTTAATTATTTTCTCAATTTTTAAAGTGAAATTTTTTTCTATCGCCCCAAAATTTTTCGTTTATATATCGCATGTCGCAATACTTATTTCATATGAATATTTGATGAAGTATTTTTATTTTCATCCGGTTCATGCAATATATTTAATTTTATTTAGGTCTTCAGTCATCTTCACAAGCCAAACTACACTGTGAGCCACCGGAAAAAATTAGTAGACTGCCGACAGATGTCATGCCGAGTACTAGTAGGGGTCCAGCGTCGAGTGTTGGATTTAATACGTTTATCGTTTTAAGTGGCGAACCTATATCCTAAAATATTGTTACAGAAAAAAATCTGCATCGGAAGCGACTAAATGCGGAAAGATGACGCAGTTATCGTCAGAAACGCAAGCGGCTAAAATCGAGCGCCAGTTCTAATCAAGGCACGAGCGCCAGTGATACGAGTACGAGTCGAGATACAAGCATTTACTAATTTTAGTCCCCATAAAATGTTAATTACATTAATAAACTGTGAGACTCGAGGCGAAGATAAAAGTTATTGATAGAATAATTGAAGCTGACAACGATTCAATGATTAAAATAAATATTGCTCTTACTTTTTAATATGCGTTTATCATCTAAATGATTATTTTTAAGAACTGGATGGGTTCAAACCTCATCCAACATATGGTCCAGACCTCGCACCATCGGATTACTACTTGTTTCGATCCATGGCCCATTTTTTTAAGACAAAAAATTTGGTAATTTTGTAGAAGTTGAACTTGCGATCCAAGAGTTCCGTGATAGCCATCCCAAGGAATTCTATCACCGTGGGGTCGAGCAATTGGCAAGCACAAAAATCCATAAATGTTAACATTTTTTTTTTACATGTATTTTAATATGTTTGTTATTTTTACGCGTCAATCGACAGGGCGCCACAAATGACACAACTGTTGGTACGGACGACATCGGTTGTATTACAGCTAACTGCAGTAACACTATCACAATGGAAACTGGATAGTCACTAGAAAGTCCCTAATGGTTCCTCTTACCTTATCTCACTTCATTCATCTCCGATTCCCGATTGTTCAAAACCCATGACGGTACTTCATCCGAAGCCGGCATTGTACCAACTGGATGAATACTAAAGACTTTGTGCTACTCGTAACATCTACTCCACTATGGCCGTAGACAGTCACAACCCAACTGAAAAGAAGCGTATCGTTGGATCTAGCTCAATGGCGTATCATTCGCGAAAGTACGAGTAATCAAATCGCTGAAGAAAGAACTACAATAAAGTTTCAGGAATACTGATAAAACCATAAAAAATAAATAGTCAAATATTATATATTTTTTTTAATGTACCAAGACTCATTATTCGTTGTGCCAATACAACCAATGAAGGGTCTTGGGTTCAGTGCTTGGTAGAGACCGTACTGTTTCTTGGACAACGGTTGAGCAGGAAAGCGATTTGTCCTAGATCACGCTGAATCACCAGATTTTCTCCCTTTTTTCGAGTACCAACTTTATAGAAACTAGGTGAGCCCGGGTGCTAACAAATTAAATAAAAGTCTGTCAAACAGCGGATTTGAACCCAGGACCTTAGGCATGGCAACTCAGCGCTCAAACGCTGAAACCACTCCGCTATCTGCAATAATAGAAGTATTATTTTTAATATCTTATAAAAATCATAGTGCTGTTATAGCATATAATTCAATGATAGTTTTGAAAAAATTATTAAAGCAATGTTTTTAAGCACATATGAGGCGCTTAGTATCAAAACCAGTTTTGACACTTGCGCAATTATGTCATGTCGAACCGAAGACGATTGTCCAGGCAACAAAAGTTCTGTGATTTCACCCCATGTCGGATTGCAAGTGAATGTTATTAAAAACTACGGACGACCGTATGCACGAACATATGCCATTGCATCTTGCACATATGCCGTGGGCTTCCGGCGAAAGTAGCAGGTAATACAACCATTTTTCCTACTTCATGTAGATTCCCATCAGTAGCAATTGCATCGCGCAACTGAATATAGTCTTCTGAGCGCAGCTTAATTTGATCGAATGAAGAGAAGTCCTTCTGTCTTTATTTCGCACTCATATCTACAATATATTCATGGAATAATTGGCGGCATTTTAAAATGTGATTGTTCTCGTGATCACGAATCATCAATCGATACGAATAGTAATTCATAGCACTGACTTTCTTATTGGTCTCTTCGTGTGTTGATGGATTGATCATTTTGATATAAAATAGGATTTTGTAATGCATAGTATGACCGATGAGTTTCGGAGACTCGCTGAATATTACCATTTCTGCGATGAAGAATTATATCACGCGAGTTGAACTCTTCGCCAACTATGACGATCGCTACTTCATTAATAGTTGGTGCGTTATATTGTCTTTCGTGTTAATGGTTCGGGTGGTGTATGCAGATCCGGCAATTTAACTCTTCCACCTGCGCAGCACATTCCAGGAGCTTTATTCTTGAATTTCAATGCACGCCAAAATTTGCATACCTTATTCATTTTTCCAATAATGACATTTCGATGAAGACTGTAATCATAATTAGCATCGTAATGAAAAGCCGCAAGATTCAAATCAGCGTGTAACATACGTCTTCATCGCACATTGCGCTCTCGTTTGGAATTCAGTCTTTCTCTCCGTTGTTCAACTGTCTCATTGGACCGGGCTTGAGCAGTTTGTATTTTAACCGCTTGTAATCTTGCTTCTCGCTGCTCACGTGTTTTTGAAGCTCGTTTTTCAATTTTCTTTCGTGTTTCAGATGTAGATAGACCAATCAAAATGAAGGATGAAAATTAAAATAAATCATATTAAATTAAAATAAAATAAATTATACTAACGATGAAATAAGGTACGATCCAAATGAAGAATTCGTGCGAAAAAGTGTACCGTTGACGGTGTGAACCAAGCATGAACTGACATTGAACAGATGAAAGATATTTAAAAAATCTAGAACTGATTTTGGAAAAAAAATTATATAAATTCACCATTAGTGGTAAGGAATAGTGATGTAATTAACCAGAATAAGCCTCAGGTTATTTTTTTTTCTCACTGCCTTCTCAATCGTGCATTCATCGACACTTCACTGTCATTAAAATTATTATTCAAATTTCTCTTCACATATAATTATTTCTTTCGTACGAAATTTTTCCCTACTCTCCCTTTATTATTGACTCGATTACGAAAGAAATAACTTGATTTGCGACAAATAATTTTTTTTTCTAGAAATTTTTGAAAAAAATTTTTCAAGTTAAAAAGTTAGTAGGAACCTTCCCTGGAGTGTACTGAAGAACTTCCAGAAGTTTCATGACGATCGGATGATTGGTGTAGTAATGCATAAAGGACAAACACACATACATTCATTTTTATATACATAGAAGATAATTAAATAAGGACAAAAAAACCTATACTACTACAACCACATAATAATATTGGGTTGTAACATATGAAATGTCAGTGAAGGTGTAAATTTAAATTATTAACAAAAAATTATTAAACAATACCTTTCTTAATCAAAATAGGATCCTTCACTTCCAATATACTTCTGCCAACATAAACAAGCATTTCTATCCCCGCTCTGTAGAAATTAGGTGTTAAGAAAGAAGCGAAGTCTTGGAAGGCCGATTTCAGGGCATTTTCGTTGTCAAATTTTTTTTTTTTTTTTAAATTATCCAAACAACGGAAAAAGTAAAAATCAGTAGGAGAAAAGAATGGTGGGTGAGTAAGGTGCTCCTCATTTCTGTTTCGCAACGGAAGTGAGGCACGTTTCCAATCGGGTGAGCGGCTGGGCGTCGTTAATTCATGTGGGATCCATATTTCTATTTTTTTCTTGACTTACTAGCCTCCTTAAGGTGCCTGGGAACAGTCATGGGACTTGCTCCAAGTTGTGAACATAATTCACGAGTGGTTTGGGAAGGGCCCGATCAGTTCTTTCAACTTTTCGTTGTCCAATTTAGTCTTTTCGGCCTACCACGTTCTTCGTTGGTAAGGTCATAATCGCCAGACCGACATTTTTCACACCAACGGAAGATTGTTCTTTCGCTCACTTTATCTTGACCGTAAACTATATCAATGTTTCGGAACGCCTCCGTGACGCTAAGGCCAAGTTTGAATCCGTAGAGAAAACTTATATGAATTTACGCGGAAGACATAAATTTATTCTTATTTATTTTTAAAACGTTGCTTTACTTTCAGAAGAAAAAGTAACACAGATTATGAAAAAGGTTTAAATGATCTTTCAAACGGTATACATAACATAATTGTTTGTGTACAAATAATCTAATCCCTATGAAAAGAAAACTGTAAAGTAAATAAACGAAACTGACATTTCATCCGTTACGACGCAATTTAAATAATTATGTTGAATTTATGTCTGTTTTGCCAAAATAAATAATTTAACGAATTGTTTACTTTACGTTGTGGTCTAGTGGTTAGCGTAACAAACTACTACACCCAAGATCGCGGGTTCGTAGCCCGGAAGGTGGCCCTAAGATTTTTTTAAGGGAGTAAAAAATCCTTAGTTACGGCGTCCTTCGGAAGGGACGTTAAACGGGGGTCACGAGCCTGTACGATGTCAGGTACTCGTTGCGTAGGCAAAATTTAGAGTTCCCACTGTAGCATCGTCCGATTAGCCATAGCATCATAAAGTGACGTTAAATGAACAAACAAACTTTACGCTGTTATAAAAAGTTATTAGAATACAAATATATTGAATGATATAGATTGGTTAAATAAAAATACAAGTAGAGAAATCCTTAAATAAAAATTACGAACTGAGTCGGACATATTAATTTGGTTTGATTTAAAAAAATTTTTTTTTTTACTTTTTACTTTCCTTTTTTCTTTACTTTGATTTGGATCCTTGTTAGCTAATTTTCGAGAGAAAAAAAATCATGACTGCTGCTAGTTGAGTATAAGAAATTAATAAACCCGTTCCGAAGAAATGAGCCAGTAGTCATGGCATATACTTGACAAAGGTAAGACACTCCACTTATCCCCTTTAACTCGATTGAATATAGCAAATGAAACTTATAGCTTCATTATTTTTCTCTTCCTCAGTAAGATAAAAAAAAAGAAAAAAATATGTGGAAAGGAAAGGAGACCCCGGACCTAGAAATACTTTTTCCGTGGATGGAATTTGGCTCCGAAAGAACGAGAAGTAGACCAGGCTTAGGCATAATACTTTTTTTAAAAAAGAAAGTCTGAAATAGTGTAAAAGAGGTGTAAATGAAAATATATCTTTCGCAAATATAAGAAAATAAAAATGTTTCTTATTAATAAAAAAAAAACTGGACTCTCCCTTGCCTGAAGGTTAGGTTGCTCTAGCCTATAACTGTTTGAGTTCTCCTTTAAAAAAACAAAAGAAGGTGAGTAACTATATGTATAGAGCGCCGAAATAATGCCATGAGGTTCCTGAGCTCTATGAGTTCTAATAACAAAAAAAATTAAAAACGAAAAACAAACTAAATGTACAGTCGTGAGGACTGGTGAAAGAAGTGGAAACTGTAGAGTAACTGTGTTCTTTTTTTAATTTA
This sequence comes from Troilus luridus, assembly GCA_964056705.1. Classification (NCBI taxonomy): domain Eukaryota; kingdom Metazoa; phylum Arthropoda; class Insecta; order Hemiptera; family Pentatomidae; genus Troilus; species Troilus luridus. The sequence goes on along the minus strand of OZ057415.1, from coordinate 69,548,198 downwards.
TTAATTTTTGTTCTTTCTAAATCAATTATATTCAGAATTATTTAATTTTCAAATTTGTTAATTTAAATAATTAACATTAGTCTGGTTTTCACATATTCTGGCACTCCGAACAATAATCATATAAATTTTCAAGAAGTTTATTTATTAATCAACACTTTAATGATGGGCAGTACAAGCTCAATACTAATTAGTCAATAAATATTAATTAGTCTACAGTTATGTACTATTTATTTATACCTTGTATTTGTATTTACATTGATTTTATTTCCATTCTTAGCATTACTATCATTGTAAAGTTCAACAAAACATAAATATTTTAGGGGAAACAGCAATTTCTACTTGTAATTGAAGTATTACGTTATTATTAGTATCAACTGCACAACTACAAAATGACAAAGGTATAAGCAATGTTTGCTGGCCGAGGTCTCCAAGAAGAGGATTGGTGAGATCGAGATGGATGGATCACTGCTCTGACAAGTTGAGGCAACCCTTGTTAGAACGCCTATTAAGTAAAGTGAGTAAGTAGTTAAATATCGTAAGATATTGAATAACTCACGCATAGGCCGCTAGGATTCGCCACTCTCGAGCGTGTTGCAAACGCAAACCCAAAACTTAACCCCCTAACAAAATTCCCTAAGCCCGGCTAGAAATGTTTTCACTTCAAAAATCTTAAAATTTCTGAATGTTATGTAAGCCGGGAAAAGAAGAATCACGTCCTTGGAACGTGAAAGCAGAAGACCACCCCCGCAGTCGCCGATCCTCCGACGCTGCGGAGCTAAGCGTGTAACTGTTAATGAGAGATGAGAACGGCTTGTGAAATCGTGTCTTATATGCCTAACCAAAGGCGATAATGAACTTCTAATTAACTGCAGAATGAGCGGGACACTTTCTCTAAACCGGGATCAAGAATTGTGCCTCTATTCGGTTTTCGAGGTATCCGGAAACCGAATACAAGTTTCGTACCGTTTAATGAGGTGAAAAGGCCGTATATTCTGCCAATGGGCAACTTTGAATCCTGTGGAATCCGGAGATCCTCCTGGGGCCCACCCATCCTCAGTAAAGTGAGTATCATTAATTAAGTGGGGAAGCCTGAGCAAGAAAATCGGTCAAACCGCCTCCTAGCAAACCGCTAGGTTGGAAACAGTATAGTCCTTACTATCGGTCCTTCAAAAGAACGTCACAACTAAAAAAAACTAAACTTGTCTGACCTAGGTACGTGCTAGGATAGCTCAAGTGGCAGACTACCACGACGGATGCGTGGGAGACCCGGGTTCGAATCCCGGTCCTGGACGAATCTTTTCTCTTAAAAAAAAATATTTAAAAATTATAATAATTATAAAAAAATAAAATAAAATAAATTTTAAAAAACTAATTTTTTAATACAGGTATTTGAAAGTTCCATGTGACTTTAAAAACAAACATGAGGGTATTGTCAAGGCAAGATAACTCCTATTTCAATGATAGTATTGAAATTATTTTATACAAGTTAGGAATTTTTTAAAAGCTTGAAACTTTTTTGATTTCAACTTCTGCCATTATTCCCATAAAAGTTCAAACATGATTCAACTAAAAAGGAGTGATTTGTGAAAGCAACATGTATGTGGGCATATAAATATATATGATATATCTGTAGGCGAGTTTAATTACTTATTTAAAATCTTATTGCAAATTGTAGGCGAGTTTAAATTCATATAAAAAATAAAGTGAACCATTTTTTTCCTTTGCTCTCCCTTCCAAGCTATAAGAATAAGCATTTCAATATATAAAATACAAAATTCAAGTAAAATTACTGGGTAATAATACAAATTAAATTAATCTAAACCGCAAATAAATAAACGTCCAAGAATAGAAATATATATACCGATCCAAGTCCATTAATGGTACTGCCACGATCTGGGTTGCGAAACTAGGCCGCTAATATTTAACTTTACTTTCTAGCCTTAATTACAGCAGAGCATCCTTGCCCCGGAGCGACTTCTAGAAGGAGAGTAACAGAAGACCCAACAAGAACTGGATGATTTCATTTGGGCCGTAGGTGGTACATGGGTCCAGGAAGTAAACAATTGACACGATTACAGGAGGGTACCTTAATTGGACTCCTACGGCTACGCAACAAGATGATGTGGTGTCTATTTCTAACAACAATTATATAAAAGGAGTCTCTCAAGAAGTACTGTGGGTTTTTTTAATATAAATTATGTTACTATTTTAGATCGAATAAATAAAATCAATCACAAAATACCTTCGGATAATCTTGAATATAATATATTATAAACACTCCTTTGAAATCGCATTAAAGCGTTATTTCCTACGACCACAACCAATTCTCGAAGATAAAGAAGAAAAATATGTGCTTTAATAAATAAACAGTCTGTAATGTTTACGTTATATCGGCATATAGGTGATTTATCCGGAATCATGCTCAACAGCCAGGTTGTCCCACCAACTATAAGGGAGCCCACTTTATAGAGGCTGGGTGAGCCCCATGAGGGTTTGTAGATCCCACAAGGTTCATCCTTGGATTCCATCAAATTAAATATATAATCTGCCACAGCCGCATTTGAACCCGGGGCAAGTCAGCGCTCTATGCGGAGCTATCACGCTCCTAACCTAACACCTTTACTAGCCCATATTAAATAAAATAAATTAGAAATTAATAATAATTATAAGCATCCACAATTCCATCAGCAACTGAGCAGTACAATACGCCATGGTCACCTCAAGTAACCGATTTGCAAGCTGGAACACAATAACGTAATGGGCTGTGAAGAATGAAGCATTTTTCATCAATGACTTTACTTTCTCTGGCCTGCAGTCGAGGGAAAGAAAGTAGCGAGAAAGCAATTGTAAAATGCTGAAAATTGCAAACGACTGAAATGCAGAAAAATCAGTTCTGAATGACGACTCCTAGTTAAGTAAACACGAGATGAAATTATTTTTGCATTTCAAAGAAAACGAGGGAGAAAATCTTTTGGAAATGCATTTTTAATTTAAATTTAGAAGCGGTAGGATTAAAATTATGATTAACTATATCTAAGCTAAAATAAACTCATTTAGAAAACAAATCAGTTCCCCAGGTTGTCGCTTCGAGTTGAGTTAAAAGTTTAAACCGTTTATTCGTTTCATTTTTAATATTTCCCAAAAATACCAAAACATTATCGTGTGCTTTAGTATGGAAAGGAGAATATAATTACGGGTAATTAGTAGATTTCGGAAATCATCACATCAAGAAATCAAAGTTTCAACCAACATTTTGGAATATAGATATATATTTGTTAAAACGTCCGTTTCTAGAAATGACTGCAGAAGTTTAGACATTTTCCGTTATCTATTCCATACGCTCATGATCACTTGTATTTTTGAAAAATATTAAAAGGGATTATTTTTATAATCATTTAAAAAAAATTATTTATACAAAAGAAAGGACAAGATTATTTATAAATGTACTTCAAAAAGCTCTATGACATTTTATAGAATGTCATGGATTCGAATTGCTGTTAAAAAGTACAAATTAAAAAAGAATCTTTGAAATAAACTTTAGTTATATGATTACAGTAACACATCACAATTAGAAACTTGCTCGAGTAAGTAAATGATTAATTGTCAATGATTACATCCTTAATAAATTAGATTAGATTATTAAGTCGAACATTACTTGTTTAGTAAATGCGTTAATTTCTACGTTGTTATAAAAATATTCATTCACGGTTAAAATAAAATTGTTAGAATATTAATTATTATTTCTTTATATGCTTAATTTAATTAATTCGATATTTAAGTTAGGTAACGTTAAATAATCAAGCACCAACATTCCCAAATAAGGGTAGGTACCTGATCAGGTATAGAAGACAGTTTGGTGGTTGACTCTGTTACCGGTTCTTCCTGTAATTTATAATTAAGTTTATAAAAAAGAAATAACAACTAAAAAATGTATATATAATAATATTATCCATTACGCTTCACTAACGATTAAATTGCATAACTTTGCTAGTTAGATTTCTTGCACAATTAGCTAGTCGTCACTAATAGACAATTAGAGATTAAATAAATCACTTCGTGTTAAAAGAACACTAATACTGAGATATCCTGTTACAGTCTACATGTGTATTGTTGGGCATTTATAATTATGTAAGTATATTAGCAGACCCGACAGACGCTGTCCTGTTCAAACGTTTTAAATTCGAAAATTAATATAAAATAATTATAATTATTTGGACCGTTTTAATAAAAAATATATGTAAAAAAAATTCAATTAATAATTTGTTTTCGGGTCAAACTAAAAAAAAAAAACGAGACCGCGCTACCCGCGATGCCTGTTTAGGAGGAGCATGCGTTAATTTTAAAAACATTACCTATTGGATCGAATTGTGAATCCGAACCATTCTGGAATCCATTAGAACACACAGAAAAGGTGTCATTAAAATTGGACCAACTGTTTAGAGGTTCAGTGACAGACGTACAGAATAATTGTATGATTTCGTGCAGCCCATATATGGCTGAATAAAATCCATAATTTTCCATTATTAAATTCCAACTAATATTACTGAGATTCATTTAAACATTAAACTAAAAATAAATAATATTAATATAAAGTCGATAATATTAGATGGCATATATTATATGTATATATCTGGTATATGTTGTGTTAATATACCTAATATCTTTAACAAAGATGGGTGCAGGATTGATTAGAAAAAATAAATCGATTTATAACTAAGAAGCATTAGAAGAACAAAATTCAGATATGAAAGGACAAATCGAAAGGAGAGAATATTGATCGCATTCCTTCTCAAAGAGTTGTGGCCGATCATTTCATAAAATTTATGCTGCCTCCGTCGAAACCATTCCCTCGGGACAATTCCAACGAAATAGATCGCCTGGATTTCTCTTTGCATAATTGAATGAAGTGCGTTCAAACCGTTCAGAGATGGCAAAATGGTCCACGATTCCGATGCCGGAGGACGATTTCACTTTGTCCTTTATAGTTCGTTAAGAGGCAGGTATCTGGTAGTAATTGGCGATGAAAAGGTAGGTAGGTTGCACATTGGAATTGTGTGACAATAATTTAGCTTTAAGTCACCTAAGATGTAGTATGAATGAAACAGTTTATCATTGTTTTAAAACTAAACAAATAAAACTGTTTAAATAATTTGGGAAGTAAAAAAAAATCACCACTCTTTAAAAGTGTTTTAACATTCATTTGAATATTTCTAAAATAAGAACGGATAACATAGCATGTCTTAATTTTGTAATATATTAATTTGTAAGGATATTTCGTATATTCAGATTTCGATCGAATAAATTTTAGTATATATGAGATATACGTTATTTTGAGAAGATACACCAAAACCCCCAGAGAGGATTAAAAAAATGATGGTATTCTAATAAAAAAATAATAATATTGTGATAATCTAATGTAATAATATTGTAGTATTATTAATTAAGAGTTATTATCATGGAGTTATAATTGTTACATGGTCAATTGTAAGTACATTTCGAACGGTCATTACCAATGAACTAAAGTATGTGTTGGCTTTTAATTTATATGTTTTGCGGTTTTGAGACAGTCTCTTTGAACGCTAATCTGACTTATCTTCCCCTCATGTATCTATACGACCATCGAAATTATGATCTCCTTAATCACGGATAAAATTATTAAAAATGCGTATATCCCTAATCAAATGGAAATAAATTATTATTATTTTTTTTTTAGTTTCAAGCACAGTATTAAAAGAGCACTATTAAGCATACAAACGAAAGTTAGAACCAGGAATACCGAAAGCGGCCTTTGCTATAATAGCCAGAATCTGAAAGTTAATTTTTCTCCTTACAATATTTAGAGCGTAAAGCGTAATCAATTAAGACAGATATTTAGCAACAATGGAATAATCGCAAGGCACACAGTTGCCAGTCGAATACCAACTAAATTACGAAAAATTACGCAAAATTGTGTTTATATCGGAATAAGTTTAAGCCAGAAAAAATAAATATTTTAATACCACAAATAACGGCTTCAGATACTGATCAATGACATGCAGATTTCACAACTGTGGTTTTTTATTTGTCTACTCTTTTTTATCGTTCTGACTACATTTAGCTGCATCTATTTGATGCATTGTCGTTGTGGCCGCGATAAGTGCATCAGAGCTATTGTTTGGTTTTTTATTTTGTTTTTACTATCATATTTGCATTACGTTGTAGTCATATTTCCCAAGCATCATAAATAACCTATAAGGATAAACAAAATTGCAATATTTACAATAATTTAAATAACAATTGATTCATGCTAGTATTGATTTTATCTTATGGTCCTCCTGCATAAATGTTACATGTGAGAATTCATATGCGTAGTCTATGTGGTTAGAGATATTTCCCAAAAAAAAATTAAGTTCGCTCCCTCTCCCTATGAGACGTAACACAATATTAGCTGACAAATAAAAAAGAAAGAACGGTAAAAAGGAAATCCAATACGAGAAAAAAAATAATACTTTCCGAACAATCAACTAAAATTAAACGAAATTCCAATTTTTGTATAATAATAAATATGTTTATTTATACAACTACAACCTATGAAGGGCATTGAGTTCTTTACTTAGTATGGACTGCACTGATTATAAGACTAAGAAAGGTTATTAGGCCGAGATCACACTCGAGTACTAAGTAAGAGTAAATTAACAGAGGCTGGGTGAGCCCCAGGAGGGTCTCCAGATACCAGGTTGGTATCCAGCTGCTAACCTATAATTTATCTGCCAGAACCAGTCTCCGAACTTGGGACACAGAGATCAGTGATCCTGCACCTGCATAACTATGATCAGTCCTTTTTTTCTTCTACTAGTTAAAATTTAATGTTTAACACATGATTCATTATATTTTTTTATAATATAACCATATATTTAAACGGTTTGAATGGTAAGAGAGTGACCAGGTATACAGTCAGACATAACCACACCCACACGGTCTTATCCTGTTATTTATGGCGTCGTACAAATCTAAAGAACTACTAATAAAACATCTTACAGAATAAAATAAAATCATAGCATAAAAAATCTTACAAGACAAGCATCTTAAGAGTAGAGAAGAGGAACTAAAACCTGGAAGGGAATTGACGACTTCAAATATTTATAAATTGTAGATGTTTTGGGGCAAGCTAATAATAGACCATAAGGCATAACATACAGTTTTATATATATAAAATAAAATATCGATTAAAACGGAAAATAGGAGATTACATAACGCGGAATTGCGAAGCATGCATCCGGTAAATATTATTCAGGTGATAACGTCGCGAAGATTAAGATGGGCATGGGCCGACTAGGAAGCGTCTGAGGGGTAGACCGTGACGTAGGTGGGAGGATTGCGTTAAGAGTGATCTAGCGGGTTTGGGTTTAGGTGATGCTCCACAGACGGAGGTTTGTAAACACAGATTGGTGGTATCGGCATCGAGCCTGCGGGTTCGTTAAGCCTTTTATATATTTATCGATTAACACAACGCAAAAAAAAAAATATTTTATTTAGAAAGAAATTAAGTCGGTTGAAATAAAATAATGGCATTTTTTATTACTCCTTTCACTTTCTTTTGTGAAGCTTGAAAGTAAGAATTTTTGTTTATATTATTTAATTTCCCAATCATCGTTATTTCTAAATGTTAGACGAAAAAATAAGGCGATAATACTTAATTAATTAACTATTAAATAACTTTCTCTTTACGAATTTACTGTTGCTTATTGCCTTGATGGAATATAAAATACATTTATTTAATACTTAGTAAACAGCTTCTATAAATCATAATTCTTGTTATTAATAATAATTAAAGAAAAATAATAAAAGAAATATGAAACCTGACATTATATTTACATCTATTTCATGATATAAATCCTTTCATGACAAACTTTATTCCCACTCAAACCCGCTAATTCCCGATAACCCACCGAGATGTTAGAAAAGACGATGGCCTCGTAACCTTACAAGTTGAATTTGTTGTTTGAGTACTACCACTGAGAAGTATCTCAACTTGCCTTTATCTATGCCATTGTTAATCTTTCATTATATTAACTAAATAAAATAGTTTTAATGGAATTGTAATAAATAAATCTTTTTAAATGTTTATAACTTGGTTACTATAATTACCTCACCGGTTTATTTACAGACCGAAGTAGATAAGAAACGATAAGAACTGAGTATATATTTGTCATCAGAGTAGGTCAAAGGCGCTTCTATTGTTTCTCAATAGGAATGACATAACGGTCACTTTCGACTGAGTTTATCTGCAAGGAAGTTGCATGGCTTCCCTGCATAAAGAAACAGAAGTAATATTTAAATAGCATATATATGTATGTATATATATATTCTATAATAATAATAATGCATAGCGAAACCGAAAGTTCGATCCCGACACCACCAATCTTTCGGTGCTTACAGACGAATGTTCTTCGGTGGTCTCATCTTTTTTCTGGCCGAATATTCTACACTACACTTTATTTTCGAATTCCTTAAGATTTTGTTAATCCTTCAGCGTTACAGGCCAAGTTTCACATTCGATAAGGATGAAGGTTTTATAAATTCTGATTTTTAGATTTCGGGATAAAATACGCTTATATATTTATAACTTATACATAACTTGTGTTTTGATATTATAATTATTATTAATTTCATAGAATTACTACAACTAATCTTACAATTAATGTTATTAACGACAAATATTACTTCACCAGCTGTTAATTTACCATTATATAATCTATTCGATTAATTTTCATTATTAATATATAGTAAATATATACTAGAAAAACCGTTTTAAAAGGAGGTTATTTTTCCTAGACCATGCTCAACCTCCACATCTTTTACCCCTATGGATACCCACATTATAGAGGCTGAGTGAGCCGCAGGAGGTTCTCCATATACCACGGGGTCCATATCAAAACTGATAAGAGATTAAATAAATTATATGTATACTAATAAAAAAAAAAAGTCGTTGACTATTTGCGTTAGAGATGCATGTAAAATAATTGTGACGAAAGGTAAATATTCAGCTACATCTCAAGAGATGGCAGACTATAAATGCCCCCATCCTCTTAACTCCACGCATCTCCGTATAAGGAAATGGAAAGGAGAAATAGGCAGGGTAATTCCTCCAAAACAAATTCCCTCCATATCTAGATCCCTTTTCCTGTCAAAATAAAAACACACGGCTGTTACTCGAATGGGGCTACGGCAATGAGAAACTTTCCAAGTGAATGGTACGACGGGGCCTACCGCCAAAACCGGACATGATTTAACATTCCGTCCAAGAGGAGAGAGGGGGTCCAATTTCAAGTCCCCATGGGACTTCGGACAACTTAACAGTTGCCACAACATAACTAGTAACTACTTTCTAGCTGTCCAGAGCTGTCTGTGGAGACAGGGCATCTGGACGCTGGTCCGGCGCAATTAATCATCGTGACAAAATATCATACATAGATTGATTGAGGAAAACCTAGCCGTTTATCTAAAAATAATCTTATGGGTCGATTTTTACTCGACTCTATTTGAAAAGAAACTAAGGCCACCCGTGATATTGGACATAGTTTGTCTGGACAAACCTCTGCTAGATAGATGTAAAAATTTGCTAGACAAATCGGTGAACAGACAGGTAAATAATTAAATGATGAAAACCAAGATGTTTACAGAAAAATGATTTGTAAGAAGACAAAACTGATATTACGGGTCGATTTTTGACTGGATATTATTTCATAAGAATTATTTTTTAAATGGTAGAATTTTTAAAGAAATTCGAAAATAAAATCTAAAGAAGGAAATTCAATGATTTGTTGAAAATATGAATATATCTTTTGTTAATAGTAAGTAGTAGATAACCGAAAAGTGCATGGAACTATCTCCGGGTGGGACTGAAGGAACATCAAAATACTAGTTTTCAAGACCCAAAAGATTAACCGATGCAATTGGACAGAAACAAAAACAGTTGATAAATAGTAGTGTTACGGTCAGAGAGGGAAGAAGGACCGGCTGAGAGGATTAGACGAGCTGTGAAATTAAGCGGAAGGGATCAAAGAACGTGTAGAGCTTTCTGGATCGGCCTGGACCGTTCTCGATCTTCTTCCGAGAAGTCGGGGTGACCTACCTTGCCTATATAAAAAGGCCAGCTGTTTCGGCCGAGTAGTATCAGTCTGTAGTAAGTGAGTAATGCTGTGACAGTACTGTTGTGATAGTCCGTGTGGAACAGTGACAGTGATAATTAGTGGCCGTGTAATAACTGTAATAAACTGTGTGTCAGTTTGTCATATTTGGAGAGTCTTATGGACTTTAAGTAGCGAACTGTAAGTGTTAAATTGTAGTTGTTAACTATAGTGTAATATTATTGTATTTGTGCAAATTTATATAAATGACTGACGTCAGTTACCTTCTGCCCGAGCAGCCACTCCTATTGGCCCTGATGATGACCTACAGAGTAGATCGAAACGTCGGCACATACAAAATAGAATAAGATTGACTTATTTTGCTGTGTTTTACTTGACTGCACCCCCAACTATTTACATCCTAGAAAATCTATTAGTTATAGAAATCTATTGTCCTAACATAAATTTTAACCAGAATCTTAGCAATATTTAAACTATTAAAAATAATACATATTTAAATTCCTTTTAGTTCTCAATAACTTCTGAACACTGTTAATTTAGCATTCAACCAATGTAAAAAAAAAAATACAATAGAAGGTTGTGAGAAAGGAAGTAATGATATCTTTGTAGGAGTTTCTAAATAATACAACGATAATTATCGACATAATAATTTCTTATTTTTACTTCCTTAATTAATTAAAGTAAAGCGAAGTGTCGTAAAATTTTTTGTTGACCTCAACTAATATAGGTCACGTAAGGCCAATAGTATTTTTTTTTTTAAATTCTGTTGCTATATACACACAAAAAATCGAAAAATTATCAATAAAAATTTTATGATAACTAATAAAGATTCAGTAATTTTTTTCTTTTTTTTTTACATATTTCAGGGAACAGTCGGATATTCGTTCATTTCTGAACGAAAAATATTCTAAAATCCAAATTTTTAAAATAAAAATTTATTTTCTAATCATTTAGTTTAGAAAAATTCTAACAATTAAATTTTAAGGAGAAAGGATAAAAATATAAAGAAAAACAATGCAGGATTTTTAATGTTATACTAAAACAATGGCCAGGATTTTCACAAGACCTTGGTAATCAGAATTTATCAATATTTTAGTAGTTTTAATTGTTTTGACACAAAAAATATATAAAACATAATTATACATTGACTGTGAAAAGTGCTTGGGTTAGAAAAATGACGTAATAGTAGTATTTTACGAATCAAATATCTGAATTTTTAAAATCTTAATGTTTAAGAACGATTGAAGTGGAATTTAATAGTTATGCTGATCCAGTTATAGCATCCCGTACTCTTCAATCCCACATCACTGACCTTGAAAATTGGTGTCAAAACTGGAGGATTAAAATAAAATTGTCGCAAATCTCATCAAATCACCTTTACCCTCCGTCGTAAACCAGCGACTTCCTGCCACCCTGTATCGTTTAATAACATCCCTCTAAGTCCTGTAGAACAGATCCGATACTTAGGACTACACCTTGACAAACGCTTAACTTGGAATCCTCATACTAGACTGAAACGACAAGAAACAGCTCGCCGTTTCAGGCTACTACAACATATACTAGATAAACGCTCTAAGCTCCTAATTAACTACAAGAGACTCATATACATGACAATCATTAGACCCATCTGGACTTACGGAATAGAGCTTTGGGGCTCCACTAAGCCATCGAATTCCTCTCGTATTCAATCCTTACAATCCAAAATCCTTCGGAAAATCCTTAATGCTCCTTACTTTGTTACGAACAAAGTAATCCATAATGACCTTAACGTCCCGTTTATTGCTGATTTGGCCCGAATCCGGTATCAATCTTTTCATGACAAACTTCATTTCCACTCAAACCCACTAGTTTCAAACCTCGCAACCTCTTCAATTTCCTGATAACCTCCGAGGCGTCTGAAAAGAAGATGGCCTCGTGACCTTCTAAGCTGAACTTTTTATTTGAGTACTACCACTGGGTAGTTTCTCAACTTGTCTTTTCATGTCAATGTATTCACTCATTTTATTTACTTGATGTATTTTGTATACAGTTGTAAATTTCAATAAATAAAGATTAAAGATTAAAAAAAAAATTAAATTATTTAATATTAACCAGCTATGCGGATACATACTCTCATAAGCTCAGATATTAACTATAAAATTGAGTTCTGGAATATTACTTCAGAATCCATGAATTGGTATTACATGATTAGTTATATCCATTTTAACAATCAAGTGGGAAAAAATAACACCTTCAAGAATTGCTTAACTAAAAAACAACAAAACAAATGGAATTACTTCCGAAAACCTTGAGTACTCAAGTTCTTTACAAGCGGTCAAATGTTCAAATGGGACCACCTGATGAGAACGAATAAGAAATTACCCGAAGAAAGAAGCAGCGGTAGTCACGAGAAACAAAATTACTTAATGTTGAGTAAGGAGAGGGTGTAAGTAAAGAATGGGAGGAAGCGTCTCAAAGAAAAAACCGTCATGAATTTTCTTCATCCTTATTTATAATATTGTTAGTTACAATACAATATTTGTAGTTGTGGTTAATAGTAAAAAAAAAAAAAAAAAAAAAAAAAAAAGTACCCCTAAAACCCACGAAAGGTCTTGGGTTCAGTGCATGATGTAGAGACTATACATTTTATAGGACAACGGTTGTGCAGGGAGGTGATTTGTTCAAGATTACGCTAAACCACCAGGTTTTCCCCCAATTAAGGGTACGTATTATTCATACTGACTTTCAAATACCAACGATTGACGAACACATACGTACATACTACAAACGATTTTAATAAAAACTGCACTGACATCCAAACCATTAATAGAACTCTCATACCACCGTCTGTTATAGCAAATTAAATCAAGCCATGGGAGAGATACAGTTGGGTAATGTTCTTCTTCATGCCTATCATGTCATTTTGTTATAATTTTACTGACAGTAAGTCTGGTGATTGTCAATTCATTTTACTTGAAAGATGTAGATACAAAAATAAAGAGAAAACCTTCGGCATAGAATAGAATAGAAAATAATTTTATTCTGGGGCAAGCCCCCTTAAAAATAACAAAAATGAAAATTTAATAAATATCTGGCCAAAGGGCTAAATTATTATAATTAATTATCATAACATACCATTTAGTTATTATTTATTTTCAAGTAATTACGTATGTAAATATTATTTTTAATAGCTATGGTTAATAGCACCGACATGACACGGTCCATCCCGGAAGTAGAAGATAAGAAAAATATTATTTTGTTTTGATAGAGAATTTGAAAAAGTAATATAAAAAGAAAAAATAAAGCAGACAAGCTTACAATAAAGAGAAATAGGCTAATAGAAAAATAAATTAATAAATAATAACATCTAATAATATAAAAACTAATATCATTATGAGTGAGGAATATTTACAGTAATTCATCAATTTATTATGTTAAATATGGCTTCTAAATTTTTACTGATTAGAGAGCATCTGTTTGGGTATTAAAGTTATGTAGAAAAAGTTTGGATTTAAATGTGGTTAAAGAAGACGCATGACGGATATCGAGTGGAAGCGAGTTCCAAAGAAAGGAAGAACGGGCGAGAAAGGAACGCTCAAAATTGTTGTTCTATGGAAACGGATATGATCGGAAGAGCGAGATCTTGTACCCTGGGCTCGGATAGAGGACTTAAATTGTAGAAGACTATAAATATAAGATGGGTGTAAATTGATGGTATGATATAGGGAAGCACATAGGAAATTGAGTCTACCGATAGAAGGGAAGAGGAGAGCCACTTTAACTCATCTTAGAGGTGGGACACATGAGACTTCCTCGAGGCGCCGATGACATATAGAAGAGAACAGTTAATTATTCGCCTCAACTTCTCCTCGAGCTTGTTCGAGAGGCCACCATATGCCACACAACCATAGCCAAAGTGCGGAAAGATGAAAGAAGTGATGAGGAGCTTAAGAATAGGTAGTGTTAAAAGATGCCTGGAACGGCGGAATACTTTAGGAAGCTTATTGATCGACGGGACATTTGAGCAATGTGGGGTTTCCATGAAAGGGATTGGTCGAAAATGAATCCGAGGTTTCTAAAAGAGGAACTGAAAGCAATAGGGTGATCATTTAAGGTTAATTGGGGAAGTGAGTTGATAGATTTAAGAAGGGTGCTGAAACCAAATAGAATGGCCAGAGTTTTCGCAGCATTCAACGACACTGAATTAAAGTTTGCTCAGGCACTGATCCTTTCTAGGTCACCTTGAATACTGGAAAATGCAGCTATTATCTCAGATGGAGGAAAGGACAAATAAATATAGGAGTCGTCGGCGTACAGATGGCGGGAACAGTGGAGGATTGATTTGGGAAGGTCATCAATGTAACAGTTGAAAAGGAGTGTAGTAATACTAGAACCCTGTGTTCAGCGGTAGGAAAGAGGATAGGGGCTGATTTGGGACGGAGACCGCTTGAGTCCTATTCGAGAGGAAAGATTGGACCCAGAGTATAGAACTGTCGAAAAAAAAAAAAGAGATTTTAATTTAGAGAAAAGGATGGAATGGTTCAGCCAATTGAAAGCTACTGAAAAGACGAGTAGAATTAGTACTGTTAATTTTTTTTCGTCCATGGTGGTATGTATGTCAGTGGTGATTTTAACTAGATTGTGTGGAAAGGCATAGCAACTCATTAGCAAGTTATACCATGATCCAAAGTTCAATTGTTTTCAATCAGGATCTTCAAAAGAATCAAATTAAATAATCTTAAATCCCCACAGAAGCGAAAGGAAACTAAGAATCTGAATAATCCCTGTTATAATTTACATTCGATACACGAGAAGTTAACTGCGAGATATTACGATCCTTAGCGACTAGACCTCTAAATCGTATGCTAATACGCCACTGTCAGCAAGGCACATATATCGCACTCAATATAATTCGAAATGCGGAAAAGTGAAACTGTCTGACCTTTCGGCGGCCGGACAGGGAACTGAATATGTATCGTCACGAGCTGCGTTGCACCGGATACCTCAGGAGAAAATGTTTGCTACGTCTAGGGAAGTGTCGCCTCCAAGTAGGGAGACGGTTGAAGGTACGTATTGAGAAATCTTGATTGACACTAGACTTATAAATCGCTCCTATCGAGTAGGACCTCCAGTTTCTTCATCTCCGACATTACATCACATAGCAACTAGCTTATGCCAGAGTCAGTGGATGAAATTCTGCTAAGATGACAGTCTACGCGGCTTAGAAAAAAAGAGATGTAGGAAATATCAAGCCTGATTTCCACGGCAAGTTTTACGGTATGAGCGTCGATGGCGATCAGTTGGGTCTGTGAAGTTTTAGATTAGATGGACTTGGAACGGTTTCGCGGTCAGCGCGATTCTTAAATTATTCGTTTTAGCAGCGCTTTCATTGCTCAGGAGACGAACTACTTTTCAGTACATTCCTATTAGTTTTCACAACGTACTTTTACCTTCTTTATGGAAACAAATCGCTCCTTCTAAAGAACAATCTAACTAAAAAAAACTAATTTTTTAATAGATATTTTTGAAAATTACATTTTTTGGCAAAATTAAATCAGATAAGTTTTTTAAAAAATCGGTTATTGGTAAAGCAAAGTATTCAAATTGTAATGATAGTATTGAAATTCTTTTATTTTTTTATTTCAACCTATGTCACTATTAAAAAACACACTCGGGAATGGAATATCAGATATGTCGTTCCTGAATTAAAAAGCATCTCCCAATACAATTGCTACAGATGTCTTAACTCAAAATTGGAATTATTAGTTAAGGCGTTGTTCTTTTGAAGGACCGATGTCAGAGTGGAACAATGAAGGTGTTTTTCAACGAAGTATAACACAAATAAACTAACCCTAATTGAACAAAACTTTTTTCATATTAGAAAAAAAATCTGCTACCATCGGACCATGAGGATTCGTTTGACTAATACTTGTGTAACTTCAGTATGTTAATACATTATAAGAGTATGTCAAAGAGTTTCAGGTTTCTATTACTCCTTTCATTTCCTCTCCTTCCGGGAATTCTACGGAAAATCTTTCTTTCGATTTAAGTTACTCACTTCATAGAGTTTGGACGAGTCCCAGATCCCGGCTGTTAAATAAAATCTGCTACAGCCGGATTTGGACCCCGGGATCCTTGGAAGGGCAACTCAGCGCTCTATCACCGAGCCAATCCGCTCCCGAGTCGTAAATAATACTATTAACAATATAAAATCCTTCTAAAATATTTAAAATTAAATTCTTTTCACTTTTTTTTTAACTGACAGGATGCTAGTTTGGTAAATGTAATGACCAAATGTTTTAATTTTCAATATCTTTTAAACTAACAGATACATTTTCCAAGTTTCAGTCCCAAATAGGTAGAACAGGTGTACTACAAAACACGATTATATACGATTTATACGATCATTGTATAAAGTACTGAGTTGTGCTGAAGATCCGAGTTCGAATCCGGCTTTGACAGAAACATTATTTGATCTTTAATAGCCTTAAATGGAACCATTAGGAACAGCAAAGCCTCTAGCGGCTTACCCAGCCCTTACAAAATGGGTACCCTTAATTGGGGGAAATCCTAGTGGATGAATGTCTTCTCGTAAAAATCACCTCTTTACAAGTGATACTTTAGAAACAGTACAGTTTCTTCAATGTCAATGGGTTGTAGTTGTACGTGTTACATGGATTCTTAATTATGATAATTAAGAGAGATCTCGTAAACTATTTCCCCCTTTTAAATAGATTTTTTTTTAAATTTATTAATGGGCTCTACATTCTTTGAAGAACCTTGGCCTCTGCTAATTTCTTCCGCCATTCGCCTCTGTCCGCCGCAAGGCGCCTCCAGCGGTTTATTCCGATCGCCTTCAGGTCACCCTCCACATCGTCGAGCCACCTGAGACGGGGCTCCCTCTTAATCTTGAACCCTCATTCGGTATCTGATACATCATCCTTCTTGGAGTTCTCATTGCGTCCATCCTCTCCACAGGCCCCAACCATCGTAATCTTTTGAGCTGGATGACTTTTATTTTATCAGGCTCTTCGTGTAGGTCCCTCAGCTCTTCATTGGACCTGATTCTTTACTTGTCCTCCACTCTGATAGGTCCCAAACATTTTACGCAGGACTTTTCTTTCCCATACTTCAAGGATCCTTTTGCAATTTTTTGTTAGTGACCAGGCCTCGCATCCGTAAGTCACAATTGTTTTATATATGAGACACTTCGCCTTTCTTGACATCGTTTTACAGCACAATACTTTCTGTATGCCGAACAGAAATCTATTTCCCGCCGCTTTTCGTGTCTTGACATCCTTATCTACTCTGTTCTCATATGTTATCATACTGACCAGGTACTTGAATGTGTCGCATATCTTGAAGCTCCAGTCCCCTATCTGTATTTCTTCTTCTTTCATTTGGCGATCTCTTGATGTTCGCATATAAACGCCCTTTTTTTCGTTAATTTCCAGGCCTAGATCTCTAGCTTCCCTGAGAAATTCTTCAAGAGCGCCTGCAAGTGCTGGTACCTTTCGGGCTGTAATGAGCACATCATCTGCATATGCTAGGATGTTGTTATACGGTTGTAAATTGTGCCTCCACCATGCGTTTTTATTTTCCTTACGGCTGCTTCTAAGACCAGATTGAACAATACCGTTGATAGTGGATCTCCTTGCTTAAGTGCTTTGCCTATTTTGAATGTTCGAGAGGATTTTCTATTTATCATCACTCTACTGTGTGTATTTGCCAGAGTCATTTTAACCAGCTGTGTTAATTTCTTTGGAGCTTCCAGCTTCTCAAGACACCCGTACATTTTATTCATTTTCACTGAAACATACGCTTGTCGGAAGTCCACGAACACATGGTGAAGGGAAGGTATACATATGTCAAATTTGGAAATTTCTTTTGATATCACTTGAAATTTCAAAAGTTGTTTATTCATTTAACGCCACTTTATGCTGCTGTGTCTAATCGGATGCTACAGTAGGAAGCCTACATTTTGCTTATCCAGGTATAATTAGGCTAGGGATCATTAACGAGTATCCGCTGGAGCACAGGTTCAGGAATCCAAAGGACTGTATAACGAGGGTTTTTTTTTAAATCCTAGGACCAACTTCCGGGCTGCGAACCCGTGACCTTGGTCAAAGGCTACAATATAGGTAACCTCAAATTTCGATTAAAATTAATCCTTACACGATTTTAATTGAACAAATTTAATCGATCGGAGGAACATCGAGTCCGATTAAAACTGTTGATACTGACGAGACAGCTAGGCTAATTATACGGTGATAGTTGCGGCCTGAAGAGACAGTACCTTGCGATTCTCTCCAAGGTGAGAGGAATTCCTTACGTTACTATCGCTTTTCCACGCGGATCTTGAATACTTAATGCCTTCTCGGCAATCCTGCAGGGCATTCTTTCAGGAATCTAGGAGGAGTACGGAAAAGTAAGGAATAATTTAAAAGTAACACTATAAAATCCCGCCCTAAAACTGACCCTCCTAATTCAAATAATTCAAGATACCTGTTGTCGATACAATTGGAAAGTATCGAAAGTGAAAAACACAACTTTTCAGGAGAATAAAAAAAAATATTTCAAGGTTCATTCAAGCATTTTACCTACAGTGGATCACAATAATGCACCCGGATATTGATAGGAATCTTTGAATAAATAAACAGTTTATCTTATTTTATACTAAATACAATAATAACTTATTGTAACCACTAAACATCCTATTAATATGTTATTTGTGAATAAACCTATATACATAAAAAAAGTATTTAACAATATAAATAAGACATTAGTTTATGATCACCAATCTCAAAGTGAAAAATGATTTAGCTTTGTTTTTCGTATATTTGTTTACCTTCAACCATTTTCCTTTAGTAATAAGTCTTGTGAAGAATATATTAGATTATTTTCCAAGCCTATCGCATATTTCAACTTTTTTCAATAATGGGATAACACACATTGTTTAAAGAATGTGAGTTGGTCATTCAACGTTTTAATTCTGGGAAATTTCCGAATCAAATTGTCAAAATTATGTTTAAAAAACTAGTTCAACTGTCCATCATATCGTTGAGAAAATCAAAAAGGTAAACCACATTTCCAGAAAAAAAAGTTAAATGTGCAAGAAAAAATTTTAGTGAAAGGGATAAGACAAACAAAACAAAATCCATGCCTGAGTGGACCAAACGAAGTATTGAACTAAATTAATAGTAACTAAATAAAAAGTTAAAAAATTAATAGTACTTTTAATTATAAACTATAAGTTTTTAAGAAGTGAGGCAGGCGTATCATTTTGACTGTGAGGTGAAATTATTGATTCATTTTTTTTTGCTATTTTCTTTGAATAATCAAAGTTGTATATACATTTTTATTGGTTGTACATATTTTAACTGATATTATAATTCATTTTCTTTATAAGATATTTCTTATATACTGGACTCAATATTCTTGATTTATATAATTTAATAATGAAGAAAAAAACATATTAAACATTAAAAATGGTTTTTAATCATTTGTAAAGTTTGAACAACAATTTTTGACTGGAATATGGTTTTGTCTTCATTATTAAATTATATAAATCCAACTGATATTATAAATAAATGTGTTGAAGATTTTCTGGTTTAGTTTTCTGAAACCATTTTATAACAATTAAATCTTCGCTTTTTGTTTGTTGATTAAAGGGTATATCTAATTAACTGTGAGCCACTGTATGCAAGTATTCGTGGTTTAGTGCATTATTGATTAATTTAAATTAATTTTTTTATCAATTATCAGTCCTAAAAGCTGTAAAAACAATTGTGTTTTTTTTTCATATTTGATACATCGCCTTTGTGTTGATGATGCGTTGAAGTTTGGAACAAGGATAATATAAATGTGAAATCTACTGATTAAGTGCTTTCCCTACACACGCTATGAAACTAGCCGAGTATCATAATGACTAATTAATAATTAATAACCATTGATGCAAAGCAGAAGAACACAAGCCACCGTGTCCATAAGAGGTTCCGTAACCACGCCGGGTAATTGCGCATTGTTTTAAAAATAAGAAGCAAGTCCTTCCTAACACGGATGAATTAATATTTAAAAGTAAACAATTACGAGTAAGAAAATGGTCTCTGATGAAACTGAAAGACAATAGAAGGTAAAAACAATTATATAAGATGAACTTAAAAGACAATGGAATGTAAAAACAACTAAAATGAATTATCAATCATTAATTTAATAATTTATTAACATGAAAACCGGTTATATATATATACACAATATGGTATACTCTTGGGTACTCTTGTAAGTATATAACTACTGCAATATATAGTTATTTATTTATATATAATTTTATTCATATTATTTATCATAGTATAGGGCAGTTTAATAGAACTTCGAAAGAAAACCTCCAAGAAAATATATAGTACGTTTAGTTTAACTACAGGGTAGCTTTTTTCTTTACTTTCTTTATCTGAATGTTCTTCAATTCCTCTTTATCAAATCCTTGCAATCTAAAGTCCTCAATGCTCCTTACATCGCTACGTACAAAATCACCTATAATACATTAATTTTCCATATTCTGCTTATGGACATTTCATTTCATGATTCGTCCGTAAACAAAATGGCCTCAGGATCTTTTGGCTTAAATCCGTTATTGGAGTACTAACTGTGGGTATTTTCTCTACTTGCCTTTTCTACATTTTACTTGTATTTTAACATTGTGTGTCAAAAAGCAGAAATTAAAATACCATGGCTACATCAAGAGAAATGACTAATATCACCTAATATAGCTGATATTGCAAGGAAAGATTGATCGTAAGAGGGTACCAGGATGGATGAGGCATTCATGAATGAATAATTTAAGGCAATGATTTGGTCTGACAACTATTTTAGAAACACAACAAAAATATTTAGATGGCATTGTTTGTTTATTCATTTAACGCCACTTTATGCTGCTTTGACAATGGGAGTCCTAAATTTTGCCAATCCAGGTATAATTATGATAAAGATCTTTAACGAGTACCTTACTGATAGCCCAAGTCCGATACGGATACGGCAAAGGAAAATGATTTTTATAATGTAGTAAAAATAAATAGGGAAGCAGAGTGGCTCAGTGGTAGAGCGCTGAGTTTCCAAGCCGAAGGTTCTGGGTTCAAATCCCGTTCGGTGGCCTTTTTTTTTTTAATTTCTTAGCGGCTGGAGATGGATCTAATGGGATCTAGGACCCTTTAGGGGCTCCCACAGACTCTATAAAGAGTGCACACAAAATAAAGGGGAAAGCTGTGAAGGTTGATGATTTGATCTAGGAAAAATCACCTCTCTGCACAACAGTTGTCCAAAAAACAGTACAGTCTCCACCCTGTACTGAACTCAAGACCTTTCACCGGATGTAGTGGTACAAGTTTTATTCTTTAATAGTAAAAAATAAAAAAATAAATATACTGTTCACTACAAAATTCTTTATGCTTTCTGCAATATATTATATAGCTAATTTAGGAATAGAACTTAAAGGGAGACTAGCATGAAATAAAATACGGGTTTCGCCGTCAAATCATGTCCTTTCACATGACAAAACAAGTGATTATTTTAGAAATGAAATATTATCCTTTCACCAACCTCACTCAAAGCACTTGGACATAAACGACCTAGGGTAATAATAAATCGTGTTTTCCATATGAGGCTTTGGCAAATGTTTGTAGTAAAAACATTCCGTGCGAGTGCTAATAAAGGGGTAGAACCCCGTTTATCCGACATGAGAAAGGTAAAAGTATTTCGTGACAAGAAGCCCGGAGACGTAGAAGCGTAGGAGGGGCTAGTATCACGTAGGCCTCGGATCTCAGCCTCCTATCGATCCACATCTCTCACCGAGAATCGAGATTTAACTAGTTAATCGATTCGTGTTTTCACTGCCAGTCCGATCTTACGCTGCACCACTCGCTTTCTTATACACGACTCTTTAGTATATCTCCCTAGTATTAACCTACATCTGAATTTTCTCGCTCGGGGTGCTTTCATATAATCAGGAATTAGATACACCGCCTAGATAGTCTAGATATCTTCTAAAAGCTTCCGAAATGGCTTCTAATTTATTTTGAAGGGAAACGCAGCTGTGCTTTTAACTAGCCTGACACATCTGCCATTCAACAAGGAAATAGAAAGTGCGTAACAAAATTAACATACAAGTAAAATGTAAGGCATAATCATGTGATAAGAAACATTTGGAATGATGGTAATTTCATTATACTTCGAATTATAGAAATTAGTCAATAATAAGTCGTTCATAGAAAAAATGAGCGTAAATAAAATTACAGCATATTAATATATAAATAAATCAAGTTCTAATATTGTTTTTTATTATGCCATACTATGGAAAAATAAAAAAATAAAATCAATAATAATTGAGAATTACAAGAAAAATGTTTAATTTAAATACACATAAAACAGGAAATAAAAAAACACATTATGATTCGGCGAACTCCCATACGGAGTGTTTCTTGATAAATATTTTTTAATATCATCT
Organism: Troilus luridus; assembly: GCA_964056705.1. NCBI lineage: Eukaryota > Metazoa > Arthropoda > Insecta > Hemiptera > Pentatomidae > Troilus > Troilus luridus. The sequence goes on along the minus strand of OZ057415.1, from coordinate 69,525,593 downwards.
TAATACAAATTTTATTTTTTATCATTTTATTTATAAATTGCATATAAATATATTTTATATTTTTATACCTTTATAAAACTCCTCTTCCATATTCAAACCCTAAAATTTCTTATTAAGGTCAGGTTCTTGAAAATAAAAACTTTAAATCCGTTGATAATATTATAGTTAATGATAGTTATAACGTTTTGGAACTTTATTTATATTGATTAATTTCCCCAAAAGATGAATTTTCTTAACTTTTTGAGTTAGCTACGAAAATCGACTTTCTAAATCACCAAGTCCACCATTAAAATAGCAATATAAAAATATTTCTTAAAAAGCATTTAAAAATGCAAGTGAATACCTAAATAAATGGACAATCAAAAATATAGAAAAATAAAATTCTAGGAACGAAACTGATTCTGAAGAACAGATTCAATATCATATTTTCAAATTTAAAAGGTTACTTCAATAAATGTAATGAATTTAAAAATATTTTAAATTAAGAACCCCAACAAACACGGAATATAATGTTTAGTTACCGAATTGAACCGATTTCAAAAGTCAATTGTATTAATATCAACTAACTGATAATTTTTATGTCAATATTATTTGCTAGTATCTACATATAAAAAAAATATATATATATTTTTCACAGACCCTTGACAGAAAAAGGTGGCTCTGCTTATGCAGGCCTACACTGCAAGGTAGAAGAGATGACTGAATAAGGAAGAAAGAAATATATTTTTTATTGTTATACTCTTGTAAAAGTTGATGTATCAAACATGTATCTGTTTCATAATTTTCTCGAATATGTGAAATCTAAAATAGAATAATAAAATTGGGTACCAAAATCTGTTGGGTATTAATTGGGTACCAAAATCTGTTGGTTATTAATGAGGAGGAAGTGAAAGAATATTTTATAAACTCAAGCTTGCGCCTCGAAAACATTTGGTTTAATTTTTTCTGATTGCTATATTTTATACTTTAAGGTTTACTTTTTTACTGTTTTAATAAAAATGCTCTAACGCCACTGTTTCTTATTTAACATAGGTCTTAAAATAATACCGCTATTCATGTCAATAACACTACCTTATATAAATAAAACTATTAATATATTATAATTTATTTCAACGTATACACTAGTTATCAATTTAACAACCATTTGTTATTTACTAATTTAATATCGGGCTGTAAATTATTTCCTATGCCATAAGTATAACACTCTAACCACAAGGCATCAAAATGGAGAATGTGTAAGGAAGTGGTTTATAATACCTGAGTGTTACATAGTATATTGAATGGTTTCTAGTCTAACAACTTTTTCAGCTCTTTAGCATCAAAAGGAAAGTTTGATAAAATCTTACCGCAATGTTTTCAGGATATTTAAGATCGTTTTGACAAAAAAGATTAGAGCTCAACTCACCTGAAAGAAAAAAGAAATATATAGTTATTAATTAGATAAAAATACATTTTATTATACAATTATAATTTGTAGGCTTGATATACAAGTATTTTGTATTTATGTATATCTGTGCCCCAGAGGTAAAGGACCCAATGTCTACAAAATAGGTAATATTTTAGACAAAATGTCATAAATAAATACAATGATTAATACTTTCAATTCCAATAACAATGTGAACAATTTTCTTTAAGCTATTTCAATAATTAACGAAGGAAAAAAAGAACTTAAATAGTTCAAAGTTGGATAAGAAAATTGGTGCTCTAGAATAAATACAAAAAATACGGAAATGTGAGATGACATCCTTCAACTCCGGAGAGCAGATATTTTTTTACAAAATATTTTTTATGTGGAAGAAAATGGTCCGTTTAGAGGTCAATCAATTACTCTGAATATCTAGAAATATTTATTCAGTGGCCAGTAAATATTCAGATAAATTTATTGACCTCTACCCGGGCCATTTTCTTCCACATATTTCATCAAGTTCAACTATGTTCTTTCAAAAAAATATATATATATTTTTTAAGTTTAATACATAAAGATTTTAAGTTTAATACATGTCCTTATTATAAAAATAATAATTTTTATTTTTTAATACAAATATTGTTTTACATTAAGATTTTGTATGTTAAATTAACAAAAATATCCAATCGATACGATGATGTGAGATTTACAAGAAACTGAAATCGACCTTGGTTTTCTATTTTCAGACCAAGTTCATTGATAACGTCAAAACGTTAGACCATTTTTGGTAGCACTTGTCTATAGAAGGTTGTAACAGTTAACTATAAAGGAAAAAATCGACGTGAGTACAACCATTCTATGGCTTCTGAAATTGAGATTGATTAACTACTAAACCGTTTCATCAATTAGTTAAATTGATAACAAATAGTTAACTATCTATTAAAATAAAAAACGAAACCTTCAACTGATAGTGAATAATCAAACCATCGAAAAAGTGTACCAGGCAATTTTTTGGAAACACTGAAAGCAAAATTGAAAACGCAGAGAGGAAAATGTTCTTCATCATTTATATTTTGAAGTGTGAGTTGAAACTTCATATTCTTGATGAAATGATAGCCGAAATCTACTCATTCATTCATTCACATTCTCTGTTCCATACTAAAGCTCATGACAACTTATATTTTTGGAAAATATTAAAAAATGGAACGAATTAACAGTTAAAACTTCGTCGTATCTTAACCGAAGCGACAACCTGCGGAATAGATATTTCAAAGAATAATCGATTTTAATAGGCTTGGCCCGACATTCTAGGCGGCAACCTCCGACCTTTGAGAGATCCAAGCCAAGATCTGATGCACCTTTCAGCGACAAGTTATTGCACTTTCACAGCCTTCAGCAATCTGGAAAGTGCTCGCTGTTAAAAAGATTATACAACTTGTACAACAGTCGGATCCTATTGCTGATATTCTTTACTAATACTTCAATAACGAAGATCTCAGAGGTTCCAACTTCAAATCCAACTGTGCGAGTTTAATTATGTAATCGGTTAACAGCCAGAGATAGAGCCTGTGAGTTCTGGAAAACCTTCTGGGGCTCAGCCAGCCTCTATGATTAGGGGAGAAACCTAGCAGTTGAGCGTGATCTCGGACAAATCACCTGCCCGTACAGCTGTCATCGAAAGTACAGTATCTACCATGTATTGAACCCAACACTCTTCAAGGGTTGTAAAGGTAATATTTTATAATTAAATTTTCATTAACATGAATAACTAACAATCCTACTAATAATGTTCAAATATATTTGTTTTCAAACTAAACGTCAATTTTTCGGGATAAATATACATTATACATTATTATTTACATTAAATAAAAACATAAATTTTTATTAATAATAACTACTTGTACTGGCAGACATTTATTATTAAATGAAATTCTAATTTTATCATTAACCATAAACATGCATTAACCAATATAATATGTCATTAAAAATATTTTTTTCATTTTTAAAAATGCCAATTTTGGTTGCTGAAACGAATTGGCTCGGGAAAATATATCTATCAATGCAATTCCAATGAGGAAATTCAGGTATTGCTCAAATGACCCTATATGAATAGTAATCATAACTGAATATAATGAAATCTGCCATTAAAATGTAATAATAATAATAGCAATGTTAAGTGATATACAATAAAATATATGTAAAATAACTATTTTTATAAATGTATTAAATGAAATTTACAATTGTATAACAAGACGAATATACAAGAAATTACCCACTACTATCTATATACTCGAACAACAAATACAACTTAGGTCACGAGGCCATCTTTTCATACGTCTAAGAGAATTATCGGGAATTTATGATTTTTGTAGATTTGAAATTAGTGGGTTTGAGAGGGAGGTAAGTTTGTCATGAAATGAAATGTTAGGTCCAAATCAGAAACAAATGGGTCATTGAGGACTTAATGGATGACTTTATCCGTTATAAAGTTAGGAACATTGAGAAAAACATGTTTAAAAAAAAGTATAACACTGGATAAAGCAGAGAGAAAATGTTATTAAAGAATTGGGAAAGTGTTTGGAAGACACAAATATCTAAACTATCGGATATGTTGGAGTGTAAAGAATTGACCATAAGTACAAGAAACTGAAGAAGAGGGGAAACTACAACATATTGTGCAGGCATCCGATCCGACACCGCCAATTTAAACACAGCTATCTTCCCACACGTGTCGAATGTGCAACAATAGTTCTCTAACCGTCAAACAGGTGTTAAAAGTATGCCCACAATTCCGATCATTTGAACAGAGATACGATACTCAGAACCATAATGTGAAATTTAACAGGACAACGAAGATAAAGTCAACTTTCTGTTCAATCCTTGGAGAAGACTAACTGCTATACAAGAAAAATATTAGATATATACATTTATTTTCTATATTGCCTTAACTATATATTGCCTTTTTAAGAGAGTATGTGAACTATAACAATTGGTTATCTTCATCGTAACCTAGCCTTGCGTATATGTTCTTCCCAATTCCTCTTTATTTGTTCACTATCTTCTTTCCGAGTTTTCGTCCGTCCTATTTTTTTCTGACATCTTTAATTCTTTATCAAATTTTATTTCATCATGTTTTCCTAAATTCGTCCCGATCACATATGTCGTATATTGTTATTATTGTCTGATTGAGGTATTCTAAAGTTTACTGTTATAACATATTTAGACTTGTTTCCATTTATATATAAAAGTAAATAACTAATAAATGGGGACCACCTGTGGTCTAGTTAGCATAACCAGTTATTATGCCCAAGATCGCGGGTTCATAGCCCGGCTGGTAGCCCGAAGATTTTTTTAAAGTGGGTAAACAATACTTGGTAACGTCATCCTTCGGAAGGGGCGTAAAATGGGGGTGCCGAGCCTGTCAATGTAAGGTAGACCTGCCTATCTTAACTGGGAAAGGCAAAATTAAGGATATTCGCTGTAGCAACGTCCGATTTGGCATAGCATCAAAAGTGATGTTAAACAAAACATAAAAACTAATAAACAATTTTAAACACAGGGAGTGGTAAAGTGACACTTCCCCGTGCAATTTTTACTTTACTTTTTACATTATACATTTTAAGAATAACAAGAAACACTCGACTCTAACAATCCCTAAGGACACAGTTAAGTCCTTTGTACAGGCCCGACAATAAGAAGTGAAGACTTAATCGAGATCCGACAGGTAGCCTTGATTGACTGATGATCTACCACCGACAGTTTAGCCTCAGGATCGGAGATAGTTTTATTTCCACATTCTCTACGACATGTAGGTCAAGTTCATCCTCTCCAACCACGAAGTAATGGATAGGCATCACAAGTAACTGACGCTGATTAGAGCCTCAGCCTGCACTTTCTACTCCCTCGTCTATTTGTTAAGTGCTATCGTGATTGTCTGTTTTATCTTAATACCAATGCGGTCCGGCTATGATAGAAGTCAGCACTGAGATTAATGTATCGGGGAGAACCGAGAGGAAAAAGGGCATCTTAAATAGGATAAACAGTTTAATTTTTACGTGCGTAATATTTAAAAAAATGAATTCTAATAAAAATAATTAAATTTGTTTAAGATATATTTTCTGATTCATATACATTGTTCTGCTGCTTGGCAATATAGATTTAAGATGTTAATTTAACTCTCGAAAACGTTTTTATACCAGAAGCCTTTAAATCTGTTTTTTTGAGGCTTTATTTACGAATGTGTTGAGTCTTCGGAAAGTTCCGCTTTGGCTTATAGACACCTTTTTTGAAACAGCCGCGGTGATTCGAGGAGCCCAGAAGCGGATCTTGACCGAGAGGCTAGTCATCGGGGGAGTTCCGCATTCTAGAAACCACGAGATAACACTATACTGAGCAGAAATTGAATGTACGATCAATGTTCAGTTGAGCCGTCACCTGACACACACTTCCAAAAAAAATATTATTTTTTAACTGACCGACTGAGCTAACCGGGCTGGAAAGGCCCATGAGGCGGCACCCAGCCATTCCCCTCCACGAAGTAATGCCTAACGGCATTATGTGGAGGGTGGAGAACAGGTGTAGGGAGGTGGTTTTAGTGGGTAAAAATCCCACACACGGATAGGTACGGGCCTATCCGCGTCTTTTGAAGATTTCCACCTTCCAACGTAAAAAAAAAAAAAAAAAAAAAAAAAAAAAAAAAAAAGATTTTGAGAAAATCTCTTAGATCATATAAAGAGCGCGGTGAATAATACAGACGATGGCAAAGCAGTGAGTTATCGGATGTTATGTGGAAAATGATAATTGCATTTTAAGGCCGATTGCCAAGAAGGATTGCCCATAAGATTTTTTTTTTAGGAAGACCAAATCACTCTATGCATCTTGGCTCGAGGAGGAAGAAATAGACTTACAGAAATGGATATTTCTGGTGAAAATATTTAAGAGCACAACCGTCTCAGGGTGAAACTAAATCCCAAGTATGGTTTTTAGTTCCGGAAAGAAAGGAGAAACACCCACAAAATAGGGACCAGTAATGGAAAAAGATCGAGGCTAAGAGAGGACTGTTGAAATTAAGTAAAGTAGACTAAAACGAAAAAAAATAAAAAAATCTAGTACCTTTGGGAGAAATGATCAACAACTATCTGGATTCAGGAAGTACAGAAGATTTTGAAAGAAATAATTTATAGGAGTATGGAGGGATTCCAGGAAGAGTGAAAAAGATACCTGGGAAGAAGTGGTTCCAGGATAGAAAGAAGCAGCGCAGTGAAAGGATGGAAGAATATTGAAAGGGAACAGGATAGGAGGAAACGAAATATGCAGGTGCTCCCTAGTTGGCCAAATCAAGAAGGGAAAAAAATGATAGTAAGTCATAATCAGAGATGGTTAGAGAAACAACGCCTGTATCCAAGTGAATGCATCTAGTACTGAATTAAAAGGTAGATTAATTAGACAAAAAAATGGAAGAAAAAATGTTCGCAAAATTCTTGGTCCACAAAAAACCGAATTCCAAAAATATTCATGTTATAGTGAAATATATTACAAACTTGAAAACAACCAAATCGACGATTTTTTTTTTTTTTTACATTTAAACAGTATAAATGACGCAAAGTTAAAATTACAGATTTTGTAATATCTTAGAAATGAAAGATCGAACATTTGGAATTGAGATTAAAAAAGATTAGGAAAGAAACAATATAAAAAAGATGAAATAAAGAAATATTTTTAGTATAAAAGTGTTAGGAATGGAAAGATTCCAGAGCAGGAAGAAACAAGACAACAGTCTCGAAATAATCCAAAGAGAGGGAAAAGTACACAATGTGAAGATGAAAGAGTACTGGAGGAAGAAGAAGGAACAACAGGGGACGGAAATAGAAATTGTTTTAGTGAAAGAATAATAATAAATAAATAAAATACAACAATAAAATACAAACCAGTTCATGAAAGGGAGGATAGAATAAATTATAATTAATAACCACTGTAGAAAAAAACTTATAATACTACCCAAAAATAAAAAAAAAATTACCCATGAGAATCTTGGTTTCAGTACATGATAAGGGCTGATATGGTCAATATTAACATTCCTTTAAACAGGGGTACCCACCTTATAGAGAATGGGTCAGCCCCTGGAGGGTATTGTTAAATAAGTAAGAACGATTAACATAATCTTCCAGAGAAAATGGCTGAAATATGTATGTAAACATATGAACTACAAACAAGAATAGCATTCTTTAAAAAAACAATATAAACTTTCTTCAATAACAATATAAAATTCCTCTAACCTCATAAACTAAGAAATGATGGAATACTTTTTTTTATCCTCAGGCGTCACAACCGCTAATTATCATTTTGATTTATTAAACACCATTTACCTTTCCTTATAAAAAAAAAATTCAAATACATTGCGCATCCATTATTTGTTAATGATACGACCGTATCAGTTACACGGGTGAAGGCCAAGGCCAACGCGGAGAGAAGAATAATGTAATGTTATTATCATAAATTAATTTATGCAAATACATTTGATGATTTTAAGTTTCAGTCTCCTCGACGGATTATATAGTAATATGTCAAGTCAGTAATATTTGCACTAGTAAGTTTGGGTTGCGTTGGTAGTTTTTCTTGATTATGTCAGTCTTTGAGTAATGATTTATTAGTTATGATAAAGGGAAAATAAATAATAAAACGAAGGAATTTTAATTGAAAGATTTGAATGGTCCATAAGTGAGCCTCACACCTCCATGGTTTAAGTTCACTTTATACTGCTATGGCTAATCTGACGATACTACATTGGCAGCTCTAAAGTTTGCCTATCCAGGTTTAATTAGGATGGGGATTTTTAACGAGTACCTGACATCGTAAAGGCTCGGGATCCCCGTTTAAACATCTTTCGAAAGACGGCGTAACTAAGCATTTTTCACTCCCTTTAAAAAATCCATTGGTCAACTGCCGGGTACGAACCCGCGATCTTGGGCTTAGTAGTTTGTTACGCCAACCACTAGACCACAGGTCGCTAATAAGTCCATATCTGAAGTTATTAAGTAGAATATCGTGTATAATAATTTTGTTAGTTAGTGATAGCTTATTTTTATGGTTAAAAATAAAACGAATAAGAGGGAAAGAAAATATCCTAAGAAAGGAGGGATACATTAAGTAAAAGTAGTACGTGAGTTGATTCATTGGAGCCGCGCGCAATTACGGGGCGACTTTATCTGATCAATCCTTCATCAGTTGCCTACTTTCGGTCTCCTTCAGAACATCCTCTTTTTTCATCACCCTTTCGCTGTCATGTGAAAAACCACAGTAGGGATTCGTTTTGCCTCTTAAAAACTTTCATATTTGTGAAGAGCTTTCTCCCATTCATGCGTCCTGTATGAGGAGCTATTGTTTAAGGAATGTTACTTCTTCTGTCTTCCGAAGGAGGATATGATACTTCAAAGGATGATATAGAACAGGCGGTATGAATAAGAAACTGGAAATTAAAAAAAAAGAATCATAACTAATCATACAACAAGAATCTGCTATAAATTTGAGGGAGCGGATCGGCTTAGTTTTTGGCCATGCCGAAAATCCTGATTCGAATCCCCCTGCACTTTTATTAAGTCTGTAAGCGGCCTGATATGGATCATAAGGGATCTATGACCATCCTGGGGTTCACCAAGCCTATAAGAAATGGGTACTAAATTATGGGGGGAAATCTGGCGGTTGAGCCTGATTTAGGACATATCACATTCCTGCACAATCGTTGCCCGTGAAACAACACAGTCTCTAATATCTACTGAACGCCAGACCCGCTCTGGGTTTGTAGTGGTACAGGTAGAGGTTATAAAATTTGATAAATACCAATAAAATAATTTTTTTTTTACTAGACAATTCACGGCATAGGTAATCATCATCTATCTACAAGCAACTATGTCGGATCTCTACACTTTACAAACACTAATTTTTTGTTGGTTAGTATTCGAAAAAATAAAAATAAATAGAAAAATTACATAAATAACAAAATTAGTAAACTAATTAGATTAGATTAGATAAAATAAATTTTGTCACAAATGCTATCTATAATAAAAAATCTGTCAATAAATCCGATATTAAAGAACTGTAATAATTTTCAAAAAGCAAATCTCTTAAGCCTGGAAAAGATATAGAAGATCAAAATAAGAATTTTATGAATTTATGGCCTAAGAATATCAGTAGTAGTAGCTGCAGATTGAGATCGAATAAAGAAATATACATGGATAGAGGACTTGGGAAAAGACGACCCAGAGTAGAACCATGGAATGTTATGACACCTATAAGGAATATTTAATAAATTTACGTCACAAACATTCCAATTAATGTGTACTTCATGAATCAAATTATTATTATTATTATTATGTTGACACCACAACCGCGAGCTAGCCCTAGTCTGCTCCAACATCAATCGGCACGCTCTTCTATCGCAGGCCGTTGTTATCCCAGCTCTTAACTTCTACCCTCTTGGCATCACCAGCTACGCACACAATCCAAGGATTACAAATACTTTAGAATATTTAACGATGATGTTAAAAAAAAAATCACTAACAAAATCTGCTAGGAAAGTAAATAAATAAATAAACATAGACAGAAAATTTAACTACAAGATTAAAAATGCATATTTTTTTATTTATTACTATATTGTAATATAAAACTTGTTAAATGATCTTTTTTTAGAATAATCATTAAAAGTGTTAAAATATTTGTAAGCGTAAACAAAAAATTGGAAAACCGCACAACGCGTCTAAAGAAGTTTTCATTTCAATAATGGTCTATAAGTGGTTCCAACCCCATATTCCCATGTGAGGGAAAATGCTTTACATCTACGGCTCTACAGCCCATTCCGGGTCCTGGCCTCCAGATGAAACTGTCCCCACCGACCTCTATCCCTGGCCATCGTCCACCAGCAGGACGCCCCCAGGCGCACCGCGTCCCTTCCAACCTGGTCTAACCATCTTGTCCGGGGGTTTTCCTACTTTTCTTTTTCCCACTGGTGCATGGTTCATTATCCTCTTGGGAATGCTACCTTCAGCCATCATTTGTACATGACCAGCCCAACGAAGCCTGCTGATTTGGATAAATTTTGCTGCTGAGACATCCTAATGCTTTTCGTACAGTTCTCGGTTGTGGCTTATTCTCCAGGTGCCATTTTCTTTGATAGGCCCATAAATCCTTCTGGAAAATGCTTTAAGTATCATTATAAGCATTTGCAGCCATCGAAAACGAAATCAGATTGAGCATTAAAAAATTTATAAATAAATAAAAATGTACACATTTTTGGTAGTTTATAGAGACGCCAGTCCTGAACATCGAGGTCCTGTGTTTTCCTTCATCACCCTTATGTAACTTAGAATGTTAGAACCTAGCACCTTAAAAAACTTATTAAAAATAATGAGTAGTGGCTTCTACTTGCTCAATATGAAAGGGAGAGTGTCAAGTGCCAGAAACGTTACAAACAAACAAACAGAAGCAAGAGAACGACGAAGACGGGGATAGTAAGAGATGGAGGGAGACGGTACTTTCTAGATATGACAGAGGGGACAGGAGAAAGGGCAATTATGAGAATATATTTTCGGTATGTGTACCGCCAAAGGGCGTCTTGACAGCTCCTTCACTCACGAAGTTGTAGTGGCACAACCTTAGGTCGGAGGTCCATCACAACAATCCTCAATGTCTTATGTAATCAGCTTCCTTTCTAACTAGGGGGCATCCTGAATAAACAGGATATCTTCAATTGAATACAAACAAATACAAAATGGAAGATATATGAATATAAAATAAAAAAAATCCACTATGACAGATTTACGTAAGAAGTGGAGAGTGGGGTAACTCCGTATGTAAACCGCTGAGTTTCGAATATGGCAGTTCAAGATAAATTGTGCGTACTTTGAGTAGATACTAAACATGTCAATTGGCTCGACACTTTTTAATAAGAAACACTTATTTAGGCAATACATGAGTAGTTTTCGCCTAGTTTAGTATTCATAAAAGGCCGAGAAAACATGACATTAACCTTTTTTTTCAATATCACAACTAAACTTTTTATATTAGGAGGGAAATATACAAACATATAAACAATAATAGATAAACATATAAATAATGTGAATAAATGCTGATGAATAATGTTTTTAGTTCTAGGTTAAAATCCGGCTGTATTACATTATTTAGCGTTTATTATATTAGTACCGTTGTATTATTCAATTTGTTAACAACCATAGATGGACCCTGCCTCTGCTGAATAGGCACCCTTAATTGGGGAAATCCTAGCGATTGAGGTGATCTCGGCCTAATCACCTCATTGCACATCTGTTTACTTAAAAACATTACAGCATGTATCATGATTGAACCCAAACCTTTCCTGAATGTTCTTGGAATGGGACATTATTTTCACAAGAAAAGTAGCGTTCGAAGTAAATCAAGATAAAATAAACTTATTGCTATTATAACTGCCCACACCCCATGAATCGGCCAGTAAGGACCACGCGAATATCACTTTTTGTTCAGCCCCCCATTGTTCATTCTGACCATGAGGCAATAGAACCTCAGTCTCCTGGTCCTGATGACAGTTTCAAGATCTTCCAAATTTTTGTATATTTCTTAATTGGATTTTCGCCGATGCCCCTCTTGTGTTACTTTGGGTCTATAAATCTTCAGGACCTTCTCCAGACTTGGAAGGCTGACTGTTTCCATACCATACAGTATTACTGGTCTTATTACTGTACAGTAGTGCCTTATTTCTGCATTGGAGGACAAATTTATCTTGCTGTACTTGTTACAAGTGGCAAAGTTCAGTCTTTCCAGTTTGGCTATTATTTCTTCGAAGGATGCCCAGTCTGTTCCGTTGTTACATATTTGTTGACTGTGGGGTAGTGGTTAATACAGAAACCTTCTATGACCAAGGTCGTAAGTTTGCATCCTTGCAGCTGGCCTTACAGCTTTGCAAAGAGAATAAAAATCCTGTTTATCCCGTCCTTAAGAAGGGGCGAAAAATGGCAGTCGCGAGTCTGTAAGATGTAAAGTACTCGTTCAAGTTCTTACTATACCTGGCTAGATAAAATTTAAGACTCACGCTTTAGCATCGTCTGATTAGCCACAGCAGCAAAAAGTTTAAGGAATAAACTGCACTTGAAGACCGAAAGTAAAATTTGGACCTCAAAGGATAATGTAAAATTGGAAGCTTATTCTATGTAAAATAGTAAAGCATATGGTGTAGTAATTAGCTATGTGAAAAACCAATAAGGAGATTAAAAAAAAGAAGGGTCTTATACTTATATATATACATGTATAATGAGAACAGAAGGCGGAGATTCCAAAACAGGGATTCGATCTCATTAAACATTCAATGAAATTGTAAAAGTGCAAGTGACCGTCCGGGCGATCGTGATCAGATCATACGGATAACATCTTCGATCTTCGATCTGTCTTGGACATCGCTACAAGACAATAAACTCAAAATAATCAAACCGACTATCAGTAGCTGGGTATCATCTTCCAGGCAGTGTAGAAGAGAAGAAGTAGTTATTACTCGCCTTAGGATTGGTCACAGTCGTTTGACCCACGAATACCTGATAACAAAGAAAGACCCACCTCAATGTACACTGTGTAAGGTGACAGTTACAGTGCGCCATATCTTCGAGGATTGCCCTAGGTACAGTGGAGTGATGGAAAGGTGTGGCGTACCTCGGCAGATGCAAAAGGCGTTGGGGGATAACGAACAATGTTTAAATAATGCGTTAAAATTTATTAAAAACACCAATATATACCAGTCAATTTGACATATACATTTACACGTTTATGTGTATGTGTGTATGTGGGTTTATGTACGTGTGTATGTGGGTTTATGTATGTGTGTGTATATGTGTGTATATATATATTGTCGGTGTGTATAATGTTATATGGATAATATAAATTTTATATTATATCATAAATCTTATATAATTATGTATAACGTTTTAGTTTAATTTAAACAACTTCATATAAGTTACATTTCTATTATATGTTTAATATGTTAATATGGTTTTACTATGTGCCTAATATAGCATGGTATGTTATTATGTAAATATGTAACAATATTTTTACTAAGTCTAATAAGGTAACAAGAATATATAAATGTAATTATGTAGGTAATGTAAATATGTATATTCTCTAGTGGCAATTATGTAGATACTGTAAACATTTATATTCTCCAGTAGTGAGGGCAATAATAACCATTTGTAGTTGTTTGCCCTTAAAAAAAATAAAACAAACATCTTCGATCTTATCTCGACAACCCTCGGTATGGTTTCCTCGTTCAACTTTCTTTTACAACCACCTTAGATCGCGAATAAGATAAAAAAAAAAAATTAAACATGAAAACAAACTCTAACTAGTTCCTACGAAACATTTCTAATTAATGACAAGTCAATAAATATTACAGTAACTGAGATTTACTGCCTCTTGCAACCCTTAGTCATTAACAACACCTGCTCTTTCAGTTGGAACTACATCTCCTGATGGTTAAGCCAAAACCTTGGGAGCAATAAAAATAATTGACTCCTTTCATTTCTCGCTCTTCTTAGATAAAAAAAAAAACAATTACCAAATAATATAAAATAAAAAATTACCATTTCAACATCCATATTTATTAACATTGGGGATGCAGAGGTAAACAAATCACATATTTTAATATCGGTAAATATTAAAAATTACGGGAGCCGAAGTTGAGTTCGAACCCCGCTTTCTGGCACTTATTAAATTTGTTAGAGGCCGGAGATGAATCCTACGTCATCTAGGAACATCATGGGGCTCACCCAGCCTCTAATAAGTGGCAACCCTGAATATGGGGGGAAATCTAGCGGTTGAGCGTGTTCTTGGAGAAATAATCTCCTTCCAAGGCCTCTGTTCAATAAACCGTACAATTTAAGTGATCTATAAATTTAATATACAAATAGATAAAATGCAGATGAGATACGTTTTGTATGGGTACCTTATGAATATACTGATAATATATAACCAGATATGCAGTGGTATATTAACTAATGTATCACCTATACTGAACCCAGGACCCTCCATAGGTTGTAGTGGTACATTTTATTTTTTTAATACTTAAAAATTTGACTTAAACATTATATAATAGCTATATCAGGCTATTTCTCCACTCCTTCCTCACAATAGTTGGTAATTAAATCCATACCTTTCATAAAGAAATATTTGGTTACGCTCCTGTACCTCATCAACTTGCAGGTTGGTATTCTATAAAATTAAAATATTCCAAACTAAACTATGTACATTTACGGATCCGAATATGTTTATAAAATTAATATAAATCAATAAATGAACGAAGGATTGTCCAAGTAAAAAACAAATATACAAGAAAACATTTAAGGAGACAAAAATAAAATGCATACCACAACATCAATTACTGTTTATACAAATAGGAAACCGATAATGATATGCTAATAAGATCCGAAAACTGTTTTGCATAACTAAACCAGTATCCTTAATTAATTACTGATCAGCTGAGCGCAATAAAAGCATACCTAAGACGCTTTTAAAAGCACTTACGAAAGTGAAACATTTTAAAATTTCATGGTTCTTTCCTCTAATTAGTAAATATTTCGATAACTATTAAAATAGGATGCCTATATTTACAGTAATGAGCTATTAATTATATTTATTAATATATTATATATTACTAAAATATTACATAATAATATAATATATTATATTATATTATATTACTAATATAATACATAATATATTAAATCCATACCTTTCATAAAGAAATATTTGGTTACGCTCCTGTACCTCATCAACTTACAGGTAGGTATTCTATAAAATTAAAATATTCCAAACTAAAATATGTACATTTACGGATCCGTATATGTACATAAAATTAATAAAAATCAGTAAATGAACGCAGAATTGTCCAAGTAAAAACAGATATACAAGAAAACACTTAAGAAGACAAAAATAAAATGCATACCACAACATCAATTACTGTTCAGCCAAATAGGAAATCGATTTCCTATTTCCTAACCTTTTCTTCTTTTCTTCCCAACCAGGAACCACTTTTATCCTTAAAATAATTAGGGACGCTGCCATGAGAAGTCAAGATTGATACAAATTAATGTAACAACTATATCTTCAGGGCTAATAAAGAAAATCCTTACGTTCATCTGACCCAAATTTACGCATCGCCTTTAAATCCCATAACAAACTCTCCAATATTTATACCAGAGTAAAAGATCCCATTCCCCTTAAACAACGCTCCCATGTCGTCTACCGTATCCCCTGCTCTACTCCTAGTTTGCAAATCTTCCTACGTCGGCGAAACTAAGAACTTCCTTAAAGACCGTATTAACCAACACAAATACTCCATTTCCTCCCATAACCTTACCGCGTCAAAACTCTCCGAACACGTCTTATCCCTTAACCACAATTTTGACATTGAAAATACATCCATCCTAGCTTCTGTTCCCAACCATGATAAACGCATACTCTCTGAAACTATCCACATAAATTTAGATTCCTCCACTGTTAACCTCAAGATCGATTCAAACAACTTATCCTCTATCAACTCACACATTTTCAACTTACCAAAAAAAAAAACCTTAAATTAGTTTACCTTGTTATTCCATCCCATTTTCATTCTGTTACTACTATATTCTCTTTCCTATAATACTTATTTTGACCTCTTGACATAAAATCCTACTGTTTTATCACCCAACCTTTTCCCATTAATTTTCGTGGTCCTCTATAAAATAGTCATGATACACATTTAAATATAATAAAATAGTCAATATTTCTGAAAAATAGTCAATAAAAAATTACTATTAAAATACAATTTAAAAAAATATATATAATAAATAAAAATTTGTCATATTTTTGGCCGTCAGATATCGCTGGCAACACCTTCATAACGTATTTTTTTGTCAGTTAGACCGCTTATAGTCTAGCTCCAGCTTCCTATAGGTGTGTACATTTTTAATATTCATATCTTCTCCTCACCCCTTTCCTTCTCAATTTTGCACCCCTTTCCTTCTCCATTTTGCACACCTTTTTTCTCATATTAGCTTTTTGGCATCCATCATATGTTATTATTATTTAAGATTTCATTAGCATTTAACATCACTATTTTATTCTATTTCCATGCTCATACCATATTGTTACTTATATTTCTATACGTTCCTTGTATATTTGCGTCATATATTTATACCACTTCATTCTATATGTATACATTTTAAAAACTCCCCTTACTTATATTTTCTACTTTCCATGTTCAGTTTATTTTTCACCTGTTATACTCTAGATTTATATCTTGACTTTCTACTGTTATTATTCCTTTATTTACTCTTTGATATCATTTTCGTTATACTTTCTTTCATTTAACTTATGTAAACTCCCTAGGAGTCTATTATCTTACATTTTATATTTTTTATATATTCTACTACCTTTTCCATAATTTTACTTCTCCCCTCTGATGTTTATACTTTTTCTTTTTTAAAAAACTTCCTGTTTACTTCCTTCTTTTATCTTTGTAATAAAATTTTTTACATTACCACCTTTCTGTACATTTTCTCTGTAATTTTTTTATTCATATACATCCCTCACTTTTGTTCTAAATATCTACCTCTTTACATGTATATTTTTTCTATTTATATATATATTATCATATACTTAGTACTGCAATGTATTTCTATAATTCTGTTATTTTGTCTGTTTTTCTTTCTTAGCCCTGAAGATGACCCACAAAGTGGGTCGAAACGTCGGCACATAATTAAACAAGTAACCACTTATTTAGTGTTTTTATTTAACTGCACCCTCAAATATTTTCTTCCTTACGTCTATCTTCCAGTCAACCATCCCATCGCTTCTCATGTAACAACTTTATGTTTTATAGGCGTTTTTTTAAAACTTACGTATATGTATTTTTTTAACCTCCGTACGACACAATAAAATACATATTTTTTATTATACAAAGTAAATTGCAATAATCCGAACTCTTGATTACCCGAATCACACTCGACAGCTTAAGTTTGGTCAATCGACGCACTACTGAACTATAAAAAAAAACCATTTCCTTATAAATTTAATGGATGGAAGTTTTAATTTAAATTTAAACTTTTATACTTAATCCCGTTGCAATTGCACAATCACCGGATATAGCGACTTCACCGTTATTCAACAAAAAAAAGAAAGATATTTCCTGGCTAGACCCGTTCATGGGATCTTCATTGAAGACAGGTTTTCCAATGAGTATTCTCCTCGTCTCTGCGTTTTGTAAGGTGTTGGGAGTGGCCATTCACGTAATAACCCATAAAATCCAAACTCAGCAGTGCATCCATAAAAACTACGTCAGAGAAGAAATAACACGTATTAGGCGTAACGTTCGTATAAAGTAAGAGAAGTGTAAAGTAAAGATTTTTACATAAAAAATAGCTATTACAGATATAAATAGAAACATAAAAAACAAAAAGTATGTACCACAATTACCCATGAAAGGGCCTGGCCTCAGTAGATGGTAGAGTCTGTACCGTAGTTAAGCCAACAGTTGTGCAAGGAGGTGATTTGGCCAATATCACTCTCAACCGCTTGTTGTTTTTTTTAAACTATTAAGACTTTATATCTCAGTGAGCCTAAGGAGGATCTACAAATCCAAACGGTCGATTGGCTATAGGCATGACTATTAACAAATTAAATAATTTATCTGCTACAGCTGGTCTAATATCCAGTACCTACAGTAAAACACCGCTCATGACATTGAGCTACCTCGCACTTGGAGACATATATTAAGAACAGAAAATTCCAAGGAAAGAATGTAGTGTTCGGCTATGATTACTCTCAATCATTAAGTTTTTCTGACATATAAGGGTATCCACTCTATAGGTGGGTGAGCCCTAGGAGTGTCAGAAAATCCTGTGTCGATCCATGACTAGTAACAGATTAAATAATTTATCTGCTATAGCCGGTACCCCATTTATCGAACCCGGTGCCTAGCACTAAACTACCTCGCACTTAGTGACATATATTATGAAGAGAAAATTCCAAGGAAATAAAGTAGTGATTATCATAAAGAATTATTGATATTTTAATTTTACTTTAGCTCGTAGAACGTAGAGTAGGGATTTATTTAGCATCATAATAAATTAAATCAACTCACGGGAGATGTACCGCTGTTCATTTCTTTCCTCTCATATCATTTTGTTAACTCAACTGACAGCCAATCAAACGTTTGTACCTGACAGGTGTGGATAACAAATATAAAGAGAAAAAAACTCATTGTAGGAAATAACTCAATAAATAACTTTGCCCTGGAGCGCCTCCACAAAACAGGTAATATTTTAGATAAATTGTCATAAATTACTTACGAGCGTCACAATTTTCGTTAAGCTTGTTCTATAAGTAACTAAAAAAACAAATTCTAATAGTTTTAAGTTGTAGAAAATTGACTCTCCTGAACAAATACAAAAATTTGAGATGGTGTACTTAAACTTCGGGGTACGGATATCTAGTCCATCAAGAAGAAATATTATGAGAATATTATTATGCTGATAATTTATTGTAAAAGTGCAAACGAACCTTGGCTAATATTACGCAGCTCAAAATTTTCACTAGCTACAGCTATAACAGAAAACGAAAACAGGACTACACTAATAACAAGAGCCACATGAATATGGAATGAGTTTCCTGGTTCCGTAAGATCATGTAAGTCCTCTTAATGCCCACCACTTTCTTCACTAATGCCATAGATGCTTCTCTGCCACACCAATCCACGGAGAACCTAATGCTCTCATCCTTACAAATAAATATCGATCTAAATGTGAATAGCTGTGATTTAAATATGGATTATAATTATTCTAGACCTAACAATTATCAAAACTACAGATTGAAACACTGTAATCTTTCAACGTTGAGGAATGCTGGCTGCTTGCGTGAGCTAGATATAGAGGAAGAATAGATGAGAATAACTTTTAAAAAAATCTAGTATTTGAAAACGTCAAAACAGAAGTTAAATAATCCGAAAAAAATAATTGGCCCCTTCAGTTAATGTTTTTCCTGCTCCCTTTAAATAAATTATTATTTTCATTTGACAGTTTTAACTCAAAATATCAATATAAAACACGTCTGTAATAACTATATCAAAATTTGAAAAACCGGAAATGTATGTTTCATTAAGTAAAAAATAATTTCTACACGTTTTATAGTTTTTTAGATTCTTTTGTTTATTATTAATATTATTTACAGAGCAATTTAATTAATAAAATCTTAGTGATGAGCCTTAATTACAATATTGTAACAAATTACATGCTTTTCGTAAATCAAGCATTTTCATCTTTCATTTTTATTTATTTTATAATTTATGTTGTAGCAATTTAAGAAATGTATAATTCGCCCCACTTACCGATGTTATGTTTTTTTTGAGATTTTAATTTTAATTTATATACATACATTTTATACATAGGTGGGATAATCCCTTACAATGAGAATGATTTTGCATACATGGATGTTTGGTTAATAAGTTTTTATTGTTGGTAAAAATTTAAAAAACCCAACAGAAAAAAGAAGTACATAGGATTTTATACAAAAGATATACATTTATAAGAGTACATACAAAACATTATTATATACAATGTTATTATTATATACTACATTGTTCTTATATAAAGCATATAAGAACATTAATTTAAAGAAGAACTCATTTCAAAATATATATTATTTATAGTAGAATGTGTTTTGTTCGTTTGTGTCTGTATTTTGGTGTTGTTATTTTTGTATAATTTCCTATTTCTTGAATGAGTACGTTGTCTGATAGTTGGCATGAGGTGAAGAATCTGAGGGTTTGTTGGTGTATAAATTCATGTATTGTTGGGATATCTAGTTCATTGTGCATTGTGGTGATTTGAGTATATATTGGATAGTTTTTTATAATTCTTAGACATTTGTTTTGGAAGATCTGTATTACCGATGTTATGTTAGTAAATTTTATGATAGGTCTAACATTATTATGATTGTTACTAACACAAGCTTAAAACTGGTGAATTAATTTTACCTTCTACTTCAATCAATTTTATAACCCTATAGTTTTCTTTTCTGGTTCAATTATATTTTATAACTTTCAACAAGGTGTATATCAATATTTCTTTTAAATATTTTCTTACATTTTAGCCATAGCAAGACATCACAAAACAGCCACTATACATTACTGATTTTTTTTTGTTTAGTAGAACCATTTTTTAAAGGAAAAATGTAGGTTTCCCTACATATTGAAATTACCAAGTAAAAAATGTCCATAAAAAAATACTCATACCCAAGCAATAAATGAAAAAGATAAACGGTTATTTGGATTTCCCGCCTCCGATGAAAGACTGGCAACTCGCATTATATCTAATAGTTTTCACAAAACCAATAGATAATTCAATTACAAATTATGCACCAATATGTACATTTATCTGTAACATTTATTTACTCCACCTCCCGACCATTTAAAATTTCTCAAGACACATTCAGTAAACCATTTCCTCATAAATAATCAAACATTTCAGTAAAAGAAGAAAATGTTATTGAAATATTTCGCAAAGAGGAACTGATAAACGGAACTAGCCATCTAAAGGACAAATATTTATAAATGTTTATACAGTAAACAAAATTGTTTTCGTTATGAATAAAAAATCTAGACAAGGTAAAGAAGGTTCCTGTAACAGTACAATGACCATCGAAAGGTTAAGATACGGCGGTAAAAAAACAATCATAGAATCTCTCTCATTAACTTCACGGGTTTTAAGGAGTCACCTATGTAATAGGATGTAATAGTCAGCATAAGAAAACTACTAAGTCTCAGGTCGCGGGTTCGCCGCCTGACAGATCGCCCTAGTACTTTTCAAAAGAGGTAAAATAAAAGGTTATTACACATAAAAATCTAGGGATTGTGGTGTTCTTCTGAAAGGACGTGAGACTGGGGTCCCGAATCTGTACGATTTCAGGTATTCGTTAAAGAACCCCATTTAATTAAATGTGGATTAACAAAACTCCAGTTATAGCATCGTCCGATAGCCATAGAATCGATCTCATAAAGTGAAATGGAATTTTAGTTTTAACAATATTTTTTTACAATATAGCTTGGTGTATTTTATAGGGTTAATTTACCAATGTACAAACTATTACCTTGTATGATTGTTTGATTTAACGTAACTTTATACTGTCATAGCTAATCGGACGATGATACACCGCGAGTCCTAAATTTTGCCTATACTGGTGTAATTAGGAAAGGTATCATTAACGAGTACCAGACACTGCAATATCTCGTGACGTCATTTTGCTTATGTTCCGAACTAATGATTTTTCACACTCTTAAGGTACGTAAAACGGGAATTCGAACGCCTGTGTCAGTTACTCGTTCAAGATACCTATTTTTATTATACCTGGATTTAAATTTAGTACTCCACTATAGCATCGTCCGAATAGCCACACAAGGATAAAGTGATGTTAAATAAATAAACAAAAAGTGAGGTTTTTGATAGAACTTCTTGCTAAAAAAAAATATTTAAATCCTTTATATATTTAAATATTAAGGATGAGGATGAAAACAATGGGGGGACTATAGGAAGATGTTTCGTCTGGAAGAGCTAGGGTCATCTCCAACCGGTTCCGGACCAACGAGCACCTCCCTCTTTTAAATGCTCTTCGGACACTCCCGGCGGAGAACCCACCGCAGGAGTGGTGTCAGGGTAATATCCTTTTGAAGCGACCGTCCAGCCGTGGCAAAGTAAATTAACGCTAACTTGAATTATAATAAAATTAATCAATGACTATAAAGAGAACAAAATCAAATTGAAAATAGAGTGAGAGACAGATGGGGAGATTCAAGAATTCTTTCCCTCAACTAAGGTGTCTTTACTATAGGATGTTCCAGACATAACACCACAATTCGAATAATGAAAGAATATTAATAATTATATAATTTTATTAAATATGTTTTTAAGTGGTAGAGCACTGAGTAGCCAGCCGAAAATCCTGGTTCAAATCCCGCTGCTGGCAAGACTTATTTAAATTTGTTAGCGGTCAGAGATGGATCATATGGGATCTAGTATCCTCCTGAGGCAAACACAGCCTCTATAAAGTGGGTACCTAAAATGAGAGGGGGTAATCTGCCGGTTTACCGTGATCTAGGACAAATCACCTCTCTGCACACCTGTTGTACATGAAACAGCACAGTATCTACCGTGTACTGAACCCCAGACCCGTTCACGGGTAGTGGTACAGGTTATCAGGTCATATTTAAAAAAATAATAATGAGGATAACCGTATGACCACTGGCTTTTCGACAATTTCTTTTTCTTTTTGCTTCTTTTTTATAGTGGTCTCTTGTCTTCTGTTTTTGTGTTGTTTAGTATGTAAATACATATATTTTCCTCCAGTTGTGCTTTTTGAAGTTCATTGAGTTTGTTTTGTCTTTTCTATTAATTAGCTATCATAGGTTTAATTTAACCATTTCCAGCAGGGGTATGGTGCCTTTCCTAATGCGTCAGTAGTTGGATTTGGCCCTTGGAGGTGGTGGGATGTTTCCTCTGGTTGGTTTCTTACTGCATTTTGAGGTGAGAGAGTGGTTTATTCTGTTTTTCCTTTGCTATTATTCTTTTTCTGTCCTGAAGATGCAAGAATGTTCGAAATATTGACAGGTACTTTAGTTTAGAGACTTAAGGTTTCTTTTCTACTGTCTTAAAAAAACTTGAACTTTACTGAACTCTATTTAGCCATTTAAATTAAGTTTAACAAAGTAAAAACTATAATTATAAGAGCAAAAAATCAAATTAAGGGAGAGACAGAGAGAGAAAATTATGTACTCGCAGCTTAGGTTTCTTTAAAAACAATTGCTTGATCCAGATCTTGCAAAAATAAAAATTATCAATTTGTAAAATTTACTTTTAATTATTAATAAAGTTTTAAAATTAAATACGTGGCCCTTATTATTATTACTAACACTTGACTTAACCGCATTATTTGTTATGGTTTTAGCCCGGTTACAAACCTGAAATTTCGGGATGCCTGACTAAACGAGCGACAGACGGGAAACGTCAATTTCGGAGCTATCCGCTTTTGATCCCAAGGCCTCAATTAACAAATACATACAAGAATAAAATGTTTTAAGGCCAACTGATTTCTAATACAAATAAGGATTCCTAATAAAATTCTACCAGAACTTTTACCAGACGTTTTCCCAGGCAAATGGTGGGATTACTCCAGATATCTTGATCCAACTAAGGTGCCCTATAAAGGGCTTGACAAGTACCCTAGGCAACTTAGGGCACCTCACTTAATTCTAAAATATTCCACTTAAGTACGAAAGAGGCTGATGGAGGATTCGGGAAAGAGTTCAGAACACCATCATCAAGGAAAGGGAAGTCGTCACCTAAATTTCAGGATTAAGTAACATACCAAATATTTTATCTTCATATAAGGGATCTTTATGGCAAAGGATTCTCTTCGGAATGAAGAAAGTTAGCGAAGACCAACTTTCATAAACTTTATATCACATTTATGGAAGATAGATATGAATTATCATCACATAAAAATTCTTTCAAGAGGTGGTAAGATGGATTCAAATATAACTTTCTGGACTTTCACATATAACAATATTCTAATAACTTTCGTGGTGGCCTCTAAGCATAACTAGTGATAGTTGATTACTATTCAGGTGTATGTTCCGCAGGTTGTTGCTTTAAGTTGAGTTACAACTGGTTTTTCGTTTCATTTTTAATATTTTCCAAAAATACAAGTTATCATGAGATTTAGCATGGAAAAGAGAATGTAATTATGGGAATGAGTGGATTTTGGTGATCACTCATCAAGAAATAAAAGTTTCAACTAACATTTCGAATTAAAGATGATATGTGTTGAATGTTCATTTCTACATGAACATGAAGTATACATATTTTCCATACTTATATTTTCTTTTCCAAAATAAAGCCCATGTAACTTATATTTTTGCAATACATTAAAAATTACACGAATACTCAGTTAAAACTTGTTGCAAATCAACTCGAAGCGGCAACCTGCGAAACAATTACCCAATACAGTACTAGTGCAATGATTTCTTTTCGATATGACACGATTATAACAAAAGCTGTATCATTACAACCCATAAAGGTTCTTGGGTTCTTCAGTACATGGTACAGACTGTAAGGTTTCTAGGACATTCTACACCATGTAGCAAGTAAGTTTTTTTCCGAGTTAATAAAAATAACTAGTACCACTACAATCTATGATGGTTCAGTTTAGACTGTACTTTTACTAAGACTGTCTAGGGGCTACCCACTGCACAGAGGCTTGGTGAGCCCCAGTAGGGTCGACATATCCCTCCCATAGGGTCTGGAACAGCAGGATTTGAACTCGAAACCTTCAGTATAGTAACTTAGCCGTCTTTGACAAGATACCGGGAACTAGTTGCCATTTAGCAGAAATGGACCAATACTAAAAACATGGGATATTAGTTAAAGATATGTATCCTTAACTTAGCTTTCTTAAAAATGCTTAATAAGAAATGACATATACATATCTATAACCAGTTTCCTTGCATATCAACGGAGACTGTCTAATGTCTGAGAGGGAGACTGCAGTAGTTTTCTTGACTCCGTTCCAGGGCGAACCCTTAGGGAGAAATTATGGGGGCAACAGGAATAGAACATAACTCTCCTCAGTCTATAGTAAGCAGCACATATTTTTTTAAATTTATTTATTGATATTTACAACTGTATTACAATAATACAACAAGTAAATATGCTAAGTGATACATAATGGCATGAGATAATGACAAGTAGAGAAACTACCCACTGGTAGTACTCAAATCACAAGTTCAACTAAGAAGGTCACGGGGCCATCTTCTTTTCAGACGCCTCGGAGGATTATCGGGAATTGAAGAGGAAGCTAGGTTAGAAACTAGAGGGTTTGACTGGGAATGAAGTTTGTTATGAAAGCATAGATACGAGTTCGGGCCAAATCAGGAACAAAGAGGACATTAAGGTCATTATGGATGACTTTATTTATTTTTAACAAAATAAGGAGCATTGAGGATTTTACGAAGGATTTTAGCCCCAAAGTTCTACTCCATAAGTCCAAATAATTCGTATGATGTTCATGAAGATGAGTCTTTTGCAATTAATTGATAGCTTAGAGCGTATGTCTAGTAAGTGTTGAAGTAGCCTGAAACTTCGAGGGGTTTCTTGTCTTTTCAGTCTCGTATGAGGATTCCAGGTACATCGTTTGTCGAGATGCAACCTTAAGTATCGGATCTGCTCTACAGGCACCAGTGGGATGTTACCCAACAATTTAAATGAGTGTTTAGCGGAATTAGATAATACAATTCGGCGGAGTGTAAAATAATTTGTTCTTATGTATATGAAGAAACAATACACTCAGATTGCGATTATTTATGGAACATACCGAGTTCAAATGCGGCTGTGGGATATAAATTAGATAATCTTTTAACATCCTAGAGTGAGCCCTATGAGGTATGCAGACCCTCCTAGAACTCACCCATGCTTTATAAAATGGATACTCTAAATTAGGGTAACACATTTATGGCTGAGCTTAATCTCAGACAAATCAACTCCCTACACAACCGTTGTCCTAGAAACAGTTCAGTCTCTTCCATCTACTGAGCCCAAGACCCTTCATAGGATGTAGTTATTCATCGAATGTAAAAATCGAAATTTATTTTATAAGAGTTTTATCAATGCCTACTAACTTAAATCTGTTTTTAGAGTACTACCAGTGTGTAGTTTCTCTACTTCCCTTTTTGGTACTTCATTATAGTTTAATTAAGAGCATTTACTTGTTGCGAATTTCAATAAATGAACTTTTAAAAAAAAGTTGGATCATTAAAACGCTTAGAGTTAAAAAAATATTATGTAATGTATCATCTACATGAAACTAGTGCAGCAATAATATCAAAGTATCATACAAACGTCTAAGTGATTTAATAGATAAGTAATTGATCTTCATATAAGGGATCTTTATGGCTATGGATTCTCTTCGGAATGAAGAAAGTTAGCGTAGACCAACTAGATTAACCATACTTTCACCGTTTATACATATGTACATATGTGTAAATCCATTTGAAGAATAACTGTCTGTTGATGTAATTCAATAGTAAATATTTTACTATTAAATTACATCAAAACATAGGGAATAAAATGTCTTATTTTATAACAATAACTTCCTACCTATTACAAGTCCCGAAAAAGGCACCGCACACAAGACCCTGAGACTTTCCAGAAAGAACTAACGCCGCAGGATACAACAGATAGAGGGTGAAACTGAAAAGTAGATACCATCAGGAGCAAAGGCTGAGATAACCTCAAGACCGCGAGGCCCGATCTTGCCTGCTTTTGGAGTTCACGCCCGACCAGCGTTCTTATCGGCGTTCCAGTCGCAACAACAAGAGAACGTGGATGGAATCCCTCTTCGCAACACGGGGAAAGGAGTGAAAATATGCACGATTTAGATTATTACAAATAATACTCGGGATATACTCTTAAAAGAAGTCCAATGTGTAGCGTGGATATAGAAAATAGAATAAAACAAAGATGTAATGTCATCCAGCAACTTGACGGTAAATAGTGATAAAAAAGATTACGAATCTCCTGAGTGAGCCCCACGAGGGTCTGTATATCCCACATGGACCATCCGTGAATGTTAATAGATTAGATAATCGGTCACAGCCGGATTTAAACCCGGAACATTAAGTTTAGCTAACCCCACACCCTATTGAAATGTTTAGGTATTATTTTCAATATTTTTTATAATAAGTATTCCCATAACTATCAAATAGTAGGGAAAAATGTAAAAAAAATAAAGTCCAAATAAAACATCTATAAACATAAGGAGAATGTAACAAAAGTTTTATTTTTTACTTAACAATTACATTTTTTTACTCATATTTTGTTAGTTGCGAAAAATTGTAAGGACTCTGATTCATGGCAAATATAATTCAAACGGTCATAATAAAACATTCTCATAAATTACAGCTGATGCATACATTTCAGAACTTGAAGCCATTTTAATATTTCAATTACCATAACTTTGTAATAAGAATAATAAAAATTAAAATAAATAAAAACATATTCTAAAACCATTAAGAGGTAAGAATTCTAATATGAAATCAGAATTAAAAACATATAAGAAACACAACTAAAAAAGAGAAGAGACTTGGGTTCAGCATGTGGTCGAGACTATACTGTTCCTAGAACAAGTATCGTGCAGGGAGGTAATTTGTCCAAGATTACCTGTCAACCGCCAGGTTTTACCACTATATTGGGTACCCACTATATACAGGCTGGGTGAGCCTAAAAAAACGGAACATATTAAATGAGAATTTTATTTTTTTATGAATGATATAATATTAAAATATGTAAAGATCGTATGTAATTAATTATAGGATTAAGAATGAACGTTTTAAATTATTCGCGACTCAAGATGTAAACTGAGTGCTCTGCCTTTCAAAAAGTAAAACGATACTTACAAGTACAGCGCACAAAGAGGAAGCTCCCCACTCCACGTATCTTGATACATATCTCTTGTACCTTCTCAATTCAACCTTCTCTCGGTAGTTTTGTTACATCCTCTCATAGGTCAAAGCTCGCTCAAACTATCTAGGTGCGCAATTAATTATATAAATCCTATAACCATGAATCATGAAGAACAAAAACCTGAAACACTATAAACCAAGAAGCTTCTAGGGTTCAGTAAAATGTAAGGAGGATGCAGTTTCTAAGCAAGAAGTTGAACAGAAAGGTGGCTTAGCCGAATTTACACACATCGCCAGGGTTTTCCCAAATCAGGTTTATCCACTTTAAAGATGCTGGATGAGGCCTAGGAGGGTATATTCCACAGGGATCGAGCCACGCCAATTAGAAAAATAAATAATTTATCTACCACAGTCGGTTATGAACCTGGGAACTACAGCTCGGTAACTCACTGCACTACTTACAGATCCCTGAGCTTTATCCATCGTAGAGTGTAAACATTTTAAAATATTTACAATAAAAAAATAATCAGATTGAGAAATAACGTACGGACATGCATAGCTATTTTAAATTCTAACTTATTTGTTTCACTTTATGTCCGGATGCTACAGTATGACTTACAAATTTTACGATTGAGAGGAAAATTGTTGAATAGAAGATGTGGGATATAGATAGTCTGTCACAGTAGCTCAACCCTTCTGTCAGCCCTAAATATGGCCTACAACGTACAACTCCGTGAACAGGTCTGGGGTTCAGTACATGGAAGAGACTTTACTGTTTCATGGACAACGGTTCTGCAAGGAGGTGACTTGTCCTAGGTCACGTTCAACCGCCAGATTTTCCCCCTTTTTTTGGGTACCCTATTTTTATAATATTTTATAGAGGCCGGGTGGGCCCCAGGAGGGCCCTAGATCCTATATGATCCATCTCCCGCTGCAAACAGAAATTAATAAAAATGTAAATAATGAGGTGCAATTTAAAGAAAAAAAAACTGTACCATTACAAGCCATGAGGTGTCATGGGTTTAGTATATGATAGAGGCTGTACTGTTTCTAGGACAGCGGTTGTGCAGGGAGGTGAATTGATCGAGATCACCCTCAACCGTCAGGTATTTAGAGTACCCACTTTATAGAACCTGGGTGAGTTTTAGGAGGGTCTCCAGATCGACAGAATCCATCCCTGGGATCGTCGCCTCGGCAGTACAGCGCTCTCTCTACCACTGAACTAGCCCGCTTCCAAAATAAGTATGGATGAATTTAAAAACGTTAAAGAAAATGATAGATGAATATTGAGAGATTTTAAGTTAAGTTTCAAGTTAAAGAAATGTTTAAACAGCTAATACAGATTGACCATTACTCTCAGGTGATCCGGAGGTGCTTAATATGAAACCTAAGTTACTAGCTAATTATATTGCTATATAATATTAATTTTATTGATTATTGTTTACATCCTCTCTCAAAGGTCAAAGCTCGGTCAAACTATCAATATGAGCAGTTTATAATTAATTTCATTATATACGAAGTAGAAAAAAACCCTGAACAAGAAGTGTCTTGGGTTCAGTAACATATAGATAATTATATAGTTTTTAATTCAGCTGTTGAGGAGGCAAATTATTAATAATAATAGTAATAATAAGACTGGGTGAGCATCATTACTGAGTTAACACCATCAATTCTGGACTCGTACCATAACTGTCTCGATCTCTGATCCATAAACAACGCGAGGTAGGCGGCGGAAAACCAGCCACAATGAGAAAATACCAGAAGGCACAATCGGAGCGGACCGATTCAAAGAGACAACCGCAAATCAGCAAAGCAAAGGATCATTAGCGAACCGCCTCAAGATAAGGCAGAAGTTTCTCCCAGGCACGAGCATTACCGACCTTTCAACTCCAATTAATCTGAATATGGTTAGATAAAATGGAAAGTCTGCCGATACAGAAGAGGGATAACGGACAATGGTGTGGGTGGGACTACGATAGGAGTCCGTGAAAGTATCGCGATCCATTTTTGATCAGAGATCAGTAACATACGCGCTTCGGACCCCCACAAACATACATGTATAGTATAATGATAGTAGGTATACATAAATTATGCAAATGGATCCATTATCCGAAACCTCTAAGCAGAAACCTTCGGATAAAGGAGAGAGAAAGCAAATGTAAGGGCAAATCCTAAACCTGATAAGACTAACAGTGAAGTCAATAAGCAGGCAGATTATGGTGCCGCTTTTGTTGTTAACACCCTAATGAATATATTGATAATAATTTCATAAGCACATTATGTTGAACACACAATATAATGAAGAGACAATGATTATTCTATTCTGTTTAATGTCACTTTATGCTTCTACAGCTAATCGGTCGTTGCTACTGCTAGAGTTTGCCATTCCAGGTATAATTAGGACAGGGATCTTTAACGAGTACCTGACACTGCACATGCTCAGGACATTTAACGTTCCTTTCAAAGAGTGGTATAACAGAGTATCTTGCTACGCCCTTTTAAAAAATCCTAGGCCCAACTACTGGGCTACGAACCTGCGACTTTGGGTATAGTAGTTTGTTATGCTAACCACTACACCAGAGGTCATCCCTAAAACCCGTAAAGTTGGCGGGGTAGATTCTGGAAGGACTGTTTCCTTGCTGGCGACCATTAACTTTACGATGTTCACTGTCCTGTTCCAGGAACCTTTCCCACCTTGTCTAGATTTTTAATTCCAGATTTTTTTGTTTACTATATAATGATTTATAAATATTAGTTCCCCTGATGGCAATTTCTTTTTATCAGTTCAATTGATTTAAATAAAATACTTCATTGAAATGAGAACTTGAAGCTCCCTAATTCGATTTATTTTTTTGTATTTGTACAACGCAATACTAAACAAAACAAAACCAAAACATGGTTATCCTTTTACTACTGATTGGGACTAATACGTGATACTGAGCAATAGCATCATTAACATATCGAGAAGGCCGTGTCTCAGTGCCAACTTATAGTGGGAATCACAAGTAGGCTACTTCGCT
Organism: Troilus luridus; assembly: GCA_964056705.1. Lineage (NCBI taxonomy): Eukaryota > Metazoa > Arthropoda > Insecta > Hemiptera > Pentatomidae > Troilus > Troilus luridus. The sequence goes on along the minus strand of OZ057415.1, from coordinate 69,494,656 downwards.
TTCTAAACGCCAGCAAATGCTTTAACCCAGGAACTTAACCCAATGGTATACTTCTTAAGGGTATGGAGATTATGTGAAAGTCACGTGGTATTAATAAGCCCAAGGCGGAAGATAGAAAGGAATTCAAGGAATAAAAACAAAATACGCAGCGAATGTCGAACTTTTTTCTATAACTGCTGAAATATGAAAGTCATCGTGTGTTCGGTCTCACGAAGTTCCCTTCCACTTTTCCTTCAAGACAAAAAATGCATAAACGTTTGTAGAACATAGAAATGATAGACGATCTTAAATGGTGACCCTTTCAACGGTGGAATTTCACACACCGTATAGATTTCACTGTTATAAACTGATGTAAATTCAATTTAAAAACGTAGCTCTACAAGAACACCAGATTAATGCAGGAACTTTCGACTGGAAACACTAGATTAAATAAGGAGCGAACTGCCATTAATAACAAATACTAGTTCAACTCAATCGGGAACTGTTCAGGAAATATCTAACGTGTTAAAATTCTCCTTATGACCGATTTCTTTTAATTACGAAACGGTGTAGAATTATTTAAATGTTCCTAGAAGACTTTCTAATATCTTTCATGAGTAATGTAAATAATTTATAAGCGATTAATAAGTGACAAGAATATATTTATTTCAAAACAGGAACAACTAGCAAATTTTAGAAGTAAAAAGGTATTTTAAAATCTTCATGTTTAACAAACTAGTTACAATTTTATTAACAGGTTATTTTCAAGACAACAAGCTAAAGAAATTTTGACCCAGCCCCCAAAATATGTCGTTTTACGTTTTAAGTAAACAAGATAGAATAATGAAAAAAATCGGTGTGTACCTTGCAGTCTCAGACAAGTGGATTTTGTAAAGACAATTTTGTTTAAATAATTAGATTTTTTTTATTTTAAAAAAGAATTAACATATTCACGCAAGTTCCTAAGCGCTCAATCGATATTAACACTCATACATTAATTGAAAATCATACACTATTAAAATACGTTATTTATGTATAAATTGAACTAACAAAGTTATACTACACTATACCATACACTGTAACTGCGTTGAACTCACACGTTTCCCTTAATCCTATTCCAGACTGGGCTAAATGTAGAAAAGTTGTTGTATTGACAAAAAAATACACTATTATTACAAAAATACACCAATAAATAGAGATACTGCCATAATATGTGATATAAAATACATTTTAAATCAATTTGTCAGTACAATTTATTTTAATTTTGTATAAGGAATAAATGAGTGTTAATATCCGTAAATATTTACTGTAAGTCACTAAAAGCAAAAGAGAAATAAGTTGTAATGCGTGTAAAAATAAAAAGGTGTAACTTATGAATCGCTAAGGAGATTGGCTGTAGTGATGGATGCCATAATAATAATAATCAATAAATTATATAGCAGAGCATTTTTGACTTAAATTTTCTATTTTATATATCTGTTTATTTAATAATCAATAGGAAATTGTATTTAGAACAGCTACTCATTCATGCGTATCATATATAGTTGATGCGCGAAAACTATGATGAGTAAAAATTCGGCCAGGACTAAGCCGAATAGGGGATACAGACTACAGACTGCCATGTTGAAATAATTAATACTATTCATTTTTATTTTAATTACACATTAAATCCTTAAATAAACATTGAGCCTTACTATAACAAGGCATCAAAAAGGTAGCCACAAATAGGATAGAGGACAAAAACACCTCGAGTCGGTCTCCTCTTCCTGAACCACTTACAGCAACTAGTTCGGATGAGCAGACAATCTGTGGTCTCTAAAACAGGTAGTTACTATCAGCTTCTGCGCTGAAGTTTTTCACACACCGTCCTTAACCACCGGTTAAGGTAGATAAATCGTAGTTATTGCACTCCAAGTTTTTTTTCTTAAGTATTTTTTCTTCCGCCTTCCTTAGAATCTCCTAGGGTTCAGTGACACATAATTCCGAATTTACAAACGGAACACTGAGGAGTAAACCTATTTCCATTTACATATATAGGTCATCCGATAATAAAATGCCCAGTATTTAAGTAAGAGATGGTATATGAAAAAATTAAATTCAATAATTTTTTTTGGCTTATTATCTCCTGGATATATGAGTTTCTCTCTCGTATACATCCCGATGCCTTTTTTCTTATCTCACATTAAGGTTAAATGAAAGAAGAGGGTAGGATGTCGTGCCGGGGAATAGATCTAACGGCTGAGAAAACTGTTACCATTCCTCCGGCGAAATGTCCATTGATTAAGTGTCATCCTGGGCTCTTATAGCGGTACCTTTATCAGGACAGCGGGGCGATTTCCCAGCGACTCGAGAACTCCGCTAGCCAGGGGAATGGGGAAAACTGAGGTAATTAGGAGCACTTAGCGCCGGTGTAATCCGTACGGGTGTTTCCGTCAACAAGGTTTTAGCTCTGGTAAGAGCCAATATATAAAAATAAATTAATGATATTTCCTCCGACATACGTGATGGAATCAGGACATAGTCAGCCTGATAAATATTTTTTTATATCATTTATTTATTTTTCCTGAAATTTGTCAATGTAAAATTAAAGTACAAATAAATAAAATTAATAGACAAATAACGACTTGACTTAAAGACAAGTAGAAAAACCCATAGCTAGTTAAATAAAATTAAATGGATATAAATAAATAAATAATAAAAAAAAACTTTAAGAAATAAAGTGGTGTACTAGTTAGCTCAGTTATGCCGTTCTTCAGAAGTGTCGTAAAATGGAGGGTCCCGAGCCAGGACAATATCAGATACTCGTTAAGGATCTAGTATTCATAAGGTATTTAAGACCCCAAATTATACCTGGATAGGAAAACTTTAATGACTCCTACTGCAGCATCATCCGATTAGCTATAGCTCCATTAAATAAATCAAACAAACAATAAAAAACACTTAGACCCTTTAAACAGCTATTTTTAAAAGGTTTGAAGAAGAAATTTATATTGTTTATTTATTACTGGGCTCTACAGTAGTTAGAGAAACTTGGTCTCTAATAATTTCATCTGCCATTCGCCTCTGTCCACCGCAAAGCGCCTCCAGCGGTTAATTTTTATTATAACATCTGTTGAAAATACTATTCAGGAGGTTTGATCTCCAGGCGAAATAAAATAACTCGGTAACTTATACTGGGATAACGAATAATGTATTGTTTTTTGGAGAACCGATTAACATAAGGACATTCAAAAATTACCTAATATTTTAAATTAAAACTTTTGCTGGCCTGAGAAAAAATATAGGTGTAAATCATTTTTTAAGCACAACTTTGCGCAGTTATTACACTTCAAACCACCTTTTTTCCGAAACTATACTAACTGACATGGTTTATTCAATTAAAACAAAACGAATTAGATTTCTGGATTGGGTACAAATCACAAGAGGAATTAATTGATAACGTTCCGCTATGACATGAAACAAGTGGCGAAGACACGAACACAGCCGACAAGTTTTCCTCACGCGAGACTAAAACTTATTGTGTCATTACCTTCGGGATATAACGCTCAGCACTAGCGAAAATTTCGAATCTCATTTCCTCGCAATGGAGGCAATTGGGCACACGAAATGACTTCACAACAGCTTTAGGCGCTAACGCAGTGATTGCCTCCCATACTATGTGTGATCATTAACGGGTTATTTGTCGTAAATAATTATAAACTTTAAATTGAGCAATGGAGGCAACTAAATTATTAACTACTGCTCATACTAATGCTTATTCTTATAATAGAGAAGAAAATAGGGTGTCTATTTCGGAGATTCGAGTTGAGTTACAAGTTAAACTGTTTATTCATTTATTTTCAATATATTCCAAAAATACATGCCATCGTGAGCTTTAGTATGGAAAAGATAATATAATTATATTTAATGAATAGATTTCGGTAAATAAAAGTTCCAATAACTTTTCGAAGTATAGATGATACATGTTTGTTGAAACGTTCATTTCCAGGCGTAATGATCACTGAAATAAACACATTTCCCAAAATTAAATTCTCTTTTTCATACTAAAGCTCATTAAAATTTTTTGGAAAATATTAAAAGGGAAATGTATGGAAAGTAAAAACTTGGGACTCACCTCGAAGCGGCAACCTTCAGAATAATTATCGAAAGTAGTTAAAATGGAAGTTAAAAAATAAAATATTAAATATTTAGCAACAATTTATAAAAAACCAACGTCCTGGCCTCCATTTCAAGTCTTCATTAGAACAAACAATACAAAAAAAAATTAATGAAAAAATTGTTTAAAATGAAATAATTAAAATAATTGAGTCCAAAAATAATAGGATTAAAAATTAAAAAATAGCAATAGTGATTTTAATATTAACCCAAACTGCAAACCAACATTCATTATACAAATTATACTTGTCATTAAATTGTAAATACTTGATGTGTTAGTAGGGGTACTCCGATATAGATGTTTAATTTACTAGAAATAGATGTTTTATTTAGTAAGCTCTTATTTTGTACACCCCTAATGAGTCTATTAAAATATGAGTATATACTCATATGCGTAAAATATAATTGTTTTGAGGTATGGAGTATTTTGCAAAAAATATAAAAATGATTTTTTATTTTGTTTTAAGTTTGTTATATAAATAAATAAAAGGCTTAACGAACCCGCAAGCTCGATGCCGATACCACTAATCTATGTTTACAATCCTCCGTCCACGGAGCACTACCCAAACCCAAACCCGCTAGATCATTCCTAATCCAATCCTCCCACCTACGCCTCGGTCTACCCCTCAGACGCTTCCCAGTCTGTACAGCGCCTATTAACATCTTGGGAATTCGTTTGTTACTAAGCCCAGCAACAGCAGAGACCACTGAGGAATATAGGAGATTACATAACGCGGAATTGCGAAGCATGCATCCGGTAAATATTATTCAGATGATAGCGTCGCGAATATTAGGTTTGTTGTATAGCTAAAAAAAAATTATTTGGTATTTATAAAAATAAATATTTTTTAAATAATGAGAAAAATAGAGTAATTAGTAGTTGAAATAATGATAATTATAGGCATAACAAAACTTTGACTAAAAAAAAAATTCACAAATCATCAGATGTTCTGTGTATACCCAAACAATTTAAATATAAATAATGTTAAATTAAAATGAAACAACAGCATATAACTATGAATGAGGCCTGTTAAAAAAAATAATTAAAAAAGTATGGTAATTTCTTCATTTTAAGAAACTTTTCTTATGTACACTCGGTAATAAACGATGTCACAACATCTGCCTAATGTTAGGTAATTCTGTTTACGGTGCCTTGCATTAGTAACCCGTTTTATAAGGTCACGAATAAATCAATCAAAAATTGACATGACAAATATAGAAAGTGCACTGTCATAAGGAACTGTAACATCATCGGGCGAGAAGGAAGGGATCGTGTAGGCCAAAACGTCTGTTTGTTTGTATTATTATACTCAATATCAAAGGTCAATAATTGAAAAAACCTGTACCATGTCTGTACCAGGGATCAGTACATGGCAGAGACTGTATACAACGGTAGTTCAGGGAGGGACAGCCGAGAAAAACCCACAGGGTCCACCACTAGGTGTTAACAGTTTATGTAATTTACTGCCAGAGCCGGTTTTGATCGGAACCGGAATTTATGAAAATTTTGCAAGTCCGTGATGTAATAATAAAACTCTTATCATACAAAACTAAACTAATATAAAACAATTATTTCTATTAAATAAAACAAAATCCAAAGTTTAATATTAACTGTTTATATTTGACCTTGAATTTCAATGTGTATAGTTATTTTTGTAAACAAAAAAAAAAAAAAAACCCAGAAAAATACTACAACAACCATGACAGTTATCAGATCAGAAGTAATAACACTATGTAGGTTATCATGATTTCATTCCTTTCAATGAACTGGGTCAAAACGAGAGTAAATACACAAAAATATAGTTGTCCAAAGGACATAGCGTTTCACACAATAATTTCAGGATTATAAAAAGATTTGTAATGAACTTTTTTCTAGAGAGATAAAACTGTCTAAAATTACTCGTAATTACGTACATAAAATGTTTATAATACTGAAAACTAAACCTTAAAATTGAACCTATCCCTTATAGCGAGTTCGAATCCTGTAGTTATATATAGATTATTTCTACAGCACCGGTGAATAACAACTAATAACTGGTTAGGTCTAATTTTCTCCAAAATGAGGCTCTTGAACTTAAGTAAGCGGAATCGAGTTATTTCGTTACTGAATAAGGGGCTAAGTAAGTCATTGGCTTGAAAAGGAGTTATTATTTATATTACAACTCCATTTCAAGCAAAAAACTGCGAGAATGATACGATCCCGGTCATCTGAAAGCAGTTGACTCACTCCGGACAATATCCGACTTAACCACTGATTCGCCGGGGCTGTAGATTTAATCTATTAACAGCCAAAGATGAACCCTGTGCAATACCTGTGACTCACCCAACGCTTATAGAGAGGGTCGCCTTATTTGGGGGAATCCCTGGCGATTAGCCGTGATCTTGGACAAATCACTCCCCTCAACACAACCGTTGCCTTAGAAACACTACAGCCTACTTCATGTACTAAACCCAAGACATTTCATGGTTTCTTACGACAAACCCAGGGCCCCCATAGCGGCAACACAACCACAATCCTGCCAACCTAAATTCTCCCACGAAACTTATTCAAATTAAAATCGACCATAACAACAGTCCAAATTACGTCTTCAACCTTTATCAGAAAGTTCAACGTTAATTGTCCCTCGAATTATCTCTCCTCTTCATTCACTTAAACAAGCTTGTAAAGTCGAGATGCTATTACTGAAATTAGTTAACAGAGGGAAGAAGATCGTGCCATTTCGCGTTGCGCAATGTACATATTAACTTGATCATCTATCATTTCGAAGGTCAAATCTTTAACTTAGCTGTATTTTAAATTTGTCAACGCTTGACCCAAGGTTCCAAATTAAACAATCACAACAGAAGGAGATCCAATAGTTTCACATAAGATTAACCAATGTATTTGAGTATTAAGTATAAACTAAATCCATTAATACAAAAAAAAACCGTAATGTATGATTTTCACTTGTCATAACCCCCAAGATTTTAGGCATATTTTTTTAGGGGGTGTAAAAAAAATAAGACATTGAGTTTCCATAACCTAATAGCACTTTGACGAGTTTTAAACATAAACATTAAAGTTGGGTAAACAATTGTAATATAAAAATAAAGATTAAAAAAAAACTGAGATCTGTAAATAGTTGGTATGAAAAAAACAAATTTTTTTATTCTTGTGATGAAATCGTCATAATTCCACCAATAGCGTACGCCACTGTTTCTAATTTATGTTAAAATTTGTATATATTTGTTACGGGCTACCGGGTAAAATGGACTAAACTATTACTTAATTCAAGAATCTAATATTTATTAACAAATTAAAAAGAATACAATGATATTATTTAAAACAATTAAATTATTAACTAATATCAATTTACAATAACAATATTCTACTAAATGTTATCTAATTTCTAAGATAATAAGATATTGCTAATACTAAATAACTAAACTATTTATATATAAATTTGTACAAATACAATAATATTACACTATAGTTTACAATTACAAATTAACACTTACAGTTCGCTAACTAAAGTCCACCGACCGTAAGACTCTCCAAATATGACATTATGACTGCCACACAGTTTATTACACTTATTACACAGCCACTAATTATCACTGTTGCTCACTAAGCACTTATTACAGACTGATACTAATACTAACTAACTCACACACACTGTCACTAGTTAACGACTGCTTACTACTGACTGCCGCGGCGAAACAGCTGGCCTGTCTATATAGGCAAGGTAGATCGGGGTGGGACAATTCTCGGAAGATAGAGAACCGCCTAGCCCCATCCAGGCCGATCCAGATGGCTCTACGCCATTCTATAATCCCTTCCGCTTAATCCCATTGTTTGTTTTATCCTCTCAGCCGGTCCCCTCTCTGACCGTAACATATTATTTATATTTATAACACAAAAACACTAAGGTTTCTGCAACTAGTTTGGTTTATCGCCCAAAAACCATAACCAACCACTGTATTGATTTCTTAACTTTATTAAATAATATATAGATTAAACAATCTATCCTCATTTTGGACTTACATAATTAAATAGTTCAATGAATTCTGGCGTAAAACATGAATTTTTTAGTAATAAAATAAACTTTACTGACATAAAAACCGTTTATAAAATCATCTTATAACTTATTAAATACTAAAGGATCTTGTCATAAAACATACATCGATTATTTTTCTTATCATTATTAATCCTGTTAAAAATAAATCGAAACTTGTTCTATAACTTTTGAATTATAAATTTCGGTAAATAATAATAATTACGTAAAACAAAAAATAAAACTTTCCATTAGCGAAATATGACAAGTAAAGCGAAAATTCGTTATGAATTTAAATAGGAAATTAAACGAGGAACAAAAGAGCGGCTATAATGGAGATTCAAGAGCATCGAAAATAAATGAAGAGAAAAATAATTAATTTTTTAGCAAGCGATTTTGAATTAACTATATAACTGAACACTTAATGAAACGATGTTTGTTAGTTAGTATTATAAATAAATTATAAACATTTTAATTAAAATGTGTATTAATAATATAGATAAATATATTCCATCCAAGGGAACCTTTAAAAATACTTGGAATGAGATTCTAGATTCTGAACTTCTGTTTCGTGTTGACAGAATATTATATAGTTGATAAAAATGGCGGTTTAAAAATTATTTATTATTATTGTTAATTTAGAAAATCGGTATAACTTATATAGATAGATACAACATCAAGCAGAATTTAAAAACTAAAACAGATATACCCATTACTAACAATTATATGAGTAAAAAATGACACAATCTTAAGTATAACAACAAGAAGGTAACTTTAATGTTAATATTGTTCATTGTTACCTGCAGGAATTACAGTGTTGAGTAATACATAAATAATTCATACCTGCAACAGAAAGAAAAAGTGAATTAATTTAAGCTTAAATAGAGTCCAAAGGACAAAATCATAAATGATATGTAACAGCGTCTAAAATTGTTTGAAGTTTATTTAAAACCACTTCACAGAGGCTGGGTGAGCCCCACAATAGCCTGTATGCTCCACAGGATCAATCCGAGGCTGTTAACAGAATAATTTATCTGACAGCCAGATTTGGACCAGGAATCTTAAACACTCAACCATCTTCCTATCTATAAATAAACACAATAATAATTACAAGTTATTATTTATCGTGTGTCAACATTTAAGAGGTTCAAGAGCGAATAAAAAAAAAGGAGTATTTATCTTTAGAGTATACACAAATTGGAGGATTGTAAACCGCCAGTTCATAGTATCGCATTTTAAATATTCCAAAGAACGTAGGCAAATCATATATGAAAGTTAAGATGATCATAAATCAAACAAAAATTCAAAACTTTCTCGTCTAAATTCTATTATATCAAGGTCACGTTTGTTGAGAAGGTATAATAAAAAATGTCAAGTTGAATGAATAATCTAATGACATACATAAATCCTTGTCCTGAAGACAAGGAATAAAAAGGTAGGGATTGGAGATACATAGTGAAGGTAATATAAGTGAAAACAGGATTGTTGGGGATGTCTTCAATAATATATGTGCATATATAACCTCATCTGTCAACGTCAATCACACGACGGGATATTTTATATGATATCATATCTACAACATGACTAAATATAACGACTCTATAGAGAGACAAGAGCGATCGCAAATAATAAATTTAAGCTAGATTTGTCGATTACGTGTAATTATATACGAGTATGGGTATATAGTTTCATGGGTTCTCCAGGGAGGTGATTTGTCCTAGATCACGCTCGATCGCCAGATCCTCCCCTTATTTTGGGTTCCCCATTTTCAAAACAGAGGCTGGGTGAGCCCCAGGAGGGTCCTATATCCCATATGATCCATCTCTGGCTGCAAACAGTATAGATAAAAATCTTGCCTGCAGAGGGATTTGAACCAGGATTTTCGGCATGGAAACTCAGTCCTCAACCACTGAACCACTCCGCACCCTATTTATGTGTATCCCAATATAAGCTTAAAAGGGTGTAATACAAATTCAAAACGTTTAACAAGTTTTAATTAATAGTAAGAAAAAAAAGCTCAAATTATATATTTTTTCTAATGAAGAAGGTATTTTAATTATAAAATATATTCATATATTTTCAGGTACACATGTTTACAATATATTTAACATTGTTTATAATTTTCGGGTTTAAAATTTATGAACCAGTAACATCTGTCGGGTCCGAGTATATTAAAAAGGTTTAATTACAAACAATAAACAAAATAAATAAGTACTTTCATTCGCAATTATTTAAAAAGGATTATCCACAGGATCGAATAGTGAATCCAAATCCTCGAACCGTTTATGGGGAGTTCAGAACCACCCACGAACAGAAGACTTATAAAGGAGGTTTACAATATTATATATATATATATATATATATATATATATATATATATATATATATATATTATACACAAACACAATATTTAGAGATAAATATGTGAAGGTAGAAATCATATAAGCAGCATAATCTTAGGGTTACCAGTACAAAAAAAAAACATGGACCATAGGAATATCATGAGAATATAATTATAAATATTTTTTTATAAAAGTTAAGACCACTATTTTCTCAGGGCAGGTGGAGGTTCGCCTTGCGTAAGAGTTGATTGTATAGCAAAGGTCATAGCTCCGCTGCTTCTGAGTATCCCACCATTCATCTTGCCTTTATCTCGAAAAACATATCTAGGAGCTGCTAGTGGTGGAACTGGTGACCATACGGTACCCGCGACCAAAGTGAGAATTATATCCGAAAGGTCTTTAACGTGATGCACATAAAAGGAAAACTAATTATACTGAAGACAGTAGTTTACGATACTCGACTAGGTATCATTGCGCAACTAGAGAACACTTTTAATAGAGAGCAGTCGTAAGTTAGCAGTCCAATATTGTTCATAGTTATAGTTTTAATATAATTCAATTAATACAGTAATTATAAGGTTTATAAGTAATTACAAGGTTTTTAGAGTTAGGCTCCAGAATCAATGCTTTATAAGGAGAAATATAGATAATTATTATTTCTCACTAGAACACATCTATGATGAAGAAAACTAGTGATTTTGCCCCTAAAGAACTAAATAAATGATAAAGCGAAATGAAACTATTTATAATAGACATGTAAAACGAAATAAATTTATTAAGAAAACTCCATGCACTTTCACTTTTGAACCTTAAACTGGAGACTAAATTTACTTTATTTGTCAGCAACTCAAAAAGAGGCATTAACTGTAAAAATAGGACACCATAGGATCGTCAAAACCCCCAAATAAAGCCTTAAGTCATTAGCATAGCTGAAAAAAACAATCCAGCAACCTTGCTCCAAGAAGCTCCAGAAATAACTGAAAAACATTGTTTTTGGAGCGTCTTGGAGCAAAACTGCTGTCTATATTTCATGATTCTGTTAGTGTGACATGCGCACGGTTCCTTCTTTGATGCGGTGTTCTTTTGGAGGGTGTCCTGTTGGTACACATTTATTGACGAAACGTTGACTTGTCGGTTTATATAGGTTTTTGTAGAAATTTGAGTCATTGTTTTGGGTTTTTGATGACTTTTATTTAATAAATTAACTTTTTTTTTCATTTTGTTGGCAGGATTTGAATGTATGACCATGCGCTGTCCTGATTTGGGATTATGCCAATGCTTTAAAAGTTGGTGGATAAAATATTTCGAATCGCTTCTGTACCAACCATAATTCGCCGTAGGTATGGGAAAAGAAGCTGGTAAGACGAACGGACATCGATCATCCGATAATCTAGCAGGCGGTGACAAGTAAGGCGGGTAGTTAGAGCTAACAATGGCTGCTTATGCAGACGGAACTAGGATGCCCGCTAACTAGCGAGTAGATGTGGGTCAGGCTAAGCTCGCCGTACAAGGAACGAGGCAACTAGGCACATGGAACCATCGGCTTTCGGAGCGGCTCACTTTCAAAGTTGTCGTCTCCTAAGCGACATAGTTTTACCATCTTAATTCTCCCTTAACTAGGAATGACAAGTGTGACTTTCTTGGAAATAGGAAAGTAAGATTAACTCATAAGTTGGTTCCTAGAAAAATGTGTTTTTCGACACACGCTAAAAGCGGCTTTCTCAGCTAAACATAAATGAAACAAGTCGAAATTTCATAACTACAACATGGCTTACGTATTGCCCGATGAAACAGCAGGGGATTTTTTTACCCAAATAAAAAAAATTAAAAATACTAGAACATACAAAAATTTTACAATGCCAATGTGAATATTTTCCCAATGTTACTATTTGCAGATGAAAGAGCTAGATGGTTACAGGCGGGACATCAGAGCTTGTAGAAGAAGAAGTTCCAGACATGGAAAATGATATGGATTGTTAATTCAGGGTCCATAGCGCCTTGATTGAAACATGAACATTTTATTAACATCGTCTTCTCTAAATTATTCCAAAGCTAGTTCCAGTTTTTGACTCTCTGCTCCCAAACTTTATCCCAAATAAATATCCTTCCTACTATTATTACTACCATCATATATAGTCCGATGATCACCTGACAAAGAAAAAACGGGTGTTTATATGACATGAGAGAAAAATGATTTGGATGGTTCGAGGAATGTGAGAAGGATCTTGGAGAGATTGGTATTCTGGTATTGGTAAGGATAAAATCATGAACAGGAAATTAATTTCGACAAATAGTAGCTACAGGGGTTTTAAGATGGCAGAGGAACTCGAAAGAAGGGGACCACTGTGAGAAGAATGCCAGCAGGATATTAAAACTGGAGGAAGAACAAGATCCAGACATTTAAAATGCTATGGATTGTTAATTAGCCGTCCACAGCGCCTCAATACGAGTAAAAAAATAGCATAGACCACAATAATAACAAAATTCCCACTGGTATTTTAAACAAGGATTTATCCTTAATTATGATGACAATAGCTAATTGGTGCCTTCATATTTCACTTCTTAAGATCCAAAAAGCCTTCTTATATTCTTGATCACATTACACTGTGTTTTTTTCCGCCATCTTAAATACCAAATCACAAACAGCTTTATAAAGCTTTTTATTTTGGTATTCCCTACTTATCCACACACGCTAATTATTCTTCTTAGCCATACATCTGCAACCCCAGAGAATGAGTGATTAATTCGAATAGTGCCCAGAGAGAGTCAAAAGCGGAATCATGACATTCTTTTTTGTTTTTGGTTTGAAACGGAATTGTAAGCAATAATTCCTTTCTAAGCCAATGCCCGGATTAGCCTCTTATTCATTGCGAAAATAACATGTCTACACTTCCTAAAGAAGTTGAAACTAAGGTTCCAGACGAAGAATCGATAAATAGGTGATAATCGACATTTGTGTGACGGAGAAAGAACAGAGGACTCAAACGGACACTGTCGAAGTGCTTCATCACTTACCCTTTCACTACCCTGGAAAGGCCACCCAGCTCCAAGCTACCTCTAACCTCACCTGGCCGATCCCCATCAATAAGTCCACTTTCACTGTTACTCGAAATTGGCAAATTATATAACAATGTTTAAACAATGGTCTGAAGGAACAAAGGATAGTCGATTGTATGTCCGAAAAGAAGACATTTATACCTCCTAACTGCAATTAATTTATTACAATTCCAGATCTGAGCCGCTTATACGACCCCAAAATATAAGAAGTTTTTAAGAAATAAAGAAAAATTTGGATGGTACTGATTTGCATTATTAGAGGAAATAAAATATGAAATACTGTAATTAATAATCCAGAGGAAAATCAAAGAAATCCGTCCTTAAGGAGGTGGAAATCCTGGCTGAAATTGTTTGGTCCAGTAGCAGCAAAGGCGAAAAACTTTTGATGATAGCCAACCTCCAAAGATGAATCTGGCATTAATGTAATTTTAAGCAGGAAACTGTATATCTCCAGCTTACATACGGACGAAAACCTTGATAAAGTATTGGAATGTTTTAAGTAAAAACTAAAATATTAATACAAACATCGCTAATTCCGAGAACACGGGGGTATGGGATCAGTGAAAAGAAAGGATGTGGCCTGGACCGAGAAGCGTGCCAGGTTAGCTCAGTTGGGAGAGCACCGCGCTAGAAACGTGGGCGACCCGGGTTCGAGTCCCGGTCCTGGACATATCTTTTCTTTTTAAATAAAAATATTTAAGAATTATAACTATTAATAAAAAATGTTAATATATAGAAAAAAAATTTAAATGGTACTGGTAGAGCAGAAAAAAAGTTTACTTAAATAGTGGTAAACTAGTAATAAAAAGCCATTTAAAACTGAATAACTGGAATAATAAATACATGAAATTGTAACTACTGGAATAAACAAGATACAACAACCACACCCTCCCTAGGAGTTTGTTAATTAAGGCTTGAGTAAACAAAACATATTTTTTAAAAAATGCATGTCGTTAGTGTTCTGATGCCTAAATATTAATAACGTACAAATTAATGAAGTAATTGATTTAATGGATTTGCTCCAGTTCTATAGCCGTTTTAATCCTAAACTTGACAAAAATATTTTTCTTAATAGTTTGTTAATTAAACCATTATGTTCAACTTCTATAGATCTCTTGAATATTGGATTATCACTTGTGAAACATTGTCGAGTTCAGGGTTAAGGGATTAAAAATTCTAATGCAATTGTTAATATTAACCAAGATTTAACAATTAATCAGCTGAAACAACAGAAGCAACAGGGACTTAGTGTGGTGATTTAGTGAAACCGTTCTGAAATTAAAGTCAATTAATAAAACAATAGATAACCCTTTATGGTCCTACAGGAAGGGCGGGACCCTCAAGCAGTATTAACGATAAAGGGAGTTTAAGTGGCCCTAAAGTAACATCTCCTTATTTAACTACGAGACTTAAATTGAAATGAATGGCTCCTTCAATCCATTTATCAATTTACAGTTTCAACTTTGTGCCGTAAAAGAGAAGGAATGACTGTCATATTTCCAATTTGTCTTCTTTAAGAATTTTCACCGCGAACAAGAAAGAACTCCGAGAAAAGTTCTGAAGCAGGGGCAAAAATTTTAACTCCGGACTGAAATAAGACCGTAACAAATGAATCTATCGTATGATTCCCATTAAAAATAATGTTATGATTTATGTTTATCAAAAACAATTATAGATGAGATTTCAACATCTATATTGTATATAGGTCCAACTATAATAACAACCTAATATGCCAAAAGTCACAGGCACGCAGTCCAAAAGGATTTTTTAAAAAGAACGAAAAAAATACTTTATGCCGTCCTTTGAAAAAGGCGTAAAATAGAGATACTCCATAGCATGTGCGGTGTCAGGAACTCGTCGAAGTTCCCTGTCCTAATTATACCTGGATAGGCAAAATTTAGGACTACCACTCCACTATAGCATCGCTCGATTAGGACAGCAACATAAAGTGACATTAATATAAATAAACAATATTAATTACCCTGTACACATCTAATTATAATCTAAACATCGAAAAAGAAATATCTTCATAGTAAATAAATGTAATTTTACAAATAATTAGCTTGGCCTCGCTAATATCAGTCTCCAGAGGATATGTGCAAGATATCAATTAAATACACACGTACACGAAGATTACGAAAGAGTATTGCATAAGTTGGTTGACCGTCGCTGCCTTAAGAATGTGCACTACCACCAGTCATCAAAACTATTTATTAATTATAATTTTAAATACATTTAATGTTTTGTTTATAATAATTAAATATTTCGAGTTTGGAGATTTATAATAAGAAGCGAGAGGATGGTTGACTGGAAGATAGACGTAAGGAAGAAAATAGTTGGGGGTGCAGTCAAATAAAAACACTAAATAAGTGGTTACTTTTTTAATTATGTGCCGACGTTTCGACCCACTTTGTGGGTCATCTTCAGGGCTATAGGAGGCTGGAGCAAGACTCGTGTCTGGAGCAAGAGATTTATAATATTTAGTTTTTGTATTAACAAGAAAAAAACACACACGCATAAGTAATATTTTTAAATTGTGGGGGCCCGAACATCACCAAATTTCCTCTGAACTTAAAGTTCGTAACTGCAAAAAAAAAAAATAAAAAAAATGCATGTGTAAAAAATGCATAGACAATATGTGGAAGAATGGAATAATAAAATACCATACATTTTAAAAAGAATGGAAAGTAAAAACTTGATGTGACATAATTCCAACTGACAACCTGCAGAACTGATACCCTTCTTCTTTCGCTTCCCCCTATAGCGCCTTTCAGCGTAGGGGAGCGTCCAGCCAGGAGCCGAATCTATCCCGGTCTCTTGCAAGTTTTCTGGCCTGTCGGAGATCTTTTCCTCTTTTTCTCCAGAGGCGTTCGATTTACTCGAGATAAGACATGCTTGGGCGTCCTCGAGGTCTTTTTCCATCCACCATGTAGTCCATCGTCTTGAGAGGGTCTCAGTGATCATTCATCCTGACCACGTGGCCGAACCATTTCAGTTTTCGGATTTCCAGGAGCTCTTTAAACGGGGCAATCTGCAGTTCCTGACGAATCCTCTCGTTGCGAACTCAGTCTCTTTTCGTCTTTCCCGCCACTCTTCGCAAGTACCTCATTTCCGACGCTTTCCTGTCTCTCCGTCAATACCCAGCTTTCGGCTCCTTACAGCAGTATCGGCAGGTACACTGACTTGAAGATGAGGAGTTTGACGCTCCTTCCTACCTCCCGCTTTCGTACAACAGTATTACAAATCTGGTAGTAGACTGTGTTTTCCTTATTAATCCTATTGGATATTTCCGCGTCCAGCTTCCCAGTCCTGTCTATTACTGTGTCGAGATAAGTGAAGTCAGTCACCACTTCCATTTCCTCTTCATCGCAGTATATGTGAACTTATTCCTGCCGCCTACAGGATCTTACTTTAGTTGGCATTGATCGTCATTCCTTTTTGTCGGAGTTCTTCACACCATTCCGTCACCGCTTGTTGCAGCTTTCCAACTGAGTCAGCAATCAGCACTACATCGTCTCCATAGAGAAGAAACTGGACCACAACCGGAAAAGAAACTGGACAGAACTGATACCCAAAACAGAAAATACCAAGGAAAAATATATAAAGTAATAAAATTACTAGTAAAGCCACTAAACAATAATAAATATTAATTTTTGTTTAAAGGTAAACATGTAGTGTTCCAAGTGTTCACCAGCAACCAAAACCCCTAAAGATCATCTATGAAGATGCAAGAAAATGGGTTAACAACAAAAAATGCTCCAACACAACCTGCCCGCTAGTTAGTGGGTGTTTGTTACCGTAAACAAAAAGTAGGACGCTCTTTTAAAACCGCCCGCCTACAACTCACCTCTTGCATATTCATTTTAGAAAAAAAAATAATAAGTTCCACCTGAACCACTCCACCACCGCCTAGTCAATTTGGCGCGCCACAGGGATCCCTAAGTAACTAACAAATCTTCCAACACTTAGCTTTCATTAAATATAAATGCAGTCATCTCAGCACTTAGACCAACTCCCTACCTACAATATCAACCGAACCCATGGATTAAAAATGCATCGTGAATGTACGGAGCCATTTTTAAAATAAATATTTCATTATTGTCTAAAGACAAGGGGAAATAATTGTATTAATTAATCTTGAAACAAATAAAAAAATACGGAAATTATTCAGCCGGTTATCTCGTCGAGTTGAGTTACAAGTTTTAACTGTTTCTTTGTTTCATTTGAATATTTTCCAAAATACAAGTTGTTATCATGAGCTTTATTACGGAAAAGGTAATGTAATTATGGGATATGTGTATACCTCAGTAATAATTTCATCTAGAAGTTGAATAATATAAGTTGACCTTATAAAAGCGGTGAATAAGTGGTTAGATAACCGGAATTGTATGATACTCGTAATTTTTGGCTTTAAATGGAGTTGTAATGTTAACAATAACTCCTTTTCAAGCCAATCCCCTACTAAGCCCCTTATTCATTATGAAAATAACTTGATTCCGCTCACTCAAGTACAAGAAACTCATTTCGGAGAAAATTAAACTTAACCACTTATTCACAGGGGCTGTATACATATGAGGAATAAATGGTCGGGTGGAGGTATAGCGAGAATTGTTTATTGGTAAGCCAACGTTTCGACCAGCATTGCAGGTCATCTTCAGGGCTAAGATAAGATATACCACCGATCTTATCAGAGAATTTTCTTCACTTCCACCCAGATCATCTCCTTCCTATTTCATCTAGAAATGAACGTTTCAACTAACATATATCATCTATACTTCGAAATGTCAGTTGAAACATTTAACTCTTGATGAATTATTAACCGGAATCTACTTACTACCCATAACTACATTATCTTTTCATACTAAAGCTCATGACAACTTGTAACTATGATGATAACTCGAAGTATTATATTGTATTATTTTTCAAAATAATTAAAAATTCTATATATTATTCAATACTAAACGGCCAAAACATTATTTAAAAAAAAAGTACAATAGAGTCAGTTCATAAATAACATATTTTATATTTAAACCAATTTTATATTACGAAAGAATGTCGTTAATATAAAATATTTTATTTATTTCATTATTAAGAAACCTTTTTATTTCATAAGTTATTAAATTAAGCGTCAGTGGTTCAGTACTTGGGTGAGACTGTACTGTTACCAAACCAATGCTTATGGAGGGAGATAATTTTGCCGATATACCGCTCAACTGCCAAATGTTTCCTCCAACTAAGGGTGCCTCCAGAGGCTGGATGAATCCCAAGAGCGTTGAAACTTTTAATTATACCATAAGATATTGTTTATTTATTTTAGGTTATTTATGCAACTCTGGCTAATCGGCTGAGGCTACAGTATAAGTCCCAAATTTTTCCTATGCAGCTATAATTAACCCTTTCAGTGCTAAGCTAATTTTCACATATTTTGCATAAATTGCTAAAGGATTTTTGAAAAAAAGTACCTTATTACACAGTACCCGCACAGATCGATACCTAACATCAAACTGCGCAATAGTCGATATTCCGACGCTCCGCCATTTATACGAATTAATAGAGTCGATTTATCGACGGTTCGCATTGAAAGGGTTTAGAAAGGGGTCTAAAACGAATACCCGACACAGGCTCCCGATTTTACGTCTCTTTCAATATACAGAACAACCAAGAATTTGTCACGACCTTTAAAAAACCCTAAATCCATCTGATGGGCTTCGAACCCACCACCTTGGGAATAGAACGTTGTTATGATAACCACTACACCACAGGTGCGAAATGATTTGTTTTCGAGGATCAAAGAGAAGCCTGCTCTTTTACGCAGTACGTGATGATCCCATATTCCCAGGATGTAACCAAGCTACAGATGTAACCACATATCTTGCACCAAGCATAATTAACAATAGCCGATATTGATGAGTGCGTGATCAATTGGCAAAGAAATCGTGTTCCGATAAACATCTCCTAGGCCTCGCTCGTAACTACCTGTCCGCTAGGGCACGTCTGCGTGCTAACACTTGGCCAAGCAACGGTTCCAAAACTACAAGAACTTCAAAGGGTTTCCCACAGTCCCATACTGGCCTACATTACCAGATGTCAAACGCACAAGGTGACATATTCTGCAATTTAGCTAGCTAATAATCATCTTACTTGATCTTGCCCGAGGGGTGTTCCTAGGATTCTTAAATGTAAAAAAAAGTCCTTGATATGCGGTCCTTCGGAAGGTACGTAAAATACGGGTACTGTGTTTGTGCGCTGTCGGATTGGATAAGTAAAATATAGGACTCCCACTGTTCGATTAGCCATATCATAAAGCGCCATCAAACGAACCAATCATAACTTTGATACTGATGGCTTCTTAACATTCTTAATGGCTTATCAACACATATGAAAAGGACTGATCCACATCAATGGAACTTATTAATCAAGAAAAAGGTTTGAAGCATAAACGGTAGGGTAAGACAGTGGGTATTGCAAACGCACTACTGGTTAAAATCTAAGATTGCTTTAGTATGGTAATCATATAGTCTGATGTTCTGACAACATAAAAAAAAAAATAAGAGAAAAAATAAAACAAAATTAAAAAAATTTAAGAATTTACTGTAATTGTTTCACGAAGAGAACAGTTTTAGTATTAGTGGCATATCATCCTAGAGGGTCTTCGGAGAGGGGGAGGGGAGGATCCCAAAATATTTGCTACCTTGCCACATTTGCAACGTTACTATTTACGCCATTGTAGGACAATATGACGCAAAAATAAGACATAGTAATAAAAATAAATAATAATAACAATCCTCCCACCTACTCCTCGGACTTTTAGCAGTCGTCTCAATGCTTAATAACTTTGCAAGCCAATCTTAATTAAACGCGATTTCATCTGTTCAATCATATTTACGAGATGCGTTCTCATCAATTCCACGTTTTGTAATTTTTTTTTACGTAGAATATTCGGTAAAAGGGCGTATTCTCGATTAAGGGAAACAAATCCATGTTTGATCGTTCAATACGGCTCTAAATTTAAAATAGCAACAATGTAAACTTACCATCATCTTTACATTTTGCTCTGTTAAAAAAATTTCTTTGATTATTTCAATTACATGATCAAGATATATGATCTTGTAATATATATAAATATATAAAATCGAATCAGATTCTTTTAATTTACTACTGGCTAAAGTACATACAAGAACCCAAAAATAAATCAGCCACCAAAAAAGAAGAAGTAATTTCGAGTTGAACAACAAAAGGATTACACTGGGGTAGCCACAGATGTGCTTAGCACAACCAACTTACAAACAACTAAGCCGCGTAAAAATACAGCGTACTTTCAAACTTCTATTACTGGATCGAAATATATCACAAACTTACTACGGCACTAAAGAAAGTTTAAAGATAAAAATTAATTAGATGCAGAGAGTAACTTGCAGAGAGAAACAAGAGAATGACTCAATTAAAATCTTTTATATTTTAATAACTATTTTTGAAATAAAAATTATAAATATTCCTTTTCAAATAAAAGATTCTTAAATATTTTTATTTTGAAGAGTAAAGATTTTTCCCCGGCCGGGATTCGAATCCGGGTCGTCCGCCTCTCCGTAGCTCTAATCTAATTTGAATCCCGGGCGGGCGCTAATCTTTTCTCCTCAAAGTAAAAAAATTAAAACAATGATTAAAAAATTATAAAGATTCTTAAATTATTTTATATCCTTCAGATCAGAAATGTGATATGTTCCAAAAAGATTGCCAAGGAAGCATCGTTAAGTAAAACTTACCAACACCACAGAAAATATTATTCAACACCACAGATGTTGTTTTTTAAAATTTAAAATTTATAGTCCCCAATATGTGAACATTAGCAAAAAAAGTTATCACCTCAGAATACAGACATGAAAAAACAGAGATTTTTTTCTTTAACACTTAATTTAAAACTGATAACCTACATTCTAACTGGTCATGAATAATTATGAATTAATAAATACATCCCGAAAAACTAAATAAATAAAATAATTATTTTTTTAAACAAAAGTGAGAAAATCGCAATAACCTTAGTCACAATGAATGATCTAGCAAAAATTGAATGTTATTATATGATCTAGCATTAAGCTTGCTTTTGTATTACATAGCCAGCTATTAATTTCTGGTATTGAATTATTCCAAACGTCCACAAATTATAAATATTTTAACTTCAAACAAATTGTAAAGAAATATGTAACCATTACATCACCTAATTAATTAGTTATTTAACTATCTAAACGTAGATAAATCCAATTTCTTTTCTTCTCCTTTGATATTTATTAAAATATGTAATATAATAATAATCATAGTTAATATGTGTTGTGTTAAATTTTATTAAATACGATATTTACGATATATCTCCTCTTCCTTTACTTTTTTTTCAAAAATTCTTTTTTTAATGTAGATTGCACAGATATGAAACTAACAATATTTGCTATGAACGAGATAAGGTTATGTAGACTAGATATTATCACCTTAAATTTATCTCTGTGATAAATATAAGCTTGCGCAGTTTGGCTTTCGGTACAGCAGGAAACAGACAATAAATCCGAAAAAAGGAACAGCAAAACATTAACATTATTCTGTTTACTTGGGTTCAAAACCGTAAGAACTACATTGGTCATCGAAGCCATATCGCTACAAAAGAATATTATAACTCAAAAAAACTAATTTTTCAATAGAGGTATTTGAAAATTCCATGTGAGTTAAACAAATTTGTGTATTTGTAAAGCAAAGCATTCCTATTATAATGATGGAATTTCATTACCCATTAGAATACGTTTAAAAGCTGGAGACTTTTTTTATTTCAACTTATGTTATCATTCCCATGAAACTTCAAGTTCAAATATTATACTACGCATAATACGACTATATTAAAACAAAAAAACATATTGGAAATGGAATATGAGATATTTCGTTCCTGAATTAAAATACTTCAACCAATACTTCTGAAGGCTTAACTCTAATTTTTGAGTTATGTCGTAGTTCTTTTGAAGAAGCTACATGTTGCCGTGGTATCTCTAGGTTGACCTTAAGGCCTTTTCCAAGCAGCTATATTATTTTTTAAATTTAAATGTCCCGTACAAATCCTCCTTAATATCACTATATTTCGAAACTAGAAATAATTAATAGATTCTCAATCACATGTACCAGAAGGTTCGAGACCGACTAGGCTGGCTCCCATTCACCCGGCGGTATTCACACTTTCTACACACAGGTCAGTGTCTGTCATTTCACCTCTGTGCAAGTGTGAAACACATCCTCTAGTATAGCTAACTCAGATTCTTATGTAGGAAAAGATACAATAAAAACTTACATTAGGCTGAGAACAAATCATGGAATTTGTAACAATTATTTATGTAAGATAAGCCTAAAACAAAGTCCTAAATGCGAAAAGTGTCCTAAAAGTGTACCAACAAAGTGATAGGGCTTACTGAGAATATAACTTTCATATAATTCAGATATGGTTGTATGGAATATATTGGGGAAAAAGGAAAAAAAACAAAAAAAAAACAACTCGAACTTTTAAGTTATTGAAAAACATAAAAGATATCGTATGAAGGTTAATAATAATTTTTAAAAAAACAGTATCACTACCCCTCCCCCTGGGGTCTGGGGTTCAGTACATGATAAAGACTCTACTGTTTCAAGGACAACGGTTGTGCGGGGAGGTGATTTGTCCTACATCACGCTCAAGCCCCAGATTTCCTCCCCCTTATTTAGGGTACCCGCTTTATTTAGGCTGGGTAAGCACCAGAAGGGTCCTAGATCCATGATCCATCTCCGACCACTAAGAGATTAAATAAACGTTGCCTGCAGGGGGGTTTGAACCAGGATTTTCGGCATGACAACTCAGTGCTCTACCACTGAACCACTCCGCTCCCCTAGGAAGGTTAAACGCTTATAAATTAAATTTATTATCCTTTAAATATAAGATATATTACTATGAAATCACCTCGTTTACCCAACATTTAATCAATAAACTTATTTAAATAATATTATTTTAAAAATATAATTTAAAATAACTTTAATCACGTCCAGGGGGTTTATAAGAAAAAAATAGATTTGTCAATAAGATGTTTTACGATATTCGGTAATAATTACCTCGCCATTTTTTAAATCTTGAATAATCATTATATGTTGAAGACAATTTTTACCTCAATATAAAATAACAAAATGCTTCACCATTATAAAAGATATAAAATTTCTTGCCATTTAATTTTTAAAACCTCTTAAAGCACAATATCATTTAATTCATTATCCAGTTATAAACAATAATTAATTAATTGTTTACAGGTAAAGGGGTCATTATTCTTTAGGACCAGGACGACGAGATTCTTATCAGATGATAAAATCAAGTGTTGACAAAATACCCCAGCGTGAGTTATTGTTTCCTTATTTTCATTTCAAATCACAATTATCAGTCAAATTGTCGAATGACCTTGCGAAAGGTCATTACTTCGCTTATCAACTATAAGAATCTATACTTTCACAATTAACAAAAACATTTTTTTTTGTTTACTTAAATCCTGAAAAAAAAAAAATCGGTAATAGATAAGAAATTTCTTGAATAGGAGATGAGAAACGATGTTCAAGTTAACATCTATGAAATTAAAATATATTTGTGATAGCCTATATTAGTGCGACAAGTCGCAAGAGCTGTGAAACATTTTAAATCTTTAAATATAATAAATAAATTATAAATAAGGTTTCACTGGTTTCTTCTCGTTTCGACCATTGAATTGAGTCTCAATTCAAGTCATGAGGAAGCCAGCAGCATTTCTGGTGAAACGTTGGCCGAGGAACCTTAAGAGAATATTTATTAAATAAAGTGTTTAAATTTAAATAATACTTGTGATAATAATGCAATATCAATATGATAGATGCAAATAGAAACACCGTCATTAATTTTAAAATAAATATCTTTGATATAAAACAAGAAAAATATAAAATTAAGAAATGATCGGCATATGAATATAGCTTACACAGATAGCCAACGATTAACACAATAATTAATCGTAGCACGTGTTATTAACACAATACACTATATAATCTCGGACAAATAAATATAATAAAATAAATAACACGTAGTAATGGACAATAAATACTATATAATATTATAATACTGAAATCACTTAAATGTATTATTGAATGAAAAGGATTTAAGTATTTCGTAAATCCACGCCTAACATTTGATTATTTTAAGACCAGTTATTACGTGATAACATGTCTCGTATTTCTGAAATTTCGTAAAAGACGTGATAGATAAAGTTTATCTAATATCAATAAATTCTCCGAGTCGACGTTAATAGTAAGTTCATAACTTGTCTAGAATTATTACTAGACGGCTTATGTAACATATAATATTCCATATACAGCAAACGATTCGTTTGGCTCAAATAGTTATATGAGTTATTTCTAAACGATGTGAAATTATGTAGATGTAAGGACTGTTATCAAATGGCATTACGGCCATAAATCATCATAAATAATTAAAATTAAACATAGCCCAAGACAAAGTTATAAAAAATATTATTTTAAACAGCGATAGTGTCTATTGGAAACTTCTTACAGCAAGGAAAAGACAGACCAAAGCATGCATAAGTACATATATTTTAAGGTTATAATTGCATAATTCATAGTTTTTAATTTATATTTATATTCATTCATAGTTATTAATTACAAACTCAAGATTTCAGATTGTACAATACAGAGCATGGGGTCACTGTGGTGTGGTGATAATCAAAAACAAACTATGATACCCAAGATCGAGGGTTTGCAACCCGGCAGGAAGCGTTATTATTATTATTATTAGGATTATTTTTAAGGAAGTAAATAATCCTTAGTTAAGCCATACTTCGGAGGAGACGTAAAATATCCGTCTAGAAATCCATTAAATACATTTTTTTAATCATCCATTTCTCAATACTTCATATTCATAGAATTAGGTGGAAATCAAATGGCATGTATTCCATAGGTTGTCGTTTACAGTCAACTCAAAACTTTTCATTTGTCTTCTTGGTAAATGTTTGATTTGTCGAAGGTTGTCGCTTCGAGTTGAGTTACAAGTTTTAACTGTTTATTCGTTTAACTTTTAATATTCTCCAAAAATACAAGCTATAATGAGCTTTAGTATGGAAAAGGGAATGTAATAATTGGAAATGTGTATACTTCGGTATTCATTTCATCAAGAAATAAAAGTTTCAACTAACATTTCAAAGAAAAGATGACAGATGTTTGCTGAAACATTCATTTGTAGATGAAATGATAACCGAAATCTACACTCAACTCGAAGCGAAAACCTATGAAATAGATACCATTTGATAAACTAATTGTATAAAAATGAAGAAATGGATGATAAAAAAAATGTATCTTACGAATTTCTGTAAATAGGATTCCGATGACTAATCGCGAGATGAACTCAGAGAAACGTTGATTCATCCTCATCAATGAAAAGGACACGATGAAAATACTCTACAAGGTTTGGGATAATTAAACTACCAAGGTTAAAAAACACAGTAGGCTTTTAATCAAGAAAAGTGATTAACATAAAGAAATAAAAATAACAGTTAAACTCCGCGATTATGTTATTTACTACATTTACGTAAATATTTCCAAAAAATTAAGACTATAATGACCTATACATGAATTATTTTAATATTTGAGCAGTTGATTTTGAAAGTGAGACAACTCCATTTTAAAAAAAACAAACAAATACAATTAAAGCTGAATCTTATTACAAAATAACATAATTTTATATTTTTAATCAATTAACAATCAATATTATTTCAATATAGGCATAAAGTTGTTATTAGAAATTTATTTCTAATGGAGTAGTCTTATTTTAAAAATGAACAGCTCATTACTTATTAGCGAAGAAGTAGTCGCTATTTGATTAAAAAGTGTTTAATCAAAAAGTTTAATTTTAACATAAATTAAAAAAAAAAGCTGAAATAGTCAGGTACAACGAAGTATAGTCTTAATTTGCTAATTATTATATTCCAATTACTATTAGGCATCTTGTTCACAAACGTTTTTTCGACGTAAAAATCTACGGGTAATTCTCTGAGTCCATACAATACTGACAACCCTGAATTAACCGTAGATTTTTTCCTGAAAAAACGTTTGTGTACCAGAGGCTTTACTCTAACAATGCGATTAGTTGATTCTATTAAAATTAAAGGTTATCTCTTCGACTGCAGTCACAAGTTTCAACTTTTCATTCGTTCCCTTTGTAATATTAGCCAATAGAGGTGGGCAAAGTAGTTCCTTTTGAGATAGTTCATTCTAATGAACTAGTTCAAATGAACTACATAATTCATTTTTCAAAAGAACTAGAAATGTACTAAAGCAAGAGAGGAATTGAACTATGGGAAAGGGGGGAGAAACTGAGAGGTTAAATTAACTAAAAAGGTTCAACTAGTTCACTTAGTTCAGTAGTTCGTCTTCCGATCGTAGGTCAGACGCCGAAGATCCCCTGTCCGAGTGTGGTAGCTGGTGAGTGTTGTGGACTAAAAAGAGCTATAGTTCACCAAAACAGAGAGCGCTCTTTATAGCTCATTTACCGGATCTAGTTCAATGAACTAGTTCGTTCACGAACTAGTTCGTTCACGAACTTCTCATCTCTATTCTCCAATAATACAAATTGCCACAAGCTGTAGTATGGAAAAAATAATGCAATTAAAGGGTATGTGAATATTTCGACAATAATATCATCAATAAATGATAGACTAATTACTTGTTGATTATTTCAGCAAGTAAATAGTCTATACTCCGAAATGTTTATTGAAACGTGTATATCTTCATGAAATATGCACATTCCCCATAATTACATTCTTTTTTCCATACTAAAGCTCATGATAATTTGTATTTTTTGGAGAATATTAAAAGGGAAACAAATCAAAAATTAAAACTAGTAGTGACTCAACTACAAGCTACAACCTGCAGAACTGTATCTAAATTCTAAATAATTTCTAATTAGGGAATCAAGAATATATTTCAGTGTACCTTATTATTTCGGTATTATTTTTTTCTTTTAATTTGTGTTAAATGTTTTAATTAAATAACGACTGCTAATAATATATTTAGATTCTTTTTTCCATACTAAAGCTCACAATTATTTGTAATTTTGGAGAAATTAACTTTGAAATAAGGAAAAGAATGAAAAACTGCTAGATTTAAGTCACTTGTTGTGACTTAACTCGAAGCGATAACCAGCGGAATAATTACCTGAATTCATATAAGTGACATTAACTACGAAAATTCAAATTTTCAGCAACTTCAATCAATCAATTTTATATAAAACGAAGCATCGTCAAATTATTTCTCAAGATTTTAGCCCTATTCTGTACCTGAAATTTCGGGAGCATTAAACATTGCTTGACTTAACTCGAATAATATATGAAAATGACCGTTTTTGAAATTTTGAACTATCCGCTTTTGATCCTGAACGTCTCATAGAGTTCGTTATAAAATTAGTACTTGTCCTTTTTTATCATAAAATTTTGATTATTTTTCTCTCAATGACATACGAATATACAGAAACGAACAACATTATGACAGTATTTAATGAGGTCATTCTCCTAACAGGGTTCCTTGAATAAAATCCGGCCGCTTCTAATCGCTCCAATGTCCGTGGCAACGTCCCAGTTTCCGAAAAGGAGAAAAACTGCATCTTGACAATAACTTGAGAATAATATTTCCAGAAACTGGAAAATAATATTCGTTACTAACTCAAATCAAATACAAAAGGCCATGATTTGTGTAGATGATAAATTCATATCTAAGAAGATGTAAAGTAAATCATTACTGTAGTTCTGTCGGACTTATATTTGTCTTGCTCAAACGTTTGCGGTAGGTAGACCATCCTCACTTTCTTTTGGCCTTCATCAGTACAACAGGGAGCGGGAAAGCTCAGAGCAAGAGCGCCGAGTTGGCTTACAGATGGTCCCGGGTTGAAATCCAGCTAAAGATAATTTATTTAGTGTGTTAACAGCCGAGGATGGTCCTTGTCGGATCTGAAGACACTTGGAGCGCCCGAAGCCTCAATAAAGTAGGTACTCTTAGTAGGGAGAAAAACCTGGGGGTTGAGTGTGATCACAGACTCTCTCAATAACCGTTATCCTAGAAACCAGATACCGCAAGACAGTCTTGTCAACGCCTTCGAAATTTTTTTTATTGCAGATATGGAACTAGTATAGTACAAGATCTATTTTTCTTCTTGTAAAATTCAGAAAAGACACAAATTGGATCTATGGTGTTAGGCGATATAGGCGTTAGGAGAATAAAGAATGTAATGCACAAGAAAAATAGAAGTAAATGGAGGAACCAGATTGTTAATATTTCAAGTATAATTTAATAAAACTATATCTTCAAATCATAACTTTATATTACTTGGTTTATTCTTAATGCAGTAACAGTTCATAATCCGTTTGTATTATTAATATAATACCCTATTTATTGCACTATTTTTATAAACAGATTCCGCATATAGTAGTAGTCTTAATGATCCGTATATAAATATATTAGTACTCAAACAACTCCAGGAATAGCTTGTTTATATCATGCCCGATAAAATTTCACACCCACTTTTTTAAAACCGCAACGCACGATAAAATGACGATGAAAGATTTTTTTGGAAGGAAGTCACTGATTTCCGGTTCCGCTGATCGGACGATCTCTCAACTCCATTTAATATATATATATATATATATATATATATATATATATCAATATATAAATTACTGATTTTCTCAAGATATTAAAATAAAGTTTCAATAGTAATTGTTAAATTTAAGGATAATAGTTCATGTTACGGATCATAGTAACAGCCGGGTTCACACCTAGAAAAATTTGAGCCGAACATGAAATACGACAAACCTTTTATATTGTGCTGAATAGCTCTGCCAAAGATCCCGGGTTCAAATCCGGCTTTGGCAGATAAATTATTGCATAAGTGGATAACCTAAATTGGGAGAAAAAACAGACAGTTTAGCGCGGTTTTGAGGAATTTACATTCCAGCACAACTGTTATCCTTGAAACAATAAAAACTCTACCCATTGACCCTTCATAAGTTGTAGTGGTACAGGGTTTTTGGTAATTATTCCTCTGATTGTCACTTTGAGTTGAATCACAAGTTTTAACTTTTTATTCGTATACCTTTTAATATTTAACAAAAATAAAAGTTATCATGAGCTGTAGTACGTTAACGAGAATATAATTATGTGTATACTTCGGTAATCATTTCATCTAGAAATGAAAGTTTCAACAAGCATATATATTATCTATACTTCGAACTGTTATTTGAAACTTTTATTCTTGATGAAATGATTATCGAAATCTACTCACTGCCCATAATTACGTTTTATTTTCCATACTACAGCTCACGATAACTTGTATTTTCGGAAAATATTAAAAAAGAAACGATCAATCACTGGCACTCAACTCGAAGCGACAACCTGCGGAACAGATACCGGTTTGGCTATTATTTTGTTAGCTCAATCGAATATTAACATTCTTCTAACTGTATCTGATGATGATATCATGGCGGAAAATAATAATTTAAGCAAATATATTGCAATTAAGTAAAACAGACCACCAATTTAAATAGTACACTCATCTGTGCACTTTAAACAAAAATATATATATTGTAAATATTATAATCTCTGAGGCGTGAGTAGTAGAAATACTTTACGAGGTTAATGAGCAATAGGGTCGACCTTCTCGAGAACTTTTTTATGAAAATGCTGCATCGCGTGCTGGGGAAAACTAAATGTCAAGACTTGAATAGTAAATGGGAGAAAAAATTAAATATTAAAAGAACCGATCGATAACACGAAGGCTTCGGAACATAACCGAAAGTTGTTAACAGAAAGTGTAAAAAATTTGAAGAACTTGGCCTAGTATAACACTCACATGAGAATTCCTTGCACAGCAAGACTAATCATTCCACATATCTCATAACTTATCTTGATGAATAAATTAACTAATTTTGTTTATTATCAAATAAATTAATTGACTAAGCTGCTGGAAAGATATGAGGTAATTTTGAATGAGGCGTCTAACCCTTTAAGATCCTATCACAGCATCTCTCTCTTACAATATGTTTCATAATAAATTAATCGTTAAAAAACCTGTACCACTACAATCATTAAGGATTTAGGGTTCAGTACATGGTAGAGATTGTACGGTTTATATAATAAGACAACGAACAGTTTTAGGTTAGGTAGGTTATATTTAATCTTTTTTTTTTCATTTAACGTCACTTTATGCTGCTATGGCTAATCGGACGATATATTTAATCTTAACCGATATTAATTAAACCATTATAATTCCTTAATCATTAAAAAGGGCAATACATTTGTATTAACAATAACAGTTTAGGACAAACTCTATCATAATAGAATACTCTGCAGCTATGCCCCACTTGTTCAGAATGAATATAAGTTTAACAAATTCACAATTATTAACATAAATTAAATTCAGATTGGCAGTCTTACTATTGCATTTGCCAACAAAATATGAAAGAAATAAAGCGGTAACTAAGTTTGTTTAAATCCAGAGTATTCGCTAATTTTAGCGTGTTCTCCTCAAAGATCCGAAAAATTATAAATGAATCCCATTTCTTATTTTATTAATAAAGGATAAAAAATAAAACACAGAGATTTAACTTCACTGATAGATACAATCGGTTTCCCAAACAGAAAGAAAAAAATGATGGATTCATCAATTCCTTTATAGCTCAAGTAGCGAGAAAGGCATTAAAGAAAGAACCGAAAAAATCTGATTAGTAAATCGGATAGAAATAAGTTTGGTTACTTGGAATAGTGAGTGAATAAGTTTAAAAATCTGTGCTGAATTGATGCAATAATTTAATTTTTGTTTAGCCTTTATTATCTAAACTAGAATTTAAGAAAAGCAACAGAAAAAACAGTGATTCATTTAGCAAATTTTGTATTAAGCAATTAACTTCGATTAATTGATTTTTAGCTCGGGAACATTTTTATGTTTTCGTTCTCGACACTGCTGCCAGAGGGAAACAAATAAATGATAAGACATGTCAGTGAGTTGGCATTTCCTATATGCCATTAAGCATGTTACTAATTAGTTTGTATTAACAATAATATTATCATTATTTAGAAATGGTACACCCGGTGTTAGAATGATATATCCTGAAATGGTCACCTGTGGTGTAGTGGGTAGCATATCAACCTACTAAGTCCAAGATCGCGGGTTCGCACCCCGGCGTATGTCACTTGGATTGATAAAATAACAACCAACCTTTATTTACACAAACAAACTTTATTACATACCACAGGAATAAAGCATTAAATAATACCGGCCATAAGTATGTATTTAAACCGGTTATGTACACAACGTTGGCTAGTATTAGTAAGATTAAATCCCGGGAAATTATTTTAAACATGATATATAAAGAAAATAAATAAATGTATACCGAAGCACACAAGAGAATTTGGAATTACACAAACAGAGAACGTTTGATTCATTGCGGAAATAATTACAAATAAAATAGTTTCGTGGAAAATGATTTATTTGGAACGTGATTTGGTTTGGAAGACGCTTATTAGTTATGTATAATTGTTATTAGTCATACAGATAATGTTAACCCGTCACCAATGTGAAACAAAAGTAAGACAAAGCCGGCGGAATGTTTTAGTGATGTAAATAACATTATTACTACTATTTAGTTAATAAGAACAGTTTGGAGCGGGAGATATATCATATATATCTATTACGGATATATGTAATAGGATCTAGGACCCTCCTGGGGCCCACCCAGCCTCTATAAAATATTATACAAATAGGGTACCCAAAATAAGGGGGGGGGGAATCTGGCTGTCGAGCGTGACCTAGGACGTCACCTCCTTGCAGAAACGATGTCCATGAAACTATACAGTCTCTACTATGTTCTGAACCCGTGGTTGTATTATGTTCACGGGTTGTAGTGGTACAGGATATTTTTCACTTTTTAATATTCTCGGAAATTTTATTTAAGACTCTATATAGTAACTATTAAAGACTGTATATAGTAAATATTACTGACTAGATATAGATTAAGGAACCAACTTACACATACAGTTTGTGCTAAATCATCATCTTTACTCCTAGTACATCCATTGGTTAGTATTAGAAGGAATTAAATTCGTAGTAATATACTTATTTCATACATGGTAAATAAACAAAAATAGATTACTAGGTATTTTAGTAATGTGTGTATTATATTTAGAAGTATATAAGGTTGATATGATTTAAGAGTAAATCGGTTTATGTGTAAGTCAGTGATAAATATATTTTAATTTTCGAGAATATTAAAATGAATAAAAAGTTGTCGATTTCAACGGTAGTTAAGGTGGTAAAGAGACTAATTAAAATATTAGTTGTGTATAATTATTTTGAATTTTAAAGATATTGTTTAACCGTCACCCATGTATAACTAAAGATTAACTAAATGGGAAAATATTCGCGCAATGTGTAAGTGGTGCTGTAAATAACATTACTACTGTTTGGTTAATAACTGGACAAAGGAAGGTATCATGGGTGGTTAATGAATAAAAAAATATAAAGTTTACCATTTATGAGGATTTCCCTATAATAGTTTCACTAAACACTAATATCACAAATAAGTGGTGTATTTGGCACAGAATTTTCTCGTCTATTGGCACGTAACGCGGATTTGATCATGTGTTTTGATTGGCCGAGGTTGAGACCTGCGACGAGGACGGCTATGGAGCCACTGAAGCCGAGAGCCGGCAACTGCTAGGAGTGGGGGAAACCTCCTAACCACCACCTCCTACCTCCTGTCATCCTGCTACAATAATTATATCTTATCATAATTAGGACCTGTTTATAATAATGTAATGTATAATAATACTGATAAGCGGTGAAGTCGTAATGAGGTGCGGAGAGGGGGAGAAGTCCAAAGCGCAGGGTTTGACAGGTTCGTGAACATAATGTTGATAACGATAATGGCTGATAACAGGGGATGCGAGGTGCTTGTTCATTGAGAGTTATATCATTTTATTTTTTTATAAATAATATTAATTTATAATGTCTTAAATAATTAATAAGGTGATATTATTTTTAATAACTAGAACCGTTAATTACAATTGCTATTAAAAAAAAAAAACTGTACCGCTATAACCCACAAAGGGTGTAGGGTAGAGACTGTACGGTTTCTTGGGCAACGGTTGTGCAAGGAGGTGATTTGTGCAAAACACCGTAAACATTGCAAAACATTAGATCAAATAGTTCATTAATGTCCTGAAAAAACTTAACAATGATGTAAACAGTCACAAATATTAATTTTCTATGCACAAGATTGCTGGCTCGTAGTTCAAAAGATGGCATTAGGAATTTTTAAAAGGAATTAAAAATCTTGGTATTTTCAACTTCTTGTTTTTAAATAAACTTATTTTTGTAGAGTCTCTCTGTTCCGGTAATAAGGATACAAGTCGAAAGATCTTCTCATGAGGGGAATAGAAATGGACATAACAATTGAAATAATTCATCACAAATGAATCTAGTGTGGTTATGAAGGTAATATTTAAAATATGTAACAACAATTAAAAAGAATCCGATAATGGCACAAATAGTATTTCCCTACATATCAATAAACCATATTAAAATCCAGTCCTCAATGTCAAATTTAACCCCGCCTACTTTACGGTCGATTCAAATGGTTGTCATTGGTTTTATATTCATACGCTCAAATATAAACAGTTCTATGAGATAAATAGTGAAAACGTTTAATATGCATCTTCATGCAGTTGAAAATCTTTAAAAAAATTGTAATTTTTCAGAATCAGCATTTTAATTACGAAAACAGTTTGTTTTTTTATGTCTTTAAATATTGATTTCGTGGGCACTGCATTGTAATTTTGTCACTATGTTTTAAATACAAATAAGTATTTTTGAAAAAGTGACAAAATTGCCAATCTTTATCTGAAGATAATATTTTTTGTTGACTTTCATTAAAATATTAAAATACAACTTCTGACGTTCGATTTCGCTTATCTGTTTCCAGAATGAATCGAGGTTTTTTTTAAATTCCTTTAACGCCTCTTAATGATGCTGTTGCTAATCGGACAATGTAACAGTAGGAATCCTAAATTTTGTCTATCCTGGTATAATTAGGATACGCAGTTCCTGTTGTATGTTTCTGGATTAGGAGAAAACAAAATGTATCATATGTTTATATAATCATTATATCTTGAGCAATCGTGTTCAACATTACAGTCATTTACAGCATTTTAAAATCCATCGTGAAATCATCAACAATTTTTTTTTTTAATTATATCCAAACAACTGTTACACCACCTCTGTCTATAAACAATGACACATGAGAATCTACCGTAAGGTCCAGCCCGTCAATTCTGAACCGTCATCTTACATAACATCATCACTTTCTATGTAAGCTTCCGAAGGTCCAAAAAGAAAATTAGGACCTCATGTTGAAGCAAACCGCCAAAATAAATTAACGTACCTTGTTAAAAATCTTCTCATATTATTTTTGGGTATAGTTACAATCATTATATCAAAAAGCGGAAATAAGAGTACTTTGACCACATCATACAAAATGAAAAATATAGGAGGAGACCAGGAAGAAGGAGGTACTCCTGGTTGCAATATTTAAAGCAACGGTATAGTCTCACAACTGTACAAATATTTAGAGGTGCCGCAAACAAAATTAAGACCGTCTTGTTAATTGCCAGTAAAACGTGGCCACGAAATCAGAAAGATGGACATCTTAAAGTGTTAGAAAATAAGATGATGCTTAGAATATGAGAGCAATGGAGAATTGAGGAGATTACACACCACGGAAATGCGGAGCATCCACCCGGTTAATATTATCGAAGTTATCGAGTCCCTCAAATTGAGATGAGCATGTATGGTTTTCGGGCTTAGTAACGAATGAATTCCGAAAAAGTATAATTAATAAGCTCTGCTCTAACTCGTAAACGTATGAGGGGTGTGTGAGAGGATTACTTTAAAAGTGATCTGTTGGATTTGGGTTTGAGTAGTGGACGATAAATGGAAGTTTGTAAGCAGAGATTAGTGGTATCGGCATCGAGCCTTCGGGTTCGCTAAGCCTTTTTATAATCATGTTAATAGGCAACGCCCGAATGAATGAGACACTGGAAGAAGAAGAGATGAGTTTACAATACAACTGGGATCAGAAACTTAAATCTGTTGTGATTTCTTCCATTTTATATGATCGATTTAGATTATGATTATGATAGATTTAGATGACATCAGGATAGTAAATATAAATTGACTACACATTATGGGTCGTGGAATGACTTCGACTGGTAACAGACGAACTAAACTGTTGGGTCAAAACTTGAGCGTATTCAGAGAGAGGCACAAGGTAGAGATATACCATACCACAGAATTTATAAATAAATACAATTTAACATGCATGAACATACTATTTGTATTCCAACTTTATTTTCATTTATTTGACCAAATAATTAAAATAGGGATCTTTAACGAGCTCCTGTCATAGTGCAGGCTCGGATCCCCATTTTATGCCCCCCCCAAAGGACAGCATAATCAAGGATTTTTTACTCTCTTTAAAAAGACTTGAAGCCACCAGCCAAGCTATTTATCAAAAAATAAAAATAAAATCTGCGTACACTCCTGGGTCAAAGAGTGGGAAAACAGATAGGCCGACACAGGAGATATTAGATTAGTCTTTGTTTTGTTTTTTATAAGACAGTTAAAATAAATACTATAGGTAGCATAACTAAATATTTGTATTTTCTAGTAACTTAGGATTTTGTTAATCTAGTTATTAAAATTTGAACGTGATATTAATTTTATTTACAGTAAGGTTTAAATAATTTTGACTACATTGATTGATTTGAGATTGTAAGTATGGCTTGAAAAGATAATGTAAATATTTTTTTAACTATCTGAAAAATATTTAGTGCAATGCCCAGTGATTTAAAAATTAGCTCTTCGAGAATTACAACAAACGCTAAATTGAAACCTAGTCTGTCAATAAACATCGGATTTCATCACCAGGTCTTCAGTACACAAAACTACTAATATGCATTTACAGATATCAAAGTATTTCGCTCTTAACCTAATGGCGAACGTGACTAGTAATAGCTAAGTCATACATTCTACTTTCTTCCTATAGATTTGAATTTCAAAATTTTTCTCTAATGCCTCTTATGAAAGAAACATTAGCAAGTTATGTAACATTACTAAAGTCCAGAATGTTCATCGCGTTAGCTTTCATGTGGATAGTATGAGCCGTAGAAATCTTCACATAATTTTCACGTTTGATGGGTAGAATAATATTTATAGTGTTGCAAGCAGGAATATAACTGATGTAAGAGAATATAATAAACGCAGAAAAAGAACGACTACAAAATATAAACAGTAAATTGCCTATACATTAAAAAAAAAATGAAGCATTACAATCCTTGAAAGGTAGAGAGGGTTGGGATCGTAGTAGGGACTATTCTGTTTCTACAAACGTTGTTCTAAGTCAACGTTTGTACATGATATTGTGATTTGACTGAGATCACGCCCAAAAGCTAGAAATATAACAATAAAAACATTAGACAATAATATGATTTTATTAACAACTTTATATAATCATAGCCATACTTTTTTCGTTTGTTATAATAAAATGCAAATATATGTTTTAAAATTATAATCTGGGACACGTTTATGCGTTAATTAGAATTGGGAGTAAAAAGACCATTCATTACTCAGCATCACTGCACATTTGTATAATTTAATATGTATAATTTTGCTTTGCCTCGGGGGATTGATACACTGGAACAATTGTGAGGAGTTATATATGTACAGTTCTAGTGAATAAGTGGTTAGGTCCCCAAAATGAGTTTCTTGTACTTAAATATACGGAATCGAGTTATTTACGTAGTGAATAAGGGGCTAAGTCAGGCATTGGCTTGAAAAGGAGTTTTGTTTATATTACAACTACATTTCAAACCAAAAACTACGAGAATGATACGATTCCGGTTATCTGAAAGCAGTTAACTCTCTCTGGACAAAATCCAACTTCGAGTTAACTGCTTTCAGATAACCGGAATCGTATCATTATTATTTAGTAGTAGAGGACGTAAAATGGTGGTTAATATTTATTCAAAACTATGAATAGCAATTAACAGTGGGACAAATATTTGTCTTTTTTTTTATGACTTTATTATCTCAAGGATTTGATTCCCCTGAGGTATAGTGGTTAGCATTACAACCTATTGTAATTTAAAGGGATCAAAACGATTATTAGTAAAGTTTGTAAGGGGAATAAAAAATTCTTAGTTATGCCGTCCTTCCAATGAGACGTAAAATGGTCGTCTCAT
Source organism: Troilus luridus (assembly GCA_964056705.1). Lineage (NCBI taxonomy): Eukaryota > Metazoa > Arthropoda > Insecta > Hemiptera > Pentatomidae > Troilus > Troilus luridus. The sequence goes on along the minus strand of OZ057415.1, from coordinate 69,456,723 downwards.
AGTAGCATCCTCCGATAAGCCATAGCACATAAAACGTTTAATAAACAAAAACCTCAAGGATTCTTCCTAAAACTAGATAAAGTATTATATGTAATTATATTTATAAGTTTTGTGTGGCAGGTTCTCACAAGAACAGTTCAATAATAACACTAATATTGCCAAAAGGTCTTCAATATTCTAAGGCCTAAAGCAATCTGTTAGTACACATATCGGTGAGTAGGCAGCAGCAGCAGCTGCCAGGAGTAATTTACTGGAATGATAACTCAATATTAGGATTCCAGCTGGGGAGCAATATCTCAATTCATTTATCAAAGTCTAATTTTCCAAAAAGCAGAAATAAATCATAATTTGACTGAAACAGATCAATAGAACTAAAAATAGAGTGAACACGAAACATAAAATTTTTTAAAAATACTAGACTGAAACTGCTTGTCGCAGGCTACTTCAACATTAACTAGACAACCCCTCTAAGCTCCAAATTAATTAAAAAAGACTCGTATAAACGACTATTCCTGCTATGCCATCGAATCCCTCTCGTATCCAATCCTTACAATCCTGAATCCTTCGTAAAATCCTCAATGCTACTTGCTTCATTCCTTTCATGACAAAATTTATTCCCACTCAAACCCACTAGTTTCTAATCTAACAACCTCTACCATTTCCGATAATCCTCAGAGGCGTCTGAAAAAAAGATAGCCTCGTGACCTACCAAGATCAATTTGTTATTTGGGTACTACCAGCAAGTAATTTTTCTACTTACCTTTATCTAATATCAATACGTATCATTCATTCTATTTACTTATTTTATTATTAAAATACAGCTGAGAATTTTAATAAATACCTTTTAAAAAATGTATAGTACATACAATGGGGGAACCATCTGAAGTGTAGTCCTACATGTAATAAAATGATATATAAATGATTGATAAAAACATTCTGTTCCCAATATTTCATGGTATTACTTTAAACAAGAATAATAGGGATGTTTTTTTAACCAATTTTAATGGCCTGATAATAATTAATATAGATACAATGATTAAAATATACATTGCACTGAGATCATTAAAAATAATGGTTTATTAATTAAAATTAATTATATGATTTCAATTATCAGTATCTTGGGTAAAATAAAGGTACTTGTGTGTTAACGCCACCGCAGTTATTTTTCCCTACTAGTTCGCATGCGCGAGGGGTTATATTTTTTAACAGCTATATTTCTAACACCTGATTTGTTCTATGTTCGTTCTTGTTTGCTGCTGATTTCTTGTTTGTTTGCTGATTTGTTCTAGATTTATTATTATTATTATTCTAGATTTATTAGAGTTATTATTTTATTTATTTATTTAATTATTATTAGATTTGTTGTTGTTATTATTTCGCTTATTTTTGTGCTACGAAAATGCGTCTTTGGGATTTGCCAAAAACAGAAGAAGAAGCGATTGTATTTTTCCAGGAGCGAAATATTTTACCAAAAAAAAACGAAAATGTAGCAATTCGCATAAAATGAAACCGTATTTTGGTAAACGTAACTTTTGGAAATGTAATTTAAGACAGTGTGATGAGCACGTGGGACTGAGAAAAGACAACTGGTTTGAGAATAGCAGAATTCCATTTTGTTCAGCGTTAAGATTAATATACTGCTGGTGTGGGGAGTTGACACCAATTAAATTTTGTGAGAAACAACTTGATTTAGGAAATAAAACTGTAATAGACTGGAACAATTACATGAGAGAATTGTGTCTTGGACATGGAGAATAAACCAAAGAAGAAGATAGGTGGACCAGACTGTATTGTCGAAATCGATGAAAGTTTATTATATTTTGATTGTTCCTGATATATTCCATTATTTAATTCTATATTATCCATTATTTTAATTTATCATGATATATTCCATTTGTAAATAAATTATTTTGATTTGTAATTGTTGATGATTATTTAAAAAAATTAAAATTCTAACCCCAATAAATAGATTTTAAAAAGTTATGCAGGATAACTGTTACAAAATATAACCGCTCGCGCATGCGAACAAGTATGGAAAAATAACTGCGGTGGCATTGACACACAAGTACCAAAATAAATTAATGACATTTCAAAAAAATAATAATACAATTTTTAAAATTCTGTTTGTTTTATAGCTTCTAAGAAATTTATCTTATTCTCATTTCGCTACATTCTCTGTATCCAAATAAAATTATTAAAATCGAAATATTGGATCAAGATGTAACCTGTTAACTTTTTAATTCGATGCATTCTTTTTTTTCCATTTAAATCAAATAACATAGCTATAAAGAAGTAAGGTAAAGTGGCTTTGTGATTTTTCAATTAAAAAAATAATAATAATAAATCACAAAATAAAAAAATACTTTTTTCGTGCTTTCAATCATAAAAATATTATAAAAAAGGCACACTGTTTCCAAAATAACGTGGAATCCAAATGATCCATTAACAGTTAATTTCTAGCTAATCGCAAGCCAGAAATTCATAAATAGATCCAAAACCCCGACAAAGAGAAACAGTTCCAATGATTTACATCATGGGAGCAAATGACATTGTCAAGTCAAATATTTGGACTAATCTAACCAAACCGAACATTCCTCTGTTACAAAATACCAGACTCAAAGACTAAAGAATGGACTAAGACAATACCGCTTTCTATTTGAAGCCCTAAACTGAAAAGAAGTGAAATTGTGTGAGATGTAGGACCTTTGAACCCAAGGCTTTGACAATTTTTTCAGTCAATCTTGAAGACGATACAATATCCAATCAATTTTAAAAATGCCAGTGTGCGCTTTTCTTCAATACTCAAAAATCGCGATTCAATTTATATTGATTTCAGCGGATGGACTCATGTCCAATTTCACTCTTTCAGTAATACACTGCTATAAATGAGAAGTGGGAATTAAATGTTCAAAAAAATTATCTCACTCATCAGTTTTAAACAATGAAGTAAAAATAGTGAACTATTCAAGAACTCTTGAAAGAGAACAGGTATTTTTTCTGATGTACGAAAATATACACAGAAGTGTATCAAGATATGATCAAGATATATATCTCACCGTTCTAACCTTCCTTAAAAGTATGAAAAAAATAAATGTTTTATATCTTGAACAATATTTATACAATTAAATAAAAGGTAACAAAAAAAAAATATTGACAAATCGAAACAAAACACTAAAACATATTTAGCAACTTAAGTAATTGCCTTTTTATTTAATTAACCCCCAAAAAACAAATAGTGCATTAACTTTAGCAATAATATAATCATATAAATATAATATAATATATACCAGATCATGCAAACTAAGACAAAAATTATATTCAATAATATGATTGCCCTGGAGGTAAAGGACACCATATTTTAGGCAAATGACCTTAATAAATACTCTGATCAATACTTCCAATAAAAATGTGAAAAATTTTCTATAAGTAAAGAACAAACAAATTTTAATTTTTAATTTTAATAGTTTAAAGAAAATTGGCTCTAATGAACAAATACAAAAAACCCTTTACCTCAGGGGTACAGATATCTTCCAAGTGACTTATTATTCCTACCTATTGGGCGCTATAGCCCTTGTAAGACCTAGACCTTGACTTATTATAAGTATTATTAACACCTTAGTGTTAATAATGCATTTAATAAGAAAGAAGTACTAATGGGAAAACATAGTGAACTATTTATTTATGGAAAGAACGTATAAAAAATAATATTCATTATGAGAAAATAAGATATGTAATCAAGTTTAAAAGTATATGATCTAGTTCAGTGTTATCTTCAAATGAATCAATTAGTATTTATATCAATCGTATTCATATCAATTGACCAATTCATATCAATTGTAATCATATGCTTAGATCAATCGTAAATACAGAGTAACAAGAATGTATAGTCATACGAGGATGTCATCTTTTGGTAGGATACAAAGGTCAAAAAGGCTAAGCCATAAGAAGAGTGTGGATAACTATCCTGATGTTATAGGTTCGTGGGGAAAATCAGAACATTAGTGGAGAGGCAACTGGAAGATTTCAGGAAACTAACAATAAATGTAACACATACACTCAACCAAAACAAAACTAAGTGGAAGTTTAAGATTGAATATGCATAGGATATGTTGTAACACTAAAAGAGGAGTATTTAACTAATAATATTTTTATTTCTTAATAATTAAATTTATAATATTTATAAATTCTGTTTATTAAATAATGAAAATGTAAATGATTTATTCTTAAGAAACATGATAGGCACAAGACTGGAATATTGCAAACAATACGCGGTCCTTTTCAATGGTAGCTTTGAAAAAATATTCCTACGAAAGCCTCTTTATGACACAAAATATATGCTTATAAATAAATAGCTAATATAACATAACTACTCAACATCATTATCAATAGCAATAAAGAATTACTACAATAATTATAAATAGCGCCACTGGACAACCATGAGTACCACAGCAGTAAACAAGATAAACCAGATGCATCCACAGATTACTTTAAAATTAAATGGGACTAAATGTTGATAAATTGGATTTGAGCAGGGTAACACCATGATAAAAGTGTTAGAGTAAATATAAAGCATATAAACAAATTATATATATGTAATTTGTAACTAAAAAATAAAAAAGTACCTCTAGAGGTGTTACAAATGGAAGAGAGAGGGAAATGATCTTCAAAATCAAATAAACATGAGCTATTGTATACAGATGTGCTACCATATTTCTAACATTCAAAATATATACCACATCATTAGTCTTCGAAGAATAAGAGAAACCTAAAAGGTATTATCAGAAGTTTATTTAAATACATATAGATGTATAAACATAACAAAGAGGATCTTATAAATAAAAAGATGGATAAAGAAAATTCCAAGAAGAATACAAAATAATGCACTTGAGATGGAACCCAAAAATGATAGAAGAGAATATCAAACCTGAGGTTATATGTTTGAGCTAACTTCTTGTGAATGAACTGATTCTTCATGTACATGATACTCGAGGTATCATTATAGCAAAACCTTTTTTTTCTTTCTATAAAATGTCATTCATGACAGCAACAGATCTTACACATATATCCTACATAATATAAAATATACCTACATCATATAATGTAAAATGTACCAATAAATGCTGGAGATATAGATCATTCCAGATGGTAACAATGATTAATTCAATATGTATATATTTTTTAACTTCATGAAGAAAAAAAATATATGGTCTAAACCCAAACCTCAATTCTACCATTTATATACATAATTAATTTCCTATCATAATATAAAATAAAATCAGATATCGGAATAGGAAGCACCACAACAAAAATTTAAAAAAAAAAGTTGAATATTAATAGGATAAAGGATAAATGTTTTTATTTATCTTAATTATTATCACTTCAAACAAATATTTTACTTTTTCCTTTGCATACATGATATGACAAATTTCATCGATAAATTAAGTAGTAAGAACTTTACTGTTTCTAAGGCTAGGGTTAACAAGGCGGTGATTCATTCAAGGACAAGCTTAACTACCAGATTTTACCCAATCGGAGAGTACCCAAATATAGAGGCTTGGTGAGCCTTGGAATGTCTCCCAATACGACAGGGTCAATCCATAGCTGATAAAAACATAAATAACTATCTTTCATAGCCGGTCTTTAACCAAGAACTTAGAAATCAATAGTACAGTGTCTTGCAAACAGTTGTAAAAAAAAAACAAAAAAAAAAACTGTCTAACTATATTCCATGAAATATATTGTGTTTAGTACATTGAAGTCAGGATGTTACTGTTAAGAAGGAAATAGTTGAATTTTGAGGATATTAGGCCAAGATCTGGTCCAACCAGCAGATTTTTTTCAAATTTAAATGTACCAAAATTATAGCCAGATGTGTCTCATGAGGATCTGTAAAACATACAGGATCAATTCATCATTTAATCAGTTGATTGAATAATCAATTCATCTCACATAGTCAGTCTTAAACACTGTATCCCAAATATCAGTCAATTGGCATAATGTGTACTGAAGTACCACTCTCAATCTCGACAATTATTAAAAAAAAATTATGTTTTATTTAAAACAATGAGATAGTACATTACCAGGTTTATACATTAACTTATTTTCTTAAATATCAATTGTTTTGTGATCACATCAAGCAACATTGATGTTTCTGACCATTCAATATGAGGGAACTATTTTATAAAGCATAATTTAATATTGGAGCAAATGTTTCCCTAATTCAAATTGTATATGTACAAAATACCTCTTATAATCTATATGCAACCAAAGTAACAGCAACAGTTTTCATCTTGAACGAAAATCCAATATCTTAATAATAATCAATTTAACCTAGAATACAGAAAAAAAACTAAATATTACTGAAAAATAATACAGAAATTTAATTGAAATATAACACACAGTATTTTTTCTAAATTCAATTCCCAAATAGAACAGTAACAAGTTGTTTCTATATATTTAATGAAAATAACCCAAAACGTAAACATACCCTGGAAGTTGTAGTTGAAAATTGAATTTCCCATTTTTTATAAAATTTAAACCATTTACAAAATCCAAATACATTCATAAAAACAAACTTATTTCGATAAATAAAATAAAATGTGAGTTCTAATCCAACTGGCCTAGTTAGTTCCTCACAGCACCGCTAGAGTCCTGGTAGATACTGGCATCTAGTGGCACGTTCGAGAACTACTTGCTAGAAACAAGCGCCATCATTTGAAAATTTGAATTTCAGTAACGGCTACTTTTAATGGTCAGATGCAAATATTCGAACGAATGATTAATAATAATACGATAAGTATAATAAGCGGTGTATTAAATGTTTTACTTATGCAATTTTTGATAAAACCGATAGTTCAAAAAGCATTCCAATTTAAATAATGTTCATATCTCGTCAGTTCAAAATATCTGTTTTGTTTTTTTTAATTATCTGGTAAATTTATATAACAAGACTGTAAATACAACTTTCAAAAGAAAACACATGAATGAATCTTCTAATAAAATCAAACTCTTACCTTGAAAAATATTTGCTGGGCCTCCCCTTAAGGTCTGGCCTAAGGGTCCTAAAAAGAAGAAGGAAAAAATTAATACCATAATAAAAAAAAAAAAAAAAATCATATATAATTTGGGATTGCCAAGAAAACTTATTTTATAATATGATTTTTTTTTTATAAGTATAGGAAATAAAGTGTTTATAATTAGTAAGAGCCTATAATTTATATTTTAATACATAGTTTTTATTAAGTTTATAAATTAAGAATATATACTAGATAACTGGTTTATTACTTACAGCAATATGTAATAATTCATAATACACAAATATTTAATTGCATGATTGAGTTATTTATTATCATAAAAAGTAAAAAATATTTTGAACAATTGATTTGGCTCATGCTTGAAATGCGTCAGATCATTTTTATGAACAAATGAAAAACATATAAAAAACAATAAAAATCCTGTAGTTAATACCTTTGTAGCATGAAATCCCAAATTTTATATGGTGTGTTTACTTAGAAGATTGACAGCATAAATATATGATACGCAACTCATAGATTTCAAAAATTGGGGAATCTTATTTTTTTTAAATGGAAAAAATTGCTTAATGGCATATAAATATTTATTATACAGCCCCATGTATAATATAAAATATATATGTTTATTGATCAATGGGGCATTTAGCATTGTATGGAGATAATATATTAACTTGTGTATGTGTATATTCTAATATAATACAACAAAAATAAAACTGGGAAATGGAATCTTTACATTAGTAAGAACATTTTGGAGGGATGTATTTAAATACTTTAATGAATATTTATTTATACTAACGAAAAAATTTATATCATAATTAAATATGACGACGAACATAATAAAATGGTCAAAAATACAATTCTCTTCGGAGTTACAGGGATTTTTTTTATCTATATTCCTACATATGATATATTATTATGTAAATACATTATGAAATAAATATAATTTATAATTTCAAGTTACACTAACTTGAAAAAAAGGTAGGAATTTAAATATATCTATTAGATATTTAAATATGATTCTAGCTTTCGAAGGAAACAGTAAAACTGACTGATCTTGAATCGAGGACTGTTGAATAATTCATAACTTTCATCGATCCTCAAACATTTGGTAAAATTAGCCATTTTACGACACCAATGAACATAAAAATCGCGACAGTCAAAGGAGAAATTCGAGAGTCGTAGGAAAAAGTGCTGCAGGAAAGAGAATTCCGAAAGTGTGTAATCAACTAATAATAGGCAGATCAAATATAAATAGTAATGAAAATAATTATTAGGAATGAATAATGAAAATGATAAAAATAAACAATATGCACCGACACTAAAAATAAGTAATCGACAAGATATGTTAACAAAATTATGAACCATTTTTTTCACAAGTTAAATGTTCATTATAAAATTTGATATTTATTCCACTGGTTGTCGCTTTGAGTTGAGTCACAAACTTTTCGTCCATTTCCCTTTTAATATTTTCCAAAAATACAAGTTATCTTGAGCATTAGTATGGAAGAAAGAATGAAATTATGGGGAATGTGTATGCTTCAGTAATAATTTCATCTAGAAATGAACGCTTCAACAAATATATCTACAGCCCCGGTGAATAAGTGGTTAAAACGGATTTTGTCCAGAGTTAACTGGTTTCAGAAAGCCGGAATCGTATCATTCTCGTAGTTTTTTGCTTGAAATGGAGTTGTAACATTAACAATAACTCATTTTCAAATCACTGCCTGACCTCACCCCTACGAAAATAACTCGATACCGCTTATTTAAGTACAAGCAACTCATTTTGGAGAAAATTACACTTAACCCTTTAATCCCCGGTGATGTAGATATATCATCTATACTTCGAAATGTTAGTTGAAACTTTTATTTCTTGATGATATGATCACTAATATCTACTCATTATCCATAATTACATTATCCTTTCCATACTAAAGCAAACGATATCTTGTATTTTTGTAATAAAAATTAATAATTTTAAAGAGAAAAAAAAAACACTTCAGACAAGAATGAGCGGAAAACAATAGATGTCGCACAAGCTGATATAACAGTAATGGAGAAAGCACATTTCTCCGCTATAACAATCGGCTCAACCAAAGAATAAGTCATTGTTTAGCAAAAATACTTGGATAGTAAATCTGGTTGGGGTTTTCATAAATTTATGACATGGGGTGGTATAAGGAAATTTAAATAAAATTAAGAAGGGAAAATATTTGATTTGACTCTTCAGTAGTTATTTTTTTATATCCGTCAGCAACGGCTGGCAACAAACAAAAGTGCTGAGTAGAACTAAGTATACTGCAAACTAAGAAAGAACAGATTGTACCGTATCTTCTCTTAAAGTATCAACCAAAAGCAAAAGATGCCTTTTTAAATGAATGATATAAAATCCGATAATAAAAACAATTGTATTTATAATATCTTATATAATGTGTTTGGACCCTGGTGATAGAACGTTGGCTCTGATCGATGTATTTGAACTCTGTTTAACATGTGTTTTATTTTTAGAAATCTTTCATGTTTATTTTTCTCCTTCTATACCAATGGTATCTAAATTAAAGAATAGTTAAATAGTTAAAAGTATCGATATCAAAAAAAAAATAAAAAATCTGAACCACTACAACCCATAAAGGGTCTTGGATTCAGTATGCGGTAGAGACTGTACTGTTTCTTACACAACTTATGAGCATGGAGGTGATTTGCCTTCACGCTCAACCGCAGGTTTCCCCCTCATTTTAGGTACCCACTTTATGCTGGGTGAGCCCAGGAGGGTCCCAGGTCCCAAAGGATCCACCCCTGCTACTAACAAATTAAATAAAATCTGCCACAGCAGAATCCGGGACCTATGGCATGGCAACCTCTAGCGTAATGAGCCACTACGCTCCCCAGATACAAAAATAATCAATTAAAATCACAAATATACACGCATAAATAAGACATGAAAACAATTCTAATAATAAACGTTAAAATGGAGTAATAATATATAAAACAAAGAGAGAAAAAAACTTTAAACAAAAACGTGGCCATTAAAATATATATACAGCTTCGGTGAATAAGTGGCTAAGTGGATTTTTCTCCGAAAGGAGTTTCTTATACTGAGAGTAGCTTAATCATAGTGAATAAGGGGGTATGGGAGGCACTGGCTTGAAAAGAAGTTATTGCTTATAGTACAACTCCATTTCCAGCCAAAAAAGTAGAGAATAACACGATTCTGCTTCCCTCAGTACAACCAACTCACTCTACTCTGGGAAAAAGTAGACTTAACCACTTATTCACCGGGGCTGTAGATATACATCTCATTACAAATACATAAGAGAAACCCTTAAATAGACACCTCATACCAGAATAAGAAGATTCTTTTTTGGCACCTTAATGAAAAAAAATTAAATGGAACATATGATAACTTGATCCAACTAATCAAGTTATGAGTGCCTTAGTAGACAAAAACTAATCGAATAAGAAAAAATCTATATATATTCGTCCTGACTGAAAATGCCATCGCAGAGCCAAAACGGCATAAGCTACAGACTTGGAGTTAGGACAGTAGGTACATTTTATTAGGCCAGCACGCACTAAGAAAGGAGTTTTTATTAATTTATTCTTTATTTTAGTGTCCAGTATCGGAATTAACGTATCACGGTATAATCGTAATATAAGGCATCAAATGAAAAAAAAGAGAAAAGGATGATACAGGACTATAGAACAGTGAAAGGCCGAATTTGCTACCTTTGAAAAAACCACAGAAGCAACTGTCGGAGTTCAGTGGTTTCTAACTCGAGCGCAGAATCAACTACGCAAAGAGTGCCAATGATAGAACTAATGCTGGGCATCGAGGGTTCGGTGGATCGCAATTTCCAAACCTCAGGACTGCAATTCGAGATGAGCTACCCCTCAATAAAGGCGTAGGGGGTGGTTTACTGTACAAAGCACCTAATGGAAGTGGTAAAAAATAAGCACTGTTCAGGTTTTAAATATACTAAAACTTTATTCCCACCCAAACCCACTGGATTCACTTACTTCTACTACCGATAATCCTTTGAAGCGTCTGAAAAGAAGATGGTCCTTTTAAGTTATAGCTATTCAGGCACTACTATTCAGGCAGGGTAGTTTCTCTACTTGCTTTTATCTCATACAACTGGATGGAAAACAAACCATCAGCACTTCAGTATTTTTAAAAATCTCAAAGTCAAACTTTGAACCAGAAGTAATTGCAAAACTGATATTGGATTTGTAAATGTTTTTGTTTAAAATTTATAGCTAAATTGATTATCGAATATTAGAGACTTCCTTGTATAACTGCTTCTTTTGTAAGTCTGACCACTAAAATAATTTTTACATATAAAAACATCCCCATAGAGATCTCATCGGAAATAGAACCTGTGGAATCTGGAGATCCGGGGGTCAAACAGCTTCAATAAAGTTGTAACTTAAGGAAGGAGGAAAACCTGGCGGTTGAGCTTGATCTCGAACAAATCACCTCGCTGTACAAACAGAGAACCAGTAGAATCCTAGAAACAGTACGGACTCTACCACGTACTGAGCCTTTTAAAGTTGTAGAGGTACGTTGTTGTTTTGTGGATAAACCTTCGAAGATCGGTAATTATAAAACTATTCATAAGGACTTTTTTTCCCTCTTTATATTTTATAAACAAATAATTGAGAATCAGCAGGTTGGCTGACAGTAAAAAACTGAATGACATGAGAGGCATGTAGGTCAGCGGCCAGGTACTTGAAGGTTGCAATAAATTGAAGAGAGCCGCATTTTTGATATGTTGTAAGGGCATGTCTGACTAGTGGAAATCCAAGTTTGCTACCGAAAAAATCGGATGTGAAAACTTTTTGTGACCGAAAAACCTCGAAATCTTCGGAGTTATTTTATTTTTGGCCTATATCTCTTAATCGGTGCGTTTTTGATTTTAAAAAACTATGGTATTCATTTTTAAAGTAGATTAAATTTGCTATAATTTGAGCTCAACCGCAGCTATGTAGCTTTAATAGATTCTGAGTTCCCTTTGAAAATTGGTCATTTTTTCAAAAAAATCCAAATTTAAGTTTTGGCCGACTTTCGTGGGGAACACCGGCCGAAGGAGTGATCCTATAATGAAAGTCATGGGAAATGAAGCTGTAGTAAATTTAATTAGCTTTAATTTAAGAACAGACTGAGGCAGGTCTAATAGATTCTGAGTTACAGCCTTTGGTCATTTTTTCCAAATAGTTCAAGCAAAGGCTAGCGGCCAGGTGTTTGAGGGTCGCAAAAAATTGAAGAGAGTTGCATTTTTGGTATGTTGTAAGGGCATGTCTGAGTAGTGTAAATCCATTAATGCAAAATATTGAGGTTTTTCGGTCACCAAAAGTTTTCCCATCCGATTTTTTTCGGTGGCAAACTTGGATATCCACTAGTCAGACATGCCCTTACAATATATCAACAATTCAGCTCTCTTCAATTTATTGCAACCTAAAGCCCTTTTTTGGTACTGGGCCCCTGGCCTAATGATGAAGAACAGTAGCCAGCGGTACCTCTCCTGTGGCTTGATTCAATTTCCTATGGTAATAGATCCCTCATTCACGTTCTTTTTAGTCTCCTAGTGCTCTCTGGCATGAGAATAGTGGCCATTTGTTCTATTAATGGGTTTGGACATCCGAGTAGTTTTTCTTGAAAGCGTTTGTAGTATGTTCGTATGTGCTCGTCAACCGTTTGTATTTTTAAGTTAGTATGTAAAATTATGTTATTGACATACCATGGTGCATTGGTGATAAGTCTAAAGTGGTCTCTTGATTAAAAAAATTGATAAGAATTTAAAATCGATTTGGGAAGGTGGTAAATAGTTAACATTTACAAACATAAATATAATTTAATAGCCCCAACGAATAAGTGATTAAGATGAATTTTGTCCAGAGAGAGTAGACTGTATTCAATGAAGCAGACTCCTCTAATTCTCGTAGTTTTTCGCTGCGAAAGGATTTGTAATGTAAGCAATGTGTTATTTTCAAGCCAAAACCTGGCAGCCCCGAATTCACTACGAAAATAATACGATTCCGCTTCCTAAAGTATAATAAACTCATTTTGGAGAAAATGTGACTTAACCACTGAGAAATAGAATTATCTTTTTAAACTCATGGCAAAGTTATGATTTATGAGCCACTCGAAAAACTAAAGTTCATTACCATCTCTTCAAAACCTAAAATAATGTTACTAAGGATACATAGAGGTTATTCCTCTTTTTTAGCGTGGCATGTAAGTTTTGACAAAGGCCATCAACCCGTGGAAAGACGAGGAAGTAAGATAATTAAAAGGAAGGTACGGACATACTCATCACAAGGTGAAACCCTCTTCGACTTCCGGTCACGCTAAAAGACAGCCCTACGGAAGCCAGGTCCAATTAGGCCGCTTATAGCAAATCATGGAGGCGGTGGTCGTTTACATTTATAAAGGCATTATAGAGCTCGGGAGAATCCCAAGATAGTCGGAAATTATAGATGCTAATAATACGAATGAAGCAATCTTCAAAAATCGATTCATTCATTACTTGATAACGTTTTAAAATTAGTTCATTAAGGTTTAATCCAAAACGAGAATAAAAGTTTGGATACAAAGCTATAGGGTTATGGATATTATACATAATAAATAACAAGCATCTATATCTCCAGAACGTTGACAAGACATCGAGTACTACTGCACAGAAATTAAACCAGAAGCAGTATATGCAAGTAAAACACTGCTACACTCCACACAAAACGTGACAAGGAAAAGATACTATACTATCAAAGCTACACCCAAACGGCAATAGCAAAGAGCTAAGCCAAACAACCCACACACAGACGTAAAAAAACGTAATGAGATTACAATTATTATCTCTGATCGAAATGGTTTCAGCAACCGGCCGGACCTCGCAAGAGTAAACACATAAATGCTACCTTAGTTAACATAATGGTCGTCTATGGACAATCAAAAATTTACATACAGCCTCTTTCGAAAAGAAATAATGGGGTAGACGCCGAAAATACGCGGTTGTATGTAAATACAGCGTTGAATTGAAAAATCAAATAAACCAAACCCTACAGTAGAAGGACATTCTTATACGATCGTATAATCTTATGTTATACGATATTATGCTTATTATAATCTATATATTTCTAGAAAATGTTTTTTCAAGTATAGTTAAATATTCAATGAGCGTTTTGGTGACTGGTAAACCTCTGAGGGCTATCAACCATTCAGTAAGCTTCCGAAAACCCTAATTTATCAAAATGGAAAACAAATTAAAAAAAAATATTTTATTCTTTGAAATTTACAACTGTATTAAAACAATAAAACAAGTAAAGGGCAGGAATGGTACATATTGGGATGAATAAAGACAAGTAGAGAGACTACCCACAGATAGCACTCAAATAATAAGTTCAACTTAGAAGGTCACGAGGCCATCTTCTTTTCAAACTCCTCGGAGGATTATCAGGAAATGAAGAGGTTGCTAGGTTTGGAACTAGAGGGCTTGAGTGGGAAAAAAGTTTATCATGAAAATATTGATATCAGATTAGGGCCAAATCAGCAACAAATGGGACGGTAAGGTCATTATGGATTACTTTGTTTGTATCAAAGTTAGGAGCACTGAGGATTTTGGATTGTAAGGATTGGACATGAGGAATTCGATGGCTTAGAGGAGCCCCAATGCTCTACCCTGTAAGTCCAGGGTCTAACGATTGTCATGTATATAAGTCTTTTGTCATTAATTGAGAACTTAGCGCGTTTGTCTAGTAAATTTTGAAGTAGCATGAAACGGCGAGCTGCAACGAAAAAAATTAATCATCAAATATTTATTAATATAAATTTAATTCATGACTTTAATGCTATTTTTAGGCTTTTCAACTACCTTGGTCATTTTATTATCACCAAATAAAAAAAATAAAAAAATGTACCACTCCAACCCATGAAGGGTCTTGGATTTAGTATTTGGTAGAGGCTATACTGTTTCTATAGGACAACGTCTGTGGAAGGGGGTGTTCTAGATAATAGTTTTTCAAGCTATTAAGGGTACCAACTTTATAGGGGATGGGTAAGGCCCAGGAGGGTCTTTAGATCTCACAGGCTCCATCCAATGTATTGAAGAAATAAATTATCTGTCCAGCAGGATTTGAATCCCGAACATTCGTCACGGCCACTCAGCTCCCCAGTCTCGTTTTCACCATAAAGAACAATTAGTTATCTTCAACTACAAATAATATAATATACAAATAATAAAAAGAAATAATATAAACAATTCACAAATAAAAAATAGCTCACATCAAAAACAGTACATCGAATATAAAAATCTGGCGATCACGTATACCCAACTTTCACTCAACCGTTACCTGAAAAAAATGTCTACGTTTCCGTTTAGTTTTCAAGGAAACATTTAGTTCCCATTAAATTATATACAAGTAGAAAAAATTAACAACAACCATTTAAATGTATGCGTTTTTTTTTATCACTCTATTACCATCAACTGCTTTATAACCCAGATATATTTTTCCTATAATCGTTGGCTTTACAGTGGTAAACACTTTCACAATTTGTAAATTCACAATTTACAATATATCTGAGTTGTTTGCTTTTCAAGACTTGTAAGTTTAGCTAAAAAAATTTTAAAAAAAAATGTATTTCCAAAATTAGATTAATACTACATAAATACATTAATACAGAATACCATTAATACCGGCAAAATTTAAATAAGTTTGAAATACTAATATAAATATTTCGTATAATGTTATGAACAAAAAGTTATTAAACCTAAACAAGACACTAAATAGTAATTTTATTTTGAAATACCAAAATTTAGCAGCTAATTACATAGCATTTTTGGGCCCGAAGTATCTAAGATCTAACTGTTTTTTATTAATAATTATAAGAAAGATTGTTTTTTTAAAAATAGATTTTAAGCACACAACCACAAATCATAAAACTGATTTTAAGGATATCCTGCTGAAATTAAAATAAAGCAGTAACCATTACTGAATTCTGTCAATTTTTTTTTCTTATCATTCACTATATTTTCTTTTAATTATGTCTTCCTTATTAGGTAATAATAATAATTTTTAATAACAATTATTTTTGAAAAATCGTATTTTCTTATAAAGAAAAACAAGGCCTGTTCTAACATAGTTTCAGAATATTTTACTATCACAAAAGTACAGGATCTCGCCCTATTGAGGTTTGAACGAAGAATATTTAGAGCAGTACTTCACAATGTCTAGTGGAAGCAACGGTCGACATTATTAGAACATCATTAAGATGCCGACATTATTAGGTTAATAAAAGTAAAAAGACTAAGATCGTAAGAGCACTGTTCACATATGGGAGAAAATGAAGTCCAAAAGAAACTCGTAGACGAGGAATGGGTCAAGAAGAATGGGAAGACCTAGGTTCAGGTGGAACCTAGCACAGTGTGCGTCCGGAGCCACTCCACCCTACACATCCGTAACTGGAGAATAGCAGCAAGTGGTAGAGATGATTGGCGGTGGATGTTGCGGGGTACCTCGTCCCCACGTGGAATGTAGAGCCAACAACTATGTATGTAAGCAAAGAAAAACAAAATAAAAACCTAATAAGCTCGCAGGATGTACTAAATACACACCTAATTATTTTGTTTTATTTTTTGTAGCATTGTATACATTTTTTTATAACCCATACTACGGCAAACAGTCTTTGTATGTAAATATATGTTAAAAATAAAGGGAGAGATGCCCCCTTAATCTATTCACTTAGTTATTCTCAAAGACTCGATATGTCCCACATAAATGTAATTTTATATTCAGGACATACTTGATGGGAATGTGTCAGAATGAATAAAAACTTTCATTATTTTGCTTTATTTATTTTTTTAAAAAAGCTAATTCATCAAAATAAAAAATAAAATAAAACAATTTCCCGGGTGGGGACTCTAAGCGAGACCTGGATACCCAATTTACTAATTTATCTATAATGAATTAATGAAAATATCGACAATTACGAATTTAGAAAGTTAATTAACAAAGTTGATACTCACCAGGAATATTTGAGCTTTTTTTTTTTACAGCTCATTAGTACTTGTAAGCCTTAGTAAAAACCTGTCGTATATTACAGGTCTTTAAATAAATTTATCTGCAAATGTATTTGGATCCCAGTATGATCCCTAATATATGAAGGAAAACTAAACATACTGGCCCCTTTAACTAGATCAAGATATCTGACCACAAGAATGCAGCAATCGAACGATTTCTAACTTGTCTAGCAATCAGCATACAATTATTATAACAGTATAAACGTGTTGACATATTGTTCTTTTCTAAATTATAAATTCCCGAGTTATCTCGGATTTGTTATAAATAAAAACTTGAATTTTGTCCCTGCAGGCCTAAGAAATTCACATGAATTCTATTAGGTGATCTGCTTATTCGATTTTTGAACATTTTAGAGGAGGTAACAAGGTTACATTTTTTTTTTTAACAATGGCATATCCATGAGGTTAGACCCTTTTTCATTACCAACTGGCGCACATTAGGCCATTAAACCTAATGGCTAATATAATAACAACAACAAACAATAATACAAATAAAAATAATAGCTGTTTTTTTTTATTCATTTAAAGTCACTTTAACGAGCTACAGTGAGAGTCCTATATTTTGCCTATCCAGATATAATTAGGTAGGAATCTTTAAAGAGTATCTGACACTTTACAGGCTCGAGACCCCCATTTTACGTCCATTCCGAAGGACTGCTTAGCCAAGTACTTTTTAATCCCTTTAAAAAATCCTAGGGCAACCTATCGGCCGGCAAATCCGAATTCTTGCCCATAAAATGCTGACAACTACACCACAGGTGAATCCCTATAAGAATAATTTGTTTAAAAGGTGGAACGAAGGTCCTACAAGTAAATTCATTTAAATGCTCTGTTCAGAACAGTACCAAGTGCGAGAGTATCGTGGGGTTACAATGCAGATGGAAAGGCTAGCGTACTTAGTTTGAGGTGTTTCTTTTGATGAAAACCAAAAAGTAATATCTTCATTTATTTTTTCCATGCTTCTTAATCACACTTAATACTGTAGCCTCAAAATCTTAATTCTAACTTAGGCATTTCACTTGTAACCCCAATGTATATAAAAATCAAGATTTGACGCTTAAAAATACTTAAACGTAAGCAATCCATAATAAAAATTACCTAATACAAGAGAACGATAACAATCCTATTCGCACATGATACCAAGGCTAAAGAATTCTTAATTTCGCAGATTCGAGAAATGGTTTTAAAAGGGGCAAACCTTTCGGCAGCGTGAAAAGAAATAGAGGGACAATTCCAGCATGAGATTACAAAGGGAAAAAAAGAAAATGACAGAATAGGAGCCGTAACGACAGTGCGAAGAACGCATTGCGCAAGGTGGACTGAAGAGCGGAAATCGGCGACATCACGTTCTGCATTGATGTAACGGACCCGGACGTAGAAGATAAAGGAATCGAGAAGGCAGGGGAAGATGCACTGGACCCCTGCCGAACATGAAGGCTGAGTATACCTTTACAGTGGGTTCATAAAACGTGTATTATATAGGAGTGATCCTATGTTGTATAAAGCTCGACCATGGATCTGTGCAGTTTAAATCAATCAATAGAATATTGCTAATTAAAAAAACAATAAGCCATAGTAAAATTAATAATAATAATATAATAGGCTTAGCGACACCAACTTCTGTCAACGTACTGGTATCCTCACCCTAATCCGCCAAATCACTTTTAACGCAATCTTCGTACCTACGCCTCGGTGTACCCCTCAGGCGCTTTCAAGTCGTCATAGCGCTCATTAAAGTTTTAGGAATTATTTCCTTACTAAGCCCAAAAAAAAATCATATAATTTTTTAGGGAGGCATTTTATGACCAAGACCGTGTAAATATAATTGTGAAGTAAAAGTGATAGAACGTAGCCAAGGTTTTTTTTTTTCTTCACAAGCCCAGCAAGATCAAATAAAAATAAAATTTTAAAATCAAATTGAGGAATCTCAAGGTATTATCATTAACTAAACAAGATCAACTTAACTGGTCGGTTCAAAGGTTAAATTTACCACATTGGAAAAATCAAGAACTGGAGTAAAACATATTGGAACAAATGTGCAGGTTGCAAAAAAATGAGGTTTCTTTTTATTTATCATATTCCATGAAGGTGGATCAAATTAAGTTTTACTGTTTTTTTTAAATAATCATAATGAATACATAGAAAAGTTAGGGAAGTTTAGAGTAAAATAATCTACAGCGTATGGAAAATTATTTTCAGGAGTCGTAGTTAATCATTTTGGGGGATTGCATTTATTTTTAGTATTAAGCTAGGAATTAACTAACATGTTTTTTTTTTTATATATGGGTGATTCTCAAACTATGGGCAACTTCTTGTCACTGACTATTCAGTGACAAGCCCGGCATTGGTGCCTTTTTGCTCAGATATAAAAATTTGTTTAGGTCCGAACTGTGAATAATGAAATAAAAATTATATCATACTTTTGTGATTTTGATCGAATCTGATTGATTTTTATCTTATTCGTCACTGCCATGGGTTGTCACAAATCACGATTTTCTTTCTAACTAGATTTGTTGGTTTATACTATTTATTTATTTGACAATTTTTTTTCCTTTATTGTAAAATTAAAGAAGAAGAAAGAAAATAACCCTCTGTTTAATCATTTTGGTTCAAATAATATATTACTAATTTTGTACTACGTACTTTTTTTTAACCTATTAAAACGTGTATTTGTCTTATCCTATGAATAAATCAATGATAATAAAACAATACTTGATGCAATTTAGGGAGTTTGAAAATTTAAATCAATCATTGATTGATTGATAGATTGAATTTTATAAATTTCAAGCAATGGTCATGAACTGCTATCATGGTAGATTTGCTGTGGGTGGGTCCATGTACAAGTAGAATTTCTTTTTCTTTTTTTTTAATCCACATTGAAAAATTTCAAAAGTAAGATGAGAAACTTTCCCGTAAAATGAGAATCGCCCATATACACTCCAGGTGTATCTGTAATCACCAATTAAACAAAATAATATTAAACTTTATGAACTAATATTTCTGTCGAAACCACACAAAATTTTCTATTCGAGCCGACAACTCTTATTACAATTGATAGGAAATTTTGACGATTTAAATAAGGAAAATCATTTCCTACAATCTTGAACATCCAATATAAACATGCTAATTTAACTTTTGAGTGAAAGAAAACTGATTTGTTAAATTTTATCCTATTTTTTGAAGAGCAGAGATTTCTTTAAGCTAAGAGAAAATTATAGATTATTCTAACCAGCACTTTCACATAAATCTTTAAATCATATAAATGTAGAGTGGATGTGTTAAAATGGCAATTTGGCAAATGATGTAATAAAAAAAAAGTACCTGTGATGTAAAAGGTCTTCTCATAGATTTGCGTAAGCATAATTACTTAGTCAATAATTATCAATAAAGATTGATTATGCAAATATGGATTATAATTTTTTTATAAACGACACAACACAACACGGAATTGTGAAGCTTACACCCAGGTATATATAGTTCAAGTAATAGCGTCACGAAGATTAAGATGGGCTTGTAAAGCTGCTAGGCTAAGTAACGAACGAATTCCCAAAAAGATAATAAACGCTGTGCCGACTAGGATGCGTCTGCGAAGTAGACTGAGACGTAGGTGTGAAGATTGCGTTAAGAGTGACCTAGCGAATTTGGGTTTAGATAGTGGTCCGTGGACAGAAGTTTGTAAGCATAGATTGGTGGTATCGGCATCGAGCCTTCGGGTTCGCTGTGCCTTATTGTTATTATTATTATTATTTCATAAACGGCATTATGTTTGACATGTATATATAGGTTATCAACCTTATATTCTTTGTATGTAACTATTTTTGGAAGACAATTGATTAGATAAGGCAGTATGATAAAGAAATAGATATATTTAAGCAATGCATCACTTGAAACCTTTAATCCCTGATGACTCAGAGAAAATTAGTTAGCAAAGGCAGTAAATGGTACTTGCTTACTTGGTTTTTATAAATTAAAAAGCATAAAAAATGTAATTCCCTTAACAGCTACTGATCGTATCAGGTATAGCCGAGCCGATATCAGTTACTTTCACTCCATAAAATAGGTAATATACCCGTACGCATTACCATATTTAATCTTATCAGAATTTTTATGTCCATAATAAACCTTTATGGTCCATTTCTTGTTGTTAATAATCGTTAAGCTTATTTTTAAATATTATAAAGAATATGAATTTCTCAAAATAATCTCTAATACTTATTTTAGTTGTTGTCAATGAAATACAAGTTCATTATATCCCTTCGGAGAGGACGTAAAATGGAGGTACAGAGCTTCAGTTCGTTGTCCAGTACCCGCTAAAGACCCCTAATTAAAGCTGGGTATGCAAAATGTAGAACTGCCATTGTAGCATCACCCGATTAGTCATAGCAGCATAAAGTAACGTTAAATAATTAAACAAAAAACTACGCTAAATATACAAAACCCTTAAAGTTAAACTTGCAGGATTGTTTTTCAATGTATTCTTTACAGGTTATCAAACTTGCTGATTACTTTAGTGAAAATCCGAGTCTTAATACTTGGAAAATATTCGGTGGGAAGAAACTCTTGTATCCCCTTTTCGGTCGCTGCTGAAGAAGAATATGAATATGTGAAGTTATCTTACTTTCAAAACTCGGCCTTCTTGTCTCTTCACCTCTGCGTTCATCATCAACAATAGGCTCATCAATACTAAGGTACGACTTACGAACTACATCAAAAAGTACAATAAACGTCGTCATCTGGGAATGGAAGGGAATAGGTATTATTCCAAAATAAAAATAAAATAACTTTTACCACTACAATCATGAACGGGTCTGGGGTTCAGTACACGGTAGTTTCAGGGACAACGGTAGTGCAGGGAGGTGAAATGCCTTAAATCACACTCAACCACCAGATTATTCCCCCTTATTTTGGGTACCCGCTTTATAGAGGCTGGATGAGCCCTAGGAGGGTCTTAGATTCCATATGATCCATCTCCGACCGCTGACAGAATAAATCAGTCTTGCCAGCAGCGGGATTTGAACCAGAATTTTCAGCATTTTTCTGCCAATGAGCCACTACGCTCCCTATCATTTCACAATGACTGAATTCATTTATTTTTCTTCTGAAATCTAGCAAATAAAGCAAACGTTCCTTATTTCTGCACCATCTAATTAAACAACAATAGATCACTTACAGTCAACGTATTTTAAGCACATGTCTGTCTAATTAATAATGTACTTCTCCTCGTATCGATTACACGAAGAAGAGAAATACAGTCGTAATTAATTAATTAATTAATCATAATTACAATAATAAATTAATTATTGCATTTCTAGAATCATTGAATAAAACTCACAAAAAAGGTTCCCCAAAACGAATTATGGGTCTAAACTGAGATCAAATACCAGCTATTAGAACACTTAATTTTCTTTCACTATTAGTGAAAATATTGCAAATCGCCATGTTAGACATAGCTTGACTAAACCTGCGAAAAATAGGTAAAAGTATTTATTTTTTTTAAATTCGGAGTTATCCGCTTTAGATCCTGAACGCCTCATTTAACATATATTGGTTGTCATATATCTCTTATGACCTCCTCTCTTATAACTCCTATTTATTTTTAATTTGTTTTTCTATAAATAATGATCTACTTACAAAAGACACCTCTACACGAATCATTAACAACTCGCGAAACTGTCAATCTCTGTACAGCTATAAATGATTCTGGGGGCGAAAACCCAACTCCAAGCCCTATAATCGAAACACCCCAGATCACGTTCGTGGGATATTACTGTAACTGGACTCAAACAACGGTTTGCTGCGATTTTCGGAAACAATGGGGCTTTGAAGAATCAATTTCTACAGATGATGTTCGAACCTTGTTTAATCCTGAAAACGTTAGAGACTGAACAAGGAGGATTTGAGATTGATCTTTCAACTTGACCGTAGAAATTTCTATAAACTCGTAAAAACCGAGTGATAGATAAGTGTTCAGTTTAGAAAACTGGAACTATGTTTGCTGAGAAATATGTTAATCATCACAAAAACTGAGAAATATGTTAATCATCACCAAAACAAGTTTCAAAGGTAGTCTTTGTAGCAAATATGTCTTGGTAATTACCTAACATTTATATTATTATGGAAATTTTTAATCTTTACAATATTAAATGTAGTATAATTTCTAATAAATATTAATGCTTTTTATAATAAAAATAATATTAAAATGCTAGGCAAAGTAAATACAACAAAATTAGTGGTATCTCTATTCATTTTCGCGCAGTTTATATGACATGAAAAAATCCTGAGGTGGATATCACACGATTCCTTTGTAAGCTGATTAAATGACAAAACGGAGGATCGAAAATTGGTCCTGAATAAAATTAAAATAAATATCTCTGTAGAATATCAGATAGTAAAATCAAGAAGTAATGTTTATTACAAATAATATTAAATTATTAATGATTATGTTTGTATTATGATTACACTCTTCTTGTATCGCCCTCATCCCGTGGTGGAAGGTAAAAGACCGTTTAGAGTAATAAGAAAAGGATTAAGGAAGGTTTAAATTAAATAAGTAATTAATACAATTCACCAATGAGTAAAAAACCTTTATTCCAGTCGGATAAATCTTGTTAAAACATTAACGAAGGATTAAAATACGTTTCGACAAATTCATTTGTCATTATCAATTCCTGTTCTTCGTAACATCATTTAAAATTCGTAAGTAAAAACATCACTTGAGGTCAAAAAAGGATTTAAAAACAATTTTTCAATAAAGTCCTGGAAGTAGGTTAACTTTGTCGATTTCAGATTTGCTGTCTCTAAGTGCTTCTCTAACATCTGGTGGTATTTTGAGCTGATATAGTATTTTTTTATAGGAGTAGCATTCCTCAAATAGTTGGACTGATACAAAGATTTTTATTACACCTAGGGCATATCGGAGGGTGTGAGGATCCCTTGTAATGAGATGTGCGTGGGTAAGCCGGGTGTGTCCTATTGAAAGGCGAGCAATAGCCCCCTCTTCATGGCGTTTAATGCGATTAGATGTAGCCCAAGGCTTTACTTCCCTGTTTATATATTTAAATTTACTGGCTGGACTTTTATCTTACATTGCTTGCCATCTTTTATGCCATCTATGCATTCTTTAAGGGGGCGAGCAAGTTCTTGTGCGGTTAGAATAGCTAGGCCTCTACCTGGGAGGGTTAGAGCTGGATATCTATGGATATCCATAATCCATGATAATAATAAAGGATATCTATAATATAATCCCTTATATTTGATCTATAATGAATTATATAATTCTGAATTATAATGTTCTATCAGTAAACTAATTTAGACCTTGAGTATTTTGCTGATGTGCTATTCGCTGTAAAACTGAGCCAGCAAGCAAGCAGTTTGCAGAACACATTCTAAGACGCTTTGATTTTAGTTAAATTATTTTTTTGTTTCTATTATAATTGAATAAAGTTTATAAAAATTGTGATATTTTAAGGATAAAATATATTATTGAGGTGCTAAGGGATCATGCTATAAGATAACAGAACATTCAATTTTCATGCCATATCAGTGGCGTATATAGAAAATATTTTTTGGGGGCCAACTAATGTAAAAATGTTACAAATGCAAAAAAAAAAAAATTATATTAAAGTATATACAATACGGGAGTACGTACATAAAAATAAGCTTCACTTGCAGTATCCAATTTATTACACAACTGCCCAATAGAGGAGTGTAACGTTTTCAGGGTTCGTGTGAGTACGTATGCAAGTAGGTATTTATTTTATGTGATTCCTTTATTCCACAATAACTTTTATATTACATAATCTCATTTTTGTTTTGGTAGAAACTTTTTCCTAGTTAGAAACAAAACACTCCGGGGGAGGGGCCCCCTTATATACGCTTTGTGCTGTATTATTGAAAATACTGCAGTGTTAATGATACCTGATATAAATAATAATAAATCATAATTTTTATTCTTTACAATTTGTATACATCATTTTAATTCGGGTGTATCTTGCCTATCAAGCACAGAAGAACCTGCAATGTCGAAACGCTGGTTTTCAAATAAATAGTTTCACCCTCTTACCCAACATAAGATTTTATTTCTCTGACCTAAAATAACTAGATATACTGTAATAATTAATAATAATAAAATCAGTAGGATTTTCAATATCAGTAGTAGTAATAAACGTACTGAAAGAACTTCCGGTTTTATTTTAATTTATTTCTTGAATACTATTCGTGCTAGCCTAGTGGAAAATTTCCCTTGTATTTTCTTATTGATCTCGGTAGTGGAACCCCAGCCTCCATGAGTTGTCAGAGCAGCAAACCACCAAACCGCATTGACGCTCTAGATTTTGAAGATAAAGCATTCACTGTAAATGGATGATGAAAAAAACTTTAGCAAATAGTAGAAAATGAGAAGCGATAGGTTTAA
Organism: Troilus luridus; assembly: GCA_964056705.1. Classification (NCBI taxonomy): domain Eukaryota; kingdom Metazoa; phylum Arthropoda; class Insecta; order Hemiptera; family Pentatomidae; genus Troilus; species Troilus luridus. The sequence continues at coordinate 69,431,209 of OZ057415.1, read as the reverse complement.
ATGGGAAACAAATAAATACAAAAAACTGATAGATCAACTGCAGTTTAAAGTATATGGTAATCAAAAGCAGGCATATTTTCCTTTCTGTTAAATATAATATTTCATAAAATAATATAGACTTTTAACAGACGTTCTTCACATAGGCAGGAACTTCAGAATGCAGGGAACTTCAAGAAAGACCTAAGAGAAAAACACGCAATGGAGAAATCAAAAACACGAGGAGCGAATGAAAGATATATAGAAGCAAAGAAAACGGTTGAAACAGACGTAGTCCCTAGTGGTGATGGGGATGACCTCTCCCCCCCCAATATGAATACTTCGGTTTACGTTACAACTTTATTTATGTTATAATATTAATATCAACATTATTTTATTTTAATTTATTTTTATTAATTGTTATTTTTATGGTAATTATTTTTAAATATTTTTGTTTTGAAAAGAAAAGATATGCCCTGGCCGGGATTCGAACCCGTCCGTTTCGATCGTCTGCTTCTCCGTAGCAGTGCTCTAAGCCACTGAGCTACCAGGGGTCTTGTCAAAGTCAGACAAATCCATTCTTTTCACCTATCATATATCCCCGTGTTCTCACATTTTTTGCGATGTATACACATCTTCAAAACAAGAATATTTAAAAATAATTACCATCAAAATAACAATCAATAAAAATAAATTATAAATAATATACTGACGTATGTCAACAAGGTCCTAATTAAAATAACGTTCACATGAACATAATTAATGAACATTCTTCCCCGTGTCTACATCGGAAAAATTGCGAGAACACAGGGGTATAGGATCGATGAAGAGAACGGATTTGTCTGACTCGGATACAACCTCTGGTAGCACAGTGGCTTAGAGCACTGCTACGGAGAAGCAGACGACCCGGGTTCGAACCCCGGTCAGGGCAAATCTTTTATGTTCAAAACAAAAATATTTATTTTAATTTAGTTTCTTCAGCACGAGTTTTCCATTCAGCAAATACAGTTGTGATTTGTAGGCAGTAGGAATAATTTTCCAAAGTAAGTCCGAAAAGATTGCTTTTTCGTAGTTTACTCCAACATATCTCTCTCACGTTAGGAAATCCATTATGAGGAAGAAAACTGTCTGTCACTTGAGTCAGCCTAGTGTCAACTCCCGATCGATCTCACCACCCCTGAAGAAGACCTGTAATATGGCTCAATACGTTGGCTTACCAATAAATAGTTCTCCCTATATAAATATTTTCTTGACCTCCGCCCGGACCATTTTCTTCCTCATAAATACAAGGTCGCCTAATATTATCCATTTTATTAATATTATTATTCATTTCATAATATTAATAGTCTTAATTGATCATTTAAGAAACCTCATGGCCTATTAATTAATAAATAGAAAAATATGATTAAACGATAAAATGTTCACTTAGGGATGGAAACTATGAAAAAGTAAGAGAAGTGGAACTGGAAGGAAAGCCATTAGAGAGGCTCCACTCCTTCTAATGCACCGGGATTAGAGTGCAACCGATATAAGGAAGCGAACCAGATATATTGGCGATGAGATAGGAAGCAGGGGGTGGTAGTACAAGGTACCAGGTGCGCTAGTTACCTGAGCACTCCTGTCCCTCCTGATTGCAAGCAATTAGCAGAAGAAGGTAGAGGTACATGTGTACGGAGATGGTGATGTAGAAAGTGGCTTGTAGCGATGGCGGCCAAGGACCACGGAGGCCGCGGTTACCTAACAGGATCGTTAGTGAAATGAGGCTAGTGGATCGGGATTGTCTTGTCTGTGCATCAAGTGCACAGGGCATAATATCTACAGACCCAGTGAATAAGTAGTTAAGTCGAATTCGGTACAAAGAGAGTTAACTGTAATGAAGGAAGTGGAATCGTGTCAGTGTAGTTTTTGGCTTGATGTGGAGATTAATCCAAGCAATAACTCGTTTTAAAGGCAATTCCTAATTTTCCCCTCATTCTGTTCGAGAATAACATGATCCCGCTTCTTTAAGTACAAGAAACTCATTTGGGGGAGAAAATTAGTACACAGTTTTTTATTTGATGAATTAAAACAATTATAATAATAATAGTAACAGAGTAATCTACCAGAAAGTGTAAAGAATCACTGATACTATGGAGAAGACGAGAATGACATTCATCGAATATCTGTACAGAACGAACAAGAAAATATTTGACTTTTTTAGAAAAAGAAAACAACTACAACGCGGGCTAAAGAAGTAAGGAACGGTATGGAAAAGTTAAACATTGCATGGTCTCACCAAAGACGGACGAAGCTGGACAGAGAATAAGGAAACGTGCTAGTGACGAATGAAGGAATATTGGAGAAGGAGGATACATTTTTAACGAAATCAGAAGTGGTCAATAAAAAATAACATATATACAAATAAATAAATACATATAAAACAGTAAGTCATGATAGTGATGGTGATAGAACCCAAAACCATATTTACAGCTGAAGCACTATCCATCACCAACAAGGGCCTAATTGAAAGGTTGAAGATAAAAGAACGAAAGATGCTGCTAAGGAAAATTGTAGGCCCTTTACCAAGTAGACTGAATTACCGACACAATGAGGAAAAGAAGGGTTAATTATTATGGACATATTTAGCGAATAATGGCAAGTATATTTAAAAAAAAAGAAGAATATGTGAATTATGAAGAAATAAAGTAGCGAAACCTAAATAGTCAAAGACGGCAGAGAGGGACATGAGAGAACTCGGAGATAAGGAAGAAATGCTTCGTATTGGAACTGTAAGAAGCGAAATCCGAGATAAAAAGAAGACCTTCGTTAAGTTTTCTTTAACATTTTAGAGACCAAAAAGAGTTATTTTACATTTGGATGATAGAAAGTATGTTATCCATACTCAAACGATTGTGTACAAAAACACATTTGTATTTTCATAATTTATTTTGTATGATTCAACAAGTTAGTATTACCAGGAATATTTTATAACATGCCAATATGAGTGAAATTTCATGATAAATTTCATAAACTCATTATATAGTAATTATTTAATAATTATTATTATCTATACAAATCCCCAGGCGAACAAACTAAATTTCCGACGAGGAAAGAAGATTGGAGATAATGAATCCTTGAACGGGCTATGAATAATGAACGGGCTATGAACCCGCGATCTCGATCTCGGGCATAGGATGTTGATATGCTAACCCCAACACAACAGGTCACCCTTAGATAATTCTGTTACTGATAGTTTCTGCCTAATAATTCATATTAATGGGCATTGAAATATATAATATTTAATAATAAAATTTTAATTCTAGACCCCTCTAACGTTCCTTTTCTTATATTAATGGGGGATCTACAATTAATTAAGTATTTATCTAAATAAGGGTCTATAATTAACATTTTGTTTTATTACGGCCCTGAAAGAGTACGCGACTATAATGCAGGGTTTTTTTCAGTTCTTTATTCTCGGTCCTTCTTAGTTAATAGAATTAAGATTTTGTACGTTTCAATACTTAATAACTTTTAATTATTTTAGCTAATGACATCGCAATCATAATCTAATCCAGGAAAGTGTTGACCGTAGACTCCGGCCAGTACGGACCGTTCCCACGGAGTGGAATTTCTCCAGTGCACCGCTAGACAACCATTTACCGCTGCAAGCAGGCCAATTGAACCTTAAGGATTGTGCGTTATCAATGGCCACAATCTATTAATATATATTAAAAAAATAATAATAAAAATTTATCGATATTACATTTATCACATATTTGTACTTGTCCAATGTTATGGATTAGTGTTGTGTGGAGTATTATGTCTTACAACGTATTAGGATAAAGTAATTTAATAAATAAAGTTTAAATTATATCTTTGTAATTTCGAACAAAATTATTGAAACTCTGGCAATTCACACGGCTGTTTGCTTCAAATCATTTACCAAGCATAGATAGGAGTTACTTACAACTTACTTGTTTTAAATTTATCCCTGATTTATTTTTCTCCATTTTACTGCAGTACTCTTTTATCTTCTTCTTATATTCAAAACAATTTGGGCATGTTTTCTTTTCTCTTCTTTCCTGGAATCCTTCCATTCTCAATACTTTCTTCCTAAAGATATCTCTCTCTACTGCATCTTCTCTTATATTGTTCTTTTCAAATCTTTCTTATCTACATCCAGGTTGTTGTTTCTTTCTTGTTCCAAAGATATATCATAATATCAGGTTAAACTGTTGTCATTCAGTCTGTATAAATTATTATTTAAAAAAAAAATCAATCGCCTCATTTTCATTGAATCGGTTATATTTTCAATGTAATCAAATGTTTCATTATTACTCCCCGATTTCCAGAATTCTACAGTATTTAGTGACCAAGAATTTTGCGAATAATTCATATTTTTTAAAATTTATTATCATTCTCTTATTGTCACGAGACTACTTCATTTATTCAGTAATTAGTCTCCTATTGTTCCTTCTACTTCTTCCAATAATATTTCATCTTCACACTATGTACCCCCTTTCTCTCTTCCAATTCCTTTCTTTTCCTGCTTTGGAATCGTTCTATTCCCAACATATGTCTTATAGAAACTTATTTCTATGGTCATAATACCAATTTTTAAATTGTTATCCGCATTTGCCTACTAAGGTACAAGTCATTTCATTACTTTTTTGTATTAAGCCTTGTTTTACCCCAAATAATCCACCCTTCTTCGACGGTGATGATCCCTTCATTCTTCCGCCCGTTCACCAATGTTTTAGTTATTATTATTTTGTTACTTTTATACGTTGAAAACACCTTGCAGCAGTTGTCATCAGCCTACTTCCCACAGAAGAGACACAGGGGAAGAGAGGACGCTGACCGTGAAAGAGAGAGAAGACCAGAACAGGAACACAAAGGGTTCCGTAAGACGGCTGGCGAGCAACACCATGACTGACTCGAGGAATCCCGGCTCCTAGCGGGCTGTCTTCACTGCTACAGTAGCTTCTTCTAGGGCGGAATAAACAATCGTCTCCTGTTCATCTGGAGCAATGAGTTGTAATGATAAAAGAAGGGACTCACTATGAGTACACGGAATCTTCGTCTGTAAAGTTCAGAAGTATTATATAAGTAAAGAGGAATTTAGAGTAGAGAAAAACCATTACAGACCATGAACCGTCTTAAGTTCAGTACATGGTAGAGACTGCACTGGTTCTAAGACAACGGTTGTCCGGAGAAGTGATTGTCAGAGATCTCATTCCACCGTTTGGAGGGAAGCATGTAGATCCGTAGATATTAACAGATTAAATAATTTATCTGTCATAGTCGCATTCAGCATAGCTAACTCAGCACTCAACACACTGAGCTCTTTTGAACATATATCATCTATAAAATCTTTTAGAAAATATGTATATATTACCACCAGTTAATACACAAAAATAAATATTTTTATTATTAGTAGTTTAATCATATTGGTTAATTATTTTTAACGAAAAATACAAAATAGGCAAACAATTAGACGAACTGAATGAGCTTGCTTCATTGGGTGGGGCAGGGGAAAGTCTCAAGGATATTTGCCGAATTCCTCACGATGTTAAAGTCAGGATCTACACATTTAATAGTGTTCCCATTTTTGTCATAAATAAATATCATAATTTGTATTATGTGTGACTTAATAAGTCCTAAAAATTAAGTTAATAATTAATTCATGTCATGCATGAATAAAATTAACCCTTGCCCCAATAAATGATTTTAGAACAGAAAAAATATATTAAAAAAAACAGAGGAGAGAAGAAGGCAACATTCAGTGAGAATGAAGATTTTTGGAGGATATCTGTAAGGTCCTTTGTTGGCCGGTTCATAAAAACAATACAAATAAAAATAACAACAAAACAAAATAAAAATCCGACTTGATAACAGATATAAACATGTAATATCAGCCCTTATTGGAATAGTCAGGCAGGGCTTAAGTGGCGACTTTAGAAAAATTTTTGGATATAAAAAAAAAATCCCATGAACGGTTTTGAGTTCAGCGCTTGGTAGAAATTGTACTGTATCTAAGGATAGCGCATTGATAGATGCTGAGTGAGTCAGAGAAGGGTCTTCTATCCTACTTATAGATCCTACAGGCTCCATCTAGGGCTGTTATATATATATATATATATATATATATATATATATATATATATATATATATATATATATATATATATATATATATATAATTGCAACAGCCTTATTTGAACCAGAACCCTACAGCAATTCAACGCTCTTCACACTGCACATCGAAAAATATTAACTAACGTATAAATTCACTGTAGGTAATGGAAATTTAAAAAAACAAATTAATATACGACAAAATTTTGAATAATTTATATAATTGGTCTATAATTTTTAATTTAATTATAATATATAATTAAAATTTGTATATTAATACTGTTTGAAGATATACGAATGTTTGTTTTGAAAAGTTAATGTACTCGTAATTTCTCTTTTGGACAACAGTTCTTCTTCAGACATATGGAACAGAACTATGGGGTTCAACTGAACACATCCACATTCACAATATATTCGTACGAACAACACAATCCAAAAGTTAAAAATAATAATAAAGTTACCAAAAAATTCATACCCTGTGCAAATCTAGTAGAAAAAAATCATTTCGCAGTTGAAAATATAATATAAAATAACAATAAATAAATAAAATTTTGATGTAAACAAATTATAAACTTTAAAAAAATTATTTGTAGTAGCGAGTTCTTTGATGAAGTAACTGATTTTTTGGTACTTGTGATGAAGCAAGTTGCCATGGACTGATACCCGCCATTGTTTATAACCTAAACACTGATAATATCTGTTTATCCATATTAATGGAAAATATAATAGTAAAATGCTAATTCAAGACCCCTCTAATCACGTTCCTTTTCGTATATGAATGTTTTTCCTGCACTTTGAACCTAAACATTCACGTCCATCTTCTTGTACAAATCCATTTTATGATCTTTTTTACATTTCATATTAACAAGACAGAAAAACTAAACAGCAATAGAGAATCAATTTAATAACGCAATCACAAATAACTCAAATGAGACAAGTAATAATAAGAGGTTGCATGAGATAAGGAGGTAGGTTTCATTTCATGGCGACCTGCTAAATCAAAAGTACCGATTTTTTTATTGCATGTAATCGGTCGAATCACCGATGATTCTCTAATAAAAAGCTGAAGGCATAGGCGATGTAACTAGATATAACAATAGGGCGGAAGTGGGCGCTGCATGACTTAGTGCTTGGATATTACGAGCCACAACCGGATGCCCACTCCATTGTATGCTCCTTGTCTCTCCTGGAAAGGAATCGCAAGGATGGCCGACCTACTCACTATAACCGCCGATTCAACGAAAAAAGGAGGTTATGAGTAAGTTCGAAATAGGTATACATGACATGGTCAGGCTTTGACGGACCCATTAAGGCCATATATACACGTACACCACTCAAAGTGAAAGCCAAGCATACTTAACCCTAAATAAGGGAGCTAATAAAACAATAAAGATAACAGCAACAAAAAAAAAGTTATATCGCGCCTTCAAAAGAATTATTTCATAACTCAAAAAACCTATATTTTTACTACAGGTATTTGAAAGTTCTATGTGAGCTAAACAATTAAAAACTTTGGTATTGGTAAAGCAAAGAATGCCTATTGTAATGATGGTATTGAAATTATTAACCTTTAGAAAACTTTTTTGATTTTAACTTAAGTCATTATTCCCATAAACCATTAATTTTATTATATTAGTTATTGATTTTATTAATTTTTTAATATTTTTATTTGAAAAGAAAAGATACGTCCAGGACCGGGACTCGATATGTGTTCGAGTCCCGGTCCTGGACATATCTTTTCTTTTCAAATAAAAATACATAAAACATTAAGTTTCAACACGATACAACTCATAATATAACTTTATTATAAAAGAAAACATATTGGAAAAGGAATATCATACATGTCGAACCTGAATTAAAAACATTTAACCAAAACAATTGCTAATGGAAGCTTAACTATGCCGTTGTTATTTTGAAGGAGCGATATGAAATACTGAAAAAACAAGCAAACAAATATTTTGAATCAATAAAAGTGAGTAAAAACTCAAAAAGAGTATGTTTAGACAATTGGTGTGAACTGTGCTGCACTTGGTCTTCTTTGATGTGACTTTCGTTAGCTGTTTGTCTTGATGATGCCTGAATTGGCGAAACGTTGACTTGATGTTTTTTTTCCTCAGCATTTTAGAGATTTAAAGCTTTTTGGGGGGAGTTTTCATATTGCATACTAAACATTTTGAAATTAATTCATAAAAAATCCTCCCTTCACTAACTATTCCATTTAATTATAACAGATTATATTAAACGAAAGGGAATGGAGATAACTCAGTGGTGGGGAAATCATCCACTTCCACAATAGATGGCATACAAACAGTATCTACTAAGTACAGAACCCAAGACTCTAGAGGGGTGGTAATGGAACAGTTTTTTTATATGGTATCTGCATAACATTGCCAAACGTTACAACCTCAAAATATCCAAAAATAAAAACAAAACAATAGCATTCAATGGTAAAGAATGGCCAAGGGCAAATTAAAATTATACATGGTAAATATTAAATATACATACATATAAGCCTCAAGGTATCTGAGTGATAAAACAGAAATATGGAGGGGGGGGGAGGTATCTTAGATAGATTGCCTTGGACCATTAGATTGCTTTGTATATTTATTTAGGCCCCCCCATCTTTATGGTTTATCAATCAGATACTTTAATGCCTATATTTATTTTAATATTTATCATTTATGTTTTAATTTGTCTGAATTTTGTATATTTAGCCCGTACAGAAACGGCCTGCAATGAGGGTCGAAACGTTGGCTTTCCAATAAATAGTTACCCCTATTTAAGAGAATTTTTTTTACATCCACCCGGACCATTTTCTTCCTAATAATCAATATAATCATCACTAGATTTATATTAATTAACAAATATAATTATGGCATTAGTCGCCATAGCATGATGGAAAGCCACGCTAACCTTCCAGCGCATGGAACGGCCGCGTATTACCTTCTCCAGTTTTCTCCCTCAGTGGCACATATCTCCTCAAGCTCCGATTTCTTTTTCCTTCTTTTTTCTTGTCGGCCAAGATATTCCTGGGCGGTCCAACTCAATCTTACCCAGCAATCGTCGTAATAATCTCATTTTTCTTTTTAAAAATTACAGAAAGGATTTCTGCCACTCCGGACTTTTCCCATACAAGAGGGGCAGCGATGATGTGACGAATCACGTCTCATGTACAACAAAGGCTCATGTACCCTAACACATCCAATGCTAATTTTTTTCTCACGCCGGTCAAGTAGAAGAATGTGTATACGCTCAGATGAGGAAATATAGCAATGCATTAATATCTCGTCTTAAGCACTCCCAGTAAAAAAGAGAACTGTTAGATACTTATACAAGACAATGTATCTTTTAAATAACCTTAATGAATTTGGAAAACAAAAATACCTAAATCACAACCCAGGTAGAAATTTGGGTTTGCCCACCATTAAGTTAGTAAATAACAACAAAAAAAACCTGTACAGCCATGGGTCTTAGGTTAAGTACGTGGTACACTTGTTAATGTTTCTTAGGCAACGGTTGTGTAGGAAGGTGACGTGTCCTAGACCACGCTCAACCACTAGACTTTCCCCCTAATTTGGGTACCCATTTTAGAGAGGCTGGGTGAGTCCCAAAGGGTTCTATATCCCAAAGGATCCATATCCGGCTACTAACAATTTAAATAAATGTCTGACAAGCAGCGAGATTTTGAATAAACCCGTATTATTGACATGAATAAAGGTTGATCTCCATCGGGTTTTTCTTTTAGTTTTAAAATAATAAAATGTGGCGTTAGTGCATTATATTGTTTGTATAAAAGCAGTAATAAGTATATCTATACTGATTAAAAATATAGTAATAATAATAAATTTTGCAGGAGCAAAAAAAAAAAAAAACCATGATTCAGTACATGGTAGAAACTGTTTTGTTTCTAAGACAACGGTTGTGCAGAGATATGATTTCTCCGAGATTAGCACTCATTGGCAGGTTTTCCCCCTAATAAGATTTATAGAGACTGGGTGACTGTCAGAAGAATCTTCAGATCCCACATCTGCCTCTGCCGATTTGAATCCAGGACTTTCAGCATAGCAACTCTGCTCCTACACATTGTAGTACCGCTACGAATCTTCACATTAAATTTAACAATATATTTGTTCTATAAAAATTAATAATAGATTCAAGCAACCTTGACACTGTTCTTCGAGAATGTCATAGTTAAATCTTCGAGTGGCCTGAATGCAAATAAAGACATGAAGCTAAGAATAGAATAACTGCATATACCGCTACGCTAACAAGCTGATAGTGAAGGGCAGATCGATAGATGAAGACAAGTCTATTCCTTAGTGTTCTAGAAGCTTATAATAGGATACAGATTGATAAACAGGTATTAGTAATTACATTTTTTAAATAAAAACATATAAAACAGACGAATTTAATAGGTACAACTCACAAATGCCTTAAAATACTAATATTGGAAGGTTTGAATGTTACCTTATCCATTGGTTATATATTCAGCCGCCCTGAATAAGTGGTTAAGTCGAATTTTTTTCCAAAATGAGTTAATCGTCCTGAGAGAAGCTGAATTGTATCATTTGAAATTATTATGGAAAATGGAGTAATAATATAACCAATAACACTATTTCAACCGAAGGCTTGACCTTGCACCTTCTGCACTACGATAATGACACGATTCCACTTCCCTTACTAGAAAACAATAAATTCATATTAGATAAATGCTGACTTATTTATTATCCACTTACTAGAGCTGCAGATATTAGCAGAGCCTATAAACATTACAAACATCAACAGAAATATTTTAAATTAGGTACTCTAAAAATCGAGCTATTCTTCCTATTAAGCTATTATTCCTATCCTTCCTATCGAACTATTTTCTTCCTTACTCTAAAAATCCTAAACAGTGGAAATTCTAAATCACTATATGAAAAAAGATGTAAAAAGAGCAGATCAGATGAATATTTTGGCTTCTGAACCCATCATGTAACCAAGACGATTTAAAATCAAACCAAGATCAATTTAATAACCAATATATAAAAAAATAAGAAGAAAATATTGCTTAACCTATAAATTCCTTGTTACAGTTTAATCAAATAAGGTGAATGTTTTTCTATTAAACTGATTTCAATTTTAACTAAATAACAAAATCCTCAATGCTCCTTATTATGTCACAAACAAACACATCCATCATGATCATAATGTTACCGATTTGGCCCAAACTAGATACCTATCCTTCCATGACAAGCTCCATACACACTTGAATCCGCTAGTCTCTCAACTTGCTTCCCATACTATTCCTGATTACCCTCCGAGGCGTCTGAAAAGAAGATGGCCTCGAGATCATCTACTATAGAACTTTATTGGAGTGCTACCGATGGGTAGTTTCTCCACAAGTGTTTTTCATGACATATTCTACATATTAGCACATTTACTTGTTATAATAGCATTATAGTTGTAAATATCATTAAATTAAATATTAAAAAAACAAACTAAATAACACATTAAAAATGAGCACCATTATGACCTATGAAGTCTTGGATTCAGTACGTAGTAGAGACTGAGCTGTTTCTAATATAACGTTGTGCAGGAAGGTGAAAAGCCCGAGGTCACGCTCAACCGTCCGATTTTCTATCCACTTTGGCTGGGCGAGCCCCAGAATGGTCTCTAGATCCCAAAGGATCTGAGCTCAAAGTCGGATTTGAACACGCGCCCTTCAGTACGGCAACTTAGCGCTATACCACTGAGCCACCAGGTTCTGGCAATAATCTCAATCAATTAAATATCCCATTAGAAAAATAAATTAATCGATATAGTACGATTTGGTTAAAACTCTGAAATATTGGAAATTATTCTTCACAACTAGGTGAAGATTCAAGTTTCGGTCGAGTTTTTGGTAAGAAAACCTAATTCTGTTAACTTTTCTTTTTTTAATTGGAGCGTTCAATATTTCAGACTGTATCCTGGATCAATCGAGTCCGAGAACCTGTTTCTTCAGAGACTTTTCATTAGCTAAAGTAACCACAGCCTTTTTGATATGCGTACAGTCATTAGTAGCCTTGCAGTAATTACTACCTCCTTAATCCGGTCCAATGTCGAAGGCGTCGGGCGAGGGAATGGAATCGGATGGGCGAGTGTAATTGATGATTGCCCGATGGGCTCTTGGTTCCGCCTCATCGAAGAATCTCGTCACTTAAAATAATTTCATCTTAATAAAGGGTCATTAATAGTCGTTAGATGGATATGTCTTTCAAGTCCCATTAAAAATCGAATTAATCACATCTCTTTACAAATATTTATTGTTGGTAAACGTGCTTAAATAAGTCATCAATTGCTATTGTCTTGAATGAGCACTAGTTAACAGAGCATCATGAAGAGAAAAATAGTCCGGATAGATGTCAAAAATATAAATTTTTGAGTAACTATTTATTAGAAACCTAACTTTCGTACCACATTCCAGGTCTTAAGAGGGATGAATAAACAGTATATAAAAAATAAAAATAATTGGGACACACACAAAATGAAATAGAATTAACATGATGCAAAAAAAAAAAAAATTATAGTAAAATAATTTTACTCCTGCTGTTTTTATTTTATGTTTTATGCTAAATTTTTTCTTATTAATTTTTAATTGTTTTATACAAGCAAAATAGGATGTTTTAATAATAAACAAACGTTTAGGTTAAAAATAGATCATTAGAATAGTTAGTGGATAATGGGAATATATAATACAATCCACCTAAGCTGTCAGAAGTATGGAAGCGGGAGAAAATGACTAAGTAAAAATTAAATAACAAAAGAATATAAATGAAGAAGTGATGATCAAAAGTTCATATACTTCTAATTAATTACTTATTTAAATTTCAATATACATGTTAGCTACCAAAAAGGATTGATAAATAACTGATATACATATATAGAAAATAAAATAAATTAGGTAAGACAAATTTAAAAAAAAATTTGTTTATACCTTTTTTATTCAGCCCTTATGGATTTGTGAGTTCGTTTGAATAATTAATCTAATTTTATTTTATTTAACAAATTATTTTTTTCTCCTTCATAATTTTTAATTTTATTTAATACATACATCTTATATATACGTATTTATCTAGTTGGTGAAAGTGTTCAACTGACCGACCTATCTCTATTCTCATTTAATATATAATTTTAATCTATATCTAATATAACTTTGCTAAATTTGGTGATTCTCGAGAAATTTGAGAAAAATTCAACAACTGTAACAAAATCCAGAGCTATTAGATCCATTAGATATTTGTTAATCTGCATACAGGCCACTATATTATATAATTCCTTTAAGTTTTTTTTTTACATGCCACTTATGTATGTACTGCCTACAATTGATACGTAAAAATAAGTGTACATGAGCTGTGAGTGTTGGAACAGTGGATGGGGGGGGGGATGAATGTTTTGTTTTTCTACAAAACTCGGGATTTTATAAATAACATTAAAATGTCTCTAACCTTTGAAGGTTGAAAGACAAAAACTTAAAACACCACATGTCAATTTAATATTTTACACTTTAGTTTATCTCGAATCGTTTGTAGGTCGAATATAGCTCAGGAATATTATGAAAAAAGCATGGGGCAACATTTTTTTTTTTTTAAACTGGCGAATTAATACGTGTCTCAGAGATTTAAAAAAATACTGAAAAAAAGAAAGCGGAGAAATTGGAAAATTTTAAATTAATAAGGAGAATTTCAGAAAAGCAACAAAAAGGCACAATCCGAAATAAGAAAATAATTCAAAAAACGGTTTATCCAAAAAATGTACTGTTTTATCTTTTTTATTACTGCTCCAAATGAGAAAAGAAACACAAATTTGCTGAACTATATAAATAAAGAGTAGCTGTAAAGAAAACACTTGAATAAATACAGACACTCTCAAGTCCCGGATACTGATATTTTTTTAAGGGAATATTTTTTTGTCCTATTGCCTTGAGTTTACGAATAACAGTTGCAACCTGAATCAGCTAACCGAGTCAATCTGTGGGATTTTGTGGTTAGGCGAGGTTTGGAAAAGAGAAAATACAATGCTGACCCTCAGACACCTAATTGCAGACAGAATCGAGAGGTCCATTGAAGAAACAGGAAAGATCCGGCAGGGTTGGATGACCTGAAAATTGGAAGGGTCGCCTTTGGTCCAATGATCCGTAACAGAGGTTACTGTAGAAACCCATCACAACAATCGGTTATTATTTATTCATTTAACGTTACTTCATGCTAAATATGGCTAATCGGACGATGCTACACTTGGGGTCATGCGCAGGTATAATTAGGAAAGGGATCTTTAACAAGTACCTGACACCGCACAGGTCGGAACCCCAATTTTACGCCCCTTCCGGAGGACGGCTTAACAAAGGATTTTTTACTCCCTTTTAAATATCCTCTCCACCTTCCAGGCAGCGAGCCTGCGATCAAACAACAATCGGTAAAGCATTTGGTACATATTGACCAGTATCTGATAGTAACAATAAGTTAAATAAAAAGAGGTATTACAACAAAACACGACCATTAAACATTATTTTATATGTAATAGAAATACTTTATAACGAAGTTTTAATAATATATTAAAAAAAGTTTTGATAGAATGTATGCATACAGTAATGAGTAGATACTAAAAAGTATTCGAAGATAGTATCTTCCAGATACTTTAACAAAGTTATTTGAATGATTCGCAAAAATAACTTGTTCACAAATACCTCCCACAAGGCTTCTTCCTACGTATTATTCCATTCCTGTAGATACAACATATTTGCATATAAAGGATGTAATGTTTTATACTATTTTCCTAATATTAATAACTGAATAAGCAATATAATCATTTCTATTAGTAAATTATAATTTTTCTATACAATCCAATTTCGTTATTTTTAAACGAATGACACTAACAGAAACGCCTAATCATAAAATACTAGAAGTGAATAATTGAGTGAAAAAATAATTTTAATTAAATAGAAATAAACAATCAAAAAATTGACAACACAGTACTTTTTAAGCTGAGGAACCAACCAACCTATCGTTCTGAAACGGTACCTGTCATAAATTGTCGTACATTTTATCTATATGTTTGGATTGGACGATATTAAGTTATTTGGTAAGTTTGGACGAAAATAAACATAACATCGTGGAAAATTAATACAATTATTATCACTAGAACCTGTATCAAAAATAATACATAAAACAAAAAAAAAACAGAAACATGTATCGCTGCAATTCATGAAGAATGTGCAGTTCAGTACATCCTGCAATGGTTAAATGGTTTTGCAAGGCAGTGAATTAGCTGAGTCGTGCCTCAAAATAAAACAATACAAAATTAATTACAAAAAAAAACTAACATTACAGACATCTAGTAAATATAATTACAAAAAAAAGTTATGATACCGTATAAATTAATTTTAAAAACCCTCGTTTATTTCTTCAAAACAATTTTTTAATAATTAATCAAAGTAAAGAGAAGTCATCAAAGCATCAAACGAAGAAACCATATAAGCGTAAATAAGGTCCAAGGTTTCAGCACCATTTGAATCATTTGAGCCATCGGAACGAGTACAAGGATTCATACCAGATAAGGATAACTATTTCCTGACCAGATGTCATCTTCGATCAGGTGATGGAATAAGCATCTAAAAGGTTATGAAGAACAGGAGATCATTCTCGTAAATGATAAGCGCTGACGTCTTTTGAAAGGTTTTGACATCGAATATTGACCATTTAAGATCTAAAGAACTTAATTTGAATACTTCCAAGATGATATTTCTATCCTTCCATATACATTCAGTTTATTTATGTAGGCTTGAAGAAGTGGACATGAGATTCGGCAACCCAGGTGTATAAATACCTGGTTTTGCTACTGCCTTTTAAATTGTTTATTGGAACGCGACTTTTAAGCCCGTTTTATATCTGCTCAGGGGGTAGGTCAAATTTACCTAATTTTCAAAATATAGTTATTTTGGAGAGCATGTGATTTTATATTTACTGCATGATAGACGCTGTACAGCTTCTTAGGCAACGGTTGTGCATGGAGGTGATTAGACCGAGATAACGCTTAACCGACAGACTTTTTTCCCCGTTTAAGGGTACCAACTTAATAGATACAGGAGCCAGAGAAAGTATGTAGATCCAAGGGAGTCAACCGGGGCTGTTAACAGATTTAATAATGTATCTCCCACAGTTGAATATGAACCCGGGATCTTTAGCACACCTGAAAACTACACGATGACCTGTTTCGCAACAAAGTAGTGCTATGGTAAATAATAAATTTTAAACGACATGATATTTTGTCACATCATCTCTTGATATATGAATTAATCTACGAATGAATATTTCAAGGTTCCTGCCTGCAAAAGATGTTCAGATAAACACCTGATCTATACCAGGATAGACCATAAATAACATAGAACATGTCACAACCGACTCAGCCCTCCTCAAATAAATGAAGACTATACAGTCAGTCAAATTGCAGAAGACTAAGCTATGAGTCACCAGTTAGTGTGCTAAGGGAGGGCTTCCCTAAGGGCTCGTCTAGCTATGGAAGGGTCCGCCATTTAGGGCTTCATTATCAACGATCTTGTGAAATAGGGGGAACCGTTTAAGGGTACAAGAAAATAGATTATGTCTAGTGAACTAAAATCATTAATACCAATAAAAACAACAAAACTGAATAGAAAATGAGTGTAAAATGTAAAAAAAAAGAAGAACATATAACATATCAATAATATATCTATAAGCTTACAAGATTAAACAAGTTATCCAAACAGTAAATTCTGGCTTTGATACTGGAAAATGCAGACAAATACAATTTATTGTGTAAGAGAGGTGTTTAAAACGAAAATATCTTTTACACATATAACTACTTTTTGGAATTGTATCATGTAATTCAATTTATCTGGAGTAAAACATTTATGACAAATTAGAACAGCTGTTTCATTCCAACTAATTAAAAATATAACCCAGAATAGGCTTAGTAATTGAAGAGGGAAGAGTTATAATTATAAACATTTTAAACAAGAACGAATACAAAAAGCTCGTAGAGGCCTAGGTTTGGTGCAAAAGCTTTACAATAGAACTTTTTATCTCTAAATACAAAAATTAAACATTATAATACGCCAATAAAACAAACAGTGTTATATGCCAGCTTAATAGAAAAACCTTGACACTTAACAGAAAAACAGATAACAAAAATCTAAAGAAAGAGGATAGTAAAATAATTAGGAAAATTCTGGGACCAAGATGGAGTGATGAAGGATACAGATTACAGAAAAATCTCAAATTGAGGAACATTCTAAAATAGAGATAGACGTGAGGAAAAGACGTCTTGAATTTTATGGCCACACAATGAGGCTTCCCCATCAAAGACTTACAAAGAGAATAGTGAAATGCGTAGCATCCCTTGTTAATGGAGGGGAATGGATCCAAAATATTAAGAGAGACTTGGAAATAGCCAAAATTACAGATCAATATATGAAAACAAGAAACAGTTTTAAACTAAAAGTTGAAAAATGGGAGATTAAGCCAGAAGGCAAAAGAAACGAGAACTGGAACAGAATGGAGCGAAGAAAGAAAAACTGAATTCTTGCAAAGAATGAAAACTTGGTGGACAAATACGAACAAGAAGCCCAAATCTGAACCATCTTAACTTAGAGTCTTCAACTTTGGAAGATTTACGACTAATAATAATAAAAAATTTAAAATAATGTTACGTTTTCTAATTTTTTTAAAACCCTGCAAGTTTATCCGTTCATTTTACAATATTAATGAATTTAATGGCAATAGAACTGTAAATAAGGCTATGAATAAAAGTAGGTTACTCACATACTGTTCATAATGAAAGAAGTACAATCGCCCGCTTACCTGAAACAATAAATAAGTTCATTAGTAATCATACTTTGATTATATATATATATATAAAAAAGATTTTGATGTGCATGAATATTTAAGTTATCTGTATAAACATTACTCGGATACTTCAATATTAATTGTAGGATAGGATTTAAATTTGTTATATATAGTTTTATTAACACATCTGGTGACAATATCTGTAGCCCTGTGAACAAGTGGTTAAGTCGAATTTTGCCCAGAAAGAGGTATATATATTAAGGGAAGCGGAAACGTGTCATTCTCGTCATTTTTAGCTTGAAATTAAGTTGTAATATATGTAATAACTTCTTTTCAAGTCCCTTTTTCACAGGAGAAATAACACGATTCCGCTTCCTTAAGCACTAGAAACTCATATGAAAGAAAATTCGACTTAATCACTTATTAACTGGGGCTGTAGATATTTATATGTATATCAGACGTAAGAGAAATACAGTTTTTATGCATTGCTATGCCCCAAAACCTATCTATTTAAAGACACTCTCTCAGTCAAATTATAATAACAAAAAAAACCTGTACTACTACGGACCAGTGAACGATTCTGGGGTTAAGTACATGGTAGAGACTGGACTGTTTCATAGACCTTTGTGTAGGGATGTGATTTGTACTAGATCACGCACAACCCCCAGCTTTGTCCCCTGATAGCTTTGTAGCAAATTTATAGAGGCTGGGAGACCCTTGGGTCCTAGATCCCATATTATACGTCTGCAGGTGCTAACAGATTAAATAAAAGTCTTACTAGCAGCGGGATTCAAACCAGGATTTTCGGCATGGCAACTGGGTGCTATAGATGTACGAGTATAGGGATAAAAAGATGCTCCGTACATTTGAGCAAGGTATGATTAATAGAGCTTGAGTATTATTTCCAAACCATAAAATCTTAATAATGCTAACATATTATTTGCGTATCCATAATTTTAATTAATAACTTTCGAATAACCTTTCACATAATTAATCATTAGGCCCGATACAGACACGCCCTGAGGGACCCATATAGGCAACTTTCTACAACACCAAAATCCACAATGAACCGATTCATTTCCCCAATTTATAGCCCTTTCTTTTAATATTCTTTGCATTAATGGACAATAAATCCATCACCCGCATAATTGGCTATTTAGTCCTTTAAAATGATACATAATCTAACAATCAGTAAGAAATAAATGTTAGAATAGAGAAAAATGGAAGTTCAAGCACCATGTGTCCTGGGTACGAATCCGGCTGTGGCAGATAAATTATCGATTCTGTTAACATCTTGTTAATTGGTTAAATTTGATTTTTATGAAGGGATCTACTGTTAAAAATTAGAGCCTAAAACTTTTAAGGTTATTTAAGAATCAGCCTTAGATATACCGAGTACAGTGGACTATTTTTCACATATAAATAAACCTATTAATATAAAGAAATTAGGCATAATTCAAAAAAAAATATGGCCACAACAATGGTTAGCAAGGTTGCTATGAACCATTACTGAATATTAGCTAGAATTAATCATACAGTATAGTCGTTTTGAGCAATATTGTGTATTCCATCATCAGTTTGGTATGATTATGAGAACATTTTTATTTATTGTAAAAACCTCAAGATCCTGTAAAATCTTGTAATAAATATGTTTTTATATTCATTTCATTTGATTAAATCATAACTGATTAAAAAATTAATTACAATTTTTTCTTTATGGTACCGGATGAACAAATGCTCTTTTTCAAACTGTTGTGGTGCAGAAAAATATGTTTAAGATTTTACTGTGATACTTCTCTCTAAGATTTATAAATATTTTTAAAAACAGACTACTACTAATTATTTTTCTTATTTATCAATTTCTTCAACACTGGATTGGTCATTCACGATCGAATACCGGCTTCGAAAAGAAGGGATTAAAGAGGAAAGTAAGGCGAAGTGTAAAAAAAAGCGGGTTAAAATGACTAAGATATGTTTAGGATGTGAAGGCATTAAGATGTCTTCTTATAAAAAAAAAGTGAGAAACACCTGCCTGCCTTCATGACAGGCAGTTGGGTAGGTCCACTGGGAGGGACTTGGGCAGTAGACAGTGATCTCTATTATATGCAGATGTTCTACCATCAGGAGGGGGGACTTAAACAAATTTGGCCCATCTGCTTCGACTGTTTCACGAATTAATCCCTTGAGTATCATTTAATATCTGAAATCCTCGATCATCTTTTTACGCAAAAAATGCCGCAAGAAATTTGACAGCTCAAAAATGCTGTATCTAAGTAATGTACGCAAATGATATACAGAGAAATTGTGAAAACATCTTTTGAATTTAAGATAATGTTCACTGCCATGACTTTTAATCGAATAGTAATTTCACCAAAGGTTTTGAAATATCTAGTGTTTTTTTATAAATACCTAAACACCTTGTTATATAATGTATGAACAATAATTTTCACAATCTAGAAGGGATCGTTTGGCAATTACCGAAATTTTAATTTTTATCTCAAAAAAATGAACTTCATTTAGTGTATAAGAAGTTGGAGTCGAGCATCAAAAGATGAAACATTCTACAGCGAGAGGTTTTAAAAGAAAACACAAATGTATAATATACGTTGTAATATGCTGTATATAAGTCAATGGGTGTGCAAGGAGGTAATTTGACCGAGGTTTATGAATATCCCAATAAGGATATTCACTTTATAGAGGTTGTATGAGCCTCAGAAGGGTTTCTTTATTTCCTGGAGCGGATTCACGGCTGTTAAGAGAGTAAATAATTTATTTGCTACAGTCAGTTTCGGACCCGAGACCTAGGCCGTAGTAAACCAGCATCCTATAGAACTACCCCACTACCTCAGACAATATATAATAGAAATTGCTATTGGAAAGGTGCAAGGTGCAATATAACCATTAATAAGATTTTTTCGTTTTCACTTGACGGCCAATTGAAATAATCATGCATCCAATTTCGAGATAGCAGTGATAACTATATCCGGCAAAGGTAATGAAGTAACAGAACGTATCGGCAATTCCTCGACCTTCGTGAAAGAAACATCTGTCGTCTGACGAAACAACTAACATTGCAACACGTTCCATCCGAGGCCCCGAAGTGTATACAATACTTTTACTTAATCTCATATAATTATAGATTAAATATTAATTATTTCTTAGATTAAATATTAAGCCATTTTTTAAGGCTTTTTTAGTACAGAATATATAGATAATATACAGAATTCATTACATCGCAGCTCATGTTTTTATTAGCTGTTAGTTATTTATTCTCTTTAATTGCTTAGTATTTGTCACGAATATTGATGTATAAGAAACAAATCTTTAATTTTAATACCCATTGATTATAAATATAAAATATAAATATATAAACAAAGAAGATGTGAGAGCTGAGAAAAGGACAAGGAAAAGGGTAATTCCGAAACTCCGCAAAGATTTCAGCACATGATAGAACTAACCGCACGATGCAGAAAACCACAAATGCGTCATATCTATATTTATTTGACAGAGAATGACCATACAATTCAGTCTCTATGCACAAAAACTAAAACAAGTCTAGATATAAAACATTACATTGTATTTAAAAAATTGACTTTAAACTTTGAAGAGTGATATTCAACAATCATCAAATTCTTCGAGGGGGATATTATCTCTTTTTTGGGAGCGCAGTAAGTTTATGATAGAGCGCTGAGCTTTTGTACTGAAAATCCCGGTTCAAATTCGGCATTGGCAGATAAATTATTAAATCTGTTTAACAGCCACTGATGGGCCCTGTGGAATCTACAGACCCTCTGGTGCTCATCCAGCCTCTATAAAAAGAGTACTCTTCATTGGAGAAAAATTGGCGGTTAAGCTTGATCTCGGACAAGTCACCTCCTTCCAAAACCGTCTAAGAAACAGCACAGCTTATACAAAGAATTGAACCCAAAACCCATCAGTTTTCTTTAATCGCACATTATCAAAGTGAGAAATTTCGGCATTGTTTAAATTAAATTGAAGATTCGAAATATATAATTAAATCAGATTGTCTTTCTATTTCCCATAATTGTTGCAGTAACTATAAAGAAAATAATTAATTCAATAGAGTTGTAAGGCATACACATATATGTTAATAATAATAATATTTATTATACAACTTTCTACAAATGTTTTTTTGGCATATGTTGGATAAAATCTTTCGGAAACTTCTCCGACGAGGGAAACTCGTGGAAATATGGATGTGAAACCTCCCATTGAATTTTCATCATCATCATTTTCTGTTCTCTTATCTGCCAAAACAGTGTGAGAAGGAACTCTACACAGCGTTCTCCAGCGCTTCCACCAGAAGACCTCTGTGCTCTTCTGGTACAGCACTTCTGAGCTGAGTCCCCTCGTCTTCAACTCTTCTTCCCACTTCTTCCTAGGTCGTCCTCTTCTTCGTTTTCCCTCCACTTTGGCTTGGTAGGTTTCGCTTGCAATATATTCCGTTACTTGTATGTTTGAAGATTCGGATGGGCAGGGTCGAACTGTTCATATGAAAAATAAGAGTAGAAACGGATCTTGGAAACATCTATCACTATTAGTTCATTAATGATATTTATTCCTTCCGTGAATAAATAAATAAACCAATGATTTAGACAGTAATTAAGTACAGTACGATTAAACACATCTTTAATTATACGCCTCTGTCAACCTGTGGGGGAAAAAAGAAAAAAATCCAAACATTCGAGAATCTGCTGCAAACTTCACAAATAGAAATGGAAAACCGAGTTTTGATCGAGGTTTCTCCATACACGCTTCCACATGAATCCCTTAGTAAGATCAATCACATCTCAAAGAAGAAGTGCAATACATCCCAAGGAATAACCGCTCAAATAGGCTCATAACCTGAGACCGCACCTCCACCCCAAGATGTTCAACCCTAAACTTTGAGATGTGATTGATCTTACTCTTTTTTGTGTCTTGATAATATCTGATTAGGCGAAACGTCGACTGGTAATTGTTTGTTTTTACTCCAGATTTGAAACATAAGGCTTTGCTTGTGGTTTTTTCCATTTGCATTCTAATAAATGTTAATGTTTCGTT
This sequence comes from Troilus luridus, assembly GCA_964056705.1. Classification (NCBI taxonomy): domain Eukaryota; kingdom Metazoa; phylum Arthropoda; class Insecta; order Hemiptera; family Pentatomidae; genus Troilus; species Troilus luridus. The sequence goes on along the minus strand of OZ057415.1, from coordinate 69,408,212 downwards.
TTGAGTTTTGGCTCTATTTTATTGACATTTATATACTTTATTAAATAAATATGTTTACTATTATTAATAAATATTATTTTATAAAAAATTAAAAGCACTGAAGATTTTATTTTTTTCGCACTATTATACAGTAAATAATGTCATACTTCAGGAAACAACATTTTTGGTGACGTTCTGACGTCAAGTTACCTTAGCTTAAGAAGTAAGTAATTGCGATTCCGGACCAGAATTGAAAATATAATAGTTTATTGTACGCTTATATATACAATTACAATTATATTTGTATTGATTGTATTTCTGTAATTCAAAATTATAGTACACTTTATAAAATGATATAAATCAATTACAGCTTTATATTTTGATTTTCATCCACGGAACAATCTACTAATAGCACTGCTACAATACGGCACGCAGCGTGTCAAGGAATAGGAAAGATCTTTTGTAGGAAGGGACCGTGGCTTCCGTTCCGTTGAACGAGCCCATTTATCAGGGTTAGGGTCGGAATATAGGGCCATCAATATCAATCGGAGGCCCTTAGGGTCTATCATAAGTTCATTCAACCGCCATCTTCTTGTCCTTCAGCCACTCGTAAGTAATTGGATTGAAGTAAGAAAATGTGTATCATTGTCAGCAACGGTCGTTAAATTTGTTGACTATAGTCAATAGCTATTAGAGGATTTTCTGGTCTCTTAAAGTGGAATAATAAGAGAAAATGCGATATTGTCGCAGAACGGTAAGATACCTCAAGACAGATTTTCCAGAGTTATCGACGTAGGAAACCTAATCGAGATACGAAACCCCTTAAGTTCATTTGAACATTTTCGGTAATAGGGTACGATGAGAAAAACAGAAGACCTCGTTGCTTGTTCCCAAATACGTAAACTTACATAAAGTTTTTTCACTTAGGTTTTCATTTTCATTGTGCTAGGTTCTCTGAATCGTATCTTGATTCCGAGACCGACAGTGACACATAATAATTTATTCTGTAAACAGCGACGAATCAACTCCATGAGAACTAGAAGCCATTCTGGGATTCATCCAACCTCTGTAAAGTAGGTATCCTTAAATCGGGAAACATTTGGCAGTTGAATATGAACCCACTACATCACCTCCCTGTAGTACTCAACCCGATAACCTTCATGGGTTGTGGTACGGCTTTCTGCATGAACAAAATGCTTCCCACCAACCAACGCTACTGAGAAAGCAAAAAGGTGCAGACCAAATATTAATAATGATAATGTAGGTGAATTATGCACGAATGGATTCAGCATAAAAACATACCACCTACATAAACATCATATTAAAAGTCTAAAAGAATAGGCAATGTTTGATAAATGTATAATTATCTTCATTAGCCAGATACATAGGAAGAAAAGTTTGTAATATATCAACAACACATTTAAGTACTATTTAATTTTTAAAGAAAAATTAGAATAATACAAATCAAGCGCTATCTGAACTTCGTCCTAACACTAATATTTGATAATAATACTACATTAAATTTAATAAAATTTTATTTAAAATAGTTATTAAGCGTAAAATAAACATTAAAATACAAATACAAAATATTTGTATGTTTGACTTCTAGCCTTTCAAAACTAAACAGCTGCAGCAGCTGGTAGAAAACGATCGATAAGTGACTGTTCGGGCAAGCAACTATACTCGTTAGTTCCGTACGTGGGTCCTCAACTCTAGTATTTTAGCGTAGAAGTATTTACTTATAGTAAAGTATAGTATTTTAAATTATAAACTGTACTGTAATAGTTTATACAACACCATAATATCCAACAGTACTAGAATGCATTTTTCGGATAAAACAGTTGAAAGAAGATAAGTTGTTTTCTGTTTCCTCCCTCTAGGGGGAACTGTTGTTTAATGTTTATTTATTTAAATAAAAATAAACATAAAACAATTATATTAGCATACAATGACAAATAATCGAACGATACAACAGTGATAGTCCTAAATTTTGCTTATCCAATTATAATTAGAATAGAATTCTTTAACGAATGCCTGACATCACCCAGGCACATGGGCTCCATTTCAAGTCCCTCTGAAGGACGGCATAACTAAGAATTTTTAATTTATTTTATTTTTTTGTTAGTTGTTATAATTTTTAAATATTTTTTATTTGAAAAGAATATTTGTAAGATGACCAGGACCGGGATTAGAACATTGTCTTTTCTTTTCAAGTAAAAAATATTTAAAAATGTTTGAGTCCCGGTCCTAGTCATATCTTTTCTTTTCAAAAAAAAATATTTAAGAATTTTTAAGATGGAATTATTTTGTATTACATAAAAGTAGGGGTAAATTTCAGTAAAAATTTCTGCACGTTTACCTGCAACTTCAAGGCTTTTAAGGCTTTCCCACTACTTTACAGATCATTCAAATTAAGTTTATTTACTGGTCAAGCACACAACTGTCAGCTGGTGTGTATGACGAGTCACCACGAACAGGCACTAACATTCACCCTGAAGATGGCCTACATTGTAGGCCGAAACGTTGGCACTATTAAAAAATAATTTTCACTTATTTTGTGTAATCTTTAACTGCACCCCTGACCATTTCAATCGATCATTATTATCATCCAGTCAACTATTTTCCACTCAAGTTTGTGTTATTGTTTATATTTCTGAATTCCGGTTAATGCAATTGTTTAATTTGTTAAAACAGCTAACATAATATAACAACCTTAATAACACCTTGAAGGAAGCTAAAATATTAGATAACAAACAAAGTTTTAACGACTACTCGACATGGCATATCTCTCACCACGCGATGGTTCGGTGGGTAGGATATGATAAACACTGATAGTGCGAAGGTTTGTAACGAGTATTCTTTTGTTTGCTAAATTCGTCCGTCAGGTGTCTCTATCTATCTGACCTCACTTAACTGAGGACCGTCATTCCATACGGATGTGTATAAGTGGGTTATATGGCCAAGTAATTGCCAAATTTAATTGTTTTACCTTATCGTATCTTTGCGGCTCAGCGTTGGTGGTGTTACGATATATATTATGGTTATGTTTTTGGAGTTGGCATTATGTTACCGTTGATGTATAATAATATAAGAATACAACATTTTTCTTTGGACAATAGTTTATTTGAATCAATTTGGACCTTGGACCGAAAACCCCGCAACCTGGTCACAAATAATATGGCGCTCGAATACAGGGACTACAAAAGAAAAATCTACAGATAAGTTATTAGTTGAAGATTTAATTATTATATTAACATTTTTTGAAATAGTGAAGTTAACTGTTAATAGTTTTATAATAATAGTAACAGAATAATTTTTCCAAACAATACTTTTATATTTATATATTTTTTTTCTAATGTTTAAATATAATTTTCGTATTAATTGAAGGTACTAAATTTCTGTTGATTGAAGCAAAAGGTTTGTCTTAGACGCAATTTTGGAAATGTAAAGATAATTATTTTTAATTTATAATTTTGTATCAACAACAAAAATTAAGAGTTTTTACTTAAGGTCGTAGAACGACTTAGTTTTGTTTAACACATGTTTTGAAAATTAAAATCTACTAATATATCATTTTATTTTGTATTTTTACCGTAAGTTTAAATAGTTGAATTGAACATATGATAGATTAGCAAGTAAGCATTAAGTTCACTTAGAGACAACAGCTGTTGTTTGTTTCTATTTAGCATTATCTTGTGTTTCCTTTTAAAAAGAAAAATAATTGGTTATCTATGGCTGACGTATGAAAAAAAAATTATAAATTAAGTTTGTAAAGGACGCTTACCGATTTAATTTAATTTGTTAGTCTTAATATAATTTAATTAATTAAATTTTCAGTATTTTACGACTTTTAAAGGTTCTGTTGGTATTTTTTTTCAACATTTAATTTCTTTGGCATTTTTTTTTTTGTAACTTTGGGTAACGTCTTGATTTATTGTCACGATGGGTGATCCAGTCGTTCTAGTGTCAGAGAGGGAGGATATTTTTTCCGCAGTTCAATCCATTTTCACAAAATCCAAATCTTTGAGTACCGATTCAGCATCCGCTTTTAAACCCGCTTATGACCGCTTACTCAAAAATGAAATCCGATTTGAAGAAATTCAATCAAAAATTCGGATATTTAATGCAAGTATGAAGAACAAAAGTGAAAAACTCGAGACAACAGAAGTACAAAATTCATTTAACGATTTAGTGGATATTACTAAAGCGAATTATTACAAAGTGGTACAATCTACCTGCCCTCCTGAGAATAAACCTGTGGTTGTCCATTCTCATTCTATTCCTCAGGATCTACCGAAAATTGACTTACCGATATTCACAGGGAAATTAGAGGACTGGAATGGATTCTATTCCCTATTTGATTCTATGGTTCATAGGGAAGAATCTCTACCGACCATTAGGAAATTTTACTATCTACGAAGTAGCTTACGCGATGAAGCTCTGTCGCTTATCTCGGGCTTCGCATTAGACGAAGTTAATTATTCGCTCGCTTACGACGCATTGGTCTCTCGCTATCAAAATAAAAGGCGACTAGCCAGATTTTATATCAAGAAGGTGATGGATTTTACACCTTTAAACAATTCTTCAGCGTCTAATTTGCAGAGATTTTTATCTGAGCATGAAAATAATTTTTCTGCGTTATCGGCTTTAGGCATTGAAGACATGGGGGATTTCATTAAACTTCATTTAGCTCTTAATAATTTAGACCCAGGGACTAGAAAAGCATTCGAAGAACGAATAAAATCAGCAGATATTCCCTCTTATAAGGATTTGATTAATTTCGTCACCGAACGAACTAGAGTATATGAGATGATGGCTCAAGAAGGCCGATCAGAAAAGCCTATTATAGAAAAATCCCGCTATGCGAATTCCACTAGACGATATAACAAATCCAATTCCGGAAAAGAACAAATATCTCCGGGAATTTTTACTGTTTCGCCATTGGAAAAACAAACCGATTTTGCTGCTAACACGACGAATCACGATCCTCAATTCGACCAGTTCGAAATTCAGGCAGTTGGCTCTAAGAAACTGGTATTCTCTCCGACTGATGTACAATCAAGAAATAGTACCGAACCGATTCTCTACGAGAAAACGTGTCTAAAAGGCTCAAAACCGGCTCTACCAGCTAAGGAATTAATTTGCTGGAATTGTGGTGGACCGCACGTATATTCGAGATGTCCGCTACCACGAAAGCTGTTTTGCTACCGTTGTGGTAACCCAGGAGTTTCCATTCACGCATGTCCTAAATGTACTCCGGGAAATGTGCAAGGGAATCGGAAGTGAGGGTCATTCCTATTCCCATGGTTTCAGCTGACCCACCAAGTACCGATTTATCTATTACCGTGCCTTATCGTTTACCTTTTTGTACCGCTAAATCTGATATCGTTTCTCCTTGTGTCGTATCGAATTCTCCCGAAAGTTCTACCATATCTTGTTCTCGTTTACCGTTTCCTAAACAGCACTATATTGATTTCCGAATAGGGAAACCTGACAAAGGAGGCCTGTCCTACTTGGCCCTGTTTGACCCTGGTTCCACTACCTCATTTGTTGGACCAGAAGGGGTTGAAATTCTCCTTAAATTGGGATATGAAGTTGAGAAAATTCCCGAATTTAATATTTGTGTCGCTAATGGAAGCTCTTGTATCGTTGATGAAAGATTCTCCATTTCAATTACCGTTGGGTACCGGTCATATGACACGAAGCTTTACGTTTTAACCAAGCTTCCATTTATGTTCCTTTTAGGGTTAGATTTTATCGTTAACACAAACATGAGTACTAATCATCGTGAAGCGACATGGTGGTTTCAAGATGACCCCGACCATAAGTTCTCGTTTCGTCAAGATGTTCAATTAGTAGAAGAGGAAACATCAAAAATATGCGGCATTAGTTCACTTGATCCCTCAGAAAGGGTGGATCTGGATAGAATAGTCAGTGAAGGTTTGCGAATTCTCCAAGATTCTCCAGGATTAACGACGCGCATTAGCCATAAGGTAGATGTTCAGGATGCCCAACCTATCAAGCAGCGCTCCTACCATTACTCACCCAAAGTACTTGAGGCAATGCACCAGGAGTTAGACCGAATGTTGGATGAAGACTTAGTGGAACCTTGCCAATCTCCATGGTCTTCCCCGGTAGTCATGGTTCGTAAGGGATCAGGTTATCGTTTCTGTATAGACTTTCGTAAGGTTAATGAAGTCTCTTGTAAAGATTGCTATCCTATGCCTAATATGACATCTCTCTTAGACGGACTTCGACAGGCTAGATATCTCTCCAAGTTTGACCTCAAGCAAGCATTTTTGCAAGTGCCCCTTGCCGACGAAACTAGTAAAGACATTACTGCATTTACAGTTCCTGGCAGAGGACTATCCAGGTTTAAAGTTATGCCCTTTGGGCTGACGAATTCACCTGCTACCTTTCAGAGGTTAGCCGATGCAATATTTGGACCCGAACTTTACCCTTACGTAGTAGTTTTTCTTGATGATATTTTGGTTTGCACACCAACTTTCAAACTGCATTTGGATATGCTAAGGGAAGTGTTCAGTCGCCTTAAAGCCTCAGGTCTGCGTATCAACCCGGAAAAATGTGAATTTGGTTGTAATGAAGTTAGGTACTTGGGCTATCTGGTTAATAGTGATGGCTTGAGTGTAGATCCAGATAAGGTTGGTTCCGTTACTTCGATTCCTCCTCCCACCAACGCTGGACAGCTCAGAAGATTCCTTGGAATGGCAGGATGGTATCGCCGTTTTATTAAAGACTTCTCTACAGTTGTCTCCCCGCTAACAGCTTTGCTTAAGCGTAACGCTAAATGGATCTGGTCAGAAGAGCAGGACGCTTCTTTCAATGCTCTCAAGTCAGCACTGACTGAAGCACCAATATTAGCTAGGCCAGACTTTAAACAGCCTCTTCAATTACAGACTGACGCCAGTGATACAGGTCTTGGAGCGGTCTTGACTCAAATACAAGACGGCGAGGAAAGAGTCATCGCTTTTTGTTCTCGTACCTTAAGTTCAAGTGAAAGGAATTATACCGTAACCGAAAAGGAATGCCTCGCAGTTCTGTTTGGTATCGAGAAGAATAGGCATTACTTGGAAGGTTATCCATTCACTGTAATAACTGACCACGCCAGTCTGAAGTGGTCACTGAACTTGAAAAACCCTTCAGGTCGTTTGGCTAGATGGGCTCTTCGCTTGCAGCCTTACAACTACAAGGTGGAATATCGAAAGGGGAAACTCAACACAGTGGCCGATGCCCTATCACGAATTGCTGCAATCACAGTATTGTCTACCAGTTCCGATCCTAATTCTTCTACCGATTCAGTTTCGACTTCAGGAACTTTCATAGCGACCGACGATTGGTATAATCAGAAATTTTATCGAGTCCAGAAGTTCCCAGAACTCCACCCTGGATGGTCGATAAAAGATGGACAGCTATTATACCATCGAAAGAATCCTTTGAAGGGAGAGCTAGAAGACCCCAGTGAGGAATGGAAAGTTGTCGTTCCTAGACATTTAAGGGGAGCAATAATATATGAAAATCATGATCTACCGCAGTCAGGCCACCTGGGGATAGATAAAACTGTTTCTAGGGTTAGTAGACTATATTATTGGCCTGGATTATACCGAGATATAAGCCAGTATGTGAGGCAGTGTGAGTTATGCCAGAAGGTCAAACCCAATAACACGCCACCTCGTGGGTTAATGTTCCCTCGCTATAACAAGCAGCCGTGGGAAGTGGTGTCAGTTGACATTATGGGTCCTTATCCTAGGAGTTCTAGAGGCAATGTATATCTACTAGTGTTTGTAAATTTATTTAGTAGATGGGTGGAATTATGTCCCATCAGAAAAGCTACCTCTTCGGTTATTGTAAATAAACTGAAATCCCGCATAATATACAGATATGGCGCACCGCATAAAGTAATTTCCGACAATGCGAAGAACTTCGTCAGTAATCTTGTAACTGAAGTGGCTAAGGAGTTTGGAATCAAGAGAGAAACTACTCCTCTTTACCATTCACAGGCAAATCCGACAGAACGAGCGAATCGGAATATCAAGCAACTTATCGTAACGTACCTAGGGAAGAAACACCAACGCTGGGACGAAAAACTAGGAGAGATCCAGTTTGCCTTAAATTCCGCCGTTCAAGATTCGACCAAGTTCAGTCCTGCCTTCTTAAATTTTGGTAGAGAACTGAGGCCTCTACATCAAGCTAACGACGATGATATCCTAGTGGCTGGCACAGACGAACATGCTGCTTGGGCCGCTAAAGTGGGCAGACTGCCTGAAGTTCATCATATAGCAGAGGAAAACTCTCTGAAGGCAAGTCTAAATCAGAGCAGTCGTTATAACTTGAGACGCCGAAAAGATCGTTTCCAACCGGGGGACCAAGTCTTAAAGATGAGGTTTCAGCTATCGTCGGCAGCTGATAAACTCGCTGCTAAACTGAACCCCAAATATGAAGGCCCTTTTACGGTTGTTTCCGTTACGAGTGGTGGATCCTGTAAACTGAGAGATGAAGATGGAAAGATAATAGGCTTATGGCATCCCTCAAAACTTAAATTATTTTATCCAACCCGACGGACTTAATCGCTGGAGGGGAGTGTGTAACGAGTATTCTTTTGTTTGCTAAATTCGTCCGTCAGGTGTCTCTATCTATCTGACCTCACTTAACTGAGGACCGTCATTCCATACGGATGTGTATAAGTGGGTTATATGGCCAAGTAATTGCCAAATTTAATTGTTTTACCTTATCGTATCTTTGCGGCTCAGCGTTGGTGGTGTTACGATATATATTATGGTTATGTTTTTGGAGTTGGCATTATGTTACCGTTGATGTATAATAATATAAGAATACAACATTTTTCTTTGGACAATAGTTTATTTGAATCAATTTGGACCTTGGACCGAAAACCCCGCAACCTGGTCACAGGTTCTATGAAATGCTTAAGACAAGGCGAGTACCACAGCACAGAGCTAGGCACGTTTAATGTCTTAAGTATGAAGAAGTCGTGTAATGGCCCATACTACACTGAGAAGAACAAAAGGAGTTGTAAGCTATACGATATACCATATTTAAGAACCAATGCCATCATCTAAATACACACAGAGTGGTGTTTAGAATTCTGGAAATGGTTCCGATGGTTTCAACAGATAGACTATTCTATTGATGAGGATATTGTGAAACCTATTTTGGTCTAAGAGGTACAACTGTGTGGGTACAGCCAAATTTCGAAACAATAAACTTCGGCAACCTCTTCATCCTAAATTCTTTAGAACAATAGTCAACGCCAAATGTCTAGTCATAAATAATAACCCACATCACGACCTTAGGAACCCTAATGTTTTAGGTTTCATAGTTTATCATTCATAGAAACTAATTTATCTTTCTAATCATTACCAGCACGAGTCCTTACTAACTTAGCTGTACCTGTAAGTATTGAATGTGTGAAAAAGCCATTCCTTTCCAGTTTTCAAGTTCTGACTTGCGGCTATAGTACCCTCAAACCTATTCTGAGCTGGAGTTCTACATTTCCCCCTCGAACGAAAAGATTGGTGCAGTCACACAAAAGACAGGTTTAATTGTTAAAACAATCCTACTAATATTATAAATGCGAAAGTTTGTATGTATGTCTGTCACTCTTTAACGCAAGAACTACTGAACGGATTTGGATGAAACTTTACAGTAATATAGGTTATACATCAAATAACACGTGGGCTACAACAAGGGCAGATTTAGGGGGGGGCACGGGGGCAGGTGCCCCCCAGACCGTTTTTTCTGAACTAAAGTTTTTTGTGTACTGTGGAGAATCTATTATAGTACATAATTAAAGGAAAATCACATGATCATAGTTGTTAAAATGACAGAAAGAACATAAGTGAAACTATTGTTTTGATATCGTACTATCTTACTAATATTATAAATGCGAAATTTTACAACTTCGATGATTTTGTGTAATTTGGTCATAGTATAACGATAAATATCAAGTAAGTCGGATAAAATTCTGCCCTCTGAGTAGCTTGCTCACGTGTTTCTTACTCGCAAAATCTACATACATCTAATCATTTCAGTTTTAATTTCTCGCTCCTGCCATACTACAAGTGAAATCGTTATACTAAGTAATACTTTTCAATAAATTCTATAACATTACATACTAATCCTGAACTGACACGAATAACAGTAAACTTCTGCCCGTCTCGTTTGTAAATCAGTGTCAGTGTATGTTTCACGGCTGTGCTGATCCGTTTGTGACGAAATTTGATATGGATTATCTCAAGCCTGGGGAAGGACATAGGCTTCTTTTTATCAACACACCAAACAGGCGAAGTTTATATAAAACTGTAACCTGATTGACTAACGCAACCAGCGGTCAACCCACAGCAGAAACCACTGAACTTCGCATCTTGAAATTTGCAGATAGGTTCTTTTTATAATTTAATAAAGAAATTTGGATAATTCCACCCCAAAGGGTTCCCCCCTTAATATAATAGGGGTTCAAAAATTGTATGGAATCCGTCAGTTTTGAAGTTAGATATCTGAAATTTTGGATGTACGAGTAACTTATAGTTACTGTCACGAAACTTTATGTGGCAGGCCAAATTACATGCGAGCGAAGATAGTAATTTATTTTAAAAAACCCAGTAGATCCTTCAGTACATGAAGGGTGTTGAATTCAAAAGTTGAGACTTCCCTTTGTCTTTGGAAACGGTCGGTGATTTCAGATGAGATTACGCTTTATAGGACCTGGGTTATACGAAAATAGTATTTAGATCTCAGAGGTTCGATAGACGACTGAAAAAAGAATACATAATTTATCTCCCACAGCATATCTATAACTCAGGACCAATTCATTAAGCAGCATTTAAAAAAAAAAACCTGTACCACTACAAACCATGAAGGATCTGGGGTTCAGTACATGATAGAGACTGTACTGTTTCATGGACAACGGTTCTGCAAGGAGGTGACTTGTCCTAGGTCACGCTCGGCCGCCAGATTCCCCCCCCCTTATTTTGGGTACCCTGTTTTTATCAGCCCCATTACAAAACCCATAATTCTAATCATATTTGCACCCCTGGAGAATAAGAGGATAAGTCCAGTTTTGTCCACAGTGAGACATTGTATTGAAGGAAGCGGAATCGTGTCATTCTCTCATTTTTATGGCTTCAAATGGAGTTGTAAGCAATGACCCCATTTCATGATAATGCCTGACTTAGCTACTTATGCACTATGAGAATAACACGATTCCTTTTTCCATGAACAAGAAACTTATTTTGGACAAAATTCGTCTTAACCACTTATTCACCGGGGCTTCAGATATAATCATTAATTACAGAAATGCCTCTTCCAAAGACAGCGAAGTTTGGTATTTGAGTATTAGTTTAGGCACTATATTATGAAATAGTATATTAAAATAAATACTGAATTAAATCATTATTCACGTCAAATTTAACATAACAGGACTGAATAATAGTTTTGGATATATCATCCCGAATATGTCTAAACAGTTTTGTTGGTCGCGTACAATGAAAAATTGGGCATTGTTTTCAAATTAGAGAAAATATCAATAAAACGAAAGTTTTTTCGTTATCTGCTACACAACCGGAATTCTTTGTTCAAGGCGTGGCTTATTTACCTAGAGGGTTGGGCACCCCTTTTGTTTCTCGTGTAATGGCCGTTATCATTTGACACCAGGTATAACAAAGCAAGTTTGGTAGTGATACCTCAGCGCTATCATTAGTATGTATGTAAAAATAACATTTAAAGTGTATTTGATATTATTGTTTAGTATTAAGGGCAAGTACTGCCAATGGCTATTATTGCCCAAATAACTATACCAAAGCCGATTAATTATTTTATTTTAATACCATATGTCACATAACATTGTACAATTATATTATATTTTAGCGATTTATTATTTTGTTTTATTTATTTTATACCAGCCAGCATGGCTATTAAGTTATAATTTTACAGGTGACCTGCTACCATCATGTGTTTTGCTTTCAATATGAATTTACATCATTTCTGCTTAAAATATCAAATTATAATTTGCATTAAAATATATATAAGACCGTGGAAAAATTCCAACGAAAAGCCTTTAAGTCTCCAAAACTAAAAACAGAAATTGAAAATATCTGTCCAATATTTCGCCTATTCAGGTATCCTCAGGGTAGAAAGAGAATAACAGCAAAGCAAAACATGAATAATGCACCCAAGAAACATCCTATCACCTCCAAAGGCTCAAATCCAACAACTGAATCATAAGGAAGGTCACTAGACCCCAGCTGGATAAGGTTAGATAAAAAACAGCTGATCAATACTTCAGAAATTGAAAATTCAATATACACCTACCAAACTTCAAAAAGCACAACAGGAAAATAAAATAAATAAAATAACAGTAATAAACAACACAAAAAAAAACATAAGACAAAAGACCATATGAAAAAAAGAAATTATCATGAAACCAGTGGACTTATGGCTATTCCACAAATTATATTAATATGGAAAAGGGAAAGGAGAATTTCTGAAGTATTGATCAGCTGTTTTTTATCTAACCTTATCAAACTGGGGTCTAGCAACCTTCCTTATGATTCAGTAGTTGCATTTGAGCCTTTGGAGGTGGTGGGATGTTTCTTGGGTGCATTATTCATGTTTTGCTTTGCTGTTATTCTCTTTCTACCCTGAGGATGCCTGAAAAGGCGAAATAATGGACAGATATATTCAATTTCTGTTTTTAGTTTTGGAGACTTAAGGGTTTTTCGTTGGAATTTTTCCACGGCCTTAAAATGTATGTAAGGTCTCTTTATACCTATCTCTTTTCAATATTTATACAAATATATGTATTAGTGAACTCGTATACATTATATTTATATATACTATACGTTCCATAAAGTGGTGACCCCAACGATTTATTCTTCAAGGGGAAAATAAGTTTATAACTGCATTATGCTGATATTATTAATAAACTTTAATACACTATTAACATATCTATAGCCCGGTTGATAATCGGTTAATTCGAATTTTATCCTAAATGAGTTTATTGTATTTAGGGAAGCCAAACCGTATTATTTTCTTAGAATAAGTGGTTAAGTCACGCATTGTCTTGAAAAAGAATTATTACTTATATTACAACTCCATAACAAACCAAAACTACGAAAATGATGGGATTCCGCGTATCTCAATAAAGTTAACTGTATCCGGACAAAATTCGACTATCTCTTTATTCACTGGGGCTGCAAATATATATTAATAATATTAATTCAACACCTCAAAAATCTGCAGAGTTATGCCACATCTTTCCATCCCCAGATTAGCTAGCGCGATCTCGGACAAAACATCTCCCTCCACAACCGTTGAATTAGAAACAGTACAGTCGCTACCATATACAGAACCCAAGTTCTTTCATGGGTCGGAAAGGTACAAGTTTTTTGTTTTTTTTAAGAAAGTTATAATTATTATTTAAACACTACAAAGTAACAGTAGACATTCCTCCCTCCAAGTGTTTTATAACAAGTAACACGGAAAGTTAGTTCAAAAAACACTTTTACATACCAATTATCTTCCAGGGGAGACCAACTCACCTCTTAACAAGCAGCGATCGCATGAGACTAAAATATAAAACCGCGTCCACGTGGGATCGGATCACGCGCGAGTCAGTATCAGCTTTAGTGAGCCATAGGTACCTTCATGATTCATAATTTTATTTATGTTCTTATTATTTCTTCACATAATGTTATAGGCTGTAATCGACTTCTAAATATTCATCGAAATGAGTGAAAAATTAATGGGACTTTTCAAAACCAAAGTATTAATAAAGTTGATCCTATGTGGTCTTAAGGTATTCGAAAATAAGATATTTAGTAGATATCCGGCCTAAAAAGGGAAGTTCACTAGATAATTTAGGAAAATACACAACGCGGAATTGCAGAATATGCACCCGGATAATATAAGATAAGTGCATTGCGAAGGTTGAGATGGGCTTGAGAGTTGTTTGGCATAGTAACGAACGAAAGGCTACACCTACATTGGATCCGATTCGGTGCGACGTGTTCACATACGATGCTGGGGTGTATACATTATACATATTTTACTATACATGTATATTATGTAATATAAATAATCTTAATTTTATAAATTTAAAGAACCAAATGTTATAACTCTCGATATATTTCAGTCATTTGGTTTGCTAGCGACGTCTCATCGTATCACAGCGGATCTAATGTAGGTGTAGCCTAACTAAAAGGTTGATAAGCGATGAGCCGACTAGTAAACGCCTGAGGGATTTACCGAGGCTTAAGTTGGAGGAAGGAAGTTGTCCATGGATGTAAGTTGCTAAGCAGGGAACGGTGGTATCGGCATCGAGCATTTAGGTCTGCTAAGTCTATCATTATTATTGGTATTATCATCTATTTAATATTAATATTAATTGCGTAAAGCTATGTCTGAATATATTTCAGATATAACTTTGTTATATTGTTTTATTTATTACTAATAAAACAGGATAATCATAAACATTAATCACTAAAAAAAACGAATTAAGGAAATAGCCCAGACATAGGAGGTAGTGTTTCCTATAGTCATTTTCCTAAAAAAAATGTATAACAGATAATTATCTAAAATCGGTTTATGCTAAAATGGATGTGTGCAGAAGGCTACATCCGAATGCATCAGGTAATATATTAGCAATTCAGACATCCAAAAAAACCGAAGATTGCACGATACATAAGCTTATCTATCTAGTCCATTTGGAACACGAAGGTTTAGAATATGTGTCGCTATCATGTACCTGAGTCGTGCTGAGGGTTCATTGAACCTCCAAGTTGATTCATGACGTGAAATCTCTTATCCTCTGAGGCTCAACATATGTTTGTATATCCAGTAGTGGTAGCTGATAATAGAGGCAGGTCCATTTTTTTTTATATAAGCTCAAACAAATATTGAGTGGTAACGCACAGGGTAAAGCCCTGACAGGATATGCCGATAGTTCTGGGTTTAAATACGGTTAAGTAGACAAATTATTTAATTTGTTAACAGCGTGATCTGAAGACACTACTGTGGCTCACCCAGCCTTATAAAGTGGGTACCCTTACTAGGGGAGAAAAGGGACTATGTACTGAACTCAAGAGCCTTCTTGGGTTGTAGTAATACAGGTTTTTTTTTAGTTCAAACCAAGAAATAATAAAAGTAGTTTCTTGGTTAATCTTTTTAAGTCAATAATAATACATAAAACGCATCACTACCTTTTAAAAACAAACTATTTTTATAAGGATGATTAGGAAACTGGATCGAAATAGAATGTTCAGTCTTCACTGAAATAATAAAATATAGATAGAACAGAACAAATAAAATTTATCTGATACCAAACCAAATACACTGTAATTAACTGTTACAATATTTAGGCACCTCCAGACAGTGTTGGGAACATTGTTAATCCTACAAAAAATATCCTTATTACCAAGTTATTGCATATTAGATAATGTTATTACCAAGAATATTAGTGAGAGGAGTGGCTCAGTGGTAGAGTACTGAGTTACCATGCCGGAAATCCTGGTTCAATTCCCGCTGCAGGCCATGATTTTTATTTAGTCTGTTTGCAGAGGGAGATGGATCATATAGGATCTAGGACCCTCCTGGGGCCCACCCAGCCTCTATAAAATATTATAAAAATAGGGTACCCAAAATAAGGGGGACAAATCTGGCGGTCGAGCGTGACCTAGGACAAGTCACCTCCTTGCAGAACCGTTGTCCATGAAACAGTACAGTCTCTACCATGTACTGAACCCCAGACCCTGCATGGGTTGTAGTGGTAAAGGTTTTTTTTTTTTTTTTTTTGTAACCAAGGATATTACATAATCAGACACCTCATCATAATAACATACGCCAGTATTCTCAATAGTTATAGGAGAATTCCGTTCGAAAATATTTCCTACTATTCTTGATTGAGTGGAAAATAGTTGACTGGAAGATCTAATGTGGGATACAGATAGTCTGGGGGTGCAGTCAAAAAACACTAAATAAGACAAACTTATTTATTATAAGTGCCGACGTTTCGACCTACGTTGTAGGCCATCTTCAGGGCTATGAAAGAAAAACAAACAGAACAAAAATCACTATAATAAATATTGCAATACCGAGAAAGAATATAATAACATAGAAATTGAAAAGTAATGAAATTAGTGATGAACATAATATTAAGGGTATATATGAATAAAAGATTACAAGAGTACAAAAAGGTGGTAATGGCAAGTAAAGATAGAAAAAAGGGGGAGACGAACAATAAGATACAAAATGAACGTAAAGAAAAGGTACAAATGTAAAAAGGTGAGATATGAAGGTATGGAAATCTAGGTTAAGTTACAGGTGATATATAAAATATGTAAAATGGTAATTTACTAGTAGTATGTTATATAAGTAAATATGTGTTAAAATAAATACAAAATATGATGTAAAATGTAGATACTAATTCCCATACTTCATATCTACCATCCCATACTTTTACTATCTACATTTAACATCATATTTTGTATTTAATTTCATACATATTTACTTATATAACATTCTATTAGTAAATTACCATTTTACATCTTTTATATATCACCTAAAACTTAACCTAGATTTCCATACCTTCATATCTCACCTTTTTACATTTGTACCTTTTCTTTACGTTCATTTTGTATCTTATTGTTCATCTGCCCTTTTTTTCTATCTTTACTTGCTATTACCACCTTTTTGTAAACTTTTAATCTTGTATTATATTCATCACTAATTTCATTACTTTTCAATTTCTATGTTATTATATTCTTTCTCGGTATTGCAATGTTTTTTACAGTGATTTTTGTTCTGTTTGTTTTTCTCTAATAGCCCTGAAGATGGCCTGCAACGTAGGTCGAAACGTCGGCACTTATAATAAATAATTTTGTCTTATTTAGTGTTTTTTTGACTGCACCCCAAGACTATCCATATCCCACAATTCCCTATTATTCGTTGATTAACATATTATTTGAGGCGTTCAGGATCAAAAGTAGATACCTCCCAAATTTCGAAAATTGCCTATACTCAAGGAATTTTTTTTGAACGAAACTTTGCCATTTTTAGTATTCTTCAAGTTTTATTTTGTTTGTTTGTTCATTTAACGTCACTTTATGCTGCTATGGCTAATCGGACGATGCTACAGTGGGAGCTCTAAATTTTGACTATCCAGGTTTTATTAGGATAGGGATTTTTAACGAGTACCTGACATCATACAGGTTCGGGACCCCCGTTTAAAGCCCCTTCCAAAGGACGGCGTAACTAAGGATTTTTTACTCCCTTTAAAAAATCCTAGGGCCACCTGCCGGGCTACGAACCCGCGATCTTGGGTTTAGTAGTTTGTTACGCTAACCACTAGACCACAGGTCACCCCTTTTCAAGGGCAATTCTGCTGCGTAAATTGCTTCTAGGCGTATGGAGGAAGATTTAATATTTAATATATATTAAGAAAGTTTAATATTTTGTTTTAGACGTTCCTAGTAAGCTGATATGCCAATTCCATTACTAGTTTCTGTAGTGTTGAGTTGTCTTAAATACTATCCACTCTCCTAAATACTACAATGATCTCGACAATGGACGGAACTTTAATAATATTATTATAAAATTAAGTAATCAAAACGTTAATAAGTAGAAAGAAAGCAACAGCTGACTTTATAATGAGTGATTTCGAAAAAGAAGATATGCTACAAAATATTACGGTATACACATCACGCTATTCCTCACACCGTGCATTACGTTACATCACTTAAAGCCATCTACCCTGTCTAGTCTATTTTACTTTTGGATAATTATTGCACAAAAAACGTTTATTAATTTGTATATAGGTGCACTATATATTTTTTTTATCAATACCGTAACGAGCATAGAAATAACTACTGAAGAGAGAAGACAAGCAGAGACCACAAAAATTATTGACAACTTGCTCTTATCTCCTCCAGTAAAGAATTATTTTTATCACTTCCACTCTTATTATTTCTCTGAGCCCTAAATCTGTATTTATAAGATTTTATTTTACTAACACAGTTCTGGTAAAATGAGCTAAGCATGTACAAAAGAGCGATTTTTCACAATCGTTTGTTATACACAAAAGCGTTATACCTGATTATAATTCGTAAGTAAAATATTTGATATAGCAAGTTATTAAAAAAATACTTCAATAGATATATTTTTTAAAGAAAAATATCAACTTGTTTTGACTAGAAGCGAAGTTTGGGTATTCATTTTATCAGTTCGGGCTGGTAGAGAGCCACTTGGTTGCAAGTAAAATACTCGACTATCATAAGCAGCTTCAATATCGAATAAAGTTGAAACAATCTGGTTAAAAAGATGATAAAAAAAAAAGAAGTATGATGTGAAGAAATTACTGCTTTAATAGATTTATAGTAATATGATATTAAGCATATGTCCTTACATAGCGATACTTGTGCGCGTGAATGTCATAAAAAGTCAAAGTTTATACAAATAACTGTTGGGCAAGATGATTGGCCGATATCGCGCTCAGTCGACAGATTTTCCTCCCAATTAATTACAGTCTAAATTGATGGTCTGCCAACTGCCAAAAGATGGTCTCGATCGAATAGTATCAATCCCCGGAGGTTAACAAAGTGAAAAATTTATCTGCCACAACCGGATTTGAACCCGGGACCTTCAGCATATCAATTCAGCACTCTACTGTCTACATACCGAGCTGTAAATCTTATTCAATATATTCTTATATTGAGAGATATTGGAGTATGTTGCGAGATATTTAAATAATAATAAGGAATCAAATTATTAAGTATGTGAAAGCTTATTTTAGTACTAGAATTATTTATTTCTTATATTAAAGTAATCCATAAATATCAAAATTACTGTCACTATTTTAAGAATAATGATTATATTAAGTTTTTATTAACGGTATTGTCGCCTGTTCGAAAACTCATTAGCAGTGGGAAAGAATGGCAGTAATTATGATGGTGAGGTATCCACGAAGCTTCTGGGCAACTAATAGCCAACAACCTAGACCCAGGAAGAGTGGTCTTCCTCATCGACCTCCAAGCAGTAATAACTGCACTTGCTAGCAATGCCTCTACTGAATGCTTCAGAACCATTCAATGTCGCACCAGACTGCCGGAACTCATATTATCTGGATGGACAGTAACCCTACAATGGGTGCCCAGCCACATAGGAATTACTGGGAACGAAAGAGCCGATATTAAGGCCAAGCAGGGAGCTGAGTCAGACCACTCCGACATTCCGCTCACTCTCACTCAAGCCAAACGCTTGATAGATATCACCGTCGCCATCGCTACAAACGCAACTCTTAAGACCCTGAGCAGTGGCAAAAAGTGGGAGAGTCTTTCCACCGATGGACCAATCCCAAGGGAGCTAGAAAGAAGAGAATCTGTGGCACGGTTCCGTTTGGCCAAGGGATATGATTACTTGCAAGCCCATCTCCACCGCATTGGCCTCACTGCCGATGAAACCTGCCCATTTTGCAATCTTGCAAGAATGGACAGCGAACACCTACCAAACTGCCAGGCTCTATCGTGCCCGGCTGATGACATCATAAATCGTTACTGGGAGGCTCGAAGTCGAATGGTTGAGGAACCACGTACGGGCGTTGGATAAAGAAAGAAAGAAAGTTTTAATAATAAATGAAATATTGATACTTTGATAACACAACACACAAGGGGTCAGATGCATAAGGAAGTAGAGGTTACAAACGATCCTAAACGATGCGTCAGTCACACCTGTTCATACGGATGCTGACAAATTACATGGACCGTCAGCCACATCTGATGACTAACAGCGACCCATCATTCAATTTATTCAATAAGCTTTAATTTAATAAATTTATAAAAAGTAATTGTTTAATAAATGGTGTTCCAGGAGGAAGTGCGGGTAATTTAGGGATGAACAGTCTATCAAACATCCAGTTCAGTGCCACAAACCCCAATATTCTTTTTTAAGGAGTTATCGAGATACAATTTTTAAGTGGTTGTCCCAAAAAAAATCCTTATTTCATTATTAACAATATTCGTTTCCTAATGTTTACCAACATTTTTGTACAGTCGATAAAAAATTGATTTGCAATAATAATAATAATCGCAATAATTTGCATGGTAACTCAGGCCATCATAGTAGCCAAAACCACAATTAACAAGCAAGAATAACTTACAGAAATACTGGATAGGATCTTGGCTCATAGAATAAATTTTGTAATCGGCCTTGAGTTTATAGTTTACAGCATTATTACATCAGCTTTTCAAGGACATAATCTATTATTTGATAACAAAGTGGTATTTAGGATTATGGGAGGTTATATCCGCAGCCCCAGTGAATAAGTGATTAAGTCGAATTAGGTCCAAAATGAGTTTCTTATACTTAGGGAAGCGAAATCATGTTATTTTTTAAGTTGTTGTTTGTTCATTTAACGTCACTTTTTTCTGCTATGGCTAATCGGACGATGCTACATTAGGAGCTATAAATTTTACTTATCCAGGATTAACTAGGATAGAGATTTTAACGAGTACCTGACATCGCACAGGCTCGGGACCCCTGTTTAACGTCCATTTCGAAGGACGGCGTAACTATTTTTTACTCCCTTTAAAAAATCCTAGGGCCACCTGCCGGGCTACGAACCCGCGATCATGGGCTCAGTAATTTGTTACTACACCACAGGTCACCCCTTTCTTTTTTAAGTTAATAAGTGGCTAAGTCAGACGTATGCTTGAACTAAAACACCATTTCAAACCAAAAACTACGAGAAAGAGACAATTTCGCTTCCCTCAGTACAACGAACTCTGTAACTATTTTGGACAAAATTCGAGTTAACCACTTATTCACAAGGACTGTCAAGGAATTACAATTTTAAACATGACGTTTTTAGCTGAGAATATTTTTAGGTCTTAAAAAAAACTTTCTTAAAAATTGTTTTGATGTAGTTAACTGATCTTTACGTAGTTTTTTTGCACTGATTTTAAAAATGGCATTGGTTTTTTTTTTCTGTCCCCTAAGGCTTGCCTACAAAATAAAGTTGAAGTTTTTGGAAAAAGTACAGAGAACGGAAAATTTTGGATTTGTTTTTATTATTTTAACATAAGGTACCTTTATTTTACCTTGTATTTATACTTTTTTAAGAGGGAGGGGTGGTTTCTGTGACTATGAATTTAACACCACTTTGTTAATGGCTAGTTGGACGATGCTGCAGTAAGAATTCTAATTTTTGCCTATCCTGGTATAATTCGGATAGGGGTCTTTAATGAGTACCTGACACATCATAAACAAAGGATCGCCGCAGGAAAATAAATATTTTTTTCTTAAAGATTTGTATGTTATATGTATAATACATATATTACAGTACAGTATATTGTACATCTTTAAATTGAAAAATTAACTATGGAGACACTGAGCGTCTCGTAGGCAACACTAAAAATTAAATAATACAAGACTACCTAGACGCTTGTGAGTGGTAGACCAAGATCTGTAGATGGTATCTATTAGATTTGTATCTCTGACCTTTTTCCGTTTATCTCTTGGTCGGACAGGAGGGATGGATGTGCAAGGGTTAAAGTAATTTAAATATTTTACTGAGATAGTTGAAGGCTATATGTTTCTTTTTCATCACAAAAAATACTTTATCATTTCAATAATTTTATATTTTAATAAATAGGAATAATATAATTTGTATTTATTTATAATAAAAAATTGACCCGATGGATTTACTAGTTGTTACACTTGTAAATTGTTACAGTTGTACTTAGGTGTCAGTTATGTGAGTAGTAAGTGAGTAAGCTACACCGGGCCTCCTCGACAACCCTGAAGAAGACCTGCAATGTGGGTCGAAACGTTGGCTCTCTAACCCATTACGTTCCGTAGGCCCCATTGGGGGATCACAACCTTTTTTATCTTTGTCGATTACCAGAATCAATAGTTTTGTAAACATTTCTCCCAACTTAAATTTTTGACCTCCACCTAGACCATTTTCTTTCATAGCCGGATTTACTATTTTTTGTTTTATTTTGGAGCACCTTATCTATGAACTCAATGAATCAGTTTTATTTATGTATCTCATAATATGCTCTCATGGTTTAATTTTTAAAAAACGCTATGCGGTTTAATAATAAAAATATTGTAGTTTAAAGATAGCTTATGATATCAATCCTCTGTAATATTTCCAACTTACAGACTCGTTGATATCAGTGATAAAAGCAATTTTATTATCCCGGCATAACTATTGGCTAAACAATTAATAATAATAAGAAATGCTTTTCTTGTTTTCTTTTGTAAACCAATAGGAAAAAGGCCAACAGTTTATGTTTCTAAAATACTGAAGAAAAAAACCGATCAGTCAACGTTTCGCCAATTCAGCCATCATCAGAAAACACACCAGAGGACAAAATACAGCACATCTCATGCCAACAGTCAAAACAGACACATAAAATATAGAAATCTAATATAGGAAGGAAAGGGACGAACAGCTGGGGAGGTAATACAAACAGTTGATCTACCGAAGTAACAAAAATCATCCAACCAAAAAAAACAACAGAATAACCGTATATATGTAAGTAAAGATAAATAAGATTTATTTAGGATAATTTAAAATGCTTAATGTTTCAGAATATTTAAATTTTTACTAAATTTTAAATCTGTTTTATAATTAACAGTAATATCGAAATTCTATGCAATAGCCATATCCTCAAATAACTTAGAGACTTAAGGCTTTATTTTCAATTTTTCTACTGCATCTTATTCACAATTTACACCTCTTTTTGTTGTTATAAATATGAGGAAAGAAAAAAATATATCTTAATGTTACTTTTCTATAACTAATCCACAAATATTAACCACCAACATGAAAAAACCTGTTAGGTGCCTAATATAAGTTTCTACATAATTCAAGACTTTTGATATAACCTAAATATGATGTGATAGGCTTATTAACGTAATATATGTATTGATTACCAAAACAGCACCAAAAAATCATTACGAATTCAAGCATGAGTTCCAAATGATTCATACTACGAGTCACAATGCGACACTTTTTAGAAGCTTTATGAAGGAAAAGTGTTTACGCAGGTGTGTTTGGTTGGAGGAACTATGGCAACTGAGAACAGCCACTAAGGAAGATAATGATATTCATTTATTCAACACAAAAAGCCCTTTCATCCGGCGGCCAGGATGGACTCCCCCTACTTCGGATAGTCTGGGGACTTAACATTGAAGTAGCGTCACGAAGAAGATAGTAATCAAAACGAAACAGAACAAGGGTAATACGATAACTAGGGAGATAAAATAAGAATAAAAAACTAAGTTGATGTTTACTCAATTATCGTGTAATTAAAAATTTTTTTTTTATTTTTATTTAATTCAATGATATTTACAACTATAATGGTATTATATCAAGTAAATGTGCAAAAATGTAGAATATGACATGAAAACACTTGTGGAGAAACTACCCATCGATAGCACTCCAATAAAGTTCTATAGTAGATGATCTCGAGGCCATCTTCTTTTCAGGCGCCTCGGAGGGTTATCAGGAATAGTATGGGAAGCAAGCTGAGAGACTAGCGGATTCAAGTGCGTATGGAGCTTGTTATGGAAGGATAGGTATCTAGTTTGGGCCAAATCAGTAACATATGGGATATTAAGACCATGATGGATGAGTTTGTTTGTGACATAATAAGGAGCATTGAGGATTTTACGAAGGATTTTGGATTGCAAGGATTGGATACGAGATGAATTGGATGGTTTAGTAGAGCCCCAAAGCTCAACTCCGTATGCCCAAATAGGTCTGATGACTGTCATGTAAATAAGTCTTTTGTAATTAATTGGTAGCTTAGAGCGTTTGTCCAGTAAGTGTTGAAGTAGGCGAAAACGTCGAGCAGTTTCTTGTCTTTTCAGTCTTGTATGAGGATTCCAAGTGAGACGTTTATCCAGATGGAGTCCTAGGTAACGTATCTGTTCGACAGGGTTCAGTGGTGTATTATTAAACGATACAGTAGGACAGGAATTCGTAGGTTTACGACGAAGGGTGAAGGTAATTTGATGGGATTAATTAAAAAATAAACATTTATTTTTTTTTTTTATTTTTTTTTTTTTTATTTAATTTAATGATATTTATAACTATAATGGTATTAGAAACATTTATTTAAATTTCAAAGGGAGCGAGGTAGTTCAGTGGTAGAGTCCCGAGTTACCTTACTGATGGTATCGGGTTCAAATCCGGCTGTGGCATATAATCTATTCAATCTGTAAACATCGGTCTGTATGATCTGGAGGTCAATCAACATCTATAAGGTGGATACCCTAAACAGGGGAAAATTGCCATTATACCATTTTAATTACCAAAAGTAAGTTCCTACTAGTTAAGCCCGATGGATACACAGACCAACAATGAGAATGGTCCTCCAGGTTTGCTGGAAGTGTGGCGTATGTTAGAAAGCTCTACCCACACATTTTTTCATTTAAAAAAAAAAAAAATACCATACTTGAGTGAAACGTATAAAACTCAACGACATTTGTAACATGTCGTAATTCCCTTAAAATTTCAAACAGTTAGAACTCAAACAATTACTACAAGTTCAAACAGGATAGAAATAAAAAATGAAGTCCAAAATTAATATATCATTAAAAAAAAAATGCTGGAAAAGGAATAACAGATATGATAAAAGTCGTTTAAATTTAAAGATTCAACCAATACAATTGCTATTGAAGTCTTACCTAAAAAATACCAATTTTTGAAAAGTGTCGTTCTTTTGAAAGAGAACACGGAAACTTTAATCTCCGCTATTAACATAAACTCTGATAAGAGGTACGCCTATCTTAGTTCAACAAACCTTTTGTCTGTACGCATAATCTAATATATAGAAAGTATAAAATAATCTCTGTATATTTTTTATTTTAGACAACTCGGGGTATTTTTTGGGATATTAAAGTGTGAGTTTTGAATTAGCACTTATTTAGCATAACATCCTGCTATGGCCAAGATCTACAGTGGCAGTCTTTTGGTGATATTAGGATCTAAAAAGGGAGTGAAAACGCTTGATTATGCCATATTTCGGAAGGGACTTAAATTGGGGTATCAAGTACACTTTAAAATATATATATCCTAAATTACTCCTAGGCAGTCAAAATTTAGGACTACCAACACTGCAATAGCAGTATAAAGTGACGTCAAATGAAAACACAAACAAATTCCACTAGAGCCAAAAATAAAATTAAGAAGTGAAAAATTTTCAGCGATGAAAGATGGCAGCCATGTTTGTTTACAATGCGATTCGATACACTCTCTCAAGGCTCTAGACTTCCCACGAGCAGAATCAATTATTAACGGGATCCAGAGCACGGGCGGCTGTGACATCTGTCACGTCGTTTTACTACTAATTAATTTTAATTACAATAAGCTAAATAATTAATTAACCTCTTAAGTACGCTATAAATCCAATTTGAATGTTTTATTACTCGGATATAAATTATTATAATTTTAACAGCTGTCTAGAGTAGAACCGTATCATAATTCTAATTATATTCAAAATCTCTTTAGATTTATTCTAAATAGGCAATTAAAAATATATTAAACTTGATATATTTCAAATTGAAAGCAAAGATTCTTGTATCACGCAGTAAAACATTAATTTTGCAACCGTTAAAGCGGATATTAATAAACTTCGTAATACATGCCATATAAATAAAATTAAAATTTTCTATTCTGGATAAATATATTACTTTTAAAATAAATATTTATTTACTATTATTACAAGGACAAATGCCAGAGGGAAACAGTAAATCGATCCAAATCCATAAAGCAATAGTAATAAATAATTTATACATAGTAAAATGGAGTTTGAGGGAAAAACACGGAAGACTACTTGAGGCTGAAATTGGCGGAATCGTTGTCAACAACCGTTGAACTAGAAATAGAAATGTCACTGCCCAAATAATGAACCCCAGACCCGAGATACATGGATTAAAGTTATATTATACTCATGAATAAATGTCTCTATCACGTGCAGAATCAAAAACCTTTCATGGGTTGTAGTGGTAGAGGATTTTATGTAGTATTTAAGTATTATTAGAAACAACTTTACTTTAGGAGAACCGTATAATTACAAATTCATAAATAACAACAATAATAATAGTTTCGCGTTACTGGTACTAAAATAAAAATTAAACTCGATCATAAAAATGCGTACATTAACTAAGATAGAAACACAGTTATAAATATGTATATAAGTGTTTGTAAATATTAAATAAAAGGTTGAGAAAAGGTGATGCCAATAAATTTAACGTTAATACTGTTTTTATTCATCTGAAAATGGCGAACAAAATAGAATTTTGTTAAATGATGATATCTGTGACAGTTTGACCAAGTTGGTGTTTCACAAACATAGCTGCGGTTGGCTCAAGTTGAGAGGTTTCCCAGGAAGGTCGCACATCTCTCCATTGATTCATTTCAAAACCCACACGGTTCGTGCTATTTAAACTGAGTCACAATGAGTCAATTAAGCAGATAAAAACTAAATTAGTACCCATTTCAAACACTTATGATAATAAGAATTAAAGGTAACACACAGATGTAATATTCCCCATTATCTGTCAAAACAGTTTCTAAGACAACGGCCGCGCAAGGTGGTGATTTCTCTGAGACCACGCCCAACCACCAGGTTTATCCTCAAATTGAGGGTGCCCACTCTGTATTCTGTGAACTCACCAGAAGCTGGGTGAGCCCCAGGAGGGTCTGTAGATCTCGGGATGTTAACTGATTAAATAATTTATGGCAGTACTTTAGTTAGAACAGTAGGAACATTTTATAATATAGACACGGGATGTTACTAAAATGAGTAAAATTGTTATAACGATATTATTTGTCATACTCGTATATGTTAGATTTTTTTTTTGAAGATTTTCTAACAAAATTTTGCAAATTAATAACCATTTCTCAATATTGCTGGGCAAGATTTCAAGAAACGTCTATCAATGCAAGGGCATAATCTTTGAACTTTTAAAATCTAATTCAAGGTGGAGCTTTGAACACTTTTTAGGCCCACAAAATTCATATATATCAAATAAATATATGTTTTTTATTCTTTTAAAATATTCCAAGTAATGAAAACAAACGTATTAAAAAAATACATAATTGTGCATCTATATATTTAAAAATTCACATTATGATAAAAAATGTAAAAGGCATTATGTAATAAGCCTCAGTTTTTCCTATATGCCACATATGTATTTGTATACATATGTTACATGATAGCTGTTAAAAATGTTTGAAGATTAATATTTTTTCTCATTATTGGTTGACAATAGTTCAAGAATTGTCTATCGATCTCTGGATACATTTTGCACTCACTAAGACATGCTTAACTTCCAACTAAACAGTTAGTTGCACCAGCAACAGGATGAGTTAATATCTATGGTCCTAGTGAATAAGTGGTTAAATCGAATTTTCACCAAAATGAGTTTCTTGTACTTATATTTTTGTAGGGGTTAAGTCAGTCATTGGGTTGAAAGGGAGTTATTTTTTATAATAAAAAACCAGTTTGGGCCAAAAACTAAAAGAATAACACGATCCAACCCCACTCAATCCATTAACTTACTCAAGACAAAATTCGACTTAATAACTTATTCGGATCAGCAGGCTTCGTTGGGCTGGTAATGTACAAAGGATGACTAAAGGTAGCATTCCCAAGAGGATAATGAACCATGCACCAGTGGGAAAAAGAAAAGTAGGAAAACCCCGGACAAGATGGTTAGACCAGGTTGGAACGGACGCGATGCGGCTGGGGGGCGTTGAGCTGGTGGACGATGGCCAGGGACAGAGACTGCCGGAGACAATTTCTTCTGGAGGCCAGGGCCCGGACTGGGCTATAGAGCCGAAGATGTATGTATGTAATAACTTATTCACCGGGGCTGCTAATATAATCTCTATAGTTTTCAATAGTTCTTGGAGGTTGGCATTTCAGAAAGTATATATGTCGTTGAAAAGGTGATGAAATAAACCAACTTTTTGTCATTGACTCAAGGCCGTAGTTGCAAAATGTATTCCAAGAGGCCAATATTCATTTGAGTATTTCTGAAAGTTATCCTAGTAAAAAGATCCACGAGATTTGTTAGTTTTTAAAAGCTGATGTTTTTAAACAAGATTTCTCGAAGCTTGTTTCATTCCCATCAACCATTCAATTTCCAACTGCAAAAACGTCGTTAACGAGTCTGATATAAACGACGATTGAGCCAAAGCTATACTTACGAGTGCCAGATACAACCCTGTGATCATTTATACAGAAGCAGGGGGCGAGGTAGGAATGCAATATTAATGAGCTGTAGCCCTTGGCACCAGTGGCCCCGAAGGTTTGCATGTCCAGGCCAGGCTAGCGTGAGCGATACAGATCGGTGCTTATCACAGAGGTAATTAACAATAAAATATTTAATTTCCGACAGGGCCATAAATTGAGGCTAGACATTAAGGGGGTGTGTTCAATTTATAACGAGTAACCAGCACAGCAACAATCAACGGAGAATAAACAATTTTAAAACTGCTCACGAGCAATACCAATAATGCCTCTATTTCTATTTTGGTATAAAAAAATTGAAGAAATAAAGGAAGTTTCTAAAAGGCTTTCAGCTTTATGTTAAAGATTAGAAGTAAGTTGAGAAAATCATGATCCCGGGATATATTTTGTTAAACGCATAAACTCTACTAAAAAAACCAACAAAAAAAAACCTGGGTCTTGGGTTCATTACATGGTAGAAACTGTGCTGTGCTAGGAAAACGGTTATGCAGGTAGGTAATTTGTCCGATTTAAAGTTCAATCACCAGGTTTTACCACAATTAAGGGTACTCATTATATACAGGCTGAATGAGCTCTATGAGGGTCTCCAGATCGGCTGATAACAGATTAAATAAATTATCTGCCACAACCAGGTTTGTTACGGCATTTTAGCACTCTACCACTGAGCTGCCCCTACCCAGTTTTAAATATATTAATTAATTGGCCCAGTATTTCTTAAATAGCTTTGATTTATTTTTTACTCGTTATTACTTTTAAGATAGATGAGTACATAATTAGGTCAAATTGTTAAAGAAGAAACTAAACATTAAATTGGTCTTAAGATTTAAAAGATAGGAATGAAGGAGCTTATTTAAGGCTATCAGAGATGGCGAACCGTTTGAAAGTTTTCCATTTTTTTTTCAATAAGGATAGATTTCTCTCTTTCGATTTCAGGAAACTGGATTATCTATCTATTAGTTGCATTTCCCCCTTTTTTTCTCTTTCCTCAAGGAATCCTAAATTACGAACGAACCTTATCACTTGAAGTTTCCTAATTTCCGATAGCTGAAAACCTATAAAATAATGGTTCGGTTAGTGTGGAGCACATGGCTATCATGAGGAGAAAAAAATTATCCAGATTCCAGCATTTCTGGCAGTAACATAACCAAATACGTTTATGCCCACTGCTTCCATTTTGCACATAAATATTCAAACTGAACTCTGCCGATATTTAAATATTCAAAAACAAAGATAATTTTCAAGCCTTTCTAAATTACGAACCCAATTATTTCTGCAATCCTCGTGCAAGTAGTTAAGTAGAATTTAAGAATAATAAGTTGATTATACTGAGGGAAGCGAAATCTTGCCATTCTCGAAGATTTTGGCTTGAAATGGTTTTGTAATATAAGCAATAACTCCTTTTTCGAGCCAATTCCTGAATTAGCCATTAAGAAAATAACACGATCTCGCTTTCCTCAGTACAATTAACTCATATGGAGAAAATTCGACTTAGCAACATATTCACCAGGACTGCAAATAACACTAGTACCCATATTTCTACATTCTGAAAACCTACATATTGGTTTTGCTAGTCAAGCACAACAGACCTTCATAATCATTAAAAAAAAAAATCGAAAAATACAAGATTTACTGCTTCGATTTTAAAAACATTTTTACTGTAAAGTTTCAAGCGCTATCCCTTATCTCAGTATTACAGTTAACAATGAGTCCGACCAAAAAATGCACGTCAATGTAATTAATTTAAACGATCTGAGTGGATACGAGGCTTTGCCTACATAAATGTTTACACTCAGTCGATATTTAAATAATATTAAATAAATACAACTACGATAAAACCGTTCCCATTTCGTCTAACTGCGGCCGTTCTAACTGCCGGGTCGTTTACCCAGCGCTGGCTACATTTTTAACAATTTTATTCTCCATTCAACCATTTCAATTCCATCGACAAACTATTATCATCGGACGATACATCATGGATAATCGCGATGCTACATTGGCTTAATTAGGGATTTTTAACAAATACCTGACAACGAACATGTTCGTGACCCCCATTTAACGT
Organism: Troilus luridus; assembly: GCA_964056705.1. Lineage (NCBI taxonomy): Eukaryota > Metazoa > Arthropoda > Insecta > Hemiptera > Pentatomidae > Troilus > Troilus luridus. The sequence goes on along the minus strand of OZ057415.1, from coordinate 69,377,876 downwards.
CCCTTCCGAAGGACGGACTTCCATATCCTTTCCAGATTTCCATATCCTTGGTTATAGATTATTTACTACCTATGAAATGACTACTAGCCCTAAACTCTAGGGCTACCTGCGAACCCACGATCTAGGGCTTAGAAGATTATTTTACTAACCACTAGACTACAGGTCGCTCGTAAGAAACTTTCATATAAAGGAAACAAAACTTTAAAACCCGATTACTTTTTTTTTTTGCCTCTTAACAAAGCCCCTCTGAAAAATCTTAATAACAATATGGCTATTGATAGCAACAATAACCTCAATTAATTGCATGGTAAATAATAAATGCACAGCCACTTTAAGTGATAGAAACATCTATACGCTATCATTAAATGATAATTCTGTTGTCGAAACGTTTTCCACAGGATCTCGTTAACCGGTTTCTTGGACCAGAACATCTGTACTCACTTCATTAGTACAACAATACTAATTAAAAGGAATGATAGCCTGGTACAAATAGCAATCATATATCCGCTGAATAAATTATTGTGAAGTGAGTCGTAATTTAAAGTCACGAATAAATATTTTGCAACACAATATAAGAAGTACGGTAAAATGAATAAATAAACCGGATGTTCAATACGATTAATTAATTAGTAAATTAACAATAATTATTGCTTAACCACTCATTATTTAATGTATAATTTCACAATTTTTTTTTTAAATTTGACTATTTTACATACTTATATATAACTGTTTACATGATTTACTTGTTTTTAAGGGGCAGCCTGTGGTCTAGTGGTTAGCACCGCAGCCTAATAAGCCCAAGTTCACGGGTTCGTAGCCCGGCGGGTGACCCTACGATTTTTTAAAGGGAGTAAAAAATTCTTGGTTATGCCATCATTCGAAAGGGACGCTAAAAATCCCTATCCTAATTAAACCTGAATAGGAAAAATTTTGAGCTCCTAATGTAGAATCGTCCGATTAGCCTCAGCAGCATAAAGTGGCGTTTAGTGAATAAACAATACTTGTTTTTATGGTTTCATTCCATTTTTTCGCACTTAATGTGTTTTATTAAAACATACGATTATATATGATAACTCACATACGAGTGGACATACGTACAGGAGGATAAAGTAATTAAAAGAAAATTATCGAAACCACTTGAACACCGAAAAATAGGTCAACCGTTTAGATTGAGTTCAGAGGCATACACAAGAAATGAAGAATTATAATAATAAGGATATTTACATAAGTAACGAATATACATTTTTTCAAATACATAACTGCAGTTTCATGTGATAAAGCAAAGCTAGAATGATATTAACTTGAAACAGATCATTTTAGTCTATTTACTTAATTTATATTTCGATTATCACATATTTTAATTAGGAAAAAACATTGATTAATCATGTAAAATAATAATTAAGTTGATTAAGTCCAGTTAACCGAAATGAACTATAAGTACCAAAATTAGTTCGGTAATCAGCTGGATAAGTAGGAAAATCCTTACTCACATAACTGCAATGTAAATAGGTAGCATTTATTTAATTTGACTTAACCACCAACATCTTAATCTATGTGAGCTATTTATAAATCAACTTATTCTAACGGAGCTGATTTCCGTTAGTCTAAAATTATGAGTAATTATAAATTTATTTCTTCAGAGTTCGGCTATATGTGTATTTTAATAGCCTGTTTAATCGCCAGTTAGGAGTAGATAGAACCGAACATTTCACTTGGCGCAAAGAAAGTGACCTATTAAATTAATCTTGATACGAAATAGATCTGATGTTACAGTATCGGCACCATTAGGACTGGAGAAAACGAAATTATTTATATTAAATATCCTAGTATATGCAACACTCCGTTTAGCAACAAGACTAAAAAAAGAAAATGAATAATTTATTAAAATTTTATTTAAAAACGATGAGAATCATTATTTGTTTATTATTAAGCAGCAATGTATTTCTGAAAAACATCATTCAATCATGTAACTAAACTTTTTTTACAAAAGCCTTAATCCTCCAAGGTAGTATACATACGTGAAACAAAGAATAAAAAGTAAATTTATAATAAATCATGTACAGAATACTTGATAAAAGACAGTGTTCAGCACATAAATATTAAGGAGACAGAACTTAAGAGACTTTCATTCCCAAAAGAAAATGAAAAACACCCCGAAAACATGGGTCTAGAAAATGTTTAATTTCCTTTTTTTTAACAAGAAATGGGCAATTAAATATTAATTTAAAATACAAAATGTTTGCGTTGCCCTTTATAATTGGTTGTTACAACATATGTTATAGATTGATCTGTAGCCGTCTGGATGAAAATACATTGTGATGCTACATCCACCTTAAAATTGTATGCTACATTGTAAATTCTGATGTACTATTTGTTTGCACTTAATACTGTTATAGCTAATCTATGCTACAACAGGAGTCCTTAATGCTGTCTATCCAAGTATACTTAGGATAGGGATCTTTAGGGAGTACCTTACATCGAACAGACAATGGACTCACATTTTACGTCCCTTCTGAAGGACGGCATTACCAAGGATTTTTATTTCTTTAAAAAATGGTACCAGGCTGAGATCCCGCGACCTTGGGCATATGGGATTGCTAACCACTTCACTACACGTGATTCCATGTGTACTATTTGCCTAAGTACTTCCGAATTAAATATAAATCAAACGTTCATACTCATTAACAATGTTCAAAAGAAGTTTTCAATTAAATTACATTTATTTTTTACATGATCTATAATGCAGACATCTTTCTTCCTGTTTTTCGGCCGATGACGAATTCACTGAATCATTTATTTATAACCCAGTCATGGTTCATTGTTTAATATGTTTAAAAAAAAATAAAGCTGGCCTTGAACTATAAACCATATGGAATCCGTATACCGCCATGATTATCGATAGCGTGTTGAATCAGGTGCCAATTAGAGCAGCGTGTGGCTGGGGTTGTGCACTTAGTTGAGGATATTGCGTGGCATACGGTCTTGATTAAGTATGCATGGATACTTCCACGCTGGGGTAGTTTAGACCGCACAGAACAAAGACAATAATGTAGAACAAATAATATTCAGTGCCAACAACATACACAGAGATTCTTCATGTTTACTATAAAAAAAAAAAAAAAAATAGTATTGATAATAATAACGGAAGAAGGAAATGGGAGAGGTCCTCAAGAGATACGGGTAGGACATTTAAGCTGCCAGGGGAACATGATCCAGTTATGGAAAATGACAATGATATGAATTATGAATTCGCAGTTAAGGATATAAATTAGTTAGTAAGAAGTAAAGCAGAGAGGGGCATGACAGAACTCGGGTTTACGGTGGATTTGCTTACGGAGGGATGGAAATGCCAAGAGCATAACCCGAGACAAGAGTGTGAGATTAGAGGTGAGAACGAAGCGAACGTTCAAAATCTCTGATAAGGAAAGGAGTAGGAGATCAAAGAGGAAGAAAGATACTTGGCAATAGAAAGGGACATGCGTAGATGTACTAATGATTGATCCGAATACACTAAAAAAAAGTTCAGTGAACCCGGAAGCTCATACCTCATAACTCCGTGTTTATACCGCTAATATCTTCTTACGAACTTCCGTCCATAGAAAACTACCCAAACACAGAGCCGTAAGATAATACATAACGAATGTCAAAGAGAATGGGTGAGCCCCATAAGGGTCTGCGGAATACAACGGACGGGTAATCTATAGCTGTTAACAGATTAAATAATTTGTCTACAACTGAAATTGAACCCGGGACATTCAGCACATGCTTGCCATAGAAAATTTACATTTCCCCAGAAAAATATATTTGAAGTTCTAGAACAAAATGAGATATATATAATTATACACTACTTTCATATTTAAAAAAGTATTTGGAACCTTAATACAAGATAAATGGACAAATGTTAATACCTTAGACATTAATGCGAGCTTACTGAGAAAATTAGAGGAGAAAAAAAAAGGAATACACGACTGCAATCAGCCTAAGTAGCTTGAGCATCATCCTCCCTAAATACGAATGACCTCCGTGACACAAAATCAAACAACATCCCTCACGAAAGAACTGAGATGAGGAAAAATGGTGGGAATCCATTTCTCACGCCGACAAATTCCCACGTTATACGCCTCTCCTAACGGAAAAAACACCATTTTTAAATTGATAATAATAATAATATTGTATAAGAGAATATATCGAGTATTGTATAGAATTTAATAAGTAGATTTTAGTAATAAATTTGTTGGTGGAACTGGAGATTTGTGGTGGTGAAATTAAAAAAAGAAAAATGTTTTCAATAAACCAGTGGTGTATATAGATAAAGAAAGATAAACAAAAAGAATTTCCGACAAAGTAAGAAAAAAGGAAGGGTTAATTTCTATGGACGGACATATCCTGCATGCAGGTATCGAAAAAATATTTGAATTCCTTAGAGTTTCAGGCTACTTCAACACTTACTAGACAAACGCTCTAAGCTCCCAATTAGTTACAAAAGACTAATCTACATGGCCATCATACGACCTATTTGGACTTACGGAGTAGAGCTTTGGGGCTCCACTAAGCCATCGAATTCCTCTCGTATCCAATCCCTACAGTCCAAAATCCTTCGTAAAATCCTCAACGCTCCTTATTTTGTTAAGAATAAAGTCATCCATAACGACCTTAATGTCCCATTTGTTGCTGATTTGGCCCGAACCCGGTATCTATCCTTTCATAACAAACTTCATTTCCACTCAAACCCTCTAGTTTCAAACCTAGCTTCCTCTTCAATTCCCGATAATCCTCCGAGGCGTCTGAAAAGAAGATGGCCACGTGACCTTCTTAGTTGAACATGCGATTTGAGTACTACCAGTGGGTAGTTTCTCTACTTGTCATTATTTCATGCCATTATGTATCACTCAGCCAATTTACTTGTTATATTACTGTAATATAGTTGTAAATATCAATAAATAAATAATAAAAAAAAAGAAAAAAAAAAAAAGAATTCCTTAGAAATAAAAAACAAAAAAACTAAACCGAGTTGGTTTAAAAAAACAGAGATGGGGATGAGAGAACTCCGAGTTACGGAAGATATGCTTAGAGATGGTAGTGCCAAAAGGATCACACAAGAAAAGAGGATGAGGTTTGAGGAGATTTCAGATGTCCAACTTCAAAACTGACGGAATCCAACAATCTTTGAACCCCAATTATATTAAAGGGGAAACCTTTGGGGGTGGAATTGCGCAAATCTTAGTGCTCATTTAAGCTATGCAAAGAACCTATCAGCGAATTTCAATATGCTAAGTTAACCGCTGGGTATGTTAGTCAATCAGCTTAAAGTTTCATTTTAACTTCGCCTGTGTGGTGTGTTGATAAAAAGTAGCCTATGTCCTTCCCCAGGCTTGAGATTATTCATATCAAATTCATCACAGACGGATCAGCACAGCCGTGAAACATACATTGACACTGATTATCAAACGGGAAGGCCAAAGGTTTATTGTTGTTCGTGTTAGTAAAGGATTAGTATGTAATGTTATAAAACTTATTGAAAAGGATTAATTAGTATAACGGTTTCAATTGTCGTACGGCAGCAGCGAGATGTGAACTATGTTACTTGACTTGTTTTGTTCAGCGAAAATATGTAGTTTTCGCGAGTAAGAAACACGTGAAGAAGCATAAAAACTTTGCCCACCTTTTTCTCCCCCTTATGGAGAAAAAGAAAATCCTTCCTTATCGGATGCCTACGTCATACAAAAAACACACCCTTCAAGTTTCAGGTCTCTACGATCAGCGGTTTAGGCTGTACGTTGATCCCTCAGTCAGTCATTGAGGACAAAGCATTTTATATGTGTAGATTTTATATATATATAAATTATCGAGATCATCTCATAGGCCGATATATTTCAAGGTATTTTCCTGACTGTAGCAAAATATTCATTCTTGAATTTAAATTCAGATTCTCTTCAAAATAATAGATTCAAGGGATACATCATTACTATTTGTACCACATTATTTTTCCTTATGATTAGTATTGTTGTAATAAACTGCTGAGTACAGGTGTTGTGGTCGAAGAATCCAGTTAAAAATTAAATCTTATCATTTGAGGGGAAAAACCCCGGGAGCTTATAATTTAAAAAAAGATACCGCGAGGACATTTTTTTTTGTATACACATTTACACAAAAGTGTTTCGTTAAAACGAAATACAGATATAAGCATGAGTCATAAGAAATAAAATTCATTACTAATTCGTTTAAATTTACCTAATATAAAATATATTATACATTTGTAAAGAAAATTTCAAATAATCGGACGGTATATAAGAGACCGATATTCCCTTCCATCGGACAAATAGAAGTTACGCAATATAGATATTAATTATTTTTGACACTCAAAAATAAAGTAATTTTTAAAGTAAATAAATACACTCTACCGACTGTCTCATAATAAGTGGAAAGGAGTTACATAATACCTCATAAACTCTGCTTCTTAAACTAATAGTTATACTCGTATACTATTATTAATAATATTCCTGAAAATGTTATAGCATTCTCGTGCAGATTTAGATATTACTAATCAACAGAACATACCTTAACTGCTAATTGATTAAACAAGAAAACAAACACTGCATACCTGGGAAAGGAAAAGAAATATTGAAAAAAAACAATATTTGATTAAATAAATACTAATGACTATAAATGTAGGAATCCAATGAAATTTCCCAGGATTATTAAATTTCTTAATAATTAAAATATAAATAAAACACAATAAGTAAACAAAATAAAAACATTAAAATTATTGAGGTTTGATAGTTAATTATGTAGTTGTTTAACTATTTTGTGAATTAGTATGAATTTTTTTAAGACGGATATTTAAGTTAAATAGTGAATGCTACGCTTAGCTCAAAAATGGAAGTGGGAAGCAGTTACATTAAGTCAAGGAACTTGTGTTATAAACTATTATTTCCAATGTACCGTTATTATTAATTATTTTCCGTAAATTGATGATTATATAGGTGAGAAATGATTGTTTTTAAATTAAGAGAAGCACATAAATATAGGTAACTCCGGGAGTTGGCAAGAAGGATTTTTAGCATTAAGTTTTTTGAGAATGGATATACAGTTTTAATTTCTGGAGAGAATGGAATAAGGAAGGAGAAGTGCAGAAATTGAGGTTGTAAGAAAACTTTTAAGAACGTATCAGAAAATACAGACACTTGACAAGAGTATTGTTGTAAAAGTGAGTAAGGCAACCAACAGGAAATCTGGGAGCGAATCGAGAATGAATATAATGAAACAATCCATTAGTTTGTTCAGTAGCTAATAGATAGCGGAGTATCTATGCCCAATGTTACGGATTCAAAACCGGCTATGGCAGATAAATTATTTAACAATCCAACAACGGAGGATGAACCCTTTGGAATCTTCAGACCTACCTGGGGCTCACCTAACCTCTTTAAACTGACTAACCTTAATTGGGAAAAAACATAGCGGATGAGCGTGATCTCGATAAGTCTACTCTCTCCAGAGCGAATGTCCTAGAAACAGTGCAGTCTCTAGTATGTACTGAACCCAAGACCCTTCATGGTCTGGATGTAGTTGTAGTTTTTTTTTTGTTTCTTTAACCATTCCCTACAGTTGTGGATTTCAACAGTAATTTAAATTTACTGACTAGCAAAAACGCAAGGTCAAAAACATGAGTAATTTAGAAATGTATTAATTAATGTATATCTTACTAGATTCTAGCGATCGCGAAGGAAACGGAAGAGTAACATCCAAGGATACAAATAAAACAAGGAGAGTATAATATAGTCACGAGGTACACTTCAGAGCTAGAAGGATTTGTTTTTTTTTATGGCCTCTAAAGATCACTGAATGACCTTTTAGAGCTACAAAGGGGAACGAAATAGGCATTAACAGGCGTGTAGGGAATTTTGTATTACACTACATCGCTCAGCCAACTGAACTCCGATAACCGAACTCAACTCAAGCAACCTCGTAACTGCTGTAACGCTAGTTCGAATCCGACGAGCCGGCAGAATGAGTGAAAACGCGGCCTTACCACTCACTCGGGTTAAAAAGTCGGTACCAGTAGGAATAATAGGTCCTGTTTGCTAGAACAGCAGTACGTATCATAAACGTCAATAATATTAATAATAAAGGAATTAAAGAAATAAATATTTATAGGAATGCACAAAAAATCCTGAACCACAGAGTACTGGATAACCGTCACATTTTGGTGGTTCTTAATAAAAAGAAAATATCAAGAATCATAGAAGTAGCTAGAATCATATTCCCAAGTTGTACTAATCTATTGAATTCTGTAGGAGATAAAATTAGAAAGTAGCCAAAGAGTTGAAATCAATCTATCACCAGGAAAAAGTGCGAATGATTTCATGAAATGGTCTGATGCTTAATCGCACAAGAGAACATGCAGAAGACCTTGGCCTCGATTCAGAAAAATTTGAGTAAGCACATAAGGAAGTTCTGTGGCACACCTGGAGAATTGTCGAATACTTCTTAAATCAGTAAGTTTGAGACCCTTGAGTAAAACCCTAGAGCTTTTTACTCAGGGATGTAGATGTAATCAGAGAGGAAAGAAAATATGGAAATAATTATAATAAAGTGGTTCTTCTAAATTTAGAAGGATGAGTGTTTTAAGTTAAATAATCATACGTTAAAATAATAATTGAACTACAGTTAGTTAAATGATTAATTACATCAAGAAAACATGTAATTTTTAGTAAGCAAAAAAAAATACGAAAATAATATTAAGAATATAAATACGAAATTAAACAAAAATAAGATAATTTATTTTATTTTAGTTGTTATTATTATTATTATTATTTTCAAATGAATAAAAAATAAGATAAATTCTAGGATTTAACAACATGGAACCATTAGGACTTCTAGCCCATATTTAGCACTTGATAGTAACCCAATTAAAAGTTTTCTAATTTTTGTATAATCGTTGTCAATTAGATATAATTTTTAAATAATGAAGAGATTATTTTTACGAAGTAGAGATATTGGAAAAAAAACCTTTCAATGTTACATACATAAGAATTTGAGAAATTAAGCTAAGATAAGTAACATCTAGGGATAAGTTTCCATAAAAACTTCAAGCAACTTTTATAAAAACTTCAGGATTTATTAATTCCGTAGTTCACTCTTTCTTTCTTACATTTCAATACAAAATGTAGCAATAGTTTTTTTTTTTGTTTTTTTTTTTATTTCAATGACTAAGTATTGATTTTGTTATAAGAACAATATATTTATGTTGATAAGAGTTGATAAACAACAAAAAATGTGACCTAAAGAATTACGCTAAGCCACCCAGGATAATATACAAAGAAAGATTTGTATACATATTATTTATTAAAATTTTTAAATATTTTCATGAGTAATAAACTTAATTTCATTAAAAAAAAAAAAAGCAGACTCCAGATATTTTGCAGAACGGAAGATATTTCCTATGATTGAGGAAGAAAAGTAGACGGGACAGTAGAAGAAATTAAAAACAAAATTTAATAAATGTTAAACTTGTTAAAAGTTATTGTATTGAAGAAAACTGTGATGATTCAGCGTGCAAACGGGATGAATGGCGACCGAGAGTAAAAGCCACAAGGACAAGGAACACAGTAAATGTCAAGGAATTGGCTGGAAATTAAATGGATTTCATATTTTAAAACTTAACGTAACAGGCCAAGATATGTAATTCATAAACCGTGAAGATACATAGACACTCGTATATGAACGCATAAGATAAAACATTTTACCTAGGATAATATGGGTCGTAAACAAGCAATAAGTGCTAAAAGTATTTTTTCATAAGAAATTATCGTTTACATAAGACAGTATCAAGTGACCGATACCTACCAAAGAAGGAACATCTTGCAACAACGATCCAATTTATCGAAGATATCTTATATCCATTGTGTTGGAACATCAAAAATTAGACCCCTATCGTATCAAAAAGCAACAACTCTAAAAATAAAAAATAGATGATCAACAGTCAGTAACATGTGTTAGCGGATACACCATGCGGGCTTATACGTCGAACTTGACCTATGTCCAATCTACGTTCTAATAATAATAAAAAAAACTCCACTACAACACAAAAAAGGTATTGGGGTACTAGAGGTGATTTGGCTGAGATAAGACTCGACCACCTAGTTTATTCACACAATTAAATACATTGGTTACTTAATATGCTTGATGACGGTATAAAGTACCATGCTGTGGTTGCTAATGTGGAAAATAAAATTAAAAAGAACAGTTGTAAATAATTTAATAATAAAGAGCATTTTATATCTATATCTATCTATCTATATGCTTGATGAGCCCCAGGGGTGCGTAAATTCCACCAAGTACGCCTGTTATCAGATTGAATAATTTATCTGCCGCGGCCGAATTTGAATCCGGGATCTTTAGTTTAGAAACAGCGCTATGCGTTGAAGGCACTCACAATGACCTTAGCCGCTTCCAGCTTTATTACATTTTAAACAAAATTTTTGATTTTAAAGAGTTTTTTTTTAATTTTTATTTATAGCAAAATAAACTGCTCAAGCAAAAGTTTACATGTTTATTCAATCAAAGTGTAATAACGGATAACAAAACATTCAGGATCAAAATCGGATAACACAATTTCCGCAGATAAAATTTCAAAAATTTTAAAGCAGATTATAACCATGATAATAAAGAGGCAAAGTTGCTTGGCTAAACTAGCGAAAAATGTGCAAAAGTCAACTTGTCAAAGTCAAAGATTTATCCGATTTTGATCCTGAACGCCTCAATTATTCAAAAACAATAACAAACGAAAAGATCATATCTTGTTTTGCATAGATATAATTGATATCACATAACACTCATTTAATCAAAAAATAATCACGAAGAAAGAAAATTTTCATTGACAATCACCGTGAGAAAGTTGATAACTAACCCCTTCACGAGACTACCCAACAGTTAGCACTAATAAGGAATGTTATCCGTAAGGATCTACTGATTCAAGGACCGTTAGTGTGCGGTAATAAAAATCATGATACTACAGTTAATAACTCGGGATAGAAAGGGCTATGGGAGCAATAACAACTCTGGCTCAAGCCACAAATAGAACTCTATTACTGACAACTCCCTCAACGAATCATTCACAAAGAACAGTTTTTAAATCATATATATAAATATATTCTCAGTATGACTCATATATCGTAAAATCATAATATTAACTTAAACAAAACGATCTAACTTATACACACTTCCTTGGCTTATACACGCACTTTTAATAACTTCGTAACACTTGAATAAAGTTTATTATGTCACACAAAATTCGGTAATAAACCTATAATTACTATCTCCGTACCCAACCAATCCTTCAAGTAGGTAACAGTGGTACTCAAACAGTTCCTGATAAAAGTCCGAAAAGACGACGACTGGGATAGTAGTTAATTTTGAGTGGATTAAAAATCTAAAAAGTAGATTTCCTAAGTTAAAAAAATAATAAAACCTTGGAGATGCTTTCGACTGGTTATTATTCAATTTAGGGTATTTGGGTTAACAACCAATGTTGTAGAGGAGACTTTCCCAAAAACAGTCATCCCAATTTCAATGTCGTAGCTTAATAAGACAGATATATTCAAATTTACGCAAATGCTTTAAAATAGAAAAACTGTCGCGTTCTTACAAATAAAAATGGCCGCCATTGAGTAATGGCGGAAATTTAATTTTTAATTTAAAACTGTTTGAAAAACTACAAGCATGACTCGTATACGATGTTAAAATATTTAATTCTAAAAAATTTTGTTGCTAAAGCCACTAATTTTAGATAGAAAATTAGTGATTAGAGTATTTCGTACATAAATAAAAGGTAAATAAATATATAGTTAGCATAGATATTAATTGATATAATACAAGAAGGTAAGGTAATACAGAATGGTTTGTTTTTGGCTTACCAGGAATATTAGAATAAAAAAATTGCATTCTACTCATCCATTTTCAATTTACAATTTGCTACACCCCAACAACAAAATCAGCAATTTTATTTGTCCGGGTGGAGTTCGAAATAAATTTTTAAATAGAAAGGAACTACCGACTGCAGAAAGTAGTTTCTATTTCTTCGGCCATTTTATTATCCATAATATTTAATAGGTCACCAATAGTTATTCGATATCAACGAATAAATAAGAAAAAACATCTGATAAGAAAAAAATCGCAAGATAAGTGGAAAACAAGGGGAGCAAAGAAGGCAGATTCCAGCTTCCTCGACACTAACGGTATTCTCACCTGAAGTTCTCCGAGCCCGCCAGGTACTTGACTCCCAGCGCCACTCCAACCAGTCTCACTGCAATACCTTATAACTACTTGTCGGCAAACTTATCTATGTTATAAGTTGCATACGTTATAATTTATTGATATCTAGACTACATAATATATATTTAAAGTCATTAGAAAATTTCTTCAAAATAAAACTCGACTATACTGCAAATTTGGACGTAACAGATGTTCGCTAGCATAGAATTTTCCCGTTTATACGTAACTCGCTATTTATTCCGCAGTTTGCCAGTTTAGTCAAGGGGTTAAAGTGAAGATTGATGAAAGAGATTTTTCCCAAAATTGAAGAACTACTAATTCAAGATTAAAAGATTAAGTTGGTGTCAAAGCTCAGCAGGCGGCCCTAGGATTTTTTAAAGGGAGTATAAGTTCCTTCCTAATGTCGCCCTTCAGAAAGGGCTCAAAATAGCGTTCCCAAGCATATATGGTGTCACGAACTCATCAAACATCCCTATCCTAATTATATCTGGATAGGTAAAATATAGAACGTTCATAGGGAAATTTAGACTTTACCTATTTGATGCACCGTAGGATCGTCCGATTAGCAATAGCAGCATAAAATAACGTTAAATGCATAAACAAACAAAGAAACGACTGTAAAAACCGTGGATCTATAATGTGAAAATAAATAATTTAAATGAAAAGCTATATAGAGAAAATTAGGAAATAAGATTACAGTAAACATCTTTAATTAAAAAAAAAATATGAAGAAATGAATGTATTAGTAACTTAAATAGAAAATAATATCTGATATACATATGAGTTGTTATTTTTGAAAGTGGTATACATAATTCCTTTTTTTCATTTATCTAAGGGTTTTTAATGGTTCACATTTGAATTAAGTTAAAAACGTAATGCATGTTTTTAACTTTTAGCAAAGATTCGTGTTTTTAACACTAAAAGCCTTTTAAATTTTTTATGAAATATAATTACATTTTTTTTTTAAAGAATTAAGAAATAATTAAAAAAATAACGACTTTTTGGACCATTGGAACAAATGGACTTGTTGCACTTTAAAAAAAATAGCATTGTATTAATTGACGCGTAATATATCTTTGAAATATTAATTAACTCTTTATATTAAAATAATGATTAAGGCCATCCTAACAATTAAATTTATAATGCTTAGAATAGAAATATGGATATAACAGAATAAGTTCAAGTGTTGAAAATTCCAGAGACAGAAGCCATACCCGGGCAGGGCTGCCAATGTGGACTGCCTTTCCTTATCGAATGCGGTATCTAGAACGCGTGTTCTCCGATTATATATTTTCCATCTTAAGGTTGGCTTTATCATTACACATCATCGCTTGAGCTGCGGTGTGTCGTAAGTCAGAAAACATATAAGATCTCTACACCATTAAGAAAAATAAAAATATACTTATCATTCTACCGATTTATCGCGTAAGTAAAAGTATATATCATAAGGGAAGAAAATAAGTTAAAATATATATATATATATACACATATATATGTATATATAATAGCTGAAATGGGTGGATTGAGAAGCTGGTGATTCCAGAGAGGGCAGGAGTGAACAGATATCTCGATAACAAAGGCCAGCGATAGAAGAAAGAACATAGCGTTTGGTGTTGGAGGACAGACACGCTTGTAGCGCCACCATATTAATAATAATAATACTGGTATACAAACAGTTAAAATTTATTTCTGCTCCTATTCCTATAAAATAAACTTATTCGATTGAAACACTGACCTAGCTTCAGCGGTGTTATAAAAACATTTCAATGAATATATAAAAATCTCAACAATCATTATTCTTATTATAACCTTTAGTGCCACGGTTGGCTACTAATGGCCAAGATAGCTAGTTGGCAGGCCGGCAGACAGACTAAGGATTTTTTTAAAGGGGTAAAATATCCTTGATCGTGCCGTCCTTCGGACGGGACATAAAATAACGGTGCCATTAGTTCTGGATAAAGATCCATATCCTAATTATACCTAGGTAGGCAGGGTAAGTGACCTTAAATGAAACAAAAAATAATAATACTTGGCTGACATGAATTTGTTGCCGATACTATCTATCATTTATTGAAAATCTCTATCAGTCCTACAATATAGCCCTAACCTAAATCCGTTAACCATTCTAACCGCAATACCCTTACCTACGTTTTAGGCTGTTACACGGTTGTGTACCATTTGCCTTAACAAATTCATTTTAACATTCGCTGAAAACAAATATCCTTCGCAGTCCGCAATTCCGTTGTATAATCGTCTAGGATAGTCCAAACGATAGTGAATTCATCTATTTTCGGACCAAACATTCCCGGCAACACCATATTCACGAATACCCTAAGGCGTTATACATCCTTCAAAGTTGCCGCCACGCGCTGGAATACTCAACAAAACGTTTTAATAATATTATCCTCTAACGATTTTCTGCATATACAACAATAAACAATGCACCTGGTTCAAATATGTAATGTACTCTCAAATAAAAATATATAAAAAACTAATTGACAACCAGGAAGTGTTGCAACAGTTTACAAGATGGTCTGATAAATCACAGCCCTCAGAGCTGAGAATTCTCACCATCAAAAAAAAATAAAAGCCTCCGCAGTGGTATCTGAATCGAAGAAATACCAGTAGGAGAGACTTTTTTTTTTTTTAGTTCTGAGAAAAGAGGGTACCTTTACATAGCCTTGGACGCCAGTGCGGGCATGAACCCCGGCCAATATTTTCTATTCCTCTCAGCAGTCTTGTCTGTAATGCCAGTGTTTAGAAACCACTGAGCTCATGAAGAATAATTCAAGAAAAATGCTTGATGAATGAATTAAAAGTTTTAGAGAATTTTTATCCGAATAAATACACACCTAAATAAATTTAAAAAAGACACTTATTATTTTTTTTAATTTCTTTATTTAAATTTATAACTGTATTATAATAAAACGACAAGTATAAAGGCAATTAGAGAAGGTACCCAGTGGTAGTACCCAAATAAGAAATTAAACTTAGAACGTAGCGAGACACTTTTAAGACACCTCGGAGGATTCTCGAAACCTGAAGAAGCAACGAGGTTTGAAAACACTAGGTTTGAATAGGAATAAAGTTTGTCATGAAAGGACAGGTCACGAAATCGGGCCAATCAGCAACAAATGGTCCATTATGGTCATGATGGATGACTTTATTCGTAACAAAGTAATTGAGGATTTTACAAAGGATTTTTGGTTGTAAGGTTGTATACGAGAGAAATTCGACAGTTTAGTAGAGCCCCAAAGCTCAACTCCGTGAGTCCAAATTGGTATTGTAGTAGCTTGTTTTTTTTTTCTTTTTGCTTTGTTTTACCTTAAAACAACAAACATTCCACTTTTGCAGCTGTGTACTAAAACATTATGTTAATAGCACTAGTATCCTTCATTCTCTAATTGCATGAGTACATAATTATCAACTTTAGCTTATTATATTATACTAAAGGCGTAGAAAGCATTATATTAAATAGTTTAGTTAAATAGTAGAAATCCCATTATATTAACGATTAATAAGCTCAAAATAATACTTAATCTTAATTAAGAATTTAAAAAAGATAATTAACACTAGAAAGGTTGTTAAGAGGGGCAAAGTTAATGACACAGATGGCAGCTAAAAGCTAACACTGAGGATCATGATTAGAAGAAGTGACGTCAACCCGAACTTTAATTAGCACACGGTTCACGTAAAACTTTATTAATTTGGTTGTTAAAATTAATCTATCATTCAACAGTTTTTTTTAATGAATCTTTTTTTTTTGTTAAAATTAATCTATCGTCCAACAGTTTTTTTTAATGAACTTGGATTGATATAAAATGATATAATGAACTGTATGGATATAAAAACTTACCCCATTTGTTTTTGTTGGATAACAATTATATGGCCGAAGCAAATTTTAATTATAGTTATGATTTGTGTGCACTCCATTATATACTGGATGTAAAATTATTTTTTCTCGATAATAGCTCTAAAGATACAAGTTATGCATCAATGTATAACCAAACGGTCTTCTCATTGGTCGTATGCCGACAGGGCTTAGTTAACTATTTTCAAATTGTTTACTCTAAAAAAATCGTTAATTTTGTTACAATTGAAAAAAAAAATCATTGTTGACACCATTAATAAGAACAAATTCAAACTATGTTATAAATACGTTAATAAATTACTGAAAGAGAAATATTTCCACACGTAAAAAAATAAAAAAACGAAAATGCTAGTAATAATATTACATTAGGTAGTTAAATATTTAAAAAAAAAATATCTAAAATAATTAATCGTAGAAGGTAAAGAGGGAAGAAAAATGTAATTTTTAAACCAGCATTCATATAGTAGAGGTTAGGTACAACTTGTGCCTACGAACCCCCCTTCGAAATTATAAAATATATTCTTAATTTATTGTTGTAGATAATGATTTCTGGTTTTGTACACAAAATAAATGGAATAATTATGCAAACTTCATTTTGGAAATTCTATTATTTAATAGAAGGAATAGTGATAAATGAATCTTGTAATCATAATGCGCATACGATTTTTTTTTCCTACAAAGTTCTTTTAAAAAAAACTAAGGTAGATATATAAATATGATCAACATATACAACGTTTACGATCTATAGAAAACCGAATTAATGACATTGATGATATGTCCTTTCTAAGTCAAGACTGATCGATGACATTGATCTTCAGGGACATAACTAATACAACTATTCAATAAAATCAATTCTCACAGAACAATGAATATGTTTAATATACTAATAATTTAATTATATATGTCTAAATAAATAAATATAATGAGATAAATGAGTAATTAGTGAAATGAATGTCAATTTCACGGCAATCCAAAATAATTAATAATTAAGGAAAAGGACAATACTAAATTATTTAAATGTTACTTATGTTATTGTTAATGCATGTTTAAAAACATACACTACTTCCTTACTAAATAAAACGATTTTTGATAATAAGAAATAAAAGAAATTGGCATAATTATTATAAAACTTGTAAAATATAAATAGTAATTTCCTCAGGACAGTTATAAAAAAATAAAACGAACATGGACTATTATTAGCTGATCATCGAAATCCGAAAATATATATATATATATTCGCTAATGGCTCTTATATCTGCGAAATAATAAAACCACTGAGGTCATTTAAAACAGCTATGTATGTGAAGCTCAGTTCGTGTGACTTATTTACAAATATCGTTAACAAGACCTGATTTATCATTTCAGTGATCATTACATGGATATATAACAATGCTACGACGGAAAAGTCGGCAGTAGCTTTCCCTTCGATGCACCATCACACCACGTATATTCCTAGCAAAGAATTGTAGGGATACAATGGCCGACTAAGCAAGGTATTTATTGAATACAAACGAGGATCGGAAAAATACCTTTAGTCGGCATACCTTCAGGCAAGAGAAGGAATTTCGGGACTTTCTCCAATATAAAAATGAGGAGGACAGATAGAGAGAGGTGCAGGCTGCATTACAGGAACCAAACCGCAGGAGCACGAACAGATCGATCAGATGCAAGCCCTATATATCGATACCTCCACATCGATCCTTACCGTGTAATCAGTGGTGGCAATAATGCCGTTCCTCAGCGAGCACTGATATTACGGTAAGAGGTGAAACTTAATGAATGATATCGATGCACTAGCGACCCTGGTCCGAGTGCGTGGACCACTTTCATCAAATCGGAGAAAGGTAACATGGAGGCGGAAGGGTTTCAAGAGCAAGTGTCCAATAAGGACTGAATGAACCCACCGAACACAAGTGTGTAGAGCTGTGTTGTAATAGAAATCCGGCAGATAAATTAATTAATCTGATAAAGTCATAAGTGTGCTCTTTGAGATCTTTAAACCATTCTGTCAAATCGCGGGTACCTGTTTTCTCTTTCGAGAGATTCCACAGAGTAAGTTTACAACTATTAACAGAATAAATGATTTTTCTACAACAGCCTGTCTCAAAGTCGGAACGTACAACTCACTAACCTAATAAAATAAAGGATGCTATGCTATCAAAGGAACATAAACGTTTTTTTTCTTTAAGTGAATTCAATCGTATCATATCGGCCTTGACCCTACTTTTCTGTTTGCTGATTTATCTATTATTTTTTTGTTCTTGAATTAAAAATATATTGGATATGTCTAATATAGGAAATGTACAATATTGATTCATTTTGCTTATTGAACTGAGATTATTTATTTTTCTTTACGATCAACATCGCATCTTTTTACATACTTAAGGTGTGTTTAAATGATCAAGCCGGTTTTACTATATCAATGATTTTACGTTGATTTATGAATACCAATTTTCTTAGTTTTTGATGATCTGAATAAAATAGTCCTTGTTTGTTTTGTTTATTCTTTGTTTCCCCCATCTAAAAAATCTGGCGGTTGAGTATGATCTCGGCCAAGATACTTCCTTGCACAACCGATAGCTCGGAAACAGCCGATTCCCTCACAATACTGAACCCAATAACTTTAATTTTTAGGTGTAGTTTTTTAAAGTATGTATAAAGAAGTAATGATTCATTTAGTAGTATCTAGTTGATAAGGAAGTTGCAACAGTGACTTAACCGAAATTGACCTTGGAATATATCGTTTAATTAATGCATCTTAGAAACAAAATGGCTGACTAAGAAATCTTCCTGCTATGGGAAAACCCTACAGGATGATGAGAGTCATTCGTGTATTGAACGATACTTTTAAATATAATATAATAGCTGAAATAATGTTAATAAATCGGTCTTTTCATGTTTTATATATATCTAGAGACCAGCTGCTAAAACGATAAAAGTATTTATTCAAAATAATAAAAAATATAATTTATATCTTTAAAAAGAGTGATCTGCCATATTTGAGTTTGGGTAATGAACTGTGGACAGTGGAATAAGTAAGCAGAGACTGGTGGTATCGGGATCGAGCCTTCGGGTTCGCTAACCCTTAATATTTTGGGCGATCTGAGGTCTTGTGATTAGCATAACAACTTATTAAGCTCAAGATCAGGTGGCTCTAGTATTTTCAAAGAGAGTGATAAATCCTTGGTAATGCCGTCCATCGACATATCGGGACGTTAAACGGGTCCTTAAAAATCCCTATCCTAATTATAAGCAAAATTTAGAGTCCCACTGTAGCATCGTTCGTTTAGCCATATCAGAATAAAGTGACATAAAATGGACAAACAACAACAATCCTTAAAGTCTATAATACATGCTTACTTTTACTTACTGACGACAACTGAACGCGATCAATCACAAACCAAGATATAATCGACAAGCAATGACAATGCAGTTTTATTTCAAGAAATTCCTTCACAGACCATCATTATTGTCATCGCGATAACTTTCATTCAACAAACTTAAGTGCGAACTAGAATATGCTCTAGTTCCTTAGCTTGTAGTCACGGGATATGCGTCTAACTCTTATGCAGTGCAGCAAGTGCATAACTTCAAAGGTTTATGCATGTTACACACATAATTAAAATTATAATTAATAGCACCGTAGATGTTCTAAAATGACTATTTGCACAGGAAGGAACAGAGTAAAAAAAAAAATTAAATACGCAATCGTGAGGACCACCAACAGAAGTGAAAACTCAAAGCATTGGAATAACTGAGTCCTTTTTTGAATTTTTAAATGAATTAAAATTTCAAATTTGTAAATTTTCATAATTAACAGTAGTCTGGTTTTCACATATAATGACACGCCGAACAATGATTATATTTATTTTCAAGTAGTTTTTATCAATTAATACATATGATGGGATGCACTAACACAAAACAAAACTAAATAATTTAAATTAAATAATAAGTAATATATGTTTATATTATTTATACATTCTAATTGTATCTACATAACTGTTACTGAGATTATTTTCATTTTTAGCGTTATTATCATCGTTAAGCCCAACAATACTTGTATTTTTGATTTCATTTCAAAATAAAAGGCATTTAACTATGGAATATAAAATATTTTAACGAAAAAGAAAAGTTAATATTAATTGCACAACTATTAGATGATCTTTTAGTTAAACAATAATTCTTACATCACTGTAATTCTAAACTTAAAACTAAAGTTGATTAAAAAAGATTGTTTAACTTATGCCGCCAGTGCAATACGTCTAGAGCATGTCGGTGATGCGACACACATACGTTCCACTTAAAAAAATAATACTACAAAAATAAAACTTGAGAACAGAATGTTCTTGTCAGCTAGCACCTGCCATGTCAACCAACACGATACGTAACATCTCTGTGTTTGAGTGAGACCAAAAATAGAACTAAGACTATTCACGAAACAGGTTGGGAGCGGACAACCAAACAATGCTCCGATGACAGCCTCCGACGCTGATAAGAATTTCCCTTCAACGGCTGTGGAATCCACTTCAGTTCACCAGCCTTATCGGGAAAACGCAAGGTTGATAAAATATTAGTTGACACATTACAAAGGAAAAAGAGAACAAAACGATAATATTCATCAATTTGTTGAATTTGAGTATGATGCGTATCATTTATATGCAGAAGTATAAAAAACAAAGAAAAAAACACTACAACTCTTGAAGGGTTTTAGGTTCATTAGATGGTATAGGGCTGTACGGTTTCTAAGTCAACGGTTCAGCAAATAGGTAATTTAGCCGAAATCACACTCAACCGCCAGGTTATTACACTTTATAGTGGCCGGGTGACGGCACAACTTATGGGTATTACAAGACCACCCTATGGTTTATAATACTCATAAATTTACAACACTAATAAACTAATAATTTTTAAAATTTTTAAGAGGTTTTTATAAAAATCAGAGCAACCAATAACATAGGTATACCCCAATTTTTAAGTGCTGATATCCCATCATCAGAAAAAAAAATGGCGATCATAACTAATAAATCATTTACATTTCATGAAAGCATTTTTTTTCCTATAATAAAAAATCTCTTGCTTACAGATGCCCTTTAAAATGATTTCTTATACTTGAAACCAACGACATTCACCTTGTTAGCATTTACAGAGAGAAATAACAGACAAAATCTTAATATTGCATGAGACAATGTAATTTCATCTTTTTAATACCATTTCATGTTTAATGCAATAGGAAAGAAAAATAGAATAAGAATTTATTCAATACAATGCACTACTTTCATATAATAAAATAAAATGTACGCTAAACCAAAAACTTTAGTAACAATATTCAAAAAGCATTACTACAATTACATATTTAAAAAAATCTTTAATAGTTTTATAAATAAAAATAAAAATTAAAAAAAATATTTTCCGCTTCAAACAATTTGTAGATTTTTACTAAATATTTTAAAACAGCATTTCTTTAATTGCTGAATCTGATAATTTGATCTGATGATTATTAAGAATCGATTATGAACAAAAAAAAAAAAAAAACAGGAAATTAAAAGTAAATGATGCAGATGAAGAAAGAATGTTACAAAAGGAACGTCGCGCAATAAATCGTTGAAACTGGAACACAAATGTTTGTCCAAACAAATTTCAGGGGACCATATTCACAAGTTATTAACAACTGTTATAACAAGACATTATTTATAAAGTGTCCTCAATCTATAAAGCGGCTATGTTTCCGTCACAGCACAATTAATAAATCTGCCCATAAAATACTACAGTATTAACACTCCTGACAAAGCACTTTCCTTAGGACGAGTAAGTCAAACAATAGAGATAAATATTGTTCGCGGCACTAAGAGATTTTCCTGTTGCAAAATAAATAAGATAAACTGTGATTTTTTTTCTGTATACTGCATTAATTAAAAATAAGATTGAACAGTTTACCTAAAACAGAATCAATTTATCAAATAAATTAAAGAATTATCAAAAAGTTTACAAAAAATAATTAATCTTAAATAATATTACTTTACGTTAAATATATGAGAAAGAAAATAATTAAGATTATTTTGTTATTCGAACAATACTGTTAGAAATAGAGACAGACTCTGAGGTTTCGTCACTAAATTGGTCATTATTTCTGTTCATAATTAACATACGCTTGCTCTACAAACTCCGTAAATTCCTACCTCTTCATACTTTCTCACCCTTCAATCCTATCTCACAAATAGAACTTTCCAAATAAACCATAATAATGTCCATTAATCCCTCTTTTCCTAATCTGTTGGTGTTCCTCAAGATAGTAATCCTTGGCACAATCCTTTATACAGCTGACATCCCAACTCATCCTAATACTATCCTTACCACGTATGCTGATGATACATGTGTATTATCAGTCAACTCCAATCCAGTTATTGCATCCCAAAGCCTCCAATCCCACATCACTGATCTTGAAGAATGGTGTCAAAACTGAAGAATTAAAATAAATTCTCAAAAATCGCATCAAATCACTTTTACCTTACGTCGTAAACCAATGCTTCCTGGACTTCAGTATCCTTTAATAATATCCCACTGGTGCCTGTAGAACAGATTCGATACTGAGGGTTACATCTCGACAAACGATTAACCTGAAATCCTCATACTAGACTGAAAAGACAAGAAACCGCTCGACGTTTCAGGCTACTTCAACACTTACTAGACAAACGCTCTAACCTCCCAATTAACTACAAAAGACTCATCTACATGACCATCATACGACCTATTTGGACTTACGGAGTAGATCTTTGGGGCTCCACTAAGGCATCGTATTCCTCTCGTATCCAATCCCTACAATCCAAAATCCTCCTTAAAATCCTCAACGCTCCTTATTTTGTTAAGAATAAAGTCATCCATAACGACCTTAATGTCCCATTTGTTGCTAATTTGGCCCGAACCCGGTATCTATCCTTTCATAACAAACTTCATTCCCACTCAAACCCTTTAGTTTCAAACCTAGCTTCCTTTTCGATTCCCGATAATCCTCCGAGGCGTCTGAAAAGAAGATGGCCACGTGACCTTCTTAGTTGAACTAGTGATTTGAGTACTACCAGTGGGTAGTTTCTCTATTGCCATTAACTCATGTCATTATGTATCACATAGCCTATTTACTTTATGTATTATTGTAATACAGTTGTAAATATCAATAAATAAATTTAAAAAAATAATTAACATACGATTGTAGTCCAAGTACAATACATACTCTCAAAAGTATATTGAATAATTTATAAATGCAAATTCGAACGGAATATTCACCACACATTTTTGTTCAATATCGTTTATTCTGTTTCGCATATGACGTTAACTTTTACATTAGATAGCTAAAACCTCGAATGAAACATAAGGGGAATCATTATTTTAAAGTCTTTCATTCATCAACTATGTTAAAGGTAATTGATTAAACAATATGTTAAAATGTATTTTTAAATCTTAAAATATCTTAATATAAGAAGAATATTTATATAATATAAAAAATGCACATTCATTACCAGAGGTGTCTAATTATAGGTGATTGAGGTGTTGAGAAGCGGCCGAAATCGATCAGTAGTAGTAGAAAGGTAATAACATTTATTAGAATACATTACTAATAAAAAAATAATATTTTCTTTAAAATTGTCATCATTGGTTAATGCCGAAGTCGTCTTTTGCCGATCAAAGGTTTACTCAATTATTATAATTTAGATGTTATCCGTCAATCAAAGATATAACTGTCAAGGTGAGGAGAGCTATCTCCATTTGGAAAGTAAAGCTTCACCTTTCTCGGTGAGACCTCGCAGCTGCGAGCCCTTAAAAGGAATATTAAACCTTACTCTGGAAGGGCAGCCGTCGTGTTGTAAACTGGGAACGTGAATCACGTGTTATTAAGCTAGGTCAAGGGCTACTATCATTGGTCGATATTTACTAGTGTTCTGCCAATGGCTAAGCTTTCGTCGCAGGCGGTTACTTTTACTGTACAACTATTGAGGTAGGGTAGTTGAAAAATATTGTAAGTACTGCGACGTAGAACGGGTGATATCAACTCCAGGTTCAAGATATAAAAAATAGGTATAATGGATTGAATTGGTCAGGTGGTGCGGACAAAGATACCAAAAAATAAGAAAAAGTTATTTTAATAGGAAGGAAATGGTCCCCGGGTAGAGACCAACATAACAACCAAACGTTGGCATAATAAAATCATTTTTGCTTATTATGTGTTGTCTTTGACTGCACCCCCTGACCAATTCAGTCCATTATTAGAATTATCCAGTCAACTATTTTCCAATTATAAATAATTTTGAGAGTTTTAGAAATAATTACTTTCAGAATATTCATTTCCATGCCTTAGACCCCCCATCTACAGTACTCTAGCAATTAAAACACATAAACAAAGATAACAACAACAAAATATGAATTAAGTTCCCTCAGAAGTGCAAGGAACTTTGAGAGATAAGTTCATTGCTTCAGGAAACGAGAACTCTCTCATGCAACTATTACACGACGGGAAACTATTAATCACACTTAGGACGAACCATTATTCAATTTAATTGATAACATTGAGAACCGCTGATGTATCTTGGAAGCGCTGTTCCTTGCTAACGATGTGAATAAAACATCAGGCAATAATTGGGCGTAGTCTTATAATGGGACCGGCGAGAGCTTTCCAAAGGGAAACCAAATACCAACTTTAATTTGGTGAAACGATAATCAAAGACGCCATGCAAGGAAGACTATAGGAGGCTATAATTAAGACATAAGCTTGATTGTGTTAAAGAAAAAGTACATCAAATAAAATTCCTAAAGTGTAACTGTATAAAATAAATTCACTATAACCGCAAAACCTATGCCAAGTCTTAGGGGTTAGTACTCGGTTTTAAGTCAACAGTTGGGCAAGGCGGTTAATCGGCCGATACAACGCTCAACTGCCACCTTTTCCTTCCAATTATGGATATCCTCTTTGAGCCCTACAAGGGTCTCCAGATCCACAGTGTTAGATCCACGCCTTATAGCAGAATAAATCATTATTTCCAACAGCAAGACTCTAACCCAGGATCTTCCAAATAGTAGACACACTTTGCTTTATCTAATCTTAATAGTAAATATTTCGATCATATAACAAAAAAAGTATAATATAACAAACAATATATCGGACTGATAGAATTATACATGTAAAAAAATATCTCTATTATATAAAAAAAAAAGTTTTACAATTCAAAAGCAGGACGGACCGTAACGGATACATTAAACTTCTTATACTCAGAATTATTTAAATAGTAATAATTATGTCTTTATATGTATACTACCAGGATTATTCACAAATATTTTCACCCAAAACATTCAATCTTTTCGCATCTGCGAGTATTAACATTCCATCCAAAGGATTTTCACCTTAAAACTCTTTGAATAACTTAAATATATTTAACAGGAAGTAAAGGTATTAAAAACAAGCACTTCAAGTACGTTTTACATCGCACAACTAGAATTGTGCTGCACCCGACGAGCGAATACATCTGGGTAGTGCACTGCTCACTCATGGACATCGGTATGTAATGTTTTATTTCGCATTTTATGTGGAATAATAAAAGTAGGTCGTAAAAATTTGAGTTTAAGGAGAACCCATATAATCGTAAAACTGGGGTTGGTTGCTCTGCCGTCAAGCGGAGAGGAAAAAGTTTGTAGAATATAAAAAATAAATATCACTAACTAAATCGATTGCAGCCAACATATAAGAAAAATACAATTTATAAAATTAAATTCAACAAATATCAGATCCAACCCTCTTCTAAAAATTAGACGATTACGGAATGATAAAACTCCTGAGACCGTACTAGAAAAATAGATCCTGAAAGTAAACAAAATCATACATTTTTAAAAAAATTTACAATCTAAATATCTTCGGCAATTAAATCCGAAAATGCAGAATACACGTCCTGCAGTTTGATGGTTCATCAACTTCAATGTGGTTTATACACCAGGCTACTATGATTTATAGCTTCCATTTCACTAGAAGGACACACCAATAAATTCCAGTGTTTTAAAGCGATAGGTATACAGAATTTTATATTTTTAACTTTTGAGACTTGAACCACTGTTTATATCTATACAATTTATTCAAATCTATTCAAGAAAAAAACTTTAACCGGATAAACAAATGATCCACTTTTAAACAAAAAATAAGTATTACTACAACCCGTGAACGGTTCAGTACATGGTAGAGACTGTGTTGTTTCAGGATGGACAACTGTTGTGCAGGGAAGTGATTTGACCTAAATCACGCTCAACGTCAATCCAAAGATTTTCCCCCTTGTTTTGGGTACTCACTTTATAGAGGCTGGATGAGCCCAAGGAGGATCCTACCTCTCATATTATCCATCTCCGGCTGCTAACAGATTAATTTAAACTGTTGCCATCAGCGGGATTTGAACCAGGATTTTCGGAACGGCAACTCAGTGCTCTACCAATTAGCCACGCCCTTTTATACAGCTACTTTTAATCCCGGAAATATATGTACTGATAGATTTATTCACTTATGTCCCATGGAAAATAGAAGTTTCTATTCCAAGTGTTGGAATTTTAAAGATAAAATAATAGATACAGATAAAAAATACTTTATATTAAAAATGATAATAATATAATAGGCATAGCAGAGGTTTAATACTTCGCATGTATTTATGTTTTTATCTCACGGGATCTTTGAACTAAATTTTTGGCAGGTTTAAAATATTGCATTAAATTGAAACTTTTCACATCTCAAGGACACATGACAATACAATAATAATAATTTAATAAATTTGTCTCATTATCCTGAGCGAGGATCTTGAGTATTTGCATGTTTTTCATAATCGAAGATACGCTAGTGCCGTAAGACATACGTGGCTTAATCTTTGAGATAAGCATATGACTACTGCCAGGATCAACTGAGGATCGTCTGAGTAAATTTGCATCAAGCCGAACTAAAAAGTAAAAAATAAATAATAGTTTTAAAAAACAAGCTTTAGAAGAAAAAAACAACTAAAAAGTAGAAAATAATTAATCAGCAAGCTAGAAAAAAATGTATGCTCTTGAATATAGCAATGAAAAAAAAATAATTTTATAGTAAAAAAGGTGGGGTAATTTTCAGATATTTTCATAATGACTACTTTTATCGACATCAGTCAATAAAATATTGACCCCCTCATTTTTTTACGATAACATGAATTTTTCGTTCCTCATTTTATTCTCATTTTAAACTTGAAAATTATTTTCTACATCACAGTTTTATTTCCCAACAACCCAGGACAGTTGTAGAGTTTGATAACAATTGCTTCATCACCTTTTATTGATGAATCAGCTTTTATTATAACAACTTCTAATTCTGGATTGCAATTGTACAATTCAAAAATAGTAAACGAAATGTAACCTGAGAATTGATTCAAATCAGTAAAAAAAATATAAAAAAATTTGATTTCTGATGAATCAATTTAATAATTTTAATTGATTTTATCCTTGAATCTAAATTGACAACATATATTACTTAGTTTTGTTCATCTAAATTAATTAAAAACAATATACTATTTTGAAATAAAATTTTATAATCGTAAGATTTAAACGATCTTAACTTTTTTTTTGTCACTTGTGGATTTGATTAAAAAGAATCCTTCATCAATTTTATTTAATTCCACCAATATTTTCATTTACGCATGAGTAAAAATATCACTTAATATGTTAATATTACGAAGCGATTCGTCCTGTAAATTGTATTCTAAAAATGAGAAATCATTGAGCATGAATTGCCGGTAAATGCTTAGCCAATAGAAATAGAGAGTATTTTATACAGACTGAATCGGCAAACAATTTTTTTCTATTTCTGCGATTTTTATTGGTTTTATTTTGCTTATTAAAACTATAAAAATGAATTATGTTATAGCATTCACGTGGTCAAAAAATTAATTTTTGACAGTTCTTATTCTTCTGTATACTGTTCCAGTTTTTTTCATAGTCACTAGACATTTTAATCTGTGATAACAAATGACGTTAACTTTTAATTTAGAATGCCAAAATTTTGAACACAATATAAGGGTGATCATTATTTTGAAGCCTTTCATTCATAAACTAATTTCAAAAGATCTTATTCTAAATACTAACCTTTTAAAAAGTTGAAATTTATTGGTGAGTTTATATGATTTTCTTTTGTTTAAATATGAAAATTTAAATATATATATACATATATATATACATATATATATACATATATATATATATATATATATATATATATAGCTCAGTATTCAAGTAATATAAAGCATGGCCATATTATCAGTATGATAAAAACATTTTAGGTTTTATCAAAATATTTTGAATTTAAAACGGATTTTCACATACCTTTTAAATTCTTAAATGGCTTCTCAAACCATAATTAATAATCACAAACCATCAGTCGATGTAATTAAATTAAAAAGGTCTCTTCGAAGTCATCTGTTGCAGCATCGCTAGAAAGCTAATCAGAAATACAATGACCACAAAGACCAAGTCCCCGTGGATAATTCGTTATATCACACGGGACAGAATTACAGTCGCTGTTTCCTTCCTGGACTGTCAAATGAAGACTTGTATAATGAACGAAGAACGTCAATAAATGTCAAACATTTTCCGACTTGTGATAAATTTATAAGACAAGTTTCTCGTATAGAGAAGGCAAGAATTGCTAAGTAATTTAGCCTACTCAGATGTTACGTGTTATCTGTGTTATCATACGGATCAGAGGCCTAGACACTTACGGATGCTTCAAGTAAATCCATTCGAAATTTAATGCTATCGGCCTACACTAAAAGTTTCATGGGAGCACCACATCAGTAAAGCATACTAAAACGAATACAGAAGCCCCTCGAGATATTGGACGGCATCGAAAGAAATAAATTGCCATACTTTGGTCATGTGATGCGAAATGAGAAGGACCACCTGCTGCAGTTAATCATACAGGGCAAGATTGAAGGAAAAAAAGGTCCAGGTCGCAGGCGTCACTCCTGGTTGAGGGACCTGAGGCAATGGACAGGATTGACTGCGATATGCCTGTTTCGTGGAGAAATCAGTAAAATATGATGGGCCGACAACATCCGAAGAGGTTATTTTTTCAGAAGAAGTTTTGTACGGGTATTACAAAACCCCGATCTAGAACATCAATACTGGACTAAAATAAGGAAATAAGTAAAAACAAATTCATGGGCAGGAAATAACCAATAAACATACGTATATATAAAAAGCAAAAATACACGGTATAAAAATTACAGTAAAAAAATATTGTTTAAAATAGCGTCAAAAATAAATAAAATGTAAAACATTAAGTTGCAAAAACTATAAGAACTAAGAATGCAAGAACTGGTTTTGAGAGACAAAAAAATATATAATACAATGGGAGGGGGGGGGGGCAGTCTGCGCTAGGCTGAGAAAGGGTAGGTACCCCCTACTGATTTATAAAAAATAAACAATATAAAAAATGAATTATTATTTATTATCATAATGAGTATGTACTTTTTTATGGTGAATATGGCTGATATTTGACTATACACTTGATAAAATTAATAAATAAAATTGTTCTACATGAACATAAATCTACAGGCCCGGTGAATAACACGGTTAAGTAAAAATTTGTCCAATATGAGATTCTTGTACTTGAGGAAGCGGAGTCGCGTAATTTTCGTAGCCAATAAGTTTAAGTCCACAGGCTTAAAATGGAGCAATGCCCAGTATAGCTTCCCTCACTCTGGATAAATTCGTCTTAACAACTTATTCCATGAGGATGCAGAAAGTGAGCATCAATAATTGCCAATGGTAATTAAGAAAACAATAAAAGAAACTAACTTGAAGTTGAAACTAAGAACAGACATGCACTGATTGCTGTTGAACCATCCTTCTAGGCTTTCTATCCACCATCACTTCAACCGCTCACCATAGTCCATTCATTCCTCACAGTTCGATTTGAACCCGGGATCTTTAGCACTCTACACGGAGCCACCTTGGCTCTCTTATTAGCATATTATATATTACAGTATAAGTCAGATCAATATAAGTTTCAGCTTGGCCATAATTATCGACTAAACTTTTGTTGCATAAAATTTCACTTTTAAACAAGAGAAAAAGCTACGACAAAAAGGGAAAATATAAGTGGACTAAAACTATAGTTGATCGGAAGCCCCGTAAAGAGAAGGGATTCCTCCTGTCTGGTCGCTGGTTCCCTGCTGACTCATCGCTCAGTAACGTAACACTCAGTCCGATATCGACTGTCTCAAACAAAACTGCCTTTGGTAAGGTCTAATATGACCCAATAACTTTGTGCAAATAAATATATTTCGCAAGTATTTAGTGATACATGTTTTGTTTATAATCATGAAATATTTAATTTTTTTTTGTAAGTAAAAAAAATCTGTCACAATAAGACGAAGAGTCTTGGGTTCAGTACGTGTAAGAGACTGTACCGTGTACAGGAGATAGTGCATAGAGGTGAAACCCACTTTATAGAGGATGAGCCCCAGGGGATTTCCAGATTCCAAAGGATCTATCTCTGGGTGTTAAAAAATTAAATTAATTATCTGTCAAACCTGACTTGAAACCAGAACCTTAGGCACGGCAGCACAGCACTCTACCAATTAGCGACACCGGAAAAATAAATAAAAAGAAAACGAAATTTTGAAATATTATTTTCCTTATAATGCATACCGTTAACCAATATTCAATAAACGGATATTTTTTATTTCTCATAAATATTTATCGTAAAATAAATTTTCATGTTTTTATTACAATTTTTTATACAAAATGTTTATCCCTAAGATCAATGAAAATCATACAGATAAACTTCTGGGTTTTCGCAAAATATTGATTTTTATTTTATTGATTATAATAATAAAAAATTAAACAAAAAATTTATTAAACAACAATAAAGAGCTCGAAGTTTTTCCGGATGGCATTTATGGAAGACCAGAAAGAAAAACAGAATTTGATCAAAAGCGCAATTTGGACAGAACAAATTAAAACCAGAGGTACAGAGAAGGAATGAAAGAAGTTTGAGCAAACATAATCCATAGTGGCTCAGTTATTAAAAAAAAGAAGATAATAAATATTAAATAATACATTTTATTTTCCTTAAAAACTTAATTACCTTAATAAATAAGCCTAAAACCGAACTCAACACAAAGGAGATTATGCCTAAGAGGCAAACGTCATCAATTCAGAATTACCAAGATTTTTAGACGTACACATCCAGAAATATAAGATTTAAGGCTAATTAAAAAATAAATTAAAAAAGACATCGGTGGTCTAAAACAGAAGAGGCATCCCTCAAAATTTATGGAAGTGATATTCCAACAGATTATCTTCAAAATTCATCCCATCCTTAAATTATTGGACCAAATTCGAAATTTCGATTAGTTTTTTGTACTTTTTACTTGCATCTTTAACACTATAAATTTCTCTTCATTTATTCGAGCTGATAAAAAGGCCATAATTGACAGAAAATGATTGCTTATTTATAAAAGTATTGTAATGTTTTCCTTTTTAATTTTTTTTATAACGAATCGAGTAGAAAACTGTTTTAATTATTAAATTGTTCACATATTCAGTAGCTTTTAATCAGATCCTTATTAAAAACTGTCATATCTGATATAATACATGTGTATGTATGTGTGTGTGCGTGCGCGCATGTAAGTAAATATAATGAGTGGGGTAGCTCAGGGTGTACAGTTCTATGTTTCTGAGGTGAGAATCCCGCGTTCGAATCCGGCTGTGGCAGATAAAATATCTAATCTGTTAATGGTCATTAATCGATCCTGTGGGATCACCGAATTTCTACAAAAGTGGGCGTACTAATTGGGTGAAAACCCTGGGGGTAGATGGTGATCTTGGCCAAAACACTTCCCTGCTCAACCATTGGCTTAGAAAACATTACAAATTCGGCCATATATACAATATGAATGCCTCGAATTTTCTTCGAGAAAGGTTTCTTGAGGATA
Organism: Troilus luridus; assembly: GCA_964056705.1. Lineage (NCBI taxonomy): Eukaryota > Metazoa > Arthropoda > Insecta > Hemiptera > Pentatomidae > Troilus > Troilus luridus. Next base: position 69,345,752 of record OZ057415.1, on the reverse strand, counting down.
TGATGGTGAGTCAGCTAGTGACTCCGCAACTTACTGCCTTATGATTTACGACTATTTCGGTCTGTAATTTTCTTATCATCATTACGTTCATGACCTCTCTTATTCTGGGAGCCTATCAGCTAAAAATGTTCTCATTAAAAGCTCCTGATAGAATCTTAATGGTTTACTTTCAGTGGTAGGAACGAAGTGAACCTAAATCACTTCTTGAAGTAATTAAAAAAAAAAAAAGCCTGTACCACTACAACCCATGAAGGGCCTGGGGTTCAATACCTGGTAGAGACTGTACTGTTTCATGGACAACTGTTCTGCAAGGAGGTAACTTGTCCTAGGTCACGCTCAACCGCCAGATTTCCCCCCCTTATTTTCGGTACCCTATTTTTATAATATTTTATAGAGGCTGGGTGGGCCCCAGGAGGGTCCTAGATCCTATATGATCCATCTCCCGCTGCAAACAGACTAAATAAAAATCATGGCCTGGCAACTCAGTACTCTACCACTGAGCCACTCCGCTCCCTTAATTATTATTGGGTAGTTGAAGTAATTAGGTAGTTGTTTTTTATAACGTGCGTGATATAATTGAGCGATTAGGTCCAGAACAGTTTTTTTTTTCTTTTTCATGTTTTAAGTGCATTGTTTCACCTAGCATAGCCATTTGTTTACTTCAAGTTTCTCAATCTCAATACAACCTTATATATACAGTAGGAAGAAAATTGGCCGGGTGGAGGTCGAGAAAATTCTCTATATATGGATAACTGTTTATTGGTAAGCCAAAGTTTCGAGATACAGAGAATTTTCTTGACCTCCACCCGTACAACTTTCTTCCTTATATATTCAACTTATGTACAGTAGCTTATTTAATTTTATTTATTGCCTTGGAAAAAAGGCACTCGGATTGGCATTTTTGAGTTACGTCGTTGTTCATTAGAAGGAGCTATATACAAGGTCAACTAATATTAATCAATACTGAAATAATTATTAAAAATAATATTGTATACACTAATGCTCAGATTAACCTTGATATAGATATACAGAAATGTCGGCTGTAAGTAGGAAAATAAATTAACATCAGACATGTTGGAACATGCCTCCGAAGCATTATTATGCTATGCGAATGATGTTAAAGGATCTTCAAAACACACCTGCGTTCTACACGCGCTTCGGAATATCATATCTGTAGCCAATGTTGGATCTGAACAATATAGAACACTTAAATTGTGTGAAATTAAAACAACAATATGGCGCTAGTTTCAATCCTTTTAAGTCTATACAAGCCAAGGACACATTTGATATTAAAAAATCATTAAGGTCGTGCAGAAATGATTTCCAACCTTATAGAGATGTTTCAAATCATTTTATTTTTTAAATGGCCAGGGGATGCAGAAAAATAATTTACATACAATAAGTCAGACTTATTTTATTTGTGCCTACGTTTCAACCCAACATTTAGGCCATCTTCAAGGCTGAGAATAAAAGAAAACAGAAAAAACTAAATAGACATTGCAGTACCAAAGAAAATAAAACAGTTTATCTAAACAGAGATAGGAATGGAAAGAAAGAGTAATTATGAGTAACTATTTGTATTTCTTAATTATACTTTTAGTCGTATCTTCTTTGGTATCGCTGTTTATATTGCTTTTTCAGTTTTCTTTTATTCTCAGCCCTGAATATGTCCTAAAATTTAGGCCGAAACGTAGTTACAAATAAAGTGTAACTTATTTTATGTAAATGTTGTGACTGCACACTATTTTACACTCTTCTAAGAACTAGGCAGTCAACCATTTCCAGATGAGTTCCACACAATACCTTATTTTCGAATACCTTAAGACGTAGTTCAACAATTTAATGTTAAGGGCGGTGCTTCACTATTTTTTTTTTTAAGTCAGTACAAATCACGAACTAAAGGAATTCAACATAACAACGTATAACTTATTTCAAAATCATTAAAATAATAACTGATATTAATAATAAAACATTCTAAGATGGTTCCGTAAATATTAGCCGGAGAGAGGGAAGTAGGTTAACCACTCGCCAATCACAGTTGCGATACTTATTTTACGAAAATGCTTGACCTCAATTTTACAAGGTTTGCCAGTCGTTCACCGAACGAGAGGAAAGAATTAATCGATATTCCAACAAAAATCAAAATTAAAATTATTAATACTTCTAAAGTTATTATATATAATACTAGCTGTCCCGGCAGACGTTGTTCTGCCCTATTACCCTAAAACAAAGGGCTTCCGAATTTTCTCCGACCATTTGAATGGCAACTTCATCGATTGTCGGTGCATTGAAACATCTCACATGTTTTCCTACAGGAGTTTGATCAGCTCTGATTACAATTTCATGATTACCAGATGGCATAAGATCCAGTGTAATTTTAAACAATGAAATGAATTGATTTTTTTGATATAACAAAGTTTGTAATTGTTCTACAATAGAGCTCCTCACTGAAATGTTATTTGCACAACGCAGATCTATGGTGTATTGCCCATTTATTTCATTTGCAGGAATCTATAGTCGCCATCTGTCACCGGCAACAGGGATCCTGATTTATGATATACTTGGCCTCGTATCAGCAAATTAAACAGAAAAGTTTTATTTTTACACAAAAACTTATATGATTTTATTATATGATAGGGACTGGACCCTAATAAACTTTTACTTATAACTAACGCGCCTTTGTTTTGTTTTGTTTGTTTGTTTGTTCATTTGACGTCACTTTATGCTGCTATGGCTAATCGGACGATGCTACAGTGGGAGCTCTAAATTTTGCCTACCAAGGTTTAATTAGGATAGGGATTTTTAACGAGTACCTGACATCTTACAGGCTCGGGACCCCCGTTTAACGTCCCTTCCGAAGGACGGCGTAACTAAGGATTTTTTACTCCCTTAAAAAAATCCTAGGGTCACCTGCCGGGCTACGAACCCGCGATCTTGGGCTTAGTAGTTTGTTACGCTAATCACTAGACCACAGGTGACCCTTTTGTTTTGCTTTGATTTACATAAAATGGTCGACAGCTGGGAACAGAGTGGTTTGTATAGAAAAAGAAAAGTGTTGTTTTTATTATTTCTCTCGTCATTTTTACGTTTTTTCACTCTGTAAGAACCTTCTTTGCGCCTTAGCAAAAATATGAAAAAAAAATTAGCTGAATTGGTCGAGCCGTTCTCGAGATTAGCGGTTTGCAAGACATTTGGCGATTCATTTTTATCATATAGATAGAAGATAGATAAGATTCCAGTTATTTATTATATGATACGGACCGAACTCGGAATCTATTAGACCTACAGAGCTGAGGTTGGGCTCAAATTGTAGGAAATTTAATCTACTTTAAATATGATTAACTATGTTATTTTTAAAAAAAACGCACCGATTAGGAGATACAGGACAAACATTGAAATAACTTCAATAATTTCAAGGTTTTTCGGCCACCGAAGGTTTCCCACGTCATTTTTACGGGTTTTCTCTCTATAAGAACTTTCTTTGCGCCTTAACAAAAATATGAAAAAAAAAATTAGTCGAATTGGTCGAGCCATTCTCGAGTTTAGCGGTTAGCAAGACATTTGGCGATTCATTTTTATTATATAGACTAGCTTTACCCCACGGCTTCGCTCGCGTGGAATTTGCTCTTCCACATAAAGTTTCGTGACATATCATTTTAAATAAATAATTTAATTTTTTTTAACTATAAGTTACTCATACATCCGAAATTTCAGATGTCTAACTTCAAATCTGACGGATTCCATACAATCTTTGAACCCCTATCATATTAAAGGGGAACCCTTGGGGTTGAATTGTCCAAATTCCTTTCTTGGTGCTCATTTAAGCTATACAAAGAACCTATCTGCGAATTTCAAGTAGCTAAGTTCAGTGGTTTCTGCGGTGCGTTGACCGCTGGGTGTGTTAGTCAATCAGGTTACATTTTTATATAAACTTCGCCTGTGTGGTGTGTTGATAAAAAGTAGCTTATGTCCTTCGCCAGGCTTGAGATTATCCATATCAAATTTCATCACAGACGGATCAGCACAGCCGTGAAACATACATTGACACTGATTAACAAACGGGACGGACAAAGGTTTTCTGTTGTTCCTCATCACGCTTAAAATTACAATACATCCCCTATTTATATTGATCAATAAATAAATAAGGGGTTAGGGAAAAAAACATACCTACTAGAAATAGGTTTATAGATTACATATTAACCTTTTTGTATTTTCTCTCTGGGAATGGAAAGCACAGTATTTAGAGCGCTGAGTTAGCGTGCTGAAGATCCCAGGTTCGAATCCGGCTGTGATAAATTATTTAATATTTTAACACCAATAAACCCCTAAACCTTCGGACCCTCCTGGGGCTTTCCTAGTCTCCATGAAGTGGGTACCCTTATAGGGGAAAAAAGGAAAAAAATAGGTAAGGAAGCTCGGTTTGTACGGTCACAGTCTACTAATCTAAAGGTTCCGCGTTCCAGATTAGTTGTGGAGGATAAATTATTTGCTGTTGATTGACCGCGTGGAGAGTCTTATGGGCTCATAGACCCCCAACAAAGCAGATACTCTAAAAAGATAACATACAATGAACAGGGATGTAAATAGAGGCGTAGATGAGATGATTGCGTTAAGGGGTGACTTTTTAAATCGAATTTATTAGAACTTAGCACTTAGGTTACCTCAAAAGTATTTGAAAATAATTTAAAAAAATTCAGATAACGTTAAATGACGTTACAAAAAATAAACATCCCGCAACGCAGTAAACATTTTCACCAATCATTAACTTTTATTTTAATAGCGGGGAACCTTCTTATCTGCAAATCGTTAGGAGTCCTAATAGTGCTATAAAAAGCATTAAAAAGAATCAATAAAATATTAAATGGGAATAAGAATGAAGCTGTAAACATCATAATTACAGATTATTTTTTTTCTTTAACGCTTTATGACGACTTTCCATAAAAAAAAAGAAAAGAAAAATACAGAATTAAAATCAATAATAAAAAAGTAACTCTATTTAATTATCATGGCTGTCTTGACTGAATTCTGAATACTCTATAAAACTTTTAACTAAATAGAAGTATTTTATATAACTATTACTGTTAATGTATAATTTGTCTTTATATAGTTTTTTTTCAATATATTTTGATTCTTTCCGTTAAATAAGCCTTGGGAAAGGCCTAAAATGGGATTGTTTTATTATAGGACTACAGAATTTTGGTAGGGATATAAAATTCCATTATTGTATTTAATGATATCATGTAGGTGGTGAAATAATTATATAATAATGCATATTATACCTCTGATTGCTATTATATCTCTTTAATAAGGATTTAAAAACATATAATAAATATAATTTATTATAAATAAAACGAATGAAGTTTATTGACAACCCGGAGGAATGGAATTCTAAACCAAACAGAAAAGAATTCTGGAACGGAGGGAAAGTGTAGCGCTACACTTGTGTAACTCGTGACGTGAGCACTTCAACTATAGTCCCGCCAAAAATATTTCCCATAATATGGAATATTTTGTAGGAGCGATAAAAAAATTCAATATTTTCATAACTATATCATAAATTTAATTTGAAAAAGGGAAATTGATGAACTACTTAAAATAGCTTTAGCCATCATGTTTAAATAAGAATAATTTATTAAATATTATTACTGGTAAAAAAAAAAATTGGTTTAATAAACTTAACAAAAACAAAAGCTTAGTTATCATATATATAGTAGAAATTCCGTTTATTTTATTTCACAGTATAAATTATATTTTCATTATATAGAGAAGAATATAATAGTTATAGTTACAGGTGGAGGTCAAAAAAATTATTATTTATATAGTGATAAACTATTTATTATATATTAGAGAGAAGATCCATATTATATAATTTATTAGGGATAAATCTTAGAACAATATAGAATGCAATCCAATTATATTTTAAAAATACTAGATTATAAAGAAAATAGGCTATGTACAGTTATAGCAAGAGAAATAATAAAACAAAACATATCATGGTTTAAAGAGTGGGGGGAAATTGCAAAAAAAATAAATTATAGACTGGATTTAACTTTAAACTCCGTGGATACTTGGGAGGGAGAAATGTTCAAAATGTTGGAGCTGTACAAAGATTATTTTATCCAAGTTTGCCATGCAAAAGCAGCAGAGGGCACACACCACGGCCTCTATAGCTCATTAAATAAAACAATAGATTACCATAGACATTTTAAAGCAACAAAAAAAATGAGCGTAGTTATGAAGTGTAGAGGGGAACTTCTGAATCTAAATTACAAACCATTTGGAATTGATTCGCAAAATATACAGCTATGCTCACTGTGTAATCTGAAAGAAATTGAAAACAGTTTTCACTTCCTGGCAGTGTGTCCCGTCTTAAAATTGTATAGAAAAAAATTCTTAAAATATGAGCGGATATCAAAACAAAAATTAATAGATATTCTGAATGGAGAGAATTTTATAGGTTTATATAATTTTGTAAGTAATGCAGGTCGTTATAGACATTTTTTAATTTCAGAATTTAATTATTAATGTCAAAAAGAAATTTGATTTATTTTTTGGTTTTCATTGTTGTTTAGTAGTTTAATCAAACTCCCGGCAGACGGTATAAGTACCATGCTGAGGTTGCTAATGTGAAAAATAAAATTAAAAAAGAACAGTTGTAAATAATTTAATAAAGAGCATTTTATATCTATCTATCTATATCTATCTATCTATATATAGTAGAAATTCCGTTTATTTTATTTCACAGTATAAATTATATTTTCATTATATAGAGAAGAATATAATAGTTATAGTTACAGGTGGAGGTCAAAAAAATTATTATTTATATAGTGATAAACTATTTATTATATATTAGAGAGAAGATCCCTATTATATAATTTATTAGGGATAAATCTTAGAACAATATAGAATTATTACCAACAGTTTACATGAAAAATATAATATTAAATAAACATAATCGAAATTAAAAAATAAAATAATAAATTTAAAATTAATAAAGTGTATATGTCACTTTACAATCATTAATATTGCAAATTCTAAGTCACGCCTAGTTAGAAGAATTAATAAGTTGTGATATAATTTAAATAAGTCTTAGGTTAAATTGGATAGCTAGATATTACTGCATGTAATACATAATGTAAGTTTGAATACATCTTAGTAATTTATTCCGTTATAATTGAAGTTTTATTTTATGTCAGTTGGGGTAATAAAACCTCAAATGGGCCAGGCTTAAATTGAAAATTAAAATAAAGAATCAATTCAATCAATCAATATATAACTAATTTTAAATTTACAGTTTCGTTAAATTGTAAACTCGAGATTTCATTGTTGAGAGTCGCTCCGAAGTATTTATGGTTTTCAATTATAGTTTACAATAGGTTAAAGCTCTCACGTATTATTATATTGGAGATATGTTATTATAATCCTTTTTTTTTACATAACAGGTTGAGGTTAGGTAAAAAATTATATCAGTTTTGCGTATAGATTTGCAATCTTCACAAATGTGTCATTCAGAAGATTTCATAAAAATCCTCTCCGATCGTTCGATAATGGTATCAAATCGGTAAAAGGATTGTAAATAACAAAATGCATTATAATCGCATTTTTTATTTCAGAGAACCCTATGATGGATAAATAAAATATTACAGGAATAACGACGACCCTTGATGGAAACCATTGTACTGGCAAAATATCTCGATTTTTAATAAAAACTATTTCTAGGTTAACATAACTTGCTTAGTAAAATATTTAAAAAAATATAAAACACGATATTCAGAAATGCATTTTCCTTGAACATATTTTTAATTGAATCATGCAGCAACCAATGAGCGCTTTGAAGGTCAAGATGTACACCACTTGCTCTTTTACCCACCATGAACAGGGATGGAGAATGTGGAGGAAAATAAAAATAAATAAAATAAATACACTAATGATATTTAATAATATTTCGATAAGAATATTATTAACTTATTCGGGATGAAATATTATAAATATAACATTTTATATTACTAAAATTAACGATTATATTTTTAAAAATTGGTTACCCTTGGAGCCCAAAATCTATAATGAAGTTAATCACTCTTTTAAAAATATAATACACAGTCTTTATTGCTTTTTAAAACTTGTTACGATTATATAAAGTATAATAATACTATAATTAAACATTTTACTACTGGAACTTCTTTTTAAAAATAAAATATACAGCAGGTCAAAAGTATTTTTTCGTAAATTATTATTCCATAATGATCCAGCCTAAATTTAAAGAATTTTAATTTTTTAGTTTCAGTACAGGAATGAAAATTAAAATCCTTCATTTAATCCTTAATAGTGTATATTTCTACTTGCCATAAAACAAATTCAATTTACAACTAAATGAATACGAAAAATGAACTTAATTTACAACGATAAACCTGGGAGGCTGTGATAATTAATAAAAAGATTAATTAATAAAAAGATTATAAATTAAAACAGAATGAATATAAGTAATAAATTCAGACAATTTTTAAAGATTATGTTGACGTTTTAATAAATTTTAATAAAAATTGAAAAAGGTGTCCCTTTTCAATCTTAATGAAAACGAACCTACAAAAGCTGGTCATAATTTAATTACTTCCAATCGTTAACGAGCTAAGTATTAAAATTGTATTATTAAATGACCTTGCAAAATAAAAACTGATAACAAAAATCAAGTTATCTTAAATTTTATAAAATAACCTCCAATACTTTAACTATGGGTACATTGAATTTCAAATTTTTAAAATAAAATGAGTAGGGTAACCCTAAACAGTTCATGAGGAGATTAATAATATTACAAATCACATTTACTGTTAACTCTTATCACTTCATAAACATATACTTGAAATTTGGACAGATTCGGAATTTTAAAATAATTAATAGCCCATGGGGGAAGCAATAAAAATGCGAAATAAAATAAGATTTAATATTTTTATCTAGCAAAAATGCAGCTAATACTTAAATTATCCAATAAAATGTTTAATATATTGAAGAAAAAATAAATAGCTAGCTAAATAAAATTATATAAAAAATAATTCACTCCTAAATAATTAAAATAACATTATTATTCACGTATTCAAAACAGTTATTGTATTTTAAAATATTTACAAAGACATTTTTAGGTATTATTTTTTTGACTAATAAATATTGTTCAAGTCATGAGCAGCAACTTTAATCTAAGTTCTAGAAGAGGAAACATCCTTTAACCCGTCAGTTCCCAATGCACCCCCTAGGGTGCAGTCACTTTTTTTGTTATGTGCTATAAAAAAAATTTTTTTTCGAGGTTATAGCGATGTTTTTGTGTACTACTGGAACTAGGTCAAAGGGTAGGACACATTCGGAGCTGATATCAGGTGTGGTCTAGACAATATAATCTTTCAAACTCAGTAGTGTTCTGGTTTCTGTTGGTGTTGACAATTTTTCTTCTCTTTTCACTCACCATGACGAGAAAAACTTAAGTACTCAAATTATTTTTGCATTTATAGTTAGGTGGGCATTTTCTGGAACAAATGGTAGCAATATTATATATAAGCCACCAAAAATAAAACTTCAGAGCCAATCTAAAAGTAAGCATCACCTGTAGGGTGCATTGGTCACTGAGGCACAATCATGCTCAGAATGTAAGTGTAGAAGAAATGAAAATTGTTGTAAGTATCTTGTTACTTACGGGTTACATGACAATTAAATATATTAGAATGTTTTGGGAGACTCAAAGTGATACCTATAACAAAACAGTAGCCCAAAGTGTGAGAAGAAATAGATTCCTCGAAATCCAAAAATACTTTGCGACAACAATAAGCTCCCAAAAAAATGATAAATTTTCAAAAGTCAGAGAATATTTTACAGTTCTGAACGCTGCTAATAAGTAAGGATTTATTTTATTTTTAGTAGGACTGTTCCTTGATTTTATTTTATACGACATGATATTTTTCATATTTTTTACTTTTAGGTAAATGTAAGTGAAATAAACAAATATATATTTATATTGATTTTTGTTAACTTATATCCCTACATCTCACAATAAATTTAAAAAAAAAGTAAATTGATTCAATTCTATCATTCAGGATAATTTGATTTAGTTTATGAAATTGAGTGATTTTGTTATCCGGATGCCCAATGCACCCTACAGGGGGCACCTTCCCAGCGGATTAATTAATGCATAGACAAATTTAAAACTTGTTTATTTATTCTTCTTAGAGATCAGTAAGCATAAATAAGTAAAAAAAAAATAAAGTTCATAAGTGGTTCACATTTGGGAACTGACGGGTTAAATGATACGAGAGCGTGTCAGTTATCAAAAATACAAGGGAGGTTACAATTCCTCGATTGCTGACACTTTCAAACTTGGGAGTAAACAAATATATTTTTTTTATTTTAATAAAAATAATATAATTTTTAAAATAAAATAAATAATAATAAATCGTTCAAGGAGAAGAAGAACTAAAACAGCTGGAATAGTAAGTTTAGCCATCAATGAACTTTATGTAATATATGAAAGGAACATGCACAAAACCCACCTGTCGCTGTTCTGAGATCACAGATTGGGTCGCGCAAATTTCAACCACTCTCATAGGTGATGTAAATATATATGCAATATGTATAAGTGTAGACGAAATGATGTGTTATCATAAAAAATAAAAAGGGAATAATTTAAAATAAATCACGCGATTATAAAATATGTTATCAATAAATTTTAAATATATTAAAATACACTAATAGCTTAATAAATAAATCTAACTATATCAAGATAAATATATTTTGGGAAAATAATTGAAGTGAAATAATATGTGAAAGAAGAAAAATATGAAGAGTAAAAAATAAATGATTACTAATATTTTTTTTTAGTTTAAATCAATTTTTATCAGCGAATTGCAAATAAAATTTTCATGAGGTTAAAATTACAAAAAACAAAACAAATTTTGTATCTTCTTGAAATTGAAAGATTGTTAGAATTCATGAAGACAAAAATAAATAAAAAATTTATTAAGTTATCCTCAAATATGAACGACAACTAGGATTTTAATTTAATGAATCAAGTCAAATTATTTTTTAAAATAAAGCAAAAAACATGAAAAATTTAATATATAAAGAAAACTTTTTTAAGTGACAAGGGTTCCACGAATTTGATTGATGACGTTCAAGATTACGAATAAAATTAAACAGGTCCTCAGGCAAAAGTTCAATTACAAATGATGCAAAGACTGTTGTAGTAACATAACCATACCCTTCCCCCATTCACTCTCATGGAATTCGCACTGACATGGAATTGACAAGTGAATGAATATTTACCAGAATATTTCCAAGTGAACGATAGTACTCCTGCGATCCTTGAGGTGCAACAATTATCACTTTGTATCACTTTACACCTACACACAAGCAAACAGATAAGGAACCATGCACTTGCAAACAACACGGACAACTCTCAACTCTCAACTGATTAGTTCTTATGTTTACCGCATCGGGCTCAGACACTAACGCTACCTAGTGGTACCACCCTCAACTTCTCCATTAATAAGTGTTGCTTAATGAATTTTAAAATGGAGAAAAATTCTTGTTGTTTAAGTAATAATTATTCAAATTATACTATAATGATTATAATTATAAAATGATACCGGAAGGTCAAATACAAAAAATGACGATCAGCAGATTTTCAATACAAATAAAACTAAATGACATGAGAGGGATGAAGATGAAATTATTTAAACCTCAATTTTTACCCATTTCTTGGAAAGTTAGTAGCTCCATAAAAAACAAAACCACTCATTGCATTATAAGTTGTAAATATATCTTTATAATTGTGACTTTATGCAAGAACATTTTTTAATTTCTTTTCTTAATAATTGTTTATAATAGTTCATGAATGTTTTCTCAGTCAATTAATATATTGTAGATGTATTTTTATAATTGAGACTTTATACAAGAAAAAAAAACCTTTTGTTTTGTCTTCTTAATAATTGTTCATAACAATTCATGAATATTTTGTCATCTTGCAAGTAACAGGGAACATTGGGAATCCTGGTTAGACCCTCCCCTACGCTGAAAGGCACTAAAGGGTGATGCAAAAGAAGAAGAAGAATACTTTGTCAAAGTTAATTACACCCATAAACCATTCGAGACAAATAATTTTTTTCAAACAAAGTTCCCAGGAGCACTTTTTTTATAATGCTCATTACAATAAAAAAATGTGTTTACTATACCAATTCTTAAGTTATTCACCCAAATAAGATGATTGCCCATCATGTGTGGAATGTAAAGTCATATGAAAATACACCAATAAAATGGAGGAACATTTATTTAAAAAATACTTATATAGCATAAGATTGTAATTTTGCTTGAATACTAAAAGATAATGCACTAATACAATACATTTTTAAAATAAAGAAAATCTGAAATACAGCCGTAAAACATGACTGACCTGTTTGATCTTAATATCCTAATTTTTATTTTTTTATTTTTCATCGATGCCAGGTATATTGATACTAGGGGAAATATTTTTTAAACAAAGAATAAGATACAAAAAAATTAGACAAGTAGCACTGTTGAATTACAGCTAAAATAAGAGCATTAAGCCGGGCGCACATTGAGACGCAGTTCAATGCAGGGTAGTGTAGGTTAGGCAGGGCAGATTAGAGCAGTTAAAAAGCTGTGCTATTCACATGACCGCACATTGAAACGCAGTTTCTTGTCATCTTTGTATATAATCGGTCATCGAAAGTACAAATGGATGAACTAAACGAACTTGACCTAAGTTCCGAGACTTAACGTTCTTTAATTCGAGATCATCAGCAATTTTGTCCCATAAATCATTTTTTAATTTTGATTTCATATAATCAGCATGGCTAATGTCGTATGATATTTTATATGGACAAATGGCTTTAATTAATTTTTCTTCCACAGTTATATTATGAATAATATGATGACAATGGTCTTGGGTTCCATTCATGTTAGAGCCGGTAATTGTTTTAAGACAACGGTTATGCAGGGACGTGATTGATTTGTATTATACACCCATAATACATTAAAAGTATATTCATAGTTGTATTTGTACCAGAAGTATATTTACAACATAATACATTAAAAGTATATTCATGGTTGTATTTGTACCAGAAGTATATTTACAAAATAAAATAAAACACAAAAGGCAATAGAAATAAAAAACATGTTTGCAAGGGAACGTAAAAAACCAAAAGTTGAATTCTTTATCCCCATTAATGTAACTGTATTCTCATTCCTTACAAAATCATGGTAAAACTAGAATTAGATATTTTAGCAAATAACATTTTTCAAATCTCTGCGTGGTCTTTGAAATATTTGAGAGATCTTTTAGCTATTAATTTAACTTCAGAGTCTCAGAGCTATAATCCATCAATTGGAAACACTATAATTTGTTTTGGTCACTTTGTAAAACTGACAATGCAACTAAATTATGAAAAATAATTACCAGATTTTTCATGTAGCAACCAATTATTTGTCAAAACAGCTGACATAATTATATAAATGGATATTTTAACCAAGCAAGTTCCCAGAATTTTACTTTGAAGGAGGCTATTAATTTCGCAATTCTAACAAATATATTTCTCTCGCTTTGATTTAAAGGAATAATAAAACTTAGTTATTATTCAAAACAGACCAAAATAATTGTTAACCCGATCAAAATAAGCAATACAATTATATATATATATATTAAAAATCATTTCAGAGTGACCTCAAGCCCCAACCCTTTTCTCTATGCCCCTGTTTTATCTGTAATTGAATGAATGAACGTATTTATTAAAAAAATTATTAATTAACACTGGCTCTACAACCCAGCACGGGTCCTGGTTGCATCAAGTTCTCTTCTCTATCCTGTGCCCAGGTCCTCCAAGCTCTGGATCCAATGATGCTGCCTGGTCACTCTCGACTTCATCCGCCCATCTAAGTTGTGGATGCCCACGTTTTCTTTTACCGTCAACGAACCCAAACAGCAGTCTTTTCAGGGTAGCGCCGTCCTCCATTCTAGCCACATTTCCAGCCCATCTCAGTCTAGCTATTCTTGTGTGTTTCACCACGTCAGGCTCCTGATACATCAGATACAGCTCTGAATTTTGTCAGAGTCCAAATTGATCGCCAACTCTAGGGCAATAGAACATCCTTTTTTTAATATTTTTTCTTTCGAAGAGCATCTGCCCTAGACAGAGGCCAGGTTTCCGATTCATAAGTTGAAAAAGGCCTGATGATTGTTTTGTACAGCATGACCTTGGTTCTTCTTGATATCAGACGACTTCGTAAAATTTTTGCCATCCCAAAATAACATCTATTAGTGGCCAAAATTCTTCTTTGAACTCCTGGGGTGGTTGAGCTATCTGCTTTGACCAGAGAAACGAGGTAGACAAAACTGTTGACACTTTCGAATGTGGGATCCGATTGTTTTGAAGGGTTAGCCACCATTTACATAGTCTATACTTTGTTGTTCTTCCCACTAAGTCGTAAAGCGAAACAATATTGAAACTCCCAGTTCAAAAATTCCCATTGTACGTCGTATTGCTCAACAACTCCTATGAAAAGAAATGCATTAGTTACAAAATGATACATCGTTTCGATTACTCCAAATAGTTGAAAAAAGTCTGCTTTTTGGCTAGACCCACGTCTCTTTACTTAATTCTTCCGCAAATTATTCAACACCAGTTGGGCGGTCAATATATTCGTTTCATATAGTTCATTATATCGTCTATAGCTAATTTAAGCATTACACCCCTGGAGGGAGATACAATGAGCCCAGTAGCTCATTGAGTAGATTACTGGGTTAGTGAGCTGTGAATATTCCAATTCAGCTGATTAAAATCGATGATTTGATTCTTCCACAGCCATAAATGGACACTATGGGATCTGCAGATCCTCTGGGGCTCACCCATCCTCTATAAAGTGGTTACACTTAATTTGCGGAAAATGATATGAGGCAAAACAGTACAAACTACCATGTACTTAGCCCAATACCCTTTATGGGTTGGAGTGGTAGTACAATTTTTTTATTTCACTCCAGAAACATATATACAACCTTCGATCTTAACTTATTGGAGTTAAAAAAGTATGAAAAAAGAGATATCAATATGAAAATGAGAATTGTAGTTTAATACTATGGGCATTGATGCAAAATTTTTTGGGACTGGAAACTGCAGGGAATCCCAGTATATACCTCTCCATCCTGAAACCTTAATAGTCAATCTACCGCCACAGCAACCTATCCCTTCCAATCACAACTATCAAATGAATCCTTCAGTTCATCAAACAATGAATGTAAATCCAGCACCTCGGGTACAACCCCCAGCCAACCTTCCTTTACCCGTTAATTATCAATATCAAACTCCAGACCCATATCCAGTCCAAATCCAAAACCCCATCGACATAAATTCTATCTTGTCATCCTTCCTGAAAGATCTTCAAGAGACTATCAAGCCTCTTATCAACCTACTCACGAGAATCCTTACCGAAGTCCCACTTAATTACCCCCGATGACCATAAAGCCTCTAGCTATCGTCCTATGGAATGCTAATGGACTACATAATCACCGTGACGAAGTTGATATATTTCTACCCGACAACCAAATAGATATTGCTTTACTTACTGAAACACACTTCACTCACCGCACACATTTCTACATACGGGACTACATCACTTATAGATCAGACCATCCAGACAACACTTCACATGCCGGATCTTGTATTCTCATTCATAAAAACTTATCCCATTCCCTTATGCCTTCCACTCCATCTGATGCTATTCAATCAAACTCAGTAACCATAACGACTCGTCCTTTCCAAATCACATTTTCAGCTGTATACTGTAATCCTGGCAATTATCTTCCTTATAACCTCCTTGATTCCTTATTCCAATCCCTTGGACCGTGCTTCATTGCTGGAGGAGACTACAATGCTAAACACCAACGATGGGGTTGTCGAACATCCAACTCCCGTGAAATATTCTAACAGAAAAAATAGAACACTTCAAAATCGAACCACCTGGGCTGTTTATTAGGGGTCGAGGGGAGCATCCTAAAATAGGGAAGCTTAAGAGGAGAATACATGCTGAGGATGTCCTTGAATGGATAAATGTTTTGGAAGTGGATAATGTTCCATCTCCTATGGATTTCGATATTTCACTTCGAATTGCATAAATATATTATGCTAAACCCCTCATAGAAGATAAAGGGTGTAAGAGGATTGGCAAAAATATGAAACAGTGAGGAAGTTGGCCCACAGCATTGACAAAATAAGAAAGGGCTACAGAGATGCTATTTTATTTCATAGTCAGTATTTTTCAGTTTTTTATTGCAAAACTGTTATTGGCTATATTAAGACTAACAAACCCATGTCAAATTTCAAATCGAATTCCCGGGCCAAAAATTTCCAACGATATAAAAGAACCATCAGATTTTTTTCGTTTATACTTTACGGGCACATTGATTGATTCCATAATAAAAGAGACAAATGACTATGCGAATTCAAAATTGCAAGGAAAGCAATGACACATGCCTAAACTGATGGTACAAAAAGAAAAGGATATCATTACTGATTTAAAAAAATGTAATTTTAGACAGATTCATGCCTATTTTCAGAAGATCCTCAAGGTGGTATCCTTGGCTCAATCCTTTATACAGCTGACATCCCAACTCATCCTAATACTATACTTACCAGGTATGCTCATGATACATGTGTATTATCAGTCAACACCAATCCAGTTATTGCATCCCATATCACTGATCTTGAAGAATGGTGTCAAAACTGGATAATTAAAATAAATTCTAAAAAATCGCATCATATCACTTTTACCTTACGTCGTAAACCAATGACTTCCTGCCCTTCAGTATCCTTTAATAATATCCCACTTATACCTGTAGAACAGATCTGATACTTAGGGTTGCATCTTGACAAACGATTAACCTGGAATCCTAATACCAGACTGAAAAGACAAGAAACCGCTTGACGTTTCAGGCTACTTCAACACTTACTAGACAAACGCTCTAAGCTCCCAATTAATTACAAAAGACTCATCTACCAGACCATTATACGACCTATTTGGACCTACGGAGTAGAGCTTTGGGGCTCCACTAAGCCATTGAATCCCTCTCGTATCCAATCCCTACAATCCAAAATCCTTCGTAAAATCCTCAACGCTCCGTATTTTGTTAAGAATAAAGTCATCTATAACGACCTTAATGTCCCATTTGTTGCTGATTTAGCCCAAACCCGCGATCTATCCTTTCATAACAAACTTCATTTCCACTCAAACCCTCTAGTTTCAAACCTAGCCTCCTCTTCAAATCCTGATAATCCTCCGAGGCGTATGAAAAGAAGATGCCCCTGTGACCTACCTAGTTGAACTTTTGATTTGAGTACTACCAGTGGGTAGTTTCTCTACTTGTCATTTCGTATCGCTTAGCCTATTTACTTGATGTATTATTGTAATACAGTTGTAAATATCAATAAATAAATAAATAAATAATAAAGATCAGTAATACAAACTAAACTCAATGTAGTACAGCACATTAAATGTTAATAATGGTCAGTAGCTACCAACAGGATTAGTTTTCTTAACAATACAGTGGATCTGATCACGAGTTTATAAACAAAAAATTTAAATCGCAATAACTGAATTTTTCAATTTAAATCACAATAATTGAAGTTATAAAGTACTAGTTGTTCAAGGTAAAAAAAGGAATTACAATACCTTTTAAATAATAAGCTAAAATATGAGTCTTATTTGTTGCAGACATTTTCAAGAGAAAGGGTTAAAATAAAAATAAATATTTACAAAAGACACTGTTACACTTCAAAAAAATGATTTTTTCAACTATATATATATATTTTTTTTAAACAGAATTCTGTTATTTTATTTATGAAGAAAAGGAAAAAACTTTAAATCCAACCATTGTTAAATGGTTCCTTATTTTTTAAAATACATTTTCGTCTGGACTAAAAAAATAGAGGTAAAAAAGGCCACTAATTATTTTTACAAGTTATGTAAGGCGTTCACCATGGCTTTAAATAATCTAAAGATAAAAAAGTTATTAAACTTTACTGGTTTATAAACCAATAAGCGAATTTAGTAGAGATGGCACTTTGGACAAAGTAATATTAATGAAAACAATAAAATCCAAACAAATAATTAAAAGTAAATATGTACAATAAATTTTATTGAGACGTATATACAAAATGTTTTTTCATACACCTTAGACAAATATTTTTTTTAACATATGTACATTAATCATCTGTAAGTGACAAATTGTATAAAAAATGATTAACATTGCTGATAAATGCCACAAAACAAGAGATGCACTTCAAACATTGAACTTTAACAGAAAACAAAAATTGAACAATTACATATAATAAAATTTATATCAGCCAACAAATTAAAGTATACTAACTATAAATTACTTAATTTTCATATAATGTTTAAGTTTTTAATTTCTAAATATATATATTTTTTTATTACAAATACCCTTATTTATTTAAATTCATGTTTTGATTTTTTTTTTTTTTAACTGGAACAAATTCTTAACAATACATGGATCAGATTTATTTCCTATAATTATAATTATATATTTGATAATTAAATTCAAAAACTTATGAATATAAAATGGTAAAAACTATCTGTAATACTTTTAAATTATCCAACAAATTAATAGTAAATAAAAATAAAAAATACTTGGAGCAATGCAATACATTTCAATATTTTAAACAATGGGAAAAACAGGCACTGTTTATTTATGAATGGATCTTGGCTTTAACTAATATGTTGCATAGTATCACAATATTGATTATAAAGCACATGCTTAACTGTTATGGTTTGTTTAAAAACATATTTAATTAGAAATTTGAGCTAAACAATAATAAACCATAGGGTATTAATAATAAAATTGATAGAAAACACCTAGTTCTCACCAACGGTGCTGAATACATTTTAAAACAGAAAAAAAAAATCCATAAAAATGTAAAAAAATAATTATTTTCTCACAACACGACTGTTTTATATAGGTAAATTATTCAATATCTTCAGGAGAGGGTAACAAATAAAATAAAATAAGAAAATATTTAGAATGATTATTATATACACTTTGCACACTTCAGTAACAATTTAATTCTCCATTCACTAAAATCATACAGTCATGTTTGAAGACTCGTCAGAGAGAAAGTGGTTTTGTGATGTTGCGGTAGAACTGTTTCTATTTCCCTCCTAACAGATTACTCAGACCTCCAGTTGCACCACTGGCTCCTTGCTGAAGTTGGCGCATCATATTTTGTAACCCGTGCATTCCACCTATTAGTATAAATAAAAATACATATAAATCATACCCAATATCAAATAAATATATAATCAGAAATAAAAAAGTGTGAAATTAAAAAAAATATCTTGACAACATGTGATAACAGAGTCAATTAACAATGTGAAAATAAAGGTAAACAAAAACATTTAACACCTCAATTGAAAGGGATGCCATAAATGTACTTAAATCAGGAATTGACAAAAAATATCATTATATATATATATATATATATATATCATTTCCTATATAATAAAAAGTCTATTTGAAACATTTTACAAATCAAATGCTACCCTTTCCAAGTCACAAGCAACCCTTTTCAATTCAAATGTAACCCTTTCCAATTGAGTTGAATCCCTTTCCAAAACAAATGTAACGCTTTATGACTCAATTGTAACCCTTGAAAATGTTTTGAAAATTTATCGTACTGTGGAATGGGCGAAGTTAAGGCCTCAGAACTCAACGGGATAAATCATGACAGTATTTTTAATTTTATTATTTTCAAACCTATTATTGACACAAAGCAGTAAACGAATGCATGCAATTAATAAAATTTTAGAAAAACAATGATTTTTGTTATTTAACATAAATAATTATTCCTTTTTGAAGGAACCCATTAAAAAATAAAATAAAAATGCATTTTTTTCTGATAAAGTAAAACTAAGCAAACTGAAGTTATCAACAGTTTCTTTCTTCGATTTTGAAAAAAATAAAAACTCATAGCAAAATTATTACACAAATAAAAACTTCGTTGACCCTAAGGAGAAATGAGAGAAGTTCTATAGGTTTGCTTGCCTGCCCTCAGGGTGTTACGATTTGTAACGATGAGTTCTGAATGAATCTATTAAAATTTGAGGTCACCTGTGGTCTAGTGGTTAGCGTAAAAAACTACTAAACCCAGGATGGCGGGTTCGTAGCCCGGCAGGTGGCCCTAGGTTTTTTAAAGGGAGTAAAAAATCCTTAGTTACGCCGTCCTTCGGATGGGACGTTAAACAAGGGCCCCGAGCCTGTACGATGTCAGGTACTCGTTAAAAATCCCTATCCTAATTAAACCTGGATAGGCGAAATTTAGAGCTCCCACTGTAGCATCGTCCGATCAGCCTTAGCAGCATAAAGTGACGGTAAATAAACAACTACTACTTCTATTAAAATTTGGTAAAATGTACAATTTGATTATCTTGGATCAAATTTTAAAATCAATTTAAAATTACCAGCAAATTCATATAAAAAGAAAAAATAATTGATGTTATGATTGAAGATATTGTGGCAAATTGGCACACACAAATGGAAATTCACATTGTAACTTCTTGTACACAAATTAAAATTAGGCCATACTTCAACACAACCTAATTTCTTTAAGTAGCATAACTATAAAATATATCTTTCTATTTTAAAATGTTATTAATACATTGTAACTAACCTATCGATGTAGGTTTTTAATGATTTAAGGTAACTAGGACATGATAAATGGTATGTTATAGTAATATCTACCACCAATCATATATCAATAAAATATTTTTATGTAAATTGTTAATATTTATATTCTCAAAAAATAAAACGGATGCAGGACTAATAGTGTTAACAGTAGACTTTTACTATTGTTTTATCATCCCGTATATACAATGAATAATAAATAAGAGAATAGGAAACTATTTTCAAAAAAGTTCAGAGTACAATTTTTTTTAATTACAAATAAAAGGCTTTGCTATATTGAAACGTTGTAAATTAATGCAATTTACAAATTTTGAATGACTATAATTGTACTAAACCATCAAATTATAGGAATATTTCATATTAAAAGAAAATTACGTACCCATTTGGTGAAGAACTTTGGGATCCATCATTTTGGCCATTTGTTGATTAAGTTTCGCCATTTGGACTTGATTAACGTTTTTGGCCATATCACCATTCTTAAACAAGCCCTTGATACCACCCATTTTTTTCACAACAGCAGCGAATCTTGTATATTGGGTGATAAGGTCTTTAACTTCTTTTTCTGTAACACCAGAACCTTGTGCGACTCTTATAACTCTCCCAGGCTGCTTAGAAAACAGTTTGGCTCCATCTTTATTGTCCAGTTCTATAGTAAATAAGTTATGAATTAATAATCATACAAAAATAAATAGAAAACTGAACTATTCAATAAGTGTCATATTCATAAATGAAGTAGCATATAACAAAAGAATTTCGATAATGAATATTAATAATAATTAAATCTACAAATAAAAATATAATATGATAGTTCACCTCCATCATTCATACTGTCCATAATTGTCATGAGTTTTTTGAGACGGGCCATTGATTCCTGTTCACTGCCTTTAGACAGAAAATCCTGACTAAACCCTGGAATCATTCCCTGAAATAGGCATTTATATTTTGAGCAATATAAATATCTCATATAGTGCTAAAGAAAACTTATCAAAATAACTCTGCTATCCCAACACTCACCATAATCTGAGAGAAAGGTCCCATTTTCATGATATTTTGAAACTGTTCATACATGTCCCGCATGGTAAACTGACCGTGTTTGATTTTTTCAATTAATTCTTCGTTATCATCAAGCTTCAGTTCATTTACTTTATCAATAAGGCCTTCTATATCACCCATTCCCAAAAGTTTACTTATAAATGGTTTTGTTTTAAAAGGTTCAAGGTCATCAATATGTTCTCCAGTACCAATAAATATGATGGGGCTATTAGTAGCTGCAACTCTATAAAAAAAAAAAAAAAAAAGGTGAAAATACTTACAATAAAATAGCTTAAATTATTTATTATCAATCAATATTAAAAGGTGATATTGTAATAAAACATATATAAATTAATATTTAAAATTGTCTAAAAGTTAGAACTGCTTTTTTACAGCAACTTAATGTTGGGCAAAATGAAATTTTCAATAAAATTGCGATTACATTACATATAGAAAGGGCAGTATAGCAGTACCACAATGATAAATCAAAATACAGGCATAATACCCGTTCTTCAATATTATTTTAATTGGATTGAAATTCTAATCATGTTTTCATAAGTATATTCCAGGAACTATACATGCACACAGAATATGATATAGTTCTCATCTTTATTGATATGTTTAATATGTATATTATTAGTTTAATATGTTTATTTTTGTTCATCCACTGCCCAACAAATAGCCCTGAAGAAAACCTGCAATGTGGATCAAAACGTTGGCTTACTAGTGATAAAGTTTTCCCTATAAGAGAACTTTTCTTGATCTTTACCTGAACCATTTTCTTCCTCATCTTTAATATGTATATATTATTATTTTTTTATTTATTAGTTTACAATTTATTTTCTTTATCAACTTCTTTATAAGAAATACTTTACCGCATTTTCCATAATGACATTATCTAAAATGAAACTTATAACTATAAAATCTTCAAATTGGCAAAATCAGAGAAGATACTAACGTATGGTTTAAATAAAGGAATGTTCAAATTAATATTATATTTAATATATAAATAAAAGAACTTACGCACTAAGGGCACCACCGCCCTTTGCATGGCCATCTAACTTGGTTATGATTACAGCTCCTACGTCTACCTTCTCCTTGAAGGCTTTCGCCTGAGCTTCGCAAGCTTGACCTATTGTGGCGTCCATCACGAATATAATATTATCAGGTCTCTAAAACAACATTATAACTTTAATAAAATTAATTTGATATATAAAACAACATTTATTTCAATCACTGTAATTGTAAAACCTCATCACTCCATTTATAATAATATGGAATAATTAGAAATTCTAATGTCGATGGCAATTTATTTTTTACAAACAATATATACTACATTAGCAGAATCCATAAAACTTAAGAATTTTGAATTTATTATCAATAAAGTGTTATGTAGTTTGTTATTATGTTGAAGTCAATTATTACATAGTTGTAATAAGTTTCATCTCCTTAAAGCCTTACACAGTATATTCATATTAATGGCAAAGTATAACACTAAATAAAATATTGATTAGAAGGAAGACTGCAATATATTTTGCCCCATCCCAGAGCATTCATGGTTTAGCTTCGATACGATACAATTAAATTTTAAAAGTTACAAGTTTTTATGAAGCATAAAAATTAAGAATGCCTGAATATATTAAATAATTGTCAAACCTCAAAATTCAAACAATTTTATAAAACAAAGAGTTTTGGCCTAATAATCAACAATTAATTTCTTATTTTTTGTATTTTTAATCATATACACAAGTGGACGTCAAATCCAACGATAAACACAACTTTTTTTTACTTAATGCATTTATTTTAATAAAAACAAAAATTGAAAGCGACAAACAACTTACATTAATGTTTTTAAAAGGATTATAATATAATTATTAAAATATATATGCAAATTATAGCAATTCCATTTTTTTTTTCATGACGATATATAGAATTGTAGCACAATTATTTATAACAGGATTAAAACGAGGTACTCCTCAAAAACTTGATGACTTAACTTACTTCCTATTGGAGAAATAATAAACCAAGGACTTACAATCGCATTAGAAACTTGCAACATCTCCTCAAAGAGAGATTCTTCCTGCTTGTGACGACCACTGGTATCAACAATAATTATTTCAAAACCTTCTTTTTTAAACATATCCACACCATCTTGAGCAATAACGACCGGGTCGATTTCCGAGTAACTAATGTAAAAGAATATTAGTAGAAAAATGAATAAAATTTTAAAAAATAAAGTTGAAATTTGAATTCCTAAATTATCACCTTCCAAAAAATGGAATTCTCGCCTTGGTAGCATTCTGCTTCAACTGATCGTAGGCACCAGCACGGTAAGTATCAGCACACACGAGACAGGCTTTCCAATTTTTTTTTAAATAGTGGAAAGCTAATTTTGTACAAGTAGTTGTTTTTCCTGAACCTTGAAGACCGACAAACATGATGACATTTGGTTTTCCTTTTGTAGGTTGGAATGCCTTCACTCCAGGGTCAACAAGCTAAAATAAAACATGTATACAAATATTTAAACGCGAAAATTTTAATTTTTACATTGAGGTTTGAATGTAAACAACTTACTTTAACTAATTCTTTAAAAACAGCAGTTTGTATCATACGTCGTTTATTGAGCCCTCCGGCCATCTCATCAAAATCAATGACGGCTCTTACATTTTCACGTAACTTTTTTACAAGGCGAATATTTACATCAGCTTCCAATAATGCAGCACATACTTCTTTGAGCATAGAAGCCAAAACCTTTAGAAAAAATAAATAAAATAAGATAAACAAACATGAACATATTAAATTTTAGCATTTAATGAGCTTTAAAAGTTGAGCATGATTCAAAATATTAAAATTAGCAATCATAATATAATAATTAATCAAGAAAGGATATTTACCTTATACCAAAATGGGACATTATTCTGGAACCTTATTTTTTCAATGTTATTAACATTTTCTTTACATGTTTTTACAGTTAGAATTGTATATTCTCAACCATTAATGCTTACAAAATAACATGACAAGAATGGACACATCTAAAGATGAAATGGAACTAATGTATTTATAAACATTTCAAGTTGTATGGTTAATTATTGACTGAATAAAAAATTGATGTAGTAAATAGCTGGAATTGAGCTAATCTTAACCATTGCTGATGAGTTGACCGTTTAACTGATTCAATATATTTATAGCTTCTTACATCCTTTTCATTAAGTTATTTTTTTTTCAAAATGCGTTCATCATCAGGGAAATAAAACATTACATGGCGATCATTACAAACTTTTTTACATAACAGAGATATCATAAATAATAGTTAAAAAAATATTAACTTTTTTATTTCTTATTTATTAGTTAAATATTTTGCCAATGATATCAGCGATGAAACCACACAAAATTAAAGTTGGCAAAATATGTCATAAAGGTGGACGTAATTCATCTTGCATACTTTCCAAATAAACTTTGTTAGTAAAAAAAAAATAATGCCTCAAATTCTTGATTCCATCCAGTGAAAAATTCAAGTTTAAATAAGTTGTAGAGAATTAAATTCAATAGAGAAAAAAAAGGTGTAGTCAAACTGTTCCCTCATCCTCGACAAACCCCTCACTGCCAGATAGTTTTATACCAAAATTCCTAAATATATATATTTTTCTAGCTTTCCTGGGTCTTTTTTAGATTAAGACTGCCAGTTACTTTTTGTAACCAAATGCTTACTTTAAAAGTAATCGTGTTAATTAACATATGATTAGGTAAACAAGAAAACAGGTTAATGAAATATTTATTTTAAATTAATACAAAAACAACAACTAAATATGAATTTAAACAGGGAAAAAAGCAGCCATGTCGTCAATTATTTGTAGAAATAAATTTTTGTTATTGTTCCTCTGTCTCCATAAAACTCACACAAATAGGAATCTATAAGTTCCCTCCTTGTTCCACACTCTTTTCTATTCCTCATTTTGGCTTTCGCCCAGAGAGATTCAATTGATTGTGTGTTGGCTCCTGTTGTAGCCAATTTTTTTGAATGATTGACAGTAAGATGCACATAATTCAAAGAATATAATTTTTCTCCTAACCCTTTATATGCCTTCCAGCAATCCGAAATGATCGTTGTTCCTGGCCTTATTGTAGCTTTTATACAATTTGGAGTTTCTGATGTCCCATCAGGTACTGCATACATATAACACTCTTCACCCACTGGTGAGAGTACATTCTTCCAACATTGTGTTTTCTTTTACTAAAACAAGACTCGTCAATTTCTACAGTCATTTTTTCCCCGCCTATTTGAATAGGATTATTTATTAAAGTATAGGCACAAATTTCTCTTAACATATTCTACCAATCCGTAATAGTTGCACTACTAATATTAAGTTCTTTAGTACAAAATTTCGTAGTTGTGTATTCCTGTGCCCAGCAATATATAAATAAAAGAACTTTACTTAAAGGTACTCTTGATTCTTCGAGCCACGTATTTTAGAATAAACCCTTAGAAGTTCTGCAATTTCTCAAGTAGCAAACCCACTTTTTTTGTTTATACTTCAATTTTCATCACACTTTTTAAATTTAGGTAAGACATCCTTATCTTGAAAAAAATGCAAGACATTTTCTTCTCCATTACAAAACAAAATTAAATTAATAAAATTTATCTCTGTATCCATTATACACATAAATAACCTTCTTAATAGAGTTTGTAGTTGACATATGGTTTAATTTAAAACAGAAAAAGAAAAGAATGAGTTTTAAAGTAATCATTTGGTTACAAAAAGTAACTGACAGCCTTAATCTAATAAATAATTGTAACCTTTGAGTAATTATACAACAAGGGTTCAAAAAATGGCAAAAATAACTTTAAAAAAAAAGCACAAGTTATCAAAGGAAAAATGGAGTAAATATAATAAAAATAGGATTCCCACTTCAAAAGTTTCAAGCGGAATTCCTGATCTATGAAGAATAGATGACTGCTTGTAATAAGGAGGTATTCAATGGATTTCATGACTCCAGTACTAAGTTCAAGCACTGGCAGACGCTCAAGTCAAGGCTCTTAAGATAGGCAAAAGTCCAATAGTGCCCAATCACCCCTTCTTCACTGAGGACCCCCTGCCAAAAGGAAGAACCATTTCCCAATCACAAATTAATGTGGATTATAAGTTTTTCACCGTTGAAAAAAAAAATATGATAGTCAATATTTAATAATAATTTTCCCCCCAAATGTATTCATACCAACACCTGTCAAATACCAATTCAAATTCAGCAAATTTTATGTCAGTGAAATTACAAAAGACACAACACAAAGGAAGAACACTCGGGGGAAATTCTCCAATAATGCCAATTTCCATTTAAGGAAGATAAAGAGTACACTATGAGGAGAATTTCAGAAAACATCCACTTTGTTAAAAATTATTTGTAGCACCACTTTGAGGGTTTATTTGGTACAAGAAACAAGAAATCCTCCATCCTAAATAATTTGTAGCAGTAATTTTTAAAAACAATATATATTATCTTACATAATAATTGTATTCACAGTAAATCCATAATGTAGAGGGAAAAAACTCATGGGTACAAGGAAAAATTACAAAATGGTACTCTCTTTCCTCTATACCACAAATCTGTCACACTACTCCAGTGAAAGGTTACATGGATATCCAAAGTAAGAAAAGACACAATCAGAATATCAAGTGGAGAATGAAAAGGTCGTAATGGTTCCAGTTAATTTTAGTAACATTTTTTTTTTTTCTCTTTATATTTTTATCTACACCTGTCAAATACAAAACAGTGACAATCAGCAGATAGTCTGACACTAAAAAAACATGATAAAATGACTTGAAAGGCATGAAGAAGAACAGTAGCCAGCGGTATCTCTCCCTTGGCTTGATTCAATTTCCTATGATAACAAATCCCTCATCCACGTTCTTTTTAATCTCCTCCTAGTGTTCTCTGGCATGAGAGTAGAGGCCATTCATTCTATTAACGGGTTTGGATGTCCGTGTAGTTTTTGTTGAAAGCGTTTGTAGTATGTTCGTCAACCGTTGGGATTTTTAAGTCAGTATGCAGTTTTGTTATTGACGTACCATGGTGCTTTGGTGATAAGTCTTAGTACTTTTGATTGAAAAGTCGGCAGTCGTTTTCTGTGAGTCTGGTTAGCGATCCCGTAAGTTTGTAATGCATAGGTCCAAACTGGTTTTAGTAGGTTTATGTACCATTAAAGAGAAAATAATAAGTATTATCATCTTCCTCATTTATGTCATGT
This sequence comes from Troilus luridus, assembly GCA_964056705.1. Taxonomy (NCBI): domain Eukaryota; kingdom Metazoa; phylum Arthropoda; class Insecta; order Hemiptera; family Pentatomidae; genus Troilus; species Troilus luridus. Next base: position 69,317,736 of record OZ057415.1, on the reverse strand, counting down.
CATTACATAACGTACGTCCGATTTAGAAGCAAATGAACTGACTGTCAAAGTTGTATTCAAGAGATGAGAATTGAAAAAGGCAGTACCAAAAGAATTTGAACAGAGAAGTGATATGTCATCAAAATTCATTAGGTTAGTTCAAGGCAATAACTATGGAATGAATAAAAAGAGTGGCTCCAAAGGAAAAACATGTAATAATGAACTTTTATTCTGATTAATCAATTACTATTGCAGCATTAAAGTCTAGGCATGCTAATAAATATAATAAAATGCACATTACAACATCTTATTCAAAACTAACCTCTTCATTTATAATCGTAGCATTGCTCAAGGAACGCAATGCGTCCGTGATTTTTCTTCCTAAATCTGCTAACACCATTTTTATATAGTTTATCAAACGAAACTAATAAAATAAAGTCTGTTTCACTAAAACAAATCTCTGATGTGGAAGGTTAAAAACATTTACCAGCTGTTACAGAGCCAACATGGCAAAGCATGATGGCTACACTGGCTACTTTCTTTTACAATTCCTAGAGGGCAGTAAGAACGCATATCAGTGATAACGATTTTATTAAATTTTAAACCTCAGTTTCTTAAAAATTGTTTCGCGAAATTTGTATTAATAGAGTTAACTTAATTCCTGTTGGAATATCAAGTTTTATATACCTAAATATAAAATATCAAGCATGCGCTTTTCGTGAAGTATAATCAATACGTTAACACTGTCAGATCAGCACACACAGCATCCCCCACTAGAAATTTACCTAAAACAGGCTTTCCCTTCATTAGTTTTGTTAATATTAAATTCTTATTATACCCATAAATTACAATGAGGCGGGAATTCCACCCGAATAACGAAGTTAATAATAGTGAAGGTATAGCCATTCAACTGATGATTATTTTCTTTCAATATCTGTTAGATTTTATTTTAAAGTCTTAGCCCATAATAAACCCTTTGAGTTTTATGGCATATTTTAACTTCCTCAATTTTATTTTTTAGAAAATTGTTCCCCAGATTGTAAATACTTTTATTTTATTTTTTTAATTTGATATTGGAACCTGCTTAGTAGTGTTGATCTCATTTTTTAGCTGAAATGCACCACTTTTCATAATACATTCATTATTTAAAAGTAGCTTATAAAATTATAAATATTATAGTTTCATTGTAAAACATTTTTTTTTTAGAATAAATATATATTTTATGTATTATTCTGATATAATTTATGAAAATAGTTGATAAGTTATTTATTTTTTACTTGTTAATTCCCTATTAACTTAATGCTATGTTTAATTGTAACTATTTTTATTATACAAGAAATTTTAAATGTGAAGTTGTACTTGATCCCCAAATATACTTGGTTTTATTTTATTATTAATTTTTTTTTTAGAAGTTTGTAGTTTTATGTTTACCTAAATAACACCTGAAAGACAAGGAAAGAAAATGAATTTAACCACAGTAGGTAATAATCTATAATGACTATATGTGACAATTTGTAGAATCAAATAATGTTGTTGTTTTTTTTTATAAATATACACAATGTAGAAAACATACAAATATGTATACATTATTTTTTGTAGGTATGGGCGAGAATATTACTGAAACTGTTGAAGAATTAAAGGCAAAACTTGATGCCATGAAAGACCTTCTTGCTGAAGAACAATTGAAGCAAGCTTTACATAATAAAAGACATTCTAATAATGTTCAATATACGGCTCGGAGAGAGAGTATCATTGATGGAACTTTTTTAAGCGCTGTTTTTGCAGTTGTATTCATGCTTATAGTTGCAGTTAGTTTTTATGCCTTCCACAACTTATATGTGGCAGTTATAAAAAAATACTCGACAGTACACGAAGAACTTTAGTTAATTATTTTATCGATTTTACTTTTATAAATGAATCCAATAAGCAATCTATTTACTGGGGCCTTGTGAAGGATATTTGCTCAGTAACATGCCGAGTTATAGAAAGACATTTTCAAAGAACAAGGCAGAGATTACCTGTTAATACAAGTAGTGAACAATTATTATAAAATGCCTGCATTTACTGCCTATATCTTTGATGAAACTTCTTTTTTGATAAATACTAGCTGCCCCAATCATTCTTAGCTGGCTAGTGAATGAAAATAGCTATTTACTATAAATCAAATTTCGATCTTATATTTGACCATTTCGATGTTAAAGCCTTTTTATGTCTTTTATATCTTTCTTGTAGACACTTTATATAAATTTTATATACATTTCGTAATTTTGATAGATACTGTTCAGATGTGTTCATATAAGAAATTTTAATAAAGTAAAATATTTGACTTATGTCCATTATTATAATATTTACTTCAACCTTTTAAAAACTGATTCACAACTTCTTTTTTTTTCTAAGTATTTTTGTTTTACTTTTCCTAATATCAATATTATCTTAATATAAAATAGATAAGTGTATATGAGATCCGATAGCTCTATCCCAAAACATATTTAAATATTAACCGGAGCATCTTTAATTTAATTCTTAATTAATCAAAAGTCTTAAACCAAATACTGAAACATTGAACTTAATTGTTTTAGCTGTATTTCTCATTTGACATGACTTCCTCAAACATGTTTTTTTAATGTAATTACATCATAACCTCATTTTCCACTGTTGATTCAATGTTGTCTGAAAGATCCAGAGCCATATGTAAATGTTTGAAAACATTATTGAATATAAATACCTAAAATAAAAACATAGTCATACAATTTTCTTACTCCCGATTTAAAAAAAAATCAGATATTACCCCAAAAAGGACTTAATACCTGAATTATCTGGGCTAGTACCTATTAAAAACTGACATCATTGAATTATTAACATTATTTCTTATTGTTTTGGTTTTGTGTTTTACTTTATTTAATTTTTTCCATTATAGGTTAAATTCCTTTATTTTTTTATTTCAGTTAAAAAGCTGTTCAATGTTTGTTTAGGCCAAATCATTTAATGTATTAACTAAACATAAAAAATAATATATTTATTATTTATATACCTATGCATTGTAGTACATATTTAACAAAGAAATGGAAAGATTTATACCCACAGAAAGAGGAATAAGTAATGGAATTTAATATGTTTCATATCAATCAATCATCTCTTTTTAGAGCTTAAGTAGAGAGAGATTGAGAAGATTGAAGTGACACAATAAATCTTCCTGAAAGTACATCAACAACTCACAGCTAAATTTATTAGCAATAAAAAAATTTAGTTTTTTTTTTTATCTACAAGTTTTTATTTTAAGAATTACAGATTACAATTGATGAAGACGAAAATTGAAAGAGCAGAAAAGAAAAGAAAAATCTTTAATTATTTTTTTAATGTTGTCTGTCAGATGCTGAGATACTCACATTTATTATTATTTGTCATCTATTAGGAAATACCTACCTAGACTTAAATGTATAATGATTTTTCAAATATAAATGGATTAATGAAAAGTAATAATTAAAACTAGAAAAGATAGTACCTAAATATAACTGAGTAAATGTTGAATTATTTAAAGATTATTGAATAACTTCTTCTCGTATGCTTCTTACAATTTTATTTCGAAATTGTTTACATCAAAAGATATTGTTCATATTTAACAAATCTGGCAGTTTCTGTTTCTGCCTGCATGTGTCTGAGTCTGTCTGTGGTTGTGTGTGCCATGCTGAGGTTATATGCATCTTTCTATATATGTCTGTGTGTCTGCCTGTGATGTCCTGTGTCTGTATGTGCCTGCCAGTCTCTTTGCACCTTTCAGTGAGTCTGTTTGTGTGCGACGATTTCTGTCTGTCCCTGTACAGATGTGTCTTTGAATGCATCCCTGTGTTTTTTACAATATATGTTTCTGTCTCTGTTTGTTTATTTAAGCTCTGCCTTCCTTTATCTGCTAGAGAATTCAGGAGAATTCAAAACACGCAATTATAGGAAATAAACTCTATTAACACAATTATTAATGATAGCTTTACTTGAATTGAAAATCTAAGGATCAAAAGACAAACCTATAAGAAAGTATTGCTTTAGGCATGAATTGCAGATTTATGTTTTAACACAGACAGGTGGATGAAGGAATGTAAACAACAATTAGTTGGAATGGGAACGGAACATCTACTTTTACTTGCATATTATAGTTTCTTCTTTCTATGCAATTTTTTTATAACTATACCGTGACTTTCAATGTTAAAAAAAAAAGTCAGAAAAGTCATTCAAATTGATTGCTCCATGAGGAATGGGACATTGTACTTGGGATCATTTAAAAAATAAAAACAACAGGAAGGTAAATGGTTCCTTTAATTTTAATTTTCACATTCCTGGAAAGCAAACATGAGATAAGGAGAAATGAATATTACTGAATATTTAATTTAAAACGTCGAAATGTCTTATTATAACAGGTGGGGCAAAAGTCCCGCTGCCATTTTGATTGGCTATAACTTTGTTCAAAGAAAAGATAAGTAAGTTTGGTTTTCATAAAAGGTTTATTTGGTCTTTAAATTTTTTTTTCCGTTATGATTACAAAATTATATCGGCTAAATGGTGACCTCGATTAGCTATACAACTTTCGGCTATTTTCATGTCATCCTGCAACATCTCAGGCAGAATTTCTTAAATTTCGTGACGAATATTGTCTTTAAGATGTTGAATCATTTGGGGCTTATTCACATAAACTTTTGATTTTAAAAACCCCATAAGAAAAAGTCTGGTGCTGTTAAATCCGGAGATCTGGCTGCCCATGCTAAATTGCCATTTCGCAAAATTAGTCTTCGTGGAAAAACGTCATTCAATAATTGAATTGTTTAACGAGCTGTGCGTGCTGTGGCCCCATCTTGCTGAAACCACGTTTCCTCTAGTCCTTGCTCTTCCATTTCAGGCATAAGAAAATTGAATCATGTCTTGGTACCGTTCAGCAGTAACAGTAACTCCAATACCTTGGTCATTTGGAGTTACTGTTAAAAAATTTTGGACGTCTACACAACACAATGGTTATAGCTAAACTGAGCTAAACGTCACATAACCGAGATGGCGCGCAATCATATTGGTAGCGGGACTTTTGCCCCACCCGTTATTTATTACAATACAGGTCTCACTTTTTTGAAACACAAAGCCAGATCATAATGAAGAGTTCCCAAGACTGTCCTAAGGCGATTAGCGACATTGATGCTAAATTTCAAGAAAAGTGGTTCAGTAGTCGAAGAGAAAAAAATGCGGATGGCATACAATGGACCACTAATTTTGAGACAGAGTTTTTTGTCTTGGTCTATTATTGAAAGGTTCATTATTGAAAATGAAAATTGTAATGACATTCACAACTATATTATTACGAGGGACAATCATGCCTCAATATTTTCAAACAAATGAATTTGGGTACCTAATGAGCGATAATTTATCATAGTTTTTCAAGGATATTTTAAAGAAGGTGTTGTTACTTTGATGTGTCCAGTTTGTGAAAAGAAATTTTCACCCTGTAGATCCGCTACTGTTCGCGCAATTTGGTTAAACCCTAAAACGAAATCAATCCAGTTTAATTTGATGTTTACAGTTTTCATTAATACTTGAATCATTTATAGTTATACAATATGGGCTTACAACACTGTGTGGGTATTAGCCTCCTAAAGGATATCCATTGGGGTTGCACTTCAATCTAAGACGTTACAGAAACATCTACGTTCCTGTGCCACTCAATCTGCCCATCGGAGTCTAGGTCTATCCGCAACCATGGCGAATAATATGCTAGATAGAAATTTGTGCAAAAAGAGTTAATTATACTGAGGGAAATGGAATCATGTGATTCTCGTAGTGCATAAGTGGCTAAGTCAGGCTTTGGCTTGAAATGGAATTAATGCATACATTATACTTCTATTTCAAGCCAAAACCACGAGAATGACACAATTCCGCTTTTCTCAATATGTTGACTCATTTAGGACCAAATTCAACGTAACCACTTATTCACCAGGGCTTGATATATTTTCTGAACATTATAAAAAATTCTATGTAAAATTATAGTGGCTCCCTAATTTAATATAGATTATTTTTACAATCAAGTAGTGATGGTCCTGTTCGGTTTAAACTATTGTATTAAACTCAGTGTAGAATATTATATGTTTTTTAATCAATAACCTTCCACCATATTTATTCTGGTTGAGTGGACTTAATATATAATGCATCTAATAATTAGAATAGAAAAGAATAGAAAACAAACTTTATTCTCGGACCAAGTCCCAAGGAACAAAAAAAATAAATAAACATAATATACATCTGGCCAGAAGGCTACATAATAATATGAATCATGAAGTAATTAAAAGTGACAAAAACATGATAAAAATAATAATAGAAATGAAATAACTAACAAATACAAAACTTGACAGGATTTGACTAATAAATATATTAATACCAACAAAGTAATTATAAACAAAATTAATAAAATAGTTAATAACAAAATTACTAAATAAAATAAATGGTAGGATAACATGCAATAAAGTATTTACATAGTCCATATCTTCTTTGGGAAAAATAAACCAAACACATAGGCAACAAAATCGATTGTTCAATACTAATTTATTTAAGCAGATGATCAACCTGCTTAGAGAGCATCTTTTTGTGATGCCAAGAGATGTTGGAAAAGCAAGGATTTAAAGGAAGCCAGTGAAGAAGCATGGCAGATGAAAGGAGGGATTGAGTTCCACACAGTGGTGGAGGGGGCGAGGAAGGAACGCTCGAATGCTTTGGTTCTGTGGGAAAAAGTGTAGAGATCGGAAAGGCGGGATCTTGTTTGGTGGTGCTGAACAGAGGATTTGAATTGGACGAGACAGTAGACATATGAAGGGTATTGAGAGTTAATGGATTGGCATAGAAAAGCACTGAGGAAATATTGTCTACGAATGGGAGGGAAGAGCCACTTTAACTCATCATAGTGATGTGACACCCGGGATCGCCTCAAAGTACTAAGGACAAATCCTAGAGCGCAGTTCATTATTCGCTTTAAACGGCTCAAGCATTTTCAAAAGGCCCCCTTATACCACACTGCAGCAGTCAAAGTGGGGGAAGATGAGGGATGATACGAGAAGCTTACGGGTAGATTGTGTAAGGAGATGCCGAGATGGAATAATTTCAGGGAACTAATTGATCATTGAGATATTTGGGTGACATGGGGTTTCCTGGAAAGGTTTTGGTCAATAGTAATGCCTAGGTTTTTGACAGAGGAGTTGAAACTGATGGGGTGGTCGTTTAGGATTAATGTTGGGAGGGTGGGGATAGCTGTAAGGAGGGAATTGGAACCTAGAACAATGGCTAGAGTTTTCATTGCGTTAAATTCCAGTTTGTTCAGCTTTGCCCAGGCACTAATCCTATCTAGGTCTTGCTGAATACTGGCGAACGCAAATAATAGCTCAGAAGGAGGAAAGGATAGATAGATTTGGAATAGTGCACTGTATTATTTATAACTAATGGGTCTTTTTTAAGATGGCTTAATGTTTGCTGAAAATTATTTTTTAATATTTTTATTTGAAAAGAAAAAATAAGAATAATAATTTGATAAAGAATAAAAATAAAGAAAAAATAATTTGAAAATTTAAGAGAAATATACTAGCCCTATTTATTAAGTATCATAATATTTTTTTTTTTTAATTTATTTATTGTAAATATCAATAAATTACAACTGTATTAAAATAATACATCAAGTAAATGGGCTAAGCGATACATAATGACATGTGAAAATGACAAGTAGAGAAACTACCCACTGGTAGTACTCAAATCACAAGTTCAACTAAGAAGTCACGGGGCCATCTTCTTTTCAGACGCCTCGGAGGATTATCAGGAATTGAAGAGGAGGCTAGGTTTGAAACTAGAGGGTTTGAGTGGAAATGAAGTTTGTTATGAAAGGATAGATCACGGGTTTGGGCTAAATCAGCAACAAATGGGACATTAAGGTCGTTATAGATGATTTTATTCTTAACAATCCTCAAGGTAGTATCCTTGGCCCAATCCTTTATACAGTTTATACAGCTGACATCCCAACTCATCCTAATACTATCCTTACCACGTATGCTGATGATACATGTGTATTATCAGTCAACGCCAATCCAGTTATTGTATCCCAAAGCCTCCAATCCCATATCACTGATCTTGAAGAATGGTGTCAAAACTGGAGAATTAAAATAAATTCTCAAAAATCCCATCAAATCACTTTTACCTTACGTCGTAAACCAATGACTTCCTGCCCTCCAGTATCCTTTAATAATACCCCACTGGTGCAGGTAGAACAGATCCGATACTTAGGGTTGCACCTCGACAAACGATTAACCTGGAATCCTCATACTAGACTAAAAAGACAAGAAACTGCTCGACGTTTCAGGCTACTTCAACACTTACTAGACAAACGCTCTAAACTCCCAATTAATTACTAAAGACTCATCTACCAGACCATTATACGACCTATTTGGACTTACGGATTAGAGCTTTGGGGCTCCACTAAGCCATCGAATTCCTGTTGTATCCAATCCCTACAGTCCAAAATCCTTCGTAAAATCCTCAACGCTCCTTATTTTGTTAAAAATACCGTCATCCATAACGACCTTAATGTCCCATTTGTTGCTGATTTGGCCCAAACCCGGTATCTTTCCTTTCATAACAAACTTCATTCCCACTCAAACCCTCTAGTTTCAAACCTAGCTTCCTCTTCGATTCCCGATAATCCCCCGAGGCGTCTGAAAAGAAGATGGCCACGTGACCTTCTTAGTTGAACTAGTGATTTGAGTACTACCAGTGGGTAGTTTCTCAACTTGCCATTACTCATGTCATTTTGTATCACATAGCCTATTTACTGGATGTATTTTTTTTATTATACAGTTGTAAATATCAAAAATAAATTAAAAAAAAAAAAAAAAAAAATTCTTAACAAAATACGGAGCGTTGAGGATTTTACGAAGGATTTTGGATTGTAGGGATTGGATACGAGAGGCATTCAATGGCTTAGTGGAGCCCCAAAGCTCTACTCCGTAGGTCCAAATAGGTCGTATAATGGTCTGGTAGATGAGTCTTTAGTAATTAATTGGGAGTTTAGAGCGTTTGTCTAGTAAGTGTTGAAGTAGCCTGAAACGTCAAGCGGTTTCTTGTCTTTTCAGTCTTGTATTAGGATTCCAGGTTAATCGTTTGTCAAGATGCAACCCTAAGTATCGGATCTGTTCTACAGGTATAAGTGGGATATTATTAAAGAATACTGAAGGGCAGGAATTCATTGGTTTACGACGTAAGGTAAAAGTGATATGATGCGATTTTTGAGAGTTTATTTTAATTCTCCAGTTTTGACACCATTCTTCAAGATCAGTGATATGGGATTGGAGGCTTTGGGATGCAATAATTGGATTGGTGTTGACTGATAATACACATGTATCATCAGCATACGTGGTAAGGATAGTATTAGGATGAAGATCAATAGGGATGTCAGCTGTATAAAGGATTGGGCCAAGGATACTACCTTGAGGAACACCAGCAGATTGGGAAAAGAGAGATGAATAGACATTATTATGATTTACTTGGAAAGTTCTGTTTGTGAGATAGGATTGAAGGATGAGAAAGTAGGTAGGCGGTAGGAATTGATGGAGTTTGTAGAGTAATCCCGGATGCCAGACTCAGCCAAATGCCTGTTCCACATCAAGAAAGACGCCCAAACAATATGATCCACTTTCTAATGCAGAGAAGACTACATCCACCACACGATGACATTGCTGAATAGTGGAGTTGGATGCTCGGAATCCAAACTGGTGATCTGGTATTATTTGATTTGCATGAAGGATGGGGTACAATCGTTTGAGGATGAGTTTTTCTAGGATTTTACCCATGCAAGGTAAAAGAGAGATAGGACGGTAAGAGGATGGGAATTCGGATTTTTTTTTAGGTTTAGGCAACATTTTTACAATGCATAATTTCCAGGGGTCAGGGAAATATGTGGAGCGGAGTACAGCATGATATATATATAGGTAAGGAATAGAATGGCTTTTCTAGGAAGGTGTTTTAAGATATGAATTGTGATGAGGTCGTGCCCAGGAGCTTTGCGGGAAGGTAATCTGTGAATAATGTTGGAAATTTCTGTAGAATGGAATGCTTTGGGTGGAAGGGACATTTGGAGGGGAACATCTATCGCTGATTTTATATATTCAATATGAGTTGGGTTAATGATATCAGGATGTGGATGAAAGATTTTGGAAAGGTATTGACCAAATAACTGTGATTTTTCTCTGTCAGATCTTGTCCAGTTATTTGATTCAGTAAGTAGTGGATGATTAAATTCTTTGAACTTTAGGAGTTTTTTGGTGGTCATCCACAATGTTTTGTCAGTGGTTGTGAGATTTTCAGTCCAGGTAATTAAATTTTGAATTTTGAACTTCTTGATTTCTGCTTTTAATTTGTTAGTTAAGTTTTTGTTGGTAGTTTTATCTGCTGGATATCGAGTTCTATGCCACTTCGATCTTGCTCTGCGTTTTTCTCTTAATAAGATACGAATATGCTGTGGCAAATCAGTGTGTTGATAGCTATTAATTGTATGATTTGAGATGTTATCATGTAAACTGCTTCTGATTGATGTTGTAAGTTTTTCTATGGCTGTATCAATGTCTTGTTTTGTCTTAAGTAAAATTTTTAAGTCCAGTTTGTCCTCCAAGTCATAACAAAAATCGTCCCAGTTGACACGTCCTGTAATCAATGTGGGAGGGGAAGGCTTGGGAGCGAAACTTGAGTGGAAGAAAAGGAGGACTTGAAAGGTCGTCCAAGGATTCAATATTGGCTTGTGCGGGCGAAATTTGGGATGTAACAAATATGTCAAGGATGTCGGGACATTTTTTGAGGGATGTAGGTCAATAGGTAGGATTTGCTGGGGCAAGGATAGAGTAGCTCTTTGAGGATGTGAGAGAAGATAGAATATTTCCACGGGAGTTGGATGTTCGACAACCCCATCGTTGGTGTTTTTATGGATGAGAATACAAGATCCAGCATGTGAAGTGTTGTCTGGATGGTCTGATCTATAAGTGATGTAGTCCTGTATGTAGAAATGTGTGCGGTGAGTGAAGTGTGTTTCAATAAGTAAAGCAATATCTATTTGGTTGTCGTGTAGAAATATATCAAGTTCGTCACGGTGATTATGCAGTCCATTAGGATTCCATACGACGATAGCTAGGGGCTTTATGCTCATTGTGGGTAATTAAGTGGAACTTCGGTAAGGATTCTCGTGAGTAGGTTGATGAGAGGCTTGATAGTCTCTTGGAGATCTTTCAGGAAGGTTGACAGGATTGAATTTATGTCGATGGGATTTTGGATTTGGATTGGATATTGGTCTGGAGTTTGATATTGATAATTAACAGGTAAAGGAAGGTTGGCTGGGGGTTGTACACGAGGTGCTGGATTTACATTCATTGTTTGATGAACTGAAGGATTCATTTGATTGTTGCGATTGGAAGGGGTAGGATTTGGTTGCTGTGGCGGTAGATTGACTATTAAGGTTTCAGGATGGAGAGGTATATGCTGACATGGGGGTTGGGTTGGGAGGTTTGGGGCTTGTTATAGGAAGTCTGTGGTTTATGTTGGGAGGAGAGAGGCGCCTGACGTTGAGGCTGCTGCTGGTTCGTTGAGATCGGGATTATGTTTTACAGAGGTTGAACTCTGGTGATGTGCTGATCTGTAATGGATTTTGGTAATTCCGGGAATATAGTTGAGTTGTTGAATTCAGGTGGATGAGGAACATTATTCTCTATGCTTTTCCCTTGCATTTTATGTATTATCTGTCGCCGGAAGTTTTTATATACCACAAAGAGCACATTTTGCTGGCTCATTTCTGGACTTCTGGCATACTTCTGTTAGATGTGAGCCAGCACACTTGGCACATCTGGCTTGGTGGTGGCAATAGGTCTTCGTGTGATCTAAGTTTTGACACCTAGTACACTGTACTATGGTGTTTTTGTGGCTGGGGTCCTCGAATTTAACAGTTGAAAAAACAAGTCTAGTAACTTGAAATATTTCAACATTATTTTTGGCTGGTTCTAGTTCGACAAAAATCAGAGGAAGGGGATATTTTTCAGTTAGGTGCAACACTGACGAGATGTTCCTGATGTTATGGCCAATCTCTTCCAGATCTCTCTGCTTTGCTGCCATAGGCGTGGTCGAGTGAAGCCCTCTTAGAACTACCCTATACGATTTATCTTGTTTCAGTTGGTAGCAGTGGAAATCGTAATTTTTGCTAGTAAGATGATTTATGAGTTTTTTATATGAATCTTAATTGATGGTGTTGATTTTTATATCATTTACTCGAGAGTAACATCTAAAATTTTTCTGCCCGATCAGATCTGATATTTATTTTTCGAAATATCATAATAATTTTTTTTTTTTTTTTAAATTATTTTATTGAATTGTACAACTGTAATATATACATCTAGTACAAAGGCTGTATGAATAAGTAAATGCATGAAAGGACGTGTAGAGGCACTACCCATTGGCAGCACTCTAATTACATTTCTATTATAGAAGGTCTCGAGGCCATCTTCTCTTCCGACGCCTAGGAGGATTGTCCGGGATGGAATTGGAACCAAGGATGGAAACTAGTGGGTTTGGATGGGCCTGGAGTTTATTATGGAATGATAGGTATCTGGAATGGGCTAAATCGGTAACATATGGAACGTTCAGGTCATTATGGATGGTTTTACCATAATAATTAATACCAAAATACTAAATATTGCTATAGAAAGGATTATCAGGTAATAAAGACAATGAAAACTTTATTCAACTCAATTAGGTAAAATATTCGTCAACCATCATGGACAAGTTATTCTGTTCTCAACATACTGTCTGGAGTCTTTTCCTTTCTATAATTGTTATAGACATCAACACAGCAACCTGGGACAGATGAACTATCCTGGTATTCTTTACTGAAAAAAAAAATTAGCATTGATTTAAAGTTAGATTCAGATTATTGTTTTTATTAAATGTCATTTCAAATGATAAGATTATTATATGTAATATATTTGCGTTGCTCTTATGTTTCTTCCCTTCGGTTATGGTTAAGTGGGCTAGAGGTATATAAGTTTATTATTTTGTAATTACTAAAAAAAAATCATGTAAAAAAAAAGAAAGAAATATATTTATCTATGGATATTGCAGAGAGCTGTACAATTAACATTATGAAGTAACTTTCTTTTAGTTAATAATTTTGAAGTAATGGAATCTTCATTAGCAGGAGCACTAGTGAGTAAAGGGATACGGAACACCGTGTTCCATTTATGTTATATATTTCTAAATGGTGAAATTTTTATTGTAATTTTTTGTTTTCCAAAGTAAAATAGAATTGTAAACATCTTTGTTACAACATTTTTTGAAAGTAATATAATAATAATAAAATTAAAAAACCTGTACAGCTATAACACATGGAGGGTCTTGGGACAGTATGTGGTAGAGACAGTACTGTTTCTTGGACAACAGTTGTGCAGGTAGGTGACTTCTCCTAGATCACACTCTATCGCCAGATTTCCCCCCCTATTTTGGGCACCGACTTTATAGAAGCTGGGTGAGCACCAGGAGGGTCCTAGATACAATAGGATCCATTCCCGGCTGCTAACAGATTAAATAAAATCTGCCAGTAGTGGGTTTTGAATCCGCAACCTTCAGCACAGCAAATCAGCGCTTTAGCACTGAGCCACTCTGTTCCTAATATCTTAAAAGACCAAGAATATTTTCATTTGACCTTATACTTACTGTTTGTTTGTAAATGATACTGGCTGTCCTAATGAGCTGTTTTTGAACTTTTGTTCTTCTGGGTACATCTGGATGTTTCGGTTACTATTACGGTTTGCATCTTTTGTTTGTGTCCTAAAATTATTTTACTGATAATATTGCTTTATTAAACTAAATTTTCTAATAACGCATTCTTATATAATAAATAAATAAATCATAACAGTAACAATAAATAAATAAATCATAAAGATTATGGCTCTTATGATGAAAGATATTTTATTTAGTTATCAATTTTATAATATGATGACTATATGTTATAGATGTAAAAACTAAACATCACATAACTGTAAACATATATCTATTAACTTACCTAGGCAAATGCAATCTTTTGCTAATCTCTTCTATATCATTGCCATTTCTGTATTTATTCAATTGAGACATCATCACTGATCTTTTATTGTTCTCATTTATAAATTCTTGGTAATTATTCCTGTAAGAAAAAATTATTTCTATTAGAATGTTTGAAAACAAAATACTTATGAAATGAAGAAACAACTTCTCATGTCAACTGTTTAAGCTCATAAATTAATAAAATTGAAAGTTTTCATAAGAGGTCATAAGGTAAATATCTACGATTGTAAGAAACAAATATCTAATGGTCTAATGATCAGGTTGGAATAGAACCTCACTTACTCTGATTCAAATATTTTTAATATATCTACTGAGGAATTTGTGATAATATTATTAAGAATTGGAATAAAATACCTCTCCACTGCTGAAAAATTCCCACTTCTTTGAGATTTACACTCCTCATTTTTGCCATTCAAACCTGCATTTTTCAATTCATTAAATGTTTCATTTAATTTCTCAGAAGCCAATTGCCTTTGGAAAATATAACTAATATAAAATGCTTATTTATATATGAAAAATATTTATCTTTAACAATGCACATAATATTAGAAAAATCTTGTGAAATCTTAGAAGTTCATATCATTGCCTCATGACTTTCTAAGTTGAACTTTTTATTTGAGTACTACCACCGGGTAGTTTCTCTACTTGCCTATATGTCGGGACATGATTTATCTTTCATTATATTTACCGGATGTATTCTGTATACAGTTGTAAATTTCAATAAATATATTTTAAAAAAAAAAGGTATGATTTTACATTTTCTAAAACTATTTGTTTTGTCCATTTCAAGAGCTTTAATTTTTCACCAGTAAGTGCTTAATGGTCAGAAATCAGAGGTTTTGGAATCATTGTACTTTTTCAAAAATATAAATATACATATTTGAAATCAACAGTAGTTTTACAAAAAAATCAAATTATATAAATTGGTTGCCTGAATGAGGGAAGTCTGGTTACAGACTTTGCCATTTGTGGCAGAAAAGGCTGCTGAACCAATAAATTTGCTTTAGAAAGACACTGAGAGAAAAAAAACTTATTCTTATGTGGACAATAGACACTGATGACAAGTATACTACAAATAAGAACTTTAAAAAACAGGCCTTCACTCGTGCTTAAATACATAAATTACCCAGTGTAATTATTAAAGAAAGATAATTCATGTTAATGTGAAACTGTAGTTTTTTAATGGCTGCCTCATGTAAATCAGGCAATACCTGAAGGAATTGCTTAAGGCAATTTAGGGATAAGATTCTTTGTAAGTAGTATCAATTTTTATGAGAATTTTATGATGATTAAAAAAACATTCGCAGAAGATCGATAGTGATATAGGTGAATAAGAGCTTCCCATACCTCAACATAAAAAAAATTAGAGCGTTTGAATTAGCCATCAATAAAGGAATGGCAATATCTATGATTAAAAATTTATCTTCTTTTAAATCTAGATATTAATGTATTTTTTTAATTTACAAATCAGTTTATCAAGTAATTTATTTATACTAACTTATTTACATAACTGTTTTCAGAAACACCCAATTTACTAGTTCTATTATCATACATGATTAATATAATAAATTTCATTATAACTCCTGTGGGTAATTTAAAATGTTATAAATGCAAAGGTTGTGCAGAGGTGATTTGTCTAAGATCAAACTCAACTGCGAGGTTTTGGTACTCACATTTTGAGCCCTAGAAGGGTCTCCAGATCCCACAGAATCCATCTACGATTGTTAAAAGATTAAAGGCATTATTTAACACAGCTGGATTTTAAACCAGTAACTACAACACAGCACCTAAGAGTTCTACCTCTGAACCAATCTGCTCTCTTTAAATAATTTTAATGATTATTATTTCATAGTGAAATTTAAAATGTGAATAGTGTTGAAAACATTACTCTTTGGTAAGGGCTAAATGTTAAAAATATATCGTTTTCCCAAATTTTCAAATTACTTTAAATACAAAGCCTTAAATATCTCGATACATGAAAAAATGGACCTATACCACTTTCAAAAATAACAGCTTATATAATGAGTTAGATATTAACCTGATTAAATAATCTATTTCAAATTTTTTACGTACTTATACATCTCTTGCCTATTAACGGTAGGATGCATTACATTTCTACTCCTATTCAAATTTTGTAATCTACTTTGATTGTATCCTTGTGATGAACTTGGAGCATTTTGTTGTTGAAACATGTAATAAACATTGCTGTCATTGTTATTGACTGAAGCATCAGGTTGTTGTTCACTATGGTTATTGTTTTGCATCTGTTTTTGGAATGACTTGTTTATCCTCTTTCTGGGATCGAATGCAGCCATGTCTTGTAAGGAGGGCTCAAATGTATCAATATCCATAGAATTATAGTATTCTTGATACAACATCTCATCGTCTGCCTGATCATTATAATCATCATCGTAGTTTTTGTCAATATAATTTTCTTGTCCTAGTTTTGGTCTGTTGTTGATTAAATAGTACTGGCTGTCATCCATATCTATTACTGGTTCACTAAAATATAAAGTAGCATTTAGTGGTCAGCATTATAACATGAAGCAAAAGTTTTTGTTTTTAATGTTTATTCAAAGTACTATCAAATTTGTGTATCATGTTAAAGGAGATATCTAGACTAAAATATTTTGTTTGTGTATATTTAATATTAATGTAACTTAGGTTTTGTTAACCACCTTTTTGTTATGGAAGATTAGAGTAAGGTTACTTGTTTTATGTATGCTCTCTGTACTATGTGCTTGCTTACTCCATGATTTCTCTTTAAGTATAATGTGTGTGTTCGTTGAATAAAAACAGTGTTATTCATACATGTAGTTCAGAATTTGATAACCTACTTAAACATATCACTTATCATTTACTAATTATATACTATTATACATTCATTAAAGACTCAATAAATATATGGTACACATATATAGTACAATTGGTTTTTGTATTGTATGATTGCCGAGACAGAAAAAAGGAGGTGATTACATCATAAGGTCAGAGAGAGTGATTACAACTTGGACGGATCTATCAGACCCCCCCCCCCCCCCCACGGCAGCCCTGAAGAAGACCTGCAGAGTGGGTCGAAACGTTGGCTACTGAATAAATATTCTTGATATTCAGAGAAATTTATTGATCTCTTCCCGGACCATTTTCTTCCACAATTGTCCACGTTTTCTTTCACCACAAAGGTCAACCATTTTCTTTCAAAACATATACAATAAATTTTCTTTAACATCCTAAAAAGTAATTTATTAGAGTAAATTTATGTTAAAAATTTATAAAAGTTACTTACCCTCCACATAATGTTGACATTGAATTTTCATTGCTCCTGTTAGAAGGTAATCTATAGTTCGATTGATGAGAGTTAGCTCTTCGTTGAATAGTATTTATTCTTTCTTTCGCCATTCCTTGCTCTGAAATAATATTTCTGTGCATCCTGAAACATTAATTAATTGTTTAAATATAAATTAAAAGAAATATGAAATAAAAGAATATTTAATAGGGAAAAGGGAATTGGAAAATAGTGTAAAATTACATATCTTTAAGGAATTGAGAGCTGGATGTGTAAAAGTTATGGAAGTGAAAGCTGGGTCCCGATGAACAAGCACTGGAGTAGGGTTACTGCTGCAGAAATGAAATACCTTCGGAGAATGGGAGGCAAAACAAGGAGGGACAGAGTTAGGAATCAGAGGATTAGGGGAGACCTGGGAGCGGCTGCACTGAGGGAAACAATGGAGAGGAGACAGTTGGGATGGTTTGGTCATCTGTGCCGAGTGGATGAGGACCGGGACCCAGAGAAGTTTTTTGAAGCCAGGCTACCGGACGCTGTCCTCAAGGAAGACCTAGATTACAATGGATGGACCATATCTCAAGGATTGGTGAAAGGAAGGGAAGGTCTATGAATGTGATGAAGGTGCTGGCCGGAGATCGAGAAGCTTGGTAGTCTTGGATTGGAGCACCTCCATGCTGAGAGGTACTAAGGAGGATGATAAAGAAGAGGAAGAAGTATTCATTGTAAAGTTTTATTTTTAGCTAATTGCACTTTTATCCTCTGTTCTCTATAATCTTATTGTATCAACTACATATTGGTTTAGTTGGCCCTTGACTCTAAACCTTCCCTCATTCCTTGATATTGGCATAAAAGTTTGGTCAAAACATTGGCACAAAATAAATGAGTTTGTGTACAATTCATTGGCCGCAACTTGCACCATTTTATACATCACAATATTTAACTTCAACCATTTCCTCATGAATATATCAAATATAGTTGACCAAGCATGAGTAAGGTCTTTTTTCAACTCAACTTAACTCTGTTCAGCATTTTGTCTGATAATAAAGGACACACACAAAAGCGCCCACATACTGGCCGAATAAAGCTCAACATCTATACAAACTTACAAATACAACAATTATAGAGGTGGATACTGGTGTTGGTTTTCTCTATAAAATCAAATTTAGGGATTCATTTTTCACTTATAGAGAGTGCCCAATGGCAATCCGTTGATGTTATTGGCTCAAGTCTGAACCATCAACGGTTCATTAGCTATGGTTTTTAGTAGACATTTGCAGGATTGAAAAAAAAAATTCAAAACTACACCCTTATTAATATTCCTTGTCATCAGAAATCGGTCTCAACTTCATGATCAAATGTTCTGTTCCATTTTCATATTTTACACTAGCTTTTGCCCACGGTTTTGCAAGCTTGGAATTTGGTCTTCCACATAAAGTTTCGTGACAGATCATTTTAAATAAATAATTTAATTTTTTTAAACTATAAGTTACCTGTACATCCGAAATTTCAGATGTCTAACTTCAAAACTGATGGAATTGTCCAAATTCCTTTCTTAGTGCTCATTTAAGCTATTTAAAGAAACTATCTCCGAATTTCAACATGTTAAGTTCAGTGGTTTCTGCAGTGCGTTGACCGCTAGGTGTGTTAGTTAATCAGGTTACATTTTTATACAGACTTCGCCGTGTGGCGTGTTGATAAAAAGTAGCCTATGCACTTCCCCGGATTGAGATTATCCATATCAAATTTCATCACAAACGGATCAGCACAGCAGTGAAACATACATTGACACTGATTAACAAACGGGATGGACAGAAGTTTACAGTTTTTCGTGTCAGTAAATGATTACTATGTAATGTTATTGAAAAGGATTACTTAGTGTAACGGTTTCACTTGTCGTACGGCACGAGCGAGAAGTTGACGATGTTACTTCATTTATTGTATATGTGAGCAAGCATACAAACTTTGCCCCCCTTTTTCATCCCCTTAGGGGTAGAATTTCGGAAAATCCTTTCTTATCGGATGCTTACATCATTCAAAGAACACACCCTCCAAGTTTCATGTCTCTACGATCAGCGGTTTAGGCTGTTCCTTCATCCCTCAGTTAGTCATTCAGGACAAAGCATTTTATATGTATAGATGAATATTCCTTGAAAGCATTAAATACTATTGATGAGAACTTATCTAATTTTTATATGCAATGATACGATGATAGGAAAATAAACTAAATTCAGTCAATAAAATATTCACAACATATATAAAATATCCACCATCCTACGCTTTTTTTAAACAATAAAATGAAGTTTTTAGTTTATAGCCCTATTCTTATTTATAACGTAGTGAAAATAGTTTTAGATTTGTTTTCAAATAAAGCCAGTTTTTTAATTTTTTTAACTATTATTTATATTTATTTTGTAATTATATTTTATTTCTAACTATATTATATTAAAAATATCTTGTGCTAAAACCTTGGTCAAATATCTTGTAGTGATAACATTTTCTAAAATAACATTTCCAGAGCAATAGTTTGCTTAGTATTTATAATTGACTCAGTATTTATTACATACCCTTCCAAATTATTTCCATTTTGTCCACCTGGCATCATTCCTTTAGGTTGCAAGTCATGTTTCTGAGGTAATTTATTCCTCATCTGTGAATTCACTACTGACTGTTTTAAGTTTTGCTTATGCGGTGATGGGAACATTGAGTATGAAGAATTTGGTACCCTTGGAAAAAAAATGAATATTAGTACATGCATATCTCTATGTATTTGTTGCATGTTAAATTGTTTCTAATAGGGAATCAATTTGTTATTTTGGAATTATATTTGTTTTTACCTTCTTGCTTGCATGTTCCATAATTGATCTTCAGAATAATTATTTTGAAAATTTTCTTGGCCTCTATAATGAGCTTTGTTTTCATTGGAAGCTTTTAGATAAGATTCTCTAGGCAAGGAATGTTCATTCCTTGATGATGTTGCATGGCTATTGACAAAAAAATAAGTTTAAAACTAACTTTATTATTGCAAAGTGAAAAAGGTTAATGACAAATGCACAATGCTGCAATTTATACGAATAATTGTTCATATTCTTTTTTTAATTAAAAAAATCTTTTTTTAAGTTTTATAGCAACACTTAGAATTATAAGAAAATAAAAATAAAATTTCCTTCATTTAAAAATTATTGATTCCCCACATATATATTGCTATGTATCGTACCCGGTGGCATCACAAAAACAAATATATTTTTACACAAAGAGCAATGGTTGGTTTGAAAAGAAATAGGTCGATCAGGTAAAAAGGGTCATATCCTCATGGTCAAGGTGGGTGAAAAGATAAGAAAATAGGGAGGGTCAAGGACTGCACTTTAAGAAGGAGTCTCTGGACAGATCCCGAAGAAGAAGGAGCCGGTGAACGATGCGGGTGGAGGAGTATGCAAAGGCCAACCTATAAACCCAATCTACCTCTGTTTCGCAGATACAGTACTGTGTGAATTAATGTGAACCCAAGTGGTAAATTATAAAAAATGAGAAACAAAAATTGTATTATTATCACATGTTCACATTAGTTCGCACAGTACTATAAATGTAATTTATTTCCTGTTATGTATTTTATGGCAATCTTCTGTATATATCTATACCTAAATCATTAACTGTACTTCTCAATATATATATATATATATGTATATATATATATTGAACATATATATATATACATATACTCTTAAGTATATTTTGAATATTCTTTCTGATTTTGGGATGCCAGAATAATTATTTAAGATGTTTACTCAAATTATTATTTCTAACTTTAGTCTTAATTGGATTCTTTTCCAGAGGTCTGTTCTTGTGTTTACCAATTTACTCAGTATTTAAACCTTCAATATATTATTCATAAATAAATAGTGCATCTAGGGTAAGTAAGCAGTAAAGGAATTATAATGATTATAGTTTATTAATTCAATTTTAAACAAGATTAATGATTCAATATATATATATATATATATATATATATATATATATATATATATATATATATATATATATATATAGTTAAAGGTTCTGAACGTATCTAATACTTTTTAAAAACTTTATTATGAATGATACATAGAATACATGTAAATAAATGACAACTAAATAGCGATATTAACTGTTCTAATGTCTACGGACGAAAAAGCCCCTCCCTTTGGTCTGGGACGGTTAAATAGGATCAGCCATGCTGATGCTATTTCTCTGGAATTGTTTACTGTTTTTCTGGCCACCTGCAGCCACCTGCATCTTATAGTGCATAACAATTCTGGGTAATTGATTATGATTCTAAGTATTGTTTACACATTTACTCGGGAGCCACCTGTAACTCCACCCAACCTTAAGTTTTGAATCTCCTGATCAAAACAAATATTTTACATAAAATATATGAATAATAATAGAGTACATATGACATAAAGAACATAAATTAGAATTAATAATAACATAATAAAGATTACATAAATTAATACATTTGTAACATAATGGAAATACAATATGAATTTTTATTTTATCAAAAACTACTTTTATATAATCTACTTAATATTGTTTTATGATTGTCTACAGGAGTGGTTACATTAGGTATAGTTACAGTTTCTGTTGTTGTTATTGAATTGTTTTGTAATTTACATTTTATCTTATAAACAATGGAAAGAATTATTATAATAATTACAATTGTTGATATGAATAGATAGAAATAAATATTATGATGAGTAGCAAATGTAAGTATTTCTAATGGTGGTATAGAATAATTATTAGTGTTTATAAATGATGTATTTAAAATTACATAATCATAAAATGGTTGTGCTACTGAATGAAAATTGTGAGTATAAATTTTATTTAATTCCGAAAAACAATCTTCCTTATCAATCTTAATTAAACTGACTGTAGGTAGAAATACAGTATTGTTTTT
This sequence comes from Troilus luridus, assembly GCA_964056705.1. Lineage (NCBI taxonomy): Eukaryota > Metazoa > Arthropoda > Insecta > Hemiptera > Pentatomidae > Troilus > Troilus luridus. The sequence goes on along the minus strand of OZ057415.1, from coordinate 69,295,408 downwards.
ACAATCACTTATTTTATTTAAATTAACAGTAACATATTGTTTTAGAAATTCTACATATCTAATTTTATTGTGATAGCTTAATGTTAAATTACAATTTTCTAATTTTCCATTGTGGATGATGGAAAATACACATTTAGAAGTTATCTTTTTAAGATTTATACAATAATAAAAGTCAATAAATATACAATGCCCTGTGTACAAATTGGGCCCTTGCTGCAAATAAAGATCACGCTTCAAATCAATCTCGAAGGTGGTTTGATTAATTACTTTTGGTATTGGGAGTAAATAGTATCCTTTGCAAGAATCATCATGAAGTGGTAATTTAATAAAAGTATGAATTATATTGTCTCTTGTTGAGCAAAATATTTTACTATTTGTCCACAAAACTTCAGGGTTATTTGATACTAATTTTATTGTTTTTGGTAAGTTTCTTATTACGTCTGTCATTAAAGAAGTATGAACTATCCCTAGTTTACAGAATTCTAGCGATAAGGTTAAACTTTTGATTTTGTTTAATAAAAAGATAATATGAATATAAAAGTCATATGCTTTGTCATTTTCTGTTAACATCTTAAAGTTTTGTCGGTTAGTCATAAAATTTTTATTAATTGTTTCTATGTTATTTTTGTAGTCCTCTATGAGTTGTTTATTAATATTGATCGAAGTCTCTATATTGTGTTCTATTTTAAAATTATTTTTTTCTACATTTGAAATAATGTCGTCATAATATGCTTTGTCATCTGCATCCATATTTCCTGTAATCCAGCTTATAATATTTCCTAAGCCGTTAATTAAACCCCTTTTATGGCGGTTGTTAAGTCCCCTAAAATACATCAAATGGAATTGTTCCGTGGTTTCATTAGTTAAATCAGAAAGTACATGATACATCTTATGATCCTTAAAATTAATTAAATGAGTTTGAATATTTGAAATTTCTTTATGTAATAAACTTAAATTATAAAAGTGGTATGTTTCATAAAATTTATTAATTACTTTAATATTATTTATTGAGTAATGAAGCAGTCCAGGTGAGTCAGTCAGATCTACAACTTTGATCATCCGAATCATCGGAAGTAGTGTCAGAAATGTTAACAAGTAAAGAGTTTTCATCATCTGAAACAGAATGTTTCTTACGTTTACGTTTGTTGGGTCTCCTAATATTATCAACATGGGTCTTTAGTTGTCTAGCTCCTTGAATTAAAACATTAACTTTTCTAAATTTGTCCTTACTTTTGATTTTTGATTGGGTATTTTTAAGATATTCATGGTCATTTAGTTCAGGTGGGTCTTCGCGATTTTTATTTAATTTGTCGGTACGTTTTTCTTTTTCTTCAGTAATTTTTTTATGCGTTAATTCGTGTAAGAGTTGTAAGTCATTATGATATTTTTGTACATATAATTCTGTTATATTAAGATCTGTCTTTTTATTATTTTCCGATGTGAATCCAAACGTTATCTCGTTCGGAGTTAATTTTAAATTTTGATTTAATGCATTGTTGTACGCAGTAGTTGCTAGTTTTAGTTTTTGTAAGAGAGAATATGTTTTTTGTTTATATGAAGTTAGTCTAAGTAACTCTGTTAATGTTAAATGTACTCTATTTAATAATCCTAGTGAATTTGAATGATTGGTTGAAGTATAATGTAGATTTATATCGTTATATTTGCAAAACTGTTGAACAAGATTATTTTTCATTTCTGTACCTTGGTCTAGTGTGATTTGTATAGGTGTTGGATAATATGTCAAATAAGTTTGTAAACAGTCACAAATGTTTATTGCATTATGCGTTGGTATTATTTGTGTAAATAGTCTTTTGGAAAATGTATCGACGGCTGTAAATATGAGTTTATTGTCGTATTTCAATATGTCAATCATTAATTCTTGAAACGGTTTTTCTGGAGTAGGTGTCAGTTGGTATTTTGTTTTAAGTGGTTTTCTATCATACTTAGTTTTTTTACAAATTTCACATTTATTGATATATTCCGTAATTTTGTCTTTCATATTTGGAAAGTAAATTTGTCGTTTTAATTTCTCAAAGGTTTCTAATATTCCGCGATGTTGTGTCTTGCCTAAATGATAATTTTCGATTGTTTCAATTTGTTCGTTAACTTGTTCAATGTCACGAAGGAACTTAAAATAGCGTTTAATTTTTACCGTTGGAAATTCGTCCTCAATTATCTTTCGAATTTCATTAAAATATTCATTATAAATTTTATCTAGTGTTTGCATATTGCTGGAACAGTAAATTCCATAAGTTTTGTTTGGTTCAAGTATTTGGTATAGTAAAGTTTGTAAATCATCTTTTTCCGTAAAAATTAGTTCATGTCGTTTTTTGTTTCCGAATAGTTTTGTAAAGTTTAATTCGTCTTTGTTTCCTCTTTTAATAATTATTTGATGATTTTCAACATTTATACATTTGTCAGGGTCACAGATTCCAAATTGTTCCCTACTTGATTCCTGAGAATGAATGGTTTCTAAGTCCGTTTGTTTATTATTATTACTGTGATTATTATAAATCATTATTTTATAATACTTATTTCTATTACTTCGTTATTCTATTTTTATAATTATAAGTTCTAATTATTATTAATTTTATTGTTTTATATATCTGTACTTCTTTCTATTATTTATAATATAATTTTATATTTCTATTTTTAATTGTTATTCTTATTCGATCTTTATCTTTCAATGAGATTATAGTATCATTATTGTTATGAATATTTGTATTAAAACTTAATTTTAATTATGGTAAATGTAATTAATATTTATAGTCCGATTCCTGCCGTTTGTGTCGTTTAATAATTATCCGATAAATCCTTTCTAAATTTAAAATCTTTTCTTAACCTTCCCCCGAAGGTAATTGCGCACATCCGTGGGCTGACTTTTAAATAAAATCTGATATAATTTCGTAGTTTTTCTTATATCTAATTTATTTATATTTGATTTTTGCATATTTATTTCCTTTTGAATTTTTATATTATTGGGGTATAAATTTTCCATTTTATTATTAATAATGTAATGTAAACTAATCGATGGTTTTGATTTAAAGCAAGCGGACAAGTTGGTGCTTCGTTGACTTGTCTTTTTCGCGTTTTTAATTTTATTATTCTCTTTTAATATTTCTGATTTTTTGTAACAATTTGTTTGTAATGTTTCCGAGATAGGTTTAGTTAATTTTACGTTCCCATTAATATTTTGTTGATAATACCCAGACTTACCCGAGAACTGTCTTGTCGACATTTTATCAAGGGGTATTGGGGAATTACTTATCGTTTCAATATTTTTTTGGTCGGTTTTTAAACTATCTTCGGCAATTACAATTTCATTACTTGCTACATTATTTATTCCTTTATTTTCATTGCTTCTAATATTTTTTGTTTCCTTATTATTATCAATTAAATTAGTATTTATCATTGTTTTTGTTTCCTTATTTTCGTAGATTATATTATTACATATTATTGCTTTCATTTCCTTATTATTTTCGGTTTTATTATTATCAACTAATATTTCTTTATTATCTTCGATTTTATTAGTTCTATTATTTTTATAATCTATTAATCGCGTTAAGTTTATTCTTTCCTTTTTATCCGTTTCGCGATTTAATTTATATTCTATATTTGATTTGGCCTCGTCCGTTTTATTTTGTATTATCGCGTTTTTTAAATCCGATCCGGCGGGTCGTTGGAGTCTTGGCCTAGTCCTAAAAAATGATCGAACTTGTTTTCTAGGTTACTTAATTTGTCTGTAAGTTTTTGTATAATTGCGTCTTTGTCCTCGTCAACTAGATGAACTCGATTAGAAACTGTTCGCATTGATACCGTTTGCGATTCTCCTAATTTTTCTAATGGCGGTTCAATTTGTTTTTGCTTATATTGTGCCGACGATGGTTTGTTAAAGTAGCGATATTGGTCTTGGGGGTCCCATTGTTGGTTATAAACGGGTTTTTGTTTATAAGTTGGATTACTAGGACGATTATAATTTTGCTGATTATAATTATAATTTGGATGGTTATATCTGTCATGTTTATAATAATGTTGATTTTGTTGATAGTTGTTGCGATTAGGTTCATACTGTCTTTGTGAATTGTTTTTATTAAATTTGAAATTTGGATCAAAATGTTTACCCTTATAGTTAGAATTCGATGTTAAGTTTTTTTCTTTCCTATGTTGTCCGTAAATTCGATGGACAATATGAGATGCGGAACTTCGTAAAATCTCGTCAATGTCTTCTAAAGTGTCAAATTTAATGTGATAAATGAAATCGGTTAGTTGCGGATTTAAATTGTGTACGGCGTGATGTGATATCTGTCGGTCGTATCTAGCCATCTCAGCGAGTTTGTCTTCTATTTCAGGGTCGGCATAGACTCGAGCGTATAAATCGCAACGCTTTTTACTAAGTCTGTCTAAATAGTCATGTGGGTTTTCATGCGCGTGTGAATTTGTATTTAATATTTCGGCTATTAATTGTTCGCGAGTTCTAGTGTCCTGATATTTCTTTTTTAAAAATTGTAAAATGTCCCCTACGCTTTTAAATTCTTTGTCATACGTGGCAATTTTCGCTTTGCCCTTTAATTTCGTTAATAAAGTTAGAACTAATTTAGAATGGTTTGTGTCGCAATGAGAATTGTTATCCTTGCAATATAAGTCAAAAATAAAATTTGTATTACGAATGAAATCAACCAATAGTAACGGGTCACCATCATACTCCGGTATTAATTTGAAGTCGTGATCCTTAATTTCCATATTGGTCATACTAGTTTCGTTTAATAAAAAATTGTCTAAATTTTCAATTGTAAGTGGAGTTGAATTGTTAATTTGTCGAAGTTGGTTTAATCTTTCTTTTAAATTTGGCATATAAATGAAATAAAGAAAAAAATAAATTATAAAGTATACATTGTAATAATAATAAATTTAAAATTTGAAATAAAATTAATTTGTAATCAAATGAATTTAAATTTAATTATATTAGTATAATTTATTTTGCATCTATGTGATCTTCAGTGAAGTAAAGTTTTTTTAAGTTAGAAGATCCGTAATTTAACAATTTGTTCGTGACTCAGGTAACAATATTTAAAAATATTCAGATAACTGGGATACCTCTGTAGCCATGGAGAACGCTTGCTGTACCTTTACACGCAGTGGCGATTCTTCCTCTAGGCGGAGAGTAGTGGTCTTGCTGCTTCTGGTGTCGTCTTCTCGACCCAAAGCTCCCGCAATGTCACTAGTGTATATCTTCGATATCTGCCTAAGTCCCTGTTCGGGCGCCAGTTAAAGGTTCTGAACGTATCTAATACTTTTTAAAAACTTTATTATGAATGATACATAGAATACATGTAAATAAATGACAACTAAATAGCGATATTAACTGTTCTAATGTCTACGGACGAAAAAGCCCCTCCCTTTGGTCTGGGACGGTTAAATAGGATCAGCCATGCTGATGCTATTTCTCTGGAATTGTTTACTGTTTTTCTGGCCACCTGCAGCCACCTGCATCTTATAGTGCATAACAATTCTGGGTAATTGATTATGATTCTAAGTATTGTTTACACATTTACTCGGGAGCCACCTGTAACTATATATATATATATATATATATATATATATATATATATATATATATATATATATATATATATGTATATATATTATAAAACATAACAATATAAGTATATTAAATAATAAAAACATCTAAAAATGTGTGATTAAAATTTAAAAATAAAATACTATCTTTAAGAGCACACTAAAATGGAAACCTGTGATTCTGATAATCATTATGCTCCCCATAATAATAACCATCAGGAAAGCTTCCTTTGTTGTCCATACCAATGTTGGAGTATTTTACAAAACTGTCTTTTTGGTTTCTAAAAAAAAAAAATAAATTAATCATACCGAATAGTCACTTATATTGTAAAGTAATATATTTAAAATATTCTGTTTTGAACATTAATACATAAGTGTATTAAGCTCTTACAATGCTGCAAGTTTAGAAGATAAATTATAATGAACGAAGATAACTTTTTATTAACTTAATGAAGGCATATGTTGAAAGACTTTAAACAAGAAGTGTAAATAAAATTAATTAGTATAATCTTTTTTATATGGAATTTATAGTATCAAATAAATGTTTATGGCTTTTTCTTAATATAACAAAGGAAAATTGTAAAAACCATTTAATTCATTTCAAAAAGAAAATTTAACTTAAAATAAAATATGACATTGTTTTGTTTTTTTAAATCCTCTTCTCCCTCTCCTTCATAATTTTATGAATTGAATCAATTTATGAAAATAAATCAATAATCAAAATAAATCATTTGATATGAGAAAAGTAAAAACTAATTAAATAAAAAGAGAATATTTACTTTTTTCCCCTTTAAATAACTGTTTTAACTGATATATTGTTTGATGTTGAGTTAAAATTGTTCACCTTCATATAACAGTAATACTGGTTCATATTTCAGTGAATCTCTATTTGTTGCTTGTGGCTTTAACAAGTAAATTTTAATACAAGTGTCATAATGATAATACATATATGTAACAAAATAATCATGCATGGATAAAAAAAATAATAACTAGAATAAATATTGTCTGTAAGCGATAACTAAGGCTTATCATGTTTTTTGGTTCTACCTACCTTATAGCATGTATCAATTAAATAAAGCCCAAATTTTTTAATAGGTTTGCCTGACTTATTAATCTTTTAAAAAATAACAATATCCAACTGTGCAAGATCAGGCCTGTTTGCTGGAAAAGGTGACTCAACTCAATTAAGTTTTTAAAATTTGTACTCTAAATTATCTTAGACTAAAGGTTAATCATTAAAAAATTAGATAAATAAGTGAAAGTAGGTATATAAAGAAATATTTTTAGTTATTTAAATAAGTCACACTATCTGAACAAGTTGCTCCTCAATAGAACTTTGCTAAGACCTCTACAATTATATGATATGGTGTCTGATAGGAATCCTACTCGGGAAAAGTATATGTATATGAAATGTAGGTGAAATTCTATGTATTCCTTGTCCAAGGCAGAAGCATGGACAATGATGGAAACATTCATGAAGAAAATACAAGGATTTGAAAAGTGGATTTACCTTCTGATCTCATGGACTGACCACATAACTAACAGAGAAGTGCTGTGTCGGGTCGAAAAAGATCAAGAAATCGCATATTACATCACAAAGCTGTATCATGCGAAATGACCAATATCGCCTGCTGCAGCTACTATAGATTGATTATAGGAGGAGTCCAGGACAGAGGAGGCACTCCTCGCTGCACAATTTTAGACCATGGTTTGGTCTCACAACTGTCCAATGGTAAAGAAGTGCAACCAAAATATTAAGGTTGCCATGTTAATATCCAATGTCAGAAACTGATAAGGCACAGGAAGATGAAGATCTTGGCCATTAGGTAAGATTGTGAATTGATCTGCATGCCAATGTAAATATAGAGGCTTAAAAATTTATATTTAAACACAATTAAAATTATTAATTATTAAATTATAATTTTTATAAAAAAGAAAATTGCCCATAATATTATAATCATCGACATATATGCATACAATATGATATGCATAGTTTATGCTTTCAATTTTATTATTTTTTTTCTCTATTAAAAATCTCCATTTATTATTATTAATATTTAATTTCAAATAACATAAATTTAAATATTACTCTGGTTTTATATAAATTATAATGTTTCAGTTTGATTAGTGAATCATCTGTTATCTCTATATTGACTGAGAATATTGTTGAGTTTATTCATCTCTCTTGAAGCAAAAATGAATAAAAAACAGAAAGGAAAGGAAAGGGAGAGAAATGGTATTTATGTATACAATTAAAATCCCAGTAATTATGAACAGCGATTTATAAAAAAAACAAACAGATATTTCTGTTGTGATAGGAATCCCACGTATATTTAGACAGAAGATCAATAAATAATTTTGTAGTCTGTTGATGCTTTTGTAATGATATGTTTCTTTCTATTCTTAGTTAAATTTTTAAATTGAATACTTTAATAAGTAATGATTTGTTTATTCACAAGTTGTTTAAAACTCAGTACACCAATTTCATCAGGATGACATTTCTGAACAATCTATAATTATAAAATAGGTCTTTTTCAGATGCTGAATTTCCCTTTTTATTGCATCAATTCCTACTTATTTTAACTGAACACAGTAGATAAAAATAAAGTTTTTTATTTTGCATATATCCATCTAAATTTATTTTTATTTAATAACCGCAACATTGCTCAAGATTAATTTGTAAGCATTATATAAAATTATGACGTACGTCTGCTTGATTAAAACATGTTTATAGTGATTTTTCTTGATCAAAATTATTATCCATTTTATATTAATGAACTTGGTAATGAAAACATATATCAATTAATTAAAATTCAATATTTATTGATTATTAACCATTACTAACGATTGCATGCGCTATTAAATTTTCTTTATTTTTTTCTTTATTTTAGTTTGTAAAATACTCAAGTTGGATAGATATTAAAATATATTGTTGGATAAGCAAAGCATGGTACATACTAGAATAAAATAAGCAAAACATGATTTAAATCCAAATATTTTGTACCATCATAACTGGATATTAATTACATACCATATATTTATCCTGAACTACTTATTTAATTCAAAATTTTATTTAAACAATTAGCTTGTGATATATTTTCTGATTTGAATTTAATATATTATTTTAAATACTGTTGTCTCACATACTTGTTGACCAGGATTTAGATAAAAATATTCTTCCATTAAATATTCACCAACTTTACTGGATTAATACAACCCTTTTGTGGAAGTACAAAACTAGACAATTCCTTCTATTTTATGCCAACTCATACATAATTTGTTAGTTCAACTAATAATCTAGAACCAGAATATTTTATGGTGTGCTATATTTTATGGTTTAGTTGGATTAAATTCTTTTTGAGGCTTATTTGTCTATATTGTTATTGAAGAATGATTTGCATTTTTCTATTATTTATTTTCTTGATGAATTTTTTAAATATTTATTTAACACGCAGTCAGACTACGAACACAGTTAACATGCAATAAGATTACTGTGGTAATCTTTTTGCCAAAAACCACCCGGAATTCAAGTCCTAGTTTTATCACCTGAAGTTTGAGCACTTCTAGTTTTAACATTTTACAGATAAATATATATTCAATATACATAGAAATATTTATGTACTTACTTTCTTTAGCAGTGTGATGGTAAATATTACTAGAATCAAACACAATGCAAACATAAATAGTTAAAATTTTTAAAAACAGTGTTAAGTGTGAAATGTACAGTGTATGGACGTATTTGACTTTATTCCTGAAGTCATATGCCTAATTTTGTAGTTTATGGTTATGGTGGTCATATGTTTTCCTAATTTTATGGTTATTATAAAATATTTATAATCTGCTTTAATATATTTGTATCATCGTTACAAAAAATCCATTTTTGGATAAATAAACAAGAATAACTTGAACATATATTTCATTCAAAAAAATTCAATCACATTTCACTCTTTACAAAATCATTGATAAATAAAATAAGCCAATATCGTTGTGAAATAGACTTATAGGATGTTATAATAACAGTCTTTAACAAGCTGTGATAGAGAATTTAGAGCCTTAAAGTAGAGTGAACGTATGAATCAATATATTTGTTGGATATCTTTAATTATACAACATATAAACAATTACCCAAATTACTTACAAAAGGGAGGGTCTGAAGTCTTTATGTTGATTAAAAATTTTTGGGTGATCCAAAAGTAAAAAATTAAGAGAAGTGTAAAAAATAATTAGCGATAAAAACTAAATCAGTTTTTAGAAATTGTGTACATCTCTTAAAATTTATGTATGATATCTATAATAATAATTCCAAGTTTTGTACCTGATATTTTTAAATTTGTAATGTGAAGTAAAAAGTAATTTAACTGAATTACTATAGTTACATATCCTCATTATATATTGATACACATAACATTGTAAACCCAGTTTTTGGATTTTGGGGATGATTTGATGAGAGTTATCAAAGAAAGCAAATTTGACAGAAATTATTTTGATTCTCAAATTCCTTGTGGCACTTTAATAAAATGGCAGAAAATGGTAGATTTCAAGATTTCAATAGCAGTCGGCAAATCAAAACAAGATAGGTCTCGTTTTGTAGATGATCATACTGGCATCAATATCCGTATTTGTAACATTTTGGGTTTAGAATTTTAAAGCTTAGAACTAACTAATCACGTATATAAAGTATGAAATAACAAAAAATAACCCGAGGAAATCTGCTCCGGCTGATATCCCCACCCGAAGATCAACAAAAGGGTGGGGATTAATGATATTTCAAATGAAAGGTAAAAAATAAATATACTAATTGACGAAAAAGTCAACACTAATGATATAGCCATAACCAATATTACAAAACTAAATTCTAATAATTTATTTTTAAACATTTTTGTTTTGAAGAGAAAATATTCTGGCCGGGATTCGATCCCGGGTCATCTGCATATCTGGTGCAGTGCTCTAAATCACTGAGGTACCAGGGGTCGTATCCAAGCCATTATTAAAAAATAAAATAATGAAATAAGATAATCCAATTAAACTATAAGAAAGTATCTTCTTCTTCATAGGCACGACAGAGGTACAAGGCGGTCCTAGGCCTGCTCAATTACTCTTGCCCAGTCTTGCCGGTCTGTAGCAAGCTTCAGAGACGCGTTAAGATTCCGGAGGTCCTCTGAGATACTGTCCTTCCATCTGCCTCGTGGCATCCCTCGAGCTCTCACTCGTTCTGGACAATGCTTATACAGCCCTTTGACGGTTCTGCCAAGAAAGTATATCTACACCTAATAAAATTATAGAGGGGGATACATTATCATAATAATTATTTTAAAAAAAACAAGTTAATATAAAAATCTACATTAATTATCAATAATTACAAACAAGAGGGATTAAAAATAATAATATAATCAAATATTTTATGATGATAAAATTCTTGGTAACTAATCATAGCCTTGATTAGGAACCAATCTAACTTAAACAGATAAAGCTGAAGCTCCTTCACATACAGTACATACTAAAAATATTAAAGTAAAATATAATTCATACCCAAAATTATACATTACTAAAAATAAATAAAATATACTGTCAAAACCATGTACTCTAAACTCAAAAGAGATGATAACAAATATTTCCGAGTTGGACAAAAACCAATTGAATAGTTTGTTAGGTTTCCTTCAGGCTCCTGACCATTAATTAGTATTTGCGATGAAAAACCTAATGATAAAATACTCCACTTCAATTAATTATACATCAAACATTAATTTTGGGCGCCAATAAATAAATGGTAGCTTTAATAGTATTTTAGAACTAACTATAAGTGATATTTGAATCGACGAATTTTTGTATTTCTATAAAAATAACATTATTCGGGTTTTACCCACTCAATTGACAATAACAATTTTAAATCTTAAATTGTATCCCTTTATAACTCCTAATCCTCACTTTTTACCACATCACTTGAGAACATATAAAATTTACAGGGCCTTTGCCACTTTCACCTATAGGTCAACAAATTTCTCTCTTCCTTCTTTCTCCAGGTAGGCTTGTTCTTTGTTCCCCTTTTTCATTTTGACTTTTCCTTTGCATCCTTCCTCTTCAGCCCCCCCCCCCCCCGCTTCGTAAGACTGGCTTCTCCCATCACTTTTTCATCCCTTCTTCTAGGGATTATATAACAATTATATATCAAATTTGATGTTCAAAAGGAATATTTAATTTATATTCATACCTATTACTTATTAATTTATAATGGTACAAAATAATATTTACAGGTTACATCATAACCTTTATACATCACTTAACCTATTACAATTTCCAGCTCGTCCAAATGCAAATTTTCTAATATCATATTTATATATTTTATAGTGATTACATTAGATACCTTACAAGTTGCCTGGAAGAAGGGGGCATGTTACATTTTTCAAAGTTTACAGGAGAGCCAAAATAAGAGAACGGGTCATTTAATTAGGCACTCGTCACATACGCCCTTCATCTATTTTATAGATTTTGCACTTACGCCCTTGTAAGTAACATTAGTAATGTTAGGATATCTTCACATGCGCCTTTCTTCCACTGGAACTTAGTGGCTTAAGAGACCGATCTAGACCTGTGTCGATCATGATTGATCGAATCCTCTTGAGAGACCGATCTAGACCTGTGTCAATCGTGATTGATCGAATCCTTTTGGTTCGATCGTAACCCTTACACGAGTGATCGAATCACGGTTTTAAAAAGATTCGATCATGTTTCAATCACAGCACTGTGATTCTATCGCTTTCGTTCATAGTTTGGCCGCTGGTGCGCTCGTCGCACTCTCTCAAAATCAGGTGATGTCGAATTGTCAACAAAGGATCGAAAGAATCTGTGTGGAAGAAAATGGTCCGGGTAGAGGTCAATAAATTTCTCTTAGATGTGGAGAAATGCTTATTAAGTAGCCAACGTTTCGACCTATAACCTATAACCTACTTTGCAGGTCTTCTTCAGGGCTAAATATGCAAAATACAGACAATTGAAAATTCAAAAATAGTAAAAAATTGGTAAGCATGGTAAGTATAAATAATAGAAGTATAGTAAATAAAGACAAATTAAAATTAGTAAAAATTGCTAAGCATGGTGGACATTATTTCACATATTTGGATGTTATTGCCTATTTATACATATTTGATCAAAATAAATACATATTTCCACATATTTTTCATTTTGGGCATATTTTCATAATTTGGAGGTGGTTGACAGGAACTGTGAACCACAGTGGGTACAATGGTTATTGTAATTTACAGAGAATGCTTCTAAACAGTTGTTAGTTTAGAAGTTAGTTTTGCATCGTTGTCTTTTCTTTCAGCTCTTTCGTTGAAGGTTCCAATCATTCATTTCGTTGGGTCACTTAGTGTATTCTTTTTTGGGTGAAATGCCATGAATATCAGCCTCAAACCGACAGCTGGTTGCTAAATATCTTGGTGAATTTCCAGCAGAACTTTTTCGAAGATATGGAGACAATTTGTACTGCTCAGCTTGGGATAAGCGCGTTTCTTGCTCTCAACGTTCCCAAGTCACCCAATATATTGGTGGTAATAGAGAATGACTTTGACATTATCCGACTTTTTATAAATATAACGGGAAAAAATATTTAAAAAACTATTTTCGGCTTTATCTGGGCCCATAACTGTTATAGCCCCACGAGTTGTGCGCGCATGAGATGAGTCAGTACTAGTTGGGATCATGTGTATATGTAACCATATATAATTTAATAAAACAGATATTGTGCCACATTGTGCTTTTAATATTATGAATACCTAACCGGCGACACAACAGTAACCTGTTAAAAATATATCATATACAAGGATGTTTAAGGATGAGGATATAAAACATCCTTGTATATCATATATTTTTAATAGTTAATTCTGAGATTATATTCTTTAAAAAAATGGCTTCCTTGGCGCCTTCAGACAGTGCCACGAATTCTGCGTGGATTTATCGCACTTAAAAATTATTGGTGTCATAGCATATGTACATATCTCTGAAGAAAAAAGAAAAAAAGATAGACTAAAAAAGTGAGCCATACATATTTGTATGATATTCTGAGACTACAAAAGGTTATCGACTGTTCAACCCCAGAAAAACCCGCAACTGTGATGTCCTAGAGATGTCGTATCTTTTTAATCTAAATTTTCTTTAATTGATAAACAGGAAGAAAATTATGGAGTAATCGAATCTGAACTTGATGAATAACCTGAAAAACCTATAGATATTGATGAAGAACCTGAGGAACATGCGGAAATCAACGAAGATGCTACAGGTCAAATTAACTACATCAGTTCTTATATGAAGAGAAAATAGAGAACAAGAAAATAGAGGGTTTTGTTGGAGACATAGTAAGGAGCGTTGACTATAGTTCTCAGGACTTTGGATTGAAAGGATTGAATACGTCTGACATTCGAAATTTAAGTGCTTTGAGACTGATGGATACACAAAAATAAATGCATTAAAAAATCATTTGCCAGAGCACAGAATTTATGTGTAACAACATTCATGTGAGTGACAATATGTTTCTTAGGAATAGGCACAGTATGAAATTTTAAAAAAGTGAATTTTACTGATGAATTAATTAATTACTTCTGAGTGCTTCCCACTATATATTTTTCATTTTGTTCTGTGATCTTTTGTCATTTTTCTAGCAGCTTGACAATTACATGTTTATAGATTTTGGCTATAACTTATTAGAAAAAATACATGCAATTAAGTATCATTGTTTGTAAAAGTATTAACGTTCATATATTTTTTTCCAAATTTTGAAATAAACTGTTAGCAGAGAATCGATAGTAACAGAATAGATTTGTCCGGTCGTGTTACGAGCCAGGTTAGCTAGGATGGTTAGATCACCACGACGTATACGTGGGCGACCGGGTTCGAATCCCGGCTCTGGAAAAATCTTTTCTCTTCAAAATAAAAATATTTAAAAAAAATGTTTCCAATTAATTGTAATTGATATCTGAACTGATTGTCAGATTTCTTTGAATCAAGCAGTTTTAATCACAAAATTATTTAAATATTAGTTTTGTACAAAATTCACAGGAACAAATTTGGCCGTGTGATTTCCTTTCGTTTCTGCAGCGATTCATTACAAGTTGTCCATTACATTTTTCAAGGTTATTATTCATATAGAACTCAAATATCGAGCTTCTTGCCTGTAAATGTTCAAAACTGTTTCATGGTTGATTATTAGTTCTGTAGCGATGTCAAAAGAGGATATTGGTCAGTCTAATTTCATCAATATTTTCAAGTATTTGTTTGCCTCAGGGGGAGGTTTGTAAGATCGAATTTCCTGGAACAAAAATGAGTAAATAAATGTTGACACTAGCATTCACTTAAGCACTTAAACATCGCATTATTCAATGGGCCTGCCCTGCATTTTTTTCTTTTCGGAAGTAAAAAATCAAGGTATGACAAAATTGAAGTAGGTACTGAAATATCCATTTTCAAAGCGAATGACTTGCCAAATTTATATATGTAATGCGTTTCCAATTTAATTTAGATATGTTTTGTGCTGCTTAGACCATAATTATTTTCAAAGGATTTCCACTGCAGGGGACCATTTTTTAATCTATGATAATTATTTTAACTCATCATGGTAAATTTTTCATGAATAGAGTGTAGGTCTTGAGGCTACATATAAAAATATATACACACACATACGTGTCACTCACTCAAATGCTATAATTCGTTCTTCAATTTGGCTCATTGTTTATGTATGTATATAATTGCATTTTATGTTTCTGGTTGCCTGTTTTATTGATGTTTGAGGGTTTGTCTTAGGTAATGTAGAAAAAATCTTCTACAACAAAGAAAGCCAAAGTTAAAGCAGAAGTCCAGGAAGAAACAAGTCCCAGGAAAAAAACAAACAGGAAGAGGAACAAGAAGTTTGGAAATTGTAAGATTTGATGAAACCAATATAAAGATGAATTTAGAACTTAAAATTAGAGTACAATATATTGTATTTGTAGTTATTGTGCTATTGCAAGTTATTTGGACCAATCGTCTTACTAAGGAAATGGTTGTATTTATTCTCTAGAACAATAACAATAATCTTTTATTTTATTAATTACCAAATTAGTCTACTTTATCATCTCTGGTACTCTTCTAAATACGAGATTGCCATATTTTGTAATAGGCTCTGTATTTCTTTTCTTCACATTTTAACTCTGCTTAGTTATTGTATTAGTCATTCCTTTGAGGGAGTCTTTAATTTTTATTCATGATAGAAATTAATTGTTTGATAAATAATTTATTATAAGATACTAGTGGCTAGAAAAAAACAGCCAGGGTGAGAAACTTAACAGTAAACTCAAAATGATTCTAATATTTAGTTTATTATTGATTAAAAAGTATGATATAATAATTTAATTGAATACTTTTTAATTATAAAAATCGCGCATTCACAGGTAGCAGGATCACACATTCCGAGGAAATTTCCGAAACGTTGATGAGAGTGGATCTCAATCTCTGGGGAAGGTGCGTTGTGATCATAGGGGTGTATGCGCCAGGAAACCATGAGACTCATGCGAGTAAAGATGCATTTGAAGAGACCTTGAGAGGAGCTTTGGAAAAAGTCCAGCCCGATGCAGAAATCATCCTTGCAGGCGATTTCAATGCGAGAACGGGACGGGAAGTTGGCAGTCGGGTGATCGGACGATTTGGTGAGGAAGTTGTAACAGGCAATGGTCGGAGGCTCATAGACATCTGCGAGTCATTCGATCTTAAAATTCAAAACACTTTCTTCCAAGATTTCCAACAGATCCATCAAAGAACGTGGAGCAAACCAGGATTCCAGTCCTCTATGTTAGATTATTGCATTACTAGGCAAGAATGCTCATTAAAGGTCGAAGACGTGAGGGTCTTCAGGAGACGGGAGTGTGGCAGTGTCCACTACATGCTGAGACCCAAGATTATCTTCCCCTGGAGGATGTCTAGAAATAGCCCGGAGAAACGGAACACACGTATCTTGGACACGCAGAAATACAAGTTGCAGCTTCTGGGCGATGTGACTGTAAGGACTCTCTACAAATGGAGGTTGGAGGAGAAGATTGACCTTACATATGGACAAACGGCGAAAGAAAAATATGAGCATCTTAAGGAATGTGTCCACTTGGGAGCTAGAGAGGTTCTGGGTGGAGAGGAGGAGAGGCCTCTGCCAAATTGTGAGACACAGGAAATAGCCCAAACAGTAAGGGAAAAGAAGCTGGCCTATGTAAAGTATCTCTCTTCCACCAGAAAGGATGACTGGGTGGCATTTGGGACCCTGAGTCGGAAGGTTAAAGAAGAGGGGACAAAAGTGAAAAACGACTCATGGGAAAGATGCTGCCAGCGAATTAATTGTACTTTATGGTTCAATCGAATCCGTGAGTCCTGGGGAGTGCTGATGAGAAAGTTGAGGACAGCAAGGAAGGAAAATTGAGTATCTCCCATTAAGGAAAAGGAGTGGGAGAATCATTACAGAACCCTTCTAAGCGAAAATAGACCTCAGTTTGCGTCCCAGAAAAATGACACTAAGCATTTAGAAGCGGAGGAACCGATAGAAGTGGAGGAGAGTGATGTTCAGCGGGCTCTATCAAAGGCGAAGACTGGAACTTCTCCGGGACCGGGGGGAATTGCTATGGAGCTCCTGAAAGCTGGTAGCGCGAAACTGGTAACCCTTTTGAGGCAGGTGATCAACCTTGTCTTCAGGGGGAGTGATATCCCGGATGACCTGAGGGCTGGGTACATATCATCAATATATAAGAAGGGTGACAGAAAAGTTTGCCGAAATTATCGCGGGATATGCGTTCAAAGTTCGATTGCCAGGAT
Source organism: Troilus luridus (assembly GCA_964056705.1). Taxonomy (NCBI): domain Eukaryota; kingdom Metazoa; phylum Arthropoda; class Insecta; order Hemiptera; family Pentatomidae; genus Troilus; species Troilus luridus. The sequence continues at coordinate 69,278,011 of OZ057415.1, read as the reverse complement.
TATTGGTAGGCTGCTCTGGAACAAGATAGAAAAAGCGTACTCTACCCCTCAGGAACAAGCGGGATTCACGGCTGGACGGTCATGTACGGACAATATTTTTGTTGTACGTCAACTTATTGAGAAGTCCCAGGAAATGAAGCAGGAACTCCACATGACCTTAATAGACCTGGAACAAGCTTATGACAATGAGCCTAGAGAGAGGTTATGGATAGCACTTGAAGAAGCAGGCTCTGATAAAGGCGGTGAGACACCTATACACCAACGACTTATATCAGATTAAATGCGGTAACCACCTTTCGGACCCTTTTCATGGTACTAAAGGCTTGAAGCAAGGGTGTAGCATGTCACCCACTCTCTTCAAGATACATTGCTTGGTACAAGCAATGTGGAAATGTTGGGCCGTTCATTGATGGCGAACAGCTGCTATCCTTATTCTTCGCTGACGAAAAGATTCGACAGAGGGTGGATGTGAATATATCAACAAACTAAACAATCGGGACACGCCGTCTAAGATGGAACGGCCATGTGAAGAGAATGGAATTTGAATGTTGGCCGAACCGAGTGCTGGATTGGGCTCCACCAGGGATGAGAGGTCGCGGACGGCCCAGAAGGAGGTGGACGGAAGGAGTACAGGAAGAGATGGCCGGTAGGGGTCTCCAGGAAGATGATTGGGTGGATCGAGAGGTGTGGAGCTCTGCTCTGACAGGTTGAGGCAACCCATGTTGGAACGCCTATAATAATAAATAAAATAATTATAAAAATAACAATGTATCAATTACTAGGAAGCTCCAATATGACATTAAATAAAAATATGAAGAAACCTCAAAACTTTCCTTAGACTAGGTTTTCAGTTACTGATTTTCATCATACATTAATATGTTAACTGCCCATTTGATTTAGAATGCTTTGTTCTTTAATTATTGAAATAACTAATGTGTCACTATAAAGAAGCATTTTGGAATTAATAAAATAAAGTATAAACATTTTCAAATTTCAGTCGAGATGAATTCTAGAGTAGGACCATAAGACAAATTATTTTAAAATAATAAAAATATTCCTTGTTAATCAAACACTCTAATTATCGAGATTCTGTTGTATTTCTTGTTTGTTCCATTCCTAAACTTCTGTCAGATATTATGATTTTACACAGTATAATCCTTGAAGCTTTAATAAGTAAATTTAAAAAAGATAAAATCATCTAGGTGGGAGGAAGAGAAGAGACCTGATGGCGTAAAATTGACCTTTCTTGAGCTCAAAGGACCAGTTTTTGCCCCACCATATGAGCCCCTACCGCCTGATGTCAGGTTCTTTTATGATGGTGAGCTTTTATTCATTTTCTATCTCTTTTATGCTATTGTTATACTTGTTTTGTTACAAATGTATGCCAATCAAAATTAACTTAATTGAGGGGTATTATATTTTCATACTGTTGTGCAGACTAATTACTATATAGTACAATGGCGTAGAAATATAACTAGCTTGAAATAGGTCTTAAACTTAGGAATACATCAAAATTGTATATTTATCTCTGAAATGGCAGATTTTGAAAGTTGACTGTGCATAGAACCTAAGCTTGTTTTTAAAAAAATAAATTTTATGTTAGACATATTCGATATTCATTTCTAATCTAATCTTAAATTTCCTTTTTTTTTTTAGGTAAAGAAATGAAGCAATCTGAAGAGGCTGAAGATGTTGCTACCTTCTATGGCCGAATGATTGAGCATGAATACACTACTAAGGAAGTATTTAAGAAAACTTTTTTAAGGATTCGTGTGTGAAACGCGGTTGAAAATGAAGGAAAAAAAGATAAGATAAAAATAAAATTAAATTAAAAACATATTTAAAATGGAATACGACGCCAGCCGGGAAGTCGTCCTCGGACTTTAGGCAGTAAGGAAGGAATAAAATCAGACAAAGAAATAAAAATTGACCTACCGAATCTTGCCAGACTCTCCTCTCCTGATTCACGTCTCGTAGGTTTGAGCTCACAGTGGTGGCGTACGTACAATGTGGGTCCTCTCAATTCGGTAATAACTTCGGAAAAGGCGGAGTAGAATAAGCGGGATATCAATTTGCGGGAAAAATTAGGGGAGAGAAAGCGGTGACCAACAGGTTAAGGAGGCGGTAAACAATAGACTGACGGCGAAGGAAAATGTGGGGTAACTTGCGGGGGGAAAATGCGGTAGGAACAATGCTGATGACAAATAAACTGAAACAACTGAGTAAGAAGCCACCTGTTATTTGTCCAGACATATCTCAAGCTGTAATTAAACTTATGGGAAGTTATGACAACTGACAAAAAATATTATATAGCTATTGAGTCGAGTAAAGATATTGGTAAGAGACGTTGCCTGTTTTCCCGCTATACAATGTTAGTCGAAGCAGCTGCTCTTATAGCTCACTATTTTAATTGGACTGTAGAGAATGTAAAAATTGTCACTTTAACAAATTCAGTAATCAAGTCTTTACCTATTACTAGAACAACGACATTGAATCAAGCATTGAGAATTTGAAAGCTGCAAATGTAAATGCAACTGGACCTGAGAAGGTGGATGGAAACATCATTAATCAACTGCAGAATGAGATAAAGAAAGAAGGTGAAGAACCTGAGGTCTGCGTTATTATAAAATTTATTTTAAGAGCCAACACTGTAGCAGGAGTTAACTTGGGACAGGACGGCGATAATAATACACGGTTCGTTGTATGCAACCTCTGTGGTACATTTTCTAAGAATTCAAGACCACCAGATAGATCATCCCAATTTGCTTTTTATTTATGGTTTTGATGATAAAATCAGTGAAATTATATAAGATAATCAGGAGGGTGAAAGCCGAGCAATAGGATTTATGAAGCAGCGAAAGGATTTGTCGTGGAGATCCTGGCAAGAAATAGAGCCGTCTTCAGAACGGGGACTACAGGGTTAGGAGGCGTTAAACAATAGACTAACTCCGGGTGGGGGGTTTTAATCCTGTTAAACTGTAAACACGGTTTCGGAATTATACAGAAATTAGAACTTAATAAGTAAATACAGAACTAAACAATTGGTGTAAAGTGATGACACAAAAAGAAAAGGATATCATTACTGATTTAAAGAAATGTAATTTTAGACAGATTCACACCTACAGGGTGCGGCTAAAGTAACTATATGATTTAAACAAATTGTAACTTCTTTGCTTGTGAATATTTAATTTTTTTTTTCAAAGTGAAAACTTCTTTTGGATATGTTCCGATTGAACATTGATATGTCCGGAAGTTAACCTTACCCGCCACGCTCTGAGGTGAAAGGCTCGATCGGGTAAACTCGGGACCGCCAAGTGTACCCAAGCCAGAAAGATAGTCAGCTGCTCTTCGCTGTGTTTAGTATATTCAATTAATACGTAATAATTGTTATTATTAGTTATTATAAATCGATGTCTTAGTTCACAACTGTGTTTAGTGTAAATTTTTCAAAAATGAGTTATGTTATATTAATAATATTGTAAAGTTGTAATCAGGAAATCATAGTTCAAATGTTGATATCAAATTAATAGAGAAGCTGTGAAAGTTACAAAAATATATCGTGTGCTTAAACTTGAACTGTATTCCTTGTGTTAAATTATTATCAAAGTTGACTCTTGTAAAATCTTATTTTTGGCACAACACATTTGTGAATTAAGGCATCGAAATTATTTAATAGTTATTATTGATACGTAATAATAATTATTTTAAAAATTTCTTGGTTTACATTGTGAAGTTAGTGTATGTAGTTAGTGGTTTATCGTGCTAATATTATATATTGAAAAAACATTATAAACATTAAACATTATAAAAAACATAATTATTGTTACTGTTATATACTGTCGTATATGTAAGTCATGTTTATATATATATATACATGCACACATATAAATATATGTGTATATAATATACCTCAGGAGTATAATCTGTGACTACTTCAAGGACAGGACACCTTGATAGGCCCGACACATTACGGCTCGAGAAGGTTTAAGATGACTGGCAGTGTACCCCAGGGTTCAGTGCTTGGAGCCCTCCTGTGGGATGTCATGTACGACGGAGTCTTCAGGCTTAAACTACCAGAGGGTGCTGAAATTGTGGACTTTGCTGACGATATCGCTGTGGTAGTCTAGGCCAAGTACGAAGAAGAAATCGTGCTAAAGACCAACCACCATTATGTCCCATTGACTCGAGATTGGCTAGCGTCTGTAGTGTTGCAACTAGCAGATGATAAGACAGAGGTCCTTCTTGTCAGTAGCAGGAAAAGAAGAGAAAGTATCACCTTGAGAGCGGGTAGGCAAGAGATTCAGTCCAAGCCTTCCTTGACTTATCTCGGGGTGAGAACCGATGATCGGCTCCGAATCAAGGACCATATTCAGCGGGTTAGTAATAAAGCAATTCGAGTGACCACAGCACTGTCACGTTTAATGCCCAACGTAAGCGGACCCAGGAACATCCGCAGGCTGCTGATATCCAGTGTGGTCCCATCCATCCTGCTCTACGCAGCTGCGATATGGAAGGATTCGCTGGACACTGCGGCTTATAGAAGACCGATGGTGTCGGTTTATCGGCGGTGTGCGCTAAGAGTGATCAGCGCGTTTCGTACAGTATCATACGAAGCGGCCTGCGTGGTGGCCAGGATGCCACCGATTGAGCTAATTCGCTGAAGATAGGAGGCACTCTTATAACATTGCTGACGCCATTCCCAGAGTCGAATTAAGAAAGCAGACAGTTAGGGAGTGGCTACGTCGTTGGGATATGGCATTCAGTGGAAGGTGGACGCACAGGTTGGTGCCCTACATTGAGGCTTGGGTGAATAGGAACCAAGGGGAGGACGACTAATACATCATTCAGTTTCTCCCAGGACATGGTTTCTTTCGAGCCTACCAGCATAAGTTTAAGCTCGATGATGCAGGTGTATGTACATTCTGCCCAGAAGCGGAAGAGAACGCAGAGCACATATGCTTCTCCTGTCCCCGCTTTCAAGAAGAGAGGATGGAGTTCCGACGCGTCTGCGGCTCAGATCCCACTGCAGATAATGTTGTCAACCTTATGCTGATCATTCAGGATTATTGGATGGCAGGCAAAAGGTTAGTAACACAGGTTCTACAAAAGCTAAGAAAGGATGAGAAAGAAATCAATGAGGCGGCACTCAACCACTCCTCCATGATGTAATGCTTATCCGCGGTCCCGTGGAGGGTGAGAAACAGGCGTAGTGAGGTTGGTTTCAATGGCTAAAAATCCAACACACAGATAGGTACGGGCCTATTCGCGTCTTTTGAAGATTTCCACCTACCCTTGTAAAAAAAAAAAAAAAATGTGTAAATAATATAATTAAGAATTAACCTCACTTTTATTATTTTGTTATTTGTTAGCTTTTACTTTCCCATATTAAAAAATAAATATTTCCCATACATAGATATTTCACCTCGAATTGCCGGACCACAAATTTCCAACGGCATAAATGAAGTTTTTTACGTTCAGTTTCTACGTGGAGTCATTTCCGAACTGCTTTCGGAACTGCCCCAAGTCCGATGGTAGAAATGGCTTAGTAGGAAGTAAAAGAAGAAGAAGGTAATTATTCCTATACTTGTGGCTTTAAACAATAATTATAGACATTTTAAAGTAGTTTGTTTATCGATCAAAACATATTGTGGGCTTTACAAGCTCAGTACAAAATATCTATAATTTCATTGAAGTTTTCATGTTGATGCAATTCAGTTAGTAGCAAGGTAAAGTATAATTAATAACCATTTTACCATTCGTAGGTTTATATACACATTATATTATACATTCATTATATCATGTATAATATAATTTATTTATTATAAAAATATATATTATCATAAATAAGAGTGTTAGTCTGTGTTAATGTGTATATTAACTTTTATTAGGGAAGTAGCTGCTGTTGCAATATATAGTGCAATAGTGGAGATGCTCGAACAGGATTGGATATATGTCGTGCAATAGAAATGATATCGTCTGATTCAGAAGTTGTTAAAGTATCTCACATAGAGAAAGAAGGCTCTGGTTCAAATATTTACAGGAACGAGGGTCACAGCAATGAAGTATGTATTAAAATATGATTTTAGACACGCTTAAAATTTGATTTTTATTAAATAATTTAGTTAGTGCTAAGTAATTTTGTTGTCAGTATTTTAATTAAAATTGTCTTCTTTTTTTTTTAATCTTAAAATGTTATAATGTTATTGACATACCTTCTTTTATATGATTTCAGAAAATGCATTGTAATTAACCAGGTTTCATTAAGGGCTATGAGAGATGAATTTCATAGAACTGGGACTGAAGAAACTACTACTGCCCAAGTTTATTCTCAATTCAGTCCAATTACCATTCTTGAAGGTATCAATTTAATTATGATCTATAGTAATAAGTTTTGATTTTTCAGGTGTTTGGCATAAGTTTTCAGCATTAATGTTCTTGTTAAAAAAAAAAGAAATAAGAAATTTAAGTGATTCCGAATATAAACAAGTTTTAAACATTTACTGAGATTTTATTTTATTTATCTGTTTTTAAAGAAATGTTAACCATTTCTTGATGCACATAGTAGCTAAATGTTTTTTTTATTTAACGTCACTTTATGGTGCTATAACTAATCGGACGATGTTACAGTGAGGCTCTAAATTTTGCCTGATCAGGTTTCATTTGGATAGGGATTTTTAACAAGTACCTGGCATTCTACGGGCTCAGGACCCCTGATAACGTCCATTTCGAAGGACGGCATAACCTAGGATTTTTTACTCCCTTTAAAAATTACTAGGGCCACCTGCCGGGCTATGAACTCACCATCTTGAGCTTAGTAGGTTTTTATGCTAACTATTAGACTACAGTTCACCCCAGTACTAAATGGAACAGTCACATGATAATAATAATAAAAGGCATAGTGGACACAAAGCTCAAAGCTGATTCCACAAATCACTATTTACAAACTTCTGTCAATGGATTGCTGCCAAAACCCAAATTAGTAAGATCACCATTAATGGAATCCAAACATCTAGGCCTCGATCTATCCCTACAATGCTTATTAATTGACTCAGAATGTATTACCTTTTCAGAAATTCATTTGTTACCAAACCCAACAACATTGTTAACCTTCATGATGCTATCTCTTCAATTACAATTATTGGGTGTAAGCTCTGCTATAGAGCAATTGCAAACTCCTATATTCTCATATATACTTGATTTTTGTTTTTTACCAAATATTCTAAGCAATAGCTAATTTTGAATACCTTGAAATGTTGTTTTCATCCTTCAAACTACCATTAATGATCCTCCTGAGTAAACTTCATGTTCCGTTTGTTCGAAATCATAATTATCTCTTTACAACTATGTATTCTGAATACAACTCATTTGAAGCCATTGCCCAACAGTTGAAATGTTATTTTTACATTTCAATTTATAAACTTCTATCCAGATTGCATAACAGTTGTTTACTAAAAAGAAATATTTGAAACATAAATAATGTTGAGGATTAGTGAGAATGTTTAAAAATTGTATTCTGTTTGACAATAGGAAATTATGATTTACACAGAAACATTGGAGTTGAATAGCCTTGTCTATATCTCTTTTTAACCTCATATAGTATGGAAGCAATACACCTTTCACTTGTTTAAGTGGTAATTTTACTATTTGGGGATCTCTTTACAAGATTAGTTATGGTAAGTATACAAATATAAATAAGCGCACAAAGAGAAAATTAAAAAAAAACTTATATTAAATGAAAAACATTAGAATTTTTTCGGCACTCTACTAGCCTACTGTGATCGATTCATTTCATAAGCAACGAAGAAGATGAAAGATTTAAATTGAAGGATATTATTTTAATTCATTTTTCCTCTGATCATGGCTTATTGTTTTTTAAAACTTTTGTAATATTTTTTATTATTTATTTCAGGTTAAGAGGTACCTCCTATTGGTATGTTACTAAACATGTCTTTTGCTTTTGCTGATTCTGGCAGAAAAATGCCGCTCTGACATTAACAGGAAACTGTCTCTAAATGTTTCACCTGATGATATATATTATGTACTGTCCTGTTAACAGTTCTGTTTCTTCGTTTTTATTTTATTTTTGTAAATTTGATATGTATCATTCACCGTAGAAATATTCTTATGATGAGAGTGTTGTGCTGATCAAATTTTAAATATTTAACTCAATTTTTTTAATTGTTACAGATCAAATTATTTATTAATATGTGTTGTGTTGTTATACCTGAAAAGATGTAAATATTTGGATAGGTAATTACTATTTATATAATGTTTAGTGTTTTAATATTGTATATTTCTTTTATTTGTTTGAATAAAAATATTGATGCATTTTACTTTTGTTTTTGTTTTTTTACTTTATATTATCTACAATCCATAATTTATAGTGTGCAAAATTGTCACTTTTTCCGTATTTTGGATGAACGAAACAGTTTTTATATGAGAAGCGAGGGATCGTTGACTGGATGATGTAAGGAAGAAAATAGTTGGGGGTGCAGTCAATTAAAACACTAAATAAGTGGATACTTATTTTAATTAAGTGCCGACGTCTCTTCTTCTTTCAGATACTTCCACCTATAAACCTATACCCCGAGATCCTACCGCTTCTCTCCAAAAACAATTCAACCTCCACCTAAAAAGCCTTTTAAATTCCAAACTCATCACTTACCCAGTTTACAGAAACCTCATTTCCTACCATTCCTTAGCCCCTCGTTTTTATGGCCTTCCCAAAATCCATAAACAAAACAACACCCTCCGTCCCATTACATCCAACATCAATTCCCCAGCAACAAAACTTAGTAAATTCTTACTCCCATCATTACAAGTCCTTAGCCGTAACAACCCATACGATATCCAAAACTCTTTTCAACTACGTGATTTATTAAAATCCCTCACCATTCCTGATCATTACGTTCTCACCTCCTTTGATGTAGAAAGCCTATTTACCAATATACCTTTAGATAAATCCCTCCTCATAATAGATAAAAACTGGTCCATCATAGAACCCCATACCTCTCTCAATAGGTCCTCATACCTCCAATCCTTAAAACTCTGTTGTGAATCCGGCTACCTTACCTTCCATGGACAGTTCTTTAACCAAATTTCTGGACTTGCCATGGGAAATCCCCTCGCTCCTGACCTCTCCAATATTGTTCTAAACGACCTTCTTGACTCCATTCTACCCCAGTTCCTTGACGAGATCATTATTATTAAAAAATATGTGGACGACCTCCTCCTTATCCTAAATCCAAACATTATTCCAGAACTATTATCAGCCTTCAACTCATACCATCCCCGCCTCCATTTCACTTTTGAACTAGAATCGAATAATTCACTACCCTTTCTTGACCTCCGTATCATTAAAAATCCAAACCACACCTTATCCACAGATTGGTATACAAAACCCACTTATTCTGGCAGACTCCTCAATTACTACTCCCAATATCCGCACCACCAAAAAATTAACGTCGCCAAAAATATCATCCACCGTGGCTTATCCCTCGCTGACCCCTGCTTCCATAAAACTAACACCCACCGAATCAAAGAAATCCTTTTAAAAAACAATTTTCCTCCGTACGTTATCAATAAACTCATCCATGCCTATAACAACCCACCCACCACCACCCTATCTCCACATCCGCCATCTACCTCTATATACAGATCCATGCCATATATACCCACCCTCTCACATAACATTCATAAATCCTTACGTTCATCTATCCCCAATTTACGCATCGCCTTTAAATCCCACAACAAACTCTCCAATATTTATACCAAAGTAAAAGATCCCATCCCCCTTAAACAACGCTCCCATGTCGTCTACCGCATCCCCTGCTCTACTCCTAATTGCAACGCCTCCTACATCGGCGAAACTAAGAACTTCCTTAAAGACCGTATCTAGCAACACAAATACTCCATTTCCTCCCATAACCTTACCGCATCAAAACTCTCCGAACACGCCTTATCCCTTAAACACAATTTTGACTTTGATAATACATCCATCCTAGCTTCTGTTCCCAACCATGATAAACGCATACTCTCTGAAACCATCCACATAAATTTAGATTCCTCCACTTTTAACCTCAAGATCGATTCAAACAACTTATCATCTTTCTACTCACAAATTTTCAACTTACTAAATAAACCTTAAATTAGTTTACCTTGTTATTCCTTCCCATTGTCATTCTGTTACTACTATAGTCTCTTTCCTATAATACTTATTTTGACCTCTTGACATCAAATCCTACTGTTTTATCACCCTACCTTTTCCCATTAATTTAGTCATTAATTTTCGTGGCTCCCTATAAAAAGTCATGATACACATTTTAATATAATAAAATAGTCAATATTTTGAAAAAATAGTCAATAAAATATTACTATTTATATACTTTTAAAATATATATCTCAAAATTTAAAATTAGTCATATTTTTGGCCGTCAGATTTCGCTGGCAACACCCTCATAACGTATTTCCCGTTCAGACCGCGTCCCCTCGTGCTACTGCAAGCGTCCTATAGGTAATTACATTTTTAATACTCATATCTTCTCCTCACCCCTTTCCTTCTCCATATTGCACACCTTTTTATTTTCTCATATTAGTTTTGGCATCCATCATATGTTATTATTATCTAAGATTTCATTAGCATTTAGCATCACTATTTCATCATATTTTACTCTATTTCCATGCTAATGCCATATTGTTACTTATATTTCTATACGTTCCTTGTATATTTACATCATATATTTATACCACTTCATACTATAGGTATGGTTTTTTAAAAAAACTGTTATACTCTATATTCATATCTTGACTTTCTACTGTTATTCTTCCTTTATTTACTCTTTAATTTCATTTTGGTTATATCTTATTTCATTTTACTTATGTAAACTCCCTAGGAGTCTATTATCTTACCTTTTATAGTTTATATATATTCCACTACCTTTTCCATAATTTTACTTCTCACCTCTGATGTTTATACTTTTTCTTTCTTTTTTAAATATCTTTCTGTTTACTTCCGTCTTTTATCTTTGTATAAAAAAAAAAAAAAAATTTTTTTTTTTGGCATCACCACCGTTCTGTACATTTTCTCTGTAATTTTTTGTATTCATATATATCCCTCACTTTTGTTCTAAATTTCTACCTCTCTACATATATATTTTTTCTCATTTAGCATATACTTAGTCCTCAATGTATTTTTATTGTACTCATTGTATGTTGTCTGTTTTCTTTCTTAGCCCTGAAGATGACCCACAAAGTGGGTCGAAACGTCGGCACTTAATTAAAATAAGTATCCACTTATTTAGTGTTTTAATTGACTGCACCCCCAACCAGTTTTTATATGCATTGATAAAGTTTTATTAACAATATTACATTGCTTATCAGAAATATAGTTTCTTATTACTTAATTAAAATAAGAAACTTAATTAATCATTTATTATATCATTGTTTAAAGGTGCGTCATAATGTTGCAATTTCAAAATACTGGCAAATCATACAAAATTATTTTAAAAGTTAGAAGAATATATCTTACAAAAAGTAGCTTATAATTATATTTTAATTTTCCCTTGTTAAAACATAATTTTATAGGATTAGAATTTAATAACAGTATACTAATGATTATTGGTTTTGGGGATTACAGAAAATCAATGTCTCTCTCCGAAACAACACAAGTTTGAGTAAACAGTTATTTAACAAAGTCTCTCTTTTAGTACAAGATCCATGGTCCATTTTTGCACTTGATTAGTATCAAGCTGAATCTTCATGAATAGCTTTGTTTCGATGAGACGCCCAACAATTTCCTTTGCAAAAATTCTCGATTGTGGTAGCTAACAGAGGTAGCAAGGATAAAATATGTTGAATTTATGATTCTCAAAAATATATTAATAACTGGTTGTTTTTTTTTTTGTGTTAAATCTCAAGATAAGTATCTAAATTAGTTGTCCTACAAAATGTATGGTTTGATTTTTATAAAAGATTCTGATTCTCATCCACCTGCTTGTATGTCAGGTATACAAGGACACATCCCATTCCTGGCATTTTTTTCTTTTTACAAAATCAAGAGGCTCATACATTATGTTTGTAGTAACCATATGTGGTGTCGTAGGCTCATATCCTTAGTCCTCAGATCAAAGTGGTTTCCAGGCTTATCCCTAAGACTGCTGGTAATTATATCTTGTCATCTCATCCTCTCTCAATCCTTTTCTTGAATATGCTTTGAAAGGCCTTTTGATACCTGCTGTCAAAATTATCTCGACAATTGGTGATTACATTCACAACATTCAACTTATAAGAACACAGATTGTCTCATCATCTTGGCCCTCAATGTTTCAAATATGATCCATTTTATTGTATAACATTTTCAGCCTATGGCACATGTTAAGGCCAGATGAAGTAGTAACCTTATAAAGTATTATTAGTTTTAATCATAAAAAATTAAATCATTTTTTCGTAAAAGAAAGAACATTATCTTTACTTATTTTTCACATTTTTATTTAATATAATAATTTAAACGTTTAATTTCATAATTGTTTAGAATAATTTAATTTAAAAGGTAATTTTATTTGGTTTAGATATAAGTGTAATATTTGTAATAAGTGTGAAAACATATGTTATAAAAGTGAAGAGAAAAAAAAAAAGAGAGTCGAGCGGCTTTTGTTCGCTCTGGCTAGACCGACCAGACAGTGTTGACGCGAGCCCTTAGCCGTGCACATCGTATGCTCTAGAGGAGCCCAAAGTTGTGTTTTGTGTGAATTTGAAGAAGATACTAATTTGCTGCCCACCTGCAGGTGTAATTAGTTTAAACTAAGTCATCGATTCGACCAATTCGAATTGACCCAGTCGATCATCTCAACTTCTATTGTTTCACCATCTTCGCTCGCCCTGCCGACGAAAATCCTCTGTCGTCTCAACATCCAGCTCGCCCTGCCGAGAATCTACCATCTACGAAAACTACTTCGACAGACAGATAAGAGTTTTCATTACTATATCATTGCAATCAGAAAACCGCATAAACATTCATTATTTTGTAATAGATTTTATTTGTAATTTAATAGAGTTAAATTTACTATCGTAAGATTAAATAATATTTATTTTCTTTTTGTTATTAATTAGTTGTTGATAATTTAGTTAATATTAGTAACTTAATTTCTCATTATAAAAGCGTTTAAATTGTTCTTTAATTTAATTAATTGGTTTTTTCATTCTCAAAAATATTAGTTATTTAATTTATGAAAATTGATTTATGTTATTAGTTTAATAAAAGGTTACATTCAAAATGACATGCGATCTGGTATAATTGAATCAGAGATTTATTTTCCTTATCCATTTCGGAGCTCTCATCGAAAGGTCCAATAACTATTTCGAGGTTGCTCAAACATAAAATTGGTCCTCCGGCGGCCGGATCGCATGTCATAACTGACACCATCTCTAAATTGATAATATAATTTCTCTATCTTCTTTTACATTTTATTTTATTTGTTCTAATATTTACTCTTTAAAGGCCTTTTTCGTTTTGTATCAAACTAAATAATGGCCCCTAAATCAGACCAAAGTAAAAACGAAACTAAATTATTCGATCTTGAATACGAGCTTAATTATTTATCTCGAGACATATTAGAAACGCGAACTATTGGGTCCAATATCACTACCCGACCTCAAGATAAAAATTTATTAACAGCGCGATTATCACGGTTGGATAGCATCTTTGATAAATTTTTAGAAAAACTTAAAGCAGCATACTCACTCGCTAAAATTCTTGAAGATGAATCGATAGATCGTTTCGACACTCTTCGCGTAGAAACTACAAACTATTATTACGAAGCATTGTCTTTTGGAGTCGCTAGGGAGGGTGAAGTTGCCTCCAACCAATCCGGAAGTGGTGACCACAGTCAGCACAGTGTCGAATCTCACATTAAATTGCCAACCATTAACCTGCCCTCTTTTAGTGGTCTTATTTCGAATTGGGTGTCCTTCAAGGACACTTATTTATCATTAATTCACAATAATGCGAACTTGAGTTATATTCAAAAGTTTCATTATCTGAAGTCAGCCTTAAAGGGTCAGGCACTTCAAACCATATCGACAATAAAATTGAACTCCGAAGGTTACGAACAAGCCTGGGATGCTTTACAAAAGAAATACGATAATAAGCGGATCCAAGCCACACACTACCTAGTCAATATGTTCAATTACAAACCTGGTACCAAATTCGATTTACGTTCCTTGGAAAATTTCTCCGAAGTTGTTTTGGAATGTGCAGTTGCTTTCCGAAAATTGAATCTTCAGGACCCTTCCGGATTCATATTGTTTACCTATTGCTTGAGGCTCCTCGATGTGAAAACTCGCGAGCGATTTGAGACTGAATTTGGATCCAAATCTGAAGTCCCCACTTTCGAGGATTTTTCTTCATTTATTCATCGGCAATGTTTTCAACTTCAAGCAGATTCGATAACCTCAAATTTTGGGCATAATTCTCAAAGCCCATCAGTCAGTAGACCCCAAAATATTGTTAAACAAGTTTTAATGTCAACGGGTAGTTCTAGCCCAGAAAATATTTGTCCTCTGTGTCAGGAAAAACACCGTTTATATAGATGTCCCCGTTTTCGCTCCCTAGAGCCCAGTGAACGTTTTAATAAAATAAAGCAACTTAAGGTTTGTTCTAATTGCTTGTCGCCAAACCATTATGTTGGTAAATGGACCTCTCCTAGGTCATGCTACCATTGTAAAAGACGGCATCACTCACTCTTGCATTTCCCTACATCGACAAGTAGATCGAGAGGTGCGTCCGATAGTCAATCTTCAGACCGCATTCCCAATTCAGTGAACAACGGTAAGCTGAAAACGAGTGCGTCAACTGAAGAAAAATTAGAAATCAAAACCGGCAACAATGAATCTCTGAACGGCTCGGTTTTATCTTCGTCATCCAAAACAGATGTCTCCGTTCTTTTGGGGACAGCAATGGCTAAGATAGAAGATAGCAATGGGCGGTTGGTCCCCATTAGGATCTTAATTGACAGTGGTTCTCAGCGTTCGTTCATTTCTTCAGCTTGCGTGCGAAGTTTAGGACTCAAGAAAAGAATCAATCCACAAGCTTTGAGGGGCTTCCGGGATAATCCGATACAAGGGGGTAACCACGAAACTTCGTGTGTCATAGTGCCCTGGAATGGTAAACAGCCTCGGCTTCGAACTAATGCTGTCATTATTTCCAAAATTACAGATAGAGTACCAGTTTGTCCAGTGGCGGCCTCTATAAATGAGTATTTCAAAAATATACCTTGGCGGATTACTCATTTGGGAAACCGGGTCCAATCGATTTCCTATTAGGAGCTGATTTGATCGGACATATCTTAATGGGTAAATGCGTGAGACGCGACGGATATCCTAGCGCTTTCAAAACTATTTTCGGGTGGGTCATCATGGGACCTATACGCTCTCATTCCACCGTACAAGATACATCCATTTCGCTCTTTTCATCTTGCGATCAATCGCTAGAGAGAGCATTGGACAAACCAACTAAAACATTTCAGGAAATCGAAACTATTGCTCCAGTAGTCGAACCAAATCCTCCAAATGCTAAGGCAGAGAGACCTTTTAGTTCAACTCACGCTCGGGAGTACAGCGGGCCTTACAAGGTCCAATCACCATTTAAAGAGTTTTCTCCCCCAGATCTGAGTTGCTCTCATTACACTGCATCACAACAGTTCCCAAAATTACAGCACCGGATTGACAAAATTTCTTTATTGACAGGAAACTGTTCCAAATCGATCGACGACTACCATGTTTTGTCAACCGCTGGTAAGGGTCGATATATTTGACCGCATATTTGTGTATTTGAAGACAACTTCCCCGCAAAATTTCGATTGGTATTCGAGACGCCTATGGAGCTTGGATTTCTAAATATCCATTCCCTGATTGGGCCTAAGCTTCAATTGGATATTAGGCACGCGTCCCTTAATTTCAGAGGCTTTCGATTTGTTCTGCCCTCGGACTTATGTCAAATGTTTTTTCAGGTAGTAGTGCATCACAATGCCCTACCTTACCACCAATTTCTATTTTGCAACGGTACTTCTCAACCGGTTTAGGAGTATCAATTGAATAGATTCCGGCGTTCCGGAATAAATTGCGCCCAATGCGCCCAGCAACATTATTTCGATACGGATTCCCCATCCGTTACAATGCATGTCCGTTCCTCATCGCCATCCATAGATCTCCAAGGGATACTCAGGGTGGGCGGTCACTTTAGCAACAGTCCTTTGCCCAGCAATGCAAGACTAGTAACATTTCTGACTGTAATAAAACCAGTATTACTTCCTCAGTTCCGATACTACATTGAACATTTATCTGATCAGTTAATTTACCATTACTGTAGAATGTATCTCAACCCTACCCCGCAACTTTTGCATTCACATCAGAAACGACATGATTGGGTTGTGCCAAATTGTAGAACTATTCCCCATAAAATTGTCCAGAAATGTAAAGATGGTACGTACCGATATCGTTCGGAGAATTTCGGTCCTCCAATTGCCAATCTTCCTCCGTCGAGATTTGAGCCAGGAAGTCCGTATGCCATTACTAGCGTAGAATATTATGGTCGTTTTCATTATAATCGTTTAGCAACCCAATGGCAATTGGCCAAATTCTGACATGTGTGCGTTCACAATTGAGCAGCGGAGTAGAATAAAATTTGGATCTTCACTCACCAAGGCATTTATATATTTCCTCCTAATCAATCTAATATCTTGTTTCCGGACTAGGGTTGTCTAGTCTTGAATTAAACTTCTATGCAAATATCTTTCTTTTGAATTTTTGTGCACAGACAAAAATTGGTGGGCGGTGTGTTAAGGCCAGATGAAGTAGTAACCTTATAAAGTATTATTAGTTTTAATCATAAAAAATTAGATCGTTTTTTCGTAAAAGAAAGAACATTATCTTTACTTATTTTTCACATTTGTATTTAATATAATAATTTAAACGTTTAATTTCATAATTGTTTAGAATAATTTAATTCAAAAGGTAATTTTATTTGGTTTAGATATAAGTGTAATATTTGTAATAAGTGTGAAAACATATGTTATAAAAGTGAAGAGAAAAAACAAAAGAGAGTCGAGCGGCTTTTGTTCGCTCCGGCTAGACCGACCAGACAATGTTGACGCGAGCCCTTAGCCGTGCACATCGTATGCTCTAGAGGAGCCCAAAGTTGTGTTTTGTGTGAATTTGAAGAAGATACTAATTTGCTGCCCACCTGCAGGTGTAATTAGTTTAAACTAAGTCATCGATTCGACCAATTCGAATTGACCCAGTCGATCATCTCAACCTCTATTGTTTCACCATCTTCGCTCGCCCTGCCGACGAAAATCCTCTGTCGTCTCAACATCCAGCTCGCCCTGCCGAGAATCTACCATCTACTGAAAACTACTTCGACAGACAGATAAGAGTTTTCATTACTATATCATTGCAATCAGAAAACCGCATAAACATTCATTATTTTGTAATAGATTTTATTTGTAATTTAATAGAGTTAAATTTACTATCGTAAGATTAAATAATATTTATTTTCTTTTTGTTATTAATTAGTTGTTGATAATTTAGTTAATATTAGTAACTTAATTTCTCATTATAAAAGCGTTTAAATTGTTCTTTAATTTAATTAATTGGTTTTTTTCATTCTCAAAAATATTAGTTATTTAATTTATGAAAATTGATTTATGTTATTAGTTTAATAAAGGTTACATTCAAAATGACATGCGATCTGGTATAATTGAATCAGAGATTTATTTTCCTTATCCATTTCGGAGCTCTCATCGAAAGGTCCAATAACTATTTCGAGGCTGCTCAAACAGCACACCTCATGTAATTTATAAAGAAATAAAAATCTTTACCATTCCCTTGAAGCTTAGTAGAATCCTATGGGATCTAGGATCCTCCTGGGGCTCACCCTGCCTCTATAAAGTGGGTACCTTAAATAAGGAAAGTATTAGATTCCTTATAGTTGAAAGAGATGAAAAAGATACAGACGGCATCCTTTTAGATTTTAAGAAAGTGTCCCCATTTTTCATCTATATAATTTTAAAAAACATCATAGGTGATGTTAAGGTAGTTAAAAACTTAGCGGCGGTGCAATATTAGTAGAAGTGTTTTCAGATATTCAAACTGATAAACTTCTGAAATGTAAAAATTTTTCAAATAATTTTCCCATCACAGCAGAGCGACATGACACATTAAATCATAGCAATTCAAAATAAATTCAAAATTTTGGACAGAAGCCTTTTAGAGTCCTTATGCCGGTTCTTGAATGAATGCGATATTGATTTTTAAAAGTTAAATTAACTAGGGTAGTGTCAAGTATATGAATACGGGCTGTATAGGACTTCAAAGGAAGTCTTTAGCCAAAAAAAAAAAAAAAAAAAAAAATATCATAGCAAAGGTATAATATGGTGCCCAGATCTTAACTATTGTACAATAGAAGAAATCAAAGAAGAATTAAAACCACAAAATGTAGTTGATGTTAAACTAATGTCTTATTTTAAAAATAACAAAAACCATGACAGCCATAACTATCTTCTAACCTTCGATAATCCCACACTTCCAAACGAAACAAAAATAGGCTTCTTCAATGTAATTGTGAGGCAGTTTATCTCAAACCCCACTCATTGTTATGTATGCCTTAAATTTGAATGTGATCTAGTCCAGAGGAACTATGAACGAGGGTGAGAACAAGTG
Organism: Troilus luridus; assembly: GCA_964056705.1. Lineage (NCBI taxonomy): Eukaryota > Metazoa > Arthropoda > Insecta > Hemiptera > Pentatomidae > Troilus > Troilus luridus. The sequence continues at coordinate 69,259,297 of OZ057415.1, read as the reverse complement.
TAGCGAGGAGGAAATTTCTTGCTGTCCCATTCTGGTTTTTGTCATTACTTATTAGTGATTAGATATTAAATTTGATTCTGGTTTTATTAATTTTTTTATTTATATTTATTATTAGGTATTTATTAAGAATTATCAAACGATTATATATTAATAGTTATTACGATAAAATTAGTAAATTTTTTAATTAATGTATAGTAATTTGGGAAATTTATTTTTCACCTCTTTAACAAAAACATGTCTTAATGTTTATTTTGATTAAGTCTAGACTCCTCAATGACTTCTTTAACGGGTTAAATAGCCGCTATATTTTGACTGTACAAAGGTAGCATAATCATTTGTCTTATGATTAAAGGCTTGTATGAATGGATGAATGAGGAAATAACTTTCTTTACATTAAATAATTGAATTGAATTTTTTAGTTAAGAAGTTGGTTGAAGAAGTGGGTCTTGTTTTTGTTTTTAATTTGAGCTGGTCTATTTGATACAGCATCTAATTTTTGTAAATTTTAGCAAAATATATAAGAAATAAAAAATAAAAAAATTGGATGAGCAGACCCTATAGAATTTTACTATTAAATTAAATAGAGGATGGAAAAAGCCGTAAAAAAAACACCAAATAAGAGAAGACTTATTTGGTGTTTTTTGACTGCACCTAACTATTTCCATCCTCCATTAGATCTTCCAGTCAACTATTTTCCTCTCTAGCATTAAATTAAATAATTGATATTTTCAGTTATAAATAATAATTACTTATTTAATAGTTTTAATGGGGTGATAATGAGATAATTTAAACTCTCATATTTAATTTATTTAATAATTTTTATATCAAAGATTCTATTTTAAGGATTAATAGATTAAATTACCTTAGGGATAACTGCGTAATTTTTCTGGAGAGTTCTTATTAATATTAAATATGTGATTCATTCAAAATATTAATATTAAAGTTTGCGACCTCGATGTTGGATTAAAATTAAATTTAAATGCAGCAACTTAATTTCTAGTTACCTTTAAAATTTTACAAGATATGAGTTCAGACCGGCGTGAGTCAGGTCGGTTTCTATCTTTTTATTAAATATAAAATATAAATTAGCACGAAAGGACCATTTATATCAAATCATTTGTTTTTCTTGAATATTTTTAAGTATTAAACTATTTTGGCAGATTAGTGCAGTAAATTAAGAATTTATTTATGTAATTATTATTACAAATAGTATTGTTTTTATTAATGGTTATTTTTGTTTTTATTTGTGTATCTTTTGTGTATGCTTTAAAGGGTTGGCTGGGATAAAATTTTCAGGATTTCTCAATGTTCAGGGTTCAAAAAAAACTAATATAGAGAATAGAAATAATGTAAATTAATTATGGCTCCTATTAAATCCTTAATTGAAAAGTAAGGATGGAATGGTAATTTATCGTAATTTGAATTTAATCCTGAAGGATTATTGTTACCAGATTGGTGTAAAAATAATAAGTGAATAATATCTAATGCTGCAATTACAAATGGCAATAAGAAATGTAATGTAAAAGAATTGTGTTAAAGTTGCATTTTCAACTGAAAATCCTCATAGTCATATTACTTTAGTTTTTCCTAGGTAAAGTACTGCTGATAACATGGTAATAACTGTAGAACCTCATAAAGATATCTGGCCTCGAGGTAAAACGTATCCTAAAAATGTGGTTCCTATAATTAATAGTAATAGGAATACTCCAACTGATCAAGTTATATGTAATTTGTAAGATCCATAATATAATGCTCCTCCAATGTGTTAATTTAGACTAATAAAAAATAGGGAAGCCCTACTAGCATGAGTATATCATATTAGTCATCCATTATTTACATCTTGACAAATATTTACTACACTTCTGAAAGTAAGTTCAACATTTGCTGTTTAATGCATGGCCAGAAATAATCCTCTTATAATTTGAATTATTAAACATATTCGTAATAGTGAACCAAAATTTTATCATAGTGAAATTGAAGATGGGGGTGGTAAATCAATTAATGACCCATTAATAATAATTTTGAATAATGCATGATGCATAGTCTTAATAATGTTTGCAGTATTGGATACTACGATTATTGTAAATGATAAATAAATAATTATTATTACTGTTAATTGGGCAGTTGTTATATTTAAAATTTTGATTAGTCTTAAATTATCATTGTAAAAAATATTGTTATTGAAATAATTCATATTAAATAAATATATAAATGTTATTATAATTAATATAAATATAGTGGAGATGAAAAATCATAAATGAAGTTCTGAAAAAAACTGATATTTTCTTCCATTGTGAAAATTGTGCCTGCGGAAAGGGAGCTGTGATGAATTTTGAAGTATTAGAGAAAAAGGTAGACCAAAGGTGTAATAATTAGATGTAGTGGCACAAGCTGCCAGATTGTTGCTTTGACAAAACAAGATCTTTGATTATCAACATAATCAGTGTGTAAGTGGAAGTGGAAGTGCCGCACAGTGTTGTGTTTCGATTAGTAGGAGCTAGCTGAACAAAAATCATGTTTAAAATTCTAAAAAATTTTATTGAATATTGCAAACAATTGTTCAAAACATAGAAATTTAATATTTTTTTATCCTGGCACACTTCATCTCGTCAGTAATAGAGTCCTAACTAATGAATCCATAAAAATAGACTAAATCAGTTGTATTTAAAGCTTATTTTCAACCGCACAAAATTAAAATGTTACTAATTTTATATGATCAAAACATGCTAATCTAATATTTGTTTAAGTCTGACACACTTCACAGCTTGATGGTTAGATCCTAAAGGAATCATATCAACAGAATAAATCAGTGGAAATCAAGGCATCATTTCGGCCTCAAACATTTATTGTTCAACTACTTTTATCAAACCAATCGTTGAATATGGATATTGACTGTAATGGTAAGTGCTATTTTTTTGAAATGAAAAAGTCTTCTGATAATCAAACTATATTCATTTTATTTTTAAAAGGCCGAATAATTTTTTATTATTTTGAAGCGATGAAAATGCCTTTTACCCATTTGTATCCGGACTAATTTTCCTATATTTTATAGCTACACCTTTCCTATGAATAATAAGACACATTATAGTCTGCACACTTAAGTACAAAATTTTTTTAGAGTAGTTTATTTGGAGAAGATATTTTGTTTAAGAATGGTTGATGCACTCAAAGGAAGAAAGAAGTGTTGTTATCTACTAATAACAACACTTAAATAGTTGAAAAAAATGCGGAAAAATAAGTTTGTGCAGTTAATTCTTACTAAGCCGTCACATTCTTCCACTAGCGGGGTTCTGAGGTTTTGAAGGCCATTTGAAGATCGAGTCGCCTTCGGATGCACCTCCCTACCTCATCCCACAGGTGCTCTATGGGATTAAGGTCGGGGCTGAGGGCTGGCCACTGTAGGGTGAGTATACCGACTTTACTAACATGTGGCCGTGCGTTGTCATGCATTAACATGAAATCATCGCCTATGAAAGGGGCGAATGGCACTGCATACTCTTCCAGAATTTCTGATATGTACCTGTGTGCAGTTAGATTTCCTCTCTGGAACACATGGAGATCAGTCTTCGCCACTAAAGTGATCCCACCCCAAACCATTAGAGACCCACCACCGTAAGGCACCCTTTCGGAGATATTGGATCGTGCAAATCGCTGTCCTGGCCTTTTACACACTCTAACTCGATGATCTGAAGCAAATAGTGAAAATCTTGATTCGTCTGAAAACAGTACTTGAGCCCAGTCCTTTTCTATCCACGCTGAGTGTTCCCGAGCAAACATAAGACGAGATGCCCGGTGGGCTGGGGTGAGCTGAACTCTACCTGAACAGAGGGCCCTTGATTGAAGGTAAACTTCATGAAGCCACCTCCACACCGTATCCACACTGATATTCACATTTCGGCAATTAATTATGAAAGAGGTCTAGTTACCCATATCAAGAGGAAAAACACGATTATTGGTAAGATAAAGTACAGTAATAGGAAGAGTGCTAAAGCAGGGTGGTATTTATTTTTGAACCCGTTTCAGGCTAATTATATCTCTTTGTCATTGTGCTATAAAGTAATTAGTCTGCACAACAGTATGAAAATATAATACTTCTCAATTAAGTTAATTTTGATTGGCATGTATTTGTAACAAAACAAGCATAAAAACAGCATAAAAGAGATAGAAAATGAATAAAAGCTCACCATCATAAAAGAACATGACATCAGGCGGTAGGGGCTCATATGGTGGGGCAAAAACTGGTCCTTTGAGCTCAAGAAAGGTCAATTTTACGCCATCAGGTCTCTTCTCTTCCTCCCACCTAGATGATTTTATCTTTTTAAACTTTACTTATTAAAGCTTCAAGGATTTTGCTGTATAAAATGATAATATCTGACAGAAGTTTAGAAATGGAACAAACAAGAAATACAACAGAATCTCAATAATTCGAGTGTTTGATTAACAAGGAATATTTTTATTATTTTAAAATAATTTGTCTTATAGTCCTACTATAGAATTCATCTCGACTGAAATTTGAAAATTTTATACTTTTTTTTATTAATTCCAAAATGGTTCTTTATAGTGACACATTAGTTATTTCAATAATTAAAGAACAAAACATTCTACATAAAATGAGCAGCTAACATATTAATGTATGATGAAAATCAGGAACTGAAAGCCTAGTCTAAGGAAGGTTTTGAGGTTTCTTCATATTTTTATTTAATGTCAAATTGGAGCTTCCTAGTAGATGATACATTACTATTTTTATAATTAAAAAGTATTAAATTAAATTATTAAATCATACTTTCTCATCAATAATAATTGATTCATTCAGTTTCTCTATTCTACATTTGAAATTTCATCCGGTATATAAACTAAATGTTAGAATAATTTTGAGTTTACTGTTAAGTTTCTCAACCCAGCAATTTTTTTCTAGCCACTAGATATCTTATAATAAATTATTTATTTAACAATTAATTTCTATCATGAATACAAATTAAAGACTCATTCAAAGGAATAACTAATACAATAACAAAGCAGAGTTAAAGTATGAAGAAAAGAAATACACATCCTATTACAAAATATGGCAATCTCATATTTAGAAATGTTAATAAGTACCAGAGATGATAAAGTTGACTAATTTGGTAATTAATAAAATAATAGATCATTTTTACTGTTCTAGAGAATAAATACAACCATTTCCAAAATAAGACGAATTTTCCAAATAACTTGCAATATCACGATAACTACAAATGCAATATATTAGACTCTAATTTTAAGTTCTAAATTCATCTTAATATTGATTTCATCAAATCTTACAATTTCCAAACTTCTGGTTCCTCTTCCTCCTTTTTCTTTTTCCCGGGACTAGTGTCTTCCTGGGCTAAAATAAATAAAATCAATTTTAAATACTCTTTTAGGTTTCCACGGCCACTATTTATGCAAAATACTTCAGTGGTATCTTCTGGTTTAGACTGTGTAGCTAATATTTTCGCCAACGTTTCGCCAAACATGCTGCTGACTTCTTCAGGGCAGAAAAGAGAATGAAGAGGAATCATTCTCTTTTCTGCGCTGAAGATGTCAGCAGCATGTCTGGCGAAACAGTTAGTGACACGGTCTAAACCAGAAGATACCAATGAAGTATTTTGTATAAATTTTAAATAATTTTGTAATAATAACTGCTTCATTCAAAGAAATCTGACAATCAGTTCGGATATTCAATCTCAATATATTTGAAAAATATTTTTATATATTTATTAATGAAGTATGAGTGGGATTTATTTTTAGGAAATATAAACTATTACACATTTACAGACCATGTACGAAAAAATTAAAACGAAATACATAGTCCATGATTTTTAGAGAATTTTCTTGGAATGTTTGTGTAAATCATTAAATTTTATGAATTGTTGTGATATGAAGTATCAGGACCTCCTTGTTATAATGTTGGATTTTTACATAAAGAAAAAAGCTTCAGAAAAATACTTTACAAAAGGAAGAAAAGAACTAATACTCACAGGTTTAAAATCAACATCTTCTTCATCATCAGATTCTTTATTTCTTTTTCCTGTACTTTCTTTTTTTATTTATTTTTTCTAGCACTCAAAGGAATATCTTCCTCTTCGTCTTCTGGTTTTATTTCTCTCTTGGCATTTGGGGTGCGAGACAGCTATAAATATAAAATATTTAACAAACAAAAAAAAAATATGGTTAATGCAATATATATAATAATGAATAAACTATAACTAATCAAGAATTACTACACGGGGCTTATATTTACTTAATATAATTTAAATGTATAATGTAAAATATGACGAAATTAATAAACTATTAATTTAAATTTAATACAAAAAAATAAAAGATTTAAATGTTCATAAGTCACAGCAAAAAAAATTCACTCCGACGTCTTCTCCTCAACAAGGCCTTTATTATTAATTAGAGGTACCTGATTAGAAGCACTACGTCGGAGCGGCCGGCGGCATAAACTCAATACGATCGGCGATCGTCAATACTCTCAATGAGTAGAAGGATGACGATGACTGGAAGAATTCCAGAGCTCATAAAAAGCGAACATTAAGAATGTACAATACTGTTATACAATTGGCCACAAAGAACTCGTAAAGAGTGGTCCTCATTGACTGATGTTCAATTCAGCACTGTGATTGCAACTGACAAAAGGTACTCGTAATGAATGATGTTCACTGAGTGAAGGCCAAGTCTACACTAACTGTAAGAAACAGGCCGCAGTCACAAAAACAATTGAGGTCGTGCTTGGTCAACATATGAATTAATGTGATACTTTGATTGATCTATAAACTATAATATTCTAAATTCTAATTTACATAAAAAAATAAAGTTTTATGTACAAATGTTTTTCTCGTTCATTATAAATCAAACTAATTATAGCTAGTAAGAATTTAACATGAAACTATTCTATTTAAATTTGAAAATAAGGATATATAAAGGGGAAAAAGTAATGAAACTAGTTTAATGAGCGTTAGCATACCGACCACCAAAAATTTGATACATTTTTACAAGTTTGCCTACTTCCTGTTGGTCTGGTAGAGGTAGGAGTGGTGCTAATTATATTAGGGACTGGTAAAATATATTCACTATTGTGAGTTTTTATCTTAACAACTCGTGCTATGCCAACTTCTCCATTAAAAATTTCTACAACTCGAACGGTTGCCGAATCTAGGGGCATAGTATTTGTCACACGAATCAGAACAACAGTTTTAAGCTGTTGCAGTAGTCATAATTCCATATATTCCAAATATCTTGAATTCATTTATGAAGAAGTTACCAACGATTTAATTGGTTGGTAGAGGTGTCTAATAAGTTCAGTTCTGGAAGTGCCAATAGTGTCAATTCCTAATACTCCTATTAGGAAATGACCATACATTAAACGTGTCTAGATGCTGAGGTGAAAATGAGAGTTGATGCAATGGTCTCGAGTTCAATCTTCACAGGAACGGTATCGAATTCTTCAAATGTTTGAGTCTGTTGTCCTATGACTTGGACAAGATGACTCTTGGCTGATTTCACTCCTGCTTCCCACAGGCTACCTAAATGTTGAGCGTCTGGGGGTATGAAATTCCATTGAAAACTGTTCTTTGCTAAATTTTCCTAAACCATTTCCACAAAGTTTTTAATCTTCGATCTGCTCCAACAAAATTAGTTATCCTAGTGTCCAACAAATGATCTGAAGACATGAATGTGGGAAGACCCCGTCGTGCAATAAAACGAACCAAGGCTTACCAAAACAGATCGGTAGCAAGTTGTGAAACCAACTCCAAATGTGTCTGTTTTGTGCTCATACAAACGAAAATGCATACGTAGGTTGAGATTGACTCTTGTCGGTGTGAACCCTTGATTAGGAAAAGTCCTGCAAAGTGCACACCAATATTTAGAAAGGGTTAGCCGTCTTCGAATCTAGTCGATGAATGTGAACTCATAAATGGGGTTATGGTTTGGACTCTGAGTAGGTGGCAAACTAAACATTGATGAACACGAGAGTGTATGACTCGTCGTGTCGAAAGAATCAAGTGCTGGCGGATAATCAACGAGGGTAGAAATTTTGGGCCAGCATGAAGGTAGTAGTTGTGAATATGATCGAAAATCATTATTGTCTAATGAAAGTTATTAGGAAGTAGGATGGGATGTTAAGACTCATAGGTGAAGGGGCTCTTCTCCAGGCGACCGCCCACCGTTTGGAAAGGTGAAAGAGATTGCAGCTTAGGGTCCAGAATTTTCGCCACTTTGTTAGCACTAAAGGTTTTCATTTTATGAAAAGGTAACCTGAGCCAGACCAAAACAGTGGCTGAGTCGGATAGTAGATATATCCGTGCGTCCCGCCGAGACCAAAACTCATGAAGGGCTTTTAAGGTATCAACGAATAACATTGCGGCGCAGAGTTCTGATACATGTATTGTGAGCAGTTTCAAAGGGGCAAGGCGGTTTCTGGCAAAATGCAGCTACATCTTCTGAGTTTAACCTTTTATCAGTTGCAGTTTCCTCAATCTCCCAGGATCTACTAATGATGGGTGGTGGTGTTTCCTTTTTAACTGGGTTTCAGATAAAGTAACAATCGTTCGACAGTCTGAAAAAGGTGATATTTTGAAATTGGTCCAACTAATACCCGACCAAATTTTGTATTTGTATAGAATGAATTTGGAAGACCATCATCAGCGATTATGGTATTATCTAGTAGAACGTATCTATTTAAATCAGCATCTAAAAAACCGTCAATTTGTCCTGGTTAATGACAAGTAGCCTCTACAAGATTTGAATGTTTGACCGTATCCATTATTTGGTTGGGAATAGGAACAGAAGGCATCTCTGGACTGATTTGTTCGATCACAATGGCGGTAGTCGATAGTAGGTCGATACTCAACCATGGAGAAGAAGAGACATTTCACCGGACACGTACTGGGTCAGTGTACAAACTCACCAAGATTGATCAGTATTTCTGGCTGCCTGTCTTAGTTCACTACTCACTACAGCACATCGACCAATTAGCCTCCGCTGTGTATAAAATAACGCCAGATCATGACTTGTTATGTTTTTAGATGGAAGGACTGATAGATGTTCAACCTTTATGGTTCAGATATTTGAGTTAAAATACATCTGAACCATAGAAGTCAAATTTGGGTCTAGAAAATAGAATGGAATCCAAACCGTGGACATGAATTTTGGCATAATGAAATGTAAAAATACCAACAAAATGAAAATGAATAATTTTTAAAAGCACATTAAAAGTACAGGACAATTTTAGAAGGATTCCTGCAAAATAATCTTATGTTCTATGCCTTTTTAGCTGGGCTTATAAATGTGATGATGGTACAAGATCCACAATATTTCTTTAATTAGTATTTTTCGAATTAAATTCAAAGCTTGTCAGTTTTTTTTTCTCGCATTTCAAGAGTATTACTTAGCATCACATTTGTCTTAGAGAGGAACCTACTCTTAAACTGTATTTAAGTTTACAGCAACTTCAGGAGGCATAATTGACTTTATTTTGTAGTCCATGTGACTATCATCATAATTTTTTATGTTGGTCTCTACCTCCCTAAGTAAACTAAGTTGTCAGCTCACTAAAATAAAAAATGGCCATTTTAAAAGTATTCCTCTTTTTCTTTCATCTCTCCTACTCAAGTGTAGTTGTAATTTAACACTAGACCAAATTTCTTGACGGGCTGCTCTAGTGCAAGGAAAGCTTCCTTCTATTAGCTCTTATAATCTCAAAATTTTCTGCAAAACCTTGAGTCTGCACCAGTCTGTTATAAATAATATCCCACTAATCTTGAAAGTAATTTTGTTAGATTATTTTCTTTTGTGAGTTTGAAGAGTAGATAGGAGGCTAGGGGATCCTCTTTTTGTGACAGGTTTCACCCCTGTGTCTAATATCAACTTTGGTCCTTTTTTAGTCATTTTTAATAGACAAATGAGCTTAGTAGATTCATTCATTTTCGTCTAAACTGCACAATAATGAATATACCACTATTTTGTTGAATTTACTTTACCTAGCATTTTATTATAAAAATGTATTTATATATTTTTATAATTATTTATGATATATTTATATATATTATAATTTATTATAAATTACTATTTTTATTATAAAAAGCATTAATATTTATTAGAAATTATACTAAATTAAATACTAATGTAGTAATTAGAAGTATACAAAAATTATCATAGGCTGTTATGTATTCTAGATTTGGCCTAAGTGAAAATATTTGATCTTATAGACACTGTCCTTTTCTGAAAACTGCTTTATAGTAATTACTGACACCAACATAAATAACAGGGGAAAATCAATATTTCAAAATCTGTAAAAAATAAATGTAAAAAGGTTGGGTTTTATGTTTATATAACAAACCTTAAGAAAAGCTCGGTAGTTGGTAATATATTTCTTTTTTGCATCTCCTAATTTCTACTCGTAATGTCTCTTTTCAAAGTCACTTAGTAAATTCCAGCCTTTAATTCCTTTTTTCTCACTTAAACCCTTCTTCAAATATTCATCTCTGAAAAGAATGAGAGATTCCCTGAAAATTATTAATTGAATTATTAATTAAACATAAACATGCTATGATTAAAGTATATGCTCAGATAATGGAAACTTACGTTGGAGCAGAAGGTGGCTCCATCGACAGAAGTTCCTCCTCAGTATACTGTTTTGTTCTCTGAAATGTACAAAATACAAAATTTACAGAAAGACATACATAATAAAAAGATGCAGAAAAGTTCAATTATTTTTAAAAACGTTATTAGTAGATATTTCAAAGATGATCTGAATTAATTAAATAACTTATTCGAAATAATAATTAATAACTAGTTTACAGTAATAGTATTTACTATGTGTTAGTATTTGCATAGATGATAATGAACTTTTTTTTTTAGCATTATTTATTGGCATTCATCGTTAAGTTCAACAATACTTAAATCCTTCGTACTATCAATTATTTCATAAAACAAGACATTTAACTATGAAAATAAAATGTTTGAGAAGAAATAAAAAGTTTAAACAGTTACTGATGTTTTAAAATGTTATTAGTATGTATTAGACAACTATTATAATACCTTTTCAGTTAAATATTGTTCTTATTATATCAATCAAATTCTAATCTTTATACTAAACTTGTATAACTCATACACAGGCCTCTACGCTTAGCCAGTAAATGAACTTAAGTCTCGTGCATTACGTCATGAGCATACATTCAAGTCAATGACACAAAGCCATAACTTTTCACTTCAAAAATATATTAATTATTTTCACCAGGGAAATTATTAACAATTTAAAGAAATTATAAGCTTCATATTGGAGTAAGAAAGTACAGCTTTACTTTTAGTGAAGATATTTATATGAAGATGGGAGTAGACAAATTTTCGGTACTCCATATAAAGAAAGGTAAAATAAAAGAGTCAAGTAATTTTGAATTATCAAATAATTCAGTAATTAATAGCCTCCACAAAAATGACTCATACAAATACCTAGGAATACAACAGATTCTGGAATTTAAGAAGGATAAAAAATCTATACCAGGATAAATTAAAACAGCATGTAAAAACTCTACTCAGAACATACCTTTCGAGGAAAATATATCATAAAAGCACTAAATACTTGGGCAATACCTCAATTTTCTTACTGCTGTGGAGTTATAAAATGGACTGATAATAGATGCTATGGACTCATATATATGACTACCATTAGTACAATCGAGAAAACGCAACCCTAAATCATTGGTAGTAAGGATGCATTTTCCACTACACAACATTACTCTGAATTTATATAAATTATAATGTTTCAGTTTGATTAGTGAATCGCTGTTATCACTATACTGACTAGGAATATTTATTAGTTTATTTTGAATATTAATAAGTTTATTCATCTCTCTTGAAGGAAAAATGAACACAAAACCGAAAGAAAAGGAAAGGGAGAGAAAAGGTATTTATGTATACAATTTTTATAAAATAATTAGGCAGGTAAATCCCAGTAATTATGAAAGGTGATTTATAAAAAAACAAAAAAAACCCACATAATTCTGTTGTGATAGGAATCCCAGATATATTAAGACAGAAGATCAATAAATAATTTTGTAGTCTGTTGATGCTTTTGTAATGATATGTTTCTTTCTATTCTTAGTTAAATTTTTAAAATGAATACTTTAATAAGTAATGATTTGTTTATTCACATGTTGTTTAAAAATCAGTACACCAATTTCATCAGGATGACATTTCTGCACAATCTATAACTATAAAATGGGTCTTTTTCAGATGTTTAATTTCCCTTTTTATTGTATTAATTCCTACTTATTTTAACTGAACACAGTAGATACAAATAAAGTTTTTTATTTTGCTTATATCCATATATCCATAATATAAAAATTATTATCCATTTTATATTAATGAACTTGGTAATGAAAACATATATCAAATAATTAAAATTCAATATTTATTGATTATTAAACATTACTAACGATTGCATGCGCTATTTAATTTTCTTTATTTTAGTTTGTAAAATACTCAAGGTGGATAGATATTAAAATGCATGGTACATTCTAGGATATATAGCATAGAATAAAGTAAGCAAAACAAGATTTAAACCCACATATTTTGTGCCATCATAATTAAATATCAATTATATACCATATGTTTATCCTCAACTAATTATTATTTAATTCAAAATTTTATTTAAACAATTAACTTGTGATACATTATCTGATTTGAATTTAATATATTATTTTAAATACTGTTGTCTCACATACTTGTTGACCAGGATTTAGATAAAAATATTCTTCCATTAAATATTCACCAACTTTACTGGATTAATACATAATCATTTTAATACAACCCTTTTGTGGAACTACAAAACTTCCTTTTGTACAAAACTTAAACAATTCCTTCTATTTTATGCCAACTCATACATAATTTGTTAGTTCAACTAATAATCTAGAACCAGAATATTTTATGGTGTACTATTGAATGGTTTAGTTGTATTAAATTCTTTTCGAGACTTATTTGTCTATATTGTTATTGAAGAATGATTTGCATTTTTCTATTATTTATTTTCTTGATGAATTTTTAAAATATTTATTTAACATGCAGTAAGACTACTAACACAGTTAACATGCAATAAGATTACCGTGATAATCATTTTGGCAAAAACCACCCGGCATTTAAGTCCTTCTAGTTTTATCACCAGAAGTTTGAGCACTTCTAGTTTTAACATTTTACAGATAAATATATATTCAGTATACATAGAAATATTTATGTACTTACTTTCTTTAGTTGTGTGATAGTAAATATTACTAGAATCAACCACAATGCGAACATAAATAGTTAAAATTAAAAAAAAACTGTTAAATATGAAATGTACTATGTATGACATATTTGACTTAGTCCTGAAGTCATATGCCTAATTTTGTAGTTAATGGTTATGGTGAAGTCATATGTTTTCCTAATTTTATGGTTATTATAAAATATTTATAATCTGCTTTAATATATTTGTATCATCATTACAAAAAATCATTTTTTTTATAAATAAGCAAGAATAACTTGAACATACATTTCATGAAAAAAATTCAATCACATTTCACTTTTTACAAATCATTGACAAATATAATAAAAAGCCAATATCGTGAATTAGACTTACAGGATGTTATAATAAAAGTCTCTTACAAGCTGTGATAGACAATTTAGAGCCTTAAAGGAGAGGGAATGTATGAATCAATAAATTTGCTGGATATTCTTTAATTAAACAGAAATATGGCAAACGAATAAAATGTTATGTAAATGAGACACAGCATTTAGATTTTTTTTTAGGATCAAACATCTATGAGCTAAGTCTGTTCCAACTGTTGTTTCTTTTATTCCTGTATCTTTCACTCTCTCCCCGTGGTTTTACTTTCTTTCTATCGTCCAAATTACGCCTGGTTTTCTCTTTGGTCTTTCTTGAAAACCTGTAGCATTCTGAAGTTCCAGTCTAAGTGAAGAACGTCCTTAAATGCTATCTACAGAGACATCAAGTTCTACGGTGTCTTTTTCAGTTTCCATAATCCCTGTATTGGACATTTTCAGCTTTTTAAAATGTGTGAATAACCTTTTTGTAATGACAACAAATGCGGGTCAGGTCAATTCTTTGTAAATGCCCATAGAACTGAATTCTGATTATTAATAGATTTATAATTTTTTTGATTTAAAATTTAAAACCTAAATAACTGGAAGCTAAAGAATTGATTGAATATGTGGAATTTGAAGGAGAGAAAAGTATTGGAGAGACAGATGGAAAGAGTAATGGAATTCCTTAACAATAATTGTCGGATTAGAAAAGTTCTGTCGAAGCAATTGACTGATTCTGGGTCGTTCAAGGCCAAGAATGGTATGACTAAGGGTAGGGAATTTGTACTGAAGAAAGTCAAAGATTTATGGTTAGGAAAGGAAGGATTTCAGGAAATACTTATAGTACAATAAAAGCAGGAGATAGAGGCTACCTTTGGCTTTCTGGATGTGAATTCTATGTATTACTTTATAAAACATTGTCTTTTTGTCTAGAGCTCCTACGAGACAATTTCATATAATGTACAACATTTGTCAGAGAGGAAAATATTAAATGGATAGGTAACTAGAAACCTTAAGGGTTTTAAGTCGAAAAGGGTGGAGAGAATAGATTAGTTTCTTAAGGTGGAAAAGATAATAGCCAAGAAGTTTTATGGTCAAGTGTTCCTGAGGGTCAATGTAAACATTAACCAAACAACATTTGCGTGGATTATTATTTATAATGGCATTTAATTTAGTTCACACAGAAACTTCTTATTAATTGATGCATTTAGTAATACAATGGTTCATCCATTGCGTCTTGTGATCAGTTTTAATAAACTGAATCCAAGGTAACATTCTCACTCATTGATGATATCCTAAATATTTTTTTTACAATATTTCCATTTATGTATACTAGCTGATAGTTTTTCTTTAGCCCTTTTACTGAAGAATTCTGTTTTTGTTTTATTCTCAGCCCTAATGATAATAAAAATGTTAGGTCAAAAGGTTGGCACAAAATAAAATATGTTTTCCTTATGTGCGAAATTCATCGACTGCATTACCTGAACATTTTCCAAAATTGCTCGACATAAAGGATAATTGGTTTATTTTTCACAGGATCTAGTTTATTTAAAGTCATCTTGTTGGTTCACAATTAGTTAAATTCAGAAGTTTTATAATTCTGATTTGATTCAACTACAATGGATTATGGGTGAAAAAATAAAACAGTGATAATAGGTTAAAAACTCACTAATAAAATTGAGTATCTTGATATGATATCTGTTTTTAATAAGGTCTAATTAATAAATAACACAAGTGTTCTCATGTATTGTTTACAACAAAATTATATGTTACTTAGTCAGTACTTTTCTTTTTGGTTTTTTTGCAATGAATAATCTCAAAACCAAGAATGAAAAGTGAAATAATAGCCCCAAAACTGAAAAGAGCATAAGCCAATGCCAGTGGTTCCATGCTGAGACTCAAGGCATCTTGCTTCCAGTTACATTCTGGTTTTTTGACTAACCAATGCTCCAATTGTCTTTTGAGAATCCCTCGCTCCCTCATTACTGCAAATCTAAAAAATAAATTTAAAAAATGGTACAACTTCAAACAAATAAAATACTGGTTTACATAACAAATGTTATTGTTTTAATTCCATAATAGTAAAATAGAATATATTTTTTCTCACTTAAGAAGCACCAAAAAAATCCGTTGGAATTCTCAATTATTGCTCACAAAAGTTTTAGATTTATGGAAAAATTTTTAGGGGAAAAAAGTAATATGCTAACTGGGTAGTATGTCAGTGAGTGCAATATAAAATAGTTGACTCTTTACTTCCTATTCATATAGATTTTTTCTGCAGAATATGTATAGGTATTGTTAACGATTTAACATTTAAACATCCGTTACAACATTTTCAACCTTGTAAAGCTTGTATTTATTGAAAAATAACAAAAGTTGTGTGGTTTTATGAAACCAAGATGCAAGTGAAACATTTTTTCGGTTTGTAGTCATTTAACTAAAAAATTTTGGAAAATTATTCGATTTAGGGTATTAAAATTGTGTTTTTAATCTTAACTTAATTATTGGAAAATGGGAATGATAATGGGAAATCCATAGTAAACAAAATATTCAATTATACAATTTAATTTCAATTTGCGTGTTAGAGTACGGAATACATAATTAATACAATCATTTAGATGACAAATGCATTTTAAAAAGTAAGAGCAATATTTATTTAAATCATTGAATCGTTGTCAACTTCAATTATTCTATCAATAACTTCATCTTCGCCTCGAGTCTCACAGTTTATAAATGTAATTAACATTTTATGGTAACTAAAATAAGTAAATGTTTGTATCTTCACCCGTGCTTGTATCTCGACTCGACTCGTACTCGCATCACTCCTGTTCATGCCTTGATTAGAACTGGCGCCCGATTTTAGCCGCTTGCATTTCTGACGATATCTGCGGCATCTTTCCGCATTTAGTCGCTTTCAATGCAGAATTTTTTCTGTAAAAATATTTTCGGGTATAGGTTCGCCACTTTGAACGATAAAGGTATTAAATCCAACACTCTGGAGCCCTACTAGTACTGGGCATGACATCTGTCGGGAGTCTACAAACTTTTTCCGTTGTAGCTGTAAGCTCAGAGTGTAGTTCAGCTTGTGAAGATGACTGAAGGCCTAAATAAAATTAAATATATTGAATGAACCGGATTTTTTTGTTTGAACATCTCCCTTTATTCATAGAATATTTACATACAATATATATAGAATATATATGTAGAAAGAAGAAAGGGAAGGAAGGAAGAAGGAAAAGGAAGAAAGGACTTAACCTTTCCTTTTGTCCTTAGACAAGGGAGTACTTACCCCATCCCTAGATCAAATGTAAGTACATCGACCAAGGGGACACTGCCCTGCCATCTCCCAGGTCTGGGGGGGTGGTTTTAAGTCCCTAAATAGGGGGTTCGCACAGGTCTTCAGCCCATCAAAAAAATGAACCGGATAAAAATTAAAATAGTTCATCAAATATTCATATTAAATAAGTAATGCGAGAAGGTAATGTAATGCGGCATGCGATAGATGAACTACAAATTTTGGGGCGATAGAAAAGAAGTTTCACTTAAAAAAAAAATACATAAATTAAATACGTTCATTTAAACAAAGGTTTTATGAACAACTTTTAAACTATTATAAACTTTTCAATTTTTAAAATAACTTTTAATTTCGATTTGTTGTCCGTAAATTTTTCTTAATAATTTTGCCTCTATTATAGTAATTATGAATGTATTATAATGATAATTATGTATTTTATGGTGTATGTTTATGTTCTAAAAATAAAAAAATTGTCCTTAAGCAGACAGTGAAACAAATAGGTCCCACATTTTTACAAATACTATGTAATACTCACGCTCTGTTGAACAACTCTTTGTAAGGAGAATTTTTCTTCGCAACTGCACCCACATGAAAAGGGTTGTATTTCAACACTTCAGACACAGAACAAACTTGTGCATCTGTCATTTGATGCAATATTTCCGTATAAATAGCTTCATCTTCAGTGAATAATGCAAATTTTCCTTTCTTTATCATCTTGACTCCATCTGGTACGCTGAAGAAGATCTGTTTGGGCTTTGCTTTTGCTATTTTTTCTCGTACTCTTATTGTCATTGTGTCATTCTGGATCTGTAAGTATTTGAAACATGGTTTGTAAGAAGTTTTATAATGATAGGGTTTGTTAACTTTTAATGTGTGTATTAATGGATTTGTTTTTCATCAAAATTTATTTTTTTTAAACATACAATTAAATGAGCAAACCAATTCATTGCGTAGATATGGAATGTCCAGCATGCCCAATTTGATATCACTTTTTAGCAACTGCTCTATGTCCTGGATTGCGTTTGGAGCTGGTAGCAAAAGACCGTTCAGAATTGCTGTGTTATAATATATTGCGACAAAGAAGGATACAATGAGCAAGAAGATGTAGACTATTCTTGTTGAAACCTTTTCTGTATTATCTGATATTCCTAGAAACAAATCACATAAGTAGAATGAGTAAATAAAAAAAGTTACTATTGGAAAATCACAAACAAAGCCATTTTTACCCTCGATTCTAAATCTCAAATTAGCAGCTTTCATTAATTGGACTTTTATTCTAGTTAAGTTTTGATATATTATGTGGTTATATAGTAAATAATAAATAGATAAATAAAGATAACCATAATTATAGAGACTCTTGGAATATAATTGTGATATGTATTGCCATAAAAGATTGACAGGATCTCTTGTTCTGCATTACGTGCCTTATAAGAGATGAATGAGGAAAGGAAATTTAAATTATTTTTATAGGGACATTAGAATAAGACTCTAATGAAGGGCACGGTCTTTATTTTTGAATGAATTAGGAAAAATTAAATATTTATACACCTGAAGCACGAAGTTTATATCTTCATTTTAATTATTTGTTAATAGAAATTTTAAAAAATATATAATTTATATAAATATCTTCCTTACAAATGTTCTTTATGGTGTGTGAAACGTGGCTGTTAACGTTGAAGGATGATCAGCGTCTTAAGGTATTCGAAAATAAGGTATTGCGTATAATTCGGTATGAAAACGAATGAAACCACAGTAGAAGATTGCACAACGCGGAATTGCGAAGCATGCACCCGCTTGGAATTTCAAGTGATAACTTTGCGAAAATTAGGATGAGCTTGTAAAGTTGCTGGGCTTAGTATCGAACGAATTCCTAAAAAGTCAATAAGCGGGGAAAAAAAACTGGGAAGCGTCTGAGAGGTAGACCGAACTTGTTAGTTTTATAGCTCTTAAATCCGTTACAGCCCCCTCACTTCAAAGAGTTTACAGTTTATTTTATTGGTTGGATGTTGCTCACCTTGCTGGCTTATCGCGCCGACAACTAGAAGTGCGCTTCCTCCCCAGCTGTCGTTGCTGAGGCCGGTGTCGTCATACTTCGCCAATATTCGGAACACAATCACCGACAGTATCCCAAGAATCGCGAGGCACGTCCACACTATTTCATCAAGTGGTAAAACGAGTGCCTTCGCAGAACCGAACAGCTTCGGCTGCAAGAATGTGAAACAGCATCTGAAATTTTGTAAAATTAGTACGTCACACATTATAGACATTAATGTACTACTACCAACGACGTATTTACCTTACGATGTGCATCGAATTTATAAAATCGATATAATCGAATCTCTGGACGACATATTTTGCTGGAGCCAGCCCGAATTCTGCTTCTCCCCTAGCTACTTGACCCACCATACCTGTCCAAGTTCCGTCAGGCTGTTGGTCGCCCCAAGCGTTAGTAAGGATATAGTTATATCTTAAGGAAACCAGATCATATTTTGTATTAGTGGTAGAAGAAATACAAAATCCTCTGATAATTATTTTTACTCACTTGAAATTGTACAATTCTGCGACATGCAAGAATACTGCCAGGCCGTATCTGCGTACCATGTCTTTGCCCGGCTCGTACGTCTTGTCTAGAAGGGGTTGTAGAAGGTTGCTTGTATTGAACTTTATGTCAATCATCTATACATAGAATTATTTATTTAGGCACTCCCAATGTTCCAGATAGTGTCACATGTAACACTACAAACTGTACAAAAATGGTAACTTTAACGTGGTTAGATAGAAAGTGCAATCACCATGATGGATGCTGTAAACGTGAACCCGCCGAAGTCCCTCCTATCTATCCATGGGCTTATGTGTACCAGTCCATTAGAGGCGTTCCAGGCAGCTACCAGCTTGGTCCTCAGCTGGCTGGAAACATGACTCCTGTGGATGTCGTAGATCTCCAGGCCCGGCTTCACGATCTTGACTTCGCTGTCAGCTGACAATCTTGTATCCTCAAACATGGTGAAGTTCTCCTCCTCGGTCCATACGATCCAAGAATAGCTTGCGTTGAACAGGTCTCTCGTCTGAGAGAAATGAGTATGTTATTTGTATTTCTAGATCAATGAATAAAAGTATATTACAGTGTATTGTAATGGAATCAAATGGGAATCAATAACTAGTGGACTTGTCTATGTCGAATTCATTGTGGACCTATTTAACAGATGTATTGTAGATTTTTTCCCCTGTTCCACTACAACCTATGAGGGTCATGGGTTCGGTGAATGGTAAAGATTGAACTGTTTCTAAGGCTACACCTACATTGGATCCGGTGTGATACGATGAGACGTCGCTAGAAACCAAATGACTGAAATATATCTAGAGTTATAACATTTGGTTCTTTAAATTTATAAAATTAAGATTATTTATTAATTATTTTTAATACAATTTATATTTTACAATAATGTATAGTAAAATATGTATAATGTATACACCCCAGCATCGTATGTGATAGAATCACGTCGCACCGAATCGGATCCAATGTAGGTGTAGCCTAAGCAGGCAGTTGTGCAGGGAGGTGATTTGTGCGCTTAGTTTTCTCCCAATTTAGAACACCCGATTTATAGAGGCTGGGTGAGACCCAGAATGTTTCTGTAGATCCCACAGGATCCATCCGGGTACGTTAATAGATAATTTAATAATAAATAATTCGTCTGCTGCAGCTGTATTTGGATCTGGGAACTTCAGCACAGTTAACTCAGCGCTCTCGCAGAGAATAATCAATAAGCATACCATACAAAAATGTCTTAAAAACAATAATGGTATATAAAGATTGCATTAAAAAAAAGTAATAATTTTAGAATTGTGGAAAAAAGTATAAAGAATTGTTTAGTGAATACTTTAAAACTGAGGAACGGTAAGAAAATATTTTGAAAAAGAAAGATAAATATACAATATAAAAATCAAACAACAATGGGAGTTCAAGTGAACAATTATAGAATTGTAACAATGGTGGTGGGCCGCTAGACGAACAGGGGGTACTTAACGAATAGAAGGCATATGTTATATATATATATATCACCAATTAAATGGAATTGAATAATGTATAGAACCATATTCGCCCTTACATAATTAAAGAAGAATAGGCCATTGTCGCAAGAAGCGTCTAAGAAAATTCCCAACCTGGAAGGTTGCCAGTATGACATCAGCAATTCGTGATATTCTCGAAGGTCACGATTATGCCTTATGTTGTATTTAGGACCTCCTGTAGTAGTGAACGTTCTGAAAGCCTTCACTGCATCTAAACGTGTCATTGAAAATCATTAATTATTGTTTAATTGGTTGCAATAAAAAGTCGCTAAACGCGCCTAAAGAAGTTTTGGTACTTGTGTGTTAACGCCACCGCAGTTATTTTTCCCCTTCTTGTTCGCATGCCCGAGCGGTTACATTTTGTAACCGTCATATTTCTAACACCTGATTTCTTCTATGTTCGTTCCTGTTTGTTGCTGATTTATTGTTTGTTTACTAATTTGTTCTAGACTCATTGTTGTTATTATTTTATTTTATTATTAATTGATTAGTTGTTATTATTTCGCCAATTTTTGTGCGACGAAAATGAGTCTTTGGGATTTGACAAAAACCAAAGAAGAAGTAATTGTATTTTTCCAGGAGCGAAATATTTTACCAATTTTCCACCGAAATCCGATTAACCACTTTCTTTTTTAATAAATTATTTGGATTTTTCATATTTCATTATTTTGATTGTTCGTGATATATTCCATTATTTATTTCTATATTATCCATTATTTTAATTGTTCATGATATATTCCATTTGTAAATAAATTATTTTGATTTGTAATTGTTGATGATTATTTAAAACATTTAAAATTCTAACCCCAATAAATAGATTTAAAAACATGCAAGATAAATGTTTTAGAAATATAACGGTTACAAAATGTAATCGCTCGCGTATGCGAACAAGTAGGGAAAAATAACTGTGGTGGCGTTAACACACAAGTACCGAAGTTTTTACTTCAAAAATATGTAATTGCAATATTTAAATTTTGTAGTTGTTTTATGATAAAATCCTGCTCATCATTACGAGTAAATATGCTTTGAGTTCAATAAAGAACAGGAAAAAAAAACAAGCCATTAATCGATAATATATTATTTGTGATTAGAAAAACTTTGCTGCAATAATTAATTTTGTAAGGGAATCCAAGATTTCAGATTTTAACCTGCTGTTCCAACTGTAACATTATTAAATATTTCAATTTTTTCAGCTATATTATGAAGTATTTTTCCAACGCTATTTCTTTAGGTCAATTTTCTTTGGTATGTTATTAATGTTAAAATTTGAGTACAATATTTGCCTTTTTTATTTAAACGCCCTTCAAACTTGTATACTTGAAAGTAATGTTTTCAAGTTATTATTATTTACTTATATTTTCTTTTAAATATATATTGGTTTACAAAATATATTTAGGATCACGATAATAGTTAGCACAAGATATAAAAAAAAAAAACAAATAGTGCTATGATTTGTTTCGCATCTATACCGTTTTTTCAGGCTAAAAACAACAAGATACATTAAAAATGAAAATTATAGGATTACATACAATAAAAATGGTAGACAAATAAAATTAAGGGGTTAGTTGTATTCATTCGTGAAATGAGATCAACCGAACATTTTTTTTAGTTTTTATTTGTTGAATCCCCTTTTCTATCTTGAATATTAAAAAGGTCAAATATTCATTAAATAATCATTTATATATACTTTGTACATAACTATAATATTATAATATTATTTATATAATATTAATAAATACTTATTCATAAGAATGGTTTTGAGCAAGAATGTAATTAGTAACGTCTTTGACATTAATGATAAGTATGTGCTAAACCGGAGGTTTCCAGACTTTTTTTCTAATTGACCGCTTTCAAAGGTTAGCTGGTTCCCCTTCCCATATTCCATTTCTAATTTTCCAAAAACTCGACAAAAAATGTGAAGATTTAGGAATCATAAGGCGGTCTTACTCAACAAGATATGGATATTTTTACAGGATTACCTAATTAATAAAATAAATGCAATGAAATAAACAATGTACCGACGGCAAACTGATTATTAAACTGGTTACTTGTAATTTATCATCAATCAAAAAGTAACTGATTGATGATAAATTGATCAATTCTTTGGAACTTGTAAGTACACCATGTCCACTACAAAAACGTGTCATTTTATATTTATTTTAGTGTGCTATTTAATGTTTTTACTAAAAGCTCATTTTTTCACTGTCAGGGCATGAATATGAGACTAACCTAGAATATATTTAGCACATAAGTAATATATTGGTATTTTTGTTTTGCCGTAATAATTTAAAACATTGTGTTACTTGCCAAATACATGTTATTTTATAATTTTAGGTATTCCTTTTAAAACGCGATTAAGTATCTTTTCCATAGGTTGTCGTTTCGAGTTGAATTTCAACAGGTTCAAATGTTTATTTGTTTCATTTTTAATATTTTCCAAAAATACAATTAATCGTGAGCTTTACTATTACTAAAGAGAACGCAATTATGTGTATTGAGTAGATTTCGGTTATCATTTCATCAAGAAATAAAATTTTTTACTAATATTTCGAAGTATTGATGATATACCTATCCTTGTTGAAACGTTCGTTTCTAGATGAAATGATTACCTAAAGTATACACATTTACCTAAATTGCATTCTCTTTTCCATGATAACTTGTATTTTTTGAAAATATTAAAAGGTAAACGAATGAAAAGTTAAAACTTGTGACTCAACTCGAAGCGACAACCTGCGGAATAATTACCCGGGGTTTATTAGTAGTAACATTCCATGCCTATTTATAAGTAAGTTAATTTAATTTTAATTTACAATATTTCTGTTCAAACCTTCCAACTTGCAAAAATATAAGTGAGCCCCGAACAGATCTCGAAAATAGAATTCTATCACTTTGTCGACACCATCGGGAACGTTACACAACGAATTTGACCAAGTCCCTTCATAGCAGAATATAAACAATATTATTCTGTGTAGTTTCATCTTGTACTGAACTCCTTATTTCTTCCTGACGGCGACTTATTGACTCGTGTCGACGCTTCCTTAAATATTTACAATGAGTTGCATGTTACTATCACCTGTAAATGAAATCTTTATCAAAACTCTTTTGATGAGCTATCACGAAACGTTTTACGTTATTGACGACTTCTTTATCCTGTTTGATTACTTTTTCTGTTTTCTGTTCTCAAGTCCATTTCAGAGCAGTGATTTGCACGAAGCGATACTTAATAAATCTGTTTTATATGGTTTTCATAAAAACAATTTTTTTTGTTGTAAATTTGCGTTTGTACATCTCAAGTTGATAGTTGAATACGGTGAAGTTTAATGTAATTTTTTTCGTAAAGTTTCTAAAATCAGCTCTATTTACAATATATTTTTTAAGAGAAGCGAGGGGATGGTTGACTGGAAGATAGAGTAAGGAAAACAGACAAAATAACAGAACTTTAAAAATACATTGCAGTACTAAGTATATGATAAACGTATACATTTTATAATATACTTAGTACTGCAATGTATTTTTATAGTTCTGTTATTTTGTCTGTTTTTCTTTCTTAGCCCTGAAGATGACCCACAAAGTGGGTCGAAACTTCGGCACATAATTAAATAAGTACCCACTTATTTAGTGTTTTTATTTGACTGCACCCCCAACTATTTTCTTCCTTAATATATTTTTTAATTTATAAATTTACATTGTATCAAAAAACCCCAATAAATTTAACATTTTATCGTAAAATGATTTATAAAACTTAATGAACTAGTGTTAAAAGGTTAATAATTATAAAAAAGCTTGGAACAATCAAAAACCGTCGGCACAATTAAACAATAAGTTCTGCTTATTTTGTATTATCATTAAATGCACCCCCTGGAGCAATTCAATCCATCATTAGAATTATCCAGTCAACTATTTTCCACTCAAACATATAAAAGATAGTTTGAAATTAAAATTTTTAATTTTCATCTAACTAGATTTTGGATTTTCTTTAAAGACTTTAATTTTTAAAAATATTGGCTTTATTCAACATTAATATAAATTATACCTGTGGTGTTATTTTGTTTTGTATTTTACTTGTAGTCAGGGGCCCTAGGCTTTTTTTAAATGGGAGTAAAAATTCTTGTTCATGCTGGCCCATAACAAAAAGTTGCTGACAACAGGCAAAGTTTCTATGACCAATATAAAAAAACAGACCTGAAAATAAAATAATTAAAGATAAGCGATTGAGACATTCTCAGTACGAGCAAGCTGATCCGCCACGTCAAGGCGATGTCTCTTAGGACCAGTCGAGGGAGTGAAGCTCCCAAGGGAAAATAGGGATCTTTAACCAGTACCAGACATCGTTTTACGTTCCTTCCGAAGCTTGGGAAGGAACGTACAACGATGTCTGGTACTGATTAAAGATCCCTGTCCTAATTAAACCTGGATAAAAACATTTTAGGGCTCCCGTTGTAGCATCGTCTGATTAGCCTTAACAGCAAAAAGTGATGTTAAATAAGCAAACAAACATTAGTAATTAATCAATAGTAAATAAAAACAAATGGTATTTTATTTAGCACTAATAATAAGTATTTTATGCAGAGCAAGCAAGAAAAAACGGCTAGTAACTGGTAGTAAAAAGAATATTTTTATTATACCATTGGGCAATTACGAAAAACATCCGTATACTTTTAAAATGCTTTAAGTAAATCGGCATTAATATTTTTGTCCTCTGAAATTTAACGTATAAAAGGAGTAATAACAGCCTGTTTACTAATGTATTGTATGTGGGGTGATATTTATGTTTTCCGCTCTTAATAGACAAGTCAGGTTGGCCGAGCGGTCTAAGGCGCCAGATTTAAGCTCTGGTTCCCGATGGGAGCGTGGGTTCGAACCCCACACCTGACAGACTTTTTTTTATTTATTAAATTATTTTATAAATGGAATATATTATATTTTAAATCCCATATTGATTATTAGTAATTATTTATTAATTTAATATTATTAGAAACTTGTTCTTGAATATATTTTATCATTAAAATCACTTTAAGAAACAGAACCTGCAAACTTTAATGATATGTGGTCACAAAATGTTTTTCTATTATAGGTTATAACAATTTCTTCTTAATATTCATTTTTTTTTTTTATTTTGGCTGTACATTTAAGTTTTGATAAATGAAAGTTCGTTAACTTGTATTAGGATTTTACAGAACGAACCTTATTGTCAACTCTTAGCAAACAGTACTATAATTTTTTATTATAAATAAATGAACAACTTTCTTTGTGATAATGATTTAGTTTTAAACTTTGTATATTATGTCTGAAAAACAATATAAATTTTAAGTTCTAAAGTTAACTGAAATAACAAGTAACATTAGATTCCAAATTAATTAAGTGTTTTTGTCTAGGAATAGCTAATAAAAGAATAATATAATTTAAAAAATAAACCTATCAATTAAAATGACTCTTTGAATACTTCATTTAATTATTTGTTAAATACCGAACCCTATTTTAGTTATTATTCTTACCTTAGCCATTTTATTGAATAATTCCACTTTTACTATAAAAAAAAACCTGTACCACTACAACCCGTGAATGGGTCTGGGGTTCAGTACATGGTAGATACTGTACTGTTTTATGGACAACGGTTCTGCAAGGAGATGACTTGTCCTAGGTCACACTCAACCGCCAGATTTCCCCCCCCCCCCTTAATTTGGATACCCTATTTTTATAATATTTTATAGAGGTTGGGTGAGCCCCAGGAGGGTCCTAGATCCTATATGATCCATTTCTGGCTGCAAAGAAGACTAAATAAAAGTCTTGCACTCGGCGGGATTTGAACCAGGATTTCCTGGTTCCACTGAGCCTCTCCACTCAAGATATATAAATAGAGATATATAAATTATTTGGGGTCAGTTTCAGAAAACGCATGTAGATTACTTATTCGGGAATGATGTTTATTTATATGAAATAAATCCACATGTTTGAGAAATTTAACATGCAACCTAATTATAAATCTTAATTAACATATTGTTTCATTCGTGTTCTACAATAAACTATAATGAACATTTTTCAATTAAGTGAATACATAAGGAGTGAAGAAGATGTCTTCAAGTTCTTACAGAGTAAGAAGACTATACAAACCACCAAATTATGTGAAAAAGGACATCCGATGAAACCAAGATTAAATGAAAGAAAAACTTCCAAGTGGTACTGTTATAAGAAGGGATGCAGGAAGGAGGTGGGCCTTCTGCGAGGAACATGGCTTGAGAGATGTTGCCCTTAAACAAGGAAATTCTACTAATTTATGCCTTGTCTCAGAATTATGCAACAATGAATAAGGAAATAGTAATAAGGCAGAGAGGCAATAGTTGAATGGAAGCACAAACTCAGAGAAGTATGTGCAAATGATATATTAATAAAGCCTATAACCATTGGAGAAGAAGGTCTTATTGTTGAAATTGATGAGTTCTGCTTCTCCAAAACGAAATATAAAATGATTATCCACAAATGAATCTGTCATTAGGGAACACCTCATGTCCATTTTTGGCCAAAATTGAGTTAGACATATTAAATTGTTGGTAAAGGCTAGACAAATCCAATACGCATGTTTGGAAAATGTGTATATATTATTTGAAAAATAAAATACTGATTTTTATTAATAATTTGAAATGTTTTACCTTTTATTTCATACCTGATAACATATCGTTTAGTCAGTCATTTGAGAAACAACACATCTCCAACAACGTTTGGTAGAATTCGCTTACCAAACCCCTGTAGAAAATTCAAAAAATATATGATGTTAAATTATGGACCAGCTGAGTTTTTTTTTATTTCCCGAAAGTTTCCTTTTTTTCGATATGAGGTGTTTCTCAAATGACCGATTCAAATTTAATTGTGATTGTTTTGTTTTGAGGTTATTTATAAATATACACATGTTTTGTAATGAGTATTTTATTTAATACTATATATAACAAATACCTAAAAAATAATCAGCATGCCTTTTCCGAAACAGACCCATTATTTGAATTATTAATTAAATCAAATTATTCAAAGTAAGTTATTATCTAATTTTATCAAAATAATCTCTTAAAAATATTTTCTTAAGTTGATTGTTATTATAATTTATCATATAGTATATTATATATTTGAGTCTAATTATACCTGGAATATGTACTACCCCAATAACATATTTAACTATTTAATGTCACTAGTCACTTCTCAGCCACTTTTTTTTTAACCGATTCCAATTTCAACTAATTTTACTTCTCTTGTTAGCATATTTTATAAATCTCTCCTTACAGAAAATGATTTTTTATTCTGATCTATTTTAAAGTTTATTTTTTTCTTCTACATAGCTCCACATCTTTAAGCATATTTGTGTAAATCATACATAGCACATAGCCAACATTCTGAGTGACACATTGATTTCTAACTCAGCCATAATCCCTTAATGTATATTAAAATTTTATATTAATAGACATTAAATAATATTTCATTTATTTAAAATAATATAATATTTTAATAGTTTCCTACGCGCAGGTATTTCATACCTCTGTAGGAATTACTACTGTATATTAAAAATACGTATGTAATATTCTTACTGGTTCAAATAAATAAATAAATACTACATAGCCATGTCATACATAATGTAAATGTTATTGAATGAAAGCCCAACTTAAACATTTAATCTCCCGATAATTTACTACTTACTTTTGCCCCAATACCTTATCATTAAAACAAACTGTACATTTTATAACCTTCATCAACCCTCTCTCGCATTATTAATCGAATGTTCTACAGGCAGCTAATTTTATTTTTAGCTGCTTCATGGGAAATAGTGGTACTAATGTAAATGTTCATTTACGGTACTACATAAATTCGTGAACGAATGTTTACTAGACAAATAAACCTACTTCTTTTATAACTAATCCGAATAATGAATTACCATCATCCCTTTCAGTTGTTATAATAATTTCTAGACAAAATGTTTGTATGGATAAAATGTTGGTATAAATAAAACATTAAATTTTATTTTTATGAAAATGATTTAACCTATCCATTTCTTTAAATAAAAATTGTTTAACTATTTGTTAAAAATACATTTTTATAGCTTTAACAAATGTGATTGTATATGATATTTTATTAAAATTCAAACTCAGATAGTATAGGGTTACCTTTGACTTAAATGACAAAAAATATGTATTTCATTAAGTGTTCTTCAAAGATGTAATACATTTGCATGTATTGTAAGTCAGTGAATGTTGATGAAGTGTGGTTTATATTGGTTGGTTTATTACGGATGGTATATTATATTGATAACTTTATTTATTTTTACAAATAAATATGGACTGGATCAAAACAACCTAGAATTTATTGTGCTCACTTTTTCGGATAGTTTAAGGTAGACCGTATAAAAATTGACCTTAGTGGAATATTACAGAAATATATTCATACATACTAAGTATTTATTAGAAATATTTAATTTCTTAAAGTATAATATCTATAGTTTTTTTTTTTTCATTTACTTTCACTACATTTGTGATAAGCAGAATGTTTTTATGAAATATCTTATAAAGAAGAATTTTGCTCTAACTTTGCTTGGGAATGAATAAGCACTTTTATAATTTTTTTTAAAGGAAATTTAAATTATTGTATTCTGTTAGTCACATTATTGTTTTTAAATTCATTTGTTGATTATTCTTTATTTAAGAGAAGTATTTATTTTCACTGTAAGTCAGAGTTAAGTTCGGTACTTTCCTTTTTCTTACCACAGAGTCATTACATATCAAATCACCCTATTTTTTAATGAAATGTCACCCACTATTTTAGATTTGGATGAAACGTTGCACATTTGCTTATACTTATGCCCTGAGAAGACCTGTGAAGTTTTATTGTTCTAGGATGTATACTAATCGATTACATTTTTCTCATTCATTTAAACTTCTTAACTGGTCTATCGATCCTGTTATCTTCCTTAAGTGCTGCTAACATTATCGCCATTTCAAACACATTTTTAAAAGAATAAACCATTTTTAGCACAAGTTTTTAAAATTAAATCATTCTCCAACTACAAGTCACAATAATTATTTTCATTTAAGACATCCTCATTGTACCTTTCTAAGACTATTAATTTTAAATCTCTGTTTATAAAGGTTTCCTCAGATACTGGAATCTTTTTTAAAATAGCTACAATATCTTTCCTGTTAATACAATATTTGGAATATCTTTTGATATTAAAAATAATTAGGCCACTTTTTTCTTATTTTAATTTTTTAAACAGCTCAAATTACTTCATTTTTCTGATATATTGCAATTTATAAGTATAAACTAATATTAAAAATTACTAAGGATCACTGTAGGTAATGAAAAGTAAATGGTGTACCAGCCCAATAAAAGACTCGAGGATGATAAAAGAGAAATTAAATTTTCTAATCGATAATCGAGCCAGCATCCAAGAGTTAAAAATCATGTGGAGTCATTCCATATAAAATCATCCCCACCACCATCCACGTCACCCAGCTCATGTCACCCACTATTTTAGATTTGCATGAAACGTTGCACATTTGCTTATACTTATGCCCTAAGAAGACCTGTGAAGTTTTATTATTCTAGGATGTTTAATTTTTCTTTAATAGAATTTTAAAAATATGAATATTGTAGTAATTTGGTTCAGCGGAATCACTTGCAGGAAATGAGTATTATTTACAAAAACTATAACATTTCAGGTATTAATTAAGATTTTGATCTCAAAATTTTTCCACAGTTTAATAGAAGCACACAGTTTACTAAAATGCATTCATTTAAGTAGCCATAGTATTAAAAAAATTATAAAATTCATATTGCATGACATTATTGTGGTTTCCGAAACTAAAACAAGGGCTTACAGTAACGCTTGTAACATTTTTCTCCAAACAGCTGGAAAGCTGGAAAAGGTTCCAAATAAAACCTAATATTATGAGCTTTTTATTAATATAAAACACCAATTGGCTTTTTTATGGGTACAATTTTAAATAATGCCATTTTCAATAAAATTGTGTAAAATTTGGTGCCAATTGCTTAAACAGTACGATTTTTGCAAATGGCACCAAATTTTATACAATTGAATGGAACCTTTTCCAGCTTCCCAGCTGTTTGGAGAAAAATGGGTTACTGTAAACCCTTGTTTTAGTTTCGGAAACCACAATAATGTCATGCAATATGCATTTTATAATTTTTTTTAATACTATGGCTACTTAAATTAATGCATTTTTGTAAACTGTGTACTTCTATTAAACTGTGGGAAAATTTCCAGGTCAAAATCTTTATTAATACCTGAAATGTTAATAATGAAATATGGATCTTTGAATATACCCTTAGAAAGGTACAATGAGGATGTCTTGAATGAAAATAATTATTGTCACTTGTAGTTGGAGAATGATTTAATTTTAAAACTTGTGCTAAAAATGGTTTAATTTTTTAAAATGTGTTTGAAATGGCGATAATGTTAGCAGCATTTAAGGAAGATAACAGGATCAATAGACCAGTTAAGAAGCTTAAATGAATGAGAAAAATGTAATCGATTAGATTATTTATTAAAAACAATTGATGACAGAAAGTAATGTCAGTTTTTAAAAAGTTTCTAGAAGAATTTTCAAGTATAGAGAAGTTCAAAACAGCAATGGAAGAATTAAAAAAAACAAAAAAACATTAATTTATAAAGTATGTAATAGATGGTTACTGGACTGACTTATAAGACATAATTTTAATGGAGGTTTTAATGGAGGTTTTAAACAATCTTAAATTGGGTGTTGGTTATTTAAGAACTTTATAACATGTTAAGTAAATATTTGTTCATTTTTGGTTTGGATTTGGAGAAATAGGATCAGATATTGGGAAAAGTTGTAGAGAGAACTTCTAAATCTAATCACTTGCTTTATTTCAATCGTATAATTTTTAACAAAAATATGAAATATAAATATATATATGTAGATAACATCTTCAATATTAACAGACTCAGTCATACAAAATATAATTGTAATAACACAACAAAGTACATATATACTTCTGGAATATAGTGAAAATAGAAGTCAGAAAGAATGGAGGAAACTGAACATAGTTTTTCCTATGACTGACGAATCAAGTTCATAGACTTATGAAACTAATTAAATAATAATAAAGTTTTAATTACTCCAAAAAATGAAGAATTGAATTAGATCATAACCATCTTATCAGTTCGTTTCTTATGATTACTAGCACATAGAATATTAGGAAGCAATAATATTTACTATTGAAAAGAAATTATCTAAGCTAACAATTATTTTTTTTACATTTACAAAATGTTTATTTAGCTATCGTCAATTCTTAAGTATTAAACTGAATGAGGTTTTATATTCAATTTTAATTAATACTAACATGAGCAATTTCTATGATTTACCAGTAAGCCATCGCCCTATAGGTAAGGTACTTTAAATTAAATAGTATCAATTGTAGCAAATTTTCAATTTCAATTTTAATTTTTCTATTACTCTAGTCTCAATGGATTGTTTAATTAAATATATTTGTTAGTTTTATTCCAAAGTTATTTAATTAATGAAAAAATTATGAATAGATTAAAGTTAATGAATAAAAATAAAAAATAATTCCCTTAAGATGGAATAAATCTGTGGGAATACAGTATAAGTTTTGGCTATTAGAAGTCTTTAATAAAAACAAACAAAAATTATATTCAAATAACATTTTTTTTAAATGTTTTAAAAAATATATACAATTTCTTATATAAGCATATAGCAAACATTTTTAGTGGTGTTGTTTTGGCAGGCTATGAAAATTTACATCAAATTTACAAAAAATAAATATCAATTGCATCTTTGGTATTAACTATATCTATATTACAAAAATTACAATTATCATTGCAACAATTTTATTTTCCTTTCTCACTACCTTTACCACATACATTCCTTATTGAGAATGCATTCATTAATAGTCTATATATAATTTAAATAAAATAATTAGTGATAAATTCAAAGCAATGATATGCAATTCATTAAGGCAAGCCTGAAAACGGCAAAGTCGATAGTTTCAACAATGCTTGAAGAAATAAAAATACTATAACCTCATAAAATGCTAAATTGTATTTCTTATTTGGATGATTGGACTATGAAATAATTTATATATTATATATTAATAATATATCAGTGTAAAATAAAATATTACCCTGAAATAAATAAATGATATGCTATCACAGAACCTTTTACATTCCTGAGAAACCTAAATTACTTTTGCATGGCTTAGAAATATTAAAGTAATAATATTTAAATCCCAGTAATTTATGTCCTGAGAACTCGATATCTGCCTGAATCACCAAAAATTACCACTCTCATGAAAAAATTCCCATTTTTACCAATAAAACAAGTAATATTTTCAGTCCTCTTGGTAATTGTTATTGTATTAGCATTTGTAATATAAGTCTATTAAATGTCGTATAAGTATTACTATATGATGAAAAACATCTTATAATATATCCATATTTTGTAAAATAGATATATTTGTAAGTCTAAAGGGAATGCATTATCTTTGTATTGATTTTACTTTTGATTTATAAAATTACTGCGATATTATTTTCTATTTATATAAATATTAACATTTATTCATTTACTCAGTTAGACTTATTTTAAGTACAATCGTAACTATACCTTTACAGGAGAAGAAACATTTTATTTAATTAATGAATTAAAAGAAAGTGGTAATCATTTTTGTGGTTATTAAAGATTAGCTTGAAGGCTAGAGGAGGCTTTTAAATTAGGAAAACTAAGCAATGAAATCCTAATTTCAAGGTTTTTGATAAACATGGACAAAGGATTATATTAAAGTCAAATAATAATTATTAAATTCTTTTAGACATGTTTTGGTTCGGTTCTGATTTTAGAAATGATTAAGTGATCTCCCAATATATGAAACAGAAATCATAATATTTCTAATAGACAGAATTACAAGCCGATAAAACTTTAATTGTTACTGGAGGTTGTTATTTCTGTTACTGTTTATTTTATATAAAATTAATTTTTATTTGATAAAGCCGTTTATTTTTATTTTTATCAATTTAAATGTAACCGTCTAAACTGCTACAAACTCATAATACATTTTAAATTATTAACCCCTAATTAAAATAATCTTTAATATTTTCTTTTACTTATTGTTATTGATTACAAAAGTTAATAGACCCATGAAAGTCTTTTTGTTTAATCCACTAAATACATTTATTAGGAAAAGTTTATGAGAAGCATTTTACAAATACCGAACAGGAACAGGAATAATTTCAAACCTCAATACGACAAAACATTCCGAGCTACTCAATTTCAAAAACATATCACTGACATCTTTTTTTTACTTAAATATTATTTGAGTAAATGAAATTAATTTAAAAAAAACTAATTTATAATCGAAGTTTAAAGAATGCAAGCATTTTTTTAAAAATTCTTATCAACTATTTAACAATTTTTAAGCAATTATTTAACAACATATTGTTTACTAAAATGTTTGTGCATTTAAAAAGGCTATAAAATTGTGTATTTTATTTTTATTTTTCAATAACGATACCAAGCACAATTCTACCATGACACGTATGGCTTTATCAAAGCATAAAATATTTTTATTTTTAAGCTTTTAGTAGTTATGTAAAACAACTTATAGTAATAGAATCTCGTTTCATAGTTGAGCCATTCTTGGCTAAAGGGCTATGGAGAATTAAATATAGGAATAACATATTATTCCTACATGCTATAAATATAGTATTTGAGACTTCAGTATCCAAATATTTTATTAATACAAACAGATTTACTCTGAAGATCCATATAAATATCTGAAGATAAATTTTCAATTTAGTTTTTCTCAAACGAATGATTTTTGTTATGGACATTTATTCCAAAGAACTCAATTATAAGATTGCTATTGAATTTTTTTTTTTTAAATAAACTAATTTTATTTAAAATATATCCTTTTAAATTATTATAATAGAAACAATATAAAAAATAATAATCATGAACATGTTTAAAAAAAAATAAGTATTTAAATAGCAACATGTTCTATAATAGTTTTATTTGGATCATTTTAACGAAGGATGTATTGAGATGATCCATCATTATTCTTTAGTTGACATTTATTTGCTTGCAAAAGCAAATATTAATAGTTCAAGTTTACCTTACCATATATCACTAAAGATGAATTAAAATTATTCATTAGTGTAATGCAATTGAAATTTTCAAATCATATTTCATAAATTAAATATTGAAAAATTATATTATTGATAGACTTATTCACAATAATCAATGATTTCACTTAACAATGTTTTTCTTAATTTAGCACCAGGTATCTGAGGACAAGTGAGAGTCTGATGTAATGTTTTATTAAAAGTTTTTAAAACTTATTTAGATCATGATTCTAACATAATAGTCTAAAGTTTAATTAAGTCTGAATAAAGGCTAATAAGTTTAAGTAAGTTTAGGAATTATTAAACTAAATATGATAGTTTTGGCTGAATAAATTATATTTTGATTTGGCTAAGCTTCATTATCACAAATATTCAGTACGAATCATTTTTCTACATTATCATAAATTAGTAGCACTGTTTAAACAATTGGAAACTTTTATTCCGATTTATGCAAATATTTAAATAGGTTACCATAAGCTATTTTATTTTAGCTAGCTTATTTTAATTACTTCAACATATTACTTTTTCACTATTATCTGCTTCTCAAATAGGTATAAACTGCTCAGCAAAATTCAAGACAGAGATTAAACAAATTTCTAAGCATCACAATCACAAAACTTACTTAATAGTTTTAGTTAATTTATGACGCATTCTTTTGTATCCCAATCTTACTGGATTATTTGTTGAATATAAACTCATTATATTAATTTTCTAATATTATAACATTTCTAATATAAAAAATGTTTTTGGCATGTATACAAAATTATATAACTAGAGCTACTCAAGTAAAAACTCTTTCAATTTTCCATTTTATCACTTTTTATGAGGCACTAAACACCAAATAAATTGAATGCATACCAGAGCTGCTTTAGGCAAGCTATTTTTTTTTTTCTGACCCTTATATATGATTGCATACAAGTACCAATGATTGTCAGAAACTATCCATAATAAGAAAATTTAATAATGTTTAATTAACATTGATGCATAGATTATTTGATTGTCAAATATGGAGCAGATTTTGATATTAATAATAATTTTCCCTGTGATCATGGGAAAAAAAAGATTTGGAGGGATCTAAAATATTTTTAAATAACTCAACTTAATGACAATTTTACTCATCTAGTTTTTCTTCATTTGCTAAATTATTTTATCTTAAAGAAATAAAAATAATTAGATTAATGGCAAATCTAAATCAATATTTACTTAATTGTTATACTTTAGATCATATAAATAGTAAACTTTACCTAATGCAGCCCTAGTTTACAAATCAACTTATTTTTCCTAGCTTACATCCGCACTTCGAGACGTGCTTGAATCACTTCCAGATACTGAGTCTGTTTCACATTCGGGAATTGGCGGAAGAACATTTTCTTGAAATTGTCCTGAAATATTTCCTGCAGGCCAGTAGTATGCAACTACTAGAATTTTCCCTGATCGAGAACATGCCTTGCCAACACCAAATCTTTGGGTGCTAGCCCAAACCATTTGAGTGTAATGCCCTAAAAAACAATGCAATATTCAAGTCAATATTACTTGAATTGTATATTATATGTAAATATATATATATATATATATATATATATATATATATATATATATATATATATATATAAGTGTATATATATATATATATATATATATATATAAGTGTGTATATATATATATATATATATATATATACATATACACTTATACGTAAAATGAAAATAGAATTATAGAAATTAATGCCTCACCTGCATTTACATTAGCATGTAGTACATCAGGCTCTTTGAAATAATTATATTGCCGCACAGCACTGTACCAATATGATGCTACTTCTTGCCCTAATGTAAAAACACAGAATATCATTTCCAATTATTTTTTATTTTTATTTGCAACACATATTTTATTTTAAACTGCATAACTAACATTTTTAGAGAGAGATTGGAAAGCAGAAAAGTATAAAGTTTTCTTTTCCGAAATATTTTACTGTTATTTAGTATGTCATAAAGTACTCCATGATCATAAAATCACATTTATCATGGTTACTGTCATGAACGTACGTACATAAGTACATGTATTGGGTTATTAGCAATTTATTGTTTTCTGTTATTTTGAAACTCAAGGTTGCCTTATACTTTGACATTACTTGAGATCACTTTTTTTTTCTGTAAATATGATTTGACAGGACATGGTTTTGAAAAAATATAAAAAATGTATTGGGAAATTATGTTTTCACTGAATATATATACAAAAGAATGTTACTTTGTTTTCTGGGAAATAAAATTACTATTTAGATTTTGAAAAAACAATTTACTGATAGAAAAATACCTTAGCAACTTATGATTATATTAATCATAAATTGAAGTATTGTTGAATAATTTTCTAGAAAATTATAATAACTACAAATCGGAAGGGAAAATCCAAATTTCTGAGGATCCTTTTTGTAAAAGCCATGCTATACAGTAATAATAATGAAAACAAAGATGTGAATTAATTGATCTTAAAAAGGAGAATTTAATTTACCAGTAACATCAGTTTGAAGTGTGTTAGTGAGGCGACAGAATAGATTTTGACCTACATCTTTATCACTTTTGTAGAAGAATGAGTTTGTATGCGCGAGATTATTAGCCCATGACTGAGCCCTTTCACAGAGCTAAAACAAAAATATTATAATTATATCATAAAATGTCTATATTAACATTTCTAAATATTTTTATTTTGAAGAGAAAATATTTGTCTTGGCCGGGATTCAAACCCGGGTCGTCCGTATCTCTAGCGCGGTGCTCTAACCATCTGAGCTACCAAGGCTCGTAACCAAGCCAGACAAATCCATTCTCTTCACGGATCCTATATCCCCGTGTACATGCATCGCCATATGTATCCCTGTAAACATCGCAACAATTGTGAGAACACGGGGATATAAGAATAGTGAAGAGAATGGATTTGTGGAATCCCGGTCAAGACAAATCTCTTTTACTTTTATTTCAAAATAAAAATAACCACCATAAAAAGAATAATAAATAAAAAAGATGTCTATATTAACAATTGATTTGAATTTTATATATTTAAAAATATATCCATGCAGTAGCCAGTAAAGTATCTGTGCTAAAGTAAAAAGTAACAGGAAAAAAACAACCTCAAACATTTGACTGTCAATAAATAATCAACAGCATAATAATCTAAAATAAAATAATCTGAGACAGCATCGTATATCGTTTAGGATTGTAATATAATATTTCAATATTGCTTACGAGATTACTATTTTGCCTGTCTTAGCCGTGTTCCTGGGTTCAAATCCCGCTAGGCTGGCAGACTTTAATTTAATCCATTAACAGCCATTGGTGGATCCTGTAGTATCTGCAGGCCCGCCACAATAAAGAGGGTACCCGTAATCGGAGGAAAATCTGGCGGTTGAGCGTGATCTAGGACAAATTACCTCCCTGCAAATTACC
Source organism: Troilus luridus (assembly GCA_964056705.1). Taxonomy (NCBI): domain Eukaryota; kingdom Metazoa; phylum Arthropoda; class Insecta; order Hemiptera; family Pentatomidae; genus Troilus; species Troilus luridus. The sequence goes on along the minus strand of OZ057415.1, from coordinate 69,220,746 downwards.
TCGTTGTCGAAGAAACAGTGCAGTCTCTACCATTTACTGGGCCCCAACCCTTCATGGGTTGTAATGTTACAGGTTATTTAATTTATTTTATTTTTAATCATTGTTGGTTTATTGTAAGATAAGATTTTCAGGAAAAAGATAAATTGCAAATCTTTTTTTTTTATTTACTTTTCAATTGTAATAAGGAGGGAGAAACTGTAGATAATAGCCCATAGCCTAAGTAGCCTTGGCCTGGGGAACATAATAAGCAGTGTTCCTCATTTTCTTGCAATTTGAACTGTTTATGAGTCATACTTTGGTTTTTGGTAAGGAACGAAGATGGAAAATATCACAATTCCATTGGTGTGGTTTTGTCTGGTATCTTCCTATTTTAGCCTGAAATTATACAATATTAAATATGCTATTATATAACAATTACAAATTTACCTGTGAACAAAGTGAGAGTACAGGAACTCCGTGCCTCTGCCTATAGACATTGTGCCAACACAAGCACTCAGCAATGAACTCTGAATCAAGCCAATCCGTAGTCATCTCTTCTTCCTCAGTCATAATTCCTGGCTTGTTGCTTAGTATCTAAACAGATATTTAATGGTTTATTGATATATGTTTATGTTGATTTGGTATTCATACTTGTTTATTATTTTATGTTTATTTTGTTCACACTTATATTTGTCAAGAAGTGGGGAACTAGACTAAGTGAGGCACCGGGTAAAATGTAATGGGGTTTCCTGCGATTAGGGAAAGAGGCAGTTTATGATATAAAAACATATGCAGAACAGTTTAGAACTCATGAGACTCAACTGGAGTGCAAATTAGATTGAACTGTCCAGCCCTTTACCTGTCTCGGAAGAGGTGAATAACCATCACTTCCTAACTATAATAATATAGAACAAAACTTGAATCTGACAACAAGGAATAAAAAACTTGTCGCTTGAACCAAAAAAAGGCCATGTTCCATCTAATGTTTTTTTTTTTTTTTGAAAGGATAAATTAGTACCATATTTGTCAATTTTCCTTGACTTGTAAAAATTCTGGAGCCACACCAGCTTTAGAAACTTCCTGCCCCCTCTCTAACTAATCACCCAAATGATACAATTTTTCTTTAATGTTAGTTATTTATTGTTTTTAAAAATTAGTATATTAATATAAAAAAGAAACCTGTACCACTACAACCCAGCACATGGAGCCCAGAGTATTGGATCCTGTACATTGTGGAGACTCTACTGTTTCTAGGGCAACGGTTGTGCAAGGAGGTGATTTATGCAATATCACACTCAACTGCTAGTTTTTTTCCGAATTAAAGGCACTCACTCTATAGCTGGGTGAGTCACTGGGTCCATCCATGGCCGTTAAAAGAATAAATACCCAATATAGTATCAGATCAATAATATTATTTTATACAACTGTAATTAATTATTAGGGAGCTTGGTGTGTAGAGTGCAGAGTTGCAGGGCTGAAGGTTCTGGGTTCAAATCCTACTGTAACAGATTAATTATTCGATCTGTTAGATCAATGAGATGCTTTTTGGCGAGTGGGTACTCTTAATTGGGCAGAAAAAATGGTGGTTGAGAGTGATTTTGGACAAATCGGCTTTCTGCTCAACCATTGTCTTAGAACAGTACAGTCTCTTCTATGTACTGAACCCAAGAACCTTCATGGGTTGTAGTGGTATAATTATTAACCTATTAGTTTGTTATTACCAATTTTCTTTCGGTTAAAGCCTGAAAAATAAACTAAAAATTGGCTATAGCTTGGAGATTCTTATTGTTTTTAATTAACCCCAAAACCAGCGGTCAGTTGAAGAATTATTTATAAGGTAGGAGGCGGCTAGCTGGGACTTGACAGCGGAGGAAGAGATGTCGGGATCCAAGCCGTACGTCCTCGCACCCTCGGGAAATCTCGACCTCATGGGGGGAGGGTTTGAAAGGGGGGGTGCACCTCCCCATAAAACTTTTATAAGACGCTTTGAGAGTTCTCGGTCCGGATGTCTGCTCCGCTTAAATTTGGTTCTCACGAATTCATTAATTCCATACGTGACCTTTAAGCGATTTGAGGCTTTTATGGAAATTAGGAGATGATTTATGTATAATTGAGAGCGATATATGACCCAGGAATATCACAGATTGAGATCAAACAAAGAAATATACGAAAGGGCAGAGGACTATGAGGAAGCAACTATGAGGGAAAAATGACTAACTAATGCGTAAGATGTAGGAATGTATATATTTATATTTACGCATACACTTCAAGTTGCTCTAGATTTTTTTTTTTAATTGGAGTCGTTTGGTGTGGCTGTATAACGATCTGTAATTAATATTTTGTGACAATTATTTATAGTGACAATTATAATAATAATAGATTAATGATTATTGTAGTTTTGGCAGACCACGGTGTTTTGGTCTGTGCACTTGAATCTGAAATTTCTAGAAGTTGTCGTGCCCGTTTTTTTTTTTTAACTTTTCGCTAAAAATGTGCCACGTATGGTAAGTGATTAGAGTTTATCTCAGGACCATTTTTTTAGATATTATTATCTTTATACTAAATTTATCTATACGTACGTAATCGAATGGATGCAATGCGAAATCATAACGTATTTTCAAGAACTATTTTTGATGTATTGTGGTGATTTTGTTCTCATTTTATTTAGAATATATCTTCCAATGCTTAAGAGCGGGAGAACTCAGTGTGTAGAGTGCGGAGTTGCTATGCTGATAAATTGTTTTACCTGCTAACTGCCACGGATGGAATCTGAGCGATCTACAGACACATCCTTGTGCTCACCCAAAAATGGTGAGACTTTAAAGTAAGGAAAACCTAGCTTAATTACAGGTAATGATATAAAATGTGTGATAATTTACGTATTATAAAGTTATATATATATATGTATCTAAGATCTTTTTAAACGTGATTTATTCAGTCAAAGTAAAGTAATTTTTTTTTCTCTTTATACACTTATTCACATCTGTCAAATGAAAACAATGACAATTAGCAGATTGCCTGACAGTAAAATAATATACAATGGGATGCGGGGCATGAAGAAGAACTGTACCCAGCGGTACCTCTCCCTTGGCTTGATACAGTTTTCTATAGTATTAGATCCCTCATCTACGTTCTTTTTAATCTCCTCCTAGTTCTCAGAAGTAAAGAATTAAATTACACATAAATTCAACATTAAGTTAAGGCTATCACTTGTACATAACCAGTCAAGAAGGTTTTTAAGATAAATAATAACACACATGATTGAAAGATACTTCGCCATTTCCTCGATAATCTCGACCTCCTTGCCGGTGAGAGATCTCACGTTCCATGTACCAAATCGTGTGTCCTTATCCATGCCGGGTCGTTTCCCTTTAATCTGTCCATCTCCGAGGCTTTTCGCTAAATTTCTTTGAATCAGCTATACTCCCAGGCGGGTGATTGGCCCAGCCCAGGAGGCCCCGTTACCTCGGTACAACTGACCTCCCGAAATATTTATGTCCCCTCAGGAGGATGGGTGGCCGGGCTATACCTCCCGGTACTAGGTTTCCCCCAACCTGGAGGACCAGTAGCTGATTGCAGTCCAAAGACTGGGTGATGGGGACCCCAACTCCCTACGCCAGTAGAGAAGGAGGAAAAGATCTCCGACAGGCCAGAAACCTAGCAAGAGACCGGGATAGATTCGGCTCCTGGCTGGACGCTCCCCTGCGCTGAAAGGCACTAAAGGGGGAGCGAAAGAAGAAGAAGATTGAAAGATAAATAACACAGATAAAAGATAAACAGGGGATTAGAGGTTGCTGAAGTAACCTTACATGTATAAACATTAATACAAAATATGTATGGAAAACCTAGTTTAATTACAGGTAATGATTTAATATGTTTGATAATTTACCTATGGGAAGTTATATAAATATAAATATGAATTTATATTAATACAAAATATAATGTTAATGTATAAATATAGAAGAAATGTATAGAAAGTAAATATTTAAAAAAAATAGTTATAAAAATGATGATAATTTATAAATAATTATAAAAAAATGTAATGAATTCTATTACAGCATATAATGGATGCCATGAGGTGAAGGGTGAAATGGGTGTGAAGAATAGAAAAGGAGAAGAATGAAGGGAAGATATAAAATGTGTACGAACAAAATAGAAGGAAATACGGAATACGGCTGTGTTTTCCTCTCTAATGTTTATTCAAGTTGTTTTAGAAATATTTTATGAGTCTTTTTTTTAAATTAGTTCAGTAATGTTATATTAGAGTGGAGTGGCTCAGTGGTAGAGCGCTGTGTTGCAGTGGAGAAGGTCACGTGTTCAAATCCCGCCCGCTGACAGACTTTTATTTAATCTTTTAACCCAGCTTCTCTTAAGTGGCTACCCAAAATTAAATGTAAAAACCTGGCTGTTGAGCGTGATCTAGGACAAATCACCTCCCAGCACAACCGTTCTCCAAAAACAGTATGGTATATACCATTTTTTGAACTCCAGATCCGTCATTGGTTGTGGTGGTACAGGAAAAAAAAATTGTCTATTACTTTATAATTAAATAAGATGCATTAAAAAAAATCTATATAGTTATTTTATTTATTCCTTAGCCTATACATTCCTGGATACAAGAAGAGAGGAAAACAGAAGTTGGAAGGACAGTAACTAACTTGAAATCTGGTTTAGCAATATATCTTCCCTCTCCGCTCCTATTTGACGTCACTCTCTCACTCTCTCTCTCTCTCTCTCTCTCTCTCTCTCTCTCTCTCTCTCTCTCTCTCTCTATCACACACACACACACACACACACTCTCTCTCTCTCTCTCTCTCGCTCTCTCTCGCTCTCTCTCTCTCGCTCTCTCTCACTCTCTCTCTCTCTCTCTCTCTCTCTCTCTCTCTATCTATCTCTCTCTCTCTCTCTCTCTCTCTCTCTCTCTCTCTCTCTCTCTCTCTCTTACGCGCACACACACTCTCAGACTTTCTCTCTCTTCATACAATTAGTTCAATGTATATAAGATAACTCTTTTTATATAATTAGTTGTTATACTCAATTCTCTGTAGTCAGTAATTTTATTTTATTTCCTAAATTGTTATTTGCTTAAAGTTTTAAAATCATTTTCTCTTTTTCTTATTCATTCGGTTTTGTTTTAGTATGAACTACTTTTTAAAATTTTAATCAGACCTACTCATTTCTTTACTACAAGTGTCTTTTCATTGTATATTGCATTATGTATACTTAATATTCCATTGTATTCCATATATTGTATTCTATTCCATTGTAAATTTTATAATAAAGAGAATTACTATATTATTATTACTGAATTTCTTTGGAAATTGGGTAAATTATACCCTGGAGTGATATGAAATCCAGAATTGCCCTAGCAAATTAATTTGCCTCAATGAAATACTACTGTTTATTACTGATAGTATTTAAAATAGAGCACAAAATAAAATAATACTAATAATGAGAGTAAGCAGCGGGATAGTAAACTTGCTGTCCAGAAGATTTGAGTTTCAAATCCGGCTGTGGCAGATAAATTATTTAATCTGTTAGCAGCCACGAATGGATCATGTGGGGTCTACAGACCCCCTTGCATTCTTGGGACTCATCTGGATCATCTATAAAGCGGGTACCCTTATGTGGGGAAATTCCTAGTGGTTGAGCGTGGTCTCGGGCTAATCAACTCCCTGCATAACCGTTGCCCTGAGAATAGTACAGTCTCTACCATTTGCTGAACCCTAGAAAAGAAATATTACACAGATTTGGAATTCACCATCTTCATCTTTTATATACTTAGCTTTCCCTAAGTCAGAACCTAAAATTTCTGCTTTTATGATGTAATAAGTATCTATTTTAAATGTTCAAGTCCTTTGAATAATGCTTTTATTGGTGTTTACTCTCTATAAATATGGAAAAGGATTCTAAAATTTTAAAATTGATGTTTTGAAAAATCTTTTTTTTTTTATCTGAAGAGAAGTTGTAAATTTACTACAAACTATTTTGTATGCCTTCCACATGTGTCTAAAAAACGTATGTCTTCAAAATTTCAAAAATTGACTTTTTCTCAGTTTCGCTAGTTCAATCAAACAATTTTATCTAACACTACACTCTGCCGCCTTATTTCTCATGGCTTAGTGCGGTTCTGAATCTAAAGTTTTGGGAGTATAAAATTGTTTACAAACCTAGCGAAAAAGTCAATTTTTGAAATTTTGGTGTGATTCACTTTTGATCCTGAACGCCTCGTTTAGTATGTTAATATGGACGTACTAGACATATACTACATGTAATAATTTTGATGTGCTGTTTTCATAACACGATCATGTTAATGATGGTCGCGTGGCTGGCAGTTGATAAAAGACGTGTGATTACAACTTCGTCTAGTCACGATCTTATCATCATTCGCTACTTCAAATGGGGGCACAGTAATTGGTCATTTTCGAGGACTCCATGTATGAATGTAGGGATAGGGTAATTATTAGCAATTATTAATTATTTAATTTTGGAGGAGCCTAGCTCAGTGTGGAGAATGCTGAGTCCTGGATTCAAATCCGTCTGTGACAGATAATTTATTTAATTTGCTAACAGCTACGGATGGGGTAGACCCTGCATGCTGCACATCCGGCCACAATACTGTGGAGGCTCGCAGTCGCTGGTAAACCTAGCAGCAGAGAGTGATTTCAACCATATTTCCTCCCTGCTCAACCGTTGTAGAATCAGTGTACTCTGCCATGTAATGAACCCAAGGACTCGTCGTGGGCTGTTGTGCTATAGGCATATCAGATGATTATTTAGTTAATTAATGATCAACTAACAGGATTAATACTCGCAATAGATATTTCCTTATTCCTTTGGATGGGATTCTAAATCTCAATAGTTGATCTTTGGGTACTGTTGCCACAATTTTTAAATGGAAGTAGTGAAAATGTTTCATGGCTAGTCAATAAAGGTGAACAATTTAACTGAAGATTTTTTCAGAAAGGCATTTACGAATTTAAGATGCTTGAATCAATTTTATTAGGTTGTCGGTTGTTGTTTTATTCATTTAACGTCACTTTATGGTACTATGGCTAATCGGACGTTTCTGCAGTGGGAGTCTTAAATTTTTCCTAACCAGATATAATTAGAATAGAGATCGTTATCGTTATCGTGACACATCACAGGATCGTTACCTTCATTTTACGCCCCTTCCGAAGGGTGGCACAACTAAGGAAAAAATCATCGGACCAAATATTGGGCTCAGAACCTGCAACCTTGGGTATAGTCGGTTCTTATGGTAAAATTGCTTAGGTTTACTGAGTACCATTGGTTGTTCTTTATGCGATTTTTAAAAACTGTTTGAGATAAGGAGTCTAGATTGATCAATAACTTGTTGTTGATTGTTAATTCAGTCTTACATATGAGGAAAAATTATATTTTGTAAAAATTTCTAACCGTAACAATCATTCGGGGAACAGGAATTAAAAAAAAAAAATCACGGTTCATTACAAAGAAGCAAATTATGTTTTCTTATATCTGAAATTTACTTGTTACTATGTTCGACTTTGCTTTAACCCCAAATATTGGGATCTCTGGCGGTAGAGCGTGATCTCGGACTAGTCATTTGCTTGTACAACGGTTGTCTTAGAAATATTACGGTCTCTACCATGTACTTAACCAAAGATCCTCCGTAGGTTGTAATGGTACAGGTTTAAAAAAAAAAATTAATTTTATCAGTAAACTAAATTTCAGCTTATCTCTTAACGAATCTTTAATATGTAATTTATTATATATGCACATTATACGCCTATAGCTATTTTTATATTTTATAGGAAAATTAATATAAATAAAAAAAATATATAAATAAAATGTTGCGCTATCGTGGCCTGGGAAATCTATTTAGCGTAAGTTAATTAAACAACGGAGTAGAGCTAAATCAAGCGTTGAGAATTGCCCGTCCAATTTATTGCCACTAATCAGATTGTCACATCAAACGACAATCTATTGTTTGTCAAGCGCTATATTGAGTGATAATGTCTTCTGCGATATTGATGCCTATTAAAAATCTATAGAATTACCGATCAACTTTCAATTTTTTTCTTTTAAGAGGGGATGAGAAAAAAAATGAATTCTTCTAGTCTTTCAGTGTTTGAAGAACTATTTTAGTTATCAGTTCTAATCATGACGTCATTTCGCCTGTCGTTTTTCATATTTGGGTGGCATTGGTGCATTCCATCCCAAGCCATATTTAAACTTGTGTTGTTAAGAAATAAAAAAAGTTTTTTACTCTTTATATTTGTATCCGCTGATAGATGAAGGTAAGGAAATAGGGGACGTAAATTCGGATAAGACTAAGCATAAGGTTAGTAACAGGAAAAGAGGAGATTTTGGGGATATTGTTTTAGGACGGAACAAGTTTGAACATGCCGAGAAATTTAAGTACTTAGAGGGGCTATGGTAACTAGAAAAAAAACGAAATTCATGAGGAAATAAAGGCGCGATTAAACGCAAAAAAAACGTTTGTTATTATATTAATATTACAAAACTCGCGTCCCGAAATCTAAAAATCGGAATTTATAAAACAATAATTCTTCCAACACTTCTTTACGGATGTGAAACGTGGCCGCTAACGCTGAGGAATGAACAACGTCTTAAGGTATTCGAAAGTACCAAGTGTCATGGCCGCAAGTGAAGTTAGATTTTCACATCGCTCTGTACTTGAGACATTAGTTTCATACAATTTCGTTCAAATCATCTCGTCAAACTCTACCAGAACAAAGTGAATAGACTGTACTACAGTTTAGTTTCAACATTAGTGAGGTGAGTGACTAATAAAAATCATAGACCTAAAATAAATTAGTGACCGACTGCTAAAGGCAGCAACGTGGCCTTAATCCTTTAGTAATAGATGGGACTAATACCCTACAGAAAGCAAGATCAAGGTCAAGGCTTGGCTGCTTACCTTCTCCAGGCTACACTCAGTAACGTGAAGTTTTTATTTTTTTTCATTAGTTTAGTTAAATATGTTTATTTCAGTTAATATAATTAAATTAACAATAGTTAATTATAGTTATATTAATAGTTTTTCATTAATCAATGAATGGTTTCAATATGAATGTGGACAACTCGGATAGTGAAATGTCGGAGGAAGAGACTCCGTTTTTTGAAATTAGTGAAACCGACTTACAATACCTTATAAGAAGAACTCTACAAAAACGTCGGAGAAAATCTGCCCCTGGCTCAGCGGGTAACTCCCCAAACAAAAAAACAAACAAAGCGGCTAGTTCAAAAACTTCAGCCACAAATAACAATCTGTCGAAAGAACCACCAAAAACCCGCAGTAAATCTACTGCAGTCAAGCCACCAGTAGCCTCAACCAGCACCAACACTGGGCCCTATGATAATAGTCGTCAAGACAATCGAGAGCGACAAAAATTCGATGACTTGGAACCTCCACCAATATTTATCACGAAAATAAGTGATTTTTATAATTTCGGTAAAGAAATAGCAGATCTGATCGGGCAGCCAAATTTTAGATGCTACTCTCGAGTAAATGATATAAAAATCAACACCATCAATAAAGATTCATATAAAAAACTCATAAATCATCTTACTAGCAAAAACTACGATTTCCACTGCTACCAACTGAAACAAGAGAAATCATATAGGGTAGTTCTAAGAGGGCTTCACTCGACCACGCCTACGGGAGCAATCAAGAGAGATCCAGAAGATACTATCCTAATACTATCCTTACCACGTATGCTGATAATACATGTGTATTATCAGTCAACACCAATCCAGTTATTGTATCCCAAAGCCTCCAATCCCATATCACTGATCTTGAAGAATGGTGTCAAAACTGGTGAATTAAAGTAAATTCTCAAAAATCGAATCAAATCACTTTTACCTTACGTCGTAAACCAATGACCTCCTGCCCTTCAGTATCCTTTAATAATGTCCCACTTATGCCTGTAGAACAGGTCCGATACTTAGGGTTGCATCTTGACAAACGATTAACCTGGACTGAAAAGACAAGAAACCGCTCGACATTTCAGGCTACTTCAACACTTACTAGACAAACGCTCTAACCTCCCAATTAATTACAAAAGACTCATCTACATGACCATCATACGACCTATTTGGACTTGCGGAGTAGAGCTTTGGGGCTCCACTAAGCCATCGAATTCCTCTCGTATCCAATCCCTACAATCCAAAATCCTTCGTAAAATCCCCAACGCTCCTTATTTTGTTAAGAATAAAGTCATCCATAATGACCTTTATGTTCCATTTGTTGCTGATTTGGCACGAACTCGCTATCTATGCTTTCATAACAATCTTCATTTCCTCTCAAACCCTCTAGTTTCAAACCGAGCTTCCTCTTCAATTCCCGGTAATTGCGAAGCTTGCACCCGGTTAATATTATTCAATATTGATTTTTCGTTGTGTCGCAAATATTAAGATGGGCTTGTAAAGTTGTTGGACTGAGTAACGAACGAATTCCTAAAATGTTAATAAGGGCTGTTAGCTGTGCCCCGTGGTAAACGTCCGAGGGGTTGACCGAGAAGTAGGTGGGAAGTTCGTGTGTAAAAGTCCGTGAAGTTTTTCATGAAAGCATTTCTTGTATGGTCGTATATGTTCGTCAATCGTTGTTATTTTTAAGTCAGTATGCAGAGCTTTGTTATTGTCATACCATGATGCTTTTGTGATAAGTATGAGTATTTTTGATTGGAAATTTTGTTGTCGTTTTCTGTGAGTCTGTTTAGTGATGTCGTAAATTGTTAACGCATATATCCAATCTGGTTCATATGATCTTTATCATATAAATCTACAACATCTATACATATTATAAAACAAAGACGTCGGCCGAGTTTGTTCGCGGTAAACTCAATAACTACTGCACGGATTTTCATGCGGTTTTCACCAATAGATAGAGTGATTCGCCAGGAAGGTTTAGGTATATAATTTGTCGAGGTTTTGTGTAATTGGTTGGAATATCGATGGGTTTCACCGAAGACGCTGCTTGCCTAATCCCGTGCAATTATCTAACGTGCAAGATAATAAATACGTATATAAAGAACTGTTTGGTTTTGTTTGTATTTTTATAATTTCCATATAATAAAGTACATTAGCTGAGATGGGAAGAAAGAAAATCAAGACTCCCAAAGAAGCCTAAACAATCACGTGGTCCTTAGTGGCAGTTAGTTGATAAAAAAAACAAAACATTACACAGACAAATTATGTAGGCATAATATGCCTTATTACCCGAGCAAAGATATAAAAGATACAAGATTAAACAATATTAAATATTCTCAATAAATCGATTTAACATTTATGTCATAAATAGTTTAGTTTAAATATACAAAAATGCTATCAGGATTATTTGCTATATGTTATCAGGTAAACGTTCCACTTTATCTGTTACATTAAATTGGCCAATATTTCCTTCTTCATTCTTCTCAGATGAGCATATCGTCCCAATCTCTTTCCTCAATAATTTGTAGTAATTGTTTTGTTGGGTTTTCATTTGCTCTATCATTACGATATTCGGCCATCTTCCTATAGGCATCTTTCCATGCCTTATTACCCGACCAAAGCTGGGGTGGATCGCTAGAACATAATGTAGGTAATGATGGGGAAAGAAAAAATCGTCGAAACAATAGAAAAAATATAAAGAGGAAACCTATTTAGGTGTTAATTGTGTATTTGAATCGGCATTGCTTTGATGCCTGGAACAGTGTTTGGATAATGATGTATGCAAAATAAAGTAATAAGTGGACATTTTGCTCCATAGAAAGTGGAATAGAAACTATACCGACGGATGTGGACGGAAGAAGAAGAGGAGGAAGAGGAAATACTGGTAAAAGAACTCTAAGAAAGATTGAATTTGCCTGATAATCCTTCTCCATTTTGGGGACATTCGCCAATAATTATAATACTTTACATCTACAGTCAGACAGAGATCTTCATAAATAATTTCAATAGACTCAGTTTACTTCAAATCAAAGCATTAACTAGGATTTTTCAAATAACAAGTGAATCGTTGATGAGTGTTCCAACAAAAGAGTTGGAAACGGATCTAAATTAAAATCGAAAGGCTCTCACACCATTTAATTGAACATTCGTCCTTTTCGCTACCGGAACGTGGTTTGATCATCGATTCTCTTTTACAGTGTGATATTGGATTTCTGATTGGAACTGTATTCATTTAAGCTTCCATTTAAAAATTAATTTGAGATTGAACCTGCACAAAAACTACGCAGCTATTTAGTCACAGCGACATTTATACAATTACATTTGAACTGCTGTAATATTTTAAAAATAATTCCATATTGTATAGCCGTTTGAGTTGTCCAGGGATTAAAACATTTTACGATCAAAAGTTCCAAAAAAATACTATATTTTCATTATTTTTGGCTTAGAGCGTGTTAACCTGAAAAACCAATCCTAGAACTTCTTGCTCTTGGTTATTCCTTTGGTTCATACCACCTGGGCCAGAACAATCGTTATCTTGTTAAGAGCACTAAAAACTGATGTCGCGGAGGCTTTTTCCAGTCGCCTCATCAAAGGAGAGAACTATTCTGACCTATGCCGCTTTAGAAGGCTTGTTTGGATTCTTTCAAAGAGAAAATGCTAGGAATGAGCTCAGAGGAAAAAAAACAGTCGGATAAAGTCAATACTCAAATTTTGATAAGTGATTGTGGTGAATTTTATTAAAAGCTTCGAAAAAATATGATAAATACACCGCCGCGTCTTAGTTTTCTATAAGTAAGTAAAAAACAAAGTTTAAGCGCCTAATTTTAAAGGCATAATTTAGTAGTAAACTAGATTTTAAGGATTTATAGGTATGTCTGTTAAATTGTTTTCACAAGTGGTTAGCTAGACTTAACCATGTTGGGTTTGACGTGAACCATTGGTTAACTTTATTTAGACAATTTTTCTCAAAATTGGAACTCATGCGCATATTCATTTAACAAGGCTTAACCAATTAAGGTTTTAAAATCATAAGATTGATAAAAACACACATCGCAATAACTTCGCTTCTGGCCAACCTCTGACTTTGCTACTTATATAGTACAAGGATTACACGATTCTATTACTCAGTACAATAAACTCATTTTGCGCAATTCGCTTTGACAACTCATTCACCAGGGCTGTAGATATATATTCTTTAATTAATTAATTAGGATAAAATAAACGAATTTCGTTATTAGCAACAGAATGATCTAGACTATAGGCCAGGCAGAATGTAGTGTATGTTGTGTAATACCTGCCTCCAACCGCATTACTTTGCAATTGGTGATGGTGACCAATCACAGCTGGGTTGTCTCCAGCCCTCTATCGACCAGCTCCAATCCTGATTGAGCCCGCTGCATTGCATTATGGACGTGAAGGTGATTTCCCAATGGAACCCGCAAGGACATAAACTGTCGCAGGCTCAAAAATATACTGGTCTTTTGCTGACAAAAACTTTTAAAGGATTCGGCAATCTCGACTGATAATAAAAAAGTTTAGCGACATCAAAAGTTTTTGAAGTGTCTTCGATGACAGATTATGACAGAAGACTTTTGAATTTTATTCAGCGGAATAAAATCAGAGATAAAATGTAATGGATTACTTCAAGAAAAAAAAAGTTGTTTTTCTCCATTTAATTCCAATTAGTTAAATACTAAATTGGAGTTTAATGAAATTCATAAATATTCCAACGTTTCGGTTCATTTCTCGGACATTTCCAGCCGGCCCTTGTTCGAATGCCTAAGGTTTTATAAAGTTAAAAATCCTTGGTTATGCCGTCCTTCGAAAGGGACGTTGATGTTTGTTGTTGCTAAGAGGCGGAAAACCTTAGGTTCATCAACGCCTGTGGATTTTGATTTTCATAACTATTTATCTTTAAAAAAAAACATACACACATACGTACACTCACGTATTATCTTTACGAGTAGCTGGCACAGCACAGGCTCGGGACTTCCATATCACGCATACACACATACTAACAAAAAATATATCTATAATAAGGAAATAAAACAATCGGAAAAAAAACAACAAATGCATCTATAGCAGGGACAATGGATGATCAAATATTGGTTATTAATTTACAGTTTGTAATGAATTTCACCACTTTGTCTATTTCAGATTTGCTGTCTCTAAGTGCTTTTCTAACATCGGGTGGTATTTTGAGCCGATTTAGTATTTTTTTATAGGAGTAGCATTCCTCAAATATATGTCTGATACAAAGATTTGTATTACACCTAGGGCATATCGGAGGTGCACCTCTTGTAATGAGATCCCTTGTCCTAATCTAAGGCTAACAATAGCCACCTCCTCATGGCGTTTACAAGGATTAGATGTAGCCCAAGGCTTTACTTCCCTTTTTATATATTTCAATTTACTGGCTGGACATTCATCCCACATTGCCATATTTTATCTATACATCATTTAAGGGGGCGAGCAAGTTCTTCGGCGGTTAGAATAGCTGTGCCTCTACCTGGGAGTTTAGAGCTGCTCGAGCAGCTTTGTCAGCCGTCTCATTCCCGACAATACTCACAAGTTCTGAGGCCCATATGAAGAATATTTTTTTGTTTATGTGAAGCGGAAGGGACGTGCTATGGATGTCCCGAGCCTGTGCTGTGTCAGCTACTCGTAAGATAATTATCCTAGTTTTACTTGAATAGGCAAAATTTAGGACTCCTGCTGTAGCATCATCCATTAGCTATTTTTAGTGCTCCGTATCTTATTAAACTCAATAAATTTTCCTCCCAATTATACATAAACTTTATATATTGTTAGGCCTCGAAATGAAGCTGAATATTATAAAATAATCTCACTTACTAAATTACTTGTAATAATTAATTAAATATAATTATTTTACACTCTAAGGCATGATAGTATTGTTATTCTAAAGGGACATGTCCCAGAATAAATAAAGACATAATAATTATTATTATTATTAAATTGTGGATTATTCTAAGGCTTATTTAGTGTTTGACGGGATACAGTAAAAAGAGGAAAGCCTTACATAGAAGTGTGTTAATAGGTATGTCAGTCCTCAAGTTCACTTATTTTTTAATATTGAAGTGTTTAAGAAACATGATAGGGGGCCATGATAGCTTCTCCATTCACGGGGGGTTGTTTCAGTGAATCCACCCTAAAGCCGGAAGACGTGTTCTATAGGGGAAGTCTTCGAGATTGATATTTACCCTCTTCCTGCTCAAGATGTTTATCCTGAGGGTTGTCGAGGATATGGCGGGGGGTCCCTCTATATTAACCCAACTTGAATAAATATTAGCCAAGAGATTGTTTTTCTTTTTGTTTACCTCGAACTAGACAGCTACTAGTATGGCTTAGATTGCTGAGGTCTTAACCACTTCGCTGCTGTACTTCTAATGAAAAAATACTTTGATCTATTTTGCTCTTATATTCTTACATGTTACAATTTAGTGAAATACAAATGAAGTATGGAAATATTGAAATGTTTAACGTATGCAGGGGAAGGGATAGCTGAGTGTGGAGGATATTGAGTTACTACGCTAAAGTTAGCGTATTACAATCCAAGTGTGTCAGATAAATTGTTTAATCTGCTAAAAGCCGTGGATGGAGACTGTGAGATCTAGATACCCTCCTTGAAGGGTCTGGAGTTCAGTACCAGGTAGAGAATGTACTGTACACGCTCAACCGCCTGGTTTTTCCTCCTAATTATGGATATCCCAAACCCTCTTTGGGATCATCGTACTTTAAAAAGTGGATATCCATGATTGAAAAATCCTGAGGTGATCACGGAATTGCACAACCGTTGGCTAAAAAACAGTAAAATCTCATGTACTGTTGTAGCCAAAACCCTTCGCTCGATGCCGACCTCGACGTATTACTATTATCCATATAAGAACACTCCAGAGTTCTTCAGAGTCGGTTCATAGCTATTCATTTGATACACTTAATGCTTAATACGTTACTTAATCTAATTCAAGTACCTGAGTACATTAGAGGCTCAGTTTAATGTTCCTTCCGAAGGGCGGCCTTTTGAAAAATCCTAGGGCCACCTGCCGGGCTGCTAACCATCAACCTTCCTCATAGTAGGTTTTTAAGCTAACCACCATACCAGAGGTTATCCCAAGTTGTTTTTTTTCGTTTCTTTATTTATACAGGATTTTTTATGTGAATCAATTTTTACTCCAGAGTTTATTTTTATATTTATAT
Source organism: Troilus luridus (assembly GCA_964056705.1). NCBI lineage: Eukaryota > Metazoa > Arthropoda > Insecta > Hemiptera > Pentatomidae > Troilus > Troilus luridus. The sequence goes on along the minus strand of OZ057415.1, from coordinate 69,204,612 downwards.
ATTCAATCTTACGAATCGGATAAGATATAGGCGTATCTTAATCTTCCTAAGCTCTGATTATAATCGTGATTAATGGCCCGCGTCATCTGATTGAAGAATACCTGGATAGCTATCTGATAAGCTAAGGACCGGCAAACTAAGCAGGCGAGAAAAGAGATAGGGTTCTAAAGCAGAGTTGTATTGAGAGCGGCAGGGTTGTATTGGAAGCGAAGAGTTGTATTGAGAGGGTTGTATTGGAAGTAGAACAATCAGGGAGGAGATGGAACAGATTATCTGTTCTATTTTGTTCGATGGGAAAGTAGTAGGGGGGTTAGCAGAAATAAATTGTAACTTGTTTTGGCCTTTATCTTACAGCAGAAACTTATCCAATCCCTTTAAAGCTACAGTTTCCTGCACATCTCTCTCTCTCTCTCTCTCTCTCTCTCCCTCTCTCTCTCTCTTCCCCTCTCTCTCTCTCCGATACGTCTTTAAAGATTCCTTAAATCCCCTTCCTCTGCCCAGAAGTAATCAACGTTTCATTTATCTGTCTTGATTCTTCTTGTTTTCAAGGATTACCCGCAGCATCCCAAACTTCTATCGAATGTTCACTGAACTGAACTCTGTGTTTCACCGATATCTTACAGACCATAGCTTTTTTCCCTCAACCGAGTCATACTTTGCAATTCTAGGAATAATTGAGACGTTCAGGATCAAAAGTGAATAACTACAAAGTTCCTTAAACTCAATATTCATGAGAACTAAGGCGATAAAGTGTCGTGTTGCTTGAATAAGCCTGTACTATTACAACCCGTGAAGGATCTGGTGTTCAGAACATGGTAGGGACAGTACTGTTTCTTGGACGACGGTTGTGGAAGGAGGTAATTTCTCCTAGATTACGCTCAACCGCTAGATTCCCCCTACTTATTTTGGGTTCCCTCTATAGTGGCTGGGTGAGTCCCAGGAGGGTCCTAGTTCCCATAGCTTCCTTCTCTGGCCACTAACAGATCAAATAAAAGTCTTTCCAGTAGCGGGACTTGAACTCAGGACCTTCGGCAGGGCAACTCAGTGCTCCACCTCTAAGCCGTTCCGCCCCCTGCCTGTTGCTTGACTAAATTAATGAAAAATATGAAAAAGTCAATTTTTGAAATTTTGGAGTTATCCGCATTCGATCCTTGGAAGCTTAAATTGAACAATAATGATTATAAGAGCGATGACAGAAAAACAAATAATGAAAATGAACTGGAAGTCCTAGTTAACTAATAATTAATGTAATGATTGAGAACTTACAGTGAAAACTCTCGCAACGGACACATCACGCTTTCAATTTTCCGGTCTGATTTAGCCTATCAAGGTATAGTTATATATAGGGATCTTTAACTAGCTTCTGAAACCGCACAGGCTCAGGGGCACCATTTTACGCCCCCCCCCCCCTAAGAACGCCATAACTAAGGATTTTTTACTCCGTTAAAAAAATTCCACCAACTGCCGGGTCAGTCTTTACATTTAATAGAGAATATTGAGTTTTTCACCTCGGGAAGTTCTCATGAAAAATGAATATATATAGATAATTTATAGCTATTTTTTATTTATTAATTCTAAATAAAAATAGAAAAGTTTTCAATTTTACATAAATACCTCAGTCTTTTATGAATTTGTTTCCTCAAATTTTTTTTTTTAATTTGTTTACATGAATACATGAAAGTTCTTAAGTGAATTATTATGTTCACACTTATACTTCTCAAAGTAAATTAATATTAAACAATTACAAACGAAAACATATAAAAAGAAATATCAGAAAAATAACCAAATGGTTAACCGCAGTGGAGTGGGGGTTGCGGAGCTCTGCAGTATGTAGATTCTCCTTGATTCTTCTCATCTCCGATAGTCAACCTTGTCAGTCCAACGGGTCACCATTCACGATTGGTAATATTGCAACGAAGTGAGAGAAAATAACCTACTTACTTAATAATTACAATTTTTATCAACAAAATATAACATCAAATTGATAAATTTTATCAACGAGAGAAATATCTAAAATCAAATCAAACGGACACTAATTGTAATTGTGTTTCCTGTTATAATTTGTGAATATCTAAAAATATTTTTATTTTAAAATTACGTTATATAATGTCCATTAAACATAATTTTGTTGTATTTATTTTTGATTATTTTAGTAGTCGTTTTTAATTTATTTTATTTGTTTATGCACGTTTTCCTTCATGAAGCATTCATGAATTTAAATTAATTTATTAACAACTATGGATTGACCCTATTTGATCTGCAGTCCTTCCTGTGGCTCTCCCAGCCTCCATAAAGGGGGCACACTTAAGATGTGAAAAAACCCGATGGTGGAGCATGATCTCGGGAAAAATCACTTCTCTGCAAACCGTCCTGGTAAAATAGTCTTTACCATGTACCGAACCTCCTTAAAGGGATTTTTTTTAACGTACGTAACGTTTAATTTTGAATTATAAATTAGGAAAGATCTTTTGACTGATTCACCTGATAAATTTTGTTATTAACGTCATCGTAGTTTTTATACCTGCTTTTGTGTTTTCAGCTATCAGGTCTATGTTAATTATCCAAATACTTAAAATTAATGTTAATAATTTATAATTGCCTATGTTAAATATCCAAATATTTAAAATTTATGTTAATAATTTATAATTGTCTATGTTAAATATTTTTAAAATATTAATTTAGATAGAGTAGGTACCTTAAATAAGATGCCTGAACTAATAGGACTATTTTGATAGAATAGAACATGTATATCTTTATACTCTTTATAATTGTCTATGTTAAATATCTAAATATTTAAAATTTATATTAATTTTATAATTGTCTATGTTAAATATCCAAATATTTAAAATTAATGTTAATAATTTATAATTGCCTATGTTAAATATCCAAATATTTAAAATTTATAATAATAATTTATAATTGTCTATGTTAAATATCCAAATATTTAAAATTTATATTATTAATTTATAATTGTCTATTTTAAATATCCAAATATTTAAAATGTATATTAATAATTTATAATTGTCTATCATGTTTTGGTTTTTGTTTTTCTGCAATTTATCAAATTTTATTTAGATTAGATTCAAAGCTCGGCCTATTATTTAACGTCAGTATGTGACATCTGTACCAAGACCCTGCGTGATCTAACACTACTAAGGCTCACTCTGCATCCATAAAGTGTGTACCCTTAATCGGCGAAAAAATCAGGCGGTTGTTCGTGATCTTCGACAAATCACCAGAGTCCTAGAAACAGTACAGTCTTTACCATTTACTAAACAAAAGAACCTTCATTGGTTGTAATGGTATTATTTTAAATTTTTAGTAAATGAACAATGAATCGGTTAAAAGGGGGTGCTGCTTACTAACTTGAAGGACCCATATACTGCAAAGTAATACCAACCTTGCACAACAGTCACTATTCATAGATACATATCTGCACCCCCGGGGAATAAATGTTTAAGTCGTATTTTGTCCAGAGTGAGTTAATAGTATTTAGGAAAATCATTATTGTAGTTTTTGAATGGAGTTGTTGTATAAGAATAACTCCATTTCAAGCCATTGCCAGACTTATCCCCATATTCACTATGAAAATATCGTCATTCCGCTTCCCTGAAAATAAAATAAATTAAATATTTATTGAAAGAAATTATACAAATGCCATTTGGCACATATTATATTTTTGAGCTCCTTTCGAAAACCTCCACGTTCATTCACGTGGTAGCGTGTCTGGGGAAACCTCTCATTGAAGGCACTCTTTGAGTATTACATCTCAATGTAGTAGATCCCTGGTTTTGTGTAGTTGGCAATCCAACCGAAGACGTGGAAGCTTGAATTTCAGACTAGCGGGGCTGTATATTGTATTAACAATACCGGAAAAGGAAATAAAAGGTTCCGAGATTGATGTTGAAGGGAAACTCCTCTTTCATCGAGCTAAATGACTGCCCTTTGTTGGACAGGAAGAAATAGCCGGCCCAGGTGAAGAACTACCCTCGTCGTCATTAATACACGTCGCCACCTCTAGAGGGCAGGATATTAACCTACCATTACCTCCCCTTCAGGTTATAATAAAGCAACCCCTGCAAGGTTAATGTTACGGCCTCGTAGATCCGGAGACCTATATAGTATTCACAACTGCCTCGTAAACCTTCGGTGAAAGGTCAGATCATAAACTATACCACTTAACTTTATCATTTCTAGCCATAACTCCTCCCAGCGCTGAACATCTGTTTAAAATATTATGCGGGCCGTGTAAGTACCGTGTATAACCATCCTTCAGTTTCTCGGCAATTTATTCAACCGTTCATTTATATAAGGCGTTCAATCAAGGTTGTGGCAAAAGATATTTATTTATTTCCTATAAAATTTCATTAACTCAGAGGTTCATTGTGCTTCAGTATCATACTATCATTATTAGTTCCTTCTTCACCAATAAAGTATTTATTAATAAGATAAAAAAACAACTGCAAAAAACAATACTACGGTTTGATCTGTATATATATATATATATATATATATATATATATATATATATATATATATATATATATATACATATATATATATATATATATATGGATTATGGATATTCTGTAAAATTGTATTAATCTGGAGTATAAGGGATCTTTAGAGTTTATATACAGTACTTTATTTTGATCTAGTCTGGGATCCGAGAATGCTGTACAAACTCCCTAAATTCTTACTTCCTTATTACCAGTTCCTACCTCAGTAATCAATCAATCAACACTGGCTCTACAACTCAGTTCGGGTCTTGGCCGCATCAAGGCGTCACTTCCACTCTTCTCTGTACTGTGCCAAGGTCCTCCAAGCTCTGGATCCAACAATGGTACCTGCATCCTTCTCGACCTCGTCTGCCCATCTTAATCGTGGCCGTCTACGTTTCCTTTTTCCGTCAACGTACCCAAATAGCAGTCTATTATGAGTAGCGTTGTCCTCCATTCTGGCCACATACCCAGCCCTCGAAATCGGATAATTAAATTAAATCCTAACAAATCCCATCAAATTACCTCCACCCTTCGTCGTGAACCTACGCATTCCTGGCCTACTGTATCCTTTAATAATATTCCACTGAACCCTGTCGAACAGATACGTTACCTAGGACTCCATCTGGACAAAGATCTCACTTGGAATCCTCATACAAGACTGAAAAGACAAGAAACTGCTCAACGTTTTCGCTTAATTTAACATTTACTGGACAAACGCTCTAAGCTCAAAATTAATTACAAAAGACTCATTTACATGACAGTTATCAGACCTATTTGGACATACGGAATTGAGCTTTGGGGCTCTACTACACCATCCAATTCATCTCGTATTCAATCCTTACAATCCAAAATCCTTCGTATAATCCTCAATGGTCCTTCTTATGTCACAAACAAACTCATCCATCATGATCTTAATATCCTGATTAACTGATTTGGCCCAAAATAGATACCTATCCTTCCATGACAAGCTCCATACACACTTGAATCCGCTAGTCTCTCAACTTGCTTCCCGTACTATTCCTGATAACCCTCCGAGGCGTCTGAATAGAAGATGGCCTCGAGACCATCTGCTATAGAACTTTATTGGAGTGCTACCGATGGGTAGTTTCTCCACTAGTGTTTTTCATGTCATATTGTACATATTTGCAGATTTACTTGCTGTGATATTATTATAGTTGTAAATATAAATAAATTAAATAAATAAAAAAACTTACAGTACTTTTGAACAAGCATGACTTTTGATTACATGAATGTTTATTTAAAAAAAAAAACTAAACCAGTACAACCATAAAGGTTTTTTGATTCAATAAGTGGTAGGGGAACCCCAGGATGGTCTATTGATCCAGTGAGTATCCATGACTGTTAATTAATTAATTAAATAATTTATCTGCCATAGGACCTTCTAGGTATATAGCTATCCAGACCTTAATATAAATACGAATAATAATAGAAATGTCGTTTTTATAAGAGCATCATTACCTAGTATTAACATTTGTTTAATACCTTCCAAATAATTTTTCTTTTCTAATCTAACTTTCTTTTGATTTAGTCGGATATTTTTCATCTGCCTTATTTTAAAAAACCCTTTACCACTACAACCCACGGAGAGAATGTCGTTGGGTACATGGTAGGGATGTACTGTTTCCAAGCCAACGTTTGTGCAAGGAGTTGGCTAAGATCACACTCAACAGCCTTTCCAACATATTTAATGCTACAAACTTAAAAATGACGCCTGTGCACCAGATCCAACAAACTCGATTAACGGCTGTTAACATTTTTTGTCGGTAACAATACAAGGTAACAATTTGGTTTGGAATAGTCCATTCTCATGTTATTGTGAATGAATTTCATGCCGCTGACAGAGATAAGTGTGTTTAATCTATCGAGATGTTATTGGTCAAGACGATAATATTGATTCTCATCATTTTTCTTTCGGTGCGTTTTATGATAGAAAGAGATTTTTTTCATTGATTTGACCAGACTTTGACCCACGCACACGACCTTCACCCTTGGATACCAAATGAGAGGCCTAGAACCACCACTTAGTGAAGAAACATGCAACAACTCTTTGGTATCGAAATAGATGTTTCAACATGGAAATTATACTTTGACGCTTCTACAAACACGGTACTTTCACTAAGTACGAAGTATTTACTGTTAATTAAGATTCATTCATTCAATTTTATCTATTTTATATTACAAAAAAATATGGCATCTATCTTATTTTTGTGTGCTGTTTATTATTAATTTTATTGTTAATGTTATTCGTTTCTTTTGTGATTTTTGAAGTTTGGTAAGTATGCTGTGCATTTTCTATTTAGTTTTTTATTAGATGTTTTTATCTGGCTTCCTACCGGGGGTATAATAACCTGAATTATGATTCATTTGCATTTGGACATAGGAGGGAGGTGGTGGGATGTTTCCTCTGGTTAGTGTCTTGCTGCATTTTGAGGCGTGGAGGTGCTTTATTTGTTTTGTCTGTTGCAGATATACCATCTGTCCTTAAGATGCCTTAATGGGCGAAACATTTACAGGTATTTCTGTACCGTGTTTTTAGATTAGAGACTTAAGTTTTCTGGGTTGGAATTTTTCCACTAATGTCTTAACAAGTATTTATGTCTTTTTTGAGCTTAAGTTCTTCTCTATTAACTTTTTTTATGCTTTTAGATCTTATACATGTGTTTGTGTAAGTTTATTTTCAGTCATGTGTAGTTTCATCGATAATTTTTTTTTAATTTCAGTTTATTCAATATTTTTTCTATTGTGTTGAAAAGTGTTTTTTTTAAAGTTATTTTTATTAAAGCAGTGGTTCATAAATATTTATGATTGCTATATCCTTAAATTATTAATTAAAATTCAGGGCGCGCTTTTTTTTTTCTTTACCATTATGAAGGATCAAATTAAATTGAAAAATTTATCTTTTTTAAGTAAGTAAGTGTACGTCTAAAACATGTACAACCTATTAGCCCAACAAAGACTACAAACATTGGAAGTGTTGGACAATTGTAAGACTGATAGATGTAATAAACTATAATAATAGACAATTGCAGTAAATAAAATATAAACAGAGATTTGTAACGAGGAGGAAATGTTTTGAAATTGAAATTTTTGTTTGAAATTGAGAAATTGTTAGCTCATTAAGGCTACTGTTTCCTAATCTTTAAGTTTAGTATTCGAGACTGGTTGTGGGAAATAATTAAGTATCAGCCGTGTTTCGAATCTGCGATTTGGAGATCCCCGTGGGGCTCTCCAAGCCTCTAAAAAGTGGGTAACCTTGATTGTGGCGGAAATCGTGACCTCGGGATATTGACCTCCCTTCGCTATTTTCGGCTTAGAAACAGTTCAGGCCTTTCCGTTTCTGAACCCAGGTTATACGGGTTTTATAATTTTATTAATTTTACTTTCACCCACTTTCAAAATTTATTGGTCAATATATCAGTATGTATCTGTAATAAACACGTGTATTCATGTTTGCGGTCCGCTCCTGTTACTATGACAGAACGATTCGTGTTTCCAAGTAGTTTGATTTTGTCTATAATTTGACAGGGGTGTGATAAATCTGTTTTACGACTTATACCACTTTGTATATTACATGAAACAAGTCATTTGATAATATATTCGACTTTAATTTGACTTTTACATATTTTTTATCTTTGTTCAAAGTGTAATTAAAAATAAATAAATATACTATTATGGTTATTTATTACTTATTATGGTTACCATAACAAAAATCACCTTTTTGCAGCTCGGTAGTATTTTTTACAGCTAGTTAAAACCCTATTTTTGGAGCGGAGTTGCTAGAGCACTGGAGTTGCCTGTGTTCAAATCGCGATGCTTGGCGTAGGTTTATTTGATTTGTTAGCAGCCGGAGGTGGGTCCTATGGGATCTAGGACACTTCTACTTTATATAGTCTCACCCAGCCTCTCTACAGTAGGTACCCAAAATAGGGGAAAAATCTGGTGGTTGAGCGTGATTAAGGCAAATCACTTCCCTGCACAACCGTAGTTCTAAAACAGCACAGTCCTTACCACGTACTGAACTTCTGAACCTACGTGGGTTGTTGTGATACAGCTTTTTTTTAATCTTTTGTTATCCTGTCAGTCGGAGAAGGCGTAAAATGGCGATCCCAAGCCAGGTACCTGTTAAAGATCACTATCCTATTAAAATCTGACTAGGCACAATTTAGGACTTCTGCTGTAGCATCGTCCGTTCAGCCATTACATTACCAAGTGATGTTAAATAAACAACCAAACATTAAGGTTTTATGAGTAAACATTTGCTAATAAAACAGTAAATTGCATTCACATCAAAAGTGTATTGATGAGAAAATGGAGAGGAAAATTTTAAGGAACGTAGATGGATTGACGAACGTAGTGGTATATACATTATTTCTTAAAAATAAATGAGATAAATAATTAAAAATAATATGGTTAAGGAAAAGTCTGGAAAGTAATATAGTCAATTTCTAAATTCAAGGAAGGTATTTATGAAGTTAAAAATTATTCCTCATAACAGGATAGGAACAATTTAGGACTCTCAGTGTAGCACTGCCCGATCACAGATAGCAGCATAAAGTGACGTTAAATAAAAATACAATACTTATTTATTTGACAGGTGAGGAAAGTGTCACTTTATTCCACCCGAGTGAATTTTACCACACGAGCCGAAGGCAAGATGTTTTTGGTAAAAGTTGATTTATTGGCCTGTTCAGCCTCTTCTTTTATGAATGGAGGAGTAAATTCTATGATTTCATCACTATCTATTTCCATTTCTTATTTTGTATGTGGTCTGATCACTGTTTTAATGCTAATAGATCTCCAAATTTCTGACGTGTGAAGGTTCTATTACATTTAAGGTTATATTAAATATTTCTATCAAATCGCTTCAAAATAAATAAAATCTATCTTGAATTAAATATAAAATAGTTCTAAAATTATTTATTTTAACATTTTAGGAATATAAAATGAATAATATTATAATACCGCCATTTAACATTACAGAAATAACAACAAAATAACAGAGTGCTTATTGTCAAATTCGATCTAGATGGCTGTTACTTTCCCTCACTAGTGGGGGAAAGTGGGACTTTCCACACCAGTTTTAGTTGAGTAATTGATAGCATTACTCAATGGTTGCAGAAAAAATACATTTTCTATAACCGTTCCGTTTCATACGGTCTACAAATAATAATGACAAGTAATAAGATAATCATGATTTATTTTATGATGGAGAGTTTAGTCATACGTCTTAGGAACACAAAAACGTGCCTAGAAATCGGCATTTTGGAAATACTTGTGGTACTTAACACTATTTTTCATGTTTCCTCTTATAAAGATGTTACGTCTGCGTTTCCTGGATATAAGTTATTTGTTTTCAATGAGAAATCACTACTTCGTTCATTTCTGAAAACAAAATTTCAGATTAAAATTTGTGGATACGTTATTATTTCCTTACGGCGATCCATTCCTAATTAATAACTTTAATTTTCGATTTTTGGTGAAATACTTACCGAAATTCTAGCTAGAGCAGCGGGCTCCCGGAGCGACTAGGAGACCACCTGGATCTATTGATCGAGAGGATGTTGCGTTGCCAGGCGACCAGCAACAGCTGACTAAACAACCTCTTCATTCATATCTCTCCGTTTGTAAACATATATCTCTCATTGATAACTTCGGGGAATGAGTGGGAGTGGAAGGTTGTATGTGTGTTCTCATCCTTAGCAAACATTTTCTTCCATGGCGACAAATTTCACACTATGGCTCGTTTACATATCTCTTTGTTTTTCGAAATAAATAACTCCGAAGAAAACGAATAATTAATTAGTATATCTCTGCCAAATGTATATAACTATCCACTGTTTCGTCTCAAGGTCACAATTAAAACACAATTGGTTAAATTTGTATATTCTCCCTCTAAACTTAGGAATGATCACGTTCCATCAGCACTGTAAATAATTAATTTTCTCTCCCAATGTTGCTTGGAAATTAGATAACAAAGAGAACAACAAAGCACCACTCTAACAACCGAGGCGAATTGAAATTAAAGCAATTTCGTCTTAACCGTGACCCCGAGACAAGATAAGGAAGGAAACCTTATAAAAGGATATTTTTATTGCAAGACAAGTTTCACAAGTATCCTCACAAGTATTATGGGTAACCTTTTGCTGATCAATCAGTAAATTGTATTTATTATTATTATTAGTCGCTAATTAAAGATAGTTCACGTTTGGAGCATCTTGTTCTTCTTATTTCCCCACCTGGTTTTGAATTTTTTGAGGGAATTCAGCTTTTCTTTCATCGCTCCATTTTGTTCCAGTTCTCGGAGCTTTTGTCTCTGGCTTAACATCCCATTTTTTAACTTTAATTATAAAAAAATTTCATGCATTCAATAGTAATTTTTGAATATAAATTGTATTTATATTAAAAGTTTATATGGTTTTATTTAACGATTGTTCAATGGTGATTTTTCGTTCCTAAAAGTTCTCGGTCGTGCTAGTCTCCCTATCGAATTCCCACGCTGCCATGCTCTCCTCCACATCCTACAACCATCTCTTCTCGGGTTGTCCTATTTTCCTTCTTTCTATCAAGCCTTTATCATTTCAGTCGCTTCGTCTCTTTTTTGTTTGGAGCGTGTTGGATTTTGGAAATGGAACAATAACGTTACCAGAAGTCCAGATTTTTTTGATTTTTTTTAGTTTAGAGATCAACTTGTTTACTCCACATAATTCAATTTAGACACCCAACCATCTTACTCCCTCATAAAATTTTTTGCGTGACATCATCGTAGAAGACATCTGCCAAGATACTTATATTCATGGGTTTTAAACTAAAGTTTAAATCAGAAAATTCAGTGAAAAAATTAAATGCTCGTAGAAGAATTGAAAAATAAAACAAAAAATGGAGGTACCTTTAATGAGCGGGAAAACCTGGTGGTTGAGAGTGATTTCGGCCAATATGTACTGCCCTTACCATGTACTGAATACTCTTCAGTAGAGGTAAAGTTAAAATTCTAAAGACATTTTTAGAATTTAAAAAGCCATTTTATCTAATCAAGGTGGAGGTACTAGCTTGCATAGAAAAATAGTATTATAGTACATAGATATATACTTGGACTATGTATACACTAGTTACATAGGTACATGGTATAGGGAGGGAGGCTATTGAACCCCCGGGCTCAGTATAGGATGCTGATGAGGTCAACGTGAACAACAGTCTAAGGGATTCAGCCTAGGGTTGCTGAACCCTAAGGTCTTTTGTTTGTCCCTTCAGCATATAAGCCCATTTATATTCATCAAGTTTTTTTTGTTTTATATTACAAAAAGCACACCAGGAAGCATTCTATAATATTTATTATTAATAATTTTGAAATGTTTATCCCAGTAGTTTTTTTACTTAGTTCAATATCACTTTATGCAGCTATTGTCTATCGGACGAAACTACATTGGGAGTCATACATTTTTTCTATCCAAGTATATAATTAGGATAGGGATCTTAACAGAGTACCTGACACCGGACAGACTGGGGACCCCCTTGTTACTTCGCATCCCTAAGGGTACACCTACATTGGATCCGATGCGATACGATCAGAAGTCAGAAAAAAACCAAATGACTGAAATATATCGAAAGCGCCTACATTGGATCCACTCCGATCCAATCCATTTTTATCCGACCAATCCGACCGATTTAGTCGCTCGCGGAATCAAAATAGTTTATTTATACGGAAGCGCCTACATTGGATCAGGCACGATTTTCACATTTAAAAATCATTAGTTTTCAATCCGATAACCCAGCCGTTACCATGTGTGGCAACTTAACCTTTATTGACAAAATGATTATTAAAAAATATACATTAAAATTTGATAATTAACTACTATATAAATATCCGTCATAAATCAAAATTAAATATTGTCAATTCTCATTAAAATATTATAGTATAAAATAAATAAAATGCTAAACTTCATGAACCATTAAATATAATAGCGAAGGTTATTTTTATGTTGAATAAAATTATATTTATCAGAAATGTCCATGAAAAATATACCTAAATAAAATTTTAAATTGTCCAAAAAATTGGGAACATTAACTTTTGATAAAATTGTCATCTTAATGTTTAATTTATTTGTTAAACATTTAGCAACATTGAGAGGTAAGGGCTTTTCTGATTTTTTATACTCGTTTGCAAAGATGATCAACAAAATAGACAAAGATTACTCATGGAATTAGTTCGAAACGAGCCTCGGTTGTGGGATCAAAGAAATAATAATAATAAACAATAATTTCTATTTTTGTATTTGAAAAACAACTATTTGACTATAAATAAATAATTTAAACAGCAAGGTAAAAATATTGTAATATAGTAAAATTACCTCTTTGTTATTTGCTTCTTTAAATTTATAAAATTAAGATTATTTATTAATTATTTTTAATATATTTATATTTTACTATAATATATATAAAATATAATAAATAAAAGAATGAAATTAATACTATTTTATTCGGAAGGGAGTGACTAGTTTCACTATCGGTTTGAAAAGAATCACGGCGTATCTGATTCAGTGTAGGCACTTCCCTATATTTCAGTTATTTGTTTTTTCAGCCCACCATCATATGTGATAGAATAGGATCGCGTAGCATCGGATCGGATCCAATGTAGCTGAACCCTAAGACGGCATAATTAAGGACTTTTTACACCCTTTAAAATATCCTAAGGCTACTAGCCGATCTGCCAACGCACTATCTTGGGAATAGTACGTTTTTATGCTAACCACTATACCAATTTTGAACCATTTTCACTGTTTATTTCAGCTACAAAGTAAATCAATTGAACCAAAACTTTTACAGAAATAACAATTTGTCAAATTATTGAGTGCTGTTCTCGCCTTCGAGGATGATAGCCCTCTATATTTCGTTTCTTTTTCGTTTATTAGTAAATCTTCTTACAGCATTTTTACACGCCTTTTCTCGCCAATACATGATCCATTTCGTACTAAAATCTTAGGTGTTGATATAAAAGAGTGGATACATTGCCTCCAGTTTAGATTTCAATCCTGACGAGTATGATGTACAAAAATAATATATTTATAAGCTACGTAAACCTTTACTTTAACTTTGCCGCATCCCCTCGACTTTATAATTTATAACAGGTGAATGGCGCTAAAATTAGATTTTTTTTAATACCTGTACCACTACAGCTCAATCAGAGTCTTGGATTCAGCACGTGGATGAGAGCGTGTACTGTTTCTAGGACAAAGGTTACGCAGGTTGGAGATTTGTTCGAGATCACGCTCAACCGCCAGGTTTTCCCTATACTTTAGTTTCCTATTTTATAAAGGCTGGGAAAGCACCCGGAGGGTCTATAGATCTCAACTTAACTATACCCTGGTTTTAAATGATTAAATAAAATCTGTAACGTTGATCTGTAACTCGAGACCTTCGGCACGGCAACTCAGCGCTTTATAACTGAGTCATCCCGCTCCCTTAAAATGACGTTATTAGGTCATTACACTAATAATTCATCAGATTCTGAGGATTGCTATCGTTCGAGGATAATTTACTTAGTATAGAAGAATCCTTGTCATAAAATTTATGGTTTTTGTGAGCCGGGTAGATGACCTAAGATATGGGATCGGTGTTATGATATATTGACAGGAGATAAATAATCAGTAGTGCAGCTGCCCCGAGACCCAATGAGGGATTAGAGATCCAATCTGCTGGGTGATGTCCCTCAATGAGATATATAGCCTATGTGAGCCGTCATCAGGAGGCGGCTCTGAGGGTCTGTTGACAGATTAATGGGAGGGCTATGCCCGTCCGACGTTCTCTGCTTACAATATAATACAGATATGCTGGAATCCGCGATTTTATAGCTCTAGCAGTTATTAATTAATTAATCAGAATAGGCATCAGTTCCGCAACTTTTCATGCGGTTCTTCTTTAATATTTTCGAAAATAATAACAAAATTTTATCACCGGCTGTATATACGTAGTAAGTATTACTGACTGTATTTAGCTAAAATAACTGACTTACATCTACTGTCTAGCTTATGTCATCATCAGTACTTCGCTATGAAGAAACATTCATTCCTTGATGAAATGATTATTGGAAAAGAAACATTTCCCATAATTACACTCTTTTTTTTCATTTAAAACTCACGACTATTTCTATTTTTGAGAATATTGAAATGGAAGCGAATGAAAAGTTACTCCTTGGGACTTAAGTGGAAGTGACAGCCTGCGGAACTGATGCTTCAGAATTTGTGAGTGGTTAACTTACTATTTAATATACTCTATAAGAGAAGTTGTACTTTTTTTAAAATTTACAACTATAAAATACAAATAAAACAAGTAAAGGTTGGTTTAAAGAATATGGATAATTTAAAATGATGACTCATATTAACACCTTATTGACATTCCAACATCTTATTGTTATTAAAAATTTTCAAAAATAAAAACTTTAGTAGGATAGAAGTCGGGAAGGACTTTAGGGACCAATAAAAAAGGAAATTGTGCTGAAGATAACTATGATATCTTTCCTTAAGATAACTCGGTATTTTCTTAAGGGCTCCAATAACTTTCTATTTTTGGATAGTATTTCTATAAATTTCACCGGTTAAGTTACAAGCAGTTAAAATGTAACAACAACCCGGTCGAAGTGTCTCCGGTTTAGTACATGGTAGAGACGATAGAATTTCAAGACATCGGTTGAGCAAAGAGGTGATTTGTGCGAAATCGGACCCCAATTTTACCCATTTAAGGGTGCCCAATTTAAAGAGCTGGGGGTGATCCCAGGAGAGTCTGTAGTTCCTACAGGGTCAACTATGGCTATTGACAGATTAAATAATTTATCTGCCACAGCCGGATTTGAATCAGTAACCTTCACCATGGCAACTCAGCACTCTACACAGTAGTGAGCTACACCTCTCTCTCTGAGCAGTTGAGAACGTTATCCATAAATCATTGCGGATAACAAAGTCATTCGATTTATAATAGCCCTTACAAAGGTTGAGAATACCATCAAAGATGATTGGGTTCACTCAGGCGTATTATTCGGGAAGGGAATAAGGGCTAATAATCCTAGCAAGTAGAAGATCAAAGGGTGTTATCGGCAGGCAGAGAGGCCATCTTGAATGACCGATGCGGCTTCGGTGGTCACTTTGTGATTCCCTTCACTATTCG
The DNA here is from genome assembly GCA_964056705.1 of Troilus luridus. NCBI lineage: Eukaryota > Metazoa > Arthropoda > Insecta > Hemiptera > Pentatomidae > Troilus > Troilus luridus. Next base: position 69,188,935 of record OZ057415.1, on the reverse strand, counting down.
ATTATGCTTCGGCTGTGCCACGTATACAGAATTTAAGAGATCCTATGAAAGGAATATAAAAAAAATCAGCATTGTCTATACTCATTCTTATGGGGGCGTATTATTGTTAATTTCCAATTAATTTTTCTAAATTATTTATTGAAATTTACAAATGTATTATAATGCAGGGAGCGGAGTGGCTCAGTGGTAGAGCACTGAGTTGCTGTGCCGGAAATCCTGGTTCAAATCCCCCTGTAAGGCATGACTTTTATTTAGTCTGTTTGGAGTGGGAGATAGATAGAAATAGATAATCTAGCCACTGGTAGGAGTCACGACTTGTAAATTTGGCAATTTACTACACAAACTCCCTACGCTCCTAATTCATAAAAACTCATGTACATGACTTACAAGACCTAATTTGGACTTATGGAGAAGATATTTGAGGCTCCACTAAGCCATCACATTCCTTTCGTATCCAATCCTTACAATCCACAACCCTTCGTAAAATCCACAACGCTCCTTATTCAGCAACGAATAAGTCATCCATTATGACCTTGATGATCCATGCCATGACGATGCCCGAATAGATATTTCATTTCATGGAAAACTTTATTCCCACTCAAACCCACTAATTTCAAACCTAGAGGTCTCTTCAATTCCCGATATTCCCCCGAGGAGTCTGGAAAGATGATGACCTCGTGACCTTTTAAGTTGCATTTGTTATTTAATTACTACCAGTGGGTAGTATATTTAGTTGCCTTTATGTGATGAAATTCCGTGTGTGACTTGTCCTAGGTCACTTACCGCCTGCGAAGTTTGACGCTTCGCCCGTGGCTGGCGGTAAAACCCGCATTTTTATTATTTAAGTCTTAAATCTAATCTGTCTGATCAGAATAATACACTTTTTAAAAAGAAAAATAGAATATTAAAACATTAACTGAAGTTTTTTTTATATAAAATAAAAGTAACCTATTTTCAATTTCACTTCGATCATATGTTTCAGATAAATTGTTCTAATCTTTTTTTATGCCCAAACCCCCTGAGCTGTTTCTGTCGTGTTTTTTCAATCAGATTTATGTCTGTTTTCATATTTTTTATAATATGGTAATCTGTTTAAAAAAAATAATAAGAATTGAAAATTCCAGAGAAAAAATCGCCTCGGAAAAAGATCGAAATACTAAAATCATGAAATTAAAATAAAGATTTATACATGAACCCTACGCTATCCCAGGATGGTCGGTAGCGGTTTTCTGGTTTTGAATTGTTTAGTGGTGTAATGAGTACTGTTATTAATATGCTCAAGTAATATTGTACCTTCATTAGGCCTTGGGTAGTTACTACTGATCTTCCTCAACCCAGACAAGCAACCCTGATAGCTCTGCCGACGAACAGGATACGAAGAAGACAAATCTGGGAGAAAGGACAGGATAGGGGGAGGATAGAGTGGGTAGGGAAATTGACTCCATCGACGATCCCTTGCCCCGAGGGATCTCTTGTTCCTCTCTTCCATTTGTCACCTGTCCGGGCTCGCACCGGTGTCATTATTGATCTTCTTCCCTGCCGATCTATGATTCCTTCCGCGGAAACCATTAAGGTTTCACCTATATCTCTGTATCAAAGATAGGTTTTTCCTGATTCAAATACAAATGGTATACTGTCAATTTTTGTAATCTTTAGTATGTGTTACAAATATGGATCGGGGAAGCTCAATGGTAGAGCGCCGAGTTGCTATGTTGTAGATCCCCGGTTCGATTCCGGCAGTGACCGATAAATTAGACCCTCCTGTGTTTGATCTAGTATCAACCACCAACTGAATCTTAGGCTACTTAGTATGATTTTAGATATGTATTTCTTTTATTTTCTGATAAAACTCATCTTGATTCATTTATCTTATATAAAGGGTTCAACTTCCATTATAAATACAAAATTATCAATTATAAATACAAAATATCATGTAATTCTTTATATCTAAGGTCGAAAGTGTCGTTTTTAAATCCTATAGAACTTGAAATATATTTTCCTGCAACCATTGAGTTATGCTATCCATTACTCAACTAAAACTGGTGTGGAAACTCCCACTTAGATCGAATTTGACAATAAGCACTCTGTTATTTTAAATGTTAAATGGCGATATTATAACATTATTCATTTTATATTCCTAAAATGTTAAAATAAATAACGTTAGAACTATTTTATATTTAATTCAAGATAGATTTTATTTATTTGGAAGCGATTTTATAGAAATATGTAATATAACCTTAAATGTATTAAAACCTTCACACATCAGAAATTTTGAGTTCTAGCATTAAAACAGTGATCAGACCTCAAACAAAATAAAAAATGGAAATAGATAGTGACAAATTCATAGAATTTACTCCTCCATTCATAAAAGAACAGGCTGAACAGGCAATGAATAAACTTTTACCAAAAAGATCTAAAGTCTGATATGAAGAGAAATATAAATATAAATCAAGATATAATAATATACGTTTATTGTATTTTTGTATGTGTTATCAGAATATTATTTTCTAAATAATAACAAATAATTGTTTCAATGAGTAAACCTTCCTAAAGTTATAATTTGCATGGTTAGTGATAGAAAATTGTAAGAGATAGCGCTAGTGTAGTTTAAACAAATCTAAAGTTTCACCTTTAATTTCTTAATTTTTAAATGGTTGCAGGAAAAATATAATATTAAACACGTGAGAAAAGTGCTTTTAACAACATCGTTTAATTACCACACTCGGGTGTAATAAAGTGGCACTTTTCTCACTTGTCAAATAAATAACTATTTCTGAGATGTTAATTTCTAATTTGTGTGACAAACTTTTTTTTTTAATTTATGTAATTGTTATATATTTTTTTATTACTATTTATATCCTTAAAACTTTTTTCCTGAGAGCTGGATAGCTTAGTGTATTTAGTAAGTTTGAGCTGCTGTGCTGAAGACCCCGAGCTGAAGTCCCGCTATATCAGATAAATTATTTAATTGGTTGACAGCCAGTGGGATCCCCAGACCCTCCTGATAATAATAATAATAAGGCTCAGTGAACCCGAAGACTCGATACCGATATCTAATAGTGACGCAATAGTTGGTGATCTTGAAAGACTGTTTCTAAGAACTTTGCGAAGGGAGGTTACTTGCCAGACATTACAATTAATCGCATGGTATTTTACTTCAATTTAGGTTACCTACTTAATAGAGGTTGGATGAGCCCCACGGGGAACTGTAGATCCCATAGGTTCCAACGTTAGAGGTTAAAAGATTAAATAATTTATTTGCAGCAGCCAGATTTAAACACGGGATCTTCAGCACAGCAACTCCGCTCTCTACACACTGAGCTAACCTGCTTCCCTAATAAAACAAAGTAAATATGTGGGAAAAGTTTGAAACTTTAAAAAATATACTAATATTAGTGACACAGTAGTTGGTGAACTAAGTTGAAAGAGATACCTGAGAGATCCAACAGATACAATTTTAATCCATCTGCTAATAATTTAAATAGTACTATAATAATATAATAGCTATAGCCTTAAACACATCACGTAGGGCTGTAGCAACAGTTTAAGGCTATTGCTATAATATGATTCAAGGTCATCTGGTCTTAAAATCATCCTCAACGTTAAGCCTTCCTGTAGTCATGAAAACCGCTATTAAAAAACAATAAAAATAATATTTATACAGGGTCATTTAGAGGAATCGCATGTTTTTGAAATAATGAGTACTCGGTAGATTTTACATGAATAGTTTATTTATTAACATGAAACTAGTTATTGCATAATGCCATTTACTATGCATTGAAAAAAATATTTAATTAAATAGCTATCAGGATGCAAATTTAAATCCAACCTTCAAATGCGCCTTACCGAACTGTTGCTCATTCTTAAAGCGGCAACGTGCTTGGTAACAGAACGACACGGGCTCCTCAATATTGCCGCCCTCACTCTGTCAATGTTGTCTAGTGTCCGTGCAGTACGAACGGCACCTGGTAATTTGCGTCGAGTTACGTTTCCTGTTGCTCTGAAATGCATGACCCATCTAAGAATAGTGTTGCGATCTGGTACGTTTCCGTGATGGCCGACCTTGAAATGTCGACGAAAGAGACGTTGTGTTCAGATAACAGATTCACCACTTTTAACATAGTTATCGTACTCGAACACAACGTGTTCCACATTCCATTGCGACATGGGACTAAAATGGCAAAGCCTGCTGAAATGAATAATACTGTGCTGGTTTCCCCCCACTCTTCTAGTCGTTGTGTACTGTGTGTGCGTTTCAAAAACATGCGATTCCTCTGCAATAATAATAATTATAATAATAATATAATTAAGTATATATGAGATTGATAAGAAGGAAGGAAATGTTATGGGTATCTGTAGAGAGATCTATGGTGCAATAGAAATAGCGTGATGAATGCCCTCATTGCATGTTACAATACACTTTCTTACAAATTCAATTTAATAAAAAATAAAAACAATGTATAAATAGATAGGTATTTAACTTATAAATCTTAGTGTTTCTATTTTTACATTGATATTTATGTGTTTATTCCATACTTAAGTAACCATTTTGAGTGAGCCCAAAGACTCGATGCCGATACCACCAAGCTCAGCTTAAACATTTCCGTCCACGGACCCCTACCCAAACTGGAATGGATGGAATGGTCGGATTTGTATTTGGGTCCATGTGAACTAAACTACCGGTTTTTAATTTCAATGACTCAAATTATTCAGTGAATTCCCATAAACGTTTTTCGTCAATTCGCGTTCAAATACTAAGTATTCCAATTTTTAGCTGATGCTTCCTACATGTACATTATATATTGTATATTATTTTCGTTATAATGTGCTAATAAATTACACAATGCCAGTACTTGCCTATGTAGTATTGAGTTCTTGAAGTTTGCACCAATGAATATTAAAACACGGCTTAATCGGGTATCCTCCACAACTTTAATATAAGCTTTGTGTATCTTCAAGCAAGTATTTGCAGTAGATGCCTTTACCTGGTCTAATAGAAGTACAGGAAGATCTTAGCATCTGTTTGAGCAAATGCACAGAAAGTAATTATTATCTTATATATAATCATATTAGTGTAGAGTTAATTTTAAAAAATTGTCTACGTATGTGGAAGACACCCAATTTAAATACTACGTTTCAGTTATTATGAACGACAATATCACCAACGGTGCACCCCTATGACAAAAACGACTATAAATATAAATTTTATCTCTTTATACTTTGATTTTATTTTTTATTACATTAAATTTATAAGAATGTATAAATTTATTAATATTTATAAAGCGTAATTTATAATTACGCTTTCAGATTGTCGTGCAATAGGGACATTCATCATCCTATTTTATTTTATATCTCTCTAAAGACGTTTGTTGCTATACTCATAACAGTTCTTACCTTCCTATCTATCTCATTGTACATTCTAAGGTTATTTTTAAAGTAACTGTTTAATCTCGACAGGAAGGGTTAGGGTTGAAGCTGATCTTATGATGAGATGACCTTTAATCATATCACAGTGAGAGCCTTAAAAACAACACGCGGGAGTATTTTCCCAATCTATAGTAGCTTGATTATAATTTTTTCTGTTGGGTCTTCCTATTATCTCTGTCAACTTAGTTCACTTACTATAGTGTCACTACTATTATTATAGTTTTATAATTTATTTTAAAGTTTTTCACATATGATAATTCATCTATTTTATTAGGGGCGCGGGGTAGCTCAGTGTGGAGAGTTCCGAGTTCAAATCCTGCTGTTGCAGATAAATTATTTAAATTTTTAACATCCACGGGTGGATCCTGTGGATGTTTTTGCTTTTGGACACTTATAGAACAATCTTATATTCCTCTGTTTGATAACTATTTGTCTGTTTCTAATGAGAAGTCGCCGAGCAACTGATCCAATATAAAACATTAAATAATATAACATTAAATGTTTTGGAGACATTCACAATGAATAGAAGAGGAATAGTTGATCATGTAGTCAAAAGAGAACGTAGCATATTAAGGAATATTTCAGGCAAAATATGGATTAACGAGCACTTATGTTTGAGATCAAACATGGAAATATGCAGGAATATAGAATCAACAACATCATTTAAAAAGAAAAAGTTGTTTTAAGTGTACATCTTCTATCCATATCTTCGATGGTCGTCTGCCAAAGAAATTCTGGACTTTTACAAAACCTAATGAGATTGAAATGGTTCCAGGAATGTTTTATAGATTTTAAAGAAATTGGTATTTCAGAAAATAAAATGATAAATAAGGATGGATTTCGGACTGAAAGGAGAACTAATGGAAATGATGGACGGACGCTGAAAAACTACAAGGGTCACAAGTTCTTGTCAGAATAACGGAATGAGACAGTATTTGAGGGGATCGGTGGTAGAGCGCTGAGTTGCTGTGGTGAAGATTCTTGGTTCAAATTCCGCTACTGGTAGACTTTTATTTAATCTGTTATCGCCTGGAAATGGATCCTATGGGATCTAGGTCACTCCCTCTTGGGGCTCACCCAGCCTCTATAAAGTGTTTACGCAAAATAAGGGGGGAATTCTGGTGGTTGATCCCGATCTAGGACAAATCTCCCTTCACCACCGTTGTTCAACAAGAACCTTCATGGGTTGTAGTAGTATAGGTTTTTATTTTTTTAAGAGATATGGACAGGACGTCAAGGCTCGTAGAGGAACAATATCTATACCAAGATACTTGTTATTTGCAATTAATTCGAAATCCATATCAGCTTAATACGAATGTAAAAATTACAAAACAACTGTTTTGTATTTATGATTTGACTTCTCCCAAATTTGACCTGACACGTCAAAAATAAATAAAAATTATATTCACTAGACCTGACTTTTTATTATTTATGTGATAACCGAATTTATCAATATAAATATTTTTTTTTTACGTATCTCTATTTTTTTAACACAGAAAGGAATTTAAAATTGTGAATAATGGCAATTATCAATGAGCCGTGTCTACTTTTTTAGTAGATTATTGTACAGAAATTATTTTGAGATACGTTTCCTGACGATATTCTATGTGCTTTCTGTAATGAAATGTTCTACATAGATGCTATGATGTTTAAACTCTTCTGGCTGAGTATATTTGACTTCAGTTTTCCAGAGTTTGCTTTCAGTTCCTACTCCATTCAGCAATTTTGTTGGCATAATGAATGACGGGTTCGGATAAAGGTCACACATATTCACTCCTCACTGTTGAATTTATTCAATTATAACAAAGAGTGCATACTTCCATATTCATTCCATAGTAAAAATTGATCATTTGTTATTTTTAAACCAAAGTATTTAAATTTAAATACGTGATTTACATAAAAGGCCTATAAGGCTGAAAATTCATTATTCGGGGTAGTGATGAACCGTAAATACTTGGAACCCCCATTTTGGACTGGGGCAACCAATCTGGCATAACCAAGAATTTTTAACGCACTTAAAAAAAAAACCTAAGGATAACAGTCGCGCTGTGAACCATTAAGTAAGTTTTTTTTTGCAAAGAAGTTACACAATATGTAAAGAGATTATTGCATGTTAGCTCTTGCATTTAACTTTAGTTGTTAATTTATTTATTCTCTTAAATTGGTCAATACCTTGTAATTTTTCGTTATTTTTATTTATTTTTTTGGTACTTTATATAAACCTTATGGTTTGTATTATGTAGCCTTCTGGACAGATACATATTATGTTTAATTTTTTATTCATGTTTGTAATTCTTAAAGGACTTTTGTCCCAGAATAAAGTTACTTTTATATTCTATTCTATTCTAAGGTGTTATGATAACCACTATACAATATGATTTCTACTTCATGTATAACAATTATCACTAAGTTGAGATAGCAAAGGTATAACCATTTTAGTACAGCAGGAGCTCTAACCCCACTGTAATAATGTTATTATTGGTTGGCGTAAGGATTTCTTTATTTATATTCTTAACATATTTATGTGGTAGCTTTTCAACCGGCGAAACCTTTAAAAATAATTTAACATTTAGTTGAGTATCAATTATCGAATCATATTATGTCAATTATCATAACTAAAATTAACATTCATTAACTAATGAATTGTTCTGACTAATGGATACTCGTCTTACAGCTGATTACGCAAAAAATATTTTTAAGTAAGGACCTACATTTTATTTTATAAGACCCACTTATAAGTAGTACGATAAGGACAAATTGCCGAAAGCCATGATTTTCTGATGATGAAATCCCGTAAAATCTCGGGACCACCATTTTACGTCTCTTCCGTAGAACGGAATAACCAAAGATTCTTAACTCCCATTAAAAATACTGAGACCATCTACCCGGTTACGAATTGGCGTACTTGGTCATGGTTGGACAAGGTTGCAATTCCAAACATTACCCCAATTTTTAATCAGTTTGTGTTGGAAACATTATAATTTAAGGATATCCTCTACACCTCGAGGTATATGATTAATTGGACCTCGAAAACTAATTTAAATAATGAGAAACAAATAATTAAATAGATGCAAATCGTTTAGCAGGACGTGGTTAAGCACGCGCGTTGTTATTCAAATGGAATGAACGAATCAATGATTAGTGGTCACAGTCAGAATTTAAATCAACTCTGTTAAATGATTTATTGAGTTCACTTTCTGATGTTTTGGTTAAGTACACTTAGAAGTTAGTAGTTAAAATTAGTTATTCTGTGTAACTTTATAATACTATATACAGTTACTCCTTTCGTAGGAGACATTTTTCTGAAAAGCTATATGTAAGTTTCGCACTTTAGCATAAAGCAACGCGGTGGTCAACTATTCTAGTAGGTTTGGTTCAGATATTTGTTAGTCCTTGGACTTTCACTACACTCTATATTTCATTATTTATGTTGGTTTAATCCAATAAAAAACTTTTTTTTAAAGCATCTATCAGACTCTATGTATTGAATTATTGGCAGTTCTTACCACAAAAAAGTGAAAGGTTGTTTCATAAACGTAAAAAATAAATTATAATTTATTTTATTTTAGTTGTTACTAATTTTTAAATATATTCATTTGAAAAGAAAAGATATGTCCAGGACCGGGACTCGTCCATAATGAGTCCCGGTCCTGGACATATCTTTTCTTTTCAAATGAATATATGTAAAAAATAAATAATGATGCTAGAGCAGGCAACCAATGACCATTTGATTTCAAGTGGCTCATTTTACTTACGAAAATAAAATATAATATATAAAAATAAATTATAGAACATAGCCATTACTATCGAAGACATTACAATTAGATAAAGCTCATTTATTTATTAAATATAAATTACAAATGAAAACGAGTTAGCTCTCAATAAGAAATTAAAAGAAAAAAAAATGTATAAAGAAGATAACAACAGTATGTATAAGAATAGAATTTGGAACATCACTAGGCTCTCTTACCCGGTGGTCAGAAACTTTTTCTTTTGCAGCCCGGCAGATGATCCTAGGATTTTTTAAAAGTTAATTGTATTGTTATTACAACGTTAATTAATTAATCTTTAACAAGCGCCTGCACTGTGCCAGCTGCTTGTTAAAGATTAAAGGTACTTGTGTATTAGCCGACCTTCAAGAAACCTACCTCCTTATCTCATGTAACCTCTTCACTGGTATCTTTTGAGTTATTTGTGAGTGCGCAATTATTGATTTTTATTTAAATTTCAGTACCGTTTATTAAATTGTGTTTTTGCATTATTCCATTTGTTATTGGCTATTGAAAATACTAACACTTTGGTAATACAAGTTAGCTCCCAATGAGAACATAATGTTGTTATCATCTTTATATATTTTTTCTTTCTTTTAATTTCTTCTAATTCTTTGTACTTTTATTTTATTGCGGTGACTGTCAAACTAACAACTGTCAACTGCTTGTTTGACAGTCACCGCAGACTAGGCATCCTCTATTTGGTTGCCCTGAAGATGGTCTACGTCGTAACGTTGTCACAATTTAAAAATAAGTTCTATTTTTTTTGTGTTATCCAGTATTATCCAGTCAACTATTAGCCACTCAAACTCATTTATTTATGTTTGTATTTTTTTCTTAGTTTTACTAAATGATTGTTTTAATATGAAAATATCTCTGACCTAATCATCTCTTTAAATTCAATATTGATTTATTTTGATACAGGGAAAAGAAACGTTGCCGACCACCGCGGAAGAGAGCGTTGTGGTGTTCCCAATTCTGTTCTTAAACTTACTATTGATATCTTCTTTATACATTTTTTCTTTCTTTTAATTTCTTATTGGGAGCTAACTCGTATCTTAGTGATATTCACCCAATTTTAAGAAGGGAAAACAAGGAATAAGGCAAAAACACAAATTTACAATATTAGTTTTTACAAAATTAACAAGACAAAAACACTAAACAATTTAATAGGAAACAATTTAATAGCGTATTCACAATTGACTCAAATGAGGCGAGTGATAAGAAGAGGGTACACGAGATAATTAGGGTTAACGGAGACCGGCTAATACACAAGTACCTTTAATCTTTAACAAGCACTTGACACAGTGCAGGCGCGGTATCCCCATTTTACGTCTCTTATGAAGTACGACATAGCCAAGGATTATTTTTGAACTCCTAAGACCACCTTCCGGACTACAAAAAAAAGTTTGATGACCAACGTGTAAGATAGCGTAATGGTGTTCCAAATTCTGTTCTTAAACATAATGTTGTTATCTTCTTTATATATTTTTTCTTCCTTTTAATTCATATTGGGAGCGTAATTTATTTTGATTTATTAATTATATTGTAATTCAATTCTACTCTAAAGCATTACAGTACATATTTTATTTTTTGTGTTTGTATTCTGAAAGGACTTGTCTCAGAATAAATAAATACTTTATTAATATCTTTATTTTTCTTAGATTCTAGCGGAGAATGGACCTACCCGGACATAAGTCAAGGGTGAGGCTAGAAAATTTAATTTTAATGTTCATCACTTTTCTTACAATACTAGCAGTTCCGAGCCACATAGCTTTCTGTTCCAGAATCTGAAAATTTAAGTTCAATTATTTTATGCTGCTCACCGTTATTTCCTGAACCAGTCCATTTGAGGATAAGACTAACGGGAAATCTGTTGCTTTATCAAGGTTATATAATTGCTTTAATTCCTCTGCTAGAAATTATTATTATTATTAACGCAGTAGATGTTATAGTGTGTAATTAGTTCCAGCAGTCACATACCGGTTCCCAGCTATTTACATCTCTCTACATACACGTGCACATTTTAGTGTCATCGGGAAAATTTAACCAAACATATTTTTTAAGGTCTCAGAAAAACTTCTGAACAATCGGTAGGAAAGAAAGAATTGTCTAAGACTCCAATAAATGGAAGAATATAGAGCCATGATAGAGGAATGAGGTCAACAGTTGGAGGATGCTACTAAAGGGAGTGCTTATACTCATGAATACAATTATGAACAGTGAGTACCCATTACTCATGAATAGCCGTTCAGGGAGTACTTATGAATAGAAATTACTTATTACTCATGAATAGGAAGGCTATGAAGGACTGGAGGCTGAGTGGCTTCTTTCGGACTAGTTGCATTCAGAATTCCCTTCAGATAAAGCAGATTTTTTATATGTTGGCCTCGTGTGGTATTGGAATACTCTTGTTCACAACATGTATTCAAGTTCAAAGCATAATTGACACGATACGTAAGCATAATATGACAAAGGGAATAAAAAATGATTTTTCTTTTGTTAACTACTGTTTTTAAATTTCTGACTTATTAGATTATATTAATGTTACATTAATGTGTCACCTTAGTGGCCCAAAAACGTATCTACGAGAGAGCTTTGAATTAATTATGACACCATTGTTGATGTTCTATTTTATCGCCAAAAGATCATATGCCTGCGTTGCCTGGATATGATTTCTTTTGTTTCGCTATTTTGTTTTTCCACTCATAAATCACTATTGGATACACTTCTGAAAAATGGCAATTTCGTAGATATGTTTTTCTGTCAATGAGGTAGCGATTTGTTTTTAGTTATTTAGTTTTAGAATGTTTTAAAATTAATGTTTTTTTATCCAATAGAAACAAAATAATCATCAAAATAATTAAAGGAATAAAACAAAGACAACTATAGACGGAATTTTCAGTTGTATTTATGTTTAAAATAATATTTTGGTACTCTTTTGCGAATATTTATGTTTGATTCTTTGATTTTTTGTATGTTAACACACTTTATCATCTCATATACTATGCTAATACTCATACTCATATACTACTGTGTATTTTAATCTATAGTATATAATGGTTGTTTGGTTATCATGGACAGTTTTTTGCTTAAGAATTTTTTTTGAAGATCGTTTATATCTAAATTTAATTTTATTCCAATCATTTTGAATAGATTTATTTCTTATAAAAGTCACTTGGGGTGGTGTTTTGATAAATTTTAGAAAACAATCTATTTAATAATACTATAATATTTAATAATACGATATTAAATCAATGCAATGACGGGTGTTGTTGTTAATAACTATTTATTGTAGTATTTTGCATGGTTATCAACAAACCATTTCGTTATAAAGAGATTTTTCTTTTCTTTTTTTTAAATTGGTTGTGGATTGACCTAAAATAAAATTTATTTTGGGTGGAGTTTTGATAAAATTTTATAAACTGTTAATAATAAAGAGTGTTTCTAAATAGTGAGTCAGTTTTGAGAGGAAAAATATAACCATCTAAGAATTAAGTAGTTAAATAATTCTTATGTATTTTTTGGGTCAAATAAAATGATTTTATTATTTTAATCGTGATATATGTTTCTAAGTAATTATCATTCTTCCATTAAAAAAAAAAAATCCAAAGAATAGTTTAGTAGTACCAAGCGCTAAAACAAATTTTTCAACATTTTTCCTCATTCAGAGGAGCTGCTCAAGAAAGTTGAAGATTTTTTATGGTGTTTATTCTGTTAACAACCGAGAATTAATGGATTTTGGAGACCCTTTTGGGGCTCACCCAGCTTATAAACAATACTCTCTTAATAACGGAATAATACCCTCAATAATGGAATTATTAATACTTCTAATAACGGAAAACCTGGTGATTCAAAATAGCTAAATCACCTTCTTGTACAACCGTTGGCTTGGAAACAGTGCAATCCTTACAATGCACCGAATCCTTTTAGAGCTACATGGATTATAGTGGTTTATTATTTTTTTAACCTCACTCATGGTGATAGCAGTAGTTGAACTAAATATCAATATACCTACTGGTTTTATTCATGCTCTACCTTAAACTAGTTGATGCATTCGTTGTTATGTATAGTGAGTGATTTGTGAACCAAATCCTCTGCCAGTAACGGTGCTTGGTGCCTTCCAGGGCAGCGATAAAGACACTAATGAGCGCTGCCCTACACGGCCCTTACTGACCCTTGACCTTTGAGAGGCGCAGGGACAGGCCGGCTGACCATCAAGGAGGTGTTCCCTTTGCCCTAACATTTAGTTCTCCCACCCTCTTCCTCCCTCTCTATCCCTCCCTCCTTATCCTTTTCTCCTCGGGTCACGAAATACGGAGCTAAATCTTGATCCGAATGCTAATAACCTTCGTGAGCTTATCTAGGATCCACTATCCCGCTGTTATAATTGCTTCCTTCAGGACTACACAACGCACAGTCATGTCCATTATTGTGAAATGCTACTACATATTTTCATAAATTCTGTAACATCCGTAAAATAAAAAAAGAAAATGGATTATGCTTATGAATCATAATTATACGGTCAGCAGAATCCCGGTATTTTTATATTATATTTAAATACATTATTCGAATTTTTTTACGTTATAAATGAAGGAAAATATTTCTAACAACTGAAAAAAAAAAAGAGTTCATTAAATTCTCTTCAATGAACGCATAATAAGCCAAGTAATTAAAATTGTAATCGACAGCATTTAACATTATTTTTTCAGGTAATTGTATAATGATTTTAATTAATAAAACACAACCCGAAAAAAACTCGCTAGGCTCAACTCGGCCCTTTGGAGCAATAATGTGGCGAAAGATACTATTTAAGCTCTCTCACAGGTCCATAATTGAAAGTATATTGCTATACGGAGCCGAGACAAGGACAATGGTCATATCAGAAAAATGAAGCAGGAACGATTGCCCAATTTAATTTTCAATTGGAGTGCTGAAGGGAGGAAACAGCGAGGAAGATCACGCATAAGATGGACAGTAGGAATTGATGAAAGTATGCACGGCCATGGTCTGATGGAGGAAGATACAAAAGATAGAACAAAATGGAAACAAAAATTAAAGGAAATTTTTGGTTGAAGGAAACCTCAATCTGAGGATACCCATAGAAAATCGAATTACAAATGAAAATAATTTACATCAGTACAAAGTATCAAATGTTTTTTGTTTTCGATCAGTAGCGATTGCTTTAGGAATGCTAATTGATATAAAATTCGTATCTCAACCGCCAGATTTTTATCGCTATTTCGGGTTACCCACTTTACAGAAGCTGGGTGACCCCCACGATGGTTCCAGATCCCAAAGGATCCTGGACTGTTAACAAATTAAATAAAACTGGTGGATGAATTTAAATTTACTGCGAGCCTTACTTTGTTGCGAACAATCTTATAATGACTGATTTAGCCCGAATCCGATATCAATCTTTTCACGACTAACTTTATTCCCACTCAAACCTACTAGTTCCAAACCTGGCAACCTCTTCAATTCCTGATAATCCTCTGAGGCATTTGAAAAGAACAGAGGTCTCGTGACTTTTTAAGTTGAACTTCTTATTAGAGTACTACCATTGTGTAGTTTCCCTACTTGCCTTTATCTCGTGCCATTATTTATCTTTCATTATACGTACTTATATGTATCCTACAGTTGTAAATTTCAATAAATAACTTTTAAAACAAATTTACTACGATAGTTCATTACTAAATATAATTGTATTTTGGACATCTGACTTTCCTGTTCGCACTCTAATCTGATCTTACCTTATGTTTCATATTTTTATAAATGAAAATTAAATTCCTGGGTAATCACCTCCATATTAAAATATCTCTTTTTCCTACATTATTAAGTCTACAATATATATTAAAAACGAATGATTCCAACTTATAAAGAACGAGTTGATCCAGAGAGCCCGCAACTAGAAACAGAAGGAACGAATTACCTACATAAATCTAGGATCAGGGCGTTGGGAATGGTTCGACATTTGGAGCCCCCCCCCCCATCAATCCTAAAGATTATTTTTAAAATGTTTTTCTACTAGTACTATAGCTCAATCCGTTGTACCACATTTCTTTAGCATTGCGCAACTTCAGAGTATTTTTCATGTCTTTCTGACCGTAAGTTCAACCGAACAAAGTGGTAGTAAGAAAAACGTTGTTTGAAACTGAAGTCGAATAGTAAGGGAGACAGAATTTGACATTCAGTATGATACTCATTAACACCGATTTATACTTGCTTGAAAGAATAAAATGATTCCCCGTTAACTGGCTCATCGTTAATTTGTTTGTATTCAAAGCTTTAACTGATATTTAATATTAATCTATAGTAATACGCCTGTTTATTCATTTAAAGTATGCTGCTATGGCTAATCGGACGATGCTACCTGGATCTTGGTATCTTACCCAACCAATACCTGACATCATACAGGTTCGGGACCACCATTTTACGTCCCTTCCGAAAAACGGCATAGCTACGGATTTTTTACTCCCTTTACTCTTAAGGCCGATTCTTAAGAGTTCTTTCTTAAATTCTTAAGCCCAAATGCCGGGCACCGAACCCGCGATCTTGGGCATAGTAGTTTGTTATGCTAACCACTAGACCACATATAACCCCAGTTTGTAATATTATCAAATTTATTTAACAGTTAAAAATGAAAGAAAACTCAAAAGGAGACATAAAATAATTATTTTAATGCGATCCTTTAGCACTTCAAACCATGAAAGGTCTTGGGCTCAGTGTGTGGTATACTGTACTGTTTCAAAGGTTGTTCACTGAGGTGATTTATCATAAATTCCGCTCAAGCGCCAGGTTTTTGCCCCAGGGAGCTCTCTAGATCCCTCAGGGTCTATCCATGGCTATTAACAGATTAAATAAGTTATCTGCTATAGCCGGATTTAAACCCGGAACCTTCGCCACAGCTCAGCGCTCAACCACTGAGCTTCCCCATTCCCATTTGATTACAATTGTAAAAATTAACACAAAGCCTTAAGTCTTTAGGATTTATTAGGATTGCCGAAACATTGTTTAATATTATCGAATAAATTCAGTCAATAAGTTCCGAATTTCTAATATCAGTTTTATGATTGATAGCAATGTCTTAATTCAGCGTATCGCACCAAATATACTTCTTTGAATATATATATATATATATATATATATATATATATATATATATATATATATATATGTGTGTGTGTGTGTGTGTGTGTGTGTGTGTGTGTGTGTGTGTATAGTTGAAGTAATTCATTTTTTGTATATTATCTGGATTGTTTATAAAGTATTGTATTAAAGACCGACAACACTGTCAAGTGACAGTTGAGATTATGTTAGCTGTGCACCATGACATCCATGTACTTGTTTAGCCATTGTCTAGTCAGTAAGCGTCGGTTAGTTTTCAGGACTGGATCGTTGTCATTGTGTGAACTGTCTGTTTGTATCTATGTATGCTTATATAGTATACATATCCAATAAATCTGTGCTCGTATCGTCATAACTTGTACTGTTGTTTTGCCTTCACTTTTTCAACTTTTTACTCTATGTTAAAATATATATTATTGCTTAGTTTAGAATTTTCTTTTTCTGTTTTCTTTTTCTGCCATTCAGCTGGTTTTAGTTAAGCTCTCCAGCTGTACGCATGTTACCTTTCTTTGCATTAGTATTTGATTAAACTGCTTTGAGTGAGATTCCTGTTTCTGTTTTATGAGCCTGCTTGGACTGTTAGTATTAGATGTGCTGCATTTGATCTTCATTGACGAGATTTTTTTTTATATTCATATTGGTAAGTTGCTTTCCAGCAGTTTAGATACTTTAAACTTTTTTAGTTTTCTAATTGAGTACAATTAATTACTTTAATTTCAGATAAAGGTAATTATTAAAGGTACATACGGTTTATCAACTCGACTTTTTATTGTTAATTTACATACATATTCTAAAGAGCAACTGCTGATATATCCGAAGAAATTTTAGACTACTTTTTTTTTTATTTGATAAGAATACCGTTATAAAAACTGATATAAATCCTTAAGACAGTTTGATAAGTTTTTTTTTTTAAATACTAGTCTTACTCATGAGAGGCACTGGGTTCAGTACGTCTTAGGGACCGTTCTTTTGGAAACGGTTGTTCAAATGCAACGGAGAAGTTTTCCCAATATAACATTATGTTTTCCCCCAAATTAAGAGCATTCTTTTTAGAGGGTGGGTAAACCTCTAGAGGCTGTCAAGGTCCCACAATAGATTGATAATTTTTCTAGTTTAGTAAAGCAATTTTTCGGTTCCAAAACTTCATGTTCAGAACTGGACTAAAGCCATGATAAATAAGGCGGAAAACTATCGTTTTAAACAAAATGTCTTGATTGAACTAGCCATAAATGCGAAAAAGCCAATTTGTGAAAATTGTGTATTATTCACTTTTGATCTTGAACTCCTCTCATAAAGATTTGGAACCCAGCACCCTATTTACTCAGCTAACCCGATTTACTTTTATTTCAGAAAAGAGAAATCAAACAAGTATTGCTTAACCAGGCCATAGTATGCTAACAGCTACAGTCGGCACTCTTCAACATTTGGACTGATGTTTAGAACTATAAATCAGACCCGTTTATGACTTGCCTAAATGGCTTGAATTAGCGAATACTCGCCTGATCTTTGACAAATGTCATATAGTTTATACCTTCTGACATTTACACCTCGAGAAAGTTCACTTCTCCAATTAGCCTCATAGAATTCTAAAGATCACGCCATTTCCATCTCCATTCAGGTTTAGCTTCGTTACACTTCATTCATAATTTATAAACCTTATAGTAAATAACTCTGTAATTTTATCTGTAATTTCACTAAACTTAATAGTTTTTTTTTGTTTTTATAATAATTGATTAAAGTTTCAAAATTCTCATCAATTGAAGTGATTTTTCGTAGAATTCTAGAAAAAATTCTTTGGTTTGCATTACTTCGGAAGGGACGTAAAATAGGGGCAAAATTTAGTAATCTCACTGTAGCTTCGTCTGAACAGCATAAAGTGAGATTAACTGAATAAACAAACAACTCTTATTAACGTCATATAAAACTTCTGTGGCAGCGGTTACTGTTACCCAAATATATGTATGTATTATTTATTTACGAACAATTATTATGTCAATATTCAATGTAGTATTATTTTAGATTTAATTTAATTTTCATTTGATTACAAAAATGACAAACTATTCTTAATAAAAATTGCAATCATTATTTTCCCTCTAACCCCTTAGTTAGCGTTAAAGCAGACAAACCTGACAGAAATGAATTTGAATGATAATCCCTGTAAAAAGGGTTTCCTGCAATGGGGAGGCTTAGAGCAAGGTTTCAGCTGATCCCTCATTTTTCATATTTTAACTGCTAATATTTTACTATTATGAATATTTACGAAGAATTCAAGACTACTCAGATTAATATTAAAATAATAGTATAATTAAATAGCAATTTATTTTTCAATATGAAATTTTGAAATAAGGAGGAAATGGTGAGATAGACTATCAATAAATCCATTCATCCTAGATGATAATTTTGTAATTTTTCATTACTAAAACATGTGAATTTGGATATTATTCATACAAAAATACTAAAATCGTCATTAAAAAATGCAGTGGTGGGGATAGGAGGATGAAAATTCGTTTATTTTTCAAATAAAAGAAAATACAAAAAAAACATCTTTGTCAAAAGAATAGAAATTTTTTTCTGGATAGTGGCACCCTAATCACCTATGAAATATACTTTACGGCCTACCAAATATACACAACAAATTTCATAAAAATTGGTCGACCCGTTTCGGAAATCAACCACGAACAGCTCGTGACACTAGATTTTTATGTATCAGATTTCCGTCTACTCTTCGTAATTTCGGTAAATTCGGATTCAGTTTACTTTTCGTTCTTGAGATCCAGTCTTTTTTTTAAACAGTAAGAAAAGTACATTCCTATTAATATATGAATAGGTATAATATAATAGGTACAGGTATTTTGGATGGTTTAATTGATTATACGTTAGGTCCCTATTTGCCATGCATAACATATGCCGTAGATACATTGTATGCCCAGGGCACACAATATAATACAGTATTCAACCATAAGCTCATCTATATCCAACCACGTTCGCCATCTGCCGGGGCCTGATCTGTTTTCAATTGAGCTTGCCTCGGAACCCCGGATATCCAATACACTACCCTTGAGTATCAATTTCGGATTTAGTTTATAATCAATTATCTTTCTTCATCCTGATTTTTCGCATTGCTCCGAATTTCACTTCCTTCTAACATGTGAGCTTATAAAACTTACAGCTTTTCCAATTATTCACTCACTTCTTTAGTCCAGTGAAGCGGCTCTCCGTCTTTTGTCTAAGCTGCACCCATGATTTTTTTATAGAAATCTTTTATCCAGGAGATTATAGTTCATCATATTCGCTGGCAAAGTAACATTCTGCTTTTACGACATTTAATAATGATTTATTTTGGTCTTTCAGGAAATCCACTTCTTGTTGTAGATATTCATTGTTAATCCAGCGAGAGTCAATCTGGTTCAAGGACAGTTATAAATCTGTCTAGATTCATTGATTGTCAAGACCTCATATTTCTTTCCTCAAAACAGATCGTTAGTTTCCCTGGAACGATCCTTCGTGCGGCTATTGACAACTGGAAAATCACATTCTTCCTGATACATTACATCGGGTAGGATCATTTCTCCCACGCTCGGTATATATGTAAATATATTTATGTGTAGTTGTATTTATTGTATGTACAACGGATTTTACGAATTTTATCTCTGTGGATAGAGAACATACTTTGTTCAAAAGTGCTTATTAAATTGATCTCATAATAGAAATAGATATTAATAATTGAAAAACATTTTTTTTACAAAACTCTTTCACATAAAAATGTCTATCACACACATGGAGGTTTATTAAATGCTCTGTAAAATAGTTTGTTTCGATCAACTCCAAAATAAATATTAAAATCGTTATGTTTTAACGTTTGTATTATGTTATATTGAAAATGTCTTTCATCTAATTACGTAAAAACTTTATTTCGGATAAATCGATCCTCATGTACAATTGACAGAAATGTGTAATATAAATAATGTCGTTCACGATACTCCTCTTTTCTTAGACCTACCAGCAAAGATGGAGGATGTGAGAAAAAGTAATTTTAGTGGATTTATACACTCTCTATTAGAAAATTACTTGAAATATTTTTCCTACACGAAAACCATTATGACCTATAATATTTTTAAGAGATCGAAATTTAATTAAAATAATAAAAGTAAATGACATTTTACAACTTTAGAAAGGATTATTTATGGCTTTGTGACCTTAAGCTGCAATGGAATTTCTGAATAAATTCCTGAATCAGATGTTATTTTTAAAAAAAAAACGTTGGACTATTTTGAATATTGTTATTCTGTTTTGAATATAATATAGTAGAACATGAAGTATCAGGAAAAAGGAAGCATTGTATGATGATTAATAAAATATATATTTACAAAGCTTTAATATTTGAAAATTGAGATAAGCTGTCTTGACTGAGCGACTTTCACTTACAAATTAAATCGTTTTTACACAACACTGTTCTGCAAAAAAAAACTTTTCTCCCCTCCCTTGAACATATTGCCTGTTTCTCATGTTTTCAGGTGTGCTGAGTCCGAATCCGAAATCAGAAAAATTCTATCACCCTCTGATTTTGAGAGAAAAGAGGTGAAACTTGGAAAAAATGAAAAATTGTGTTTGAAAATTATTGTCTTTATTATAACAGATTTTTTTCTTTTTCAACGATAAAATATAATTAATTGAATCCTGCATGCTATCAGGTATAACACTAGATATGACACAACTCAAAAAATATACACACATCGTCAATGAGTAGTTTTTTTTCTTTTGTACTCTTCCTCCTCTGTCTCCCGCTGCAGTGTCCAGCAGTAATCCGCCAGCATCTTCTCATTCCATTTGCCAGAATATCTTTTTTCCATTCTGGATATGTCTTGGTGGAATCGTTCTCCATGTTCGTCCGAAACTGCACCCAAATTTGGGGCAAAAAAGTCTAGGTGACTATGCAGGAAATGTATTTTTAAGGACATATTGCATCCCAATGTTTTATATGAAGTAAGCAGTTCTTGGGCTATTTTTCGGTAGTCTCTAGATTTTTTGTTTCCCAAAAACTTAGCACATACCTCTCGAAAAGCAATCCAAGCCTTTTTCTCAGTAGTATTTAACTTTGCTTCAAAATTGAGGTCCTTGAGTAGATTTCGAATTTGGGGTCCTACGAAAATTCCCTCCTTTATCTTAGCATCGCTGAGATGCGGAAATTTTTGTTTTAAGTACATGAAACCTTCTCCTTCCTTGTCCATTGTTTTTACGAAGTTTTTCATTAGCCCCAATTTTATGTGGAGTGGGGGTAAAATTATTTGGTTTTTGTCCACTAATGGAGGATTGGCAATGTTTTTTTCACCTACTTTTTCCTTACGCGCTGGCCATTTTTTTACGACATAATGGTCACCTCTTTTTCTGCTGTCCCACTCGCACAAAAAACAACAAAATTTAGTGTAACCTCCTTGGAGTCCTGTAAGCATGGCTACCACTTTAAGATCTGCACAAATGCGCCATTTGTTCTCATGGTACTTGATTTTTTGTAGAAGTATCTTCATGTTGTCATAGGTTTCTTTCATGTGGACCGAATGAGCTACTGGGATAGATGGATTTTTGTTTCCATTATGAAGGAGTACTCCTTTTAAACTAAACTTGGAGCTGTCAATGAATAGTCTCCATTCCTCAGGATTGGTTGGCAGATCAAGTTTCTGGAGCAAATGAAATACATCATTGCAAAATACAAGATTTTCTTCCATCGAGAAAAAGCATAGAACTCCTGATTCCCGTTTTCTGAAGAAAGAAATATTCACGCCTCCTTCCAAGAGATTCCATTGTTGCAACCTTGACCCAAGCAGCTGAGCTTTTGATTTTGGGAGATCTAAATCACGAACAAGATCATTCAATCGGCTCTGATTTATGAGCTGTGGCTGAGTTTCAGAGGGGCTGGACGAACTTGAAATTTCTTCTTGTTGACTGGTTCCAGGTTGAGGTGAAACGCTTTCAGAATCGCTGCACTCCTCAGAACTAAGACGGAACTTACTCGGATTTGGTGGGATGGGCATGGAGGCATCATGTGGAGCTGGTCTCATGGCAGAGGGGATGTTGGGATAAACAATTTTCTTTTTGCTCTTGAACGAGAAACCTTTGATTGTGGTCATGCAAAAATAGCAATCGGTCACGTAATTTGTAGGTTCTCGCCATATCATGGGAACTGCAAATGGCATTGACTTATGTGTCCCATTTAGCCAACCACTCAGAGAACGTGAGCATGAACTACAGCATATTTTAGGAGCCCATGATTTGTCCTGATCACTTACTTTACATCCAAAGTATAACTCCAAAGTATGCCTTCTTCACCAGCGGAGTCAGAGGTTTCTGAGTGGACTTGAATGGGACTTCAACACAAACATAGCAAAAGGAATCAGGCTTATTTATACACTGTCGTGACATTACAGAGAAAAAGTGAACTGTTCCAAAAACAATGATAACACAACTGAATATCCAACTAAGTGAGTTTAGCGAAAGCCTCGAGAGTACTGATCAAATCCTAGAAGAAAATAGTGACAAGATAGGGGCTGAGTGGGAGGGGGGGGGAGTTGGGGTATTGAGGGTGAAAGGGGGCAGGTAAGGATTTGAATGAAAAGGGTACCACCATAAAAGATAAAGGAGGGTCATTCCCCTAAAGATCCAGGTAGAGACCAAATCCCTGCCTCAAGCTCAAAAACTGAAAAAACACTTTTAGCCATATTTCTTTAACCACTTGTAATATCCCCATCAAATTTTTTTCGTTCAAATATACTTCATTGCGCTCAAAATCAACGGGCTTTTGAATTTTTTTCACTATGTTTTGATGCCGAAAAAAAATTCGTCAAATCCACAAAAAACTCACCTTTTTGGATAAATAACTAGAAATTCTCAGAAAACTGTGCGTGATAGACAAAATCTGACTTCAAATTCGTGTTCAGCACATCTGATAACAGTAAGAAAGCATGTTTTGGTTTGAAGGAGGATTTTCGTGCAGAACAGTGTAATTAATGTATTCCAACTGTGGTTGGTACAATTAGGCTTTTATCTTCAATAATTATTAGTTGACCTTATAAATATGATGGGGATTGAAATGGTTGGTGTGGAGGTTAAAAATAAAACTGCAATAATTGCTCACTAATTAGGTTTTAAGTTTGATTACTTATATAGCAATTAAAGTGTATATTATCACTATTATGAATAGATATTAAGCATTTGCATAACATTACCAATAACGTTCGCAAGGTTATCAGCATACAGATTAAGAAATATAAATTCGTAAAGTATGTATTTATATTTATTTTATTTTATTTGTTATTGATTGTATTAATTTTCAAATAAAAATATTTAATTTGTATGTACTTGTTTGTTTAAATATTTGAACAATAAGGTACTATAGACGGTGTCTTCAATTTTGTTATCCAGGTATAAATAGGATGGGGATCTTCAACAAGTACCTGACTTTTTGTTGACCTGAAGCACAGGCTCTGGATTGCCATTTTACATCCTCTCCGAAGGACGCCATAACCTAGGATTTTTCAATCCATTAAAAAAGAACTTTGAAAATTAGAATGAGAAGATTGTAGGCGATACAACTATTGTCTGATAATTAATATTGTGTAATAATTAATACTGTCAAAACCCGTAATGCCGTAAGACAAGGAAGGGTGTTTAAATATATAAATAAATACTCCATTAATTTATCTTATTGGGAATAGTAGGTTGTTATTTTAACTACTACATCACAGATGACCCGTGTATATACTTTATAAATAATAGTAAATTATTCTGTTCTTATAGTATAGTATAACCATAACGAACTACTATAACTAATAAATCTAACGGTTACTTTTTAATGAGATCATCTCATACATTTTAACAGATCAAAAAAGTAGTACTTGAGCTTGAACTGCTACAACCGTTGAATAATTTAGCATTAATCTAAGCTCCACATTCTACAGAACTCCTTTATTTTAAAAACAATTTATCGAAAGTTACCGTCTAGACTAGAATTTAAATTGCCATGTACTCGTATTGGTTTGGTTTTTAAGTACTACCTTGAGATAAGGTTTAATCCAATACTAAGGGAGTTTTTGAACTAAAGGAGTAATTTATTGAAGATTCGAGTTTTCGCCTTCATGTGACCACAAACGAGCAGAGTAGAAAAAAGAAATATTCGTTAAATTCACGTTTATAAAGGTCGCGGATTCGAAACCGGCAGAGAAATTTTTTTTTTGAAAAGTTAAATTTATTTAATAAATTATTTAACCGCCAAAGATCTACCCTATGGGATCTTCAGACCCTCCTGGGGCTCGTCCAGCCTCTATAAAATGGATACCTTTAATTACGGAAAAGCCTGGTGTCATCTTGGACAAATCATTTCCCTACACAACCGTTATTTTAGAATTAGCACGGCCTGGAATATGTACTAAACCCAATACTCGTCACGGAATGTAGTGGTCGAGATATATCCTTTTCGTTTGCAATATTTTTTTTAATGACTATCTATTTATAATCAACTAATATGTTTTTTAAAACGTGAACATTAATTTATTGTTTTGGTTTATGCAAAACCAATGTTTCGGCCGAAATAATTTATCACAGGGAAAGTGAAGAAAAAAATCCCTTTGTTTTCCTTCGTTGTGCAAGGAAACTTCTGACGTTTTGATTGACTAATGATTGAAGCGTTAACAAACACCTCCCCCATTTTCTCAGATTCTACCAAATATATTGACAACTTAATGTGTGAAATCTTCGTCAAGTGTCAACTTTGAGATATGAAAATATATGATAGTTCTGCTACTAAAACTATTATTTTCTCTACAGTGAATCTATATTTTGAATAGTGTATAGTTGAAAGTTTCCATTATCACTCGGATATATTCAATTATTCCGATATCAATCTAATCGGAATGCATAGCAACGTTAAGAGCGAAATGAAATTGAAAGGATTAGGACATTACAATCACGTGCAACGCGTCGTTTTCAAACTACTTTCAGTGTCACGAGCGGCTTCCAGTTACGATGTTTCAATTGACTACAATTCCTACCGATGCATTGCTATTGGATCTACGAACTCAGTTTGCCCACATTGGAAGGCATTGAAATACAAAAATGAAGGAAATGGATGGTGTTGCGCAGATGCCAGGTGTGCCTTGGTTTCACCACTTGTGTAAAAAAAAACTTTTCTGTTTAATTTGTAGATACAAGGCCAAATATATCATATAGCAAGTGACTGATGGCGACTATAAATTCCTGCAAATTTATTTCATGGGCAATACAACAGAAGAAATTGATAACAGTTCAGTGAGAAGGTCATATTTTAGAACAATTACATACTTTGTTTCATCAACACAATCAATTGATACATTGCTTAAAACTGCGCTGGGTCTTATGTCATCTGGTAATCATAAAATTGTAATCAGAGCTGATACAACTCCTGTAGGAGAACATGCGAGATATTTCAACGCACCAACAATCGATTATAATGGTTGGAGAAATTTTGAAAGCCCTTTGTTTTAGGGAATTAAGGCAGAAGGTCTGCCGGGACAGCTTGTATCTATGTAAAAATGATAAAAGTAAAAGAAAATATTTCTTTCAAACTCAATTAATCAATATATCAAATATATCTGATTCAAATTCCTTATTCCTTCTTTACGCAATAATCTATTACAAAAATTACTTCTTCATTTGGATCGCTAAGTGCAAAATCATAGTTGTTTTCTTCACATTTTGCTGATTTTACTTTTTAACTCCTCTTTGCAAAATCATTGTTCTTACAAGGAATTCACATTTTACTTATATAAGCTTTTACACGAAGTCTATGCTGTTCACAGATTCAATGTAAATCCAAATTCCACTTACCAAGAGAGGATCTGAATTATCGGACCGATCCGTCAGTTTTAAACAATACCAATTATAAGGTTTTTTTTGTTTACCTTAATAGATTCTTAGATTCAGATTATGTTCTATACCAATGCTCAAAACAAGGCTTGAAAAATGGCAGGATTTACGGACTTCATTACATCCTTAAGTACTTAATTAAGGGTAGGATTTACGGAAGAGTCCCTCCTTGGACTTACCAGCCTTGATAAAAGTAACCTTGATTTGAGAGAGGGTTTAGGCTTGCTGGTTGAACCCGATTGCTCACCACACTACCTTCTTGTATAACCATTGATTATGTGCAACTATTTACTTCCTCATCTGCTACTGAATCCAAAGTAAATCCATTAGTTCTTGAAGTGAAGGTTGTTTTGAAAGATACTCACATATCAATAGAGAAACTCGGATATGGGCAACAAATGTTTTGGCAAATAGAATAATAATGTGCAAGAGACTTGGCCTGATATCGGGTTGACACGCAGGCTGCTCCGGGCTAGGCAATAGATCACAGGAGGCCCTGATCAATTATTCATAAGAGCAATCCGTGCTGCCGTTGCGATCCCTCCTCGGCAGATTGCCGCTCCTCCTGGGAGGTCCTGCCTATTAATGGCCTCCTCCTTAGTAGTCTTAGTAGTTCCAGGAAGGGAGGGAGGAACTGCGGTGGTCGAGCCGCCAATAAATCGTCATCAAGGAGCTTGTATCCCTCCTCTGATTGGATTATTTAATTATTTTCTGATATTTATATTAACTGTAAGGCATTAATTAGTTGCATTCGCAATCATATACCCTAAGTCGGGAATAATCGAATACACACATGGTTTGAGGGTATTTCTCGTAACCTTAGTTTAATTCTTCAGCACAATAGGTCGTTTCACATGAAATGTGCTTTTTCAAAGGAATGATTTTTTGAAAATGGACAGAACGGGGTAATCCTTCTATCTGCATTTCAGCTTATCGAAGTGGTATTTTTTTTATAACAAAAGGACCAAAAGTTCGAAATTTAGCGTTCAATTCATTGCGGGGCGTAAAAACCTTTACTCATTTCCATAAACAATATATTGAATTTAATTTGAAAATATTCTAAAAATCGGATACTTATAAATTGAGCTATAAATATTAACCATCACAAAGCCTTGAATTTTTCAGTATTTTCCCCCTCGAACCGTGGGTATTTTTTGTAATCTTAATTTAATGCTTTAAACGTAACGTGTCGTTTCATACGAAATATCCGGATTCAAAGGAATTATTCAATTAAAATAACTTTATTAATTCAAAATATTTAATAAGCTACAAGAAAGAACCTTAGATTTAATAACCCGGAACTCAAAAATGCTATAAGGCTTTGAAATCATCAATATTTCCATCTCAAGAACAAATAGGCGATTTTTAGTATATTTCCAATTTTATTTCGATATATTGTTTATAAGGGAGCGGAGTGGCTTAGTGGTAGAGCGCTGAGTTGACATGCCCAAGGTCCTGGCTGTCAATTCCGCTTGCTGGTAGACTTTTATTTAATCTGTTAACGGCTGGAGATGGATCCTTTTGAATCTTGGACCCTCTTGAGGCTCCCAAAGGTCTATAAAGTGGGTACCTAAAATAAGGGGGGAAATCTGACGGTTAAGCGTGATCTAGGACAAATCACCTCCCTGCAGAACCGTCGTCCAAGTACATTACAGCTTCTACCATGTGCTGATTCCCAGGCCCTTCATGGGTTGTATTGGTACACGTTTGTCGAAATGAGTAAATGTGTTTACGCCCCTAAATTTGAAATTTTGTGAACTCTCATATAAAAATAAACGACTTCTGCTGAATTGGATTCATACGGATTACCACTATTAAGTGCATTTTTAAAACAAAAATTTTCTAACCATTCGCAATTTATCAGAAGCCGAAGGTAGTGGAAAGCGTGGTCAGTAGTATGTAAACACATTATTAAAAGGAAATTCTTCTTTGAAAAGTTGAAACGTTAAGGCCTATGTTTTAGTCCATCACATTGGCAAAATGAACTAATAGCCAACGCCTTTGATAGATGTTATCAAATTGTGCCACAAATAGTAATGACCTCTAAATAAAACACCTCAAAAACTGAACTTTTAAATTAATTTTGCTCTAAATTTTTTTTTTAAATATTAAAAACATTTTAAGTTTGAAATTTGTATCTTAATATTTGTAGTTTATGTATTTATGATTTTCATATTGAAAATTACTAAAGTGAATTCCATGGATATGAATACAATTTTTTTTTTTTTTAACAGAAAGTATAAAACCATAGGCGGTATAAACTACCATGCTGTGGTTGCTAATGTTGTAATTAAAATTAAAAAGAAACCACTGTAAATAATTTAATAATAAAGAGCATTTTATATCTATATCTATCTAAACCATAGGAAAAACGAACAGTAAACAAAATGGTAAATCATATCAATGATGTCAACATTTTTATTTTTTAGTACTGAGCTGCCATGCCGGAAGTCCTGGTTCAATTCCCGCTGCAGGCCATGATTTTTATTTAGTCTGTTTGCAGCGGGAGATGGATCATATAGGATCTAGGACCCTCCTGGGGCCCACCCAGCCTCTATAAAATATTATTAAAACAGGGTACCCAAAATAAGGGGGAAAAATCTGGCGGTCGAGCGTGACCTAGGACAAGTCACCTCCTTCTCCAGTCGTCACCATCTTCTCCTTCTCGACAAGTCACCATGTACTGAACCCCAGACCCTTCATGGATTGTAGTGGTATAGGTTTTTGTTTTTTTTTAATTATAATCTTTTTAATGGTGTATCTTTTATTAGTATGCCATAAAACGTCAGTGCGGTTGACCCCTAACATACAATTTCATACATCGGTCATTAGAAGATCTTGCCATAATGCTATTAGTCTTCTTACCCACACTAATGTAATTAATTATAATTACAGTCCGCTTAACGAAAATATCAGAGATTAAACTCGGCTATCCAGTCTGTATGCCACCAAAATCCTGTCAGTATTGGAACATTATAAGTCCTTTTGATGGACTTGGAATTTTATCGCTGTTTACCGCAGCCAATGATTCAATTCCGGAACATTTGAAGAGCATTGTTCACTACTTGCCGCATGTTATAAGATATTCTTTTCACAGGCAATCGTGCGAAGCCTAAATTAAACCTATTTTATTATTCTCTTTTAGGTTTCCACGGCCACTATTTATACAAAAGATTTCAGTGGTATCTTCTGGTTTAGATACTAGAGCGACACGGTCTAAACCAGAAGATACCACTGAAGTCTTTTGTATATATTATTATAATAGTCTTAAATCTTCCGAAGTTAAAGGCGCTAAGTAAAGATGGTTCACGTTTGGCGCTTCTTGTTGTTCTTACATTTCCACCAGATTTTCATTCTTTGCGAGAATTCACATTTTCTTTCTTCGTTCCATTTTGTTCCAGTTCTC
Organism: Troilus luridus; assembly: GCA_964056705.1. Taxonomy (NCBI): domain Eukaryota; kingdom Metazoa; phylum Arthropoda; class Insecta; order Hemiptera; family Pentatomidae; genus Troilus; species Troilus luridus. The sequence goes on along the minus strand of OZ057415.1, from coordinate 69,159,310 downwards.
GGCGCTTTTGTCTACGGCTTAACCTTTAATTTTTCAAATTTAAGTTTAAAGTCTTTTCTTGTTTTCATGTATTCATTAGTAATTTTGGCTAATTCCAAGTATTTCTATATATGTTTGGATCATTTTCCCTCCATTAACAAGGGATGTTACGTATTATGCTTTTATTATTATTAGGTCACGATCTTTCCCGATTATTTCAAACTGTATTATAAAAATGGAGTGTTTAGGGAGCTGGTTTGATGAGTTGAAGGATACGAGTTCAAATCCTGGTAGGCAAATAAGTTATTTATACCTTTTTTTGGCTCAACCAGTCAGAGTGGATCGTTTAACCAGGAGAAAAACTTGTTGGTTGAGTGTGCCTCAGCCAAATCTGTATATGTCAGTTGACATAGAAATAGTACATTTCCATCTCCAACTACTAAGAGCCTTACATATTGCTGTAGCACAGAAATTATAAAACAGATGAGAAAACGAGTATTCATTGTATGGTTACAAATTATAGTATAAAATATTGGGATGAGACTAGTTATATACTTTTGGCTCTAGATGGGAAGGCTTCAATTAGGACAGTGAAAGTCGGAAGGGCGATCCATCATAGCCCCGGAATGTGGACTCGGATGAATCGCTGCAATGCCGCGGTAGTTACTTAGAGCTCTTCTATAATAGCTTCGTATCTCGTAACTGGGGAACAGGACATATACATTATATTATATAATTATATATGTATAAATACTTTATTTTATATTTATCCATCAAAACTAACTAATGGCTTATTGTTAGCTTTCTTCTCTTGTATCTTTATTATTTTTTAATACTTAGGTTTATTTATTTATATAAAGGCGCGGAGTGGCTCATTGGTAGAGCATTGAGTTGCCATTCCGAAAATTCTGGGTCCAATCCTCCTGCTGACAAGACTTTTATTTAGTCTGTTAGCAGCCGGAAATGGGTCATATGGGACCCTCCTGGGGTTCGCCCAGACTTTATAAAATCAAATCTGACGGTTGACCGTGATTTACCCTACAATCACTTCCCTGCAGAATCAAGAACCAGTAAAGGCTCTACCATATACTAAATCGTTCGCGGGTTGATGTGTTACAGTTTATTGTTTATTTATATTATAACTACTTATCCTCCTGCTGACAAGACTTTTATTTAGTCTGTTAGCAGCCGGAAATGGGTCATATGGGACCCTCCTGGGGTTCGCCCAGACTTTATAAAATCAAATCTGACGGTTGACCGTGATTTACCCTACAATCACTTCCCTGCAGAATCAAGAACCAGTAAAGGCTCTACCATATACTAAATCGTTCGCGGGTTGATGTGTTACAGTTTATTGTTTATTTATATTATAACTACTTAAGTAGATATAAAAAAAAAAAAAACTGTACCACTACAACCTGTGAAAAGTGTAGGGTTCAGTACATGGTAGAGACAGTACTGTTTAATGGACAACGGTTCTGCAGGGAGGAGCTTTTCCTAGATCACGCTCAACCGCCCGGTTTTCCCCCTTATTTTGGGTTACCCACTTTATTGAGGCGGGGTGAGCCCGAGGAGTAATTTCCTCATCCGAGGAGGGTTTTAGATCGTAAATAATCTCCGGCTGCTAACAGACTAAATAAAAGTCTTGCCTACAGCGGGATTTGAACTAGGATTTTTTCAACATGGCAACTCAGTGCTCTACCACTGAGCCACTTCGCTCCCCCCCCCTTAAGTAGATACCATTTGATTTTTATTATACAGCATCTTGGCCAGATGTACTCATATATTCCATTACGGGACCTGATCCTTAAATACTACAATAATGAAATATTCCCTACACCCCTTCAAACCCTGATAGCAGTCACAAATTAACACTTATGAAAGAATTTTAGGACAGCGTGTTAGCTGACATTTAGTTACGAACAGAACAGATGTTTATGGCATATTTACCATTATATTTTTTTTTACTCCATTTTACGAGTTTACAGTCAAATTTACAAATACATTTAACTATTTCTGTACCCTGGTGGTAATGGACACCACATCACTGTTTCGTAATTTTTATATTTGTGGAGTAGATCCGATTTCCAATAACAGTGAACTATTAAAATTTGTTTTTACTAATAGAGACAGTTTAAACAAAATTATTCATTTCGTTATTGGCATTGATAAGTAATTGGAAGTATTGATGGTAGTATTTATTTATGACAATTTACCTAAAATATTACCTATTTTGTTGGCTTGGTGTCCTTTACCTCCAGGACACAGATTGAGCCCTTAAATAATTTTATTAATTTACACTGAAGTAATTCGGGACATAAAAGCATACTTTAGGAAACGAAAAACTCCTGTTCACCTAAATGCTTTTTTATTTCGCAGTTTATTATAGTGGTAAAGAAGCTAGAAAGTTAAGATTATCTTTGCAGTTATGGACCCCACAAATAGTGATGTTTAAGAAATTCTAAAAGGATTGAGAGGGTGAGGTAATGCTTTAGAGCAGATGAGAATCTTATGATAAGGTATAAAATATTTTATGTCTCACTTTCTTTTTTTTTAGCAGCAGTGCCGTGTTTTCCTCATGGCTGTATTCCGCTCTTTAATCGACAGTTTCCCTTTGGATTTTTATCTGTATTTTGCATGCAAGGGATTCCCACGGATTACTCGTTTTACCACCATTTTTATGCTTATTGCATGTTTTAAAATTAAGTATATTTTATAAAAGATAACCTTTTAGAAAGGTTATCTTGATTAAAGGTTATACCCTCTGAGGAATATCCCGAATTAATGGGAAAAAACATTGGACATTTTTTTTTCATTACATACTGAGTGAAATTTATTTTTGTGTCATTAAGCTGCTCGGGTAGAAATGTTTATGTTAAAATAAAAAAAATTAACGTGATTAGTTACTAATATTTTATAAATTTCTCTGATCTTGTATACTGATTGTTCAGAAAATAAACCAGGAGATTCCTGGGTGATACTCTGCACTCTGCGACCAAAAATAAGGAACATGATTCAAAACAAAAATCTGGAATATATTAAAAAAAAGGGATTTTTTTTTATAACTTTACCACTATAATTCATTATGGGTCTTGACTTTAGTAGAGGCTATACTGTTTCTAGGACAACAGGTATGCAGGGAAGTAATTTGTCCAAAATCATTCTCAACAACCTGGTGTTTCTCCCAATGAAAGGTATCCTTTCGTAGAGGCTGGGTAAGCCGCAGGAGTGTCTACTGCTTCCACCGGGACAGAATTCAGCGCTCAAACTCTGAGCTACGTTCTCCAAAATGTCAAGAAAGCTACATCTATTGTATTTTTTAATCTATGATCACTAAAAAGTACTTAGATTAATTAAGTTGAGATAAACTATCATTTGTGAACTATAGAAACTTCTGTCTATACAGGGTGACTGGTAATTAGTGGCGGAGCCGTTAAGGGGCGATTCCAGTCGATATTACTATGAGACCTGCTGTCCTAAAGTTAACCCTTCCCAAAATATTCCTACTTAAAGAATTTTACAAAAAAACCTTTTTTAAAATCTTAAAATAGCTATAAATCCTAAAAATTGGTCCTTCTGGGCCATTTTTTGTTTTTTGCGACAAAGATATTCTAAATAAGGAATATTAATAGTCAAATCTTCGTAATTCTCGGTATCTTACATGAAAATCGTTAAACAAAATCATTAAATGAAAAAAAAATAAGGTGACTTCCTCTAAATCGTCAATTTACTCCAAAAAGTCCCCTTTAAATTTTTACTTACATAATAATTAAAACATCTACGTTTCATTACCTTTCAAACTAGGTGTAAAAACCAAAAATCGGTTAAGAAATCACGAAGATATGATCGATGGAAAATGGAAAATGGAGAACCCGGGTAGAGCCCGAGACGAAAGGCCCCCGAGAACAAAGGGCTCAGATCCAGGAGTCGAGTACAGGAGTCAACAGGAGTCGAGCAATAGCCAATAATCAGATTAACCTGAAAATCAGTCAAACAGCAGCCAAATCGTAAGGAATTACAGAAAGCAGGCCACAGTCCAGGGTCGTCGGAAAAGAATCAATCACAAAAGCCAACTCGTTAGAAAAATCCAATCTGAAAACAAGTAAGCTAAGAGAGCACACCCGAACACAGTAAACCTGTAAGAGAGGGCAGATGCAGGGAGGGGCAAAGCAAGGCCCTCGACTCCTGCATTGAGCCCTTCGTTCTCGGGTGCCTTTCTTCTCAGGCTCTACGCAGGTTCTCCTTTTTCCATTTTCGATCAATCATATCTTGGTGATTTCTTATCCGATTTCTGATTTTAATATCTCATGATGGTAATGAAACGTAAATGTTTTTTAATTATTATGTAAGTAATAATTTAAAGGGGAGTTTTTTGAGTAAACCGACTATTTAGAGGCAGTTACCATATTTTTTATTCATTTAATGTTTTTGTTTAACGATTTTCGATTAAGATACCCACAATTACGAAGATTTTACTAATAATATTCCATATTTAAAATATCTTTGTTGCAAAACACAAAAAAAGTGGGCCAGAAAGACCAATTTTTTTGGATTTATAGCTATTTAAGATTATAAATAGGACTTTTTTGTAAAATTCTTTAAGTAGGAATATCTTGGAAAGGGTTAACATTAGGTAACTTAGGACAATAGGTATCATAGTGATATCGTCTGGAATTGCCCTATACTATCACTCCTTAACGCCCCCCCCCACTAATTACCAGTCACCCTGTATAGTTTGGAGGAATTCAGGGGAAAAGGAGCAGTAGCAACAACGAACCACCAAATTTTGCAGTATTTTTGCATTTATCTTGATTTTTCATTTACAAAACCTGCACCCCTGGCATTAATAAATGGCTATATAAACTAGAGTAAGTTCGAAAATTATTTAAACAACAAAATCACCCTTAATACTAACATATGTACAGCCGACGACCTGGACAATGCAGTTAATCACTTGACTGAATGTATTCAAAACGCAATTTGGTATTCCACAACACCAAAGACGACTTTATCAAAACATGATTCCTACCTACCTGAACCAATACGGAATTATATTAAAGAGAAACGTAGGATTTGAGCTTTATGGCAAAGAACATGATATCCTTCATACAAAATATAACTCAACAAACTAACCCGAAAACTTCAACAAGAATTATCAAAATTTAAAAACAACAGTTACAAGGACTATTTAAATTCTATAAACCACAGAGAAAGACAAGTATGGACAGCGACAAGGAGTATTCTAAATCAAAAGGTGGTTCAATATCCTCTCAGACGTACAGACAACACTTGGGCGATGACGAGCGAAGAAAAAACTAACGAATTTGCAAAACATCTTTCTCATATATTTAAGGCAAATGATGTCCAGGATAATACTCTCACTGACAAAATACAGGGCGACTTGACAACAGCACTACCCTTATCACTCCCTCCTCCGGCGTTTCATCCAAAAGAATCTATCAGGTACTGAACAAAATGCCAAACCAAACTGCTTCTGGCTATAATCTCATCACTCCCTTCATCCTTCGCCACTTACCTCGAAAAGCTGTTCTCTTTCTTACCCTCATCTATAATTCAATCATGCGCACACCCTATCTTCCGCTCCTTTGGAAACTTTCCACGATTAAAATGATACCTAAACCTTCTAAACCTGTCACTAGTGCTTCATTTTATCGTCCAATTGGACTCCTCCCTACAATGTCTAAATTATTTAAAAAACTCTTCCTTAATCGCATAAAGCCTATCCTTGAAAATAGTGGAGTGATAGCGAACCACCAATTTGGCTTTCGTTCTTATCACTCCACTGTACAACAGTGTCATCGTATCGTGGTAGGAATATCTATCGCTTTTGAAAAAAAAGAAAATTGCTCTGCGATTTTTCTTGACATTGAAAAAGCATTTGACCAGTGTCTGGCACAAGGGTCTTCTCTGGAAAATAAAACCTCCTACATTACCTCCTACATACTTTTAAATTCTTCAATCTTATTTCCAATACAGATTCTTCTGTACTTCCGTTGACTATTCGATTTCCTCCTTCTTTCCTCAATACAGGGGTGTACCGCAAGGCAGTGTTTTATGCCCTATTCTCTATTCTGTTTACACCTCTGAAATCCCGGAGCATCCTTGCACCAACATCTATACCTTCGCTGTAGGTGCGACGACGATACAGCCATTATTTCTTCTCACAGAGACCCAAACCTACCATCTATAGCTCTTCAAAACCATTTATTTTATAAAAGTTGTTCTACAAATGGCAAATCAGAATTAACGCCTCAAAATCGAGCCATGTAACCTTCTCTCTACGCAAAGCTTCGTGTCTAGCAGTCAAAATTGACAACGACGAAGTACCTTCTATAATAGTATACTTAAACCTATTTGGACATATGGAGCAGAACTTTGGGGTTCAGCAAAAAAATCCCACATACACAAGATACAAACAACACAGTCCGAAATTCTCAGAAAAATTGTTAATGCACCATGGTATATTTCGAATCACACCATACACAACAACATGAACATTCCCACTATAAAATCATATATTCATAACAAATACATGACATTCCACTCGTCGGCACAATTTCACCCAAGCCCACTCGTTCTTCGGCTTTCCTACTCCCTGTTACCTCGACTTGATAGGAAAAGATTAAAAAGACATTGGCCAAGAGACCTACTCACCTATTGATATTTTCACTCCATCATCATATAGAAGATCATGTAGAAAAGCAAAGTGAAAAACACAAGGATCAAATTTGCTGAATGCGCAACTGCGCAGGTGCAAATGAAAATTAAATAATAAATAAATGAATAAAATTAAATAAATTTGTCCAACTTAAGAAATTATTTTTACCAAACTTTAGCATCAGTTTAATATGTAGGTGTTCCAAAATACATCAGAATGTTCCATTCCGAGGACCTTGTAGGATAAAAATACATCTTTACTTGTCCAAGATGCCCTCGAACCCTGGCAATTGATAGCTGGGCACACAGTAAATATTTGGAGGGCCTCCCTTAGGCCTGTTGATGGCGAGGTCATACCAAGGTTTTGTGGACCAAGTATAGGTATACATTTAAAAGGACATTTATTTAAAAAATCAAAAACCTTAAGGGTAAGACGGTTAGTTGATTATTTATTGGATTAAACAAGAAAGCTGTTAAATGCTGAATTAGTAAATGCTGTTTAAATTCATTAAGAATTAGTATCACTAAAAAAAAACTAAAAAGGAGGCAAAAAGAATTTGCAAATATAGACGTAATTCTTATTAGCGATACGATTTTTCTAACATTATATCTTTTTATCACAAATCTAATTAAAAAGTTATATCGCTCATTAAAAGAAATACAATAATAAAGACAATTTTAATATCGTCGATACAAAACATATCGAGCCATCTCAACATAAGGCACAAAACCACATTGGTACCATAGGTAAAAGATTTTGAAAAACCTTAAAACATTTTGTTCACTCTTTTGAAAAGTGGAGTTATCATTTTTGATAATTTGCTATTGTATCGACAATATTATCTGTACTTGAAATATGCAAATGTATAAAAACGGACACATCAAATCATCTGTTTTTCTATAAATAATAACTAGTTTGAGTAATATTCTATAAAGTAATATAAGTTTGAAGATCACTAATTTGAACATATTATTTTTTTAAAGGTTTTATATTACATGTAACATATTGCAATCAATACAAAAGACCTCGAGCTTGAATTGTTAAAGTATAGGATAACTTCGACAGTTTAACATAAATATATCCAGTTCTGAATAAAACTCACAAATGTTACTTTCTTCCTGTACATATTCATTATACTTGAGAAATAAATCGACGTGGCAAGACAGCTGTGAGTTGCAATCCCGTAGATTCCTGTAATAACGAACTAGATATGAATCGTAGGCGCAATTGAATCCAGACAGCTTATTAGGACGAGAACGCGAGGTCATGCCTAGTGATCCCGGCCTGAGGCTATCTGCGATTTATCTCACCTTGTGATCAGGGTCATGTTGACGTCACGGGGTGCTATCTGCCTTGAAGGGAGGGAGGATGCTATCAATCAATTGTTTACTCTAGGTCCGCACGCTATCCTCAGGAAGTCTGTACTGGTACCATTCTGAGGTTGAGCGGAACGTTATAGAGTACTTGTTATTGGCTACGGTTACCTAGGAGAATGGTTAGGAAGAATGCACTATAATTAACGAGATATCTAATAGCTAATAGGAAACCCACAAAGAGTACTAAAGGAAAAATTTTTGTCAATCCTGAGAAGGTCTTCCAAGAATGACGAATTAATTTATATTGATTACTTGACTTAGTAAGAGTTCATGCATGCTCTTAGATTTATTAAATATTTTCTATAAATGTTGAGTTTTTAGGTCATTGACCAAAAAGAAGAAAATTTCTTACATAGTAGGTGGTAGAGGGGGCGAAAGAAGTGAGTTGAAGTTACAGTAGATCCCTTCCCGGCCAGGATCAAAGGATTAAGGAAAGGAATGAGGCCAGTGACTCGTTTCGGAAGGATTTGTAACAATGAGGATAAGTCTCAGGCCATCTTGTCTTATTGGATCCTTTTTTCTTTGTTTTCTTATTTTATCCCAACTGGATTACTTATTCCCTTCAGTGCCATTAATGTTGAGCTCATAGGCGATTTTAGTGTCCCCGCATATTTTGATATCGCACTGGTATTTCATAAGTGGTAACATTAAAAAATCTGGTTCATAGGTGGTGAATTGTGACTACAGTTAACTAATGGTGGACGACGGTGGGTATGTAAGTAATATATATAAATCGAGTTATTGAACATTATAATGCGGATATACAGGAGGCATTCTTATTAACTAGCTAGGTCACTTACTGCAATGGACTATCATTATAAGTTATTAACTAACTATTGATTACATCTAACTTAGAGACTATTCTCTTACATTCTATAAACTATATGCTACATCCCTACTATCTACTCATCTACCCCCTACCTTCTCTTTGAACTAGTATTTATATATATATATATATATATATATATATATATATATATATATAAAAGAAGAGGGGTTCTCAAGGAAGTACATTGCTGACAACACGGAAGACATTTCATAACTTAGGGGTAATGAGCCAGGAAGTATACACAATATCCCTAGGTAATCAACCCAATCCACCTATCCATGAGCTCTACGAAAGAAATGGGTACATATCTCATTAACTTCAGAGCTTGTCTGCCAGAATGGACTTGGGTCACTCTTAGTGTCCTAATGCCATTCCAAGCTTCTAATACTTTTTCCCATTTTTCCAAAAATGTAGGTTCTTGACTTATGTCATTTTAGAAATACTACTGCGATGATGTTGCTTGACATTTCCGATATTTTTTAATGTTAGCCATACTTGTAGTATTGATGAAAAAATATTGTTTTTATATCCGCAATCCTCTCGAGTGAGTCGAATTGTCTCCAGTATGAGTTGATTGGACTAGGAAAGTGGAGTACTGCTATTCTTTTAGTATTTTTTTATAAGCACTCCGAGAGTGACACGATTCTGCTTCCCACGGTACAATTCTGAACAAAATTTGACATTCACCGATGTCAGGATGTATATATTTTTCTTCTTCACACGGCGCTGTGGTCCATGGAGGACTTTGGCCTCCTCGACAATTTTCCTCCACTAAGAACTACATACCGCGACTCTTCCCCATGTTCTCACCCCTGGTTATCTGAGGTCTGTTCCACATCGTCCATCCATCACAGTCTAGGAGATATATTCCAATAAAAAGGAAAAAAAAATCAGATACTAACTAAAAACTTACTATGGAGTGGTGTAGGGTTCAGTGTTAGTCCAATGATACGACTGAAGTTATAGTTTATTCTGTTAACAACTGAGAATCGACTTAGTTGGATCTGGAGTCTCTTGTAGGGCTCACCTAGCCTCTATATCTCCAATAGCCTCACCTATCTTTAATTAGGAGTAAAAACTCGATGGTGAGTGGTTGAGGCCAATACGATTTTTGTACAACCATAGGCTCAGAAACAGTAAAGTCTCTACTATGTACCGAACACAGGGGTTGTAGTGGTGCAGTTTACTACTATCAATTAATATACTATCAATAATTTTACATCTATTTATCTATAGGCAAGTTTAGTACCTGTGCCGCTGTGGTTAGCATAACAACCTATCATGTCCAAAAAAGGGGGTTCGAAGCCCGGCTAGTGGCCTTAGGATTTTTTAAAGAGAGTTAAAAATCCTTGGTTTACCATCCTTCAGAGGGAAAGTACGAGTAAGAGTGCCTGTTAAAGATTCTTATGCAATTCTTACCTATTTGCTTATCCTAATTTTACCTGGATAGGGATCCCACAGTGGCATCGTAAGATTATGCATAGCAGTATGAAGTGACGTTATATGAATAAACAAGACTTCTAATGTCTCTTTCTAATAACTAGTTCACTATTTAAGGAAATGTCAATCTCTATTTAATTTTTACTTTTAATGTTATTCATTAATTTTTTTTTTGTATCACTTTTTATTGAATTATTTCTTTGACATTCACCTGGACGATTTTCTTCCCCACCATATAATATTTATACGTGGCACCAACTGTCAATAATCAGTTACTAAATCAAATGAAGTAAAACAAACGGTAGATGAAATTTTTAGAAGTACGTTACTTCCTTTAAAAGAGAATTTCTTATATCTGCAGCCCCGGTGAATAAGTACCTAAGCCGAATTTTCTCCAAGATGTGTGTCCAAGATGACCTTCTTGTACTTAGGGTAGCGGAATATAATTTTCCTAGCAAATAAAGAGGATAAGCCAGACATTGCTTGAAATGGAGTTATGGCATGAGCAATAACTCAATTTCAAGTACCTGAATGACACGATTGCACCTTCCTCGATACAATTAGCTCACCCTGGACAAAATTCGAATTATTATTCAGCGAGGCTGCAGGTATGTTGTTAATTCTTCTTTATGTTCATTAAAATTCTTCTTAGTATCTTAAAAAAATATACTAATTTGTTCTTTTCAAGACACCTACCTGGGGCTTAAGCGATGAACTCCCCTTCGTTGTGATGGAAATAGCTTAGGCCTAGATATACTCCGTGCTATAATAATCAATGACAGGAAATTGTGGGGGCCGAAGTACACAACTTACCCCCCCCCTTGCTGTCAGGTCGTCACGAAGCCCCTAACTTGACTTGTGAATAAAAGCAATCTCGTGAGGAATGGCCTGTCTTAGCTGATTTAGCTTCATCAATCTCTTCATCGCCGAGTCGGGTTACTGGAGCTATCTCTCTTGGCTTAATGCTTTGGAATCAATTGATAGACGGGTCAATTAAAGGACCATTAGTTAATTTCCTGATATTATTATATAATTAATTAACATAAAGTTTCTTGACGTGCAAGAGGAAAAAAATGTTTTTATTGTTAAATGAATGAGGTTTACATGGCTAATAAAATGATCTCCTACGAACTGGATTATCTCAGATTCGAATTCTGGCAGGTGCCCTTATGATTTTTAGAGGGAGGAAAAACCCTTGGTTGTGCCATTCTTTGGAGGGTACATAAAATGGCGGTTCAGAGCCTGTGTGGTATTGTGCCAAGCCCTCATTAAAGGTCCCTATGCTGATTATACCCGGATCAGCGAATTTAGGACCACCGCTGTAGCAGCGTCCAGTTAGCCGTAATAAAGTGGTGTTAAATTATTAAAGAAACTAACAAGGAATATCGACAATAGACTTATATATCGATATAGACTTACATATCGATTATATTATATATCGACAATAGACTAACTGATTATAAAATATCATATATCTCTTGTCTCTATTCCATACTCCCTACATTCTACCTTAAATTCTAGAAACTTTACAATCCCGACTTTAAGGAAGCTTCGTCACACATCCTAAGTTACAAACCTCCATTAGTGAACCTCTAATTAATTAATCCCAAAGGTGATAGACCTATTAGCTAACTTATTGAACGTAACGATGGAAATATCTTTTAAACGCCATGAAATATTTAATAAGGGTTGGAACAATCAAAAAGAATAAACTAAAATATGTTCTCTTCCTATTGTACCATCGCCTTTATTAAATACTGTAGTCTTGTACCTATTCGTTAATTTTCATTTAAAAATTTTGTTTATATAATGTTCTTAAATATAATTACAATTATGAAAGTTTTAAAGAATCATTGAAGCCTGCTATTATTAAGTTAGTGCATTTTGACACATATTGTTCCATGATGACAATACATATGCATGTGCTATATAAGAGTATAGTCACCGGAAAGTTCATTTATAAATATATATTCAATTGCTTACCTTCGGAATCACAAGCCAAGGTTAAATACCCATGGAACATGAAGTTTCTCAAGATGCGGTACCAAGTATCGGATCTGTTCTATAGCTTCACCGGTAGATTTGACAGGTTTTGTGGAACATTTCTTTAATCCTCCAGATATGTCTTCATACTTCAAGGTCAGTGATATGGGTCTGAAGAGTATGGGATGCAATAACTGGACATTGTTGACTGATAATAAATATGTATCATCAGCATAGGTGGTAAAAGTAAAAATGAAAATAATTTTCTTAAATTTATTTATTTCCTCTTATTTTCTTCTGAAATTTAAACGGGTGGATGTATTAAAGGTTCTTTTTCATTTGTGCACCGTCTTACAATTAAACAACGATCATTCACGGTTAGACCATTCTAAGACCACTGGTGTCCCTTTAATAACGTACCTTTCCTCCTTACAGCCTGCTCACCTCCTGAGAACCTCCTGGAGAATTGTTTGATAAGAAGGGGGGAGAGGCCTCTAGGGCTGGGCTTCGTGCTCTCCCGTGTAATTAGCCCCCATTGTGAGGCCCTTCTCTTGATTAATGAGGCTTAGTTCAGTTATCGAGCGCCCTACCCAATTAAAAGGCAAAGGCATGGGGTCTCCCTCGCTGACCCTAACAACAACATCAAGGGACGGTCTTTGTACAATTATTAACGAGGTTGTAGAACAATGTTTTAATTTTAAAAATATTGGAAGTGAACGAAAACTTTAAATAAAGAAATCAAGAAAAATATCGTAATCACTCTTAAATTAATCTCCAGATTACACTAACACCTAACTATGGGAAATATTAAGGAAAAAAAAACTCTAAGATTTATGCATTGTTTAAATAATGTTTTAAAAATATAATAAAAATTAAAACTATCTTGCTATAACCCAAAAAGTCACCGGTTGAAGTACATCGTAGAGACCATATAGTTTCTAAGCCAACGGCTGAGCAGCGAGGTTATTTGGCCGAGGTCCACTTAACCGCCGGATATTTCCCAATTTATAGATTCTGGGTTATATCCCAGAGGGTCTGAAGTTGTTTTCATCGCCTCAAAAGTTGAACATATGAATACGCGTCGCAACATTCTTTTTTAACGTAAAAATAAATATATCTGCTTTTCAAGGGTACTGTGAGAAAGAGTTCTGTGATGTCCTGGACTTTCTATTGAATTTTAGTACATTTCTTCTTATTTGGTATTTACAAAAGCATAGAACTAAAGTGAAAAACAAATTTGATATAATTATGTTCTTGTAGCTAAGTATGCCACGCCTATTTGGACGGATGGGCTTGAATTGGGGGGGGGGGCTGGAAAACCTTCGAAGATCAAACGCATCCAATCATTTCAATCTAAAGTCCTAGGAACCCATAGTTAATGCTCTCTGTTAAGTTTCCAACGAAATCCTACACCATGATCTTCATGTCTCTTTCGTTCTTGACCTTATATCAACCAAATTTCGTAAATTCTCAAAAGGTCTATTGTTAATAAACCATTTGAGTTCTAGCAGTGGCCAGCTCATGCACCCATATCCTGAGTATCCTGCTCTTATTCAGTCTCCACTGGTCCAACATTGGCGCGGCTGGGAAAGTACTGCTGACTATCTCCTGTAGTCCCGCTTCGCTTCCCTGGATATGTTTGATGTGCTTAAGGATCTCTAATAATTATTGCCATTAAATGTGGAAGATCGTATCATATTATTATCCAATAAAGATTGTTAAATAAAATGTACCTAAATATTAAAAAAATAATTGAACTAAATATTTTTCATAAATACACATTCATGTAGTCTTATAATTCATAAAATATGTTTATGTTTAAAATATTTGTATAATAAACGTTTTTTATTCATAACAATACTCATAAATTTGTATTTATATGGGGAGAAAACACACACACAGAAACGAGAAGAGCCGAATGCGCACTGGGTAACGTTGGCTAAAGATGAAAGAAGTCATACCCTTGAAAGATGGCAGAGACGCTAGAATGCCTCACCTTCTGGAAGATGGACACACCGTCTGATACCCGATATATCAAAATGGATATCCCGCAAACATGGAGAGGTAGATTATTATCTCACCCAACTGATCACAGGGCATGGTTGCTTTAGGGCCTACTTGCCTCGCTTGGGAATAGAAGACCGAAAATCTTGTGCTACTTTTGATCCCGTGGATGTAACAGTGGAACACTCGTTCTTCTGTTGTCCAGGTTTTTCTCGAGAAAAGGAAGAGCTTGACATAAAATTCGGAAAGAAATCATCGCCGGAAAATATTGTCACTTTGATGATGACTAGGCAGGAGCATTGGAGTGCTGCAGCAGACTATGCAGCGCAAATCGGAAGAAGGGTCAGAATACAGGAGCGAGAAAGGAGAGGCCAAGCTCTGGCTAATCCGACATAAGTTGTCCAAAGAAGAAGTAGGAACATAGCCCTTCTGCCCCCCCCCCACGAAGTAATGCTTGCCGCCTGTTCTGTGGGATGGTAAAAGGAGAATTGGGAGGTGGTTTTTTAGTGAGTAGGAATCTCACACTGTTGTGTTATTACACTTCGTCTTATGAACGATTTTTCCCCTACCCAGAAAAAAAACACACACTCACACGCACGCAAACGCACTCACACATATATATATATAAATATTTCCAATCTGCGACACTAGCCCTGACCCAGATAGAGAAGATCTGTTGCCACCCCGATGGTCCCAGTAATTGCAATTCGCCCCCATTCCTACATCGACAGATGTAACGCAAACATATCATTCAGTGCTATCCTTGTAATGAAAGGGGACATATGTTATCATGTAGTAGGAATTCGCTCTTTTTAATTACATTTCTCCTCCTAATTCATTGACGATTGAAGTTTCATTATTCAGAAGAATTTCTAAACTTTTTTTAAATATTCCTTCACCTCTAAATGACTTTGTTGACCCTTAAGACATTCATTTCCTCATAGTGATACTGATAGATGGAACTAATAAGCCATAATTATTCTCCACCAGAAAGTAAAAGAAATCAAAGTTCCAAATGAAATACATTCCCTTTCATCACAATGCAGGACCATGCATTACAAGTTAAATATGTGGTCTACTACCAGATCTCCAATACTGTGATTGGGGAACGAGGAGAGGTTAGTAGAAAAGTGAGACTCCACATCTTCAAAACAGAATATTTATCTATGATCTGATATGGTCCTGAAAGCTAGATACTAACAAGTAGACTGCTGAGCATAGCCACCTCTCCAGGGATGAAATTTCTTCGAAGGATAGCAAGAAAAACAAGTAGAGATCTTATCCATAATGATCAGGAAGGAACTTAAAGTTACCTCTATGAAGGAATTCTTTGAGTCACACCAATAAAAATAGTTTGGCCATGAACTCAGGTTGAGAGAGTATAGGGACGCTAGTAAGGAATGATACTTGTTTGTGTCTATGGAAAAACTAGACCTTCGAGAAACCTCACACTGGTTGTCACCATCTTAAATTCTGAATAATACATAATACATGCAAGGATATGATATATGCTTTTAGTTATTAGAAATAGCTTTTCCGAACTTTCTCAGGTATAAATAAAGAATGTTTATTTTTAAAGTATTTCTTTTTATTCACAGGATAATGATCTCAGCTCAATTCTAAATATATTCTTAGTAACATTCTAAGAAATCTATAAATTTCAGTTAAATTCGTAATTAGTTATATTTAAACTATATAGTATCTCGACAAACCTATTATTTATTTCTCTCCTTGTTTCTGATTTTTTTATTATCGGCATTAAATCGGCGTTATATCTACCAATCTAATTTTGAGTTGTGTGTTTTTAGTAAATTATTGTAACAGGAAGCTCTTAGAATTTGTTGTTCTTAAAATTTATGGCTATAAATATTGTAAATTCCACTTTTAATAATATTAATTATTTATAAATAATTATAGATTTGGGTTAACGTTGCTAATGTTTTAGGCCCAAAGGAGAATTCCGCTGGGAGATAGAGGTTCGACCGATAGCCACTGACGTAGGTATGCAGTATTTGTTAGTACTGCTGCAAACCGTATCAAGTCCTACCAAAAATATTTTTCTTTGACTATTTCTATAAATTTATTTTCTTTTTGGGGCTATACATTGGGTAATACATTAATATATTACAGTATTAATAACCCGATTCGTTCAAAATTGTTATGGATGTCAATACAGATTACAAAGAAGTGTGTAAAGTGGTCAGAAGGTGCAGTCAATAAATTGCACAAAATAAGATAAACTTCTTATCTTATTCCTGCCTACGTTTCGACTTGATTTATAAGCCATTTTCAGGGCTGAGAGTAGGAGAAAACAGAAAACTATATAAACATGTAAGCAAAGACGATATAATAGATTATTATTATTATTATTAATTTAAAGAAATACAAAGAGCAAAAGATAAATTATGAAATGACTGATGGGAAATAATAAGAATGGAAAGAAATCTAGAAGATAATAAAACATGGTTAATGAAATAATACAACCGTTATTTCTTTCGATTCCAAGAAATATGATCTCAGTTTTGATGAAATTGCATCAAATAACTACCAACTGTAAATTTATTTGAATCTGATAATCGAGGATGATTTAGCTATAAAATATAATGGTTACCATGTTATTACTAATATGCAAATAATAATTTAAAAAATTGTATAAAAAAAAGTAAAATCACAAGAAATGTGATTTTATTACAAAATATAATCTATGCCATGTTATTGGCGAAGGAAAAAAATAGTAACAAATTAAGTATAGATACCTCCAAATTACAGAGTTATTAGTTTTAGAGATGGTTGATCTTAAGCATTATTTAATATTCAAAATTACTTAAAAAAAGATACAGTCTTCTAAGGATCAAAGTTTGGTTTTTTAATGTAATTCTTGACTATGGAGGATAAATGATCCTCTAAAATTTTATTTAAATTAAAATTAAAATGAATTTAATTTGGAGGTATCTATACTTAATTTGTTACTAGTTATTTTGGACACTTTATTTAAAAAAAAAAATTATAATTGTTGAAATACATAATTTAGTGTAGATGTTATTATTTTCTCCACCGATATTTCAGACTTGTAACTATAATAAAGTTATGTAAATGATTCGTTACCGATGCAGAAAACAAAAATGTGATAAGATTGAAAATGACATATTGTCGAAACTTCTCAAGAGAAAAATAAAGATCAAAGAAAATGTAACCGACTGGAAAATGTTTTTTTCTCTTTCCCAATATAAATTATAAAGGAAATGAGTCCAGTATAAAAGAAAAAAAATATAAAATGAAAAATAGAGTTTGAAAAATGAAATAAAATGAAGAATGGAGGAAGGAGGAAAATAATGATAATTGAATATTATAAAGATGACAAATATAGTTTATAGAATTTATAGAAATCATAGTTTATAAAAATATTTGAAAAAATAGTAAAAACAGAAGAGGGTGATTTAGATATAAAATATAATGATTACAGTGTTATTAGTAAAATTAAAAATAATAATATAAAAAATAGTAAAATGACAAGAAATAGAATTTTATTATATATATATTGAATCCATGCTTTTTAGTGAAAGACAAAAGGAGTTTGAAGAAATGCAATGTAATGAAAAATGGATGAAGGAGAAAATTAATAATAGAATATTATCAATATTTAGATTATAAGATGTTTATGTTATCTAATATACTATGTTTTATTATCTTCATTAACTATGTTTTGTTATCTCCTAGATTTCTTTCCATTCTTATTATTACTCATCAGTTATTTCATAATTTATCTTACTTACTCTTTGTATTTCTTTTCATTTCTATAATTTCTGTTTATATAAACTGTTACATCTTCTTTGCTTATATGTTTATATACATATTTTTGTTTTCTTCTATTATTAGCCCTGAAGATGCCCTAATTGATAGGTCAAAACGTAGGCACGAATAAAATGAGACTATCTTATTTCGTGTAACTTATGATTATTTTACATTCATTAGTTCCTATTAACATCCATTATTATTATTATTATTAACGAATTGAATTAATAATACTAGAATAAATTAATATATCATCCGATATATGAACAAGTCGATCATTTTCTACATGAATACGAGTTCTTAAGATTTCACCATTTCTAACAATTGTTACCTAACTAAAGTAGTTACATAAAATTATATAATAACCAAATTATTCTAAAGAATGTTTTATTTATGAGGGCGGGTAATAACGCCTTGGCCTTGAGGAAGGGAATTTGCATCAAATAACTACCAAAATGTAAATCAGACTTTATTGATATTAGTCAACTGCGGGGCTCTCGAGTTCAAGCCGTGTCTCGCCCTTAATTAGATTTTGTAGTTATTGCGATTATAAATTAATGATATCTTGTTCAATAATAAACAGCGATGTCTTGAACAATGTCATTAAATTTCAACAACCTTCAGGAAATAATATAACAGGTAATCTCAGAATTCCTCTGGTAATCTGTAATAATGTAGTTGTATATTCAATTATATTACTACGAAAACTATAAAACAAAAATATTATTGAAAACATTTGTTTACATTTGAGGAAGAAACTGGTCCGGGTGTAGGTAAAATTCTCTTAAATAGAGAGAACTGGAAAGGCAACAATTCGAACCACATTGCAGGTCTTCGAAGAAATCACCTACTTCCACAACCGTTGTTCTAGAAACAACTCAGACTGAACCCTCTGCTACAAACTGAAACCTATGGGAAGACCCTCCATGGTTTGTAGGGGTATAGAAATTTTTTTATTTACAAAAATAGTTTATCAGTCTGTTATAGAAGAAATATTAATGTTTAAGAAACCCAATTAATATCGGAATATAAAAATTGTCAAAAGTTAATAATAAGTTATTATGCAAAAAATACTGCACCATCATACGCAAATAATTTATGAACAGCAATCGTTGCCCAACTTTTAGAAGAGTTTTCTCAAGATCCCCAAGATAATAGTTAATAAAACGCGTTGAGCTAATCGGGTGATTATTTATACATTATTTTATTATTTATATAACCGTCTGAATAGTATTTCATCTATATAATATGAGAGTATTTCCGTACAAAGCATCCACATAACTTGTCCTGACACCAAACTTACTTAAAACTCAACTTTCCTGACAGGCTCAAAGTTTGGAGGGAAGGTTGTTCAATAAGTCATCAGTGCTGATAGTCTACTTATCACAATGGGATGAAATGATTGCTAACGTTTTAAAAGTTAGGACCAGAAAACTCACCTTTTTAGTTAGATAAGTAATATCTAATCCTTGAATTTTGTTTTTCACATTCATAATCACATTCGTCGAAATTCATCTCTGTTCATTTTGTAATTCGGGATATCGAGCAAGTTCTTTAAGAACCTTATCACATTACTGGAACCATCCCAATCTTCACGCCTTAAGGTTTACAAAATTCCATTTTTTCATTGTCAGGTGAATATCGGACATAGCATTTAATAGTAATATTAAATATGATGTAATAAACCTGCACCACTACAACCCGTGAAGGATCTGAGGTTCAGTACATGGTAGAGATAGTACTGTTTCATGGACAACGGTTTTGCAAGGAGGTGATTTGTCCTAGATCATGCGCAAGCGCCAGATTTTCCCCCTTATTTTGGGTACCCACTTTTAGAGAATGGGTGAGCCCAAGGAGGGTCCTACATCCTATATGGTCCATCTTCGGCTGCTAACAGACTGAATAAAAGTCTTGCCTGCAGCGGGATTTGAACCTGGATTTTCGGTATGGCAACTCAGTGCTCTACCACTGAGTCACGATCCCCTATTGTAAACTAATAAATAATCATGTTGATGGAAATTCTTGATACTTGAAAATTCGAGTGTTACCTAAATATTAAAATAGTCAGAGTGTAGTTAATTTAATTTGTTTATTCTGAAAGCCGACGTATCAGGCCAAGTTTGTTAGAGAATATAAATACAAAATAGTTATTTTTTTGCATTCGTATAGAGCCACTATGGGATGCGAATCAACAATCGATATAGTTTTCCTTGTCTACATCATGTTCTTCTCCCAACTATTATGCCCTGCCAGTATCTCTTGAGCCCTTTACTCAGTCCCTTCTTCCGTTCTTCTGATACGAACTTGAAACCCTTGTAGTTTTTCATCATTCGTCAAAATTCATCTCTGTTCATTTTGTTTTCCGGAATAACAAGCTCTTTAAGATATTTATGATATACCTGCAACTATCCCAATATTACCTTATGTAATATCAAATTACACATTTTATTTTTAAGTCGATCATTAGACATTCAGAAGACGTGTCTATGGAACAACAAACTTTTCTTTTTAATTGGAGTTGTTATTGGTTCTACTTTTCTGTTCTACTTCAAACATATGTGGCCATTTAACCCATATTTTGCCTGAAATCTTCCTTACTTTCTTGAGTTCTCTTTTGACTACTCGATCAACTTTATAGTCTAAGTCTCCCAAGCATTTAATCCTTCTGGCTTTACCCACTGTTCCATAGTGACTTAACTTAGCCCCAATGCTTAGCGACTTCTTATTACAGAAGTTCATTGTCAGTGATATGTTCGGTCCAATTCGCTGATCCTGAGGTTGATCGCTTCCTGTACCTGGCCAATTTTGTTGAACTAATTCACCCAGGTATCTAAATTTCTTGACACGTTCAATCTTCCCTTGGCTTAAATTCATCAATTCTGGTCCATCGGTAATGTTCGTCATTTATTTTATTTTCTCTAAAGAGACCAGTAATCCTACTACCTCAGCTGCCACCATCAACCGATCAATCTTCGTTATTTCCGATTTAATATTTTTGGAAAACAAAATGTTAGCTTAGCCCATCGGCAAAGGCCAAGCAATCAACGTAGTTCAGGGCAGTCAAATCTTGAAACTTTTTATTTGATATGCTTTGATTAGCAAATTAAATTGTAGTAGCGTCCTGGATTGGTGGAGTTTGATTGATTCAAGTATCTTCATACCAATTTCAAGAGTTTAAGAAGCAGCATAGAAAACTTATCGTTCCTTCGATTAACTTCTCATCGTGCATTATCCGTTTCGGACGTTTGCTATTAGCATGCGACCTTTCATTTTTAATATTTTTTGAGACACTTCTAAATAATTGGACTGTAGTGAGATATTTGGCCATGTATGTAACTAGGATTCAAAATTGTATTAAGTACTATCGGCTGTGGATAACACAGGTCAGCAAAAAAACTTTTTTTAAAAGTGTTTTGATTTAGTTAAATGTTCTGTATATAGTTCTTGCGCAGATTTATAAAATGACATTTTTTTTCTTCTACCACGTAAGGCTTGCCTACAAAGTAAAGTTGAAGTTTTTGGAAAAAGTACAAACAACAGAAAATTTTGAATCTGTTTTTATTATTTTAAGATGAAGTAAAAGCAAAACAAAACAACTATGCCTACCTAAAATGGGCATAGAAGTGATAGACATGGTTGTAAAGTTATTATAACTCTTTGTAAAAACCTATTCTTTTTCATCAAAGCTTCTTTTGGTACTTTTTCGGCCCTGTTCTTGTAAATTTTCCCTTTTTAACATCCAACAGTAGTCTGCCGTCATGTTGATATTCCATCGACCTTGGTATCTGCGCTCCATTTATTTTATATCTTGATGGAAACGTTCTCCTTGTTCCTCACTTGCAGCCCCAAGATTTTCTGGAAAGTAGTCCAGATGTAGGTGAAGAAAATGAACTTTGACACTTATGATGCAGCCCAACATTTTGTAGCTTTGTAACAATTCATCAACCAAAGTTTTGTAGTTTGGGTCCTTTTTGTTTCTAAGAAAGCCTTTTACATCAAGCTTAAATGAATTCCAGGCATTTTTTTATCCCTTTTCCATTTTAGTGACAAAGCTTTCATCTTTTGAAAGTTGTCTGATACCAGGCCTCTTTCAGCTTAGCATGGGATTTACCAGGAAACTGTTCACAAAGATACTTGAAACACTCTCCTTCTTTGGGTAATGCTTTCACAAACTGTTGGACTTATAACTCCATTGCTGGGGTTGAGAGACCCTCTTAAAGTACATCCTATGCAGGGAACGAACTTTATCCTTCTATGATTTTCAACAAACTGGAGAGTGAGGATGGCGTTGACAAAATGGAAACAAACAATTAACCCTAATAAACTAAATTTCAAATATAAAATATTAAACTGTTCATGATTTCATGAATAATAATAGAACATGAAAGATTCGGCATTTCTCCACAGGTAGGCAGGAATTTCCATTAGCTTTTTACCTTTTTTTTTCTCTGCTTGCTTTAATTATTAATGAGTCAACAACTTGCGCAGGTTTTTTACTATTAATATATTATTTGCTAATAATGGGGTTGTTTTCTTAACATTTTTTTTTCATTACATCAGTCGCTGTCTGATTTTCGGTCCTGTTCGGAATATCATATGTAATACAAAATAGTGGAGCAAGTACTGCCTCATGAGTTACTCCTGAATGAATTGGATCTTTGGTACTCTAAAATAGTTGTGGAAGTGCTTTATTTATTAATTAATTTATGCAGAAATTATTAAAATTATCCAAGTTTTGTTCTGACTTTAATATAAAGTGACAACTACACCTTCCCCTCACTAACTAGAACACTATAGTCTAAGAATAGAAAGGGCTGGAACAAGAACCGGGGAGGGGGAAGCTATTAAATGAAAGTAGAGGAAGTGAGGCCGGTGAGTCGCCCAGGGCTGCCAATTATCTTTCCCACTTTAGACACCCTCTTCCCCTCTATCTAGCCGCAGGGCTACCAACTTAGGCACTCTGGCGTTGCTCAATATATGTCCCACCTTCTATTTCTGTAATTATAACTCCTCATGCGGGGCGACTAATTGCGCAGAGGGAAGTACTTTCCCAAAGTCTTTATGGTTATTATCACATATTTAATTGTTGGTAAATCATTCTGGTAAACTTCAATCAGTTAAATTTATTCCCCATTAGGCTAGATCGGTTGTTAAGCTAAATGTAATATTAAGTTAGTTAATTTTTATTTCATTAAAAAAAAAAGAAACCTGTACCACTACAACCCGTAAACAGGTCTGGGTTTCAGTACATGGTAGAGACTGTACTGTTTCATGGACAACGGTTGTGCTGGGAGGTGGTTTGTACTAGATCACGCTCAACCGCCTGATTTTTCGCCTCCACTTTATAGAGGCTGGGTGAGCCCCAGGTGGGTCCTAGATACCATGCGACCCATCTTCGGCCGTTAACGGACTAAATAAAAGTCTTGCCAGCAGCGGAATTCGAACCAGGATTTTCGTTACGGGTACTCAGAGCTCTGCCACAGAGCCACTCCGCTCCCTGTTATAACGTTTACGTTTAATTTATTTTATCGTTGACAAAAATGTAAATGTATGTAGTTAATTTTTTTAATTTTAATAATGGTACTTTTTTTAATTGTACGTATGTACTGAGCAAGTGATATATGAGGGGCGTCCATAAAGTAAGATTACACAGGCCGTACAGGAGATGGGATTTTTGTTTCATAGTTGGTACCACTGATGTTTTGAGAATTTCCTAACGGTCGAAATAAATCATTGAACGCATCAGTTCGTTAAGGAAAGTCGTCTCAGCAACCAAAGCAACTACGGAGGATGAATCTTATCTTGACTCAATTTCGACTAGGGGCGAAAAGTGGGTTTGTCACTTTATGCTGTAGGGGTAGTCTTTACAGTGGCGTTTATTATTAATGATGTTTATAATAATAATAAATATAAGGTAAAGGGGGGGGGGGATGATGACTCCTTCGTCACCTGGCTCATTCAGGATCTGCTTATCTCATTTTGATGGGATAATGTGACTGACCGATCCTGGTCTCCAGAACTAAAGGAGTTTTTGTGGGTGGACAACGATTTGTAAATGATTTAGGAATGTAAAAAAAAAAAAAAATGGTTTCGGGAGGTGGAGCGGAATGTTGATGTGCTTATCTCCAAGCTTGAAAAATCTATTGACCTCAACGACATTTATGTATATAACTAAAGACATCTTTTTACTTATATAAGGTAGATTTAATTTAAATGTATGTACTTTTTAACAAGACTTGTAACCTTGCTTTCTGGAAGTCTCTCGCGGCACCACAAAGTACTCGTAAGTAGGTAAGTATATATGTTTTTTAAAGGGGCGATTAAGAAAAATATACAAAACGGCAGTGAGATTTTAAAAGCGAAAATTAAAAGTTTTCTAGCCAAATACTTCTCTCAATGGATATAGCCTATGTACATTTAAAATGCAATTTTTCTCCAGGATTCAAAAATGTATTGACCTCAACGGTAATTATATATGTAACTAAGAGATGTTTTCACTTATATCTTGTAGGTTTAATTTAAAGGTATGCATTTTTAACACGTGTCGTAACCTTACTTTCTGGACGTTTCCAAGTAAGTATAGATACGCCAAATTATTTTAACCTCTTTTAAAAGGCAATTTTGTCTAATTTACAATGCAGAAATATTTTTTGCCCTATTAATTTTCGTGACACGGTACATACTCCTTATTATGTAACAAATTATTATCAACATTATTATTTTTTTTTTATACTTAGACATTTTAATTTACTCAAAGAATGTGGCGGATACGCAGTTTATATAAACTATTTTTGATTCACGTGTTCTCTGCGGCTACCTTGAGATATGTTCTTCATAACTATTTTTTTTAACTGGCCAACCTTGAGGTTGAATATTGAAAAAATAATCTAGATGGGAAGTACTTACAGATGTCGTTCCTATTCCAAGCCCTAGGGGACCATGGTGATGTCATTTAGTCGAGTAGAGAAGGAAAAGGGATTACTTGAATAATTTATGACCCTCTTTCTCTATGCGTGAGTTGTCCTCTAGTGTCCCACCTCTAAACAAAGATCACTGTGTTGTTTATGATGTGAGAAGAATCATGCCTGTAGTTAAAGTTCCAGCAAATGTTCCAAAAAATGTTTATCCAACAATACAAAATACATTCATTCAGCCATATATAGCAAACAAAAATGCTCAGTTTTTATGCAAAACAATATTGTGGTCCTAAAAAAATTAGTGTCCTATTGAAGCTCTTATAAAAAAAATTAATTTTATTTACTTTATTACAAAAACCAGCACATTTGTCATTGCTCTTACCAGAACATACTGACAGGCCAATAATTCTATTATTATTAGCACTTGAGGTAGACTCAGGAACTGAGAGCTGGATACATACCGTCAATATACAAGAAGGTTGATAGGAAAGTGTGCCGGAAATCTGCTTGCAAAGTTCCGTTTGCCAGGATTATTGGTAGGCTGCTCCGGGACAAGATAGAAGAAGCATACTCTACTCCTCAGGAACGAGCAGGTTTCACGGCGGGACGATCATGTACGGACAATATATTTGTAGTTCGTAAACCCATTGAGAAGTCCTAGGAAAGGAAGCAGGAACTCCACATGGCCTCTATAGACCTGGAACAAGCTTGTGACAATGTACCAAGGGATAGGTTAGAGATAGCACTTAAAGAAGTAGCCTTTGATACAAGTTGTGAAATATTAAATATTTCAACTTTACTTCCATTCTTTATTACATGTTAATTTAATTTTTTTTTAAATCATTTATCGAGGGAAGACAAAAAAATAAATAAAGAAGTGCAGAAATATCGTTTTAATGCCTGAATCTATAACAAAAAAACTCTCTTTTTAAGGAAAAGTTTTACGAACAAAACAATTATTTAGTAGGCAGATGGTTGCTCAATTAAATTTGAGCTATTAATTAATTTATTCGAAAATAGTTTTAAATATTTTATGACCTCCCATTTTTTGTATTTACTTTTTGTTAGTTGTAAGGGACAATAGTGCCATTTCAAATCCCATTTATGAGTTATAAGCATTATGCCATTTATGTTAATTAGCTTAACTTATTTATAATTTACACATCATTGAATTAAATAATTAAATAAGATAAATTTAAAATACCTAAAGGTTAGGTAAATTAAAAAAATTGATGGCTTTAATTTCCATTTTTATTATTTATGGTTATTTATTCATCTTCCAATTTTAATCAAGCTTAGTGATGTTTAAGGAATTAGTAAAACTTTTTTTTTTTTTTTAATTTATTTATTGAAATTTACAACTGTATACAAAATACATCAAGTAAATAAAATGAGTGAATACATTGACATGAAAAGACAAGTTGAGAAACTACCCAGTGGTAGTACTCAATAATGTAAAACTTAAATGTGAAAAATATTATTTTATTTTATTTTTTTAAATGTTATTATATTGAATTAATAGGGATATAGGATCAGTGTTGAGTGTTGAGTTGCCGTGCCGACGGACCTGGGATCTAGGACTGCTACTCCCTCCTTAATGAGAGTACTGAAAATATAGGGAAAACTCTGGAGGTTAAACGTGATCGAGGACAAATCCTTCACTACCGTTGTCCAAGAAACAGCACAATCTCTACCAGGTCCTGAGCCCAAGACCTTTCATGGATTGTAGTGGTATAGGTTTTTTTTTTTCTTAGAGATGTTTAAGTAATTGAAAACATGAAAAAGAAAATATTATTTTATTTTTAAAGATAAACTTCATCATCATCACATGGCGCTATGGTCCATGGAGGACCTTGGCCACCTCAACAATTCTCCTCCATTTTGACCGATCTCTCGCTGCTCTTCTCCAAGTTCTTACCCCCAGGAGCTTAAGGTCTGCTTCCACATCGTCCAGTCATCGCATTCTAGGCCTTCCTCTTCCTTTTTCTCCGTCTGGACGTCCCTCCAGATTCAGCTTTGGGAGCCTTTCTTTGTCCATTTTACGGACGTGCCCCAACCGTCTCAATCTTGATTTTTTAATACAAGAAGCTATGTCAGGTTCTCAGTATAGGTTCTTAAGTACTTGGTTCCTTTTCATGCGGAAACAGTTAAAAACAGGTAATTTTGGCAAATCCTAGCCTGCCAGAGATCTTGGATGGCATAATTAAAAAATTCCATGGACCACTTAGGTCATCTTGAGCCGTTTTTTATTTCTGCGGGTGCCCGCATTGTAGTCGTTTCTGCTACGTCTACAGAAAGTTTATAAGGTCTTCTATTCTTCTTCTCAGGGATCTCTCAAAGAATATAACGCTAACTAAGGAGTAGAGCGCTGGATTCAGTTTTAGAAGCGGTTTCCCACCGGCTATTGGATCCTAGTTTATGCTAAATCATATTATTAAATTTTCATGAGCCAGGCCGGGCAAAGTGGTTCCGGTAATGCATGCTAAGGAGGAGGAAAATTATTCAAAGAGAAAAAAAAGAAATTTGTAAAACTTATCTTAGTTCAAGTTATATAACTTAATTTTAAGGGCACAAAGTGTGTATAAAAATTATATTAACAAAATATCTAAGTTATCATTAAAAAATACTTAGAAGTAAAGAATATCCTAGGTTAATTTTACTGTAAAAATTCTAAAGGAACTAAACATTCAAATGCGTGACCTTTACTCCGAAAATAAGAATATTTCATACAAAAAAAAGTTCGTGTTTAAAAATGGTTACACCAGTGAAATTCTTGCAGGTATATTTTTAATTTATTTTTCTTCTATAATCAACCTTCTGAGGAATTGATGACTCGGATACCTATGTATAAATAGTTAAACAACTACATAACGAAAAATATTAGATTTATATTTATATTTTAAACATCTTAGAATGATCTTAACGCCTTAGAGGTGGGTAGGTTATTCAGAAATACAGTTAAGTATTGCCGGTGAGGTATCTAACAGCGCCGTGCATCAAATGAAAAACGGCTCATAACACCTTAATATTCAATTTAATCTATGATTTTAATTAATCACTTAATTATGTGTACATTATAAAAAAACTATAATATAGTAGTAGAAATATATAAATACAATCTAATTTATTTTATAAATAATATAAAAATATTTTCATTGTTATTTGATCTGTACCTACTCTTTATTATTATTTTTGTGAAAACAAGTAAGCTACCCTGTTCAAAAAAAAAAATTAACTTAAAGAAGTACGACTTATTTTGATTTTAAATATAATAAAATGTAAAATAATCAAACCAGCTTTTTGTTCTGTATATAATTAAATGATTGATTTTTTTTTTAATTCAAGGTAAAAATAAATACAAAAGTAGGTTAAACATGTGTAAGCATTGTTCATTCATTAAAAAAAGATGTAATAAAATATACACAAGTATACTACATGTTTTTAATTATTGAAAGATATTGTTTAATAAAACATTAGCATTATTATTTTTATAAACTTGTAAAAATTTCTGTTATTGAGACCTACATTTTACATTCCTAAAAATAAATACATTTTTTCATTATAATTTATTTTCAATACATAATTATTGTAGACAAATTTATTTTATTTTCTTTAATTTCTCTAATTTTATTATGTCTTATGGACCTATATTTATTATCTCTACTTACATATTTTTATAATGAATATTAGATGAAATTCAATTCATTCATAATTTTAATAGTATTTGTTTATTTTTCATTTATTTAGTTTTTATATACGTTTTGCACATTTATAATTTTTGACTTTAAACATTTTGTTTATTTTATAAATAATAATTCCTATACAAGATATTTTTGTTGTTATTTCATTCTTGTTTTTAGCCTTTTTTTTCTATTTTTAACTTAGAGGTCTTTTATGAATTTCTAAGTACACATACATATTTATATTGAAAACAGGTAACAATCAAACTATTATCAGGAATTATTTCATATAACTAAGTTCTGAAACTCACCAACTTAGAAACAACATTTAAGAGAATTTTAATATCAAATAGGTTTCGTTTTATGTCCTGGAGATAAAGAAAAAAATAAATTTATATATATAGTTATTGTTTTAAGATGTAGATGTTCGTTAAATATACTCGAAATAATTACTAAAAAATAGAAAGGTTATATTTAATATTTAACAAGTATCATTTTATTGTCACCTTTGTTGATAGCTTCGTTGTAATAAGTAATATTTGTGATTAATTACACTATTACGTCGGAGCTTTTGTAACGTACTAACTGACTGATACAAGAAAATGACTGCAGATTTTTCGATTTTGAAACTGAAAATAATCTGATTTCTTGCAATAATCAAATAAATGGGAGCAGTGTGGCTTAGTGAATGGAGTGCTGAATTACTATTCTGATATATTTTCTCATGAGGGTTCTTCTACTTTAAATAAATTATCCTCGATCAACGATAAAATCTGGTATATTGGTAGCAACTTTTATTAACTTGCCTGTTCCGTATCTGTTCCGAGGGTTGTCGCTTCGTGACGAGTCACAAGTTTTAATTTTCCATTCGTTTCCTTTTTGAGATTTTTCAAAAATACAAGTTATTGCTAACTTTAGTATGGAAAAGACAACGTAATTATGGGAAAAATGTATATTTCGGTAATCATTTCATCTAGAAATAAAAGTTTCAACAAGCACTTCGAAATGTAGATGATATATGTTTGCTGAAACGTTTATTAATGGTAGAAATAATTATCGAAATATTTTCATTGCACATTATTACATTCTCTTTTCCAATAAAAAAGGTCGCGATAACATGTATTTTTGGAAAATACTAAAAACGAAACAAATGAAAAGTTAAAACTTGATGTGACTCATCTCGAAGCGACAACCTGCGGAATAATTACATAATCCGGCTGTGGCAGATAATTTTTTTAATCTTTTAACAGCCACGGATAATCCATGTAGGATCTACAGACCCTGCTGGGGCTCACCCAGCCTCTCAAATCAGCCTGACAAATCACCTCCCTCCAATATCGTTATCCTACAACCAGTACAGTCTATAGTCTACAATGTATTGAATGCAAGACCTTACATGGGTTGTAGTGGTACAGATTTTTTTTTTTTTGTAATGATATAACTACTATATGTACTGCTATGAACTTAAAAAAAAAATACCTACTGTAACTTACTGCCAATTATCTCATATAATCAAATATTTTCTCTGACAAAGAAACAATGGGTCTACATCTATAACATTAGTTTTTGAGAAATTCGAAAAGAAAATGGCAAATCATCTGTTTGTCATCAGTCAACCAATATTAATATTGCCTATTTATACTTACTATATAGCGCATTTCCATATCCAATAGAATTCCATTGTATGCAAACATCCACACAATCTCAAATCCAATAACGAGTAAAATCCAGATCCAGTGGTTAGATTTACGACCTCAGTAAAGCCATTTTTTAAAATTCCACATTTTCCCCATTGCTATGACCAGGCATTTAAATTTTTGTTATGTTACTACAATCGGCTGGATAAAAAAAGTGTAGATAGTATATTAAAAATGAAAAAGCCATTGTCGATTGAAGATTAGGCTTAAGCTCGCAGCAAGGACTTCAAGTACTTACTATATAAATGAAACAGTAAACAAGGATATAGAAATGAAGATATCCCGAGAAGAGAAAATCATTAGGATCCTCAACTCAGTCCTTTGGAATAAAGTGGTATCGTTAAAAATGAAAAAAAAAAATATATATCATTCTTTTCTTCTGGGGACAACCCTATATGGGGCCGAAACATGGACAGTATAAAGACAAGATGTCCGTAAACTGCTTGCTCTTGAGATGGACTTTTTAAGAAGTAGCTGCGGCATCTCAAAGCTCCAACACATACCCAATAGTGTTATAAGAGAAACAGTAGGGCAGGAGAAGAATATATTAAACGAAATAGAGACCAGGAGGTTTCAATGGTTTGGACACCTGATGAGAATGAGCGACAATAGATGGCCAAAGAAACTCTTCCTACATAAACCAAATTATAGAAGAGAGGAAGACATGGATGGAGGATGTGAGAGAAGGAATGGCAGCAAGAGGGCTGCGAGAGGAAGGAGAAGAATGGGCCGATAGGAGGATTGGCGGGAAAAGATTTTGGGTATCGGGATACACTAATTGTAAAAAACCCAAATAAATAAATAATGAAAATGAAACCAGTAATTCACTGATTAACAGTGATGGACAGGGATGGACCCTGTTGGATCTACAGAACCTCTTGGTGTTTACCCAGTCTCTATAAACTGGGTACTCTTAATTGGAAGAAAAAACTGGCGGTTGAACGTGATATGAGACAAATCACCTCTCTAGACAACCGTTCTCCTAGAAGCCGTACAGTCTCTACCACGTACTGAACCCCTTCATGGGTCGTAGTGGTACAGGCTAAATAATATATATTACCAGAATGAAAAATGAAAAATACACAAGAGACAGAAAATAAGTTGAGTGAATTCATACCGTAATTAAATATATAGATATAGTGTTAGGGACCTAATAAAAGTGCTTTCTACAACTTACTGCCTATTGAGTCATAAATTAGCTTTCTATGTTCGTGCGATACCATTAAGTTACAAGTAAAATACACTAAGTGTACACATTTTTTCCTCTCTCTTGAAAATTGGCGTTTTTCAATTTTTTCATATCGATGATATTACAATAAAAGATATTAAAATATTATATTGAATATGCAATTGTTTTGTTGTTGTTTTTCATTTAACTTCACGTTACGCTGCTATGGCTAATCGGACGATGCAACATTGGAAGTCCTCAATTTTGCAAATCCAGGTGTAATTAGGAAAGGGATCTTAAACGAGTACCTGACATAGCACAGTCTCTAGAACCCCATCTGAAACTTACTGTCTGTATCTATCTCATTTTTTTTTTTTTTTTTTTAATGAACATATATGTTATGTAAAGAAATGACTGCATCCTAGCTCATGTGTATATTTGTTGTTAGTAATTTATTTATTATCTTTAATTGCGTATTTTATTTTTTGGCATTTATTTATAAATACCTCATGATTTGTATCGTGTAGCCTTCCGGCCAGGTGTATATTATATTTGTTATTCTTAAGGGACCTAGTCCCAGAATTGAGTTATTTTTCTATTCTAAATGTGTATATTAACTCTTCAAGATCATCAGATATGATCTAAACTACATGTACTATGATCCCTATTCGATAGGATCATGACTGGCTGTTGTCATGTCAGATGAAGATGGGCATGATGACATACCTTGTGTAGGATGGACGGCCTTGAGATGGTGACCTTTGGAGCGGACGGGGGCAGAGGCTGGACCTGGGGTACCCTGAGGAGGGCCGACCCGAGGCGACGGTGGAGCCTGGAGATGGTGGCAGCCTCCTCCCGCCGCCTGCTCGGGGCTTCCGTGCGCCAGCTTCCGCAGCGCCGCACCTGCTCCGCCCAGCTGCTATCCATCTACTGCCCGCTTCTCTTCCCCCTCCCCAACCCCTATCCTTCCCCCACTCCTCCACCTATCCTTCCACCACTCCAGCCCGTTCCAGGCGGAAAATTCCGCAGCAGCGTCGAGTCTTCCAATTTCATATTTCCGTTACCACAATCTATCTATTCTGGTTGAAGTGTCCATTTGCAAAAAAGAAAGGTTATTTAGCCCTTAAAATGCTATGGACGCATATATGCGTTTTTCATTTGTTTTCTGTTTTTTCATCTAATATATATATATATTTATTTTATTAAAATAGTAAGTATAACTTTATAAGAGGCAGATATAAATAACTTCAGGTAAGGTATTAAATTAGACCTTTGCTGACATACAGTACTGAGGAAGAAAGATGAATAACACGTCAGCGTTTTTTTAGAAGTTGTTTTAGAAGATCCTCAGAAGAATTTACGGTCCAGTTAGGGATGAGGAAGGATGGAGAATCCGGCATAATGAACAATACTCCCTCTACAAAGAAATGCCTATCGTCAAATTTATAAAAATAAACCGATTGTGATGGGCTGGGCATATAAGGAGGATGGACGAAAGTGAGATGCCACGAAGACTCCTCCAGTACAAGCCCCTAGGTTTACGCAGATTGGGAGGCCAAACACTGGTTGGAGAGATCAGGTAGACAGAGAAGCGGGAGCTATAGGTGTACCTAATTGGAGGGAAATGACACAGGACATGGAGTGGTGGAAGAATCACTTAGAGGAGGGCAAGGCTCGGGATGGGCAGTAGTGCAGAAAAAGCAAAATAGTAGCAGAATTGTTTTCGCCATCGAAAAATCGATTATAAACCGTTGGTACCGAATTTAGAGAAAAAAATCGAGTTAACTCATTTTTCCACTCTTGTCTTAATTTATTAGAAACCCATGTTTCGATATAAAGAGGTTATAATAAGCCGACTAATTAATTTATTAGTTATAATCATAGGTTAAATTCCACCCTATTGCGCAATGAGCTGTTTTTCGTTTCAATGTACGGCGCTCAAAGATACCTCAACAGCAATACCTAACTGTATTTTCAAATAGTCTACTAGCTTCAAGGCGCAAAGGCCATTTATAGACATCGAAAAAATACTATGATCATATTTATTATTAATTAAATATGTGCTTAATCCGTTTTATAACTATTTAAATTGTTAATAAAATTGTATTTTCTTCGATTTCCGATAATCCTCCGAGGTGACTGAAAAGAAGATTAGAAGAACCTTTTAAGTTGAATTTGTTATTAGAGTGCATTATTATTATTAGAGTGGGTAGTATCTCTACTTTCCTTCATCTCATCCTATTACTTATCATTAATTATATTTACTTGTTGTAGAGTTGTGAATTTTAATAAGTAAATTTTAAATTTAAAAAATCCTGCCCTTCAGTATCCTTTAATAATATCCCACTTGTACCTGTAGAACAGATCCGATAATTAGGGTTGCATCTCGACAAACGATTAACCTGGAATCCTCATACAAGACTGAAAAGACAAGAAACCGCTCGACGTTTTAGGCTACTTCAACACATACTAGACAAACGCTCTAAGCTCCCAATTAATTACAAAAGACTCATTTACATGACCATCATACGACCTATTTGGACTTACGGAGTAGAGCTTTGGGGCTCCACTAAGCCATCGAATTCTTCTCGTATCCAATCCCTACAATCCAAAATCCTTCGTAAAATCCTCAATGCTCCTTATTTTGTTAAGAATATAATCATCCATAACGACCTTAATGTCCCATTTGTTGCTGATTTGGCCCGAGCCCGGTGTCTATCCTTTCATAAAAAACTTCATTTCCACTCAAACCCTCTAGTTTCAAACCTAGCTTTCTCTTCAATTCCCGATAATCCTCCGAGGGGTCTGAGAAGAAGATGGCCACGTGACCTTCTTAGTTGAACATGCGATTTAAGTACTACCAGTGGGTAGTTTCTCTACTTGTCATTATATCATGTCATTATGTATCACTCAGCCAATTTACTTGCTATATTACTGTAATATAGTTGTAAATATCAATAAATAAATAATAATAAAAAAAATTTTTTTTTTAAATGTATTTATAATAACGTGTGCTGTTAGAAAATTCTGGGCAGAAATAAACAGGAGATTAGTTTTGTACCGCATTCACGTTAATAAAATAAACCTCATTACATCATTAATAAAATATAACTCATATAGGTTTTTAGTTTTTTTTTTAAAACGCCTTCTCTCTTAATGGTCACTATTTGACAATACACGTTGCTGTTGCAGTCCACGTATCATGAAGCCCCTGATATGTATATTCTATGGTTATCCTATCACTTATCCTTATCCTATCTCTGATGATATAACAGCGAATGTTTCTACGAAGTCACATCATTTTCCACGTCAGGGGAAATTCTGTGGAAACAGTAGGCGTAAACTCAACACAAATAATGTGGCTATCCGTTCCGAGAATTCCAGCCTACGGAGAATACTCCTGCTTCCTAATCGCCGTTGGATTGCCATGATAGATAAAATTTAAAAAAAAATATCTTTTAATACTGAGAAAGTTACTTCTCTAAATTACTTTCGAAGTTATGCTATAATTTTTAAACACATAAACAAATTAAAATGGTAAAATTAATTTTTTCTCTTTAAACTTGTATCCACGCATGTCTAATAAAAACAATTGAAAATCACCAGATTGGCTGTCAGTAAAATAAAAGATGGGAGGGATGAAGAAGAACAGTAGCCAGCGGTAGCTCTCCCCTGAATTAATTTAATTACCTATGTTAACAGATCTCTCACCCATGTTCTTTTTAGTACCCTCGTAATGTTCTCAAGCATGAGGCCATTTGTTCTATCAATGGGTTTGGGTGCCGGTACAGTTTTTCTGGAATCGTAGTATGTTCGTCGACCGTTGGTATTTTTCATTCATTATGCAGAGTTTTATTATTGACATACCATGGTGCCTTCGTGATAAGTCTAAGTTTTTATTGAAACAATTGTAGTCGTTTCTGTGAGAGAGTTTACCAATGCCGTGAATTTGTAATGCATATGTCCAAACTGTACTAAGTAAGAGTGCGTGTTTAATTGTTGTCTTGTTTCTAATTTGGAGTATTTTCTGAATAGTGAATATATTAAATTGAGTCTAATATTTAGGGATTAGCGTTTTATCTTAACGTGAGGACCCCACGTCATTCTCCTATAAAATGTTATTACAAGGTACTGTACTTTGTATGTCAGATAGGCGAGTTATCAAGGCAAATGTGAGAGTAAAAGTGATACGTTGTGATTAAAATAAAATTAAATTGAAATTTGAAATAAAAGTTAGGACCACGTCGTTTTAACCGTCCTCTCTTAGCCTTTATCTTTGCTCATTTGCTCCTTTTACAAAATTAATTAACTAATTAAAATTAAAATTAAATTTAGAATAAAATAAAAAGTCTTTATCTATCTTTTTGGCAAATCAAAATACTTATGATATGTGTAAAAATGTTATAATGTAGACAAATCCAACTTTTTAGAGACAGAGCCCTAGTTTTAGTACGATATGACAAATATATATCCAAAATATTATTAAGTTAATTTTAAAATTGTTTAAGATAGGAAATATAACTAGTCTTGTTCATTTAATGGGCACCTGACCCGTCTAGATTAGTGACGGGTAGAAAGCAAGGCTTGAAAAAACAACTGGATCACATTGGACTAGTCAGATGTCCAACAACTAGTGATCAACTAGAGAAGAACCACGCCCGTCTTCAACCTGGAAGCATGGCTCATGACCGAATAATCATGAAGAACTTGGAGATGAACGGAACTGCTCGAAGAGTGGATACGAGGCCCGTTGTCCTCAGTAGATCCACAAGATTAAACAAATTATAAATTTGAATTTTTCAATATTTTTATTTAGGTATTTAGTTTTGGTCATTTCTTATTTTTGTAGATTTCGTTATATTTTACTTTATTTTATTATTCCTTTATCTTATAAATATGTTATTTTTTCTTAATTTATTTATTTGTTATATTTATTGTTTTTTTTTATTTATTACTATTTTTAATTTTTAGTTGTTTTAATTGTTTTTATTAATTCTTTTAGTTTCCTTTAATTGTTTTTTGTTTATTTATATTTTAATAATTATTTAATCAATTTCATGTAATGAATGCCTATATCTTTAGTGGATAACATTGGAACAGGTTTATTTTTGGTATTTAATAAAATATAATAGTATAAAACAATCTAAAATAAATGTAATCTAAAATATCTGGTAACGAAGAGATTTGTCTTCTATATTGGGTTAAATTAGGTCTATAGGTGTTTTAATAATTTTTAGTGGATATTTCTGTTTCCCTCAATTTTACCTATGTAAACATGAGAATTTTGTTACACACTTATATGTATATATATATATTTGTTTCTACTTATTTCGACTGTTATAGAAGAGTTCCAGTTAGTTCTTAAATTTCTTTTGGCAACGTTTTGAGACTAGGTCTACTAGGTAGACTAGGCAGTGAATCCTGGGTGACAGACGAAAGCAAAAGGAGCAAATGGTAAGTGATATGGTCAAACTAATTATTATAAGTTATAACTTATAAGTAGCTTATTTATAATGATAACCATTATAATTATATTAATTACAACTTTTAAAAAATGTAAAACTCCCATTGCAGCATTGTCCTATTAGCCATAGAGTGATGAGATATATTTATTTATACAACATAAATAAATGAACTCTGTGTGTGTGTGTGTGTGTGTGTAACATTTTTTTTATCACATAGATAAAATTGAGGGAAACAGAAATATCCACTCAAAATTATTAAAACACCTACAGACCTGATTTCACCCAATATGGAAGACAAATCTATTCCTTCAAGGATACATTTATTTTATATTAACTATATTTTTATTACATACAAAAAAACAACCTCTTACACTATAATCTATTACCCCTTATAATAATTAAAAGATAAATAAACAAAAAAATAATAAAAAGGAAACTAATAGAATTAATAAAAAAGGTAAAAAACTAAATGCCTGGGAAAGGAAAATACTCCGGAAGTTATATAGGCCAATAAGAGAGAACAGTGCTTGACGATCATACTGAATGGAAGAATTGGAGGGAAACAATGTACAGGAAGACCATGAATAGGATAGTTGGTTGATGTTGAAGAAAACTTCAATTTTCTTGGGGTAAAGAGATGGAGAGAGTGAGCAAAGGACAGAAATGACTGGGTTAAGGTCCTTGAGGAGGCCCAGGTCCTTTTAGGATCCGAGTAGGGCCCATCAGTAAGTAACTTACTATTTGTTTAGTTTATGTTTTTTCAGTTTTTAATCATTTCCCAATTGAGATATAATATTTCATAATAGATGATGCATTATTAATAAGACTATAAAACAATACTTATATGGTAAAAGGTTATTGACGGCTATTACACTACAACAAGATTTAAACTGTTGGTGATAAATTATAGAAGTTCATCATTTATAATTTAAACATAATTGAAGGGAATGCAACTGTCCTTGAGAAGGTCACTTTATGTTCAGCAAATATTAAACCCCCAATCTTGTTGCATGTTTTAGATAAAAAACAATATACCCAAAAATAAGTTATGTATGTCACAGGACTACTCCATCTTATAGTAATCAAATAATTATTGCTTTAAAAACTTTTATTAAAGTTAAAATGACTAATTGAATATGTAGCAATACTTTTTCACTTCAATTTTATTGAAGAAACTTTGATATAACCAAATAAAAATAAAACATAATTTGATTTAAAGTAAAAATCAACCATAATTTGATTTAAAGTAAAAATCAATACATTCAAAACCTATTAAAATTTTTTTATAAATGGTATTTATACATTTTTACGAAATGTAGACTAATACTGAAAATAGATATTAGGATGGTAATTTTTAATTTTGTAGTTCAACTATACTTTTATTTCATATAATATTTTCTTGTTTCTTACTGATTCCTGCCATGGATATGTCCATTCCAAGATCCTAAAGCATAGAAACAAAAAAATGAAAATTAATTAAAATATTAAAATATAATTGTAAACTGTAGGAATATTTGAGCTTAGGAAATTGTCTGTTCTGTTATACTATTACAAAGTTTTTCACATTTGATTTATCTTGTATCAATGTTCTTATTGCAGAAATTAATATTAACATAAATATATATGTATATATCTGTATATTAATGTTCAACCCAACTCAATCCGCTCTCCTCAAAATCACCAATCTCCATACTGCAATTGACCAACAAAAATTAACAATTCTGATCCTTCTAGATTTTTCCAAAGCCTATGACACAGTAGACCACAATATCCTCCCCGCCTAGCTTTGAAACTTACCTCTACCCAACAGAGCTCTAGTATGGTTCAAGTCTTTCCTCTCAGATCGCTCCCAATATGTTCTGGTCCCTGGTCAACCTCTTTCCATAACCCTTCCGCGGTCCTGTGTTGTCCCACAGGGTTCATCACTATCCCCCACCCTATTTGCCATTTACATAAACGACCTTCCACTTCTTATCCAACATTCCCAGTATCATGTCTGTGCTGATGATTTTCAAATATACCTATCCTTTTCCCCTTCCGATCTATTACTAGCCACGGAAAAATTCCAAGATGATCTGAATCGAATAAGTCTATAGGCAATGGATAATAAGCTAAAGTTAAACGTGGACAAAAGCAAAGCAATAGTAATAGGGTCAAACCACTTCCTTAAAACAATTCCCCACAATCCAATCCTCTTTCTAAACAATAATCCTATCAAATTCTACCCAACCATCAAAAACCTTGGAATTACTTTTGAACAAACCCTCTCCTGGAAAAACAATATTTCTGAAATTTCCCGTCGTACCATCTCCATCTTAAAGCGTCTGAATTACCTTTATCACCTGTTCCCTTTTGAAATCCATAGAGTTCTAGTTTCTTCCTTAATTTTCCCTCATTCGGACTATTGCTGTACAGTGTATGAGGGTATCTCTGGGGATCTCGAGACAAAATTAAACCGGTTGCTTAATTGCTTCGTTCAATTCATCTTTGGGATCCCGAGAGATGCCCCGATCACCCGATATTACGAAGACTATAAGTGGCTTTACCCTTCCTATCGCTGTAAGTACTTCCTAGCAACTTTTCTTTACTAAGTTATTCAATCCCGCCGAAGATCATACATTTTCGATCTCCTTCAATTCAAAATCACAGTCCCCTCCCATAACACCCGTTTTCGGCTCTCTGATCTATATACAGCATCCCACCAAACAGCAGCTTTTGACAGAGCTTTCCTTATCCGATCCTCCTCCCTTTGGAACTGTATACCTTCTTCCATTCATCGTTCCGATATTCTCCCAACCTTCAAATCCCTTATTTCCATCACCTAATATCCCTACAATTCCCAAAAAATCGGAAATAGTAGGGGATCAGTTTTGAGTTAAAATTCTCTTCATTCGATGATATAGATATGAGTGTGTGGAATTTAAACCACGTACATATGTATTAATATCATCTAGTTAGATATTAGGAAAAAAGAAAAAAAAAACATAAAGGGATTAAATGTAAATCTCTGATAGTATTGTTTAATTTTTCTTCATTATTATTTTTTTTTCTTGGCATAAACTTGATATATATGTAACCAAAATTGTTTTTCTTGTATAATTATTGTTAACTTATATAAATATTTTTATTTCTCTTCTTCTAATCTGTTTTAAAATATATAGGTAATTCGCATTTTTTTTTCTTGTTCATTATTTTTTATTTATTTTTTTATTCTTTCTCACTTACTAAATTACTTGTAATAATTAATTAAATGTAATTATTTTAGACTCTAAGACATAATAGCTTACAACGCCTGTATTGTTATTCTAAAGGGATTTGTCCCAGAATAAATAAAGACATTATTATATATATATATATGAGTAGCGAGGGGATGGTTGACTGGAAAGTAGACGTAAGGAAGAAAATAGTTGGGGGTGCAGTGAGATAAAAACACTAAATAAGTGGTAACTTAATTAATTATGTGCCGACGTTTCTACATAGATTAGAACATGTTACTAGCGAACCAGACCAAGCTTTGATATTAGATATGAGGTTTCAACACACTAGAAATTATAGCTATTTTTATCTTTCCATCTTTTATCCTAATGATCTCACAAAAG
This sequence comes from Troilus luridus, assembly GCA_964056705.1. Classification (NCBI taxonomy): domain Eukaryota; kingdom Metazoa; phylum Arthropoda; class Insecta; order Hemiptera; family Pentatomidae; genus Troilus; species Troilus luridus. The sequence continues at coordinate 69,118,702 of OZ057415.1, read as the reverse complement.
ACCAATATTATGTATTCAAACTATGTGTAATGTAAAATAACTATATTTAATACATTAACCTGGTAACGAATATTTTGGTCTTCCATATCAGGTGAAATCATGTGCATAGGTGTTTTTAATAATTTTGAGCTGATGCTTCTGATGTCCTCACTCTCATCTAGGTGATTAAAATAATGTTATGACATATAACAACAGATTTAATTTAATTAAGGTTTCAAAAAATGATTGTAGTCATACCTTCAATAACTGCCATAGTTTTAGGTTTATTTTCTGTGATTTCTTTTTTGGTGCCATTTTTATTAGGTTGATTCAAAGAACTAATGCTGGAAAATAAGATATAATTAAATTAATGGATAAATTTAATTATCTTTAAAAAATAAATAAATAAACAACCGTTGGTTAGGAACAGGTGATTGTGCAGGACAACTGTTTGAAACTTTTTCCTTTGCTTTAGCAGCGATATTTTCAATTTCTGACAACATGCCCATGATACTGCATGTGCTTTCCATTTCTTTTGTCGTATTCATCACTCCGACCAAATCCTTTAAATTACTTCTCACTTTAGAAAGGTAGTTACCATAATCCTGAAAACCATTTATTATGTTTTATTTATTATTTATATATTCTTAACTAATAAGAATACAGTATGCATAAAATCATTTTAAAATACCTTATGTATTATTAAGAGAAAATAATAGTTATTTCGATAAATTAGAATTAACTAAGGAGGAAGAAAATGGTACGGGTGGAGGCCAAAAACATTCTTTTAAATGGGGAGAACTGTTTATTGGAAAGCCAAGATTTTGACCCATATTGCAGGTCTTCTTCAGGGCTAAAGATACAATATACAGACAAATTAAAATGAAACATGGTAAATAATAACTATACATTTAGGCATCAAGGGAAATGAGTGATAAAAAATAAAGATGGTGTACTGTTGAATAAATATAAAAACAGAGGGAATAATTATAGATAGCAATAATGTTATCAAATAAGCAATACAAATACTTATTTGATAATATTCTATGATATATATATATATATATATATATATATATATATATATATATATATATAATTATTCCCTCTATAGGGTCCCAGGAAGTAACTTGGGAGGGGTCCATGTGGGTTTTGTCGTCACGTGGGGAGTGGAATGCGTCGTTGATTGTCATTTCCAACTATAACATATTGGGTTCAGTAAGAGAACCCAACTTAGCCTCTTTCACTCCAACTCCAGCATGTAATCTACAAGAGGTGCCCCCTGTTAAGCCGAGCAACCCAGGCAAAGGTTGGGTAACCAATCCGAGCGGGAAACTGGGTCGGTGAGGTGATCAGTACTGGAGGCTTCAAGGCTTACTACCTTGACAGTTAAAAACCTGTTACCTTCTAGGTAACCACCATTCCGACTCTCCTATTACTCGAAAGATGGAGACAATGAATATTCTGAAATTCAGGTGGTAAACAATCCACCTCCATACAGGGTGGGGCAAGCGGGTCATCGGATTCTGGGGAACCTGCACCTTCATGTTTTCCAATACTATTGAACTAAAACCAAAGAGAAACATCCAATACTTTGCTACAATAAACATTAATTTCCTACTGAAGGTAGGAAGCTCAAACAAACGCTCGATGTGCTGAAAAAGTACAAGATTATGATAGCAGCACTACAAGAAACTCGGTTTACTGATGAGGATGTGATAGAGTCCGAATCATATAGAATCTACAAGAGAAAACCTGGTGGTCATTATCCTTCAGGTCTCATAACAGAGCACACACAATTGGAAATTTTCATGCACCCACAAATGAAACCAACCGAAAAACCTGGAACATGTAGAGCAATGCTGGGCTAACTTAGAAGAAACTCTCGATAAGATACCTGCCCACCACTCCATCATACTCATGGGAGACTTCAATGCACAAGTCGGTAAGGAGTGGAAATACCGAAAGATAGTAGGTCATTATCCAGTCCATAAGAGGACAAACAAAAATGGAGAACGTCTCATAGAACTCTATGACAAGTACAACTTGGTTCAACAGCCTTCAAACATCTACCTTTAAGGCCAAAACCTGGAAAAGTCCAAACCTCATGATCGGTGAATTCCAGTTGGACCATGTTCCTATAGCACGGCAATATCATTCAGACATACAGAACATCAAGTTATTACGAGGAGCCAACATTGACTCAGATACCTTTCACTTGTCAAGACTAATCTCCAACCCTTTTGGAAAACACCAGATCTCGAAAGAAGTCGTACGATACCCTGGTTCAACACCCGGTGACTGCATGATGAACTATATGAACACCAGGAGGACATCATCACATCTATGAGGAAAAGGCGCCTGACCTTTTATGGACACTTGGCCTGCCTGGATCCTGAAAGACTCACCAATAGGATATTCACAGTGACAAGTAGATGCAAGGCTTCTAAAAACAAATGGATGACTTCAGTTAAGTCAGATATGGAACAACTAAATATCCCACTGGAGCAAGTTTACAACCGACCGCTGTTCCGACAAGCCATCCAACAAGGAGTTTTCCCATTGTCCCTTACCAGTAAGAAGACCAAAGGAACAAAGTGGACAAAAGAGAGAAAACTGGCTCATAGCTAGAAAATGAAGGAGTATTGAAAAAAGAAGAAGGCTAAAACTTTACCAAAGAGTAGATAAGAGCCCCGTGGTCCTCAGTAGGCCCAAACGACAAAGAAAGAAAGAGAAAATTATTCCCTCTCTTTTTATATATATCTAAGATAACACCTTCTTTTTATCAATCATTTCCCTTGATGCCTAAATATGATTTTATTATTTAGTATGATAAAAATACATATTATATACTTAGATATACAATAAATAATGCAAAATACACATAGATCATTATCAAATAAATAATGAAAATACAAATAACTACTTAATACAAAAACTTATTTGATAATACTCTATAATTATTTCCTCTGTTATTATATTTGTCAAAGGGTCCTCCCACCTTCATTTTTTATCACTCATATCTCTTCATGCCTATATGTATTTTTATTATTTTCCATGTATCATTTCAATTTGTCTGTATTTTGTATATTTAGTCCTGAAGAAGACCTGCAACTGGGTTGAAGCGATGGCTTTCCAATAAACAGTTCTACCTATTTAATAGAATATTTCTGACCTCCACCGGACCATTTTCTTCCCCATATATATATATATATATATATATATATATATATATATATATATATATATATATATATATATATATATATATAGATATAGATATAGATATAGATATATGGTCAACTAAAATTATTCAAGATATAATTAACTTACTTTATTGTCATCATTTAACTCCTCCATAGACAGAATATGTCTTTTTATACTCAGCATGATATGATACATTTCACCAATAAACTTCCGTTCTCCAAAAATCAGAGTAGGAAGTTGTCCAAAATCTAGTGAAACAGCTCCGGTCCATTTTTTTTCTTGTAAGCAACCGAGGTTAGTGCTGGTAATTATTCCTAAGTAAATACAAAATAACTAATAATTTTTAATAATTGTGGTTTTGGATGTATTTTATGAATACTTTATATTTTATTTAGGACAAAAGGATGTTTTAAGAGCATTTCAGGAAATTTAACTGAAAATCACTAAAAATTAAGTTTACTAATAATCATGACAGAATGCTTTGTACTTCCAAACTTATACATTCATTCATTCATTAAATTTCTCTATAATTAGACGAACTGCTAATAATATTAAATCTAGTGAATTAAACTTACTCTTATTACTGGTTTCATCGAATTTGTAACAAGATGGATTGACTTGAGTCTTCCACCCGAAACCAGAATTATAAAATATATAAATAGTTTCTGCTGTTTTACAAAGTAGAAGAGTATTTTCTTTTTCAGGCCCGGTATGAATTACAAGCCATTCAATAACATTGTCTGAAATATATATAATATATTTATTTAAAAAATTAATAAAGTTGTCGATAAGTAAAATTTTAAAAATATATTAATTACCGATTTGCAATTCCTGTACAAATTTGTCCGACGCATCAACTCTCAAGATACCACCTAATTTTCCTGCGATTGCTAAATATTCTCTGCCGTTAGAATGAAAAGGCAATGTATCAGTAATTCCTAAATGATCAAAAGTAGTCTGTTTGATGAATTCTCCAATCCAAGATTCAGGGCAAAAACGTATATATCGGTAAACTGCTAACTTTCCATCTTGTACAACATACATATAAGGTTCAGGAAACAAGATGGAAACTGAAATTCTTGAAGTAGGTTCTGAAAAATTTATAACTTCTAACTCTCTAAAAAAAAAAAACATACGATTAATAACATCATAATTCCTGTTGCTAATATAGTGTGAATGATTAAGTATGAATCATAATAATTATTTTTGTATAGTCTGTTCCTGGAGTCAAGAAAAATGATTTGAACAAAAACCGATGTAATGGTGTGCCTCTACGCCCTTTGCTAGGTGTTGGGATTTTCATATCTTCTCATATTGGACTGAATTAAAATGATTTTTAATGATTTTAATAGTGATTGATTAAATCTTTAAAGTAACAATTTTTAAACTATAAACTAATAATTTTTTGGGGAGGGGGGAAATCATTGATAAGCCTACATGCATTTGAAATGTGACTGTATAGAAGAATTCACAAAATAATTTGGACTGAAAAAGTTATAAACAAGACTGCTATGCAGAGTATTAAGAAGAAAAAAGAAGATATCTATGATGACAACTAAGATGGTTAAGAAACACAAGCTGCGATACCCGAGATATATAACCCGTATAAAATATGACCCGTATAAAAAAATTCAATGAAGAAATGACACTCCTGGTTGCAAGACTTAAACAATGGTGGGTGCTCTAAAAAATAGTTTTTCAGATCAGCCATATCCAAAAGTCCGATAGCCCTGATAATTGCTGACCTTTAAAATTTATATGACATGTGAAGAAAAATAAATTATTTCTTATCATGTCTGATTTGTCTTCTTGTTTTAATTTTGCTTATCATTAAAATTCTCAGAAACATTGATGAAAGCAGAATTCCAAAAAATGTTGTCCAATTTCAATACTGGACATGCCCAGGCTTTTTTTTGGTGAGCTAAAAATGACAAACTATTTATTCATGTTGTCATTAGATAATAAAATATCATTACCTATTATGAGACAAATTTGAAATTCATATTGAAAATTGTCTGTGAGGTCCGGCATGACAGTGAAAAATAAAAATGATCCCATCGTGTTCAGCCTGCCACTCACCAGAGTTACATCATTTCAACCACATTGAATACATTTGAGAGGTTTCATCAAATTAACAGCAAGCTAAATAAAGCATTACAACCAAAGATAAATCAGAAATTACCATAAATTTTTTTTAATTCATTATTGAATTAATTTCATCAACCAAAATCATAATAATGAATAAGTTGGCAACAAGATCATACGAAGCAAAAAAAATCTAGTAAAATACTCAATTAATTTTATGTACATTTAAAAAAAAAATCTTCATTATAATAATATTTGAACAATTAAGTAAGACATGGTCACCTGTGATCAAGTGGTTAGCATAACGACCTACTGTGCCCATGGTCGTGGGTTCACAGCCCGGCAGGTGGCCCTAGGATTTTTTAAATGGAATAAAAAATCCTTGGTTATGCCTCCCTTTGGATGGGGCATAAAATGGGGGTCCCAAGCCTCTTAGGAGTCAGGTACTCGTTAAAAGTCCCTATCCTAACTACATCTGGATATGCAAAATTTAGGATTCCCTCTGTAGCATTGTCCGATTAGCCATAGAAGCACAAAATGACGTTAAATAAATAAACAAACAATCATGTAAGAGTTATAAACAAGAAATATACTTTTCCATTATATTCATCTAATATATAATATTAAAGAGTATTTTTTAAAATATATAACAACACTCATATAAATATGACCATAATTAGGAGAGATTTATTTTATTTAATGTTAATTATTGAATTTATATTACCTTATATGAACAGAGTTTCTATCAATACTAAATTTATAAAGGTAGCCAGTAAAACCATCCGAGTCCAAAAGAAGCAATCTATCTTCTCTCATTACTGTGAATTGATGAAGTGACTGTACTTTAGCATATCGTTTCCAAACCCAAAACTTATTCTGAAAAATTATAGCGAAACAATGTATCAAAAGCTATTGTAGTAAAAACCTATAGTAATATTTGCATTAAATTTTATTATTTCTTAAAAGATATTTGATAGAATAAAATATTGAACTATATCCTCCATACACTTTTTTACAGAATTATAGTCCTAAGTTGTAAATCTTCTTTAACTATTCCCAAGCACTCTTGGTCAATTTAAATACAATTTTACCATTTTAGTCTTAGTTAATCTTCTTCTATTCAGTATTTTCTTAAAGATATTGCAATGAGGCATCCATATACCTTTTCCAATAACTCAATACCTAACAGATGCTCTATAATCAGTTATAATTATTAACTTATATCCATAAAAAGTAACTATTGACTTTTATTGTTAATTTTCTTCTCTTATAACTCTATTATTTATTTGTATATTTTATTTGTATTTATTTAATTATTTATTTTGATTTTTTATGTTGTTTTTTCATGAAAAGAACTTACTTTTTGGTTTTTTATTTATATTTGAAGTAAGTATGTAAATACCATCACATTTTTATGTAGCCTCTTAGTGGAATTTAAGTTCTTTTATTGCTGTACATATTTGTTATTCTTAAGAGACCTGGTCTCAGAATAAAATTATTCTTTCTATTTTATTAAATATCATATCGTCGCTGTCCTATTTACCGGCTATTTACTAACAACTATTGGTGAAAATGAGTTAGTAACAATAGTGGATTAATTAAGGTCAGCAACATGGAAGAGTATAATTTTTGATACTTTTCTTCAATCTTTTTAGTAATAGTTCCAAATTGTATAAATAAAAAATAGATTACAAATTGCCAAGTCTACAGTCACGGTTTGGCACGGTTATAATTATTATGGCACGGTTTTTTCCCTCCTGTAAATTCGCCCAAAATGTACTTAGGCGCTATTGTTTAGACAGCGATGATATGTAACCATTTAAATCATACTATATATCCACAGCCCCAGTGAATAAGTGGTTAAGCCTAATTTTCTCCAAAATGAATTTCTTGTACTTAAGTAAGTTGAATCGAGTGATTTTAGAAGTGAATACAGGGCCAAGTAAGGGATTCACTTGAAAAGGAGTTATTGTTTAAATTACAACTCCATTTAAAGCCATAAACTACAAGAATGATACAATTCCGATTATCTGAAATCAGTTAACTCTCTCTGGACAAAATCCAACCTAACCACTTATTCTTATTATATTATATACACCGGGGATGTAGATATAAATAATCATATCTCAAAAACAAAATATATAGTTAAACTCACTAGATATCACAAAACCAAAAACAGAACATGTAAGCCAATATTTCTAGAAGATTTAAGTTGTGAAAGGCTAAAAAAAACTCTCTTAAGGAAAAATTAATGGTTGACTAATTTATAAAAATTAATAAATTAATAATAGACATGAAACTCAATACTAACCAATTTATAATTCTGTATTTTATATAAAATGATTTCATTTTTCTCCGAGTTTGTTGAAATAATAACTAGATCTTCCATTTTCTGCAGTTCATAATTGAAACTTTTGAAGGCAATGGTTGATGTAATGTTATCTCCAACATCTATTTTACATGAAATTGAATTTTAATAAATAATAGTCAAAATAAATTATGGAAAAGATTCAATTAATTTTTTTTATTTTTAAATTTTTTCCAGATGTTACTAATGGAAATAAATACCTAATTGTCTTTCGACGGCTTGATAGGAAGGAGTACTGACTTTTTTTGAAATTGTAATCAGACTAAGTCCTTTTTCTTTAATTCCGATCAAGTAGAATACTGAGACTGAAGGTAGCTTTAACCAATGTTTAACATCTTTTCCACCAGCAAAATATTTATCCTCTTCTATTGAATCCACTTTTAACTCTGTTACAAAATCAAAACTATTACAAAATCATGACAATATAATAAATACTCAAAAGAAATAATAATTTGTCTTGCTAATCCATTGCAAAAAGAGCACAACTTTTTATTGTCACACATTAGCTTAACTTTAGTTAATTCTCTGTCAGTTCCCTATCAGTCATTTCTGTAGGTCCTTGGGTAAAAGTTTAAGAACATATATTCTAAAATGAAACCTCTAGATTGAACCTGAATCTAAAGTGTTTTTTTTTTCAGATTTGCTTAAATTACAATTTAAAAATATATAAACATAAAAAAAATACCTTCACTTAAACCCAACACATGGTTCTTCATGTAATAAACATTTGTATAGTTCCTCTGACAAACAATCTAAAAATAATAATAAAGCTTTAGATAAATTTATAATTCAAAACTTGGCTAAGTGATTTCTAAAGGAATTATACCAACACAACATATTATATTCAGTGTTATAAAAAACAGAATAAATGTTTTTTTTGATAACATCATTGTAGAAGAAATATTTGTTTATAGTACAGTAGTTGATAGCTCACATTGGCTGCAGGATACTTATTTATTTTGATACAGAAGATAACCAATACAGGATTGTTTATCTGACTGTAATACTATCTACTTTTATAATAATAAATAATAAAATTGAATATTCAGTTTGATGAAATACAAAATAATTTTTTTTTAATTTATTGAAATATTCAGCATAAAATAATATATAATGAATAGTATAAGTATACTGATATAAAAATAATTTGAATACGGAATTTCTAAAACCATTCAGATTTTAGTAACTTTATTTATGACCTTAAACATGACAAAAAGCTCTTCTTTTAGTTTTGAATACATAATTTCTTCAAACAACTGTTTGGATGAAATAATTAAAACATAAGACAATTAGGCAACAAAAAAATATGGAAGATTTATGGGAAATATAACAAAAAATAATAAAATAAATGGATTATTTAAAGTCAAATCTGTAATGTAATAGTCAGGTACATATATATTCACTATCTGCTCACTTTAACGACCTCTAATTTATTTTTTTCATAATTTACTCTAACAAAAAAATCAATTAAAGTTTAAGTAAAAATATTCATCAAATAAAGTTAGTTGTTGTTGTAATTGTAGGACAAAAAGATGTAAAACAATCTCTGTGACAGTCTTAGAAAAAGTGTCTTCTAGAATATTCAAACATTAAATACAAAAAAAAGATTAATATTATTTTTTTAAATATATAAGGATTTTGATAACTCATAATTGTTAATTGATAACAAAAATTATATTATTTAATAAAAGTTGAAAACTCAAAAAGTGGGTAATGATGAATATCATTAGTTGAGGTATTGCCTGCTTCAACCATCATTTGTCTCTAATAATGTTTGTCTAAAAATATCTCAAATGAAACTTATTTATTTATTTTTTATTGATACTTACAATACATTGATATTTATAATACATCAAGTAAATAGGCTATGTGACATGAGTTAATGGCAAGTAGAGAAACTACCCACTGGTAGTACTCAAATCACTAGTTCAACTAATTTCAGATTAGCCGTAGCAGCATAAAGTGACGTTAAATAAACAACAATAAACTAGTTCAACTAAGAAGGTCACGTGGCCATCTTCTTTTCAGACGCCTCAGAGGATAAACTTATTAAGAGCAAAATAACATTATTAACCCTTATAAGTTGTAAGTTATCACAGTTCTTTGTTGCTGCGGTCATATGTCATGTGGAGGGTGACTAGTTGGGACCTGTTGAAAACTCTTATAATACTGAAATTTTTTTAGCATATTTACTCGAGTCAGCTCGTGAGAATTGAAAATCACACGTGAAATCCGAGTGAGAATCACATAGGTTCTATTGCTAGATGGTTGAGCTTGGAAGAAGTAGAGTAATTCATGAAGTACACTCATTTGAAGCATTTTCAAACCACTTTAATTGCTTTTTAAACAGTTCAATAGATGAATTTGTATATATATATATATATATATATATATAAATATATATATATTTATTTATATATAAATATTTTAAAACTTAAACTGCAGTTATTGGAGCTGCACCTTAGTGTATTATCAAGTAAATTTAGGTCTGCTTTCTGTGTAAAACTTGTTTTGTTCATTTACCAACATTACTATATTTAATGAAAAATAATTATGCATGATTTAAAAAAATTGTCATCAAAATATTGATATTTACAAATTATATAAAGTAAAAAATCCTTTTATCTTATGGAACCGCACAGACACAAAAGGATGAGGTGTTAGCCCATCACACAAGGTGGGGAAAATGAAACTATGATAATTGGATGAAATTAAAATAATTATAAAGGTAAAAAATCTTTATTCACCAAAGTCAAACTTTAATAACACTTCAACATAGTAAAATGCCTTAAGGTTATCATAGAAACATGATACAAAAGATACATTTATTTTAAAAAGGCACTAAAATAATTGACAAACTATAAAAAATATCACAGATATGAGGAGATAATAGTGATGGAAGGATATATCAAAACATATATGTGACAATTGACATTTAAAGCATATTGGATATTTTTATAGAAAACAGGTTTAAAATATAAAAATTTCAGATTTAAAATACAACAATTTTAAAACATCTATAACTAAATAACTAACTTGGTAACTACAAAAAGAAACAAATAAACATTGACTTAACAGTTAAATTGATAGGAACAAAAATAAAAAAAATAGAAAATATGGATGATAACCATTTAACAATGAAAAATAGTTCATCCATACATAAACTTACTAATAACAACAAAACCAAATTATTAAATTAATTTTTATGTTAAAATAAAATTAATGAAAGGAACAAGTATGATTAATATAAAACTTTAATATTAATCCATTAATTTCTGATGATAAGCAAATAATTTATGAGATCTCACAAGAGACAAATCTCCTTGAGACTTTATCAACAATTACAGAAAAAATTAACAGATTAGAAAACTATGGTTTGAAAAAGTAAAATATTCCCTCAAAAATATAAGTTTTAATAAATACATCTTATTTTAAGTCATATTTAATTATTTTTCTAAGCAATCACAAACTTCAACAATTATGTTGAAGTACAGCATATGCTTGTTTTATAATTTGAGTCAGAAGAAAAATAGAATTAAAATATACAATTCACTTTTTTTTAATTCACTTTTGGCAGTTGATTGGTAGGAAGAAAGTCAAATAAAAATAACAAAAAAATCTTCAAATCATAAACTAGCTACAATCATAGAAAAACTACAATCATTATCAAAGCCTTTTAAAGGTAATTCTGACATTTTACAACTTCATGTAAGTTCTATCAGAACATGAACACATATAAACATACATAATAAAAAGTTGTTAACAATGAAACTAATTATATAAAACCATCCATCACAACAATGATTGATAAAAATAAACAAACTTAATAAAACTAAACTATTGTGAACAGTTATCAACAAGCATGTCACTTGGGATCTTGTACTTTTCGACAATTTCATCTGACAAGATAAACGTAGAACATAGGTGTTTTGATATCGGTTGTCTACGATAAGCAGTGACAGAATCAAAAACCCATTCGTAGTTAATGGCCATTATTTGATTTTTGCTGCAACTATCTGAAAAAAAAAATTAGAATATAAGCTAAAATGTAAATACGATAATAATGTTGATGCCATTGTAAGGCAATGGTGAATAGGTGATAATTATTCACTTAAAAACAAATTGGGCACCTTAAAGAACTAATTGGATTAAAATGGAAATAATTAATAATAATAGATGCAGAAATGGTTGACTGGATATATCTGAAGCTATTTGAAAATGGTCCGGGGTTCAGGCGATGAATTTAAATTAATGTTAGCCTAAAGTAGCAATAGGACTGAAGGTTAAAAGTAAAAAGTTGTAACTAACAAAGATAGATAGTTTTAATATAATTATAAATATTCAGAAAATGGATAACTCAGCCAATATTAATTGAATAATAACTCCAAGATGGATAAGTTCAAAATAAATATAGTTTGAAGATATATTAACCTTGAATCTAGGGTTACATGACACTTACAAGAAATCAAGGGTGATTGAGAGGTTTATTTTTTTATTTTAAAAATAAAATAACAAAACATTTAATTTTATTAGAAAATTTTGGAAACTATTTTTCTTTTAAGTTAAACAAATATATCAAATATCTCAGACCAACGAACATGAAGCAAGATTGCATACTCAGAAATCCAGGAGTATGTCATGCTGCATGAAGATTGTTTTTGTTTTACATAATGACTTCCTCAACAGAAAAACATGTAAAGAAGTTAAACTGATAGTTACATTATTACCCTCAAGGAGGAATAAAAACAAAGTAAATATAGAAATAAAGACTGATTCAGACAAGACAGAAAAATATCACAAAAATTTTCATAAAATATATTCTAAATTAGGCCAAATATATTAATTAAACTGACAAATGAACTTAGTGAACAAAAATACTTACTTAAGATTTGGGAAGTCAATTGACTTTCATCTTCAAAGAGACAAAACCTTGGGAAAGGCCAATTTTGAGGCGAATCATATCGTTCTATATCCTCAATGACATAAGCACCACAGAGCTTACTGAGTGCCTGTAACAAAATTATATAAGGCTTATGTACTTGGGAAATTAAATTTACTTTGTTCATTTTTTTTTTCATCAGTATTACCATCCTTTTATTTATTATCACTAGTATTTAAAAGAAAAAATTGAAATATTAATTAAAATACATATCCAATATAATTTTTTAGTGAAACTGGTAGCGGTCTCAATTTGGTCTGGATAGAATAACGTTTGTTCAGGGGAAGAACCACTTTATAAAATTATTTTACCCACACCTATACTAAGATGAAGGAAGATAAAGGAAGGGCACAGAAAGTTTATATTAATGTATCAATATTTCACATCCAATCATTAGATAACTAATATTAGACCTTTTAACGGTCTGAAGTAAAATAAACACATAATAAATGTTATAAAATAAAAACATGGTAGTGACTGTACTGTTTTAGGACAACAGTTGTGCAGGGAGGTATTTTATCCGAGATCACACTCAACTGGGAGGCTTTCCCTTTATTTTGGGTATCTACTTTATAGAGGCTGGGTGAACCCCAGGAGTCTCTCCAGATCCCAAAAGTTTGTCTGACTGTTAAGACCAATGATCAATAACCTTTTCTTTTTTATCAAGTACAATAACTAAAGCTTAAGTGTTTGAGTGCTACAAGTTATGTCTTACTAATAATACTGAGACTATCTAATTTCAAATATTTTAAACTAAACCTTGCTCGATTTAGTAATTGTATTTTTGGTGATGAAGAGCTTGTGTTTAATGAACATGATACAAATCCATAAATTAGATAAATACCTCCATTGCTTTAACCCCAGGATAGTTTACCATCAGTTGTACATTAATTGTGAGTCCTGCAAATGGTAGGTCCCCATTCATTCGACATCTCATTGGTCCCGGCTGATTGGTCGGAATATATTTTTCCTTAAAAAAAAAATAAAGTTTTACAAAACTATTTAAACTTATATAAATAAAAAACAAAATTAAATAAATGATATTTCTAAAGCCTAAACCAAATTACCAAAAACAATAGTTTTTACTCTATCGTTAACCTGAATAGAGACACTTTTGTTCAAAATTCTTTTGCAAGATAAAGCATTAGAAAAAATATAATAAAAACATTTGGTCCGCCCCTTCATTCTTTTATATTTACCTGATGCATGCTAGCGGTATTTCTGATCCTCTAACTAAAAGATGATAACGTTTTAATTTAATTGACAATACTAATTTAATCTTTTTATATCTATGTCATTGAAACATTTCTTGAGTCGCCATTTTTCTCATCTGCATTTAACCCTATTTCTTAGGAAGGGACTGGAGATATCGATCTTATCGTTGCATCGTAAATGTTCAAATATCACTGAATTATACAATAAGTATTCTTATCGAATAATTTATACTGCAGTATTTTTTTTTTCTATTAAAGAATACAAGAAATTATTAAAATTAGTATTTTATTAATGTACATTTACCAATGTAGTCTCTCCTACCAAGATAAAATAAAGAAAATCAATTAAGATTATGACAGAGTATCTTAAAGATATTAAATTTTCATATTTAAAGAACTTAAAAGCTAATTAACTTACAGCTGGCAAGACTTCTTTACTTTTTAATGAATCTTTCACCCAACCAATGGAAACAATACACGCCTTCGAAGCAATAGCTATCAAGTATTTAAATGTTTTATGAGAATCATGGCTCAATCTTGAAGAAACGACGAGGTGTGTAGTTTTATTGTTAAAATATTCACTGTATTCCATGCCGAAGCACTTAGTGAATTTTTGTACACATAATTTATCTGTATTTGCCAGATCTGAACATGAAACAATTTCCTGTAAAAGAAAAAAGTTTTTAATCATGAGTAAGCAGAAAAAATAGTATTGACTAATAAAACAGGATGGAAAAAAAATTATAATGAGACTAGTCTCTTGAACCAAAAAACCCAAATATTTTTTTTTAAATAGCTTTTTATCACAAAAAAAGCCCTAAAGAAAAATCCCAGCCATGAGGAAGATAAGTTTTTAAAATTGAATTACCTTAGCACCTTACTTTTAAAAAATACTCTACACCATTTTCCTTTATTTACAATTCACTCTTTTTTCTTTAGACGAGTGAAGGACTAACAATTTTTGACCAGCACGATTTATTATTACACAGGGAGGCCATAAAATGAATTCAGTAAAGAAGATTTCTGGAACCTATACTTGAAATATTGAATAACTTTGAACAGTTATTGATCAGTTATTAATCTACTAATGATTGAATTAATTCAAAAAATTATTATTATTACATTTAAAAAATAAATATATAGGCAAGGCATTAAAAAATATAAGGTAAAATTAAAAACTGAATGCTTACACTTCTTGCTACTTTTGACTCATTCCAATCAAAACGGAAAGTACATTCCTTTACAGCCGATAGGTTAAGGCTAAAAATAAATAAATAAACAAATTAATATCTAAAATCAAGCAATAATACTAAAAAAAATGTAATAATGGCTAGAGATGTGGGCGACCCGGGTTCGAATCTCGGTCATGGAGATATCTTTTCTTTTCAAATAAAAATATTTAAAAATTATAACAATTAATAAAAAATAAAACATAATAATATATAATGACGTAAGTCTACAAGATCCTAATTAATGCAACGTTCAATGGACATTCTTCCCCTTGTATACATCGCAAATTGCAAGAGCACAGGGATATGGGATCAGTGAAAAGAAAGGACATGTCTGACCGAGATGTGAGCCAGGTTAGCTCAGTTGAGAGACTGCACGCTAGAGACGTGGGGGACCCGGGTTCCAATCCCGGTCCTGGACATGTCTTTTCTTTTAAAATAAAAATATCTAAAATATTTACATTTATTTCATAGTTACAAATGCTCTACTGTATATCCACTGAATATTGAGGAATACTGCTTTTAAAACAACATTTTTATTTATTAACTACCCACTTCCGCACTTTATATTAAAAAAAGTCACATGTACCCATTGACTTCTCATTCTTTCAAATGTTAGTTTATATTGTCACCTTGTAAGAGACAAATTGTTCACTTTTACTGGAGTTCCTTCAATAATATCCTCATCTTCATTGTCAGAAGTTCCACTGGTGTCAGCAATAACCTTTAAAAATAAAAAATAAAACCTTGATTGTTCAGCAATAATTTATTAAATATTTATTAACTCTCAAGATATATACCTCTTTGGATATTTCAGAAGTGGGATGAGTCCTAACCACTTCAGAAGATGGAAATTGGAGCTTTACATTAGAGTAAGACATGTCAGAACTAAAAAAGTAGACGGTACATTATAAAAAAGTGATGGTTAATTTATCAAAAAAAGTTATTCAAAATATAAACCATTTAAGTAATATAACCGTTTTTGAATCTTAAAATCGGAGCTCCTAAAGAATTTTCTGAAGGGATCAAGTGTAATTGAATGATTATCTCAATATTGAGTATAGCAGTAGTCGGTTAAATGGAAAATAAAACCATGTTTTCAGGAAATTTACATCAACTACTAACATGGAAATATTGATTCAGTAAACAATCGGGGCGTTGAAAAGGAAGAGATGGATTCAATGGATCTATACATTTCAAAGCCCGTTGAATAAAAAAAATGTTCTTAAGAAAAGAAATTATTTTTTAACTTCAACTCGATAAGTATTCATTTTTTGGTAAATTTTTTATGCTGCCATTTGAAAGGGCATTAAATTTCCGAAAAACCAGGATTCACAGAAATAGGAACAGTATTATCAATCAGCAATATTAAAAAGTATGTTAAATTTGTGTATATAGCTGCAAGACAGTGACAATATTTCAAGAGGTAAAGATGTCATAATTTCATCCCGACTCAACAAGCTAATTATCAATAATCTGTCTTGTTCTATCTAATCACTTGCCCATCCATTATCAATGTAATATAAACCGTACCAATCTTAAAATTAAAAAAATTCTTTACCTTATCGCTTCTGTGTTAACTAATAAGTCAGCCTGAACTACACAATTAGAACAATTCCTAGACCTAAACAAATATATTTAACTATAGTAAAACTACTTTGTATTAACAAATTATGTAATCAATGCAAGGTTGAAAGTTTTTTTAATGCATTTGTATTAATAGTAAATATTCTAAGTGTATAAAGAATTTTAAACTTCAAAAATTTGAATACTTACCATAAGTCGGAAGAAGAATTATTTACCAGATCCGTCTGAATACTACAACTTCTAAAATCCTTGGTACTGAAAATCAATGTAATTTCAAAATCATAGTCATAATTTATTTATTTATTTAAATAATTATTGGCTGAACATATAAATTAAATGGAAGAGAAGATATTCCAGGTGATGCTTAAAAGAACATTCTCAAAACTATAGGAACTATTTATTGAAAACCAACATTTTGACCACGTTCACGACAGCATTATAGGTAATTAATTCAGAAAGCCTATCCTCTGAACTATCAAGTCATTATAAAGACCTGCAACATTGGTCGAAATATTGCTTTTAATTAAAAATATTTTTTTTTACTTTTGAAAATTTTCTGATAATTTGCAAATAATAATTCTTGTGGATTATTTAAATTAATAATAGATATGTGAAATAAAACTGACAAATATAGATAGTAACTGAATAAGAAATATTTAAAACTTCACAGTTAATGTTTCCGAATTGAACTTTTTCCTATTTTTACCACAGGATGACGGCAATCAGACGAAGGAAACTATACCAACCTAATAAATCACTAAACATAACATTGACTAAGCAATTTACCTAATATAAATATGAAAAGCTAAATTAATTTAAAAATTCCATTTATAACTATAGATAAATAAAACTGTTCATTATTTAAACAGTTTTATTTATTTTTTAAATTTAAACATAACACAGAATCATGTATACATTACAGTAATTACTGGAGTAATAGAAAATTTATACAGAAAATAAGATAAAATAACTAAAAACCTATTCATATTTAAACTGCCAACCAAATGTTTTAGAAAGATAAATTCATTCACTACAACAGAAAACACTTCAGTTCCATCGAACTAGTCCTACAACAGCTACAACTGAATGAATGAAGGTCGCCAGGTGTAAGGACGGGAACCAATATAGGATTAGACACAACAAAGAGTTTATCAATTTTTCGAAGAGTTTATCAATTTATCAATCAAATTAATCAGGAGCCGGATGAGGCACAATTCATAAGAATCTTAAGACTTCAGTAGGCCGGGCACGTTGAAAGAAAGAATTAGGGCTCACAAATCAAAAATATATTACAAAATAGGTTGGATGGTTATGGTAACAAATGAGACAATTATGCAGATGATGAAGAAGAAAAAAGGAGTTGTGATAATTAAAAAGAAACACAAACTGCAATACCTGGGTCGCCTAATGTATGGAGTTAAATATGACTTATTGCAGCTGATAAAGAAGGGAAAAATTCAAGGAAGAAAAAGTGAAGGAAGGAAACAACTTTTCTGGTTGTGAAATGGTTCAAGTACTCAACAAAACAGGTTTTCGAATCTGTTTTATCCAAAATTCTGATGATTACCCACGTTGTTAACGAAGATAGCACTTGAAGATAACATATAATATATAATGTATGTAAGGGAGCAGAGTGGCTCAGTGGTAGAGCACTGAGTTCCCATGCCGAAAATCCCACTGCTGGCAAGACTTATTTAATCTGGAGATGGATCATATAGGATCTAGGGCCCTCCTGGGGTTCATCCAGCCTCTATGAAGTGGGTACCCAAAATAAGGAGGAAAAATCACCTCCCTGCACACCCATTGACCATGAAACAGTACAGTCTCTACCATGTACTGAACCCCAGGCCCGTCCACAGATTGTAGTGATACAGATTTTTGTATTTATTTTTTATAATGTATGTATATATATATATTTTTATTCCATAAAAATGTTCTAAAAACATCATATGAAGTCAATGTATGAACATTAATATTTGAGTAATCACAGTTTATTTGTTGGAGTTATATGTTATGATATTTTTTAATATATGATGACTAATACTAAAGTTTGTTTAACATATATTAATCTTATCATTTACACTGTTATTAAATGTGATGCAATGTTTATATTTACCATTCACTAATAAAATATTATACTATATTTGTTTTAACTTTTTTAATGATTGTATGGATTTAAAATATTACAATACAAAGCTTGCCTTAGTGTGACAAAACAACGAATAGGTTATTTCCAGAAGAACAATATTATGCTAGCCACAAACATCAGAAATACATACTTAAATAAAAGATATAAAATAATTAAATTCTCAAATCAAATTGAAAGCATTTATATTAATAAAAGTTCAATTAGGTCATTTTAAAATTAGAGTTTTTAACACCAACAAAGATTTACATAAATAAAAAACCTTAAACCAGTTTAATTAAAAAAATTGAAATAAATCCATTCAATTTTTCAATTGAGGAAAATTGTAATAATGATTAGAATTGAAAACTTTAGATAGAATGTATTAAATAATGTAAATGTATAATGTATGTATTAAATAACTTGTGTTCTTTTTTTCTGGCATTGTCAGATTCAATAAAAGACAAAATCCTTTTATATAAATTAAAGATTGAAGATTTATTTTTATATTAATAATGAAATGAATGGATTTAAATAATACTATATAAATCAAATAGCCCCTCTCCTTTTTAATTTAACCTTTGAAGCAGCCATTCGACCAGTAAAAACAAATCCTGGAGGAACTATATACAACCGCATGTCCCAACATCTAGCATATGCGGATGACCTCGTCATTACCGCTAGAACCCAAGCAGCATCATCAGGAACATTCCAAGAATCCTAGAGGGAGCCATTCAACTGGGTCTTAAGGTGAATGAAGATAAAACTGTATATATGAAAAACTCAAAATAGGAAAAGATGGCAAAAAAAAGGGAGTTTAAGAAAGCACAGTTTTAGAGCAGTGACCCAATAAAAGTACCTGGAATGTGTGGTCAAAGTTGAAAACAAAATAGAGAGTGAAATACAAGCCAGAATAGCAGCAGGAAATAGGTGTTATTCCTCACTACATAGAGTGTTTCAGTTTAAATCGCTCTCTGAAAGAATACAAATTCAACTGTACAAAACCATAGTAAGACAGGTAGTCTTACACCTGGGAATGAAAAATATTTAGAAGAATCTGGGGCGGAGTGGAAAATGGCGTATGGAGAAGAAAGAATGGGGAGCTGATGAAGCTATATGGGAAGCCGAACATGGTGGCGTTGATAAAGAAAGCCAGATTGAGATGTATGGGACATGTGAAAAGAATGCCGAAGCACAGGATAGTGATGACAATGCTCAATGAAAAACCGGACGGTAAAAGAAGCAGAGGACACCCTTGGAATCAGATGGCTAGATGATGAAGAAGAGGACTTGAAACTGCTGGGTGTATGAAACTGGAGGAGGATAGGTAATAGGAGCTGTGGTGTTAGAGCCGTAGAGCCAAAATAATAATAATAAATAAATACAAAAGTGGTTATTAAATTATACATCGCCTACTCCAAAAATCTACTGGTCAATGAGTCTATGAAACCTAAGTTGGTGAGAGCTTCTAAAGGTTGCCATAAAAAAATAATAAATAAAAAAAACCAACCATTCTAAAATTGCACACTTATCCAATAATCCGTGTTGAAAAGTTTATTAATTTAAAAGTTTAACAAAATTATACCATAAATCATCAGTTGAAATATTTTATTGATCATTAATTCATTTAAACTGAATATTTAAGGATATCCTAAAAAATTCAAGATTGATTTAAAAAGGATTATTTAATACTTTAATAATAAAATGTTTACACTCATTTGAAGATTAAAAGTTAACAGTTTATAAATCTTATTTGTAATTTTATTTTTAAAAATAACAAACCAAATACGAATTGTAAAATTATATTAATAATATATCATACGACAAACTTACTTTGTATACGAATCCATAACTTGATATCCATCTGTTTGTGAAACTTTTGATATTTTGCCATCAGACCTAAAAAATTTACTTTATATCAATATGAATTAGTTTTATTCTGATAAAATTTACTATTATTAATTGGACTTCAGCATTAGTTTTAATCAGTATTCCAAAAATTTGCAATTTGAGTCGAAACATTGGTTTATAATAAAGAATCTTTTACTATTTAAAAATTAATTTTAAAAACGAGCTTTATCAAAACTGTTAAACCTTTTTTCGAAAAAATTGGCATTTTTGGAAATTTGGATGAGAAGTTGTTTTAAACTACTATTTAATTTAAAATAGTAGTATTGTAACTAATACAAAATTTCAATTGTATACAACTTTCATTTGGATCATTTAGTGAAACTTAGTTATTAAGAATCATTCGGTATATATCCACTTAAAACTCTAATTAAAATTTATTTCATTTTTTCACTTGCTGTATTTTCCACGTTTAAAGTCAAAGGAAAATAAAACGGTTAAATTAATTTGAATAAATAAAGTACACAATTAATTTTATTTAAAAAATAAAATAAGCTATTCTGAACAACGATATAAGAATGATTTGATAAAAAAATAAATTGATAATTTTGGAAGGAATCACAGTTTGAAAATATTAATCTAATATCACATTAAATGTTAATATTAAAACATAAAAGTTTAAAGTGAAGTTAGATTCACCATGAAGAAGAAGTAACGCAAATTAATTAATAAAATAATATATTAATTAATATGGGTGTAAATAAATATTTTGTTGTTTTTATAATAATAAATTAAGAAAATAAAATAATTAATAATAAAAATAAATATAACGGAATATAGTTGATAATTATTATCAAATTTATAATTGCTACTCCACTTCAGAAACGATATTCATTAATAAATTAAACATTTTAAATTATTCCTCCATTCCATTAGAGGAACGAAAAGAATATATTCAACATACCTCATCAAACAAAACATGAAGACCAATATCTACAGGATTGAATATTCATAAACAATCGGTCAAGCGTGACCAACACCGTACAAAAGGAATTTCTTTAAGGTTGAAATAGCATCATCTTTATGCCCCAAGATTATTAGTGATAAGAATATCAATTGGCGATTGATAAATAAGATATAGATAACAGGATGGTTTCTCTGAATAAGAGAAGAGAGATAATCAATTAAGGGAAGGAAGAAAAATCCAGAGAATTTATGTGGTGATAATATCAAATTTATAACATTGACCTCCTAAGCGTCGCCCATAATTTAATAATAATTAGCTTATAGCTTTTGGTTCCAAATCAAATGTTTTTCATTTTATTTTTTTTTTTTTACCTAATAGTCAAGCAAATATATAATAAAAAATAAAAAATTAATAATTCAAAATAAAGAAGTCAATTTTCAAAGAAGAAATACATATTGGTTCGCTGTATATAAAATGTCCGTTTTCAAAGGAAAGGTTATTAAGTAAAACAACTTTATAAAATCAAAACATTTTATAGTAAGTAACAATAACTAAAATTTGTTAACAGTAAATAATGAAATATGAATATAATAAAATTATATACTTTTATACTAAGCCAATAGTTAATTAAGTAGCTAATAGGAAAGCCTATCAACTGTAAATTTGGAGAAATCTGTTCTGCAGGTTGTTGCTTCAAGTTAAATCAAAACATGCTTTAACTTTTAAATAAGTTTTAACTGTATATTCGTTTCATTATTAATATTTTCTAAAAACACAAGTTATCGTGAGATTTAGTATGGAAAAGAGAATATAATTATGGGTTATGTATAGATTTCCGTAATAATTTCATAAAAAATAGAAGTTTTGACAAATATTTTGAAGTGTAGATGAAATATGTTTGTCGAATGATTAATGATAGACTGATGGTAGATGAAAGAATTAGTTAAGTATTTTTGGAAAATATAAAAGGGAAACAAATTAAAAGTTAAAACCTAATTTAATTCAACTCAAATGACAGCCTGCGGAATAATTACTGATTTGGAAAACTATGATTGGCTCATAAACAGCAAATATTTTATATTTGAAAGTATTTAAAATAATAAGAATTCATAAAAGTAGATTCATGTAGAAATAGTTCTTAAAAACTTACCCAACACATGCATCCACAGTCCTGTAACTGTCAGTTTGAACAGAACTAGTTTTTCCGCCATCTCCCCTAAAAACAGTAATTCAAATTTGTTAAGTATAACAAAATATTAATGTAATCATATTGTTTCAAATCAAGCCGATGATTGGGCTAGGGAGTTGATAGGGAAATTTTATGAACTGTAAAAGTATAGATTTGAAACTGTAGTAGACTTAGAAACATCAAATATTTTACTTCAAAATAAAATACTAATCATCTTTAAAAATATTAATGTAGAAATAACTTTAAAAACTTACCCGACACATACATCCACAGCCATATAGCTGTCAGTTTGAACACAACTAGTTTTCTCACCACCTCCACTATATAACAGTCAATGATAACAAAATATAATAAATTAATTAAATAAAATAATTTATACCATAACCTTCTAATTGGGTTCACCAGCTAATAGGAAAAGACAATGAACCCAAAATTTACAAATTTGGAAAACTAAAGCTTACACACAAAGGATTAATATTTTATTTTTGAATTGATTTAATAAATTAGAAAGTTAGAAATAAATTAGAATTATGAATAATTTTAAAAACTTACCCAACACATGCATCCGCAACATGGTAACTGTCAGTTTGAACAAATTTAGTTCTTCCACCATCTTCTCTGTAAAGCAGTCATTAAAATTTGTTAATAATAACAAAATATAAATATAATTTTTGAAAAAAAAAAAATATTTAAAAATAATAACAATTAATAAAAAAAAAAATTATATATAAATATAATTTTATAGATTTAGGCCAACTGATGATTGGGTCCGATGGCTGATTGAAAGATCTGTCAACCACTTGTGTGGTAGAGACTTCCATCCAACAACATTCTTGAAATCGTTTTTCAGCATTCTATTAACGTGTTCAACCCAAAACACTCTTTTTACCTTGTTATGTCTCATCAATGATTTCTCCATTGAAATAATATAATTATCAATATGCACCTATCTAAACCTTGCAATGAAGGATTGTTCGGTCTATGACAAGAATTTATTCCAAATCCAGGGCTATGACCTATAAATATTTTGAAAATAACAAAACATTTTGAATGAGCCTCCAAAAGATATATTTAGTGATATGTAATTTGTAACATTGCCTTGCACATAACCACGCCTTAAATTTGGTCTATCCAGGTATAATTAGAATAGGGATCTTCAACACTTCACATCGCACAGGCTCGGGACCTGCATTTTATGTGCCATCCGAAGTATGGTATAATTAATGATTTTTTATTCCCTTTAAAAAATCCTAACGCCACCTGCGATATTAATGAGGGTAATATTAGGCTAATATTCTGCAATATGCGAGATAGGATTAATGAGGGTATTTCACAGATATTTCCTGAGAACAATATAAAACCTTATTTTCTTCACGATTAGCCGAGTGGTTTTGAGGGATATCCTATTTCATACCTTAAATAGGTAAAATGATCCATCATATTGTCCCATATATCTGAAGCATCACGACTAGTTCCAAAACTACTATCACTGCAGTGATCATCTCTAAAAATCAAATCCCTTAAAAAGATCATCATGGTCTTACAGTCATCATTATCAGGCACACCAGTTATGGAGTAGTTCACACAATTAAGACTACCTTAGGTACTTCAAAAGTCAAAATGTAGGTCATCATGATGTTCAAGGATTACTCCATCCAGCAGTTACAGAATATCTGATCGACCAGAAATGAAATATGAAATCCACCTGATAATTAACATAATTTCTCCCATAGCAATGTGGATGAATTTGTGATGAATGAAAGAACTTTGCGAGAAGCTGAAAAAAAAAGATATAATGATAATTGATGTGTCTATCCCTGTCTAATAAATGCATGTTGGGCCCTATCCACAGAGTGTCTTTGCGTTTTGGATTTGATTCTCATCTCGGTTAGTTAATAATGAATCTAGGCACTCTCCCTCATTTCAGTAAAAAAAAAAAATAAATAAAAAAATAAAATTAACAAACAGGTACTTAGGAAAGTTCATAAATCTACTTGAGACTTATTATCAATGATACTAAGTTATGACTTACCCAACACGTGCTTCAACAGTATCATTAACATCAGTTTGGGTAAATCCAATGGCTTTATCCTCAGGACTAAAAAAAACATAACGAAATATTCAGATACTCGAAATATCGAAGCATAGCCTTACGATATCTTAATCTCCAAACATAATATTAACACATTTTCATTTATTAAAAATAAATCACAAACATATCATTTTAACATTTCAATAAAGATAATCTCAATAGCTATGCCAAAATGCTAAATAATCAAAATGCTAGATCATCTCTAGTGGGTATACTGCATTTTGAGTTGTTATAATTCAAAATGAAATCAGTAATCTAATTTTAAAATTTTAAAAATCAGCTTACCTTGTCTGAACAAAATTATTTCTAAAAGTTTTAAACCTGTAAAAGAAAAATGAGGATCAGCAATAATAAAGAAATAAGTAACGTCTATGCTATTTAGATTCTTCTGAGATTGTACATTTCATAAATTAATAATGAAATATTAATAATATGTGAAACAGCATTAAAATACAGTAGAATCCCGATAATTCGTATGGTCAAGGGACTGATGATTTGGTACGAATTATCGGGAATACCAATTATCAGGAGTATAAAATAAAAAAACGTACTAATGAAATTTTTTTAATCTATTGAACCATCCATCGCTTGCACGAAAGTCTTCAATCCTCATTTTTCTGTGAAAACTCGGGCTTTTTCTCTTCAAATATTACCTCCAACTGGTACATTTGAATTCCTTCCATGTACGAACCACTTTTTAAAGTTCTCTACAAGTCTGGGAAGTGATTTTGTCCTTGTTCTTCAGGATTGATGTGATCGTGGAACCAGGGACGATGAAATGCTTGGATACGTCAATTAGCTTACAGCCACTGGTCACGGCGTTTATGATTTGTTGTTTCTCTTCAATAGAGAGGCTAACGTATTTTGGAGGTATGATTACGTGTCACAACGGTAACAAAAACGAGACTGAATTGTAAATAAAAGTGTGATTGTAAGAAAAGCTTAATAAAATTAATAGAACTTCCCGTCTCTACTCCCCCAATTTCCTATGAGAGAAAACAGTACGGATTACTTCTGAGATTTCTTAGAAAACTTGTCTCTCTCACTCGCTCCCCCGTAAAAAACAATAGGATCTACTGTGCCTCTAAACAATACAAACATATTTGTGTATAAAAATAAATACAAATTGAGTGATTTCCTAGAAAGCATTTATTCTCATTCTGCTCCCTGGCATATCTGCTTCACTGTTCTCTCCCTCCCTTTCGAAAACAGTACTAAGTAACGAGATTTTAAAGCTTGAAATACGAATTATTTGAAGTTGTAAGTGACCTCGAGCATAAAAATAATACGAATTATCGAGGGGTCTGAAATGCATTGATTTTATACCATTTATCGGGATTTTCTCTGAGGACCAGCAAATTTGTACGAATTAACCGGAAATACGAATAATCGGGATACGAAATATCGGGATTCCACTGTATATATTTATACAAACACATTTCTATTGTTCTTTGTCTTGTTGATTAATTTATATTTACAAAATCTAAACAAAGATGATGTTAGTGTAAATGAAGCTTTGCCTGAATAGTTTCAGCAGAAATTATTTTAATTCCATAATCAAGTTTGAATAAAATATATAAGAACACTTACGGTTTAAGTATACAATGATATTCATTTTCATTAGTTTCTGTAACAACCTCATTTGTTCTGAAACAAAAGCAGTTTTTAAAGTCGTTATTTCAAAATTATTGATTTTATTCATCTTTGGTTAACAGATTATTAATATAAAATAAAAATAGTTATTAAGTGCAGTTGGTAAATATATTACATTTTTTTTAATGAGGATGCAATATAAGAGAATTTACAAACAAAAATACTTTTGTTAACTAACCTTTTGTTAATTAAGAAACTTTTGTTTATTATTATTATTGTTTTTGTTTATTTGGTTTAAAAAAAATAATAATAAAAATAAATATAGATAGGATATAAGTGAGAAGGGTTTTTCAAAAAAATTTTAAAGTTTCCGAAGCAGGCTTACTGGACTATAAATGAGGTATTATTGGGATTAGGTTTACCTTGTTTAAGAAAAAGGATAATTATTGTAAATTTCCGCAAAATTCGAAGTATGCAAAGTATAATATTGTTTAAGTAGGTAAGGAATAGAAAAGTAACTTTATTTTAGGACTAGGATTCTTAATAATAACAAACATGAACAGACAGATAATTAAAGAATACAGGGGAAAAACAAGGTAAATCGATTTTTTTCTCAATATTGGTAAAGAGCAGTTTTGATAGATTTTTTAATGGCATCACACGATGGTGTGATCAAAACAGTATAAAAACAAGATCAGACGGCTCAAAATGCCTGAATTAGAATGCCCTCATATGGGAAAAACTAGTTTATTCAAACTCAGTGAAGATGGAGATAAGGTGGCCACCCCGAGTTGGGTTTTGAGCCCTTCAAACATCTTCATTTTCAGATTCAAAGGAGCACCAGTCTCATGGGCTTTTATAAAAATAATGACACTGATTCCGTATTAATTTTGCTGTACTGAACATTTAGGAAAAAGTGAGTTATCTGGTTTTCCCCAATAGCTTTTCCCAATATTTCTTCAAATATTGTATATATTATATCAAATAATAATTGCTTTTAGGGAAATTTTCAAAGAATCTGGGAAGTGGGAAGATCAAATCCAGAGCGTTTTGGTCTATTTATAAGGAGTTTTACCTCAGGGGGGTTGGCAATTCTGTTTGAAAAGGAGTACCTTTCGATCACTACAGTTACTCTAACCCCCATACTTTAAGAATTCCAATCTAACAAAGGTTTGGCTTTTTTTCCTCATGGAACCTAAAGAATAACTGAGAAGTTACATGAATAAATATGTAGTGACTGGTCTAGAAAACCTAAATTATTAATGCTAAGAGTAACTAATTACCCAGGGAGTAAACATCTTATTTAGGGATAAATACAATATATTTTTTTGCGATATTAAGTCAAGAGATTTTCATTTGGTATTCTTTGTTTTGCCATTTATAATTAAATCACTTTTAAAAAATAGATCTAACATTTATCACTATGATAATAAAGCATATAACGAAGTATTATTAACTGAAAGAGAAAAATATTAGTTTTAAGCAGTTAAATAACATGTCATGCTATTAAAGTATTTACATTTGCACTTATATATATTGATAATCCGTAAAATTAAAAAGTCAGGCAAGAGCTCGGTTTAAAATAACATACAAACACCAATAAATACTTACAGATGAATAACAAATGTTTTTCCTTTGTAAAAGATTGGGAACGCCATTTCATCACTGTCATGTTTAAGCGGAGTAGTCAATTTATACAGCATACAATTCAATGTGCTAGCATTAATATCGCATTGATCAAACCCGTCAAAATCTTTATAATTTGCTGTATAATTGTCATTATGCTTCATTTTTTTATCACTTTGAGAAGACTTATTCCGATTGGAACGCTGAGATACTTGACTGTGCTTACTCTGCTTCATCAATTTGTTTGAACAAACCTCGAGTTTTTCATCGCTTCGTTCTACAACTGGATTTTTGGTGTTGTTATTTACATTGTTGAATGAAGTGATTTCATTATCATCTACCTTGCGAGGGAACCGAATTTCAGATTCATCCGTATTATCCTCCAAACTGATATTTTTAAAACTCCTATCTACATTATCTGTACATACCTCATCGTGAGACACGTTTTGAAACGGACTTCTTATATTAGTGATGTTTTTCTCCTTAACGAGTTCTTGGAAATAACTTGAATTACTTTCCGCATCAAAATTATTTTTAACATGAGTTTTATCATCTAAAGATATATTAGGGTCTCGAACTGTCTGATATGATTCAGCAACGCACGTTGAAACTTCATTCAAGGTAGAAACATCATTGACAACCTCGGAAGGTATAACTTCTGGTAAAGAATGTCTACTTTTCCTGTTTCTCCTTTTTTTTTCAAGGGGTTGCTTACCAGGATTAACAGATTCGGATTCATAGCCTATCTCAGAACCAATGCAAGTATCTTGATTTTTATTACTATACTTCATTTTCTTGGTTATTGTTTTCTTGCTACTTGAACTACAATCAGATAATCTTTTGCATAAAGCTGACTCACTTTTATTAAAAATGTCTTCATCTTCTGAATCACTAAGATATTGTTTTCTTTTGAGAGAGTAACTTATTCTTGGAGAAACTATAACAAATTAATAAAAATCAATGTACGAATCTAATATAAGAATCTAGGAATAAAACAGAGAGTAAAATAACTTACTAGACTCCCTTTTAAGGCTACTAATGCTTTTTCTAGGCTTTTCCGTTCTCGAGCATCTACCATCAAATAATTGAGAAAATGATAGTTCACTGTTCATGGTTTCGTCCACCATAAGGTCATCAAGATCTAGGTTTTTAAAAAATAAAGAAAAATATATATAAAAGAGTAAAAAATTATGAATAAAATGTAGTCATCTTAATTCTAAGAGATTAAAACATAAAAATAAAACTTGAGAAATATTTATTAGTATCTTAACTGCCATTTTATCTAATCGTGTTTGTACAGCTGAAGTTTAATGCAACTGTTTTGTCATTTATTTTTTAATGAAAAAAGTGTAATAAAGAATTAAGCATTATCTTTAGTACAATTTCAACATTACTTGAAATGGGCCTTCTCATTTAATAGTATAATAAAAATCTAGAGACAATATAGTGATTATAATTTACTAATGCAAGAATCCTAAATGGATCTGGATTTCAGAAAAAAACTTCCTCTAGGATTCCCTATCGACGTCCATTCTTCCCAATCTTCAACGGAAGTATGCCCAACTAAGGCACTATCATAAAAGTGTTTTTGGTTTTCAGGAACCTGCCTTCCTCCATTCTATATAACTATTGATGATATGTCTTTAATTAGTGCTTAATTGTCTATTTGATATTAGACTGAAAGTTACATTATTTAAATACTTAATTATTTTTGCGATCAGCACCATGTTCATTAAATATTTCAATGCAATTAATAGACGAAAATGTTAAGTTTTCAATTAACCCAAAGAAGAGAGGTGTATACTGTACGAATGAATACAAGAGTAAACCTTATTAGATTTTGATTGAAAAATTAAATTTATTATGAAAAATATAAACACATAATATAATAAATATTTCTCAAACATACCAGGCAAAGATGGTGAATATGAATTTTCAAGTAAACCCTTTTTCTCTTTATCTGAAATTAAAAAAAAACATTAATCAGCACAATAAATTTAAGTAGTGCAATACAATACTTAATCTGAACTGATTGCGACAAGAGTTTATTTATATAACCAAAAGATTTTATATAAATTAGATGTTCAGCAAAACACCATACAATAATCAAAGACTAAAATTCAGTATGCAAACACAACTTCTGTAAGAGTCGACATATGGCAGAAATGCCACGTGCTGCCATTGGATAAATAAACAACTTATTTAAGAAGATATTTGTGTATCTATTTGATAGCATGAAGTATATTTTTTAAATAATCATTTGATTTTTCTTTAGATGTTCTCGTTGGACTAGTTACCACTGTATATTTATCTCTGTTGCATATTGAAAACAATTGATAACAATGAGACTCGACATTGTCATAATCTAATGTCATTCTATTTCTCTAAAATGAGTTAAGAAATCCCTGAAAAATAATCAAAGGAGGAGAATTTGTATATAAAAATATGTTTATGTAAAAAAAATATTTAGAAGGTTAGTTTACTTAATAATTAAAACAATTTGTTAAAATTTATTTCCTCAATAATCAATTCAAATAATAAACATTGGTTGTTTATTATTCCCAATGTTTTGGTGGAAAAAAACACATATAGATATCATTTTAAAATTGGAGATATAAAAGAAATTATTTTCAACTTGTCATGTGTTGTTCACATTAAATATTTTATTTTTGGAGTTGTTTTTTTTTTGTCCTTTTCTATTGTTTGAATACTCGGACAACTGAGGTATAAATATCTGAGGCTTGGTGCTAAAAGTGCCAGAAAATTCTGCCCAGAAAATTTGAAAATTCACGACTCCCTCACTGAAGTCATCATAACACAGTTCCATTATCGTTGCCAACATTTTTCGTATTCCCTTTTGCTTATAGCCTGCGCTGGCCAGCATTCAATACATAAGCTCTAGAGAATCTATATACTGTCAGTGGCAGACCCTTTACCTCTTACCATAAATAACAGGCTTTATAATTACCTAGTGAGTACACCTCTAAAACTGCATTACTCAAAACTCCTAAAGCCCAAAGACCATAACTATTTTAAAATCTAGCTAACATTGCATTTTCTAAATCGAATAACAATATTGTAAATTACATTCATGTAAAAGTATTTGATCATTTCATATGAAATGTCCGTTTTCAAAGGAAAGTTTATTAAATAAAACAACTTCATGAAATCAAAACATTTTTATTCAATTTTTCAATCCCAGAACTGAAAATTTGGATCATTACAATCTGCAAACTAAACACAATAAACAGCAGGAATCCACTAATTCATCTTTGAATTTTAGAAATAATAAAAATTGGCATTTCACATGGAACGACCCAATAGTTTTGTGTCAGTCAAATTTAATTAAAACATTGAATACACAAGGATTAATTTGTATTTATCTTTTAATGTGACAAATTGGCCAAAAGCAGTAATCTATTCATAAGCGTGTGACAAAGTCAATCAGCCCAATGCTCTATCCTGTATTAAAAAGTATGCAACATTATTTTGTTTTCACACTTCTAAGGTTAAATCCAGGACATCAGGACAGCAATCCATTAAAATTTTCATAATTCTTAAACCTTATACCTGATTTTTAGAAATTAGTAACTTAAAGTATTAATTCTAAGAGATATTCGAGGGCAACTATGAATTTAATATCAGTTCTGCAGGTTGTCGCTAATGTATATATATATATATATATATATATATATATATATATATATATATATATATATATATTGGCTTCCACGTAAATGAGGAAAAAACCAAATACATCATAGTAAGCCTTAAAGTCCACCCCAGAAAATGCATCTCTGTGGATCGCAAATCGTTCCCGAAAGTAGATAACTTCAAATACCTTGGCTCCACAATAACCTCGACGAATGACCAATTAACTGAGATAGACCAGCGTATAACAAGCTCAAACAGAGCCGTCTTCGATCTTTCAAGAGTATTGAAATCCCAAAGCATCTCTAGAAACTTAAAATATATATATATATCTTAGAAATAATACTTCAAGTTACTAATTTCTAATAATCAGGTATAAATTAAAATATCAAAGTATATATGTGTGTGTGTGTGTGTGTGTGTTTTTATATATATATATATATATATATATATATATATATATATATATATATATATATATATATATATATATATACATCAGTAATCAATTCCCTACGAAATAAATGTTTCAACAAACATTTCAAAGTATATATAATGATATAATCTACTAGCAAATAAACAAGCTACTAGAAGTTTGTTAATAATTAGATATTGCCATGGAAACATTTATTGTGATTACCTTTTTGAGATGGAGTTGTCATCAGAGCAGAAAGCTGATAAATGAAATCAATTGACTTGTTGTCTTTGTAACTGTTAAATTTGATTGCCGGAGGGTGAGATTTACAGATGTGTTTCTCATTACAATATGTACACAAAATTACACCACACCCACATTGAAGAAAAGAACTGTCAGTAACTTTTCCATCACTAAAACATTTATTTCATAAGAAAAACATAACACTTAATTACAATAATGAAATCCATAAAAACATTAATAACTACCATAAGACACAAAGGGTGTATTTCTTAATTATATTTTCGAAAGGGCTAGACTTAAATATATTGGCCATTAAAATTTACTCCATACAAAAAAATACTAATAAATTTAGATATAATAAATAGGGTGCATTATAACAACAAATCGCTGTGCTCAGCAAGTATTGTCTCAGTCTCAAAATAGAATCCAACAAAAGATAATTATCGGAATGATATGGTGACCGATCATATATAAAAATAGGTTAAATCTTCAAACTTATCTGATAAAATTACTACACCCGGTAAACTAAGACTAGCACGCCTTTTCAAACTTCAAAACAACTTTGATGACAGTAGAGATGGGCTCGATACAGGACTAACGATGTATCGATAGTTCAATACCATCGATAATGTTTGAGATTTTACTTTTCAAGAAAAATATGGATGTTCATGAAATCCAATCATAAAATTTTGAAGGTATCTGTTCCGCAGGTTGTCGCGGTCAGGGCCAGCTTTACCTTGTGTGCAGAGTGTGCGGTGCACACGAGCGCCGGGTCTCAAGGGGGGCCCCTTGCGAAACCTCCAAGGAGGTGGTCTTAGGCGCGGGCAGGATACATTAATTAAGAGAGACGGCCGCGGCCGCGCTCGTCCCTTCGTCTCGCTTCGGTATGATATACTTATATGAAAGAAGGCGCCGCGTCTTGCTTAGATCCCGTGCCTTAAAGGCTGCCATCCCGACACGGCCAGTCTATGG
Source organism: Troilus luridus (assembly GCA_964056705.1). Classification (NCBI taxonomy): domain Eukaryota; kingdom Metazoa; phylum Arthropoda; class Insecta; order Hemiptera; family Pentatomidae; genus Troilus; species Troilus luridus. Next base: position 69,085,373 of record OZ057415.1, on the reverse strand, counting down.
AAAAGTTACGTACATGACTCAAAATTGTTTCCAAAGACTCGGTTGCCGCTCGTCTCCGAATGCACCTTTAGGGTGCAGGGTTTTAAAGTTGATTGATTCTAAATGTTAACGGTTATTTTACTTTTCCTTCGAAATCAAAAGTTCATTTCAACTAACATTACAGTCCAAACCATTGAATCTGGAGGAAAGAGAAGAAGCAGTGAAAATCATTCGTCTACTAGCATCAGTTGGAATGTGCCATAGAAATCTCTAAATCTCCTATTTGATAGGGATTTACTTGTGTGGTTTTTTTGCGTCCGCTTGAATAAAACTAACGCATAGTTTTTGCAAGTGAATGTGTTAGTAGAATGCAAATGGAAAAAACCACAAGCAGAGCCTTATGTTTCAAATCTGGTGTAAAATACAAACATCTTACTCGTTTTTGTGTCTTGATAATGCCTGAATAGGCGAAACGTCGACTGATAATTGTTTGTATTTTACACCAGATTTGAAACATAAGGCTCTGCATGTGGTTTTTTCCATTTGCATTCTAATAAAATTTAATGTTTCGTTTTGAGTTTTGGCTGTATTTTATTGATGTGAATGTGTTAGATTTTACAAATCATTCTCCTAGAAATTTGGCTAGTCAATTACAGTTTTGAGACCGTTTATCGATTCGAACAGTTTGAGATTTTAGCGGAAGTTAGTTTTTTGTAAAATTTGTATTATATCTCACTATGTAAATACGTAATTATTAACAGTCAATTTATTTTTGTTTCCCCCTACTTTATTCTCTCTGTCATCGACATAGATTCGTAGCGGCCAAGTACAGTTCGCACTCCTTAATACGAAATTGAAGAGTACTGTCGAAATATATGAACATAGGCTGGTCGGATAAAAAAAACACGACACTCTACCGCCTTATTTCTCATGGGTTTTAGTCCGGTTCTGAACTTGAAACTTTGGCTACAAAATTGCTTGACTAAACGAGCGAAAAATATAAGACTGTTTTTTTGAAACTTCGGAGTTATCTAAATGCCAGATATGTTGCATGCAGATCAGAAACTGATTCGATGCTATACACGTATTTTGAAACTTTCATCTCCTATAATTTCAATTAGTTATGAAAATTTTCTTTATTTTGGTTAATCCATTGCTATACGATAAGTATGATAAAAATAAGATTTAGATTTGACCTAATCGCTTTAAATAAGATTTGACCTAGGGCCCTAGTAGGCACGCGATTAAAATTGAACACTTACATTTATTTAAGGTGTTGCAAAAAACGGCAAATCCTCTAAGGAGATGAATGTGCCCATGAAACTAAACAGATTTTGCTATGGGATCAACATGAAATAAAATCGCGAAAATGAAACAGTTGTGTGGGTAGGGATAGCATAACGAAAACTAAACGGCGATTTCAGACCGTAATTACAGCAGCTTTTGTTCAGACAAAGCTTGCTGAAATGAAAAAATATTTTCGACTTTTCATACAAAGTGCACCTATCAGCTGATCGATTACTAATATTTTTGTTTTCATTTCCGCAGGATTTGTTTGTCAGAACAAAAGTTGTTTGTATTGATGGTTTGAAGTCACGGTTTCAGTTTCCCTCACGCGCTGTATAACAAGCTCCCCTAAAAATTGTTCTCTCTAGACAGGGTTATTTTTAGTCAGTGCGAATACTTTGGGTATACATAACTCATCAATACGAACAACTTTTACTATGGGGCCATCTCTGAAATCACGAAAAAAAAATCTGTTGTTCCATAGAAAAAGTCATTGAGACCAAATGAATGAAACAGCCGATATTTTTTCACGATTTTAGAGTTGGTATTGATGAGTATATGCATTCCGCCAAAATATAATATTCACACTGACTGAAAATAACCCTGTATTTCAGGAAAGTAGGGCTTAAAGAAATAAGAAAGCACAAGTTTATTCTAAAATATATATTAATACTATATACAAATTAAAAGACGCTCTTAATCAAATTACAAATACATATTACAAGATTACTTTTCATGCTTTAGCTGCTGCAAAATCATTAACGATGTCACTCACTTCAATTTTGATTTTATGTTCAATACTTATTAATGATAAATTTGTCAATCTACTTTGAGACATTGTGGATCTGATATAGTTTTGAATTAACTTTAGTTTCGAAAATGATCTTTCACTGTGATCAATGTGAGGTAAATCCTAAGTGCTCTGGATAGATTTGGAAACATGAAATTAATTTATTATTAAACAAATAATTTAAAATATCCAACGGTGTAGTAGAATCATTAATGAACATTAGTAATAATAAGATTTCGTTAAAGGGCTCTTAACTTTTCGACATCTGAAGAACAGCATGGCAAAGTTTATTTTCTAAATTAGAACAATATGCTCTTTTTGTATCAATGTCCAAATCCTTCCAGTGATTTAATTTTTAAAGGAATGAAAAAATTATATTATTTTGATTCAAAAGTTCGAACCGTTCCTCGAACTAATTTATAGCGGTATCTAATAGGCAGCAATAAAAATATACTTTGAAATGCGTTTCTGCATCTGTTATCGGCTCATCTTCTGCCTCATAGTCAGAAACTAAAAAAGTTTTTAATGCAAAGGATTATTTAAAATAAAAAAACATTTTTTAATATAATCATAATTTATTTACATCTTTGGAAAATTTACAAAATAATGAAATAATCTAGGCCACAGCCAAGGGCTTGTTACAAGTACATGCTTTTATTCAATATCCACTAAAGACAGTCTAGTGTCGAGACAATTGTTATTCTGATTTTTTTTTGTGCTTCATACATTGACCAACTCAGTTTATATTCAATTATTCAGTAAGTAGAAAATGTTAACTTGTAACAATAGACACTGATAAAAGTATTTGGTAAAATACTTCAATGAAATAAAAAATACTAATAATAAATTATAGTTTAAAAGGAAGTAATTTCAGTTCATCTAATCACTACTTGGATCAGTACCATCACTAACAACTTACAAAAATTTCATAATACGAGAGTAACTGCATGTTACAAATAACTAGCTAGAATAAAAATCGAAATACAATTAGAATTAACTAATAACATTAATAAAGATAGATGAAGACTTTTTTTTATGGACAAATCTTATTTAAACCTAAATAGAGAAAATAAAATATTAAACATTTAGTGTTTATCTCAACCTCAGATGTTCTTGATTCAGTGTCTACATCTACAAGAGCATTAATTTAAAATAAACCTATAACTTAAAATTTAAAGGTGTACTAATCTCAGAAATAATAGGATAAACATATATTATTTTTTGGCCTTGATCCATACTAGACTACTTAGGGAAGCGAGCAAAAGGAAATTAAATATTATTGTTTAAATTTTTGTTAGAAATAATAATTAAAAAAACGATAAATTGAAAAAAAATTAAACTAACTACAAATTCTTAATATTAATGAGCATGTGATACATGAGCCAGTATACAATATATACATTATATAAACAATATTCATTACACAGATAGAACATACACGATAATATAATAAATACATATACACATATATTATAATCAGAATGTTGAGTATATATTCACACATATTACAAGCAAACGTTAAATTTCTTATAGTGATGAATTCTGTGGGTGGTTTATAAAATGGAAGTAAATGAATACCTTAACTATAATGAGACCGCTTACAGAAAACAGCCTTGTAAAGATCGACGATTTAAAGACTACGTTGGAAGCTGTTGTCTCCAGCTATAAAAATAAAAAAATAAAAAAAAATTGCAAAAATGGTGATAAAGTATAACGCATAAAATAAAAATCAGAATAATGGAAAAAAATCAGAACTTTCAAGTATGTACAAACAATCATAAAATAGAACACGTTTTACAAGTAATCTTCATTAAAGAAGCCAATTTTAAATGCAAATATTTAGTTTAAATAGCAAATTTTTAATGTCTTTTATAACAGATAGGTATTTACTTTTCAGAGAATTATAACAAGAAACTTTGATTAACTAAAAATAAATAATATAATGTATATCTCTCGATATTAGTACCAACAGTCCAAAATATTTCTTAGATTACATTAAAATATCAATTACCTAATGGTGTATAAAGTAAACTGATGATTTACTCACTTTTCCAGTATAGTGAAGGGTTGATTATAATATCGATTATGAAATAGTTTAAACAGTTTTTATAATTTACTTTCAAACTGCACGATTTAATTTTTTTTTTTTAAATACAATACCAACAACATGAAAGTTTTGTAACTAACCTTCAAGTAAGTCCAATTTATTGTATTTTATTTACAATTTGTAATTACAACATGTTAACATTTTTTTTTCTAGTTTTTAAGTTAAATCAAGGAATGCAAATAATGTCCTGTTATAAAAAATAACAATTCTTCTACAATTTTTAGTAATAAAAATTAGCTATTTAAAATCTATTATATTATTCCATAGACACATATTTAATTTCTTGAAAATCCTAATATCTAATATATGACTGAATATTTAATGATGCTTAGAAATATAATACATTATATTCATTTTCTACAACAAAAATAATTATTTCCGACAATTCTTTCTTTGAACATATGGCTTATATACATATATTAAGTAGATTTTTTTTTTCATTTTTTCTTTTATTATACAATGGAAGCACAAGCACAATATAAATAATCAAACGGAACAAACAGCAATAATAAAGCACGAACAAAAATTGATATAAATATATCCAGGAAATTGTCTAAACAAATATTACAAAACCAAATATATAAGTACTAAAATTATTACAATACTTGCATTTTAATTCTCACTTTTCTTTTCTTTATCTAATTATTTTTGCAACATGGATTTTTAATAATCCTTATTATCTTACAAATGTTTCAGAAATAATACAATAATCGTCCCTTATCTATTTAAGTGAAGTAATAGAAGTTTTATAAATATGAATTACCATTATTTTTTATTTGTTAATTTTTTTGGGGGGTAAATATTATAAAACGTAACAATAATGTTCTATGATTATTATTTGTCATAAATAAAACAAAACTTTTAAAGGGGAATAGACAAACTGGCATTACACATTTTAGCAGTATAGGATACTCAATTAAATATATTTTGATATTTCTGTTATCAATACCTGTTAACATTTTTCAAACGATTCAACATAGATTACAATTATTATTTATGAAAGTTTAGTATATTACTATATGTCCTATTAAATCAGAAATTAAATACAATATAAATTTATTAATGACAAAATAAAATCAAAACATTGCCTACATAATCTAAAAGAGATATATGTACACACAGTATAAAAGAATAGATAAAAAACAAGCTATTCTCATTTTGGTCATGAAATAATTTAAAATATTCTTAAAGGAAGAATTTATATACTAATATTTTATAATTACAACCTCATTTTTCAAAAAGGGGACTACATATTAACAAAAAAAAAAAGTTACACTTATAATTGGTTGTCAGTCGTATATTGAATAAATTGGATTGGCTTTTCAAACTTGAAAAAGAAATAATATATGATAGCACAAAAGTATAAACTTGGTTTGGCACACTTATTTTCAAGTAGCTTTTGTTACCTATTTTCCTCTATAACTACTTGTTTGAATACTCCAGTAGGCATGTGACTCTTAACTTCTTGAGTGCCAAGGGCCGTAGTTCCATCTTTAGCAATGAAGAGCTGCAAGCCAGAAGCTGCAATAAACATTGGAAAAATTATGAAATGATTCCAACATAGTTGACAACATTAATACTAATGTATAATTAAGGATGAATGAGAAATAATATTTAAAAAAAAAACAACGGAGAAAACTTCATGCCTCTAGTTGTGATACAATACGATGTTTTAAGAATTTGTATTACATTATTTTTTTCTAATCCATGTTTAGTCACTGTCCATTTGCTAAGACAGTGACAGTGAAACATGTAGAGCTGTTAATCTAACTTTAGCAAAATAATTAATGAAGAATTTACTTTGAGTAGTGTCATCTGCTGGACCAAGGTTAGTAGCCTTGATGATCTGATCTATAAGAGAATTAGGATTGACTCGAGTGATCTCAACTCGCCCGACCACTGGGCCTTCTTCAGCAGCCTTTTTCCTCCTTTCGAGAGCAGCTTTACCTCGATCTAATGAGCCAGTTTCTACTGGTACACCATTATTTCTAAAGAAACCATTAAGAAAAATTATAAGTAACATAACATAGAATCAGCAATTTAAATTTGATAGTCACTTCTTTACAACTATCAGAGAGTATAATTTAAAATTATGATTTAGAAGAGTACTGATATTATTTTCAGTATCAGTTCCCCTGGTTGTCCCTTGAAGATAGTCACAACAAGTGTTATCATCATCATCATAGTCTATCCTCTCTACCACTCATGCAGTGTGAGGTTAAAAATTTTTATTTTACATTATTTTTTATTTGTTTCATTTTTAATATTCTCGAAAATAGAAATAATCCTGTATTTCCTGATGGAAAAAGGATTGTATGATGGGAAATGTGTATACTTCGGAAATCTTTTATCAAGAAATGAACATTTCAACAAACATTTCGAAGTATAGATGATGATATAACCTAAACAGTATGCATACATCCTTTCTTTAATCTATATACAGTCAGTATGTTAGATTTAGATACCTTCAGCTTCCTAACCATAAATTATTATTTGTTATGAAAAACCTAACTCTAAAATGCTCTACTACTTCAATTAATTATAGGTTAAACATTAATTTCAGGGGCCAATAAATAAATACTGAATTTAATAATATTTTATATAATACGAATTAATATGACAAAACAAATGATATTATAATGGGCGAATATTTGCATTTCTATAAAAATAACATAAATCGGGTTTTACCCACTCACTTGACATGAACACTTTCCCGTAACTATCCTAATCCCCACTTTATAGCACTTCACTTAAGAACATATAAAATTAAAGTACCCTTGTCACTTTGAGGCATATGTTAACAAAATATTCCTTTGTTCTCCAGGTAGGCTTGTTCTTTGTTATCTTTCCTTCATTCTCGCTTCTCTACTGCTTCCTTCCACTTCGGCATCCAGCTTCATAAGACCCTGCTCTTGGTCCACTTGCTCCCCCACCACTTTTTCATCCCTTCTCCATATTTCGTCCATCTTACAATCGATCTTTTGCAATTTTGACTTTTACATATTAACACAGTTTAACAATTATACATCAAATGTGATGTTCAAAAGAATGTTTAATTTATATTCACATCTATTACTGATTAATTTATAATAGTACAAAATAATATTTACAAGTTACATCGTAACCTTCATACATCATCATCATCATTCGTGGCGCTACAACTCCTGTAGAGTCAAGCCCTCCTGCAGCTTGGTTCGCCAGTCTTCTCTATTGGTTGCCACTGCTCTCCAATTGCGGATTCCCAAGATGGACCTGGATCCGCCGCCACTCCATCGATCCATCGGAGCCGAGGTCTTCCCACTCTTCTTGTCCCATAAATCCTTTCGTCTAGGACCATTTTAGGAATCTCATCCTGGGTCATTCTAATTATATGACCTGCTCATCGAAGCCGGCCTACATTTATTACCCCTAAAATATCTGGGCTCTTGTAGAGTCTTGCTAGCTCAGCGTTCGTCCTTATCCTCCATATCCCATTGGTGCAAACTGGGCCATAAATTCTCCTCAAAATTTTCCTCTCGACCTTAGGAGAAGGGCTTCCTGTGAACTGGGTAATGTCCAACATTCGGAGGCCAAAGTGAGAACAGGTCTTACTAGGGTCTTATACAAATGCACCTTCGTGTTTTGGGAAATAGCCCTGCTTCTAAAATGCTTCAGTAACCCGAAATAACTTTTATTTGAGGACATAATTCTGCGATGGATTTCTGCTTTTATGTCATTATCCGCGTTCACCTGTGATCCAAGATACACAAATTCCTTCACCCTTTCAAATTTAAACCCTCCAGCCATAAAATGCGATGGTTCATGCACATTCACCTGTGGGCCTGCATGCATATATTTGGTTTTTGATTCATTGACTTCTAAACCCAATCTAGCTGATGCTATCTGGAGACTGTTAAAAGCATTTTCTAAATCTGTAGGGGTTCTTGCTACAATATCTATGTCATCGGCGAAGGCCAAAATCATAGAAGATCTATTGAATATAGTTCCCCCAATTTGTATTCCAGATTTCCACACTGCACTTTCAAGGGCCAAATTAAAGAGAAGACATGCAAGACAATCACCCTGTCTCAGCCCTTTGTGAGTTTCGAAGCTTTCAGTCAGGTCACCTTGAACACGCACTGTGCATTGTACCTTCTTCATCGTAGCCCTAATCAGTCGTATCAGCTTCGGTGGTATTCCCATTTCCAGCAGCTCCTTGTACAGCTCGTTCCTCTTTATACTATCATAGGCCATTCGGAAGTCAATGAACAGGTGGTGTGTGTGGATATTATACTCCCTGCACCTCTCCAGAATGCTTCTAATGCAGAATATCTGATCCATGGTAGACTTTCCTCTCATGAAGCCCGTCTGGTACTTTCCTGTATTCTGCTCGGCGAAAGGAAGCAATTTTTTATAAAGTATTCGAGAGAACACCTTATATGCACATGGTAAGAGGGATATACCACAATAATTATGGCAATCAAGCACATCCCCCTTCTTGTAAATCGGGCATATAACTGCTTTGCGCCACTCACAAGGGATTTCCTCCATCCTCCAGATATCCATTATTATATTATAGAGGACTTTGACTAATTCTTCTCCTCCATACTTAAAAAGTTCAGGGGAGAGTCCATCTGGTCCTGGTGCTTTATTATTTTTTAGCTCTTCCACAGCTTCATAGATATCGTCCACATCAGGAGGCTCCAATTCCCCTGGGGGCATCTCTATTTCCTCTCTTTCTATTCCACCCACGTCATTAAGCAGGACATCGAAGTAAAGCCGCCACTGTTCCAGAACCTGTCTCCTATTTGTGGTGAGATTACCCTCGTTGTCTCTACAGGCATTTATTCTAGGTTTGAATGTCTGTCGGCTGTTGTTCATTTCTTGGAAAAACTCTCTCATTTCATTATTAGTCCGAAGTTCTTCCATCTGCTGGAGGCGTTCCCGGTGCCAAGCCCTCTTTTTTCTCTGGTGGGTGTGTTTCTCTTCCCTTCTTCTGGATCTGTATTCCTCCACTGATCTTCTTGTATGCCTTCGCTGTAACATTGTTTTATAGGCAAGGTTCTTCCGGCTGGTCACTTCTTGGCATTCTTCGTCAAACCAGGGTACTTTCTTAGTTGGTCTTTGGAATCCAAGCACACCAACTGCCAGTTCTTCCATGGCTTCTTTACATTTTTGCCATTCTTGATCCATGCTATCAGCCTGACACAAATCTTTAATTTTGACATTCATGCTGTCAGTAAAGAGTTGCCTAACCTCGAGACCCTTCAGTTTTTCCGTGTTAATTTTTGCCGATCGTGCTCCATTTTGATTTCTGATGTTGGAAATTCTAGCCCTAAACCTGGGAATCATGAGGTAGTGATCAGAATCGATGTTGGCTCCTCTGAAAACTCTCACATCCATCAAACTACTGATATGACGGCTGCTTATTAACACATGGTCGATTTGATTACGTGTGAATCCGTCATTGGAGTGCCAAGTCGCTAGATGAATGTTTTTGTGAGGGAACATAGTACTGCCGACCACAAGTCCGTTCGAAGCAGCAAAATTTATCATCCTCATCCCATTGTCATTTGTATGGCCATGAATGCTATTTAGACCAATTGTGGGCAAGTATTCTGTCTCCTTTCCTACCTGCGCATTATAATCCCCCAGGATAATCTTAACATCAGCTCTCGGGCAGGAATCAAGGCGTTGCTCCAGACAACTATAAAAGGCATCTTTTTCATCATCTCCTGATGGTTCAGTCGGGGCATGGACACTAATCATACTATAATTATGGAATTTTCCTTTTATTCGGAGATAACAGATTCTTGGACTAATTGGTTCAAAGCCAATAACTAACTGACTTATCTTCTTGCTCAAAATAAATCCAGTTCCGAAGGTGTGCCTCTTGTCATCGCAGCTGTAGAAGATGGTATGACTTTTCTTGTTGAAAGCTCCCTGACCAGTCCATCTTATTTCTTGGATTGCAGCTAGGTCAACATGATATTGGTCCAGTTGTGTTAGAAGCTGATGTAGAGCTCCCGGTCTATGAGGGGATAAAACATTCCATTGCCCTATAATAAGTTCCATTAGGCGTGCGTTGAGTCGTTTCCGATTAATCCGTCCGACTTTTCTCGTTGTAGGTTTCGTAATAGCAGGGTTTTAAGGGGAGGGGGTTATTAGCCCAGACTCTGCCCCCGAGTCAGGTGGGGGGGCTGCCCCCTTTGAGCTTCCTGACCTGCTCCCCCCCCTTCTGGGGCAGTTACCTAGGGGAGGTAGCCTTAGGGTGTATACTGTAAGTGACCTTGGTCTGTACGGTGTGGGGGTGTGTGTAGTGTGCTGTATTAGTGTACTGTATGAGCGTCAGTGTAGATGTCCCCCAACCTTGAGGGCCAGTGGCTGACTGCGGTACGATGACCGGGCGATGGGGCCGCCACCACCCTACGCCACCAACATCACATAACATATTATAACCTATTACAATTTCTAATCATCCAAATGCAAATTTTCGTCATTATCTAATTATATATATTTTTTTTTGTTTAATAATTATTTTTGATACCTTAAAAGTAATAAAATTATTTTCATTTTAGAAAATATTAAAAAGGAAACTAACAAAAAGTTAATGCTAGTTTTCATTGAAGCAACAACTTGTGGAACTGATACCACATTTTATACCCAAAAGTTAGAAGAAGGTTATAATATTTTATTAAAATTTTGAAGTTTATCAACAGCAAATAGAAAAATCTAAGAGGAAAATGAATATTAAGAACAACTTGAAACCTTAAAAAAAGCGTTAAACATTTTAAAACATTTAGTGCGTGTAAATAGAATAAGAAGGACAGCAATAATTATAATTTTTTTAAAATAATTAAATTGAATTTATTTACTATTATAGATCAAGGTTAAAATATTTTTAATTTAAGATACATAAACTGAAATTTCATTTTTAAAAAAATTAAGGTTCTAGAAACTGGGCATTGTGATTGAGCTACGTAATAAAAGTTGTTTTTATAAAAAATGGTTGTGAGGATAAATTTTTAAATTACAGATATATGTACTTATTGTCAATCAAATATCCATTTAATGTTATTATGTGCTTTCATTATTTTTATGTTGATGTTTAAATCTACTTAAGTAATTTTAGGAACTAAATAGCCAGAAAAATAGAATGTTTATGTAAAATTAATCACTTGACTATCTCTTGATCATAAGAAGTGTTTCATTGTTTCCCAAACCATCGCCATTTAGAAACTGTAGTTATAGGACGAGAACCAGTGTTTTCAACGTGGTATGGCTGTTGGCTGTACTTATAGTTGGATGATATTTACATATAAATGTTAATAATAAATAACAGTTGATAAATATCACTAAAGATGGGCAATGAAAACAATCCAAACTGTTCCTAAATACAGACAGTCTAAAGGATGATTTACAATTGCTCATCCACAGAATTTACGATCGAAGGTACTGTCAGGCTCATTAATATGGGCAGAATTTAACTTTGTAATCACACCTTTAGTTGACATATTTGTTACTAGGTGTATCAGAGTACACTTAGGTATCTCACAAATATCATTATATCTGAGATTTCCAAAACTATCTCAATTGTTCTTTTATAAATTATTAATTACAGATAGATCTAGAAATTAGTCAAGAAATATATAAAATTATACACTTAAGATTTTACCTAATTGATTATTTTTTTTTTAGTAACTATTAACTCACGGGGCTCAACCAGACATGTTTTGATGAATAAGCTAAAAATACATATTGATAGTGTTTCCAATATGTTTTTTTAAATTGCCCTTTTTTTTCTTCTAAAAAATCCATTTATCTTTGCATCCGAATATAAACAATAGTGTTGGTAAATATGTGTAATACATTTGTTAAATTTATATGTAAATGGATAGTAGCAATATATTCATATACAACTACTTAATTTATTCATGTTTTGTTTACATTATTAAATAAATAGATTGATTTAAATAAACAAATATGTTATATTAGACCCTGTACAGAGAGTGTTTTGATTAGCTTGTTATATAATATAATGAGATTGATAAAAAATGAAATTTTCACCTCTTTAAACTATTTCTTTAGTTTTCTCTCTAATATTCGGAATTTCCCTAAAAAGGAAAATTTTTCACCCAAATGGAGACGCTGTTAGTGAACAAAAAGGTTTATGAGCTTTATGAGGCAATCAAAGAATGTTTTGAAAAATAGTCCATTTCCCGAAGACTGGGAGGAGTACTGCTTTACATTTGTGAATAAATCCTGACTTACTTGTCCATCGTTTTAGGTTTTGGCTATTTGATATTTGATTCCGATCTGATTTGATATAAATCAGAAATAAATAAATTTATGTTTTTCTATTTTAATCTAAAGAGATGTTATGTTATTGCAAACAAAATTAAAAATTAAGTGATTCCTGAAAAATGTCTAGGAAAACGTTAGAAATAAAAATAATACTAAAAAACAAAATTAAACATAGAAATCTCACACATAATTTTAATAAATTTTAATTAGAAAAAAATGAAATGTTATTTTGACATCTCATTTCTTAAACAATATATTTTTTTATATAAACCCAATCCTGCATTATAGAAGCATTTAAATATTTTTCAAAATCAGTTGTTAGTCTATTCACATGCATTATTTATAAACAAAAGGAAAACAGAAATATAAAGCTTTCAAGGATGTAAAGACTCTTACTTTTAAGTCAGTGCAAGTAATTGTTAATAAAATAAACTAGACATTAAAGATACAATAGACGAATACATTAAATATAAAAGTGATGAAAGAAATTGAGAATAGGTGAAATAAATTACAAGACATACACATGAACAACCCTCGCAACAGTAGATGATGAAACTTCATCGATTCCTTCGCAAGTTTCATCTCCTGTGACTAGAGAAAGTTTGCAGCTTTCCGATACCTTCCTCAGCCCCCTATAATCATATATTATCACCTAATTCAATTTTAATTCTTTTGGTCACTTTCATAAAAACAATTTAAGCAATATACTTAGTATAAGTATTCCAGTAAGTGCTGATTTAACCTATAAAAGTATTAACAACCTTTTCCAGATAAGTTGAACCCTTTTCAAACAATGTGATTCTTCCCATCCCAATAGTAACACATTCTTCAACGATTCATGCATACAATCAGTGAATAAGAAATATAATATATACAAAAAAAGTAACAATTGGGATTTCATTCTAAAACTTTTTCCTGTTATCAGATATATAGAAACCGTTAAAACTGAGCCCATCAGATATTATCACTGTTCCTGGTTCAAAAAAGATGGATTTGATACCTACACGAGTAAGTTAATATTTAAATACTCTTTTAGGTTTCCACGGCCACTATTTATACAAAATACTTCAGTGGTATCTTCTGGTTTAGACTGTGTCGCAAGCTTTTTCGCCAACATGTTAATAATTGTATTAACTTATATATTATTATAAGTTATTTCTTTTATTTTATTGATAGAAGTTATAATTTTTTTAATATTTTTTAAATATTTTATTTGAAAAGAAAAGATATTTTCTTTAAAAAACATAAAAAAAATTATAACATCTAACAATCAAATAAATTATAATAATATATAATGATGTAAGTCAACAAGATCCAAAAATAAAAGTAATGTTTAATGATCATTCTCCCCGTGTATACATCGCAAATTGTGAGAACATGGAGATATAGGATCAGTAAAAAGAAAGGATATGTCTGACCGGGAAGCGAACCAGGATGGCTGAGGTGGCTAGGCACCACGATGGTTACGTGGAAAACCCGGGTTTAAGTCCCAATCCTGGTCATATCTTTTCTTTTCAAATAAAATATTTAAAAAATTATATTAATAGTTTATAGAAGTCGAAACACTTTTAAGTTGTATAATATTAATGTATTTTTTTATTCAAAGTAAATTTTGTATATTTTTAGAGATAATATCTAATTAGGAATTCTGAAGTTAGATTAAAAGTTCCTTTGAAATAGTAATTTAATTCACAGAGTATATTGAGTAAAAATAAATTTGTTTTTTAACCTAGTTATCAAATGTTACACTAATACACTATACATTTTGGTACAATAGTAATAAAATTAAATCCAATTAATAAAAACTGTTAACAAGGTTAGCAAAACATCAACAAAAAATTAAAAAACTGATTTATTGATTACACTAGTTTAGTTTAATTATTTTAGGAAACAAGCTTTGAATCTATGTAGATACATATATATTATAAAATAGGTAAATGATTTAATAAAAATAAGACAAAAAATTAAATAATTGAGAAAATGATCTTTCCAGAGATATAGAGCTATGGCAATCGTCGTCAGTTGAAGATAGAGCAAGTTAATTATTTTATTATTCATTCGTCGCGTTTGATCACAAGACATATAGGAATCTTTTCTTTAAGTATTAGTGCCCCCAGAATTATGTGTAGATAAGAGGGGGCTGGTTTTAAATGGAAATTAAGTAATCCTTATGAGATAATGAGTACTGAGGGCGAATGTTTAAGTTGTAAGTTGTTATTGGCGCATATGATGTTTGTTCATTTAACGTCACTTTATGCTGCTATGGCTAGTCGGACAATGCTACAGTGGGAGCTCTAAATTTTGGCAACCCAGGTTTAATTAGGATAGGGATTTTTAACGAGTACCTGACATCCTACAGGCTCGGGACACCTGTTAAACGTCCCTTCCAAAGGACGGCATAACTAAGGATTTTTTACTACCTTAAAAAAATCCTAGGGTCTTTGCCGGGCTACGAACCCCCGATCTTGGGTTTAGTAGTTTGTTACGCTAACCACTAGACCACAGGTGACCTTGAGCATATGAATATTGTTATAGAGGATGGATATGATTATTGTTATAGATGATAGATCGAGTTTTGTTTGGGAATTATTAATTTTATTACTGGTTATGAGGTAATGAGTACTGATGGGGAATGTGTAAGTTGTAAGTAGTTTTTTTTTTTTTTTTTTTTTTTGAAAGGATGTAAACTGGATTGCATTATCTAATAATTCGTTCACTTAATGAAAACCTATTTCCAGTCGGTTTTTTTTTTGGCAAATAACTTTATTTTGCGGATACGTTTCGACTAATTTGTCATTTACAATCCATCAAGAACTTCCTTCATCTCAGAAGAGTTACAAGTCATCTTTTTTCTCTTTTTTTTAAAAATTCATGTCATTAGCTAAAAACTTTTCTTGGAGGTCCATTGTCCTCCATGGTCCTTTTGTTAATTAACAAAAGGACCATGGAGGACAATGGACCTCCAAGAAAAGTTTTTAGCTAATGACATGAATTTTTAAAAAAAAGAGAAAAAAGATGACTTGTAACTCTTCTGAGATGAAGGAAGTTCTTGATGGATTGTAAATGACAAATTAGTCGAAACGTATCCGCAAAATAAAGTTATTTGCCAAAAAAAAAACCGACTGGAAATAGGTTTTCATTAAGTGAACGAATTATTGTAAGTAGTATTAGTGTATAAAGTTATAATTATAGATGAGGGATATGATTATTGTTATAGATGATAGATCGAGTTTTGTTCGGACATTATTATTTTATTAGTGGTTTTAGGGATTCTGAGTATTGATGGAGAATCTGGTGTATGATTCTACTTCATATGTTGTTGTTTAGTGCTGTAATTGGCAACGAATGTTATGTTAAAATAAAAGATTTATTTTTCCTGTTAACTGGGAATTTTGGTTTAAATTGTTATTTTATTAATGCCTTATCAATAATACTTGAATGTAATTTTTATTTCAATATAATACCGCTTTATTTTGTTAGTTAAATGTTTTGGGGTTTATTTCTTCACCCAGTTTCCCTTATGTGTCATCGACTACACCCTGTCCTCTCCCAGCCCTTTGCCCCCGTAGGTAACATGTCTATTCAGGATTCTGAAATTAGATGAAATTTAATGCTGAAATGGTAATTTAATTCTCAGAGTACACAGAGTATATATAAATTGATCTATTTATTAAATATAGTTTTCATCTAATTATTAAATATTATCTAATACACCATACATTTTGGTACAATAGTAATAAAATTAAATCCAATTAATAAAAATTGTTAGCAAGGTTAGCAAAACATAAAAAAAAATATTCAAAAACTGATTTATTAATTGCGTTAGTTTTACTTTAATTATTTAATGACACAAGCTTTAACTCTATATTTTAAAACAGGTATATGATTTAATAAAAAATTAAATAATAGAGAAAATGATCTATCCAGAGATCAAAACAAATTCTGAAATAGTAAGTGACAATTAATTAGAAACCAATGCTTCAACGCTCATCACAAAAAATATATATAAATAATATAAATCTTATTTTAGTAGTTTAAAAAAATAGAGAGTAATAATATTAGAAACAATGTAAAAAAAATATAAAGACAAAGAACAGCCAACCTTGACAATCATTTTCTTTTAATTTATCTACTATAGTTTATTCCAATTATTTTATTTTTTTATATTGTTTGTAACTTGTTTAATCAGCGTTTATGAAGACATGCGATGTGAGTCAAAATATTGGTTTTTACTATTATAAATAGTTTCTTACTATTTGAGAATTTATTTTGAGCTTGACCGGTAATTGTCTCCTCCATACATTTTTTTTAGGTCAACCAATAATTATTTTTAAAAAGTTGTTAATTATGTGCATTGGACAAGAGAGGGCTAGACAATTAAAAAAGAAAATTTATTTTAAAAAAATATTACGATTTATAAGACAAACTGAAGACAGTGTTTTCAATTTGCATCGCCTTAAAATAGTTGACATTAACAATAAACAACAAACAAATTTAGTAAAAAAGTCTTTTAATTTTAGTACGACACCTTTTACGTTTCAAAAAATTTAAATAAGATGAATGAATTATGATTATTAAATAATTTGTATGATGATAAACAATGATATACTTTAAACACAACTGAAGTTAATAGCATAAAGACAGTGTTAGAACACAATACAACACAGACTTAATTATTATTGATGAAACATTTAAAATATATATTAAAAAAACTTTTTAAATCGAGAGTTCATAAAAAAAACAACTAATTAACAGTAATATTATTAAATCTCGTTCTTGATCACAGCAAGAGAAAAAACATTTATGCTCTGAATTTTGATGTTTCATCAAATTAAAAATGCACTAGTAGACAAACATTTGTCTATTGTTCTGCATTAAAAAATTAATATTTGATATTAAAACTATATAACATCACAAATGAGCCCCTTAAAAAAATAATAATAATAAAAGCAGACACTTTAGAACACTTAAGACCAGCAAAACCCAATTCTGTTAGAGGTTACACGTATATACTGAATCAGGATAAAATTGATCTAACCTTAAATGCAGCATTTTACTGATTTTCGAATGTTTGTAGCATTCGAAATTTACAGTTGGTAACCACATAAAAATCCATTTCGATTCAAGTGTAGAGCTTAAAGTTGTTAACCTAAATGATAAAAAAATAGTTATAATTATTGCCTTAAACACTATCAGGAGCCAGGAAGAACTTGGTTATACAACTACTGCAGCTTACTCATTGCACTTATAAGTGATATTTAGTAATCAATAATTCAAGTTATTACATAAAAGTAATAGACAACATAAGGTGGGGAGCAAGACAACCAATATTGAAGGCAATATTCACGAGATTTACTGAACATCCCCACTTTATTTCTCTAATTAAAAGTAATTATTTGCAAATGTATAAAACATTTGAATTAAAGCTATAAAAAAAATTATGATTTATATTTTATGGTTTCATGAACATATTTCAAAGAATTTATGAATGAATTTTGAGTTCCTTGGTCTTTTTATTTCTTTTTTAGAGATGTTTTTGCTGTCCTTACCAACACCAGCTAAAGCAGATCAGACAAATTTTTCTACAATTGACCACCCTATTCTAACCTTAGTTAAGAGGTTGAAATCCACTCACACTGCTAGAGAGTAAATTTCAACATTTTGAGGCTGGATTCAAACCAGCACTGCTTCAGACGAGATTGTTAAAAATAATACATTCATTTTATCCATAGGATTTATTAAAACTTAATATACATTTCAAAATTTACATTTGTTTTTCTTAAGCAGACTATAAATATATAACAGTATTTTTTAAATTTAAGAAATGCCCCTTTCCCCCCAAATAAAAAAGGTTGTTTTCTTAATTATAGGAATAAGTATCTTCTTCAATTCACTTTGCCGTTATTTTAGTGGTAATAGATTCACTAAAAATTATTGAAATATTTTTTTTTTAGAGAAGAGATTGGCCATTGTTTAGATAATTTAATTAATTTGTGATTATCAAAGTATAAATTTAGTGTAGGCACTAACAGATGACAACAGACATTATTTTCACAAAAATGTCAGTTAGTCACTTTAACCCCTCCAACCCAATAAAAAAGAGGAAATGAAGTTGTATAAAATGATAATTTGTATGCTTCAATATTTAAAGTAATTATTAAACAAATATTTTAAGTAAATTAATTATTAAAAAAATATTCCTTCTCCGGTGTTGAAAGACAAGAAAATGCACAAAGTACTGCAAATGTTTTACTGCATTTAAAAAATAATAATTTTTTAATTGCCTTTATGTAATCACCATTATTGAGCAGAGACGATGACAGTGATCTAAGTCAATTATCATTTATTTCATTAAAAATAAATGTTTTGAACACATAACTAACTAAATAATTCGGCCCAACAACCCAGTGATGGGTCCTGGCCTCCACCAGCAGTTTCCACTAATCGTCCCAGTTCAGAGCAGCTGCCATCCAGTTGCGCACACCAAGGATGTTCCCTGCATCAGCCGCCACTCCATCATTCCACTTAAGCCTGGGTCTTCCTCATCTTCTTGTCCTATATAGAGGCTCTGTCAGCAGTTTCCTGGCCAAATCTTCCTTACTCAAGCGAGCCACATGCCCTGCCCACCGCAATCGGACCCAGTTTTATGACCTGGACAATATTTGGTCCTTTGAATACGTCATAAAGCTCCTGGTTCTTGCATCTCCTCCAGTTTCCATCCACCAGCACTCCTTCAAATATCCTGCAAAGGATTTTCCGCTCAAACAGGAGGAGTTCTTGTTCGCAGGCCTTGGTTGTTGTCCAGGTTTCCGAGTCATACATCAGTACAGTACAAATGATGGTCTTGTACAGGTGCAACTTTCTATGGCTGAGAGAATATGTGGTCATCAAGCTGTTTCCTCATACCAAAGTAACACCGGATGGCAGAGATAATTTTTCTTCTTATTTCGACATCTACCTGGTTACTCTGGGTCACCGTTGTGCCTAAATATACAAAATCGGAGACCTGTTTCGAACATGTACTCCCCAAAGGCCACCATCTAACCCCGCCTGGGTGTCTCTTCTGTCACCAAGTACTTGGTCTTTGCTTGGTTCATGTCGAGCCCAAGTCTCCTCACAGGACCCACCAGCGCCAGAAATGATTCCCTGACAACCTGCAGAGAGCGACCAATGATATCTATATCGTCCGCATAGGCTAAAACACATACTTGACTGATATATGTATATGAATGCAAATTATCATGTTTCGTTTTATGTTTTAATGCTATAAACTATAGATCTTTTCACACACATAAATATTTTGATTGATAAATATATTCTAATATTATGATAAATATTTAATTTAAATTGATTGTTTTAAGTAAAATTCTATAAAAAGTCTGGAGATTGAATGTGTAACAAACTGCATTAAGTTAAAATAAATAAATTAAATGTTAACTTTTAAGGCTCTCGTCTGTGGTGGACCGTGCTTACTAAACAGTTCACTGACCTCGTTCTGGCAGGATATTCATCAGCTTTCGTCCCCTCAATCCCGAAATTAATCGAACATTTAATTAAATTACATTTTAATCAAGAATGTTTTGCCACTTCTGTCCACAGGAAGCAGCACCTCCCGGACCCAGGGGTAAAAATGTTTATGCTAGCTTCGAATGAGCCGTTAAATACACGTTTGTTTTCCCATGTAAGTCAGAGTTGAGAAATGGTACTCTCGGTAGGGTCGTGGTCCGACCGGAAGGAAGATGAGCTGTCCATTTAGGAGAAGTATCGGGACCTGATCAGAAGCCAGATGGATTAGGAATGTATGAATTTTCCTTTATACTGTAGTCAGACTAGATTCTGGGTGAAGCCAGGTGGTAGTTCAGTTGTTAATAGAGCCACTCAATTCTGACAGTCAAATATTTTATTTTTCATCATTCGTTTGCCGCATTTCGACCATAAAACAGATGGGAGATCTTTTATGTCTATTGTAATTATTCTTAGTGCCTATAATTATTGTTATGGATGATGGATAATGTTTTAAATTGAAATTATTATTTAATAGTTGTTTTGAGGATTATGGTTATTGATGGTGAATCTGGTATATGATTTTAGTTCTTATGTCATTAGTCAGTATTATTATTGATGGTTAATCTTACTATAATTGTTGTTTTGGTGACTATTATATCTTTTATAATGTTATTTTATTAGTCACTATCATTATTGGTAGTAGTTGTATATATTTCAATATAGTAATTGATTTGAAGAAGGTTCTTGTGTTTTTCTATCTCAAACTTTCCACTAGGTACCCTTGACTGTCCCACCTTTTCTACCCAAACTTTTTTCAGGTGTCCATAGGGTTGAAGAGAAGAGCTGGTATCAAATGCATATTTATTACAACAATTATATGATTATTCTCTAAATATATGAACATAAAATTATACATAATTAATTCATATTACAAATCATTTAAGTATATATAACAAAGTATTTATTTTATCTGAAAAAAATGAAAATCGACTCACATCACTATTGGTCAAATATTAATTTTTTAATCCAGTCTTTTAACTATAAAATACCTTTTCAAACTCTTAGTCTACCCAACCATAGCATGATCTTTACTCCTATGACTTTACCAATAAATTTAAGTCAATAAAATAAAAATTAATAATTAATAATCACCTATTAAGCAATTAATATTATAAAATAAGCACATAGAAAGAAAAAATTATAGGATGTACACATAGCTCTTCAAATTCAAACCTAAAAGACCATTAATTTATTCCATTGAAGTGCAGAGACATCTGGATAACCAATAGAAGCCATTACCATATATAGCATACCATATACAAGTCTATTTTGATATTCACTAATAGCTAGATAAGCCAAAAGACAGTGAAATCAAACCTTTTCTTCAATGAATTATCAGAATCGATGGCCAAAAACTTAAGCCGAAACGTTGGCTTAAATAAAATATGTTTTATAAAATTTATTGAATAATAATAACTCCCAACCATTTCAAACTCTTCTAAAACATTTTATTTAGTATTTGAAATAAGAACAGATTTTCTGTTGTAAATAAACCAACTTAGATCACATCCATTAAGAGTAGCATGTAACAATTAAAAAATTCAAATACTTTGTAAGCATAGAACTTTAAACATTGCTTTCTGCTCTCTTAACATACAAGAAAAAATAAATACATAAACATACATTCACCAGGAAAGGTTTAATGTTAGAAAAATAGTATAATTTAATGCAACTGGCATAAGAAACCATCACCAAAGAACCTGAGAGTTAAACAAGACAAGTAAGACATAATAAACCATGGAAAGCTGTTATTTCAAGTGGCGTTAAGAATCCCAAATATCCACCATGCAGAAGACAGTAACTTCAATTTTAAGTTCATTTACCTCTGTTGTTGCGGTTCCGAGGACACCGGACGCTGTGCGAGAGGGGACAAAGGAACGGGAGAGAGGAGACCAGGAGAAGAGGTTGCTCTATGAGAAGGACCTGACCAAGGAGGAAAACGGAAACTACTTTTAGGTCTTAGGAGAGGACTATGCCAAAATTTAGCCGAAGGAGGGGGTGAAGGAGGAGGTCGAGGGGACCACACTGGCCACGAAGGAGACCTGTCCCAACACATTAATGTTCAAAATATTATAAATAAAAAATAAAATAATGAAAAAAAAACATTACTATTTCCTGGCCTTATCATTCTCACAACTTCATAATAAATGATTATTATTTTAAAAAGATATCGAAACAGGTAAACTGTCAGTTTATTTAAAAAAGACAGTTTATTTATGACAGTGAAGTGTCATTAAGTTGTTAATACTATTGTTGAACTATTGTAAATAAATGAATTGCCATACACTTTTAAGAAAATAAATTTTTTTTAAATCTGAACCACTACAACCCATGGATGGTCATCAATTCCAGATGTGGTAGAGACTGTACTGTTTCTTGGACAGTGATTGTGCAGGGAGGAGATTCGTTCTAGATCACTCTTAACTAGAGACTGGCTAGTTATAGGATAGTTCCCATAGGATAGATCCCATAGGATCCATCTCCGGCTACAAACAGATTAAATAAAAGTCTGTCGACGAGCAGAATTTTAACCAAGGACCTTCGGAGCGGCAACTCAGCGCTCTACCCTTGAGCCATTCCATTCCCCATACACTTTTAAGACATTTCTTTAACTCACTAATGTTTTCATATTTTGATTTCAAAATATTTATTCAATGTTATCCAGTAGTCGAGAGTATCCAAATGAAAAATTGTATGAAATAATTATAAATAAAAAGTATGGCTTATTAATTATAAGTAGTAAAAATTAGTCATTATAAGTAGTAAATAATTAATAATAAGCATTTTTTGCTTTGATTTTTAAAAGCAATTAGAGTTTTAAAATTGTGTATGTTCATAAATCTTAATCCATGGAAAAAATTTCAACCTAAAGAAAAAGAAAGCTGTACCATTACAACCAAGAAGGGTCTTAGGTTCAGTACATGATAGAGACGGTACTTTTTTAGTAGAACGGTTGTGCAGGAAGGTGATTTGTCTGGGATCAAACTCAACCACCAGATTTTTACCCCAATTGAGGGTTCCCACTTTATAGAAGCTAAGTGAGCTCCAGGAGGGTCTGAAGATCTCACAGGGTCCACCATTGGCTGTTAACAGATTATATAATTCAGCCGGATTTGACTGTGGAATCTTCACCATAGCAACTCAGAGCTCTACACACTGAACTCCTTAGTTATAACGAAGGTAAAATATCTTATTTGTTGTTCCTTACCTACTTAGTGCACTTTAGTAACTTGTTTTCCCTTTTCATAAGTTTTATGTTAATAAGTCCAATGGGGATGCATAATATATTAATTGTGTATATTAATAATTTTTTAAATAAAAAAAAAACAGTAATTCGTGCATCTTCATGATTGGAAAAAACACACACAAAAAAAAACATTCATTAAATGACCAGATTTGTATTATTTCCCTCAATTAAATTATAAGGGCTTTAATCACATAGGAAATGGCAAACATGCATTACCAATTGAATATCAAACATACATGCTAACATTTATGATAGACATTCTTTTCTAAGATTTCTCCAAAACCAATGTAGAATAAAGATATATTTCTGAAATGTTTTCTCCAGAAGATGAGAATCATAGAATCATATATTGTAGATGATAATAGACTCACATACAATGATACATCTGGCATTTTTACAATGATAAATCTAAGGATGAGACCAATATATTTTTTCTAGAACTTAGGTTAAATAAAAGTGATGTCTTTTAATTTAATATACTAAACACTTTCTAGATCAAATAATAATTTAAGGTCCAAATTATGGGTACAACATGATACAGCCCATTATTCATGTTTTTCAATTATATTTCTTCAGTGTATCTCAAGTATCTTCTATTCCCAGCAAACTGGACCAAACTGCACTATAAACATACTTCTATAGAAAACCAATGCTTCTAACTAAAGATACTAACTGAATTTACAAATTAAAAAAATATTCAAAGTCAGTTATTCAGAAAAAAAAAATTTGGAAGACCCAGCTAAGCAATAGAAATTCATAAAATGTAAATAATACAGCAAACAAACTGAGAACTATCCTAGTGAAAGATGGAACATTTGCATTACACAATCAATCAATAAAACTTTCATATCTCCATTCATCATTTCAGGAGCCATGTTGAGCAAGTCATTTCTTCTTTTCACAGACCCAGGTGTACCCTTTCTTGGTTGATTTCATATTTTTATTATTATTAGTTTTATTTATTTATCAAAAGAATAAAATTAAGTACATGATAAAGTAAATGCTTACCTTATATGCCCAGAATCTCCACTACTACTCTGACGAGAATGCTGAGAGTTCAATGAACCATAACCCGATCCTTTACTCAGTTGACTAGTGTTGGAAGAATTTCGGGAATGACCTAGCTCAAGACCTTCGTCGAGAGGACCACCGCACGACTCAACTACAGGTTCTTCATTTTCTCCACTAACCAGCTCTATAAAGATAAATTTGTAAATGTTAAAGAAGGTAATTTTTACTTGTATATTCTTCATTTTTGTGAGGAAAAGAATGCAATATAAATAGGTGTTACAACAAGCTTGATATCCTTTTATCATTTATTAATTAATTTGTAGCTATTACATCCAATTTATTAAAATTCTCTCAACATACAGTAAGGAAAGCATTTATGGTATTGGTGGGTCCAGCAAAGATGTTTGGGCTCGAGGAAAACCATGCAAAAACTAAATGCCTAGTTTATTCACCCATCTAAGTTATGTATATAATCTCAAGTGACTTAGGATAATAATGCATAAATTGAGATCAATGAAAAGGGATATCATTCATGTTAACCAGTTTTATCACAGCCTAAAGAATGATCTTGGTGACTCAAATTGCTCCTGTCAAATGAAGTTGTATTTGTATAAGGTCATAATTATAAACATAAACATTTATTGCTGTATTAAATAAAAAAATCTGAGACTTTTACATTAAATAAATAGCAGTTTGTTTTAACAAGTTTTTAAACAATACCTGATGTGAATAATGGAGGCCTCTTCTTTGTAAGACTGCTAAAACCAGAGCTTGCACTAGCAATAGAACCTCCGGAAAAGTCTTCTCTTCTCTCGACAGTCTCTTCGTTTGTGGCTGGTTCACCACTTATCAGTTTATGTTTCGCTGTTGGTGATGGGCTGTTCAAGAACAAATTTAAAAATCAATAAGAGTTACGATGATTAAAAAATTACATACTTCTTTCATCAAAATGAGTTATATAAATAATTATATATAAGTTATGTAAATAATCTATGAAGAAATGGTTGACTGGACTTATCTTGAGAAATTTTGTAATGGTTGGAGGGGAGGCGGTCTAGCCAACAAATTTTACATAAAGTTACATACAACATAAAGTTAATAGTACAATTCATTTTATATATGTTAAAGTTTCTGCCTAATTTTTAGGCCATCATCAAGACTGAGATTAAAATAATCCAGAATAACAAAGATAAGAACTTTAATACTGTGCTGTTCATATTGTTATTCTGCTTTATTTATTTTATCCTAATCCCTGATGATGAGAAAAACATTGGGCCGAAATGTTGGTTTAAATAAAATAAGTGTGAAATTTATTGATTGTACTCTCCCCTTGACCATTCCTCGAAATCAATAATCACTAGTTATTCTATGGTATAATAACAAATGAAAATAATAATAAATAAATAAGTCAATCCTCTGAATCCTTTGGGACTCACAGACTTGCATGTCTAATTAATTAAGCTCAGAAAATTGAATGGAATGATTAAAAATAATGTAACACACCATGTTTGTATAAAGATAATTTTTGATAACCAGTGCTGTAGCAACAGGCTAAGAAATAGGTTAAATGAATACAATGGTACATCAATCATTAAATACATATTTAAATTTAAAATAAAAAAAATTAATATTAAATACATTTAAAACACCATTAAACGTTATGTATAAACAAATATATTTGTTTGTATGATCAATTAATATAATTGATCATATTAATTCTGTCAAAGTGCTGTGCAAAAATCAAGCAAGCAAACTGACAATACCAGATCATAGGATACATTTTGTATGATTAATGTATAATCAATTGGTAAATATTGTTAAATTACCAAATAAAAGCTCACTTAATTCAATTCAGAAAAATGAATTTTTTAATGATGATTTTAAGGATTTTCCATGGTAAAAAACATATTGCGCTAGTGTACTTTTGAATAGTGAATAGAATGTAAACAATGAAACAGTGAATAGATACAGAATAGAATACAGAATTATAATAATATTATAAAATGTATTTTAGATTTCAATATTAGAACTGATAAAATCTTACACTTTAAAGAGCACATCTCCGGACAACATATTCATTCTAATAGTAACGGAAAGCATTGAATTATCCTGCCTTCTCCTAGTATCATATCCCTCTAGCAAGCACTTCCTCTGGGTCTGCCCTGAACCTGCGAACTCTGCAAGATTCAGGTCAGTGAAACCAAGCTTTTGGAATGATCTGCCACCTTTCAGTTCCTAAACAGATATTAAATTATTATTGTATTAATGTATAAAATAAACATGATAATCTTTATAAAACAAAATATATTTTGCTTGTATATATTTTCAGTGGATTTGGGTCAATCCATTAGAATTCATCAAGGTCATTTGGTGTAACATTATTGGTTTTCATAATTTTTTTTCACCAGTTATTCCGCAATTTGTGAAGTTAAAAACTATGGGTAAAACATTTTTAAGGCTCATACTTTTTTTTAGCAGCAGCCATTTCAAGCAATAAATCTAACAAAAAAACAAATTTCTGTAAAATGTCTCTTCCTAACACTGGTAATTTTTCAGACACTGAAACAAACTAAAATTATAAATATTGGGCTATAAATTTTCCAGAAACTTAACCAATATATAATTCCTAACCACTTAAGTGCTACGTAGCGAGGAAAATTTAAGCTAGATAATATCAAATATATATCGAACGATCCTTAAGAAATTTAAAAATAAGATTATGCTCTCATGATATATGAAATGAACAATATAATTTTGTATAATGGTAGTAAAAAAGTAGAAGGTATTCCTCAATTTCCAATGCAATTTTATAAACAAAAATCAAGAAATGTTTTTCACTTCTCATTAATTGAAAACAATTTTAACTAGCTTTATACTAACAGTTGCCATACCAGAAATCCTGGTTCAAATCCCGCTCCAGACAGTCACTTTTATTTAGTCTGTTTGCAGCGGGAAATGAATCATATGGGATCTAGGGCCCTCCTGAGGCCCACCCAGCCTCTATAAAATATTATAAAAATAGGGTACCCAAAATAAGGGGTAAAATCTGGCGGTTGAGCGTGACCTAGGGCAAGTCACCTCCTTGCAGAACCGTTGTCCATGAAACAGTACAGTCTCTACCATGTACTGAGCCCAAGACCCGTTCACGGGTTGTAGTGGTACTGGTTGTTTTGGTTTTTCTTTTTTTTAATACTAACAAATGATGAAGGGATTCAGAGTTTTAAAATGAGCCTAAGCACAAAACTTTTAAAATATATATATATATATATATATATATATATATATATATTAAATTTGAATCAATGTTTTTAATACCTTTCTAACAGACACCCGCAGATGGCATGGGTCAAGTACTCCTGTAGAAGCATTAGCACTCATTTTGCAAACAAATTCAAATTTAGCTCCCCATTTTACTTTATGGTCTTCCACTTCTTCCCTGCAACAAGAAGAAAAAAAATTATTAATGTGAAACAAAAAATAAACGTAATT
Organism: Troilus luridus; assembly: GCA_964056705.1. Classification (NCBI taxonomy): domain Eukaryota; kingdom Metazoa; phylum Arthropoda; class Insecta; order Hemiptera; family Pentatomidae; genus Troilus; species Troilus luridus. The sequence goes on along the minus strand of OZ057415.1, from coordinate 69,057,614 downwards.
CAATGCTCTTAACTAAATAAATAATAAATTATCAAACCAAATAACTGGATAATTAAAAATAATTATTTTAACATATCAGCAGTCAATTAACACTTTTTTTTTTTTTTTTTTATTTAATTCAATGATATTTACAACTATAATACATTATTATATCAAGTAAATGTGCAAAAATGTAGCATATGACATGAAAACACTTGTGGAGAAACTACCCATCGATAGCACTCCAATAAAGTTCTATTGTAGATGATCTCGAGGCCATCTTCTTTTCAGGCGCCTCGGGGGGTTATCAGGAATAGTATGGGAAGCAAGCTGAGAGACTAGCGGATTCAAGTGCGTATGGAGCTTGTTATGGAAGGATAGGTATCTAGTTTGGGCCAAATCAGTAACATATGGGATATTAAGATCATGATGGATGAGTTTGTTTGTGACATAATAAGGAGTATTGAGGATTTTACGAAGGATTTTGGATTGCAAGGATTGGATACGAGATGAATTGGATGGTTTAGTAGAGCCCCAAAGCTCAACTCCGTATGCCCAAATAGGTCTGATGACTGTCATGTAAATAAGTCTTTTGTAATTAATTGGTAGCTTAGAGCGTTTGTCCAGTAAGTGTTGAAGTAGGCGAAAACGTCGAGCAGTTTCTTGTCTTTTCAGTCTTGTATGAGGATTCCAAGTGAGACGTTTATCCAGATGGAGTCCTAGGTAACGTATCTGTTCGACAGGGTTCAGTGGTGTATTATTAAACGATACAGTAGGACAGGAATTCGTAGGTTTACGACGAAGGGTGAAGGTAATTTGATGGGATTTGAATTAACACTTAAATGTAACATAAACAAAAGTAGAAAAGTTGAATGAAAGAGAAGGGCAAGAAAAGTTCAGCTATAGTTAAAAATAATTATAAAAAAAAAAAAAAAATTAGTTGTTTACTTTTTGGAACTTGAAATTTAAACATATTTGTTAAAGTTTTATTTACAACTTTTATAATGCTTTGTTTTGTTTTGTTTTTTTAGTTTAATACAGTTTTTTCCTTTAACATATTTTTAAACAATAAACTGTCACTATCAGATAAGTTTCAATAATGTTTGTTCATCCTACATAATGTTAAAGGTTTTTTTTTACTCGTAAAACTTGTTTATTAGTAAGCATACACACAGCGAGATAAAAAAAAAAAATGAGGATTTCCTCCGTGTTTAAGGACGCTAGTATTAAATGGGACCTAAAGGAAGTGGTAGATGATCAACAATGAACAAATTTAGCCATTCGCGTCCCTAATGAGAGCCAGTTGATACAGGACACGACTCGCAAATTCCACTCCACAATTTAAACCCCCCCCCCCCCCAATATTACTTTCTTTATTGCAATAAACCACTTATATTAATAAAGCACTTAACAGTAAGTGACTCAATTATTAATGTTGTTCTAAGAAACAGTAATGCACGAGTTAAAAGTATGTATAATATACAATAGAGCTAACATTCTATCTTTTTCCAGAAGATTAGATAAATTTCAGTTTTCAACACAAGTCTAGTCCCGGTCCGATAATTAGAAAAAAAATAATTTAAATAATTTATAAAAGTTTTGGAAAAAAATCGGTGTATAACACGAGCCGAAAATTTGTTTTTTCACCATTCTCTCTATTACATAAAAAAGTTGTAAGTGACGTAATGTTTTTTCGGCTAGCAACGGATCGAGTAACTACTTTTTGTTTCGTCTTTTGTCGTAAATTATAAATATTTTTTTAAATTGGAAAATCATTAAGCCACCTTTTCCTGAGTTCTTTCAGCAAAATATAGCACTGTTTTTAAAATGCATCGATTTAAAAATTAAAACAAATTATGAAGAAAATTATCTTATATAGAGAGAACTGTTTATTGGTAAGCCGACGTTTCAACCCACATTGCAGGTCTTCTTAAGGGCTAAATATACAAGATACATATAAATTAAAATAATGTATGGTAAAGAATAACAGAATATGTAGTATATAGATAGAATAATAATATATGTAGTAAGTAGTATAAATAAAAACCAGTTCATTGTATATATGATTTTGTATAGATACATTTAAATATGTCCCCTCAAAAAACCAGAGGGGATTGAACTATGTAATAAAAGTGGTAATGTTTAAGACCAACATACTAACCAATAATAAATTAAAAGATTTTAAAATTTAAAATTTTTTTAATTAAAAAACATTTTAAAATCAATTTTAAACATTACCTGTTTGTTATTATGTAATTCAATCCCCTCTGGTTTTTATTTATACTACTTACTACATACATTATTATTCTAGCAATATACTACATATTCTGTTATTCTTTACCATACATTATTTTTATTTTTTTGAGTAGATAATCACCCAGAAACAAATATACCGTCAAAAACAAGAAAAAGAAATGGGGAAATGCCAAAATTATTTTATATAAAATCGATAACAAAACAAATGGACCAGACAAAGGCTGTTCACCCTTAAATCGATCTCTTCCGCAATCGAAATCGGCCCAAAGTAGTCCGGAACAGAACTGCCCTCTCAATCAACGACATGACATTTCAATTATTTCATGAATAAAATAAAATTACAGCGAACCGGACTATATTCATGATATCTTAACAATAATTTATACGTATACTAGAACGTATACAGAGTTGGATTAAACGTAATATTAATTACAACCGGAGTCAATTTCCAATTACAGTATCGAGATTAGTCGTTGCGATATAGCTGTACTGCCCATAATATAAAATTACATATGAGGCGAGTTGAAATTTCGTTTTGCCCAACAATGAATATATTATATATGACATTATACAATATAATAGGCATTTCCTAGAAAACTGGGTATTTTGAATATTAAAATTTCATGAAATATAATTTAAAGCGTAATACGAAAGATCCCCAAAAGCAAAGCCTGAAGTCTCAACAATACTGGAGAAAACTAACCGTCTCGTCAATTCAAGCATCATTAGGACATGAACCGAAAGAAAAATCACTTCAAAGAAGACAAAGTACACCACATCTCATCTCAACAGCCAAATAGACACGGCAACTCCAAGACATTCTACAAACTACATAGGTGTATGACCTGATGATTCTTGAACCGACGAAAGTTTGACTAGTTAGTTCAGTGTTTTGGAGATTATAAGCTTTGCTTTTTGGGATTTTTCCAATAGCTTTATAATTAATAATTTATGGTTATTTTTTGAATTGTTGCTCATTTTTATCGATTAAATATAATGTAACTTAATTTTGTTCCCTCCATAATCAATGTTTGGCAGGTTCGCGGGTGAGGGCTTTGTAAATTATTAACAGTTTCAAAAAACTAAAGAACACCCGTTTAACTTAAAAAAGTAGAAAATAAAAAATATTATTTTTAAAAATACGCTTTAATGAATATTTATAACAATTAATAAAAGAAAAATCACATCAAAGGTAACGGTAAAATTGATTTTTGGTACCAGTTAGGGGTGGGCAAAGTAGTTGCTTTTACTGAATCGTTCCTTTTGAGGTAGTTCATTCTAATGAACTAGTTCAAATGACCTACATAGTTCATTTTTCAAAAGAACTAGAAATGTACTAAAGTAAGAGAGGAATTGAACTATGGGAAAGGGGGGAGAAACTGAGAGGTTAAATTAACTAAAAAGATTTAACTAGTTCACTTAGTTCAGTAGTTCGTCTTCCGATCGTAGGTCAGACGCCGAAGATCCCCTGTCCGAGTGTGGTAGCTGGTGAGTGGTGTGAACTAAAAAGAACTATAGTTCACCAAAACAGAGAGCGCTCTTTATAGTTCATTTTCGGGATCTAGTTCAATGAACTAGTTCGTTCACGTACTTCCCATCTCTAGTATCAGTTCCTTTTTAAAATTCTCGAAAATAAAAATAATTTTACTCATTCTATATAGTAACTATTACTGACTGTACAAAGATTAAATGTACATTTCCTGGTGAAATGATTACCGAAATATACCCGTTTCCCATAATTACACTCTAGCTTTCATTCCAAAACTCAAGTTTATTTTTATTTTGGAAGAATATTAAAAAGGAAATGATTAAAAATTAAAACTTGTGACTTGACTCGAAATGACAATCCACGGAACAGATACCTGATTTTTTTGTCCATCACTCTATCTTATTTTTTACTTTTTAGCTTTGATGTCTATTAAAGCGTATTTTAAAGCTTTTTTCAACTATTATTTATTCTTCCTGTATTATTAGATCAAATGAGCCCACACACGACGGGTCTATTAAAACGTTTCGTGTGTAAGGTTTTATTATCGATCGGTTTTCCATGACGCCAGCCCGGTTAACATCGGCCGGCGACAGGGGAATTCCACATGCAAAATGGTAGCCACCGCTGCCTTTTGTAACATTATTAATTCACTGGTTTTCGTGTTGATCGTCGTTACATTAATCATTCTAAGGGGACTAGTTCCGTGCAAAGGCACGTCTTTCCTTAGCAACCTGGCTAAATATTTAATGATTCATTTAACGCTCCAGAAGTCTCCAAGATCAGATTTCAGATGAATAACAATAAGCAGGTTAAATCTCTCTATTTCATTCTATAATATAAAAAAGATTTTAGTTCAGTAATATATTATAGACGCGGGATCGGTTCCGCAGGCTGTAGCTTCGAGTTAAGTCATAACTATTAAGTCTGCATTAGTTTCCTTTTTAACATTCTAGAAAATGCAGGTATAGCTAACAGTGGGAGCTCTAAATATTTCCTATCCAGGTTTAATTAGGATAGGTATTTTTAAACAGTACCCTACATCGTACAGACTCGGGACCCCCGTTTAACGTTCTATCCAAAGGACGGCATAACCAAGGATTTTTAACTCCCTTAAAAAAATCCTCGAGCCTCCTGCCGGGCTACGAACCCGCTATCTTGAGAAAAATCTTAGTATTGACGGTATATTCGAACGACTTATACATACTGTTTAGGTTATATTATCATCTATACTCAGAAATTATAGTTGAAATGTTTATTTTTTGATTAAATGATTACCTAAATATACACACTTCACATAACTACACTTCCATAATAACTCGCGATTGTATTTATTTTCGAGCAAATTAAAAAAGAAGCGTATAAAAAATTAAAACTTGTGACTTCCAAAAGAAATGAAAGGTTGAGCAAATGAAAAGTTAAATCTCGAAGCGACAACCGACGAAACCCGATACCTTGTTTAGTATTTTCCCGTTTGTTTATTCATTTAACATCATTTTCTGCTGGTATGGCTATCCAAACGATGTTATAGTCCTAAACTTTGCCAATCCTGGTATAATTAGCATTATATGGTATAATAAAGATATTGATCTTTAACTAGTATCTGTCACTGCACAGACCCGGGACCGCCAACTTACGTCCCCTCCGGGGTGCTCCCTAACCACTACATTACAGCTGACTCCAGTCTTTTGTCGATCTGTTATAATATTTTTATAAATTGTTTATATTTTATAAAATATTTTTAAAAATTGGCAAAACACTTTACCTCACTTTAAGACACTGTTCCTGACTTCTTTAAGCTGTTACACAAAATACAGCACTGTTTTCGCATTTAAATGAAAAAAAAAATGGAATTCGTAGATTTACAAAATAAAACGAGCTACATCTTATTACAATAGATATCCATTTTAGGACTGTTATTCCAATAAACTGTATTATTATTTTTTTTAAATTTATGTAACAAACCTAAAAGAAAAAGAAGATAATCATTTCATTTAATGAATAATACTCAATACATCGATAGGGGTGTTGACTAATTTTTGCAATTGCTTTTACTTCATAGATAGTCCCTTTATAAAGACGAAAATAATAATTTTATGAAAAAAGTATGTCAAATTTCAATTTAAAAACTACTTAAATGTAAATCGTTTTCAAAATTCCCGCTAAAACTGTCAAGAGGCTATGATCTACGTCTCAGTTCAGTCCGTCAAGCGATCTCGCGCCCTTTCAAACTGATCTTGACAGAGTTTTTACGAATCAATTTAATAAAAGCCATAAAAATGAATAGGTCGTATTACAAAAGCTGTTCAGTGCCGATGTGCAAAAGTACGTCAGTCAGTATGCCGCAAAAGCCTTTCATGAACGTTCCAAAAAGTGCAAAAATAAGGAGGAAGTGGTTAACGCTTACTAGAAGACATCCAGAATCATTGGCAACAACAGGTACCTGTTATTTTTGTGAAGATTACTTTGATGTAAGTTCTAAGTGCGCACTCATGTTTTAATATACCCAATCAATATATGGGAACTGATACTAACTGAACTACGATTTCTAGAATAATATTGAAGTGCTTCTACTAAAACTTTAAGTAGCTACTGTTATATTAAGTAGCACTAGTGCCTGTGTGTTAACGCCACCGCAGTTATTTTTCCCTACTTGTTCGCATACGCGAGCGGTTACATTTTGTAACCGTTATATTTCTAAAACATTTATCTTGTTTTTAAATCTATTTATTGGGGTTAGAATTTTAATTTTTTTAAATAATCATCAACAATTACAAATCAAAATAATTTATTTACAAATGAAATATGTCATGAACAATTAAAATAATGGATAATATAGAAATAAATAATGGAATATATCACGAACAATCAAAATAATGAAAAATGAAAAATCCAAATAATGAAATATGAAAATGATGAAAAATCCAAATAATTTATTAAAAAAGAAAGTGGTTAATCGGATTTCGGTGGAAAATTGGTAAAATATTTCGCTCCTGGAAAAATACAATTGCTTCTTCTTCTGTTTTTGTCAAATCCCAAAGACTCATTTTCGTAGCACAAAAATTAGCGAAATAATAACAACAAATCTAATAATAATTAAATAAATAAATAAAATAATAACAACAATGAGTCTAGAACAAATCAGCAAACAAACAATAAATCAGCAACAAACAAAACTCAGCAAACAAGAACGAACATAGAAGAAATCAGGTGTTAGAAATATAACGGCTACTAAATGTAACCGCTCGCGCATGCGAACAAGTAGGGAAAAATAACTGCGGTGGCGTTAACACACAAGTACCAATACACTATATAGAGAGAACTGTTAATTGGTAAGCCAACGTTTTGACCCACATCGCAGGCCTTCTCGTCGTAAAAAGTCGTATTTAACAAAATAATCTCTTCAAAAATTCATAACTCTTATAGTTTAATTAAATATGTAACTTAATATTTTCTCTGTAATAGATAACAAGTTCGCTAAGTACTTAATAACTTTACAGGGGATAGTGGTTACTCGGAAACCATCATGAATTCTAGGCAGCTTCTCAGAACCCTACGTAGGCTTTAGCAGTCCTGCGGTTTACCGGGAAAACAGATTTATATAACGAAGGCACTTAATTTACTCGTGCTTTCAACTGCTTTAATTTAAATACACAAATATGTATATATTATGTATATTCAGTAATGTGCTAGCAAAATAATACATAAATATGTTGATCGAAATGCCTTAATTCATTAATTGATCCAACCCTACCACAGTCTTGGCCGAAAATTCCTACAATAAATCGTTAGGTTAAAGTGTTATGTATCTAAAAATAAAAATAAGTTTGTTTTATTTAGTGTTTTTTTTTACTGCACCCCCAGACTATCTATATCCCACATTAGATCTTTCAGTCAACTATTTCCCTCTCAATCGTAAATTCGAGTAGTTTTTTTAGTAGTTTAACTTATTTTTAATTATTCAATGTAAAATTTGTAATTTATTGGTAATTTTAACAAGCAAATAAATTAAATTTTCACTTGATTCAAACTATTACAGACCATAATATTACAGACTACACATATAGAAACTCCTACACAACACTATTAAACCCGAAAATAAGGAACGACGTAACGACAAACTAGTTCACTTAGTTTAGTCAGTATTAGTTTCCGGATCTAGTTCAATGAACTAGTTCGTTCACATACTTCTCATCTCTAATAGATACCATACAATTTATTGAGGAAATGTTAAAACATAATTTAAATATTTTTTGTTGTTGGCATACAATGCAACCCCAACGAGGTTTAAACAACTTTTAAAAATAGAAATTAAAGTAATTTCATTTCGCGGGAACGTTGAAGGTTGAAACCAAGGTTACACATCTGGTAGCGATGCAGAAGGAAAAATTAACACTTAAGATTTCATAGCAACTTCTTACTACGATTAATTAATTAAAAAATGGTTTAAATAATTGGCTCGGATAGATTGAAAACAATTATCAAGTAATTCAAAAATTGCCATTAATCAGAATTACTAAGAATCTCGGAGACAACAGGGTCAACTGTAATGACCTACTTTCATGACAGCCAACAAGAATCAATTTATAAGATATCTCCAATGTCTAATATCATTAATATTTATCCATCCATGTTAATCTTTAATATATATTTATTGTCATCATATACTTGAAATTTTCTTTATTTTCTTGGAATTATATATTACTTTGAGGAATACATTTCATAAATTCAATTATATAATCTTCAATTACACGGCAATAATTAAGCATTTTATCAAATAACATTACCGTTTATAAAAGTAAACGAAAATTCAAAAGAGATTTAAATTAAAAATAGAATGCAATACGAAAATTCCACAAAAAAAAGCCTTCAGTCTCTAAAAAACTGGAAAAAACTAAACCAACGTTTCGGCAATTCAGACATCTTCAAGTGCAACACATCTCATTGTAACAGTTCAAAGAGACTCATCAAATAGACAGTACCTTAACAAATCAATTGTACGATATGAGATGTTATTTTTGAAAGTGGTATACCTATTTGATTCTAAAAAAAACATTTATTCTTTTAAATGGTTTCAAAGATAATTATTCATAATAAAATTTAAAAACAGTGTATAGGCTTTAAAACATCACTTTTTGCTAAGTGCTAATTGACAGAAATATTTACCCGTCTGCCCATATTTTTTTTTTTAAATTTATTTATTGATATTTACAACTGTATTACAATAATACATCAAGTAAATAGGCTATGTGATACATAATGACATGAGTTAATGGCAAGTAGAGAAACTACCCAGTGGTATTACTCAAATCACTAGTTCAACTAAGAAGGTCACGTGGCCATCTTTTTTTCAGACGCCTCGGAGAAATATCGGGAATCGAAGAGGAAGCTAGGTTTGAAACTAGAGGGTTTGAGTGGGAATGAAGTTTGCTATGAAAGGATAGATACCGGGTTCGGGCCAAATCAGCAACAAATGGGACATTAAGGTCGTTATGGATGACTTTAATCTTAACAAAATAAGGAGCTTACGAAAATGAGGATTTTACGAAAGATTTTGGATTGTAGGGATTGGATACGAGAGGAATTCGATGGCTTAGTGGAGCCCCAAAGCTCTACTCCGTAAGTCCAAATAGGTCGTATGATGGTCATGTAGATGAGTCTTTTGTAGTTAATTGGGAGGTTAGAGCGTTTGTCTAGTAAGTGTTGAAGTAGCCTGAAACGTCAAGCGGTTTCTTGTCTTTTCAGTCTCATATGAGGATTCCAGGTTAATCGTTTGTCAAGATGCAACCCTAAGTATCGGATCTGTTCTACAGGTATAAGTGGGATATTATTAAAGGATACTGAAGGGCAGCAAGTCATTGGTTTACGACGTAAGGTAAAAGTGATTTGATGCGATTTTTGAGAATTTATTTTAATTCTCCAGTTTTGGCACCATTCTTCAAGATCAGTGATATGGGATTGGAGGCTTTGTGATGCAATAACTGGATTGGTGTTGACTGATAATACACATGTATTATCAGCATACATGGTAAGGATAGTATTAGGGTGAGTTGGGATGTCAGCTGTATAAAGGATTGGGCCAAGGATACTACCTTGAGGAACACCAGCAGATTGGGAGAAGAGGGATGAAAGGACATTATTATGGTTTACTTGGAAAGTTCTATTTGTGAGATAGGATTGAAGGATGAGAAAGTATGTATGGGGTAGGTAGAGCAAGCCCGGATGCCAGACTTGGTCAAAAGCCTGTTCCACGTCAAGAAAGACGCCCGAGCTATATGAACCACGATCTAATGCAGAGGAGACTACATCCACCACACGATGACATTGCTGAATAGTGGAGTGGGATGCTCGGATTCTAAACTGGTGATCGCCTATATTTTTAAAATAATTTAAATGGAAACCTTAAGATATCGCGAATATGAAAAAATGGACTTATACCACTTTCAAATATAACAGCTCATATTATAAATGTAATTACCCAATAGTTGTACTATTTAAATTAAGATAATTTTTATTCGTATCTTGGCCGAAAATCCACAGTAACATTTGAATCTAAAATATATATTACAGAATACTCTGTTTAATATTTTTTTTCACAATGTACCCAGAGTGATAAATAGTCGATATTAAATAATTTATTTTAAATAAATCTGAATCATTACTGATACAGGAAGCTACAAACATCTCCAACGCTTGATAACGAAAGTATCAGTTCAGCAGGAAGTATTAGTTCAAAGTATCAGATATAGCTGAGGAACAGGAACTTGTCACTGATACTAGTATATGTGATGACATATATACTACAACCTATTTTTTTCTCTCGTGGTTTTCACACATTTCAACTATCCTTTTTTATTTAGTTAATAGATCTAGGAGTGAAACCCTCTGGAAAACCAGGTTTTCGTAGCGTGTTTCGCGGTTGGCACGCTATGAACCGTGTTCGATGTTATTCCAGTAAGTTTTTAAATGTTACTGTTTTGAATTCGCTTCTCTTGCCAGTCCTGCATATTTTAGCGAGATAAATATCTTTAAACAGCTGATATAAATACAGCAGGATACACGTCAATAAGCGGTGACGTTATGTTTTCCATCATCTACTTTAAAAAAAAAACTTTACCAATATAACCCATTCTTGGGTTCAGTACGTGGTAGATACTGTATAATTTCCAAGACAATGGTTGTGCAGGGAGGTGAATTGATCGAGATCACAATCATCCTTCAGGTATTTTTTCCGTAATTAAGGGTATCAACTTTATAAGAGGCTGAGTGAGCCCCAGGGGGGTCTGTATATCCCACAGGGCCCGTTCGTGGATGTTAACACAATAAATTATTTATCTGACATGCTGCATTTGAATCTTAAGACTACCCACTTAAAAGAGACTGGGTGAGCCCCAGGAGGATCTGCCCCACGGTTAATTCAATACTATAATAAATATTTATCTTTCATAGCCGGTCTGGAACTAGGAACGAGAATATTTTATTTATCAAATATAATACTATTTTTAAAAACATGTTGAATATATTCATACAACTTTAAGTCAAGTACGAAGTATCAATATCATTCCAGAGATGCCCGTTAACATCTCATAAATTCGTACATAAAACATTTTATTTCAAAACAAAAAGCAACAATGGATGCTGATCAACATCACAATTCTCGATTAAAAGTTATCTTTTCAAATAAAAAATTGACATCTGACATAATATTAAAAGATATGACATAATGTCTAGAGATTGTCACATCAATCAAACTTATCGACATTTTCTCTCTGCTTTTTATTTAATTTATGTATACTGTGCAATTTTTTTTTAATGAAGGGAAGAGAAATTCCGATAAGTAATTAAGATAATATAATTATGATAAACTAAGGCAGTCGAGTCGACCTTTAAAAAAAAAAAAAAGGGATAAAATTATGCTATCCCATAAAGGTCGTTTTCACACTTTTTGCCCCAGATTACATTTTACTTTTATTTTACTTACTGGGACTCACCCAGTCCCAGGAGGATCTGCCCCACGGTTAATTCAATGCTATAATAAATATTTATCTTTCATAGCCGGTCTGGAACTAGGAAAGAGAATATTTTATTTATCAAATATAATACTATTTTTAAAACATGTTTAATATATTCATACAGCTTTAAGTCAAGTACGAAGTATCAATATCATTCCAGAGATGCCCGTTAACATCTCATAAATTCGTACATAAAATATTTTATTTCAAAACATAAAGCAACAATGGATGCTGATCAACATCACAATTCTCGATTAAAAGATATCTATTCAAATAAAAAATTGACATCTGACATAATATTAAAAGATATGACATAATGTCTAGAGATTGTCACATCAATCAAACTTATCGACATTTTCTGTCTGCTTTTTATTTAATTTATGTATACTGTGCATTTTTTTTTTTTAATGAAGGGAAGAGAAATTCCGATAAGTAATTAAGATAATATAATTATGATAAACTAAGGCAGTCGAGTCGACCTTTAAAAAAAAAAAAAGGATAAAATTATGCTATCCCATAAAGGTCGTTTTCACACTTTTTGCCCCAGATTACATTTTACTTTTATTTTTTTTCGTTAATTAAGAGATTACACTCAACAGATAAAAGAAAAGTAATAATTATAAAGTGGAAATACAAACTGTCACGTCGGAAACTTTGGTGAGTAACTGTCAACAGACGAACAACGAAATTCACTTACTTTTATTTACGAGTGCTGCCATCTTCACGTTGCGGTCGGAAACTTTTCAGACCACCCTCGTATGTGTGTGTGTGTATATATATATTTATGTATCATGGCATTGAGATTATTGAAAACGTGAAATTAACTAGATTACAATTATTTATAACTCAGTTCATTGTTTCAAAATGATTATTCACATTCATATGAATAATTCAAATAACCTTGAAATTGAACTAACATTTTTGGCGAGTTTGAATAAATTTATATTTAACTAAGCTAACTATATTAACAACCAAATATTAAGAAAAAATTAAATTAATCTTCACCATAAAAGTTATAATAATTCGATTTAATACCGCCAAAAAGACATATTACAATTATTTTTAGTAAGTATAGATGATATATATATATATATATATATATATATATTGAAGAGAAAAGATTTGCCCCCAGCCGGGATTCGAACCCGGATCTCCGCCTCAACGTGGCAACCTTCTAACCATTTGAGCACCGGGGTCGCTCCCTACCCTCCAATCCCGTCTGGGGGCAAATCTTTTCTCTTCAAAATAAAAATATTTAAAAATTAAAGCAATGATTAAAAAATTATAATAAATTATAAATGATATATGTTTGTCGACACGTTCATTTCTAGATTAAATGAATACTGAAGTTTTTCCCATAATTACACCCTCTTTACCACACAAGTCCATTTAAGGAAGTGGACCTGGACCGGACATGTCATCAGAAGGAAACATGGACCAGGCAGATTATGGATTGGTATCCAAGAGAGCACGCAAGGAAGAGAGGACGCCAACCGATAGACTGGGACAAGGAGATGAAGAAGAGCTGCGGAGGGGCAGCCTGGAAGAGAGTAGCATTGGAAAGGAAAGAGTGGAAACGGATGGGACAAGTACATTATTTAATCTGGTTGCAAGAGTGATAGGAAGAAACAATCCAACTTAAAACCTCAACTAAATGTTGATTTTGTTTTTATGTGAATAGGTATACGAAAAAAATAGAATGTTTTGTATATGTTTATTATAGTTTATGAACAAATAAAGGTTATTATTATTATTATTATTACCATACAAGATCTTTTGATATATTGTATTTTTAGAAAATATTAAAAGGGAAACGAATGAAAAGTTAAAACTTGTGGTTCAACTCGAAGCGACAACCTGCGGAATAATTACCTCTTGGAATAACATGATTACATTTTTAAAGTATATAAAATTTCTTTATTGTGGTTTATGAATAATCCATTGCCATGTAATACCGAAAGGGGAATTGTACAAAAACTTGCAAGGTCATATCGGAGATAACTTTTGTAGCATGTATCTTTGAAGTTATAGTCTCAATTTCTGATTTGATTTCGGGATCAATAGACCTATAGGAAACGTTTCCTATATTTATTTTTAAGCAATCTGATCACGAAATCCTTATACCACATTCTAACTTCACTCATTTTTATATAAACATTTGATAGTCATATAGGTTTTTATTTATAAAAAACAGAAGGTTCTTGTAACGAGCTGTAAAGGAAGAAATGCACGAGGCCTTGAACGACGCAGGTGAGGGATTAGCAAGAATTGCTTACTTAACATTTGTACCTAGAGTACCTTGATACTTAAATCGCTATTAGCCGACCAAAGTTATGCCCTGAAAGTACATAAAAGATTATTAATTAAGTCCGTGTTATCTGAACTATCGAGTCCAGATAACTGACTTACGTCACAAGTAAAAATAATGGGTAATTATTGTGAGTTGAGTCACAACAGGTTTTAACTTATCATCCGTTTCCATTTTGATATTTTCCAAAAGTATAGGTTTATCATAAGCTTTATTATGGAAAAGAGAATGTAATAATGGGAAATGTGTATTCTTCGGTAATCATTTCATCAAGAAATGAAGTTTCCACAAACATATCACCTATATAATTCGAAATGTTAGTTGAAACTTTTATTTCTCGATGAAATAATTACTAAAATCTATGACGTTAAATTGTTTATTTAACGTCGCTTTATGCTGCTATGGATGCAACAGCGGGAGCTCTAAATTGTTCCTATCCAGTTTTAATCAGGATAGGGATCTTTAACGAGTACCAGACATCGTACAGGCCAGAGACCACAGTTTTACGTCCTTAGCGAAATGAGAAATGAGATTTATCAGGAAGATAGAGGGCAAAACAAAAAGAGACCGAGTCCGGAACATCACTATAAGGTCGAACCTGAATGTTCAACCAGCCAACGAGCTAATAGAGGAAAACCGGCTGAGATGGTTTGGACACCTCCAGAGGCTGGATCATAGCAGAATTGCTAGCGAAACCTACCGTGCAAAGTGGAGGAAAAACGAGGAAGAGGACGACCTAGGAGGAAGTGGGAAGAAGAGGTGAGGGGGGACTTTGAGAAGAGCAAGGTTGGTGGAAGACCGGAAGAGCTGGAGAAGGCTGTGCAGAATTCCTCCTCACACTGCTTAGGCGGTAAAGAGGATTGATTATGATGATGATGGTGCGAAGGACGCCATAACCAAGAATTATTTACTCCATTTAAAAAAATCCTAGGGCCAACTGCCGGCTATGAACCCGCAACCTTCGGTATAGTAGGTTTTTATGCTAACCACTACACCACAAGTCGCCCATTCAAAGTTTGTTAAACAGGTTTTTAGGTTTCTTAATCTAAAAATAAAATTTGTTCGAAATTTGCCACCCTGTAAACTCTGCGGTCTCGTTTACGTGGAAACTACATATGAGTAGATGTATAAAGTAGCAACTTAAGTGAGAAACTTAGGGTACTTCTAGCATATAATGACAAAGAAAAATTACAAATAAGGTTTTTAATGAAAAATGTTTAATAAATATGTTTTGAAATCACCAAAGAAAACATTAATCAACACCAATTGATAAATTGAAATACATGAAACCCTCATCTAACATAAAAAACAAAACCAAATAAAAAAAACATAAACGATATCAGAAACCCATAATTAGATATAAAAATAAATAGAATATCCATGAGAAGACAATGCAAAGGGAATTTCAGATGAGGTTTGATATTGCTGAATGGACAGAGAAAAACATATTTTATAGCGTTCATTGACTTAAACTTATTGTTTAAACAATAAAACCGAATATGGTCACGGATTCCCAAAATTATTATTAATTTTAGTCACAATCGTTGATAAGCCAGAACGTTCTCTGCAATATGATTAACTAATAAACGATAAATTGCAATATTCTGCGATGGAATATCTTTCAGTTCAATGTTTCCTAACTATTAATAAAGAATTTCGTTAACCCTATTTCGAAGATTAGGAAAATTAAAAAAAAAAAAAAGGATTCATGGTGAACTCGTGAACAAACAAACTGAGAAATGTCACAAGTATATAAATCAAAATTGATCAAACATTAGCATAAAACAAATATAAGAAAGATTTACAAATAAATAACGATTTCAAGAACAATAAGTTCAGATGAAAATTAAACACGTTCATGATACACGTAAGGTTTAAACAAATTACGTCATTCCTTTACGTCGGAGGTAAACATTTGTTTAGCTGGGCGATAAGCTGAAACAAAGAAATATCAAGGACATTTTAATTTAATTGTTTCAGGATTCGCTGAAATAAAAGAAAGGTGCATAACGACTGATAAATAATTTTTTGATAAACTCACTTTTTTAACGATAAAATCAATTAAAAATTATAAATATCTTTCATTTGTTTATTTAGTGTAGACAATAATGTTATATAATTGGATATTAGGGAATGTCTTCATTTTTTTTTTTTATCTAAAGCTCAAAGTTGAATTAACGGAATTTTTTTAAATTACTTACTGCCAGTTCATTATTACCGCCGAAAATGATTGAAAGCTACAAACAAAAACATTAAGATTCCTTAATATTAAAATAAAATTGAAAACAAAAAATCGACTATTTCGAAAAATTCATATTTAACTGAGAAATTAAATTCTAGGTAATGTCAGAGAAGAAATTAGTTAACTGTAAGTACTAATGGAGGATGGAAATAGTTTAAATAAATGGAAATAGGGGGTGCAGTCAAAAATTTACACAATAAATAAGTGGAAACTTAATATATTTTATGTGTGCCAACGTTTCGACCTACTTTGTAGGTCATCTTCAGGTATATGAGAAAAAACAGACAAAAACAAAAATGACTATAAAAATACATAACTGTACCGAGAATGTAATTAAATTAAATTAAAATTATAATAATAATATAGAGATATAGAAAAATTGAGCGAAAAAATTTAATGATATATTATGAAAGGATATATGAATAAAAATGATTACATAATAGATGAATAGAAAGGTGATAATGCAAACAAAATACAAAGAGAGAAATCAAGTTAAACAGAAAGTTATAAAATGAAAAATATATAAATATAATGAGTGAGATATATTAGTATGGAAAACTTAATAAAGATAGAATTGTATTGTAAAAAACAAATTGTATGATAATAGACTCCTAGGGAGTTGCATAAGTAAAATGAAAGAAAATTGATAAAAAATATGATGCCAAAGAATAAATACAGAAGAATATTGTAGAAAGTAAAGAATTGGAATCTCTGTGTTTCTTCACACCTATTTCTCCCATCATCACTTTAGCATCCATCGTAGCTTTAATCAAAGAGTTCATGTTTATTGAACATCATAATTATTTATAATATATCTCCATTCTCAAACTGATATTTTATATCTCTCATTCTATAGTTTCTTCTATACTTACATCATATTTTATATTAATATAACATCATTCCTATTGTATAGCTTTATATAACATCTGATACTTATATTTTAAATTTATATTTTACTTCTCTGCCTGTCATACACGAGATTCCTATTCTTTACTTTCTACAATATTCTTCTGTATTTATTCTTTGGCATCATATTTTTTATCAATTTTCTTTCATTTTACTTATGCAACTCCCTAGGAGTCTATTATCATACAATTTGTTTTTTACAATACAATTCTATCTTTATTAAACTAAGTTTTCCATACTAATATATCTCACTCATTATATTTAAATATTTTTCATTTTATAACTTTCTGTTTAACTTGATTTCTCTCTTTGTATTTTGTTTGCATTATCACCTTTCTATTCATCTATTATGTAATCATCTTTATTCATATATCCTTTCATAACATATCCTTCACTTTTTTCGTTAAATTTTTCTATATCTCTATACAATTAATATTATAATTTTAATTATATTTTATTATATTCTTGGTACTGTTATGTATTTTTATAGTCGTTTTTGTCTGTTTTTTCTCATAGCCCTGAAGATGACCTACAAAGTAGGTCGAAACGTTAGCACACATGAAATATAACAAGTTTCCACTTATTTAATGTGTACATTTTTGATTGCACCCCCAACTATTTCCATCCTCCTCTAGGTAATGTCCTAAATATCCTTTTTTAAATTTTATTTCTAATACGAATTAACGGAGCTGTCATAAATCACAGATTAAGCCAGTTCATTATTTCCGAAAAAAGATTCAAAGCTATAAAAAAACTATAAAATTTCTTGAGAAGCCAGGGGATGGTTGAATGGAAGATAGAGTAAGGAAGAAAATAGTTGGGGGTGCAGTCAAATAAAACACAAAATAAGTCGGTACTTATTTATTTAAATAATTAAATAAGTACCCGATGGAAATGGATGTGGTTGCAGGGGTTCTCAAGGGGATTTTAATTTATTTCTGATAACTGTGATTCAAGGCTACAGGTCAATAGACTAATTTAAGAAACATTGATGAATTGAACGCCTTTCTTAAATTTGAACAATAACTGAACTGTAATTCGAAAAAAATTCGATCAAATCCACTAGTGTGAGGTTAAATAAAAAACTTCAGTAAAAATTAATTGCTTGACGGTTTAAGATCATAAATATCAACAAACCGAAAATATTTCGGTATCTATTATCCCAGGATATAATCAACCAACTATTATATATACGTAACTATATTACGTAAGTGCACTGCGTAAAATCTCCTTTCATTAAAGTTATAGTTGTGCCATTATAATACGATCTTATTAATTAATTAAAAATATTAAAAAATCGTGAATTAAACAATTAATACTAACATAAAAAATAAAAATGATAAGCATCTGATATTGATATCAAGGGCCGTCGGTCATCGGTCAATTAATCGGTGATAAGAACATTTACAAAAAAACAAAACCAAACAAATTTATGATATAAGAAAATTGAAAAGTTTTATTTTTCCTGGGGTAAGGGGTTTAAATCAAATTAATAATATCATACTATTATATTATTAAAAGCTAATGATTTTATTACATAAAATTATAGTAATCAGGAAAAATTATGAATAAATAAATTAAAACAATATTTTTATTATTTACAGTGAAATCATAAGTATAATCGTAATCGTAAAACAACAATTACGTTTAATATAAACACGTAAACGTTCTAATTAAATATTTCCAATGGTTGCAATAAATACAATGATGAAAAGTGTCCCTATATTCTACTTTTTTTTTTTTTTTATCTGACCCTCCTAATTTATTCCTACAAACTAAATTACAAATATTATTTAGCTAAATGCTATATAGCTGAGGCCTCCTTTTACCCTGGGGTATTTTAAGGCAAATGAATTATGTATTCTATATTCTATAAGTAGTGCGAAGTAACGTAATTTATTAAGTGTATTATTTTAAAAATCAATTATTTAAAAAAAATTATTTTCCTAGTTCAGTGTGTAATTATTTTACACCCAAAGCATTTACTGAACTCAAACTCTTCGTGGGTTATGGTAGCAGTGTTTTTTTTTTTATTGTTTTAAAAAAATAAAATAAACCAGAACGACATTGACCTAAACCGCTATTTAAACAATATACAAAAGACCGAAGTTAACTAAGTGTAAACAAAATTTACAGACAAATTTGAGAGGAAAAAATTATATCCGAAAGTTGTTGAGACTACTAAACGGTTTTGGAGGGGAGAGAAGGACGTCTAGGAGCCTTGAAACGTTACGATATATGTTTCGTCACGGAATTCACACATTAGTGAAATTCCAAACACTTATACATTTCGTTAAGTGGACTAAAGTGCACCTAAATGTCTTATAACGAAATGAGCCAACCCATAAATTGTTACTGAAGTTTTAAACTATTTCTATAATTAATAAAATAAAAGTGAGAGTAGGGTAGCTCGTTGGGTAGAGCCATAAGTTGCTAAGCCTACGGCCCAAAGGTTCGGCTGCGGCTGCGGCAGATAAATTATTTAATATATTAACAGCCATTGACGGGCACTATGGGAAATGGGGGACCCTTCTTGGGCTCATCTAGCCTCTATGAATTGAGGGATTATATTCTATTTAATAAAATATTTTTAATTTATAGGAACAATATTATTTAATTTTATCTATTTGGAATCTACGTACATTGAAACGTGAGGGAGGTTGAGAAAGAGGTGAACTTTTTTTCTTTGTACGAATTATTTTCTCAACAAAGGTTTATTGAGAGTAATAGACCCGCATTATAACCGAAAAATAAAATTGTATTAACTTAAAAAACCTGGCAAAACATGGATATGATTTCATGTAAATCATGAAAACACATGGTAATTATTCCGCAGGTAGCCGCTTTTAGTTGAGTCACAAGTTTTAACTTTTCATTCGTTTCACTTTTAATATTTTCCAAAAGTACAAGTTATCGTGATCTTTAGTATGGAAAAGAAAATGTAATTAAGGGAAATGTATACACTTCGGTATCATTTCATCAAGAAATGAACGTTCCAACAAACATATATGATCTATACTTCTAAATGTTAGATAAAACTTTTATTTCTATATGAAATGAATACCCAAATTTACTCATTACCCATAATTACATTATCTTTTCCATAATAAAGCCCACGACAACTTGTATTTTTGGAAAATATTAAAACTGAAACGAATAAGCAGTTAAAACTTGCTGTAACTCAACTCGAAGCGACAACCTGGGGAACAGATAACACATTTGTGCATAATAGATTGTTAACCAGCGTTAATTTCAGCCAGAACATCCTTCCAAGGTTAATGACTAAACGAAATTTAAATTGAAAACTAACAAGTCGCTAACCAATTTAGCAACTGCTAATTCATCATGCTAAGTTACTAGCCAATATTAGCAGTTCGAAACAACTGTTATCTGAAATAACTGAATAACATCCATCCTCAGACTATCGGAGTTATCAAACTTCGCTTACCTATATCCCTCCTTCTATTTTTTAGTAATTTTCAGATACATACAACAGTGTAAATATATCGTCGCTGTCAAAACGATGGCACCTATATACACATTGGGCGATTTTACAGGTGAGAAAAAAAAGAACCGCGCCGACTGTCGACTTGGCAATTTTTTCAGAACTATTGAAGAGAAGTATCAAAAAAACATACTCCACCATGTTGCTGACCTTAATACGTCCTTCCTTAGTGTGTAATTCAACCTGTAGAATGCGTTACCATTACTCATTTTCATAAAAAGTTGTAGATAGGTGGTATTGTTTTGACAGCGACAATATATTTATGATTTTTCTGAGTTAGTATAATATATTCAGAGTAATGTGGTACCGGGGTAGTTCAGTTACAGTGCCGAAGTTCCTGGGTTCAAATCCGGCAGCTTCAAATAAATTAGTTAATCTATTAAAAGCCACGGAAGGAACCTGTCCTTCTAGGGCTCACCCAGCCTCTATAAAGTCGGCACCTTCAATAGGGGGAGAAAATGGCGGTTGAGAGTAATGGAAAAAATTCAGACTCTACCATGTACTGAACCCAAGACCCTTGAAGGGCAGTAACGGTACAGTTCATTTTTCTATATAATTATTAGATATATATTTTATGGATAAAAAATGAAAAGGTAAGGAGAGGCAGAAAAGTAATTAGAACTTTAAATTCTGTTCTGTAGAGTAAGGACGTCATGATAGCAATAAAAAAGAGACTCTACATTTCATTTCTTATAAGTATGGCTCAGAAACCTGGTCCGTTTCAAGTGACTCGGTAAGAAAACTGCTTTCAATGTGGATTTATTTTTGGACGCGTAGTTGTAGGATATCAGGGATAAGGGAAGCAGTAGACAGACCACTTAACATCCTGTACTCAGTTGAAACGAAAAAACTGAGTTGGTTTGGTCATGCTATGAGGATGGCGGACCACCGATGACCTGAAACATGTACGACCTCTCTTCCTCGAGAGGTCGGCCAGAGAATAGGTGGATAGAAGGGATCCCGGAGGCAATAGCGGCAAGAGGACTTAGAGAGGAAGACTGTAAGGAGAAGAAGAAGGATAAAAAGAAATGCCGGCAGGGCTTTTATGAATTAGGCTAGGGCATATGAGGCATTGTTGTAATAAAGCCGTTTTATGTGTATGTAATAAGGATTTATCTTGGCAGAGAGACTCTCGGATCAGTAAATATGTGGGGAATCAAATGTCTGTTTGAAACAATCAACACTTAAGAATAAACAACTATGTACAGAATAAATATTGATTGCTAGTTCCCTCGACTTTCCTATTGTATTTGGAAAAGTACATGAGGTATTCTAAAAAGCATATGAATATAACATGTCGTTCCTTCAAAAGAACAATGACATAACTCTAAAAAATGACATTTTCAGTTAAAATTTCAGAAGCAATTGTATTGGTTGAAGCTTTATAATTCAGAAACCACATAGCTGATATTCAATTTCCCACATGTTTTTTTAAATTTTAATTAAGTCATATTTTGAGTTGTATCATGTTTAAACTTGAAGTTTTATGGGAATAATGACATGGTTAATAAAATAAATTCAATACCATAATTTCAATAGAAATGTTTTGCTTAATCCATACCTAATTTTTCGTTTAATCATTTCAATTGAAATGCTTTGCTATATAATTTTTATTTTTTTTAACTCACATGGAACTTTCAAATACCTCATTGAAAAATAAGATTAAAACCGTGATTCTTTTGGGTTCAGAAGTGTCCAGGGGCAACTTTTGTAAATAGTTCAAACTCTACCATGTACCGAACCCTTCTTGAACCTTCTTGAGTTGTCGTGGTACAGATTTTAAAATAAAAAGGGGGTGAGGAAAACAAGATTTTTCAGAGGAAAAAGATAGAAATTTCCATAGCTAATAATAGCTAGGAGCGCCACAAATCATAGAAGGAAAATAGCATACACGCAACCGACGATGTCGTCATGACCCGCCTCGGTAGCGATGTCATACCAACATTGATGCAATCTATCAAATATTTTAACCTCCGTAGTAAGCGTCGTTTCTCATGTGTAACAAAACAAAATCGTTACGTACATAGACTAATTCTATCCTAAAGACGGATTGGCTCAATGGTAGAGCGCTAAGTTTCCGAGTTCAAATCTCGTAGATGGCATATTTTATTTAATACTAGAGGGGATAGACTCTAGAAATGTAGGAATCTCCTAGGGCTCACACCAGCTTCTATAAAGTGGTTACCCAAAATAGGGGGGAAATCTAGCGGTTGAGCGTGACCAATGACAAATCATCTCTTTGCACAAACGTCCAAGAAATAGTACAGTCTCTACCATGTAATTAACCCAGGCCCTCCATGGGTTGCAGTGGTAAAGGTTTTTTATTTATTTATTGATTAACGCTTTGCTCTGCTGCTCCTTCATTTAACGTAACTTTTTAATTGGTTAACCGGAAGATGCTACTGTGGGAGTCATACATTTTCTCTATCCAGGTGTAATTACGATAGGGATATTTAGCCGATGTTTGAAAAGCAGGGGTGAGTTTAGAGATGAAGATTGAACACAAAACAATCCAAGGGAGAAATAATGCTATAATTAAGAAATATGGTGTCTCCATTACTGTCCGTCCATCTTTACCAAAGTAAAATGAACAGATTAATTGAAAGTCTTGTCTACAGCGGGATTTGAACCACGATTTTCAGCATGGCAACTCACTGCTCTACCACTGAGCCGCTCCGCTCACTAAAATAAAATATTACATCACTAAAAACTAACAAGCTTGTGAGCCCTACCACTAGAACCCAGATTCCTTGTAAACAACGACATCCATCCATCGAAAGCGGATCAATAATTCTTTTTCACATTTATCGTTAATTTATTCAAGCAATGCATTAAACTAGCAAAACGTTAAGTCTAGAACCGGACTAAAATCATGAGAAATAATGCGGCAAAGAATCAAAACTGACTAAATTGCTTGAATAAACTAGTGAAAAATGTTAAAAACCCATTAGTGGAATTTTGAGGTTATCCGCTTCTAATCCTGATATCACCGGGTTTTTTTTTTTAATTTTGTTTATGAAAAATTACTCGGTTACATCAGTATATATGTTATATTCATGAAATTTTTAGAATACCATAAATATTTTTTTAAATACAATGGGAGAATCGAGGAATAGGTATATATTTTGTTAATAGTCGTTTATTTTTAAATGTTGACTATCTGATATAAAGAACTGAATTCTATTATACTGATCATAGAGTCTTATTCAACTGTTGAGCAGACGATTTGGTCGAGATAACACACAGCCTCCAACCTCCAGGTTTTTGAAATTATTATCGAAATATAAATATTTAATATATTTAAACTCCTTTTTTTCATATTAAAACTCACTATTATTTTTTACGAGCATATATATAAAAGAAACGCATGAAAAGTTAAAAAATTTATTTTTAAATGTCTTTAATTATTAAAAAAAAATTTACAAACTGTGAGGAAAACTGTTCCCTTAAGAGGATAAATTATACCCTTTGGTTAAATTACTAATTATAACATTTAAAATAAGAGGATTGCGAAAATAAACTGCTCTAATTTCCCCTTCTACGTTGCAACAAAAACACTTCACAAATTATGATGTTATTTATGATTTGTGAAGTTCAAGTTTTTCTTGTGATAACAAACAATTAGATCATTAATTACTGATAACTGATAAAATTTCTTATCTGTCTGCACTAAAACAATCTTGAACAAGCATAATTATAATGTAAATGGAAATCAAAAATAAATATAATGATGACACAAGGTCTTAACGTTAAATAAGAAGTACCTAAACCAAGGTATAGAGAAATAAGGTTTCGATAAAATGAAGAATTATGAGTCTAGAAAATAATAATAACTGTGTTATATTATTTAATAGTTTAGCAGGTATAACAAAATTGCTTCACTAGGCCCGTCATGTGGTCTTTGGATATTTTATAGAGAAGAAAAAATACTTGGTTATGCCGTCCTTCGGAGGGGGCGTAAAAGTAGCGGTCTGTGCAGTGCAAGGTACTCGTAAAAGATCCCCATCCTAATTAAACCTGGATAGGAAAAATTTAGAGGTCCCACTATAGCATCGTCCGATTAGCTATAGCAGCATGACGTTAAATAAAATAAACAACAGCATCACTATTAAAATATATTTTTTTAATGTGAGAAAGAAATTAGTTGACTGTAGGTACTATAATAGGATGTTAATCCTAACATCCTATTATATTTTTTTAAATTTTAATAAGCTTCTTACATTTCATTATCTTACGTTTGATAGTTAATCTACAAAACTAAAAACATAATTTGTAAAAAAAAATAGGTTTGAACAAATCGGGTAATAGTCAAACCTGTAATATATTATAAAAATATATATATATATATATATATATATATTTATACACTCGATGCTACAATTCGCAAGCTCACACCATTTTGTTAACGAATGCATCTTGGGCCTTGTAAAACGTAGAAAAAAACGCTTAAAGAGAGACGTAGAAAAAATTACCGCTTAAATGTTCTAAACAATGGCAACAAGTTTAATATCATTTTCATATTTTTCTATAAATTGTTTAATAAATGTAATTCTAATGCATGTAGCAGCCATCATTGAATTTAATTTCCACCACCATTAAATTTAAAGAAAATTCAAGCTATAGATTAATACAATTTAAATGACAGCTTAATTAGAAAAACTTAATTTAATTAGATTTTGAACAATGTCGTTCCAGGTCCAAAAGAGGTCTTAAGATTAAATAAAAAATAAAATTTAATTTAAAATGTCTTTTTTTTCCGTCATAATTCAGCTGTACTCAACTACTAAAATTCTTGATAAGACGTCAGAATATGAACTATATAATTATAATTTTTTTAAATGTAAGTATATTTTTTGTTTTTAAAGCATAAGAAAAACATTTAAAACAAAATACATTCAAATAAAGTGTATTAAACATCAGAATACATACTATATAAACATATATTTTTTAATGTATATATTCTGTTTGCTTTAAATGTTTTACTAATGCTTGTAAAACAAAAAGTAAAAAAAAAAGTTTTAATAAAAAGTTTTTGCAACTTGTATATTTTTTATTATTTGAATTCAGTAAAGCTTTCTGGAACTATTACTGATGTATACTAATTATAATATAAGCATTACACAGATGTATTTAATATAACAAATTAACTGTATTTGAAAGGAAAGAGAGGGGGAAAGAACATTCGTAATATTAAAAAAGTAGATAACTTTAATAAAGTGCAAAAAAAATAATACAAACGATTTTTCCATTAATTTCAAATTTATTGGAATAATAATATCTATTTACTATTTATTGGAAATAATATATCACACCTTTAATCTACAAAAGGAGTGATATATTAATATTGAAAGCATATTTAAATATATGATATAATTAATATAATATAAATGAATTAAAAAATGCTCGAATATTACAATACGTGAATATGGATTTATTTTGTTAAATAAATAGAAAATAAAAATAATATTTATTTTATCAATTTAATTTAATTTTAAAAACTAACCAATGAAAAAATATAATTATTTTTATTAGATTAGCACATACTCGTATTTTCTGGAATAAATAAAAATATCAAGATAAGTATTCTTAAGATATTGACCATGTAATTCCCCTTTGAGTCATTGAAGGAAAAAAAATATTACAACAGTTCCATATTTAAAACAGCACTCAATGAAAGAAATAATATTTTTAAAACACAAACTCCAACACCATATACGCTGCCAATAATTCTATTATTAGTTTTGTGTTTTTTGTTTTTTTTTGCAGGGAACAAATAAACATATACATATTTACAAAATTAAAATTTTGACATAGCTTTTCTTCTTTTGTTGTTCTCTCTTTATGCTCGACGACAAAAGACCTTAGCCGTGTAATCTGTAAATACGAAATGTGAATCACCCCTAGTGTTGACCCATTTGTTGAAATTGCGCCAACATGGCTGGGCTATACAAAGTCATGACGAGATTTCTGCCTAAAGGTTGTTCTTATTTCGCAGATGGCTTGGCCCCTGAGGTGGTAGATTTTCCCAACTGACGTGCTAGATCTAATTATCAACTTCTTTTTAAAACTATTTCTGCCAAGAATTAGATCCTTGGAGACATTCGCGTAACATCCAATTTTAGCACAAATCTTTAAAAGAAAGAAAAAACCTATGCCACTACAGGTTCAATAGGTGGTACTATTTCAAAGAAGGACAATGGTTGTGTAGAGAGATGATTTGCCAGCGATCACAATCAACCGGCCTCTTATCAAGGGTACCAACTTTATAGAGGCTGAGTGACACCTCCAGACTAAATAGATTCATCCTCAGCTGTTAACAGATTAAATAAATTATTTGTCACAGCCGGATTAGAACCAGTAACCTTCGGGACGACAACTAAGCACCCCTTATAATTTCTAAAGTTGGTTTAAACAAGAGCCCGGCATATTTATTATATATTGCAGAAAGTATTCTTAATTAGCAGACTGTGGAATCTGCAGATCCTATTGGGGCTCACCCAGTATCTATTACGTGGGTAACCTCTCTGCACAACCATTGGCCTACAGAAACAGTACAGTATAGTCTCTACCACATCCTTTACCCTAGGTTCTTCATAGGCCGTGGTGGTGCAAGTTTTTTCATCAATAAATTCCATAGCATAGCAATATTTACAAAAGAATTCCACCTGTCAATAAACCTGTTAGCTAAGAAACAGTGAAAACTCATTCAATTCATTACACAGGCCAACGATGAAAAAACTTTGGTACTGAAAATGACTTATTCCAATAGTTGTTCTGAAAGGTTGTTATGTAGGAAATGACTTATTCCTGTTCCTATGATATGGGGGGGGAGAATTCATTCCTATGATAGCAACTTTGGCAGTGTCGATATTACTGGTAATAACTCAAAAAACAAGAAGGTAATATGCTACCCTAACCTTCCGTCCCCCATCCGACCAATAGGCCACGGTGTAGATTTACCGGTCCCTGAACCACCAGATCATTTCAATTCTATTCCAACGGAAGTATTTTCTATGTACAATCGGAGTTGGATCAACAAGATGATGAAGAATTCCAATATTTTACGGAAAATGTTGAGCCTAAACTGTTTACTCAAATCGAGCTTAACGACTTGGTTAGGGATATTGGATATTTAGATATTTCTTAATGAAAGAAAAAGCTAAATTCCTTGGCTCTAGACTAAAAGAAAAGAATTTGTTGGCGGATGGAACCAGTATTTATGTGTACAAGAAGAGAGAGCAACTATGGGTGAAACAAAAAAAACTAAGGCCAGATTTAAAGATTCACATAAAAATCTATAAAGATCATCTATCAAAGTTGAATAAGTTTTCAAAAATTTGTTCTTGTTGGCCTGTGTAACAAAAGCCAAAGGGGCTTACAAAAAAATAACATAAGCACTCCAGAAAAAGCATGAAAGCTATTTTCCGCATCTTTAAAAAAGCCATTATATAAAATAAAAAGTGCGAGATTAAGTTATATTTTAATTCAGGAATAAGTCATTGAGTATAAACCATTGATGACCAATGTATTTTTAAATCCAAGCCGTTAAACCATAACAAAGAACAAACTCTTAAAAAAACTAATACCCTTAAGATATTCAAGGATATACTGGTATTTTTTTTATTTTATATTAGCATTAATAATAAATTCTGTCCTCTTTACGAAAAAATATATATATATATATATTTATGTTAAGTTACAACGGTATAGCCTACTTTGAACCAAAGTAAAAATTTAAATAAATTACATAATTATAATGGCAATGGACTAAAAAAATTCAAACCCATTTGGTCTCCCACGGAAATTTGTCCCCTTAATAATTTCTTTATAGATGATAGTTTGTCCTGAAATCTAATATATATCTCCTTTTATCTTCTGGCCAATAGAGCAGTTTTAATGACACCGTTTTATGAAAAAGTAATCTAGGATGAAGATAAAAACAAAAAAAAAAAAAAAAAGACCCACGTGAACAAAATCCTTATACAAAGATCAACGGGTTATAAAAAAAAGTTTTTAAAAATATTTATAAAATTTTTACTCATATGTATACATACACTATAGAATAATTCATTGAATTAAAATCTTCTCATTGTTTTATTTATTTTGAAATGTATACATTATTATTTGATTCACTTTTTGTAATATATAAATAACATATTTGTATTGCATTTTCGACTTTATTAAAAATAAAGACAGCCTTTATAGTTAAATATTACAATATATTATAAAAGGGGTTCAGGATCAAAAGCGGATAACTCCTAATTTTCAAACATCTACACTTTATAATTTTTCGTTCATTTAGTCAATTTTATACTCCCAAAACTTCAGGTTCGGAACCGGACAAAAAACAATTCTTTAGAAAAATTACTAGACTGAACTAACGAAAAATATAAAAAAATTCAATTCCTGAAAAGTCGGAGGACCCTGAACGCCGCATTTAATAGGCAGAATAATTCCAATAATTACTAAATTCTTAAACAATATTATGATTTTTAATAACATTTATCATTTTTCGCTCGTTTAGTCAATTTTATACTCCCGAAACATTAGGTTCAGATCTGGACAAAAAAACAATGCTTTAGAAAAATAACTAGACTGAACTAACGACAAATATAAAAAAATTCAATTCCTGAAAATTCGGAGGACCCCGAACGCCTCATTTAATTGGCAGAATAATCACAAAAATTACCTCAATTGTCATTTTTAATAACATAAAAACTGATCAACGATTTCACGAAATTTATCCTAGTGATTTTTAGTAAACATTTGGTAAGGTTTTTTATTCAGAAAATGGTGAAAGTAAAAATATGTAAACATCAATAGGAATAAATTGGATGAAAACATTCGATAAATGATAGTGCTTTTATCTGTATTAGATATTAGTGTTATGTCTAATCGATTTTTAAATTTCTTAATTTTTTTTCTTCAAAACTAGATATGCGAGCGAAAAGCATAATTATATATTTTCTTTTTAATTGGTATCAATCCTAAGTATAATACATTTCGAAAACAATTTGCATTCGAGTTAAGTCACTACAAGTTTTAACTTTTCCATCATTTCCGTTTAAATATTCCCGAAAATAAAAATAATTTTAGTAATGATGATGTATGAAGTAGCTGCTACTCACTGTAGAGGGATCGACTTAAATTTACCCTTCAGGTCAGATCATCATCATCATCTATACTTCGAAAAGTTTGCTGAAACGTTCATTTCTTGATGAAATTATTACAGAAATATACACATTTCCAATATTACCCTTATTTTCCTTACTAAAAAACTAACGATTATTTATATATTCTTGTAATATTAAAAAATATAAAAATGAAAAGACTTGTGACTTACTCGAGGCTACAAACTGTAAAACAGGTACGGATGTCAACTTTCGAACTACCCAATATCAAAGACATTAAGAATAAATAAAAAATCTTTTGGCAATGAAATAAATGATCCTTTATGGGCCATAACAGTAATAACCTTGACTCAGTGCAATTATCGTAATGGGGAGCCTTCGTGCCTTGACGTCACGAAGGATGGAGTCTAACCTGGAAGGTGAACACATCCCAACAACTCTTCTGCATTTTTGATGATCTCTCGTCCTTCAAACAATTAAGTCGTTCAAATGGCGGAGAAAAGGTCGGGAAAAAAGGGTTATTCTACCCCAAAAATAACTGCAACAATAAAATATATAATATATAACAATACTACTGAAGTAAGTAAAAAAGGTAAACTGCCATTTTTTTATTCAAATAACATAAGTGATGTAAACTTCTATCATTTTATTACTTTTTTATTATTAAAAATGACGAAAGCTCGAAACTTATTTACTCGTTGAATCGCTGGTATAAATAAAATTCTATAAATAACTTGAAAACAGTTTTAAACTATTTCTTTTCATCATTTGTTAATTAAGTAGTGAAATATTCTAGCAATCCTTTCTGACATAGGATGAGACTACTTAGTCACATAATTCCTCACATCTTTTTAATACCAACAATTTCTCCAATACACATAATTTGTTTCCATATTAACTTATAAATATGTTACACGAATTGAAAATAGTTGGCGAATTAAAGGAAATATATAAATACATAAACAAAAATAGTAATGAATAAAAAAAAAACTGAACCACTACAACCCATGAAGGGTCTTGGGTTCAGCACATGGTAGAGAGTGTACTGTTTCTAGTGCGACGGTAGTACAGGGAAGTGATTTGTGCGAGATCATGTTTTACCCAACTTAGGGTACCAATTTTATAAAGGCTGAGTGAACTAAAAGATGGTCTCCAGTTTCTGAAATGTCCATTCGTAGCTGTTAAAAGATTAAATAGTTTATCTCCCACAGCTGGATTTGAAACCAGGAATTTTCGTATTTAATATTTAACAGTTGTATATAAATGCTAATAAAATAGTAAACTTCAAATATTGCAGTTATTTTATACAACGGAAAGTTATAAAAAAATATATGTTTCAAGAATAAATAAAAAAATGTTTTCAACATGTAATAAATGTATAGATAAATATACATTATATCAACGCTACAACAATGGGTGTTCGTGTGATTTGAATAATTAAACAATTGGAACAATTGGGCTCATGATTATTTTTTTAAATAATAAAATAACTAAAAGCATCAAAATAATATGGTTGTGCAATTTTGGTATATATTTTTAATGGGTTAATTTATTTAAATATAAAAAAATCGTTATTTATACATATCGTCATGTTAGGTATTATGAGAGAGAAATATTCCAATATTTAATTCCTTTGTTGAACTTAATGATATGACTGATAACGTTTGGTGGCGCATTTCCTGTTTTTAATTCCCTTCTTCAATGCGTCTTATATTAACAATAAGTTGAGATTTATTTAATATTCTGACATTATTATATTTCTAAATTAATAAATATCAAATAATTCATGGCCTACTTTGGTTTATATTCAGAATTTTTTTTCTTATTATGGAAGGCCCCATAATTTTCCATTATCGAAATAATCACAGAAGCATTAACCTTGAGCTCAGGTATATTGCATTCTTTAATGTGAAATGTGTAAGCTTAAAGTGCATAAAGATGCATTGCACAATTGATTTGAAGATAGAGCACATCCTAAACGTTGTTGATAAATTCGAAAAAATTTAATATTGGACGATTTATCTACATTACTCCATAAAAATATTTAAATTTGCCTTGGACAAATCGAAGCTCTAAATGATATTGCATTACACTATTCATTTTAACACTCAGCATATTAAATTACTAAATTATAAACTGATCATCGATTTTAAATCCTTATCAATCTAATTGATAGCACTATCACCAGAGAAGATTAAATTGCATTTTGATGATGATAATACGTTATCTCATGACTTTAGTAATGGAAGTATATTCGTGCTTTAATTTAATGTGGAAATATTAATTTTGTATGGTTAAAAAATGTATTCAGTTCTCAAAGTGATTATAGATAACATTAAATGTTTGATCAGTTTTAATTTGTGTCTGTTTTAACAAAAACCATATTAATTCCAATGGCAAACAAGAATGAGTATGTGATAATAAAAAATAATAAAAAAATCCAACAGGTGAATTGAGGGAATACGAAAGTGATTATTCAAATATTTGTAAGCACGTGTTAAGCATACCTTTAGAAATTAGTAACTTTTTTTTTAAATTTATCTTGCTGAATTTATTTATATTGTGCAATATCATAAGTTTTGAAGTTAGTTAAAATTGTAAAGATTACATCGATGTAGCTGTTTTATTTCTAAATAGGATTCACTTAGTCGACAAATAATTTGTAATAAGGAATAAAAAAATAATAAAACTATCAAAAGAAACTTTGGAATTGTTAACTTTAACAATTAATAGAATTCATTGCTAATATTGAAAAGTTTGGTTTCGTACTTATTCTGTACCCTCATAATGAGCCTATTAAAATACCAATACCCACTAAGTATTGGTTTGAGATATTGAGTATCTTGAACTAAATAAAATAATATAATATATATTTTTTTAAATTTTATAATTGATTTATGATTTTAAAAAAGTATTCAGTTTATAAGTAAAATGTCTTAATCTTATTTCACTGTATTGAAATAACAGTCCTAAAATCGAAATACTTGAATAAGATGTAGCTTATATCATTTATTATATCGACCCATTACGCTTTTTCTATTTAAATTACAAAACCAAAGCTGTATTTTGAGTAAAGGCTTTAAAAAGTCACGAACAGAGGCTTTAAGAGGTTTGCCAAATTTTAAAAATATTTATATTTTAACTTTTCGAACACGACAAAAGGCTAAACAAAGTAGTTACTCGATACGTTGCTAGGCAACGCTGATAAATTATTAATCACGAAAACTCTTTTATATAATAGAGAGAAAAAAAAGTATATTTTAGTAAGAATCAATTTAAAATCAACATAATATCGATTGTTTAGCTATAAACTAAGGAAGAACTCCATGGTACATGGACTGCAGTTTTATTCTTCTATATACCTAATTATCTGTAACTCTTATAAAGATCACTTTTTGGACGGGTATAA
Organism: Troilus luridus; assembly: GCA_964056705.1. Lineage (NCBI taxonomy): Eukaryota > Metazoa > Arthropoda > Insecta > Hemiptera > Pentatomidae > Troilus > Troilus luridus. The sequence goes on along the minus strand of OZ057415.1, from coordinate 69,024,380 downwards.
TTTAATTTCTGAACGTCCCATTCTTCCTCTTGCTAAGGGAAAGTAATTAAATGAATAAAACCGTGTCCTTTGAAGCAAGCCATAATAAATAATTGTACCTCTCAAAGGAATGGATTCTATGGACCGGAAAAAAAATTGGAACTAAAGGAGCAATATTTCACCAAAGGCGGGTGAGAAAGAATCCATTTTTCCTGAATTTCTCTTTTATAACCGTCAATGTAATTAGCGTCAAATACACATCAATTAAAATTAATGTTATAATAGTTTTAATTACTTTAGATGACCTTTTTTAATGACTTTAGACGATCACCTAAAGTTACTTAACACAACAGTTGATTGCGGATCTGCACATTTCTTGGCCGCTCTACAGGTCGTCCTCGCCCCTGGCATCAAATTCGTTATTTTTGAATCACCTCAGCCACCCTTCACAACTGTTTGAATGAGAACGGATTCGTTTTAAATATATTTTATTATTAGCTTCAGTAGCTTATATCGCTCCTTCAATAAAACAGGGCCATAACTCGAAAAATCAAAATTTTTAATAGAGGTATTTGAAAGTTCCGTGTGAGTTAAAACAAAAAAAAAGATTGGGTATTGGTAAAGCAATGGATGGTATTGAAATTATTTTATTCAACATTAGAAAAAAATTAAAACATAGAAATATTTTTGGTTTCAACTTATTTCATTTTTTTTCATATAACTTCAAATTCAAACGTGATACAACTCAAAATAGAAGTGAGTTAAATAAAATAAAAATTAGGCTTTGGTAAAGGTAGACATTCCTATTGTAATGATGGTATTGGAATTATTTTAGTAACCATTAGAAATTTTTTAAAAGCTTATATATATATATATATATATTTGTAAATAATCACATCCTTGCCTCACACCATTTAGCCTGAAATAGATACTTATCATCTTTTTAATCTTCCAGCCCACAATATTTTTTTATCTTCCTTTTTATTTCATTTCCGGAAGATAATTTTGAGTAGCTAACGAAAAGAAGAAAATTTAAGATATAAGTAACTACAAAATATATTCATAATAAATCGTAAAAAGTAAATTTACCAGAAAAAAACACGATGATATACTTTTCTAAAAAGATATTCAAAGGTAAGAATCAAGAATCATCTTCATTAAGATTATAACTTAGATGTTTATCAATATTGAAAGATAAAATGGACCGAAACGTAGATGGGAAAATAACATAAATATTTAAAAGAAATCTAATCAGGAGATTCATTGGTTAGGCCTTCCGTAATCACCATTACCTCACCGACGCATCACAAAACTCAGATTTCTAATTTTAAGTATTGAAAGCGAAAAGTTCAAAACCGTTTTGGGCAAAAAGTTTAATCCTAATTTATGGTTATTTTAAAGTTTAAAAAGGCTTCAAGGTTCAGTCAGTCTAAAAAAAAATATTTGGACATAGGTCTATTTTTGGTTTGTATACGTTAACGTAATAACTTGGAACTCTCTACGAATGGAAAAAATATATAAAACCAGCCAAAAGAAGAAATTCGAGCTAAATAAAGATTCTATAAATCATTTAATACATATTTCTAAAAAATAAATATCTTCTATGAAGAAACATATATAATTAGAATAAACTTTATCGTCATATTTAGTCTTAAATATATTATGGTATGGTATGAAACATGACCTCTATCGATTCCCACCCACAATTCATCGGAAAAAATATAGAAAAATCGAATGTTGATGACGTAAGCAACAGAAAGTGCTTACGTCATCAACATTCGATACTTGTCATTATAGTATTGACCAGGGTAGCAATTATTAAGTATATATTGTAATTGTAAATATTTATGTCTTAAAATCTTATGATGAAGGACGAAGTGGGTAACTTTTTTATTGAAACCAAACCTTGATTAATGAGATTATTAAATTTAATTATTGTCGTAATATAGCATTATTATAATATGATATTATTATTATAATCATTGAAGTAGAGGACACAGGGAGAGCCGCAAGGTCGAATAGCGACACGGTCAATTTGAGGCTCAATTTATTTACTCGGAGACTAATAAGTTGACTGTCCTGACCGCATTCCTCCAGCTCTTGTGCCACCTCAGGCAAGTGTCGCACCCAGGAGATATTGCAATTACCTATTTTCAAGCTATCCCTTAAAACTACTAATGACATGAGGAAAAAAGTTCAAAAAAGAAAAAATATACATATATGTAATTCGAACATCATAACCGTGTTATAATCAGATATACAACAATCCTAAAAATAAAGTCTTTACCACTGAACCACGAGGTTCAGTACGTGGCATAGTTTCTAGAACAACAAGGGAGACAGAGAGGTGATTTGTCCGTGATCATGCTCACCCCTGTCGGATTTCCCCTAATTAAGGGTAGCCACTTTATAGAAGCTGGATGAGCCCTAGAAGGGTCTCCAGATCACAAAGGATCCATCTCTGTAAGTTAAAAGACTAAATAGCTTATCAGCCATTGCCTGATTTTAACCCGGGACCTTCGGCACATGAACTCAGCGCTCTACCACTGAGCTACCTCGCTCTCTAAAAGAATATTTAAAGTAAATCGGCATCTGGTATTCCTCAAGGTTTTTGCTTCTTTTGTTTAAAGTTATTATCCTACATGCATACATAGATGGCATCTCACGTGGGGACAAGGCCTCCCGCAACGTCAACCGCCAGTCATCTCTGCTACTTGCTGCTCTCCAGTTACGGGTATCTTCTTACGGGTGTGTAAGATGGTCCGAGCGTCCGCAGCCACGATATTTTATCCTGTTGTGGCGAATCTGACGATGTTACATTGGGAGTCTTAAATTTTGTTCTACTTAAGTATAATTGTGATAGAGTGCCTGACACTCCACTGGCTAGAGACGTGTATTTTACGTTTTAACCGAAGTTCAAAAGCCACAATCAAAAAGAAGTAATGAGGAGCTTCATTTCTATGATCCAAAAGAATTCTAGCATATACCTATCGTCGTCCACTCTCTCTTACAATTCATCTAGTGCAGTATAAAAGATCATCTCATTCATCAATTAGAATTTCAAAAATAAATAAATCAAAGGGCTAAGAAAAAAAATTCAAGTCAAGGCTTGACGTTGCCACTTCTGCACTCCAAGAGTAAGGCGATTCTGCTTCTTTAACTACAAGGAGCCCATTGACAAAATTCTCCTTAACTTATTCACTAAGGCTGCAGATTTCAAGCTAATAAGAAAAATTAACTTTAACAGACAAGTCTACCAATTATACCACATAAACGCGATATAAACATACTAATAATAAAAGGGTTTTATTCTAATTTAGGTTTTAAATATTATACTTAGTGATCCAATCAAGCTACACTTAAACAATACCTATCTAAAACTATTAGGGACTTCCCCTTACATACATAAATAGGCTCTACATCCCGCTTGGGGACAAGGCCTACCGACTTTCGCTTACGCAGGTATAAGGTCCTTGGCCCATCCTAATCACCATAAGACCACACGTGAAAGGAGATGAGCCACTTTCGTTTTCACCCTACGGAGAAGAGAGCAATTCGGAGGTAACGTATTGCCAATTAACCAGCCTTATATAAGAGACCAACTAATCATAAAAAGATAGGTGATTAAGTAACAAATATGAATTGCATAATCATAACATAACTCATACAATGTAAAATTAAATGAATTACATTACTAAAATATGATTGTTGTATGATTTAAATGTTGTAATAGCAGTAGTTAAATTGATGAACAGTTGTTAATGTTAAAAAAAATTTACTGCTCTTAAACTACGTGGATGAGGGATTTCTAAACAAAAACTCGGGCGATAACTAAATAAATTGGGAAGAAATAAACAGTCCCGCCACCAGTATGCCATGTAATTAAAAAAAAAAAAACTAACGCTACAACCAAGGAAAGTTATTTTGTTCATTACACAGTAGATAATGTACAGTTTCCCACAATATTATACAGGCTGGGTGAGCCAAAAGAGTGTCTGCATATCCCACATGGTCCTTCTAGGGCTATTAACAGATTGAACAATTTATCTTTCACAGCCAGACTTGAACCCGAAGATTTCAGCACAAGATCCCAACGCTCTATACAATTACCTATATCATTCAACCGTTAAAAAAAATCGGTACCGAAATAGCTGAGGATATATTAATTTTTTTATTGTATGGTGTAAAAAGTACACTTGGTTATCAATTGCTGTACCCCAGATTCCTTGCATCCTCCTCCACACTATGCTTCCATAGATTCCTCCACTTCCAAATTCTGGGCTTTCCCTTATTATTTTCTCACTTAAGTTCAATAAGGAGAAATTCTCTAACAATTTACCCTTCATTCTTATTATACGTCCTGTCTTGTTTTGTATTTTTCAACAATTACAAATTACGGCAATCATCTTGGAACAAACAACAAGATTGTTGTACCAGTTTCCGCTTCCTAGGTGTCAAATAAGAAACTTTGTTACATTTATTTTGCGAGGAACAGCTGAGAGTTCGAAGAATTATAAATTCAATAAGTTTAACATATTATTATAGTGTATGATATAGTATTATGCGCAGGATTCAACTGTGGTGTAATGATTATCATAACAACCTACTATTCTCAATATGGCGGATTAACATCCCGGCAGGTGGAATTTGGATTTTTTAAAGACAGTAAAAAATCCTTAGTTATAAAGTCCTTCAGAGGAAACGTAAAATAGCGTTCCCAAGGTCAAGTGTCAGGTACTCGCTAAAGATACCTAACCTAATTGCACCTGGATAGACATATTTTGGATTCCCACTGCAGCATCTTACAATTAGCTGTAGCAGTATAAAGTGACCACAAAGGAAAAAAATACCAAATATTCCGCGCGGAATACCCTTCTACTTTAACTTATCTTAATGATTCAACTTATATTTCGAAGCATTGCAACGTTTATATATAGATGAAATGATTACTGAAATATATACATTTCTTATGGCAACACTCTTCTTCCCATACTAAACCTAACGTTCATTTGTATTTTGGAGAATCCTACAAAGGAAATGAATGAACAGTTAAAACTTGTGACTCAACACGAAGCGACAACTTGTGGAAATGAGACCCTTTTTTGAATTATAGAAAACAAAGACAAAATAAAAATGATAAAACATAAAAAAAACAACCGCGAATTTTTAATAATTACGGTTTTCATTTGAAAACAGGATTCGGCAGGTTTACAAACATTTGACTAAGAACAGCTCAACACATAACCACAAAACACTCACCCGACCATGAGCTAGGTCATAGAGATTGATAAGAGTAGTGATTAACAATATCATCCGGCTGATAACCTTTATCAGAATATTATCTACCAAGTGACATAATTAATATAAATTAGGGAAGGAAAAGCTGTAGATCAAACAGAGTTGGAGTGGGTGACGTGTACCTGTGATAAAGAGTGGGAACGAGGATAACAATGTGGCAGTTAAGTTAGCAATTAGCTTACATAACGGTGCCAAGGTCGGAGGGTGCACCCTCGCTCTCCGAACGGGAAATCCCCTGTGATTTATCCCCCCGCCTACGTCGCATCATCAAAAATAATTCAACGTAGCAAAAAAAATTATCTCAACTGCTCGTTTTATTACTTCCTTAATAAAGTAGAGGAAGTATGGAAAATTACTAACCAATCATCGTTTCGCTAAGTCAGGCATCACCAGAATATATTAAAAAACAAATCACATCAAAGGAGATCAAAGCGCGCCTCACACCAACAGCCAAACATACTCGTCAATCAGAGACAGCAACCTCATTCCAAGATATTTAATGAATATAGAACAGCAAAAGCTCAAAAGAAGGAACAGATGTTATGATATTAGTGGAAAAATTCTAAACTAAGACAAAAATACTTGTCAATATTTATCCTATTCAAGAATCTTTAAGACAGAAAGAGAGTGATGGCACTGGAAAATAATAGACGAATAAAACACATCCTAACTCAAATAGAGGAGACTAACCAGGGGAAGCATCCCACCACCTTCAAGTGCCACAACCACCACCTGCCAAATGCAACAACTGATGTGGTGGGGTGTTTTCTTCTAGTAGGTGTTTAGCTGCATTTTAAGGTTAGGGGTGGTCTCTATTCATTTATTAATTTCCGTGGCTGTTGACCTGAGATGTGCTGCATTAGGTCTTCATTGGCGTGTGTTTATGTGGGTATATATCCTCATGATACCTGGTTTAGGGAAACATTGAATGGTTTATTTTTCCAGTATTTTAGAGGCACAATGCTTTGTTGTTTAAGTTTTACAATTGCATTCTAATATTTATGTAACACTTTTTATGAGCCCTTGAGTTCCAAATTTTCTAGACATGGCGCAAAGAGTACTTGAAAGCAAATTTACAGAAACAAGTGCAGTTGCAGAGCAGAATGTTCTTTAAAACATATCTGACCAATAAAATCGTAGAGATCATTAAGATTGAATATATACGCTTAAACTTAGGAGACTATTGCAGTTAATACTTTCTACTAATAGATTAGTTGATATAAATTAAATGGAATATCCATAGGAACGAAAAATAACTTTTAAAAATTTATTTCCAGTAGGAAGACGTGTGAAAGTTTAACATTTAACTAAAAGAGAAAACGCGCACTATACCAGATTTTATCACTTGGTGTTTCTTTTCATACATCGGCGACACTGATATCACTCCTTCAAAAGAACAATGTCAGAACTAAAAAAAATTCTAATTTTACAATAGAGATATTTGAAAAATCAATGAGTTAAAAAAAAAATATATGGGTACTTGTAAAGCTATTGTAATGATGATATTAAAATTAATTCATTAACCATTATATTTTTTTTTAAAAGATTGAATTTTTTAAATTTTAACTTATGTATTATTCCCATAAAACTTCAAGTTCAACCATGACAACTCAAAAATTACTGTTAAAAAAAGTAATATTGGAAATGAAATATCAGACATCGCAATAGCTACTGAAGGCTTGCGAATTTTTGAGTTATGTCGTTGTTCTTTTGAAGAAGCGTTGTATGTTAAAATAACCCGTTGTTATGGAAGAAAAAAATTACCACTCTCAAACTTATGTAGATGTGGGGATTTATTATGGTATGAATATTAAATCAAACCACGAGGGAGGTATCGCTGGGTACTTTTTTTCTTCATGCCCCTTATATCCTAAAGGATTGCCAATTTTTAATTATGCCGTTGTTCTTTTGAAAGAGAGATATAGGAAGTTACTTCTACAATCCTGGACCCTACTACTAATTAGAAAAGTTTTGTTGACCGAAACGTAAGAGAAAGTATAGCACAATTTCCTTGGGAGGGACGAATCGGGCGTACTAATACTAATAGATCCACCCGTATAGTTCTCAGTGAAAGCTAGATATCTCGTTTGTGAAATCCTTTTTCCTTTCGTTACATGCTGGCGTACTTTACGCTGTCCCCGTTTTCACTACATCTAAAGGACTGATTTTCCAATTGGTTTTTACGGCTCACTGTTTTCTTTTTTTAGACGTAGAGAAGATTGCTTCGGTAACCGGAAATAGGCCTTTCTCCTTATATGCTATCAGAGGTTTATGGTAACAATATCTCTTGAAATGTAACCAAAATAACATTATAACGAGAAAAAAAATTTCTCAAAACACGCACTAAGTTCAAAATTAAGGTTTTTAAAGAACTAACTTTTCCTAAGAACTTAGAAGTTAATGAGTAAATAATGCTTTGTCAAATTCTCGCCTTCCCCACTTCAATCCCATAAACATACTTACTTTTAATAATTTTTTTTAAATCTTTAAATAATTATTAGTTGACCGTATAGATTGTTCCGTGAGAGATGAAAAAACATCTGAAATAATAAGAAACTACTTATTAACAACCAACATTTTGACCCACAAAGCAGGCCTTCATCAGGGATAAATAAACAAAATACAAAAATATATAAAATTATATACTTTTACTTTTTTAAATTTTAAATAATTTCTTAAGTGCTGAGTTTGTCGTGCCAAAATTCTTGTTTTCAAACCCATCTTTGGCAGATAATATATTTAATTTGTTATCAGCAAAGGATGGAGCGTGTAATATCAACAGACCTCCTAGGACTTACCGGCCTCTATTATGTGGGTAACCAAGCGGTTGAGCGTTATATCAGATAAATTATCATTTTGCACAACAGTACAAGAAACAGTACGGTTTCAACCATGTAATAAACCTACGACCTTTCATGGGTTGTAGTGGTACAGGTTTTTTTATTTTAAGGGTAGGTAAACATACAAACATAGCTTATCTGTTTAAAGTAGGGATACGAATTTCTTCCCTACCAATTTTTTATTTTGAAAATTTTATAGCACCAAGTAATTTTTGTACAAGTAAAATGAACACGTTTGTCAAAATTAAGTTATAATGCTGGCCACCGGAGGTAAAGGACATCACGACCACGAACGAGATGATATTCTGGATTATTTGTCATTCATAAATACTATGATCCATTAACTTATCAAAGCCAATAACAATGTAAACAATTTTTAACTGTGTCTATAAGTAACGAAGAAACAAATTTTAATAGTTCAAAGTTATGGAAAATTGTTTTTTCCAAACAAATAAACAATTTTCCCAAATTACCAAAATGGTACATGGTATCCTTTACCTCCGCCTTAAAGAAATACTTTTAACAGTTTATCGATTTTATCAGCAGCAGTGTTAATAGCCAATAGGAATTCGGCTGCTTGGTCCAATTCCATTAAGCAGCCTCTTTATCTCTGGTTATTGGTTCGCAATTTACTGGCTGTTGCCCCTTCCTTATCTTTGTTTATCCTTCGAAACCCATCGGCTTTTAGGGTCTTCGGCGTGGTTTATTACCAACTCTTGTAGAGTTAACGGGTGAGGAGATCAGCACAGGAGTGCCCCGCCCATCTTCATCTCGCCTTCAATACCCTGGGATATCGACCGATGGCTTGTCAAAAATGAGGTCCACACTAAACCTGGATTTTTTTTAAATCTAAGAGATATCCATTAAGAAGCTCCTCAATCCTATGCGCCATAATATAAGTTTATTTCTTCGACTGGCGAACGTAAAGCTGGCGACCTCTTTAATCGATAGACCACGTCGTGCACAACTAGGATAGGTAAAGTCTTGTTCAAACGAGAGCATTTCCGGTGAGATATTGATGCAAAGAGTTTATATGTTTTTGGTTTTAATATGTAATTCCTAATATTATAATAACCTATAGAAAAAACAGTAAATTCGGAAATAAATCTTTTCTCTTTATACAAAAAAACAAAACAAACTCTACCTACTAGTTTATTTTTACATACTGCACTGTTTCATGGACAACGGTTGTACAGGGAGGTGATTTGTCCTTGATTAATTAATTGACAGATTTATTAAAAGCCTTGCCAGCTAGCGGGATTTGAAACTAAGTTTCAATGAAACGGAATTTTTGGCATGGCAACTCAGTGCTCTCTCTACCACTGGGCCATTCCGCTCCCTCTTTATAGATATAATTTTTAAATGTTTATAATAAGTTTTAAATTGTTTGAATAAAAATGAAATTTATCGGTAACAGTTAATAGCCCATTAGAATTGGGCAAGCTAACTAACCATCCTCTAAAAAAAAAAAAAACCCTCATATCTCAAAAATTCATTGTATTTTCATCCAAGCAAAGCACATGTCCAAACTGGTTTTAGAAGTTGAATAACGCACTGTGTTCAAGATCGCGGGTAACAGCCTGGCAGGTGGCCTTGGGATTTTTAAAAGGGGGTAAAAAATCATGACCATGACTAAAGGCCGTCTTTCGGATGGGACGTAAAATGCAAGTCCCGAGCGGTTGCAATGTCAGGAACAAGTTAAAGATCCCTAAATTGTACCTGAATAGGCAATATTTAGAGCTCCCACTGTAGCATTGTCCGTTTAGCCATAGATAAATAGAGTGAGGTTAAACGAAACAAGCACATTTTAGCACATGCTTAATTTTTTGCCTTTCGAAATTTTTTTTCTGAATAATAAACACGTTGAGTTGAGTATTATATACAATGTTTGGCCGTTTTTCGTAATATTAGGGCTCTAATTTGAAAAAAAACTGTCGAACATTGGTCCAAGGTATTGTTTGTGGGTGTTGCTAAGGCAAATGGTATTAGTTTCACGTCTAAGAACAAAATAAAAAGCATTTAATTATACGTCAAATGAGTACCATTACATATACGTACCGTTGCACATACGTAATTTAGTTAACAGGTAAGAGACAGAAAGACAGAAACTAAGTTTTTCGTAATTAAAAAAAGTACGGAGTTACCTTTGCAAGTGTGCAAAATCGAAATCAGTAATATAAAACCCATGCTAGAAAACACGCGGAGCATTAAATACTGCATATATAGAGCATATAAATGTTTAAATTCCTACAAACACAACGCCCGGAATCTATAATCTTCCAATTCCGGCAATGAACATTTCAGTCCTAGCAGAACATTTTGCTACTCAAAAAATAGAGTGAATCTGAATTTTAGAAATTTTGTATGAGTTGGAGTTTTATCACAAAAATCCATGTTCCCTGCACCGCCATTTCGAAAGATGCAATTTTCCTGGTTTCTTGCACGTGGAAGGTGCAGGCAATGGAATGTTGTAATTGTTCAAATTTTTGAAAAACCCTAAGAGGGGTGGTAGATCAGGTAGCGGTTACCCTCCTTAGGTTTCCAAAGGATTTTACCTGGTGTGGAACCTATATACCTATATTTTACCTGTAAAGTGGAGGAAAAAGGATATTTTCAGACAAAGAAGAAGTGGAGAACCAGTATTTAAAATACAGCTCCTGAAGAGCGTTCCATATATATTCAGACCTATTTAGCGAAAAGTAGATTAATATTGTATATTTATTGCAAGGATACAGTGGTAGTACTCAAATAAAAAGTTCAGCTCAGAAGGTCACGAGGCCATCTTCTTTTCAGACGCCTCGGAGGATAATCAGGAATTGAAGAGGTTGCGAGGTTTGAAACTAGTGGGTAAAGGGATTTAAGAACAAAAATTGATACATCTGCCAAACTTTATAATTATCTAAACATTTGTATGCCATCAGACATAGATCATAAAGAATTTTTTAAATAGTAACATTTACATTATATCCCTTAACGGGTGCTTGGGTTTTCGTAGTGATCCCCACTAACTGGTTTTGGTAAATATGCGAAAAAATCTCAGTATTCAAAGCATTTTTGACATAATCCGACTTTGTCATTTCCCATGTGGTTGACAACCGCAGCAAAAAAGAACTGTTGTAATTGTTAAAAGTTGTTTTTATTTTTTTTAATGAAGTAGTAAAATCCAAATTGGGCAAAACTGTATATACTACTTAATTTTGAGGTATATTATAGTTTAAATGGTTCTTTAAAGCACAGTACTTGATTTGTAAGTAGCCGTTTTATGTTGAACGAGACAAACAGACTCAAAACAAACCTTAACATGGTGCCAGGGGAATGTTGGCGTGTATGTGCTAACAACACAGTCCAATGTAAAGTTTCAAAAACACTAATTACGCAACGACCGACTTGACGAGGTTAAATACTGCGTGCATTTAAAGGGTTTATTCTAGGAATGGTGGAGAAGATGACATAATACCACTTGTGCAAGAACTAACTACAGTCGCCATAACCATGTAATTGGAGTAAAATTCTAAACAGGGAGAGAGAGAGAGTGAGAGAGAGAGAGAGAGAGAGAGAGAGAGAGAGAGAGTGAGAGAGAGAGAGAGAGAGAGAGAGAGACAAGAAAGGGAGAGGTTATAATTATTAATATAATTTATTTTCAGAATGTTTTAAATGCAAATACATACTTCAATTAACTTGAAGCCATAAGAACCCAGCCAAAATTTAACTTCGAGCATTTTCAAACCCATAACAAAGTTTTAATATAAATAAATTAATTATAGTTATACATTACACAAGATAATTGTTCTAATAAAACTAACTCGTAAATTATATTTTTTACGATAATCGTTTTTTTAAATTTTGTATTTAGATGCGCAGTTTATAGCTGAAATTCACGGTAGAATTCAAGGTAGAAACGGAACAATTCAAGGTAGAATTTTAAAACAAAATGATTCCCATAGGAAGGGATATTTGCCCTTCCAAGGCGCAGATCGCACTATTTAAAAAGTATAAAATACTGGATTTCTTCACAAATCTGTATAGGAAAAAAACTGTAATCATTTTGGAGTAATTCATAACTATTAAAATTATGAGATTAAGGAAGTACTTCTGGTATATTGTTATTATTTTGGCGATGTTATTGAGATTGGTTTATTGAGTCAAACTTTTTCTTATTTCCACATTTTTGTTAAGAAAAAGCCAATAAACACCTCGATATCTCAGTAAATAGATTTCTTTTTCGAGTCAAGTCGATTTTGCGACCTAAAAAGACCTACTAAAACAATATATTTAAATAAATCGAGCTGATTGTATGAATTTATAAAAATATTCTGTATTAGAACTGGACGAAGATAGCTTCTAGTAGGAGTATCGCTCGATAATCTCGCAATGCACAACTGCTTTCGTTGCAAGATAAATGAGAATTACGACTCCTGTGCCATCTCATGAATGTCTCTGCAAGAACAAATTAACATTTACAATCGATACTGCAGCCATGGAGGTCAATCGATTATAAATGTCATACATCGGATGATAACAAGAAAGTTGCGAACTGGAATATCTGGAAATTGGAGAAAACAGAGAAACTTAATAAAGCAAAGGGTATACTCTGGACATGGAATAACCCAGTAGCAACTAGATTAAAGTAGTGGTCCAACTTAAAAATACGTGACCAAGATGGATATGAGCCATCTACTATGAACCACCTACGCCTCACAATGAGATGAAATGGCAAATACGTGAGACAAATGCAAAATTTCAACACATTAGATGGAGAGCAATAAACTCCAACGAAACACATATGTTTAAAGGCTAATATTTATCTCTCAAAAATACCCCCTCATAAAAAAAAAAACAGTGTCTAAATAGCAATGAATTATTTTCACAACTATTGTAGCGACAACAATATAAAATAATAATAAAAATAATCAATAAAATTATAATATTAATATTTAGACATTATATTAACAGGTTCGGTGAATAAGTGGTTAAGTCGAATTTTCTCCAAAATGATTTTCCTGCTCTTTTTATAACGTATCATTTTTGTAGTGAGACTTGGAATGGAGTTATTGCTTATATTACAATTCCATTTCAAGTCAAAAACTATTATTATGACACAACTCCGCTTTCCTCAATACAGCTAACTCTCTCTGGACAAAATTGGACTTAACCACTTGTTCACCAGTGCAACAGAATTATGATTTACATTAAAATATTGTTTAAAGTTTAAATATTTACATTTCTATATTGTTTAATCTTAGAATCATATTCTTCTCTATTTTATATTTATAACTACCTAGTGAATTAATTGATGAATTATTTCGGGATTTACATTTTTAGTTTAACTGGTTATATTATATTTATATTGGTTATGCTGAGCCTTATCGGCAGTCCCGGTGAGCCAAGTCGAATTTTCTCAAAAATGATTTTTTGTGCTTAGGGAAGAGGGATCATGTTATTTTATTAGGGAATAAGGGGGAGGGGGGGGGGCTAAGTCAGGTTTTGGCTGGGAAAGGAGCTATAGGTTATATTATAATTCCATGTCAAGTCAAAAACTACGTGAAAGGAACGATTTCGTTTCCCTCAATACAGTTAACTCACACTATCAAATATATCGTCGATACAAATACAAAATATCGAAAGTGAAAAACCATAACAGGAGAGTGAAAAAAACTGTTACAAGGTCCATTCAAAATCAGTGCGCTTCGTCAAACATATGTTACCTATGTCATCAAACATATGTCATTCGTTATACGGGATTTTGTTTCTTATAGAAGCCTTTCGACGATATATGATATGAAATAATAAGTAATTAATAAAATAAATCTATTTAATAATCATAAGAGGCACAACAATATAAAATACTTGATATAAATATTTAAAAATGATAAATGAATTTAAATATTGAATAATCAATGCATCTAACGAACAAGAGAAATTAGTTGAAGTAGAGGATGATCACGAGGGAAAATGCCGCACATGTGCAGCAAGATAAGATTGTTTGAACTATTACGCCATTGTCGTTAAAAAATCGTTAATCGTGAGCAATCTTCTGTTCAAACACTAAATGGGTAAAAGAAACGACATAGCAACAATATATATATGTATTATAATATGAAAAAAAAACAATAAAAAAGTGTACTAATACAAACAATGAAGGGTCTTGTTTCCTTAAAATTGTAGAGACAATACTTTTTCGAAGATAACGGTCGAGGAGAGAGATGATTAATTAGAAATCACCATTAACAGACAGGTTTTCCCCCAATTAAGGGTATCCACTTTATAGAGGCTGGGTGAGTCCAAGGAGTCTGCAGATCCCACAGGGTCCATCCGTGGCTGTTAAAATAGTTTATATGACACAGCCCAACTTGAACCTAACATCTTCAGCACAGCAACGCAGTACTCTACACACTACATTAATATATGTACATAATATATCCAGTGTTGCAAAACAATGAAAAGTAGTGTTTGAAAAAGTACTAACCATACCATAATAATATAATATAACAAATTTATTTATTCACCTAATTATACACAATAATATGTTATATTACTTTAAATGTTTAAATCTAGAAATTCATCAATTCAATTTCTTGTACGAATATTATTTATAGATACATCTATTTAATTTATAAGTACATTTATTTGAAGATTTTCGTTTTATTTACGTTATAGGTTTAACTACGAATTAAAAGCGAAATTCAAAGATGGGTTCTTATGTTATCATTAATTAATCTCTCTCTAATAAATTTACTAATAAGTTAAATTAATTTGGTGAGTATAGTTATTAAAATTATATTAAGAGTCAATTAATTATTGATTATTTAAATTTTTTTTAATTTCATAACATTCATTTATCTGATAGTAATAAAATTTATCTCATTTTAACTCTCTTTATTAAGAGACATATATACTCGTATATTCATTAAAAATACAGGTAAATAGACTACTATTAATTAAACAATATTTGAAATAAAATTCAATAACCAATATTAAACTCCACAGAAGAACTACAGTGCCATACTAGAAAAAAATGGATCAATTGTTTGGTTTTTTTGTAATTTGATAACAAAACTAAAATTAATAAAGTTAGTAAAAATCAGTCTAAACTAAGTAAAGACATAAGCATTTACTATAGCTACTTACATACCGTTATAGTGATTATCGATGCCTTAGTTCACAAATGTGTTAAATAAAATTTTTTCAAAAATGGGTTTTCTCATATAAATAATATTGTAAAGTTGTAATCAGGAAGTCATAGATCATATGTTGATATAAAATTAATAGAGAAGCTTTGAAGGTTACAAAAATATATTGTGTTCTTTAACTTGAACTGGGGTGCGACCTGTGGTCTATTGGTTAGCGTAACAAACTACTAAGCTCAAGATCGTGAGTTCGTAGCCCGGCAGGTGGCCCTAGGATTTTTTAAAGGAAGTACAAAATCCTTACTTACGCCGTCCTTCGGAAGGGACGTTAAACGAGGGGGCCCGAGCCTGTACGATGTCAGGTACTCGTTAAAAATCCCTATCTTAATTTAACCTGGATAGGCAAAATTTAGAGCTCCCACTGTACCATCGTCCGATTAGCCATAGCAGCGTAAAGCGACGTTAAATGAACAAACAAACAAACTTGAACTGTATTTCTTGTGTTAAATTATTATCAAATTTGACTCATGTATGTGAACTAAGGCAGCGGTATTATAATGTATGGTTATAATATACGTAATGAGGTAGTGGTTATACACTACCTTATAGTGAAATACCTGAGAAAATATAATTTTAAATTCCGATAATAATCCTTAATTAATATTTAAAATAAAACACTTAATTAAAATGAGAACTTGAAGTATGAATATAAAATATAATAATCCTTATAAAAAAATGCTGTATTTGTCTATTCGAGACACAACCACGCTCTGAGAAAAAGCTGAACAAAAAATATAAAAGACCATATGGGACATGTGTAATCCCCACGAAAGAACTGTGATTTTATCTTTTTTATTCTTTCTTCTATAGCCATTTTTATTTCTATTTTAATAATAGTGATTTCTTTTAAGCATGCAATCAAACACTAAATTACAATTTAGATTCTGGCTATTCTTTAAAAATAAATATTCTTTGATCTTAATGTACAATTAGAATATATCAGATATATAATGGTGGCAGCGTAATTATTCAAAGAATCGATACGCCAGCCTAATGCTATAATTGAATCAATCCATCAAATCGTCAGAGATGAAAGGAGGTTGATAAATCAATGAAGGTTGGAGTGATATATAATTCCTTACGATCGGGAGAATTATTGATGTTAGGAGAAAGAAAACTAACATTACGAGTCTAATGGAGGAGGAAAAGGTCATCACAATTATTAACACACAATATAAATAAATAAAAGGCTTAACGAACCCGAAGGCTCGATGCCGATACCACCGATCTATGATTACAAACTTCCGTCCACGGAGCACCGCCCAAGCCCAAACACGCTAGATCACCCCTAACGCAATCCTCCCACCTACGCCTCGGTCTACCCCTGAGACGCTTCCCAGTCGGTACAGCGTCTATTAACATCTTAGGAATTCGTTTGTTACTAAGCCCAGCAACTTCACATGTCTATTTTAATCGTCGCGACGCTATCACCTGAATAATATTTACCGGATGCATGCTTCGCAATTCCGCGATATGTAATTTACTATATTCCCCGGTGGTCTCATCCTTTTTTGGACCGAATATTCTAGGTAATACCTTATTTTCGAAAACCTGAAGACGTTTTTCATCCTTCAGCGTTAGTGGCCAAGTTTCACATCCATAGAGAAGAGATGGAAGGATAATTGTTTTATAAATTCTGGTTTTTGGATTTCGGGACAAAAGACGCGAACTTACTAATTTCGAGACCGAATAGTAACAAGCATCCCCCCCCCCTTAGCCGCGCCTTTATTTCCTCTGGAATTTCGTTTTTTCCAGTTACTAAGTACTTAAACATCACATATTCAACTAATATCAAAAATATTAATATAAACATATTCGAACTTATTCCCTCCTGCAACAATATCACCAAAATTTCGCCCTTTCCTGCTGCTAACCATATACTTAGTCCTATCCGAATTTATTTCCAGCCCTATTTCCTTAGCAGCATTCATTAACGTTTGTGTATTTAGCTTTATAGTTTCTTCGTTCTCACCCAACAGTACCAACTCGTCCGCAAAACCAATCACGGATATTTTACTATTCATATAAAAACACACAATATAAAAACAATAAAAAAAAAGAAGGAAAAATATTAGTATTTTGCCATAATTATTTTTTTTAAAACATAAAATAAAATATAAAAGAGTGTAAAATGGTGGAGTCATTAACATAAAATAAGTTACTTCTTTTATTTATTTCCTACTTTTCGGCCTAATTTTAAGATCTTCATCTGGGGAGAGGGATGAAGATTACAGCTACCAATACATAAATATTTACATTCCATACGAATATAAATAAAAAATAGTTTTTAAATGCCCATTATAAAATGTATACAACAACTATAGCTTTTTAATATACCTCCAGTTTTTTTTAAAACTGAATAAGTGGGAGGGGTAGCTCAGATCCTTAGCTATGCTAAGGATTCCAGGTTCAAATCTGGCTGTGGCAGGTAAATTATTTAACCTATTTACAGGCACAGGCGTTAATAGATTAAATCCTGTGGGATCTGCATACCCTCCTGGGACTCATCCAGCCTCTGTAAGCTGAGTACCCTTAATTGGGTTTAGTAAAAAAATAGGTTGCTAATAATGTAATAGTAATGTATTAAGTAAATTGATGAAGAACTGATACTGATGCATGTATATCCCTGCACCAGAAGCTTTCACATTATATTTTAGTTTGCCATTTTAATTAACTCCAACTTGGTGGCAGATTTTTTGGTTCCTATAAGTTTTTTTTAAATGAATCTTAAAAGCATTTCAGAAGACGACGTAGAAATCAAGAAATCAGTGAAGAAATTTATTCACAGAACATACGTAAAACTGAAATTAATACAAGCTATCCCTAATGATGTTGGGTTATTTTATTTTGTATGATTATGTCAATGTAGTTATTTATATCAATGATAGTATCATTTGAATGAAAATCATTTTATCTGATAATATAAAAGGTTTTAATGCGAGACCTTTGATACATGGTCAATTAAATGATAAGTACACGGTGATAAAATAAAATCACTTTCAGTGTCTTAGAAAGACAGAAATGTTATCACTACAATGCCAAGGTCAAACGCCGACAATGCAAACGATAGAAACATGCAAAGCCTGAGTAGTCAATTCATATGTACTAAATATACTATTTACATATACATATACACACATACATATATATATATATTGGTTTCTACTTATCTTGACTGTTATGGAAATATTATGTTTTGGCTCTTGATTCTTAGTCAGTTTATTTCAACTTCTTTAGGCGACGTTTCGAGACTAGGTTAATCTCATATTCATGCCCTGACAGAGAAAAAATGAGCTTTTAGTAAAAACATTAAATAGCACACTAAAATAAATATAAAAAACGTGTAAGTTGTAATAGGTAGGGTGTACTAATGTTTTTACTAACAGCTCATTTTTTCACTGTCAGGGCATGAATATGAAACTAACCTAGTCTCGAAACGTCGCCAAAAGAAGTTGAAATAAACTGACTGAAACTCAAGAACTAAATATATAAATACTATATACTAACTAAATAAACTAAATATATATTTTTGTTTTTATATATTATTACAATGATAATAATGATGGAATATGTTCATAAAAAAGTCTCAAACCATACTAAAATAAGAATAAATCTATACTTATTTATCTGCCTATAAATAAGCAGTAATGCCTTATGTTAATTTAAATTTATAAATATAGAAATTAGAAAGTTAGGAATTCAATATTTTGTACGAAAAGTAGGCTAATTTCAATTAAATACTTTCGTTTTATTTAAGTTATTGATATTTTTATTAAAAATGAAATCGGTATGAATACTGAATAAATGAATAAAAATATTGAATACTTTCCTTACATAAATTGGCGTCAAACAGAATGAATTTAACGGAAAAAAAAAGATTTATAATTATATCCATGAACGAGCACATTCAATGCCTTTTATAGATAGGTTAAAGCTTTTCTCCTCAATATTTTGTAACAATATTACATAGCAATAATATTTAAAACATAAATGATACATATTTAGGGTTGCAATAGTGATTTCAGACAGGATATTACCAGGCAGGTGTTTATTTGTAAGACAAATTTTACAAATAAATACGTATTAATGATGAGATCAATGAAAAAATGCGAAAACAAAGGATGTATATAAGGATAATTATAAAAATTCTAATAATAATTATACAATACTGAGAATTGTATATCATGTAATGAATTACATTATTGTACACAGACGCCTAACCAAACTTCATAAAAAACCAATTATTTATTGACGCCAATTACATTGCAATTCTAAAAAGACAATTTTTATGACGAGTTATAAAAGAAGTCTTATAAATTCATAAGAGTTAGTTATGATAAAAATAAAAATGTCATCATGTTAAATCAAAGAAAAATTCCGGCCAAATGCTAGCCCAGATGGTTCTCTTCCACAGAAGTCTAAAATACACAAAAGATTTATTTGACTATACTTATTTATTGAATTTTCACTCTACATCTCACTAATGTGACGATCTGAACTCGATACATTTATAAACTAAAACAGTGGTTTTTTGTACTACCAAAAGATAAAGAAGAACGTGTAAAAGAAAAATTACTGAAATTAAGTGAGATTTTTTAAAATCTGGTTTCGCCCCCCCCCCCACAGTTTGAGAACCTCTAATGTAAAACATTTAACAATTAACTAATGGAAAAAAATTAAACTGATAACAAAACATACATTTTTACCGCCACAAGATACAACATTATAAGTCTCAATTTCAGATTGACGAAATACTGGTGAGAGAACAAAAACTAAAATTAAGTGAGAATTTGTTTTCAACTGGTCTCACGCACCCCCTCCCCAGATTAGAAACCCCAGAACAAAAAAATAAACTAATAATTAACAATAGATCAATCGATACATACATCCTTTCTTAAGAATTATATTTTATCTAAATGGCCTCCTATATATATATATATATATATATATATATATATATATATATATATATATATATATATATATATATATATATATATATATATTTACTAATACACAATTTCCCTACGGTTTCTCGACCTAAAAGGAATAAGAGAAAAGTGTCACCCCTTTCAGGAATTATCGCCCCCTCCCTCGTTCCAGGAAGTCCATTTTCCACCCCCGCTTCGTTCTGAGAAAATGCTACGCCACATTAGCTTGAACTCAATTTAAAGAAGAATTTGTACTTCGCTAAAGTTCTCAAACCGTTAAATGTTTTAAAATCAAAAGATTATTGCAATATAAAATAACCGGTGTGGAACTAATAGTTGCTAAATAATGATCGGGAAACCGTCGAGTTCAAAACGGAGTAAAAAAAATTATATCATGTATTTTCTTGAACGACTTGGATATTCTGATTGCTTAATAATATATATCTTTAATACAACAGTAATGAATAATTATATAAGGAATAATCAGAACAAGGAATATCCGCAGGGTATCTTAAGGGAGGCTCAACAAGTAATTCTCTTGAACACTGGCAGGATAAGTAGAAAATTTCTGTATGTTAAATAACAATAGTTTCGAACCCGCTAATGCTTGGGAAAAACGGACAATAATAATAATAATAATATCTTGAATTTCTGAAAAACAACAACACATTTTTAACAAATATCTTTAATGAACCACGGTACCAGAAAAAAGTAAAAATTTCAAATTCACGAGTAAAAAATTCAAATATCAAGGGGACATAATACAAGAAATTAATTTAGAAAATTCAGCAATAGAGGAAAGGTTGCATAAAATTGGGAGAGCGTATGGTATTACCAAAGGCCTTAAAAATAAAAAGACAAAAAATAAGGCATTACAACACTTCCGAAGGGACTTAAAATGGCGGTGCTGAGCCTGTGCGGTATCGGGTTAAAGATCCATATCCTCATTATACTTAGGTAGGCAAAATTTAAGACCTCCACTGTTGCTGCATGCTGCTTCATTCCATCGTCCGATTAGTCATATCAGCGTGAAGTGGCATTAAATCAATAAAAAAACAAATAAAGTAGTGAAGCCATAATGCCTATATGGGAGCGAATGTTTGGGATTATACTATTACTATAATATTGTAGTATATAGAATATTTTAATACTATGATTTAGAAAAATTACACATACTAGAAAAGCGAATTAAAAGGAAAATATTAGGATCACAAAATACAACAGAACGCTGGAAATTAATGCTAAAATTAATCAAAGTTAATGATAAAAAATAAAGATTCATATTTTTCGGGTATTTATATCAAATTGACCAATAACACATCCAACTATTTTTCGAATAAGAAGTCAACGACAACCTATGTTAACGACGGGAAAAAATATTTATTGAGAAACAATATAAAAACAGAAGAAATAAATGACAGAAAAGCGTTTCGGGAAAAAAGTATAGAGCATTCCAAGGCAGAACATAAAAAAAAACTGGTTCAAAGAGCTCTGACTATAGGAAGAGAAAGCATAAAGAACAGAAGAAAGCATATTGGAAGAAAAGAAAAGAATGATAAATTTCAATTGGAACGTGATCCTTTAAAAAAGTACATTTTTTTCTAAATAGACGAACTTTGTAACTTATCAATCAAATTTATAGACCTGAAAAAAATCTATTATGGAGCATTAATAATATTATTAAAAAATGTTAAAGATATAAATATGAAAGTATGATTCCTAGCGGATGTTCGGGGACTGGAAGTGATGTGAGAGATTTGAAGATTAGAGGATAAGGCGAAGCATTAAATAGGTTAAGAATGCTGAGCTGGCAAGCAACCCGCCCAAGGAATATATGTTGCAAGTAAAATATCATATACGAGTATAATATTATACGTTTATCTCCTTAATAGATAATATATATGATAATAAGGGCTTCAGTACATCGGAGACCAACCTCAATGGACAGCATTGTACAGTAGAGCGCCGATAATACTAATGCCGACGTATGTAGTTCCGATAATCAAAATTCGCCTAAATAAAGGGAAATGCAAAACCATCACTCTGTTAGTAAATAATAAAAATGTTATAGTGTAGTACAGACGTCACGAAATAGTTTTTAATAGCAAAATGCTGACATCAAACTGTTTTTATCAAAAAACTAACGCCGAATAGTGAGTACTAAAAGCGTGGTTATTAAGAAACAAGGCTAGAGTTTTATTATAACAGTTTAAAAAAAATCTTATTTTAAAGAAAATAACGTATTTTCTTCAGTTTACAACGTCGAACCCTCCATGTATCTTTTCAGTGAAGCCAGTTCGGATAACTGAAGTTCGAATAATCGACGGTCTACAGTATTTACCTTTGACATAATACAATATAATACAAGTATTTCTTAATCCTAATGCTTTAAGCTCGCTTTAAGGAACCTTACGAACCTCGCTTAAAGCGATCAAAAAGATCTATTTTACAATATTTATTTCCATCGAAAATCATTATTTTACCAGAGTAGTTGTTGAATTTGACATCGTCAGTTTTAAAAAGGCAATTCTGTCATGCGAGCTGAACACAGATTATAAATCGCATTAAAATTTCACAAGTTCGTTCATTGAATGAAACGTCATATATCGCATTTTCAATTTAAAATTTTTATGATTAAATGGATAACCTTCAACCAACTGACCAGAGTTGTGTCTGATTATTTAGAATTTAAAATGATTTATAGCCACTTGTCTTTATGTTGAAGGAACTCCGTCAACAACTGTAACAATTACATCATCCTACAGCCCTGCCTATGGCCGTACAATATTTAAATATGAATTTTTGAAGTGATCTTCAATAATTTAATGTACTGACTATGTATGACTATAAAATTTATCGTAATGTGCTTTCAATTAATGAAAAATCTTTACCACTACAACCCACGAAGGGTCTAGGGTACAGTACTTTTCTAAGAAAACGGTTGTGAAGAAGAGGTTATTTTCGGAGATCGCGCTCAACCGCCAGTTTTTACCTCGATTGAAGGGTACCTACGGGCAAACACTGAACATGTTTTGAGCCCCACGAGAGGCGGTAATCAATAAAAATAAAAAAATCTCCCGATTCCACAGGGATCTTTCTTGTCTTTCAATTTAAAAATAAAGTAATTAAATGTTTATAATTCATGTTTTTTTTTGTTTTTTTGGAATTAAAAGATACTGGAGTGTGGCACAATTTTAATATAAATAATACAAAGAAAAAAAGTTTTATAAGAACAAACCAACTTATTCGCCTGACGAAATATAAAAGTTATTAGGCCTCATAAAAAAAAGTTCGTTTCCTTAATAAGTACTTAAAAGTTACAAATTAATATTTTTCACACATACAAATTGTAAATGTATATGATAAAGATAATGATAAACGACTATATATTTTAAATTTTAAAAAAGGACTTGTGAGTATCAAAAATGAACTTCCTTCCTAAATTTGAATTGATTATTATCATTAAAAATTAACAATACTATTCAACAAACAGTTAGAACAATGTCTATTTTTTATGACAAAACAATTAACAGAATAAAGTTTAAAATATAAACTTTTAACTGATTTGTAACTGAATGTTCATGTTGTATGTAAAAATAAAACAATATAAATTACAAACAATTAACTCTTCCTTTCTCATAGCAATGGCCCCTTTATTAGATATTGAAACAGCATCCTGGTTTATGAGATACAGAACAAAGAAGACCGTATTCCAAATACAAAATACAATTTTTAATTGTTAAATGATAATATTAAATTGTTGATATTAGCTGTAAATGTTTTTAATTATTACTATAATAAAATATAAACACATCTGTTCTTATTACAGTAATTATTCCACTGGCTGTCGCTTCGAGTTGAGCCTAAACAAGTTTTGACTTTTCGTTCGTCAAAACTTTTAATATTTAGCCAAAATAAAAGTTACCATGAGCTTTAGTATGGAAAAATGAATGAAATTAAGATACTTATGTATAATTCGGTAATATTTTCATCTAGAAATGAACGTTTAAACAAACATATATTATCTATATTATAATTTATTTTATTTGAGTTGTTACTAATTTTTAAATATTTTTATTTGAAAAGAAAAGAAAAGATATGTCCAGGACCGGGACTCGAACATAGGTCTTCCAGATCACTAGTCTGGGACTCTACCATTTGAGCTATCCTGGGCCCTAATGAAGCACGCTTCTCGGTCGTGGTCATATCTTCAAATAAAGATAAAGGGAAGTATAAATCAAATAAAAATATATTATTTATACTTCGAAATGTTAGTTGAAACTTTTATTTCATGATTAAAAGTTATCTAAATCTACTCACTGACCATAATTACATGACCTTTTCCATACTTAAGCTCACAATAGCTTTTATTTTTGGAAAATATTAAAAATGAAACGAATAAACCGTTAAAACTAGTTGTATCTCTATTCGAAGCGACGACCTGCGGAACAGATACCCCTGGAAGTTGATAACGGTATAACTAATGGTACCCAATGTCTCTAACGGTCTTTAAGCTTATTGATACCCTTATTTCAAAGTAACAATTCATTAAAAAAAAATGCAAAAGAATCTGCCTCAATAAAAGTTAGAGATAACGCATACATTCCTTTAAAAAATAGATAAATTACATGCGAAAATGGTTATATAATATGGACAAAAAAGTTCAACAAACCAATTTGTATTTTTAAGTCATGCAAAGCCGCGGAGAATCGTACAATACAATAGCGATTGAACCATGTGAAAATTTCTGTAACAAAAGATCTATTTTTAACTGAAGGTTTGACTCAATCTGTCTTTATTATGCGGTTATGCAGTGGAATTGTAATAAGAGAAGTGCTTTCGATTTTTAAAATTATTGAATCTTATTTGTGTTTTTGTTTTTACATAAGTTACGCGGTTTTAATGGAAACAAAAATAGGCCAAGAAAGGATATTTAGGAGGAAACGCGATCGAAACAGTAAACTTGAGGAGGAAAAACAAAAACGTAAACGTGCAAAAATAGTAAACTTGTAAAATTATCTTATGTGATAAAACACGCACATCGGATAATTAATTAAGATATTAATAGGCATTTGAAATGTAATCAAATTTAAATAGTGTTACATTATTTCTACTATTTTAGTTCATTAATTTATTTTGTATTCAAAAAGTTTTAAATACAGAAATATCTTGCTCTTGCGCGGCTTAAATATTAACACGTTTATTTAACGCCAGTCCTTCACTGCACACTTCTTTAAACTGATTTCGAAATGAAACAGTTTTTTCTATTTATATTCTCTATGCATATAGATTACGATTTAAATCTCATAATACCAATATCCAGTCACTAAATCGATGTGTGGGCTATAATGAGGAAAAAAATTAAATAATTGAGGAAAAACTAATAACTAAAAGACAAGATAGATCATTTATCATTTTTCCAGAAACTTATTAATTAAAAAAAAAATCTAAAAACTTAATAAAGAATCAATTTTCAAACAACGTAAACGGAGGCTACGCCGAAACGAAAATCGAAATAGATAAAGAGAAAATTCATAATAATCAAAAAAATCGAGTAAATCTAAAACATAAAAACTCCTGTATTTTTATAATGGATAAAGACATTAAAATTTTATATTTTTGAAGGGATGTAAAAAAAAAACTCCATTAGGTGAACATCTTAGCTGTTTTACTGAAAATTATACAAGCAATTAATTCATTTATTAATTTTTTATTTTTACAGTCTTAATGGTTCGTACCAAACAAACATTAGAATAAATATATTTATTAAATCGTCCGGTTAGCTATAGCAGTATAAAAGTGACGTTAAATAAACAAACAATATATTAAAACAAAAACTAATATATTTTTTTATAGACATTTGTATTTCACAATACGATATTTATGAAGCTGGGCGAGATCTTGAATATCGGCTATTATAGAAGTTGGAAGAAATCCAACGATTGTTTACGTAAGATCACAATGCGATTTCCGGGACAAATAAATCAACTTATTCTGTAACAAAATCTATCTTATAATCAACGAGAAAATTAAATTAAAAGTATCAAAAACCAATTAAAAAGTACCTGTGAAATAAAATACTTTAATTTATCCGTTTTTTCTCCCTAATAAGCAGCATAAAGGAAAGAGAAAATTTTTGTTTTTCGGATTTTAAGGCTGGGCGCACATTGAGACGCAGTCCAAGGCAGAGCAGGGTAGGTTAGGAAGGGCAGCGTAGCAAAAAGTTTTGTGATACATAGGTTTGAACCAACGAGCGTTAGTTGAAAGGCAGGGCAGGGCAGAACAGTTCAGTGCGTGTGTGAACCTGCTTCACGCAGTGTTTGTTATATTTATTATATTTCATATCATTTTGTTTCAATATTACTTGCAAATCACATAATATTGAAACAAAATATTATTCATAATATCACTATGAAAGAAAAATTTATTGAAGCCGTTCGTCCACATAAAATATTATAAATAAAGCGAGTTTTTTAAAGTTTCTATCAGGATCAATTGGTTTTTGAGCATTACATCCTCCTGAATAAATTTTATCATGGACAAGACTAAGTACTTCATAAAATTGGTTTCGATTTAAACGTAAGTAATTGGTGAATTGCTTATCGGAAAATTCCGATGTCAAAACAAATTCACCGCGACTTTTTCTTTTCCTCATATACGCGCTTTTCCATGTACACTTATTTCGTTTTGATAGTGAATACAAAGGTATAAGTTCATCCATTTGTTCAACTGAATCAGACTCGGAACTTAGGTCAAGTTCGTTTAGTTCGTACATTTGTACGTTCGGGAACCTATTATATGCAAAGA
This sequence comes from Troilus luridus, assembly GCA_964056705.1. Lineage (NCBI taxonomy): Eukaryota > Metazoa > Arthropoda > Insecta > Hemiptera > Pentatomidae > Troilus > Troilus luridus. The sequence continues at coordinate 68,997,338 of OZ057415.1, read as the reverse complement.
TGACAAGAAACCGAGTTTCAATGTGTAAATTGTTTTTCCCCTTTTCTACTGATTTTCATTTCGACGTCTGTACGTACGTCCGTATATCGTAAAAGGTTTAGCCACAGAGAATTGAAATTATTCTTCTTAAAATTCAATAACTTACCCTACATGAACTAAACACTGGAGAAAGAAAAGTTAAGACAGAAATAATATTTTGTTTGTTCATTATTCAAAAAAATTGAAATTTTTCACTTACAGTTCAAAATATGATCATGATAAACAGATTTAGATTAAGTCCAAAAAAAATATTTTCATGTATATGAACCACAGCTATTTGTATGTTATCATTTAATATAATAAAATTTAGCGAAATATAAATAAATAAAAATTACTAAAAACAATACATTCATTAGTCCAAGTACCCTTATCAATATTCGACGTCTAGTCAAAGGTTGATTTATTTTTCGTAATTAAATAAATAATTTTCATTAGTCAAGAGTAGAACACTTAAATATTTTAAAGGAAAGAAAAAGCACTCATGGATCAATATTTACTTTTATTAAAAAGGACAATATTTAAAAAAAATATCAAGTACTAATCTTTGCCTTGTGGAGTACTCCTTGAGTTCACTGTGATTTTTTGTGTTTCCCCGATTTCGATGAGTTATGTTTTGAATTGTTTTTATGAAAATTAATTAATTTTCAGAGGGCTATTGGAAAATCAACTGCAAACAACATCGTGAAAACTTTTCTACGAAATTCTTTCTACTGATTATTCACGAGTACATTCTTCATGTATGAAAAGTTTAACCTTATCAAGCAAAAAACGAGTTTCATCAAAATCATTAGAGATGTGTAGACGCTTCAATTAATTTTAAAAGCTAGCAGATCTATACATAGAGTGCATTTGGTACACATACATTAATATTTGGTACACATACATTAAGGGACAAAAAAGCGGCAACAAAAGAAAAAAAAATGCAACTATATCGCGCCAGCTGCTCAAGAAATAATTATGGCACACACGCAAAGACTGAAAATGAGATATTTTTTTTAAGTCAGGATCTGAAACGAATAGATGATAACTACTTATGCGGTAAGAAAAATACAAGACAAATTAAATTTCAATATCTATAACACATTTTTAATTATATTAAATACTATATTATAGTATATTTAGAAACTTATTAATTAATTTTTTTTTAAAAAGCTTAATAAAGGATCAATTTCCAAACAATGTAAACGTAGGATACGCCGAAACGAAAATAAATATAGATGAAAAGAAAACTCAAAGACCAAAATTCATAATATATCAATAAATTGAGTATATCTAAAACTTAAAATACTTCTGAATTTTTGGAATGGAGATGGACATGGAAATCGTCGATTTAAATTATTTTTTAAAAAATATTTAGAACAAAACTCAACCACATTAGGTGAACATCTTGATGTTCTGTTCTATTGTCGATTCATTTTAAAAGCTCGCAGATCTGTGCATAGAGTGGCCTATTTGGTACACATATATTAAGGGACAAAAAAAAAAAATGCAAATAAATCGCGCCAACGGCTCAAGACATAATTGTGGGTTAAATGCGAAGACTGAAAATGAGATTTTTTTTTAAATTCAGGATCTGAAACGAATAGATGAAAACTACTTATGCGGTAAGAAAAATACAAGTCAAAGGAAATTTCAATATCTATAATACGATAGTAATTATACTAAATATCGTATTTTTGTATTTAGTAAAATAATATAAATACAAATAATTTGTTATTCTTTTCATTTAGAAACTACAAATTACTTTTCGGATATTATTGAATACTCCACATCAGTATTTTATCGTATTTAAGATATATTATTATATATTTAGTCCAGCTAGTAGCGGACAAAACGCCATTGTTACAATTGAATAATTGTTCAAATCTTTAAACTCCGACTGTAGTATAACTGTTATATTCTATATTTCTGCCTATTGAAAGTACAAACAAAATTATAAAACAATCAAATATTTCTTCCCAATTGATTCAATTTAGTCTTAGATAAATTTTTTTGAATGAACTAAGAAAAATGTGAAAAAGTCAATTATTGTAAATTCTGAATAATCCGCTTTTGATTCCGAACGCTTCAAATACAATATTATATAAGATAATACAAATTAAATATATTATTCCATACTGCGAAGTAGATATAGAATATTACTATCAAGGGACTAATATCAAACCACTGCCCCTAGACCGATGAAGTTCTATAGGAGAAAATTAACCTAAATTCATTCGATATAGTGTGAACGAAGAGCTGGATAAGTTTCTGTTGGTCGAGTAAAGATAAATCTATAATTATGTGTATTTTATAAATAAAAGTGGTTTTGGGGATAGGACGTCTTAATTTATGTATTCTGCACAGAACCCTACAATGTATACTCCTACCCAATGCTTGCAATATAGAAAATTGTATCTTATTTTTATTATTGTAGCAGCTACTGAGATGTTACTTTTATAAAATTTTGGAAAAGTATAATTTGAAATTCAGAAAATTATAAGAGAAGTTCGAAAATTTAATAAAATGCAGAAAACTTTTACTCCAAGTAAAAGTTGTATGATGCGCGGGGCCAGATTAACTGTTAATTATTTAAGATATAAATTTGTGTATTTTTTTTAATTATTTTTTATTAAGCAGACTAACTAAAATAACAGACTAACAAGAAACATTGCATAGTAGGCTATTATTAAAAAAAACTATATACTCAAGATATATATATAGTTGCAATAATATATATTGAAGCGAGCGGAGTGGCTCAGTAGTAGAACACTGAGTTACTTTTATTTAATCTGTTTGCGGCGGGAGATGGGTCATATGGGATCTAGGACCCTCCTGGGGCTCACCCAGCCTCTATAAAATATTATAAAAATAGGTTACCCCAAATAAGGGGGAAACCTGGCGGTTGAGCGTGACCTAGGACAAGTCACCTCCTTCCAGAACCGTTGTCCATGAAACAGTACAGTCTCTACCCTGTACTGAACCCCCAGACTCGTTCACGGGTCGTAGTGGTACAGGTAATATATATATATAGCAATAATACTTCTTCCATCAAAGGAATACATGAAAGGCTACAGGTGACAAAAAATACATCTGGATCTTACTCAATAACACCTGAAATATTTCTCAAACCCCGGAAGAAGCGCTGTTAGAAGTTCTTTGTAGAGGTGTCTTTGTCTTCAATTTACGATTCCCCATGACTGTAGCGATATTTCTATCAACGTACGCGAATAAAGAAAGAGAAAATTCGGAAAACATCGTCGAATAAAAAGTATCGAAAGTGAAAAACAATACTTTTCAAGAAAATAAAACAATTTCAAGGTTAATTCGAAATCATACGTATGGTGAAACGTATTTTACCTATGTCATAATAATAATACCAATTATTGTAATTAGCGAATAATGTGTGTAACGTCACTAACCGTACTACAATAAGAATTAATCTATGATTATTTAATTATTTGCCTAATAATAAGCACTTATGCAGCGTGTCAATTTAAATCTAGAAATTATAAAGATAGGAATTCGATATTTTGTACGATTATTAATAATTAAGAAGTAACTCATTAGTATTAAAGATATTTGTTTTATATTATTTTAATTACATTATTAATTTAATGATGTATTAAAAATGAAATCCGAAATGAATGAACGCCATTATAAGTAGTTTTGTGGTTTAAAAGATGTGGTCTATATGAATTTTATATCAACGTTCAATCATAAAGCAATCGCTATAGATCGAAAACGAAAAATGTGTTGTTTTTTTCATATTAGATTTTTTGCATTAGTATCTACGATATTAATTACATTATGTTGTCAAATAAACCATATCAGTGAATCAAATTTTATCTTGCAATATTTTTAAAAAGGATAAAAACTAATGTTGAAAAATCGGCCCTCCATATTTTGACAATAATTATGTATGTCATATCTATCCGCAATGAGAAATACAGTGCTATCAATGTAATTAATAACTCAAGGCGACAACCTGCGGAACTGATAACGAATTTTATTTAATTTTCTAGAAACAAGTAATTTTTTTTTGTTATTACCGAAATCCCACGCAAAATATATTGGGCAAAAATCAATAGGAATATTACTGATTTTGTAGTATTTACATTACCTAGCGTTTATATTATTACAAATTTAATGTAGTATGATTTCTAATAAACATAAATGCTTTTTAAAATAAAAATAATATTAAAATGCTAGGCAAAGTAAGTTTATATACGAGGGGTTATCAATTTGGTTTAAGTCTGAAAGTATTATTTATGCATCCATTACGCCCTTTAGTAATTTTATGTTTTATAACTGCTATAATTACGAAATCGGTTAGTAATGGAAGAAGCTGTTTTGTTGTTCTACATCAGTCTTCCCAGTCAGGAATGCGCTAATGTCTGAGATGATGGGTGAATGGCCAAGAGAAACTACTAAAAATAAAAGAAACATACTATTGCTGCTGAAGATGCTAAATTCTGTGCCAGGTCATTTTCTACTGCAAGAACACCGCATAAGCGTCTTCGTACTTGATGAATGTATATTCATAGAGGAGACAGTGAAAGTTCAAATACGTATGAAAAAATTAAGCGAAATACGAATATATTCTTTAAGTTTTATAATTATAAATAAGAAAAGATTTTTTAACTGCAGAAAATAAAATTTTGTATAGTTGTCTTGCCGAGAATAACGAACAAATCGGTACAAGAGATTAAGTAATAATTATTAAAAATCTTAAATAATTCTAGTGTTAAATAATTAAAGTATTATGAGTAAACGCAATTCTAGTATAAACAAACTTTTATCACTACAACCGCTTGATAGGTCTAGGATTCAGTACATGCTAGAGACTTTTTATAAGACAACGGACTTTAAAGGAACTGATTTAGCCGAGACTACTCTCAAACACAAACTTTTTCCGCACTAAGGGTACTCACTTTAAGGTGAATGGGTGATTTATTATCATTATCATTAGTTTTGTACTAGCAATCACTCCCATCTCCATAATTATATTTTTCATGAGAATCAGTTGTTTACTATTAACAAACGAGGTGTGAAAATCAAGGTGGTATCTTTTTTGAAATTTTCAATATCATAATTTCTGATCTGTGAGAAAAAATTCACACTGTATCATTCGGTTTGAAGGCCCTCTATGTCTTGTGTTGTTGCTTTTTCTGCTCCTTTAGTTAAGCTGAATTGGAAATAAGATGTTCATAATGACTTAGGGTCAGTCCAGAAGGAAAAAAAAGAGGGTCAAATGCCCAAGGCAGCTGTGTTTTTTTTTTTTGCTTTGCCGACAATTTCGGTTAAGGTTTGAATGGCCTACTCAATCTTAGAGTCTGTTGACTTGTTTTTATCATTATTATTATCTAATTTTGTGCTAATGTTAATAATGATTGCAGTATGCATAGTTTTTATTATATTAAATTTTATAGGCAACCCTGTTGGAACGCCTATAAAGTAAAAGTAAAAATTTATAGAGTATAAATATATATATATATATATATATATATATATGTAAGAGTTGAAACTTGTTCAACCTCCGTAACTGATACCGTTTTGAAAACTTTATTTTCTCATAAAAATTTAATAATATCATTAAAAATAAAAATCTTAGAATAATACCTTCAAACCCAACCAAGGACTATTCCAGCACAGCAGGATGGTGAATCAATAAGCTTAAAGACCGTTATAGACATTGGGTACCACTAGTTAGACAGTTATCAACTTCCAGGGGTATCTGTTCCGCAGGTTGTCGCTTCGAATAGAGATACAATCAGTTTTAACGGTTTATTCGTTTCATTTTTAATATTTTCCAAAAATAAAAGTTGTCGTGGGCTTTAATATGGAAAGGGAACGTAATTATGGGTACTGAGTAGATTTCGGTAATCATTTCATCAAGAAAAATAAGTTTCAACTAACATTTCGAAGTAAAGATGTGTTTGTTGAAACGTTCATTTCTATATGAAATTATCACCGAAGCATACACGTTTCCCATACAACAGCTCATGATAACTTGTATTTTTGGAAAATATTAAAAGGGAAACGAAGAAAAAGTTAAAACTTGTGACTCAACTCGTAGCGACAACCTGCGGAATAATTACTAAACTAGATGCTAATCATCCTATGAATCTCTCCATTATTTAAAAAAAATAGTGATGTAATATTTTATCGACGGTTGGAGCAACGAACAATTTATTTTCGATTCTAAAAGTTTTAAACACAGAAATATTTCGTTCTTGCGATTTGAATGGAACATTAGTATGCACGTTTATTTAATGTCTGTCCTTGACTGCACACTTGCTCAAATAGATTTCGAGATTAATTTTTATTTTTTTATTTCCTGTGCATACAGATATAAATTTCGTAATACAAATATCCATTCTATAAATTGATGCGTGGGCTAAAGTAAGAAAAAAATCCAAGGACGGAGAAAAAAAAACTAACTAAAATATTGGACCATTTATCATTTCTCCAGAAACTGATTAATTATGATATCCAAAGCGTAAAAAATTAATTAAAAAAAAAACAACTTTCAGAAAATCAAAGCGTAAGACAGGCCGAATTTTAAAATAAAACTCTATTATATATAAAAGTATTAATGATGTAATATTTTATCAAAGATGCCCAGAAGCGAATCGAGGGACAAGACTTTTATTCAATCTGTAAGCGACTGGAGATGGATCCTATGAGATCTAGGGCCCTCCTGGGGCTCACCCACCTCCTATAAAGTGGGTACCCAAAATAAGGGGTGAAATCTGGCAGTTGAGCGTGAGCTAGGACAAATCATCTCCCTACACAACCGTTGTCCAAAAACCAGTAGTCTCTGCCTTCTACTGAACCCCAGACCCTCCATAGGCAGTACTGGTAGTTTTTTTTTTCAACCTCTACCCAGACCAAGTTCTTTGTCGCTCTTCATTCCAAATAGGTCCTTAACTATAAGTAAGATTTCTTTATACAGACTTATTTAAAAAAAAATAAAAAATAAAATAAGTCAATGAAATAGTTGTTTTATGTTTAAATGAGTACTTTATTTTCAAATTTTGAATACTTTATCTGATATATTCTCTTGAAATGTTCAGGATTTTTGTATTTATATTTAACTAAAAACAAAACCCATCTGTATTATCAAATTCAACTAAGCAGTTAAAAATTTATAACAAAATGACCCATGATGAGTCTTGAGTTCAGTACTTAAGAGAATGTACTGTTTTTAGGCAAACGGTTGTGCAGGGAGGAGATTCATCCGAGATCATGCACAACCTCCAGGTTTTTCCCTAAATTAAGGGTGACCTCTTCCTCTTCTTCAGTAATTATTTTTAAAAAATGTCTATTGGAATGACAATTTGCGGACGGAGGGACCTTTAAAGAAAATAATACAAAAAAATATTACTTCCAAATTTTTGACTTAGATATTTAGCGAAGTTATGTAATTTTCAAATTTATTAAATCATGGAGTCAACCACTGGTTTTTTTCAAAACAAACAATAAAATGATATCCATTAGCAGGAGTGAGTACTCTCATACCTTTGACCACTAAGCCCTGAAGACCTACAATACTTCGGTTTCTAGTAAATAGGATTTATTTTTGAAAACCACCCAGACCAACTTCTTCTACATGATATTTATATGGTCAACTAATAACTAATTTGACAGTAAAGTAATTGATATCAACAACTAATATAAGGGGCAACAATTAAAAACAACAACAATGAACATGATTTTCTGACCAACTTACCTTTATGTTTAAGAATTATTACTTTTATTCTTCAAGTGTGACATATAACAAGTAATTCTTCATATATGTTGATGATTCAAGATCATTTTATTATTTTTGTTTTTGTTTTGAATTAACCGAAACCCATAAAATTAAATTAAATAATTCAAATTAAGTCGAATTAAATTAAACCCATAAAAGAATGTTGGTTGTAATGTTAAACCTAATCTAATGTATCATCATGTTGATTGTAATTTAGAAGAATGAATTGTCTATTTCACCTTTACTACACAGAAATAAAATTGTAGTGACATGCCTGTTTCGCCCTTCTAGTATGGAGCGTCTCACATAACATTATAATCACCAATCAACCTGATGATACGTTGGTTCAAATTTTCATAACTATACAATATTTTAATTATATTTGTAGAAGAAAATGGTCTGGGTGGAGGTCAATAAATTTTATTATAAAAAGGTAAATTTTATTGACCTCTACCCGGACCATTTTCTTCCACATTTTTAATTATATTGTTTTGTGATTAATCTGAAACAGATACAATGAAAACAAAACAAACTCTTTCCTAAACAAATAAAAATAACTATAGTTTAATATAAATCTATTATAATATTTGAATATACATTTTAATGCTCAAAGATATACTTTATAAGTCCTTTATCCAATTCTCAAATTTCTAAATACAGGCTCTAGCCATTGTTTTTATTTGTAATTGTTTCAAATCTCAAAGTCATATAACAATGTGAGTTAAAAATGTATTAATTGGAAAATAATCAATCATTCATGGCTATGCCATATTTTAGCACTAGAGAAAATATAGAAAAAACAGTACTTAGGCGTTTTGAAAATAATCTGATACACTTAAGATATAACAAAGGTCGGCATTATAATTCTCACAGTAGCGTAATATAAAAAGAAAATATAAAACAAATATTTAACAAAATTAAGAATAATATCAGAAAAATGTTAAAGGAAATGAATGATTTTTTAAATTCTGAAAATAGATTTAATTTTATATATTGATAATCATGAAATTGTCAATATAAAAAAATATTTCAACATTCCATCACTCAATCATTAGCTATATCCATAAATATATTAATAATTTATATGAACGATTTGTAACAGCCCTAATTTAAATGCTCCAAATATTTCTTCAAAATTAAAAATACCACAAAAACTCAAAAACAATATTGATATTTGACATTAAACTGTTACAGGCTTAATTTTTATTTATTGAGAGTTTCCCTAAAGTTGATGTTTTCTCCAACCAAATTTTAGGATATTGTTGCAATCTAAATAAAACCATTAACTGATAAAATTCAAAAGACACGCGATTCTCTTAAATCGGCTTATATGAATAAATGATTCAGTAAACAAAACTAAAACTAAAGCTCAAATGAATAATCCATGGTCCATTATAAGGTATAGAAAAACTAGCCATCATATCTAAAAAATTTAAACTATATAGAAAAGTTAATAACTAAGATCTAGGGATACCAATGACAGATCAACAATAGATATGACAAGCAGATGTTGGAATTTAACCTAGAATCTTCTACACAATAATTAATTAACAGAATCCAATTTTAATTGCTTTTGCTTTGGATTGAAGAAAAATTGAGATTCTTGCTCTTCATAAAAAACAGAACATTTATCTTAGAATCTAATAATTTCTAGTTTGTTCATATTTTTTTTTTTAAATCACTAGCATCAGAGAGGAGTTTACTTTAGACAAAAATGTAAAAAACAACAATAAATTACCTGCTAGATGTTTCCATGAAATTGCCACCATCCAAGAGTCGAACTTTAGCAAAAAGTACACCATTAAGGAAAGGTACAGCAGTAAGTTCTTCCAAACACAACAGAACTGTGAATTTGTATTTCTTCTTCTTCATCATAAATGCCATTTCACTAATCCTTCACCACAAAATACACTTTTCTTCAAATTCAATGTTTTCTTCAATAAAAAAGCACATATTTACTTCTTTTAACACACGAATTTAGTAGAGATCTTAGCAGTATAAGTATTTTAATATCTTGTATCATATAAATTTAGTGATGGAAGAAAATTCATTGAAGCACCGTTAAATACTAATCGAGTGTACCTTTGATGAACATAAAGTTGTCAATTCAGCTAAGTGATTTATTACGATTTTGGATATCCATAAGAGCACCTCAAAGTGTAATATTCTATTGTTCGTTGCATTCCAAACAACTAAAAATGACTAAAGATCTTAGCTGAGTTAGAGGTAGAATCAAAATTTTGAATGCTTTGAATAACAGCTATTATGATAAAATAAGATAAAAGGACCTTAAAATACAGTACATCGTTTTTTTCAGTTACTAAAAAATTGTTTTAACTTATAAAAATCGTAATTTCAACCACTTAACATCCCTAGACGACTGCCAACTTCTGACTACACGCGTAGACAACCATTTTATCGTAGTGTCAAAATTCTGAAACCTCGAATGCAACCATTGGTTGATTCTAGACCAATCAGATGCGTCCATACTAACTACACCGCCTCTTATATCTTGCTATGTACTTGTGCATTTTTGGCATATATTTTAAAAATTGAAATCAAGATTTTAAGAAAAAGAGTTAAATTTGTTTTATTTAAAATAATATAAATGCCATTCTACTTTTATCTAAGACATGCAGGTGAAAGAAAATTAAAGATAAGACATTGTAATATGTATTTATTTTATATAAATAAACATTTATATGTATGTGTGTGTGTGTGTGTGTATATATATATATATATATATATATATATATAATAGAAGAAGAATTTTATTCTGGGACAAGGTCCCTTAAGAATAACAGAAGCAAACAAAATTTAATATATATAAAAAAAAAAAAAAAGTGCTTTTACAGATTCTGAAAGAACACATACAATTTCAGCTTTGCAGATTTTACTGTATTAAATTGCTGTGAATAATTTAATACATTAATGTCTGCAAAGCAGAATGTGTTGCATGTATGTGCTCTATCCGAACATGCAAAAGCGCTCGTAGATTAGCGAAGCGGTTTTCTTTACACACACACACACACACATATATATATATATATTTATATATTGTTTATTCCATCATTATACAAACGCATGTGTATAAAAACATAGTATGTATCAGTAAAAAGCTATAATTTACATAACTATTAACAATACTTTTATATATCACATTGGTAGGATACTAGAATAATTTACATCCGTTAATATATTTAAGCTAGAACAAAGAACTAAAAACCATTCATACAACTATTGCTTTATATATTATTTAGACAAACTTTAAAAAAGATTACTTGTTCCTGATATACATATATTTTAGGAATCCAACAAATTATTAGGAATGTATTTGTAGTATTTACAATTGATTGGTAACTAGGTTTAAATTTAATATACAATGATTCAGTAATGTTTTTCTTTAATATTTACAGCTAAGTGATGTTAAGTATTTACATGAATATAAATGTGATATCATTGGTTTTAGACTTTTAATTTTATTTATTATCATGCATACATCTTTAAATCACTCAAAGAATTTTCAGGCAACCATGGAATACTTTGGTATACATAAAACAAATACCTATATGACTGTCAAAATTCATGACATTCAAAATAAATTAATCATAATTATAAAAATGTTATATACTAACAATATCGGCATTCTTAATTATTCAGAATTTGAAAAACCAAGTCAATGGATTCATTAAATAGTTACACTTGATGTGAGCTAATCTTACACAAGGAAATAAATGTTTCTCAACTTCAAAATTAAATTAATATAATAAGAAATAAGTACCATTTAAATCCAATAATTAAAAACGTTTCTCTGCGATAAAAGTATTTCAGCAAAAATCAGAGTATAAAAGTTTTCTGTCCAACATTTATTCAAAACTAATTTAGTTTTCCAAGGTACTGGCTATGAGGCCTTTCAGGTAGCTTAGGTTTCGCCAAACTTACAGGGCGTCTACACAAAAAACAAAATAGTTAAGATAAATTAACAGTTTATATAAAAATAAAATGAAATTATAGATAGATAATAAAAAAAAAAAAAAGCAACAAAAAGATAACAGTTAAAAAGGCTGATATAAAATTAACAAATGAAAGAGACAAAATTATTTCATTCAGATTTAATGTTGGTATCCTGTACCTTACCTAAAGTTGATTTTAAATGGTTTAAGAAGAATGGTCAAGAGTATTTTTCAAAAGTAAATTCAAACCTTAATGTAATTGATAAATCAATAAATAAAATATTGATTTTTCTAATAAAAAAAAAAGAATTTTTCTCAGTTATTGCTAACAAATACTGAAGTGTTTGGCCAGTATATATAATATATAAATATATATTTAACTATACCTTTTGTTCTTTATCCAGGAAAATATCCTAAGTCATCAATACATCTTTAAAATTAATACCAACTAACTTTTTGATTTTGCTACCTGATACATATACCAGTAATGATCCTTCGGAGTCATTTCAGATAGCACAACGATCATAATTTCTATGTCTTGTGATAAAAAAAATATAATTGGGTCATTATCATGAAACTTTTCAAATTAATATCTTGAGGTTTGAAGGGTATTTTTACACGCGTCTCTTATTATGGAGTTGGCTCCGATTTTCGTTTATATCATTGTTGAATATGTATCTATACTTGATGAATATCGAGTAGTCAAAATACTTAATTTAAAAAAATTCATGATTCCCACGAATATTACTGTACAGTGTAAAATTCTGGTTCAAGGAAGCATTTATAGGCTTACAGTGATGGAATATAGTTTAAATAACTGTAAAAACAAACTTGTGTATTAGTTACTGATTTAAAGATGTACAAGGAAGTTATGTGCTGTCCATATCAGATACTTTCCAAACTTATAAATTATACAGTTAGTTTAAAACAAAAAATTGTTTCTATGCACGGGGAATTTAGAGAATGAGGTATGTCAGTGTGTGGAGTCCTGGAGGTCCCTGGGTTCAAATCTGACAGTAGCAGACAAATTATTTAATCTGTTAAAAGACCATGAGGGATCTACAAGATCCTACTGGTGCTTACCCAGCCTTTATAAACTGGGTGTCATTAATTGGGGAAAAACCTGGCGGTCGAGAGACATCTCAGCCAAATTACCTCCCAACACAACTGTTGCTTAGAAAAAGTGTCTATCATGTGGAGAGTATAAGACCCTTCATGGTTTGTAGTGGTATTTATATTGTTTTAACTCAGTGAGTTTTCCAAAAACCTACATTTCTAGAAACTCCAATTTATCGACTGTTATGTTTTTTTTATTTTGAATTTTTTTTAAAAGTAGTTTGATGATATTAATGATCCTAATGAATGCAAGAAATCTATCCATAGATACGATGGGAGATTATTTACGTAACTACCATGCATTATTAGTTGTACGAGAATGATTATTATATTAATTGTGTAGCCTGATTATTATTTGCCATGTGCCTACAATCGGAAAATACTTTTTTTTAGTGAATAAAGTTTTAAGCTACCTTTAACCTAATCTAATTATCCACATTAAATGTATAAAATTCTCATCTCCCAACATAAATAATTAAAATTACTTTTCATAGTCATGTACATCAGTACATTTACCAACAAAAACCAAAACCATATAATCGCAAGGCCGGTATCCACATTTATAAATATATCTATATAGCATAAAATTATCATATATTATTATAATGCAGAAAGATGAATATTAGGTTAGCAACCTTCTATGCCCAAGGTTGCAGGTTCACAGCCCGGTAGATTACCATAAATTTTTTTAAAGAGAGTAAAATATGGTAGGTTATGAGGTCTTTCGGAGGGGACGTAAAATTGCCATATATAACATGCAATAAACAATCAATTTAAAGGAGAACTTTGTCAGCAGTGCTTAAGTTCGGGAAGTTACACCCAAGGTGTTTCTTGAGTTCTACGCAGCTGGAGATAGGTAGATAAATATTTCTAAATGTTTAATCATTATTTTTTTATTTTGGTTTGTTTTTTTATTGGGGAGAGGGATAGCTTAGTATTTAGAGTTTCTATGGTGAAGGTCCTAGATTCAAATGTGGGTGAGGCAGATAAATTATGTAATCTATTAATAGGCACATATAAATGAACCCTGTGGAATCTGGAGACTCTCCTAGGGATCACCCAGCCTCTTAAAGTGGGTACACTTTATAGGTGGAAAAAACCTGGTGATTGACTGTGATCTCAGACAAATCACCTCCTTGGACAATCATCAAACTGACCTTTTAAGGTTTGAAATGGTAGTTTTTTTTCATCTTTAGTTTTTGTATAATCTTTCATAATTGTTATTTCAATAACAAGGATTATTATTGATTCATTCAAACTAAAAAGTTCTTCCTTAAGTATTTCACATGCACCACTATACAATTTCACATTGAATACTATAGAAAAGAAAAATTAGATTAAATAAGCATAGCCCATAATTCAAGTTGGTATTAATACGACAAAGTCTTAGCAGACCTAAACTAGTCTTTAATAAGAATAATGATGTGAAAACTCCATAACTTAAAACTTATTTAGACAAATGGCATGTTTGAAAATATAATAGATAAAATACAGAGTATTTTATCAAATGCTGTAAGTTTCCAGGAATCAAATTCTACATTAATTTTCTTGATACAAATCACTGTAGTAAAATGGATCAAGAGCAAAAGAAAAAGATAAGAAAACTATCTGTTCATGGCCTTATTTGAATGAGCATTGGCATGAAAAAATAATTAAAAGATCAGTAGAAAATCAAGAAAGCGAAGAATTTGAATATGGAAGGTTACCAACATTACTACCTAGAAAAACTCCAGTATCTATTGTTTATCTAAAATATTTGTTATTAAATTTCTATTTCATTAATTTTTTTATATACTTTAACAATAAGATTATTTTGGATGGCGTAGTGCTTAATGTCAATACAAAAAAATAAAAATAAATAAATAAAGCATGATATATAACTCTTCACTTAACCACAACAAACCCTGAAATCTAGAACAACAGACCAAATTAAATCACAAATCAATGCAACACAACCTCATTATATTCTCTCTTGGAAAAACTGACTTCTTTTTTATTTGTCGAAAATCCTCTCTGCAATCTTTACTTTTTAAGGAACCCTTTTTGTAAAATCATTCTTTAAAAAAAAAAATATAAGTCAACTCTTTTTCAAATATATTCATGAACAGAAAAAAAACACCTGGTTTGGATTTTTTTCAAACTGTTCTCTGAGAAAGACTAATTCAATAAAGGAAGTTTATAATAATGACTTGATTTTGACTAACATCAGAAGTATAATTTCGAAAAATGGGAGGTAATAATGTTTAAACAACAAAGAACTTTAGGAATCATATAATTTTGAAAATAAAATCCGTTACTTAATAATTTAGTCTGAGACTTAAAATTACAATCGTAAAACAGTAGAAGAAGAATTGGAACCAGTTATACTCTAAGTACCTTTCCAAATAAGTAAAATAAAAAACATAAGTTCCTGATTTTTCTTTATTTAACTTTTTTTATGAGCTCGATTTAAAACTCATCCCTATGAGGCTATGTAGAGGGATCTACTATATTAAGGTATATTCTTCTTCCCCCCAAAAGTTCGCAAGTTACTTCAACCAAGATTATCCTGTTACCAATTTTCTATTTAGTCCAAAACTTCACAAACCCAAACTAGTCACTTATATTTTATTACTTATGATTACTGCATTCTACATTCAGTAGGTATCCTCTAGTCATCTATTGTCTCTTTTTTTTGGTTGAATGATCTATGCTAAACTTAAACAATATATCATCGTGATTCGCAAAGATTCACTACTAGTCTTTAAATAATTAATCATTCGCTACCAATTTTATTTATCAATAAATATCCTAGTAATTCAATGAGAATTTTGTAGTAAGTAACAATGCCAAACCTCAGATTTCAAGGTTCAAAACTTCATAATTAATAAATAGAGATCATAAATTAATAAAGCATAAAACAATCAAAACTTTTGTTAACAAAAATCTCACATGCAAAGCGTTAAAAATCATATACAAATGCCAACGTGAAAAAAAATTTGGTTATACCAGCACCAAATGTATATTAAATGAAGCTTGTTCCAGCAAAACATATAATTGATGGTAAAAAAACAAAAATGAATAAATTGGACAAAAACACAACAGAAGGCAGGGAATCAATACACCAACAAGGTATATATTTACATACAAATAGGCAATACATTTCCTATGTTAATATAATAGCTTGACTAACATTTTATGTTTTGTATAATAGCATATGTAATCCATTACAAGAAATAAATAATAATTTATAAATATACATATTTTTCTTTTCATATACACATTTTTTTTCAAATGTATGTACGTAGATATAAACAAATATAAAAGGATTGGATAAAGAATCATTAATCTCACTGGTTTTAGGAACACCAATCATAAATGATTAATTTAGATATATGCGACAATTAAAAACAAAAGTCTTAACCTGAGATTCATTTTTTTTTTAACAGTATTACATTATTATTTTTTTTTAATTCTTTGCTAAAATTAAATAAACTAAGGCACTAGAGCAAAGTATAACAAAGAACAGGAATTTGTTTAAAAATATATAGTTTTAAATATTTATAAATAAAAACAAAATCTTATCTTCAAGAATATTTAAATTTATACTTAAATAGTTCATACGATATACATAGGCACTATTTGCTAAGATCTATAGAATAATACTGCAATTTATCTTAAGATGAACACAATTATCTATGTTTAGAAAATACAAATAACCTAATCTTTTCAAACAGGTAACAAAATTATTGATTCACTCACAGAAGTCTGGATATTCTTTAATCCATGATGGAAAATGAAGATGAATAAATTTTTCGTTTAATGTAATAATTTTAAACATGATTATAAAATCATTTCAGCTTTTACGATTATACAGGAATTGCAAAACATAAAAACAATAGAATCATATTTTTATTTTGCCTATTGTAATGCACAACCTGGCAAGTGACCTATACTGCAATCACTTCAAACAAATTTTGAAGAAAAAAAATTGTAATGATTGCCTAGTTGTATCAATGTCAAATCCAATATGATGAACAATAAACTAACTACGAAATTGGTTTAAATATACTGAAATATTTGAACAGTTCTAAACCACACTGAAACCTATGTGCATAACTGAACTAACAGCTGCTATGACTGCCATAAATTTCATTGGAAATTTTACTGATCTAGACAAATATTATAAAGATATTTAACTGTAATATATTTTTGAGGAGACAAAATCAGTTGTATAGCAAAGGACAATAATCATTATAATAACGGTGCGGTATAGAATAATCATCAAAAAAATTGTACAACGAATTATACAGTATAGGCCTGGTATGTAAAATTACTAATTAACTAACTACATGACTGGCTACACACAATCACCTAGCCAAATTAAGCTATATCATTGAGCAAAAATATTAAAATGACTTGGTTTCAACAAACTGATAAACGAAAATTGTAATTGAATAAATTATTATTTCGGGAATGATTGCTACACAACACCAGATTCTCTAGTTAAGTAGTTTTATATAATATGGTGCATTGTACAATAAGTTATTTGTACTTCACATATACATATGCTTTGTCATGTACTTACATATATGCATTTCAAAAAACAACACTTACAAAGGATTTTATAAGTGGTGCATGAGTAAATATTTATATTTTTATATATGCACACATACCCATGTATATTACAAGAATACTTAAACTATCTACTTAACAATATTTAACAATTGGTAAACCCTAAATAATATAATGTACAATTTCAGATCTATGGAATGATGAAAATAATAACTAAGGTAAAACCAGAAATAATATAAAATAATTAGTAACATATTTTTATAAAATATTGAAGGAAGACAGAACAAATTAAAAAAGAAAAAATCATTTTATAAATTATTATTAAACCAAATGAATATTAAGAATTAGATATTATATTGAGGTAAAAATAAAAAAAAATGATAAAAATTTGTTCAAATTTTCATTACATAATCGTTTTGATTACAAAAATCTCATTAAATGATATAATTTTACAATTATATATTTATAAAGATACATGTTTTTCAATTCTAAACTTGCTAACAAGGCTTTTACAATGAACAGCCGTTACTATATACAAACAAGATATTCAACAAATAAACAAAAATAGGTTGACAAACAATTATTAGGCGCAAACGTTTTAAAGCAGACCTACTTGAAGCGTGAAGAAAAAGCGTTGGCAAGTTCGTTCACTGCAGCTTGAGTAACCATTTTCCCCACTTCCTGCTGAACTCTTTGAGGGATCTGTATTTGCTGCCCATTACCGCGCCTATCAAACCACATTATATTAGCCCCTAAGTGTTTTTTGACGTTTACTAAATACATTTGTTTCAGTTTGTGTATATAAGAACTAAAATATGTCAATAACAATCTTTATATAGATTTCTATTTACATACAAAATATTTCCAGAATATTTAGTATTGTTCAACAGTATTACACTTAACTTTTCTTTACTTTTTTTTTAAATATATTAAATTTTTTTTTAGAATAATACACATTTAATAAATGCAAAAATTATATTGCCAATAATATTGCTTCCAATAGTTATAAACATTCACGAAGTAATAACCGTTTGAAATACACATTTGACTGTTTTATAAGAAGCAATTAACAACATGAGAGCTGGAAGAAGTGCTGACAACTCCGAAGGAGCAGCTTAACGTCGTCTGAAAGAAAACAAAACCCCACAATGACACACAGTCAAATGTTAGTCAGGCACATGCTAAACAAAACACAACAAAGGGAACATAGAAACACATTAAATAATTATGATGTTAATAAAAAAGAACAATTGAAAATGTGGTATCTTCGTATTTAAGCCAGAAAAAAGGATTTTCGGAAATATTTTGTAATAAGTAACAGTAGATGCAGATAGTTTAAATCGATATCACGCCAAACAATAATAATTACTAAGAAAAAACGAATAATTGTGCATGTATTATATTACTCGGATGTTATTGCTTAATTAAAAGAGCTAAATGATATGAATGGGTAGTGGGGGAAACCTTTCTCAGCATATTTCCTTAAGTATCAGTTCCAATCCTCAATAAAGTCATCCCACAATATTGCTTTTAATCAATTTGTGGATTAGATAATCTTGATTCAAAAATTTTCTAGAGTCCATTCAATCCATTCCTCTTAAACTTGAATTAATTTTTATCTTCTCCTACTATGACTTGCATTGGTTTACGATAAACAGTTCTAAACGCTTAGACATGCAGCACAACAATCCTCTGGGTTGACGTACGATTTAATTTTTCAATCAAGTGACAAATGAATAAACAAACATGTTAGACTTTGTTTAGATTACTCTTCATTTCAAAATATTACAAAAAAGAACCAGTAAATAGCAGACATAAATGAAATCATTTTTAAATTGAAGTTACAAAAAGACATAAAGACAATTTGTTTAAAATACTTCTAAATAAAGTGGAGAACTCAGTGAAGCAAAGCAAATTTGAAAGATGTCTCAATTCCAGTAAAGAAATCTATGAAAAATAATGTGACACCTATTTGAATAATCATTTAGATATTGTATCCAACTAATTTCCCGCTACAGAACAGAATTGCGCACTTTCAGTTTATAGCCTTGAATAACTGAAGAACTGCTTATTACGTAATAATGGAAAAAAATAAGATATTTCTTGGGAATTTTTCAAATGTAAGAACTATTTAATTTACTAACTAAAATATGCCTACTACCCTAACAATAATGTTCAGCAAGCCAAGTTAAATCCTATCCTGAGCCTTATCTTAATTATAATTGTAGGCAAAATTTAGAACTCCCACCGTATAGCATCTTCCATTTAGCAATAGTATCATAAAATGACGATAATGAATAAACAAAAATGCTAGACTTGGATTTGATTACTCTTTTTTTCAAAATATTACAAAAAAGAACCAGAAAATAGCAGAAAATTAAATGAAATTATGTTAAAATTAAACCTCAACCCATGACCCTATTACAAGCCCTGGAGAAGACAAGCCTTGAAATGTGAATCAAAATGTTGGCTTTCCAATAAACAGTCCAATCTACTTAAGAGGATTTTTTTACCTCTACCAGGACCATTTTCTTCCTCGTATACATACATGGTCAACTAATTTTATTAAAAAAATAAATTAAGTTTAAGTTAAAGTTACAAAAGGATTGCTCATTAATGAAA
The DNA here is from genome assembly GCA_964056705.1 of Troilus luridus. Classification (NCBI taxonomy): domain Eukaryota; kingdom Metazoa; phylum Arthropoda; class Insecta; order Hemiptera; family Pentatomidae; genus Troilus; species Troilus luridus. The sequence continues at coordinate 68,977,319 of OZ057415.1, read as the reverse complement.
TAAAGACAATTTCTTTAAAATACTTCTATAAATAAACCTTTTTTCAAACGCATTGATTAATAAAAAATGAAAAAAATTCAAGTAACAAACCTATTAACAAAATCTGAAAACCAATTCTGAATCGGTAAGTATAATAGCAATGGGCAAACGGAAATTAATCAAGAAGAAAAATTACCAATACAGCAACAGATCGCTGTTTTAATTTTTGAAATATCTTTAAAAGTTCCTTTCATTAGAAATACTTATTGCTGGTAGTGAGAAAACCAACTTATACTATCAAGATTTGTACTGTAAAAAGTACGGTATGGTGCACTTCAACTACTGTATACACCTTGAAAATATCAATTTATATATTGTACAAAAAAAAAGTAATTTTCTACTCATTTTAAGACATTATTTTTTGTCTGTATGTACGTGTTCTTAATAATGTTAAATAATTTAATTGTTTTGCTCTTCCCAGTCCTACAAAATGTTAATAATTAATACAGCAATGTTAAACCACTTCGGTACGGCGCTCATCAGCCACGCAACCATGCCCACGGCTGGCACTGCCACTCCAGTGTGTATTATATGAAATTGAGCCAAAACGATGAATCTGTTTCGTTCATTTAACTAGAGTTCCTCATTTTATATATTTCATGTATATATGCATACTTGTATGTATGTATGGATATAATTACGTAATTTTTATATAACTGATATTTGTTTGTGAACAAAGATATGAATTTTTGAAAATGAGGCAATAATTCTAATGGTGCCATTAGTATTAATCCGAATATCTCTGCACTGGGCCATAATTCAATCCATGATTAGAATTATTCAGTCAACCATTTTCCACTCAAACAAGCTGCAATATTTTAATTGACATAATTTTTTATAGAAAAGTCTCCTCTACAACAATTGTAGAGATGTAAAAAGTCTAGCAAACCGTACAAACTGCAATTGTAGATTTAAAGTTAAAATACTTGGCCGTCGACTTTGTTGACGCTCGTACCGAAGTGGTTAAAGGTGTTTTCATAATAAAATATTTAAACTATAGAAAAATATTTTCTGCAGTTTTCAAAAAGGTTCCTTAAACATACATGGTAATCTATTTCACCATAGATGACGAGGATTACATGTTAAACAGATACCACATTATCAAGAGGTTCTTGTATAATGATTTAACTTCCAATAAACTATACCATACAATAAACCATGGTATGAAGGATTTTAGTACACAAAGGAAAGGAAGCATTTCAAGGTTTAGTTAGTAAAGCTAGGATAAGTAAGAGTTAATAAAAGACCAATACCATAACATACAGTAGACTTTCAATAATAGTTGGCTAAGAGGAATGTACCTCTTCCTCAATAATAATAAGTGTAAATTATCTAAACAAAGAAAATATAAATAAATTAAATAATAGGTTTAATTTATTAAAATATTTTTGTCACTCTGTATCGGATAAAAAAAAAATGATATAAAAAGTAATTTAACTAAAGCACATATGTATCCTCTCCAATAGTCAAATAACAAGATAATGTATTTACAATCAATGCCATATTTAATTTATTTATCTTTTGTTTTTCTAGAACATATAGAAACAATTTAGAGGTTGTTAAACCCAGTTTTTCTTACATATATCGTGTGTTGATTGGTATTAATTCTACTTAACAAGGAACAGATTTTTTGAAACTGTTTAAAAATATTTGTCTTAAAGCAAACACCAATCAATATTTTTAATTTATTGTATAAAATTGACTTATTTTGAATCAAAAAGTGAGATTCATTTTTCAAACTTGAATTAAATTTTTTATTGAAATGGATGAAATAGCTGTGCCTATTTTTTCATTTTTATGTATTTTTGTTAAAAAGATTAATACAAATGATTTATATATAATAAATGAATTTAGATCTATTTAATGTCATAAAAAAGGGTAATTTTTTTTTAGCATTTCAGATTGTGGAAGTAGTAAATATATTTATTAAATCTTTTTATTTTCTATTTTATTTTTTATTTAATAAGTTAAAAAAAAAACCTCAATGGATAGTGGTCAAATTTTCCAATTAAAAATTTTAAAGAAACTAATTGAATGAACATCAAAACTGGTATTACGGAAATTATGCAAAATATAAATAGATTTAATAGTAGCATTGAAAATTAATTAAAATTTTCTATTTAAAAAATATATTTAAGAATGCAGTGAATTACCATGAGTCTACTGTGGAATTAGGATAACAAAAACAATCAATAATACATAATGCTACAAAATTATTGTTAATTAGTTCCAATTACTTAGAAAACAGTTAATTTACATGTCATGCAGACTTTAATAACAATTGCAAATAAACAAAAGAACATCACCAACCGTAGATAAAAAGTTAATATTGTGTAAAATATTATTGATGCGTTTTCAGGGTTTTTTTCTCATGTCACAACAACGAAATAATTCAGATTTTAACCCTCACCATTGACCAACAGAAGTAAAACATAAGTTTTTTTCCTGTATAAGGTAATCCATTTTATAATTGTGTAAATGCAGCCATTACACTGACATCTATAAGAAATACTAAAAAGAATTTTTTTTCTTAAGTTACATTGGTATTTTATGTGAAAAAAAAAATGAGTTAAAAATAATTATAATGTAAAAGATGTCTGATTTTTAATTAATTAATAATTAAAGCAATTTTAATTATTTTAAAACATCTTATGCTAAAGAAAAAAGTATATTAACACTTTAACTAACGTCCACTCACAAACCATGTGTGTGATGTTGCAGACAAACGTTTTTGGGCAGTACCACTATTTTAGATATGTAATTGTTTTATTGCCTGATTTTAATTTATATTTTTAATTAACACTATATACCTTCCTGGTCAAACAGAAGGGATACAGGAAAAAATAATAATAAAACTAATCAAAATTTAGAAAACAAAAAATGACAAATAAACTTTCTTATTATTTTTCTATTCATTAAATCGTTTCGTGTAAATGAACATCTAAATATCGATTGTATTAGAAATTCAAAATGGATTTACGAAGGGTTTATCATATTTGTAATGCGAATAAAATTAGAAAACTTACGTATTTTATGTGTAAGATTTGACAAATATTGTTACAAATTGGTAAATGTGTTTTTCTTGTTATAAACATGTTGTTTAAAGTTTTTATTTGCACACCTTGAATTATTTCATGAATTTACAAAAGTTTTTAAAATTATTTCTTCTAAAATATGGCTGGCCCCTGGCAACATTTGACTCCATAGATGAGTGGACAGTAAAATGTTAACAAAAAATACCTGTGACCTTTTTGATAATTCCAAGAAGGGGCATACACACATTTTGTAACTGTTATGCTATAAAATTGTTAAAATAAATATTTAAAAAATACCACTCACGAAGGAATTAGAGGTGGTGGCAAAGCACCCTGAGCAGGTCTTCCAGAGGGTGCTCCAGGACCAGGACGAGAGGGAATGGCCGGAGCAGGCCTGTTAGACGCTGGAAGTGGAGGTGGTGCTCTCGATCCTCCTCCTCCGCTACCTTGTGACGGTAAACCTCGTCGAGGACCTCCTGGCGAAGGTGGAGAAAGCCTGAAATTATAAATAATTTAGTGAAAAATGTAAATTACTAGTATTATAAATTACAAGTATTACAGATAATTTATAGTAAATTACAAATATAATAAAGAATTTATAATTACTAAGAATGATTATTAAAAAAGAGATTGGGCCATAGGTGTAATAGATTTTAAGAATTGATTAATATACATATCTGATGGAAGAATCACAATAAGAACCAGGAGCAGCAAGGAAACATTTGTGGTTTTAAGAAATTAAAACAAAATTATCAAATGGTTACTGCCATTAAGAAGAAGGATAAAGCCACTGTAATTTGGATAGCAGCAAGAGACACGTGATTATATTATACTTATAATGAAACCATGATTTTTATCTTAATAGATTTCTAAAAAGATTTTAATCAAAAAAGTTTATCATTTGATCATTTTTTCTGAGCATTTCAGCCTCTCCATCTTCAGTACTTTTAACTACTATTTCCATTCCTAACATGTTTTTGTTACTAACTAACCATCCTTCTCTTCTACTCATACGTGAGAAGATACACAGGACTCTTACTTTACATTGTATTATTAATTTTCTCTGCATAAATTTCTCTACATTAATAATTTATTTAGATGGAGTGGCACAGGATGCCAGATGCATCTTAAACGTCCATAACTGGAGGGGAGCTGCATTAGATAGAGCTACCTGGTCATTCTTTTGAAGGAACCATACGGCACAACAGTCCTTTATTTCATAATTCATATTATATAATTATAAATAATTAATAATAATAAATAATAATACATATATTAATCAGTTTTGTCCTTCATAACATAAAATAGTAAGAATTCCATAATTGTCTTATAATAACTAAAAAGTAGAAATAGCAAATTTAAATAAAAATATAAATGCTCTCAGCTAGATTTAGCTGAAATATTGAACCGAAAAGAATCGCTTCGCTGGTATAAAAAATGTTCAAGTAAATATTTATCAAATTGTGCATTTTTATCACCAAGTTTATTTTCTGTTTTTGTTTTTTTTAAATTTCCTTAATAGATTTCTTAATCAAGAGGGTAAGGTAAAAAGCTATATAAATGTAGTGGTCTTTAATGTCAAAAAAAGTTTCATAAGTTCTTGGAGGAAAAATACATCCATACCTCGCTATACAGCCGCTCTTTATAGAGCATTTTGCTATAACGGCCCACTTCAATTAAGCCACGTTTACGATTTACTGCCTAAAATGTTTCGCTATAACGGAATTGTTTACATGCTGAAGTAGGATTAAGATCTAACAATACCCAGGTCTGATCCTTAACTGATATATCTACATGTTGCCAATCTTGCGGAAGCACAATCTCGATGCACACTCTTTTCTATTTCCTCTTGTTTACAAGCTTTATTCAGTGTGTGCTCATAAAGCGGCTGGTTTAGACTTCTCTGTGAGTGTTTTATGTACATATATATTACTGATTGTTACACATTAACTGGAAAAATTGGAAACAATTAGGGACATTTTTGGTACGTAAGTACAAAAAATTTTTAATATGTATTTTTTTTATTAAACTTATTTTATAATTTCATTATTTTTTTTAGACAAAATGCCACCGAAACTTACTATTATCGACTTCGGAGACTGATAAAGAGATGCCTAAAATCAGTTATGCTAGGAACTAAACTATAAGTATAGAATTATAGTATTCTATTATGCTGTCTAGGAGCTGGAGAGAAAATTGTTGAAATTTGCAAGACAATGGGACTTCCAAAATCTACCATTCAAACTAGTCGCGATAAATAAGAAGACATTAAAACATATTTGCAATCTGCTGCACCTTTAAATGTCTCGAGATTAACACGTCAAAGAAACTGGATTATGGAAAAACGATTGATTATATGGATTGAGGACAATAACAAACGGAGAATGCCAATGAGTCAAATGACTATCCAGGAAAAAGTTTTAAGTATTTTAAAAAATTTGAAGAATGGAGATACCGATGAATCTGCTGAAGATATCACATTCCAAGCTAGCCGAGGATGGTTTGAAAAATTCAAACTAATTATAAAAATTTTAATTTGCATAATTTGAAAATGAAAGGTGAAGCAGCTAGCGCCGATGAGGCCTCATCTAAATAATATCCCAACATTTTAAAGGGAATTATTGAAAGAGGTGGTTATAAACCTGAACAAGTGTTTAACGTAGATGAAACAGGGCTTTATTGGAAGCGAGTGCCTGATCGCACGTAGATTTCAAACACCGAAAAATCTGTGCCTGGTTATAAGGTGTCTAAAGAACGATTAACTTTGCTACTTGGTGCAAATGCCGCGGGTGATTTTAAGCTAAAACCACTTTTAATATATTTGTCCGAAAATCCAAGGCCTCTTTAAGGACTAAATAAAAATTAATTACCCGTCCTATGGAGATCCAACAAGAAATCTTGGATGTCTAAAGCTACTTTTGAGGATTGGTTCAAAAATCACTTTTGTACAGAAGTGAAAAAATATTTGCGAGAAAATAACTTAAGCAACAAGGCTTTGCTAATTTTGGATAATGGACCAGGGCATCCAACTAATTTATCCAAACTATCTGAAGATGTCATGATTGAGTACTTTCCAAAAAATATAACAGCTCTGATCCAACCAATGGATCAGGATGCAATAGCCACTTTTAAGACATATTACCTACGCCGAACTTTCCGACAACTTATATAGGGAAACCGAAGGTAAATCTTCAATAAAAACATTTTGGAAAAACTTTAACATCAAGGATGCTGTAGACAGCATCAGTGAATCATGGAAGGAATTAAAATTAACAACAGTGAACCATGTTTGGAAAAAAATATGGCCAGAATGTGTAAAAAGTACTGATGCAGAAGTTAATTTCATTCCTGAAATTTGGCAAAACATTTTGGATCTAGCACTTGATCCTGGCTTTGAAGGTTTGAACGAACGTGATGTGCTTGATCTACATTTTCCATAGGGAAACTCTTTCGTTTGAGGAACTCATTCAGTTGCAAGCAGAACCGGCATTTGATGAATAGACAGAGCCTGTTGTATCCAAACAGCTAACATCAAAAAGTTTGTCGACTTTTTCCTATTTCAAACAAGGAATAAACATCCTCCTTGAAAACGATCCCGACGTCGAACGTAGCGCTAAAGTTTCTCGTGGAATTAACTCAGCCATTAGCTGTTATAAATCACTGAAGAACAAAATAGACAAGAAAGCAAGACAAGCAACGTTGGACAGTTTTTTTAAGCCAGGCCCATCCTTACCAGCGAAAAATGATGACGACAGTGATCTACAGGTTACCACTTCTTCATCGTCTTCAGATTAAAGCCATTTAAAAAAAAATTATGTCTGTTATTATTTTATGTACAAATGTATGTACTTGTTATGTATGTATTTTTTATTTAAATGAAATAAAAAGATAGAATGCATTTTGAATGATAAACCATGTTACATATTTAACAAATTTGGAACAGATCCCATTGAATTTGTATTAGAATAATTGATTCCATATACGGCTTTTGCTTTGGGGCCAAGTTTCGTGAAACGTATCTAGGCCTTAAAGCGAGGTATGGGTGTAGTGATTTTTTTGAAAAATCGAGTATGAAAAATAGAGCAATGATACAAGTCTTAATTACTTATCTATTTAAAAAAAAAAATTGATTGGCAATAAATATTAAGAATCATTCGTATATTGATAAATAATAAATAAAATAAAATCTTTTACCTAGGATTATCCATGCCTCCAGCCAACCAATCATTCTTAACAGGAGGAGGAACGGGAGTCGACACTGTTGCTATGGAAACATCGCCGATTATTCTTAGGGCTTCTTTGCAAGCTTGATACATCCTAAGCATTTCCTCTCTCTTCATAGCTTCTTCTTGACTTTCTTCCATCATCGAGGTCTGTAAAAAATGCAAAATTGATAACTAAGTTTAAGATAGGAGGGCATCAGTCATTTTCGTGTTTTTCTAACAAAGACAAGTTGCATATGAGTACCTTATGACATCAATTGTCAATGGTACTAATAGAACTGTATAATAAAGATAACTCAAACACCCTGAATTTGGAACCACCTGATGACAAAGAGATTGCTGAGGCTATTGGAAACTTAAAAAACAACAAGGCCCCAGGTATCGATGGTCTGCCAGCTGAGCTGTTTAAGCATGGTGGAAATGAACTTAGAAGATTTCTTCACAATCTTATTCTGGACATCTGGGAAGCAGAGGAAACCCCTGAAGATTGGTGTAAAACAGCAATTATCCCCATCCATAAGAAGGGCATCTCACTTTTGTCCTGTGCATACAAGATACTCTTAAGAGTTTTCTTCCAAAGGCTCCTTCCTTTTGCGAAGAGAGAAATTGGCCCATACCAAGCCGGCTTCAGGAAAGGAAAGGCCACCACCGACCAGATCTTTTCTCTGCGGACTATTATTGAAAAAACGAGGGAACACTCAATCTCAACCCGCCACCTTTTCATTGATTTTAAGGGAGCGTGCTTTAGAGACGAGCTATTTAAAACCATAATAGAGTTAGGCGTTCCAGCAAAATTAGTTCGCCTCGTTGAAGCAACAATGGGAAGGGTGCAATGCATGGTAAAGATTCAGGGGGATGTATCTGAGTGCTTCAGGACACATAAGGGACTTAGACAGGGTGATTGCCTGGCATGTCTTCTATTTAACTTTGCATTAGAGATTGCAGGGAGGAGAGGGTGATTGCCTGGCATGTCTTCTATTTAACTTTGCATTAGAGATTGCAGGGAGGAGATTTGTAGTGTATGTGGGAGGCACCATTATCAACAAGACTACACAAATCCTGGGCTTTGCTGACGATGTAGATATCATAGGTAGGTCATTTGTAGCCATGAGGGAGGCTTTTATTGTCCCTAAAGAAGCCGCATTAAAGATTGACCTGGTTGTAAACCAGGATAAAACAAAATACATGATGGTGGGGTGTCGAGGCGCAGCGAGAAGAGGAGCTGAGGTCCAAATTGGAGAATTTATTTTTTAACGGGTAGATGAATTTGTCTACCTAGGGACGCTGGTAAATTCAAACAATATGCAGCTGGAGATAGACAAAAGATTAGTGGCTGCTAACAGGTATTATTTTGGACTGCAGCGGCACATGATGACCAAATTTCGGTCTACAAGGACTAAATTACAGCTCTACAAGACACTAATAAGGCCTGTCATCACCTACGGCTCCGAATGCTGGACACTATCCAAGAATCAAGAGCTGGCTTTACGGAGGTTCGAGCGGCGCATCCTCCGAAGAATATTTGGTCCAGAGTGTATAAATCAAGAGTGGAAACTAAGGACCAATGCGGAAGTACAAATGTATCAAGAAGCCGACCTGGTCAGATTTATAAAAGTGGGGAGATTACATTGGGCCGGACATGTGGCGAGGATGATGGATGACCAAATTCCTAAGAAGCTCCTCAACGAACAGATCCATGGACCAAGACCAGTTGGACGCCTCAAATTATTTAAACATTAAGAAAATAAAATTATTCTCAAAATAATAAAAAGTTGACAGTGGTCTATATGATGGTATGTTTAGTCGGGGTATGGTTTGTAAAACATTTTTTAAAAGCCGATGTTTCGGCCCATACCTGTGAGCCATTACAGAGCTAAAATTAAATCAGTTAAAATAAAATAATTAACAAGAAAAATATTTGATATGAGTTTGTAAATACTATAAAAATTGTATTGAAAAATAAAAATTATGAATAATTTAAATAAAAAGTGTTTGAGTTTGTACATTTGATTTATTTAATTTCTGATTGAAAAAACATTATTATTCAACAGATATTACATCATGTGGTTACTTTGTAAAGAGCAACTTTAAAAAAAATGAAGTATATGGTGTGGGTTAATAAATTAATTTACATTAATGTGGATGGTTGACTTTATATTTCTTGAGAAATGTTGAAAACGGAAGGATGGAGCAGTCGATAAAATTAACACAAAATAAGTTGCATTTTGTATAAACTTTAATGACTGTACCCCCTCCTGTTTTCAATATTTCTCTAAGGAATTTACATTCAATAACAAATTGGTGGCAATAATTCCATAAACTAAGGACACCCAGATTATAAAATTGATTTTACTTAAATGAATGCAACAAACCTGGTCCCCAGAAGCATAAAGATGAGCTAGTAGTTCTCCGTTAATAAATTCTTTCGCCTGATTTATTATTAAGCACATTATTGTCTTTGGAACTAAATCTCGAGTAGTTTTAGTAACAATCTTCATGTAAGAATCGACCAGATTTCTGATGGTTTCCACTTGCCTTTCGAGCATAGGATCCATCGAAGCAGTTCCTTCGCTAGCCCCCTTTCAAAGGAATACAAAATCAGTAAAACATAAAGATGATATGATACTATATTTGTAACATATTAAAATTATTATGTTACTAAAAATAAATAACTGTTCCAATAAACGAATTGTCCGACAAAACAAGGCATCTCCCACAAGATGGGCAATATTAACATGCTACATGCTAACAGCATAAATTTCTTCCTAACGACTTTTCGAACAAGCTTGAAATATTTATCTGACATAAGAGAATACTTGTAATGTTCCATGCAGTACATTGCAGAATTTAAATGTCCATATTGTTCAATGCCATCATAATTACAGTGCTTTTATTTATATATCACATTAAAATAAAGAAAAAGAAAAATTATCTACTGATATTAAAGTGATTACAATAAAATTTTCACAAATTGTCAACCAACCTCATAACCGTCCTGTTAGATTAAAACATAAAAACAAATTTGCATTAAAGACCATTCAAATTTTGATATTCTAAGAGAAATTAAAATTTTTTACATTTAATAAATAAATATCCATCTTACTTAATTAGAAAAGAAAACATATTGAATTTAAACCTAATAATTATAATTAAGAAAAATAACTACTTTTAAACTAAAAAATATTGATATTTTTAATAAATTATAAATATTGATATATTTGAAAAATATATTCAAACTAAAGAACAAATATATACGCAGGAATAGCTTAACCAGTCAAATGTTTTTTATAATTGTATTAGTAAACGATATAAACAAATAAAACCAATACTACGAAAACCTGTTTAAAAGAAACTCCAAAGCAAAAAACCAACTAAATAAAAATTAATGCCTATCATAACTTGTCTATTATCAAGAAAAGCTTGTCTGAGAGCTATTTATAAAAAATGACAAAACCTGTATTATTTGTAAATAAATATGAAAAAATTAGTAAATACTACCTACACTAATTTAAAAATAAAAAACAAAACAAACCAGACAATAAAAAAAATTCGAAAGAATTAAATCAGTAAGCAAAGATATGTATTAAATAACCACCAAATTGAGGAGATACCCTAAAGCAATATCACTCGTGTACTAACAAAAATATGGTGTTAATAATCAAAACCAAATAATAAGAATATAAAAAATGCATTAAATAAATCATATAAGCCTTTATAAAAAGGAATTTATGATTTTAAAAGCGTTTAAGAAAAAATAAGCAAACTTTAAGATAGAGCAAATAAATTAAGAAAAGGCACCAAACTAGACGACTTGATCGGGAAATACTCCTCAGCTCTCACTTACCCTGACCTATAAACAACACGCACCAATAGAATAGTAACTCATTAAATAATATTCATTAAACTTAATTACTGCCATATCTAAATGCCTAGATTATTTCTTTTTACGATATGGCAAAAGTATAAAACTATAGAAAAATTCATTTGGTCAGCAAGAATTAAAAAATGTAACAAGGAGTTAAAAGATCATTAAAACTTATTTGCTGAAAAGAATTAGCCCAGCTTTCTGTGAATGTTCTAAACTTTAACATTTTGATGTTTTCTGCAGATCGGTTCATGAAAGTGGTGAAATAACAATAAAATTACAACCGAATAGGTGATTTTCAACAGGAGTGTTTGACTAATAGAGCTCATAAGGCAACTTTTTTACAACCTGAAATATTTAATAAAAATCTCATTATAAACCTAGAGAAATATAGACACATTCTCTGCTAGCCTTCTTTAATTGTAATTCCTTGTACTTACTTTTATGCTACAGGATAAAATAAATTAAGGCATAGTTATAACTTAGCTATAATTTAAATAGACCTGACGTCTACCCTTGATTGGTTCTTACTTTTCCGTCCTCTTAACCAGTACACATGTCTCTACATAAAGAATGATTTCATTTTCCCCCAAATTTTGTCAAAACAATAGTCTATAGGTAACATTGTTTTTTATTAACCTTGTTTTAATACAACTGATTTAAGATTGTACTAATGAATAATTTATAATAATAATTGTAGTTGTAATAATTTATTTCTAGTAAAAATGGTAGTAGAATGCCAAACATTTTTGTTTAGCAGGAGGAGAAAAAGGCACATCTATGTTCAAACAAATTTTAATGGTTTCAATGCAATAGATTTGTTTTGTTTTTTTGTTATATTAATATAAGGGGTACCCCCCTTCATCCCTCACTCATCCGAACAATTTTAATTATTTATTAACCCTTTAAGTGCGAACCGTCGATAAATCGGCTCTCTATTAATGCGAATAAATTGTGGAGCGTCGGAAAAGCGACTATTGCACAGTTTGATTTTAGGTATCGATATGTGCGGACGTGTCGTAGCAGTAATTAATAAGGTACTTTTTTTCAAAAATCCTTTCGCAATTTATGCAAAATATGAGAAGGGTTAACCAAAAATTATAATTTTGTTTTAACTAGATAGAACTTAATCTCTATTTCTCGCATATTAAAATAATTTAAACAACATTTTTAACCATTTCCAGTTCTCCCTGATGACCATTATTAATTTATTTTTGTGTAATATTTACCGCCTGAAAATAGACAACTCATTTGCTACACACCAAATCTAGATATAGGTATGTGCCAACGAAAACTCGATTTGACTTTAATTAATGAAATAAATATCCTGAAGTACATTAACCATTATTTTGAATTTAAAATTTGTAACTTGTCACTGAATAAATAAAGTTACAAAGTATGGATGCCAAAGAAAATTGAAGCAAACATGAACAAACCTCATCACCATTAGCTGCATCAGTAGCTTTCTCTGGATAGACTCCAGCTCTGAGGAATGAGGCTTTCCATGAATCGACATCGTCCTGAGTCTCGCAGCTTAATTCGAGCTGCTTGAAGTCCTATCAAAATTAATATTTGGCATTAATCAACTATTTTAAAACTGTATAATATAATTAAACGTGACCTTAAAAGGAAGGAGCTATTATTCATGATTACAAAATTGACAAATTCAGAGATGATAATCTCCATTGTAAAACAAATAATGATGGTGACTAAGTGGTTAACTAATATTAGAATCCTATACTCATCGGTTATATCGAGTACCTTCTCTAAACACTAAGTCAAAATAACAAAAATGATGTCTCACTTTATCTCATATTTAAATAAAAATAAAAATACCTTATAAACATTTCTTCCATCAGGATTAAATAAAGCAAACATATGTCGCCTGGACATAAAGCCTTGTTCAATATCTTTCAGCTTCAGACCATCAAGAGGAAGCATATATTTTTTCTCTCTTTCCTACGGAGAAAATATTTAAATAGTACATTAAAATGCACATAAAAGATAATTAAATAAAACAAATAGATGTTGAAATAACCTCCTCATCCTTAAACCAGGAAATACTTTCTGATGCCAGAACAAACCAATAATCACGACTTCCACCCTTCATTATACCGAGATTGTGAATGCACATCCAACCTTTTCTTATAACTTGATTGCCAAGTTTACGACCAGCTTTATTGGAGTTTTCTGATTGGTTCTGAGCACTAAGAAAAACAAAACCTTGGAAATAATTAAAAGTAGAACATTATCTAATATATTAATTTTTAAATAATATGGAGAGCATAACTAAAAAAAAAAAAGGAAATGTAAAGGAAAATGCTTACTTGGCAAAACCTATGAAGTCTTCATGATTTGTGTTCATGTAAGCGAGTTCACAATCAACTAACATTGTCAACTGTTTTTTGCACATTTGTTCCTTTTCTCTTACATACGTTGTAATGATTCTTTCTGTTTCTTCTCGAAGACGGGGATACCTATTCATCTTAAAAAAAGAAGATGATGCAGTTAGATAAAAATTACCAAATTAAGTTGTTAGTAATTTACAACTCGTAATGAGGAAGTTCAGAATAATACAGTAACAGGAATATAATTGGTTGTTTACAGAATGAAATGGTATAAGTTTGAAAACTAGATTTATAGAATCCATTAGTACATAGAGTTTCTATTTAAATATTTATAAAATAAATTCAGTTCTTTAAATTTTATTAAATTATTTATTTCTCAAATTTATTATTCAACTTAATTAGTTTCAAGTCATTTGATGTAGTATCCATCTTAATGTTGGCAGATGAACTTTTGGAGGAGGCCATAATCATAATTTTAAAAGGATATCTACAAAAATATAACAAAAACCCTTAAGTTAATTAATATTTTTCATTTTTTACTCACTTTGTCAGTACAAATACGAACAACGTTACACAGTTCAGCAACGACCAGGTCCACACTCTTAAGACATGGTTCTTTAAGTCTTTCAATCTGCTTTTTGACGATTGCCTCAAATGCCATATCAGGTGTAAATAACCCAACTCTTATACCTGAAAAAATTATTAATGTAGTAAAAAATAAATAAATGTAAATTTATTTTTTTATATGATTAAAATTAATCTGGACTTAAACAAATGCAACAACTTCAAATCTTATTAGTCCCATATATAAAAATAAAAACCTGTACCACTACAATCCAAGAAGTGTGTAGGGTTCAGTACTTGATGGAGACAGTACTGATTCTAAGCCATTAATTATGCAAGGAGCTAATTTGGCTGTGAGATCAGTCTCAACCGCAAGGTTTTCCCCAACTTTATCGAGACTGGGTGAGCCCTAGTCTCCAGAACCTACCGGATCCATTCTCGGGTGTTAGCAGATTAAATAAATTTTCTACCACAGCCTGATTTGAACTCAGGACCTTTGGCAGAGCAACTCAGTGCTCTACCACTGAGCTACTCTGCTCCTCATTTCCATATATATTACATTAAATAAAATATCAGTGTTAACTTACCATGAATATTCCTAATAGCAAAAGCTATTTCCCTTCTTAGTTCTTTTTCATCAAATTCCATTTTGACTAATTCAAAAGGAAATCTCTCGTGAAACAGCCTGTTGATTTTAGCACCACCCGACAGCTCCATAGTGTTAATTTGGGCTGAACCACTCCCTTCGATGGTTCTTTCAAAATCTGACTGTAATTGCTGTATCATTCTGCAAATAATTTTTCATTTTTCAATAAAAGGTAACCAAAGGCATTACAAAGAAACAAATAAGAGTTCTTAGCTTTGAAATCTAGATTAGTTTTTAATAAAACTTACTGCAGCATTGCTTTGGTTTTGATAGAAGGATCATCAGGTCTAAAATATTTGTACTGTTCGACATCTTTTTCTAAAGCAAGCATTTGTTTCTAGAAAAAAAAAAAAAGAATAAATAAAATGAAAAATTCTCCCTCCTAAAAAATTTTAATTTTCCAAATAATATTTTAAATTTTTTTTTACTTACTTGCAGTTTATCACGCAACCCTGGTAGAGTATCCCTGATATGGTTGGTAAGTTGTTGATTCAGAACCCTCTGAAGGTAAGGCGTCCCTAACCTATCAGCCATGTGACGGTAAGCCTGATGACTGGAAAGATGACAGAAAATTTTTAATGTTGACACTATTTCTTGATAAGAAATGTTTTATAATAAAATACTAATCCAAAGATGAATTTCTTAAATGTTTGAATAAGCTAATGGTAATCGTTTTACACCCATCATTCTACAATATACCCCAGAATAATGATGGGAACAAATGATGGATAGATGAAAAACACCAGGGTTCGATAAAAAACACAGAAAGAACCATGAGTGATATACACATTACGAAAACATAAGGTAGTCATCCAGCGAAGGCTGTTACCTCAAAAACAAACAATTTTATGGTAAGCGGAATAACAGAGCCGAAATCATTAAGGTGCTGCCTAATCAAACTTTTAACTGCTGTGGCCCAGATTCGAATTTGAACTGGGTGGGGTGAATTTTATTTTATGGTGAATCTTGACCTTTAAAAGGTACAAGGAGGAGGATTAGTTTTGGCATTTCTAATTAGTTTGGTTTGCTCAATTCTTGTAAGCAAGGTATCGTTTATTTATACTGTAGACAAGTAAACAACTAAGTAGAGATTAAGTTTTATTCCTAGAATTATAATGATGTGATATTTGCTTCTGAAGCATGGAGAAAAGGACCATTTAAAAAAAAAAATCGAAAGATTCGAGAAGCTAAAAGATTAATAATGGAATATTATCTTCATTTTAAGACAGGTAAAGGTATTTGCTCTATAATAAACTAAGTTAATTTGTTATAATACCTCAATAATCTGTTATTAGATGAGACATTACAATGGCACTTTAACTTGAAAATGGATAGCGAAAGTAGATAACAGCAAATACATCCATAAATGTACAGAGAATGTTTTTAGTTACATGAATGAAAAAAAAAACTAGATTATTTGTCTAACAATTCTATTATTTCATGAGCATATTTACCTTAGAAAAAATTTTCTTTCTGCTCCTAGAGCTGCTTTGATATCCTTTCTGCCATCAATGTCTTTTTGGCTCCTATTTACTACACCTATATAACCTCTTCGAAGAGGAAGCAGTTTGTTTTCCAGAATATCCCGAGCATCTGTACCCTCGTCCATTAAATCTAGTTTAGTAATCACACCTATGGTTCGAACACCTATAACCAGAAAAAAAATATAGACACATTTGTAAACACAAATAAATTCAAATACATTTAGTTCAGACAGTTTGACTAATTTATTAACTCAAGAGAGATCTTCGTAACTCAATCTTATAAGTCTTTTGTTTAGTTATTAATTATGTTAAACGGTGTAAGAATGAGTGAGATAATCCATACAAAAAAACATAATAACCCCAAATTACATATGTATCATAAACCAAAATTATATTTAATTATATTATATAATTGATTTAAAATAACCTAACAATAAACATAAATTTTTTTCGTTAAATCTTTAATCTATGCTTATGCTTAAAAATCAAAAATATACCCTTACCGCAGCTTAATAGATTATTTCTTTCAATCACATTATGATTAACAATGAAAATGACATTTCATGTGAACTAGATGGTACAAAATGCTCAAATAGCAAAAGTCTAAAATGATTCAATTATTTTAATTATAATATCCAGTAAAGTTTATATAATTTATTATGATATATTTTGGGAGAAAATAATTATGTGGATGAAATATAAAGATACAAAAGTCTACTTATATTGGAGTGATTTACAGAATATTATTTAATAACAGTAAAATGGCAGGGAAGAATTTGAATTAAGATTTCTGATGACAGATAATATGTTGGTAAAACTTAAAGCATAATGCCTCTATTATTAAACAAGGGAATAAGGTTTCCTTGATACCAATTCAACGATTATTTAGCAAAAAAGGCAAACAAAAAAATGACTAATACACAAGTGATTTAACGATCAACAGTTGTTATTTCAGTTTAAAATGTTTATTATTTTTTCAAAAATTTTGAGCTTTCAGGTTTTTCAAGAATTTATTCAAATGTATAGTAGACTTTTGTTTGTGACAAGTAGACTTCATTTAGCCCCCATCCAAGATATTCCATAAATAGCTAAGTCATTTTTTTCTTCTTGAGTTTTAATAATAACCTACAATAATGAGGTGCAAGGACTTTAAACAAAAGCAGTTAAATCACAAGTGATTTTAAAATAAATTATTCAAAAAAAAGTAATTATAAAACGGATTCTGCTAGTTTTTCTGTTCTACGTCTTAAAAAAGAGTTTTGAATTTACTTACGTAGTAAGGTCCATAAGTTTCCGACTTGTCATGCTTCCCCTCCTTCAAACGTGCCGGGACCTGCACGCCTATGCAGGTCCATGCCTGCTCACTCCATACCCATCGCCCGCACTTCCTCAGTCCTGTCAGTCAGTGTCCAGCCTTGAAGGAAACTCCCCATTTTTACAATGTTCTAACTTGACTACCGTGCGGTTATTACATTCTTTAGTAAAGAGGGTCTTACTCCTGCACAAATTAAAGAGCGCTTGGATTGTGTGTACGGGCAGTCCTCCCCTCGTATTCCACAGTGAAAGAATGGGCAAATTTATTAAAGTTAGGGAGAGCACGTCTAGATGACCTGTGTCCCGGTTGCCCATTGGATGCTATCACTACTGAAACAACCCAACTTGTGGAATCTGCAATTGCTGTCTGATCAGTGACTGAAAACCAAGGAAATAGCACCGAGGTTGGGGATTTCAAAAATAAGTGTTTTGAGGATCATCAAAGAACATTTGCATATGAACAAGTATGTGCAAGATGGGTTCCAAAAATTCTTTCAGCCGCTCAAAAACAGGAATGAGTTCACTGCTGCAATGAATTTTGGCGATTTAAAACCGACGAAGAGCTAAAAGCAGCAGTGGAGGAACATTTTTTTAACAAAGAAGAAAATTATTTTTTCCATAGTATAGAAATGATCCCAAAGCGTTGTATTAAGTGTGTTGAACTTAGAGGAGAATATATTGAAAAACAGTAAGACCAGTTTTTTCATTCACCTTTCCTTCTATCCCAGGCTGGAAACTTTTGGACCTCACTACGTATCATAATTTTATAGTTAATATGTTATTTATTATAGTGCACATAAATAGTAATAAAGTGTTGACATTTAGCTAAGAAAAAAAAGGAACTAGAAGCTCATGCATCCATTCTAATAGCTTTATTGTTTACGTATGTACAAATCATTAATTAACTAATAATCTAACCTTTAAACAGCCTACAATCCTGGATTAGAATTCATATATTTCTTGTATCCAGAAATCAAAAATGAAATTTTTATCCAATGACAATTAAGTATAAATAGAAAATAATAGCTAAAAACTGTTCAGCATAAGTATTGCATCACTTCAGCATTTTTAATTCATCACTTTTTGTCCTATATCTGTTTAATAGAATAACTTTTTAAATAAATTTTTCTTTCAGACTTTCTTGACTTGCCTTCCATTGTAACCCTTTTTATCTTTGTCAACCAAAGAACTATATAAAAAAATATAGAAACAAACATTAAAAAGCCAGGAACATATTCCACACCAATCTATCGATCATTGTTCTCAATAAATTCGAGATTTTATTTATTAACTTTACCTTTAAGGCTTTCAATTTGAAATTAAAAAAAAAAATGAGGTATACTTAATTTATTTATCTTACTAAATTTCACTACAAAAGTTTAATATCAACCATAGTCTTCCAAATTCAATACAGTGGAGCGTCGATTATTCAAACGTTCGAGTAACGGAACCATTTTTTTATAGTTTTTTTTTTCAAATCTAATTTAATCTATTGCTACTAAAAAGAATTAGAGATATAGCTGCCATGAAGAGGAAGTCAACATTGAAGCAGACAAGTATTAAAACGTTCTTTAAGCCACAGAATTAATATTTTGATAAATCTTTGCATAAATTTGAGTTTGTTTTACATACATGTGAATAGATATACATATGTACCTTCATATTTTCATTCTTTGCATTGTGTTGCATTTTTCACTATGTACATATATTTTTACGTAAATAAATAATCATGCTTTTTATAAACATTTATTAATTGTTTTAGATTTTCTTTCAGGCATGTTTATATATATATATATATATGTGTGTGTGTGTGTGTGTGTGTGTGTAAATAAACCTCTATATATTTATAAATATATAAATTAAAACTCTATAACCATATATATTTATAAAACATATATAAAATCAGTTATAGTCCCCATTTTCAAAAAAAGGCGACAATAGGGAATGTAAAAAACCACCGAGGCATTTCCCTCCTTAGCGCACCATGCAAGATTTACGCCAGGATCCTAGAAAGGCGGCTTAGGGCAATCGTGGAACCAGTACTGGGTGAGGAGCAATATGGCTTTAGAAGGAATAGAAGCACACAGGACCTAATCTTCACATTGAGACAGATATCAAATAAGATAATAGAGAAGGATAAAGAAGTCTATACCTGCTTCGTGGACTTGATTAAAGCCTTTTATAGACTCAAAAACCAAGACCTAATATATGCATTAGAGGAAAAAGGAATTAGAATGGATCTAAGAAAGGCAATTTTAAGTCTGTATAGGGAACTGAGGAATGTCGTCAGGACATGCTATCACACGTCAAAGGAATTCCTGACCACTCAAGGTATTAGACAGGGGTGCAGTCTCAGCCCATTGCTTTTCATCATAGTATTGGATTCTACTCTTAGAAGAGCACAACTGAAAATGAGGCCTTATGCCAACTCCAACCAATGGAAATGAGATATCAAAGAAGAATTGAGGGGAAAACGAGAAGAGATAGGGTGAGGAACACGACGATAAGAACCAATCTGGGCATACGACCAGCAGCAGATCGTTGAGTAACATAGGATGAGACGGTTCGGACATGTCTCCTGTATGGCTGTAGATTGTTTGGCTAAAGCCACAAACGAGACTAAAGTGGAAGACCTCAAGGAAGTCCTAGAAGAACCTGGGAGAACGGGGTTAAGGAAGTCTTTGACAGGAGAGGCCTGGACTGGAGAAGGAGAAAATTGTTGGTTAAGGATTGAGACATATGGATCAAGCTCTATACACAGGCTCCTCACACAGCTTAAAGCGTTAGATAGGAAGAGATTAAGTAAGTAATATATATATATATATATATATATTTTATTTTTAGTGAATTTCGATTATCAGAATTTTTGATTATCCGAACCACCCCTGACAACATTAGTTCGGATAATCGACACTCCATTATTTATACTCATGTATTTTTTGGTCAACTTTTTTATGCTATTCATTATCTGGTCATAAAGATCCAGAAACGTTCCCAACAAGTTTACTAATTTCCCCTTGAATTCAATCTGATACCACACCATTAATGCAAAAAACTTAGCTTAAAGGGCCCGGAGCCACCTCAGTGATGTTGTTTATATGCATGATGTTAATGATTTATATGATCAACATAAACAGTGACACAATATTATTTCTGAACAGTTTATTTATTTAAGAGTGATTGTGATCATTTTGAGATAAAAAAATATATATATCATCTAAGCATGCAGATATATATTTAAAAAAAAAAAGACAAGAAAAAAGGCTATGAAATATATGTTAACTACTTACCTCTGAAAAGTTGTATACAACAATATTACAGTCATTATTAAATCATTGCTTGAAGTTATTTGACAATAAGTAAGATCCAAAATAAGAAGATGAAATATCGATTAGAAAACATGACAAAAATGATTGGTTTAAAGCTTGTTTGAATAAATTAAAAGAACAAAGAAGGAAAATTAGAAGGATTATAATTATGAGTAACGATTTGAGTACTGAACTCAAAAGACCCTTCATGGGTACTACAACCAAGGGTAATAGTTACCCATGGGTACTACAAAAATTTAATTTCGGTCAAACGAGTTGAAATTTGATGTCCTCCACAGGCAGAACAATTTTTTATAATTGGGGCAAATTTCTGTATATTTATCAGAAATTTTACAGCTTTTAAAGATTCACACAGCTCTGCAACCCCTTTAAATAAAGTTAGAGTTTTAAAATGTAGTATTATAAATTGAGCTTGTGCTAAGGAAGTGCCTTTAGAGGATCTTAAATTTTTTTTTTTGTTCTTAAGACTTTATGCACCCTTAGAATCTCTGTAAATTCAATTGAGGGATGGAATGTATTTTGTTAGAGAAATAATTAAATTTAATGGATGTTTGATAAGTACAACATTCATATCAATTTTTTTTCATGAAATTTTGATCAGTATATACAGTTAATTATCCTTTAAAAGGAATGACTTTGAAATAAATAAAAAAAATAGAAACAATTAAATTGTTATAACTGCATAAACACGAACATTTATTTATAACTCTTAATATAAGCAAATATTTTTTTAAATTGGCAATTATTAGTTATCTCAATAGGTTCTCATTAAAGTTTTATCTCTAACTGAATAAACCAACTCAAGTATAATCAATCAAAATGACGACACCACGTTCCAAGTAAAACACATTTTTCAATAAACAAACATTAGTGGATTGAAAAAATAAATAAGAATATATTTGGTATTACTAAAATATTCTAATATAAATAATTTTTCAATGAACAGATGGAATATAAAATCACAAGTTAAAAAAAAAAAATGTATATATATATATATATATATATATATATATATATATATATATATACACATTTTTATAGCATCAATAAATCAAAGGGCATTGTTATGAAAATAAGCAAAAAGATATGTTTGTAAGGAGAATACAGGGAGATGGAAGATCTTTTTTGAATATTGGAGTTTACTCCTTAAGAAACAATTTTCATAACATTTTATGAGGAATAGGTCCGTCACAAGCTCTCTCTCTCTTTATGTATGTGTATATATATATATATATATATACATTTTTTTTTTTTTTACATTTAAACAGCTAATAGGCAACCAATCTTTTAAGAAAAATATATAGCTAAACCCTTTTGAGTGATACCCAATGGAAACATTTTCAGGATTATTTTTAAGATGCTACAAATGAAGACGTTAAATTTAAGATAGGAGATAAATTAATTTAATAAAATCGAGTAATATTGTTGTATTTTCAGTCCAACAATTAATCTAGGCTTTCATTAGGAAGAATAAAACTAATTATGTAAAATCATACAACAAACCTTGAGGATCTACTTCCTTAGCCATTTTCAGAGCATCGCTATTGGCCAAGTCTGTATTGGCGGGGGTAATGGCAAGAATCAGGGCAGATTCTCGTTTTATGTACTGCATGATCATACTATGTATCTGATGCTCGATATCGGGCGGCTGGTCCCCTACCGGGACTTTTGTCATTCCGGGCAAGTCTATGAGTGTCAGGTTCAATACTGGAACAGCATCCACTCTAGCAATCTACCATGCAACGAATAATACTAAGCAAATACTGGCATAATTGCTTCCTCATAAATATACTATGTTTATAAATAATGTATTTATTTCACAAAATAAATAAATAATAATAATGATGGAAAAACACGTAACGTTAGCAATCCAATAATAATAATAATGCATCTAAGTTAGTTTGCAGAGAGAGTTTATTCGAATTAACATTTTCAATAGCATCAAACTTTCCAGAAACCCGTTAAAAAGACACACATCACAATTTCGAAAACATTAATGATAATATGAAAATAAACATTGTTAAAAATTATAAAAATTGAATATAAAAACAAAATAAGGTAATAATTATGCAGGCTGTCGCTTCAAAGTCACAACAACTTTCTATTTGTTTTCTTTTAATATTTTAAAAAAATACAAGTTATCATGAACATTATTATTGAAAAGAGAATGTGTGTGAAAATGTGTATACTTAGGTAATAATTTCATCTAGAACATTTCAACAAACATATACCATCTATGTTTTATATAGATATAGATATGTTCATAATCATATATTCGAAATGTTAGTTGAAACTTTTATTTCTTGATGAAATAATTCCAAAAATCTACTCATTACCTATAATTACATTCTCTTAAATTACTCAAGCTCCCGATAACTTGTATTTTTGGAAAATACAAAAAATGAAACGAATAAACAGTTAAAACTTGTTGGAACTCAACTCGAAGCTCCAACCTGCGGAACAGATATCCTAAATAATAATAATTTATTTTATTTTATTTGTTACTAATTTTTAAATATTTTTATTTGAAAAGAAAGGATATGTCCAGGACCGGGACCCGGGGAAGATCCGGGTTCGAGTCCCGGTCCTGGACATATCTTTTCTTTTCAAATAAAAATATCTAAATAATAATAAGTTGATCTACCTTTTGAAGATTTAAAAAAATATAGATATATATATAAATAATACTAGATTAGTCATAGTAAAATATAATAATAAATCAGAAATATACACTAGTTATTTTTGATAACAGGTAATAGGTCAGTTTGATAATATTGAAAACATTTCTAATTCTAAATAAAATCTACAAGCATCCATTGAACCAACTTAATGGGTGAAACTGAACATAAAAAATATATCACTATGAAGAAGCAAAGTCCAGACTAATTCTAGTTTATAATTAAAAAAAATATATTACAAAAAAAATTAAAGAAGCATTGACTAGATCCAGTGCTGAGGTAAGTGTTCACGATTATTATTTTTACCATCAGGGTCAGTCTGCTTTGCAAGTTGGAGAGCATCTGAGGTTGCCAGATCTGTATTAGCTGGTGTCACAGCTAATATCAGACAGGTCTCTTTAGTGATGAACTGGAAAATCATATCCTTAATCTGACTTTCAATATCTGCAGGCTGGTCCCCAACAGGGACCTTCGTTAGGCCAGGTAAATCAATAAGAGTGATGTTTAAGACTGTGAAAAACCGTATAATAATAAAATTAAAAGAAGCCAATAAAAAACCAATCCACTTTGAATTCACAAACAATCTAAAACCTCACAAAATATATATTTCAGAAAAAAAAAATTAATAAAAGTAATACTGAAGATAAAAAAAGGTATCCATGGACAAAATAAATAAAAAATGTTTACAAAAGTTCATAAAGAAATACTAAAGAGATGTGATGACTAAGAAGGAGATGACGAGGTTAAGTGCCATCACCTTCTTGATAGTCAACCTTTAATAAAGAGAAATTATACTTCATTCTTTAATTTAAACCACAGAGAGTAGGAATTATGAGGAATGGAGACAAAGAGGAATAAAACTATCAGAAAATGCAAAAATAATTCAATTAAAACAAACTTCCATTCAATATTTAATATATTAATGAATAAAAGTTAACTTTTAAAATAATATGAATGAAGGCTTTGAACAGTGATGGACCTGTTGGTGATCTGATTAAAATAGAATCAAATATTACAGGGGCAGTCCAAGCGCAACAAAAGGTTGTTTTATTTATTTTACTGATATTTTTCCCAACAAATCTAGGCACAATTTAGTAAAATTTACTTATAACAAGGTCATAATTCTATCAACTTCTAAGAATTAATAATGTAGTCCAGAAATTTTTCACTTTCTAAGCTTTGCAATCATGTTCATGCTGGTTTGATGGTTTGTTTAGTCAAACACGTTACATGGACATTATTAAAGTAAGTTTTCCTATAAAACACTAAACTGAAAATTGGAAAACATGATTCACTTCAATTCTGATAACTCTTATCAGTAGTCATTTTTTTTAAACAGATATTTAATCCATTGTTACCCAAAACATTTTGGTAATACGATTGATTTATATAAAAGTGAAATATAAATCCTTAAATTATAAAATTTTTAAGAACTTCTTGGAAAAAATTATGAGGTTCAAAATGATTTTTTAAAACTCAGTGAATGAAGAATGAAAAAAAAAAACAACAACATTTAAATCATGAAATAATGACATAAATGAACTTCACTTCACAAATATTATAAAATCCAATGAATAAGAATGATGGAATGCGACTTGTTTAATGAGGTAAATGGCTCAGAGGTCAGATGAGTCACAACAGAGAATAGAGTAAGTACGTGAGGTGTAACAACCATGTGAGCAATTAAAATACTGACAATCAAAATGAAGAATAAAATAACAACTAAATAGTCTTAATGTCCTATGATATCAGCCAACAAATCAATTGAATCCCAAAACAAAAGACAAAAAAAAATAACAGGTTGATTTACTTGAGCTCAACAGTTATTGAAAACTTAACTGTCTCAAAATACAGACAAATCAGAAACAGTAATTAGTCAATAACATAAAATCCTTAAAAACAAAACACAATGTAATATTCCTGGATGCTTCCTATCTTAAAAAATATATATATTTACATATTAGCAGTACAGTTATGAATATTTATATTTGATGTAACACAAATAAATAAAGGAATTTGAACAATACCATTGGGAGAATAAACCCTCAGGTTAATAGGGATATTCGAAATTCCCTTATTGGAACCAGTAACTCGATCTGTCTCAGCCTCAATTTCTCTACGTATTTCATCGAAGTCTGTAAACTTTTTTCCTTTACAATGAAGAAACTCGCCATGTTCTGTTAAAAGAAGTTTCATTAAAATTTGTGTCATTTTGTTGTAATATTTACCTCAGGAAGGGTCATAAAAGTGCTTATTACCAGTAACGCTATTGATAAGCTGAAGGATCAGAGGTCTACGTGTAACTATTCCAGAACCTCTTGGCAAAAAATCCCTATCAAAAAAAAATTAAAATTGATTAATTACATCTCTATTTTGCGGAATAGTTATAACTGAAGAACCATCAGTGTGATAAAATAATAATAATTTATATAACCCAAAAATATTCACTAAATGACAGGCCCAAGAGGTTATGTTTTTATCAATCTCAAACATTTTAACATTAATAAAATTAGTATTGTAATATCGACTTCAAAACAACTAATTTAAAGAGATTAGAAATTTACTTATAGGTGTTCTTAGAATGTGAATATTCTTTAAATAAAAGATTTAATAATAACTTTTAAAAACAAGATAAAAAATAAAACATCAAAAATGAAGAGTGAATTATTTTCAATTGAATATCTATAAATTAATTGAAGAAATAATGAATGATCAGTGTCAAATCAGATATTAAGATATCAATTAATTAATTAAATTTAACTATTGAAAAATTAAAACCCAAAATACTTGATACTGAGATTAGATAAGAATGAGACAGAAAAGATTTTTTGACAACCTATGAGAATATTTAAGGCAAAATTCAAGGAATAAAATCACCAATAAAAATAACTGATACTTGTTTTGAGTAGCACCTAATGTGAATTATTGACCTGAATCTTTTAGGTCAACTATTATAGACAATGTAATAATAATTTAGGCTACAGGGCAGATTCGGTGTAATAAAACCCAGGAGTGATAATATTGTATCAAAGAGGCAAAAATTGATAACCGACTTACCTTCCAACGAAGTTTTCCAATACAGAACTTTTGCCAGCACTTTGTCCCCCTACGACGGCGATCTGGGGTAAATCGAGTTGCATATGAACCCCAAGCTGCGTGAATGCATCTTGGAGTTTATTAACAACGGGGATAAGCTGTTCCAACCCCGGATTCCCAGCCATTTCTACTATCTTACGTCCACCCTAAGCGACCACTTCTTCGTGACACAAGCTGGAGGGTGGCAAAACAAAATGGCGAGGGAAACGTTGCTGCGCCATCTAGCTGATCGAAGTGTAGTGCCACACGATCAATGCTCCCGAAACAATAACACCAGCGAACTCTGTATTCCTTAAATGGCAACACCTTTTTAAGGGGAATAAAATGATCTAGAAAAAAAAAAATACTCCCATTTACGTCAATTTTATGTCACTTTATTGTTTACGATTTAAAAGATACCTTTCCTCATTGTATCTCTTTTGCCAGAATACCGCTCCTTCAAAATAACTATGTCATAACAACAAAAAAAAACAATTTTAGAATAGAGGTATTTGAAAGTTCCCTGTGAGCTAAAAAATTAAAAATTTGGCTATTGATATCATAAAATTTATAAAATTAAAAATCAACACTAAATGTAGAGAAATAATGAACAAGACTGTAATAGAAGTGAAAAAAGTAATGTTTAGACCTTGACAAGTAAATTTATTTGATAAAAATAATTACAAATCATATATACATGTTATTGAAATAAAAAATGTATCGAGGTAGAATCAACAATATGTTTTTTATCAGTAAGGAAAGCGTGGATTTATGGAATAAATATTTTATAACAGTTGATGAATTCATACAATTTACAATTAACAGAATATTCACACTTCAAATCTTTTAAATAAAAATATTAACACACCATAAAATTTACACAACCAAAATTCAACCCTAAATACAGTAAATTTGCAACAAGACTATGAAAGAAGAAAAATAAGTAATATTAAGGCATATGCAAGTATATTTGTTTGATAAAAACAATCAAAAATTATTATCAAATATACATTTTATTGAAATCATGAATTTGTCCACTTTATGGATCAAAAATTCATTTTTTATGAGTAAGATAAAGATTTTACACCAGTTGATGAATTAATACACTTTACAGGGAATATTTATAGATCAAATAATTTAAATGATAACATTAAACTATCATAAAATCTACATTAAAATGAGCCTTACATACAGTTGATATCATGCAACCAGCTTGCTTTTAACCATAAATAATAGAACTAACATTTAGTCTTTGACAATTACATAATATTTATTTGATGACAATAATTACAAAATTGTTATCGTATACAAATGTTATTGAAATAAAAAATACATAGTAGTAAGATCAATAACTTATTTGTTATCAGTAACAATTTTACAGCATTTAATTTGATGATTTAATTTTATAATACAATATTAACAAATCTTAAAATTTATAAATCAACACTAAATGTAGTGATATAATGAACAAGACTGTAACTGAAGGAAATAAAGTACTATTTAGATCTTGACAAGTATAATTATTTGATAAAAATAATTACAAATTACTATCACATACACATTGCTCCTTCAAAGGAACTATGTCATAACTCAAAAAAACTAATTTTTCAATAGAGCTATTTGTTATATGTGAGTTTAAAATAAAATAAAATTTGTGTAGGTAAATAAAAGCATTCCTATTGAATTCTTTTATTAACCATTAGATATTTTTAAAAGCTTGAAACCTTTTTTTATTTTGGCTTATATCATTATTCATGTTCAAACATGATACAACTCAAAATATGAATTTCTTAAAAATATCCTGGTAGAATCAATAGTGTCAGTAAGGAATACAAAATTTATAGCAATTGATGAATTAATACAATTTAAAGAGAATACTTACAATTAATACAAAAGTATTTTAAATTTAATAATATTAAGAAATCATAAAATTTACATAATCAAAACTAAATTAAGAATATATCATGCAACAAGACTATTACAGGAGGAAAAGAAGTAATATTTAGACCTCGAAGACTATATTTATTTTATAATAATTATTACAAATCATTGCCATATATAAATGTTATTAAAATAAAAAATATATCCTAGTAGGATAAATTATTTATTTTGTATGAGTAAGGAATAAAGAATTTATAGTAGGTGAATTAATATAAATCAAAATTAATACAATATTTATAGGTCAAATCTTTTAAATAATAATATTAAGAAATCATAAAATATCTCAATAAAAAATCAACCCTAAATTCTGTGATAATATGCAAGACCGTAACAGTATCAAAAAGAAGTAAAATTTAGGCCTTGACAAGTATATTTGAATGACAACAATGAATAAAAAATATTTTATTATACACATCTTATTGAAATATAAAATATATACTAGTAGGATCAATAAATTATTTTTTATCAGTAAGCATTTTATGGCAGTCGATGAATTGATACTGTAATATTTACGAATATTTTAAAATTATATTAACAACTCATAAAATTTACACAAACAAAAATAAACCCCAAAATACAGTGAATATCATGCATCAAGACTTGGTACCAGAGCAAACAAAACTAGCATTTAGTCCTTGAGAAGTACAATTATTTGATAACAGTAATTACAAATCATTATCATATATACATGTAACTAAAATAGAAATTAATTCCTCTTAGGATCATAAATTTGTTTTTTATCAGTAAGGAATAAAGAAATTTAAAGTAGTTAAGGATTGATACAATTTATTGGGAATATTTACAGATCAAACTTAACTAATAATATTAACAAATAATAAAATTTATAGGATCAAAGATCTTTAAGTGGTAGCGGATATCATGAACAAGATTGTAGTAGAAGAAAATGAAGTTATATTTAGAGATTGACGAGTATATTTATTTAATAAGAATAATTACTAATTATTGTCACCAACACATGTTGAAATAAAAAATATCTTCTAGTAGGATCAATAATTTTTTAAATAGTAAGAAATAAAGGTTTTATTGCAGTGTATTAATTAATACAATTTACAATTTAAGGGGGTATATACAGATCAAATATTTTAAATAATAATAGTAACAACTCATAAGATTTACACAACAAAAAATAAACACTAAATTAAGTGGATGTCATGCAACAAGACTGTTACAGAAGAATTAATATTAAGGCCTTGACAAGTATATACTTATTTGATAATAATAATAATTACAAATTGTTATCATAAACACATTATTGAAATAAAAAAATATATCCTAGGAGATTCAATAATTTGTTTTTTTCTAAGTAAGGAATAAAGATTTTATAGCACTTGATGAATTAACACACTTCACAAGGAACATTTACAGATAAAATCTTTTAAATAATAACATTAAATAACTATAAAATTTATACTAACATGAAAATATTGTTATAAAATTTATAACAAAATGAACCCTACATATGGTGGATATCATGCAACAAGACTTTTTACCACAAATAATAGAACAAACATATTTTTTCTTTGACAAGTATATTATATTTAATAAATACTAATTATTACCATAACACATATAATTTGAAATAAATTATAGTGGTATGGTCAGTGCTTGGATAGGCAACTTCTTTCAATCAAGAGACACATTGGTCAATCTTCAAGAAAACAAGTGGAAAAGAAACAATTTCATTTAATTTTTTTCTTAGTAGTTTTCACCAAAATCAAGACTTTGTTTTTGTCAATAATGATATAATTGAATAGAGAAGCTATATTTATGGTACAATATCTAAGTAGTGATCACTGATCACCTTTAACAACCCTCAGACCATTACCATTAGAGTGGTTAACATTTGTGTTGAATCTTGGCCTCCTTCAACTGTTTCGGTCACTTGCAGTTATATTTAGTTCCTCATTTCAGAAAATGTCCAGCATCATCAGCCCATCGTAGTGTAGGTTGATAGTCTTTTCAGTCCTACCATCTTTGCCACTTATATTGGCCTTCTTAAACTCCTTATTTTCCATTTTCCTCAAACCAGAAAACCATCGTAGATCAGTCTTATAAATACTAAGTCCATTTTGGAACTGCCTTGCTGTAGCATCTATTTTCTGTCATGATCCTATCGAATTACTTGCTCAAGGATGAGTCGACAATGAACAGATAACAGGATCACCTCATCAGGTCTAGGCACTCCTGTTACTAAATATTTAATTTTGGCAGTATTGAATTTCAAGCAAAGTCTTTGTTGGCCCCACCCAGTCAATTAATAAAAGTTTCTACCACAGTTTGGTAAGAGCACTCCACTAATTTTCATCAACAGCTTACAAGACCTGTACAAATCTTATGATACCACTATTAGTCTGTGTTCCAGCAACTCTCCCTCCCTTGTCAAGCACTACATCATATAGAAAGGATTGGTCCTTCTTTTCCTGAGAGGAACCCCTTCGACCATTTTAAGATATGGACCATGAAGTTAACATAGTATCAAGCGCTCCTGGGCACGACCTCATCACAATTCATATCTTAAAACACCTTCCTAGAAAGGCCATTCTATTCCTTACATATATATATAATGCTGTACTCCGCTCCATATATTTCCCTGACCCCTGGAAATTATCCATTGTAAAAATGATACCTAAACCTAAAAACAAAACAGAATTCCCATCCTCTTATACCTTGCATGGTTAAAATCCTAGAAAAACTCATCCTCAAACGATTGTACCCCATCCTTCATGCAAATCACCAGTTAGGATTCCGAGCATCCCACTCCACTATTCAGCAATGTCATCATGTGGTGGATCTAGTCTCCTCTGCATTAGAACGTGGATCATATTGTTCGGGCGTCTTTCTTGACGTGGAACAGGCTTGTGACCGAGTCTGGCATCCGGAATCGCTCTACAAACTCCGTAAATTCCTACCGCCTACCTACTTTCTCATCCTTCAATCCTATCTCACAAACAGAACTTTCCAAGTAAACCATAATAATGTCTATTCACCCCTCTTTTCCCAATCAGCTGGTGTTCCTCAAGGTAGTATCCTTGGCCCAATCCTTTATACAGCTGACATCCCAACTCATCTTAATACTATCCTTACCACGTATGCTGATGATACATATGTATTATCAGTCAACACCAATCCAGTTATTGTATCCCAAAGCCTCCAATCCTATATCACTGATCTTGAAGAATGGTATCAAAACTGGAGAATTAAAATAAATTCTCAAAAATCACATCAAATCACTTTTATCTTACGTCGTAAACCAATGACTTCTTGCCCTTCAGTATCCTTTAATAATATCCAACTTATGCCTGTAGAACAGATCCGATACTTAGGGTAACATCTTGACAAATGATTAACCTGGAATCCTCATACGAGACTGAAAAGACAAGGAACCGCTCGACGTTTCAGGCTACTTCAACACTTACTAGACAAACGCTCTAAGGTCCCAATTAATTACAAAAGACTCATCTACATGACCATCATACAACCTATTTGGACTTACGAAGTAGAGCTTTGAGGCTCCACTAAGCCATCGAATTCCTCTCGTATCCAATCCCTACAATCCAAAATCCTTCGTAAAATCCTCAATGCTCCTTATTTTGTTAAGAATTAAGTCATCCATAATGACCTTAATGTCCCATTTGTTGATGATTTGGCCCGAACCTGCTATCTATCCTTTCATAACAAACTTCATTTCCACTCAAACCATCTAGTTTCAAACCTAGCTTCCTCTTCAATTCCCGATAATCCTCAGAGTCGTCTGAAAAGAAGATGGGCCCCTTGACCTTCTTAGTTGAACTTGTGATTTAAGTACTACCAGTGGGTAGTTTCTCTACTTGTCATTATGTATCGCTTAGCCTATTTACTTGATGTATTATAGTAATACAGTTGTAAATATCAATAAATTAAAAAAATTCATCACTGCATACAGACATCTCTTATGTGTTGTGTCGTTTTGCATCTAGCTGCCTTGAAGTCTTAATAGAGTAAATTATGACTATTTCATTATTATTTAGATATTTTTAATACTATAACACCTGAAGAAGATTGGGAAATTATAAAAGCCCTGTATACACTTGAGCATTCCTATGCCCTGTTTTGATCAGATCAGAGTACAAGGTGTGCCGAAGGGATCCGTACCGCTCAGCCCAAGCAAAGTTGTCAGTACTTCAAAGTGAGCACACATTTGTTTCGTGCTCGGTGGGTACTGGGAAAAACTCGAGACGCCCTGAATGAGCATCACAGGTAACCGCTCTTCTGTGGATATGGCTTTTCTGAAAGCAGTGTCCATTCTCCCCACTTTAGCTCTGTTACTATGGACGAGAAAGTAAAAATCCACTCATGAAGTTTTCTTCTGTTTCGTGCCCAATAGTTATTACCACTTGGGCATTCATTTCCTTTGCCATAATCACTTTTACTGTTTTTTCCTGTATGTAAATATAGGAGAAACTGGCAACTAGAAGTTTTCAGTTCACCATGGTTGACAGGGGGGGTTCGGGCCTCTACCTTCCTGGCTCAGTGCTCATACGGAGCGTGGACATGCAGGGGAATGCTTTCTCCTCCCGGAGGACTGTATGCTCATTTGGGGATAATGCTCAAGTGTATAAGCGGCTTAACTTTTAAACTTATAAAAAAGCAAATAATGATTATTAAAACATTCAGAATTATACAGAAATAAATTTTAATTAAATGGCTTTACTCAAGTTTTGACATTATAATTAGGTCAACTGAACTAATTATTAAATGAAAAAAGTTCCACAACTAAGATCAGTATTGTATTGATGGGAAAGAAATAACAAGGAGTTTATAGGTATTGAATAAAACAAAAACGGTTGGATTGGAGAATTGTTATATTATCAAAAGTAAAAGCAACAAATAAAATTTAGGCATCAACATCACCGGCCTTCATTTTTTTTAAGAATGCTGCTTTCTTTTGGGCAATACAATTCTTTCTTTCTGCAAGGGTAAGTTTAGCACGGTTCCACCTCTTCTTAACTGGTTCCTTACTCCTTACTTGTGGTCTTGGGGCAGGATTTTCCCTGATAGCTGCATGAGCTTTCTTATAAATGTCTTCAATCTAAACAAACGATAATAGTTATTATATTGTAAAACAATATAGCTATGGAAATAAAGAAAAAATTAAACAAAAACCTTGTAATAAATTATTTTAATAATCTACAAATCAAAGAGGCTAAGGTAAGACAACACAAACCTCACTATTCTAAAAGAGAATTTTATTATTAAAATGTTTAAACTTTAAAATCCCCCCCCCACAAAATTATTAAACCACGCTGGTATGATTAGCTTCTTAACCCTTAATGTCAAAATTACAATATATCATGGCGTTTCAAGTGAAATTCATTAAATCAACATGATTTTGAAAAACCACTGATGAAAATGCTTGAGTACTTAGTGTGAAAATGAAAAACTGAAAAAAAAATTTAATAAATAAACATATAATATAGTGGGTTCTATCAGTAGAAACATCTCACACTGAGTATTCTAGCCTTTTTATCAGTGTTTACTAAATCATGTTTTTGACTTGAGTGTTTTTCGCTCAAAACCCTAAGATACATATTTTTGTTTTTAGCCGCCAATACTAACAGATTGTAATTACAGAAAAATAATATACCTACAGAAACATTCATATGTTTATCTGTCATGGTTTACCTATCTATACATATTATAAAACTGAGTCATCGGTCACGTTGGTTTGCGGTAAACTCAATAACTACTGCACACATTTTCATACGGTTTTCACCAATAGATAGAGTGATTCAAGGTTTAGGTATATGATTAGTTGAGGTTTTGTGTAAATGGGTTGGAATATCGATGGGTTTCACCGAAGACCTTATTCTGATAACATGTAACAATAAACCATCCTGTTTAACTTAACAGAAACAGGCAGGTTATAACACACCTATGGGTAAAAACATGAGTGCTCAAAACTAATATGTACACAGTATAATTGAATAGAAAAATTTAAAGCATATAAACATTAGAAAAGACTTTATCTAAGATACTTATTAATATCAAAAATGTTACTTACAGCATCAGGAACAATGCCGTTTTTGATGTAAATGCTAAACTGCTTCTTGTAAGCATCTTCATCAGATTCAGCCAATTGCCTCATATAATCAGCAACGTGAATTCCAAAAATGTGTTTCCTGTGCACTTCAGCGTTGAACTCCTTGCTTTCAGAATCATAACCAGGGAATCTCTTCATGCTGCAAAAAATATAAATTAATTGTGAAATATGTCAGAGAACATTTCTGGTGTTTAGATTTATTTGTCATTTTATAGTTTATTGCTTTATTTTTACGTAATTGTAATAGAACAATTGAAGTGTTGGCATGGAAAAAGTTGTTATGAGAAGGTAATTCTACAGAAAAAGCAATAAACTGTTTTGACAACTAAAAGTGAAAGTTTCAAGTGGAAAATAGTAATCACTACCGTCCGTAAAAACTAAACCACCCAGTTCTTACTTGTTCCTCTTTCTATCCTATTGACATGATTAATTACTGCCTTTTATATATATATATATTTTTTTTTTTTTATATACAACCTTTTTCATCCCAATGCCTCAATTAATTGAAGGAACAAAAATTGTGAAGGTAGATTTGATCTTGACACTAGATAAGAAGTTTAAAAAACTTAGTAAAATTTTAACTTATGTATATTAACATTTTAAATTTTGTTTAAAATAAGTCCAAATTGTTAATATGGTAATTGATCCCACAGGTTGTTGCTTCGAGTTGGGTCACAAGTTTTCACTTTTCATTCATTTCCCTTTAAATGTTTTCCTAAGTTATCACGAGCTTTAGTATGGAAAAGAGAATGAAATTACGGGAAATGTGTATACTTTGGTAATCATTTCATCTAGAAATGAACGTTTCAACTAACATAATTTTTAAAACTTCAAAATTTTTATTGAAGCATACACATTTTCCACAATGACATTCTTTTTTATATACTGAAGCTCATGATAACTTGTATTTATGGAAAATAATAAAAATGAAACGATCAACAGCATAACTTATTCTAAATTATTAAATGCAAACCTGTGGGGAATGTTGAGACCTCCATCAACAGCACCTTTTAATGCTCCAAAAACACGGGCTCCAGCACTGGTCTTCATCAAACCAACATCCAAGTAGCAGCGGAAAGCACCTGGGCCTTCGTCCAAGTTTTCTACATTGTACTCGTCACCTGTTACTTCGGTAGTTCCTTCATACAAACCATCCAACTTCAATTTTTGAAGGAGCTAGCAAAAGAAAAAACAAACAATTAAAACACTAGTTTTCAAATTTCATAAAGTTAAAATTGATCCTATTAACAAAATAAATCAATTTAAATCTAGTATAATAAAATGAAACTGGAATGCTATCAGTAAAAGGAATAATTTTAACAATGAAACCAGCCATAATACAAATCCAATTAACTGTAGCAGTCAATCCCC
Source organism: Troilus luridus (assembly GCA_964056705.1). NCBI lineage: Eukaryota > Metazoa > Arthropoda > Insecta > Hemiptera > Pentatomidae > Troilus > Troilus luridus. The sequence continues at coordinate 68,941,307 of OZ057415.1, read as the reverse complement.
AAGACAAAACATCAGCATTGCTAAGTAAATTCTAGCTGCCTATTTCTAACACCTCCTGAGAAAATAACCCGGATGTATATGAGGAAAATAATAGACGGATAAATGTGAATTCAATTATGAAACATAAATAAATAAACTTAAAAAAATTAACACACAGATAGCATAATTAACATAACTGAAAAGATACTGGAAAGAAATTATCATGTGGTGAAGAACAGCTAACAATTATGTTATAAGAAATATCTCATCTATGAAGTATAATCAAAAGGTTAGCCTTAACTTAACATCAAATAATAGAAGTGATCAATCCACTATTTAAACATTCACTAAGATGCAAACATAACAAAAAAACCTTGAAAAAAATGAGCAATTACCTCTGAATACATGTAAAAGTAGCATCCCAAATAATTCCGACATGGGTATTTCAAGTGAACACTACCGTTGATTTGATACAGCACTAATACAAATAAAGGTACTTGTGTGTTAACGCCACCGCAGTTATTTTTCCCTACTTATTTGCATAGTAACATTGGTGCTGGTAACATTTTGTAACCGTTATATTTCTAAAACATTTATCTTACATGTTTTTAAATCTATTTATTGGGGTTAGAATTTTAATTTTTACAACAGTTACAAATCAAAATAATTTATTTACAAATGGAATATATCATGAACAATCAAAAAAATGAAAAATCCAAATAATTTATTAAAAAAAGAAAGTGATTAATCGGATTTCGGTGGAAAATTGGTAAAATATTTCATTCCTGGAAAAATACAATTGCTTCTTCTTAAATAATATATAATATAGAAATAAATAATGGAATATATCACGAACAATCAAAAAAACGAAAAATCCAAATAATGAAATATGAAAAATCAAAATAATTTATAAAAAAAAGAAAGTGGTTAATCGGATTTTGGTGGAAAATTGGTAAAATATTTCACTCCTGGAAAAATACAATTGCTTCTTCTTCTGTTTTTGTCAAATCCCAAAGACTCATTTTCGTAGCACAAAAATTGGCGAAATAATAACAACAAATCTAATAATAATTAAATAAAATAATAATAAAAGTGAGTCGGGAACAAATCAGCAACAAACAAGAACGAACAGAGAAGAAATCAGGTGTTAGAAATATAATGGTTACAAAATGTAACCGCTCGCACATGCCAACAAGTAGGGAAAAATAACTGCGGTAGCTTTAACAACACAAGTACCCAAATAAAATATGTGATTTGCATGATAATTTACTGTAACAGGTACTTAATGAATCATTTAAACTACAATTAAATTTTGAAATTTAAGTCTAGATTATATTCACGCACTACACTATACTAAATACCAAAATCACTTTTAACTTACCCTCCTGGCCAAAAGAAGACCAGTGCAGTAAGCAGCAGCATAGTTGGTTAAGCCTACTTTAATTCCAAAGTGAGGAAGTTCATGACTGTAAGCAGCACACAAAATTTTGTCACCTTCAATTCGGGAGTAAGCAACCTAAGCAAAACAATAATTAGAAGGACTTTAAACAATACAACTTAAATTAATAAAAATCCACAATAACATATCATTTACCTGGCATGTAATGTCTTTGTTGGAAAGACGAACTATTAAACGATACTTGGGAGTGTTGTACTTATTTTTGTCTTGAACAATTAACCTTTTCCTGGCATAGTAGTCAGTTTTACCCAGTTGTCGCCTCTTGAATTTAACTTGAAATCTTTTATAGTACTGTTTGTTCTTCACTACTTTTACGAACCCCTGTAACAGACATAGCCCACATGAATTAGATACAAACTCGGAGTTGTATCTCGAATTATCTTAATCATCGTAAAATATAAATAAGGTATTTAAGGACTTTCCAACAGTTGGAACACTCATAAATATGTTCAAATATCACTTACCATTCTAAACGAAATGCAGCTCGATCGCTAAAAGAAATATTTTCTCTTAACACCAAAGCTGCCCGACAGAGCCCTAACAGGAACACGTTGCGGATCGTAATGGCTTTGAGAAAGAGAAATTCTCATAGAGGTAGGTTCCACCGATAGCAGAAACTTAATCATTTTATTTATTATCCTAACACTGAAAATATATAAATATTGATACTGTAACAAATTAAACATTATTAACTCATAAATCTCTTATTTTAGAACTGCATCAAACATTTTTACAAATGACTAGTAATTAATACGCAATGCGTTAAAGTTGAAAAGCGGATAACGCCGAAATTTTAAAAATTGACTTTTTCAAAAGTTTCGCTAGTTTAGTCATGCGAATTTGTCTATCGCGACACTTTTTCGCCTTATTCATCGTGTTATAGTCCGGTTCTGATTCTGAAGTTTAAGAGCATAAAATTGTTTGACTGAACTAGCAAAAAATGAGAAAAAGTCAATTTTTTAAATAATGGATCTATTCACTTTTGATCCTGAACTTCTCGCTTACAATACTACAATGATGTTTGGTGGTTGACTGTGATCTGTATATGGAATAAATTTATAGATACGACGTTTGGGGCCTAACATGTGAGGCATCTATAAAGCTGGTTGCTTCGGAAGAACTGAGAATATTTGTTCTCGTATCAATTTTAAATGATTATGGCATTGTTCCACAATATGTTTTAGTGAGCTTTAATCTATAAGTATTGAATGCTTTATATTTAGAAATCCTAAGGAACTGGAAATGGTTTAATAGGGATCAATTCTTATGGATCTAAGTGTGCTATCAACCAAGCTATTTTTATATTCTTAGCCATTTTCCAATTATTTTCTTTTAGAATAATTACTAGTTCACAATATAAATATCACAAAATTATTCTGGTGGAGATAAAAAAATAAGTCCTTAAATGGTGAGGAATTAACGTTTCGACTCACATTCTATGTCTTCTTCAAGCCTTAGTGGGCAGAAATATGGGAGCCAAATTAGTTACATCTATACTTGTGACCACTAAAAATACTGAAAAACGATCTTCCTCTAAAAATTCAGTGGAACAATATCATAATAATTTAAAATTGATACATGGAGAAATATTCTCAGTTCTTTCGAAACAACCATCCCTGATGATGGTTCATATTTTGGCCCGAAAGGTCTGATTAAGAAATTCCACTGTTTATGGAGTTTCTCACTATTTAAGGATTTTATTTTTACTTCCACCCGTAACATTTTCGCTTCCATTTATTTTTGTAGGAGTGGCAAATTGTTTTAAATATATTATAATTACTTCTGAGACCTGCATGGAATTGCAGAAAAGGTTAAGAGAAAACTCCTATAGAGAAAGTTTTTAATAGAGTTATAATTTTGTTCATAATGAAAGGTCCCTCAAAGGATTTATCTGAAGATGAACCTCGTTCGATTTTATTGGATTCCGATCATATTTGGTCTTCCGGTATATTTAACATTTATAACAATAGTCAGCGATAGCATCAATCCGAACCTATCAGAACTTCGTTTGAGTATTTCTTACGTTTCCAGATGGTCTCAGTAATTTGTTTTACCTAAGTGGTTTAAATTTATAAAGTAACAGCAGTGAGAACAATTAGGCCCACATGCCTTTAGTCAGTATATTCAAACAACCCCACCAATGAGAAACTTTATTTAAATCGGAAATTTAGAGTCGCCCTTTTTAAACATTGTGTTGCGTCTTCGCTACTGTCTAACGGAGGAAAAATATAGCTTGTTTAATTTTCAACCCTATTTTTAAAAATTCCAATTTATTGTCAGATGTCTTTATTTTTAATGGACTTCTGTTGAATCTCTATTAAAAGTACTTTTTTTATTTCTTCCGACTTTCTCCGATCTTAGGCCGACAAACTATAATTCATTGCCCAAGGGGGCTCTTTACGTACACTAATAAAGAGAGATAAATTACACTATTTACATTTCTTTTAATGTTATTACGTCTTTGGACTTAGTGTCTTGGCTGCTTTTGTAATTACTGACGATAATTCAGGAGATTATTCTGCATGCTATACTTCCTGAGACTGATGATAAAAGGCGGAAAAAAGATAAGAACAGCTAACACATGGAACGGTTGTTTATTTATTAAACAACACAAAATACTATGGCTAATTGGCCTACAGTTGCAGTTCTGGATTATTTCTATCCAGGTTGTAATTAGGATCCTTAATGAGTATCTGACACCATACAAGCTCGGAAAGGTCCCCTCCAAAGGACGGCATAACCAAAGATTTTTACTCCCTTTAAAAAATCTTAAGGCTACTTGCAAAGTCTACGAACCTTTGGTATAAACGGTTGTTATGCTAAAAATTACACCGTAGGTGACCCCACCCATACAAGACTTTTTTCCCTCCCAAAGTATTTGAATTTTATTCTTTATAAATTTTACAGTTTATTATAGTTGGAGCTTATGCAGGTGGAAAAACTATTATAATTACAAGAAATCAATAAAGCTTCTTATTTGCCTATTTTCAAAATAGTCATTGTCGACTATATTCTGGGTTCACTCTATTGTTCAATAGTCGTTTTTTAGACCATTTCTAACTTTTTCGATGCATTGCGTACAGGATTAGAGAAGCTTTGCACGCCCCATAATATATTCACAATTTAGGCGCTTAAGCCTTCTTATAAAAATTATTGTCAATTTAAATTTTTATCCAAAAGATATTATTGTATTAAACTTAAATCAACTACATCTTTGTACACACTTTTGCTTTACTGATAAGAAGGTAAACTTGTTACTCCATACTTGTCTTTGATAAGATTTAGTGATAAAAGATTATTAGGAAAATGTAATTAAAATTGGTATGCAGTAATTATAAAATGTCATTAGTCTATTTTCGTGAATATTGTATCGAAGAACAAAATTAATTGACACTTCCTGATCACCAATGTAAGGGAAACACTTCTTTTTGTGATGGTCTGGTAGTATTATGAATCCTGTCAAATACATTTTATGACCAAGGACATACTGATTTGCCATAAGAATGGGAAATGAAAAAAGCCAGCCTTCTGGCTTAATCATCGAAGAGAAAGCATTCACCAGTGATAACTTTTGGACAATTCACTCAGCAACTTACGGCAATGACTTGGTCAAAAAAGTAACTGTATTCCAAGGAATTTTATGCCACAAAAGTAAGCAGAGTGCATTGGAAAAGTTTGCAAAGGCAAGTTTTTTTTTCCTTTCGCCCAAGTTATAAAATGTATTAAATCAACTAACTTTAGATTTTGTTTTGCTATAGAATCTTATGATCCATCGTCATCCAAACATTTTAAAATATATTGGTTCCTGGCGAGTTAATGATCAATTTCATTTGGCTACAGAAGAAGTCAATACATTGCAACAGGCCTTACCACAGCAAACCCCTTTACAAATATGTATTGGCATCCACTGTATTTTAAAAGGAATACAGTTTTTGCATGAAAAGGTAAATTGCATATTACATCAGTGGTATCATCTATGTATGTGTTTTTAAAAATAATTGTTATGGTTTTAGAATTTCAAAATAATTGTTGTGTTTTTCTTATTAATTGTCTCTTTCCTAATTGAATAAACACCCTGTTTTTTGATGTCAAGTTTTAATTTTTCCCGGTTTTGAAGCCTTATTCCTATTCTTTGGATGAGACTATATTGATAATTTGGCTAGTCTCCTAGGGGAGACTTGTCATGTTTTCAGATATGTTGTTCACTCTCTCTTAAATTGCCACGACCAATATTTTTAATCCATTCATCACGTATTTCTTCTGGTTCCGACCTTGTCTTCAAGTTCTTTGCTGACGTTTCGCTGGCCATACTGCTTGCTTCCTCAGGGCTTAATTTGAGACTGACTCTAAATCATTAACTCTTATCTCAATTTTCAGAACACATAAATAGTAACTGTAGAATTGTTGAAAATAAGGAAAAATTTAAAAAATTTAGTTTTAATACATATATGTTTAATCCATAGTTAATTTTTAATTTATATAATATGGCAATACATTTTAGGCTTTGTCCTCTCACAACAATATCTGTCAAGCTTCAGTTTTTATTACTCCTGAAGGGCATTGGAAACTTGGTGGGGCAGAATATCTGTGTCGGTAAGTATTAATTTTAAAATCATCCCGACCTTAATGACTTTCTTTCTAAAAGATGCTCTTCTTGTTGTAAAAAATATAACCAATATTTTTAAAATTTGCACCCTTTATTCTGTATCGGCATAATTTTAAGTAAAGTCTAAGAGGAACTCCGTTCAACTCAGAAATCAACTTTGCTTCAAGTATCCCACCAACTTATGTTCCTTGTTGAATTAGGAATGTTTTTTGTTTATTTAGTGTCACTTTGTGCTGTTGTAGCTAATCAGATGATGCTACAGTGGGAGCGCTAAATTTTGCCTATCCAGGATTAATTAGGATACGGATTTTTAACATTGTACATGCATGGTACCCCTGTTTTACATTCCTTCCGAAGGATGGCATAACCGAGGATTCTTTACATCATTTAAAAATCCTATGGCCACCTCCTGGTCTACGAACTCGCGTTCTTGGGCTCAGTAGGTTGTTATGCTAATCATTAGACCACAGATCACCCATTTGGAATGGTTATCAGTGACTATCTTAATAATTTAATTTGTTTTTTATTATCTGGTTAGTTAATGCTTTATTAATAAATAAATACTTCCAAAGAAATTGACACTGCTGTTTTATCTATAATATTACACAACTAACTCCAGTGATTGCTTTTAAATTATTTAATTTTCGCATTCATCTATTAAATGAACTAAGAAATCGATAAATTTGTGTTAAATTTTATTTTTCACTGACTCATGCTATTTTAATTACAGTTTCAGTGACCTAAGCGCAAGATTTCTGGCAGATTCGAGAGAAGGAAGATATGAAAGAGGAATATTACCTGGTGAAGAAAAAAGAGTACCCCAACCTCAATTTGCCATTGATATTTATGCATTTTGTGTCCTCATTACAGAAATATTTGGAAAACAAGTTGAAGGTTCTGAATTTTTTTTAAATTAAAACATTAAGCATTTAAAAACTTAATTAACTTATATTAAACCTGTTTAATTTTGACTTTTCAAAGAGAATATTTAGACTCGAGAGATTTAATTCTAAAAGAGATTTAATTCCCTAGGATCCAAATAATTTTTAATTCAAGGAACAAGGGGTTGAGTACTTAAATATTTTCAAAATTCATTAAAAATCAAACATCTTTAAATAATACGGAGCACTTTTTTTTTTATGTTACCATCCCTTGAAGTAGAAGCCTGTGTTGACATTGGCATACTAGCTAATGTCCACGAAGCAATCTTGTTTTTTTTGGCTACCTCTAAAATCTATCTAAAAATAGTAACTTTCTTTTCTTGTTATTATTAGCGTTGATATTTATAGGCTGTGACAGATAAATTATTCTGTTAACAACCTCGAAATAACTCTGTGGGATCTTGAAACCATTCTGGGGCTTACCCAGTCTCAATAAAGTGTTTACCAATAACTGGGGGGGAAACCTTTGACCACCATCTGGACCAAATCACGCAATCATTGGCTTAGAAACAATAAGATATCAATACTAAATCCAATACCAATACCTTTCATTGTTTATAGTGATTTTTGTTAGGCAAAATTATACAAACACAATACTTTTCCATTGTTACCATTTTTTAATTACAGAGCATTTCTCAGTCCTTCAGAATTACTTTAAATGATGACCCTCAATTGTATATTCTTATTTCCAGAATTTCCAAGGAATATTAAAAATTTACTGTGTAATTTGTTGTAACATATCTTGTTCTCTTAGACTGTTTTTTATCTGCTCAGTTTTTATGAGCCAATAAAGTATCATACATATATATTTTAATGTATATTGCGTATGAGTTATTTTTTCTTAAAATAACATGAGTATTTGTCAATTATGATTTTAGATGATGTCCCTGGTATGCAAGACTTTATCAAGTTATGCAAAGAATATGTGAATTCACCAGAATCTTATGCACATTTTACTTTGGATGTATTTCTCAATCATAGTTTTTTTAATCACGACTTTATATCCATCCATAGTTTCCTGACTGAACTACCATTGAAATCAGAAACTGAAAAACAAGTTTTTTTTAGGTAATCCCAGTTTTTATTTAATAAATATTTAGTGTTGTATTAGATTAAAATTTGATTTTATCATTGTTTGTTTTTCAAAGTTATCCTCAATTTTAGTGTATGGGTGAATATAAGAAAAAGTGGTATTTTGAAGAAACAGAAATTACCAAAAAAAATATAAGTGTGAAATGGTTAATTTTTTGACAAGTTGTTTAGTTCTGTAAGAATTAAAAATACCCTCTGTCAAAAATTTACTGGCATTTCTTAGGGCCCTATAAAATGGATTTTTTGGTTTTTGTGTGGACAGGGGAGAGACCGTTGGCACAGGGGAGAGAAAATAAGGTGACAGGAGAGATAATTCACTATAATTCCTACCAGAAAAATTAGAACATAATTTTGTTGGAGCATGTTCTGGGACTTATACTTTCTGTATTGCAAAAAACCCTAATAAAAAAGTCACAAATTATTGCAAAAAGTATAGAAAAAACAACAATTATTAATTTCAGAAACAAGAAAAGTATTTCAAAAATGTCAAAATAATACGATTATAGTGTAGAAACGTTGTATGATTTTAGGAAGAACTGATAGCCAAAAATTTCTAAATGTAACCACCCCAATATGAAAACTAGGTCAAACATTACCTAATTAGATATTTATAATAAAGCATTAAGCTACCTCATACACCTGACCAGGATTCTTAAACTTGTAAACAAGCAGTCTTTGTTTATACACAATTTCTGGATCAGGTAATATATCTAGTATAGATTCAAATTCAACTGTAGATTTATCCCCTTCTTTAATATCAAATTCGTATCCCTTTTGGTCAAACATTTGTAACCTTTGTAATGAAATTTCACTATCTCGTTCCTCTTTACCAAGAACGATAAATACATCTCTGTATTTAGTTGTCTTAGAATTGAATTAAACCAATACACATGATCCATTTCGGATATTGTGCCACCTTCTTTCAGTGGAGTTTGAATCTTGTAAACTGCAGGATGGTTGTAAGGAAGGAATTGAGAATATATTCTCAACAGATCTTTAGGGCTGAGTTGTTACTAAAGGTATGTCTATGCTGATATTAGGGTACTGCACGGAACCAAGTATGTAATGGTTACATGTCTTCTCATTTCTTTCATAAAGGAAACAGCTCATGGACTTCATATTAAGTGTTACTGGTCTATCTTGACGATGTACATGGCTCACATGACGAACTTGCATAGTTCCTTTGAAAGGTATAGTTTTCTTTTTGTCCAAAGTATGGGATTTATTTTTTATTTCATGATTCTCTACATTGTAAACAGAAATACTTCTGAGGTGTTCCTTCAAAGCATCAAACAGAACTACAAAAGAACTCATGTCATGGCCCTGGGCTACCAGTCTGTCAGCAGTTCTTTTTACTGTGTCTCCAATTCCGTCTGGAGCACCTTTGCCATTCCCTGGTTCAAAAAAGTTCCATGTTGAGCATTCAAGTTTTGGAAAATATGAGGGTATCACATTTCCAAAGATGAAAAATTTTGATTTTGATATTGTGTAGCTGGACCATCTGACAGGAAATGCATTTTTTTTCATGTCTGGTTTCAATTCAGCTATGTACTGAAATATAGGTTCTAGATGTGCTAAAAGTGCTGGAGGATCATGCTTTAAGTTCTCAGATAGAGTAAAAAATGACTTAGTTTTCAATTCGCTGTATTCATTTTCTTTGTAATGCAAAGAAGAAGTATGCAAACTAATTTGCTGACGACTACCACCAAAGTGAAAACTAAAAAGGGCAGAGGAGATACCAGAGAATATTTTGAGGTTATGAGAGCCTAACTGGAAACTCGTTGCTCTTGCACAATACTGATAAAGTAAATTGTATGGTAGTCCATAAGTTACTTACCATTGTACTAATGATTTGTCGTTAACTTGAATATTCCCCAAAATAATTGAACCAGGGTAGAGAACTCTAGAAAAACCAACTCCTTATTTTTATTCTAACATTTGATGTTTTTTTGTGTTGACTGATGAAAACAAATCAAATAGAGGCTGTATTTGTTTACATTGGAGTTCTTCTGTAAAATCAGCTGTTTGAAAGTACAAAAAAGCCCCATTTACAAGAGGATAGCGGGAGTTTTCAAGCAGGCCAGGGTAGAGAAAAAAAGGAGTGGGACAGCACTAAAAAGTCGACTAACTCTTTTCAGCTATTTTTTCCCGTGACACTAGGCTTTTTTAATAATGCTGAAGTGTATTATATATATTTGGCCCATTCATTACTAGCTAAAAACATATACAAAGCCTTCAACTAAGTAGGCAAAGTTTTGAACTCAGTAGTGGGACATGGCAGGGGAGAGAAAATCAAGCTTTTTGGAGAGCTTAAAAGGTCCTTTTAAAGGAATTTTTTTCAAAATTACATCTTATTCAAGACTTATATTTTAACATTCTGCATATTTTAAAAAGACTTGTCTACTTTTAGTATGAAATATTCCAATCGGACATGTTATTACCACTTTTTGTAATATTCACCCGTATTTTGAGTTTAGAAAAAAAAAAATTTAAAACTGCATAGCTTAATGATAATTTAAAATTCAGTAGATTTGATGATTACATGATAAAAAATATTCATTCAGGTTTAGTTTTTGAAAATCTGCAAATCTATAGTTTTAGAATGTTTTTCTTGAAAGCAAGAAAAATGGCCATCAATATATTTGTAAAATAAAGCATTATTATTAGTTAATGTAAAATTATTTATTGCTGCATGCTTGTAATAGTGCCCAATCACATGGATAAAAATTATGTGTCAATCTTAATCATGGTATTAAATTTTAAATGCTCGAAGTATTTATTTACATTACACTTACCACTAAGAGGGAAAATAATGTGTTTGATATTTGTAGAATTAACTAAAAATATTGAGCAAATTATAACATTTAAAATTACTAATCAATGATCGTTTTTTTATGTTTTCATAACCAGTTATTATTCTAAATGTGTATGATCGTAAATTTTTAAAACATATCATTTATTTTTTTTTTAATTAATGCTCATATATATTTTTTTCTAGGGAGTTATGCCCAAAATTGAATGCATTTAATGAAAATGTTGTTGCCAATCAACTTGGTTCTTTGTTATTATCTAGAATAGTTTTACTTGACAGTACTGCTCAGCAATGTTTATTACCTCTTGTCCTTGTTCCTAGAGTAGGTATGTAAACTTTAAACTTATCCTTTATCAATTGTAATTTACATTAGTTCTACAAATAATATGTA